>OZ012739.1:637146840-639710590 GCA_963859935.3 Lathyrus sativus
ATCACCAGTTGATGTGGCTAAGTCATATATGCGTGCACGCCCTCCATGGGCATCTCCTTCTGTAGACCATACTAAGCCTTCAACACCGGCCGGAATTCAGCTTTTTAAAGAAGAAACACCGCATCTATTTGGTGGCAATTCTACGGCATCCTTGAATAAGGTGACATTCAATGTGTTACTTATTTTGAATTTTGAAGTATACATCATTTTAATTCTTATTTTCCTATGAGCTATTTTTGCCTTCAAACTGGACTTTTACCTCTATCTCATCGAATTCGTTTCTGAAAATATAATTAGAGAATGGTCCTTACGTTTTGAACAGACATTGCTGTATGAAGAATAGGTAAACCAGAAATTTTCTTATAATTGAAATTCATGAAGTTTAAGTTTTGCGGGCAAATTGTGATAAGAAGAGTACAAGGCAAATGAATACAAAGTAGAGAGAACTACGTATAGATCATGGAAAGTGTCTTTTTTATTTAAAAAAATGTTGAACACCATTTCCTTTGGTTGACTACAGAAAATATAAAAACTGAATTTGAAAAATGTTAATAATGTATGTGGGGATATCATGGTTCAAGCATGTTAACTGAGGGGAAAGGATAATATTTTAAGGTATGATTTTATCAGAGTTACTCTGCATTTAGGCTTGCTAAGATTATCTTTTAATTAAGATTAGAGGTCTAGTGTTAATAAGAAGTTATGTATCCTCTCTCTTCCTTACTTCCTTTTTTTTTCTTAACAAAATCTTTACTTCCTTATCTAAAACCTACGAATCGCATGATTTCTCTTAGTAAAATGTTGAATGCTCTGGAATATCATTTGTCAAGAAAGTTACATGCACTGCCCCTATCAATCATAGCTCGGTTGTCATTAAGAGTGATTGAGTTACATTTTTCAATTTTTATTATTAGTTATTTCATATTTGCTGACACTCAAATGCAGTATAAAAGAGATTCTTCTGCTACCGGGTCATGGAGTATTCAGGATGAGATAAGAAGAGTTAGATCCAGGGCAACAGAGGAGATGCTTAGAACACTTCCTTCCTCAAAAATTGATTGGTCTGCATATGCTGTAGAGAATAAAAGTAATGTCAATTCATCTGCAATTGAAAATATTGGAACTAGTTTGGGAGATAAAGTACATAGTTTTAAGAACTTAGTAGATACATCTGCAAATTTAGCCAGGGGATTGGGTTCTCAGACCTCTCCAGGTGTGATCCTGCTACTGTAGGAATTTTTTTTGGTTTATTCTGATATTCAAATCTTTTAATATAAGGACCTATTCATTTATTTGTTTATTCATTCTTATTACCTATATAGCCTCTTGAATGTTTTCACACTCACTTTTTTTTCCTTGCGTATTTATTCTAACAACACAACCTCTTGGATGTTTAACATTTTTATTTTGGGTCTGCCTTTCAGATTTGCAGAGTAAACTGGATAGGCACCAACCTGAATCTGTATTGCCCGATCCATCTAATAATATTCCTGAACAGAATCAGGTGCTCATATGAACTGGAGTTTATATAACAAGCACATCTTTAGGGTCCCCTCTCCCTCTAGTTGTAATACATCTAGGCTTGTTTAAGATTAACCTATTTTGTGTCTAAAATGTTTTTTTATCCCTTTTGTTTAGGGAATTGTAGCAGTTCAGAAAACCAAAGGTACCATTTTTCGAATTGACACTTCATTAAGCGCTGAAACACCCTTCACATAGAAATTTTTAGGTCTTATATTGTCTTCAAGAATTAAAGATGCTTAATTTGTTTGTCAAATATATTTTAGAAGCAAAACCATTTTGCTAATTATCACTGGTTAGCTTCTGTAGTACTCAGAACAACTATAATTGGGCATTTTGACTTTAACACTGTTTGTTATTATATAAATTAAAAGCTGAGAGATAAATATGATTTAACTACTTGCATGGATAAATCCATTGTTCTTTCTGTTGACACAATCTGACTAGCAGATAGAATGCTTGTTTTTTCACATCAGATTTATTCCCTTGTCTCTCAGTAAAAGTCTTACCTGCCTTATAATTAACCATGTTACATAGGTACCCAAGATGACTGCAAAGAATTAACTACAGTACTAAGAGATGGGTCCTCAGATAATATACACAGGTCAGTTCTCAAAAAACAATCATTGACATTTTCTTGTTTGACTAATGGAGTAAAATTACTGTGTATTTGATGCTCTTCATCTCCTATAATAGTATAAATTTAACTCATTAATCACATTTTTGACAATTTCTTGAGGTTGATGAGATTTTTTTTTTTAGTTTCCCTACACCACACCTTTTGTTCGTTGCTACTCTTTGAAACTTATTACTACCTCGACAAAACCCCCCCAAAGCTTCCCGTATTTTATTACTGTCCTGTCATTAATCATGTTTTTTACAATTTCTGTAGGTTAACAAGAGAATTTTTTAGTTTCCCTACACCACAAACCTTTTATTGGGTGCTACTAATTTTAGCATTTTCTTTGATGTAATAGGGATGTTAATGGCATCAATGACACAGACAAGTCTAAGCATCAATCAGACCCAGTTGAAGAAACTAAGGAAGGTAGAGTTTTTATTCCCTTTGGTCCCCTATGGTTAGAGAATGCACCCAGTTGATGTTATGAGCTATTTGCAATTTATGTAGTCATGATTGTTGCTGTTGCGAATTAGTGAGAAGTGTTTAGTGTGGCATTATGGACCACTGCATGCTAAGTGTTCTGTTTCATTTCATGACCCAGTAAGTCAGCGGTATCATCTCAAGTAATAGTAAAACTGAAGCTAAACTAAAATCATGCTGTCTATGCAGCTTTTGTATTGGTTCTAGCTGAATATCTAGTAAAAGGAACCCTTAAACTTCCACGAACTTTTGCACTGCCTGACCATTGGAAGGCTCTGGCATTGCCCACTGTTGAGATTTGCTGGAGGGTTACTCCTGAATGTGTTTTGAGATTTGCCGGAGGGTTAGTCCTGAATGTGTTTTGAGATTCGCCGGAGGGTTAGTCCTGAATGTGTTTTGAGATTCGCCGGAGAGTTAGTCCTGCATTCAGGTAAGTAGGGCTGGAAATGAGTCGAGTCGAGTCGAACTCACCTCAACTCGGCTCGACTCGTTAAGAATTGTTCGAATTCGAGTTCGAGTTCGAGTTCGACACGAACTTTTTTTTAAGCTCAAACTCGACTCGTTATAAGTTCACGAACAGTTCGGTTCGACTCGTTAGGTTCATCTCATTAGGTTCATCTCACATGGTTCACGAACTTAAAAACTATTTTTTTAAATATATATATTTTTTAGTATATTTGACATTTTAAATAAATATATATTTTTTAAATAAAATATTAAAATAAAATAAAAGTTATCATATTGAAATTTAACTTTATCTTTGAAATCTACTAATTCAAAACCTACACAACTTTCAAGAGATACATTTGAGAGTCTAATTCAAAAACTACTAAATTGAAGATTAAATTTGTCTAAGTTTTGAAGTAAATATTTAAACCTAATCTTAAAGACAATATAATTCTTTTCATATGTAACCGAGTTGACTCATGAACCTAACGAGTCGAACTATGTATAGTTCAAGTTCAGCTCATTTAGTTAACGAACTTAATTTTTCGCTCATACTCAACTCATTTGGTTCATGAACCTAGTTCAACGATTTAATTGTCGAGTCGAATTCCGAACTATCTTCGAGTTGGTTTGGTTCATTGCCAGCCCTAGGTGAAAGGCAACTTCACTCAATGTTTTGTAATACGCAATATATGCAAGGCAGCTTCAGCTTTTTTAAATTCTATAGTTTGAGAGTTTAGGATTTTTGTTTGGTCAAAAAGAAAAGCCCCAGATGGTGTCAGCTATTGGCAGGTCCTACAGTAGGCCTTTCGTGCATAGTACTTTAGCTAGTACTCAGTCCTCACATTTTAGGGTGAATATGATTGAACCCGATGTATGTTTCATGGTTAAACATGTTATGCATTTTTGTAAGCAAGTGTTTGCGTATATAAGGTTTATGTAGCCAGATTTGGTATATCCCCGCCATTAGGTTTTATTAATTTTTGTTTCTGTGCCTCCTTAGTTTAAATACTTTATCCAATATTTTCAAATATTATAGATTGCTGCTTAAATGATCCCTTCTACGACTGCAGTTTCAAAATCTAGATTACAAGATGAAAACCTTTCAGAATTCAAAGAGAAGGTTGAAGCAGAAGATGCATTAGCAAATGGATTCCCCTCTTTAGGTCCCAGGTAATCAGGGTTCACATGTTTTTCTTGATTAGTTTTTTTGTGGTAATTGTTCTGTACGGAAAACCTTTTCATTTTAGGGAATGTTGGCAACATATCTTTTTACTATTGAGTGAAAATAATGTGTGGATTCGACCAAATAAGAAATGGCTCTGACCATATAAGGGATTAGGAAGTGGGATAAGACGTTTGTTGCTAACCTTTTTTCGAAATAAGGTTAGTTTTAGTTAACCAATGGAATGTAAAATTGTGAGATAAGTTTTTTTTGTTGCTTTCATCACAGTACTTGGTCTCATTACCTATATAGACAGATTCTCTTTTGGAAGTTTTTCTTCTTCAATTACTAAATTTTGAACAACTTTTTATTGGCTTGAAATGTCAGTACAAAATTCTTCCTGTCGTATCCTGTCTATCAAAATAGTTAATTTAGTTATGCCATTTTTCTGTTTGCTAGTGTCTATGCAGTGAAGGTCACTGAACAGAACTCAAAAACATCGAATAACGAACCAAGTACAGTCGATTCAAGTCAGGAAAGGATAGCTCAGGGCGTTCTTGACCAAGAGACATGTAAAATGTCGCACGGATCTACTGAGGTGCCGGAGGTGAGTGTAGACGGTACTGTTGCTGCCAAAGATGACGGTGTTGCCACCGGTTCGCCGTCGCAGAACAGCTCCAGTGTACAGTACGAGGCTCAACAGAACATTTCTCAGCCAGGTTCAGAATCAGGTTTGGTAGCCACACCAACTAGTATTGCTAAACAAAAGGGTAAAAGATTGACCAGATACAACAGAAGGGGTAGCAAAGGTGTCAAATGATGCCAGTTGTATTTTGTATGTTAAATTGTAAGTTACCGTTAGCTTGAGAATAGGGATTATGCAGGCCATTTGTCGAGGTTAATAATGTTCACAAATGAGTCTACATCAACTTAGGCAGTATTTTTTTAGTTCAGTTGCTTCTTGTTCTTTGTTTGGTGACTACGTCAACGGAAATCAAGCTCGGGAAATTGAATGTAATATCTGTAAAAATAGTTTAATTAGAGACATGGAACTTTTTCTTTTCCTCGTTAACTAATTGACATGGATCTGCATGCACGATCATGTGCAACTTGAATGGTAAAACTGGCCCTAGACAGTCAGGCTCCTCCATCACAAGCCAACAAAGATGCAGGCGTGGACAGTTAGAAGATGCACCTTCACCGGGCAACAGAAGGTATAGATGATAATAATATGTAAGGATGCTTGTTTGTGTGTGTGATGAAAATAACGTGTAAGGGTGTTTGTATTTGTGTATTATGGTGAATTGTCGCATGATTTAATTGTATTATTATTATTTTTAAGTCTTATTTTATCATTCAGTCAGATTTGTCTAAATAATTGGGATCCCCTCCCGGTCTAGAGAGGTTTACTTGTGTTGAATTATTTTATCATTTAAAATTGTCTATTTCCCTCTGAATCTTAAATAGAATGGGATTACGGTAATCTGGAGTTTAACTGGAAAGTTTGATAAAATAGTTATCTCACTAAGAATTCAAACTAGTAATTGTTCTTAAATGAAGTTTATTAATCATTTGAACAAATGGTTATCAGTGGTGGAATGGTACTAGCTATTGACAAATTAAATTAATATAAGGTAGCATTATAAAACATAATTATTCTGTTAAAAAAAGCATATAATAACTAACTATATATAAAGTGATTAAGAGGAACAATAATAATGAGAATAAGTGCACTAAGAGCAAGGGTGCAAAACAAGGTAATAGGAAAAAGGATGAAAGGGAAATGAAGGCGTTAGACTCCCCGCTCAGACTAAAGACTATTTGAGTTGATGGTCTGTGATGGAAAAAGATTATAAAATTCTATTATATGAATCATTTAAAAATGAATAAAATGGAACTAAATAAAATTTAGAAGTTTCTATTATATTGCAATGAATATTACTATAACATTGCTGCTGCTACTTTTTCTTTTTTTTCTTCTTCTGTTTGAGCCTAAATTATTATGATTCTGTTCAAAGGAAAATCTTTAAGAAGCAGTCAAGATTCGTGAACAGTTGGATTAATTATAAACAATAATGTTATTAGACTATGTCAATATCGACGGTTCCTAAGAAAGTAGCATTACAAAATCTAAGATGGACATATGCCCTAAGAGTTTAGCCGATTAAGGCATTTGGGTCGGGACCATCCAAAAGGTTCTAGGTCTATGAAACTCAAGAATCCACTATAAAGTCAAATGAGTCTTCCATAATCCAGATGCTTTTTCTAACCTTAAATACCTCTCTTTTCATCGTCACCAACTTGAACATAGGAGTGTTTGGAAGTGCTCCATTCCCCTAAGCTTGTCATTCCCTATTTATTTATTATGAAAATGATACAACTTACATTCTTTTTCTTCTCTATGTGGATGCTAATTCTTACCAATCCATCATATTTAAACTATGCTCCTAATTTCTTATTAAAGTTTTAGGTCTTCTAAGTTATTTTTTTTGGGTATATATATTACGCAACATTTAGGAGACATTTTTTCTCCGATATAAAAATCCTGAAATTTTTTTTAGGGAGATTTCATGTCTTCTTATATATCCCGTCTACACACCGTAATTCCACTTAGAATTAAAGTTTTATTGGAACATTGCATTATTTAATCTTTACAAGACCAACTATCTATTATGTCGTTCAACTTCCTCGTGCATGATCCAAGAATGCAACATATGTATGCCTTAAAGTGAATTATTCGATAGATTAAAGGTATTATTATTCACAATATGCCCTCTCTCCCTTCTCGGTCGATAAACTCACCACTTTTACTTATGATGACTATAGAGGATGCATGGACACCAGTAAGTCCACATCGGGTTATTGTATTTAAGTTTTTAGTCCGCAAAATGACAATAAATTCTATCTCGTTCAAGTGTTGAAGCATAATAGTATGGTTTTGCTAACCTTGTTTGTATATCTTGTTGGCTAATATACTTACATCTACAACTTTAGTGTTCTGTCACAAAAAACCACTTTAGTATATTGCGTTAACGGTAGTGCTGTTTACTTATCGGGTAATTCTATTCAATACCCATATATTAAACATACTGAGATAAATATTAATTTCGTACGCGAAAATGTTGCTTGTGGTCACATACATTCTTTTGCATTACCAAAATAGTTGATAATTTTATAAATGGCATTTCGCTACAATTATTTGATGATTCTCGAAACTATTTTGACATTCATCAGCCTCCCGTTTCGATCACGCATAATAGAATATAACCATAAATTTATAAAAAATTTAAATTATTTATTTTAAGGAATCAATAATTATTCAATATCTTTCTATATATTTATTATGTACATGTGGGATTAGAAATGAGTCTAGTCAAATTTGCCTCAATTCGGTTCGATTTAGGGATGATAATAGGCAGAATTTGAATAGGGTATAATAGTATCCGTGTCCATACATGCAGTTGGAAAAAATACCTATATCCGAGCCTATACCCATTTGGATATCAATGTTGACATCCGTCTCCGTGCCCTATGGGTATATAAATGCTCGTACCCGTATCCGTTATCCGCATTTCTATTAAAAATAAACATATCAAATATAAAATATCATAATATTTTTAGTTTTTAAAAATATTAAAAACTTTTTTAAAATATTTATCGTTGAATTATGAAATAAATTATCACTTGTATTAAATATATAGTAGTTTAATATTGATGTTTTTTTTAATTTTATTAATATTTATTTTTATACAATAATATAAATTAAAATATATAAATATATATTGTGCGAGTATGGGCGGGGTGGATAGTAATGTGTCCATCCCCACACACATCCCCGCTTATTTAAGTGAGTAATTATCTGAACCCGTACGCGTATCTATTTTTGTGGATTTTTATCCTACTCGTCGTGAGTAATTTTGTGGGTACTCGCTGGAGATGAGCCAAATTGCCATCACTAACTCGACTTGTTAAGAATTAGTTCACCTCAAATCTTATTTCGAGTTCGACACAAACATTTTTTTGAACTCAAACTCGACTCGCTATAAATTCACGAATAATTTGGTTCAACTCGTTAGGTTCATCTTCTTAGGTTCAACTCACTTGGTTTACGGATTAAAAGACATTTTTTCAAGTCTATTCTTTTTTTATATATATATGACATTTAAATTAATTTTAAAAAATTGAAATAAAATAAAAGTTATCATATTGAAATTTAACTTTGTCTAAAAAAATCTACTAATTCAAAAATTACACAACTTTCAAGAAATACATTTAAAAGTTTAATTAAAAAACTACTCAATTAAAGTTTAAGTTTGTCTCATAAATCTAGAACTTCATCTAAATATTTAGGAACCATACAAATTTAATAAAATAATACACAAAAAAATTACTAGAAATTGATATATTTTCACCCTAGAATGATTACACAACTTATGTAACATTCATTTTACATTTTATTTTAGCAAATACCATTACGCCTCTAAGAAGGATAACTCTAAATGCAATCGTCAGCTATACTACCATAATTAATACGGAAGAGATAAATTTAGAGTAAATATTTAACTCATGAATCTAATGAGTTGAATTATGTATAATTCAAGTTCAGTTCATTTAATAAACGAACTTAGTTTTTCGCTTATATTCAATTATTTAATTCAAAAATTTAGTTCAATAATTTAATTTTTAAACTGAGTTTCAAACTATTTTAAATTTATTCGATTTATTATCAACCCTACGTATGTGTTATACCATGGATCACGTAGGAAAAACAATTCTATTATTAAGTAAAAGCTAATCAAAATAACTATTTCATTTTATTTTATTTTGTTTTTTTCTATAATTTTTGTGTGAAGGAAATTGAGCGATGACCACAAACAAAACTAAAACATCAATTAAAAAAAAACAAAAACAAACTATCCTAAACCCTATTGGTAAAAAAGATATAATTAATATTTTTTTAATTACTTATACATATCACTAATATTTATTCACAACTAGTAGAAGACCCGTGCGTCCGCACGAGTATGAGAAAAAGTATAATCTTATCGAATTCAAATTTCACAAAAAAAGTATATTTAAATGCATATTAAGAGTAATATTTATGCAGGTTTTTATTTATTTGAATCTAACAGATGGTATCTCGTGTAACTTTATGAAATATTCCAATCACATTTTAAACATTATAGTGAAAAGGTTGAAATACATAATCAAAATTTTAGACTTTTAATTTTTTAAAGTAATATTTATACATGATTCATTTTTTAGAGCAATAGAGTAATATACAATTTTATGGTAAGCTTGTATGGAATAAAAAGATCAAATACATCAAATTTTGAGTTATTTGACAATATTAGCAAACCCTGAATCTCTTGTTTTTTGGCTACAGACATAAAACCGTTGCATTACATTAGCTAAATATTATCTATAATTCAAAGATATAAGCTTAAAAAAACAATAGTAGCCTTTGTTTATTATCAATCTATATCAGATTCAATTTGTATATACATGACAGTGTCTTAGACATATACTGAACTAATATTGAATTTTGAACATATATCGAAATAAGTGAAATTTTTAATTAAAATATCACGTATAAATGTAAGTTTAGCTTGAAATTTATTTGATAGCTAATCCGAATAAATTTATTTGATACAATATAAATTGTATTTAAATGGACATGTAAATTTTAAATAAATTATTTAATTATAAATTAAACGTTGATCATATAAATTTAAGTGTATTAAATAACAATATAAAAAATAACATGTGAAAAGGAGAAATAAAAATAAAAGTTAATTTTTCACATTTAAAAATAAGAAATTTATCTCTCAAATAAAAACAGATATTAATTAAAATAAATATGTTATATAATAATAGTGACTCGTGCAATAAAAAAAATTATTATCATATATTTATGTGTATCTTAACAATTATGATGTTGTTTATTTGTAGTATTTTTCAATAGTCACAAAATAAATTTTCTAAAATTTACTTTCCTTTAAGATTTGGGAAAGTAATATTTAGAAAAAATGGTTTCTTAAAGAATTTTGTAACTTAACATTTATTACATATATAATTATACAATAAATATTTATTAAAGAAAAATATATGTTCATCTTTGATAAATAATCATTTTTAATTAAAGATTAGATCACAGTCCTTAATTATGTTCCATCAATTTACAAAGACTAGATCCCATTCTATCACGTGGACTAAAAAAATATAGACAAGTCCAAATTTTGTCATAAATAAGTATTAAAACTCAACCAAACTTCTTTATTACTTGGGTCCAAAGGAACCAATAATGCTACAAAGTTTAAGTGATAAAGTTATTACAAAAATCAAAGGTTACAAGAGAAAAGAATGTCAAATTCCGTTTGATTCATAATTCAAAATGCCATTACAGGACTTTTGTACATATTGCAAGGCTTAAAATGACAAATACTTGAACTTAGAGCTAAGGATCCCATGAGCTTTCTAAGCCACAAAAGTTGTCTTAATACCAACGTTCCCTACTTTTCATGACTCCAAGTTCTCTCATCTTCATGATATTTTCGTCATCATTACATAACCTACAAGAATAATCAAGGAATGGACTCAAAATGACAAGAAATTCACATGAAAGAAGAACCAACCTGGTAAAAGATCAGCTTGAAATAGTGGCAGAAAGGGTTTTGATTTCTGGGATGCCCGACTGCATCTCTGCTACTTTAAAATGCTCAAAAAATGTGAAACAAAAGTTAGTCGGTGCCACTCTGCGGTGCTCTTCTGCAACAGTGGCACTATAAGCACTAATGCTGACAATTATGTTTCATTCATAGTGAGAAAGAGAGGTATGAAAGATATTAAATACATACTGACAACTATGTTTCATTCGTAGTGAGAAAGATAGGTATGAAAGATATCAAATACATACATGTGTCATATTTTTAGGTTATACTCGAACTTGAAAGTCCTTATGCAAGAGAAACAACATTACTTATTTCCCGAAAGGAACAGGCTAAAACTGACCTTGACATTGCTAACAATCGACTGGGCATCAGGAACAGGTGGCTGCAAGGAGTATTCTGCAAGAAGAGGCAGCAATGATGAAACAAATGTTGACCTTTCTTGCTGTGCATCCTGATAGGAAAAAGAAAACGCAAAAAACTTAAATATTTATTATGAAACACAACAAAAGAAGGTACTACCCATGAATATTTGTTGAAAAATATTAAGTTAGAACAACCAAGTTATCACACAAATTTCAACATATACCACCCAATAACAAGAAGAAACGTGTAGGAAAAATAACCTGCAATGCATAAGTAAGCCGTATATTTTCTTCAATTATGTCTTGTCGGTATGATAAAGCCTTTGATGCGGCATCTACAAGGTCTTGTTGCTGTTGATCAAAGGCCTGGAAACAACATTACAAATATTTTAAACAAGCATAGTAAAAAAATTCAAATATAGAGGAAGGGAAACATATAAGGATGTTTAAGGACTTCAAAAATTCCATGCATACCAGACGCATATACGCTATGCGCTTTTCCAAGACATATTTTTCATTTCCTATTTGTGCTTCCTGTCATGGAAAAATCATCAGTCATCATAATGGATATCAAGACAAAATATAATCTAAAGATATGTGCATCACCACTTTAAAAACATAGTTACATCTTTACCTTAGCAGAATAATTTGCTAGATGTTTCCTTAATAGAATGATCTCTTCTTCATGTTCCAGACCTTAATGGTCAGATCCGAAATAGATACACATATGGCTCCATAAACATCATGTCTGATTTAAGATGAAATATTAGAGCTGAAGTTAGTACCTGCTTCAGCAAAGAATTCGAATTATTTGTTTCAGGCATTGGCATCAAGCCTTGTCGGGGTGAACTGAATCGAGAATCGTTATCTCCTTCTGGTAGATGCCTACGATAAAGACAAGTTTCTTAAATTACACAATTCCTTCTTCAAACTACCTATATATAAAATGAACAGAATACCACATTATAGCTATGGCATTGTAACTGATATTTGACATCACATACCTACTTGGAGAGATAAACCTCGTAAATGGTGAAGACAGCTGAGAGTGGCCAACATTATCCACAGACAGCTGATTCATTTGAGTTTATCTACTGAAAAATGTATGGTGACATTGTTTGACAGAAATTTCAAAATGGAAGTAACTCATGATTCGAAATGAAAACTCATGATTCGAAAGTAACTCATGATTCGAAATGGAAACTCACCAAAACCGCCAGAAATTTTGGAACTGGAACACAATCTAAAACTTAGTTGAGCCGCAAACCATGAACTGAGTGGGTAAGCATCGTTAACGCGTTTGTAGCGGAACTCAGGATGCCGGCTATTAGAATAGTCGGTACTCTCCAAATCCTTTCTTGATACATGCTGCTAAATTACATTGTAAATACACAGATATTAGCAAAACCAAGTTGGTTACAAGGAATCATTCAAAACTAAGTTGATATGTTTTGCTTAGAAATGAAAAAATCAGACTTACATCTTTTGAATCTATCCGTTCAAAGAGAACTACTCGACCACCGCGGTCACCGGTAGCAAGATGATCACCAGACTTGTCAAATTCAATAGCAAAAATCATGTCCACTGTAAAAACAAAGTTGAATCGATAATTAGGAAACTAATCCAGATAGGTCAATCACTCTGGACTGAAGGAATTTATCATTCTGTTAACGGTGTTTATAGGCAGAACATAAATACCCAACAACAAAAAAACCTACTAAATTCATATACTCTCTACTTACTTAAACAAAAGTGCTCATGTATAAGTCGTTTTATAAGGAAAGATAAAGTCAAACGGGTTTTCGCATATGCTGAAAATAACTTATGTAAATGGCAGAAGTTGTTTCTACAAGTTTTAACAAACAGTCTCAGTAGTGTTTATGCCAGAAAGTAGATAAATTCAAATAATCTAATTCAAACCGACCCAGGGGCATGTTTGGATTGATTCATTTGAGTTTATCTACTGAAAAATGTATGGTGACATTATTTGACAGAAATTTCGAAATGGAAACTCACCGAAACCGCCAGAAATTTTGGAACTGGAACACAATATGAAACTTAGTTGAGCCGCAAACCATGAACTGAGTGGGTGAGCATCGTTAACGCGTTTGTGAAGAACCGCTCATCTGAGCAATTGCTCCACTTAGTCCAAATGTGATCATCCAAAGAGTCGTTGATGTATTCAACCTGACAAAACTAAGTTACTAATAATAAATTGATGAAAATAATCAACAACAAAAAGCTTGATTCTCAATTATTGAACAAAAATTCTTAAACTCTTAAAGAACATGATAATTCAACAAACATCGAAAAACCAAAACACAAGTTGTAGATCAAGTTGGAAAATAACATTAGATAGCATATATTACCAGGAAAATAACATTAGTCATAGATCAATTTAGAACCACTTTAGAGGATGGTAAATGAAATCACCATGTGTGCATCTATTGATCAATTGCAACTGAAATCACCATGTCCTGTGCTAAAATGCTATGAATGTCATTCCTAATGTAGTTGTCTCACTTGCTACCTGCAAGATCATCAAATACTATAAGATAACTATAGATTATCATCAATTCATGTAATGATAGAAAGAATATAGTAGAATTTACCGAGACGTAGTTCCAAATTCGATAATGTTTCATAAACTCAGCCCACATAGTTCTAAAGGCCACATCAGCACAAGATGCAGGAGCAATATAGTCCATGATATCAATATGGATATCATTAAGAACAATAATTGTTCTCTCAAGAACATTCGATGATGTTTCATAAACTATGTTACCGAATATAACTCCAGTTTCAGTTGAAGAAACCTTGATGTTGGCTTTAATTTGTTTGCTTGATTCTGGAGCCAGGGTATAGTTTTGTGGATGCTCAACAAGTTTGAGATCACCCATAGTTGCTAACTCCAAACATAAATTCTGGAGAGTTTCCTTGGTTCGATTGATGATAGTAACATCTAGGACAATGTCATAATGATGAACTGTGACATATGCGTCAGCATAAACAGGATCACTGAATCCAGTGAGCTGAAGAATGCAGTTGAGTTTATTTGCATCATCTGCATCCTTTGTAAATCTCCAGTAGCACGTTTGAGATCATCCTGAACCTCATCTTCCAGCTCAAGTTGGCTCATGCCCTGAAGAAATTGAACATTTGAAGAAAACCAGATGAGCAGGTGTACCGAGCACATAACTGAATTAGAAATCATTAACAGAAACTACCACCAACAGAAAGAACACCCAACTCAATAGACTATTTGACAATGATTCAACGAAACAATGATTCAACTATACCATACTAACAACAAAACAAAACAAAACAAACGAGAGAAAATAAACACAACCATCATACCTTTATGCTCTTCAAATGGTAGAAATCAATAAGGTCATCAGGCTGTGCATTAGAAATTTGAGCCTTTGCTTTAATCTCCTCTGTCTCACGGCGCTGCTTATCAACAAGCATTTTCACAAAGCGTTGCTTTAATCTCCTATAAAAATCACAAAAACCTCAAAAACCCAGTAGAAAACCCTTGACGAGAAGAAGAAAAACTTTGAGATCAGAAAGGAGACTGAGGAAGAAGAAACTAACCTGAGTGTTGGTAATACGAATGGAACAACAAACAACAAACCACAGAATACCACATAGTAAAACGAAGATACATGTTCCATTAAAAACGATGCGTCATTACAAACAAAACGATGGTGATGATGATAAATCTGAATCAAAAAACAAAGCGAAATCAAAAATATGAAACCATGCCATTACAAAATGAATACGCAGACGAATAACGACATACCTTGTAGCTTGCAAGGAATGCGATGAAATGCCTGAAATAAGCTATTAACAAAAATGGAAGAGAGAAAGGAGGTGGAGGCGGTCTAGGATTTTGAGAGAAAGAGAGAACTTCGGAGGAGAGAAAGGCAAGAGAGAGAAATGTAAGCGAGAGAAGGTGAGAGTGAGAGGGAGAGGGAAATGGTAAAAAAATTTCAAAAAATTTCTGCCACTTAGCAAAATGGGTTCTTCTGATCGGGTGAAAGAATAGAATATGTTAATTACTGTTATGACCTTGAGTTGGACATAATAATTTTAAATGTGAAGGGTATAACTGGTAGAATGGTGAGAATCCCTTGCAATGGGTAGGTAGTTGATAAAAATTGTAGATATTATTAAAAAAGTGAACTTGTGATTTTTTTTCATAATTGAAAATCACTATAAAAAAAGTAAAAACCTATATATAAATGAGAATAATGTTAATTTTATTTTACTCTCCCCTAGACTGGACCGTCACTTCAGTAGTCTGTGACTCCGGAGTAGTGACCTTCCCAATTCCCCTCACTCACCGGAGAGAAAGGATCAACGGCGGAGAGAACGGCGGAGAGAGAACAAAAAATGGAACCTTCATCGTCATCGGCGATTGCGCAACAAACATGGGAGTTAGAGAACAACATAATCCCCATGGAAACTCCCGCTGCCGACGATTCGATTTTCCACTACGACGAAGCAGGACAGAGCGAGTTTCAACGCGATAAACCATGGGCAAACGATCCTCACTACTTCAAGCGCGTCAAGATCTCTGCACTCGCTTTACTCAAGATGGTTGTTCACGCGCGCTCCGGTGGTACCATCGAGGTTATGGGTCTCATGCAAGGTAAAACTGACGCTGATTCAATCATTGTTATGGATGCTTTTGCGTTGCCGGTTGAAGGTACTGAAACTCGTGTCAATGCTCAAGCTGATGCATATGAATACATGGTTGATTATTCTCAGACCAATAAACAGGTTCGTCGTTTCAATTTATTGATTATATTTGAAACCCTAACCCTAATTACATTTATGAATTTTCACTTAAACCCTAACCCTAATTCTGATTACAGTTTTGAATTTGCCCTAATTAGTTGATATTATTTGTGTTTGTGTGTATGTGTAGGCTGGAAGGTTGGAAAA
This sequence comes from Lathyrus sativus, assembly GCA_963859935.3. Lineage (NCBI taxonomy): Eukaryota > Viridiplantae > Streptophyta > Magnoliopsida > Fabales > Fabaceae > Lathyrus > Lathyrus sativus. The sequence goes on from OZ012739.1 coordinate 637,163,059, forward strand.
TGTTGTGGGATGGTATCATTCTCATCCTGGTTATGGTTGTTGGCTTTCTGGGATTGATGTTTCGACGCAGATGTTGAATCAACAATTTCAGGAGCCATTTTTGGCGGTTGTGATTGATCCGACCAGGACTGTTTCTGCTGGGAAAGTTGAGATTGGGGCTTTCAGGACTTACCCTGAAGGTTATAAGCCTCCGGATGATCCTATTTCTGAGTATCAAACTATACCTCTTAATAAGATTGAAGATTTTGGTGTTCATTGTAAACAGGTTTCTCTTCTTTCTTTGCTCCCATTTCAGACCCTAAACCCTAAACCCCTTTTTATTGTATTTTTGTCTCAACTACATTTGTGTGTTTTTTTTCTTTCAGTATTATTCTTTGGATATCACTTACTTTAAGTCTAGTCTTGATTCACACCTTTTGGATCTCCTGTGGAACAAATATTGGGTGAATACACTGTCTTCTTCTCCTTTATTGGGCAATGGAGACTATGTAGCTGGACAAATCTCGGATTTAGGTACGCTTCAGTGCCATTCTTTAGTTATTTTCTGTAATTATAATCTGTAATTATGAATAGTCATGCGGGATATTTCTTTTGTTGCAGCTGAAAAGCTAGAACAAGCAGAGAATCAATTGGCACACTCACGTTTCGGGCCATTAGTAGCACCTACACCTAGAAAGAAAGAAGTGAGTGATTGTTTCTCCTTAAATCTACTGCAATGCCCTTAGTCTAATTGTTGTAATTTCTGTTTTGAGATTTTCAGCTTGATTATTCAAGTGTTTCAGCTTGATTAGAAAGAAAGAAATGGATGGCAATAATTTTTTGATTAAAACCTTTCTGGATGTTTTGTTACTATAGTATTCATTCACGCAAGGCATATATTTAGGTACATATGTAGTCATTGAAGTTTTGAGCATATATTTAGACATATGTTGGGCATGTTTCTTCTTTTTGTTGATGAAGTTTTGAGCCCGTTTCTATGAGCCAGCCATGATGATGTATATGATCAGCACACCACATTATACATTTTTATGTGACGAGAGTGTGCATTGTTGTTGATACTAAAAGCCAACAATTCGCATATGGCGCTGCTATATCCGCATATGGCGTTGCCATCCTTCACAAATTTTGCCACGGTGGAGAGCCAAAACTGATATTTAACACTAATAGGAGTGTGAAAGAATGATGCGTTGGATCTACCTTGCATCAATATTTTGTAATTTCATTTTACAATCTACATCTATATTTTGCTTAGGGTCAAGGGTTTAGTTTTTTTTCTTTTTTTCTTTCTCATATGGTTCCTTTTTTAACTTTGTTTTGGTTCTTGCCTTTTCATTTTATGATTGAATATTGTGTTAGATACCACTGGCTTGTTTCAACATTTTTTGAAACCTTCAATTCAATTTGTAGAACATTAAGAATCATCATCATTTAGTAACCACTAAGTAGTTCTTTTTGGTTTTCACTTGAAGAAGAGCATGTATCAGGTTTCTCTGGGTTTGGTGGCTCAGATGCCAATAATATAGAGCTTCTAGAATCACCTTGTGTCCAAACAGGAATGAATTCATTTGACATTTCTTATGGGGTAATGGAGTTTAAAATTGATATACATGTGTGCAACTAATTGCAGATTCGCGTGTGCTCCAACTGGATGTTGGACACTTGCCAACTCAGCCAGAATATAGCATGCTTGGATTTACATTCAAATTCTTAAATTAGCTTCAATACCCTGTAAGGTGGTTTTTGGGAAAAATATAAATATTTTATTTCTTTGAACCAAGATTAATTTTTCCTTTGAGCCTCGGTTTGACTAGAAATTGATATCAAGTAGCTTTTTCCGTCAGATATAAATTAAGAGTAAAAACATCCAGACATAAAGTACTTCATTTCAAACTAAATTTTTGTCTCATCAGCTTACAAAATCAAGTTTATTCAAATCATTTTTGGCAATTGATCATCCGATGATCTAAAATTGTGTGCCTGTTGTCTTTCATCAGTCAATTCTGACAGCACAAGATTAAGACCTGGATGTTATACAGATAGATTGGGATTGTAGTTGTAGGACTAACTGTTGCTTCTGCACCTAAGGATTTTTTATCTTTCCATTTTGTGTTTTTGTTTGGAAGAGAACATTCTTTGTTTTCTTGTTTATGTTCCATCTCATGGTCCATAGTTTAGAAGGACAAATTTAAAACTTGTAACCGTTCTAGTTTTCACATCTACCTCAAATATTTAAAACAATGCTCAGAAATACTGCTTATATTGTTCCCTGCTGTCTGAATGACGCGGTATTATCTGTGACCCTGAGTCATGGCGCGTCCAATAATGAAGGTTGGAGATGCACTTAATCGTTTATATTGCCTGATCAGTTTTCTTTCTCTGAATAACTGATGCTTTAATTTGTGATGTTGCTCACTCTCCTCATGGCATCTTAGATTTACTTGATCAGTTTATTTGTCTAATTCAAACACCATCTCTACTAGTCTATACATACTCATGCATTCATCCCTCAGCATCATGTTTGTTTCATATTCTTTTGTAAAAGTTTCATAAAAGAAAGAGCCTTTTTGTGTGCACTGACCACACAGTGCAATATCACAAACAAAATAACATCAACTTTTGATGTTTGATTAGTTTATGCCCGTGATACGATTGTGTGCGGCCTTGTAATTTTCCATTTTCCATTATGGACTAGTATAGATAAATGTTTCTTAGTCTAGAACAAATCTTCTGAAATGTGCTTTAAATTTCGGTGGATTTTGTCCTTCTATGATGATGGACACTATGCTATGCCCTTGGCATAGAATCAATCTCAAACCATTCATTTGGATATTAAACTGTTACCTATTTGATGTTATTCTGTCATGATTAACTTTCTGAGCCATCACCTGTGAATGTGACACTATTGATGTCAACATTATCGTCCTCCTTCATCGCTCCTAAAATTTTCCGCCTGACACCAAAGTTTTAACTGATTTACAGGAAGAATCTCCACTCGCTAAGATCACTCGGGATAGTGCGAAGATAACGGTGGAGCAAGTGCACGGCTTAATGTCACAGGTGATTGCCAACACCATCCTTCTCTCAGAAAAAGAATAATTAGTAAAAAATATTTATAGTCAGCTAAACAATTGTGAATTTGTTGGACGCAGGTAATAAAGGACACTCTGTTCAACTCTGTTCATCAAGCAAACAAATCTCGTACGGAAACATCTGGTCCTGAACCAATGATTGAAAGCTGATTTTGGTTTATTCTAGACGTGCATTTGTACAACTTTTTGTGATGCCGTCCTCATTATCGGCAATCGGTTTTACATTCAACAGATATACAGTTAATTTAGTTTTGCATTTTGCATTATTTTGGTTAGTGCTCTGTATATCCTTGTTGGCGTTGCATCTTACAAGAACACATCAACTAAGCTATTGATATGGGATTCAGGCTCTCAGGGAGTTGATTATTAACTGCATACTGTGTAGTCATAAATCTCACCGTATTTTCTAGTTTAATTTTAGGGTTTAATTGATATGCATTGACCGTGTATAATAAGTCTAATAGGAATTTATTAATCTGCTATGTCATACCGTTAATTTAAAAATTATAGTCTGATGGGGTGAGATATACTAGAGTGATTGATTGACAGTATAAAGTGTAAAATTTTACACTGTCCGTGCATATCAATTAAATTCGTAATTTAAATCATCTATAATATGGGATTTTGAAAAACTGCAAGGGTCACAAATCAAATGGTAGTGAGTACTGAGTTTTTCCTTTAAGGAACCCGGACGCCCAGCATTTAACATTTTCAAATAAAATAACAATTGATATGGGTGTGAATTTTGAAATATTAGAATTAAAAATGTTAATTTGATTATTGTACTGAAAATATTTATACAGATATCTTATCCAAATTAAGTCAAGTATATGGTTTTAAAAAAAATTCTCTTATTAAAATGTTGCATATAATACCTTATATTAAGGCAACACATTGTATATAATATACATGGAATAACATGAACCAAAACTTCCAACTTCCGGCAGAATGAATTAATTATATAATATGAGATGTGAAACAAAAAGTGACTAATACTTTTATTTATGATACAAAAAATCTGTTTCATTTCTTGCATTGTTATGCAATACAGAATTTAAATACAAGTTGCAAAATCATTAACTAGAGGATTTCAACGAATTTTAGGAAGTTCATTTATTATAATAATTGTTCAATATTATGCACATGTGAATTTTTATTGATCTAGGAGATCAATATTTAGGCTAGTGGATATTTCGGTGTACAAATGAAGTGAGCAGAAGGAAAACAACTTTTTCAATTAGTGAGATTGATGAATGAAAGTTTTATTGAAGACAACAACTCTCAAAACCGTTTCAAGGAAAATGCCCAAACATGAAAAATCGTGGTCCAACAATCAATACGTTTTCATACAATTTTTTTTTTATATTTTTGATTTTTTAACAGCAAAAGTAGTGAATCTTTTATAGAGAGTATAAAGATTCATACACAACAATGTTGTGTCTCTTAGAACAATGAATATAGTTTTTAAGATGATTGATTTTTTCATCCAAAAAAAGTTGCAACATATCTTGTTGCTCGCTTGCTTTTCATTTATGTATAATTTTTATTATTAAAAATTGTTTTAATTGTTTTCTAATTTGTTGAAAAAAGTAATTTAAGTAGAGCAAGGCACATAACTGATTGCTACATATTTCAGTAGTTAGGTAGTAAATTTTGCGTAATCGGTTTTTCAATTTTGCATAATCGATTACCACTCAAGGCAATAGCTTTGCGTAATAAGTTACAGGAAATGCATAACCGTTTACGAGGTCGAACATTTTTTCTTGTTGTTTAGTTACATTGTTATGTAATAGTGTATAAATACCCCACTTTGGGTTGTTAATGATAATGACCATAATTTTATCCCATTCCCCCCCCCCCCTCTCTCTCTCCCACGCACGCACACGCACACGCACACGTGCACACACACAAACACAGACACACACACACAAGAGATTGGTTCTCTGATCAAACATTTAGTGAGCAAAAATTATTTCAATCTCCACTGAACATATCCCTGCAAATATTCGGATTCTCGATGCGAAGAATTATGATAAGTGGCACAAACACATGATGATGTTGTTTGGTTATCGAGATGTTCTTGAAGTGATTAATAATGGTGTTAATCCACTTGTAAAAATGACAACGATTGCACATAAGGAAAAGAATATGAAAGATTTTAAAGCTTTGTATCTTATTCATCAATATGTTGATATTGACAACTTTGAGAATGTTGGTGAATGCACATCCTAAAAAGAAGCTTGGAAAATTATAGAGAAAATTTATGAAAGAGTTGATAAAGCAAAGGTGGTGAAGTTACAAACTCACAAGAGGCAGCTGAAATTGATTCAAATGGAAGAGTCAATTTACTACAAACACATGATGGTGTTGTTTGGTTATCAAGATGTTCTTGAAGTGATTAATAATGGTGATCACTGTGTTATTTTCAGCTTTAGTGATCACCATTAGTGAATTTACTACAATAATCACAAGATTGGTGAATCAAGTGAAGCCTTGTGGAGAGACACTCACTAAGTAGTATGTGGTTGGTAAAATCTTGATATCTTTAACATCAAGATTAGATAACGTAGTGGTTCAAATTGAAGAGTCAAATGATCTTTCAACCATGAACAAAGAAGAGTTTCAAATTTATCCTGAGGCTCACGAGTAGAATGAAGGAGATGAATGTTGACAAGGAAAATGTTGAGATTTCTTTGCAGGCATGTTTCATTGGAAAACACAAGAAGGTGAAGGGAAAGTGGTCCGTGACTAACAGTAGAGAAAACTACCAAAATAATGGTGGAAGGGCCTACCAAAATTCCAAGAATTCAATATTTCAAAAGGGTGAAAGCAGCTACAACAGGGATGGTGGATCAAGAAATTACAAATGTGGTAATAATAGAGGAAGATGAGGAAGAAAGAAAGATGATAAAAGCAATGTTCAATGCTATAATTGTCAAAAACTAAGACATTTTGCTCGTGAATACAATGTCAACAAGAATGATTCACAAGAAGCTGAAGCAAAGTTTGCAAAACAAGAGGATGATGATAGTACACTGTTGATGGTGATCACTAAAGCTGAAAATAACACAGTGAGCAGTGGTATCGATTACCATCTACTAGTAACCGATTACCAGAAGTGGCAGAAGGTAGTTATAATATGTTACAAGCCCATATTAATCGGTTACCATTAGTTGAAAATATGACGTGACTACGAGAGAAGATGCAAAATACAACGATCAATGATACCTTAACTCTGGGTGTTCAAATCACATGATGGGAAGGAAAAATTGATTTGTAAAAATTAATCAAGCTATAAAAAAATGAAATTCGCGGATGAAAACATACTAGCAACATATGAGATTGATGATCTATCAATCTAGCGAAAGAATGGTGAACATTCTTTGATTAAAGACGTATCTTATATTCTTGGAATCAAGTTTAATCTTTTAATCATTAGTCAATTGTTTGAAAAGAATTACAAGATTTACATGGAAAAACAAAGTGCTAAAAGTTATGGATGCAAATGGAAGTTTGATCCTAAAGGCCCCTATGTCTCAGAACATAACTTTCAAGATTGAACTGAAAGTATTGGAGCATAGATGTCTTGCGATTGCAGCTAGTAGTGAGGAATGAATTTGACACTATAGGTCTGGACAATTGAGTTTCAGAGATCTCAATGCTATGCAGAAAAATAACATGGTTATGGGATTGTCATTGATCAATATACCAATTGAAGTATGTGAATAGTGGGTGCAGACCAAGCAACACATAGACAACTTTAGCAAAAATTCAGGATGCAAAACCAAGTGTCATCTTGAGATGGTGCATTCAGATGTTTTTGGACCGATGCAAGTGGAGCGTAGTGAAATGTCTTACTAATAAAAGAAAACAATCCGCAGACACCTAAATAATATCATGTTACATTAGGTACACTTTCTAGTAGTACTTATTTGAAAGATAAACAAACCATTTGTCAAGTCATAAACCAAATGATAGCTTGAGAGCTTGTAATTGACTGAAACTTGTCAACACACTTAAAATTTAAAATAGCACACAAGTATACGTGTTAGGCCTAAATAAAACTAAATATGACACAAACAAATTATTACAACTAAAAAAATGAATAATTGACCTAAGAAAATAAGAAAACAAAAAGAATTGCTCAGAAAACAAAGAGAAATAGAAGGAACGGTTAAGAGTCACCATTTAATCTCTTGTGGGATCAATGAAATTTCAAACTATGCAATACAAAGTAGGCATGGCAAAAAAACTCAGACCCGTCGGGGTCCGTCTGGACCCGCCCCGAAATTAGCGGAGAAAACCCAATTTAAGCGGGTACGGGTGCGGGGAGACACTAAGACCCGCCCGCACCCGGCCCGGCCCGACCCCGCCCCTGAATAATACATTTTAGTTTAATTCTCTTATTTTACTTATTTTAATATTCATATATTAATTATATTTTTAATTAAATTATTAATACCTTTATTACAATTAAAATAATTAAATTAATTAAATTAATATTCATTTATTAATTAAAATTTTAATTAAATAAATAAATAATTTATTAAAATAATTAATTTTTTAATTAAATTATTAATTTTTATTGCAATTAAAAAAATTTAATTTTTTTTTTCGGGTGGAGGCGGGGCAAGAGGGAGTGCACCTGTTCTCTACTCAGGGCGGGTCTGGGTGATAAAGTTTTACCTCCAGTTGAGTTTGGGGACAGGGACAAGTGTGTTACATGGAGGCGGATGCGAGTATAATAAAACCCGTTCCCGATCCACCCCGTTGCCATCTCTAATACAAAATAGTAAAATTAGATAAGTATGATGCTATGTAACAATGGATGGTAATTGACATAAGAATAAAAGGAAAACAATTTGCAAATCATTTTCATGTGTACGGTAATTGAGATTAGAATGAATTAGATAGATACCCAATACAAAAGGCCTCTATGCAAAACGTACTCTTCACCTTTTTTCCCCACCACCATCAAGAACAAAAATCCAACTCAAATACAACTTCCAAGTTTCACTATTTGGGTGTCACATGAACACCATGCATTGATTTGATAACATTTTTATTGAATTCTTTTTTATGGTGCTTGGACAATTTTTCTATACAACTCTCACATCAACAACAAATATATCATTGTCTTATTATTTTTTCAATTTTCACAAAATTATAATTATTAATTTCTCTTTTGACCAATATTTTCTCACTCACGAGTTTCATCATCTAAATTGTCCTTTTGATTTTTACTAACAAACATGTCCTACCACGATTTTCTCGTGATAAAGCTAACCACAAAACTAATGAACAACAAAATGTATTTTCATAAAGTCCACGCAATTACATGCAAAATTAAACCAATTACTTAGACAAACGTAAGGGGAAAAATGTATAGATAGAAAAAAAGTGAAATGGTGTAGACTTTTAACTTTTTTCTAGCAAAAGGGTGAAAATAAAATAAAAAAAATATATAATTTGTTGATGAAGAGAAAGAAATCACATTTTGGAGATTGAATTTATCGCGAAAATTGGACGAAAAGTCGAGAATAAAAACCGATTGGTGAATAGTGACGTTCGTACGGTGAATAGTGCTATTCATATGGATGTATAGTGACGTCCGTACGGTGAATAGTGTTGTCCGTGAATAGTGTTTTCGAGTTTTCAGACTTTTTTTGATTCGATCCATAGGTCCATGTGATTTTGGACTTTGTCCGTTGGATATTTGCTAATATAAATATGTATCTCTTATATGTTTGGTGTGTGAGAATCTTAGAGTTTTCACCAACAATGAAAACCAAGAATTTAAAGGTATATCATAGGGTTTTAGCTATGCACAAAAAAAACACTTGGTAGAAAATAGGGTTGTTACTGAGAACTTGAAGGCGAAAACTATTTTCTTATAACTCATCTGTAATATCTTGCAAGAACTTGAAGGCGAAAACTATTTTCTTATAACTCATCTGTAATATCTTGCAACAATTTTCTGATTATAGTGAATTTGTAACAACTTTCTGATTATAGTGAATTAGAGAACTGCTCTCTCCCTCAAAGTATATCGTTTATTCTGTTATATTATCTATGTACGAATTATTATTGCTGAAGACCATTTATTTTGGTTGCTATTGTTCTTTGTCTCACAAATTGATATTGAATGTGTCGTAATTCTTATATATATATATATATATATATATATATATATATATATATATATATATATATATATATATATATATATATATATATATATATATATATATATATATATATATATATATATATATATATATATATATATATATATATATATATATATATATATATATATATATATATATATATATATATATATATATATATATATATATATATATATTAAAGTGGATTTACAATAAATTTTAATATTATAAATTGGAAAGAGTAAATTGCATTAGAAATTTACAAAATTTAAACTATTAAATAAATAATTAAATATGATTTTAGTTTAAAATGTTCAACTATTTATTTTTATTCATTAATCATTGTCTTCAAGATGAGAGGGTAATAAATTATTTTTATCTGAATTAATTTTGACAAATATGTTGTAAAGATGATCATATCATTAATCTAATTTTAATGATTTATCCACCAGAATTATATTCTTGGCTTTATAGAAATGAAGGACAAAAATAGTACGCGAGTATAGATTAAATTTATATTCACTAGTTATTCAAAGTGAAAATGCCTCCACCACTTAGAGGTTGGAAAGTTATATATTCCTCTATGAAATCTTGTTTCTGATTTTTACTTTTTTATCCCCATCAATGCGGAGAATCACAAATTCACAAAGATTTAATTTTTGATACTTTTTATATTTTTCAATAAAAAATATGACATTAATATTTCGTTATTATTATTTAAAAAATATATATTTTAGATTTTCTTTTAAAAAATATTAATAACAAAAAAAAATGTGACCATTTAAAATTATATAATTATATATTATATAATATATACTCATTCTGTCTCACAATGAGTTACATGTTGACCATTAGAAATTAATATTAAAAAAAAGAATAATGGAAAGGAGGAAAATGATATTTTTACTGGAGTACCGTTATTATGTATTGAGAATGATGAAAGTAATATTAATTAGAAAGTAAAATTGAAAAAAAAATCATTAAAATTAAAAATGGTCATTCATTTTAGGACAATCATTTATTTCAAATGGATCACTTATATTATATATAAAAGTTAAATAATATGACGGAAGTCGAAAAATCCGCGAGACATAAATTACTTGTTCGATCCTTACTTACCTTAAAGTGTTATTGAAAAAACTTTTTCCTGCATTCCCGTTCCCACGAAAAAATCTCAAACTTCAAAGCTCCAAACAAATAATCTTTATATGAATCATGGTTAAATAGATACATATTAACATCCCATTTGTTTCTAATAGTAACATAAACCAACTATATGGTGATTTTATATGTCAAAATGCTTGAAAAATAAACATTGCCCTAAATATTCTTTGACTTTGAGAGTGAAAGGTGAAGCACTTCCACTATTCACTTCAATGATTTGCAAACCCAATCTATACCATATAAGCCTAATGTAAGGCTGTTCTAAAGAATCTTTGCTCCACTTGGTTCTCATCATTAGACAATAAACAAAAACTAATTTTTTGGCACAAAAATAATAATTATTCTATTGGCATCTCCTATCTTTCCAAATTCTCTTTCTATTCAACTTTATACTCATGGCTATTGTTTATTTGTTTTGGTAGGACAAAAAGAGAGAGCATAAAGGAACTTAATTTATGGGAGGCAATGTTAGGATGCAATAATTATTAATTAAAGATCACTTTGAAAATGTTAGGAGACAAATGTGACATTGTTATCATTAATGTATTCAAAATATCCATATTATGCCATTTTCATTCAATGTTAACCATTGTTTGTTTGAGAACTATATATTCTATTTTTAGATGAGACCTTATCTTTATCTTTTGAAGCATAAATGCTTTTTTTTAATCTTTCAACGAGGCATGGAAGATAGACAAAGGTGAAATGAAACCTTCCTTTAACTACTTTTAACATGGAACCATGCAACTGCTTAATTTTTTAAAAAAGAACATTTTTTTTCTTAACTCAATTACTCTTTAATTCTCACTAAAACTTCTTTAATGCTTCAAATATATCAGTAGAATTATTTTTAAGGTTTAATTCATTTTTTTTTTCCTTAAATTATTTTGTTGTTTTTAATTAGTCCTACCATTAAAAAACTTTTTAATGTAGTTCTTTAAAGACACTTCGTTAGCACAATAAATCTCTTTTGTTAGTTTCTTTGATAAAAACGTTAAAACGCGTCTATATGACATTTGTTGATACTTAGGTGGTATTTTTTTCACCCTATATTGTTTCTGATGTGTCAATAGGAGACATTTGTTTTCTTTTTTAGTAACTAATATGTTAGACTATTCAACTACTCTCATAATGTCATTGTTGCTTCTTCCTTCTTAAAAAAAAACTAGCCTGCGAAGAACAAGACGGTCGTGGTTGAGGCTCGACGGTAGTTTGCGAAGACGATAGCAAAAGAAGACAAGTAGAGAGGAAAATATCTTAAAGAGGTACGTGTATGAACTCATCATTTTAAAAAGCATTTGTATTTACAATTTCTTTTACTGCGATGTGTGATTTCTGAAGTATCGTGTGTGACTAGGTTTGAGTGTGTTATCCATCATGGCGGTAGGTTTGGTGAGTTTAATAGACGTGGTTACAATGGTTTAAAGGAAATTTGGCGGGTTGACCTGGATTTTTGGAGTTATTTTGAGATTCTAGGTGGGTTGAAAGATTTAGGTTATCCAAAAATTGAGAGCTTGTGGTATTATGATTCAATGAATGATAATGAGCTAGTGATATTGCAAGATGATGTAGGAACAAATAGAATGAAGACCATTGCTCTGATCAATGGGAATGTTCATATCTATGTAATGCATCCAGTGTATGGGGAAGACTAAATATTGCCTCTTGAGAATAATGTAGGTCCAAATATTGAAAACAATGTAGGTCCAAATGCTGTAGAAGAAGACAATTTGGAAGATGACATATTGGATGAATTGAATAATGGTGTAAAAGGAACTTTTGATGACTTGAGGACCATTGAAGAATTGACTAATATAGGTGACAATTTTGAAGAATGAGGGCCCACAGGATTTGAAGATTTAGCTGCATTTGACCAAGAAGCTTCATTTAAGAATGGATGATTACGAGTGAGAATTAGGGACTTATTTTGCTTCTAAGGAAGACTTTAAAGAGGGACTTAAAATTTATGTTATCCATTATGGTAGGAACCTATAATTTAAGAAAAATGATAATAAGAGGATGGGAGTCATATGTAAGAAAGGTTGTCCATGAGAGTCATACTGTACAAAATTACAAGATAATAATACTTACCAGTTGAGAAAGATTGTGGGAAGCACACATGCAGTAGGGACTATAAGGTGAGGTTCCTAAATTCCAAATGGTTGGGAAAAAAAATTCAAAGTAATCTAAGAGAGAATCCTAATTTGAAGTTGAGTGATATAATGGAGAAAACAAAACAAAAGTGGAATGTAGGGATCAATAAGACACTTTCATACAGAGCTAAGTTACTTGATATTGGTATTGTTGATGGTTCATTTAGTAAGCAATATACAAGAATATATGATTATAGTCATGAGCTATTAAGGGCGAATCCTAGTTCAGCTGTTAAAATTACTAGTCAACCAAGTCAAGTTGGGGAGGAAAGTAGTGAGAATCCTGAAAGACTTTTGAATCCATATTTCCAAAGGATTTATATTTTCCTCAAAGCTTGCAAGGATAATTTCTTTAAGTTCAGACCTATCATAGGTTTGGATGGATGCTTTTTGAAAGGCTATTATGGTGGACAAATTCTTGCATCCATTGGGAGGGATCCTAATGACAAAATGCTGACAATAGCATTTGCTGTAGTTGAGGGAGAAACTCAAGATTCATGGAGTTGATTTTTGGATCTGTTGACACATGATTCGGGAGGTGTGAGACTATGCAAAACATATACCTTTTTAAGTGATCAATAAAAGGTGTGTACTAGTAACTCTCTAAATAACTATGTTTTTGACATAATTTGTTTTTGTTATCTTTAAAACTGATATGGTATGACTAAAATACAGGGGTTGTTACCTGAGCTTGATGAGTTGCTGCCAGAAGTTGGCCAAAGGTTTTGTGTTAGGTAAACATCATTATATTGTGTTATATAACACTCAATATTCCAAAGACTATGAGCCTTATATTTATGATGATGATTATGGTAGTTTGTGATGTCTTCACTATCCATTGTTTCTGATGATTACTGGTAGACACTTATATAGTAACTTCAGGAAGAAGTTTCCTGGTGTCAAATTAAAGGAATTGATGCGGAAAGCTGCCAATGCTAGTTATTCAAATACTTGGGAAAGAATTATGCGTGAAATGAAAGAGGTGAATGAAGAAGCATTCAAGCACCTTTGAAAGATCCCACCTAGGTTCTGGAGTAAATCTAGGTTTAGAAACAGTCCAAAATATGACACTTTGGTGAACAACATGTTAGAAACATTTAAATATGTTTTTGTAGCTGCAAGGGCCAAGCCCATCTTGACTATGCTTGAGGAGATTAGAGTGTACCTGATGCAAAGGTGTGAGTCTAACAGACAAAAAGTTTCCAAATATGCTGATACCATTATGCTAAATATCAAAAATAAGTTGGAAAAAGAATCACAATGACTAACAGTTGGATTATGAGGTAATGTCTCATACATAATTTTCTAGGTAGTACAAATAAGTAATATGATACCATTCTGTATTTTTAACAAGCGTGCAGGTGAAGTAGACTATGAGGTTAGGCACATATCACTCATTGAAGAAAAGTTTGTTGTTAATCTGTCAAAACATGAGTGTTCATGTAGAAGGTGGATATTGACTGTGCTACCATGCTGTCTTGCCCTTGCATGTATGAAGGATCAACATTTACAGGTAGATGATTTTGTTCCTGATTATTACAAAAAGGAGTGTTATGAAACTTTCTATCCCTAGTGATTTATCTAGTCAATGGAGAATCTCTTTGGACCAAAACAGATATTGTTGACCTACAACCACCCCCATAAAAAGGCAGTCTGGTAGACCTAAGAAGAAAAGAAACAAAGATGCTAGGGAACAAGTTAGAAATGATACACAACTCAAAAGGTCCAAATTTGGTATCAAGTGATGCAAGTGCCATAAAGATGGTCACAACAAGTCCACTTGCAAGCTGCCTACAACAATAATAACAACACCAACTGTTGCTATTACAACAACAACACCACCAACTGCTGCTGCTACAACAACATCACCACCAACTGCTGCTGATACACCACCACCACCAACTGCTACTGCTACATCAACAAGACCACCAACTGCTACTACTACATCAGGACAACCATCACCACTAGTTGTTGTTGCATCAAGCCTACCACCAACACCAGTTGCTACTACATCAAGCCAGCCAACAATAGATGGAGGTTCAACTCAACAAGTATCCAAAAAAAGAAAGAGACTTCAAAAGGGTCTAAAACCTGTTCTGAGCCAACCATAAACTTATGTTTTATCTTTGTTGTGTACTAGTTATTCCACTTTTTGTCTATTATGTAGTTTAAGACTAAGGCTTATAATTCCACTTTTTTGGATTTCAACTACTGTAACATATGGTATAAAATGCCTATACTCTAGTTATGTCTAATGGCTTGCAATTCCACTTTTGTAATGACTTGTAATGTTAATTTTGTAACTAATGTTATGGTTTTGTGACTATTGTTATGACCATTTTATACTTTGCATTTGTTCTTTGCAAACAAAAGTAACATTTCACTGATACAGTTCATTGATAAATTTTGACAAAAACAAAAGTAACATTTCTCAAACAAAAGCAACTACATTTCATTGATATAATTTGACAAATACATAACAATGTTGACAAAACATTTCACAGATATAATTCAACCTCCTCGTTCACAACTACATGTCATTACACAAAAACAACCAACCTAAAAAACTATTGTTACAAATATAACATTAAACAATAAGCTCAATATTCCAATGATTATAGACAATTTCAACCATCCCCTTGTGTTGATGATCTCATTCTTCAACCTGTAAATTTTATTCTTCTGCCTCTGGATCTTCAAATCTCTTTCATTGATAATGTCGTCTTCAAATCATTTGAAGAAATTACATCCCTTGTTCACATGATTTCTGAAATTTCTGCAACCCCAAAACTTTTTCCCAAAATTGACACTAGACATATTACCTACGGTACGAAGCACACATACATCTTGGCAAAAACACTCCCTCCTTTTGTTTCTTCGAACAACTGACCCAAATGTACCAATTGAAGAACTGATTGACATTTTATACTTTGGAGATGAATAATAAAGATAAACCCTAAGAAACAATATGTCAAAAACGAGATGAAGAGAACTGTAGATAACAAGATGAATAAAACACGATGAGGGAAGCTACAAGAAGGAAGATGAATGAACCATGCAGAGAACAATATGAATATGCTGAGAAGAAGAGGAAAGTAGCCATGATTGTGTTTTTTCTGGAAACCAGCAAACATTTCACCCTTTAAAAATAAATTAATTTTTCATTTGATGACTAGGCATATAGTTGGAACGCCACCGTGGCAGTAACTAATGGTCTAACACATTAGTGAACGGAATGTATCAAACATGTTAACAAAAGTAACATTATGGGACCAAATCGAATCGTTTTTTTATTAAGGGACTATATCGCAACTCATAAATAACTTACAGGACTTGGGGACTAATTATGCCTTTTTTTAATAAACCAACATACCATCGGACCATATAAATAATCTCCGAAATATGTATTTGGTCTTTCAAAATATATTACTATTTTTTAAATTATCATTTTGATTATATATATATATATATATATATATATATATATATATATATATATATATATATATATATATATATATATATATATATATATATATATATATATATATATATATATATATATATATATATATATATATATATATATATATATATATATATATATATATATATATATATATATATATATATATATATATATAACCATCACGAAGGGACCACATTCCTTCCATAATCGTCTTAGCACGCAAAAATTATTATCTTGATTATCATAAGGATCTCAATTGTAAGTGCATCTAAATATAGAGAAGACGTCAAATTGAGGTAACAAGTCAGATGTGTGAGGAATGCTGCAAAGAAAATCAGACTAGAAAGGCATTCAAACATGACTTGTCCGTGAAGTCGAGAAAAAAGTTGGAGCTTGTTCACTCTAATGTGTGTGGACCTTTTGAAGTAAGGTTGAATGGAGGTAATTTTTATTTCCTAACTTTCATAGAAGAATTCTAGAGATATATGTGGATTTATCTTATTGAAAGGGAGAGTGAGGTATTCATACAACTCAAGAAGTTTAAGTTGCATGTCGAGAAACAAGGTGGATGCAAGTTAAAGAAACCGAGAACTTATGGTGGAGGTGAATACACCTCTAGATAATTTGCAATATTTTGCAACGAGGAAGGTATAGAGCATGAGGTCATTGCACCCTATATACCTCAAAACAATGGTATATATGAGAGGAGAAATAAAAGTATATTGAACATGACCATAGGTATGTTGAAAGCTAAAGAAAACCCAAAGAGATTTTAAGGTGAAGTAGCTTCGACAACAATATTCATTCTAAACAGATGCCCAACAAATAAGATAGTCGAGAAGACACCTTATGAGGCTTGAACAAGACTAAAGCCAAATGTTAGTCATGTTAGAGTTTTTAGATCAATGTGTTTCAGGCATGTACGTGAGTAATTAAGAAAGAGGCTAAATGATCAAAGTCAAGCCACAATGTTCATAGGGTATCCTTTGACAAGTTCATACAAATTGTATTTGCCAAATGATGATAAGCTAGTGTTCAATATGGATGTTCTAGTGGACAAGAGAAAAAGGTAGAATTGGCATCATGGGTAAGTTCGACATGGGCAAGATACAATCATAAATGTGATTGAAGAAGACTAACAAACTAAAGCCACAACCACTCAAAATGAAGAGCCACTTGAGCAAAATGTTAGAAGATCGACTAGAACGAGAACTGAGTCGACAAGGGTAGTTGGATATTAGAGATTTCCAAATCGAGAAATCAATGAAGTTGGTGATTTGATAGAAAAAGTGACGATGATGGATGAATCAAAACCAATTAATTTGGATCAAGCTATGAAAGATTCAAAGTGGTTGGCAACCATGCAAAAAAACTCAGGGAAATCGAGAAGAACAAGACTTGAGAACTTGTAGAAAAATCAATCAAAAGGTCAATTGATGTGAAGTGGGTCTACTGTTAGACTATGGCACGGATCTAGAAGGGGGGGGGGGGTTGAATAGATCCCTATTAAAAATTGAGTCAGCGCTACCAATTAAAAATTGATTTTGAAAATTGGTTTTAAGTGCGGAAGCGGCCGAGGAAAATATAGTCTAAAACGAACGGTTATTGGAAAACCGGATATGCGTTAAGCCTATGGATTAATGACAATATGGAAAAGAGAATCACAACACTAATCACACTTATCAATGATCTAATTCACTTGTTAGGATTCCTAGTTCCAATGATTTAAAGAGCAAACCAAACTAGATACACAAATAAGATAATTTTGGTTTAGGCAATTTGTCGAACACTTGGTGTGCAAAAACACTCCAAGTGATATTTATGTTGAGTAAGTGATTCCAACTAGCCTAGTACAATGTCTTATTATACTTTGGAGTCAAAAATAGAGTTTCAACCTCTTACTCAATTGATATCACAGTTTGACAATAGTGCTTAAACAAAAATCACTTATGTTTAAGCTAAAACTAAAATGCTGAAAAATAGAGAAGACAAATATTTGGTGAGGTAGTTCCCCCGTCGTCCTCGCTTCGGGGTAAGTCTGCCCTCAATTCTAAAACTAGAATTGAGATAGATTTAATAGATATCACCTGTTGAATGTAACAGTTTATACAAGGATTGAACAACAAATATACAATAGAATTCTCAAGATGTTGAATGTTGCTTCCACTCCTTGCCCCTTGGTTCAAGATGAATCAATTCCTCCGATCGTTGTTGATAGACCTCCGATTCCAGCCTCTTTATTGAACAACCCTCAGTTCTTCAAACCTTCGGCCCGACTGATCTCAACTACAACGAATCGAACCCGAGATCTTCCCCTCAATATCACTGAATCCGCTACTAGACTGTTGAAGACTTCCTCTTCACAATCACCTTCGCTCAGCTGACCCTTGATGAAGAATCTCGTCCAAAAACCCCGAAAAAATCAAACCAATCTTGGAGGATAAAACCCTAACGGTTTTATTCAAGAAAGAACCTGTCGCAAGCTTCGACCCGAACCAGATTACCCAATCTAGGCTTCGAACCTTATCACCTTTAATCACTCACAAGGCACTTCAAAAATGGCTGTGTGTAATTGATGTGTTGTGAGATGTTGAAGATGAAAATGATGAATCTTGGACACCTATTTCACTCTTGCTTATTCTTTGAACACATGAATCAATTTTATCAAATGTTGCCTGACATAAGTAGTTGAACTTGTATATATATAGTATCAGACCAACCAAAGACACAACAACTTTTCAAATAATAGTGGGAATCATTTAAAAACAACATTTTCGCGTGAACGGTCGACCATAGCAGGTCTATGCATCGACGCATAGCCTGCACTTTTGGAAATCTGCAAAATGCATCAGTATGCGTCGACTATACAGCCGGCGCGCGCTGACCCTTTGGAGAGTAAATTCTTCATGCGCCGACCCTGCGGTCGACTCAAACCTTCATGCGCTGACATGTGAGAAGGCATATTGATGTATGCGCTGACCCGTGGAAAAACACACAGATGTATGCGCTGACCCTATGGTCGACTCATACCCTGCAAATCTGCAAAAAATGAGATTCTTGTGGTTTTTCATGCATTTTGTCATGACCACATTTTATCCACACATGTTGTATTAACTATAACAGTTTTTAGATAAATGTAAAAGGATACGGTAGGTGATATGTTGCATTTGTTTGGTAGAGGTGGAATTTGCAGTTGCCGATTTATCCATGGTTGTAATTTGTTATCATCAAAACCTATATCAAGTGTTGAATGTGAACTCGTGTGGTGTATGGTGGTTTGCCCTCACATTCTCCCCCTTTTTGATGATGATAACCTGTATACACTCAAAGTAACCAAAACACAACAATATGCAATGTATACACAAACTCCCCCTTTCTTTTGTAATCCAAGGCTGTTGTGAACATCCTGGCTTGACTTTGGTACTTGCTACATGCTCTTATCCCCCTTTGACAACATCAAAAAGAGAAAGAGAGCTAGTCAATTAACAAAAAACGTTCAGTAGGTGACAGCTAGTCAATTACCAAACTTCACACATAAGATTGATAAAGAAAAATACTGGAATTAATAGATAAAGAAGTGGATACATGCAAATGGGCTTAATATTCCAACAAACATAACACAAATAACACATTATACACAGTGAGAATATGCAAGTATGCAACTAATATCCCCGGCCCCGACCTCGGCCCCTCCCCCAGTATGCAACATCCGGATTACGGTGGGGATCAGAGAAGTCCACAAATGCTTCCACAAACATATTGAGGTGATGGAGGCTGTCAGTGATTTCCATGTCTTGCCTCTCACTAGATGCAACGAGAGCTTCAAAGCGGGCATCCATCCTAGTTGAAAACGAATTTAACCATTCATTTTGAGTACGAAGCTCAGCTCAGATTTGTTCTATCCGCGTATCTTGACTCCTCATAAAGGTCTGTTGATCTAACTGCATAGACTGCAGCATATTAAGAATTTCAGAGTTGTCCGATGGTGGAGGAGATGATGAGTACTGAGGAGGTTGATGATCTTGAGGATAGCCATGGTATGGATCATAGAATCTACCCAGGATGGTCCATCCTGTGTACTGCCACTCACCCCATCCCTAATTTGTGTAACCTTCTTCCTGTTCATCAGATGGAGCTGAGTGATGGAGCCAATCAGTATTTGCCGCATGTTGGTCCGATGATTGATAATTGTCTTGCGTCTCGTATGCGGGTTCTTGTACCTGTTCCGCTGTATTTTCTTCTTCATCTTCCTGTTCATCTTGTTCTTCGTCTTCCTGTTCAGAGCTTTCATCAGAGTCGTCAGCAGCCCGAGGAATATTTGTTCTACGGACAAACTTGTATGATTGTCGTTCATCACACAAAAAATATCCCATCATGGAAAAGGTTTTAGTGCTGAATTCTTTTCGGAGGATACTGAAACACAGGGAAACGATGGATATACAACATTTGCTGCGGTGAGAACCTCCGAACTAAACGACCCATAAGCTAGAGCAGTTCCTCTGCCTGAATCTCTCAGAGCAAAAATCCTACTTGCAATATAGTATGACCAGTTTATTTTGATCTTATGTTTCAAAATGTAAATGAGATGCACTTCAGCCTGTTCAACTCGGGACAATCCACCTTTCTTCGGCCGCAGGATGCGAGCCATAATCCATTGGAGGATGCGCTCCCCTGTTTGGAGTTTGCCTGCTGTAACCGTTCTGGGAAAGGCATCACTATTAACAATAGCATCCGAATAGGGCCTTTTGAGCATGTCATTTAGGGCACTCTTAAACTCGTATCCCGGTACAGTGCGAGAATCCGTTACCTCATGAGGAGGTTGTGCATCAGCAGCCACAGTCAAATCAAAATACTTATTCTAGACTTCAAAATTCACGTTTACCTGTTTATTTTCGACAGAGGTGTGGAAATTTTAACCTTGAAACTTGTCACGCAGGCAAGTGTAGAACACCCGGACTAAATCCTCCCTGTATTTTGTGTTGCACTCCAGAAAGTTGATAAACCCCTGAAACTCCAGCAGAGACATAATTTGGGTGAGATGCATGCGCTCCGTCATTGCCTTGTAGAATACATGCTGCGGAACAACTGCTCTCTTGCTGATATCCTTGTTGAAGTTGTCAACAGCAGGTGGTGGAACTAGAGAGACAACAGTAATGGGTACTGAAGTGGATGTTGAGGCCCTTGTTCTCTTGCCGGTATTTTTGCAGAATAGAGAAGCCATGGATGATGATTTTTGGAGATTTGTAGAGGTTAACTGCAATGACTTTTGAGAGGATAGTTGGAGATGAGTTTGGAGAAGATGAGGATTATCCCTTTTTATAGAAGAAGGTTTAGGGTTTTGGTAAGAAGGAGGAGACAAGGGGACACTAGGAATGACTAGATGCAATTTACAAGAAAATGGAATTTCAAAGCATAGTTAATGTTTACTGCATATTTAATGTAGAGTGTAAGAAGATGGAACAATTTTCAAACAAAAAAATTCTGGGTTTTTGCGTGAGCCGTCGATCGTACCACTGCATGCGTCGACGGATACTGTGTGATTTTTGACAATTTTAAAAGTGTACAACATGCGTCGACCGCTGCCCTGTTTTGGTCGACTCATAGTGATCAAAAACGCAGATTTTCATTTTATGTCATGTAGAATGCCACACTTGATGCCTATTTACAATTTCACAACATAATTTGCATCCAAAACACATAATACTTGTAGCAAATGTCAAATATATAAATACCATGATAATCAGACGATATACTAGTTTAAATCATGAATATTTAGAGAGAGACAGAGAGAAAAAGGAGCAACATCACCTCTATACCAACAACGCTTGATAACAACATACTTGTGCTTGCAACAAAACTCAACTTGTCAGAAGTACAAGAGTATAGTTGTAAATAGAGTAATACGAAACTAGCAATCATTATACCCGATCAGAAATGTCGAGAATGCCAAGTTCTCGACGGATATGAAAGAAAGGTTCAGTGGCTAGCGACTTTGTGAAAATGTCTGCTAGTTGATTTTTGGTGTCAACGTGTTCAAAGACAACGTCACCTTTCTCTACATGATCCCTCAGAAAATGGTGTCGAATTTCAATATGTTTGGTACGAGAATGTAACACAGGATTTTTGGTGAGATTTATAGCACTTGTATTGTCACAAAATATGGGAACACATTCTAGTTTTAAATTGAAATCCAATAGTTGCTGCTTAAGCCATAGGACTTGTGCGCAACAACTACCAGCTGCTACGTATTCCGCTTCGGCGGTTGACAAAGCAACAGACACTTGTTTCTTGCTGTGCCAACTGACCAAGGAGTTTGTAAATAAGTGACAAGTACCGCTAGTGCTTTTCCTATCCGATTTGCAACTGGCAAAATCAGAATCGGAGAAACCTACCAATGAGCAATCATTACCTTTGGAATACCATAGTTCATACTTCGGAGTACCAGATAGGTATCGAAGTATACGTTTGACAGATTTTAGATGGGATTCCTTAGGACATGATTGGTATCTTGCGCACATATACACTCTAAACATAATGTCGGGACGAGAATCAATAAGATAGAGAAGAGAGCCAATCATACCTCTATACCTTTTTACCTCAACGTCCTTACCACTTTCATCTTTACTCAGATTTACATATGTTGGCATAGGAGTGTCAATGGCTTTTGAATTTGCCATGTCAAATCTCTTGAGAAGCTCCAAATAGTATTTTGTCTGGCTCACGAATGTTCCTTCTTTCAGTTGCTTGATTTGCAAACCGAGAAAATATGTGAGTTCACCCATCATACTCATCTCGAATTCACCCTGCATAAGCTCAGAAAACTCTCTCACGAGATTCATGTTAGTAGATCCAAATATGATATCGTCAACGTAAATTTGTACAGAATTAATGAAGAGAGTAGTGTCAACCTTTCCTCTTGAGTAACCTTGATCAAGTAAAAATTTACTTAGTCTTTCATACCAAGCTCTATGAGCTTGTTTGAGACCATATAAAGCCCTTTTCAGTTTGTAGACATGATCAGGATACTCATGAGACTCAAAACCAAGAGGTTACGCAACATAGACTTCTTCATTTATGTACCCGTTAAGGAACGCACTCTTAACGTCCATTTGAAATAACTTAAAATCCTTCGCACAGGCGAAAGCAAGTAAAAGGCGTATAGCGTCGAGTCGGGCAACCGGCGCATAAGTTTCCTCATAGTCGATGCCTTCCTCTTGGTTATACCCTTGCGCGACTAAACGCGCCTTGTTACGAGTTATTACTCCGTTTTCGTCCAATTTATTTCTAAACACCCATCGGTTACCGATTACTCGATGATCTCGCGGAGGAGGGACAAGGTCCCAAACCTCATTTCTAGTGAACTGATTCAGTTCCTCCTGCATTGACAAAAACCAGTGTTCATCGAGTAGGGCTTCTTTAGGGTTTTTAGGTTCCATTTGTGAAACGAACGCGAAGTGATAACATAAATTCCTTAGCTTTGATCGAGTTGTTACACCCTTTGTGATGTCTCCGAGAATGTTGTCAATTAGATGGTCTTTGGGAGACTTCTAAGCTTGAGGGAGATTATCGTTTGTAGGCTGATGAGCTTCCTTGGTTACCTCATGGTGTACATCTTTATCCTCTCAACTTTGGCTTTGTTAGGTTGATCAATCCCCGACTCGCCTCCTTTGAGTATGTCTTTCGAAGATGTACCTGCACCATGAACAACACTATCCTTTCCGACATTTCTCGGATAGGACTCATCAAAAGTAACATGCACAGACTCTTCTACATCAAGTAATCGTTTATTATATATTCTATATGCTTTACTCGATTGAGAGTATCCGAGGAAGATACCTTCGTCGGCCTTGGAATCAAATTTGCCCAAGTTTTCCTTTCCATTGTTTAATACAAAACATTTGCAACCAAAAACATGCAAGTGAGAAACATTTGGCTTTCGCCCTTTTAAAAGCTCATACGGTGTTTTATTTAGAATGGGGCGAATGAGCACCCTATTCAAAACATAACACGCCGTACTAATGGCGTCGGCCCAAAAATATTTCGGTAAACCACTTTCGTTAATCATTGTTCTTCCCAATTCTTCTAAGATTCGGCTTTTACGCTCCACAACCCCATTTCGTTGTGGAGTGCGTGGAGCGGAGAAGTTATGATCTATACCATGGTTACCACAATATTCTTCAAATAAGTGATTTTCAAACTCACCTCCATGGTCGCTTCTAATTGACACAATGTTTGTATTTAACTTATTTTGGGAAAGCTTAGCAAACCTTTCAATAGCGGCGAATGTATCACTCTTACTTACTAAAAAGATAGTCCAACAAAATCTAGAAAAATCGTCCACAATTACGAACCCGTAATAGTTTCCTCCTAGACTTTTAATCCTAGACGGCCCAAACAAGTCCATATGAAGAAGTTCGAGAGGTCTCGTTGTTGAAACGATCTTTTAGGATTTAAATGAGATCCTCGTTTGCTTCCCTTTTTGACAAACATCACAAAGGTGATCCTTGGTGAACTTTATTTTGGGGAGTCCTAAGACTAAGTCTTTTGAGACTACTTTATTTAGTAAGTCAAAGTTAACATGCGCTAAACGCCTATGCCATAGCCATGAGTCTTCACTCATTGTTATGAGGCATTTGTCACTTGTTAACGATACTTCATTTAAGTCAAGCATATATACGTTATTTACTCTAAAACCATTAAACATATTCTTCTTGTCATTATCATGCACAATTTTGCAACACTCTTTTGAAAATGATACATTGTATCCTTTGTCGCATAATTGGCTAATGCTAAGCAGATTATGTTTAAGGCCCTCGACAAGCAACACGTCGAAAATCGTAGTGGAAGAGGGGTTACCTACACTACCTTTGTCTAGTATTGCTCCACGATTGTTATCACCATAAGTTACATACCCTTTCTTCTTAGCCACGAAGTCTATGAATAGGGATATGTCTCCAGACATGTGTCTTGAGCATCCACTGTCGGGAACCCATCTTCTCTCGGTGGTCTCGACACATTTTACCTATTAAAACATAATTAGCAAGAGGAGGTACCCAATGGCATATTGGGTTCTAATATGTTAGCGACAAGGTGGTTGCATTTGGGCAACCATTGATAGATGCCTTTAGGAACCAAAAATCTCCTAAATCGGCATTTAGCAATGGAATGGCCTTTCTTGCAACAATATGATAACGCGAAATCGTATATATATAATGACATATATTTTTACTAATCAGTGACTGGTTTCACTCCGATTTCGGGTTTTTCCATGTTATTTGTCCAGTATTTTGCAGGTATTCAAAGTTCATGTTCAAATGGAGCAAGATGAAGAAAACAAGCAATTACAGTTGAAAACCAGATGAAAAACAGACCAAAAACAGCAAATACGAATTTTGCTAATGTGACGGTCGTCACAAGCCCATTACGACCGTCATACGTGTTACGACCGTCACAACCCATGACGACCGTCATGCAGACAAAAAGTGCAGAAATACTACACGTGTTGTAAGTGCTTTCAAAGACCAAAAGGAGTGGACCACTAGCTCCTAATTTTTATGAGATCAATCCCACTTCCTGAAGCAACTAACCGTTGGAAATTCCATCTATAAAAGGAGGGAGATGGTACCAGAAAAGGGAGCTGCATTGAAGACACGAAGTGCTGCCAATTTATTTTCAGAGCAAATTTGAGTTTCAGAATTTCTTATTGTTTCCTTTTTTTTCCTTTCCTTGCAATTGTGTTTTACTTTTCAATTCTATTCTGTACGAGTAATTGGCACCAAGACTAAATCCTGCCGACATTTTGGAGGATTTCCCAAAGGCCAATTGAATTATTTACAGGTTCTTATTATAATCGTTAATTGAATTCTATTTTCCATTATGATGCATGTTTATATATTCTACCATTGTTTACGTGTTCTCAGTTTATATTCCATGTCTGGCTAAATTAAAGTAATCAGTATGTAATAGGTAGTCAGATGGGATTCGATAATAACCGGTGTATACTTTCCTTTTCAAACTTATTTATGGCTTTAGTTTTTAAGTCGATTTTTCTAAAATAAATGTTTGTCGTGACAGTGAGAACCTATTTAAAAGCAGTTTTGCCACGACAGTGGGAAATTCATAAAGGTATGAACCAACAAGCGAAAGCTGAGGTTAGGACCAGATAGTAAAAACTAAGCATTCGTTTTAAAAACAGCGACAACGCTTTAAAAAGGATTAGAGCTTAATGGTTTTCAAAAAGTAATTTTAACCGCGAACGGGATAACGACAGCATACGTTTCGCCTTAGAGTTGCGACTAGCGTCAACAACCATCGTGAGACAAAGGTCTTTAAACCGTCATTTTCTTCTTAAACTAATTTTGAAAACACCCAAAACACCAGTGACTTGTTGAATCCTTGAAGAACCAACATATTGCATATCGATTCACGCATTTATACCTTGAGTAATGTTTTTAGTTCCCCTATAGTTTACACACTTATTTTGCGTTTATTCCCCTAAAACCATACCAACCTAGCTAAACACAGTAACACCCGAAAATACTAGCTTGATTACGAGTCCCTGTGGGATCGATATCTTATATTACTACGCGATAGACTGTGCACTTGCAGTTAGTTCAGTTAGACATAGAAAGTCGCGATCAAGTTTTTGGCGCCGTTGCCGGGGAACCGTTTAGTCAATAGTGTAATCCTTTGTTACAAAGTATAGACTAGGTTAACTATTCTCTCTCCCTCTACTCGTTCTTCGGTTGTATGCCAAGTACTCGCTCACAAGGCGACATCTTACAACCTACAATCGCCGAACTAAAGCGCTTCTTACACTTAAGAAGGCACATCCTCGAATATCAACGAAAACACAATATTCCTGATCTTCTAGCTCATCCTCCTGTTGAAGAATCAAAGATGGCTGACGGACCCCAGAATAAACCTCTGAAGGACTACGCTACCCCATCTCAGCTGGAGCCTCGAAGTAGCATTGTTGCCCCCGCTATCAATCAGAACGATTTCGAGCTGAAACTGTCATTGTTGTCAGCTGTACAATAACATCAATTCTCAGGAAATGCAACTGAGGATCCGAATGAACACTTAACGAAGTTTGTGCAATACGCAGACACAGTGAAGGCAAATGGAGTAACTCCAGATGCAATTAGACTTCGTCTCTTTCCTTTCTCTCTTAGAGATAGAGCTTGGACTTGGTTACAATACTTACCATCCAACTCCGTTACAACGTGGGAACAGTTGAAGAACGTTTTCTTAGCAAGATACTTTTCGCCAAGCAAAACTGCTATGCTTGGAGCTCAAATCAACGAATTTCGACAAAAAGATGCTGAATCTCTCTATGAAGCATGGGAAAGGTTTAAGGATATGATGAGAGCATGTTCTCACCACGGTTTAGAAGACCGGGTGACGATCCATACTTTCTACAATGGGTTTCTATATAACACCAGATTAACGGTAGACGTCGCCGCAGGCGGTGCACTTATGGATAAGCCATACGACGAAGCCTATCAACTTATCGAAAACATGTCTCAGAACCACTGCCAATGGGGAGGTGAAAGAACTCCATCAGAGAAACCCGCAGCGAAAGGCGGGATGTACGAGATCAGCAGTCTTGAAAAGTTCAACGCTAAGGTGGATGCTCTAGCACAGAAAATCGACAGTCTGACCGTAACCCCACCTGCAACTGTAGCTGCTGTAATTCCAAATTGCGAGTTATGTGGAATCGCCACTCATAATGCGCCCGAGTGCCCATTATTGGCAGGAATTCCACCAGACCAAGTAAACTACGCTCAAGGTAATCCTTACGCAAATACTTACAACCCAGGATGGAGGAACCACTCAAACTTTTCCTACAAGAGCGATAATGCCCTGCAAGCACCAGCTGCTCCGCCAGGATATCAGAAACCAGCCGCTGCTGCCCAGACTGCCCCTAGGAAATCAAATCTCAAAGTGATGATGGAAAAATTCATAGCTACTCAAGTTCAAACAAATAAAGGATTCCTGAATCAAAACATACACACTAGTGAGCAGATTAAACAGCTGTAAGCACCAGCTTCTCCGCCAGGATATTAGAAACCAGCCGCTGCTGCCCAGACTGCCCCTAGGAAATCAAATCTCGAAGTGATGATGGAAAAATTCATAGCTACTCAAGTTCAAACAAATAAAGAATTCCTGAATCAAAACATACACACTAGCGAACAGATTAAACAGCTGACCGGAAAAGTAGACGCTTTAGCCACCCATCATAAAATGCTTGAAACGCAGATATCACAAGTGGCTCAACAACAAGCCTCTGCAGCCGCACCAGCTGGGACATTTCCAGGTCAGCCAGAACCTAATCCGAAAGGTCATGCAAACACTGTCATATTGAGAAGCGGAAAAGAATTGGAAGGCACAACAGATCCTAGGAATGAAGATTCAGCCATGCATCAGAAATCTGATAAACCAACAAAAAAGGAGTCTGAAACAGAAAAGAAGGAATGTGACGAGCACGAGGCCGCCAAAGATGAAAACTCATATGTGCCTCCAGCGCCATATAAACCACCGATTCCTTATCCTCAAAGACTCATAAATTCCAAAACTTCAAGACAATTTAAGAAATTCGTTGAACTTCTGAAACAACTAAATATCACTATTCCTTTCACAGAAGCGATAACTCAGATGCCGTCATACGCTAAGTTTCTTAAAGAAATCTTGTCTAACAAAAGGAAAATCGAGGATAACGAAATAGTTACACTTACTGCCGAATGTAGCACAATCATTCAAAACAACATGCCTCCTAAACTAAAAGACCCAGGTAGTTTCTCCATACCTTGCGTCATAGGAAAGTTCGTCATAGACAAAGCTCTATGCGATCTAGGAGCCAGTATAAGTGTTATGCCCTTATCTATATGCAAAAATATGAATATGGGAGAACTAAGACCAACTAGAATGTCCGTGCAATTGGCTGACCGATCAGTCAAATATCCCGTCGGTGTGCTGGAAAACGTTCCAGTACGCATAGGCCAATTCTATATTCCAACCGACTTCATAATCATGGACATCAAAGAGGACTCTGTTACCCCAATTATCCTAGGAAGACTGTTCCTAGTGACAGCCGGAGCTATCATAGACGTAAAGAAAGGAAGGCTAACATTCGAAGTAGGAGCAGAAAAGATAGAGTTCATCCTTACTAAGTTCTTGAAGGTACCAGCCATAGATGACACATGCTATATAGTAGATGTCATTGACGAATGCATACGAGAACTAGAGAAGGAAGAAACTACATATTCTGAAATCATGAAGATCCAAATCCTTGCTATTCATGAAGACGACAACTGGCGTGCACCATACAAAGATGATAGTTTGAGCGAGATCTTAGCACTAACTCCAAATCACATGCCAGGTCCGAAAAACCCAGTTTTAGAACTTAAAGAACTACCTAAAACCCTCAGGTACGAGTTCTTAGACACGGAATTCAAAAGACCAGTAATAGTCAACGCAAATTTAGGACAGTCAGAAACTGAGCAATTATAAGAAGTCCTAAGGAAATACCCAACTGCGTTAGGCTATAATATAAGCGATCTTAAAGGCATAAGTCCTTCCATCTATATGCATCGTATCATGCTAGAGGAAGACTGCAAAACTTCAAGAGAACATCAAAGAAGGATAAATCTGATCTTAAGCACTATAGTCAAAGACGAGGTGAAAAAGTTACTAGACGCATGAATCATATACCCGATCTCCGACAGCCAATGGGTCAACCCAGTGCACATAGTGCCAAAGAAAGGAGGCGTTACTGTAGTGAAGAACGTGAAAGGTGAATCGATAACCCAAAGAGTTGTGACCGGAAGCAGGATGTGTATCGAATACAGAAAACTGAATAAGGCGACTCGGAAAGATCACTTCCCTTTACCTTTCATAGACCAGATGTTGGAAAGACTAGCGAAACATTCATACTTTTGCTATCTAGATGGTTATTCGGGATTCTTCCAAATTCCTATTCACCCAGATGACCAGGAAAAGACAACATTCACCTGTCCTTATGGCACTTTTGCTTATCGTCGAATGCCGTTCGGACTATGCAATCCTCCAGCAACCTTCCAAAGATGCATGATGGCAATCTTTGCGGATTTCATAGACGAATCATGGAAGTATTCATGGATGACTTCTCTGTATGCGGACAAAGCTTTGAAAGCTGCCTGTCAAATTTAGAAATGGTACTCAAAAGATGCGCTAAAGTGAACCTTGTCCTTAATTGGGAGAAATGCCATTTCATGGTCCGACAAGGCATCGTTTTAGGACACGTCATGTCTGAAAAAGGGATTGAGGTTGACAAAGCTAAAATGTAGATCATAAAGGATCTTCAACCTCCGAAAACCGTACGAGAAATACGAAGTTTTTTAGGACACGCTGGATTCTATCGAAGATTCATAAAGGATTTCTCGAAAATCACAAAACCTCTGACAAGTTTGTTGATGAAAGATGTCGAGTTCGTTTTCGACAAAGAATGCTTGGAAGCATTCGAAACTCTAAAGACAACACTCATTACCGCACCAATCATACAACCCCCAGATTGGCGGCTACCATTCGAAATCATGTGCGATGCGAGTGATTATGCTGTAGGCGCAGTTCTAGGACAAAGGAAAGACAAGAAGCTTCACGCAATCTACTACGCCAGTAGAACTTTAGACCCTGCCCAAATGAACTACGCCACAACGGAAAAGGAACTTCTAGCAGTTGTATTTGCACTTGACAAATTCCGTTCCTACTTGGTAGGAGCCAAAATAATCATATACACAGATCACGCTGCCATTAGGTACCTAATAAGCAAAAAGGACGCCAAACATAGACTATTGAGATGGATCCTATTATTACAAGAGTTCGACTTAGAAATTAAAGATAAGAAAGGGACCGAGAACGTAGTTGCAGATCACTTATCCTGAATAGAGGGCATTAAACAAGAGTCAGTGCCTATCAATGACGATTTTCCTTACGAACGTCTGATAGCCAAATTGGAAAGCGATATGTCCAACTTAACCTCAAAAAAATCAGAACTTGAAAAAGCCGTAGAAGCTGTCTATGCCCAAGTCACTTTGCCTTGGTAGGCCGACATCGTTAATTACTTGGCCGCAGGCGTGCTTCCACCGGACCTAACTTATCAACAAAAGAAGAAATTCTTCCACGACTTAAAGTATTATTATTGGGACGAACCTCTACTCTTCAAACGAGGCACCGACAACATATACCGTCGCTGTGTCCCAGAGGAAGAAATAAAAGACATTATTTCCCAATGCCATTCAGCACCTTATGGTGGTCATGCTAGTACTTCAAAGACGTGCGCTAAAATTCTATAATCCGGCCTATTTTGGCCCAGCCTCTAGAAGGATGTCCATATCGCTGTACTCAAATGTGACCGATGCCAACGCACCGGAAACATCTCACGACACGATGAAATTCCTCAGAAAGGAATTTTAGAAGTAGAAATCTTTGACGTCTGGGGAATAGACTTCATGGGACCTTTCCCGTCTTCTTTTGGAAACAAATATATACTCGTCGCTGTCGACTATGTATCTAAATGGATAGAGGCCGTTGCCGCTCCAATAAATGACGCGCGAGTAGTCGTCAAACTCTTTAGAAACACAATCTTTCCTAGATTCGGTGTGCCTAGACTCATCATTAGTGACGGTGGTTCACACTTCATATCGCGAATCTTTGACAAACTCCTCTCCAAATATGGAGTCACACACCGTGCAGCTACACCGTATCATCCATAAACTAGTGGACAAGTGGAGGTTTCGAACAGAGAAATAAAGCAAATTTTGGAAAAGACTGTCGCAACCTCCAGGAAAGATTGGTCATCAAAACTGAATGAAGCTTTATGGGCCTATAGGACTACTTTTAAGACGCCAATAGGTACCACACCATTTAAATTGGTTTACCGAAAATCATGTCACCTGCCAGTGGAATTAGAGCATAAAGCCTTTTGGGCTATCAAGACGCTGAACTTCAACTACACTGCGGCAGGAGAGAAACAAATCTTGAACCTTCACGAATTGGAAGAACTCAGGTTGGACGCATATGAGAATACCCGCATCTACAAAGAAAGAACCAAGAAATGGCATGATAAACGTTCGATCTGGAAACAGTTCAGTGTGGGAGACATCGTGCTCCTATTCAACTCAAGATTAAAACTTTTCCCTGGAAAATTAAAATCTAGATGGTCTGGACCTTTTGAGGTAACCAAAATCCTTAAAAGTGGAGCTGTTGAAATCAACGATAAAACCAACGCACCGTTTATAGTAAACGGACAACGTTTAAAGCATTATAATCAAAACGAAAACAGCCACCACATGAGCAGTGTGCAATTGCTCGAGCTTCCCGCTAAAATCCCGAATAGCTTGTAACCAAGCTATCATCAAGCTTTTGACGTTAAAAACAACGCTGATTGGGAGGCAACCCAATTTTCCCGTTTTCCCTTCTAAATTTACTGAAACTATGTTTTCATTTTAATTTAGAATTTCCATAAAATTCTATTTTCTTATTTTCTACTATTTCCTTTACTTTATTTTTCTATCTTTTATCACCTTTTGCTTCTTAAAAATCTAATCTGAGTAAATGTGATTTCAACCTTTCCAGGATTTTAAAGCCGTCTTACCTTTCTCCCATTTTTATCTGACTAACTTCCGAGTATGGCTGACATCGACGTTACGACGATTGTATTTAGAGGACAAGCTCACAAGGCCAGATTTGAGGCACTGACTCAGAGAGGCATCGCTTCGACTCTGTACTATGATAGATCCACCATGGATATGCTAGGAATCCAGGATAGCATTCAGTATCTATTTAACCAATTAGGCTGGGAGCAAACTTCTTTAAAGACCCGATTTGCTACCTACCGCGAACTCACGTTCGAATTCCTTAGCTCCTTAAGCTACTTACCCGAATATAGCTATGGATCCACCAAAGAGCTGATAACCTTTAGAATGTTTGAAATGGACCACACCCACAACCGTACGTTGTTAGCTAACATCTTAAGATTCCCTAGCGGACCTTATGTGTTTACCAACACTGAAGAGGATTTTGACATCGAGTTAGAACAATTCTGGGGTACCATCACAAGTAACTATCACCCTGAACCTAATGACTTGCACAATAACAAGATACATAATCCAGCACTCCGTTACTTTCATAGGATTTTAGCCCATACCCTCTTTGGGAAGGAGGAAAACATTACAACAGTTTCTAAGGAAGAGCTGTTCATCCTTTTCTGTGCTTCACAAGGCCGCCCTGTCAATGCTGTATCTTTTATGATGAGGTCATTCACACGTCTTAATCAGGAACCTCATTCACCCATCTTAATAGGAGGCTTAGTCACCATGATTGCCCACGAAATTGGCCTGAGGTACCACCTGAACGGAGCCATCCGTTTTGGCACCATCAGACCAATGGACATTCAATTTTGCTTCAACAGACGTATCTTAGGTACCTTCGGACCAGGAGCCTACGAATACCTCATTGCTAATCGACCTGTCCACCTTTTCACATTGCCTAACCACGAGCTAACGAGTATCCACAACAGAAACAATTGGCTTTATAAATTGGACGAGCCTATGGGACCTCCATCACCTCACTCCACACCCCATGCCTACATGTACGACAGTGATCACATATCAGAAGCACATGACTATATGTACTACAAAGATTATGAGTCCGAAGTGGAGACAGATCCTGAGACCCCTCATAATTACCATAACTTTCCTGATCCTACTCCTGAACAAGGCACAGACAAGTTGGACACTGTTATGAAAACTATGGACGATTTCAAGCTGGAATTAACCACTATAAAAGATAAACTAACGCAACTTCACATGGATGTCGTTACTTTTATGGACGTAGTTAGCGACCAGTTTGATGACGTTATTCAGCAGATCAACAAATTGAAGCAACAAAAAGATTGATGTTTTAGTTTCTTTTTAAGTTTAGTTTACTGCATTTCACGTTTTTTCCATTGTTAAATTTCACAATTGTTTCTTTTTGAGTATTGTACTACATTAAACTAGTTTTTAGATTCAATGTTATTTAATTCCATTCCGGTATTACCTTAATTTTGTTTTTTTTCCGTTATCTTCTATTTTGTAACTAGTCTCTTATACTGCAATAGCATTAACATCACATTTTCAACTGTGGAAAACGCCCCATAAGCAAAATTCTGCAATTCTGCAGAATTTGCTGATGTGACGGTCGTCACGCATCCCTGACGGTCGTCACGCATATTACGACCGTAACAATCCCTGACGGTCGTCACGCGAACAAAACCCCAATTCTGCCAAAACAGGGGTTACGAACCCTTCCACCTCCACTCTCTTAACTTCTCACTTTCACACATTCAAACCCCACTACAACCTTCCGAATCCCCCATTAATCCACCACCATTTCAACTTCCATTTCACTCCTATGTATTGACCTCTGCATTTCCCTACTTCTCCATCCACAGAAACTATCTATTTTCCATCTCTGAACCTCTCTCACGAAAAATGGCAAGGAAAAATCGTGAAACCCCCAACTTGAGCAATATCCTTTTCCGAGAAGGCGAGTCCGGCGAAAGGCAGAGGACCAACTACATGGCTTTCCATCAACGGTCGCTTCAACCGACCCGCTATGCTCACATAGAGTCTTTGACAGAACTGGGAATTCTGGATGACGTCACTTGGATGCTGCAGAGGGCCGGCATTTGGCATCTCTGCACCAACCCTCAACCCACCTACGAGCAACTCATACTGGAGTTTCTCATTTCCTTTGCGTACGTGACTTCACCCGGCGATACAAATCAGCTCACCGGGGCCGCTTGCTTCCGCATGTTCGACACCAAATATCAAATCAACCAAAACCGCATCACCGACATGCTGCAGTTTCCTCACAACGACGACGCTCATCGCCGCCCCTCCGAGCAGTTCTACCATGAAGCTTTCACTCTATGGAACCAACTGAACGGAACCACTGCTGATAGTTGGGAGACTTTGAATGCCACTCACATCCACAATCCAACAATCCGCTACTTTCATCGAGTGTTGAGCAACACTATCTTCGCTCGTGACAATAACCACAAAGTCGACTCGAAGGAGTTGTTCTTTCTCCGTTGCGTGTTTACCTCGGAACCCGTTGACGCCGCACCATTCCTCTTGGCTCACATTCAAGCCAACTGCAACCACGACTCAAAACCATTCTATTTTGGTGGCATCATCACTTCTATCGCCTTAGGCCTCGGTCTTGGCAACCACCTCCAGAACCTTCGCCAGATGCCTCCCGTTTTTCTCGACACCGACCATTGTCGCGCCTCTCACCTAATCAGATCTCGAGCAGATGGGAAATATCATCCGGTAGTGCGAGGTCGCACTATCCAAAGCATTATCATGCCCTCTCGCACCCGAATGCATCCGCAGGACAGAGCCAATAGGCTCTTTGATCCGAATGCCCCTGCTGCCCCAACTCAGGAAAATGCCCAAGGGCCCATGGATGAAGTTCAAGAAGAGTTGGACAGAGCTGACCAGGATGAGCCATCACAACCACCTCCTGCCGAAGGTCCCTCCTCACGACGCCAACGCCGTCCTGAAGCCGATTTTACAAACGCGGATCTCCTCCGCTCCATCGAATAACAGAATCAGATGATGCTTATGATGGAACAACAAAACCGACGGGCAGAACAGTTCGAAGCTTGGCAGAGAGAACAACTCGGTCAAATGAGGACCTCCATGCAGCAGCTCCAGGATGGCCAAGCCAGCCTGATCGACGACATGGCCAATCTCACTGTGCGAGTCGACGGCCTCCGCGACTACATTTACCACACAGGAGCTTTGAACCTCGAGGTACGCGGCAGAAGAGCCAGAGATAGAGGTAGAGACAGAGGAAGAGGAAGAGACTTGTAGTATTTTTCATTTCTTGTATTTTGTTTTTTTCTTTCCTTTGTATTTTTCCCTTCCGCATTCGTTCAAATCAGTGCGGACACTGATTGAGATAGTGTAGGAGCGGACCGTTATTTCCCTTTTTTCCCTGTTATTTCCTATTCCGCTTGTACTTTCATTCAAATTTTCAATTTAAAGTATTTCAATTTTGGCAAATAAAGCTCATTTATATATCATCTCTTCGTTACGTGAACTCTCCGCGCTTTATCCGACATATACAAAGAAACTTTTATCCTCTCCAAAGCATCACGTGACACGCCAAAGCTTAACCAAGTTTGGAATTCTCGAGAAGAAAATTCTAACAAAGCCACTACCTCCTTGACACCTTAGACCTCTGGTTTATGCGAGTCAGTTTCACTACTTACTCGTACCAAAGCCTCAAGTTTCGACTCAAACGGAGCCCCAGTAGTTTATAAGAGCAGTCAGTACCATCCGAAACACTTCTAAGTAAGAAACCGATGCAAATAAGTGCGTGATCTCTAGTACAAAATGAAAAATCATGAAAAAGAAAAGCCATATAGCCTGAATATAGAGACATGTTCCTTCTAAGTTAGGTGCTCCTCACCCGAGCATTTAGCCCAACGGTACGAAACTCTTCAAGATTAATAGCAGAATGAGCATATGTGCGAAGAAAAATCAAATTAGCAAAGAGATCATAGTCACCAACAGATTTACTTACCATGAACGTGTATGGACAACGGGCTTAATGTGATTGTGCCATAACGAAACCGGGTAAAATTTGTTGCGAGAAGCTTGATGCCGAGCTGTAGTAGCATGATTGGGACTGACTTGCATAGAAGAGAGGCCTTCGAAGACTTACAGTTCAGTGTCATCGCCGTATACGCTTTGTTCCCATTAGACCCCCGGTTTCCTAACTTGACGTTTGAGAAATCTTTTCGAAAGAAGAGCGTGCCGCGTGCTTGCCAAATTTTAAATTTTTCCTACCTTTACTTGAGGACAAACAAAGATTCAAGTTTAGGGGAGTTTGATAACGTGAAATCGTATATATATAATGACATACATTTTTACTAATCAGTGATTGGTTTCACTCCGATTTCAGGTTTTTCCACGTTATTTGTCCAATATTTTGCAGGTATTCAAAGTTCATGTTCAAATGGAGCAAGATGAAGAAAACAAGCAATTACAGATGAAAACTAGATGAAAAACAGACCAAAAACAGCAAATACAAATTTTGCTGATGTGACGATCATCACAAGCCCATTACGACCGTCATACGTGTTACGACCGTCACAACCCATGACGACCGTCATGCAGACAAAAAGTGCAGAAATCCTGCACGTGCTGTAAGTGCTTTCAAAGACCAAAAGGAGTGGACCACTAGCTCCTAATTTTTCTGAGATCAATCCCATTTCCTCAAGCAACTAACCGTTGGAAATTCCATCTATAAAACGAGGGAGCTGGTACCAGAAAAGGGAGCTGCATTGAAGACACGAAGTGCTGCCAATTTATTTTCAGAGCAAATTTGAGTTTTAGAATTTCTTATTGTTTCCTTTTTTTTTCCTTTCCTTGCAATTGTGTTTTACTTTTTAATTCTATTCTGTACGAGTAATTGGCACCAAGACTAAATCCTGCCGACATTTTGGAGGATTTCCCAAAGGCCAATTGAATTATTTACAGGTTCTTATTATAATCGTTAATTGAATTCTATTTTCCATTACGATGCATGTTTATATATTCTACCATTGTTTACGTGTTCTCAGTTTATATTCCATGTCTGGCTAAATTAAAGTAATCGGTATGTAATAGGTAGTCAGATGGGATTCGATAATAACCGGTGTATACTTTCCTTTTCAAACTTATTTATGGCTTTAGTTTTTAAATCGATTTTTCTAAAATAAATGTTCGTCGCGACAGCGAGAACCTATTTAAAAGCAGTTTTGCCACGACAGTGGGAAATTCATAAAGGTATGAACCAACAAGCGAAAGCTGAGGTTAGGACCAGATAGTAAAAACTAAGCATTCGTTTTAAAAACAGCGACAACGCTTTAAAAAGGATTAGAGCTTAATGGTTTTCAAAAAGTAATTTTAACCGCGAACGAGATAGCGACAACATACGTTTCGCCTTAGAGTTGCGACTAGCGTCAACAACCATCGTGAGACAAAGGTCTTTAAACCGTCATTTTCTTCTTAAACTAATTTTGAAAATACCCAAAACACCGGTGACTTGTCGAATCCTTGAAGAACCAACATATTGCATACCGATTCACGCATTTATACCTTGAGTAACGTTTTTAGTTCCCCTATAGTTTACACACTTATTTTGCGTTTATTCCCCTAAAACCATACCAACCTTGCTAAACACAGTAACACCCGAAAATACTATCTTGATTACGAGTCCCTGTGGGATCGATATCTTATATTACTATGGGATAGACTATGCACTCGCAGTTAGTTCAGTTAGACATAGAAAGTCACGATCACAATATAAGCATGCAAAATCGACTTTAGAATCACTTTTACTTTCTTGATCCCTAATTACATATGCATATTTTTGATATGGGTTCACCATACTTTTTCTAAAATCCTTTCTATCAATAGCAAACGTAATTTTAGGCTCAAGTGCCTTGTTTAATTTGGCCTTAAGGTTTCTAACTTCACCTTGCCAAATATGACAAGTAGCACATCCAAAGTCGAAAGGATTGCTATGGTCCTCACAATCCGATTTATTACTTTCCACAATGGAAGCCTTAAGGTGATCTAATTTCTTTTCAAACTCTTTAATTTTGTGCTCTAAGTAAGTAAAAATTCTTTTATTAGAGGCAAGTCTCTTAAAGGATTCAGTTGCTTCATTGTGTAAAGTATTGAATGTGGTTTGTAATTCTGAATGCGACATATTTGAGGACTTCTCATATTTAGAGTGACGTACCTGCTTTTTCTTATTTTTCTGATGTGCTGAAAGGCATAGATTCATGGACTCTTCATCACTAGAGCTTTCATCAGAGGAGGACGAGTCGCTATCGCTTTCCCAAGCTGTATACACTCTCCTTGGTTTTGATGATTTCCTGTATGACTTGGATGATTCCTTTTCCTTTGCCTTTTTGTTCATAGGACAGTCCGGTTTGTAGTGACCGGGCTTCCCACACTTGTAGCACGACCCTCTAGTCTTTTTTCCTTTTGAGTACATCTTTGGAGTACCTCGATTGTTTCCGGAAGTTTACCAAGTTCTTCTCGGAGTGTTGGATCCCGTTCTTTCTCACGTAACGGTTGTAACGTTTAACAAACAGCCCCATATCTTCGCTCTTGTCCTCTTCTTCTTTGCCGCTCAAGGAATAATCACTTTGCTCTTTTTCTTGAGACTTCGAGGAGGAAGTCTTAAGAGCTATAGATTTCTTTTCACTCACCTTCGTTTTGTCCTTCTTTTCATTCTTTTCGCATTGGTCTAGGCTCAAGAGTACCTGTTCATGTTCTTGTAGTTTGCCAAACAATGTTGTCAAGTCTAATATGGTAAGATCATGCGCTTCTTTGATGGTGGTCACTTTCGGCTGCCATTCCCTGTTTAGACATCTCAAGATCTTATTAGTAGCAACATCATTGGAAACCGACCTACCTAATGAATGTAAACGATTGATGAGATGAGTAAATCTCTTTTGCATGTCAGCAATGGTTTCCCCTTGTTCCATGAAAAAGAGATCAAACTCTTGTGTTAATGTGTTGATTCTAGCCAACTTAACATCGTTCGTCCCCTCATGGGCGATTTGTAATGAATCCCACATGGCATTAGCAGTAGGAAAATGGGATACACGATAGTATTCATCTACACCTAATGAGGAGATTAGGATATTTTTGGCTTTCCAATCATAATTGTATTTTTTTCTCATCGTCATCGGTCCACTGTGCTTCGGGCTTTGGCACAACCACATTATCCGCATTGGTCATAGTAATTTCTATTGGACCATTGAGGATAACATTCCATATTTTTCTATCTATGGAGTTTATGTGCACCCGCATACAGTCTTTCCAATACCTATAATTATCACCATTGAAAATGGGAGCTCTATTATAAGCCCCTTTAGGTTCGTTAGCCATTTTCTATCAACGCTGTATTTGAAGCACCGAGTAACCGGAGCTCTTGATACCACTTGTTAGACTATGGCACGGATCTAGAAGGGGGGGGGGGGGGGTTGAATAGATCCCTATTAAAAATTGAGTCGGCGCTACCAATTAAAAATTAGTTTTGAAAATTAGTTTTAAGTGCGGAAGCGGCTGAGGAAAATATAGTCTAAAATGAACGGTTATTGGAAAACCGGATATGCGTTAAGCCTATGGATTAATGACAATATGGAAAAGAGAATCACAACACTAATCACACTTATCAATGATCTAGTTCACTTGTTAGGATTCCTACTTCCAATGATTTAAAGAGCAAACCAAACTAGATACACAAATAAGATAATTTTGGTTTAGGCAATTTATCGAACACTTGGTGTGCAAAAACACTCCAAGTGATATTTATGTTGAGTAAGTGATTCCAACTAGCCTAGTACAATGTCTTATTGTACTTTGGAGTCAAAAACAGAGTTTCAACCTCTTACTCAATTGATATCACAGTTTGACAATAGTGCTTATACGAAAATCACTTATGTTTAAGCTAAAACTAAAATGCTGAAAAATAGAGAAGACAAATATTTGGTGAGGCAGTTCCCCCGTCGTCCTCGCTTTGGGGTACGTCTGCCCTCAATTCTAAAAATAGAATTGAGATAGATTTAATAGATATCACCTGTTGAATGTAACAGTTTATACAAGGATTGAACAACAAATATACAATAGAATTCTCAAGACGTTGAATGTTGCTTCCACTCCTTGCCCCTTGGTTCAAGATGAATCAAGTCCTCCGATCGTTGTTGATATACCTCCGATTCCAGCTTCCTTATTGAACAACCTTCAGTTCTTCAAACCTTCATCCCGGCTGATCTCAACTACAACGAATCGAACCCGAGATCTTCCCCTGAATATCACTGAATCCGCTACTAGACTGTTGAAGACTTCCTCTTCACAATCACCTTCGCTCAGCTGACCCTTGATGAAGAATCTCGTCCAAAAACCCCGAAAAAATCAAACCAATCTTGGAGGATAAAACCCTAACGGTTTTATTCAAGAAAGAACCTGTCGCAAGCTTCGACCCGAACCAGATTACCCAATCTAGGCTTCGAACCTTATCACCTTTAATCACTCACAGGGCACTTCAAAAATGGTTGTGTTTAATTGATGTGTTGTGAGATGTTGAAGATGAAGATGATGAATCTTGGACACATATTTCACTCTTTCTTATTCTTTGAACACATGAATCAATTTTATCAAATGTTGCCTTAAATAAGTAGTTGAACTTGTATATATATAGTACCAGACCAACCAAAGACACAACAACTTTTCAAATAATAGTGGGAATCATTTAAAAACAGCATTTCCGCGCGAACGGTCGACCATAGCAGGTCTATGCGTCGACGCATAGCCTGCACTTTTGGAAATCTGCAAAATGCATCAGTATGCGTCGACCATGCAGTCGGCGTGCGCTGACCCGTTGGAGAGTAAATTCTTCATGCGCCGACCCTGCGGTCGACTCAAACCTTCATGCGCTGACATGTGAGAAGGCATATTGATGTATGCGCTGACCCGTGGAAAAACACACAGATGTATGCGCTAACCCTATGGTCGACTCATACCCTGCAAATCTGCAAAAAATGAGATTCTTGTGGTTTTTCATGCATTTTGTCATGACCATATTTTATCCACACATGTTGTATTAACTATAACAGTTTTTAGATAAATGTAAAAGGATACGCTAGGTGATATGTTGCATTTATTTGGTAGAGGTGGAATTTACAGTTGCTGATTTATCCATGGTTGTAATTTGTTATCATCAAAACCTATATCAAGCGTTGAATGCGAACTCGTGTGGTGTATGGTGGTTTGCCCTCACATCTACAAGTTAAAGCTAAGGCCAAATTATGAAATTTCCAAGCATAAGGTAATACTAGTGGCAAAAGGTTTTCTACTAAAATCTAGTATCGACTTCGAAGAAGTCTATGCTTCTATGGCTATGGTGGAAACCATCAGGATTGTTGTGTTTACCGCAACATACAAAGGATGGAAAATATATCATCTAAATGTAAAGTCAAAATTTCTGAATGGACCATTGGAAGAGGACGTGTATTTCAGTCAAAACCCCAGTATACGAAATAAAAAGGCAGGAGAAGAAGGTAGACAAATTGAATAAGACTATATATGGTTAGAAGCAAGCCCAAAGGGCTTGGAACAAGAGAATAAATAACTTCCTGATTGAGGCAGGTTTCAGAAAGTGTATTTCAGAATGTGGAGTGTATGTTAACAATGCAAGCAGGATCAATCAAGTCATTGTATGCTTATATATGGATGACTTCTTGATTACAGGTGTAGATGAAGCATAAATAAAAAGGGAAAAGTCAAAATTGATGTGGGAATTTGAAATTTTTGACCTAGAGAACTTGTCATATTTCACAGGGATAGAGTTTAAAGACACAAGTGAATGAGTGTTTCTACACTGAAAGAAGTATGGCCAAGATATCTGGAAAAGGTTCCATATGAGTAACTATAATGCAGTTGTCACACCATTAGAGACTAGAGCAAAGTCGAGAAAGGATACAAATGATGAGTTTCTAAGTTCAACATAACACAAGTAAATCATTAGATCTTTAAGGTATGTATGCAACACCATACCAGATACTTATCAAAGTGTCGAGTTGTAGAGTGGATTCATGGGAAACCACAAGAATGTCATTTCACTACAGTCAAGAGATTGTTGAGATACATAAAAGGTACAATTGGTCATGGTGTTTTGATGCCAAGGGAAAAGAATACTATTACAGATGCAAAAGTACATGGCTACACTAATTCAGATTTTAATGGAGATCAAGATGAGAAGAAGAGTAATGTATACTACATATTTATGATTGGAGGTACACTATTCTCTTAGAGCTCTAGAAAATAAAGCATTATAGATTTGTCATCTTGTGAAGCTGAATACGTCACTGCATCATATGCAACATGGATATAGATTTTGCTCAAAGAGCTCAAGATCATAGAACCTAAGAAAATGAAGTTATTTGTCAACAACATGTAAGCTATCGACCTAGCAAATCATCATATGTGTCATAATCAAAATAAGCACATAGAGAGAAGGTATCGTTTCCTTAGATGTCAAGTAAATAAAGGAAATCTTGAACTTAAGCATTGCAAGTCAGAAGTGTAACAAGCACACATACTCATCAAGCTACTGAAGAAAGTCAAGTTTGATGAGTCGAAGAGAAGCATTTGGATAACAAGTATAAAAAACATGAATTAGGAGGTGTGTTAGAAGATGTAATTCAATGTTTAGTATGCAATATGTGTTCGACATAGTTGTAGACAACATAGTGGAATTTAGCTAAGTAGGAGCTACCTGTATTTGACAGAGTCGAATACACCATATGTGTCAAAGTATGAGCATGTATTCGACAGAGTCGAATACTACAGTTAATAATTTGTATGTTTATTGACTATATATAGATTATGTTGTAAATCAATCATATAACAATTTTCATAATATACTCTCTCTCTCTCTCTCTCTCTCTCTCTCTCTCTCTCTCTCTCTCTCTCTCTATTTTTCTCGAAAACTCTAATTGTTCCAACAAATTCAGCTTAATGATGTTTCTTAATCTTGAAATTCAAATACTAAACTTTATACTTATAAAGTAATAAAATAGAAAACCCTCAACATAAACACCTCAACTTGAAAGGTCCAAACAAAAATGCATTTCCAACTTCAGAAAAAAATGCTATCTATTGATAGAAACAAGAATCTAGAAAAACAAAAATGAAGAAATGGGGGAAAATGCAAGATACAACACAATACACTCACTTCTATTTCATTGCTTGAAAATAGTAACATAGATATAATTTTCAAAATTAATGAAGGAAAAAAATGAGGAGAATGAAAAGGGAAAGAAAACAAACCGAGTTTTTAAATTAAAATTAAAAATGAAAATAAAATTCAAATGAAGATGTAAATTAACACAATCTATGTATCTCTCACTCACACTAAAGCGAAGTGTTGTTATTGTTATTGCTGATAGTTTATGAAATTTATGCAAAACAAAGGAGAAATACATATCACCTGGCAAAGGAGGAATTAGACAATGGAAAGGGCACATGTTCAATCCATTTTTGTTTAATTATTGTATAATTCATTAAGTCTAAAATTTCTATAAATAATTTAAAAATAATATAAAATAAAATTTTGAATTTAAATATAATAAATGATAATATTAAATACTTTTATTTTTGATAAGTCCAAACTTTTGAGATTAACATTAATTTTGGTGAAACTAACTTGACAACAAGATGTTGGACAAGATGTCCTAACATGAAGAATAATCTGAAGAACAAGATGTTTAGCAAGATAGCCTGTCATGATGATTCGACATCTTTGTCTGTTACTCTGCAGCTTTAATACTGCTATTTTATTTCTGGATTTTAGAATATTGTGGGAATATTTGTTTATCCTAGGTGGCGTTCAAGATTGAGGAATCTGCAATTTTGTTTGAATTTGAAGATACCGTTTTCTAAGTGTGGAGACATTTTAGGAAAATTTAGATTGAAGAAACTATTCTTTTGGAGAATAAGTTGCAGATTCTGTATAACAGAATTGCTGCGTTTTTGAAGCTCAAATCCAGTCTTGTTTATGTTTATAAATAGGATGAATTAAACTTAATCAAAGGGTGGAAAAATAAATTGTTTCTTAGTGAGTTTTAGGGTTTGTGTATTTTGTGAGTCTCTCTTCTTGTATTGTGTTGATACTAGAGCTGGACTATTTGCATTGAGTTGTAATTTCTGTCACTACTGTGATTGAAAGGAAATTGAGAAATGTATCATACCTAGGAGAGTCTTAGG
This sequence comes from Lathyrus sativus, assembly GCA_963859935.3. NCBI lineage: Eukaryota > Viridiplantae > Streptophyta > Magnoliopsida > Fabales > Fabaceae > Lathyrus > Lathyrus sativus. The sequence goes on from OZ012739.1 coordinate 637,207,966, forward strand.
TAGAAATTAAGCATGGGTAGTGATTAAGTGATAAGTTGTAAATCGGAGGTTGTTTAGCTTAGAATTAATACTCTCTAGTGGATTTCATTCATGTCTTGGTAGCCCCCAGATGTAGGTGTTGTTGTACACTGAGCTAGGTTAACAATTACTGTATGTTCGTTTACTTTCTACAAGTTTTTTATTATGCTTATTCTTGTCATTGTTCTTAGCAGAGATCAAGTGTCTCGACATATCTTAGGACATCTAAGATATGTATACTAGAATTTCAATTGGCATCTGAGCAGGCATCCTACTCTCTATCTGGGTGAGATTCAGGGAAGTTGCTTTTTGGTGTAATGGACAAGGAAGGAGGAATATTGAGCAGACCACCCATCCTTGATAGATCCAATTATGAATATTGGAAAGTGCATATGGTGGCCTTTATTAAGTCCATGGATGGAAAAGTTTGGAAATTTGTGGTCAAAGGATGGGATCCACCAAAGGCTAAAGACAAGGAAGGTAAGATTACCAATGAGATAAAGCCTGAGGAAGATTGGGATAATGAAGACGACAAGCTAGCTCAGGGTAATTCCAAAGCATTGAATGTCATATTCAATGGAGTGGACAAGAACATCTTTAGATTGATAACAAAATTGTACTTTTGCTAAAGATGCTTGAGAGATTTTGAAGACTGCTCATGAAGGAACCTCTAAGGTGAAATCATCAAGACTTCAACTTATTACAACCAAGTTTGAGAACTTGAAGATGAAGAAGGATGAAAGTATTCAAGACTTTCACATGAAAGTTGTTGATATAGGTAATTCTTCAAGTGATATAGGAGAAAAGATTCCAGAAGCTAAGTTGGTTCAGAAAATCCTAAGATCTCTTCCAAAGAGATTTGACATGAAGGTGACTACTATTGAAGAAGCCCAAGACATAAACACCATGAAGATGGATGAACTCATATGATCTCTTCAGACTTTTAAATTGGAAATCAGTGAGAAATATGAAAAGAAAAGTATAGCCTTGATGTCTAATCAAGGTGAATGTGATTCTAATTCCAATGAAGAGTTGTCTAAGGCTGTTGTGTTTCTTGAAAAATAGTATAACCAACTGTTGAAAAACATGGATGAGAAGTCCAGATCTAATGTTAAGACCCAATCATCCGACAACAACAGAAGGAGGGATTTTGGAAGAAGAAACAACAATGATAAGAAATCTAACAAAGGTAAGGGAATCCAATGCTATGAATGCGAAGGGTTTGGACACACAAAAGTTGAGTGTCCTACCTTTCTCAAGAAGGAGAAGAAATGCTTGTCAACATCTTGGTCTAAAGATGATTCTTCAAGTGAAGAAGAATCTGCTAAACAAGTGTCTGCTCTTACCGGTGTATATGACTCTGATAAAGAATCAAATTGTGAAGATCTCACTTATGATTAATTGGCTGCCTTGTACAAGGAGCTGCATATTAGAAGTGCTGAAATTGTTCAACTAGGAAAGGATCAACACAATCTTATTGTTCAACTTCATGATGAAAGATTGAAACACTTGGCTTTCATCTCTGACCTGGAGGATGAAGTTGTATTGCTTAACTCTAAACTTAACAATATGACTAAATCTGTAAGAATGCTCAATAGCAGCACTGAGGCGCTCGATGAAATTCTTCAATCAGGAAGGAATGCTGGAAATGTTAGAGTTCTTGGTTATAATGATCAAGTTGAAGATAAAGAGAAAAGGTCTGCCATGAATTCTACTCAACCCAAAAGAAAGCACAATCGAAATATGTCAAGTAAGATGTCCCAACATCAACATCAGAAGAATTCCGCAGGAAGAAAGAACCAAGACTGGAAATGCCATCATTGTGGTAAGTTTGTCCACATAAAACCTTACTGCTACAAGCTATATGGTTACCCTAAATAGGAGACTCAACCCAGAAGGAAAGAGGCTGGTGTTAAAATCAAGAAGAAATGGATTTCCAAGAATAGCACTGTTGTGCTCATAGCACACACTTCTCTAAGAGCTTATGCTAAAGAAGAATGGTATTTTAATAGTGGTTATTCTAGACACATGACTAGTGTCAAGAAATTTCTGGTGGATATTAAACCATATTCCACTAGCTATGTCACCTTTGGAGATGGATCAAAAGGTAAAATCAAATGTGTTGCAAAACTGGACTATACTAGGCAGCCTAGTCTCGATAAGGTGTTGTTTGTCAAAGGGTTGACTTCTAATTTGATAAGTATTAGTCAACTATGTTACCAAGGCCTCAAAATGAATTTATCATGAAGAGAGCCAGATCTAAGGATAATTGTTACTCGTGGACTCCTCTAGAAACAAAGTGTTCCTCCATCTGCTTGATGTCAAAAGAAGATGAGGTGAAAATGTGGCTTCAGAAACTTAGTCACTTACACTTGAAAGGAATGAAGGAGGTATTGATAAAGGAAGCTGTCAGAGGTATTCCTAATCTGAAAATTGATGAAGGAAGAACCTGTGGTGAATGTCAAATAGGAAAGCAGACAAGGACGTCACATAAGAAGCTTCAACATCTGACCACTTCAAAAAATCTGGAGCTACTTCATATGGACTTTATAGGACCTATGCAGGTTGAAAGTCTTTGAGGAAAGATGTATGCTTACATTATGGTTTATGACTTCTCAAGATTCACTTGGGTGAATTTCATCAAGGAGAAGTCTGAAGTGTTTGAAGTGTTCAAAGAACTATGTCAGAAACTTCAGATAGAGAAGGATTGTGGCATAGTTAAAATAAGAAGTGACCATGGGAAGGAATTTGAAAACAACAAGTTTGATGATTTATTTTCCTCTGAAGGAATTCGTCACGAGTTCTCTTCACCCATTACTCCTCAAGAGAATGGTGTGGTTGAGAGAAAGAATAGAACAATTCAATATCATTTTTGGACTGAAGCTTTTGAGATTGTCATTAATTTTGGTAAAACTAACTTGACAGCAAGATATTGGACAAGATGTCCTAACATGAAGAATAATCTGAAGAACTAGATGTTGAGCAAGATGTCCTGTCATGATGATTCAACATCTTTTTCTGTTACTCTACAACTTTAATACTACTATTTTATTTCTGAATTTCTGAATATTGTGGGAATATTTGTTTATCCTAGGTGGCGTTCAAGATTGAGGAATCTGTGATTCTGTTTGAATTTGAATATGGCATTTTCTAAGTGTGGAGATATTTTAGGAAACTTTGGATTGAAGAAACTATTCTTTTAGAGAATAAGTTGCAGATTATCTGTAACAGAATTGCTGCATTTTTGAAACCCAAATCCAGTCTTGTTTATGGTTATAAATAGGATGAATTTAACCTAATAAAAGGGTGGAAAAATACATTGTTGCTTAGTGAGTTTTAGGGTTTGTGTATTTTGTGAGCCTCTCTTGTATCATGTTGATACTAGAGCTGGACTGTTTGCATTGAGTTGTAACTTCTGTCACTGATGTGATTGAAAGAGAATTGAGAAGGGTCCCATACCTAGGAGAGTCTTAGGTAGAAATTAAGCACGAGTGGTGATTAAGTGATAAGGTATAAACCAAAGGTTTTTTAGCTTAGAATTAATACTATCTAGTGGATTTCATTTCTGACTTGGTAGCCCCCCAAACGTAGGTGTTGTTGTACACTGATCTGGGTTAACAATTATTGTGTGATCGTTTACTTTCTGCAAGTTTTTTATTGTGCTTCTTCTTGTCATTGTTCTTATCAGAGATCAAGTGCCTTGACATCTCTTAGGACATCCGTGATCTGTATACTAGAATTTTTCAGTTTTATTTTTTTTAATTATGTTTCAAAAATTTGTAACATGGAGCCACATGGATATTTCCATGTTAATGCCACGTCATAAATTGAAGAGCCAACTATACAAATCTAAAGGGGGCAAAATAACCCAAGAGATTCTAAGTAGGGTGACCAAAAATCTATTTTTAAAGGGGGATTGAAAGATTAAAAAATTAAAATAGGGGAATCAAAAGCGCATTTAAGCTAAAAAAAATGGAAGGCCGACATGGCTACTTCAGCATAGGAATGATCTCTCCATCTTTGAGTATCTGATTCAACTAAATTTGATCCCTCGAGATAATTAAAGGACGAAAAAAATGCTTCACTTGTTGCAAAGCATTCTCAAACGACTATCAAACTACCCCAAGGGTAGCACTCGTACAGTCGGTCAGGTGTTGAGTTAAAGAAGCGTTTTGAAGTCGCAAAGACTCTAATTCCTCATGAGCATATGACAAGCTTCTTCAGGTAGAAACTAGAGTTTGGTTCCTCCTTTCCATTGTCCTTACTAGATGGGTCACCTGGCCGAAAAGAGATCCAACACGATTAAGGGGAAGCAAGGAATTCTCCACCTAGGTAAGAGAGGTCGAAGCCTTCCTTATTTCCTGAAAATACTTATCCTGCTAAAGCTCCAGATCACAAATGATCTCCTCCATCCATTTCGTATTAGCACGATGTTGATCGAACTAAAAAGCCTCATAATGGTCAGATCTTCAAAGCACCAAGGCAGCAGGGGCATACCATGTATACTGAGCCAGAGTAGCTAGTTCTTTCTCCAAATAAAGGTCAAACAAATTAGCAAAATAAGAACAGTCTTCTTCCAAATCAGGGATCTAGTGGCCTTTGATAGAACGAGAGTTAGACCATGTTAGTAATGGATGGGTAGTTAGACTCGAGATACTCGGGAATGTCAGCAGGGTTTCCAAAAATGCGTTACTCCCAACCATTTGTATTTCTTTCCTTATAAGCCAAAGTTGCACTTCATCATTCATATAACCTACAAGTTTTTCTTTTCAAACTTCTCCACGGGACTACCTCTCCATAAGTATCCCATATTGTTGATAAACTTCATCAATCGGGCCTTCTGGTACCGAGCATCATCAGAGGGGTCATTTTTTTATATACATAAGTATGGTTCCTCATCAGAAAGTGACCCTCAATCCTATACCTGGGGAACAACTCAGCACATTCTCCCTCTTCTCTGCCGCCAACATCGCAAACTATAACATGAGCTTCAGGATTGACAGTCGTTACCAAAAAGATCCGGTCCTCGAAAGGATGAAGCTTTGTAAGAGATACAATGTCGTGAATAGTCAATTTCAAATAGATTAATCCTATGTCCTCTGTCTAGGTCTCCTGGTCACATAGGACTTTTAAGAAATGAAAGAAAAGGATCGCAGAAGGATATCCATTCAAATATTAATACCAATACTTGTATACCTTCACATATGCCCAGCTTGCAGAATGAATTTCAAAAGAGTCATTGCCAAATGCTTCATAACTTCTATCTCAAAGGCAATGAAGGGGAAGCGAAGAAATATGACAGAGAAAGTGAACCCATAGAAGGGAATGGAACAATTGCCATATTTGTCACATACTCCTTCATCCTTAGCAGGACTCAAGATTCCAAAATAGGAAGGTGGACCAACTTCAATAAAAGTGTAATCAAGACTACCCATTTTAGTGAAAGTAGAAACAATGGAAGAGTATAATGAATCCACTGAAGAAGAGGAAGTCTCCTTCTTGGACTTATAAGTACTTTTCTATAATTTCTTTCCCATAATTCACTGAGCTTTTAGATGAAGAGAACGTAAAACGCCAAAAAACAAGGTAGTTGATAAATTGAAGAATGACTTAAAGGAAGCAACACTTATTCTTCAAAGAATATTGTCTAGTATGCAAAAAAAATCCATTAAACGTGTTAAATCATTTATAGAAGTACTCAAAAGTTTCAGTTCTCAAGATTTGTAATAAGGATACTTCCGAAAATATGTTTTTAAGCATAGGGCATTAGATGCACGAATCTCCAAGAAACTAAAGTGTTCCTTTTTCGCCCATTTGAAGGTAATTATGGAGTGATCGGCATCTGAAACTGATATAACAAACACTTGCTGGCTGCACACCAACAAGGGCTTTAGGGGGAACTATTTTGGGCCGGTCATATCGACCTCGGCTGAACACCACTAAGGGACCACATTCCTTTCAAAATCCTCTTAGAATTCCTTTTAAAATCCATCACTTACTGGCTTGAGCATTGGAGTGTTAACCTTGCAGGCCCCCCACTCCACATTATCGGAATTTGTAATCCACCTATGTTGAACAAGGCCGCCAAGAAAAGCTTCATATGAAAGGTGCACATGAAGATGTTGCATAGAATAAAAAAACCATGCGGAAAAACTTCTTCCAAATTATAGAGAATGACAAGAAAAGTTTGGTCAAACTTAATGAGGTCATCCACTCTTAAATTTTACACACAAATATCTCTAAAACATTGACTAATTTTAGTTTTGTGGATTAAGAACATGTTTTGGTAATGAGTTGAACGCAATTGGAAGCAATCATTCCAATAAAGCATGTCAATCATGAATTTTCATTCCATGTGACTTCCTAGTGTTAGCATCAACACACCTTACTAAGTTAGAAGCATAACCATCAGACATTTTCAATTCATTTAACCATCGCTAAACTGCTTTGGCTTCTTGAGGAGTTAGACTATAAGTAGCCTTGGATTTTAAGAATTTTCCATTCAGATGGGGCTTTAACTCCAAGTCTTTTTTAATACATAAAAGTTCCATGTCCTTTCTAGCATTCTCATTATATTTTATCCTACCTTAGACATCCATCATTGTGTGAAATATTTTATCAAAAAATTCTTCTTAATGTTCATAGCATCAAGATTATTCTGCAACAAATTATCTTTTCAATATGGGAGGTCCCCAAAATACTTCTTTTTGTCCAATTATGTGTGTCCCTATATCCTAGAATTGTGCATGGTTTTCCATAATATGTTAATGTTGGTATATCAAAAACTCTATTCCATACTTCAATCGATGACAAATGAATGGGGAGGCATATTTGTTTACTTCTTCACGTTTTTTAAAAGCATTCTTGTTTCTTCTAAAGACATGTTTTGCTAGTAGGAATCTACAGTGATAGTCAAACCACAAACGCTTCCTTCCTTTTTTTTGAAAGTAAATTCCTTTGTGTAATCCATGCAATGGAGACATCCCATTTTACCATGTGTATCCCCCAACTAGACAACATGACATATGCAGGAAAGTTGTTAGTAGTCTGCATCAAAGCAGCTCACATATTAAACTTTTCTTTACGAGATATGTCATAAGTTCATTCTCCAATCTACAACCTCTTCAAATAATCAATTAAAGGTTATAAATACACACCAATTCCCACTCTTGGACTCGGCGATTATGAAATGACCCAAGTCAAAAACATGTAAGGTTTTGTCATGCACAACTCGCGGGGTTGTAAGGGGTTAAACTATCATAGCATAATCTGAGTCTAACATTTCTAGGTTATGCGGTAAATTTAGGATGTATCATATCAAAGTGGTTCCATACCTTGCCATCAAATAGCTATTGCATCATACCCGAACTAATTTTGTTTGTAAGATGCCATATCATTTGACGAGCACTATAAATTAAAGCAAGCATTCTTTGCAACCTTGGTATTATTGGCAAATAAGACATGGACTTCACTGCGACACAATTTTGCTTACGATCAATGACTTTACTGCGAACAAGATACCTCAAACTGTTACAAACTTACATTCCTCTAACACTTCATTGTTTGTACCAAAATCATTGTCATAGAACAACATGTAACCTCTAATGAAACAATCAATCTTTCTTACTTCTAAACCCAACTTTGACACCAACCTTTATGCATCATAAAAACATATAGGCAAGTTGTCATTAGAAGGAATCACGTCCAACATCGTTTTTACAAAGAATTTCAAACACTGATCAGGAACATTCTAATTTAACTTTATGGCCAATAATGTCACACACATTGATAATTTGGAGTTTGGAAAACTCTCAAACAATGGCGTATTTATTTCTTTCAACAAATAAAATTTCTACATTTCCTCATTCAGTAACTCTTCCCCATCAAAATCTTGTTGTTTATCATATGTCACATTCACCCCAAAATTATCGCCAACCATGTCATCAATTAAACTAAATTGTTCTTCATATTCTATATGTGATCGATTGTTGGAAGCTTGTGTATTAGTAGTCTCTCGTACATTGTTCGACAGTTCTTTGCCATTCGAGGTCCAAACCCAATAACTTTTTGTAAAACCCTTTCTTTTCAAATGAAGTTTTACTTCTTTTAGATCACTAGTTATACGTCTAAATCCATATTTAAGACACAAATATCTTACTTCTCCTACTCTTCGATAGTATAAATTCTTGAACAAATGCAAACTTGATAAACCCTTTAACTGCTTATTCAAAATATGGTTTAAATCTGTGTCTTCTAATCTATGTTCAATTGTACATTTAACTACGATAGTACTGATAATATTTCATATTGCAGATTTACAACATCGTCGCCACTTTAATTACAAAATAAGTTTAATAAATTTAACAATTCAAGAATTTTGATCAATTATGTCAAATAACTAGCTAATAATAAACACTAACTAACAAATAATAAAAATAATATGAAATATTTATGATTATTTAACATAAATTTAATACTAATTACAAACCTTAATCAAATTAATATCTACGTACTTACTAATATATATAGAGCGCGTCTGAGAGGGGACTCACAGGGCCTCACTAAGGAGGAGTAAACCGCAATATCAGCTGCTACATCATGCTATGCATGTCGCCCATTAGTGCCCCTTGGCGAGCTTGCTCCTCCGCCTGACGGGCTTGCTCAGCACTGAGGGAACCAATTTCTCCATGCACCCACGACTAGTTGTTGTTAACAGTAGATGAGCTTCATGCGCCAGTATAGACGTGCTCCTCCTAAAGAGGAACAGACTGTTCAAACTCGGGCGCGTCTTCTTCTTTGTGTTCACCTGCATCGAAATGGTCAGGATGATACTCGTCTTCAGCATGGACGGTAGTGTCATAAATCCAATTATTCAGGTTAGTAATACCGACTCTATCAGGAGTAGGGAAGGCAATAACCAACCTGTTACGACTCATAACAACATAATAACTTGGAGTGATCGAAATCATACCCTGTTGATCCAGGACTGCCATATCGAGCCTATTCTTACCTGATACCGGTGTGTCACATAACTCAGCAGGGTCATAGCCAAAGTGACGGGTTATTTGGGTAATCATGCCCCCACTGAGATTCCTCCTTGAGTCGCCCTTCCTACTCGCCCCAAGTAATCCGCCGCAAAAGCGGCACCACTTACCATTTCTTGGTTGGCCATTGCGTGCAGGAAGAACAACTCCCGCTGCATGGCCACTCCTGTACTGTCTCCTCTCCCGAAAAGGGTGTACACTAAGGCCTTTTGCGCGTACCTGAAACACGGATTCTGAATACAAGATGTTTTTGCACCTTTCGACACATACTCAGTGCTACCCTTAATTGTTGTCCAGAATGCTTTAGCATCGAAAGTTTCCGGGACAGCACCTGGGCCGTAACGTGGAAGATGGAGGAGACCTTCTAACTCTTCCATACTGAGCTCATGGTCAGCATTATACAGTCAAAATTTCATCGTTCCGAAGAAGTATTTCATAGTCCTGGTCCAGCGTTTTTCTAAATGGAATTCAATTGTACTTAGAAACTCCAACGTGACACGCTCAAACGTTGGGGCTTCTAATTGCATGAACTCTAACATGCCGAGACTTTGAAACATTCGGTCGACCTCGACGTTCAGGCCTAATTCCGATAATGTATTATTGCACATGTACCTGGTAGGTGTGATTTTTCGTTTTACATGACAGGCGTACCGCTTCTCATGTTCAGGATTGTCAAAAATTATGCCGTGTGCATTCAGCATCCGACTTGCGTGTTTCCTAGGCCTTACGGCTTCGCTTTCCGTCTGCTTCCCTCGAATGACCCGTCTTGGAGACATTTTTGTTGTATCTGAAAATTAAGAGAGAGCAAAAAAAATCGAAAAAATTTAAGTGAGAGTTAGCGAAAAATATTATCGTAGAAGTGTTGAAGAGGATGAGGAGAGTAACTTTTGTGAAGAGAGGGTAGGGTTTTGGTGCACGAGAAGTGAGAAGATGGAAGCTTTTTGAGGAACTTCAATGGATGTTTATGGGTTTCAATGGAGGAAATGAGGGTTTAATGAGAGAGAAGGTGGAATTCTGAAGGGAAAAGAGAGATATAGTGTTTTAAAATGTGTGGGTCCCACCAGAAGGAAGATAAAAAATCCATTTTTTTTCACTCAGCAGGGCTGACACGGGAAGCCTACTGTGAAAGTCATCAAAGTGTGCAACTCCCAGGGCTGTTGACACGGGCCGTGTTAGCTGACACGGGCGGCCGTGTCAGCCCTCTGTTTGACCATAAAAAACCATGTTGGAGTGCCTTCCTGACACGGGCCGTGTCAGGCCCCTGATTTTTCAATTTTTGCAATTTCCCCCGGTTTTTCCGACATCCTCCTTTCACAGATGATTATGCCTCATATTTTTTCCAAAATACCACTCTTAAGGGTGGATTCTCCATGTCTGTGTGAGCACTGCAAGCCAACATAATCTATCAAAAAGAGAAAAACAATGAGAACGTTAGTATAAACAAGCGTGGGTTGCCTCCCACAAAGCGCTTCGTTTAACGCCGCATGGCTCGACAGTTTTTCATCTTATCCTGTAAGATGAACAACATCACTTCTACCCTTCTCTTGACCATCATAGTATGGTTTTAATCTCTGACCATTTACTTTAAAAATATCCTCGTTTGCTTGATTTTTCAGTTCTATTGCTCCATGGGGAAACACCTTGTGTACAATGAATGGTCCCGATGATCGCGACTTTCTATGTCTAATACAACCTAATTGCAAGTGCACAGTCTATCGCGTAGTAATAAAAGATATCGATCCCACTAGGACTCGTAATCAAACTAGTGTTCTCGGGAGTTACTATGTTTAGATAGGTAGATAATGTTTAAGGGAATAATTGCTATTACTAAAGGGATCTAAAAACGTTACTTAAAGTATAATTGCGCGAATCGATATGCAATAATTATGTTCTTCGGGGATTTGACAAGTTACCGGTATATAAAATATTTTCAGAATTTATTTAAGAAGAAAATAGTGATCTAAAGACCTTCGTCTCACGATGGTTGTTGACGCTAGTCACAACTTTAAGGCGGAACGTACGCTGTCGCTATCCCGTTCGGGGTTAAAATCGCTTTTTGGAAATCTCTAGGTTCTAATCTATTTTAAAGTGCTTTCGCTGTTATTAAAACAAATGCCTAGTGTTTACTATCTGGTCCTAGCCACAGCTGTCGCTTGTTGGTTCGTACCTTAATTAATTTCCCACTGTCGTGGCAAAACTACTTTTAAATAAGTTCTCGCTGTCGCGACGAACGTTTATTCAGGAAATAAGTTTAAACACTCAGGCCATAAATAACTTTTGAAAAAGAAAGGTTTTAACCGGTTATTATCAAATCCCGTCTGAATTATTACTACATACCGATTGCTCTGGTTTAGCTAGACATGGATTTGGAACAGGTAAAGCGTAAATAAAAGCAGAAATTTAGAACATACATACTGCTGGGAATTAAAGTTACAATTAACGAAATAATAAAAACCTGTAAAGTATCCAATTGGCTTTTGGCCAAATCCCAACGATGTCGGCAGGATTGTATCTTCAAGCCAATAGAGCGTACAAAGGAAATTTGCGGTAACAGAATACAGGAAAAAGAAAGGAAAACAAAAACAAGACTTAAACTAAATTTGCTCTGGAGAATATTTGGGCAGCACTTCGTTATCTGAATGCGGCTCCCTTTCTCAGCTCCCCTCCTTCTCCTTTTATAGAGGTGAAATACTAACGGTTACATTTTGCAGAAGGTGGACTTGGAGTCAGAGAAAATAGGAAGTAGTGGTCCATTATTTTGGGACTTGGAACTGGTTTTTGCACGTTACTAAAGTTCTGCGCTTTTGCCTGCACGACGGTCGTCATGGTGTGTGACGGTCATCATGGATGTGTGACGGTCGTCACATCAACAAAATACGCATCTGCTGTTTTTCATGTTGTTTTCATCTGGTTTTCGTCCATATTTCATCTGTAATTGCTTCTTTTCTTCATATTGCTTTGTTTGGACATGATCTTCAAATACCTGCAAAATATCAGACAAATAACATGGAAAAACTCGAAATCGGATTAAAACCAGTCAAATATTAGTTGAATTATACGTCAATATATATACGATTTCGCGTTATCAAACTCCCCTAAGCTTGTATCTTGGCTTGTCCTCAAGTAAAAAGTAGGAAGAATAAAAGTCGGCAAGCACGCGGCAGCTTCCTCGTTCATAAAGTTGGGAAAAACCGGGATTCTAAATAGGAACAAAACGAGTACGGTGATGACACTGGACTATAAGTCTTCGGAGGTTTCCTTTTTATGCAAGTCGGTCCCAATCATGCTACTGCATCTTGGTATCAAGGTTCTCGCGTCAAATTTACCCTGTTTGTTCTAGCGCAATCACATTAAGCTCGTTGTCCATACACTTTCATGGCAAGTCAACCTGTTAGTGATTATGATCTCAGGACTATTTTGATCTTTTCATTTCTCATGAGCTTATACCATTAATTTTCAGTGAGTTTTTGTACCGTTGGGTTAAATGCTCGGGTGAGGAGCACCTAACTTAGAGGGAACATGTCTCTATACTCGGGCTATGTAGCTTTCTTTTCATGATTTTTTCATTCTTTTAGAGATCATACACTTATTTGCATTGGTTGCTCGCTTAGAAGTGTTTAGGATGGTGCTGACTGCTTGTATAAACTACTTGGGGCTGAGTTTGCGTAGAAACTTGAAACTTTGGTACAAGTAGGTAGTGAAACCGACTCGCATAAACCGGAGGTCTAAGGTGTCAGGACGGTACTGGTTTTGTTAGAATTTTTTGTCTCGGAGTTTCAAAACTTGGTTTGAACTTTGGCGCATTCTCGTGATGCTTTTGAGGAACAACTGAAAAAATTTTGTTTATGTCGAATAAAGTGGGGAAATTTGCGTAACGGAAAAAAGACATATAAATGAGCTTTTATTTGCTAAAATGGGAAAATGCTTGAATTGAAATTACTGAATTGAAAGTACAAGGAAACGGGAAATAAACGCTCCGCTCCCACACTATCTCAATCAGTGTCCTCACTGATTTGAAAGAATGTGAGATGGAAATACAGAGAAAATGAAAATACAGGAAAGGGAAAAATACAGGAAACAAATAAAGAAAGAAAAAAAAAACTAGTCACGGCCTATGCCTCGGTCACGTCCTCTGTCGCGACCTCTACCTCTGGCCTGTTCGACTCGGGCCTCAAAGTTCAGAGTGCCAGTGTGATAGACATAATCCCGGAGTCCTTCGAATTGCAAGGTAAGATTTGCCAGGTTCTCAGTGTTGGTTTCCTGGCCAGTTTGGAGCTGTTGCATCGTGGTTCTGTGCCAAGCTTCGAATTGCTCTGCTCGCTGATTTTGTTGCTGCATCATGGCGAGTATCTGTGTTTGTTGGTCGAGGGATCGGCGGAGGTCTTCTTCAGAGAAGTCGGGCTCGAGACGGTGACGGCGACGACGGTAGGATGTGCCTTCAGAAGGAGGTGGTTGTGATGCCTCAGGTTGCTCAGTTCTGTCCAACTCATCTTGCATATCGTCAACAGAACCTTGGGTGGTGGTTTGAGTTGGGGCAGCAGTAGCAGCAAGGGCATTCGGGTCAAAAAGCCAGTTGGCACGATCCTGCGGGTGCATCCGGGTACGTGACGGCATGATGATGCTTCTGATGGTTTTGCCACGCACGACCGGATGGTACTTTCCATCGGACCTGGAGCGGATGAGGTGGGAAGCTCTGCAATGGTCGGTGTCCAGAAATACCAAAGGAATTGTATGGAGATTCTGGAGTTGGTTACCGAGGTTCAGGCCTAATGCAATGGAGGTAACAATCCCGCCAAAGTAGAAAGGCTTAGAGCCGCAGTTGCAGTTGGCCTGGATGTGGGCCAAGAGGAATGGTGTTGCGCTGACAGGTTCGGAATTGAACACGCAGCGGAGAAAGAAAAGTTCTTTGGAGTTCACCTTGTGGTTGCTATCTCTTGCGAAGATGGTATTGCTCAGCACTCTGTGGAAATACCGGATGGTTGGGTTGTGGATGTGTGTTGCATGCAGAGAATCCCAGCTGTCGGCATCGATTCCGGTCAATTGGGACCAAAGCGCAAAAGCTTCATGTTGAAATTGTTCGGTAATGCGGCGGTGAGCATCTTCGCCGCGAGGGAAATGTAGGATGTCGGCAATCTGATTTTGATTCAATTGGTAGTTCGTGTCGAACATATGGAAGCAAGCGGCGCCGGAATGTTGGCTAAGGTCGCCGCTAGAGGTGAAGTAACTGAACGAACTGAGGAACTCAAGTGTGAGTTGTTCGTAAGTGGGCTGCGGATTGTGCACAGATGCCAAATGCCGGATCTCTGTAGCATCCAGGTGACGTCGTCAAGGAGGCCGAGTTCCGTGAGAGATGGTATGTGCGGATAGTGGGTTGGCTGTAGCGACCGTTGATGGAAGGCTACGTAGTTTGCTCTCTGTTTCTCGCCGGAGTCGCCTTCGCCGAAAATGATATTGCTAAGGTCAGGGGTTTCATTATTTCTTGCCATGGCTGGATGATGCTGTTGAAATGGTGGAAGAATGCGGTTTATGCGGAATGAGAAATTGCACAAAATTGGTGAATGAAGATGAAATGGGAGTTGGGGTTATATGTAGTAAGGAGGGAAAATGAAATTTTGAAATGGGGTTTTGATGTGTGGTGATGGGAAGTTGATAAGATGGGAGTGGGGGAAGAAACGTAACCTCTGTTATAGCAGATAACATATTCTGGACTCGTGACGGTCGTCACACATCTGTGACGGTCGTCACCCGTGTGACGGGCGTCATGGTTCTGTGACGGTCGTCACACCAGCAAATTCTGCAGAACGCAGAATTTTGCTACAGGGGTGCTTTTGACATGTTTTTGAGGCTTGTAATTGATACCGCAATGTAATAAATCAGCCAAGAGGCATATGATAACATAAAAATAGAATAAGGGAATAATGAATGAAATTGAAATAGCATTTAATTAAAAGGATTGTTTTTAATGTAATACATGAGTGAAATGAAACAATGCGAAAATAAAAATAATTGAAAGCGTACAGAAAAACAGGAAAAATAAACTAAACTAAAGCTAAAATCTCAGTCCTTTTGTGTCTTCAATTCGTCAAACTTCCGGGCGTAGTAATCGAGCTGGTCACAAACTAAGTCCATGAAAACTGATAATTCGGCGTGGATGCTTGTTATTTCATTTCTTGCGGTGGTCAGAGCTGCGTCGAAGATGTCTAATCGGTGCAGAACAGTATCCATTTTGTCAGTGTTATCTTCAGGAATGGGCTCAGGATAGGTGTTGTAATGTGGAGGGGTCTCAGGGTCTACCTCAGCTTCGGATATAGCATCCTCATAATACATATAATCATGTGCTTCAGAGATGTGATCACTGTCGTACATGTAATCCTGTGGTGTGGATTGAGGTGAAGGAGGTCCCATAGGCTCATCCAATTCATAAATCCAATTGTCCTTGTTATGGATACTTGTCATCTGATGATTTGGCAATGTGAATAGCTGGACAGGTTTATCATTGATAAGGTACTCGTAAGGTCCATGTCCCATGGTTCTTAAAATGCGCCTGTTAAAGCAAAACTGGATATTCATGGGTCGGATGGTGCCAAAACTAGTGCTTGCATTTAGGTGGAATCTAAGGCCAAGCTCGTGGGCAATCATTGTCACGAGGCCTCCTATTAGAATGGGTGATTGTGATTCCTGAGTGAGGCGTAGGAAGGATCTCATCATAAAAGGCACGACATTCACCAGACGGCCCTGAGAAGCACAGAACAAGATAAACAACTCTTCTTTAGATACTGTAGTAATGTTTTCTTCCTTTCCGAAAAGGGTGTGAGCTAGGATCTTATGAAAGTATCTGAAAGCGGGGTTATGAATCTCATCGTTATACATGCCATTTGGGTCAGGGTGATAGTCGCCTGTGATTTTACCGCAGAACTGGTTTAGTTCAAAATCAAGATCGTCATCTTCGGCACTGATGAACACATGTGGTCCGCTAGGAAATCCTAGGAGGTTAGCTAATGACATACGGCTATGGGTTTGGTCCATTCCAAACATTCTAAAAGTTATCAGCTCTGTGTTTGATCCAAAACCATAGTGGGGTAAGTACCTGAAGGAACTAAGGAATTCGTAGGTGAGGTCCTTATAGGTAGCAAAACGGGTTTTCAAGGAGGTGTTCTCCCAGCCTAATTGATTAAACAGGAATTGAATGCTGTCAGTAATTCCTAGCTTCTCCATGGTAGACTTATCATAATACAGTGTTAAGGCTATGTCTCTCTCAGTTAATGCTGCAAATCTTGCCTTTTGAGTTAATCCTCGAAAATGAACTTTTGTGAAGTCGTACTCGGCCATACTCGCAGGTTAGTCGGAGAAAAATAGGAGGAAGGTATGAAGGCTTTTAAAATCCTGAAAAGTTTAAAACAGAAATTTTAAGTCAGAATTTTTAGAAACAAAAGGTGGTAGAAATAAAAACAAAGTTTAAATAAAAGAGAAAATAATGAAACAAAAAATAAAAATAGTAGCAATTTAAGTTTAAAATTTCAAAGTAAGATTTCAAATAAAAATGAGAATGAAATACAGTAAAGAGGGAAATACGGGAAAATTGGGTTGCCTCCCATTAAGCGTTGTTTTTAACGTCAAAAGCCTGACGATAGCTTGGTGACAAGCTATTCGGGGTTTTGAGCAGGAAGCTCGAGCAATGTTATACTGCTGACTTGAGGGTTGTTTTCGTTCTTATTATAATGTTTTAAACGTTGCCCGTTTACGATAAACGGTGCATTTGTCTTATCGGTAATTTCAACAGCTCCACTTTGAAGTACTTTAGTCACTTCAAAAGGTCCAGACCACCTAGATTTTAGTTTACCCGGGAAAAGTTTCAATCTTGAATTAAATATAAGTACGATGTCTCCCACACTGAATTGTTTCCGGACTGAACGTTTATCATGCCATTTCTTAGTTCGTTCTTTGTAGATACGGGCATTTTCGTAAGCGTCCAATCTAAGTTCTTCTAATTCGTGTAAGTTCAAGATTCGTTTCTCTCCTGCCTCAGTGTAGTTGAAATTAAGTGTCTTAATGGCCCAGAAGGCTTTATGCTCTAATTCTACAGGGAGATGACAGGATTTACCGTAAACTAATTTGAAGGGTGTAGTACCTATTGGTGTCTTAAAAGCGGTCCTATAAGCCCATAAAGCTTCATTCAGCTTTGATGAACAATCTTTCCTTGAGGTAGCGACAGTCTTTTCCAATATTTATTTTATTTCCCTGTTCGAGACCTCTACTTGGCCGCTAGTTTGCGGATGATATGGTGTAGCTACTCGGTGTCGGACTCCATATTTAGAAAGAAGTTTGTCAAAAATTCGCGATATGAAATGTGATCCGCCGTCACTAATGACGAGTCTGGGTACACCGAATCTAGGAAATATTGTGTTTTTGAAGAGTTTGATTACTACTCGTACGTCATTTGTTGGAGCGGCAATGGCTTCTATCCATTTAGACACATAGTCTACAGCGACGATTATGTAGTTATTCCCAAAAGAAGACGGGAAGGGTCCCATGAAATCTATTCCCCATACGTCAAAGATTTCTACCTCTAAGATTCCTTTCTGAGGCATTTCATCGTGTTGTGAGATGTTGCCAGTTTGTTGGCATCGATCACATTTTAGCACAACGATGTGGACGTTTTTCCAGAGGTTAGGCCAGAATAGGCCGGCTTGGAGAATCTTAGCACACGTCTTGGATGTACTGGCATGACCACCATATGGTGCTGAATGGCATTGGGAAATGATGTTTTCTATTTCTTCCTCTGGGACACAGCGACGGTATATGTTGTCGGCCCCTCTCTTGAAGAGTAGAGGTTCGTCCCAATAATAGTGTTTTAGATCGTGGAAGAATTTCTTCTTTTGCTGATAAGTGAGATCCGGTGGAAGCACGCCTGCAGCCAGGTAATTAACGATGTCGGCATACCAAGGTAATGTGACTTGGGCATAGACGGCTTCTACGGCTTTTTCGAGTTCTGGATCTTCCGAAATTAAGTTAGGCATGTCACTTTCTAATTTGGCTATCAGATGTTCGTATGGAAAATCGTCATTTATCGGTACTAGTTCATGTTTAATGCCTTCTATTCGGGATAAGTGATCTGCAACTACGTTCTCGGTTCCTTTCTTATCTTTAATTTCTAAGTCAAACTCTTGTAATAATAGGATCCATCTCAATAATCTTGGTTTGGCATCCTTTTTGCTTATTAGGTACCTAATGGCAGCGTGGTCTGTGTATATGATAATTTTTGCTCCTACTAAGTAAGAACGGAATTTGTCGAGCGCAAATATAACTGCTAGAAGTTTCTTTTCTGTCGTGGCATAGTTCATTTGGGCAGGATCTAAGGTTCTACTGGCGTAGTAGATGGCATGAAGCTTCTTGTCCTTCCTTTGTCCTAGAACTGCGCCTACAGCATAATCACTCGCATCGCACATGATTTCGAACGGTAGTCGCCAATCGGGTGGTTGCATAATTAGTGCGGTGATAAGGGCTGATTTTAATGTTTCGAACGCTTTTAGACAGTCGTCGTCAAAGACGAACTCAACATCTTTCATCAACAGGCCGGTCAGAGGTTTTGTGATTTTTGAAAAATCTTTTATAAATCTGCGGTAGAAACCGGCATGTCCTAGAAAACTCCGTATTTCGCGTACGGATTTTGGAGGTTGGAGGTCTTTTATAATTTCTATTTTAGCTTTGTCGACCTCAATCCCTTTATTAGATATGACATGTCCTAGAACTATTCCTTGTCGGACCATAAAATGGCATTTTTCCCAATTTAGGACGAGGTTCACTTTTACACAACGTTCTAATACCATTTCTAAGTTTTGTAGGCATCCTTCGAAACTTTGTCCATATACTGAGAAATCGTCCATAAATACTTCCATGATGTCGTCTATAAAATCTGCGAAGATTGCCATCATGCATCTTTGGAAGGTTGCTGGAGCATTACAAAGTCCGAACGGCATTCGGCGGTAAGCAAAAGTACCATAAGGACATGTGAATGTAGTCTTCTCTTGGTCATCAGGATGAATGGGAATTTGGAAAAATCCCGAATAACCATCTAGATAGCAGAAATATGAATGTTTGGCTAATCTTTCCAACGTTTGGTCTATGAAGGGCAAGGGGAAGTGATCTTTTCGTGTGGCTTTGTTAAGCTTTCTATAATCAATGTACATTCTACTTCCAGTCACGACTCTTTTTGTTATTGATTCGCCTTTTTCGTTCTTAACTACTGCGACTCCTCCTTTCTTAGGTACGACATGAACTAGGCTGACCCATTCACTATCGGAGATTGGATAGATGATTCCTGCATCTAGCAATTTCTTTAATTCGTCTTTCACTACAGTGCTTAGGATGGGGTTTAGTCTCCTCTGATGCTCTCTAGAGGTTTTACAGTCTTCCTCTATTGTAATTCGATGCATACAGATCGAAGGGCTTATACCTTTTAGATCGCTTATGTTATAGCCTAACGCGGTGGGGTACTTCTTTAGGACTTCTAATAGCTTTGCGGTTTCTGGTTGTCCTAAGTCGGCGTTGACTATCACTGGTCTTTTTAGTTCATCGTCTAGGAATTCATATCTAAGGTTTTTGGATAGTGTTTTAAGTTCTAAAGATGGGTTCTTCGGACCTGGCATATGGTTTGGGGTTAGTGCTAAGCTTTCGCTTAGATTGTTGTCTTTATACGGTTTACGCCAATCATCGTCTTCAGAAATATCGGGTATTGGAATCTTTATTATTTCTGAATACATGGTCTCTTCATTTTCAAGTTCTCTTATGCATTCGTCAATTACATCTACTAAATAGCAGGTATCGTCTATGGCTGGTGCTTGTAAGAACTTGGTGAGAATGAACTCTATCTTTTCTTCTCCTACTTCAAATGTTAGCCTACCTTTCTTTATGTCAATTATAGCTCCGGCTGTGGCTAGGAATGGTCTTCCTAAAATGATCGGAGTAACTGAATCTTCCTTAATATCCATAATTATGAAATCGGTTGGGATATAGAATTGTCCTATGCGTACTGGAACGTTTTCCAGTATATCGACAGGATATTTGACGGATCGGTCAGCTAATTGAACGGACATCTTGGTTGATCTTAGTTCACCCATATTTAGCTTTTTGCATATGGATAAGGGCATAACACTGATACTGGCTCCTAAATCGCACATGGCTTTGTCTATTACGAATTTTCCAATGACACAGGGTATGGAGAAACTACCTGGGTCTTTTAATTTAGGAGGTATGTGGTTTTGAATAATAGCGCTACACTCCGCAGTAAGTGTAACTGTTTCGTTATCCTCGATCTTTCTCTTATTTGATAGGATTTCTTTGAGAAATTTAGCATACGATGCATTTGAGTGATAGCTTTTGTAAAAGGAATAGTGATATTCAACTGTTTAAGGAGCTCTACAAATTTCTTAAACTGCCCTGTAGTTTTGGAGTTTATTAGTCTTTGAGGATAAGGAATCGGTGGTTTATATGGCGCTGGAGGTGCTTGAGTTTTTTCACTTGCGGTGTCCTCCTTCTCATTGTATTCCTTCTTTTCTAACTCGGATTCCTTTTCTGCTTGTTCAGTTGGTTTTTGTTGCATGGCTGAGTTTTCGGTTCTCAGATCGATCGGTTCGTCCAATTCTTTTCCGCTTCTTAATATGACGACATTTGCTTGCCCTTTTGGATTTTGTTCGGGTTGTCCAGGAAATGTGCCAGCGGGTGCAGCAGCAGAGGCTTGTTGTTGAGCCACTTGTGATATATGTGTTTCCAGCATTTTATTGTGGGTGGCTAAAGCATCTACTTTACTGGTTAGCTGCTTAATCTGTTCACTAGTGTGTACGTTTTGATTCAGGAATTCTTTGTTGGTTTGAGCTTGGGTTGCTACGAATTTTTCCATCATCAATTCCAAATTTGACTTTCTAGGAACATTTGGAGCATTTCCGACTGGTATATGATATCCTGGCGGAGCAGCAGGCATCTGCAATGCGTTGTTGCTTTTGTAAGAAAAGTTTGGATGGTTTCGCCAACTTGGGTTGTAGGTATTCGCATAGGGGTTTCCTTGGGCGTAGTTCACTTGGTCTGGTGAAGTTCCTGCTAGTAATGGGCATTCAGGCGCATTATGAGTGGCAATTCCGCATAACTCGCAATATGGAGCTACAGCGGCTGGTGGCGTTACGGTTAAATTATCGATCTTTTGCGTTAAGGCATCTACCTTAGCGTTAAATTTTTCAAGGCTACTTATTTTGTACATTCCAGCTTTAGTTGCGGGTTTCTCTGATTGAGTTCTTTCACCTCCCCATTGGCAATGGTTTTGAGACATGTTTTCGATAAGTTGATAGGCTTCCTCGTATGGCTTATCCATAAGTGCACCGCCCGCGGCAGCGTCTACTATTAATCTAGTGTTGTACAGGAGCCCATTGTAGAAAGTATGGATTGTCACCCAGTTTTCCAAACCGTGGTGAGGACATGCTCTCATCATATCTTTGAATCGTTCCCATGCTTCGTAGAGAGATTCATTATCTTTCTGTCTAAATCCGTTAATCTGAGCTCTTAGCATGGCGGTTTTGCTCGGCGAAAAATATCTCGCTAAAAATACGCTCTTCAGTTGCTCCCACGTTGTAATAGAGTTGGAAGGCAAGGATTGTAACCAAGCCCAGTCTCTATCTCTGAGAGAGAAAGGAAAAAGACGAAGTCTTATTGCGTCGAGAGTTACACCATTTGCTTTCACTGTGTCTGCGTATTACACAAACTTCGTTAAATATTCGTTCGGATCATCAGTTGCATTTCCTGCGAATTGGTGTTGTTGTACAGCTGACAACAATGAGGGTTTTAGCTCGAAATTGTTTCGAGTAATAGCTGGGGCAACAATGCTATTATGAGGCTCTAGCTGGGATGGAGTAGCGTAGTCTTTCAGAGGTCTCCTCTGAGGTCCTTCAGCCATCTCTGGTTCTTCTTCAGATTTGGGAATGTGAGTGAGAGGATCGGGAATGTTATGTTTTCGTTGGTACTCAATGATGCGACTTCTTAAATGTAAGAAGCGCTCTAGTTCTGCGACTAAAGGTTTTAAGATATCGCCTTGTGGGCGATTACTTGGCATACAATCGACAGAACCAGTAAAGGGAAAATAAAAATAGTTAACCTAGTCTATACGGCGTAACAGAAGGTTACACTATTGACTAAACGGGTCCCCGGCAACGGCGCCAAAAACTTGATCGCGACTTTCTATGTCTAAAACAACCTAACTAAAAGTGCACAGTCTATCGCATAGTAATAAAAGATATCGATCCCACAAGGACTCGTAATCAAACTAGTGTTCTCGGGAGTTACTATGTTTAGCTAGGTAGATAATGTTTAAGGGAATAATTGCTATTACTAAAGGGATCTAAAAACGTTACTTAAAGTATAATTGCGCGAATCAATATGCAATAATTATGTTCTTCGGGGATTTGACAAGTTACCGGTATATAAAATATTTTCAGAATTTATTTAAGAAGAAAATAATGATCTAAAGACCTTCGTCTCACGATGGTTGTTGACGCTAGTCGCAACTCTAAGGCGGAACGTACGCTGTCGCTATCCCGTTCGGGGTTAAAATCGTTTTTTGGAAATCTCTAGATTCTAATCTATTTTAAAGTGCTTTCGCTGTTATTAAAACAAATGCCTAGTGTTTACTATCTGGTCCTAGCCGCAGCTGTCGCTTGTTGGTTCGTACCTTAATTAATTTCTCACTGTCGTGGCAAAACTACTTTTAAATAAGTTCTCGCTGTCGCGACGAACGTTTATTCAGGAAATAAGTTTAAACACTCAGGCCATAAATAACTTTTGAAAAAGAAAGGTTTTAACCAGTTATTATCAAATCTCGTCTGAATTATTACTACATACCGATTGCTCTGGTTTAGCTAGACATGGATTTGGAACAGGTAAAGCGTAAATAAAAGCAAAAATTTAGAACATACATACTGCTGGGAATTAAAGTTACAATTAACGAAATAATTAAAACCTGTAAAGTATCCAATTGGCTTTTGGCCAAATCCCAACGATGTCGGCAGGATTGTGTCTTCAAGCCAATAGAGCGTACAAAGGAAATTTACGGTAACAGAATACAGGAAAAAGAAAGGAAAACAAAAACAAGACTTAAACTAAATTTGCTCTGGAGAATATTTGGGCAGCACTTCGTTATCTGAATGCGGCTCCCTTTCTCAGCTCCCCTCCTTCTCCTTTTATAGAGGTGAAATACTAACGGTTACATTTTGCAGAAGGTGGACTTGGAGTCAGAGAAAATAGGAAGTAGTGGTCCATTATTTTGGGACTTGGGACTGGTTTTTGCACGTTACTAAAGTTCTGCGTTTTTGCCTGCATGACGGTCGTCATGGTGTGTGACGGTCGTCACCCGTGTGACGGTCGTCATGGATGTGTGACGGTCGTCACATCAGCAAAATACGCATCTGCTATTTTTCATGTTGTTTTCATCTGGTTTTCGTCCATATTTCATCTGTAATTGCTTCTTTTCTTCATATTGCTTTGTTTGGACATGATCTTCAAATACCTGCAAAATATCAGACAAATAACATGGAAAAACCCGAAATCAGATTGAAACCAGTCAAATATTAGTTGAATTATACGTCAACATATATATATATATATATATATATATATATATATATATATATATATATATATATATATATATATATATATATATATATATATATATATATATATATATATATATATATATATATATATATATATATATATATATATATATATATATATATATATATATATATATATATATATATATATATATATATATATATATATATATATATATATATGATTTCGCGTTATCACCCGACCATTTAGACTTCAGTTTTCCAGGAAAATGTTTCAACCTGGAATCGTATAAGAGCACTAACTGTCCTTCCCAAAACTCTTTCTTTTGAATCCTCTTGCTTTTGTGAGGTCCAGATTGAGGAATTTTGAGGCCCATAATGCCTTGTGTTCCAACTCTAGAGGTAGATGGCAAGCTTTCCCATAAACTAGTTGGTACGGTGACATACTGATGGGTGTTTTGAAAGCAGTACGGTACGCCCAAAAAGCATCATCCAACTTCACAGCCCAATCCTTGCGGGAGGCACGCACTATCTTTTCTAGGATTTGTTTGAGTTGTCGATTCGACACCTCTACTTGCCCATTGGTCTATGGATGGTAGGGGGTAGCTATTTTGTGTTTCAAATTGTATTTAAGGAGCAGCCTTTCTATGAGATGATTCAGGAAGTGAGTTCCCTCATCACTTATAAGAGCCCTTCATACTCCAAACCGAGAAAACATGTTCACTTTCAAGAACCTGACCACTACTTTCGCATCATTAGTTGGTAGAGCCACTGCTTCTACCCACTTTGAAATATAGTCAACTGCTACCAGAATATAATTTTTACCAAAGGATGGAGGAAATGGCCCCATAAAGTCAATCCCCCAAACATCAAACAAATCAACTTCCAACATGGAATTTTGCAGCATCTGGTTTCTTTTGGAGATATTTCTCGTCCGTTGACATTTGTCGCATTCTTTTAATATGTCTTAGGCATCCTTGAATAAAGACGGCCAATATGACCCTGATTGAAGAACTTTTGTTGCGGTTCGGTCACCACTGAAATGCCCTCCATAATCCTTCATGAACTTGGAATAGGTTGGCATTTGCTCGAGTGCCTCCAAAAATGGGATGTTCAGTTCCAGCTTTTTAAACATTTCGAGAAATTTTTCATAATTTTTCTCTTGCTGCCCTTTCTTTTTGTTCCTCTAAGGGTACGGAAGTTTAATCGGTTTGGCTCAATGACAGTTTTTTCTTTAACAATTGGCTCCGGTTCCACCACTTCTTCATCAACTACCTCGTTTTCTTTGATCTCTAAATCAACTTCTAGCAACTGATTTTTTCTTCAGCACTCCTATCCAGCACTTCCTTAGATTTTCCACTTCTGGTGGTCACAGCATTAACACTCTTGTGATCCCTCGGATTAGTCACAGTTGAACTTGGAAGAGCACCTGGTGTTTGGGATCCTGAAAGTTATTGTGCTATTTGACTTATTTGCAATTCAATATTCTTTATAGAAGCACCCGTGTTCCTCAGATTACTCCTTGTTTCTTCTTGGAATTGAGAGCTTTGAGCGGCCATCTTTTCAATGGCAATTTCCCAATCAGCTTTCTTTTGAACCTGTTGTTGTTGTGGTTGATATTGTTGCTGGTAAGGCTGTTACTGTTGTGGTTGATACTGTTGCTGCTGAAATTGGTATTGTTGCTGGTTTATGGAGCTTGACTTTATTTAGGTGCATTCCCTAATTGGTCTTTCCATGCGGAGTTTGGATGATTTTTCCAACCTGGATTATAAGTGTTGGAGTATGGATTGTTCTGCTTCAAGAAATTTATTTCCTCAATCTATTTAGCGGTTGCAACACAGTGCATGGTGAAGTGAGGACCCCACAAATTTTGCAATTTACTGCTTGTACCGGTTGAACTTGTGCCACAGTTTGAGTGCCAAGACTCATCTTCTTTAACCTTCTTTCCACTTCCGCTGAAATTTTATCTTCCATCTTTACCACTTGTTCAGTAAGTTTCAAATCAATGGACTTCTCTGGTTTACTAACACTTCGGTCATACAATTTTAAGTGATCATTCGCAGCGATCGCTTCAAAAATTCTTTTGATGCCGGTGGCTGTTGAAAAATTAGTTGAACCACCGGCTGTTGTATCAATAAGTTGTTTAGTCATCATTTTTAGGCTAGTAACAAAATTTTGCATTTGTTCAGTTGCATCCATGTTATGAGTCGGGCACGCAACCAAACACCTCTTGAACCGTTTATAAGCATCTCCAAGCGACTCTCCCTCCTTCTGTTTGAAATTAACATTGTCGTATCTTTTTCTGATATAGACAGATGCAGGAAAATATTCATTTAGAAATGTGGTCTCCATCTCGTGCCAAGTGTTAATACTCCCGGTTGGTAAAGAATAAAACCATTCTTTGACTTCATCGAACAAGGTGAAAGGGAACATTACTAGCTTCTTTGCTTCTTCTGAATGTCCCTCAATCTTTAATGAGGTGCTCATAGTTAGAAACCTTTGAAGATGTTTATTTGCATCTTCATTGATTCTTCCCGAGAAAGGTCTGCTCTGAAGCTGCCGGATGGTTGATTGATGTAGCTGAAAGTGTGCAACAGTCACTGGTTGATTCACTATGGTTAAACGCCCTGTTGGAGCATTTTCCCTTCTATAGTCTCCCAGAAGTCTTTCGGCTGGAGGTGGGTCTCCATTCATGATGAAATTTTCGGGCTCTGTCTCTGTGCCCGAATCTGTATGCTCGAAAAGAATCACAACTTCTTCTTCATTCTCTGCAATCTCTGTTCCTGAGTTTAAAGTTGTCAGTGTTTCAAGCTTAGCTTTTCTGCGCCTGGCGTGCAACAATCTTTCGGGTTTTGAGTCAACAGAAAATAAAGCTGAGGTCTTACCTCGCATACACAGGTTAGGAAATTATTAGTAATAACAAAAATATAATCAGAAAATAAATAACTCAAAATTTTAGTCACAGAGTGACAAAATTCTAATTGAATTAACAAGGTACGTAAAATTTTGGCAGTCCCCGGCAACGGCGCCAAAAACTTGACCGGTAAATTAGAAAGTGTATTAATTGTACTGATGTAGTAATAATAGGGTTTTTCCCAGTATCGATCTCTGAGGACTGCGTGTAAATTTTAGGTACAGATGTTATTTCAATCAAACAAAATAACCTTGGGGTTTTGTTTGGGGTTTTAAACAGGAAAATAGCAGAAAGATAAAATTATATTACGATTAAAAGAAAACATGTTGGGAGAAGTGTATGAATTGCTTAGAATGAACCCTGGAGTAAATCAATGAAATATGTCACAAAACCTTAATTTTTATTGCACCTCAAAAGTATTTTTCTTAAATTCCTTAACTGAAAAACCTTTGATATTCTTCCTTGACCCTAAATCCTCAGCAGTCAAGGAAGGACATCAAGCAATAGTTCTGACAAAGGCTTTTTACAATCATTACAGGGATATCCCTATTCCTAGGCAATATTTACTGTAATGTGTTATACAAAATAATCGATTGGTTTTTTAGACCAAATCCCTATTCGTACATCGTTCCCGATTTATACGATCTTAAAAAGTTAAACGATTTGCATAACAAAAATATTAAGGAATGAAACAAAATCTCATTAAGAAATGCAACAGATGTTCATTACAACACAATTCAGGGACACCCCCTAGCAATGGGGGGTTTAGCTATTCATAGTATTCAACAAAAACAACATATGAAATAGAAACATTACAAGATTTAGGGAATAAAGTTGATCTTCAGTTTCTTCCAATCATGAAAATCCCCTTGTCCTCCCAATTCTCCAGAGCTTCTAAATTCTAGTTGTGTTTTCTTTGTACGATCCAAAAATCCCCTTCTTCACTCAGAAATCCCTTCTTAATAGTATCAGATCCATCTTTTTCATACGAAAAGTCCATATTGCCCTTCATGCAGTCACACTGGACACATTTCAAAAACATCAGAAATTTGGTCGCCTCACCCAACACGGGCCGTGTCAGCTGACACAACCACCCATGTTGGCCCACAGAGAGGAATCTCTAACTTTCAACCTTCAGATAAGCTGACACGAGCTGTGTCAGCCCTCTGGTTGCTCTTTTTCTTGTAGTTCTGGTCCCATCCTGACACGGGCACCCGTGTCAGGCCTCTGATTATGCGGAAAATTCTCCTGAACTCAATTGACTTCACATTTCTTTCTCTGATTACTTCCATGGACCTGAAACCACTAACACTACCAGTCTAAGACATCAAAAGTGCTTTATTAAACATAATTTAAACTGCAACAAAATAAAAGGCCATAATTCGAAAACATAAATAATTAGAGGAAAATAACAACGAAATAACTCACAGTGTTACCGATTAGACGAAATTCTTGCCGAATACATGACAAAAAGAAAGTAGAACAGGCGAGTGATCACAACCCCAAACTTAACTCGTTGCTTGTCCTTAAGCAATGCATAAGACCAAATAAGGTCACCCCAAAATTCTTTTCTTACCACAATACAACCAATGTCTTTCACAACTTGCTTTTCACCTTCTTAACAAGTGTCCGGTTTCCCGATCCCAGCTGTCCGCTGCACTTGCATATCAAAATACTTCTTTACCTGCAAGCTTTTCACACTTCTCACCAATTCTCTCTAGGTTAAAGTTTTTTTCGCTCAAAATTCAGCATATGCAATACCAACTTTTAAATTTGAATAAATTCTACCTTCATCACACAGACAGATTACACACACTGTACAGGTCTTAGGGTTGTAACGGGGCTGAGGTATGGTGGGATAAATAATGAAACGGGTACACAAAGGGGTTGTAGGCTCAGCCTTTCCATGAGATGATTCAGAAAGTGAGTCCCCTCATCATTTATAAGAGCCCTTGGTACTCCAAACTGAGAAAAGATGTTCTCTTTCAAGAACCTGACCACTACTTTCGCATCATTAGTTGCTAGAGCCACTACTTCTACCCACTTTGAAACATAGTCAACTGCTACCAGAATACAATTTTTACCAAAGGATGGTGGAAATGGCCCCATAAAGTCAATCCCCCAAACATCAAACAACTCAACTTCCAACATGGAATTTTGTGGCATTTGGTTTCTTTTGGAGATTTTCCCGTTCGTTGACATTTTTCGCATTCTTTTACTATGTCTTGGGCATCCTTGAACAAAGACGGCCAATACAACTCTGATTGAAGAACTTTTGCTGCAGTTTGGTCAGCACTGAAATGCCCTCCATAATCCGAATTATGACACGTTTCAACCACATTCCTCTGCTCGACTTCAGGAACACATCTCCTGATCAATCCATCCAGGCTTCTTTTGTACAAGAACGGGTCGTCCCACAGATAGAACCTGCAATCATGTAAAAACTTTTTCTTTTTGTTAGCATCAAAATCTTCAAGTATAATACCACCAACCACATAATTTGCATAATTTGCGAACCAGGGGACACCAATAACAACGAGGATGTGTTCGCCAGTAAACTCATCCTTTATTGGGTTATTGTCCTCAGTTTCTTTAATTGGTGACACTCGAGATAAATGATCAGCAACAGTGTTTTCACATCCTCTCTTGTCACAGATCTCCACATCAAACTCCTGGAGAAGTAGGACCCACCTTAAGAGCCTTGGCTTCGAATCATGTTTAGTAAACAAATACTTTAAAGCAGCATGGTCAGTATACACAATAACTTTTGACCCCAACAGATATTGCCTGAATTTATCAAAGGCATAGACCACCGCTAACAACTCCTTTTCGGTAGTTGCGTAATTCATCTGTGCGGGGTTTAACACATGACTAGCATAGTAAATAACATGGCATAATTTCTCTCTATGCTGTCTTAGCACAACCCTTACTGCAATGTCGCTAGCATCACACATGATCTCAAAAGGGAGAGACCAATCGGGGGCAATCACAATCGGTGGCGTCACTAATTTATTCTTCAATTTTTCAAACGCTTCGACACACTTTTCATCAAAATCAAAAGCCTTATCCTTAACCAAAAGAGTGGTTAGAGGTTTGGCTATTTTAGAGAAGTCTCTTATGAACAGGCGGTAGAAAGCCGCATGGCCTAAGAAACTTCTTATACCTTTTTCGTTCAATGGAGGCGGGAGTTTTGATATAACTTCAAGTTTGGCTTGGTCCACTTCGATTCCTTTGTGAGAAATTTGTGACCCAAAACTATTCCTTCCCATACCATAAAGTGGCACTTCTCCCATTTGAGGATTAATTTGCTTTCCTGACATCTTTGTAAAACAAGAGAAAGGTTAGTTAAACAGTCATCAAAAGACAAACCAAATACCGAGAAATCATCCATGAAGACTTCCATATGTTTTTCCAACATATTAGTGAAAATGGAAGTCATGCATCTCTGAAACGTGGTCGGAGCATTACATAACCCAAATGGCATTCTTCTGTAAGCAAAAAAAACAATATGGACATGTAAAGGTCGTCTTCTCTTGATCCTTGGGTGCCACGACAATTTGGTTGTAACCGGAGTAACCGTAAAGGAAACAATAATAATCATGACCAGCTAACCTTTCCAACATTTGATCAATGAATGGAAAAGGGAAATGGTCTTTCCTTGTAGCAAGATTCAACCTACTATAATCAATACATACCCGCCAACCTGTTACCGTTTTTGTCGAAATCAACTAGTTTTTCTCGTTTTTGATGACGGTCGTACCCCCTTTCTTTGGTACCACGTGGACCGGGCTAACCCAAGAGCTGACGAATATAGGATAGATAAAACCTGCATCTAATAACTTAACAACCTCTTTTCTGATTACCTCTTTCATGGCCGGACTAAGTCTTCTTTGAGGTTGCACTACTGGCTTATAATCATCTTCCATGAGAATTTTGTGCATGCAAACCATGGGGCTTATACCTTTTAAATCCTCAATCTCCCAACCAATAGCACTCTTATATCTTTTAAGAATAGTGACCAACTTGTATTCTTGGATCGTTTTAAGGTTGGAGCTTATAATGGCTGGGCATTTACCGTTAGTGTCCAGAAAAACATACTTAAGGTTTTCCGGAAGTTGTTTCAACTCCGTCCCTTTTTTGTCTCTTCACTCCCTTCCACAATCTGAGGTTGTCTTAAATCTTCCCACCGGTGTGATCGAGATCCTTTCACAGGGGGTTGTGTTTCCATCATGGCTAACACTTCCACCTTTTTTTCATTGTCTGTTTCAGTTGGTTCAGAAATAGATATACTCAACACTTTTTCTAAAGGTGAGGAAGATACACCTTCACAATTCTCATTGGTAACCACTTGGTCAAGTACTTCTATATTTCTGCTTGTGCAAACATCATTTTTGTGCTTCATGGTATTTCTCACATCAATTTTTATTTCTTTATCATAAACCTTCAATGTCATCGTACCCCCTTCCATATCTATCAGTACTCTACCAGTCTCTAAAAAAGGTCTTCCAAGTATTAGGGGGATATCTTCATCTTCCAGCATCTCTAGTATCACAAAATCCACTAGAAACACAAATTTGTCAATCTTTACCAAAACATCATCCACCACCCCATACGGTCGCTTCACCGAGTGGTCTGCAAATTGAAGTGTCATTCTTGTATCTAACAACTTATTGATTCCCAACTTTTTGTAGATGGATAACAACATGAGACTAATACTTGCTCCCAAATCAATAAGAGCTCTATTGAACGATTTATCCCCAATAGTGCATGGGATAGTAACAACACCTCGATCTTTCTTCTTCACCGGAATCTTCAGACCCTGCAAAATAGCACTACAAGTTTCAGTTAGAATAATCGGTTCCGTATTGGTGGTCCGCTTCTTGGAGATGATATCCTTCATGAACTTGGAATAGGTTGGCATTTGCTCGAGTGCCTCCAAAAATGGGATGTTCAGTTCCAAATTTTTAAACATTTCGAGAAATTTTTCATAATTTTTCTCTTATTGCCCTTTCTTTTTGTTCCTCTGAGGGTACGGAAGTTTAACCGGTTTGGCTCAATGACAGTTTTTTCTTTAACAATTGGCTCCGGTGCCACCACTTCTTCATCAACTACCTCGTTTTCTTTGATCTCTAAATCAACTTCTAGCAATTGATCTTCTTCTTCAGCACTCCTATCTGGCACTTCCTTAGATTTTCCACTTCTGGTGGTCACATCATTAACACTCTTGTGATCCCTCGAATTAGTCACAGTTGAAATTGGAAGAGCACCTGGTGTTTGGGATCCTGAAAATTGTTGTGCTATTTGACTTATTTGCACTTCAAGATTCTTTATAGAAGCACCTGTGTTCCTCAGATTACTCCTTGTTTCTTCTTGGAATTGAGAGCTTTTAGCGGCCATCTTTTCAATGGCAATTTCCCAATGAGCTTTCTTTTGAACCTGTTGTTGTTGTGGTTGATATTGTTGCTGGTAAGGCTGTTACTGTTGTGGTTGATATTGTTGCTGCTGAAATTGGTATTGTTGCTGGTATGGAGCTTGACTTTATTTAGGTGCATTCCTTAATTGGTCTTTCCATGCGGAGTTTGGATGATTTTTCCAACCTGGATTATAAGTGTTGGAGTAGGGATTGTTCTGCTTCAAGAAATTTATTTCCTCAATCTATTTAGCGGTTGCAACACAGTGCATGGTGAAGTGAGGACCCCCACAAATTTTGCAATTTACTGCTTGTACCGGTTGAACTTGTGCCACATTTTGAGTGTCAAGACTCATCTTCTTTAACCTTCTTTCCACTTCCGCTGAAATTTTATCTTCCATCTTTACCACTTGTTCAGTAAGTTTCAAATCAATGGCCTTCTCTGGTTGACTAACACTTCGGTCATACAATTTTAAGTGTTCATTCGCAGCGATCGCTTCAAAAATTCTTTTGATGCCGGTGGCTGTTGAAAAATTAGTTGAACCACCGGCTGTTGTATCAATAAGTTGTTTAGTCATCATTTTTAGGCCAGTAACAAAATTTTGCATTTGTTCAGTTGCATCCATGTTATGAGTCGGGCACGCAACCAAACACCTCTTGAACCGTTTATAAGCATCTCCAAGCGACTATCCCTCCTTCTGTTTGAAATTAACATTGTCGTATCTTTTTCTGATATAGACAGATGCAGGAAAATATTCATTTAGAAATGTGGTCTCCATCTCGTACCAAGTGTTAATACTCCCGGTTGGTAAAGAATAAAACCATTCTTCGACTTCATCGAACAAGGTGAAAGGGAACATTACTAGCTTCTTTGCTTCTTCTGAATGTCCCTCAATCTTTAATGAGGTGCTCATAGTTAGAAACCTTTGAAGATGTTTATTTGCATCTTCATTGATTCTTCCCGAGAAAGGTCTGCTCTGAAGCTGCCGGATGGTTGATGGATGTAGCTGAAAGTGTGCAACAGTTACTGGTTGATTCAATATGGTTAAACGCCCTGTTGGAGCATTTTCCCTTCCATAGTCTCCCAGAAGTCTTTCGGCTGGAGGTGGGTCTCTGTTCATGATGAAAGTTTTGGGCTCTGTCTCTGTGCCTGAATCTGTATGCTCAGAAAGAATCACAACTTCTTCTTCATTCTCTGCAATCTCTGTTCCTGAGTTCAAAGTTGTCAGTGTTTCAAGCTTAGCTTTTCTGCACCTGGCGTGCAACAATCTTTCGGGTTTTAAGTCAACAGAAAATAAAGCTGAGGTCTTACCTCGCATACACAGGTTAGGAAATTATTAGTAATAACAAAGATATAATCAGAAAATAAATAACTCAAAATTTTAGTCACAGATTGACAAAATTCTAATTGAATTAACAAGGTACGTAAAATTTTGGCAGTCCCCGGCAACGGCGCCAAAAACTTGACCGGTAAATTAGAAAGTGTACTAATTGTACCGATGTAGTAATAATAGGGTTTTTCCCAGTATCGATCGCTGAGGACTGCGTGTAAATTTTAGATACAGATGTTATTTCAATCAAACAAAATAACCTTGGGGTTTTGTTTGGGGTTTTAAACAGGAAAATAGCAGAAAGATAAATTTATATTACGATTAAAAGAAAACATGCTAGGAGAAGTGTATGAATTGCTTAGAATGAACCCTGGAGTAAATCAATGAAATATGTCACAAAACCTTAATTTTTATTGCACCTCAAAAGTATTTTTCTTAAATTCCTTAACTGAAAAACCTTTGATATTATTCCTTGACCCTAAATCCTTAGCAGTCAAGGAAGGACATCAAGCAATATTTCTGACAAAGGCTTTTTAAAATCATTACAGGGATATCCCTATTCCCAGGCAATATTTACTGTAATGTGTTATACAAAATAATCGATCGGTTTTTTAGACCAAATCCTTATTCGTACATCGTTTCCGATTTATACGATCTTAAAAAGTTAAACGATTTGCATAACAAAAATATTAAGGAATGAAACAAAATCTCATTAAGAAATGCAACAGATGTTCATTACAACACAATTCAGGGACACCCCCTAGCAATGGGGGGTTTAACTATTCATAGTATTCAACAAAAACAACATATGAAATAGAAACATTACAAGATTTAGGGAATAAAGTTGATCTTCAATTTCTTCCAATCATGAAAATCCCCTTGTCCTCCCAATTCTCCAGAGCTTCTAAATTCCAGTTGTATTTTCTTTGTACGATCCAAAAATCCTCTTCTTCACTCAGAAATCCCTTCTTAATAGTATCAGATCCATCTTTTTCATGCGAAAAGTCCAAATTGCCCTTCATGCAGTCACACTGGACACATTTCAAAAACATCAGAAATTTGGTCGCCTCACCCAACACGGGCTGTGTCAGCTGACACAAGCACCCATGTTGGCCCACAGAGAGGAATCTCTAACTTTCAACCTTCAGATAAGCTGACACGGGC
Organism: Lathyrus sativus; assembly: GCA_963859935.3. Classification (NCBI taxonomy): domain Eukaryota; kingdom Viridiplantae; phylum Streptophyta; class Magnoliopsida; order Fabales; family Fabaceae; genus Lathyrus; species Lathyrus sativus. The sequence continues at coordinate 637,242,462 of OZ012739.1, forward strand.
CGTGTCAGCTGATACGGGTGGTCGTGTCAGCTGATACGGGTGGCCGTGTCAGCCCTCTGGTTGCTCTTTTTCTTGTAGTTATGGTCCCATCCTGACAAGGGCCGTGTCAGGTGACACGGGCACCCGTGTCAGGCCTCTGATTATGCGAAAAATCCTCCTGAACTCAGTTGACTTCGCATTTCTTTCTCTGATTACTTCCATGGACCTAAAACCACTAACACTACCAGCCCAAGACATTAAAAGTTCTTTATTAAACATAATTTAAACTGCAACAAAATAAAAGGACATAATGCGAAAACATAAACAGTTAGAGGAAAATAACAACGAAATAACTCACAGTGTTACCGATTAGACGGAATTCTTGCCGAATACATGACGAAAACAAAGTAGAACAGGTGACTGATCAAACATTCCGAGAAGATTTGCCGAGTTTGACATGCTACAAGACACTGAAGTAGATTCTGAAGGAGAAAGTATTCAGTGTGCCATGTTAGTAAACTCTAAACCCGTAAGCACAGAAGAGGCTCTTAAGCAGAAAGTCTGGCTGAAGGCCATGAAAGAAGAACTTGATGCCACAGAGAGGAACAAGACTTGAAAGTTGACAGAACTTCCAAAGGACAAGAAAGCCATCAGCGTCAGATGGGTTTTCAAGCAGAAGCTAAAGCCAGATGGATCAATTGGCAAACACAAAGCGAGGTTAGTAGCAAAAGGATTTCTACAGAAACTTGTGCTAGATTATTCTAAAGTGTTTGCACCTGTAGCAAGATATAAAATAATCAAACTGGTGATTGCAATAGCTGCTAACAGGAATTGGCCTCTGATACACCTAGATGTGAAATCTGCATTTCCGAATGACCTATTACAAGAAGAGGTATACGTGTCACAACCTCCTGGATTTGTTAAAAAGAATCAGGAAGGGATGGTGTACATATTACATAAAGCTTTATATGGATTGAAGCAAGCGCCCAGAGCCCGGAATCTGAAGATTGAATTCATTTTTCAAGGAGTAGGGGTTTCAGAAATGTGAGATGGAGTATAGTGTTTATGTTCAACACACTTTTGAAGGAAATATGATTCTGGTGTATTTGTATGTTGATGACATACTACTGACAGGGAGTTCTGAACAAGAGATAGCTGAGCTTAAGAAGATGTTGATGAGTGAGTTTGAAATGGCTGTTCTCGGGAAAACGACATATTTTCTAGGGATGAAGTTTATACTTTGAGAAGGGTATCATTTTGCATCAACTGAAGTATGAACTTGAGCTTCTGAAGATATTTAAGCTGCGGAATTGTAAGGTTGCTATCACACCTGTAGATACAAATCAGAAACTGGATTCTGATTCTGATGGTGAGGATATGGATGCTACAACCTTCAAACTGTTGGTTGGTTCTCTAAGGTATCTGTGTAATACCAGACTTGATATCTGTTATATAGTTGGAATGGTTAGTAGGTTCATGAGTAAACCTAAGTGGTCCCATTACCAAGCTGCTGTCAGAATTCTGAGGTATATCACGGGAACTCTGAAGTATAGAGTGATATTCTCTCTGAAAGAAAGATTGAATCAGAACTTCTGAGTTATTCAGATTCTGATTGGAGTAGAGACAGAGTTGATAGAAAAAGTACTTCTGGGTACTTGTTTAAGTTTTTAGGAGGTCTTATTTCTTGGTGTTCCAAGAAACAACCTGTTGTTGCGCTGTTAACTTGTGAAGCTGAATATATCATAGGCGTTGTGACTGCATGTCAAGTTGTGTGGATTCTGAACTTACTGCAGGATCTAAAGATCAACGTTAACAAGCCTCTGAAACTGATGATTGATAACAAGTATGCAATCAATCTTGCTAGAAACCCAGCGCTGCATGGGAGAAACAAGCATATTGAGACTAAGTATCATTTTCTGAGAAATCAGGTTCAGAATGGAGTGCTAGAAGTTGTACACTGTAGCACCCATAAGCAGTTGACAAATATTCTGACAAAGGCTATCAAAACTGATCAATTTCTTCGCTTAAGGGATGAAATTGATGTTGTCAGTTTTGGATAAATATAAATTAAGGGATGGTGTTATAAATAATTTATATTTTACTATTACTTGGAGACTAAGTTTATTAAAGGGTATTTTAGTACTTTAGTATGTTGCCTATGCGGTCCTAATTTTCTGTGTATAAATAGACTAGTGGTAGATATCATTTGTAATTCTTCCTTATAACTTTTGTAACCGTCATTTGCAGAGTAGAAATATATTCTCTCATTCTATTATCTCTTTTAATCTTGTACACCAACACCAATCACGATCATGAATCCACCAAATAATACTGTAATTTTTAAAAAATTTATATAACATAACAAAACAATATATTTTTATTGAATGACAGTGTAAAAGTTTTTTATACTGTCAGTGCATTTCCTTTAACTTTAAAAACGAATCTAGAAAAAAAATTGCACACACTATGCCAAAAAAGACCTTTAGCAGCGCTTAAAAGCGCTGCCTAAAGTGGCGCTGCTAAAGGTAAAGACAACGCTTTTTTTTTTTGCCTTTAGCAGCGCTTTTTTTTTTGCCTTTAGCAGCGCTTTTTTCACCCTATAGCAGCGCTTTCATAACCGCTGCCTAATCCCCCTTCATCTCCCCCCTTTAGCAGCGCTTTTTAAAAGCGCTGTCTTAGACCCCCCTTTAGCAGCGCTTTTTTAAAGCGCTTTCTTAGACCCTCATTTTCCAACCTATAGCAGCGCTTTTTTATGCCTCTTTTTGCCCCTTTAGCAGCGCTTTTTTTAAAAGCGCTGTCTATTCTTCACGATTTTGAATTTTTTTTTTTAAAATAATCACATTTTTTATATATTTTTCAATAAACCTGCTTATAACAAATACATTCCCTGCTTATAATTCAGGTCTTTAGTTCAACAGTTTGGCCTTATATATAACAATTATTTTGGCCTTATTTTTGTGTATTCATCAATTTGCAATATTATACACAATAACAAAAGTATACATTATAATTCATCACTTTGAAATATTATACACATAAACCTGCTTAAATATATTACAACACAGTCCGATCCTCAGAACAAAATCACATATACAATCAATTCACATATAATTACAAATCTGATAACTTTACAAATATATACAATATCAGATGTCACATTAGGAAGAAATAAACTTAACAATCTTTACTTGACTATTGAATTCTGTATGAGACTGCATGGAGTTCACTATCAGCCACAAATACACGGTTTTCTTCAAGCTTTGTATCATTATTCAATTGAATGTCTTCCAAGCTTAATTCAATAGAACATGATTCATCTTAACAACAGCACAAGCAAAAACAATAATAGATAAGTAACAATACACTTGAACAGGCCCATGTAGATCATTAAGTACTAGATTTCTATGAAATTTTCAGTTCTTATCATTATTTGAAGTTTCTGTTAATCAGATTAATAATTAAATATGTATTTATAGAATTAATCTTCATTATCATTACCTTCCAATATATATTTCCTCATGAAGTACCAAAGCAGCCAATACAGTCACAATCACTGTCACAAGAGGGCTAAACAATGCAGAGAAGAGAGGTCCTCTCTGTGTTATGCACCATGCTTGAAGACAAAACATAACCGCTGATCCCATAATTCCCTACAAAATATATTTATTACAAATTATCTAGGATTATGATGTATAAATATTGGTGTGTATCATCATGAAAAATTACCGCATATAAAGTGGAACCAAATTGAAGTAGAGAATTAATCTTCCATGCATTAAGGTCTGGCTCCAAGAATACTGTCACTACGGCTGATTGTAATGTTGAAATGAAACACATCCAAGCTGACAGTGATAAATAATTAGGATGACTTTTGTAAACTGGAACCTGAAAAATATATAAGGGTGAAATGTTATATGTTTATAGAATAATAGTTATATCATAAGTATTAATTATTAAGATTTTAAAAAACAGTCTCTGATAGTACCAATATTGATTTTGTTATTGATTCTGTTATTGACGGTTTTTATGATAAGGAATTAATTATGGTTAATTCACATCCGCAACAACCACTAACACCTGTGCCGACTAAAATCGCGTAAGCATAGACCGTTATTTAAGACTTTGATTGTACTGAAATTAAGTACCTGCAAAATTAGCCAAAATGACCAGGCAACACTACTTGCCAAAAGAAAAACACATCCTAGCAACCAATTCTTATCAGTATCACTTCCAGCCATGATTGATTTTGAAGGTATGATTGTTGCATTTAATAGTTTTGGACCCTTCAACAATACTATAGACAAAGCTCCACAAATACATATCAAAGTCCCCACAATTTTGGCTATAGTTCTCAAACTTCTAATATTTACTTTTTCCATTCTGTAAAATATTCAAAGAAACATATTATTATTGGTTTGAATTTTGATTGACTAACAAATATAAGTTAAGTTAGTTATTAATTACCCTACAAAGGCTGCTATTAAAAATGTAACTCCGGGAATAAGATTGATCATGGCACTTGCAATTGAAGAAGACGAAAGATATAGTCCCTCAAAATATAGATTTTGATACAATGTAATAAATAAATAAGGATTATTTGTGAATTTAGACTATTTCATAGAAAAATAAGGATTAAGAAAAATAAATAAATTTCAAGATTAACAGAAACTTAAAGCTTTCATCTAAATCACAAATAGTGTGAAGTTTCTAAAGCAACATAATCTAAAAAATCATTGAATATATGTGCAGTATTTCCCTTATAAAAATTATTAGTAAAAAGAACTCATATAAGGTGTGGCATTTCAGCAAACACCTTGTATACGGCTAGATATAATGAAAGTTAACATAAGTAAATTCATTGTGGCATTTCAACAAACACCTTGTATACAAAACTCAAGCCAATATCAAACGAGTAATTTTCATCAACGATATCAACAAAAACAAGTCAAAAACTCAGAAAAGAAGTAACACTAACATCATATAATCCAAAAAAATGAATTACTAAGACATTAATCCAGAAAAATGCAAAATGCAAAACTTCAAATACCGTAACAATGGACGGACGGCGGCAGAATGAGGTGACAACGGAATGACCGGAGGAAAGACGACGGACGGAGGCTGTCGGACGGAGGCGCGGACGGAATGCGTCGACGGTGACTGTTCTAATTCTGAATAGGGCAACGTTCGCGAGTGGAAATAAGAAAGAAGAAGACTGTTCTGATTCTGTGAAAATATTGGAATTTTTTATATTTATGCTACTTAAACCTATAACAGCGTTTTTTTTGGCATTTAGCAGCGCTTTTAAAAGCGCTGCTATAGGTCTGCCTTAGGACCCCCTTTAGCAGCGCTTTTTTTGGCATTTAGCAGCGCTTTTAGAAGCGCTGCTATAGGTATGCCTTAGGACCCCCTTTAGCAGCGCTTTTTTTGGCATTTAGCAGCGCTTTTAAAAGCGCTGCTATAGGTCTGCCTTATGACCCCCTTTAGCAGCGCTTTTTTTTTGGCATTTAGCAGCGCTTTTAAAAGCGCTGCTATAGGTCTGCCTTATGACCCCCTTTAGCAGGGTTTTTTTAAAAGCGCTTTCGTAGACCCCCCCTTTAGCAGCGCTTTTTTAAAGCGCTTTCTTTGACTCCCCCCTTTAGCAGCGCTTTTTTAACAAGCGTTGTCTTAGGTATGCTATTTTTTTGTTTTTTTTTTCATGACCCTTTAGCAGCGCTTTTTTAGAAAGCGATGTCTTTTGTTGCGCTGCTAAAAGTCATTTCTGGCATAGTGACAATACTTTAATACGAGAGAGAGTTAACGAGTGTGAGGAGGGAGAAGACCCGCTATGATGATTTTACTTGGTTTCCATACTCATCTTTATCATCTTTTACTTGTATTATTTTTTTTTTCCGATTTAAAGGTAACATGAAATGTCACCATCAAATCGATGCCAATATTCTAGAGTCATTGTAATGAAGGAATATGAAGTTCATAATTTGTGGACATAACTTTAATACGTGTGTCTTTTATGAGGAAATTGAATAGTATAAGAAAAGTATAATGGACCAAAGTTTGGTACTTGCTTCAATATTACAAGAAGAATCAAAGTCAAGGAAAATATAATGCAGTTTGTGTTGTATGGTAAAAGCCAATTCGAATATTCATAGTCATCAATTTTATTTACATTATTAACCTTCCTCGGAAGAGCTACTATACTACTTGGCCTGCATGCATGTGAAGCTCAAACATAGCACGAACAATGCATATGGAAAGAAAGAGGAATCACAACAAGTTGTTATATGCCCCAAAACTTGTTACATTGAAAGGGTATACTTTTACACTTTGCATATAATATTCTTTCATTTATCAAAAAATAATATTACATACTCCATCTAGCCCTTAATATTAAAAAAATTATTTAAAAAAAATCAAAACCTGTATAAAGATTAGTAATGGTAATTATTAAAATGAAAACATTAAATAAATATTACAAATATTTTAAATAACTAATACAGGAAATTAGTCCACCCAAAAAGTCATAGTTTCAATTATTGTTATCCATATAAAAAAAATAGATAATATAAATATCTCTATAACCGTTTGTTGTTGAGTCTTTGAAATCTCTAAAAATAGGTCAATCCACCCAAAAAAAAAAATTATGATAAAAATGTAAAACCAAAAATTGTGACATTTTTATATACAAATAAGATTAAAAAAAGTCATAAATTTGTTTTTTATAATCAAAAATCAAGATAAAGGTTGGTCTTTTAGTGAAATTTTAAGTTCTGAAATTGCACTACTCTCAATGTCTCGAGGTTGAATCATGTTAGATGTTAATAATTTTTGTGTTGAACAAAGTCCATACAGAATTATGCTTTGACTTCAAATAAGATCCCACTTTGCTCTGACTTCAAATAAAACCCCACAAATGGATTGTGAAATTGATGAGATCATTGCTCTGATTTTAAATAGAATCTAGAACCCCACAAATGGATGGTGAAATCGGTGGGATCATTGCTCTAACTTTAAATAGGACCTAGAACCCTACAAATGGACGGTGAAACCCGTGGGATCATTGTTGGAACAAATGTTTTTAAGAAAGATGAAAGATGGAGAAGAAGAAGAGAGAAAAGAGAGAATGTAAACTGAATTATGAAAAATAGGATTGAGTGAAGTTCTGTGTTTACGTCATACAAAAACCTTTATATAAGCAACTCAAGCGCAGACCCAAACTATATGAACTAACCCAAGACCAAAACGTACAACACGTAGAGTACAAAATCACAAGTTACATTTCGACACTACTATATATTGTATTCGACTTCGTCGAATACAACTGACTCCTGACCTTCAACTAGCTACTTCGACATGGTTGAATGTTAGCTTTCAATCAGAACATCGAATTACAACTTCTAACACACTCCCTAATTCATATTCTCGAGACTTCTTATCTCGATGCTTCTCTTCAACTCTTCGAACATGCCTTTCTTTAGGGGTTTGGTGAATATGTCAGCTAGTTGCACTTTTTTCTTGCAATGCTTAAGTTCAAGCTTTTCTTTGTTAACTTGATCCCTCGTCTCCCCTCTTTCTGTATATGCTTATTTCGACCATGAGACACTTGATGGATTATTAGGTCGATAGCTGACTTGTTGTTGACAAACAACTTCATTTTCATAGGTTCCACTAACTTGACATCTTCAAGCAACATCTCTATCCATGCTGCTTGACATGCTGCATATGATGTAGCCACATACTCAGCTTCACACGATGACAACACCTCAATGATTTACTTCCTTGAGCTCCACGAGATTGGAACATCTTCGATCATGAATATGTATCCTATAATGCTCTTATTTTTGTCTTGATCTCCACTGAAATATAAATCATTGTAGCCATATACTTCTGAGTTTTTACTGGTTTTAATCTTCCTTGGCATCAGCATACCATGATCAATCGCACCCTTTATGTATCTCAACACCCTCTTAGTTGCAGTGAGATGAAATTCTTGGGGTTTCTCTATGAATCTAGTTAACAATCCGATACTTTGACAAATGTATGGCCCAGTATTACAAAGATGCCTCAAGGATCCTATGATTTGTTTATACATTGTCGTACTTACAAACTCATCATTTGTCTCCTTCCTCAACTTTGCTCCAATTTCTAATGGCGTGGCAGTTGCATTATAGTTACTCATCTTTAACCTCTTCAAGATACCTTGGGCTTACTTCTTTTGATGCAGGGACACTCCTTCACTTGTGTCTTTGAACTCCATCCCTAAGAAATATGACTAATTCCCTAAGTAGAACATTTCAAACTCCTGCATCAACTTTGAATTGACTTTTCTTATCTCAACTTCATTTGCACCTATAATCAACGAATCATCTATATACAAGCATATAATGATTTGACTGAACCTGTCTGCATTATTGACATACACTCTATTTTTAGAGACACACTTTGTGAAACCTGCTTCGATCAAGAAACCATGTATTCTCTTATTCCAAGCTCTTGGGTCTTGCTTCAAACCATAGAGGGCTTTCCTCAATCTGTACACCTTCGAGTCCTGCCATTTGATTTCAAATTTTGGTGGTTGACTAACATAGACTTCTTCTTCCAGAGGTTCATTCAAAAATGTTGATTTTACATCCAACTGGTGTATCTTCCACCCTTAATATGTTATTGTCGACACAATAATTCTGATTGTCTCTTGCCTTATAATAGGTGCGTAGACTTCGTCGAAATCAATACCAGGTTTTTGCAGAAAACCTCCTGGTACTAGTCTTAGCGCTTTTGCAATTCGGCCTTTGTTTTAGCTTGTAAACTCATTTCATATCAATTGGCTTCTTGATTGAATTTCTGAAAAGATCCTAGGTCTTGTTCTACTCGATTGACCTGGGTCCTTCTTTCATTGCTGCTAACCAATTTGAATCATTCATGGCTTAATTCAAATTGATTGGTTATGCTTCAACTATCATCATTTTTCTTCTATTAAGTCACCATCTGCATCAGCTGCTTGATCTGGAAATCTCTCATATCCAGCTAGCCTTGTCGACTCAGTTCTTGTTCTAGTCGATCTTCTAACATTTTGCTCAGGTGGCTCTTCATTTTGATTGGTTGGGAGTTTAGTTTGTTGGCCTTCTTCAAACACAGTTGTAACTGTATCCCCCTCTTGTCGAACTGATCCATGACTTTAATACCACTGTTTGCTTTCAACGACTAGAGCATCTCGATTGATCACTTTTTTTATCATCATTTGGTGATACAGCTTGTATGCATCAGACGAATGTTAACTTATGAGCACCATAGTCTGACTTTGGTTATCTAGTTTCTTCCTTAATTGTTCAGGTACATGCCTAAAGCACATTGATCCAAACACTCTAAGATGACCAACATTAGGCTTGACACCTGTCCAAGCCTCATAAGGAGTCTTCTTGATCATCTTCTTGGTTGGACATTTATTTAGTATGTATATTATTGTCGAAGTTGCTTCAGCCTAAAATATCTTTGGCATATCTTTAGTTTTCAACATGCTTCTAGTCATCTTCAGTATACTTCGATTCTTCCTCTAAGGTATGTCATTATACTGAGGTGTATAAGGTGAAACTGACCTCATGCTTTATATCTTCCTAATGGTAAAATCTAACAAATTTTAGAAAGGTGTATTTACCATCACCATCAGTTCTCAATTTCTTCAATTTGCATCCACTTTGATTTTCGATAAGCAATTTGAACTTCTTGAACTGTATGAATACCTCATTATTCCTTTCAGTAAGATAAATCCACATATATCTAGTGAATTAATCTATAAAGGTTAGGAAGTTGTGGTTACCTCCATTTGACATCACTTCAAATGGTCCACACACATCAGAGTGAATAAACTTTAGCTTTTCATTCAACCTCATTGGCAAGTCATGCTTGAATACTTGACTTGGTTCTTTCACCTGAGGTAAGCCATACATCATCTTTTTTTGGTTGAGCATACATAAACTTCTAAAGTTTATACGTCCATACCTTTTTATGCCAAAGCCAGCTCTTATCTCTTCCTACATCCGAATCAAGACATTGTGATCAACTGGGTTGATTTCTAATTTGTAGGTCATGTTGTTTGCCAAGGGTGCCTTCAGAATCATCTTGCCATCACGATGATACACTTTCATATGATTCTTTCCTATCTTCATGTTGTACCAATTTGAAAGTAATTGACCTGCACTTATCAAGTTACTTGTCATTGATGGTACATACAACACATCAGTGATGCAGGCTTTTCGACCATCCTTCCTGACAACAAAAATATCTCTTTTCCCACCTGATGTGATGTGCCTGTCATCTGCAAACTTTATCACTTTCTCGACTGATTCATCTAGCTTGGAGAACCAACGTTTATTGCCAATTATATTTGGTTACTGCATCCTGAATCCAGGTACCACATGTTGGTTTTCTCAGTGTTCGACTGAATGTTGGCCATGAGTAGCACATCATCAGAATTATTATCTTTAGCATGTGCATACTGCACTTCATCACTATCTTTCAATCATATGCTTCCTTCTTTCTTCGACAATCTCGAGTATAATGACCAAATCCTTGACAGTTGTAACATTGCACCTCCTTCATGTCAACTTTATTCTCAGAATACTTGTTGCCTATGCCTTTCTTGATCGAATCAAAGTGACTCTTTGAATTCTTGCAATATTTCTCATCATTAGCAAGATTTTTTTCCCTTATCTTTTCTAGATTTCTTGATGAATCTTGTTTGTAGTGCTTGTTCAGCCACCTTCTTTCTTTCTGATTTCCTCTGCTTCAGCCTCATCTCATGAGCTTCTAATGAATCTTAAAGTTCTTCTAACTTCATCCTAGCTAGGTTTTTGGACTCTTCAATTGACACTACAATATAATCAAACTTCACAATCAGATATCTAAACACCTTTTCAATCTTCTGCAAATTGTTGATTGATTCACCACATGACTTCATCTGGTTCAATAACAACACCACACATGAAATATATTCTGAGACTGATTCATCTTCCTTCCTCTGAGTCATCTAAAATTGCTTTCTTAACGTCTGTAACTTCACCATTTTCAGTTTTTCATCTCCGTCGTACAAGCTTTTAAACTTGTCTCACGCTTCTTTGTCGTTTCTTCTTCAATAATCTTTTCAAACACATTAGAATCCACACACTGGTGAATCAAGAATATACCTTTTTCATTTTTTTATTCGTTCCTTGTGCGGAGCTTGATGGACATTGTTGGAAATAATAATTTATTTCCATTAAAGTTGTTCCAAAATGACAAAGTGGGTGTTATAATAAATGCTTAGTCCCACATTGGAAGAGGAGTAAAATTAAATAGCATTTATAAGGCACTTGGAACAATGTAATTTCCAAAAGAGCCAAAAAGGATAAAATGCCACATAGTCACATGTGGTGGTGCCAAAACTTATGTCACTTGTCTCATACAAAACACCCCTCGCCGGTGTCGCCACCGGCGACACCGGCTCCGGCTCCGGAACCGGAACCGGAACCGGATCCGGGGGCGTGGGCGTAGAGGCGCTAGTGGCGGCTTGTAGACGGCACTTGAGAACTTAGGCACGACGCATCGGAGCAATCGGGCTATTCGCGGCGTTAATGAGGCGGCGCCGGTGGCGCTCCGGCCGCCTCCGGCGGGCGGACCGGCCTTCGGCCGGTATACTGCGAATTTAATTTTTAATTATCGCTCAGACTTATTCGTTGCCTAGAGTTTGATTTTGAATTTGAATTTGAAATACATGACACTTGACGAAGTGGTGCATGATATTTTATGTGAACCATTGCAAATGCTCATTAGAGAGTGTGTTTATGAAGAATTGCAAACTTCTGAAAAGACACATGCATGGCTATAAATATATGCTTCATAATTCGAAATCATTCACTCCAAATTCTGAAATCCTCTTCCATATAATTCCAACATTTTCCTTGCATTCGAAACTTCATCAGTCTTGTGCAGTTTCGAGAAAAAGGCTGACTTATCCTGGGTATTCAGGCCGTTCCAACTCTAAGACAATCTGAGAGTGTGCTTGAAATACCTTTAAGGAAAGTGATTTCGTTCACGATTCAGTCTGGATCCATTCGACATAGAAGGATTAACTAACAATCTTAAAAGTATTTGTATCATGGATTCCGACGCTGCTGTTTCAAGTATCAAAGTCATGAATCAGGATCTTGTCAAATTGGATCGCTTCGATGGAAACAACTTTACCAGATGGCAAGACAAGATGACGTTCCTACTTACTGCACTCAAGGTTCACTACGTCTTGGATCCCAATCTGACACCAATTCCAGAACCAACTGCAGATGATTCTGACGAACTCAAGAAGAAGCGCATGCTGCGAAGGGAGGACGAATTACTATGCCGTGGGCATATTCTGAACACGCTGTCTGACCGCCTATACGACCTATACACAGACAATCCGTCCGCTAGAGACATATGGAATTCACTAGAATTTAAATTCAAAGCCGAAGAAGAAGGTACGAAAAAGTTCTTAATTTCTAAATACTTTGATTTTAAATTTATAGATTCCAAGCCCATACTTCCTCAAGTGCACGAATTGCAAGTCCTGGTGAACAAAATCAAAGCGGTGAAAATAGACATTCCTGAAACCTTTCAAGTTGGTGCAATCATTGCGAAGTTATCAAGTTCGTGGAAAGGCTATAAAAAGAAACTGTTGCACAGTTCTGATGACTTTTCCTTGGAGAAAATCCAGAAGCATCTTCGAATCGAGGAGGAATCGAAGGAGAGGGAAAAATCAGAATCTGCGGGTCTTTCCAAAGCCAATGCTGTGACCAGAAAGGAAAAGAAAAAACATGATGTCAAGAAAAGTCACATCGCACCAAAAAAGGAACATACCAAGTTCAAGAACTTCGGTGGTCCGAAGGGTCCGAAAAATGGATGCTTTGTATGTGGAAAACCTGGACATTATGCTCGAGATTGCAGGCATAATAAATCAAAAAAGGAGATCAATGCAGTAAATGCTAATGATGATATAATTGCTACTGTGAGCGAAATTATGGCAATCAAAGGCAAAGTCCAAGGCTGGTGGTATGATACATGTGCCACGGTTCATGTCTCATATGACAGGGCTGCATTCAAAACATATTCTGAGGCAAATGATGGACAAGAAGTACAAATGGGAAATGAAGTGCGATCCAAAGTTGTTGGAACCGGAACGGTCGAACTCAACTTCACTTCTGGAAAGAAAGTTACTCTTGTTAATGTGCTTCATGTTCCAGACATGAATAGGAATCTTGTTAGTGGGGATTTATTGGGAAAACCGGGTATTAAATCTGTGTATGAATCGGGCAAACTTATTTTGACCCGTAATGGTGTGTTTGTTGGAAAAGGATATTCCGCTGAAGGAATGATCAAACTATGTATTACTGATAACATGATTAATGAAATTTCTAATTCTGCTTACATGCTTGATTCAGTTACTTTATGGCACAATAGATTAGCACATATTGGTATTAGTTCAATGAAGAGACTAATTAAACTTGGCTTGATATCATGTAATATCAAAGATTTCAATAAATGTGAATTATGTGTTAAATCAAAAATGATTAAGAAACCTTTCAAAAGTGTTGAAAGAAATACAAATCTGCTTGATCTTGTGCATTCAGATTTGTGCGAATTTAATGGCATGTTGACCCGTGGGGGAAATAGATATTTCATTACATTTATTGACGATTGTTCTAGATACACTTATGTATATCTCTTAAAGCATAAAGATGAGGCTTTTAATGCCTTTAAGAGTTACAAAGCAGAAGTGGAAAATCAATTAAGTAGAAGTATAAAAGTCCTTAGGAGTGATAGGGGCGGTGAATACTTTTCTACTGAATTTGATGCATTTTGTGAAGAACATGGTATAATACATGAATGTTCGGCACCTAGAACACCACAACAAAATGGCATAGCAGAAAGAAAGAATCGAACATATCAAGAAATGATGAACGCCATGTTATTGCATTCCGAACTACCTTTCAATTTGTGGGGCGAAGCATTATTATCCGCTTGTCACATAATAAATAGAATTCCCTTAAAGAAAAGTGGAATTTCTCCATATGAGGTATGGAAGGGCATGACACCAAATATTGGCTATTTTAAGGTGTGGGGGTGTGTGGCATATTACAAAAACATGGATCCTAAGAGAACCAAGTTGGGTCCTCGAGGGATAAGATGTGCATTTGTAGGATATGCACAAAATAGCAAAGCATATAGACTGTTAAATTTAGAGTCTAATATTATTGTTGAATCCCGGGATGTAGAATTCTTTGAAAACCTTATAACTAAGGATAAAGAATCAGAGTCGGCCATAAATAAAGAATCTTGTGAAAAAGACTCTTCTCGGATTGTAGAAATACAACCTGAAGACACATCTCGAATAAATGAACCACGGCCTGAACCTAGGATAAGCAAAAGAGTCCGGAAAATAAAGAACCTAGGACCAGACGAAATTGATTCTCAATCCATTTCATTTTATCTGGTTGAAGGAAATAATACAAATTTTATTAAAAGCATTCCGGTAATTCTTCAAGTAGGGGAAGATCCTAAAACTTATAAGGAAGCAATAGCTTCAAGAGACTCCTCTTTTTGGAAAGATGCTATCCGAGATGAAATGGATTCAATTATGTCCAACCACACTTGGGAACTTGTTGATTTACCAAAGGGATCAAGACCCATTGGATGCAAGTGGGTGTTTAAAAAGAAATATCATAGTGATGGTACATTAAACACTTATAAAGCAAGATTAGTGGCAAAAGGATTTAGACAAAAGGAAGGTATAGATTATTTTGACACTTATGCACCTGTAGCAAGAACAACCACTATAAGGTTGTTATTTGCTTTAGCATCTTTAAATGATCTGATTGTTCATCAAATGGATGTTAAAACAGCATTCCTAAACGGAGACCTCGATGAGGAAATCTACATGGAACAACCAGAAGGACACGTCCTTCCTGGAAATGAACAGAAGGTGTGCAAACTTGTCAAATCTCTATATGGCTTAAAACAAGCACCAAAACAATGGCATCAAAAGTTTGACTCTACGATAATGTCAAATGGATTTATTCCTAATTCTTGTGACAAGTGTTTATATACAAAAGTGTATAATAACACTGTAATATTTTTGTGTCTTTATGTTGATGACATGCTAATAATTAGCAATAGACTTAATGGAATTCTAGAAACAAAAAGGTTTCTAACTTCCACTTTCAAGATGAAAGATCTTGGGCTTGTTGACACAATTTTAGGAATAAAAGTTAAGCAAAATAGTGGGGGTTATGAACTTAATCAAACACATTATATTGAGAAAATGCTTGATAAGTTCAAACACCTGAAATTCAAGGAAGTAACTACTCCATTTGATCATGTAATCAAACTTGAAAAGAATGATGGAAGAGCAGTGGCTCAATTAGAATATGCAAGTGCGATCGGATGTCTTATGTACTTAATGCAATGTACTAGACCCGATATATCATTTGCAGTTAGTAAAATGAGTAGATTTACTAGTAATCCAAGTAATGAACATTGGAAGGCAATCACGAGGATATTTGGTTATTTGTTGAAAACCAAAGATCTTGGCCTTCATTATGGCAGGTTTCCTGCTATATTAGAAGGATATACCGATGCCAGTTGGATCTCTGACGTGGGAAATCACAAATCTACAACTGGGTGGATATTTACACTAGCTGGAGGAGCAATTTCTTGGAAGAGCAAGAAACAAACATGCATTACTCTTTCGACCATGGAATCAGAATTCGTGGCTCTCGCTTCCGCTAGTCAAGAGGCAGAGTGGTTGAGGGATCTTCTTTTGGAAGTTCCATTGGCTAAAGACAATGTTTCAAAGGTAATGATACACTGCGATAGTCAGGCCACTTTAGCAAGAGCATTTAGCGAAGTGTATAATGGAAAGTCCAGGCATATAGGACTTAGACATTCGTTCGTAAGAAAACTGATTAAGGATGGAATCATTTCACTTACGTATATACGAACAAGCTATAATTTGGCTGATCCGTTTACTAAGCCACTGGCCAGAGACTTAGTAAGAACAACCTCGAGAGGTATGGGGTTGAAACTCCCTGAGTAAGAGTTCCGACAATGGCGGCAACCCAATCTTAAGTTAACAGAACATTAACGTTAAGATTTTCAATGGGTAACAACAAGTCGTTGATTTGGATAATTGTCTAACATTTCATAATTATGTTGACATTAGAAATGAGGGTTGAGTTTTATCTTAAACTCTTAATGAAGTTCAATACCGAGGGTACGTATCTATTGGAAACAGATACTATATGAACTTCACCTATGTGAATTATGAGATGGTGCCGTCTCAAAGTGAGAGTTGGAGTTTCTCTCATGAAAAAATTCATGAAACAGGATAGCACATGGCCATAAATAAGTGCTAAGCGAGTTATGCAGAGGAAAAATCTTTAAGGAGTGTGTGTAAGGTAACACCGGTCTATTCATATGGATTCATGGTTTAAAAGCATTGCTACCTAATATTCCGATTAAACCTTGTGTTATTCTTACTAAGGTTAAGTTTAAAATCAAAAGATACTTAACTGTATTAATACTTCTTATGTCCCATTTCTGGAATTATTATTTTGTCATTATTAGAACAAGTGGGGGATTGTTGGAAATAATAATTTATTTCCATTAAAGTTGTTCCAAAATGACAAAGTGGGTGTTATAATAAATGCTTAGTCCCACATTGGAAGAGGAGTAAAATTAAATAGCATTTATAAGGCACTTGGAACAATGTAATTTCCAAAAGAGCCAAAAAGGATAAAATGTCACATAGTCACATGTGGTGGTGCCAAAACTTATGTCACTTGTCTCATACAAAACACCCCTCGCCGGTGTCGCCACCGGCGACACCGGCTCCGGCTCCGGAACCGGAACCGGATCCGGGGGCGTGGGCGTAGAGGCGCTAGTGGCGGCTTGTAGACGGCACTTGAGCACTTGAGCACGACGCATCGGAGCAATCGGGCTATTCGCGGCGTTAACGGTGAAATCATTCACTCCAAATTCTGAAATCCTCTTCCATATAATTCCAACATTTTCCTTGCATTCGAAACTTCATCAGTCTTGTGCAGTTTCGAGAAAAAGGCTGACTTATCCTGGGTATTCAGGCCGTTCCAACTCTAAGACAATCTGAGAGTGTGCTTGAAATACTTTTAAGGAAAGTGATTTCGTTCACGATTCAGTCTGGATCCATTCGACATAGAAGGATTAACTAACAGATATCACATGCATTCACTTCCAATGTCGGTATTCTATCATTCACGATTTCAGTCACATCTTGAAATCTGAAGATGAATTTCATCTACGCAATCCATTATTCGTAGTTCTCCGTTTTGAAAATCGGTTGATTCGCTAGAAATTGTGTTGATGTTGTTGTTCTGTTTGCCATTATAGATACTCTCTGAATCGCAATCGGGCTCCTTGATACCAATTTGTTGTAGTGGTGTTCACGAACAGTTTGGTTCAGTTTTGAAGGAATCTGATGTCCAAATCAATGAAAAAAATATGAATTGGTCTGGATTGAATTTTCATGTTTTTTCTATAAAGTCCAAAGCAAACCGATCCGAAAAATCAATAACATAAAATATGTTCTACAGTAGAGCAAACATCATAATAACATAAACATGTTATACGATAGGACCATAGTACAAAATTGAAGATTTATGACTATAAATTATCACTTTAAAGTCATGTATAAAACAAGATTTATAACTGCAAAATGATAATTTGTTCACATATACTTCAAATCAATTTAAAATAGCATTATAATGCATACAAAATATTAAAAACTATGGTCAAATTACCAGTTCTTCATCAGATCAGCAGCCAATAACATCAAATCAATATCAATACAACAACGAGCAACATTCAACAAAATATTAAAAACTATGGCCAATTATCATTTTTTGAAATGAATATTAATATATGAATTAATTATTGGTGGTTTTAATTGGTTTGGTTTGGGTCTGAACCAATTAACATCGATTTTTATTAGTTCGGTTCGATTTTTTGTAAACTGAAAAAGTGTCCAACCTAAACACATTGGTTTGATTCGGATTTGTCCGAACCACTGAACACCTCTAATTTGTTAAAATAAATATTTTCAAGATAGATGAAAGACAAAGGAGAAAAAAGAGAAAAAAACTGTAAACTGAATTATAAAAATTAGGATTGAGTGAAATTTTATGTTTATATCATACAAAATCCTTTATATAGGCAACTTAAGCCCAGACCCAAACTATACAAACCGACCCAAACCCAAAACATATAACATGTAAAGTTCAAAATTACAAGTTACATTTTGTCACTACTATATCCTATTTTCGACTCTGTCGAATACAACTGACTCCTGACTTTCGACTAGTTACTTTGACACAGTTGAATGCTAGATTTCAATCACACCATCGAATTACAACTTCTAACAATCATTACTCTGACTATAAATAGATCATAGAACTCCGCATATGGATGGTAAAATCTGTGGAATCATTGCTCTAACTTTAAATAAAATATTGCAAATAGACGGAGAAATCAGTGGGATCAGTAAATATATATTTCATAAATTAAATAGAATCTAAGACATATCATATAGAGTTTAATTGGTATGCACTGACAGTGTAAAATAATTTTAGACTGTCGTCCAATAGAAATTTATTAATCTGTCATGTCATACCATTAACTTAAAAATTATAATATGATATGACGAGACACACGAGAATGATTGATTGATAATATAAAATAATTTTACACCGTTAATACAGACCAATTAAATTCTATCATATAATATCTATAACTTGAAATTGTCGAATATAATCTAATCACTTTTCTCTTTACACAATCATGTAAAATATCTCACATATTACAATTTTAATAGCTTAATGTTTGGCAGCTTATTTTTTTATATTAGTTTAATGAACCACATAAAGTATACATTAGTAAATATCATGAAATGAGTTTATTATACCGGGTTCATGTATCATTACTCTTTTTACAAACTATGATGATTGAAATATTTGCAATAAAAAAAGGTTTACGTGTATGATTAGTGTGACATATTTGACTCCATACTAATTAAATCTTTTAATTACACAAATCTACAAGTCTACAATCTTAACAATAAATAAGCAAAACATACATAGTAATAGTAAAATAAGGTAGTATAAAAAATAGGCACGTAAGAAAGACCAGAAAAGAAAGAAAAACAGAGAAAAATAAATGACTTGTAGAAAAAAGAAATTTAAGTTTGACAAGCATAGTAAAGAAAATAGAAAAGGAAGAAAGAATACGCATTAGAAGAGAATCCCAATTTCTATATCATAATATATAAAAGTATCCACACATGTGTGTATGTGGAACCCCACCACTTTGAAAACAAAATGCCATAAACCACACACCTCATTGATTCTCAATTCTCACCAACAAAATTTTGGTACCTTACCTTCACCGGCTATTACTTTACTCATGCATGTCATGGATACATACATTGCATAATTTGCATTGCATTGCATTGCATACATGTAACATTTGGACTATATATATATACACCATCCACTGACTCTAACTAACCGCTGCATCACTCTTTCTTTAACTTATTTTTCTCATAAACTCTGCATTTAGTTTCATGATTCTGCAACACTCTTCACTCCATTAACATCTTCATATCAAAACTTCGTCGTTCGTGATTTGATCGGCGTTTCAAGATGGGAGGTATCAGTCTTGAAGAGATCAAAAACGAAAATGTTGATCTGGTATGTTCATTCTATTTCTAAAAAAAATTGGTATTTGATCTTTCGACTGACTAATCAGAGTATCAGACTCGATTAAAATCAAAACAAGAAATTTCCATATGAATCACCATGCTAATATTTGGATTTTGTTTGGTTGATTACCAAACTAGTCAGGAAAATTTGATGAGAATAGTATTTGTATCAGTTTATTATGTTTTGCCGCGTCAATATAAATTCCGTTTTAAGTAACTACTACGCTAACTAACTTTCTACACTTTCTTTCACGCGCTTTTTGCGCGCGTGTATCAAGCTTTCTCTATTTTATTTTAAATTATTTGTATAAAATAACATTTAACTTTGTAGAATTAAAAATTTCAGTTCATGATTTTCAATTGAAACGTTTTCAGGAACGGATTCCGGTGGAGGAAGTGTTTGAGCAGCTGAAATGTTCGAAAGAAGGTTTATCCTCCGACGAGGGAGCCAATCGGCTTCAGGTTTTTGGTCCGAACAAATTGGAAGAGAAAAAGGAGAGCAAGTTTTTGAAGTTTTTAGGGTTTATGTGGAATCCTTTGTCATGGGTTATGGAAGCTGCTGCTATTATGGCGATTGCTTTGGCAAATGGAAGTGGAAGACCTCCTGATTGGCAGGATTTCGTTGGTATTATTTCTCTGTTGGTTATTAATTCAACTATCAGTTTCATTGAAGAGAATAATGCTGGAAATGCTGCTGCTGCTCTCATGGCTGGTTTAGCCCCCAAAACAAGGGTATAATTATATCTAAAATCTATTGCTATTTCTGTTTTTTTTTTTTTTTGTCAATGTGGTGTCTATGTCTATGCTTCAAAGGTTTTGATACTTAAATGTGTTAGACGTTGTTAAAATAATCCTTCTATGAAACACGGACATGGACACATACATGGAAACTGGACATGACACCGACACGTCAACTTTGGTAATAGTTTGAAAAAATAAATAAATTTAACGTGATCACATCGTGTCGGTGCTACAGAGGTCCTTACTGTATCAAAAGTATAAAAACATACTTAAATGCGTTTTTTGCTAGTCATTTTGACTCTGGAATGTGTTTTACTGTTTACTCCAAATTTGTTCTTGATATTTTAAGATTGGATCAATTTAATTCATCATGTTATCGATATTCTAAAATGATTTTTGAAATTGCAAAGTTTTAATTGAATTCATCCCTTGGTTGGTATTTGCAGTGACTGGAATTAAATTAAGTTGATAATATCTGGGATGAATTTGAAAGTGATTGAATGATTTTAAGGATTTATTTGATAGCAGATCCCTCTGAGAGAGAGAGGGACTTGATTAACATTTTGCAGTTCTAGGGATCATTTTGAAATATTGATAATATGGGGATGAGATTGATAGAACTCTACAATTTCAAGAACCAACTTGGATATTTACTTGATGTTGGGGCTCTATATGTTTATTTTCTTCATTAATTGATGTTAATTTACTTTTCTTGTTACAAAAATTGTAGGTTCTCAGAGACGGTCGCTGGTCTGAAGAAGATGCTGCAATTTTAGTACCAGGTGACATAATCAGCATTAAATTAGGAGATATCATTCCTGCGGATGCTCGTCTTCTTGAGGGTGATGCTTTGAGTGTTGATCAGTCTGCTTTAACTGGAGAATCTCTTCCGGCAACAAAGAATCCCTCAGATGAAGTCTTTTCTGGATCAACTGTTAAGAAAGGTGAGATTGAAGCAGTTGTTATTGCTACTGGAGTGCACACATTTTTCGGTAAAGCTGCTCACCTTGTTGACAACACAAACCAAGTTGGTCACTTTCAGAAAGTCCTTACAGCAATTGGTAATTTCTGCATTTGCTCAATTGCTGTTGGAATACTGATTGAGCTCGTTGTCATGTATCCAATTCAACACCGCAAGTATAGAGATGGAATTGACAATCTTTTGGTTCTATTGATCGGTGGAATTCCAATTGCTATGCCTACTGTTTTGTCTGTTACCATGGCTATCGGTTCGCACAGGCTTTCTCAGCAAGGCGCAATTACAAAGAGAATGACAGCTATTGAGGAAATGGCAGGAATGGATGTTCTCTGCAGTGACAAAACCGGGACTCTGACCTTAAATAAGTTGTCTGTTGATAAAAACTTGATTGAGGTTTTTGCTAAGAATGTAGAGAAGGATTATGTTATCCTTCTTGCAGCAAGGGCTTCTAGGACTGAGAATCAGGATGCAATAGATGCTGCAATTGTTGGTATGCTTGCTGATCCAAAGGAGGTAAATAAATATGCTTAAATGCTCTATCATTTTGATAGTTTTTTTATCAGTAGGAATCGAATTGCACATCAACTACCTGTGCTAGACCTCAGTAGTCTTTCTGATAGTGACTTGTAGGATGAAGATAAAAGAAAATCTAACTTCTAGTTTTGAATTGCACAGGCACGAGCTGGTGTTAGGGAGATTCATTTTTTTCCATTCAACCCTGTAGACAAGAGAACTGCTTTAACCTACATTGACTCTGATGGAAATTGGCATAGATCAAGCAAAGGAGCTCCTGAGCAGGTAAAATATTTGTTTTAATGGAAGTGGTGCCACCATATGACTATGATCATGAAGATACTGATCAATATTTTTCCTGGATTAGATATTGAACCTCTGCAACTGCAAAGAGGATGTCAGGAAGAAAGCTCATTCCGTAATTGACAAGTTCGCCGAGCGTGGACTCCGTTCTTTGGGTGTTGCTAGACAGGTCTAGAAATTTGATATTACTGTTAGCATTTATAGTTTATTCAACTTATTTGAATATCCTAATTTTATTGCTACTATTGAATGATCTGTTTATAACAGGAGGTACCTGAGAAAAATAAAGATAGCCCTGGTGCACCATGGCAATTTGTTGGTCTGTTACCACTATTTGATCCTCCTAGGCATGATAGTGCTGAAACCATCACAAGAGCTCTGAACCTTGGTGTGAATGTTAAGATGATTACTGGTAAAATTTGAGGTTCTTACTTTCTTGTAGTTCACATTTCATATCATAAATGAAATCATGTAGCTTAAGCATTGTTTGGATTTCACATTCTCTAGGTGATCAGCTTGCCATTGCCAAGGAAACTGGACGAAGGCTTGGGATGGGAACAAACATGTATCCATCTTCGTCATTGCTCGGTCAAAGCAAGGATGCTGCTGTTGCAGCTCTTCCAGTTGATGAGTTGATTGAGAAGGCTGATGGGTTTGCTGGAGTATTTCCTGGTAGGTCTTTCATTATGATGATGCTAATGATAACATCATCAATTACATTGTTTTCAATTATTTCAAACATCATGGAACTTCTGCTTCTGTTAACTATACAATTACATTTTGAAAACATGTTAATTGTTTTTATCTCCTCCTATGACATGGTAGAACACAAATATGAAATCGTAAAGAGGCTGCAAGAGAGGAAACATATATGTGGAATGACAGGTGATGGTGTCAACGATGCTCCTGCGTTAAAGAGAGCAGATATTGGAATTGCTGTTGCTGACGCTACAGATGCTGCTAGAGGTGCTTCTGATATTGTCCTTACTGAACCTGGTCTAAGTGTTATTATTAGTGCAGTGCTCACCAGCAGGGCAATTTTCCAAAGGATGAAGAACTATACTGTTAGTTTTCTTCCTTGCTTGATTTAATTGCTTAATTTCATTTTAAAATCTTTAGCATTCTAAACACAGAATATTGATTGTTACAGATCTATGCTGTGTCAATCACCATTCGTATTGTGGTAAGTACAAAAGTAGTTTAATTCCTAAGAAAATGTCAACTTCTTTTCTATACTTATATTCATGGTTCATACAATTCATTTGATCTATTCTTCATTTTACCAGTTTGGTTTCATGTTCATTGCGTTGATTTGGAAGTTTGATTTTGCACCCTTCATGGTGTTGATTATCGCCATACTGAATGATGGTGAGATAATTTCTGATTGATCTTAATAGCTTACTTCAATTATCTGTGAAAAATGTTAATTTAAGTTCCTTCACCCATATGCCACTAGGTACCATTATGACAATATCCAAGGATAGAGTGAAACCATCTCCACTACCAGACAGTTGGAAACTGAAAGAGATATTTGCTACCGGTGTTGTGCTAGGTAGCTACATGGCACTAATGACAGTAGTATTTTTCTGGCTCATGAAGGATACCGACTTCTTCTCGGTAATAGTTTATATTTCGTGGTTTCTTCAATACTATCACCTAGTGGCAACAATTTTAAGAATCATAATTACATTTTCCATTATTGCAGGACAAGTTTGGTGTGAGGTCTCTGAGAAAAAGCCCTGATGAAATGATGGCAGCCCTCTACCTACAAGTCAGTATTATAAGCCAGGCCCTAATATTTGTCACCAGGTCCCGTAGCTGGTCCTTTTTGGAAAGACCTGGTCTTCTCCTATTGGGTGCTTTTATGATTGCTCAGCTGGTAATCTTCAACCTCTTATTTTCCCATCATCAACTTTGTATATAAATTTGCTTCTATCTCTTATGACTTTATTATCAAGGCCGTGTCATTGTTTTGTCAAGATCATGCATTTTCCTCATTTACTCTCCTCAACCACCACTTAGAAAAATGTACACTGCATCTCTTAATAGTAATTAAAATAAGATTTTGAATCACCAGTGTGGAAATGGAATGAAGTCAATAATTCAGTTGCCTTAGGAAGAAATAGTTATTGGCTTAATACAAGGGTAAAGTGAGTATTAATTAGAATCTAGGAGCTTCTGTATGGTAACACAATTTATTGGTTAGTTATAATAACTTGTTTCATGATTTACAGGTGGCAACTTTTATAGCAGTATATGCTAATTGGGGCTTTGCAAGAATTAAGGGAATGGGATGGGGTTGGGCTGGTGTAATCTGGGTGTACAGTCTAGTGACATATTTCCCTCTTGATATACTCAAATTTGTAATCCGCTATGTTCTAAGTGGCAAAGCTTGGGATAATCTTTTGGAGAACAAGGTATTTTCTCCTTCTTTCTTACAATCTCTTTCTCTAAATATAAAACCCTCTTGAGCATTGAGATACCTTTCAAATTTTCAAACGCATTATTATATTACTATTAGTTGCATTTTTTATCTTAATCCAGAGATTTTAAAATCCAAAACCTATTTTATGTTTTCTAACTACAGACTGCTTTCACAACAAAGAAAGACTACGGAAAAGAAGAGAGAGAAGCACAGTGGGCAACTGCTCAGAGGACTCTCCATGGTCTTCAGTCACCCGAAACAACCAACCTTTTCAATGACAAGAATAGCTACAGGGAGCTTTCTGAGATTGCTGAGCAAGCAAAGAGACGCGCCGAGGTTGCACGGTAAGTCATTGAGTCTGTGTCTAAAAGGATCCAAGAAGTGGAAATGTTAATGTTGAGGATGATTAAAAAAATCATATATATCCTAGTGTCTAAGTGATTTTTTAAACTTGTTCACAGGCTTAGGGAGCTTCATACTCTAAAGGGTCACGTCGAATCAGTTGTGAAGCTTAAGGGACTTGACATTGACACTATGCAACAACATTACACTGTTTAAGGAGCTTCAAGAAGAACAGGGTTATGTGCTTGTTCAAGATGCAAAAACAAGAAATACAGTAGTGAAGACTTGAGTTAATCTTCTGTCTTTAGATTAGGTTGAAGGGTCCTTTTGTGAAAGTTTGAATGGTTACTCCTATACTCCAGTAGCTAGAGGAGATACTGTTCTCTTAAGTACCAAATAACATGGTTGATAGGATTTACTTGCGTCTTAGTTTTGGAAATGTTAGTGACATTTTAGGTCACAAAAAGCTCTATATTTTTATCTGGTTCGACCTTGAGTAGTGATGTTCAATAATGAATGAATGCAATCTTTTGGTCTCTTTTACCTGCCTCTATTTCATGTCTAGTCTAAAAAGAATGAGAGGATGAGAAAGGTATTTAGTTACTTCAACAACGTGAGAAACAAGTGTTTGATAGTTTATCAACCAAAAAACAAAACGTGGAGTTCGGTTTCTTTGCCCTTCTTATCACCTCACTCTTTCACTCTCGCTACTAAATTATTCATATACTTTTGATAGTTTAAGTGTGGCTTATGTAATTAAATATGTCTTTTAAAAAGCCTACGCATAGCCTTTTTTATAAACAGGCCTGGTCAGACCAGACTTCAATAGGGCAGGTCATATGTTCTGTTAGTAAGTTTGACATATTTCCACCCATACTTAGAACTAGATCTGAAAACCAGTGTGTGCTTTTTGGCCCACAAGACACAAGATTAGGTCCTAGATAAATACATGCATTAGAAGTGGATCTCCTATCATTTAAGGGTGGGTAAGAAGCTCAATCACCATCACAAAATCCTATGATAATGATACGTAAATTAAGATTAGTTGGTGCAAGTAGAAAATTGTGATTAAATGTGCCTTAAAGAAACCTTAGTATTCTTTTAACAACTATCCAAGGTTCTCTCATAGGGTATTAGAAAGAAATTGACAGGCCTTATTTACAACATACGAGAATTAAGGTCTAGTCACTGTAGCATACTAAAGGGAACCTACAATTGACCTGAAATTAGTGGGATCGAGAACTTGTACAAAACCAGTTTTGACAATGTTGTGCTTGAGTTCATAGGTGATGCAATACACTTGGTAGTGGCTATGTTGGTCATGTTTAGGAGATCCCTACTGTACTTGCTCTAAGATTGCAGCAATGATTCATAGAGAGATGGTGAACTTCAATGCCAAGAGAGTAACTACCTGACCAAGGTCCTTGAGTGAAAAAGAGAGATTAATTTGGTGATAAGTTGTTGAATGAATGCTTTAGATGTGTAAGTGATTATTATATCATCAACATAGACTATCACAAAGGTATATTGAGATGAAGTGTGAATCATAAAGAGTGAAGGGTTGCACTTTATTGAAAGAAATAGATAAAAGTTGTTGTAATTTTGTTCCTCAGCCAAAAACTGATTTATATAATGAGAATACAATAAAAATACTTAATTCTCTCCTTAATGAATAATAAAAGAAAATAAATGACAATAAACGTAAACAATTAAATATGAAAATAAAATATTTTTCAACATCCCCCCTCAAGTTGGTGCGTAGATATTTATCATGCCCAACTTGTCTATCAAATGCTCAAAGGTAGGTTTTGCCAAACTTTTCGTCAAGATATCCGCAGTTTGCTGACTTGAAGTCACGAAAGGTAGACTTATGATTTCAGCATCTAACTTCTCCTTTATGAAGTGTCGATCAATCTCGATATGCTTAGTTTTGTCATGTTGAACTGGATTATGAGCTATGCTAATAGCAGCTTTACAGTCATAGTACAATTTTAATGGAAGCTCAACTTTCATCTTAAGTTCTTCTAATACTCTAAGGATCCATAATCATTCACAAATACCTTGAGACATAGCTCTAAACTCGGCTTCTGTACTACTCCTTGCTACAACGCCTTGTTTCTTGCTCCTCCATGTCACAAGATTACCCCAAACATAGGTACAGTATCTAGAGGTTGATCTTCTATCGGTGACTGAACCTGCCCAATCAGCATCAGTGAAGATAAACACATTCCTTTTACTAGTCTTCTTAAAAGTAATCCTTTTCCAGGATTTCCCTTCAGATATCTCAGTATCCTATAGACTGCCTCAAGATGTTCTTTGAAAGGAGAATGTTTAAACTGACTCACTACACTGACTAAGAAAGCAATATCAGGTCGGGTGTGTGACAAATAAATCAGTTTCTCAACCAATCTCTGATATCTTCCAGTATCAACAAGAACATTACCTTCTCCCTAAATTTTAGCATTAGGATCCATAGGGATATCTGCAGAACGACATCCACTCATTCGTGTTTCTTTCAATAAGTCTAGAATGTATTTCTGCTGTGAAACCACAATACCATTCTTTGACCGAGCAACCTCCATGCCTAGAAAATATCTCATGAATTCCAAGTCCTTGATTTCAAAGTCTACTGCCAATTTCTCTTTTACCCTTGCCATTTCCACGGTATCGTCTCCAGTAAGGACAATATCATCAACATAAACAATCAGAACAACAACTTTCCTATCTTTGGAAAATTTTGTGAACAAGGTGTGGTCAGCGTGTCCTTGAATGTACCATTGATTCTTCATGGACTGAGTGAATTTTTTAAACCAAGTTCTGAAAGACTGCTTTAATCCATACAAAGACTTATTTAGTTTGCATACATTTGATCCAAATTTGTTTTCAAAACCAGGAGGAATGTCCATATATACTTCTTCTTCTAGATCACCATTAAGAAAGATATTCTTAACATCTAACTGATGTAAGGAGTAATCCAGGTTAGCAGCAAGAGATAAAAGAATTCTTATAGTGTTCAATTTTGCAACAGGAGCAAATGTCTCTGAGTAGTCTATACCGTAGATCTGAGTGAAGCCTTTAGCCACCAAGCGAGTCTTATACCTTTCAATTGACCCATCTAAATTATACTTCACATTAAACACCCATTTGCATCCAACTGTCTTCTTGCCATCTGGTAGCGACGTAACACTCCAAGTTTTGTTCTTTTCAAGAGCTTTCATCTCCTCAAGTACAACTTTCCTCCACTTTGGAATTTCTACACTAGACAATTTTGAGGTGAAGGCAGACATAGATGAAGACAAATTTGAATATGAAATAAAATTGGACATGGGGTATTTAGTGCAAGATCTGACAGGTTTTCTAATGGCAACAAGATCATCTATATCAGGATACAAAATACGACTCTCAGAAACAGAGATAGACTTACTTTTCCTTTTGTTAGAATGTTGATCATTCCCCGGTTCATATTCCAACATTTTTATGTTCATGAACAAAAGATGTGCAATCAAATATTTTTAAAGTCAAATTAGTTAAAATACGAGTACTAGGAAAACATTCTTTGAAGACATTAATTGGAGTTTGAAAATTGAGAATTTTAGAAGGCATTCTGTTAATTAAATACGTAGCTATTAAAACAGCTTCGTCCCACAAATAATTTGATACTTTATTAATAAATAAAAAGTAGAGCTCTAGCAACCTCCAATAAATGTCTATTTTTCCTTTCGACCACTCCATTTTGTTGAGGAGTATTAGGACATGAACTTTGATGTACAGTTCCATTTTTTAGAAAAAATATCATCCAGGATAGTGTTAAAATATTCTTTTCCATTATCACTTCTAAAAACTTGGATATTTGTTTGAAATTGGTTCTGCACCATTGGAAAAAAATTCTTTACAGTCTGGAAAACATTTGATTTCCCCTTTAACAAGTACACCCAACATACTTTTGTATGGTCATCTATAAATGTGATAAATCATTTTTTTGAGAGAGAGTGTACTAGTACAGTTAAGGCCTCAAACATCACTGTGAATAATAGAAAACAGTTTTGATGGTTTATAAGGCTGTATTGAAAAGTGGGAACGATGATGCTTTGCAAACTCGCATGTTTCACATTTAAACAAAGAAAAATTATTATTGTGAAATAACTTAGGAAACAAGTGTTTTAAATAACGAAAACTAGGATGACCTAATCTTAAATGTCATACCATAATGTTGTCATCTTTCTTATTCAAAATAGAAAAAGACTTAAATTAGGAACTTATTGTTAAAGGTAGTTGTGATGCCTATCCAATGTCAAGGTAGTAGAGTCCTCCACTCTACTTAACACTTCCAATCATCTTCCCCGAGTTCAAATCCTGAAAGACACAGTGAGATCGAAAAAAAATAGTTTGACAATTTATATCTTGGGCTAATTTACTGAAGGACATTAAATTAAACGATAAGTTTGGAACATGAATGGCATTATTAAGAGTTAATATTGGAGACAACACAACTGACCATTTACCTGCAATGGCTGAAAAAGAGTCATCTGTAACTTTTATTTTTTGATTACCTGCACATGGACTATATGAAGAGAACAAAGTAGATTTACCTGTCATGTTATCAGAGGCACCTGAATCTACTATCCAAGTATGACTGGGATTGACACTAAGAAGTGAAGAATTACCTTTTGTTGCTATAGAGCAAGAAGGGGTTGGAGACTCGAGGAGTTTGTACAGTATGTCTAGTTGTTCCGTAGTAAATGGAAGCTGAGTTGTAGGGGATTGCTGCCCTTGATCAGAATTATGAGCCTGAAATGCACGACGACCTTTCTTCTTCCAGGTCGGAGGTTTTCCTTTGAGCTTCCAACAGGTTTCACATGTATTCCATTCGCGCTTGCAGTGATCACACCAAGGAACTTTATCTGACTTTCTTCCCTCGTCAAGGTTCTTAGTAGCTAGAGTTGAACCTTCAGATTTAGAGCTTCATGGTGTCTTGCCCATCATATTTCCTTGTCAAGCCTCCTCCCTTCTTATTTCTGCAAAAGGTTCACGAAGAGTTGGCAATGGTATTTTTCCTAAAACTCTACCTCTTACCTCATCAAGCTCTTTATTGAGCCCAGCGAGAAACATGAATACACGATCATTTTCTTGCCTCTTGAGAAACAAAACATTGTCTTCTATACACCTCCAATTGTCATCATAACAAAGATCCAAGTCTTTCCACAGTGTCAACAGCTCATTATAATAAACGGTTACACTCATGTCACCTTGTTTTGCATGCAATAACTTTGATTTTAAACCAAACATTTGGGAGGAGTTTTGAATATCAGAGCATGTTTCCTTAACAACTTCCCGCACATCCCTTGTGGAAGGCAAAAACATGTAAGACTTACCTATTCCACTTTCCATGGAGCTTACCAGCCACGCAATAATCAAAGAGTTTTTAGATTTCCATTGTTTGTAACGAGGATCTCCTGATGTCGGTTCAGCTACTGCTCCTGTTAAGAAACCAAGTTTTCCTTTGCTATCCAACACCAATCGAATGGTTTGAGCCTATTCATTATAGTTATTCTCATTCAGTTTAGGTATATTAACCTTGAGGGAGTATGAGGAACCCCCTTGATCATTACCGCCTATGTTAGAATAACTATCACCAAAGACAATGTTCATGTTTCCATTGTTGTCGTTATTACTGCCAAAAACAATGTTAATGTCTTCATTATTGACGTCACTATTGTCATTGTTTGTGACCACTGACGTTTCCTCTCGTTCGCCATCTCCACGACCACCGTCGTTTCCGCGGCCACCGCCATTTCTGCGACCGCCTCCGTTGTTGCGGCCACCGACATTGTTATTCTCCATAAGAGGTTAAACAGGTATGTGAATCGGATCGGGTAAAAAAGCAGGTCGATACCATATTGGAAGAAATAGATAAAAGATGTTATAATTTTATTCCCCAGCCAAAGGCTGGTTTATATAATAAGAATACAATAAAAATACTTAATTCTCTCCTTAATGGAGAATAAAAGAAAATAAATGACAATAAACATAAACAATTAAATATGGAAATAAAATATTTTCCAACACACTTTCTGGCTGTGAAGGACAAAAGAGCACTTTTAAGCCTATTAAACATTGAGGCTTGTTTGAGTCTATGTAGGACCTTATTGAATTTTCAAACTAGGTCAGGACCAGCTTTTTCAAAACCAGGTTGTTGAATCATGTACACTTTCTCATTTAGAAATCCATTAGAAATGACTTATTGACATCGAGTTGTTGTATTGGCAGGTTTTAAGAGATGGATAAAGTAAGCATTCTTCTGACAGTCACAGGTTTGACTATTAAAGAAAAAGTCTTTGTGTAGTCAAAATCTTCAACATGATGAAAATCCTTGGCCACCAACATGGCCTTGTACTTATTAATTATGCAATCTGGTTTCTCCTCAACTCTGAACACCCATTTGTATCCAATGGGTTGTCTACGTGAAATATGAGAAAGCAATGTCCATGTGTTTTTCTTCACGAGAGCATCATATTCTGATTGCATGGAAGTATTCCACTCAGGGATTGTCATGGTTTTTTTGTGTGAAGTTGGTTCAAGGGGAGTAAGGAGAAGTGTGTGAGTGCAATATTGGTTGAATGATTTGGCTTTGATTTACATAGAGTGAGAGTTTGAGTATGAATTCTTGGGGAAGGTATGAGTGATTCTGTTGTAGTGGCAGTAGAAGATAAGGTGATGTCAGTATATGACAGATGTTGAATGAGATATGGAATCAGATGTTGTAGTGGACTATGTGTAGTGTGTGGATTTATGGCATTTTGAGATGTGGTCCATGTGTTTATATGTCGACTCAAGATTGTGTGTGAGGTATTGGAGTTATCATTTAGAGATGTGAGATTTTGGCTTGTGTGTTGGTTGGATGTGGATACTGATATATGTGAATTGGTTGAGTGACTGAGGTTATGTATAATGTTAAATTGTGTGAGGCACTGGGACTAAATTGGGAAGTAGATGATGCAACAGTCCTAAGGGATATTGGTTTTGACACGGAGGTTGACTCTAACATGGAGGCATAGAACAATTCAAGATAGAGAAACGACTTTCATTGAATATAACATATGCCACTAGAATATAGACACTTTTAGCCTTTGTAGATAGGTGAGTAAACAAGAAATATACATTCCTTAGAGTGTGTTGCTATTTTATGGGAGTTACATGGTCTTAGGTGTGGAAAGCAAGAACACTCAAACTTTAAGAAATTTATAGTGAGGAAATCGAAAATTCAAAAAAAAAAGGATGGGAATTGGCTAACATAGAGAAAGACATTCTATTGATAAGATAGGTGGTTCTAGTTAATGCATAGTCCTAAAATTTGAGTTTAAAAATATTTTGAAAATTATTAAATATTAAGCAGCGGAAAAAATAAAAGTGTTGAATATAAAGTGCGAAAAATAAAGAGTTAAGGGAGAAGAGAGAACACCAAAAGTTATAGAGGTTCGGTCAAATGAAGAAAAAAGATTTGCTCCTCTCTCAAAAAATGGATCTTGATAGTATCCTATAAATTTGAGAGTTTTTAGTAGGTTATACTCATGAACCCCCTTATACAAGAAAAAATAAAGTTTAAGACTAATTTTAAACCAAGCAATAAGTTGTGGAGTGAAACACCGAGTCTTCCTTCTAAACGGTGGATCTAAGCGGTTAGTCTCCTTTCCATGAGAATCTTAGAGTGGTTAGTCTTCAAGCTTTTAAAAAAGCCTTTGGAACTTTTAACATCGGGTTGAGTTTGCGAACCTTAAACCTTGACTTTATACCGGGCTAAATAATAATCTGTGAGATTTTAACACTGGACTAATCTCGAACCTGTGAGATTTTAACACCGGGCTAATCTTGAACCTAGACAAGCTTTTATTACTGGGATAAGCTTTAACCTTAACTTAGTTTTACCTTGAGCTAACCAAGAACCTACGAAAGCTTTATCACGGGTTGAGTCTTCGAATCTAAACAAGGGTTTGATCACACAATCCTCAAACCAAAGTTTTTTACGGGTGTAGCTTCTAACCCAAGCAAACATTCCCTAATAGGATAAAATTTTCAACCAAGGTATAAAATAAACTTCCTTGGTGAATTTATAAATCTACCCTTCTAGAATAACACAATCCTCACTTGCAAAAAAGTCTATCTCGAAAAGCACGTCGACTAACTTCTTAGTGAGAGAAATTTAAAAAAAGAGAAGTTTAGATAGAGTGAGCAGTGTGAAATGAAACGCAGTTCTGAATGATTTGAAATGAGGGAAGTGATATATATTTATAGGCCAGAGGTTAACTCAAAAAGGAAAAAAAATTGTAGTTCCTTTGATTGGAAGCATTAGGCAAAACAACATGGGTAGTACAAGATGTTTGGATGTTATGGTGTAACATGTGGGACAAGATGTTTCAGCATGTGTGCAACATCTGCCCCCGTCTGCAGGCCATGATTTGTGCATGATCAGTGCTCTTTTTTTTTTTCTGAACCAGATTCTTGTTGTACTAAAGATATTTGTTAGCAACTTATTAGTGAGATTTGTTTGAAAGATTTAGTAAGATCAAATCTAATTATATGGAGATTTAAATTCAAATCAAATCTTTTTGGTGGAGGCTTTTGAAAAACATGTCTTAACTAAATCTCCTTCAAATCTGGTGATCTCAAATAATATACCCACTGGAGAAAAGCCCTACAGATGCATTGTTATTCAAAAAGAGTCAAACCTAACATTTGAAGGTGTGCGTAAGAGTTGAAATTTTTTGTGTTAGGGTTTCTATTTTTAGTCTTTGTTTTTGTTATTGTTTGTACACTACTCTAACGCCTGTATTCATATCTAAAGGCATATAAATTGGTTTGATAGTTGAGTTATAATTCAAGCAATCAATATTCTGATTATTGTATTGATCACTAAGGTTAGTGTTTGAGAGAAAGTGAGAGGGGTTTCATACTTAGGGGGGGCCCTAAATAGATATAGGGAGAATCTTAAATAGAAATACACTGGTAGAATTAAGAAAAAAGGAATTGAACAAAGGTTGTTCATCTAAACGATTTTGTACTAATTCTATTGAGAGTGGATTTCCTTTGTTGGGTTGTAAGCCCCCTAGATATAGGTGACGTTTCATCGAACTAGGTTACTGATTCTCTTGTATTCTTTACTTTCTCATTTCTCCATATAGGTTGTGAATGATACAAATAGCGTTTAATTTTTTTTCTCCATGAAGTTGAATACATTATATTAGTTTCAATGATAATGATGATATAAATTAAACAATTAATTATGGTTGGTTCGGGTTGACGGGCTCACGAGTTTTGGAAATTTGTTTCTTGAACCAATTAACATCGTGTTTCATTGGTTCGATTTAGTTTTTTCCCGAACTAAACAAATATCTGACCCAAAAACCATAGTTTGGTTTAGATTTCGGTTTGATTCTGATTTTCCTGAACCAATGAACACCCCTATTTATAGGTACTTAAAGACCATATGATAATATTGTCAATTCAATATAGATATTTTAAGATACAAGACCATATGATAAGGTAGTTCTAAAAACTTTCATTTTATTAAAGATGAACTGAAGAACATTACTTTGATTTCAACTTTGACATTAAATCTTTGTGAAGCATATAAGTATCTTTATATCTAATGTATCATTTCTCTTATATTAATATACTCATGTAGATTTTACTCTTATTCTTTTTTATAATGTCAAAAAGGGGGAAAACATATATGGTTGTTTTTGTTAATTTTTAGGATACCAAAGACAAAGACATAAATTCCAAAACAAAGGGGGCGATATACAAGATAGGGAAAAATTCAAATATGCTTAAGAGTTTTTCTCCGTCTGAAACCTTGAAACTTTTTCTACATAAACTGTCATATCATTGCAAAACGTTTATGAGCATTTTAAGGTTATTATATTTGAATTGTATATTGAAAGAGAAGATCAATTTTATGTATTGGAATTGATTCAATAATAACTTCATAATCATAATTTTTTCAAGACGTGTATTTGATCACCAAGTGTGTGGTGACTTGTTTTATAATAGAAAGTTGTGTGCTGATTAAGTGTTGTAAAAAGAAAGTGGTGCATTTTCTAGTTTATGTAATAATTATAACACTCGAAGTCGAAGAGGGTGGGGAGTGGTTGTAAAACCCGAGGCCGAAAAGGGTGAGGAGTGGTCGCCCAAATTCACATCGGAATGAGAGGATCCAAAAGTTGTGTAGGTATGGGACTGCATGGTTGAAGAAATGTTTATAAGGATTGATTGGTACGACTTATACCAATAAGATGCATTTTCTTTTCGTTAGTCTAAAAAATAAGAACTTCATAGTTAAACATGTTTGACTTGTAGTAGTAATTGGATGGATGACCTTCTTGGAAGTTTTCCAGAAAGTGTATGAGTGAGTACAAAACATGCTGAAAATACTTGTATTGGTTTGTGGGATCAGTCGGTAATCCTGAAAGTAATCTGGGGAGTTACAAATGTTATCACATCATACCTCTCCCAGTACAACATAGTTTAGGGACGAACCAAGTAGAAACTGGTGGGCATTAACACTCGATGACAAAGAGGGCGGGGAGAGGTTGTAACACTCGAAACCGAAGAGGGCAGGGGTGGTCGCTCGAATTCACATCGGAATGAGAGGATCCTGAGGTTGTACAAGTATGTGACTACATGGTTGAAGGAAGGCTTATAAGGATTGATTGGTATTACTTATGCCAATAAGATGCATCTTCTTTTTTATAGCCTAACGAATAAGAACTCCATAATCAAGCGTGCTTAGCTTGGAGTAGTATTTGGATGGGTAACCTTCGGGGAAGTTTCCCGGAAAGCATGTGAGTAAGGACAAAACATGTTAAAAAGACATGTGTTGGTTCATGGGGTCAGTTGGTATCCTTAAAGAAATCTGGGTGTTAAAATAATCATCATAGTGTTGGTGATTATCGAAAAGGGTCATTTGAATCTGGGTGATTCCAATTCCACCATAGTTGTTTGTATTTTTGTGAAATTATGGAAGTGGTGTGCTTCTTTGTTTTTGTTAAAAGATTGTAGGAGAAGTCTTAGTGTGGGCTTGTACAAAGATCTAACAATGGTGAAAATCTCTAACGGGGTGTGAGGGGACTAGATGTACCCTTGGTTGATAAGGGAAACTGGTATACATCGTTGTGTTCTTTATTTTTATACATTTGAATTATGATCTTTATTTAATAAGTTCATCAACATATTTCTGGAAAAAAAAAAGAACATCTCTAAAATAATCGAAAAATTCTTAAAATCTAATTCACTGTCTCCCCCACTTTCTTAGATTGCACTCTTATACTAATAAGCATAGGTGTTGCTCTATAACTAGGTTGGGTCCATACATTAGACTGAGTTGTGCCATAACTTCCATAGGAATCATTTGAACGTTGATAGTAGCAATAACTTGCCTCATGTCTAGTTTTGCAACAAATCTGATATTTAACATAATTCTGGTTGCAACCATGCCCACCAAAACCTTTGAACCTTCCACCATGGAATCCATGACCTCAAAATTGATTTATATGACCTTGAGGAGCAAAAATTATGTAATTTAAGGCATTATAATCAATGGAGTCGTGATCATGAAGATTAGGAGGTTGCGATGTACCTTGAGTGAGATTAACTAAAACTGCTTCAATTACTTCCTTCTTTTATTTTTCAATACGTGCTTCTTGAATGATAAGAAGATACTCTTATTCATCAAGATAGACGAAAGTAGGTCTAGTATTAATTTTATCCATTACTAAGTTGTATTCATTTAGTAAGGCTTCAAGAATAAGCTCAATTTGACCACGATGAAGAATAAGATCACTAATTGACATTAGAGTATCAACAATTGTGTGAAAACGTGCAAGAAACTTTGCAACATAACATGTACCCTTTGATAATGATCGCAGCTCCGTTCTGAGTTGTCTTAATCGTGTTTTCCTTTTCGTGTGATAATGCACATGTATTTCTTCCTAAATTTCCATGAATGACCTAGTAAAACAAATCGAGAGAGGAGAGCATAAAAGATTGTGGATAAAAGCCATGCATGTATGAGAGAGTCTTACACTTCCCATGTGACGTAGTCAGGGTTCTCTAAACCAGTATCATGATCAACAACTATGAGAAAATGTTTAGGAGTTTGCAGTGTGACAACATACTTTTCCATTTCCGTGCCATGCATAACTCCTTCTACTTATGGTTTTCATTGAAGATAGTTAGGGCTCGTTTGTTTCAACTTTTTTTAAAATGATTTTCATAGTATTATGTATTTTTGTTAAGAAATAAACATCAAATAAAAAATTGGTTTAAATAGTAATTCTTAAAATATTATTTTAGCTATTTCATCCTTTTGCTATAATTTTTTTTTGTATCAAAAGTTTAAAAAAAAATCGTTTAAATTTAAACTATTTCAAATAGTTTTTTATAAAAATCATTTTGAGATACATCTTTTTTTATAAAAAAAATTGTGATTTGACTATGTTTTAGTCGTCATTAATGTATATTTATATTATAGAATGTCATAATTAATCTTTCAATTTATAAAAAAAATGAAAAATTAAAAAAAAAAAATTATTTTTTAATGTTAAAACAAACATAGTCTCGTTTAACTTTACATAAATTCATTGCTTGAATGTGGATTCTGCTGCATTGGTGACTTCACCATGAGTTATAGTGGCTCGAGTGTTAAATATAATTCATTGTGTAAACAGATTTGATTTGATAGGATTAGATTTGATTTTAATATTTTGGGCCTTTTATGTTTTGGGCTAGTGTAAACCTAAAACTATAAATAGGGTGCCTTGCTTTGTATTCTAAAAACACAACATTAGAACTGGATTCACAGTTGCAGTATTAGCAAGTGAAGGTTCAATAAAATCAGAAATCCCACAGTTTGTGGGTAACTCAATACTTTCTCATTCTTCTCTCTTTCTTGTGTGTTCTTCTTTTCTTTTTTTCCTGTTCTTGATAATTACTTGTTATTACCATTACTATCATATTGTGGGTTTGTTCATCAATCTTGAGATCGAGATTGAAGGGAATTCTTCATAGGGTGTGAGGTGAATTTCCAACATCTGGTATCTAGAGCTCCGGTTGAGAGATTCAAGGAAGGAAAATAGTGATGGCGATGAACTATCCGAACGGCAACTTTCCCGCGACCCTGCCAATTCTCAAGAAAGGCAATTATGAGAATTGGTGCAAGCAGATTAAGGTGATCTTTTGTTATCAAGATCTTTGGGATCTTGTGAAATATGGAGTAACATCGCTTGGGGAGAACGCAACGGAGGCAGAAAAGGTTGCGCACAAAGAATTGAAGAAGAAGGATTATAAAGCACTCTTTATAATTCATCAGTGTGTCGATCCTGATAACTTTGAAAAGGTTAGTGATGTTGATTCAGCAAAAGAAGCATGGGAGATTCTTGGAAAGTCGTTTGGAGGCGCAGAGAAGGTGAAAGAGGTGAGGTTACAAACTCACAAGAGAACCTATGAGTTGCTTCAGATGGAAGACAACGAAAGCATTACAGATTTCTTCACCAGAGTTACGAAGTTGGTGAATCAAATCAAAGTATGTGGAGAAGCGCTAACGACGAAAGCAGTTGTCTCAAAGATTTTGAGATCGTTGGCTCCAAAATTCGACCACGTGGTAGTTGCCATAGAAGAGTCGAAAGATCTGTCAGTATTGACGAAGGAAAAGCTTCAAGGAACTCTTAAGTCTCATGAACAGAGGATGATTGAGAGAGCTGCAGGAAAGTCGAAAGATATGGCTTTACAGGCGCAGTCAGAAAAGGAAAGAAAAGGCAAAGGTAGCTGGAATGGCAACAAAGGAGGAAACCAGTCGAATCAGAAGAAACCTTGGAACCAAGGCAACCAAAGAGGTGGTGTTGCAGGTAAAGGAAGAGGTGGTGGTCGAAAGCCAGACAAAAGCCACATTCAGTGTTTCAATTGCCAGAAGTATGGTCATTATGCTAGTGATTGTCCAGAAAGGAAGAGAAATCAAGAGACTGATGCAAAGCTGGCGAAACATGAAGAAGAAGAAATGTTGCTAATGGTCACAACAAGAGATGAAGAAAGATTCCAAGATCAGTGGTACTTGGACTCAGGATGCTCATCACATATGACTAGGAGGAAAGATTGGTTTGTCAACATGAAGCCCTTGTCGAAGAACACCGTGAAGTTTGCAAATGACAACACTCTAGCAGCCGAAGGTGTTGGTGATGTTCTGATTATGAGGAAAGATGGAAAAAGTTCAACAATTTCCAATGTGTTGTACATACCAGGCATGAAGAGTAATTTGCTCAGCATAAGGCAGCTTGTCGAAAAGAACTACAAGGTAGTTGTCGAAGACAAGATGATGAGAGTTCTCGACACAGGTGGTAGATTAATCTTGAAGGCTCCAATGTCTCAGAATAGGACCTTCAAGATTGGACTCAATGTAATGGAGCGCAGATGTCTAGCAACTGCAGCCAGCAGAGATGAGTGGTTATGGCATTTTCGACTAGGTCATCTCAACTTTAAAGACATCAGAGAACTGAAGAGAAGAAATGTGGTTTCAGGATTACCAAAAATCGACATTTCAAGTGAAGTCTGTGAAGAGTGTGTTCAGTCGAAACAACACAAGAATAGCTTCAGCAAGGATGCAGGAAGGAAGTCGAAGGCAATACTTGAAGTCATATACTCTGATGTATGTGGTCCAATCCATGTGGATTCGATTGGTGGCAATAGATATTTTGTCACGTTTATAGATGATTACATTCGAAAGCTGTGGACTTACCTCATCAAGAAGAAAAGTGATGTTATTGAGGTTTTTCCAGATTCAAGTCCATGGTCGAAAGACAGAGTGGTCGAAAGCTGAAAATTCTGAGGACTGATGGTGGTGGAGAGTATGTGTCGAAAGAGTTCGATACACTATGTGTAAAAGAAGGGATTGTGCATGAGGTGGTGCCACCTTACACTCCACAGCAAAATGGGATTGCAGAATGCAAGAACAGAACCATCATGAATATGGTGAGAAGTATGTTGAATGGAAAGCATCTACTTAAAGAATTATGGGGAGAAGCAGTTTCGACAACAACATATATATTGAACAGATGTCCGACGAAGAAGCTTGAAGGAATCACACCAGAAGAATGTTGGTCTGGTGTCAAGCCTAGTCTCAGTCACTTGAAGGTGTTTGGATCTATAGCACATAGACATGTGCCAGATTAGTTGAGAAGGAAGCTTGATGATAAGTCGAACCAGATGATCTTGATAGGATATTATTCGACAAGAGGTTACAAGTTGTTCGACCCAGTGAATAAGCAGGTAGTGATCAGCAGGGACGTGATCATAGATGAGCTTAAAGAATGGGATTGGGCTGAGAATGCCAAGAAGGATTCAGTGAGAATCTTTTGTGAAGAACCAGCCACTGAAGTCGAAATAGAAGTTCGACAGGAACCAGTTGCAGATGAAGCAGGTTCAAGCAGACCTCGACGAACAAGACACATGCCTGCAAGGTTGCAAGAATGTGTAATTACATCAGATGATGTAGTCGATGAAGAGGGTGAGTTGGTACATTATGCTTTCTACGCAGATGTCGAACCAGTCAATGCAGTTGAGGCATTGAAAGATTCGAAGTGGATGAAAGCAATGATTGAAGAGTTGGAGTCCATCGAAGTCAATGATACCTGGTCACTTGTCGAATTGCCGCAAGGCAAGAAGGAAATTTATGTGAGGTGGGTTTACAAGGTGAAGGTAAATCCTAAAGGAGAAGTAACTCGACACAAAGCGAGACTTGTGGCGAAAGGATTTCTTCAGAAGGAAGGAATCGACTTCGATGAAGTATTCGCACCTGTTGCTAGAATCGAAACAATCAGGTTGGTTGTTGGTCTAGCAAATATGAACAACTGGCACAAATGTCAGATGGACGTGAAGTGTGCATTCCTTAATGGCCCCTTAGACGAAGAAGTTTATGTTGCACAACCAGCTAGGTTTGTGAAACAAGGCGAAGAAAGAAAGGTGTACAGGCTTCATAAAGCCTTGTATGGACTTAAGCAAGCTACAAGAGCTTGGAATAAGAGAATCGACAGCTTCTTAAGGGAGAAGGAATTTGTGAAGTGTACAACTGAACATGGAGTATATGTAAGAAGAAGCAATGGCGAATTGCTTATACTATGTCTCTATGTTGATGATTTGTTGATAATAGGGAGTTGCAAGAAGGAGATCGAAGATTTCAAACATGACCTTAGTGAGGAGTTTGAAATGTCAGACTTGGGAAATCTCTCATATTTCCTTGGCATCGAATTCTACAAGACAAGTAGAGGTTTGATGATGCACCAAAGAAGATATGCAGGCGAAATACTCAAGAGATTTGAGATGCAAGATTGCAACCAAACTTCGACTCCAGCTGAGCCTAAATTGCAACTGTCGAAGGATTCAGATGAAGATGATGTCGACCCAACCCAATACAGAAGACTTATTGGGTCACTTAGATACCTTTGTCACACAAGGCCTGACTTAGCATACAGTGTTGGTATGGTAAGTAGATTCATGCAGAAGCCAAAGGTATCACACCTAGCAGCGGCGAAGAGGATACTGAGGTATCTGAAAGGAACTCTCGACTATGGCATTTTATTTCCAGCAGCCGATGAAGGAAAAGAATGCAAGTTATTGGGATACACAGACTCCAGTTGGTGTAGTGATGCTGAAGATCGAAAATCCACAGCTGGTTATGTGTTTATGTTAGGTGGTGCACCAGTTGCTTGGAATTCGAGAAAGGAACCAGTAGTGGCATTGTCATCATGCGAAGCAGAATATATAGCTGCTTCTCTTTGTGCATGTCAAGCAACTTGGATGGTGAACTTGGTCGAAGAAATCACAGGGAAGAATCATGGAGCAATTACCATGAAGATAGACAGCATGTCAGCTATCAACTTGGTGAAGAATCTAATAGCTCATGGTCGAAGCAAGCACATCGAAATGAGGTTCCATTATCTTCAAGAGCAGGTAGCAGAAGGGAAGATGAAGTTGGAACACTGCAGAACTGAGAATCAGATTGCAGATATCATGACGAAGGGAGTGCAGGTCGAAGCCTTCAGAAGACTAAGAGCCATGATGAATGTAGACAGTTTAGACACAATGAATTAGGTGGTGTGTTAAATATAATTCATTGTGTAAACAGATTTGATTTGATATGATTAGATTTGATTTTAATATTTTGGGCCTTTTATGTTTTGGGCTAGTGTAAACCTAAAACTATAAATAGGGTGCCTTGCTTTGTATTCTAAAAACACAACATTAGAACTGGATTCACAATTGCAGTATTAGCAAGTGAAGGTTCAATAAAATCAGAAATCCCACAGTTTGTGGGTAACTCAATACTTTCTCATTCTTCTCTCTTTCTTGTGTGTTCTTCTTTTCTTTTCTTTTTTTCTGTTCTTGATAATTACTTGTTATTATCATTACTATCATATTGTGGGTTTGTTCATCAATCTTGAGATCAAGATTGAAGGGAATTCTTCATAGGGTGTGAGGTGAATTTCCAACATCGAGAAGCTAAAAATGGTATAGCCATGAAAAAGACGAAGAAAACATACCCAGAAAAGTTCTATAACACCATGATAGAAGTGGAAATCAGAGATTTAAAATTTTAGAATCTAATCAATTTGATTAGAGGGAGAGAGTTTTAAAATTTTAGAATCTAATCAATTTAGTTGTAATCAATCTCTAGAGTGAGAGTATTTATAAAGCGGTTTTAAGTAACTTGTTGTCAACAAAATTCAATTAGTTGTAATCAATCTCTAATTGAATTCTGTTAAGAACAATTCAATAGAAAGGAAAATGGAATTAGGCCAAAACCTGATTCCTAATATACAATTCAATAGAAAGGAAAATGGAATTAGGCCAATACCTGATTCCTAATATAAGAAAAGCCTACTACTATATTCCTAATAACCTTTTATTAGGATCCAAGAGGTTGATAATATATTTTTTTATTCATACAACTTAAATAATTGATAGAAGGGCAATTAAATGTATAAGGGTGAAGTTATGTGTTAGTACATATGGTCTTCTAAATTTTGAAAAGAGATGAATAGATTTTCACGCAGAAATTAGTTATAAAACCTTGTTTGAGTTTTTGCTATTGGACAATTGTACTTTAGGAACTCTCTAAAATTGAATGCAAAGCACAAATAGCAATAGTTAAAAGGCAGTAAATAATTAAAAAGCAATAAATAACCAATTATGTGATTAACATTAAGATTTTGTTTATTAGTACTAATTAATTTGAACCTGAAGTATTATTCTACTAAATTATATTACACAATTATGAAAAAAAATAAGGGGGTACTTTTTTCTATTTTATGGGGTGAGGGTGAACATATAGAAAATTTGAATTCGTCTTTGATATTTTCGGAAATGCATCTTCGGAAGCACCTAAAATGTGCACAACATTTTTTAAGCCAACGATCCACTTCGTATTTGTTTAATAATGGTCCAAAGATACATCTGCAGAATCCCCCATGTTTCTCCTCTATCGCTTGTACCCCCAAGAAATTTTGTGCCTCCAGTAAGATGCTTTACGAGGCG
Organism: Lathyrus sativus; assembly: GCA_963859935.3. NCBI lineage: Eukaryota > Viridiplantae > Streptophyta > Magnoliopsida > Fabales > Fabaceae > Lathyrus > Lathyrus sativus. The sequence goes on from OZ012739.1 coordinate 637,286,109, forward strand.
ATCATGCCAAAATTGCCTTCTGCAATGTCTCCTCTCTATGGAATCTCTTTCAATCGCAATACACTGACAAACCAACAATAGGTCCACTGGTTTAGGTGGTGTTCCCGCGACATCTAGTGACATGTACGGATGTGAGACTTGATAAAACCATTGGATGCAGCCATGTGGATAAGCCCGTGGTTTACCTATTGGTACACTGCGTGCCTCATCTAGTACCAGATGATTATAGAAACCATCGAGTATGGCATCAAAATATTTGTGGAAAACTGTCGGAGGTGCAGATGTGGAGGGATGTCTTGGAATAATCTTAAGAAACCCAAACCGGTGCATGACCCGCTCAGACAGATGTGGATACATCAAATGCGACCCATAGGCCAACCATCTAGAGTAGAAGATTATGTCGTCCAAGGGATGCTTCTGATGGTGACTGTCATATGGGAAAAAGCATATGTCATCTGTAACACTCCACTTCCCAAATTAAAATAAAACGCGATTGAGTCAAATAATTATCAGAGTTTCCATTCCAAAAGTGGGATATTACATTCACAAATTCAATAAAACACTTCTTTGTATGGATTTCAAAATAAAGCAGCGGAAAATTATCATTAATATATCATTCACGGCCATCCGCCAAAATACACCCAAATCATACATCATTAAGATTCACCAAAATACGATACGTCATAGGAATACAACAAATTTAACATAAAATAAATAAACTCCCAAGTCCAGTGTTACGTATCAGAGCATCCTACGACTCGACTCGCACACCACTATCCAAACTAGCTAAGCACCTAGATTATCTGTACTTCCGAACAAGCACAGACCACAACAACAACAACAGAGGGGTGAGAAAACATGATCACAATTATCGGTAATATAATACATGAATAAAAATGAAATAAATAAAAAAAATCATCACTCCACCAACATCAAACAGGACCTACTGTCCAAACATCAATCCAACATATCATAATGCAAGAATGCAACCCAACACATGCATGCGGTACCGACTCAACATCACTGATGGACACCGGGCCATCAATCCTCCACAAGGGAGCACATCATAAACAGAATAGATCACTTACGCTCCTCCTGATACATGATCTATCCCCACAATTCTCCACAAAGGAGTACGGGTGAATCACTTACGCTCCTCCTGAGACATGATTCAACTCCACAATCACTGATGGACACTAGGCCATCAACCCTCCACAAAGGAGCACATCATCATCACCGATGGACACTGGGCCATAAACCCTCCACTAAGGAGCACATCATCATATCATAAGAGAGTACGTTTGAATCACTTACGCTCCTCCTGAGACATGATTCAACCCTACCAAGACACCATGCTATGCACAACGCACAAACATCAAGCACGCTAAGTGCACACGATCCTACTGATCACATCACCATACATCATACATATGTATATATATATATATATATATATATATATATATATATATATATATATATATATATATATATATATATATATATATATATATACACACCAATCAATTATATCAACCAAGATAAATAATAGGGAAATCCCATTCGACACTGAGTACACACGATCTCCCCGATCACCTCACTATGCATCATATACATATTACATATATATGTCTTACTCACCAATTAATCATGTCAATTAAATTTAATATTTCATAATTCACCTTTCCATATTAAGTATACTCTCTTTACCTCTAAACAACATCTCTCGACCTATCACAACCCAAGGAATCCTACAAAACGAATCACAAGGCAAAACAGCACAAAAATCACATTTTGTCACGCTCGCTGGCTCACTCGTCTAGCGAGGCTTCAGCGAACGCTCGCTGCCTCATTCACCTAGCGAACCTGCTAGTGAATGCAGACAGTGGCTACTGGAAGTGTTTGCTACCCAACTCGCCTAACAAATTCCTAGCGAATGCTCGCTACTAGCTCGCTCAGCGAAGGTGCTGGCGAATGTCTGCAATTTCACAAATCCTCACTGTTCAGAAATTCATCAGAAGCTCAAAAATCGTCTGATTCTCACCACACCAGTCCCAGTAGTCTTAGCCTAGTATTCTACGACTAAACCATATTGTTTATTCCAGGCCTTACCCGATAAAACACCAACTCTACCGATTAAATCATTTCGACCTAAATGGTAAACTACTCAGAACACCCAACAAATCCCTACATTCATCACATGCAAGGCTGGAACAACAGAATTTCACCAATTCCTAACAACATAAACACAATTCATCCATGGAAACAACAATCAGAATACAACAGCATCTTAATCATGATCATCAAATCCCTATGGGGCTAAGGAATTCCCAACTACCCCATTCATGCAATTACCAATTTTAACCCGTTTCTCCCCCTTACCTCGATTGATTGCTTCGATCAATGAAAACTTCCAAGAATCGGATTACTCTCCCTTGTTCTTCTTCCTCTTGTTCTTGTTCTTCTTCCTCACTTTTCTCCCAAATAGAGTGTGTTCCTCTTTTTCTTTCTAACTCACCAAATACCCCTTATCACACTTATTCCCCATTTCTTTTAATTCTAATAATATTAATAATAATAATAATAATACCATTACTATTAATTATCAAATTATTATCATTATTAATTATTTTATATTAATATTAAAGGCTATAGCTTCTTAAACAATCCCCACAAAAGATACGCCAAAAATAAGATAACACCAGAAAGATTAAATAATTAAAATGGGTGTTACATCATCTGCTATAGTGCGGTCAATAAACACCTGGAATGGCTCTATCGCCTGATTCCCTTTATATCGGGTAAAGGCGGAAGCATATGGCTAATCCTCAGTGTAGTTCATCGCAAGTTCCCACCCGAATATGCGAAGAAAGTGAGATATGATTCACGCATGAAAATGGTTTAAATAAAATATTAGTAACAAATGTAACATGTGTTTTGTGAAAGATTAATAATAGTAACAATTGCAAATAAATTACCGTAAATAGTGTGCAACTTCTAGTCATATGACTTGTCTTCTAGAGACAAGTTTCACCTAATTTGGAGTGTAGATAAACCAAACACGTGGCCTCTCAGTTCCACTCTTGGGCCCGCTCTAAGTCAGTGAAGTATGACACGTAGACCACATCGACGTAGGTTGCACTTTTGTCCACAAATATTGTCGTGTCAACCAAGTATGGGAAGTATGACCGCAATGCACATCATATGCGGAACAAAAACTGCTCCTTATCTCCTTCAACCTTCACTACAGCAACCATGTGGTATTTATAGAGGTTCGCCAGGTGTGAAATCGGGCATGAGCGCCTCTCATGGCATCAAACTCCTCTTGGTCCTAATTGGCTTAACTTCTAATAAGTTCACCATCAATTCAAGTGCCTCGCCTCTGTCGATCCGAGAATGGTTTTGTTATATTTCCCTAGATATCATCAAGGGTGATGGACATCTCACCATGAGGGATGTGAAAAGATGAGGCCTCTATGTGCCAAGTCTCCACAAAAGCCAACAACATGCCATGGTTAATGATCATGTATCTACTGGTACATAAATTTGTCAACCCAGAGTAACAGACATAATCTTGAAACCATATGTTTGCATTCAATTCCAGGTTCAAAATCTTCCTTGCATGGTTTACAGATTGTACATTTTCACGCTCCTATAAAAATAAATACATTAACATAAGTTTCAACTCAATTATTATAAAACTGATGTAATATGAAAGTAAACCAATATACCTCTCATTCCCACACATGCCTAGCATCATGTTCAACATATAGAGGAAGTAATGAGGTGTCATAGGGGCCTCCTAGAAAACTATTAGAAACGAGATCATCAGCAACAGGGGCTTCATAAGCTTCATAAGCTTGAGGGCCAACAAGAGACACGTGCCCTCGTAAGGTCGAGACCTGAAACACCTGACCTTGTGAAGTTTAAGTCACACGACCATGTGAAGTCGAAACTTCCGCGTCAAACGAACTAGCACTAACTCATGACCTCTAGTGTGTTGCCTTCTCCCTGCAAACAGACACATGTTGGGATACAAGACAGTGCCTTAACCTATCATGGTTTTAGGTCATTGTTCCTATAATACAAAACATAAATAATATCAAAATAAAGGAAGATGAATTTCGGAGATGCATCTCCGTAAAACAAAACAAAAAAAACAAAATCCAAATATATCGGAGGTGCATCTCGGTAAAACTGGAAAGGCAAAAAATTCTAAAAAATACCGGAGATGTATCTCCCTAAAAATGTGTGATAGCATAAATTTTTGAAAAAAACACATAAGATGCTTTAAACACCAACAAATTTGTATGCATGTCTAAACGAAGTGCCTACTTTGAGTATAACTACAAACTAATGCATTTTAAACAACTTATTTACCTAATACATGCATACAATTCAAAAATAGAAAGAAAATGAGAAACTTATCGATTGAGAGTTCTTGTGCAAAACCTTGAATGAAGTGAATGGAATCTACTGGGATTGATTGCAATACAGTTAAAGTAATGTTGAAGCTTGAAAAATGGCATTGTTGATTCTTGTTCACGAACTCTGAAGTTTAAGTGTTTTTAATAGTGTTGAAAATGAAGAATGGCGGGAAGAAGTTCTGACGCGAGGTATATCATTAAATTGCGTTCGGAGATGAATCTCCACAAAACTCACTGAGCTTAAAACCTTGAGCTTGCAAATAAGAATTTTTACGAAGATGCATCTCCAAAAATATTTTTGAAAAAAATAGTGTCTCACTCGAAAAAGTGTTAGAGATGTGTAATCTAAATGCTTTCAAAAACACACCTCCAAAATTTAGAAAATTTTATGACTTTTTTACGTGATGAACTAGCACCCCTGAAAACGGGAAAAATAACCCAAAAAACGATACATAACTTAATGAGTATGCACATACAAAACTTCTAAACACAATTATAAATTTATAAGAGACAAAAAAAAAATCAACATTTTATGAAACAAAAGTGTTTTATGTAAGATTTTTTATTGAGGGTAAAAAAATTCCTTCAAAGAAATATTTTATTTTATAAATTTATACAACATTTAATTAAATATAATCATAAATTAAAAGAGATTGGGGCCAGAAGTTTGGGGGAATTTCTTAATTTTCCATTAATACTTAGTCACCAAGCGAAATTATTTAAATGTCTCTAATTTCTGGAGATGCATATTCGGACGTACCAAAATTTGAATGAACGTTGAAATTTTTCGGAGATGCATCTCTGTAACAGTTTAAAACATTCAATATATCCCACTCAGAAGCAATTATAGATTTGAATTGGAGCGGAGATGCATCTCCGTGAATATTCCAGAGATACATCTCTGTAACGTATTAGCACTTAGTCTTTCATATTATATTTTATTTATATGTATTCAGATGAAGATTTAAACTATACCGTACAATCCAAAATAAAAAATTTATGTACATAATTTTAGATGATCCAAAAAATGTCATAAATAAAATATCAATAAATGTCAAGAATGTCATACAATCGAGATCAATACAGTAGAAAAACCATAAAAATAAAATACATGTCATAGTACTACTACTATATACTAAGACACTATGTATGTCTAACTACCTCTTATCGACATCCTTTGTCTCGTCTACCTCCTCGTCCATCAATCCTCCTTGTCCTCTGACGTTGTCTCGGTACAACAATGCCTCATATGTCTCCGTCATGATGGCATCTAAGACCTGCCTCACATCAGACCTATCAGGAAAGATACACTTGTTAATGTCTGCCTATGCAATCCTAATTATACGACGACACCTAGGCAAGACATTCTCAACATGATCTAATTGTGCTTGCTCCTCCTTTAGTATCTCTTGATGAATTGTTCTCGACAGATCTCCTAGAGCAACATACACCATGTACGGATGTGACACCCTGAAGAACCATTTGATGCACCATTTGATGTAGCTCCAGTAGCTCTTAGCTATGGTAGTCTGTGTCTCCTCTGGTACCATATGAATATCATAATCATCAAATATGTCTTATATCGGTCTACGTGTCAAGGCAGAAGGAACAAAGACAGTAGAGTGTCGTCAGCATCTACAGTAGGTGACACTGGTAAAATTTGACGTGTACTGGATAATGGAGGGAGTGATGTATCAGAAGGTGAATCTCGTCTACTACAAAAAGAAGATAGAGTGGCATGAGGAGAAGCACGAGTCTCAGAAGTAGATGGCTCTGCCTGGACCTCTCGTGTCTCCGTTTGTCCTCTATCAGCCATTATGCGTGTAAGTAAGATAGACTGTTAGTGCAGTCAAACAACACACAAGCAAAAAGAATTTAAAAAAATATATATTGCAGGAAGTGAGAAACTAAAACATTGTATCTCCAAAATTTCTTGTTACTCAAGTTGCGTCAATGGTGTCAATGTACCCCATGCAATCTCAAAAAAAAAACTTGTACAACTAACTCTCCGCTTCAATTTACCTTCAACAATTGTAAACAAAGATCTCCTAAATTCTTTAAAATGTATATCGCTTTCCACCAGATTTAATTTTTGGACAAACCAAATTGCTGTAAATTTCCCTAATCATGTTGATCCTTCATCACATTATGAAAATACTTTTTGAAAGCCATTTGTATTTGTGAACAGCAGTGTGATTCTTGTAACATTAGGTTATATTTCAGATTCTAGATGTGTATGCTGGCGGAGGAAGATGTTACACAACTCACTGTCTCAGCCCAGAGATTACCAGTCATTGTTTTCCTTATGACTTAAGACAGAACTTATCTTATGAATCCAAATTACATGTATATAGATTGTGAAGAAGAGATGAATTATAAGTCTCAATAGTCAATATAAGTCAACCTAGCCTGTTGTATAAATGATACAAGACACCACTAGAGGATATTCAAGGGATAACGAGTGGATAAATATTTCGCATATAACATATTACAGAAAACTGAATCCTCAACCGAAGCCAATTTCAGTAGGTACTATAACTTCTGGAGTTATTTTTCCTCAACCTAGTAACATTCTACCAAGAAATTTTTTACAAGAGAATCTACACTGCTGAAAGGGCAAGAGCCCTAGGTTCTTTAATGGTACATCTTTTGAAGAGCTTGTGGAAGATTCAATACAATTTCTGCATATGCTGGGATAGGAAACATAATATAAAATCATTAGCATGCGAGATAATTTAAAAGAAGAGCAATAGACACATATCAGAATCAAGTGAAATGCATGTTAACTCTGGACTCTAATTTCATTAAGGTACTATTTGTCCGATAACCATTGAAGACAAAAGGCTAAAAATAAGACATTATTTTTGTTAGAACTAAATAAACATGTAGATATTCTAATATTTTAGATTGCAAGTATTTTTAGAATATACAACTTCCTAGATTAGTGTTTATTCATTAGACACTTAATGTCTAGATTAGTATTTTATTGATTAGACATTCAATGTATTTGTTGTAACACCGTTATAAATATACGTAGGATGATTCAAGGATAGACACACATAATATTAAGAGTTTACATGTATCAGTGGTGGTTTCTTGGGTTGCTCTGCATTTTACTTCTTAAATTTATATAATGTACAGCCACTGTTTTATATACTTTTAAGCTGGTGATATAACCACTTGGCCCAAGCACCACCACTAAATGACGCACAATCTTCCGGCAAACAGAAGGTCGTATTCCTGAACCAAACCTCATGTGTTCAGACTCGAAAAAACGGTTTTTCTGTGAGAAAGAATTGGCACTTAGTTGAAATGGGTTGAAACGACTTGTAGCATGCTCCTTCACAATAATATTCATGTTGTTATGAGAAAGAATAGGCACGCTCCTTCACAATAATATTCGTGTTGCTATGAGAAAGAATCGGCACGCTCCTTCACAATAATTTTCATGTTGCTATGAGAAAGAATAGGCACGCTCCTTCACAATAATATTCATGTTGCTATGAGAAAGAATAGGCACTTCGTACCATGCTCCTTCACAATAATATACCTCTTCGTTTTTGGGGAGATGTGATCCTTACAACTTGCACTTAATCAATCACATGCCCTCCTATGAACTCAACAACTAGGTACCATATTCCATTTTGTTCTCCCAACATCTTTACTCTCTACCGTTCTGCGACTTTGGATGCACATGTTTTGTTCATGATACTACTCCAACTAAAGATAAACTTGTTGCAAAATCCCTCAACTGCCTATTCCTTAGCTACTCTCTTCTGTAGAAAGGTTCTAAATGTTATTCCTCAGATCTTTGGCGGTATATTGTCTTTGCCGATGTCAGCTTCTTCGAGACTCGTCTTTCTTTCATTATACTTCTGAAGAGCTCAATAATTCTAGTCAATCACAATCCTTCTCTCCATAGGTCATAACCCTTCCCGTTGTACCTACATGTGTCGCTATCCCCACACATGCCCTTCGCACCAATCAACAGAGGCCACATCCACCATTTGTTCCTTAAAACTCATTTGGATTATCATTGATATCTACATCCTTGTCTATTCCTAAAACTCCATATGAAGCTATGTCTGGCCCTGAATGGTGACAGGCTATGGTAGATGATATGGTCGTCTTGCACTCCAATGATATATGGTTGTCGATGGGTTAATACAATTAAAGTTGGGTGAGATGGAAAGATTGACCGCTTGCCTCATAGGAAAGAATACACACAAATATTTAGCCTTGACTATGGAGATACCTTCTCTACGGTTGCCAAGATCGCCTCTATCCGCCAAGTTCTTGCTTTAGCTTATATTCATCAATGGCCGCTCCATCAACTAGCCATCAAAAATGTCTTCCTACATGGTGAGTTACGGAAGGAGGTGTACATGGCATAACCACGAGGATTAAGTGTTAATAATGTTTTTTCTCACCTCATCTACCAACTTCACCGATCTCTTTATGGCTTGAAATAATCTCTCCTCGTGTTTGGTTTGGCATGTTTAGAATTGTGTTCCAAGAGTATGGCATGACTAGATGTGATGTTGATTACAATGTCTTCTTTATGCATTCTTCACCAACCACTTGCCTCTACCTGCTAGTCTATGTATACTACACTCCTATGGATCCCAGCGCCAAACTACTATCAGGTCTGGGGAGCCACACGAAGTCCCTGGTAGATATCGACATCAAGTTGGCAAACTTGTTAGTACTTGGTAGTAGACATGTTGTTAGTAGGGTGTATGTTAGGAAGGGTAAAGTGGAAATTAAACTTATAGTTATAACTATCAGTTGTAACAAACGAGTAACTAAGTTTGTTAGTAAAACAGAAATATACATAGTAGTTACAGTTGTATGCAACAGAAGAATAACTAAGTAACTAACTATGTTAGTAAAACAAAATTATAAATAGAAATTGGAGGGAAGGGATAGTTAGTTTTTGGAGCTCAATTGTAATTGAAAAGTGGCTTTCTCGAATCAGCTAGTTTATTGCATACTCTGAATTCCTAGAGAACTCTTAACTTAATCCCTTGTACCAGTTGAACCTTTCAAAACTTAATTACCTCACAATGATCATACCAGACATTACTTTTGTTGCCAATGTGGTTAACCAATTTCTAAAAGCTTGATGTGATAACCATTGGATTGTTGTGATCCCATTCTTAAGTATATGAAGAGTCCACCATTACTTTATGAAAAAAAGGATAACATCCAAATTGAGGGTTATTCTGCTGTTGATTGGGGAAGTTCACCAGTAGATAGAAGATTCACTTTAGGGTATTGTATCCTCATTGGAGGAAATTTGATCTCAAGGCGGAGCAAGAAACATAACATAGTTGCAAGGTCTAGTGCAGAAACAGAATATCATGCTATGGCAGCAACTTGTGAACTCACAAGGCTAAAACAATTAATTACTCAAACAGCACAAGTCAGGAGACGACAAGGCAATGAGACTAATATGTGACAACCAAGATGACATTGCATATCGCCTCCAACCCAGTTTTTCATGAAAGAACTAAGCACATAGAGATCGACAGTCATTTTGTGAAAGATAAGATTCGTTCAGGAAAAACTAACTAATTATGTTAGTTCAAATGATCAATTTGATGACATATTTACTAAATCTCTTAGAGGACCTCGGGTTGAATCTATCTGTAACAAGCTTGGTGCATATAACATGTATGCTCCAGCTTGAAGAAGAGTCTTAGAATAAATAAACCTGAAGATATTCTAGATTGATCATTAGAATTCCTAAAGTATACAACTTCCTATTAGTGCTTATTCATTAGACATTCAAAACAAATAGTGTGATCTAAGTATAGGCACACATACATAATATAAAGAGTTTCCCAGTTTTCTTGTAATTTAACCAAAATAATATAGTTTTCACCTTCTGGTAGACTCATAGTCCGTAAGGCATCTTCTGCATAGGATAGTCGGACTGGGAGAGGATGATTTCCTGAGACTCCATCTTCCATCCGGTTCAACGTTGTAGTTGAATTTTTATTCAACATTGGCCAGGCTAGCACTGTAACTCTAGTTGGAAGCACCGAAATGAGATCCGTGTATCGAAGGCTGACTGTCACTTTGCTACAAAAACATAAAATTTTGATCAATCAAGGTGAGAAAACAAGAGAAAATATAGGAAAATGGAAGAAAAAAGGGACAAAAAATTAAGTCATGAGAATCAGAAAGAGTGTATTATACCAATGATTTCATTGTACTAACATTTGAAGGAAGGAGAGAAAAACTTCAATGTTTACGATTACATAATTGAAGAAAAAATTATATGACATTAACTCACTAACCAATCAAAATCTTCCAATACAAACTCGATCATGTGATGAGGAAGGCTATGATACAGCTCTCCAATTTGATTTCCATAAAGTTCCTTTATAAGTCTGACCTGCATGAAATTTGTAAGAGGCAAAAAGTTAAATGTTAGTTTGTAACAAAATAATATATGTACTAGATACTTACAAATAGTCAAAAACTTGGTTCTTTACCATCCAAATTATTTCTCAGGAATTTCCAAATATTCAATTAATAAATTCAGTTTTAATAGGCAAACTGTGATCTAGCATAGCCTGTAACCTTGTGAATTATAGTTCTTGTGCATGCCAGCCATGCCCCAACTTTGAACATAGCATTGATTTTTAGACGTTGTTCGGGAGTTCGGAGGGTAAGGGAAGAATTGCCAAAATAGAAAATATTCAAGATGATCGATCATATACCATCTAATAGTTTACATACCAAGAAAACTAAGTGATGCCCCAAGCAACAGCACCAAGTTTAATATCTTCCACAATCAATGTGTACTTAAATGGCATTGACAGATGAACTGCAACCCATAATCCGAGATACTAGCGTTTAACATGCTCTAACATATTATTTTTTTGTTGGCACATTTAGGTTGTGTTTGAACAATTAAAACATGTATGGTTGTTTTAGTGTAAATTTTTTGCTCCATGTGTAACATACAAGTCCATAAGGATCATGATGGCAATATGCTTAATACCAAAAATGAACATATCTCTCTAATGATTACATACATGGGTAGTCTACCTGTTCCCGTCTATCCACGTATGCCTGCAATAGATCTCCAACATGATCTATGAATTTCTGAATGCCAACCAATAGAAACGATGTTTAGAAAAAATTCAAATAAACATGGTCCATGGTAACATATATAACTGATTTTACCATAGCATTGGATGAAAGGAGATCATTTTCTATTTGATGTATTGGCAAGAAATATGGAAGTGTGTGCTCAAGGACAGTCATCTTTTCAAGAAACGACTTGCTCTCCAGTACACAGTGGTAAAACTCACAAGATTCACCTGGCAATAAATGAACAGATATTATCATTAACAAATGGGAAATGGAAGAAGCGTGTAGAGAAATATCCAGCCTCTGTCGGTGTTATTCATAATATCACATCATGAATTAGCCAAGTCATGAACAATTTAATTCCAAAAATTACCGGCAAAAGATGTCTCATACTGTATGCCAATTCTTGCCCCTTCCAAACAGCAAATTACCTGCTCTCAAATACACAACCAATATCAAAAAGATTATTTATCATGAAGTTAATACATAAAATAACAACTAATCCAAGTAATGCAACCAAAAGCTAGACAGTCCAAATATTTTTTGGGTGGGGACACAACAAACACCACCTTCAAGCCATATAACATTAACATGAGTCAGCTATATGCATCAAATGTCACCATGAATACCTTCTAAAACTCATTTTATGATTTGGACTAATTTTTTTTTACCAATGTCCCTTTCATAATTCATAGTCACCTAATTCGCAATTCGTTTCAATACTAGGTTCAGATAGTCAACCCTTGAAGTATTGAGTATGTGGAGGGTATACATAACCGGTACATTATTGGTAGATTATTGGTTCACTATCAATAAATTTTGTTTTTCTAATAGTAAAATAAAATAGTTATCACCAAAAATCATATGATAAATAAAAGCTAACTTCAAATACTAAAAGATTTAATTTTGTAAGAGTAAAGATACTACATTTAAAGAACTTTATCCCAAAAAAAAAGACAAACTTGAAAAGTTATCTAAAAAGTAAAAACAAAGGAAAACTTAAAAATACATAACATATCAGGATTTCTTTAGTATGTAAATTAAAAATTGGTGAACTTTTATTTTTCGTAAAAATTTAATTTAATCTAAAAATATTTTGATCAAATTTTATTTATAAATTATTTTAGCCACAACTTTGCTGTTTAGAAGAGATAATGGTTTTATTAGCATTTATTTAAAAGTCACGATCTGAGAGTTGCGGCTTTTAAAAGAACATCACACTACAATTAACATTTAATATATTAAATTTAAATGGCATTCTTTTTATTGATAATTGTTAAGAAACGTGGTTGGATCTAAGTCAACTCTACAAAATGGGTGGAAAGGGTGAGAGGATTGCCCCCATTTATAAATACATGTTCAGGCCATATATTATCCAATATGAGACTTTTAACACACCCTCCATCACGCTCAGAACTAGACAACTAGGGCGTGGAAATAAATGGTGGCTGGCCTGATAGCAAAAACCATAATAGGTGGCCCACCGGATCTTAAACCAGGCTCTTGATACCATTTATTGGATCAAGAGGAAGAGCATCAACATTGGACCAAGAGTAACACAAGTGAGAGAGACCACATATTCACCCAAAACGTTAAGGTGATAGGTGTGTGAGTTCTCCCACTTATAAATACTCAAGTCTCCACATTTATAACCAATGTGGGACTCTAACTCACACTTGACTTATTATTCTCAACTCAACTTATTATTCTCTAACATTTGTATATTTTTTACTTTTATTTAATGTATTATGTACTAGTTTTGTATGAAAACATACTCCCTCGCAAGTGTTGATCTTGTCAAAACACAGGCCGTTGCTTTTGTTTATGATTTGCCTGCATCTATATACGTACATGCATCATATATTTATGAATTCACAATTTATCTTTAACTTTGTAGTATTCCCTTTTTTTTCTCTAATTATTATTATATACAACTTGTAGTTGTACTACTTTAGAATTGAAATTGTAAGCACACAAAATTAATATATTATATTATTTGATAAGTCTTTTTTATTTACACAATAATATATAACATTCGTATTTTAGAAAGAAAAAAATTATAACTATTTTGTAGGCTTATAAAATAAAAAATAAATTTAGTATGATATGTATTTTCAAGTGTATATATGTCATAATTTTTTTAATATAGACTAGCTTTACAGTCATGTGGTTCAGCAAGTCATCCAGGGTCCAACAAGTGATCTAGTATTTTGATCGGGTCGATCACTGGTCCAAGGTTTAAAACACTGGCTCTTTAACCTATTCTCTTACCCCCCACACTTTCGTCAGTACATAAATTGATACTCTCGCCCACATAACTTAAATTTGGATAGTATTGAAATATTGTTTAAACCTCATCTGCCTATATTTACTTCTCTACTGTCTATAATGCTTGAAATATCTGCAACTTATTACAAATATAATCTGCTATTACTGAAAACTAAGTAGCCACCATGAAAAGTTAGGCAGGGATGTAATATCATAATATTTACCTTGTTTCCAGTTTTGTAAGTAATTTTTTCCTGAGGGCTTGTTAATATGTCAGTGTCCCCAGACATTGCTTTTCTGTCTGTCTCTATATGCACCTGAAAAAGAATACATTTTAATGGGTCAAAAATTATCATGAACATCAACAGTGAAAGTCAAACAAGTGATTACTATGGAGAACATCAAGGACAAGTATCAGAACTGGCAGAACACGAGTAAAAAATGAAGGTATCAATCACATAATCACACCTGCTCTCTTATTGTAGCTAGTAGACCATCATTCCACTGCTCCCCATCTAAATATATCTCTGCATAAAAAAGGAGTTAGAAAACATTTTTCTGGATACCTCTAAGGAAATGAATTAACAGTGGAAGTTGGTAAGACTTTTTTAGATTAATGGTTAATCAATACTTTTTCTATGTTCAGCTCTCTTCTGTCAATCTACGCACACACAAAAAAAAAAAAAAAAACTACTGTCATTTATTCTACTTGAACAGCTAACATTAATAGCAAAATGATCTTTAATTTTACTTAGGGTCCAGTTCAATTCTAGTCGGTATAAATAGTGTAATATTCAGGCTTTTAAACAGTACTATTTAAAACAATAGATGATTAAACACTCAAATATTGACTTATAAGCCACTCAGCCAGGCTGCACCAAATAACAGAAGGCACTGAAGAATAATATTTTCTAGTTATTTGCAATGCTTTATTGGTAATTGTGTAACAAACCAACCCAGCCAGCACTTTGCACCCTCATGCCTGCAGGCTTGTCTTATATGTGTAAACAGTCATTTTAGTCTCCAAATGATACAAGTGACATCACTCAGATCCTCCAATCAAAGTTGATATTAGTATAGTTCGTCAATAACAAAAAAGTAACATCGAGTCAACCTGGTGCACAGCCTGTGAGAAGCCCATTCATGAAGCTTCAAATTTAGGAACTAAATTGATATCACAATTTGATAAATGGATATTGATGTCAATTTTATTTCGAGGATGAAACTGATATCACTTTCTATGGAAAATGAATTCAAGCATAAACACAATAAATTGAAACATATTGAAACATGAAAATCGAAAATGGAGGATAAAAATTGAAATTCCTATCAGCTAGACAAAAATGTAACAGGATCTCAATGGGTATGTAACAAGAAACAAAGCAGTGCCAGTCTGTCAGAGACTGTCCATTATAAATAGGAATCTACCTTCAGTTTGAGAAGCTCGTGCAGCTTCGAATTCTTTCTGTAGACGCTCAAATGCTATCTTGTCAGAATCCCTGCTGACTTAGTGAATATTAAAAAAAAATGTCTATACTTTACTGCAGCAAATAACAATTAATGGACATTTGGAAACGATAATTTTTTATTTAGGCACCCTTATAATGGGGACTAAGATATTCATCGAGGAAAAGAGAAGAAAACTAAACACCTTATAATAAGCAGGTAAGCCTTGAATGTGTATAAAGCAGTTTAAAATACATATTAGAAATTGCATAAAAGCCAATTATGTGGAAACATTGAAAATCACATTGCAAGAAAAGCTCACTTTGTGAGCTGACCTGCGTTGTAAACGAGAAAAAGCTGCCCTAGTACATGAGATTCTGCCATTATGGGAGGACCAAAAGTACAGTCTTAACTCCATAAGCAGAGAGGGTGTATCTATGACTACAACCCATGACCACCAGATTTCAAGGCAAAGAGAAAAGTACAAACGGGGAGATGAGTATGGTAAGGTAACATTTCTTCTCTATTCTTTATTTTTAATCATCCAAAAAATAAAATAAAAGAATGGATCAAAGAAAAATGGGGACACTTCATTGCTAGTTATCACTTTGCGCTCACAGGCCTCAAGTAAAAGGTCATTACTTTATATTTTCTTTACCTTTGTGTCTACAAAGAATTTACTGTTTTTGGTTTCTCTTTCATTAGCTGTGATAAGACAGACTGACAGACATTATTTTGAATTCGGGGATTCAACTACGTTTACTAAATTCTTTCTTAAAGTCCCACCAAAGACAATCTTCGAGGATCCCAAAAACCAATAATGAAAATAAAATGGGAACTCAAATAGTTTTCTCAACTTGAAATATATTCTGTAATCCTCATGCACCCCACCCACAGGAAGATATTAAAAGTCAAAACAGGAATTGTATAAGAAGATAATCATGGACAAGTTTATACAATTCTATACTTATTAGTTTTTAATTCAAGTAGCTGTAAGATGACCACTATTCAGTGACAAATTCAACCAAGAAAAAATCTTATACTTTCTTAAGGACATTTTACCTAGAAATACGCTCTGCCAAATCTCCATGTCTTTTAAGCAAACTTCCGACTGCCGTGAAAAACAATATAATTACTTCCTTCTATATCATCTAGAAAATGGAAGAAACATTTATGAGATTATAGACTTACATTTGGCTCGTGTAATCTCCAACCGATTATCATCGTCTTGTATAAAATTCTGAGAAATAGATAATACAAATATGTATTCAGTGAAGATAAATTTTTAAGATACCATATCAAAAAAGAAATCTGAAACTTGCATAAACTTTAAAATCTGTAAACTTAAATGTGGAACATTTAAAAATGCACAATTAAAACCGAGTAATGAAACTTCAAGCCTGCCTTACTACCATATCCATATACAGCAACTTGAACTTAAAAAGTAAAAATAGAAGATAGAAACTGCAAGAATCATTCTACTGCATCCATGTTTTATTTCCCTACATGCATGCTCAAAAATCCTTTATCACAAAGGATGAAGACTTTTGTTATGAGAAATTCAAGAAAATAAATAGTGAAATACTCTTTCCCATATTCATCCAAAACATCACTTATAAAAGTTAGAACCATTACCCCATCCCCCATAGCTCCATACGGTCGTTCCGCATATTGTTCAAACTGCTGCATGATCCCACAATCCAATGAAGAAAATAACAATAAGAGCAACACCAATAATAAACCATAAGATAAGCACAACAAAATGAATTAAATATATAAACAAATTCACAACTACGATTTGCAATCTCAGGTTTAACTTTCCACCAAACATGGCCTGAAGTGGAGATACACAGCTTGGTAGCATCAACTTTAAAGAATTCAGTTCCATACAAAGAAACACCGAGAATCAACGGAGTCGTGATTGAATTAGAAATTACATATACTAAATAACCTATACAGATAGCTTTGAAGAAGTGAGATAAATCAATCAGAGAAATTCATGTTGCAGAATGTTCAACAGTAAGGTATAGTCATAATCGTTCGTAGAAATTGAACTGGTAGTGAAATTCATATGAATTAGGGTTTACTAGTTAGGTTTTATTGCGATGGTGATTATTGCAATTTGCCAGAGCTGGAACTCGGATGCATGACCAGAGAAGAAAAAAGAGAAAGATTGTGAGGTTGGGGAAGGAAGAGGGGAAATGGACCTTGCGAGAGTATTCGCCGGAGAAAGGGTTTTTTCGTTGTCTCTTTCTCATGGATTCTTCCACATCGCTCTCCATTTGAAGGAAACACTTGAACTTGATGCGGTTATGTTACTGTGTTTTCCACAAGTTATGTGAGAAGCAACTGGGAAGACGATTGTATTGTATCAGGGTGTGTGTTAGCGCTAGACAATCTAGTGGGCCTATGCGGGCTTTATTACTGTCCCGAGTGATTTAAATTTGACAATTTTTTAATCCACCTTTCATACTATCACGCATCAAATTCTTTTTATACTTTTTATTTTCGAAAATACAAGGCTGAATGTATTATTTTTTCTTTACGTTAGATGCTTTTGGAGATACATATTTAAAAAAAGTTTCGTAGATTCATCTCCGAAATTTTATCAGAACAGATTTTTTTTTAAATTAAATTTTGTTGGTCGTAAATGAAAATTAACTGTTGCAGATAAATATAAAATAACATACATCTTTTATATATATATATATATATATATATATATATATATATATATATATATATATATATATATATATATATATATATATATATATATATATATATATATATATATGAGAAGTAATATGTCATAATCATTAAAATAGTACATAAATGTCATCAAAATATATACATAAAAAAACATATCACAGTTACTATTGTGTGTGTCTGATAACATTTGCATCCCTTCCTGTACCTATACCTCTGTCGCCTCCTCGACCGCCCAGTCTGCGTCCTCGGTCATCGATCTCACATGTCCTGATGCGATGCCTGTGATACATAAGTGTCCTCTGTGCCACCTCAATGATTTCATCCAATACATGTCTGTGGTTAGACCCCTCATGGAAGAAACTGGCGGCAATGTCTGACCACCCCATCTCCATTGTCTGACGACAGTGAGGCAAGACATCATGAGTGTGGTCCAACTGAGATTTCTGCTCCTCTAAGATCTTCTGATGAGCTGGTATGGACGGTGATCCTTCTGCAGTGGGCACCATGTATGGGTGTGAGACGGTGAATAACCATATGATGTAGCCATCAACCCAACTCCAGTCTCTCGGTCCTCTGGTCTCCCGAGCCTCGTCCAGTACCATGTATGTCTGATAGTCAGCAAAGATCTCGTTTACCTGCCTACGGGTCAAGCCAGGAGGAGCGGAGACAGTTGGGTGTTTGGGTATCGTTTGTGCGTATCCCAACTGTCGCATGATGCGCTCAGGCAAATGTGGAACAATGATGGTCGAAAAGCATGCCAACCATCTTGAAAATAGTGATATGTCGTCAAATTGGCGCGTCTCACGGTGATCGACATAGACGTCATAGCCGGTGTCCTCAGCAACCAGGCGATCGAGATAGACTTTGTAAGGGTCGACCGCCTGGTTCCCCCTGAGCGGGACAAAGGCACGAGCACGCGGCATCTGCTCTGTGTAATCAAGCACACTCCCCCACCTGACAATCATGGGAAAGTGCTGGAATATTCAAGTCTGAAATGAAAATAAAAAAACATAAGGATCAAGCATTATCACGAATATAGAATAAAAAGAAATGAAAAAAAGTTATCAGGATATAAGATTGTTACCACAAGTAGTGACACGCTTCCTACCACAATCCTGATCTTCCACAAGCATCCATCTCTCAGCCTCGAGTACGTGTAAGCTAGGGTAGCCGCCCCCAGTTGTACTCATGAATCTGTATGGAATCCAAAAAGCACCTCAAGTAAGCGACATTGGTATATGTAGAGGAAGTGTCCATAAACAGCTGTGTGCCGACTAAAAATAGAAAATAACACCTCGGCACATGATGTCTGTGTATCTCAATCTCAATTGGATCATTATCTGCCTGGTGTGCAACGTGAGCGCCTAACTAAATCTATGTGTCAGAAAGGAGAACCGCACATGAGCCCCCTGGTCTTATCCACCTCCTCAAATGCATGCAGTGGATCATCCCCAAGCTCCTCAATCAACATTTATCTCGCCTCCTCATTCATCATCCTACCGTGGTGGAGGAGGATACCCTTGATTGGTATATGCAACAGACAGGAGATGTCGTCTAGTGTTATAGTCAGCTCGTCATGCGGTAGATGGAAGGAGGACGTCTCAGGGTGCCATCTCTCTACAAATCCCATCAGCATCCCGTTGTGGATCAGGCTATAACTGATCTCACAAAGGTCATTCAAACCAGAGGCGGTAAGGACATCCTATAACCAAGCCTTTTGTGGCTGCTCCAAAGATAATATCTTCCTTCGTGGTTGTAGAACTTCTGCGGCTCACGAGTCTGAAAATTTTCTATAAATAAGAAACAATGTTAGTAATCAACAATGGTACAAATTATAAATTTCCAATGAAAAAAAAGAAACAATCTGCCTAATGTTACCTCTCCATCCCAGATATGTCTGGCAATATGGTCAGTGTACCTTGTCAGCAAGGACATATCTAAGGGACCCCCTGGGAAACCCTCAGGCTCATCATTATCATCGTGACCAGCATCCTCCGCTAGTGGGTCATCACCCTATGCAGGTGGCACCAGAGCAACATCGTCGGCAAGATGAGGAACAGGAGTATCCTGACGAGGCCTACGGGATGACGGGGATTGTGATGAACCCTCAACTGAATCCCGATGCCTCCGAGATGAAGAAGTCGATGATGATGGTGGGATACAAGGTCGAGAGAGTGTCCTGAGCATGTGGTGAAGAAGGTTGTCTAGTAGGTTGTGCCTCAGTTGTATCGGCCTCGGTAACGGTGGCCTAGCTCCGCTCGCGTCTCACAGATGCATGCTATAAAACCCGTCCAAGTTGCAATTTATCGTCTATGTCTGCCATAATGTATGCAATAGAATGACCAAGAAAAAACAATTAGATACAAATAAATCTAAAAATAAAAAATAAAAAAAATAAACATTTTATACTTCTGGATATACACACACGGAACAAGTTTCGTAGATGTATTTATGGAAGAACCCAAATTTTACAATGTTTGGGTTATTCTGGAGCTGCATCTATGAAAGTGCTCTAGCGTTAAATTTATCCATAGATGTAGATCCAAAACAACCTGCAACTCAAAGATTACGGTAATGGCGTCCCTTACCCATGCAAATATGATTTTTGAAGGCCTGGTCGTCTGTTTCAGCCAACAAACCCATGCAAATGTGATTTTTGAAGGCCTGGTCGTCTGTTTCAGCCAACAAACAATACCTACATTATCTCTAAACTATGTTTCTAAAATTATCTAAGAATTTCTACCCCTAAAGCTATATTCTAACTCGTTTACGGGAAATACTCAAAAATAACTCAGAAACTTGAAAACTTACTAATTATATCGAGCTTTAAATGTGTTGGTGTTTATTGATTGTTGAAATGAACACTTCTTGTCGAACTTGATTGAAAATAATGAAGTTTGGTGGAAAAATATTTTTTAATTCAAGAGAATTTGAAGGGTTTGAGAACGACAAGATGAAAAATGAAGAATGACGGAGGAGAAGAAACTCTGGCGCGCATGTATTCTATTTTTTTCCGAAGCTATATAAATGGAAACCTTCCGTAGATGTAGCTCCGGAAAAAAAACCAACGTTGAGTAAAAAACTGTGCGTTCGAAGATACATCTCCGAAAGCAGAGGGTATTTTTAGAAACGCACATGGTACGTAAGAACCCCAAGGAGTGGGGTAAGAACATCTCTTAAATATTTGAAAATTGTTATATGTACCCTTACGATTTAGTTTTAGGTTATAAATTTTAACTATTAAATTATTATATTTGTTAAAGTGTACATTTTTCTTTATAGACAAAGTAGTAATATCTATTAATAACTCACACAAAACTATGAGGTTAGTGAAGGTGAGAAAAACACTTAGAAGCGGGGTTGAATAAGGGTTTTGAAATAATTATGGCAATAAAAACAACACAGTATTTTTATCCTGGTTCGTTGAACTCAACTAATTCAGTCCACCCTACCAAGGTGATTTTCCTTTCTCAATAAGGACTTAATCTACTATATTCAAACAGATTACAGTGTCAACCACTAAGAACAACTGTCTTAGTCTTCTCAAGAAATCCTGACCACAACTTGGTCTTTTTAAGGAACCTTTTACAAATAAATGTAAATTAACAAGTGTTTAAGATGCTTCTAAAAAGCTATATCACAACTGTGATTTTTACACTTAGATTAAGAATGAATAAAAACAATTCAACTTAAGAAATAAATTGTATGAGAGTTTGAGAGTAGCTTTCAATTTGATTTCTCAATAATTCGTCAATTCGTCAACTTTGAAATGTTGTTAAAGACATCCTTTTATAGAGCAGAAAGTCCAATGCTTGAAGACTGTGCGTAACAGAGTAGTTGTAGCCTTTTTGTCTTCTATTGACTTTAGCTTTCCCAGAAAAGGAATGTTCAGACAAATCCCTTTTGTCTTATTTCCTGTGCCAAACATGAATAAGGAAAGATTCGTTTGGAATATGCCAACGGATATATCTTTGAATAATATCTTCTTCGACAAGCTTTTGTCTTAAAGTTATCAACATCAGAGTCTTGATGTTATCAGAGTTTTGCAGCCAATGTGCTTCAGCGTGAATATCAATCAGAGCAGAGTTTGAATAACAGAGTCTCTGTACTTGCAGCGTAAAGTATTTTTAGAGTCTTCTTGAAACAATGCTTGAAACTCTTCATACAATTTCTTCAACTACGCTTCAGAGTCTTCTGCAGCTTCTGCTTCAGAGTCTCTTCTGGCAGCGCTCAGAGTCTTCTGATGACTTGCTTCTGATGCTTCAGAGCTTTGCATAGAGTAATGTTCATATGCACTTTTGCTTCCATAAGAATATTTATTTTAATATCTGAAACAAAAACACTTGAACAAAATTAGAGTATATATTTTCTTAATACAAAATTTCATTACTGTTATCATCAAAACATAGAGATATATTAAACACCAATTTGTGTTCTAACAATCTCCCCCTTATTTATGATGACAAAAACATAGGAAATTTTGTTCAATAAAAGGATAAAAATATAACTCCCCCTGACATAAAGAATCTCCCCCTGAAATGAATACTCTAATAGAAGAAAATACTTCCCTTTTTTGCATGAGTATACTTTTCAGATTAAGAGCCTGGTTAGAATCCTAGTTAGAATATACTTTCCAGAATCAGATATTGATTTACTTTCCAGAATCAGAGCTTGATTTTCTTTCCAGAATCAGAGCATGGTAATCAGAACCTGGTTTGAATTAAGGTCTGGTTTGGGGATTCTCAGGGTAACTTCAATGAATTTTGTCAGATGATACGTTATAGTTCTGGAAGACTAAAATTCAATGTTAGTTATAATTTATTATGTCTAAATTTCATTTTAGTAACTGTTTATTTTTGAACAATCAAAATTTCTTTTTCTCCCCCCTTTTGTCATAATCAAAACGAAAAACCTTTTAAGACAGAAAAGAATAACAGAGAAAAAAAACATAAAAACAGATAAGGAAACAACCAACTTCATGATAAATAAAATCCATAAAACATGCAGGTAAACAACAAAACAACATCAACAATGAAAACAGCAAACAGGTGCACCAACATAACAGAAAAACAACTAAGGTTGGTGAAAGGCTATCATCTTCAGAAGGTTTGTAATCTGAGAAGTAGATTCCTCTTATCTAGTCATCCAAGTTTTAATCTCATATGTGGTTTGTTCTTGCTTGACTATCCATGTTCTGATCTCTTTGTTGCTGGCTTCTGGTTGAACAAACTTTTCTTCTAAATCTGGATTTTCTATCTTGATTTCAGAAGAAGCAGAAGAAGATGCAGATGCAGGAGCTGGAGCACTATCAATGACCATAGCAGATGCATATGCATTTTCTTGAATCACAGAATTAGATGCTTGTTCCAGAATCATCAGAGCTGACTGATAGACATGGGAGTTTCTTCAGCAACAGCCGCTTCTAGAGGAGTATTTTCATACATAGGTTCTTCGGCAGGTGCATTATCCAGAGGAAGAACTGGAGATCTACTCATGTTCAGAAGAGTCTATCTGATAACTTCAGCAAATTTCACCTTCGCATCATCAGAGCAAATGATGCGAAGATTTGAAGCTACAGATTTGAATCTTGAGATAAATTTGTTCCAAGAGGCTTCAGAAGCATCTGGATTCACTCTAGATAGGCATTCATGTCGCTACTGCGAAAATAAGGTGCCGGCAATAACAGAAGAGTCACCACCTTTCGTTATTTATCCCTTAGAATGGGAAAGGAAACGATCGGAAAAACCTGACGAAAAGGTATAAGACAAGGTCATCGCAACCATTGTCTGGATTCAGGAGTCGGTTACGCAAGGGGAAGGTATTAGCACCCCTCACGTCCATCGTACTCGATGGGATCCACGCTTGTTGTGTTTATCTGACGGGTTTGTTAAATCTATCTACGCTAAAGGTATGGTCTAAAAATAAAAGAAAGTGACTCGGCAAAGTATCGCACTTTATGCCTACGTATTCCCGTCTGGAACAAGAAATCAGAGTCAACGTAGTTCGCCTAACTACGGGTTAAGGGGGAAGGTTGCTCGCCAAGATATCGCATCTTGTGCCTACGTACTTTCACACAGCGCGAAAGATCAGAGCAAACGTAGTTCGGGCTACGGAGAACACAGGTTTGTTTAGCTGTTTTTTATCCAAGTAAAGTTAACAGACAGTTCCAGCAGTTGGTGTTTGCAGCTCGATCCTTGGAGACTTATGCGTTACCGTTTGCGGTAGAACTGAAAGTTAACAAAACTTCTCCTTCTGAAAAAGGGTTTTCCTGATTAAGGGTCCAAGAGGACAAAAAGGATTTGAGTGTTTGTTTTCTGTTTTTTACGAAGGAAGTGTTTCTTAGTTGTCTATAGTTTGTACAGCACTAGAGACTATGACTTAGGAGTGAATGCGTCGCATATCGTCCAAAGGACATATACTAAACACTTTAGACGATTGAGAGGAGACCGCTCAAACATCATTTCCCAAGTAGCTTAAGGCTCGTAACGCACTTGTACTAACTTGCCTTTATTATGTTTTTTACTGTTGTTTGAGATAAGAAGAGAAACAGACTCTCTACAGGGAAACTGACTCGATCCTACAGTTATCATGCAACATTTGTCCTACGGTTGAGGTTGAAAAGGGAAACTAACTAATGTTATCATGCATGGTTAGAGTCCTAATGTCTGTCATAACTTCTCTTGAAGAAGAGAAGTCAGAGCTCCTAGGGGATCATGGTAACGGAAATCAAATAGTAAACAAAAAACAGTACAGGAAATTACTGTAAAGATGCATGTAATGCAAGTGAGGGAGGAAATGTGTGTGGGGCATAAGCCTCCACAAGCTCATCTCAACCTCAAGCCAGATATGAATAACTGCAAAAACAGCAAAAGAAGTAAAATGCAATTAAACAAACCACAAACCACACAGGCAAGGGAGCAGAGCTCTACTGAATACCAGCAAGCAAAGCCATACAGTAAAAATACAAGCAGAGGGAGAAACTCGACCTCTAATGCAATACAAGCAAGGGGAGAAACTCAACCCTTAGGATGCTCTTAGGCCTATTCATCTACATGACCTAATCTAAATGCAACACACCAATCAAGTCACACCAATACACCTCAATACAGTTAAACAAGAAGAAAACAGACAGGGAAAACAAGCCAGCAATCTCTAGAGCACTCTTCTGGAAGCAATCCAATCCAAAGTCTGTAACTGTCCTTCAAGTCCACCACCTTCAAGAGAAGGAAATCAAGACAGGCAATCAAGCAAGCAAACCAGCTTCTACCCTAAGGAAGAAAATTGGGTGTTGGGAGGCTAAGGTAAACTCCACAGGAGTTTATCCTAGGCACTCAACCAACAAAAAGATCTTTGGGGAAACCTAGGGGTTTAGCTCCTTCAAGAGGTGTGCCATATTCCCCCCACAGGAGGGACTGTGCTACCTCAAGAAGGAAAGAATGAGAGAATTTTAGGAGAATGGAAATGAGAAGCAAGGTAAGTTCCATAGGAACCTGCCACAGACACTCAACCAAATCCATTTCCTTTAGGAAGCTTGCTTAGTCTCAACTTCAATGTGAAAGGCAGGGAATTCCTCCACAGGAGGAATTATACCCACAATGAAGGATCCTAATTAAGCAAAGGAAAGTTGAAAGGGAACTAATCCTAAGGAAAGATCATCACCTACTTGAATTGCTAACGAAACATCAAGTGTTATCTCCTAAAAACTACCTATTCTAAGGTTAAATTGTAAAATAGGAAACTAAGGGGAAATCAAACCTAAAAAATCTAAAGAAAATCCTACATCATCTAATATATGTTAACATCCTATGGTAGAAAAATCAGAGGTTAAATCTAAACCAAAGTGCCTAAATCAAATCCAAAACTCAAGGGTGCTCTAAAAGAAATCACTAAAGAAATACTCCTAAACAATTAACCTAAAACCCTATTTAAAGTCATTTAAAAAATCAAGCAAAAATCATATATCAACAGTACCATATGTACAAACAGCACACAAAAATTCAACATCAAAATCAAAAAAAAATGAGAGAGAAAGAAAATCCACAAAATCAACATCATTATTTCATTATTACAAAATGCACTAAAAAGAATAAAATAGAATAAAATGTAAAATGCATGAAATAATAAAATGCAAAACATGATAAAATCCTAGACATTTAAATCTACAAGCACAATTTTTTTTCAGAATTAATTTGCAAGAATGACTATTTTTGATGAATTAATTTCTAACAAGTAATTAAACTAAAACATAAAGAAAAGAACTTAAAGTATGAACAATGCAGGGGTGTATCTAGTAACTAATTAAAGGCTACACGCCTGAGCCCAGAAAAATGGGGGTGGGAGTAGTATTTGGGCGCAAGGCCCACTTGATTGAAGTTCAGCAAAAATTCAACCTAATAACGCCCATGGGGGGTGTAGAAGCAAGTAAATCACTTGAGATCTTGTTGGGCCTGGAAGGGGGGAGGTGCGCATAGCTAAAGCCCAAACGCATAAATCATTCTCAGTTCTCAGAATTAAAAGAAAATGAGCCACGAAGGGACTCGAACTCATATCCCCATGGCCAAAGTAGCGTGCGCTGAATGCTTGGATCCTCACTTATCCAAACGCGATCGTTTTGGGGGGTAGCGACGTGGCGCGCTCTGCGCGCTTGGATGTGAAGACTTGGTCTTCTCTTCCTTGCGAACGGACGGCGAGGATTTTGTCTTCAACCTTTTTTTAAAAATTTTGCAAACATGAACTCGCGCGCACAGCCATGGACGACGGCGAAACAACAAATTTCGGCAAACTTCAAACGACTGTAACTCCCTCATTACTCAACCAATCACGATGATTTTTGAACCAAAATCGCATGAAATTTCGAGAGGAATCCAAATATACTACTTAAACAGCCTAAAAATCCACGAATCAAAAATTCTTCATCTCAACCTAAAACGGATCTAATCCTAAAATGTCACTAATCCACAAAATCTTTGCCCAGAAATCATCTACAACCTAAGGTGAATCTAACCACATGATTCTAATGCATCAAAAATGCATAAATGGAGTGTAATTTCAAGAAGCCAAAACCTGAGTTCAAGCTTCAATTGGAGGCGTTTCTGACTTGATTCTTGATCCAAAACGTTCCAGATCCAATGAGTGATGATGTTAGAAGATGATTGAAGCTCCAATTGTGCTTGAAACGTCCTCAAACAGAAATTCACTCTTTCACTTTTCTTCTTCAAGCTCCAATGGTGATTTTTTCTCTCAGCCCCAATCAATCACCAACCTTGTTTCTGATGAGCTCCTAGACCTTTATAGGATTGTTTAGAACCTTCTAGAGCTCAGGCCCAAGCCCAAAATCAAAGATCCAAATCCAACTTTTCTTCTAAAATTTGATTATGGTAATGCATGAAATTGGCTTCATAGCTTGCATTGGAAGCTTTGGATGACTTGCATATTCCATTTAGAATGAATTCAGCCCAAGAGGAATCTCCAAATTGCCTTTGTGAAGGAATTGTGTAATGTAACTTTTATGTGAAGAAATCTTGTGAAAGGCCATGAAGCACACTTCAAATGAAAATTCCACAATTGCCAATGTATTTAAAACATATTTTCTGATTAAAATGAGTGGTTATTTGACTTGTTTTGTACCCATAACCATTTATTTCAATTTCCCACCAAAAATGCCTTTGAATTTCTTCTTTATTCAAACCACTTCACACCAATCCTTGGTATGAGCCAAATCAATTCACCATGAGTTCTTGGTTAGCCTAAAAACCACATTTTGAACAAGTTCCATGTTGAACAAAAATCCATTTGACAAGTGCAAGTTGGAGATTTTGACCTATGATTGAAAATGGCCTATAATCTCACTTTCCCAAAATACCCCTAACTTGTAAACCTCATAACTTGAGTTCTACAAATCATATGGAAGACTTCTAATACAATTTGGAAAGCTAAGATCATTAGTAACAACTTTCATGTTGGCCAAAAGTTCAGGTGAAACCTCCTTCTAGGTTAAAAATAGCTTTGAAGTCAGATGATTTTCACAGACAAATTTCAGATGCCTCTGAGGACCTGTAACTTGTCTGGACCATAACTTGAGTTCTGTAAATCCAATGGAGGACTTCTAGTACTAAAATTAAATCTAAGAGCATCCTCTACAACATTCATGTGGAGGCCAAATCCATATGATACTTGTATCTTGACTTACATGGCTTGGAGGTTTGGTACTAAATAGGGGATTTTACCCTAGGAACCCTGACTTAGCAACCCCAACCACTCTTGATTCTTCTCAACTTGATCTTAAAACAATCTCTCATATGTCTCAACATATAATTTCATAATCTTAATGACTTATAAGTGGGCTTTGATCTTCTTCAATTGCTCATTTTGGCCTAGGATTAACCAGATGAAACTCTAGTGACATCCACTTCAACTGTGGCTCTTGCACTTGATAAAGTGACTTGATTGAGCACCAACATGACCTTCAAGGTATTTCAATGAGCTCTACCCACACATTCTCTCCTTGATCAAGGCCTCACAATCCAGTGTTGATCTTCAACTGGCTCCCAGTGAGGAGATGAGCTCCATACAAGCACTCAAACTTCTCAATGACTCAACCCTCTGTCTGATGATTATGATGGCTTCTCAAATTTGCATAAGAACTCTGGCTAAGCTTCTTTTGACATGTAGACACACTTGATCCCATTTTAAATGAAGGATGCTATTCTATGAAAATGCTAGAACTATGTTATGCTAATGCAATGAAACATAAACCAAGTGGTAAAAAGGTTAGGCAAATTTTGGGGTGCAACAATTCCTTCTTTATAGAAGATATCCATATGTTCAATTCCTTTTTGAAGCCATCAAATAACGTACTAACATCCATTCTAGATTTTGGTTTCAGAAAGTTTTCTAGATAGGGTGTTTTAGTGGTTTCAGAGGAGGATGGTATGGAAAAGGAAGGAATGATGAAAAGAGGACGAGGATAAGATGAAAAAGATGTTTGGCCAGATGATTCAGTGAGAGCCTGACGTTTTGATAAAAGTTTTTAAGTTTGAGTCCAGAGGGAAGGTTATCAGATGGACAAGGTTTTAATGAAGCAAAAGAAACAAAAGCAGATGATCTTGGTTTTGGTTTTGGAGTGGGTTGAGAAAGGATAGATTCAGATGGAATGAATACATCTGGTTGTCTTGGTTCATAGCCACAGAGTGAGGGGGTGAGTTTACTTCTGGGGGTAAATCAGATTCAGTAGAATCAGATGATGCAGAAGAATGACAATATGTGGAAGAGACGTCAAACATAATTTTCAGGGGTTGTACATCAAGAACATCAGAATCAGGTATAAATGATTCAGAAGTTTGATGTTGTTCTGGTTAAGGATCAGATGGAATGGATTTTTTTGATTGTGGTTCAGAAGTTTGTGTTTTTGGTGGGGGAATTTCAGAGGATTGTTTGTCAGATGGGTGTGGTTGAGGTGCAGAAGTTTGTTTTGGTTTAGGAGTAAGAGGAACAGGTTCAGATGTTTCTGGTTCAGAAGGGATGGTTTTAGGTTCATGAGGAGGAGAAGGTGAAGGTATGGGTTCATGGATAGGGGGATCAGATGTTAGTACCTTTTTGACAGTTTCTAAGATTGAATCTAAACTGGCCTAAGGAGGAATACCTTTTTGCTTCTTGACCCTCTTTGGTTTAACAGAAGCTATTTCTCCAGAAGCTTTCCTCTTTGGTTTTGAAGATCCTTCTTCAGAAACTTTCCTCTTCTTCTTGTGTCTATCTCCATAAAAATCTGGTTCAGGTTCGCCTGCTTTCTGAATCAGATGTTCTGGTAGAGGAGTTCCATCTGCCAGACACGTTGCTATATACTTCAGAATAATTTCCCTTGGTTCATTAGTGTAGAACAGAGGAAAATTATCCACTGGTATCCTTCTTTTCTTGACCTCTTCAGAGCTTATCTGTTTTGGTGCAGAAGTGAGTTCTTCTACAACCTTCATCCTCTGAAGGCTTTTCCCATTCAGAGGTTTGCCTACCACAGAATCTAACTCTTCCTGCAATCCAGCTTCTATCAGATGTCCAACCAGACCATTCTCAGTCAGAATGTCTGAAATGAGTCTTCCCATTGGAATCCAATTCCTTATTTTCTGATGTTTAGTTCTTACTTCTTCCCTTGACTGTTTCACGTGAGTCCATAGATGATTGAAAAGTAGATAAGGCAGATCCACTTTTGTGCTCTGACTCGTACAATACATGAAGTACATCTGATCAGTATTTACATAATCAGGAGAGTTTGAAGACTTCCTGTGATGTATACATCCCATAAAGATCTTAGCCCAGATCCTGTAGTTTGGCTTCAGATCTTTCACTTTGTTAGAAGCTTCTCCAGATGAGCAAACTTCACTATAAACCTCTGTCATATCAACACGCCCAGCTGGCAGATTTGTGACACCATCAGTTTCTTCATAACCTATGAGCTTCCTGATCAAATCCTCGGTTATGATGATTTCCTTACCCAGAACAAATGAAACAATGAACTTAGGGTATGTGATTGCATGAATCCAAAATTCCTTCACCAAACATGGATAAAATGGTCCCATCAGTTTATCGAAGAACTTTGTCCAACTTTGAGCATCAACAACGGGACGAAGATCAAACCCATTTTCAGCAATTGATTCAAAATTCACGATAGATTCACACAAAACTTCAAGTTTGTCAACTGGTGATAGAAGAGTTCTAACTGGTTCTTTGAAAGCAACAACACCCATGTTAGAAGATGAGACAACAACCATAGTTGATTGAAACTGAGCAGAAGTTGATGAAAAAGTAGCCATTGTTGTTCTTGAGAGAGATTTAGGGTTACGAAAGATTTTGGGTTTGGGAGAGAGATGAAAGTAGTGAAACAGACAGAAATGCATACAAGAGTGTGAGAGAGTGAAAAGTGTGAGAAGTGAAGTGTTGTGGAATTTATAGAAGAAATCAGGGCACACATAGAGTCACACATTCAACACGCTTACACTTAGCATTTAATAAAAAGAATATAATTATTTCAAGCATTTAATGATTCTGACAATTTGGGGGGAAAACGAGAAACTCAATATTCAAAAACAGTACCTCAAACGTCATTTCAGTAATGTGCACTCCACCTGTTCAGATTAAGAGTTACACGTGTTTGCTTGCATGTGCTTCTGAAACTTCTTTGAGAAATGAAACGTTAGCCAACATTCAGATCCTCTGAGACTTGTTAGTTCAGATACACACAAGTGAATAAACAAAGAAATTAACAGAAATAATACTTCAGAGTTAAAACATTTTCCATCTGAGGAAATTTTCTTCTGATAAACATTTTATTCTGGACAGAAATCCATACTTATATTTTTCAGAATAAATTTAAATCTATCTTCAGCAAGGGGTTTTGTAAAGATATCGGCCCATTGATGGTCTGTATCAATAAAGTTTAAACTGATAATTCCCTTCTGAAAATAGTCTCTGATGAAGTGATGTTTTATCTCTATATGCTTTTCCTTAGAGTGTAAAATAGGATTTTTAGACAAACATATAGCAGAAGTATTATCATAGAAGATTGAAATGTTACTCTCATAAATCTGATAATCTTCTAGTTGACTCTTCATCCAGAGCATCTGAGTGTTACAACCAGCTGCAACTATATATTATGCTTCTGTGGTTGAAAGAGCTATTGTAGGTTGCTTCTTGCTGTACCAAGATATTAGGTTACTCCCCAGAAACTGACAGCTTCCAGAAGTACTTTTTCTTTCAACTCTGTCTCCAGCGTAATCAGCATCACAGAATCCAACTAACTTAAATTCATCAGATTTTCTGTAACACAAACCCACATTAGCAGTACCTTTTAGATACCTTAGAATCCTCTTAACAGCTGTTAAGTGAGATTCTCTAGGATCTGATTGGAATCTGGCACACAGACAAACACTAAAGAGGATATCAAGTCTAGAAGCAGTCAAATACAGAAGAGAACTAATCATACCTCTGTAGAGCTTCTGGTCTACCTTTTTACTTACCTCTTCCTTACCTAGAATGCTTGTAGGATGCATTGGAGTCTTTGCTAATTTGCTTTCAGTCATGTTAAACTTCTTCAGAAGCTCCTTCACATACTTAGTCTAATGTATGTAGGTGCATTCTGGAGTTTGGTTAACTTGAATTCCCAGAAAGAATCTGAGTTCTCCCATCATGCTCATCTCAAATTCAGCCTGCATAGATAGAGCAAACTCCTTTCCAAGCGTAATATTGGTAGATCCAAATATAATATCATCTACGTAAATTTGACAAATTAACAAGTCTTTCTTAAATGATTTACAGAAGAGAGTTGTATCCACTTTGCCTCTAATAAAATTCTTTTCTAGAAGAAAATTACTTAATCTCTCATACCAAGCTCTAGGAGCTTGTCTTAAACCATAAAGTGATTTCTTAAGTTTAAAAACATGTTCTGGAAATTTATCATTTTCAAAGCCAGGAGGTTGATGAACATAAACTTCCTCTTCTATAATACCATTTAAGAAGACACTCTTAACATCCATCTAATATAGAGTGATGTTATTTTGTGCAACAAAAGAAATGAGTAAGCGTATAGACTCTAACTTGGCCACAGGAGCATAAGTCTCTGTGTAGTCAATTCTTTCTTGCTGACTATATCCTTGAGCAACTAGCCTTGCTTTGTTTCTTACAACTTCTCATTGCTCATTCAGTTTGTTTCTGAAGACCCATTTAGTTCCAATAATATTGAATCCTTTTGGTCTTGGAACCAGATCCCAGACGTCATTTCTGGTGAATTGATTTAGCTCTTCTTGCATAGTAAGTATCCACTCATTATCGTTCAGAGCCTCATCCATAGAAGTTGGTTCAATGATAGACACCAACCCAAAAAGTGACATTCCAGATGATCTGAGAAAAGACCTTGTTCTGATAGGGTCATCCTTCTTTCCAATTATCATATCGTCTGGGTGAGAGGCTTTGATTCCGGATGATCCTTTAACATTTGGTTCTTCAGAAATATTCAAATTGTTCATCTGAGCAACCAAAGGAGTTGCATCTGGTGTTGCTTCTGGTGCTTCTGCTTGAGCCTTTTCTGCCTCTGAGTCTTCAGAGTCTGTGAGAATGACTTCTCTATCTGCAGCATTTTCAAGCTGCTTTGGCTTTTGATTGCCAAGCTTATCATCAAATCTAACATGAACTGATTCCTCTACAATCTGTGTCTCAGTATTGTATACTCTGTAGCCTTTAGAGCGTTCAGAATAGTCAAGCATGAAACACTTATGTGCTTTAGAATCAAACTTGTTCAGATTCTCTTTAGTATTCAACATAAAACATACACATCCAAAAGGATGGAAATAAGAAATGTTGGGCTTTCTATTCCTCCACATTTCATAAGGAGTCTTCTCCAGAAGAGGTCTAACTGACACTCTGTTCTGAATATAACAAGCTGTATTCACTGCTTCTGCCCAAAAATGTTTTGCCAGATTAGTCTCGTTGATCATGGTTCTGGCCATTTCTTGCAATGTTCTATTTTTCCTCTCTACAACTCCATTATGTTGAGGAGTTCTAGGGGAGGAGAAATCTTGTGCAATGCCATTTTCTTTAAAATATTTTTTAAAATATTTGTTTTCAAATTCACCACTATGATCACTTCTGACTTTAACAATTTTAAAATCTTTTTTGTTCTAGACTTGTTTGCAGAAGTCAATGAATTCAGAATGAGACTCATCCTTGTGTTTCAGGAATTTTACCTATGTCCATCTGCTGTAGTCATCAACAATGACTAATCCATACTTCTTGCCTCTGATGGATGCAGTTTTCACTGGTCCAAACAGATCAATATGAAGTAGCTCGCTCTAATGGTCTTGAGGTTGAAACAACATTTTTTGTTTTGAAACAAGATTTTGAAAATTTTCCTTTCTGACATGCTTCACAAAAAGTATCTGAGTTGAACTTCAACTGAGGTAGTCCTCTGACCAGATTGAGTTTATTAATCTGAGATATACGTCTCATACTAATATGCCCCAATCTTCTGTGCCAGACCCATTGCTCTTCATTAACAGACAGAAGGCATTTTACATTCTGAACCTTAAGTTCTGAAAGATTAATTTTATAAATGTTGTTCTTCCTTTTTCCATTAAATAGGATTTAGCCATCCTTTTGACTGACATCTTTACAACATTTTTTATTGAAGATTATGTCATAACCATTGTCACTTAATTGACTTATGGACAATAGATTATGTGTTAATCCTTCAACAAGTAACACATTAGAAATGGAAGGGAGGTTACCATTACCTATAATTCCAGAGCCAATTATCTTGCCTTTCTGGTTCCCTCCAAACTTCACATCACCTCCAGATCTAAGCTCCAGGCTTTGGAATATAGACCTTCTTCCCGTCATATAACACGAGCAGCCAGAGTCCAGGTACCAGGACTGGTGTTTCAACTTTACTGCTACTGATGTCTGCAACAAAAATAATTTTGTCCTTAGGTACCCATATTTTCTTGGGTCCTCTGGGGTTAGTAGGTTTGAAATTCTTTTTGAATTTCTTTCCCTTATAAGCATCCTCGTTCTTCTGAGGTTTTGATTTATTAAACACAGGGTTGTTCAGATCAGAACGTGTGTGTTTAATATCATTTAAATGACCAAATTTGAAATGAGTATATAGAGGAGAATACTTTATGATCATTTTATCAACAGGTTTTGGATTTAAATCCTTCCCAAAAGGTGATTCATATCCAATACCCTTTCTGTTGTTTATGCTTACGCCATAGATCATTGAAGCCATCTTGCTTCTATCTAGGCCTCTAGCCAGAAACTTTTGAAAGCTATAATCATACTCTTCTAAAATATTTTTTGAGCATGATATAGGTTCTAAGTCATATTTTTGAGCTTTTTCTAAATCATTTTTTATTTTAAGATTTTCTGCTTTAAGCTCAGCAACCTCAGACCTCAGGTGATCATTCTCAGATGCAAGACAGCTTTGAAGCTTCTTGTATTTGAGTTTGATTTTGCTGTAGCTTTCCAGAATTTCTGATAAACTTTCAGAAAGTTCAGAAAATACCTTTTCAGAATCGGATTCTGATTCAGATCCAGATGTTTCTGCATGGTCTTCCACGTCAGCCATAAGTGCCATGTTTGCACATTCTTCTTCTGACTCTAATGAAGAATCAAATGCATCTGAATCATCCCAGGTTGCCATCAGAACTTTCTTTTTATGATCAGACTTCCTTCTTGGCTTCTCCTTCAGAAGTTTTGGGCATTCATTCTTATAGTGCCCAGGTTACTTGCATTCATAGCAGACCACCTCTTTCTTTCCAGATCTTCTGTGTCCATAAGACTCTTTACGTTGATCTGGTTTCTTGAAGTTTATGAACTTCTTCTGTTTATGCTTCCAGAGTTTGTTGATCCTTCTGGACAGCAGGGACAATTCATCATCTTCTTTAGAACTTTCTTCTATAACCTGCAAAGCTTTGGCAGATTTGTTAGACTTTAAAGAAACAGACTTACCTTTCTTCTGAGGTTTGTCTTCTTCTAGTTCAATCTCATGACTCCTCAAAGAGCTGATTAGTTCCTCCAACGTGATCTTGTTCAGATCATTTGCAAGCTTCAGAGCTATGACCATTGGTCTCCATCTGGTTGGCAAACTTCTGATGATCTTCTTGACATGATCAGCAGTGGAGTAACCCATGTCCAGAACTTTCAAGCCAGCTGTGAGAATCTGAAATCTAGAGAACATAGTTTCTACAGATTCAGACTCCTCCATTTTGAAGGCTTCATACTTCTGGATGAGAGCCAGAGCCTTGGTCTCCTTTACTTGGGAGTTCCCTTCATGAGTCATCTTCAAAGATTCAAACATATCAAATGCAGTATCTCTGTTTGTTATATTCTCATACTCTGTATGAGATATTGCATTTAACAGGATGGTTCTTGCTTTGTGGTGGTTTCTAAACTCCTTCTTCTGTTGATCATACATAGATTTTCTGTCAACCTTTTTCCCTTCATCATTGGTAGGACGAATGTAACCATCAGTTACTAAATCCCACAAATCAGCATCATAACCTAGAAAGAAGCTTTTTATTCTGTCTTTCCAGTAGTCAAACTTCTCACCATTAAACATGGGAGGTTTGGTGCTGATTCTGTCTTTATCATCGTATCTGTTGTTGTATGAAGTTTAAGT
Organism: Lathyrus sativus; assembly: GCA_963859935.3. Classification (NCBI taxonomy): domain Eukaryota; kingdom Viridiplantae; phylum Streptophyta; class Magnoliopsida; order Fabales; family Fabaceae; genus Lathyrus; species Lathyrus sativus. Next base: position 637,322,229 of record OZ012739.1, read on the forward strand.
AGAAGCTTCAACAGCCATGATGAATAAAGAACAAGATATTTGGAGTTTTTCTCAACTGGATCATTTTTGTCACGGTGAAGTGAGAGCACTAACAGAACCGAAGCTCTGATGCCAACTGAAGGTGAGAAAAACACTTAGAAGGGGGGTTGAATAAGGGTTTTGAAATAATTATGGCAATAAAATCAACATAGTATTTTTATCCTGGTTCGTTGAACTCAACTAATCCAGTCCACCCTACCAAGGTGATTTGCCTTTCTCAACAAGGACTTAATCCACTATATTCAAACAGATTACAGTGTCAACCACTAAGAACAACTGTCTTAGTCTTCTCAAGAAATCCTGACCACAACTTGGTCTTCTTAAGGAAACTTTTACAAATAAATGTAAACTAACAAGTGTTTAAGATGCTTTTAAAAAGCTATATCACAACTGTGATTTTTACACTTAGATTAAGAATGAATAAAAACTATTCAGCTTAAGAAATAAATTGTATGAGAGCTTGAGAGTACTTTTCAATTTGATTTCTCAGTAATTCGTCAATTCGTCAACTTTGAAATGTTGTTGAAGACATCCTTTTATAAAGCAGAAAATCCAATGCTTGAAGACTGTGCGTAACAGAGTAGTTGTAGCCTTTTTGTCTTCTATTGACTTTAGCTTTCCCAGAAGAGGAATTTTCAGACAAATCCCTTTTGTCTGATTTCCTGTGCCAAGCATGAATAAGGAAAGATTCGTTTGGAATATGCCAACGGATATATCTTTGAATAATATCTTCTTCAACAAGCTTCTGTCTTAAAGTTATCAACAACAGAGTCTTGATGTTATCAGAGTTTTGCAGCCAATGTGCTTCAGCGTGAATATCAATCAGAGCAGAGTTTGAATAAAAGAGCCTTTGTACTTGCAGCGTAAAGTACTTTCAGAGTCTTCTTGAAACAATTCTTGAAACTCTTCATACAATTTCTTCAACTACGCTTCAGAGTCTTCTGCAGCTTTTGCTTCAGAGTCTCTTCTGGCAGCGCTCAAAGTCTTCTGATGACTTACTTCTGATGCTTCAGAGCTTTGCATAGAGTAATGTTCAGATGCATTTTTGCTTCCATAAGAATATTTATTTTAATATCTGAAACAAAAACACTTGAACAAAATTAGAGTATATATTTTCTTAATACAAAATTTCATTACTGTTATCATCAAAACATAGAGATATATTAAACACCAATCTGTGTTCTAACAGTTAGAAGTGATGGTGTTCGTACTTGTTAAAAAGTATAATATGTGACAATTTTTAATGATTAAGGGATGTCAAAGGTTTTATAGTATGTTGATAGGTTGAGATCTAGCTCAAGTAGGGAATGAGAAACTCTTATATGTGGTTTTCTCTATGAAAGTTAGATTGTCCTTCTCAACTTCAGCATTGAGGTATTTATAATCGGATTGGATTTGGATCTTAGGCCTCTCAAAAGTAGTAACAGCTTTTGAGAAAATGGGGATATGGACAAGGAATCTTTAGATATTCAGGGGAGTATGGTTAACTTCCTCATGACTCATTCTAAACTTCAACGGATCACATACATGTTACTTTCATATTTCCCACGTCAAGGAGTTATTCTAGAAATGGGCGACATATTCAATAAAGGGGAGACACATCTGATAAACAATTAATCAATCTCATTAAAGGGAATTTAGGATATCATAATGGGGAGGCGGTGCATCACTGCCAATCTATCATAGGCCCATTATAGATATATCAATACATAGTCCCTCAAGCACGAGGAATTAGAAAGCGCAAAGTGATTTAGTCTTATCTTTCTTCTTCAAATGAGTCCCTCAAATGTGAGGAGACTCCTTTATGTTGAAGGAGAGTCCCTAAAGTGTGAGGCATTTAATTCTAACAATGATGATTTAACCTTGCAATGCCAAATTGGCCATATTCTTCCACGTGTATCAACAATGTGCAAAGTCTTCTCCACATTTTATGTGAAGCGTATAAGACCTTTGATTACCCCTAGTCTCCTGTTCATTCTTTCTACTTTTAACTCCCTAACACCCGGGACATTGGGGTTTGTGTCCCCTTTTCCTCCTTTGAGGCAAAGGTTCTTAAGATGTCCAATGTTTACCCCTTTCAAATCATGCCAAATTATTGGAGTCTGATAAGGGCGTTCAAGATTATATGTCGGTGGCTAGGGTTCCATCCCACTACAAGATTTTTTTTCTTTTATGGTACCAAAGTGTTTTTCGCTGGGTTGGGCAACCCTAGGCACTTTTCTTGGGAAAAATTGTTCAAACCTCATTCCAACCACCTCAAAGTTTGGAATGATACGTTTATAAGATTGAAGGGCTGAGATGGTTCATCATCAGACACTGTAGAGGCAGATGGCACCCATAGGTTTTCCCTTATCTAGACGGATAATCTTGTGGCGATCATCGGGTATAACTTTAATTACATCTCTGCTTGTGAGATTGAAATGGTCCAGGCCTAGGATGAGTTAAATGTCATATATTTTTGTACCATGATCACATTGGGTCAAGGGGACGATAAGACTATGGACAAATACCTGAATAAGTTTCCCTGGTAATGTCCCCTGCTTGGATTTTTTGAAAATGGTTATGTATTTATTTTTATCATTTTTTTTTGCAGAAACAATGTCCAAAATCTCCCAAGATGAGAGGAAGAAATGTTTGACCAAGAGGAAAGTTGAATGCTCAAGATTAGACAATCTTCAGAGTCACACACACAACTTGCTTACAAGAATCTCCAAGCAACAACTTAAACATGAGACGTCCCTTGATCCTTAAAATCAGAAGGCTCGAAAAGCTTATAGGTGGGGGCTTAACTCCTCCCTACCCCAGAGGTAAAGGGGTTCATACAAGTGTTATTTAAGGGGGAGATTGTAACACCCCAAAATTAAGTAGAATATTGTTTTTATTATTATTTTGATTTTTGTGTGTTTTCATGATTTTTATTATTATTATTAGTATTATTATTATTATTTAAAAATAATATATATATATATATATATATATATATATATATATATATATATATATATATATATATATATATTGCTGTTATTATTATTATTATTAGTAATATGAATTATTTACATTAAATTATAAAATAAAATTAACAGGATAATGTGGGAAGGAAGTGAAGGGAGAAATTTAGTAAATAAAAAGTTGATATTTGTAATAGAGAGAAAAAAGAAAGACACTGGGAGAGAAAGAGAAAAAGAATAAGAAAACATATATTCTCTGAAGATTAACCACTCGAATATTCTCGTGGAAAGAATAACTACTTCGATCTACCATTTGTGGAAAGAGGACTAACCGCTTTGATCCACCGTCTGGAAGAGAATACTTAACTATTATATTCTCAGTCTTACTGTTTGGTTGGAAGTCAACAATTTTCCTTGTATAAGGGGGTTCATGAGTATTACCAACTAAAAACTCATAAAATTTATTGGGTACTCTCAAGATCAATTCTTAGGAGAGGAATGAGTCCTTTTGTTTTGACTGAACCCCTATAACTCTTGGTGATCTTTCTTTTCCCTGCAATTTATTTTCCACTGCTTAATATTTTAAGTGTTTTTAAACTCAAATTTTAATTCGCAAAGTTTTTCAAAATCACATTTTTATAAACCACACAATTCATCCCCTCTTGTGAATGAAGTCATATGTTCAACAAAATTATGCAAAAAAAGTGTTGGGTTTTGGTTCTAGTGAAGTTAGTATTCAAATACCACCTTTTGGTATTTGAATACTAGTGGTTAAAAACGTGAAATTATGACTTTTTGATGAGTGGTAGTCGAATACCACTATTTGGTATTCAACTACTAGTGTTAACAAATTTAAGGCATATTTTAAAATAACATAATTTGAGTTTAGAAACTTCGATTGAGGCGCAATTAGATACGTTAGAAAGTTAATGCAAATATCTATCTTTAGTAAAGTTTCATTTTACTTATATGTATGTTAATACTGTTATTATTAAATGATTATGAGGGAAAATGGGACATGATTCCAACGTTTGGTAAAACTAATGTGAAGCCATAATCTGGTAACCAATGCGAATATGGCAATACAAGTTTGGTAAAACTATTACAAAACCCTAATGTGGCAATGCAAATTTGATAAGTTATAATGAAGCCCTAATATGGCAATAAACATAAGTGTGTGTTTCAAAAGAGGAATGTGGTTCAGGAGGAACTCACATATGTTTGATCATACATCATATTAGAAGAGAGTAGGTTTACATTTAGAGAGAGTGTTGTAGTACAAATGTAGCTCGCATGTACTATTAAAATGTTGAGTATAGAGAGAGTGTTGCAGCACGGGAGATAGCTCACATGTACTCCTAAACTATAGAACTCAGGGAGAGTGTTGCGGTACAAAATATAGTTCGCGTGTAATTCTAGAATATATCATGAGTTTAGTGATTGGTACTGAAGGAAAATTGCGATCTAAACGCAGCGGAAAACAAAAATTTTCCTTTAGTGATCCTCACGAATGAGCATGGTCAGTGATAGAATCGTTACCTCTTTGTGGCGATTCAGATCTTTGATGCAGCGATCACAAGCGTTGATGAAGTGCAACGCCTCTACTCAGTCCACACGAACAGCTTCCGGTCACAGTGCTAGCTGCTTACGAACGGAATTATTTGAGTGAGAAAAGAGAATCAAAAACGAAATTGCATCAAGTGAAAGCTTCATCACAAGGGTTCCTTTTATAGACTCTCTTGTGGGCTGCGGGCTAAAACCCTAATTCACATGATCCATAATAATATTATATATTATTATAATAACTATTATTATAATAAATATATTTATTTTATTATTATTTTATAACCATTATAAAATAACAATAATTATTATTATATTATCCGAATTTCTATTTTTCACTTAAGTGCACCGTACCTTACGGTGTTCCTTTGATTTCTCTATCTCTCATCAAACTATCCTTATGTGTGTGACCCTGTAGGATTTCGTAACGTTGGTAATTATATTAAATTATATATATTTAACATAATAAACAGTAAGCGGTATCTAGCAACACATCACTGCTACCCAAGTCACGAAAATGTCATGTGATCTGACAAAACCTTTTTCGTGATAATATATGTTTGTACAATTACCCTTTTGCCCCTATGTCTATATTGAACACAAGGCATACACTGTGTCATCCTTGTCCAGTTCAATATTGGGCCCTTAGACATTTCTCCTGTTATGCAGGATTGGCAAATTCCATCTAGGACACTCATGTCCCTCAGCATGCTTCGTGGAGTGCCCATCAACTGTCTTTATGATCATCCAGTTACGGATAATGTTTGATCAGCAATAAAGCACCCGACTCTACATCTAGGGTCCATAGTGGTTTCAGGTCGAAGGGTGGTAATACACCATTATCACCATGAGAATAACTTATGACACTTTGCATAACATACTATGTAGTATTCTCATAGCGGGTCAATCCGGTATAAATATTACTCCTAATATTTATACCTATGTCAAGACTTGATAACTCTTTATCCATGATCCATGAGATGTGATCATCAGTCTATCTTCATAATAGTCTCAATGCTTTTAATGTTATCCCACTTTGCAATAAAGCTTGACTACGGATATTTTAAGAATAATGTCTTTATGTTTAATGGGATCTCATGATTAAGTCACACTTAACATTTCATTAAACAGACTAACTATTCTAGGGACTTTATTATTCTGAAAGACAAACATAATAAAGAAATGCCTTTTATTATTAAACGAATAATCTGATACAAGTACCAAAAAGTATTGGCCTCTAGGGCTTACACCAACAATCTCCCACTAGCACTAGAGCCAATTAGGCATACCCCTAATACCCATAGATCTAGTATGACCATCATGCTTCTGTTGCGCAAGAGGCTTTGTTAATGGGTCAGCGATATTGTCAAGTGTAGGTACTCTGCATATCTTCACATCTCCCCGATCGATTATCTCTCGAATGAGGTGATAACGCCTAAGTATGTGTTTGGATCTTTGGTGAGATCTAGGCTCCTTAGCTTGTGCGATAGCACCATTGTTATCACAATATAAACCAATGGGATCCACAATGCTAGGGACTATGCCAAGTTCACTAATGAACTTCTTGATCCAAACAGCTTCCTTTGCTGCATTTGAGGCAGCAATATACTCGGCCTCAGTTGTAGAATCAGCAACTGTTTCTTGCTTTGAACTTTTCCAGCTCACAGCGCCACCATTGAGACAGAACACATAACCAGATTGTGATCTAAAATCATCCTTATCTGTCTGGAAGCTAGCATCAGTGTAACCAATTACATCAAGCTCTTCCTGACCTCCATATATCAAGAATGAATCCTTAGTCCTTCTCAAGTACTTAAGGATATTCTTGACAGCTACCCAGTGAGCATCACCGGGATCAGATTGGTACCTACTCGTTGCACTTAATGCATACGAGACATCTGGTCGAGTACATAACATGGCATACATGATAGATCCTATTGCAGATGCATATGGAATCTTATTCATGCGATCCCTTTCTTCCTTAGTTGAAGGGGATTGTGTTTTTGATAAACACAGACCATGTTGCATAGGTATGAATCCTTTCTTGGAATCATGCATATTAAAGCGTCTCAACACTTTATCTATGTATGTACTCTGACTTAGGCCAAGCAGTTTTTGTGATCTATCTCTATAGATCCTAATTCCTAATATATAGGCTGCTTCACCTAGGTCTTTCATAGAAAAACAATTCCCTAACCAAGTTTTCACTTGTTGCAAGGTAGGGACATCGTTTCCAATGAGTAATATGTCATCTACATATAATACCAGAAACACGATCATGCTCCCACTAACCTTCTTGTAGACACAAGGTTCATCTTCATTTTTGATGAATCCATATTGTTTTACGGTTTCATCAAAACGAAGATTCCAGCTTCTGGAAGCTTGCTTCAATCCATAGATTGATCGCTGTAACTTGCATATCTTTTGGGCATCTTGTGGTATGTCAAATCCTTCAGGTTGTGTCATGTACACATCCTCAAGAAGATTCCCATTAAGGAAAGCAGTTTTGACATCCATCTGCCATATTTCATAATCATGATATGCAGCGATGGCAAGTAAAATCCGAACAGATTTAAGCATTGCAACTGGTGAAAAGGTTTCATCATAGTCAACCCCATGAATTTGTTTATAGCCTTTTGCAACCAGTCTTGCTTTATAGGTATGTACCTTACCATCCATGTCAGTCTTCTTCTTGAAGACCCACTTGCATCCTATAGGGTTAACTCCTATAGGAGGTTCTACCAAGGTCCAAACCTGGTTTGTGTACATGGAATCCATTTCAGATTTCATGGCTTCTAGCCACTTCTCAGACTCAGGACCAGTTATGGCCTCTTTGTAGGTCACAGGCTCATCTTGATCCATGAGTAATACATCACCCTGATCACTTATGAGATATCCATATCTCTCAGGTTGGTGACGTATCCTGCTTGACCTACGCTGGTCTTGTTCTTCTTGAGCAGGTTGCTCTTCCACAACTACTTGTGTTTCCTGCTCTAGTTCCTCCATAGGTGTTTCAATGTTTTGTGATTCTTGAATTTCTTCAAGCTCTATTTTCCTCCCACTGTTTCCTTTGGAAATAAAATCCCTTTCCAGAAAGACTCCAGTTCGAGCGACAAACACTTTGCCCTCAGAAGGATTGTAGAAGTAATATCCTCTTGTTTCTTTAGGATACCCCACAAATAAGCATTTGTCAGATTTGGGCTCAAGCTTGGTTGAAATTTGTCGTTTGACGTAAACCTCGCAACCCCAAATCTTCATGTAAGACATATGTGGTTTCTTACCACTCCATATCTCATATGGTGTCTTATCAACCTTTTTGGATGGAACACGGTTAAGTGTGTAAGCTGCTGTTAATAATGCATGTCCCCAAAAGGAGTTTGGAAGATCGACGTGACTCATCATGGATCGGACCATGTCTAACAAGGTTCGATTTCTTCTCTCAGATACACCATTCCATTGTGGTGTTCCAGGAGGAGTAAGTTGGGATAGAATCCCATACTCTTTTAGATGGTCATCAAATTCTAGGCTTAAATATTCACCGCCTCGATCTGATCGAAGAACTTTAATATTCTTACCTAGTTGGTTTTGTACTTCATTCTTGAATTCCTTGAACTTTTCAAAGGACTCAGATTTGTGTTTCATTAAATACACATATCCGTATCTACTGAAGTCATCAGTAAAAGTGATGAAGTACTGAAAACCTCCTCTGGCTGGTATGTTCAGTGGTCCACATACATCAGTATGTATGAGTGCCAAAAGATCATTAGCCCTTTCACCTTTTCCTGTGAATGGGGATTTTGTCATCTTTCCAATTAAACAAGATCTGCATGTCTCGTATGATTCATAATCAAAAGAGTCCAAGAGTCCATCTTTATGGAGTTTGGAAATGCGTTTCTCATTTATGTGGCCTAATCGACAGTGCCAAAGGTAAGTTGGATTCAACTCATTAGGTTTCAACCTTTTAGTATTAATGTTATAAATTGGCATTTCAAGATCAAGGACATATAGTCCATTATTCATTTTTGCAGTAGCATAGAATATATCATTCAAATAAATGGAGCAACAATTGTTCCTTATTATGAATGAAAAACCAAACTTGTCCAAACAAGAAACGGAAATAATATTCCTGCTAATTGCAGGTACATAATAACAGTTCTCTAACTGAATTATTAAACCACTAGGTAAAGTTAAAACATAAGTTCCTACAGCTAAAGCAGCAACCTTTGCTCCATTGCCAACTCGTAGGTCAACTTCACCTTTTGCCAAATTTCTACTCCTTTTTAGTCCCTGCACATTAGTACAAATGTGAGAACCGCATCCAGTATCTAATACCCATGATGCAGAAGTAGATAAATTAATTTCAATAACAAAAATACCTGAATTTGAAGTCTCTACTCCATTATTCTTATCTTCCAGGTACTTTGGGCAATTTCTCTTCCAATGTCCGGTCTTACCGCAATGGAAGCAAGTGCCCTCCTTTGCTATTCCTCCACTAGGCTTCAAAACAGGAGGAGTGGGTTTGGGTTTGGCAACTTCCTTGCCTTTCCCTCTACCACCCTGTTTGATGGGCCTCTTGTTCTGTTTCTTTCCATTACTGACCATCAGAATGGATTTCCCTTTTGTCTTCATATTCTGCTCAGCAGTTCTCAACATGCCTAGCAGTTCTGGAAGACTTTTGTCCAAGTCATTCATATTGAAATTCAGGACAAACTGACTGAAGCTCTCTGGCAACGATTGCAAGATCAGATCAATCGCAAGTTCCTTTCCAAGGGGAAACCCTAATCTGTCAAGGTTCTCCACATACCCAATCATCTTGAGTACATGGGGACTTACAGGGGCTCCCTCAGCTAACTTGCTGTTAAAAAGGGACTTTGAAACCTGAAACCTCTCATTTCTTGCTTGCTCTTGATAAAGCGTTTTCAGATGTCCGATCATATCGAACGCAGACATGTTCTCGTGTTGCTTTTGCAACTCAGAGTTCATGGTAGCAAGCATGAGGCAAGCGGTTTCATTGGCATCATCGAAATGCTTTTTATAAGCATCTCTTTCTGCCTTTGGTGCAGAACTAGGAGGTTCCTCCTCAGGAACTGGTGTCTCCAAGACATACAGCTTCTTATCGTGCTTGAGGACAATCCTCAGATTACGGTGCCAATCCAGGAAATTTGTCCCAGACAATTTTTCCTTATCTAGGATGGATCGCAAAATATTGTTCGATGTGTTTGTTGTCATGGTAATCTACAAGAGAAATATGAAAATATAAGTATCATTAAAACAACATATTTAATTAGGCCTTTAATCAAATATGCTCCCACTATTTTATTCAAAACAAATGACCCTCATCATTTGATTCGGAAAATCCCGTTGGAAGACTTTCTAGTGGGTCGAGATCCATGTTTCACTTTGTTTTAAGTCAGCGTTAGGCTGATTACACAAAACTAAGTTATTTAGGTAGGAACTCCTTCCAATTGTATCTCATACAACTCTCGAATATTTTCAATTGGGTGAATAACTCCTTATTCTGATCCATCACATGAATCATTCCCAATTCTTGCTTCTAAACATATATAATCTTATTATAATTTGTTTAGTTAAGTTTGACCCATTGTTTTAGCAATTGGATATTACAATTATCCCATCACACCTTACTAATATAGAACATGCACCTCGCGTAGGCGAAACCTACAATGCTCGATACTAGTCTTGATGAGTGCTAAAAATTGGAAAGCATAAACTTAATATTTAATTTTGAGGGAATTTGTTATTAGTTTGATCTCACCGGCTTAACATGCAAAACGTCTCTCACATGCATCAACATACAAGTACATGCATCAACATACATATAAAAAGATACAATTATGGCCCCTAACGCAATTGTTCTCTCAAGCCAATGAGAGAACCTAAGCTAACCTAATAACGATCTAAGCTTCTCCAAGCATGATCTCCAAGGTTATCCTCCTTTAATATTGAATACTTCCTTTTTTTTTCATAACATAATATTACATTACATATAAGAAAACTCGTTTTACATACGAGGGAGTGAGATGAGAAAAGAAGTTACATAAAGAGATTGAGAGAGAGGCACGACACGCAGGCCGTATTCAAAAATCCCAAAACAAAACTAAGGCCATAACTGATCACCACAAATAAATAATAATAAACACACTTTTATTATTAGTTTAAAATTCCGATAATTAAATAAACTAAATTAAATTTCGACTGATTGATCACACTTTGCAGACTTAGCCGGGGGTTCCGCTGCCCGGTCAGCGGACGGTGGTTCCGCTGACCGTTCAGCGGACGGGGGTCAAGGGGGCAGCGCCCCCTTGCGGGGTTGTTAGGGGCAGCGCCCCAGCGAAAATTTTTATGAACACTTCATTGTATTTCACGTCGTTTCCTGCACAACTTTTGTGCATTTACAATCCCAACCGGAAAAGTCTGCGGCAATACAACACTTGTACTGCCATTAATCCTAATGCAACAATTTCATGCCGTCAAACACAACTCGATTGATAACTCAATATGATAGATCAACATATCATTGCTTCACCATACTAACGTCGGATTCCGAAGCGAATGAAAGTGATGATCTTTCAAAAGAATTACAATCCTTATGTGATTGAATGGATGAAATCAAAACAGTATATCCCATATACCATCTTTGCATCAGAATTTCTTATATCTTATATAAAAGTGATCGATCTAATTGTGTAACCTATGGATGATCAATGTATCGCACAACTTCACCATACTAATGTCGGATTCCGAAGCATAATCAACATCAATCATCCAAATCGTACACAACAGATGCCAAATTTAATTAATCGTTTATTGTTAAATTCATTCTGTGTTTTAATCGAATCAAATACAGAAAAGACGAAAATTTAACAGCTATCAGATCCATGGTTTCGTAAGTGGCTCTGATACCACTGAAGGAAAATTGCGATCTAAACGCAGCGGAAAACAAAAATTTTCCTTTAGTGATCCTCACGAATGAGCATGGTCAGTGATAGAATCGTTACCTCTTTGTGGCGATTCAGATCTTTGATGCAGCGATCACAAGCGTTGATGAAGTGCAACGCCTCTACTCAGTCCACACGAACAGCTTCCGGTCACAGTGCTAGCTGCTTACGAACGGAATTATTTGAGTGAGAAAAGAGAATCAAAAACGAAATTGCATCAAGTGAAAGCTTCATCACAAGGGTTCCTTTTATAGACTCTCTTGTGGGCTGCGGGCTAAAACCCTAATTCACATGATCCATAATAATATTATATATTATTATAATAACTATTATTATAATAAATATATTTATTTTATTATTATTTTATAACCATTATAAAATAACAATAATTATTATTATATTATCCGAATTTCTATTTTTCACTTAAGTGCACCGTACCTTACGGTGTTCCTTTGATTTCTCTATCTCTCATCAAACTATCCTTATGTGTGTGACCCTGTAGGATTTCGTAACGTTGGTAATTATATTAAATTATATATATTTAACATAATAAACAGTAAGCGGTATCTAGCAACACATCACTGCTACCCAAGTCACGAAAATGTCATGTGATCTGACAAAACCTTTTTCGTGATAATATATGTTTGTACAATTACCCTTTTGCCCCTATGTCTATATTGAACACAAGGCATACACTGTGTCATCCTTGTCCAGTTCAATATTGGGCCCTTAGACATTTCTCCTGTTATGCAGGATTGGCAAATTCCATCTAGGACACTCATGTCCCTCAGCATGCTTCGTGGAGTGCCCATCAACTGTCTTTATGATCATCCAGTTACGGATAATGTTTGATCAGCAATAAAGCACCCGACTCTACATCTAGGGTCCATAGTGGTTTCAGGTCGAAGGGTGGTAATACACCATTATCACCATGAGAATAACTTATGACACTTTGCATAACATACTATGTAGTATTCTCATAGCGGGTCAATCCGGTATAAATATTACTCCTAATATTTATACCTATGTCAAGACTTGATAACTCTTTATCCATGATCCATGAGATGTGATCATCAGTCTATCTTCATAATAGTCTCAATGCTTTTAATGTTATCCCACTTTGCAATAAAGCTTGACTACGGATATTTTAAGAATAATGTCTTTATGTTTAATGGGATCTCATGATTAAGTCACACTTAACATTTCATTAAACAGACTAACTATTCTAGGGACTTTATTATTCTGAAAGACAAACATAATAAAGAAATGCCTTTTATTATTAAACGAATAATCTGATACAAGTACCAAAAAGTATTGGCCTCTAGGGCTTACACCAACAGGTACCACGTGTATATGGAGTAGAGGATAAAGTGTATTGCATAAGCATCCATGTGTACATTGTGTAATGTGTCGCTACTGCGAAAAAGAGGTGCCGGCAAAACAGAAGAGTCGCCACCTTTCGTTATTTATCCCTCAGAACGGGAAAGGAAACGATCGGGAAAAACCTGACGAGAAGGTATAAGACAAGGTCATCGCAACCAATGTCTGGATTCGGGAGTCGGTTACACAAGGGGAAGGTATTAGCACCCCTCACGTCCATCGTACTCGATGGGATCCACGTTTGTTGTGTTTATCTGACAGGTTTGGTTAATCTATCTACACTAAAGGTCTAGTCTGAAAAGAAAAGAAAATGACTTGGCAAAGCGTCGCACTTTATGCCTACGTATTCCCGTCTGCAACGAGAAATCAGAGTCAACGTAGTTCGCCTAACTACGGGCTAAAAAGGGGAAAGGTTGCTCGCTGAGATATCGCATCCCGTGCCTACGTACTTTCACACAGCGTGAAAGATCAGAGCAAACGTAGTTCAGGACACAAGAGACACGGGCTTGTCTTTTTTATCCGAGTAGGGTTAACAGACGGTTCCAGCGGTTTGGTGTATGCAGCTCGACCTTTGGAGACTTAGGCGTTTATCGTTTGCGGTAGAACCGGGAGTTAACAAAACTCTCCTTCTGAAAAGGGTTTCCAAGAAATTAAAGGTCCAAGAGGATAAAAAGAGTTTGATCTTTGTTTTCTGTTTTTTAAAGAAGTATCTTTTATGGATGTTTGCAACTGATATCGCACTAGAGACTATGACCTGAGAGTGAATGCGTCGCATGTCACCCAAAGGGTACCATACTAAACATCCAGACTGTTGGAAAGAAACTCTCCAACAACCCTTTCTCAAGTAGCTTAAGGCTCGTAGCCTACGACATTAGTTAACCTTTATTACTGTATTTTGATTTTGTTTAAAGATGAGAAGAGAACGGACGCACTAAAGGGGAACTGATCCAATCCTAAAGTTGTCATGAAAAATTGATCCTATGGTTGAGGTTAGGAGGGAACTACCTAATGTTATCATGCATGGTTAGAACCCTAATGTCTATCATAACTTCTCTTGAACAAGAGAAGTCAGAGTTCCTAGGGGAACATGGCAAAGGAAAACAACAGCAAAAGAAATAACTGTACAGAAATGGTAAAGAAACAACTGTAAATAAAATGCATATAATGCAACAAACAAGCAGAAGGAGCCAAGCTCAACTTCTAGACCAAACAAGCCCAAAGGCAACACACAAAGCATAGGCAAGGGAGACAGACTCAACCTTAAGCCAGCAAGCAAAGCCAATCAATAACAGTCAAGCAGAGGGAGACAGGCTCAAACCTCTAGATGTAGACAAGCAAAGGGAGCTAATATCAACCTTTAGGATGCTCTTAAGCCTAGAAACATCTATACGAGACCTAATCTAAATGCAACATACCAAACAGTCACACAAGCAACAGCAGACAGGCAGCTCAACAGCAAAGCAGATAAACAGCGAACAAACAACCAATCAGCAAACAAACAACTTCAAGCCCAAGCCATCCTCAAGAGAAGTATTCATCCTCATGCTTCAACAGGCTCCAACAAAAAGCAAAAGAATTAACATTAAGATTAATGATTGATGATGGGAAGCAGGATGGAAACCAAGGGAATCCAACCTGACACTCAACCAGTCATCTGAGACAGGCATCCTCAAAGGTTCTACCTCTTGTAAAATGCCACACATCCTTCCAAAGGAAAGATGAGGCTTTCGCATAGGGACCTTGAATCATGGGATGAGACTGGAAAGCAATCAAAGCAATCCATGTTTATTTGAAGAAGGAGAGAACAACTAAGCTCTTCCTAAACCCTAATTGAACAAGCTCACAGAAAGCTACTAAAAGAAAGCCTAAACATCAAAACCAAACACCACCACCAAGAAAACATAAGCTTACACATGTCTAAAGCACCATCAAAGAAGATTGGAAAACTTATTATGCACTAAAGGCCATCATTGAGGTCATTCTAAAGCAAGTGCTATGTTGAGAGCATCTTAAAACTAGCTTAAGTATCAAATTTATGAAAAATGCTAAAACTACTTCTGAAATCCTAGGAAATTTTCTAAGGGAACCTAAACATGTTAAGGGCCTATAGTAGAAAGGTCAGGGTTCAAATCCAAAGGGAAGGTCACCTAAAAAAACCCAAATCACAAGGTACTAAATGAAAACCCTAAAATGGAAGGTCTAATGATCCTAATCCAAAACAAAACCTAATGTTGTCTAAAAAATCTAAATTAAATCCTAGGGGATCATACATCTCTAATCTACCAGCTAGCCAAAAATCAACCTCAAATTCTATACCAATTGAAAGAACAAAAATCAGCAAAATCACGGATCAAATATGCAAAATTAAAGAAATAGCAAAAATGAGAAAATGCCAAATAAATTGAAAATCAAGGAAAAATGAAATATTAAAGCATCATAAAATCAAGAATAAAATCAGGATCATGGACATATTTCTATTTTATTTTTCTGATGATTAATGAAATTAAAATGAATTTTGGAAGATTAAAGCAATTAAAATAAAAGAAAATGAATTAAACAACATTAAAATGCAAGATTAAAACAGAAGCGTAGGATGGTTAGACTAAGTCTCCTGATCTAAAGGCCCTGGTATTGCCAGCACAAAAATGAAACGGCCGTGTTTCATTCCATCCAAGTCAATTCTGAGTTTAAAACGTGGCCACACGATGCGTGGACAAAGTTTTCAAATGCAACAGATCCAAGGGCTCAGGGTCTTCGTCTTCGTTTGAAATCAGAAAAGGAGGGAGATCACGCATGGTGGCCGGAGATGACTTCCGGTCATCTTCTCCGGCGGCTCCAAAGTTGCAGGTCATGGAATCCTCATTAAAGTTCAAGAAACTTATGTCATTCTCTCTGTTTTTCCATGCTGATTTCAAATCCGTCATTAGTTTTTACTGATTCTCCATAGATTTTAAAACACGATCCACAACAGAAAATGTGTCAAATAAACAATCAGCACGAAACTCCAATTTCTGGCCATGGATCTCTTCCTTATGCTTCAGAGATCAATAGGAACTATATAAATTGTTTTGAATCCTTAAGATCAGGCCAAACCAACTCCAAACAGAAATCACACATCATCCTAATTTGTCTCTAATCTTTCGAATTGTGATCCAGAATCCATCTAGTAACCTTTCTAAAGCCTAACCACATGCTAAAATATGCTAGATCCACACGAATCCACAGCAAATTTGAAAGTTACATACCTGTGTTGGAGCTTCAAATTGGAGCACTTCTACTGTGATTCAAGCCTCCAGATGATGCAAATTCCTTCCTTGATGAATGATAAAGCCTTTAGAAACCTCAATTTGCTCTGAATCACCCTCAAACTCCAAACACGATTTGCACTTCTTCCTCTTGAATTTCACTCTGCAATCTATGGCTCTGGCACGAATCAATCACCAACCTTGAGCAAAACCTTCCTCTGAACTTATATAGAAGTGATTTGTGGGCTTTAGAGGTCCAATGGAGGCCCAAATTCAGAAATCCCAATTTCACTTTTCTTTGAAAATTCCAAACATGGAATGCATGAATTTGCACTCAAAGCTTCCCCAAGAAGCTTCAATTCTATTCCTTGTGGTCTGTGGAAAGTGTAGAGATTGATTAGAGAGCTGAAACTCATCTCATGACCAAGTTTGGATGTGTTGCTTATTCATGAAGTTACAAATCAAACCACCATGGAATAAGCCTCAAATGAAAAATCTAATAATTCCAAAGTACTCAAAATGTTTTTTTTTATTAAAATGAGTACTCACTTGCCTTGTTTGAGCACAAAATGAATTAATCTTGAATTTTTCACTTAAATGCCTTTAAATTCTCCTTTTTGCCAAGTTTCTCAAACCAAGTCTCACCCTAAGCCAAATCAATTCATCATGAGGACATGGTTGACCTAAAAACATCATTTTGAGCAAGTTTTGTGTTGAACAAAACCTCATTTGAAGCTTGCAAGATAGTGAAAATGACCTATAATGCCAAATGACCTATAATCTTACTTTCCCTAAATACCCCTAACTTGTAAACCTCATAACTTGAGTTCTACAAATCAGATGGAAGACTTCTGGTACAATTTGGAAAGCTAAGATCAAGACCTACAACTTTAATGTTGGCCAAAGGTTTAGGAGACACACCCTTCTAGGTCAAAAGTTTCTTGGAAGTTGGTGAACTTTCACAGACAAATTTCACATTCCTCAGATGACCTGTAACTTGTCTGGATCATAACTTGAGTTCTATAAATACAATGGAGGACTTCCAGTACTCAAATTAAATCTAAGAACATGCTCTACGAGTTTTATGTTGGCCAAAAGTGGAGATGAAACTTGCATATTGAGATAAGTGGTCTTGAAGTTAGGCACTAAATAGGGGATTTTACCCTGAGAACCCTAGTTAAGCAACTCCTCACACTTTGAATTCTTCTTAGATTGATCTTGGACTATCACCTCATGTATCTCAACACAACTCTCCATGGTTACCAAGACTTAGAATTGGGCTTTGACCCTCTTCAGTTGCACAGTTGACTTAGGGTTACTCAGATGAAAACCCTAATTGCAACACCCTCAATTGTGACTCTTCACACTTGGCATAATGACTTGATTGAGCTCCATCATAAACCTCAAGGAACTCTATGAGATCTATCCATACACTCTCTCCTTGATCATGGCTCCACAACCCACTGGTGGTCTTCAATTGGTCCTCAGGTTAGGAGATTAACCACATACAACTGAACCTCTCAAGAACCCAACCCTCTTCCTGATGACTATGGTGACTTCTCAAGCTGGAATAAGTCCTCTAGATAGGCTCCTCTTGATATAAACCACACTTGATCCCCTGTTAAATGAACAATGCTATGCTATGCAAATGTTAGATCAATGATATGCTAATGCAATGAAACATAAACCAAGTGAGAAAAGGTTAGGCAGAATTTGGGGTGCAACATAATGTCGTGCGATTATGTGTAACATTATATGAGTTTGCATAATGTTTTATGAGTTTGTGTAATATTGTATGGATTGGTGCAATGTCATGTGAATGTATGCTATGAATTGTGATACCTTTTGTTATTATTATACCTTATGCTTTTTAGAATGTATTCTCATCCCTTTGTTTCTATGTTTTGATGGTGTGAATCACGTGCAGGATATCCTAAGGTTGAGAATGAGGACTAGTTGCAGTGCGCTATTTTTATTAAGGATGGTGTAGAATATCACTTCATTATTTTTCTTTTGTGTTTATGTATGTTGACGTGTTAAGTCAGTTAGTGTGTTTGGTTTGTAATAAGGCTTTTGCACATGACATTGGGGTAGGGATTCACTTTTAAACTAATATTTTGGTAATGTTTGAAAAATTACTCATATATGAGATATGTTTATGTTATTTTGAGTTTATGTGATGCCTTGTTTATTATATGAAATAAATATTATGCAAAAATTGTGTTTTATAAAAAAAAAGAATTTGGTTTTTAGGGTGTCACATATTTGGTATCCGAGAAGGTTTATCCATCAGGCCATGTGTGTTATGATTGTGTTATGCCCTTTGTGCATGACATGTGTGTTAACATTGTTAGTATTGTATTCCTTTAAGCGCTAATTGCTTTACTATTTACAACCAGATTATATTTTATGCATGGTTTATGCAGGAAGAAATGGTTGCTAGAAGAAATTATCACGCGATATATTCCCTCATAATGTTTGCATCAGAATTGAGTGAGCTTAACAAGCATCTAGAAGAGGTATTAGAAAAGCAATTGGTAAGACCTAGTGTATCATTGTGAGTGCACATTTAATGTTAGTTAAGATGAAAGAGGGAACAATGAGGTTGTGTGTGGATTGTCGATATTTGAGTACGGTTAAGATTAAGAATATGTATCCACTTTATAGAATTTATGATCGTATGGATCAAATGGTAGGGGTGTGTGTGTTTAGCAAGAGAAATCTAAGATCAGGCTAACACTAGATTCAAGTGAAGCCTGATGATATTCCTAAGATCGCGTTTAGGACTAGTTGTTGCACCCCAAATTTGTCCTACCTATACATTGTTTCTAGTGCCACTTTATTTCGAATGAATAAAATGGCACAATTGGCAAGAGACCGTGTGTGAGGAGTTGTGAGTGTGAGAGGTCGAGAGTTTGAATCCCACCTTCTTCACTTTTTGCTTTGTTTCTTTTATTTTTATTCTATAAACATAAGTTGTATTTCAGAAAAGGGAGAAGGGAAAAAAAGAAAAAACGGCGGTCGTTCTCACAACTTATCAGAAGAAATGAGGAACCCACGAACCCAGAAGGAGAAGAAAGGGACGGTTCTTCGAAGAAGAAGACGGAGATTCCTTCGTTAATCCTCATCATCGCGACTCAGAGAAGCTCAAGCTCTCATCATTGTCCTCCTTCCGGAACTGCTTTAAATCCCATCTCAAGAATCCGTCGCTGTTACTGTAAGCTTTTTCTTCCTTTGATTACGACACTTTGCAATTGTTGCATGTTTGTTTTTTTAGATGGTAGATGAATAAGGAGAAGGACGAGACATGCAAAGGAAAAAGAAGAGAAAAAGCTCCTAGACAACAACAATGGCCGCCGCAGCCGCAGTGGAGTAGATGAAGGGGTCAAAGAAAAAACCTAAGAGTTTCAACGTTCAACAAAGCCCCTCCCTTTTTATTCATTGTTTTAACTTTTTTATTTTATGTTTATTTTTTTTCTTTTAATTATGATTATTGTTTTATCTTTTATTTATTTTAGTGTACTAAGAATTTGTAGAGTTTTTTTCTTTTCTTTCCTAACTTTTTAGATTTAGTTAATATTAAAATGATTTTTCTTAATTAAAACTCCTCTTGAACCAAAATTCTTTTTTTAGAGGTTAGTGCATTATTTTTAAATTAAACCATTTTTAAAAAGAAATACAACAAAAGAAACATAAAGCTAACATTAAGACCTTTTATTTAACATTAAAGCGTTTTTTGAACAAGATTTAAAACTCTTTTATTAAAGTTAAAACCTCTTTTAAAGTTTTTTTTCTTCCAAAATTAAAATCTTTTTTTAAAGCTAAAACTTTTTTCCCAAATTTAAACCACCTTTTTAAAAATTTAAATCTAAGTTTGTAAATTAAAACTATTATTTAATTAAAGTTACTACAAACCTTTTTAAAAATCTATATATATCTATATAAAACTTATAATTAAAAACCATTTTATAACTTATAATTAGTTTATTTTTTTAATAACTTGAAATTATATTTTTTCTGATGACTAATAATTAAAAACATTTTAATAGCTTATAGTTAGTATTTCTTTTTTATAATTTATAGTTAGTAACGGTTTTTTATGATTTATAGTTAATTTAATTTTTAATAAATTGTAATTAAAAAAAACATTTCGATTTCTAATTTATGACGTTCCTAACATTTTTTTTCTCAGTTGTATAGTTTATTGATCCTTTATTTTTTGCACTCCATTTTATAGTGGTAATTTACGCGAGGCAATCGTCACTCTTATTTCATTATTATTCTTGCATTTTTCATGGTTGTAATTTACGCAAGTGATCGTCGCCTTGCACTTTTTATTGCTTTCATTATTTCCTTGCATTTCAATTATCGCAGTTGCAATATTTTATCATCTACATTATTTACCGTTAACCCTTCCGAAGGATTAGGTCTAGCTATTTGACTGCCGAGTCAATAATCCTAACCTTTGACCATTTCAAAACCCTAATAGCCTAGGTGTCCCGCCGTGGACGAAAACGCCATTTACCCTAGCATTAGGTCAAAGAGTCGCCGTACTCTGCTTTAGGGTTTCCCGCCGTGGAATCCCTAATTTCAACCCTAATTTTAATTCAACTTTTCAACATAGAAATAGGAGTTTCAAGACTCCACGTAAGCGATTCCTTAAGAAATGCTTACTTCCCTTGAAACCTTGACCATAGTCAAGACGTTTCTAACCTCCCTTTCGAGAGGAACTACAATTACTCTGATTCCATTCCCGTCAGGATATGTAGGCACAAGATGCAACGTCTTGCTGAATAAACTTAGGACTAACCCTTAGGTCTTTTAGCTCCCTCTATCCCTTAGCTCAGTATATATTTCAAATAGATAATAAAATAAAAAGGCATACGTTAAACAAAAGGTTCCTGTAGAGTACTACAGAAGTTTAGGGTGCCAGTACCTTCCCTAAGCTTAACCAACCCCTTACCTAGGTCTCTCCCCGCATTGTTCTTACGATGCAAAATTAGGTTTTTCCTCTTTTGACCTTTTCCTTCGGATAAATCAAAGAGCGGTCGTGAACTAAAGATGCGATTCAAATTAATTAATAATTTGATATCATATTCTAACCGCAACAGAAAATGGCGACTTCACTGGGGACCCTCCTAATTTTTAAGGGTTGCCCCTATTTTGTTTATTGTATGATATTTCTATTTTATTTTATTATCTGTATATAGTGTACCTTGCTTGGGGTATCTTTGTTGTGAGATAAGTCCTACACTCAGACTTGAGTGACATTATTATAGGAAGGTGATATATTCGACGAGGCTTATAGGGAGTGGAATCCCGACCAAGCTGACTTGAGAATCACCGCTCAGTTGAGACCCTTTCGAAAATGGTTTGGTTGAACGAGTAATCGTGAAAACTTTTACTATTGTCGATTGGAGTCTGTGATACTGGGGACCGTAGTACCTTAACACCACTTTGGCTTTATCTAGGACGTAGTGCGGGAACTATGAGGGAGTAATCCCAAAATAGTTGCTACGCGATACTACACTCAAAAGAGGCTCTCTTGAGGATATTATTAACCACCGAGTCAATTGGGAAATTGATAATATCCGAAAGATAGACTGATGACTTTGGGCACCTCTTTAGAACCTTGTTCTGTAGGTACAACTACCCCATAGTACATACCTTTTAGGAAGGGTAGACCTTTACTCCATTCATTGTTCCTTTAACCTAGGACTTTGTTGTTTGTGTGTATTTGTGCATGGCATTCATAAAACATCATTCCTAGTTTCAAGGAATTTAACAGTCCTTTGCGAATTCAAAAGTCCTACATTTCAAAGTTTAAAATCGTTTCCAACTTTTCTAAAAAAGAAATGTTTGCAATAGATCGTTGAAGTTCTTGAAACTATTGCATTGCATTAGCATCATGTCTTGCATGGCATCTATCCCCGAGTTTCTCATGTCCAGTTGTCTTTATCTTCCAGTGTTCCGTTGAGTCGTCAAGCTGATTCCTCGACACATATATCAAACTAGAGCTAACTATAAACACCAAATGTCAGAACAATAGGAACATAATGCGGAGGTCCAAATGGAGATTGATGAGTTAAAAGCAGGCATGACCAGGCTTACCGAGATGCTTCAAGTGTTGATTGCCAGAGGAGAGCCACCTCAGAGGACTGTCATTCAGGAATTTTCAAGTGTTGATCCACCTCTTGTTCCAGCGCCACTCTCTACTTGGCCGGAGTTTGGTTTACCTCATAACTACTCTCCACCTATTGCATTTGCCGCTACGATTGGTCAGACTGTCAGACTGGTTTTTCAAGCTCCTGTCCTTACCGAGGCCCAACCTGTGGTCCACACGGTTAACCAGACTGTCCAAGCTCCCTTTGAGAATCCTCCTTATGAGTACAATGTTGTCGGTGGGCAAAAGGGAGACCAGGAAGATTTTGTTGAGCCTGAGATCACCCGTGAATAGTTTCAGATCATAAACAAGAGACTCCAAGCTGTCGAAGGTACTGATTTCTTCAACGTTGATGCCGATAATATGTGCCTAGTTTCTGGTTTTGTTTTGCCTGCCAAGTTCAAGACTCCTGAGTTCATGAAGTATCAAGGTTATTCATGTCCAAGAGCCCATCTAGTCATGTACTTCCGAAAGATGGCAGCTTACACCAACAATCAGAAGTTGCTCACCCATTGCTTTCAGGATAGTTTGAGTGGTGCTTCTCTTAAATGGTATATGAAGTTAGAGCATAACAGTGTCCACTGCTTCCAAGATCTTGCCAACGCTTTTATGAAGCATTACAAATACAATTTGGATATGGCTCTCGATCGCCGTCCGCTTCAAAGTATGTCTCAGAAGGAAAAAGAGTCGTTCAAGGAGTATGCTCAGCGTTGGAGGAAGTTAGCTTCCCAAGTCGAACCCCCTATAGCAGAGAAGGAACTGACATGAATGTTCATGGATACTTTGTCTCCTTTCTATTGGGAAAAGATGATTGGGAGTGTCTCTTCAAGCTTTACAGATCTGGTGACTATTGCCCAAAGGTTAGAAGAAGGTTTGAAAATGGGAAGGTATCCAAAGCTGCCGAATCTTCTAATGGTGCAAAGAAATCCTATGGGAATTTCCATAAGAGGAAGGACGAGCAGACCAATGCTGTCATGACTGAATCAAGAAAGCCTCGCCAGGGATCTCAACCTGTTGTTGCTCCACAGCCAGCTCAGACCGCTCAACGTCCAGTTATTAGACAAGACCAGTCTCGAAATAGGAACCAATTTGATCCTATTCCCATGACTTACACAGAGCTATATCCGTACTCGGTTTAACGAGGGCTGATTACTACCAGGGCTTTACCACCTCCTCCTAATCCTTTTCCAGCTGGATTCAGGGCTGATTTCCAGTGCGCTTTTCATGAGGGTGCTTTAGGCCATGACTTGGAGCATTGTTTTGCACTGAAAGCCAGAGTGCGTGAGTTAATGAGGGATGGAATACTTGATTTTGAAGATAATCCTCCCAATATCCAGAAAAATCCGTTGCTAGCACATCAAAAGTGAAGCTTCGGGCTGACCCCAGAGGATGGCTCACTGATTTAATCATTAGGCTTTTGTTTCTCATTGTTTGTATTTTCCTTATTTTATTAGTTGTTTTCTTTCGAACTATGTTTGTACTTTTATATTAATGAACTGAGCATTGTAACTTTTGATTTAATTCATTTTATCTATTATTTTCATCTCTATGCTTTATCTTTCAAATATTTACTTTTGTCCGAATTTTTGGTATGCAAAGATTGGAGGGAGGATGACGAAAACGTTATACCCATAAGTGCTGTCAGTATGCTTTCAATCAAACTTTGTTGACGATGTAAGGCATTGTTTCGATCCCCAAACACTGGAGAAATAAGGAAGTTATTCCCTTGTCACCCCCTTCGAGCTTAGAAGTTGGAGTTTCTTTCTTTACAAAAAAACCGCAATTTTAACCTTGGGGCATGGGTAGCTCTCAGTTAACTTGGTTGTGTTTTCCTACAATACGCCTTTCATATAAAGGTCGCACTCACAATTTTCCTTCGTACACAGCAAGTGTCGAAGATGCTTTTTTAAAGCCAAAACGCCAATGATGGTTCACCGTAATCATTTAAGATAGGCAGTCACTTTCTTTCGAAAAAAACAAAATGAAATATAAAAAGCCCGCTAAGTTAAA
Organism: Lathyrus sativus; assembly: GCA_963859935.3. Classification (NCBI taxonomy): domain Eukaryota; kingdom Viridiplantae; phylum Streptophyta; class Magnoliopsida; order Fabales; family Fabaceae; genus Lathyrus; species Lathyrus sativus. The sequence goes on from OZ012739.1 coordinate 637,346,539, forward strand.
ACCTATGAAGGATACTTAAGCAAAACTGGGGCATCCTGCTGACTGTAATCTTCACAAAAAAAAAACAGTTCAGACAAAAGTTAGGGATAATAAAAAGAGGAGATCTTTAAATCCTTACCTTGAAAATCCTCAATGTCAAAAGAACCATATGTTGTAAAGAAGTAGTGGCTGCCATTTCGTAGGTCCCTTGACTTTTGAACCATCCTTGCTACCATCAGTGCAATTCCTAATCTATAGGAACCTGAATGCATAATATGAGTTAACTAAGCGTAGGACTGAAGATTATCACGTAGATTGGGTGGGAACAAACAAATTTTGAGCCTTTATCCTTTGTTTCATAAACCGTGAACCAGGCCACGTTACAACCCTCAAAAGACCTAATTGAAAGAAGGATATTTTGAAAGCATGCTACAGTAAGGTTGCGTAAGCTGACTCCTAAAGATCTTTGTGAATCATTTATTTTGGCCGTATACCTGTATTAAACTTTGAGCGTCCTGGACCGCCGCGTTCTAACCGATAACTCATTTATTTTTCATCTTTCAAAAATAATTTTGATTTCAAAAGTTGCATGAACTTTGCATTACCATGTTTGTATGAATATTTTTGTTTGCAAACTGGCTTTCCTAAGGAATTTTCAAACAATCGAGAAACTTGGTCAAGTGATCTTATAAGGGACAAAGTCTTCTCAGATCTGGTTTATCTATGAGATTTTCAAGACTCGGACTGGGGCAAACCTTCCGAGGGTACAGTAAAACAGTCATTTTCAGAATCAGACAAGCTGAAGCAATTATCAGTTCATCTGTGATGGACAATTTAATCTGGGGCAGTTTACTTGAAAGATCTCCAAGCGGCTTTCCATCCTTCCTACGAGGACCATCAACCTGATTACAATTTAGCAAGTGACAGTGATCTCCGGGTTGAGGAATAAGTTGTCCAGTCTTGTCATCTTACCAGAAGAGTCGAACCTTGTCATCGACATTTGCATTTGCATTTGATCATATCTCATAACATAATTCATATACATATACATATCATACCTATGCATAGCATGAGTGTTTCATCCTCATTTGCATTTCTCCCGAGGTCGTGTTTTATCCAGGTCTTACCATGTGGTCGAAGTCCAACTTACTTGGCACCTACCAAACAACTTTGTGTCATGTCTATCTGATGTTCTTCCAGATATGACATTTTTCTTATCCGATGGTTTTTCGGATATGCCCGTTCCTTTTACGTCCAATATTATTCTCCTATATTATGTTTATACCTTTCATTCAAGCCATTATTGGATGTCTGGTACCCTGATTTTAATGTCTCTTTCTGATGGTTTTCCAGATTGAGTCTCGTTGTTCTGATGTTCTTCCAGAACTTCGTTGTTACATATCTGATGGTTTTCCAGATATTTTCCCTTGGTTCTGATGGTTTTCCAGAATCTATCCAATGGTTTTTCGGATATGTTTCTCTTTCTGATGGTTTTCCAGATTGAGTATCTCTTATCTGATGGTTTTCCAGATATTTTCCCTTGATTCTGATGGTTTTCCAGAATCTATCCGATGGTTTTCCGGATATGTTTCTCTTTCTGATGGTTTTCCAGATTGAGTATCTTTTATCTGATGGTTTCCTAGATATTTTCCTTCGATTCTGATGGTTTTCCAGGATCTATCCGATGGTTTTCCAGATTTGTTTCTCTTTCTGACGGTTTTCCAGATTGAGTATCTCTTATCTGATGGTTTTCAAGATATTCTCTTACGATTCTGACGGTTTTCCAGAATCTTTCCGTTGGTTTTCCGGATAAATTCCTCTTTCTGATGGTTTTCCAGATCGAGTCTTTGTTCTGATGTTCTTCCAGAACTCTATCTGAAGATTTTCCAGATACCCCTGTGATTCTGATGGCTTTCCAGAATCTTATCCGATGGTTTTTCGGATCTGTTCTCCTTCTGATGGTTTTCCAGACTAAGTTTTTGTTCTGACGTTCTTCCAAAACCCCTTTGTTGCTTATCTGATGTTCTTCCAGATAGGTCTTAAAAACTTGCCCCTACATTTATTACTTTCCTAAACGTTTCGGATTTACCTTCAGAAACTTGTCTTCATCTCATGCTCCTATAGATGTCGTCCTTTTGTTTTTGGATATAGCCCAGGGTTTATTCGATGTTTTTCCGAGTATCTCTGGTATGTTTTAGAGTTTATTCGATGTTCTTCCGGATGTCCCTGAAATTTATTTCTTTGACCCCGAGGTTATTCGATGGTTTTTCCGAGTATCTCTGGTGTTTGTTTCTCTCTGTATAATTTCCGATGATTCCTGAAGATCCCGCTTGATCTCTTCGTTTAAAGGAATGACCCGAAAATTCCAACACTTGTCGTTTACCTGATCCTACCGCCATGTGGATCCTGTGTTACCGTTTGTTCTAAAGTGACAATTGTCGCGCTATTCCACCAGTGCGTCGTATTCCCCAGTGTAGTTACTCGTCGCGTCTGTCCCCTATGTCGTCGTGTCGTTTGCATCCTTGCATTCATCATTCCATCATACGCATCATATTAGATTCATGGCATTGTCAGCATTATAGTTCGTGTTATTTTGTCCATATCATTGTATATCACTGCATCTAGGGGCTAAATTTTCGGTTATCTGTATTTAAATCCCTTTCACCGCGATTTCTCGAGTCTCTGTTGCTCAAATCATCCGGTGAAGCTATTTAAATAGGCGCATCTGTTGCACCCCAAATTTGTCCTACCTTTACATGGTTTCTAGTGCCACTTTATTTCGAATGAATAAAATGACACAATTGGCAAGAGACCGTGTGTGAGGAGTTGTGAGTGTGAGAGGTCGAGAGTTCGAATCCCACCTTCTTCACTTTTTGTTTTGTTTCTTTTATTTTTATTCTAACTTTTCTATTTTCATAAAAAAAAATAGTTTTTTTATTATTTAATTATTATTTTCGTATTTTATTTAAATTATTTTTAAAAAAAATATTATTTTTTCACTTTTTCCATATTATTCATAAAAACATCCAAAAATCATAAAATTAAAAATATTAGAAAAGATTTTATTCTTTTTATAATATTTTTAATGTTTAGTATAAATAAATAGAATTTTAAGTTTATTTAAAATTGTTTAAATTTTATTTAGTTTTAACTAATTATTTAAGTTGGGCTTTAAAGTGGGCATTAGGTTAGAGTTAACCCTAATTTGTTACCTATATAAACATAAGTTGTATTTGAGAAAAGAGAGAAGGGAAAAAAAAGAAAAAACGGCGGCCGTTCTCACAACTTATCAAAAGAAAGGAGGAACCTACGAACCCAGAAGGAGAGGAGAAGAAAGGGAATCAAAAGGAGAAGAAAGGGACGGTTCTTCGAAGAAGAAGACGGAGCTTCCTTCGTTAATCCTCATCATCGCGACTCAGAGAAGTTCAAGCTCTCATCATTGTCCTCCTTCTGGAACTGCTTCAAATCTCATCTCAAGAATCCGTCGCCGTTACCGTAAGCTTTTTCTTCCTTTGATTACGATACTTTACGATTATTGCATGTTTGTTTTTTTAGATGGTAGATGAATAAGGAGAAGGACGAGACATGCAAAGGAAAAAGAAGAGAAAAAACTCCTAGACAACAACAATGGCCGCCGCAGCCGCAATGGAGAAGATGAAGGGGTCAAAGAAAAAACCTAAGAGTTTCGACGTTCAACAAAGCCTCTCCCTTTTTATTCATTGTTTTAACTTTTTTATTTTATATTTAATTTTTTTCTTTTAATTATTATTATTGTTTTATCTTTTATTTATTTTAGTGTACTCAGAATTTTTAGAGTTTTTTTCTTTTCTTTCTTAACTTTTTAGATTTAGTTAATATTAAAATGAATTTTCTTAATTAAAACTCCTCTTGAACTAAAATTCTTTTTTTAGAGGTTAGTGCATTATTTTTAAATTAAACCATTTTTAAAAAGAAATACAGCAAAAGAAACATAAAGCTAACATTAAGACCTTTTATTCAACATTAAAGCGTTTTTTGAACAAAATTTAAAACTCTTTTATTAAAGTTAAAACCTCATTTAAAGTTATTTTTTTCCCAAAATTAAAATCTTTTTTTAAAACTAAAACTTTTTTCCCAAATTTAAACCACTTTTTTAAAAATTTAAATCTAAGTTTGTAAATTAAAATTATTATTTATTTAAAGTTACTACAAACCTTTTTAAAAATCTATATATATCTATATAAAACTTATAATTAAAAACCATTTTTTATAACTTATAATTAGTTTATTTTTTCAATAACTTGAAATTATATTTTTTTCTGATGACTAATAATTAAAAATATTTTAATAGCTTATAGTTGATATTTATTTTTTTATAATTTATAATTAGTAACAATTTTTTTATGATTTATAGTTAATTTAATTTTTAATAAATTGTAACTAAAAAAAACATTTAGATTTCTAATTTATGACGTTCCTAACATTTTTTTCTCAGTTGTATAGTTTATTGATCCTTTATTTTTTGCACTCCATTTTATAGTTGTAATTTACGCGAGGCAATCGTCGCTCTTATTTTATTATTATTCTTGCATTTTTCATGGTTGTAATTTACGCGAGTGATCGTCGCCTTGCACTTTTTATTACTTTCATTATTTCCTTGCATTTCAATTATCGCTGTTGTAATATTTTATCATCTGCATTATTTACCGTTAACCCTTCCGAAGGATTAGGTCTAGCTATTTGACCGCCAAGTCAATAACCCTAACCTTTGACCATTTCAAAACCCTAATAGCCTAGGTGTCCCGCCGTGGACGAAAACGCCATTTACCCTAGCATTAGGTCAAAGAGTCGCCGTACTCTGCTTTAGGGTTTCCTGCCGTGGAATCCCTAATTTCAACCCAAATTTTAATTCAACTTTTCAACATAGAAATAGGAGTTTCAAGACTCCACGTAAGCGATTCCTTAAGAAATGCTTACTTCCCTTGAAACCTTGACCATAACCAAGACGTTTCTAACCTCCCTTTCGAGGGGAACTACAGTTATTCTGATTCCATTCCCGTCAGGATATGTAGACACAAGATGCGACGTCTTGCCGAGTAAACTTAGGACTAACCCTTAGGTCTTTTAGGTCCCTCTATCCCTTAGCTCAGTATATATTTCGAATAGATAATAAAATAAAAAGGCATACATTAAACAAAAGGTTCCTGTAGAGTACTACAAAAGTTTAGGGTGCTAGTACCTGTAGAAGCATGCTTCAGTCTCAAGTTTTGATGATGTCAATACTACTCAAAGTCATCTCTTGATTGCAAAAAGACAAGCCGTTCAAAGTTATCAAGATCAAGTCAACCTATCTTTCAAGTCAAGCTACATATGGAACTATGATTCTTCCAGACTTGGCTGCATTACTGGTATATCAAATCCACCCTTATAATTTGATATACAAGTGTTCAAAAACATCAATCATTTTTGCATAATACATAAGCATGTTTTTGAAACCTTAAAAATGGTATAACATTAATTTTAAAAAGCATTTTTCTGAAAATTAGCAGTGTTAACCGATTAACCATATAGGTTAACCGGTTAACCAATTTGAATTTTGAATTTTCTGGGCTAACGTACCAGTGTTAACCGATTAACCATATGGGTTAACCGATTAACACTGAACGTGCAGTGAAAAATTGCTTTGTTTCAAGTTCAAAAAATTATTTTAAAAACATACCCTTTCATGATTTGAATCTTTTAAAATTATACCTTTTCTGAAAGGTTACTTTACTCATATAAATTCTGAGTTTTTCTTTTTTGAAAAATAATACAACATAACACAAAAACATTTTCTACATTTATTTTTCAAAGTGTCTTAGAATCAAATTCACTGTTTTCAAAAACTTTCATTAAGTGTTCATATGTGCATAAATTTCATATTCATCCTTGAACACTTGTATTGAAAATTGTAAGAGTGAATTCTGATCATTTGGAGAAGATCAACCTTGATATCATTACTCTCAAATTCAAATCTGTACAAACTTGTGTATATTGACTTGTGATCCAGGATTGTTGGACACAAGGGTGAGTGTTTACAAGAGGATTGTTCTTGTACACTTGTTAGTTTTATTGTTTGATAGTAGGCCTCACCGGTTGATGGTGTGATAGGTTGTACTTTATTAAACAATAGTGAAAATTCTCTTTCATGTTGAAAGGGGAGTGGAGTACTCTCGGATTGTGAGGGGAACCACTATAAATCCTGGTGTCCATTGTTCTTTTATCTTTCTTCTTCTGCTTTCATAACCAAAAACACAAACCAGTGATATTTCAAAATACCATAAAAACCGGAAAAATTTCAAAAGTCCTAATTCACCCCCCCTCTTAGGCATACTCTGTTCTTACAATTGGCATCAGAGCAGGTTAAGGTAACCTGTTCCTAACAATTCAGTATGGCTTCCGCAAGTACCAACCCGGTTTTCAAAGATGGTGGAAGTAGTAACAAACCACCACTCTTTTCTGGAGAATACTTTGATTTTTGGAAAATCCGTATGAAGGCACATCTTGAGGCTCAAGGAGATGGTATATGGGAAACCGTTGAAACTGGTCCACATGTTCCTACAAGTGTGGTAAATGGTGTTGGAACCCCAAAGATTAAATCCTCATATGATGAAGATGACAAGAAGAGAATCTTGAATGAGAAGAAAGCAATCAACATACTTCAAAGCGCTCTCAGTATGGATGAATTCTTTCGCATATCACAGTGTAAATCGGCAAAACAGATTTGGGATACCTTGGTAGAAACGCATGAAGGAACAGCAAAAGTAAAAAGATCAAGACTTAACACGTTAAGTCAAGAATATGAGATGTTCCGTATGCAGCCCGGTGAATCTATTGTTGCCTTGCAAAAGAGGTTCGTTCATCTAACAAATCACCTGATTGCTCTTGGGAAGACCTTCACCAACGATGATCTCAACTTAAAAGTCCTAAGATCCTTGACAAGAGAATGGCAACCAAAGGTGACCGCCATTTCGGAAAAGAAAAGTCTTTCAACAATGACATCCGCTTCATTATTCGGGAAACTTCAAGAGCATGAACTGGAACTTGGAAGGCTTGAGAAACATGAAAGTCAAGACAAGAAGTCCAAAGGAATTGCCTTGAAGACTGACACAAAGGATGACAAAATTGACGAATCTTCCGAAGACGAAAATTTCATGCTTCTAGTAAAGAAGCTTGGTAAGTTTTTCAATAATAATAAAACTTCTTCTTTTTCTAAAAAGAATAGACATTTCAGGAAAAAGGAGGCATCCACATCAAACCAAGAAATTACATGTTATGAATGTGGAAAACAAGGTCACATAAAGCCAGACTGCCCAAAACTCGCAAATAAAGGAAAATTCAAGGGCAAGAAGGATTTCAAAACAAAGAAGGCTTATGTCGCATGGGACGACAACGAAGTGAGTTCATCATCGGAATCAGATAGCGATGAAAGCGCAAATATTGCCTTAATGGCCTCTCACCATTCCGATGACGAAAATGAGGTTAGTAGTAATTTTTCTGTCTATGATAATGATGCACAAGAAGTTATAGATGAACTTCTAAAAGAGTGCAAGACTTTGTATAAAGACATCTCATCACAAAAGAAAAGAATTTTAATTTTAGAAAAACAAAATTCTGATCTCTTAAAAAATATTGAAGATGAAAAACAAAAAGTGATGGATGAAAAACAAAGTCTTGTATGTAAGAATTGTGAGTCTTTGTCTTTTCAAATTGTTCAACTTAAAAGAGTTTTAGAAAGATACGAAAAAGGTCAAATTGGCTTGGAAGAGATTCTTAAACATCAAAGGTATCCTAATGATAAAAGTGGATTGGGATATTCTAAATTTTCAAAACCAAGCACCAATAAGACCATTTTCGTAAGAGCAAGTGAACAAATTGTGAAGGAAGAGACAAGCACTTCTAAAACTCAGCATCAAAATCATAACAAGAAAAGAATTAATAAGAAAAAGGATTATATTCCTAGATATAGAAGTCATTTTCAACCTACATGTTTTTATTGTGGTATTAAAGGGCACACACCTAATGCCTGCTATGTACGTAATATTGGTATTGCAAAGGGGCATTATGTGTGGGTGGAAAAGGGTACTAACTATCAAGGACCCAAAGCAATTTGGGTACCTAACACTACCTAATTTTGTTTTGTAGGTATGCTTGAAGACAACCACAAATCAATGGTATCTTGATAGTGGCTGCTCGAAGCATATGACGGGAGATATAAACAAATTTTCAAGTCTATCATTAAAGGCCAAAGGATACGTCACTTACGGTGATGATAATAAAGGAAAAATTCTTGGAGTTGGGACCATTGGTGCACCTCCATGTACAATCATCGAAGACGTTCTTTTTGTTGAAGGCCTTAAGCATAACCTGCTTAGCATCAGTCAATTGTGTGACAAAGGGTTCAAAATCAACTTCACAAAGGAGGAATGCTTGATCGAACACGAAGTCACTCATGAGATTCTGCTAAAAGGTAAAAGATATAATAATATTTTTATGATTTCTTTTGATGACTCATCCTTGAAGGTAAAGTGTCTTATGGAGAACAACAACGAGGCATGGCTTTGGCATAAAAGATTTGCTCACATTCACATGGAGCATTTAAACAAATTAATCAAGCATGATCTGGTTGTTGGGCTTCCGAAGATAAAATTCATCAAGGATAAATTATGCGATGCATGTCAAAAGGGAAAACAGACCAAGACAACTTTCAAATCCAAGCAAGTGGTTTCTACATCAAGACCACTTCAATTGTTGCACATGGATCTTTTTGGTCCATCAAGAACGAAGAGCTTTGGAGGTAGTATTTATGCTTTGGTTATTGTTGATGATTTTTCTCGATATACCTGGACAATGTTTTTAGTGCAGAAAAATGATGCGTTTAAAGCATTCAAAAGGTATGCAAAACAAATTCAAAACGAGAAGTCACTCACTATAGCCTCCATAAGAAGCGACCACGGTGGAGAATTTCAAAATTCAGACTTTGAAGAATTTTGCGAAGAACATGGAATTTCTCATAATTTTTCGGCACCAAGAACTCCTCAACAAAACGGCGTCGTAGAACGGAAGAATCGTTCACTAGTTGAACTTGCTAGAACAATGCTCAGCGACACAAATCTTCCAAAATATTTTTGGGCAGAAGCAGTAAGCACGACATGCTTTGTAAGCAACCGCGTGAATATTCGACCGCTACTCAAAAAGACTCCGTATGAGTTGTTCAAGGGAAGGAAACCGAATATATCATTCTTCCACATATTTGGCTGCAAATGCTTCGTTCTCAACAACAATAAGGACAATCTCGGTAAGTTTGATGAGAAGTCCGACGAAGAGGATAATATTGTTTTGGATGATGATGATGATTTTGTAGATACTTCACAAAATGAAGAAACTGTTTCAAAAGATCAAACAATATTACAAGAAGATGTTACTCAAGAGAATCAAGATCTTCCGAAAGAATGGAGAACACACAGAGATCACCCAATTGATAAAGTTATTGGTGATATTAGTCAAGGCGTTGCAACTCGACTTAATTTAAAGGATGCTTGTCTCAACATGGCGTTTGTATCTCAAATTGAACCATCAAAGATCGATGAAGCTTTAGGCGACGACCAATGGATTATAGCAATGCAAGAAGAACTTAATCAATTTGAAAGAAATCAAGTTTGGACCCTTGTACCAAGACCGGACAATAAGCATATTATAGGAACCAGATGGGTGTTCAAGAACAAACTTGACGAGAATGGGATTATAGTTCGTAACAAGGCAAGATTGGTCGCACAAGGCTACAACCAGGAGGAAGGAATTGATTTTGATGAAACATTCGCTCCGGTAGCCAGGTTAGAAGCAATTAGATTACTACTTGCTTACGCTTGTTCTATGAATTTTCAGTTATTCCAGATGGATGTCAAAAGCGCTTTCCTGAATGGGTACATTAATGAGGAAGTCTACGTCAAACAACCTCCGGGTTTTGAAGACTTCAAAAATCCCTCACATGTTTTCAAACTGAAGAAGGCTCTCTACGGTTTAAAACAAGCACCACGAGTATGGTATGATCGCCTTAGCAACTTCTTATGTGAGAAAGGATTTACAAAAGGAAAGGTTGACAAGACGCTGTTTATAAAGAAGATCAAGGGTAACACCTTGTTAGTACAAGTCTACGTCGACGACATCATATTTGGATCAACAAACAAAGAACTCTGCGAAGAATTCTCACTCATGATGCGAGAAGAATTCGAGATGTCCATGATGGGAAAGTTAAATTATTTCCTTGGACTACAAATCAAGCAAACCAAGGATGGAATCTTTCTCAACCAATCCAAGTACTGTAAGGAATTAATAAAGAAATTCGATATGGATAGTTGCAAGATGATGTCTACTCCTATGGGATCCGGAACGTATGTTGATCAAGATGAATCTGGTACTCCAATTGATATTACTAAATATCGAGGTATGATTGGTTCATTACTATACTTGACGGCAAGCCGTCCTGACATTATGTTTAGTGTTTGTTTGTGTGCGCGCTTCCAAGCAAGTCCGAAGGAATCGCATCTCACTGCTGTGAAGAGAATTATCAAGTATCTCAAAGGAACGACCAACGTCGGATTATGGTATCCTAAAGGTAGTACTTGTTCCTTAGTTGGTTATTCTGACGCTGACTATGCAGGATGCAAAACCGATAGAAAAAGTACAAGTGGTACATGTCATATTCTCGGAAATGCTCTAGTATCATGGGCCTGCAAGAAGCAAGCTTGTGTAGCACTCAGCACCGCCGAAGCAGAATACATCGCCGCAGGAAGTTGCTGTGCACAGATTTTATGGCTGAAACAACAACTTCTGGATTATGGTGTTGACCTCGGATGCATTCCTCTACGATGTGACAATACTAGTGCCATAAATATCACAAAGAATCCGGTTATGCATTCCAGAACAAAGCACATCGATATCCGGCATCATTTCCTTCGAGATCACGTATTAAACAGAGATGTTGATGTTACTTTCGTCGACACACACAACCAACTCGCCGACATCTTCACCAAGCCTTTGGCAAAAGAATCATTCTACAAAATTCGGAGAGAACTTGGGATTCTTGATGAAGGTGACATCTGACCTTTTTCTCTATTATATGTATGCATTATTTGTGATATGTTTTCATGTGTATGCATTCTGTTTTTTATGTATTTTTCAAAAATTCGAGCATGTTAATCGATTAACCATATGGGTTAACCGATTAACAATGTTGAATTTTCAATTCTGATTAAATTTTTTAATGTGTTAACCGATTAACCTATATGGTTAACCGATTAACACTGTTAATTTTTCAAAAAATCAGAAACGAAAATTAATTAAATTTTTGAAAATTTTATATTTTTCTTTATATATTTTGTGTGGTCCATATTCTCTTAAATATCCAAATCCATATCCAAAATCCACATTCCCTCTTAAAATCCTAACTTCTCTCTCCCACTCTTAAAAGTTGGAAAAACTCCCCACAACTTCTCAAACCCTAACTTCCTCAGAACCCACAACCCCAGTTCTCTCAAACCTCCATCCATGGCTTCAGCATCAAACCGCGGCAAGGGAAAACTTCCAGAACATCACTCTGCATCTGATGAAGATATTCCTATGGAAACAACCAAGAAGCGCAGAATGGATTTCAAAGTCCGAGTTCGTTCTATCCTTCCGGTAAAGTATGTGAATCTTAAGGCTTTCCCTGCATCATCTTTTGATTTTCCTGCTTTGCTCAAATATCAGAGGATCGATAAATTTGTGTCTGATTCTAGAAACTGCTACCCGGATCTTGTCAAATCCTTTTTGCATAAACTGTCTGTGTTTCTAAATGCAAATGATGAGCATATTATGAAAACAATTGTTAGAGACTGTGTTGTTGAAGAAAATCTGTCTGATGTTGCTGCAATGCTGAACATACCATCATCTGGGTACTTTCTGAGAAAGGGAGTTAACCACGTGAAAGGGCCGTGGTCCAACTACGACAAGATGGAGTTCTATTATCAAATCTGCAGATTTCCAAAGGAGATGATTATCTCCAACCAACGTACTGCTCGTCTGTTGTGCTATGCAAAAAATCTTACCGTCTCTGATCGGATGCTTCACTATATAATCTGCTATGTGCTGATTCCCAAGGATTCGAATCATGCACAAATTAATGATCTGGAAATGCAACTTCTTTTCGCCATCAAGAACAAGATTCGTGTCAATTGGATTCTGACCATCATGTATCACCTTCAACAACAACTATCTCTGTCGACCCATCTTCCTTATGCACGGCTGATATTAAGAATTTTGGAATTGACTACTTTGGATCTTAACCGTGAACCAACCATCAAGATGAAATCAACCACCAATGAGATCAACGAGATTACAATTGTCAAAAATACTGGAATTTTTAAGGATAATGACGGTACTTACAAGTATTCAGAAGAAGGAGCCAATGCTAACCAGGCCTTTCCCGTACCTGCAGGAGGCATCACAAACGAGTTCCTTTACCAAACTATCATGACTCAGCATAGAGAAACCTCCCGGGCCATTGCTTCTCTCCGGAACCTTGTACTTTCTTCTCACCACACCAACCCTGACAACCCTGTTGTATCTGATGAAGAAAATGAAGGACAAGAGGAAGAAGAGGAGGAGGATATGGCGGATGAGGATTTTTAGAGAATATGCTGCTGCTGTTGTTTTTATTGCTTTGCTTTCTAGTCTTAAGTTTTTATGCTTTCATTTGAACTATGTGTATATTGACTTGTGATCCAGGATTGTTGGACACAAGGGTGAGTGTTTACAAGAGGATTGTTCTTGTACACTTGTTAGTTTTATTGTTTGATAGTAGGCCTCACCGGTTGATGGTGTGATAGGTTGTACTTTATTAAACAATAGTGAAAATTCTCTTTCATGTTGAAAGGGGAGTGGAGTACTCTCGGATTGTAAGGGGAACCACTATAAATCCTGGTGTCCATTGTTCTTTTATCTTTCTTCTTCTGCTTTCATAACCAAAAACACAAACCAGTGATATTTCAAAATACCATAAAAACCGGAAAAATTTCAAAAGTCCTAATTCACCCCCCCTCTTAGGCATACTCTGTTCTTACAGTACCTTCCCTAAGCTTAACCAACCCCTTACCTAGGTCTCTCCCCATATTGTTCTTACGATGCAAAATTAGGTTTTTCCTCTTTTGACCTTTTCCTTCGGATAAATCAAAGAGCGGTTGTGAACTAAAGATGCGATTCAAATTAATTAATAATTTGATATCATATTCTAACCGCAACATTCGTTATAGTCATTATGAGTATTTGGTTATGCCCTTTGGTGTGACCAATGCACCATAAGTGTTCATGGAGTATATGAACAAAATTTCTAATCCATATGTCGATCAGTTTGTTGTGATGTTTATAGACGACATAATAGTATATTCTAAGTTAAAAGAAGAGCATGTAGAGCATCTAAGGATAGTATTGCAAACCTTGAAAGATAAGAATTTATATGCTAAGTTGTTGAAGTGTGAGTTTTGGTCAAAATAAATTACTTTCCTCAAACATGTAATTCCCAGTGGTAGAATAGTAGTGGATCCGTCTAAGGTATAAGTCGTATTGCAATGGGAAACACCCAAGTCAGTAACTGACATAATTGTTTTTAGGATTAATCGGTTATTGCAGAAGATTCATATAAGGTTTCTCATGGCTAACAACACCTTTAACCAATTTTACCCAAAAGGGATAAGCTTTTGTGTGGGATGATTAGCGTGAAGAGAGTTTTCAAGACCTTAAGAAGAGATTGATGTTAGCACCTTTGCCAAATCCTAATGAATCTTCTGTGGTCTATTGTGATGCATCTAAGTTGGGTCTAGGTGGTATGCTTATGTAGAAAGGCCAAGTTGTAGCCTATGCTTCTAGATAACTTAAGATTCATGAAAGTAATTATCCTACCCATGATTTAGAATTAGCAGAAGTGGTTTTTATGCTTGAGATTTGGAGACACTATCTATATGGATCAAGGATCAAAATTTTTCAGAGATATTAAGAGCTTAAAGTATGTATTTGTTCAATTAGAAGGAATTGAACATGAGGCAAAGAAGGTGGCTGGAATTTTTAAAAGATTATGATTTCGAATTGAGATATCATCGAGGTAAAGCTAATGTAGTAGCAAATGCTTTGAGTAGGAAGACATTACATATATATGCTTTAATGGTTTAGGAAATAAATTTGATTGAGCAGTTTAGAGATCTAAGTTTGGTGTGTGAGATAACGTCGAGAAGTATAAAATTGGGTATGTATAGGGTAACTAATAATATGCTAGAGGAAACTAAAGATGGTGAGAATTTGGAATAACATTTATTGGATCAGTTAGCACTGATAAATCAAGGAACGAAATTAGATTTTAAAGTAGGTGATTTCAGAATAGAGTATATGTGCGAGATATACCAAAACTCAAGAAGTTGATTTTGGAATACAGTCATAGAAATAAATTGAATATTCATCCAGGAGCTACAAAGATGTATCAAGACCTTAAGAGAATATTTTGGTGGCAAGGTATGAAGAAGGATGTGGCTAAGTTCGTGTGTTCTTGATTAGTTTGTCAGAAACCAAAGAAATAGTGATAAATCTAATTCCATATATAAAAATTGGAACTATTACTTAGGTATGAAAGGTGGTAAAGGCCACATATTATTTACTTGCATAATAAAGAACATTTTCTTTTGAGATATAATGTGTTTTTTTAAGAGAAAAAAAGTATTCCTTATGTACCTCAAGGTACTTCACTCCATGCCATCCCAAACCTCTCATACACCCAACTATCAATTATCAATTTTTTGAAAATCTTATCTCTACACTCCATAACATATATCTACCACCACCTATCATGACTCGCCTTGACCATCACCTTAACAAAACTTATTTCTCATGCACTCACACCTTTCACCTTCAATTCCTTCCCCTAACAATGATATTAAACCCCCGACCACCTGCACCCACAATAAAATCTAGCAGAATGATCAAACCTTGTATCTATATTAAATAATATATTTTGGTTTAAGCCCTAAAGGCTATTACTTTTGGTATTTGTATCGAATTGTTTACTAATAATAAAATACATTTCTTTATTATGTTTATTTTTCCAAAATAATAAAGTCCCTAGAATAACTAGTTAGTTTAATGAAATATTAAATGGGACTTAATCATGAGATCCCATTAAACATAAGGACGTTATTCTTAAAGTATTCATAGTCGAGCTTTACTGTGAAGTGGGATAACCTTAAAGCATTAAGACTATTATGTATATAGATTGACGATCATATCTCATGGAGCATGGATAAGGAGTTATCAAATCTTAACATAGGTATGAATATTAGGAGTAATATTATACCAGATTGACCCGCAATGAGAGTATTATATAGAATATTATACAAAGTGTCATAAGTTACTCTGATGGTGATAATGGTGTCTACCACCCTTCAATCTGAAACCACTATGGATCATAGTTGTAGAGTCGAGTACTTTATTATTGATCGTAATTGGATGACCACAAAGACACTTGATGGATACTCCAGAAAGCATGTTGAGGGACATGAGTGACCTATATGGAATTTGTCCATCCTACATAACAAGATAAATGTTTAAGGGTCCAATATTGAATTGGACCAGAATAACACGGTATATGCCTTGTGTTCAATATAGACATATGAGCAAAAAGGTAATTATACACACAAGTACTATCACAAAAGGTTTTGTTAGATCTTATGACATTTTCGTGACTTGGGTAGCAGTGATGTGTTGCTAGATACCGCTCACTGTTTATTATACTAAATATATGATTTAATATTATTATCAACGTCACAAGAACCTACAGGGTCACTCACATAAGGATATATTTATGAGAGATATAATAAATACGGAACACTGTAAGGTACGATGTACTTGAAAGAATTATGGAACACCGTAAGGTACGGTGTACTTAAGTGAAATATGGAACATCGTATAATATAATAATAAGAGTTAATATTATTATTATTATTATAGTTATTATAATATAATAATAATAAAACATGTTTATTATAATAATAATAATAATAATAATAATAATAATGATAATTATTATTATTATTATTATTTGTACTTAAGTTGAACTTCTTAACTTGCAGCTCACACAAGTGGTTATATAAATACAACCATTGTGTAGAGATTTTAGAACTTTATGAAAATCAGTTGGTGAAACCCTGACCGTATTTCTCTCTTTCTCTCTCATTAAAAGTCTTCATTCATAGCAGCTAGCACTGAAATTGAAGGCCCTCTATTCGTGTTGACTGAGTAGAGGCGTTGTTCTTCATTCAATAATCGTGATCATTCATTTGGATCTGCGCCAAAATTATTAATCACCATAAGAGGTAACTGTTTCTATCACTGATCGTGCTCATTCGTAAGAATCATTAAAGGAAAATTTTTAATTTCCGCTGTGTTTTGGATCACGATTTCCCTTCAGTGGTATCAGAGCCACTTACGAAACCATGAATCTGGTAGTTGTTTGTTTTTGTACTTTCTGATTTAATTCGATTAAAACACATAATAAATTAAATAATAAAGAAAATTAATTTTTGGCATCATGTTGTGTATGATTTGGATAACTCGATGTTGACTATGCTTCAGAATCCGACTTTTGTATGGTGAAGCAGCGATACATCGATCATTCATAACTTATACAAAAGCGATTGATCAATTTCATATAAGATATGAATAATTCGGATGCAATGGCGGTATATTTGATATGTGTTGTATTTCATCGATTCAATTTTTGTGATGATTGTATTTCATGTGATTGGTCAATGTTCTTTTGCTTCAAAATTTGACATTTGTATGGTGAAGCTGTTGCAGTGAGAATCATGATACCAAGCTATTGATTAACTTGAATCTTAATTCTTAAATTCACAACCGGACTTTAATTTATCCAAAGGAAAGGTCTAAAGAAAGAAAAACCCTTTTCGCGATGTAACAACAATGCTAAGAGATTCGGGGATCGGGGGTTGGTTATGCATAGGGTAGGTATCTCACATCCTAAACATCTGTAGTACTCTACAGGAACCTTTTGTTTATTTGCATGCTAAGTTTGGTAAATATTTGCTAAGGTTTGGGTAAAGGGTGTAGGTTAAAACCTAAAGATAGTTTCTAAGTTTGCTCGCAAAGACGTCGCGTCCTCTGCCTACGTATCCTAACTAGGATAGAATCAGAGCAATCGTAGTTCACCTCACTAGGGTTGAAGAACACTTGATTATGATCAAGGTTCAAAGGGGAACAAACATATCTATGCTTGTGTAGAGTTTCACAAAACTCTCTAGATCTATGTTGAACTCTCAAGAAAGGGAAGTAAGTGATCATGTCCATGATTCTTACATAGAGTTTACAAACTCTATCCTAGGGTTCTAGTTGAAGAAACACTCCTAGTTTAGGTGAGTTTTCTAGACTTAAAGCAAAGTCTGATGGTTTAAAATGTTCTAACTTAACTAAGCTAGGGTTAGGGTGACTTCACAAAGTCAAGAGGGATAAATGAGCTATCCAATGACACAAGGGTCAAGGGAGAAACTTTTCCTTTGGAAGGAGAGAGATAGAGAGGCAACTGGGATGAGAACTAGAAAGTTCCATCACTTGGGGGAAGAAATACTTAATAAAGCAATATGAAATAAGATTTAAGACAAGTAAGCATGCATATTACAATAAGCACATACTTTAAATGATACCAAGGGTTACAACCAATAAATTATCTTAACAAAGATTGAGGGTTCATTTTGACAAAGATTGGAACATGATGAAGGTTATTACTATATAAACAAATCACAATTCGAAGATGGGCAAGTCATGAGTTCAAAACATAGCAAATGTAACAACAATGCATAGATAACAATCAAACGCAATTAAATCAGTTTAAACCTCATAATTTAGGAGGGGACAGGGAAATGAAATCACTTAACCAAGTAAAGATGATGAAAGTATAAAGGTAACAACCAACAAAGGAATATGTCACAAGTGAAAGTGTATGGATGACAATCAAGGCAAGTAATCAAGTAAGAAACGCATCGACGGGTCGCGCCTTAAAGTAAACACAGATAAAAGGGATATTTTATGGTAACAACCAAATAAGAAATACCTAACATGTTTACTAACATAAAAGGAGTGAGAATGAATAAATATCTTAACACAAATGATCATGGTGAAAAAGAAATTCATCTGCATACGGGAGATAACAATCTCGATACAAAGGCAACTTACAAGCAACCAAAAGGCATGAAAATTTGAACAAACATGGAATTAAAAAATATCACATGAAAGTAGACATCAATACAAATACAATTCAAAAAGAATGGGTTCAAAATGATTAAAAATGAGTGAGATATGAATTTTCAAAGTTTGGGTGAAAAAATACAAAAATAAATAAAAGGGTTGCCCTCCTCAGGGGTCGAACCCAGGACATGTAGGTACAAGGTGTGTTTTAGGCATATGTTCTTACCACTGGGGTGGCTATACATCCGTTGATGAAAGCCACCCCATAAATATAAATACTTAACAAGGCGCATGAAAACTGGGCAACAAACAAACCAACAAAACCAAATGCGTGAAAGATTTAAATCTATCAAAACAACATGGATTTGAGTGAAATCTTAGTCAATTTCGTGTGATTTTTGATGAGGAATCCAATGACATGATTAACTTCTTGAAATAACATTCACAACTTCAAATACAATAGAACATGCAAACCTAAGCTTCAAAATGCATTTTGATGAACATGGTCTGTAGCTGATGTAATCTAAGGTTGGGCCAGGCACAAGCAACTTTCAAAAGTGATTCTAAATAAGTTCTAAACAAAGTTTTAATCAAAGCACCCTTGTATCAAAAAAAAGGCAAGTGAGTTGCAAAGATGGTGTGAGTTGGTTTTGAAGTTTGGTGTTTGTTTTGCTTGCTAAAATCAAAACAGTAGCTGCATCTTATCTATATGGCAGACACACATGCAAATGGTGAGGGAACGTGAGCAACTGAGATTGCTAGGTGCTGACAGTATCTCATCATATCAGTCATTTCACTAAGAACTTTGGTAACAATACAACAAAAATGAAAACCCTACAACCAAGCTGAACTGAAAAAGATGCACAAGGTACTGAATTGATTTCCAGATGAAATTTAAATGACTAAACACAAAACTGATGAGGATCCTAAATGGCAGATTACTTAAAGGAAATGTGGATAGCAAAGAGAGCATTAAGTCAAACTCTATACTAAGTCACTAACTGACCACAAGCTGGCCTGAGTTCAAATGGTTATAGTTCTGCTTTTATAAACTCAGCAAACAATAAGTGTGAGCCCAAGACTAAAACAGGCCTGCTTATGCCTAGAACATCAAACTCATGGCGAGTCTTAAGAGAATGAACCTACTGCTATCATGAAACAAACTGTTAGGCTGTAATCTTAACAAAGAGGTTAGAAACTTGTTGTAAAAAAAGCCAAGGCTAGGATTCACAATGGCTGGATCTCAAGAACATGAAAATGTTCAAATGGTTTATCCTACTCCAATACACTTACTAAACCCCAACAGGCCTCAAAAAACTAAAGCAACAATGATGAGTAATTTGAAAATGATAGCTAAGGCTGGACAACAGTCCTAACATCAAACCAACCTGTTAACCAACAGCCTAACACCTCAAGAGCAAACCAACAACAATCTTACTTTTTCATGCATACAACAAAAACAGAAACAGAAACTTAGCACTCTAAGCCTGACCAACCTGCTCTCACCAAAGCCTAGCAGAAAACTCAATGCAAACTAAAGGTGTTTAATTTAAACAGAAACCTGACTGTGCTAAGCAACTCTCAAGACCCTCATGACAACCCTTTCCCTAAAGGCAAACCTATGTACCTCTGAAAAATCACTCCAAACTAGTAAGTAAAACAGTAAGGGCATGAATGACAACAGGTGGGAAGTTAAAACAAACAGGTCCTCATGTGTGCATACCAAAGTAGAACAAGAAAAAAAACAGATCAAAGAAACATCCACCAACACACTTGAAAGGCAATGATAAACAAGCTTATAACAATCATCATACCAAGACTTAAACACAAAAACATGACAGTTATGCCCTTAAGAAGTGAGATTGGAGAAAATTTGCAAGTTTGAAAGCTAGATTAAGTAGCAGACATAATTGAAGTGAACAGACCTTGCATACATCCTAAAAACATCATATTGAACATGTCTATACTTCAAAAACACTCCTCAACATCATGGAAATGAAGATCATAATCAACTGCTCAAACACTCATGAACTTGCAAATTTAGAATCAACATTGAATTGGAACAGATTGAGGATGGGAAAATGCTACATACAGGTCCCAAATATATTAAGAAATGATTCTAGCACCTAAGATGGTCATGAAATGCACAGAATCAAACAATGGCTATCAAGCTGCAATTGTGTCAATCATGGGAGGCAGGCTATCAAGCTAAACACAACATAACATTCACAAAGATAAATAAACCATGTGTAGATACCAGGCCCCTTATCTAGAGGCCATATGTTCATGAGTTATCCCTAATTCAAACAGAAAAAGAAGAAATGTGTGTGACTGTGATTTCAAAACTGTTTTGGGCAACAATGTAGTACAAATTGGTCACCCTATAAACAAGTAGCCTCATGTTGACAAATATAACATAAGTACATCCTAAATGTGAAGACTAATGAGTCTCATCTCAGAAAAACATCATGGAGCAAGCAGAAAAGAATTTGATGTGTTCATGGCAGATTTTTGTTTTGAAATTGCAATTTAGAAGTGAAATTTGTGAAACAGGCAAGAATAGACCAAATTAATTAAATGCACACATCAAAATAAGGAATGAGTTCATGCATATAACTTGAGCTTTTTGTGGCTGGCACAAGAATTGACATGTTGGTTGGAAGGTGGCAGTTGTTTTGAAGCAGGTTTTGGTATATCAAGGCATTTTTTATGACAATGAGTTTTTTGATGCAACAAAAGTCATGTACATACCATAAATATCCAAAAGAAAATGCTCATGCCTTAAACTTACACCAAATCAACATTAAACAACATATGGCACTATTGAAGCTTATGAAATGTGAAGAAACACACTCAAACAGGCAGCTGACAAATTTACAGCAGTTGAGGCAATGTGACAATATATACAACCCTAAAACAAGTAGGATGATGATTCTATGCACATGAATATAGCAAAAAATAGTTAGAGCAGAAAAAGATAAGTTGGTAGTATGACTGAGGCTTTAAAAAATGTAATTAGAAGTGAGAAATAATTTTGGTGCAAGTAGGGCAATTTGGCAAGTATAACATACATTCATTGATCATGCTAACAAGTGAATCTACAACCTAAAATCAAACAGAAAATCCTCCAAAACCAGAACTGGTAGGTCTAGCCAATCTTGACAGCAAAATCTCCTAACTGTCCTCAATCAACTCAAATCTTAAGTTCTCAAAATTTTAACAAGTTCCAAATGGTATGAGCATGACCAACACATATCAAAACACATTTGAGACACTTTGAGATAAAACATAGTAAGCACAACCATTCCAACACCAAGACTCATGATAATGGTAAAAACAAGTGCCACAATAGATTCAAACATGATCTAGGGCAGGGGGATGTTATGAACAACTTACTAATCATCCAAACATCACTAATGAACTAAGTTGATAGTTCTAGGGCAAGCACCTTATATTTCAATGTCGGATACAAAAAAAACTACCATATAGATCAACACTTCAAAAATAAGTTAGGCATGACATCTAGGTACAATCTTGGTACATCATCAACATATCATTCATGGATAAAATACTTTAACAAAAGCACCTACCATAGATACAAAACCTAAATTCTTGACAAAGAGCTAGCATGGGACAACAATGGTATTTTTTTACAACAAGCATCTCAAAAATGATAAACATGGCAATGTATGATTATTAAAGAGTTTAGACATCACATACCTCTTGTAGACAGGTCTTGAGTAAGCTGGAAGCAGAGAAAACCAGAGACCTTCTTCTTTAGCACAAACTTAAAGCTTGCTTCCTCTTGAAGCAATATGCAATTTTTAGGATAGTTTGAGTAATGAGCCTCCCAACTAACTTTTTGTGTTTTGGACAGTTGAAACACAATATATATATGAGGTGTGTGAATGGTTTAAACAGGTGGAAAAGGCCTATGTAGTGATTTGGCTCTTAAAATGCATAAAAGTCAAAATATGGGGTGTGAGGGTTGACTTTTAGATTGGTGGATTTTCTGAGAAATGTAACAATGGGAACAGCTTCAAATGGCCATTTTAAAGTTGTATGAATGGTCTTTGAAGTGTTTTTGGGTTTAGACAAAGGATTGGTGTGAAAAATGGAAAGTGGTTAATTTAGTGTTTTTATGACTTTTCTTCACTTACAACCAAGAAGGGAAAGAAGGAGAACTATATGTTTATGATGCTTGGGATAGTTCTGGTGTGAAAAAAAGAGTGTGGAGAAACCTCTATTTATAGGCCATGAGGAGCTTGGGGCAGATTTGGTTTTTCACCACTTTTGGAGGGAGATTTGAGATTTTCAAGTGAATGTTGCCAAATCTTTGTAGCAGCTCCAACACATCAGCTCCATGTGAAGGTGAGAAAATACTTAGAAGGGGGGGGGGGGGGGGGTTGAATAAGTATGAAGATAAAAACTTAGAACTAAAAACTCAAGTATTTTTATCCTGGTTCGTTGAACTCAACTACTCCAGTCCACCCTTCCTAGAGTGATTTGCCTTTCTCAATCAAGGACTTAATCCACTATTTAATCAACTGATTACAATAGTAAGCACTAAGAACAACTGTTCAAAGTCTTCTCAAGAACTACTGATCCTAACTGGATCTTCTTAAGGTTTTCTTACAATCAAATGTAATAACAAATACAAGTGTTTAAATTACTTCTAATAAAGCTTTATCACAACTGTGATTTTTCACTTAATATTAAGAACAAAGGAATTAATTCTAGAAAGAATGTGTATAGTATGAAAGCTTTGAATATTGAAGTCTTTTCAGGTAAAACGTCAACTGAAGAAGATGGGTGAAGACTTGCTTTTATAGGCAGCTTGATCCAAGAGAATTTCACGTTGAGAAGAGTGTCCCGAAAGGTCTGAGCCTTTTTGTCTTCACATCAAGTGACCTTTCCTAGAAGAAGAAAGCACATAGAAATCCTTTTTGTCTGTGTTCTTGTGTCTAGCATAAATAAGGAAAGAGTCGTTTGGATTATTCCAACGGACATAATCTTTGAATTCTTCTTCTTCAATTTTCAGCAAGATTCATCAGAGTCTAATTTGATCAGAGCCTTCTGATGTTGATCAGAGTTTTGCTGAATCAGAGTCTTTGCAGCAGGTGTGCTTTTAGCGTGTATAAGTTCAGAGCATATTTGAGTCAGATCCTCAGTACTAGCAGCTTTAGTACTTTCAGAATCTTCTGTAGTAACTATGCTTTGAAAACTCTTCATACAAAATTCTTCTTTGGTTCAGATGCTTCTGACTTGCTTAAGATTCTTCTGGAGCTTCTGCTTCAGATCCTTCTGGAGGCTACGCTCAGGATCTTCTGTTGGCAGCATTTAGAATCTTCTAATGGATGCATCTGGCGCTTCAGAGTCTAGCATATTTCTTATGTTCAGTTCTGATTTGCTTTTGGAGTGACAATTACTTTAATATCTGCAGTAAAAACTCTTAAGCAAATTTTAGAGTATATAATTCTTAATTACAAAATTTCATAATAGTTATCATCAAAACATAGAGATATTATTAAGAACCAATCTGTGTTCTAACAATTTCCCCCTTTTTGATGATGACAAAAACATCAGAAATTTTGTTTAATTGAAAATAGAATAATTATAACTCCCCCTGAGATGAAGATTCTCCCCCTGAATTAAATATAAGTAAGGAATAGAAACTTCCCTTTTGTCTTGAATATTTTTCAGAGTTAGAGCTTGATTATTCTTTAACATTTGAGAGTCAGAGTGTCTTGCATATTTCAGAGTCAGAGTCTGATAATTGTCAAATGATCTGAGAGTCTCAGAGTTTCTTTTACATAGTGTACTTATCAAATGTTCTGAAATACTCAGATTTAATGTTAGATAAAATTTATATGTTTGAAGTTTCATTCTGGTGAAGTTTAATTAAACAGTTCAGATCTATATTTTCTCCCCCTTTTTTGTCATAAGCAAAAAGTAATAACTTTGAAAAGACAAATAAAAGGTAATAGTAAATGAGATAAATCATGTGGAGAAAACTTTGAAACAATCATTCATTCATTCAGAGCAAAAGTACACACATCAGAAGATATTCAAATACAGGTGCAAAACATTTGATGCAAACAACAGAAGAAAAAGAATTAAACTAAGAGTGTTTTAACAAAAGCATCTTCAACAGATCCGTGATCTCAGAAGAGGATTGTTCTTGTTTTGACATCCACTTAGCCATTGTTTCATTCTTCGGATCCTGTTGGGACATCCACTAAGTCATGTCTTCAGACTTCTTATCTTGTTTAGCCATCCATGACTTGATTTTTGATTGACCAACTTCCAGAACTGCAATCTTATCTTCAAGATCTGGATGTTCTTTCTTGATCTCAGATGAAGAGGGTGGAACAGTTTCTGAAGCTTGAACAGAGTCAATTTCCATAGGGGCTTTGGAGCTTGGAGCAGTAAAGCCAGAAGGATGTTCTATCAGAGTCATGGCCAAAGGGTTGTCTTCAGATGCAGATTCAGTATTCTCTTTTGATGATGAAGGAGCATCTGTAAGAAGTAGTGGTCCAGATCTCTTAACAGTCCAGAACAGACTTCTAGCAGCTTCAACAAATCTGAGCTTCGCATCATCAGAACATATGTTCTTCAGATTTGATGCTACAGTGTTGAATCTGTTTATGAAGCCAATCCAAATGACATCAGATTCCTTTGCATCCATTGTTGATGAACACTTCCTCTGTATAGTACCTAAATACATCTGTATTTCTTACAAAAAACATGTAAATAAATGATCAACATTTAGTCTAGGTCTGGGGTGTAACAGAGTTTCCAAGGTAATTGGCTTGGGTTGGGGAGTAGGTGGAAATATGTATTTATGAATGGAGATCAGAGGAGGAGGGTAGTAGGGTATGAAAGGAATTTCAGAGGATTTGTCAGGTTTTGATCTGTTTAAGGCATTCAACAGATTTGGTTTTGCTTTTGTGTGATAGGAAACCACATCAAAGGGTTTATTAGAGTAAGGTTGGAAAGTAGATTTAGTAGGTTTATCAGAAGTAACAGGTTTATCAGAATTAGCAGGTTTATCAGATGAAGCAGGTATATCAGCTTTAGCAGATATAGCAGAGTATGGTTTTGGATCTGATGAAGGTACTGCTGACATTGTTTTAATGTAGGATTGAAGCACAGATGGTAGAATGATGGTAAGTTTGGGTTTGAGAGGAGTGATGGTTTCAGATGGTTCAAATCTGTCATAGAAATCTTTTATTTTTAAACCATGGGTAAGTTTGTGAAGGTGTGATGAAAACAGTTTAAGAGAAGCAGAAGGTACACACTCAGATGTGCTTGACTTGGGTGTAGGATTGGGAATGGTGATTTCAGAAGATGGTTTAGGTGTTGGAATAGGATTTGGAATAAGAACTTCAGAAGATATAGGTGGTTCTGGTTGGTTTACTTCAGAAGTTCTGTGAGAAGGGGATACCAGAAAATCTGGGTGAATATCTGATTCTGAGGAATTTGAGGATGTGGTTGGTGTGCAAGAGGTAGAGGATACTTGAAAGACAGTTTTGAGAGGTGTAACATCTAGAACCTCTGTCTCAGGGATATTGGTTCCAGATGGGTTGGTTGATTCTGAAGGATTTTCAGAAGGTTTTAATGGGGGTTCAGATGTAGGTGGATCTGATGTAGCTTTGATAGGTTCAGAAGTAACTGGTACAGATGTAGTGGGTTCAGATGTGTTTGAAGGTGGTTTTTCTGGTTGTTTTTCTTGTTGTTGTGTTTGTGGTTCAGATTATTTTTCTTGTGGTTGTTGTTGTTCAGAGGGTTTTTCTTGTTGTTGTGGTTGTTGTTCTGATTGTGGTTGTTGTGGTGCAGATTGTTTTGTTGGTATTTCTGGTTGTGGAGTCTGATTTTGTGGTTTTGTTGTTGTTGGTTTTGGTACAGATGATTTTGTAGTAGAAGGTTTTATAGGTGAGATGGAAGCAGGATTAGATGATTTTTGTGGGGATGGAACAAATGTATGAGGTGGAGCAGGAACAAATTGTTTTTGGGTAGAAGGTGGTTTTGGAATAGACTTAAGTGTTGAATCATTTACAACAGTATTATTTACAGAAGATACAGAAGATTTGTTACCTTTAATCTTGATATGTTTTGCAGGAATAGAAGGAGTGTCTCCAGATGCTTTCCTCTTGATCAGCTTCTGAGGCTTCTCAGCAACCTTGGGCTTCTTCTGAACAGGTGCAACTTCTGCTTCTGATTGACTTCTTTTTCTTGGGATCTCTTCTTCTACAATAGGCAATGGTTCCCTTGCTCTCTTCAGAATATCTGCAGGAATGGGCGTTCCATTTGCCTTGCAAGCATAAATATAACTCACTATAATTTCTCTGGGTTCCTCAACAAAGAACAGAGGGTAGTCATCTACAGGGATTCTCTTCTGACTAAGTTCAGTGATATTCAGCTTCTTGGGTGCTGTTGTGAGTTCTTCTACTATTTTTAGTCTCTGAAGACTCTTTGCATTCAGAGGTTTTCCAAGAATGAATTCAAGTTCATCTGTGACGCCAGCAGCATATAGAGCAGCACCAATCCATTTTCTGTCAGAAAATCTGAGATTAACCTTCCAAAGGGAATCCAAGTTCTGATCTTCTGACCTTTTTCTTTCACAGATTCTCTGGAGGCATTTATGTGATTCCATAAGTGCATAAACAGAATATAGGGAAGATCTACCTTGGTGCTCTGACTTAAGCAATACATAAAGTAGAGCTGTTCATTGTTGACATAGTCTGGAGATTTTGTAGACTTTCTGTGATGAATGCATCCCATGAAAATCTTAGCCCAAATCTTGTATTCAGGCTTCAGATCTTTGAACTTATTAGAAGCTTGTCCAGCAGTCATCACTTCCTCATATACTTCATCCATATCTACACGCCCAACTGGCAGATGAGATACTCCATCTGTTTCCTCATATCCAATGAGTTTCCTGATCAGATCTTCTGTGATGATTATCTCTTTACCCAGAACAGAAGATAAAATGAACTTAGGGTATACAACAACATGGATCCAGAATTCTTTCACCAGAAGGGGGTAAACTGGTCCAAAAGTCTATCAAAGTATTTTACCCATCCTTGAGCATCTATTATGGAGCGAAACTCAAACCCATTCTCAGCCAGTGAATCAAATTCCACCATTGATTCACAGAGAACCTCCAGTTTGTCAACAGGTGTTAACAAAGTTCTCTTTGGTGTCGTATATGGAGTCACACCCATATTTGCAGAAGTAACTACATCCATGGTTGATTGAAACTGAACAGCAGTGGATGATGAAGTTGCCATTGAAGATGAGTTTGTCAAACGCTTAGGGTTTTTGTGAAGAGATAAGAGAAGACAGAAATGCATAAACGATTGAGATGTGAAAAGTGTGAAAGTGGTGAGAAATGTGATATTTATAGTAAACACTTAGGCATACAAACAGTCAGATAAAAGCACGTTCACACAAAGCATTTAATGAAAAGGAATAAAAATCATTTCAAGCATTAATTGATTCTTACAAATTGGGGGGAAAATCAAGATTTTAACTATTCAAACTTCACCTCAAACGTCTCTTCAGTAGTGTACACGCCACCTTTGCAGATTCAGAGTGACAGGTGTTTGCTTGCATGTGCTTCTGAATTCTCTTGAGAAATGAAATGTTAACCAACGTTCAGATCCTCTGAGTATTGTTAGTTCAGAGTTTCACACCAAAAAAAAAATAATTAAAGGAAATGAATAAGGAATCAGAAGAAATACTTCAGAGCAATAAACATTTTTGCATCTGAAAAATTTGCTTCTGACAAATATTATTCTGGACAAAAATCCACACCAATATTTTTCAGAATAAATTTAAATCTATCTTCAACAAGGGGTTTTGTGAAAATATCTGCCCATTGATGATCTGTATCAACAAAGGCTAAATTTATGATTCCCTTCTGAACATAGTCTCTGATGAAATGATGCTTAATTTCTATATGTTTTGCCTTAGAATGTAAAATGGGGTTTTTAGACAAACATATAGCTGAAGTATTATCACAGAATATAGAAATGTTACTTTCAAATATCTGATAGTCTTCTAGCTGACTTTTCATCCAGAGCATCTGCGTGCTACATCCAGCAGCAGCAATATATTCTGCTTCTGTGGTTGATAGTGCAATTGTGGGTTGCTTCTTGCTGTACCAAGAGATTAGATTTCTTCCTAGAAATTGACAACTTCCAGAAGTACTTTTTCTTTCTACTCTGTCTCCAGCGTAGTCAGCATCACAGAATCCAGCTAATTTGAAATCATCATATTTTCTGTAACACAAACCCACATTAGAAGTACCTTTCAGATACCTTAGAATCCTCTTGACAACTGTCAAGTGTGATTCTTTAGGATCTGATTGGAATCTAGCACACAAGCATACAGTGAACAATATGTCAGGTCTAGAAGCAGTTAAGTAAAGGAGAGATCCTATCATACCTCTGTAGAGTTTCTGATCTACTTTCTTACTTACCTCTTCCTTGCCTAGTGAGCTAGTTGGATGCATGGGAGTCTTTGCCAGCTTACTATCAGTCATGTTAAATTTCTTCAAAAGTTCTTTAACATATTTGGTCTGATGTATGTAAGTGCACTCTAGAGTTTGATTGACTTGAATTCCCAGAAAGAATCTCAATTCTCCCATCATGCTCATTTCAAATTCTGCCTGCATACATTGAGCAAACTCCTTTCCCAGCATAGTATTGGTAGATCCAAATATGATATCATCCATATATATTTGAAAAATTAGAAGATCTTTCTTAAATGATTTACAAAAGAGTGTTGTGTCCACTTTGCCTCTGATGAAATTTTTCTTCAGAAGAAAATTGCTCAATCTCTCATACCAAGCTCTGGGAGCTTGTTTTAAACCATAGAGAGATTTCTTTAGTTTGAAAACATGATCTGTAAATTTTTCACTCTCAAAACCAGGAGGCTGGTGGACATAAACTTCTTCTTCTATAATACCATTTAGAAAAGCACTTTTAACATCCATCTGATACAGAGTGATGTTATTTTGTGCAGCAAATGAAATAAGAAGGCGTATAGATTCTAACCTTGCCACTGGAGCATAAGTTTCAGTATAATCAATACCTTCTTGTTGACTGTACCCTTGAGCAACAAGCCTTGCCTTATTTCTTTCAACTTCTCCTTTCTCATTAAGCTTATTTCTGTAGACCCATTTAGTTCCAATTATATTGAATCCTTTTGGTCTTTGAACTAAATCCCACACATCATTTCTGGTGAATTGATTTAACTCTTCTTGCATGGCAATAATCCAATCATTGTCTTGCAGAGCTTCATCTATAGAAGTTGGTTCAATTACTGACACCAGTCCAAATAATGATGCTTCAGATGATCTAAGAAAGGATCTTGTTCTGATAGGATCATCCTTCTTTCCAATAATAACATTCTTTGGATGAGAAGCTTTGATTCTGGAAGATGATCCTCTAACAGTTGATTCTTCAGAAATGTTTAAATTGTTCATCTGAGAAGTTAAAGGAATTGCATCTAGCGTTGCTTCCGGTTTCTTCACTTGAGCTTTGTCTGCCTCTGAGCCTTCAGAGTCTGTGAAGACTACTTCTCTATCTGCAGAGTTTTCAGACTGCTTTGGCTTTTTACTGCCAAGCTTATCATCAAATCTAACATGAATAGATTCTTCCACAATCTGTGTCTCAGTGTTGTATACTCTGTAGCCTTTAGAGCGTTCAGAATATCCAAGCATGAAACACTTCTGTGCTTTGGAATCAAACTTGTTCAGATTTTCTTTAGTATTTAACATATAGCAAATACATCCAAAAGGATGAAAATATGAAATGTTGGGCTTTCTGTTCTTCCACAGTTCATATGGAGTCTTCTCCAGAAGAGGTCTTATAGACACTCTGTTCTGAATGTAACAGGCTGTGTTGATTGCTTCTGCCCAAAAGTGTTTTTCCAGATTAGTCTCATTGATCATGGTTCTGGCCATTTCTTGCAGAGTTCTGTTTTTCCTCTCTACAACTCCATTTTGTTGTGGAGTTCTAGGACAGGAAAAATCATGAGCAATGCCATTTTCATTAAAATATTTTTCAAAATATTTATTTTCAAATTCACCACCATGATCACTTCTGACTTTTATAATTTTGAAATCTTTTTCATTCTGGACTTGTTTACAGAAGTCAAAGAACACAGAATGTGACTCATCCTTGTGTTTTAAGAACTTTACCCATGTCCATCTGCTATAGTCATCAACAATGACTAATCCATACTTCTTGCCTCTGATGGATGCAGTTTTCACTGGTCCAAACAGATCAATATGAAGTAATTCTAGTGGTCTGGAAGTAGAAACAACATTTTTTTGATTTAAAAGATGATTTTGAAAACTTCCCTTTTTTGGCATGCTTCACAAAGAGCATCTGAGGTGAACTTCAGATTAGGAAGTCCTCTGACAAGATTAAGTTTATTAATCTGAGATATACGTATCATATTAATATGCCCCAATCTTCTGTGCCAGACCCATTGCTCTTCATTAACAGACAAGAGGCATTTAACATTTTGAACCTTAAGTTCTGAAAGATTTATTTTATAAATGTTGTTTTTCCTCTTTCCACTAAATAGGATAGAGCCATCCTTTTGACTAATAGCTTTACAACATTTTTGATTAAAGGTTATATCATAACCATTGTCACTTAATTGACTTATGGACAATAAGTTATGCTTTAACCCTTCTACAAGTAAGACATTAGTAATAGAGGGAAGTTTACCATTTCCAATGGTGCCAGATCCAATGATCTTGCCCTTCTGATTCCCTCCAAATTTCACATCACCTCCAGATCTAAGCTCCAAACTTTGGAACATAGACCTTTCTCCTGTCATGTGTCGCGAGCATCCAGAGTCCAGGTACCATGATTGGCGTCCTGACCTTACTACTAAGAACATCTGCAACAGGAATTATTTTACTTTTAGGTACCCAGATCTTCTTGGGTCCTTTAGGGTTAGTTGTTCTGAAGGTTTGTCTAAACTTCTGTTTTTTAACATAAGGTTTATTCTGACTAGCCTTAGATTTAAACACATGAATATTCTTTTCAGAACGTGTTTGTTCAATATCATTCAAGTGACCAAATTTAATGTGGGAATATAAAGGAGTCTTTTTTATGATAATTTTATCAACAGGTTTTGGATTTAAATCCTTTCCAGAGGAAGATTCATATCCAATTCCTTTTCTGTTATTTCTGCTAACTCCATAGATCATAGAAGCCATTTTGCTTCTGTCTATGCTTTTAGCAAGAAACTTCTGAAAGCTATAATCATATTTTTCCAAAATATTTTTGCATTCAGATTCAGTTTCAGAATCAGAGTTTTGTTGAGCTAATTCAGAATCATTTTTCAATTTTAAGTTCTTTTCATTTAGCTCATCTACTTCTGATTTGAGAATATTATTCTCAGATACAAGATTGCTTTGACGCTTCTTGTATTTGAGCTTAATATTGTTATAGCTCTTCAGAACTTCTGATAACACTTTGATAAGTTCTTCTTTAGTGAGTTTAGCCATTACCTCTTCAGCGTCAGAGTCAGATTCAGAGTCAGATTCAGATCCTGAAGTTCCTTCCTCCTGATCTTCTATGTCTGCCATCAAGGCTACATTTGCACATTCCTCTTCTGACTCAGATTCAGATTCAGATGTATCTGAATCATCCCAGGTGGCCATTAGAACCTTTTTCTTCTTATCAGATTTTCTTTTAGGCTTGTCTTTCAGCACCTTTGGACATTCATTTTTGTAATGTCCAGGTTCTTTACATTCATAACAGACAACCTCCTTTTTGCCAGATCTTCTGTGTCCAGAAGATTCTTTTCTTTGGTCAGGCTTCCTGAAGTTTCTGAACTTCTTTCCTTTATGCTTCCAGAGTTTGTTTATTCTTCTAGACAGCATGGATAGTTCATCTTCATCTTCAGATGAGGATTCTTCAGAGCTTTCCTCTATTACCTACAATGCTTTAGCAGATTTATTAGATTTTAAAGCAACAAATTTACCTTTCTTTTGAGGTTCATCTTCCTCAAGTTCAATTTCATGACTTCTTAGTGAACTGATTAGTTCCTCCAAGGAGATCTTGTTCAGATTTTTAGCCATTTTCAGCGCAGTCACCATAGGTCTCCATCTGGTAGGTAAGCTTCTGATGATCTTTTTCACATGATCAGTAGTAGAGTATTCTTTATCCAGAACCTTTAGTCCAACTGTAAGTATTTGAAATCTGGAGAACATAGCTTCAACAGATTCAGAGTCTTCCATCTTGAAGGCTTCATACTTCTGGATCAGAGCCAGAGCCTTTGTTTCCTTGACTTGAGAGTTTCCCTCATGAGTCATCTTTAAGGACTCAAACATGTCAAATGCAGTTTCCCTATTTGTAAATTTTTCATACTCAGTGTGAGATATTGCATTTAACAATATTGTTCTGGCCTTGTGGTGATTTCTAAATTCCTTCTTCTGAGCATCTGTCATAGATTTTCTGTCTACTTTCTTGCCATTCCCATCAGTGGGATGAACATATCCATCTATGACCAGATCCCATAAATCAGCATCATATCCAAGGAAAAAACTTTCAATACTGTCTTTCCAATAATCAAATTTCTTCCCATCAAACATAAGGGGTTTGGTGTTGATTCTGTCCCTTCCTTCATATTTGTTGTTAATGTTAGATATTGTATTATCAGCCATAGTAACAACCAAATATATATCAAAGTTTTTCTCACTGGATCTTTACTGTCATTGTGAAGTGGTAGCACACACAGAACCGAAGCTCTGATGCCAATTGAAGGTGAGAAAATACTTAGAAGGGGGGTTGAATAAATATGAAGATAAAAACTTAGAAATAAAAACTCAAGTATTTTTATCCTGATTCGTTGAACTCAACTACTCCAGTCCACCCTTCCTAGAGTGATTTTCCTTTCTCAATCAAGGACTTAATCCACTATTTAATCAACTGATTACAATAGTAAGCACTAATAACAACTGTTCAAAGTCTTCTCAAGAACTACTGATCCTAACTGGATCTTCTTAAGGTTTTCTTACAATCAAATGTAATAACAAATACAACTGTTTAAATTGCTTCTAATAAAGCTTTATCACAATTGTGATTTTTCACTTAATATTAAGAACAAAGAAATTAATTCTAGAAAGAATGTGAATAGTATGAAAGCTTTGAATATTGATTTCTTTTCAGGTAAAACGTCAACTGAAGAAGATGGGTGAAGACTTGCTTTTATAGGCAGCTTGATCCAAGAGAATTTCACGTTGAGAAGAGTTTCCCAAAAGGTCTGAGCCTTTTTGTCTTCACATCAAGTGACCTTTCCTAGAAGAAGAAAGCACAGAGAAATCCTTTTTGTCCGTGTTCTTGTGTCTAGCATAAATAAGGAAAGAGTCGTTTGGATTATTCCAACGGACATAATCTTTGAATTCTTCTTCTTCAATTTTCAGCAAGATTCATCAGAGTCTAATTTGATCAGAGCCTTCTGATGTTGATCAGAGTTTTGCTGAATCAGAGTCTTTGCAGCAGGTGTGCTTTTAGCGTGTATAAGTTCAGAGCATATTTGAGTCAGATCCTCAGTACTGGCAGCTTTAGTACTTTCAGAATCTTCTGTAGTAACTATGCTTTGAAAACTCTTCATACAGAATTCTTCTTTGGTTCAGATGCTTCTGACTTGCTTCAGATTCTTCTGGAGCTTCTGCTTCAGATCCTTCTGGAGGCTACGCTCAGGATCTTCTGTTGGCAGCATTCAAAATCTTCTAATGGATGCATCTGGCGCTTCAGAGTCTAGCATATTTCTTATGTTCAGTTCTGATTTACTTTTGGAGTGACAATTACTTTAATATCTGCAGTAAAAACTCTTACGCAAATTTTAGAGTATATAATTCTTAATTACAAAATTTCATAATAGTTATCATCAAAACATAGAGATATTATTGAGAACCAATCTGTATTCTAACAATCTCCCCCTTTTTGATGATGACAAAAACATCAGAAATTTTGTTTAATTGAAAATAGAATAATTATAACTCCCCCTGAGATGAAGATTCTCCCCCTGAATTAAATATAAGTAAGGAATAGAAACTTCCCTTTTGTCTTGAATATTTTTCAGAGTTAGAGCTTGATTGTTCTTTAACATTTGAGAGTCAGAGTGTCTTGCATATTTCAGAGTCAGAGTCTGATAATTGTCAAATGATCTGAGAGTCTCAGAGTTTCTTTTACATAGTGTACTTATCAAATGTTCTGAAACACTCAAATTTAATGTTAGATAAAATTGATATGTCTGAAGTTTCATTCTGGTGAAGTTTAATTAAACAGTTCAGATCTATATTTTCTCCCCCTTTTTTGTCATAAGCAAAAAGTAATAACTTTGAAAAGACAAATAAAAGGTAATAGTAAATGAGATAAATCATGTGGAGAAAACTTTGAAATAATCATTCATTCATTCAGAGCAAAAGTACACACATCAGAAGATATTCAAATACAGATGCAAAACATTTGATGCAAACAATAGAAGAAAAAGAATTAAACTAAGAGTGTTTTGACAAAAGCATCTTCAACAGATCCGTGATCTCAGAAGAGGACTGTTCTTGTTTTGACATCCACTTAGCCATTGTTTCATTCTTCTGATCCTGTTGGGACATCCACCGAGTCATGTCTTCAGACTTCTTATCTTGTTTAGCCATCCATGACTTGATTTCTGATTGACCAGCTTCCAGAATTGCAATCTTATCTTCAAGATTTGGATGTTCTTTCTTGATCTCAAATGAAGAGGGTGGAACAGTTTCTGAAGCTTGAACAGAGTCAATTTCCATAGGGGCTTTGGAGCTTGGAGCAGTAGAGCCAGAAGGATGTTCTATCAGAGTCATGGCCAAAGGGTTGTCTTCAGATGCAGATTCAGTATTCTCTTCTGATGATGAAGGAGCATCTTTAAGAAGCATGGAGATAGGGGACTGCAACTACCCAACTTTGCTTGGAAAAGTTTCTCTTTCATGGTTTTAATGATTATTTTAATATCCACTTGTTACCAATTTGCCATGCTCATCAAACTAACTCCTTTTCTGGTTTTCTCCTCATCCACACCTCACATTACCAGTTTGAATTACAATCCAAGGGTTGAGGATAGTCCAAGTTGTGAAAAACTGATTTTGAGAAGCTTGGCCAAGGTAATTTTAAGTGTGACAGGCCCAACTTCCATGTACCATAACTCTTAGCTCACAAATCCTCTTGAGGAGTTCTTGTACTTTTTAGAAAGCCCTCATGTAGCTCTACAACTTTCATGTTTTGGGAATTTCCAAATTCTTGATGGAACTAGGTTAAAAAACCCTTCAAAGTTCTGAAAAAGTGGTTTGTATGGCCAGAATTTTTGAAATTTCACTAAGTCCTTTACCTTTGAAAAATGATTTTTGCTATAACTCCAATTCCATGCATTTTTTGAATATGGACCACTGTGGTACTTTTGTAGGGTTTGTCAAGACCTTTCAAACAAGCTTAGAACCACTTCAATTGGATCTGTGGTTGAGGAGTTATGGTCTTGCCCCTTTCGAAACCCTAATTCCCGAGTTTTGCAATTTCTTCCTAACCCTTGATCCAATGGTCATGAAATTTTATGGGGAGGTGTAATATGATATAAGGAACATTTTTCATTCACACCTTGAAGTCAAATTCCTTATTGTTGGAGAGTTGACTTTTCGGTCAACTTTTCGATCGATCGGTGTCTACCGAGTCGCCCGTTGGTGATCCGGACATCCTGAGGACTTGAAAATCTTTGGATGGACTTTACTAAGTAATAGGAGCTTAATGGACCTTGATCCCACCCTTGGAATACTCTTTGAATCAAAAGTCAAACTACAGTTAACTTTTTCTAATCGAAAACCCTAATCGGGTGCCTCAAATTGCACTGTTCTCAATCCCCGGGTGACCACCTTAAATTGAATTCATACTTGACCCAATGTGGTATTCTTGATCTTGTTTGAAGTTGAATCAATCCAAAACATTGATTGATCAAACCCTCGAAGTTTCGTTTTTGACGGTACGGAACCCCGATTCATCTGCAACTTAACAAAGACAAACTGAAAATGTGTTAAGGTTAGTTAATCAAGCAAATATGATCCTACAATGATGATGAGGATCTAAAGGGTCAAAATTTGGGGTGAAACAAAAGCCATGACATTTCGATCAACCGATTTAAATAAATGGTCATTGCAATTTTGATAGTATGAATATGTTGTGTTAGAGTTTTTGACGGCACAAGAGTTGTGTTGTCAAAAGTTATTTTAAGATTTACAAAATATTATATTATAATAATAATTGTTATTATTATTATTATTATTATCATAAGTATTTTAATTTTGTTTTATAATTTAATAACAAGTATTATTGTTATTATAAAATACATACACATGTTACGGTAACAGTAAGGAGATGTTTCCTATATCATACAATAAATATAATAAAAGTTATTATAACAATATTTGTATGTAATACGTAGTATGTATTACTGTGTATACAAAATGCTAGTTTCCTGTACTGAAATACTCATTAATAGTTGCCTTATGATTACTGTGTATATGTAGTGATCGTACCTGACCAGAAGGGGGTCGATGATCTGCCACGCGTCGTCGATCTGTAAGCTGCTCACCTAAGTGTTGAAGAGGAAGGGGGTGCACCTGAAACACACTCTGATGCTAAAGTAAGTGACGAGTATAGTGGAAGCAAGTACACACGCAGAGAGAGAGAGAGAGAGAGAGAGAGAGAGAGAGAGAGAGAGAGAGAGAGAGAGAGAGAGAGAGAGAGAGAGAGAGAGAGAGAGAGAGAGTAAGAGAGTTAAGTTACTTGACCCTCTAGTGAAGAGGGTATTTATAGTGAGCCCCTGCGCAGGGCCAACGGTTATCTAGCAATGGGCTGGGCTGCCAGGCCCATTGTTAGTAACTGCTAGGGCTGACGTGGCGTCGTGAAGACCAGGACGTGGTCTTCGCTCTAGGGTAACATTTCCGCACTATCCGGGAGGAGGAAGATCAAATCTCCAGGACGTGGGTAGTTACTTTATGATGTGTCCCTGCGTGAGGGACACGTGGAGAACGTGGGGGGAAGGCCCGAGAGTTTCGGGCAGACAGCGGCCTGCTGGTCGGACGCGAGGGTCCTGCCCGACAACGGGGAAAAAGAGGTTGTCTGGCCGGAGGTGGGGGCCTTGCCCCGACAGCTGTTGGCATGTGCCCGACGGGGAGGAAGGTTGTACCCGACAGGTCTTCTGCCCGTCAGTGTGGTTCAGATGTGGCCCAACCGCAGCGGGCTTTGGGCCTTCCAGGGAGTGGGCTAAGCGTCGGCCCAATCCAGAACAGTAGCCCCTCAAATCGTTTCTCGTGATCAGGCGGGCTATGACTTAAGTGGAGAATGGTGTCGCGCATGCTGGTTCGTCGGGCAGGACACGAGGGCGGTGACAGGCATGTTGTCCTGTCGTGCAGGATGCGATTGTGGCGAGCAGACGGGCAAGAAAAACTTGGAGAGACGCAGAAAGATGGAAAGTCGCCACGTGTCTTCTTGTGATGGCTATGGGCTAGGCTTTTGAGTGCCTAGCGACACTTTGTTTCCCGTGCTAAGGGTATATATTCATTGACCTGACTGGCCCTTTCGTTCATTCGCTTTTCACAGCTGCTCAACATCTCTAACTTTCTGCCCGACGCTCTGATTGCTTATGCTCGACACCTGGGATTTTTCTTCCCGACGCCAACCTTTCCGCATCTCAATCACGTAAGTTCTCGCATCCTTCTTGGCATTTTTTAGTGTTTGCGGCAGCTCCTCTAGGGGTGCTGGGAACACCATGGGTTTTTCTGGCGAATACGCTGGAGGATCCTTCAAAATTAGGTAGGAAATGTCTGTCACCGGCCCTTGCGATGAGTGCCCTAGGGAGAAACGAGTTGAACTTTGAATACCCTGAGGACGGTGGGATGAAGGCCCCGGGCACGAGCGGATGTGTGTGCCGAGGCCAGGGGCGTATTCCCTGGTCTTCCTCGGGTGGAACTTGCCCTGACCTGCCTCGTGGGCGGTAGGGGAGACCACGCCCTTTCACTTGAACTGCGGTGGAAGGGTGGATTTGATTTAGCTGTCGAATTCACCGGGTTCCTCTGTTTTTCAAGTATAATATGGCCGACCACGCCGAGGAAGGAGTGGAGTGGTATTTGTCCGAGGATGAAAGGGATCGCGAGAAGGTCGAGTTAGACCCGCAGGCGAGGCCCTTGGAATAATGGGTTGGGGAAGAACCCCTAAATTATACGTCGAGGTTCGTCCACGATGATTCAGACGTGTTCGCTGTAATCGAGAAAAGGGTAGCCAGGAGCCCTCGATAATTTTGTGTGTGCTTGCCCCGGGAGGACGACCGTATTTTCTCATGATACGATGGTGGTCGGTTCTCCATGTATGAATTCGCCTTCAAGGAGGTAGGGATGCGGATTCCCTTCACTGACTTTCAGCAAGGAGTCTTCGACCACCTCACACTGGCGCTGTCTTAGCTTCATCCGAATTTGCTGGCCTTCCTCCGAGCGTTCGAGATCGTGCGCGACTATCTCGAGCTCGGGGCCACTATACCTTTGTTTTTCTGTCTTCCACCTGCAACGGCAGACGGTGGCTGGCTGACACAGCTGGGTTTCTCTAAAATAGGCGACCAGGCTCTTCCGGCCGTACACCGATTCTGTTCGGGGGTTCAAAGACCGCTGGTTTGTGGTCATGCCAGCCACTGAGGCGGCGTATGCTACTATTTTTTGGAAGGAAATCATCGAGGTTGACGGGCATCCTCAGGAAAACTATGAATTTAACTTCCCTCTCGACTGGCAGGACCTGCACTTTGGGTCGAGAACAGACAACTTTATCTTCAGGCCTGGTAGGTTGGGCGAGGAGGACAACTTGGCGTTCCTCTGGCTAGTAGATTTTGTCGGGCGTCTTCCTCCTCGGAAGTGTGTATCCCCTGACGGGGAATACATTCGTGATGCCGAAGGGCACGTACTGACGGAGACCTGGTACATCAACATCCGGGCTTTGCTCGAGTGCCGGACGGAGGCTGAGGCCCACCGTTTCCTAGGTAGTTTGAGCCTATCCGAACTGCTTTATTTTACTTAGCCATCTTTGGTTCTGACTATTGCTCTTGTGTCCCTTTTGTAGGTTCGATGGGTTCGGTGGAAGAGAGAGTGACGAAGCTGATGAACAGGGAAAGCCGACATACTCAAGGTCGGGCCCCTGCTGCTCGGAAGGATCTGGACGTTGCTTCTCCAGGGGCAACCTTGTCTTCGCAGGCAGCTGGGTCCCTGGTCCAAGCTCCGATACCCAAACAGCGGCAGGAGGACAGGGTGCCTCAGATCGACCCTTACTGAAGCTTCTCCGGAGCGTGGGTTTGCTCTGCCCCCTTGCTGCCTCCGACCAAATTTCTTTTTGGGGGGAATGAGCCCAGGCTGACACCGGATGAGGAGAAAAGTATTTTGGCGGCGAGCAAGGAGGCTCGACAAAAGATGTTGTCTGCTGATCTGGTGACGATGGTGAGGGTCTTCGAGACAGCTCTCGTGCTGAACAAGGCGGGGTGTTCTTCGAAGGATCTAGCCGTTGTTAAGGGCGAGCTTGCGATGTCCGAGGAGGTTAGGGTCAATCTCGCGACCGACCAAAGAGAGTACCAGCAGTGGTACAAGCTTTAGGGGGATCGTATCGAGGAGCTAGAGAAAGCCTTGAAGGACCGAGACGAATAGCTGAAGAGAGTTGAAGGTTGTATGGTCGAACTCGAGGACCTGGTCGCCCCAGCCGAAGAGGAGTCTGAGAAAGAGCGATTGATCTCGTTGTGGAGAGGGTTGATAACGCGAAATCATATCGTTTATTTGGCTTGATTTACATGCATTTATTTGTGACTTTTATTAATTTATCTTGATTTATGTTCTATTATATGATTAATTTACTTCGTTTTGCAGATTGGGGAGAATTTGGACTAAAGAAAGAAAAGGAGAACAAACAGATGAAAAACGGATGAAAAATAGATGAAAAACAGCAGATACGGATTCTCCTGCTGTGACGACCGTCACAGGTCCATGACGACCGTCATGCGTGTGACGACCGTCACATTTCATGACGACTGTCATGCAGACAAAAAACGCAGAATCAGAATTCACGATCAATCTCAACTTAAATCCTTCCTACACTTTCTCCACTTACTGCCCACTACTGGAAGTTACTACACTTTCTCCACTCACTGCCCACTACTGGAAGTTACTACCACTTTCTCCATATCTCACGCATGATCTCAGGAAGTTGAGATAAGAAACATCTCCTATAAATAGACAAGAGACTCACAGAGAAAAGGGTGGATTCTTCATCCCGAAGTTCTGCCAAAGTTCCATCAAAGTTATTTATCGTTACTTTTATTTTTCTTTCCATTTTCCTTCAGTTCAGAATATTGTATTTTCTTCCTGTACCTTTTATTTCTCGCCAAAGTAGAATCCTGCCGACATTGTGGGGGACTACCCAAGGATTTGAGATCAGTACAATTTACAGGTTTTTATTAATTGAATTACTACTTTATTTCTGTTATGATGCACGCTTTATTATTCCGTTGTTTATGTCTATTTCCGTTCGCATTAATTATCATGTCTGGCTAAGTTAGTTTTATCGGTATGTAACCGAATTAGTAGGATAGGATTTGATAGTGTTGCACCCCAAAATTTGACCAACCGGGTCCCGTATCTGGTCCTATGTTTCGACGCATGACCGCATTCGCATCCGCATATCGCATACAGTGCATTTTTCATTTGTTTTGATTTTATCAGGATCACAGCTCTCGTCTCGTGTTTCAGGTGTTTTTAATCAGTTCAGATAGGTAGAATCGTATTTTTTCGGGAAGCCGTGCTATTCCCGGTGTTTTCAGCTCGCGCTGTTGTTTTTAGGGTTATTTCGGTGTCCATTGTTTTTTACCGGCTATTTTGGTGCGTTCTCGCTGTGTTATTTGTCGTTCGGTGCCATTTTTGTTCCTTCGGGAATTATTGTGATTTTTCTAGAATTTATTAGCTATTTTTAGATTTTTTTATAGCTTTAAAATCATTTTTAGATTAATATAGAATATTAATAGATTTTTCTTTTAGAATATTAATAGGTTTTTAATATT
Organism: Lathyrus sativus; assembly: GCA_963859935.3. Classification (NCBI taxonomy): domain Eukaryota; kingdom Viridiplantae; phylum Streptophyta; class Magnoliopsida; order Fabales; family Fabaceae; genus Lathyrus; species Lathyrus sativus. Next base: position 637,387,951 of record OZ012739.1, read on the forward strand.
TTTAATGGTTTTAATTCTTTTTAGATAGATTTTTAATCATTTTAGAATAATAGAATAATAATAGATTTTCTTTTATAGAAGTTTAATTAGTAGAATTATTAGAGTAGGGGATTATTAGAGCTTTTTAGCTTAATTTTTAGTTTAGAGTTTTTAGATTAGGGGATTTATTAGAGTTTTGTTAGTGTAGAATTTAATTAGGGTTAATAGAGTTTTTAGGATAATTCTCTTTTTAGGATTAATTGAGATTTGGTTAGTGTCGCTTGCGCGAAAATAAGGTGCCGACACAACAAAAGAGTCGCCACCTTTCGTTATTTATCCCTCAGAGCGGGAAAGGAAACAATCGGAAAAACCTGACGAAAAAGGGTAAGACAAGGCCATCGCAACCATTGTCTGGGTTCGGGAGTCGGTTACGCAAGGGGAAGGTATTAGCACCCCTCACGTCCGTCGTACTCGACGGGATCCACGCTTGTTGTTTACTTGGACGGGTGGGTTATAATCTATCTACCTATCAAGGCTGGCTAAAAAAAAAAAGAAAAATGACTCGGAAAAGCGTCGTGCTTTATGCCTACGTATTCTCATCAGAGAATGAGAAATCAGAGTCAACGTAGTTCGGCCTACGAAGGATTACGGGGGAAAGGTTGAAGGTTGCTCGCTAGGACGTCGCATCCTGTGCCTACGTACTTCCACACTGTATGGAAGATCAGAGCAAACGTAGTTCGGCTAACTACGGCTTATTTCCTGTCTTTTACGAAAGAAGTGTTTTTTATTGTGTTTGCGATTTCAACCGCACTAGAGACTATGACCTGAGAGTGAATGCGTCGCATGTCACCCAAAGGGTACCATACTAAACATCCAGACTGTGGAAAAGAAACTCTTCCACAATCCTTTCTCAGATAGCTTAAGGCTCGTAACGTACGAAAGAAATCATTCATGATTACTGTATCTTAAACTGTTTTGAGATGAGAAGAGAACGGGCCTAACTAGGAGGGAGACTATCAAGTCCTACTGTTATCATGCCATGGATTCATCCTATGGTTGAGGTTTGAACAGGGAACTCCTAGAAGTTGTCATGCATAGGTTTCAACCTAAAAGTCTATCATCAAATCCTTATCAAAGGAAATGAGAGTCCTAAGGGATCATGTCAATGATACACCAAAGCAGACAAAGCATCAGCTTAACAGTAAAATGCATGTCATGCAAGTGAGGGAGGAAATGTGTGTGGGGCTTCAGCCTCCATAAGCTCGTCTCGACCTCAAGCCAGTCATGGAATAACAGTAATCATACTGAAAAATAAACAACATGCTATCAAGCAATAAACAGTAAACTGCAATCATACAGATAAAAGAAATGAAATTCCATCAGGCAAACAAATCACATGGGCAAGGGAGCTGGGCTCTACCGAATACCCGCAAGCAAAGCCACTCAATAACAATACAAGCAGAGGGAGCAACTCAACCTCTAATGCAATCATGCTCCTAGATTCTACTTATTCTAGATATAGACTTAATCTAATGCAACAGACAAATCAAGCAAAACACACAATACAGAAAAGAAAAACAGAAGAAAGCCTCAGCTCCTCCAGCAGCAACTCAGTCTTCAGACTTCAATCGTCAACTGCTTTCCAGGTATCAACCCTACAATATGAGTATCAACTCCCTTTCTCCCCTTAAGCTTCAGCTTCTTGATCAGCTCCACCTTCAGGCTTCACCATCTTCAGGGATCTCCAAGTATCAACTTGATCTTCACAAAGTCTTCAGACTTCAACAATCTCCAAGGAATCATCCTCTTCAAAGCTTCAGCTTATATCTTCAATGGCTTTTTACATCTTCAATCAAGTCTTCAATACTCTTCATTGCTTTCTTTATCTTCAACAACCCAAATGCTTCAACAAACAAGATTCAATCAACAAGATGAGGTGAGGATGTTAGAGTGCTCACTGACTTCCAAAGGATGCCATTAAGGACTTAACATCAAAAGGAAAGGCTCTCTCAAAGTTCTACCTCATAGGGCAAGGTCACTAATCCCTCCAAAGGAGAGAGGTGAATACCCTTAAGGGACTTTATATCCTAGAGAAGGAAGGAGGTGAACAAGACACTCCTTGTTTATTGAATGGAATTATTCTACCTAAAGCTCTACCTATGTACTTATGATCCTATAAACAGAACAAACAAAAGCTAAAACTAAGCTCCTCTTCAAGGTCTTCAAAGTCTTCAATGATGATCCACAAGGTCTTCAACTCAATCTACAAGGCTCACACACTCAAAGGAGAAGGAAAGCAAGCAAAACAATACAAACTATGCCCTTAAGCAACACACATACTAACCATACATTCAAAAATCAATTAAACATACTAAAATACTATATAATATTCTAGTAAAATTCTAGGGGATTCTATACATACCTACCCTTAACCCATATATTCCCCATATACTAATTTGGCCTATAAAACCCCAAAACAAAATTGTTAAGTCTACTTATGCAACCTAAAACCCTAATTTGAGTACACTAATGCTAGCCTAAACAAACTAATCAAATTTTAATCTACAAATCATGAATTAAATCCTATAGGAACTATGATTCAATATCTAACTATGCCAAAAAGAATGGCTCAAAAATCCTAAGGGAAGGTCCTAAAAGAAATTCTACAAAATCAAGTATACACATAAACTTCTAAAAAAGCTATTTAAAAGAATAATATGCTAAAAATATTAAAAGAACATAAAATGCCAATTTTATTTATTGATATTTTTCTAGACATGATTGTGAACATATAGAAAAAACAAGCATTAAAAACAATCATTTTTCATTTTTATATGAATTTTATAAAATGCAAGAAATATTAAAAATGAGAAAATAAAAAGAAATGAATAAAAAGGGATGGGGGGTGTCAAACTGAATACGCCCAGTTCAATTACTATGATGGGCCCAGGAAGGGGGGTGCGCCTAGCATGGCGCGCCTGGGCCCAATTACCATCAGAAAATAAAAAGAGAAATTAAAGGAAATTGGAAAAACAACGGTATGAATAGCAAAGTATTTCAGTTAAAAATGGGATTGGGCCGTGCGCAAGGGTGTGAGTATCAAGAAGTTCTGAGGCCCAGGATTCATCACTTATTCAAACGGTGCGTTTTGCTCTTGATGTTTCCCTCCGTTTCTGAAATTGAATCACGGCCGTGCGATGGAGTGAAAGAGTCAATTAAACCAGGATGATCTAACGGTGGTACACTCGTCTTCTCCAACTCAACCTAGGGTTTCAGCCAAAACAGGATTCATGCATAACTCTTCTCCAAGCTCGTGCTCTCTCATATGGCCATGAAAAGCCACGATCCAAAGACCAAAAGTGCTCCACATTTCCTCAAGAATACAATGGTACACCTAGTTTTCACTGAAGCATCGTATCTCTCTCTAACAGAACGCATCAACATTAGGGTTTCACCATTTTTCTCTGTGATCGACTTTGATATAACTCAATCCTACTGATCCAAACTTGTTCTACATGTTGTCCTCATCATTCTACACTATAACATAAGCACCAAAACTCAATATACAGCTTGTTCTTAATCTTGCAAGAAATGGCACCCTGCCACGAAACTCCATGGATCTCTCTCAAATCCTCAGAAAATCATCAACTAACCTAGCATGTTATCTTTACACCTAGAAATCTAACAGTATGCACCTAAATAAGGATCTATGGAGCAAGTTACCAACCTGTCAAATATCAATGGTGAGTGATGTTAGGGCTTGATTCAAGACTTGTAATCTTCTCCAGATGCTCCTCCAATGGTGGATATCTTTCTGTTTGCAAGAATCTTGAAGAAGAGAGCTTGTAGAGATCAAATCGAGCTTGACTTGCACTTGAAGGAAACCTTGAATATCTCTTTCTCCTCTCACTCTTCACCAATGGATTCAGCAACTTTCACCAACCTTTTCCTCATTGTGATCTACTCAATTTATAATCATCCATAGAATCATCTAAGAGCTTCTAGAATCATCTAGAAAGTGATGGAAATTCTCTTGAAGTGATATGTGGTATTATCTCCTTTCATGCATTAAGACATTCAATTTTGCTTTAAAATCTCCCCTTGTGAGATATTGGAAGGGAATGTGTGGAAAAACAAGCATTGCCTTTGTCTTATGTGAGCTTTCTCAAGTTGCCTTATGATGCAAGAATGAACTTTACAAAGTAACCCCAATTTTTAAGCTTCAAATCAAAAATCTACTTGAACCATTGTTTTTAAAATGATGTTGGGAGTCAAAATGACATATTGGATGACCTATTTTGGATTTGTGGATCTCCCAAACCAAATTCCAACTTGGATTCATTTAACTTATAAGTCATTTTTAGGTCATTTTTACCCAATCTTGTAAATCCTTGCTACAAGCTTTTTCAACAACTCATGACCACTTTTCTAGGCTTAAAATCCCATTTTGAACAACTTTGATGTTTTGAGTTTTTTCATTTGAGGCTTGGAAATAGGAGATATGGCCTTTGCTTAAAATGACCTACAACTTCCAAATGACCAAAATACCCCTGTCTTGTTCAAACCATAAGTTGAGTTCCACAAATCCTATCAAGGACTTCTAGTACTCTCTAGAAAGCTAAGAAGATGATATTCAACATTAATGTTGACCAAGAAATCATAGGAATCATCCTACTAGGGCAAAAGTTGTCTGCAAGTTGGGTGACTTTCAAGGACCCAGATTCACACACCTCAGCTGACCTGTAATTTGTCAAAACCATAACTTGAGCTCTGCAACTCCTATCAAGGACTTCTACCACTCAAATTAAATCTAAGAACAAGCTCCACAACATTCATGTTGTGGGGAAGATGAGATATCAATCACATATTGAGCTAAAACTTCCTGGAAGATAGGGATCAAATTAGGGTTTTTTCATTGACAATCCTTGGAAACCCTGACTTGAAACTTCTCAAACTCCTCAATCATGATTAGTTGGTCTTGGAATCATCTTTATATCATCTCCATACATCATTCCATGATCTCATGGCCCTTGGATTAGGTCTCAACCTTCTCCAAATCTTCAGCTGACCTAGGATTGACCCAGTCAAACCCTAATTCTACCATTCATGGTTGAATCTTCTGAATTCTTGCACAATGACCTCTCTAGGCTTCATGATGGCTTTCAAGACATCTCATAGGATTTCTCAAAGCTTCAAGTTCACTCTCAAAGTCTCTGAATCATCTGAGGGGCACCCACAACTCTCAAGTTAGGAGGCACACAACTCTGGTTTCAAACAATTTCTCTGAGGATCTCTTGAACTTTCTGATGAAGGTATCAACTTTCAAATACTTGATGGGTAAATAAATGTTGTTCAAATTTTGGGGTGCAACAGCTGCCCCTATTCAAACGGCTTGAACCTGACTGGGTGAGAAGCGAACGGCTCTCAGCCAATCGAGGTGCGAGACGGTTGAATACCGGTAAACCCGAAAATTTGCCAACTGCTCAACTCTTCGAACACTGGAATAATAACTGCCCAGCAACTAACTGGAGAAATACTGATCTGACATCGCTGTCCGTTACCCGCATTACCTTCTTATGATATTGCCTTCAGACAACCACAACACTCAACATCGCCGCTGGAGAACTACATCTGACATCGCCGTCGAACAATCAAAATACCCCGCATCGCCGCTGGAGAACTAAATTGTCTGGCATACCCAACATCGCCGCTGGAAAACCGAATCTGACATCGCCGTCGAACAAACATCACTCTGCTGGGAATTTAAAGAGTTTGACCTCGCCGTCAAACAAACATTCAACCTCGCCGCCGAACAAACATCCAACCTCGCCGCCGGAAACAAACATGATCTGACCTTGCCGTCAAAACGAACATTCAACCTCGCCGTCGAACAAACATCCAACCTCGCCGCCGGAAACAAACATGATCTGACCTTGCCGTCAAAACGAACATTCAACCTCGCCGTCGAACAAACATCCAACCTCGCCGCCGGAAACAAACACAGTCTGACCTCGCCGTCAAATCCAACCATCCAACCTCGCCGCCGGAAACAAACACTGAACAAATCTGACCTGGGGTTCACCCCTGGTAAATGGAACAACAGGTACACTTGCGTATTTGAAACTACTCCGCTGGGAATGAGAGACTCAACTAAGCACACTCTGATCTGGGGTTCACCCTCAGAACCATAATGAACATCGGAATACTACTGCACAATGATCCCACTGTAGAACTTCAACATCAAAGCTATATGAAACTCTGGCCCCTGGCCACTTCCAGCCTCAGCTAGAAAAGATCTTCAAGTACTCCTGAAGATAATCATCCTTGGCCTCCAAGGATATAAACTTTGCCCGTCGGCAACTCTGCAGGGGGTATCTTCGACTTCAGTCTGAAGAAAATGATCCTTGGCCTTCAAGGATACATGGATCTGCCTTCAGGCAATTCCGCCTCTGCTATAGAGTATCCGTGACTTCAGTCAGGGATATACTTCGGCCTTCAGTCCGAAAAATGAATCCTAAGTCATTCATGACTTTGGGGATAACCTTGCCTTCAGGCACCTTCGCTTCAGCTTGGGAAATCTGTGACTTCAGTCAGAGAAGTGGTATCCTGAGCCATTCATGACTCTACGGGGATTCAAACACTTTGCCTTCAAGCAAAACTCCGCTTCAGCTGGAGAAACATCTTCGACTTCAGTCAGAAGAAAAACTATTCACTTGATCGCAATCAATCATCACCTTAGGGCAACTGACTTGGTCTTCAGGCCAACACGGATCACCTTGCAAACTTTGGAACCTTGTCTTCAGACACACGTCGACTCATCAACACGGAAATCTGAATCCACAGGAACATTTTGATATCTCCTTCAGGCGTTTACGAAGTCAATCTTCAGATTTGACATCACTGTTGGAGCAACCATATCCGCTGCTAAGGACTTCAAGAATCATCTTGAACAAACAACTTCGTCGGGCACCTTCAAGAATCATCCTGAACTTATAACCTTTCTGGAGACTTCATTCTGCTGGGTATTCCAGGAATCTTCCTGGGCAACTCTTGTTAGGGACGCTACTGGGGAGCTCAAGAATCATCCTAAGCAAACAACTCGGGAACCTGCGCTGAGGTCTTAAGAATCATCTTAAGCAAACGGCCCTGCTGAGGAATTCGAGAATCGTCTTGAACTGAAGACTTCGCTGGGGATCTCAAAAATCATCTTGAGCGAGCGACTGTGGGGGTTACACCGGGGTCTTAAGAATCATCTTAAGAAAACGACCTCGTTGGGGAGAATATCAGGAATCGTCCTGAGCAACTGGTCCTTTGGTGGAACACCTGTAAAACAAGAATGATAATAACCTAGATCATGCTTATGATGCCTATACTTCGGCGCCATGCCTCACACGGTGGAAATGCTATGCGTTTATGCTAAATGTTATGCAGTCATGCACAATGATGCGATCCCATCAGCAAAATAAATGCCGAGGGGAGATTTTCTTGTCAAGGAGAAGGAACTACTCAGATAGATGAATCATCCTGCTGAGGAGAACGTGGACACGCCAATATCAATTGGACTCCGTCTGGGGAAATGATCTTCAGTTAACTGCTGCAGGGAAAACAACTTCAGTTGATTACTGCAGTGGCACGAAGCTCTACGAGAACCTGGACCTGCTGAAGGAAAGTGATGTCAATCGCGAAAATAAACTGCGCGGCCGCCATGGCTACTTTTCTGGGGATAACAACTCTGTGGGGAAACAACTTCAGCTGCTCAACACTCCACTGGGGGAAACAACTAAACATGGTCTGATCAACTTCCAAGGATTCGGCTCTCTTGGACATCTGCAAACTTGGCTGAGGAAGGAGAAGTCATTCTGCTTCGCTGGAGAGAGTGCAACTCTGGGGAAAATACAGCATCAGCTGCTCAACATCTGCTAGGGAAAATCCACTCATGGTCCCCGCTGCTTCCAAGGATTCGGCTCTCTTGGGGGTTTGCGGACTCAGCCGGGGCGAGAGAAATCATTCTACTTCACGGGAGAGTACGACTCTGATGAGGAATGCCGATTCCGCTGGGGAAGAAAGAATCATCTGACTTCGGGGGAAAGTACAACTCTGCAGGGGAATCTCAACATCAGCTGTTCCAACACTCTACTGGGGAAGAGGGAATCATCCGTCTTCGGGAGAGAATACGACTCTGGTGGGGAACCTCAATTCCGCTGGAGACTTCATTCTGTCACCATCAGTTACGGCATACTTCGGCATACAAACAACTTCCTACTAGACCTGCACTTGTGACCCGGTGCTGGGGAAGACACCTGCCTCGGCGACTTTACTGGGGAAACACGAGCATCGGCACCCGAACATTTCTATGAAATCTGCACTTGTGACCCGGTGCTAGGGATGAGCTTTGGCCCTCGACTCAGCTGATGAGGTGACGTTCCTTCAGGATGCGTCTGCTTGGGGAAGAGAATCATCTCTGCCTGGGGAGCCATACCAATGCTCGCTTCCTTGCGTTCAGATTCTGCGGAGGAGAGACCACTGAACTCTGCTGGAGAAGGAAGATTCGCCCTGCTTCGGGGATGCGCACGACGCACCGTCTAGAAGGTGCTACACCTGTGTAATACCCTAATTTTTACCCCTAAGATCCCACATTGCATTTTCATTTTTTGCATACACAAACAAGACCATACTTTTTGATTTTTCTTAGGTCCCTTGTTGTTTCATACTTTCTTTATGTTTGTTTTTGTTTACTAACATCTAACCAAAATACCAAAAATATTTTGCATTTTTGCTTGTTTCCTCTTCTTTGTGTGTTTAGGGTTTTGCAAGGAGATTGATGGCAAGAACATTCATTCAAGTCTAAATCAAATGGAAGTTTGACCTCATCTTGGTCAAACTATCAAGAGATTTCTTCAAGTGCAAATTGGTTGTGGCAGTAGGATATTTTCTCAGGAATTGTGTTTGTTCAAAGTCAAATTGTCTTGTATTGAAATCCAGTGGTTTATCAAGCAGTGTTTTATGAGAAGTTTGGTCCAGACTATTATGGTCAAGGTTCATCAGTCCAGGTTGTGTTCATCTATGGATTTATTTTCCCAGAGATTAATTCAGATAAACTCAAAGAGATTCAATTTTAATCAAAGATTCAGAGATTTGTATGTACAAGTCAAGTTTGGTGAATATTCAATCAAGATGTTTTATGGAGATGCGAATACAAATGTGCCATTCAAGTGAACTTAAAGCATCATTGAAGTTCCAAAATACATGGAAGTGCAAAGCGTTCCTCTTGGAGAATGAAAGAGACAATTTGAAGTCATCCAAGATGATATGAGTGATGATTCCGTGAAAATAATGAGTGTTATGATACTGATGGTGAGGTTGCTCATTCTCAGGCAGACTTGAAGTTCAAGTGTTGTGATATTTCAAATTTATGTTTACACAAAAGGTGGTGAATGTCATGATTTCACTGCTACACATGGATAATATCTCTGCGAACTCCATGCATTGTGGGTCTCGAGGGAGTGATTCTAAATTATCCAATGCATCTTCTTTGGAGAGTAATTGTTCTACTAGAAGTGAATAGGGGAATAAAATGGTCATATCTTTCATTAGTTTGTTACTTGACATATTGCGTCAAAGCATTCCGTCATCTGTGATTGAATTAGAAAACACACTAGATGGTGGTATAAGCACAGCTAGCAGACAGGCCCTTGAGTGGCAAATGTCAATCTTAGCACGTTTCATTGAAGAATGGGAATGGCGTTTATCAATTTTGCAGCATCTTCTTCCATTATCTGAACGCCAATGGAGAAGGAAAGAGGCACTGACAGTGTTATGTGCAGCTCCCTCCAAGCTACTCAACCTTTGCATGCAGAAAGCAAAGTTTGATATAGGAGAAGAAGCAGTTCATTGATTCTCGTTATCTGCTGAAGACAAAGCAACCCTTGAGTTCGCTGAATGGGTAGATAGTGCCTGCAAAAAAGCATCTGTAGATGATGTGGTGTCGCGGGTACAGGATCTAGATTTCTCCTCTTTACGCTCCCAGTTGGGACCCTTGTCTACAATTCTTCTTTGCATTGATGTCGCTGCAACTTCTGCAAAGTCTGCAGGGATGTCTCAACAACTGCTGAATCAGGCCCAGATTATGTTATCGGAGATATATCCAGGAGGATCTCCCAAAGTTGGCTCTACTTATTGGGATCAGATCCTTGAAGTGGGAGTCATTTCTGTGTCACGGCGTCTTCTAAAGCGCTACAGGAAATCCTATCTGGGGAAATTGTCATCACATCATCTAAAGAGTCACACCGGTAGGAGCAGAGGGAGCGGGCTCTGGCTTTGCTACATCAGATGATTGAAGACGCTTATATGGGCAAGCGGCAGTTTCTGAGCGGTAAGCTGCATAACCTTGCAAGAGCTGTCAGTGATGAAGAAACTTAACCAAGTACTACCAGAGGTGAAGGATTGTATTCTGAGAGGATTATTATTTCTAACAGAGACAAGGTACCTCTCTAATGGCAGATGGTAAGCCCGTGGTTGTGAACGAGAAGCAAGTTGAGAAGTTTTTATACACAACGCTTAAGCTCAATTCCATAATTTTGAGATACTCAAGAATGGCTACTGTTGTGTTAGTAAGTCTTCCTCCCCCACCATTGAGCCACCCAGCATATTTTTATATGGAGTATATGGATCTGTTGCTGGAGAATATACCAAGGATTTTGATTGTGAGAGGATATCGTAGAGATGTTGTAACTCTATTCATATAGCTTGAAAAGGATTCTAGGACAGTAATCAAATTTCTATCTCACTGTTTATATTTTTGTAGTTTACATGCAGGGCATGAAGCAGATCTGTATAACTACAAATTCTGACTTAGCACCCAATGATGTCAAGCAGGCCATCAAGGACAACATATTAAACCAAATCACCAATGCCACACAAATGATAAAGCTGGAAGGATCCTCATGCAGCATTTGCATTAATTATTGATGGAAAAACACTGACATATGCTTTAGAAGATGACGTGAAGCACCAGTTTTTGGGACTGGCAGTTGATTGTGCATCTGTTATCTGTTGTCGGGTGTCTCCCAAGCAAAAGGCAATGCTCAACAGGTTGACGAAGAGATGGTCCAACTTCCTCCTGTTGATGAGCTGTTATCAACTTGTACAAAACTTTTGCATAAGGAATCTCTAGCTCTTCCTGTCCATGATTTGCTTTTAATGATATGCTCTCATGATGATGGTAGATATAGATCTAATGTCGTCACTTTTCTTGTTGACCGGATCAAGGAATGTGGATTGGTTTCTAGTCATGGACATGATACCATGCTGGCTGCACTGTTTCATGTTTTTGCTTTAATTCTTAATGAGGACCTTGTAGCAAGGGAAACTGCTTCAAAAAGTGGCCTCATCAAAATTGCATCAGATATACTCTATCAGTGGGATTCAAGTCTTGATCAAGGGGAAAAAGGCCAGGTTCCTAAATGGGTCACGGCTGCTTTTCTTGCATTAGACAGGCTGCTGCAAGTGGATGAAAGGTTGAATTCTGAAATTGTAGAGCAGTTGAAGAAGGAAGTTGTGAATAGTACGCAGACCTCACTTACCAATTGATGAGGAGCTTTGGTTGATGGCTGAAGAGAGGGCCCAGGAAATACTATGCACAATTCAACCTAATGTTGTTTCTGAGGTGAACAGAAAGCAGATTATTGATTTCGTTCAGAGGCTGATTGGAGGTTACTATGGGGGAGAAGTATTCGTGTTTGGATCAGTCCCACTAAAAACCTACCTTCCAGATGGAGATATTGACTTGACAGTTCTCAGTCAAGAAAGCGTAGAGGAGGATTTAGCACAAGCAGTATGCAATCTACTTGGAAGTGGAGAAAACCTTGAATAGAAATGGGAAAGGACAAAGGCCAGATATCGATGTTCCTGTTCCTGCATTTGGTACTGGAAGATCTGAAGAGCCTGTCCTTGTTGGAGATTGTGACAGTTTCTATGGTGGCTTACAACATGTTCAGATGTGTCGTAACTATGCTATTCCACTTGCACCTTCAATTTCCCCACCGATACCATTTGATGCTGACATGCTTAAGCTACAACAAAGCTGGCTTAGGTGTTATCATAGAGGTACTGATGTATATGTCCCTAGACAGACATTCTATCATCCAAATGCTCCTCCGCATCCAACTTATAGCCTTGAAGAAACAGGGAAATCGCGAGGAACAGGCACATACATACCTGACATGAATGACAATAGCTCCCAGTCCTTTGAGCTCTCTAATGAAGATTTCCCTCTTCTTTCAAGCATTAGCAACAGCATTTCGTCGGCACCCCAATAATCCAAGCTGGACCGTAATTCGTCAACTGCGCTTTCTGCTCGAATTGAAGAGAAGACGAATTGACAGTATAGTCATTTTGTAGGATATCGAGGATAACATCTAGTGTGATGCTTTTTACTGCAGGTTCTTCTCTGATAGTAAACTAGAATTGGTTGCTAATGATAGATATAGACTGCATAGAAATAAGTCTTTGGCAAGGGTGTTTACAAACTTCGTTCTGCATTTTGGCTTTATACCCCTTGCTATCCTCTTTCCATTGGAAGAGCTTACCATTTCTGTTGGAACAGTAGCATATCTTTTCTCCTTCTGAAGTCCAGTGATGTTGTACATGATTTGTGTTTTACAGTACAATATGAATATTTCTCTGACAGTCGAATGTCTGTCTTCAATGAGAGAGACTTGTTTTAGTTTGTAATGGTGGTGTTATGACTTCTTTTATCTACATACCTTTTTGTTGGGCTAAAATCTATCGATATGAAAACACATTGAACCAGGCTCGATTAAATGGTTCATTGTAGCGGTTGCAACATCACAGATCAACGTCAATATGGAATGGTGTTGAAAAAGTGATCCACCCATGACATGACAGAATATTGTTAAAGGTGGTTTTTCAAATGAAAGGTAGTCAACTTCATGAAAAATATTGAGTTTGGTCTGGCCTCAAATCAGACAGTTATTAGTCAATGCTTGTTTTGTTACTGCATTATGGAAGACTGGCCTTGAAGGGGTCTGGTACAAGTGCATAAGATGTTTGCGGCAGACTTCTGTTTTTGCTTCCTCAGGTTCCACCAACCGTAATAACCGGGAGAGTTGTTGGGTGAGCCGCTGGGCGTACGGCTGTCCAATGTGTGGAGGAAGATGGACTCGAGTTGTATAGCTGGCTTCATTGCAGAATTGTCACCTGTGAGTTTCTTGGTTGAGGGAATATACACATGATTGTGGTTAAAGTTTAGAAACAGAATGAAAATGATATGCTGACTGGAATTGTACAGGGAAGTTCTAGTGTAGAGCATGCATCTCCAGATTCTATTTCTGTCAATGTTGAGCTGAGGAAACAGAACATCAACGCCAAATGCTTGCAAGCCGGATACACGCGAACTGCTCGAGGTCATGGATTCTGATGCCGAGGGTCTGCCAAGATTCAGGGTTCCCATGCTTTAAAGGTGGTAACTCCTGGTACAGTACGTGAATTTCTTAGGGAATGTGAAACATCTAATTATTTGAGCAGATCATACAAACTGCTATTATTGGAATATTGCCTTGAGGACCTGGTTGATGATGATGTTGGTAAAGAGGCTTACAATCTGCCCTTGCTTCCTTTAACAAATGGCAGTTTTGCATCATTTTTGGAAGCATCAAAAGGGAATTCATACTTCATTTGTGATGAATTAGAGTACAAGCTGCTGCAGCCTGTTTCGGACAGAGCGATTGATCGCAGCGTTCCTTCCAACATATTGAGTAGACTCTCTGGTGTTGCAATGTCTTCAAATACCAACCTTGCTCTTTTCAGTATTCAATATTTTGTTCAGTTATTCCCTGCATTTATGCCAGCTGACTGGAAATATAAAAGTAAAGTGTTCTGGGATCCAGACTTGTGTCAAAAGCCAACATTATCATGGTTTTCGCTATTCTGGCAATTTCTAGGAAAGCATAATGAAACATTGCAACTATTTAGTGATTGGCCAATTTTACCATCCACGTCTGGATTTCTTTTAAGACCTTCCAGACAATTGAAAATGATAAATGGAAGCAATCTCTCGAATGCAGTACAGGATATCCTTGTGAAAATTGGATGCAATATAGTGAAGTCAAGTTATGTAGTTGAACATCCGGATTTATTCAATTATGTATATGATGGAAGTGCATCAGGTGTCCTACAATCGATTTTTAATGTATTTTCAAGTGCTGAAATTATGCAAATTTCACTTGACAGTCTGATAGCTGAAGAACAAAATGAACTCACACAAGAGTTGGCTTCTCAAGGCATGAGTATTGTGTATGACCTTGGTGATGAATCTATGAAACAAAATTTGGTGAATGCACTTGTGAATACGTTGACCGGGTCAGGCGAACGGAAAAGAGCAACCAAACTGGTTGAAGATTCTGAAGTGTTTCAAGATGGATCTCTTGGAGAAACAACAGATGGAGGGTTGTTAGAGATATTTCAGCAAGACTATGGACTTGTTGGGTCTGCCAGTTTTGAGGCTGCACGCCAGAACTTCATCATCAGCAGTACTGGTTATGTCGTTGCTAGTCTCTTGTTTCAACCAAAGGATAGACACAATGGGAACCTTCTGTTTGATAATGCTGGAAGGATTGTTCATATCGACTTCGGTTTCATTCTAGAAATTTCTCCAGGTGGGAATATGCGTTTTGAAAGTACACATTTTAAGCTGAGTCACGGGATGACACAATTACCGGATCCATCTGGTGTTATGAAGAGTGATACATGGAACCAATTTTTTAAGATTGTGTGTGAAAGGATATCTTGTTGCCCGTCGACATATGGAGGAGATCATCACGACTGTGTCATTGATGCTAGACAGTGGGTTACCTTGCTTCAGCAGGGGTGATCCCATTGGTAATCTTCGGAAGAGATTTCATCCAGAGATGAGCAGAGCGAAAATGGCTCGAAATTAAGGTTGAGCTGAGAAAACAATTCATCACTTATCCAAGCCATATTGCAAGCCATGTGAATATAATATCAGCTGACCCCACAAGCTATCCATGTCACTTAAATGAGCTACAAAGAGAAAAATTGCAAAACGACATGTCAAATACCAGCAAAAAAATATCACGCACAACACACCTACTTCAAAACGGCAGAAAATTCTCACAAACTGCAAATCATTTTTCACTCATTCTCATCTATAAATAGAATTCATCCCTCACTCTATTCTTCAAGCTTTTCAAGCCAAAAAATCTCTGCTGATTTTCTTCCTCAATTCCTCACTACCAGAAAAACCTTCGTTCATTCTCTTCTCATACTTCATTCCACCAAATTAACTTCAAATCAACCTCAAACACAGATCAATTTCGAACCAGAATTCGTTCAGAAGAAGAAGAGAAGCAAGAAGAAGCTTGGATTGATTTCTTACCTGAGTTTGAAGGTAGATTGAGCTTCACCGTCATTTTCGATCCGTTATCTTTTGTTGTGATTCTCTGAATTGTTGGTACCATTGTGAAGAGCTCTTGATTTCGATTGCAACCGTGTTAATTTTGCATCCCGCCGTTGTGATTTAAGCTAGCATCCATGGCCGTGAATGTTTTCGCGTGTGAGAGCTAGAAGAAGAAGATAACTCTGTTTCGTTTTCTCTTTCTGCTTTTCAATATTACTTTTCTTTTTATTTGTTTATTTTTTTTTTTTTTCATTTCTTAACTATGTGGATTTTTCCACATTTTTCTTTTATTATTACATTTGTATTTTAATTTCATTTCTGAAAAAGCTTTTAAAAAAATTATTTAAAAATATTTTGATTAAGTGTTGATTGTTTTGGATCTTGATGTTGATAAGATTTCATCAATATCAATGGACTTTGGGTGTTGATTTTATCCACCAAGAGAGGTGATTGATATTGACGATAATTTAATCGATTCGAGATTCAAATTGTGATTTCATTTTCTTTTTTTTCTTCTTTTTATTTTTGATCGATGAAATCTATGGATCATAGATTGTTGATTATCAAGGTTGATTAATCTTCATTATTTCAAAACTATGGACGAATAATCATTGAGATAATTCTCCTTACTTTGGAATAGTGATAGATTACCTTTGATTAATTAATTAAAAATCTTGATTATGATGAGATCATTACCTCTTTTCTTTTTGTGTGGCATGTTTTAGGAGAGTGATTTACATATCACTTCTCTAACATGTATTAACACTAACATTTTATTGACCGGCCTCAGATAGTCGTGGTTTCTACATAAACCCGATTACGATTGCTTAACATAGCGCTAAATTGTCCCTTAATCGGAAAATGATCATTCGTGGCTCAAACTTACGTTTAAAAGTCCAAGTATGTTTAGTTGCTTGTCTTAACTCCAATACCTATGAAAATCATTGTTAGGAGGCTTTGATTCTATCAATCCTCTAATGAATTTTCATTAATCTTGGTTTAAGTGCAAGAATTAATCATCATTGATCATATGTTCTAACCACTAACCACTAATTCACTAACAATATCCTTGTTTAATTTTGTTTATATTCTCTTCTTACTCTTTATTTTTTTTACTTTTATGCTTCCATTTTATCATTACATACCATATCTTTGTTTATGCTTATGTCATTTTTCTTTTGTCCACTTGGACCATACTTTGTTCAAAACATTAATAAAGGATAAAACATCTAAAAAATTTTGGTGCTATTAACTTTGTGGTTATGCTCTTGGACTACTCTTAGACCTTGGACTTCATGGACATTTTGGACTTAGGATTAGGACTTTCTTCCCTATGCTTGGAGAATTTTGAATCTTAGCCTTTATTTGGCTCGATCACTGGCTTATACTTTAAATCGGATGGAATTCTTTTTGCTTGCTTTGGAGTGTGCTACAAGTCGGTTAGATCTTTCTTACCTCTAGCTCTTATTTTGTTTTTTAGGATAGTCACTTCATCTCCTCCCCTTCTTAAATTTTCAAAACTTTCTCCCTCTTTCAAAACCTTCTTGGTTTCAAGCTTCAAAACCGCTTTCGCAATAAAACCTTGACTTTCGTCAAGTGATTTTTAAACTTTGTTTTTCTTAATAAAAGTCAATCAATGTTAATCATGTTTTGACCAATTTCAAAAGACATAAAAAATACAAAAACTCATCAACTCTTTTTGTGCCTTTATGCACTTTTTCACTTTAAAACTTTTTCATAAAGTTTAGACATGATTCATTTCTATAGTTGAGATGTAAATCTCCTATTCCCCATATTATTAAGACTTTGACATTTTCCACGTTGATGTTGAGTGATAGTCTTGTTGATAATCCAAGCAAATCCTCCATCTTTATGTGACGCAAATGTTGTCTTAATACTCGTGGGTGGATAGTCGCAGTTTTCTCCTTGAAATGACGACTTGTTTGAACATCTAAAATCAATCAAAACCAACAAAATTTTGTCATTTGTACCACGAACTACGGGGTTTTGATTCCATATTGCACTTTATGGGTACGTAGGCATGAGACGATAAGTCTCTCCAAACACAAAAATATAAAAAAAATATTCTCTTCTCATCTCTCCAATCTCTTTTCAAACAAACCATTTTCAAACCAAAAAGCGTAAATATTTCAAAGGGCTCCTATAGAGTACTATAGACGTTTTGGGTGCTAACACCTTCCCATTGCGTAACCAACCCCCTTACCCCGATCTCTGTCTCGTGTTCTTATTTTAGAACTCTTTGGTTTTGTTCTCTCTTTTTCCTTTCCTTTATTTGGATAAAATAAAAGTGCGGTGGCGACTCTTGTTTTCTTTGAGTTAAGTTAGTCAATAACTTACACTCACGATTTTTACCGCTACAGAAAAGTGGCGACTCTGCTGGGGACTCCAACGGTTCCTAGTGGGTTTCGCCTACTTTGATTTATTTCTCGCTTTCTGTTTGACTTGTTTGTTATTGATTGTTCTGTTTTGGTGCCTGGTAATTTGTGTGGTGAGATAAGTCCTAACCCGGACTTGAGTGCACTTATGATAGGAGGGTGGTATAGTCTTGTTGGCTTACGTGGAGTAGTCCTTACTAAGCTGACTTGAGATCCCCCGCTCGGTGGAGGCCCCTTTGGAAATTACTGATGTCTTACGAGTAGTCGTAATTGATATTACTTTTTCCGACTGGGAGCCTGAGAAGCTGAGGACCTTAGAACCCTTTAACCCATCTTGGCCTTATTAGGACGTGGTGCGGTGGCTGTTCAGGTGTAGACTTGAATTGGTCGTTACGCGATACCACACTCAGATGAGTTTCTCTTGAGAATATTGTTGGCCGACGAGTAGTCGTTTAAGCCGATAATATCCAAAAGATGGAATTATGATTCTGGGAACTTTTTAGAACCTTGTTCTACAGGTGATGATATAACCATAGTACATACCATTGTGGGTTGGTTGATTCTTACCTTTGGCTCCATGCTCGTGCCGAACCTTTGAACCTGTGTGCTTTGTATGTCTTGTTTGTGGGTGTTGCATCTTGCACTCATGCATTCATGAGCATTGTGTTTCAGCTGGTTTTTAAGGATCTCAGAGATTTTCTTTTGCAAACATCGCAGATATTGTTGATTATGGATATTGGAAGGAGAAACACTCAGAAGTACGGTTTTCGGGCTCCTGATCTTACAGAGTTGAGAAAGCTAGTGTCCTTGGTAGATGATCGTTCAGGCTTCTTATCTCGTTATGGGAGACTTTTATTTGTTCTTTCTACCAATATTGAAGACGGAATTCTGAATACCCTTATGCAGTTCTATGATCCTATTTACCGATGCTTCACATTTCCCGATTATCAGCTCATGCCGACCTTGGAAGAATATGCTTATTTGTTGGGTGTACCGGTTTCCGATAAAGTTCCGTATACTGGTTTGGAGGAAGCTCTTAAGCCTCAAGATATTGCTGAAGTTACCCATTTGACGAAGTCGGATATTGATACAAATCTAAAGACTAAGGGAGGCCTCAAGGGTTTGACTGCTAAGTTCTTGATCGAGAAGGCTACTTTATTTGCTGACATTGGTCGCACATTGGCGTTTGAGGCTATATTGGCTTTACTCATCTATGGACTAGTCCTGTTTCCTAATATTGATAATTTTGTGGACATTAATGCTATTAGGATTTTCTCGATTGGGAACCCTGTTCCAACTTTGCTTGGTGATACTTATTTTTCCATCCATAGTAGGACCTCTAAGGGAAACGGTACCATTGTTTGCTGTCTACCTCTGCTGTATAATTGGTTCGTTTCACACTTACCTCAGACATCTGCTTTTAGGAAAAACAAGGATTGCTTAAGGTGGTCTCAAAGGATTATGTCTCTTACGCATACTGATATCACTTGGTCTTCTTCGGTTTACGATAATGTCCAGATTATTGATAGTTGTGGAGAATTCGCTAATGTTCCTCTTCTTGGAATACAAGGCGGAATTAACTACAACCCGAGTCTAGCTCGCCGCCAGCTGGGTTACATGCTGAAGGATAGGCCTAAGAATATTTTATTAGAGGGTTTATTCTTTCAAGGAGGGGATGATTCTCTTGGTTTGAGAAGAAGAATGGCTCATGCCTGGACTAAGATTCACAGGTTGGGTAGAGGGGAGCTTGGAAGACAAGTTTGCATTGCTTTAGAACCGTACATACTTTGGGTGAAGAAGAGGGCTATGGAGTTTAAGATGCCTTATCCTATTGAGAAACCTCTGACTACTGTGATCTCTACGCCACTCCCTACGGCAATCCCTGTTCCTTCTGATGATGTGAAGACACTTCAAGATGCTTTGGCTAAGATGAAGGAAGAGAAAGAGATGTGGGAAAGTAAGTTTCAAGCTTCTGACAAAGAGAAGATGGAATTGCAAAAACAGATGAAGGAGAAAGACGACTTGATAGAGTTACTTGAGCGGCGCGCTGTGAAGAGGCATGCAGAGGATTTATTTTCCTCTACTACTCCATCAGCACATCCTCCTACTTCTGGTGCTTGGAAGGGTATTGTGGATCAGCTTGTGCTAGAGAAGATTACCATGAAGCACAACTATGAGAAAGAGATTAAGAGACTCCGAAGGAAGTATCAGCTTGGATCGTCATCAGATGTTCCTTAGGACCTAGCTTTTTCTTATTTTGATATTATTGTATTTTGTACTTCCAAGTGTAATTCTTTCCAATATTCAATGAAATGAGATGTTTATCAGTATTTCAAGAAGTGTTATTTTTCTTTATGATGTTTGTAATTGCTTTATATCTTAAAAATCCTTGAAAACTGGTTGAAACACCTGCATTTTGCATTTGCATTCGCATCATCGTGCATTGTGTGTTGCCTTTTCCAGATGTCTTATTTGTTTCTTTTGGCCTTCCTTCAGTCAAGCTGTCGCATCACTACAACACCCGGGCTAACTCTAAGAAAAAGATGGATCAGTTGCAACAAGAGAACCGCGAGCTCCGTGAAGAGGTATCAACTCTGAAAGATGGTTTGGAAAGACTGACTGTCGCAATGGAAGCTCTGGTGGCTGCTCAGAATCAGCCACCACTACCTCCTCCTTCTCCTGTCCAAGGAACTGTGATTTCTGAAATCGGATCAACGCCCATTTCTGTGGCCCCGATTAATGCTTCTCAATATCAAATGCCTGTTGGTTTCCCTTGGGGCATGCCTAACAATTATGTGCCAGAGGGATATCGCCCTCCTGTTCCTGAAGGTTCTAGACTCCCTGCTGTCATGGCTGTGCCACCTCCTGTGGTTAATGTTGTTCCTAATGCTGAAGTTCCGGTTGTTCCTACTGTCATACCTGTGCCACCGCCTGTAACTCACGCTATGCCTTATACTGAAGAACAAATTTTCCATACTGCTCCGAGCGAGAGTTTGGATGTTATGGATCGAATAGATGACTTTCAAGATCAGTTTGCTGAAATGCAAAGAGAAATCAGGGCTTTAAGGGGAAAGGAGTTATTTGGAAAGAATGCTCATGAGCTTTGCCTTGTTCCAAATGTGAAGATTCCCGCCAAGTTTAAAGTTCCGGATTTTGAAAAATACAAAGGGAACACTTGTCCGCAAAGTCACTTGATCATGTATGCTAGAAAGATGTCTACCTATACTGACAACCATCAGTTGTTAATCCACTATTTTCAAGATAGTCTTACTGGTGCTGCGCTGAAATGGTATATGGGACTCGATAGTACACAAATCAAGACATTCAACGATCTTTGTGAAGCTTTTGTTCGTCAGTATAAGTATAATCTCGATATGGCGCCAGACCGTGATCAGCTTCGCGCAATGTCTCAAAAAGAGAAAGAAACTTTTAAAGAATATGCGCAAAGATGGCGCGAGATTGCAGCTCAGATAAGCCCTCCGCTTGAAGAGAAAGAAATGACCAAGATTTTTCTGAAGACTCTGGATTCATTTTACTATGAAAGGATGGTTGCGAGCGCTCCTAGTGATTTCACGGAAATGGTTAATATGGGGATGAGATTAGAGGAAGCTGTCCGTGAGGGACGTCTGATAAAAGAAGGAAATTCTGGAAGTACAAAAAAGCCTGGTGTTGGGTTCCCTAAGAAAAAAGAGGGAGAAACTAATGCTATATCTCAGGAAAGGTCTAGAAGACGCAGAGTTGTGAACAACAATGGTAGTCGTCGTCAGCAACAAGTAGCATCTGTTATGCCTGTTGTCAGTAACACCCCTACCGCTCAAGCTACTGCAAGTTATCAACCACGTTTCCAAGAGAAGACAACTCAACAAGGTCGTACACAGAGAAAAACACAATTTGATCCCATTCCAATGACGTATACTGAGCTCTTTCCGGCTTTAATAAAGAATAATTTGGTTCAACCTCGTGATCCGCCGGCTGTTCCAACTGAAATTCCATGGTGGTATAAGCCAGATGCTCATTGCGCATTTCATCAAGGTGCCCCAGGACACGATATCGAAAATTGCTATCCTCTGAAGCATGAAGTTGCAAAGCTCGTAAAGAGCGGTATTCTGTCTTTTGAAGATACCAACCCTAATGTGCAATCAAATCCGTTTCCTAAACATGGTAATGCAACCGTTAATATGGTATATGGTTGTCCTGGTACATACCGTATTTTCGACATTCGCTGGATTCGGAGATCGCTTGTTGAAATGCATGCTACTTTGAGTGAGTTCCATGATATTGAGCATGATTATGCCGCCTGTTGTATTTGTTCTGTGAACCCTCGAGGGTGTGTGATTGTAAAAAGGGACTTACAAAAGATGATGGATGAGAATTTGATTCAGGTTACTGCAAACAGAAATGAAGTGGAGAACGAGGTGAATGTCATAGTCCCACGTTTCAATATTCCTGAGCGAGTTGTAATTTCTTACAACAGTCAGAAATCTGCTGTGACGCCTTTGGTTATCCGTTTGCCTGGCCCGACGCCGTATGAATCCGATAAAGCTGTTCCCTACAAATACAATGCTACTATGTTGGAGGATGGAAAAGAGGTTCCCATTCCTTCTCTTCCCTCAGTTGTGACTATTGCTGATGTCGGACGTGTAACCAGAAGTGGTCGAGTATTTGATAATGTGCCTTCAAAGACAAGTGAAGATACTGGGAGTAGGCAAATTCAGTTGAGGACTACTGTGGAGTCTGGTCAATCAAGTGATGTAAATCAGAAGTCAGATAATGATGAGGTATTGAAATTGATCAAGAAGAGTGAATATAATGTGGTGGATCAATTGTTACATACACCGTCAAAAATATCTGTTTTATCCCTGTTAATGAGCTCTGAGGCTCATCGTGAATCGTTGCAGAAAGTATTGGAACAAGCTTATGTAGATCATGATGTGACTGTTAACCAGTTTGATAGCATTGTTGCCAATATCACTGTGTGTAACAATCTGAGTTTTTGTGATGAAGAGTTGACTGATCATGGAAGAAATCATAATTTGGCTCTCCATATTTCCATGAATTGCCAGGAAGACGCTCTATCCAATGTGCTGGTTGATACTGGGTCATCGTTGAATGTGATGCCAAAATCTACTTTGTCCAGATTATCTTATCAAGGTACTCCTATGAGGTTCAGTGGGGTCATTGTGAAAGCCTTTGATGGATCGAGGAAAACCGTGATTGGAGAGGTTGATCTCCCTATCAAGATTGGTCCGTGTTTTTTCCAGATCACTTTTCAAGTCATGGATATTCGTCCTGCTTACAGTTGTCTTCTAGGACGCCCATGGATCCATGAAGCTGGAGCTGTTACTTCGACACTGCATCAAAAGTTAAAATTCGTGCAGAATGGTAAACTTGTCGTTGTTGGTGGAGAGCAGGCTATGTTGGTAAGCAGTTTGTCGTCTTTTTCTTATATCGATGCGGAAGAGGATATTGGAACTCCGTTTCAGGCTCTTTCTGTGGTTGATAAAGCTGTTAAGAAGGATGGGGTGTCCATGTCTTCTTTAAAAGATGCACAACGTGCAGTGGATAATGGCCAAGCTGATGGATGGGGCCAAATCATTGAAGTTGCTGAGAAAAAAGATAGAGCTGGTTTGGGTTTTACATCTGGTTCAACCCAAAATGAGCTGAAGAGTATTCATGAAGTCTTTCGAAGTGCTGGGTTCATCCATTGCAAAGATCATTCTACAGCTGCAATTCTTGAAGATGACCAAGAGGAAGAAATGCCCAACTTTGTGACACGTGGATTGATATGCCAGAATTGGATCGCTGTTGATGTTCCTACTGTTGTTCATGTTTCAAAGTAATTTGTTTTTGTTTCTTTCAAAAATCCTTTCACTCTGCCCAAGGTGAAAGTGAATTTGTGAGGGCTTTGTTTCAACTTTTATCATCATCAATAAAATGTTTTTCTGTTTATCCATATGTTGTTTTCCTTTTTTGCTTTACTTCTGAAAAATGGTAACATAAAAAACCGAAAAAAAAGTATAATAATGTTATAATCACTCTTATCTGCATAATATTTTCATTTTTTTTGTTCATATTCTAAAATCAAACATAAAATCATTGTGCAGATTGATTGTTAAACCCATTGGAAACAATGACCATATGCCCCCTCCCAACTTTGAGTTCCCTGTGTTTGAAGCGGAAGAGGAGGATATTGAAGAAATTCCTGATGAGATTTCTCGATTGCTTGAGCACGAGGAGAAGGCCATTCAGCCTCATGAAGAGCCGGTGGAATTGGTTAATCTGGGTTCCGATGATGATAAGAAAGAAGTCAAGATTGGGGCACTGCTTCAGTCAGATGTTAAGAAGAGGATGGTAGAGCTTCTTAGAGAATATGTTGACGTGTTTGCTTGGTCCTATCAAGACATGCCTGGTCTTGATACTGGTATTGTGGAGCACCATTTGCCATTAAAGCCTGAATGTTCACCCGTGAAGCAGAAATTGAGAAGAACTCATCCTGACATGGCAGTGAAGATTAAAGAAGAGGTTCAAAAGCAGATTGATGCTGGTTTTCTTGTGACCGTAGAATATCCTCAATGGGTGGCCAATATCGTGCCTGTTCCAAAGAAAGACGGAAAAGTCCGAATGTGCGTTGACTATAGAGATTTGAATAAAGCAAGTCCAAAAGATGATTTTCCACTACCACACATTGATTTGTTGGTAGATAATACTGCTAAGTTCAATATCTTTTCATTTATGGATGGATTTTCCGGTTATAATCAAATAAAGATGGCACCTGAGGATATGGAAAAAACAACATTCATTACACCCTGGGGAACATTCTGTTACAGAGTGATGCCCTTCGGTTTAAAAAATACTGGTGCAACGTACCAGAGAGCTATGACCAACCTGTTCCATGATATGATGCATAAAGAAATTGAGGTCTATGTGGATGATATGATTTGTAAGTCGAAGACTGAAGAAGATCATATTAAAAATTTATTGAAGTTGTTTCAACGTTTGAGAAAGTTTAAGCTCCGTCTGAATCCTAATAAATGCACTTTTGGTGTTCGTTCTGGAAAATTGTTAGGCTTTATTGTAAGTCAAAAAGGCATTGAAGTTGATCCTGGTAAAGTTAAAGCTATCCAGGAGATGCCTGCACCCAGAACAGAAAAACAAGTAAGAGGATTCTTGGGACGTTTGAACTATATCTCTCGATTTATATCCAATATGACTGCCACATGTGCACCGATTTTCAAACTTCTCCGCAAAGATCAGGGTTGTGTCTGGACAGAAGATTGTCAGAAAGCTTTCGAAAGAATTAAAGAATATCTGCTTGAACCTCCTATTTTGTCTCCTCCCGTAGAAGGAAGACCTTTGATCATGTATTTAACCGTGCTAGAAGAGTCTATGGGTTGTGTTCTGGGTCAACAAGATGAATCCGGGAGAAAAGAATTTGCCATTTATTATTTGAGTAAGAAGTTCACTGATTGTGAGTCTCGGTACACGATGCTTGAAAAGACATGTTGTGCTCTAGCTTGGGCTGCCAAACGCCTCCGTCAGTATATGTTGAATTGTACAACTTGGTTGATATCTAAAATGGATCCAATCAAGTATATCTTTGAAAAGCCTGCTTTAACTGGGAGGATTGCTCGTTGGCAAATGTTGTTATCAGAATATGATATCGAGTACCGAACTCAAAAGGCGATAAAAGGCAGTGTTTTGGCTGATCATTTGGCACACCAGCCAATTGATGATTATCAACCTATTCAGTTTGATTTTCCTGATGAGGATGTGATGTATCTAAAGGTCAAAGATTGTGAGGAACCATTACATGAAGAAGGACCTGAGCCTGGATCCCGTTGGGGTTTGATTTTTGATGGGGCGGTTAATGAATATGGCAGAGGTATTGGTGCAATTATTGTTACTCCTCATGGTTCTCATATTCCTTTCACTGCAAGGTTGGTTTTCAATTGCACAAATAATGCGGCTGAGTATGAAGCGTGTATTATGGGCTTGGAAGAAGCTATCGATTTAAGAATCAAGATTCTTGATGTGTATGGAGATTCAGCTTTAGTGATTAATCAGATTAAAGGGAAATGGGAGACACGTCAACCTGATTTGATTCCTTATCGTGATTATGCAAGAAGGTTGTCAACTTTCTTCAATAAAGTTGAGTTTCACCACATACCAAGAGCAGAGAATCAAATGGCAGATGCTTTAGCAACTTTATCCTCCATGATTGTGGTAAATCATTGGAATGATGTGCCAAAGATTGATGTGATGCGTCTTGATAGACCAGCTCATGTGTTTGTAGTTGAAGAGGTTGTTGATGATAAACCATGGTATTATGATATTAAATGCTTTCTTCAGAATCAAGAGTATCCACTTGGGGCATCCAAGAAGGATAGGAAAACTTTGAGAAGATTGGCTGGTAGTTTCTTCTTGAATGATGATGTGATGTATAAGAGAAATTATGACATGATCTTGCTCAGATGCGTGGATAGACACGAAGCAGATATGTTGATGAAAGAAATCCATGAAGGATCCTTTGGCACCCATGCCAATGGACATGCGATGGCTAAGAAGATGTTAAGGGCAGGTTACTATTGGCTGACAATGGAATCTGATTGTTGTAAATATGTGAAAAAGTGCCATAAATGCCAGATTTATGCTGACAAGATTCATGTGCCTCCAACTCCTCTCAATGTTATCTCTTCTCCATGGCCTTTTTCAATGTGGGGCATTGATATGATTGGAATGATTGAGCCTAAAGCGTCAAACGGACACCGTTTCATATTGGTGGCTATTGACTATTTTACCAAATGGGTTGAAGCTGCATCATATGCAAATGTGACTAAGCAAGTAGTGGTCCGGTTTATCAAGAATCAAATCATCTGTCGGTATGGTGTTACGAGCAAGATCATCACTGATAATGGGTCGAATTTAAATAACAAGATGATGAAGGAATTATGTGATGAGTTTAAGATTGAGCATCATAATTCTTCTCCTTATAGACCCAAGATGAATGGGGCTGTTGAAGCTGCTAATAAGAATATTAAGAAGATTATTCAAAAGATGGTTGTTACATACAAGGATTGGCATGATATGCTTCCTTTCGCTCTGCATGGGTATCGTACATCCGTTCGCACTTCAACAGGGGCAACCCCTTTTTCTCTTGTTTATGGCATGGAAGCAGTGCTTCCGATAGAGGTTGAAATCCCTTCCATGAGAGTTTTGATGGAAACTGAATTGGCTGAGGCTGAATGGTGTCAAAGTAGATATGACCAGTTGAATCTGATTGAAGAGAAAAGAATGACGGCTTTGTGTCATGGCCAATTATATCAACAAAGAATGAAGAAAGCATTTGATAAGAAGGTTCGACCCCGTGTGTTCAGAGAAGGTGACCTCGTGCTCAAAAAGATCTCGACTTTTACTACTGATTCTAGGGGCAAGTGGACTCCTAATTATGAAGGCCCATATGTTGTTAAGAGAGCCTTCTCTGGCGGTGCATTAATTCTTACAACTATGGATGGAGAAGAGTTCACTCGTCCTGTGAATGCCGATGCAGTCAAGAAATACTTCGCCTAAAAAATAAAAGAACAGCTCGCTAAGTTGAAAACCTGAAAGGGCGACTTAGGCAAAAATGAGCGTCTCGGTGGATTGAAAACCCGAAAGGGCGGTCCAGGCAAAAATTAGAGACAAAACAGAAATAATTATCCCGGTAGATTGAAAACCCGAGAGGGCAATCTAGGCAAAAGTTAGGGATCATGGCAAGTAACTGCATCTGGCCAATCTTGATCGTTTGAAGCAACATTTCCTATCAAAGGTTTTACTTCAGATATTCTCCGCTGAAGTCTCAAGCACAGTTGGAATTCAAAGTTGTTAGGGAGAATAATGGTCATTGTATTTCAATGTAGAGCTTTCCATTGTACTTACCATTTTTCAAACTTTGTAATGATCCATGGAGTTACGCCATTTGCGGACTACCATTCTATCAATATAATTTGGGCCTTTGTCCCTTTGTTTGCAATTCTTATTTTGTTTCTGTTTACAGAATTTCATTTTATTTTTGATGATGATTTTTGAAACAAATGTGAATAATTGATTTAAATTTTGAAAATTATAAAAACATTTTTCTTTGATTTGTGAAAATAAAAGAAAGAATGTCAACAGTAATCCCAAGAATGGTAGAATCTTGAAGCAAAAAGCATAAGTGTTCTCTTCAGCAGGGTTCTTTCTTGCCTCTCTGGTAGAATTTATTAGCAGCTCCCCAGTAGAGTTGTGTTGATGTTTCCCCATTTGAGCTATATTGAGGTCTCTTCAGTAGAGTTTGCTGATATTCCCTTAGCAGAGTTTTGTTTCTTTGGATAAACCAGACGAGTGTAGAACGGTTTTCCACAGCAAAGTCTTGATTCAAATGATGGATATGTTTTATTCATTTAACCAGATTATGATTGGGCAGTTGAGAAATTTGAAGACCACTTCTCCTTGATGTTTTTGCCCAGGCAGAGATTTGTCTTTGATGATTCCTAGCGGAGATTATGCACATTTGCTTTGGATTATTCCTCAAGTAGAGAACAATGTTGAGAAGTGTTGACATAGCAGTCACCTGTCGGGTTTTCACTCACCTTGTGATTGTGTGTTGATTTAAAATCCCCCACAGTTTGACTTTTTGCTATGATATTAATTTCTTATTCCCCTGGCAGGGTTGGAAGATTTCTGTTGCTATGTTTTCTCCAACAGTTTTTTCTCAAAGCGGAGTTCATATTGTTGTTCCCTTTTGTGGAATTATTGATGGTTGAAGATTGATCTTTGGGGTCTTTTCCCCAAGCAATATCTCCATTTATTCAGCGAGATTTAAGCCTTGTAGTAGGATTTATTTTCCTTTGATGGCTCTTGTGTATCTCTTGCAGATTTTCTGTTGCTGATCCCCAGCACGATCTCCAATGATATCTCTAACTCGCAGAGATTAGCCGAGTATTTCAGTAGTGTTGTGGTGTTTTGTTCACCCTCTGTTTGCCCTTTTTGTCTGATTTATCAGCATATTCATACTCATTGCATGCGCATTCATTTTGGTTGAGCATAGCATGTCTTTGTTGCATTGTGCATCCTGCATTTTTTGTTGGTATTTCCCTTTTCACGATGTTGTTATCTCGCAGAATGCGTGTGTCCTCTCGTCATTAGAGTGTCGACCCCTAAGCAGAAAATACCTATCATTTTTAATTCCCCACTGAGTTTATGCCTCGTGGAAGATGTTTTGTTTAGCTTTCCTCCCCAGTTTTTATCTGGATGGAATTGTTCCCCAGTTGAGTTATTTCCTCATTGGGTCGAGTCTTGTTTGACTGTTTCTTTCCAGTTTGTTCCTGGATTGAACTTTGGTCTCTTGCAGCAGTTACTTTAGTTTTCCCTGGGCTGTGGAACCGGGATGACAAGAAGGTATTTTTGAGGATTTATTTTCCTCAGCAGGAATCTGTTACTGATCCCCAATAGAAGATGAAGATTTGATTCTCCCAGTAGTGTTTTGATAACACTCTCTTGGTAATTACTTATGCAACTTCATGTGGAAGCCTCTTTATTTGAGCAGCTTGTGTAATCTCCAGAAATTTACCTTCGCAATAAATAACATTTCTCTAGTTCATCCTCAACAGAGAAGTTTATTGTGAAATGATAGATCCTTATCTGACCAGCTTTTCTGACAATTGGAATTTCTGTGGAATAACTCCCGATGAGAATTCTATTGCATGGTTCAACCTGCTCGTATCTCTTTTAAAGATCCCTGCCAGAGTTGTTAATATCTTTTTCCAACAAATGGTTGTCTCTTTATTTGAGAAGTTTGTTGTGTGTTTGGAGCTGCTCAGTAGCAAGTAGCTAATGATATATCTCTTTCTCCTACCCAGTGACAGGTAGTCGAGTATGTTTGTCCTACCCAGTGTCAGGTAGTTGACCTTTTATCTTTTTCTCCTACCCAGTAACAGGTAGTCGAGTCCGTCCTACCCAGTAACAGGTAGTCGACATTTTGTTTACCCTATCCAGTAACCGATAGATGGTAACCCCTTTCATTCAAGTTTATTAATCTCGCTAAACTACTCAGTAACCAGTAGTTGGCGTTGCTTCTTTTCCTACCCAGTAACAGGTAGTTGATTATATCTCAATGAGTGAATTACTTTTTACCCAGTAACTGGTAATAGGTAATACATTTCTTTGTTTTCCACCCAGTAACTGGTAGATAACAATTCTCTTGTGTTTTGCACTTATTTTCTACTCAGTAACCAGTAGAAAGTATTTTACCTATTCTCTTCGGTTCGAATGTCTTCGCCCAGTAACTGGCAGTTGGTATCTCTTTCCCCATTGAGTCGTTTCCTTTCCCTTATCGGAATAGGATCTTGCTCTTTTGTTTTCTCATGTGGAGTCTCTCTTTTTCTCCCGAGCTTTTGTTTGTCTCCTGTGGCATTATTTCCCCACAGAAGTCTTATGTTCGCATATCATTAGCTTAATCATATCATTTTGTGGTCTCTTAGGGCTAAAAATTGGGTTAATTGTTATATTTAAGTCTCTTCTATCTAGTCGAGACAAAGATGTCAATCTTCATATCTCCGGATAGAAGAATCTTAAATAGGGGCAGCTGTAATACCCTAATTTTTACCCCTAAGATCCCACATTGCATTTTCATTTTTTGCATACACAAACAAGACCATACTTTTTGATTTTTCTTAGGTCCCTTGTTGTTTCATACTTTCTTTATGTTTGTTTTTGTTTACTAACATCTAACCAAAATACCAAAAATATTTTGCATTTTTGCTTGTTTCCTCTTCTTTGTG
This sequence comes from Lathyrus sativus, assembly GCA_963859935.3. Taxonomy (NCBI): domain Eukaryota; kingdom Viridiplantae; phylum Streptophyta; class Magnoliopsida; order Fabales; family Fabaceae; genus Lathyrus; species Lathyrus sativus. The sequence continues at coordinate 637,418,559 of OZ012739.1, forward strand.
TGTTTAGGGTTTTGCAAGGAGATTGATGGCAAGAACATTCATTCAAGTCTAAATCAAATGGAAGTTTGACCTCATCTTGGTCAAACTATCAAGAGATTTCTTCAAGTGCAAATTGGTTGTGGCAGTAGGATATTTTCTCAGGAATTGTGTTTGTTCAAAGTCAAATTGTCTTGTATTGAAATCCAGTGGTTTATCAAGCAGTGTTTTATGAGAAGTTTGGTCCAGACTATTATGGTCAAGGTTCATCAGTCCAGGTTGTGTTCATCTATGGATTTATTTTCCCAGAGATTAATTCAGATAAACTCAAAGAGATTCAATTTTAATCAAAGATTCAGAGATTTGTATGTACAAGTCAAGTTTGGTGAATATTCAATCAAGATGTTTTATGGAGATGCGAATACAAATGTGCCATTCAAGTGAACTTAAAGCATCATTGAAGTTCCAAAATACATGGAAGTGCAAAGCGTTCCTCTTGGAGAATGAAAGAGACAATTTGAAGTCATCCAAGATGATATGAGTGATGATTCCGTGAAAATAATGAGTGTTATGATACTGATGGTGAGGTTGCTCATTCTCAGGCAGACTTGAAGTTCAAGTGTTGTGATATTTCAAATTTATGTTTACACAAAAGGTGGTGAATGTCATGATTTCACTGCTACACATGGATAATATCTCTGCGAACTCCATGCATTGTGGGTCCCGAGGGAGTGATTCTAAATTATCCAATGCATCTTCTTTGGAGAGTAATTGTTCTACTAGAAGTGAATAGGGGAATAAAATGGTCATATCTTTCATTAGTTTGTTACTTGACATATTGCGTCAAAGCATTCCGTCATCTGTGATTGAATTAGAAAACACACTAGATGGTGGTATAAGCACAGCTAGCAGACAGGCCCTTGAGTGGCAAATGTCAATCTTAGCACGTTTCATTGAAGAATGGGAATGGCGTTTATCAATTTTGCAGCATCTTCTTCCATTATCTGAACGCCAATGGAGAAGGAAAGAGGCACTGACAGTGTTATGTGCAGCTCCCTCCAAGCTACTCAACCTTTGCATGCAGAAAGCAAAGTTTGATATAGGAGAAGAAGCAGTTCATTGATTCTCGTTATCTGCTGAAGACAAAGCAACCCTTGAGTTCGCTGAATGGGTAGATAGTGCCTGCAAAAAAGCATCTGTAGATGATGTGGTGTCGCGGGTACAGGATCTAGATTTCTCCTCTTTACGCTCCCAGTTGGGACCCTTGTCTACAATTCTTCTTTGCATTGATGTCGCTGCAACTTCTGCAAAGTCTGCAGGGATGTCTCAACAACTGCTGAATCAGGCCCAGATTATGTTATCGGAGATATATCCAGGAGGATCTCCCAAAGTTGGCTCTACTTATTGGGATCAGATCCTTGAAGTGGGAGTCATTTCTGTGTCACGGCGTCTTCTAAAGCGCTACAGGAAATCCTATCTGGGGAAATTGTCATCACATCATCTAAAGAGTCACACCGGCAGGAGCAGAGGGAGCGGGCTCTGGCTTTGCTACATCAGATGATTGAAGACGCTTATATGGGCAAGCGGCAGTTTCTGAGCGGTAAGCTGCATAACCTTGCAAGAGCTGTCAGTGATGAAGAAACTTAACCAAGTACTGCCAGAGGTGAAGGATTGTATTCTGAGAGGATTGTTATTTCTAACAGAGACAAGGTACCTCTCTAATGGCAGATGGTAAGCCCGTGGTTGTGAACGAGAAGCAAGTTGAGAAGTTTTTATACACAACGCTTAAGCTCAATTCCATAATTTTGAGATACTCAAGAATGGCTACTGTTGTGTTAGTAAGTCTTCCTCCCCCACCATTGAGCCACCCAGCATATTTTTATATGGAGTATATGGATCTGTTGCTGGAGAATATACCAAGGATTTTGATTGTGAGAGGATATCGTAGAGATGTTGTAACTCTATTCATATAGCTTGAAAAGGATTCTAGGACAGTAATCAAATTTCTATCTCACTGTTTATATTTTTGTAGTTTACATGCAGGGCATGAAGCAGATCTGTATAACTACAAATTCTGACTTAGCACCCAATGATGTCAAGCAGGCCATCAAGGACAACATATTAAATCAAATCACCAATGCCACACAAATGATAAAGCTGGAAGGATCCTCATGCAGCATTTGCATTAATTATTGATGGAAAAACACTGACATATGCTTTAGAAGATGACGTGAAGCACCAGTTTTTGGGACTGGCAGTTGATTGTGCATCTGTTATCTGTTGTCGGGTGTCTCCCAAGCAAAAGGCAATGCTCAACAGGTTGACGAAGAGATGGTCCAACTTCCTCCTGTTGATGAGCTGTTATCAACTTGTACAAAACTTTTGCATAAGGAATCTCTAGCTCTTCCTGTCCATGATTTGCTTTTAATGATATGCTCTCATGATGATGGTAGATATAGATCTAATGTCGTCACTTTTCTTGTTGACCGGATCAAGGAATGTGGATTGGTTTCTAGTCATGGACATGATACCATGCTGGCTGCACTGTTTCATGTTTTTGCTTTAATTCTTAATGAGGACCTTGTAGCAAGGGAAACTGCTTCAAAAAGTGGCCTCATCAAAATTGCATCAGATATACTCTATCAGTGGGATTCAAGTCTTGATCAAGGGGAAAAAGGCCAGGTTCCTAAATGGGTCACGGCTGCTTTTCTTGCATTAGACAGGCTGCTGCAAGTGGATGAAAGGTTGAATTCTGAAATTGTAGAGCAGTTGAAGAAGGAAGTTGTGAATAGTACGCAGACCTCACTTACCAATTGATGAGGAGCTTTGGTTGATGGCTGAAGAGAGGGCCCAGGAAATACTATGCACAATTCAACCTAATGTTGTTTCTGAGGTGAACAGAAAGCAGATTATTGATTTCGTTCAGAGGCTGATTGGAGGTTACTATGGGGGAGAAGTATTCGTGTTTGGATCAGTCCCACTAAAAACCTACCTTCCAGATGGAGATATTGACTTGACAGTTCTCAGTCAAGAAAGCGTAGAGGAGGATTTAGCACAAGCAGTATGCAATCTACTTGGAAGTGGAGAAAACCTTGAATAGAAATGGGAAAGGACAAAGGCCAGATATCGATGTTCCTGTTCCTGCATTTGGTACTGGAAGATCTGAAGAGCCTGTCCTTGTTGGAGATTGTGACAGTTTCTATGGTGGCTTACAACATGTTCAGATGTGTCGTAACTATGCTATTCCACTTGCACCTTCAATTTCCCCACCGATACCATTTGATGCTGACATGCTTAAGCTACAACAAAGCTGGCTTAGGTGTTATCATAGAGGTACTGATGTATATGTCCCTAGACAGACATTCTATCATCCAAATGCTCCTCCGCATCCAACTTATAGCCTTGAAGAAACAGGGAAATCGCGAGGAACAGGCACATACATACCTGACATGAATGACAATAGCTCCCAGTCCTTTGAGCTCTCTAATGAAGATTTCCCTCTTCTTTCAAGCATTAGCAACAGCATTTCGTCGGCACCCCAATAATCCAAGCTGGACCGTAATTCGTCAACTGCGCTTTCTGCTCGAATTGAAGAGAAGACGAATTGACAGTATAGTCATTTTGTAGGATATCGAGGATAACATCTAGTGTGATGCTTTTTACTGCAGGTTCTTCTCTGATAGTAAACTAGAATTGGTTGCTAATGATAGATATAGACTGCATAGAAATAAGTCTTTGGCAAGGGTGTTTACAAACTTCGTTCTGCATTTTGGCTTTATACCCCTTGCTATCCTCTTTCCATTGGAAGAGCTTACCATTTCTGTTGGAACAGTAGCATATCTTTTCTCCTTCTGAAGTCCAGTGATGTTGTACATGATTTGTGTTTTACAGTACAATATGAATATTTCTCTGACAGTCGAATGTCTGTCTTCAATGAGAGAGACTTGTTTTAGTTTGTAATGGTGGTGTTATGACTTCTTTTATCTACATACCTTTTTGTTGGGCTAAAATCTATCGATATGAAAACACATTGAACCAGGCTCGATTAAATGGTTCATTGTAGCGGTTGCAACATCACAGATCAACGTCAATATGGAATGGTGTTGAAAAAGTGATCCACCCATGACATGACAGAATATTGTTAAAGGTGGTTTTTCAAATGAAAGGTAGTCAACTTCATGAAAAATATTGAGTTTGGTCTGGCCTCAAATCAGACAGTTATTAGTCAATGCTTGTTTTGTTACTGCATTATGGAAGACTGGCCTTGAAGGGGTCTGGTACAAGTGCATAAGATGTTTGCGGCAGACTTCTGTTTTTGCTTCCTCAGGTTCCACCAACCGTAATAACCGGGAGAGTTGTTGGGTGAGCCGCTGGGCGTACGGCTGTCCAATGTGTGGAGGAAGATGGACTCGAGTTGTATAGCTGGCTTCATTGCAGAATTGTCACCTGTGAGTTTCTTGGTTGAGGGAATATACACATGATTGTGGTTAAAGTTTAGAAACAGAATGAAAATGATATGCTGACTGGAATTGTACAGGGAAGTTCTAGTGTAGAGCATGCATCTCCAGATTCTATTTCTGTCAATGTTGAGCTGAGGAAACAGAACATCAACGCCAAATGCTTGCAAGCCGGATACACGCGAACTGCTCGAGGTCATGGATTCTGATGCCGAGGGTCTGCCAAGATTCAGGGTTCCCATGCTTTAAAGGTGGTAACTCCTGGTACAGTACGTGAATTTCTTAGGGAATGTGAAACATCTAATTATTTGAGCAGATCATACAAACTGCTATTATTGGAATATTGCCTTGAGGACCTGGTTGATGATGATGTTGGTAAAGAGGCTTACAATCTGCCCTTGCTTCCTTTAACAAATGGCAGTTTTGCATCATTTTTGGAAGCATCAAAAGGGAATTCATACTTCATTTGTGATGAATTAGAGTACAAGCTGCTGCAGCCTGTTTCGGACAGAGCGATTGATCGCAGCGTTCCTTCCAACATATTGAGTAGACTCTCTGGTGTTGCAATGTCTTCAAATACCAACCTTGCTCTTTTCAGTATTCAATATTTTGTTCAGTTATTCCCTGCATTTATGCCAGCTGACTGGAAATATAAAAGTAAAGTGTTCTGGGATCCAGACTTGTGTCAAAAGCCAACATTATCATGGTTTTCGCTATTCTGGCAATTTCTAGGAAAGCATAATGAAACATTGCAACTATTTAGTGATTGGCCAATTTTACCATCCACGTCTGGATTTCTTTTAAGACCTTCCAGACAATTGAAAATGATAAATGGAAGCAATCTCTCGAATGCAGTACAGGATATCCTTGTGAAAATTGGATGCAATATAGTGAAGTCAAGTTATGTAGTTGAACATCCGGATTTATTCAATTATGTATATGATGGAAGTGCATCAGGTGTCCTACAATCGATTTTTAATGTATTTTCAAGTGCTGAAATTATGCAAATTTCACTTGACAGTCTGATAGCTGAAGAACAAAATGAACTCACACAAGAGTTGGCTTCTCAAGGCATGAGTATTGTGTATGACCTTGGTGATGAATCTATGAAACAAAATTTGGTGAATGCACTTGTGAATACGTTGACCGGGTCAGGCGAACGGAAAAGAGCAACCAAACTGGTTGAAGATTCTGAAGTGTTTCAAGATGGATCTCTTGGAGAAACAACAGATGGAGGGTTGTTAGAGATATTTCAGCAAGACTATGGACTTGTTGGGTCTGCCAGTTTTGAGGCTGCACGCCAGAACTTCATCATCAGCAGTACTGGTTATGTCGTTGCTAGTCTCTTGTTTCAACCAAAGGATAGACACAATGGGAACCTTCTGTTTGATAATGCTGGAAGGATTGTTCATATCGACTTCGGTTTCATTCTAGAAATTTCTCCAGGTGGGAATATGCGTTTTGAAAGTACACATTTTAAGCTGAGTCACGGGATGACACAATTACCGGATCCATCTGGTGTTATGAAGAGTGATACATGGAACCAATTTTTTAAGATTGTGTGTGAAAGGATATCTTGTTGCCCGTCGACATATGGAGGAGATCATCACGACTGTGTCATTGATGCTAGACAGTGGGTTACCTTGCTTCAGCAGGGGTGATCCCATTGGTAATCTTCGGAAGAGATTTCATCCAGAGATGAGCAGAGCGAAAATGGCTCGAAATTAAGGTTGAGCTGAGAAAACAATTCATCACTTATCCAAGCCATATTGCAAGCCATGTGAATATAATATCAGCTGACCCCACAAGCTATCCATGTCACTTAAATGAGCTACAAAGAGAAAAATTGCAAAACGACATGTCAAATACCAGCAAAAAAATATCACGCACAACACACCTACTTCAAAACGGCAGAAAATTCTCACAAACTGCAAATCATTTTTCACTCATTCTCATCTATAAATAGAATTCATCCCTCACTCTATTCTTCAAGCTTTTCAAGCCAAAAAATCTCTGCTGATTTTCTTCCTCAATTCCTCACTACCAGAAAAACCTTCGTTCATTCTCTTCTCATACTTCATTCCACCAAATTAACTTCAAATCAACCTCAAACACAGATCAATTTCGAACCAGAATTCGTTCAGAAGAAGAAGAGAAGCAAGAAGAAGCTTGGATTGATTTCTTACCTGAGTTTGAAGGTAGATTGAGCTTCACCGTCATTTTCGATCCGTTATCTTTTGTTGTGATTCTCTGAATTGTTGGTACCATTGTGAAGAGCTCTTGATTTCGATTGCAACCGTGTTAATTTTGCATCCCGCCGTTGTGATTTAAGCTAGCATCCATGGCCGTGAATGTTTTCGCGTGTGAGAGCTAGAAGAAGAAGATAACTCTGTTTCGTTTTCTCTTTCTGCTTTTCAATATTACTTTTCTTTTTATTTGTTTATTTTTATTTTTTTTTTTTCATTTCTTAACTATGTGGATTTTTACACATTTTTCTTTTATTATTACATTTGTATTTTAATTTCATTTCTGAAAAAGCTTTTAAAAAAATTATTTAAAAATATTTTGATTAAGTGTTGATTGTTTTGGATCTTGATGTTGATAAGATTTCATCAATATCAATGGACTTTGGGTGTTGATTTTATCCACCAAGAGAGGTGATTGATATTGACGATAATTTAATCGATTCGAGATTCAAATTGTGATTTCATTTTCTTTTTTTTCTTCTTTTTATTTTTGATCGATGAAATCTATGGATCATAGATTGTTGATTATCAAGGTTGATTAATCTTCATTATTTCAAAACTATGGACGAATAATCATTGAGATAATTCTCCTTACTTTGGAATAGTGATAGATTACCTTTGATTAATTAATTAAAAATCTTGATTATGATGAGATCATTACCTCTTTTCTTTTTGTGTGGCATGTTTTAGGAGAGTGATTTACATATCACTTCTCTAACATGTATTAACACTAACATTTTATTGACCGGCCTCAGATAGTCGTGGTTTCTACATAAACCCGATTACGATTGCTTAACATAGCGCTAAATTGTCCCTTAATCGGAAAATGATCATTCGTGGCTCAAACTTACGTTTAAAAGTCCAAGTATGTTTAGTTGCTTGTCTTAACTCCAATACCTATGAAAATCATTGTTAGGAGGCTTTGATTCTATCAATCCTCTAATGAATTTTCATTAATCTTGGTTTAAGTGCAAGAATTAATCATCATTGATCATATGTTCTAACCACTAACCACTAATTCACTAACAATATCCTTGTTTAATTTTGTTTATATTCTCTTCTTACTCTTTATTTTTTTACTTTTATGCTTCCATTTTATCATTACATACCATATCTTTGTTTATGCTTATGTCATTTTTCTTTTGTCCACTTGGACCATACTTTGTTCAAAACATTAATAAAGGATAAAACATCTAAAAAATTTTGGTGCTATTAACTTTGTGGTTATGCTCTTGGACTACTCTTAGACCTTGGACTTCATGGACATTTTGGACTTAGGATTAGGACTTTCTTCCCTATGCTTGGAGAATTTTGAATCTTAGCCTTTATTTGGCTCGATCACTGGCTTATACTTTAAATCGGATGGAATTCTTTTTGCTTGCTTTGGAGTGTGCTACAAGTCGGTTAGATCTTTCTTACCTCTAGCTCTTATTTTGTTTTTTAGGATAGTCACTTCATCTCCTCCCCTTCTTAAATTTTCAAAACTTTCTCCCTCTTTCAAAACCTTCTTGGTTTCAAGCTTCAAAACCGCTTTCGCAATAAAACCTTGACTTTCGTCAAGTGATTTTTAAACTTTGTTTTTCTTAATAAAAGTCAATCAATGTTAATCATGTTTTGACCAATTTCAAAAGACATAAAAAATACAAAAACTCATCAACTCTTTTTGTGCCTTTATGCACTTTTTCACTTTAAAACTTTTTCATAAAGTTTAGACATGATTCATTTCTATAGTTGAGATGTAAATCTCCTATTCCCCATATTATTAAGACTTTGACATTTTCCACGTTGATGTTGAGTGATAGTCTTGTTGATAATCCAAGCAAATCCTCCATCTTTATGTGACGCAAATGTTGTCTTAATACTCGTGGGTGGATAGTCGCAGTTTTCTCCTTGAAATGACGACTTGTTTGAACATCTAAAATCAATCAAAACCAACAAAATTTTGTCATTTGTACCACGAACTACGGGGTTTTGATTCCATATTGCACTTTATGGGTACGTAGGCATGAGACGATAAGTCTCTCCAAACACAAAAATATAAAAAAAATATTCTCTTCTCATCTCTCCAATCTCTTTTCAAACAAACCATTTTCAAACCAAAAAGCGTAAATATTTCAAAGGGCTCCTATAGAGTACTATAGACGTTTTGGGTGCTAACACCTTCCCATTGCGTAACCAACCCCCTTACCCCGATCTCTGTCTCGTGTTCTTATTTTAGAACTCTTTGGTTTTGTTCGCTCTTTTTCCTTTCCTTTATTTGGATAAAATAAAAGTGCGGTGGCGACTCTTGTTTTCTTTGAGTTAAGTTAGTCAATAACTTACACTCACGATTTTTACCGCTACAACCTGCAACAACACAAACAAACAGACAAGATACCCTCCTCAAAGGGGCCTATCAGGGTTATTATCTCGTGACAATATTCAGGTAACCAATTGTTTCAACAATCAATGGGCTTAAGCCCGTAAGTTTATGTATGCGCATTTTATCAAAACATCGGCGTTTTCATTCGCAAACAAAATAGATAAATGCTAAACAGGCAAGCGGAATTGCTGAATAACATGCATTTTATTGATGATGAACCCCTGAATGGGCCAAAAACGTTTTACAACAGAGGCAAGCTCATGGAATGAGGAAGCCGCGCAAAAATAAAACATAAATATACATCAGTATATACAAATGTCGGCAACGAGGCGTGGACGAACACCATGAGTTGATCCCTCTAAGACCCGCTCGACTTCGATACTTCTCCGACGCTTCAGCTTCGGAAGAGATTTGATTCAGATCAACGGCCCTCAGGTCCTCCAAACCACTAAACAATGAAAGTCCACACGCGGAACGCAGTCATTTGCTTATTCAAATCCCTAACTTTTGCGTGAACCGCCCTTTACGGGTTTTCAGTTCACCGGGATACCCTTTTTTGCCGAAGCCGCCCAGTGTAGGTTTTCGACTTCGCGGGTGTACATTCTTTTCAATATATCCCTAATTTTTGCCCGAACCTTTTATTCTGTTTTTGGTTCGCCGGGATGCCCCTTTTTTGCCTGTACTCTTTCTTTTTTGTCCAGGTCTCTTTCAAGCAAAGTATTTTTTAACTGCGTCCGCGTTCACCGGGGATGCAAAATCTTCACCATCCATCGTGGATAACAACAAAGCTCCTCCCGAGAAGACCTTGCTGACGACATACGGCCCTTCGTAATTTGGAGTCCACTTGCCCCGGTGATCGGAGTGTGGAGGAAGAATCTTCTTCAGGACGAGATCACCCGTCTGAAAGCTTCTGGGACACACCTTCTTATCATAAGCTTTCTTCATTCGGCTTTGGTATAGGCGACCAAATGCAATCGATGCTAACCTCTTCTCGTCCATCAGGCTGAGTTGGTTCAAACGATTCGTAATCCATTCTGCCTCGTCGAGTTTCACATCAACCAAAACTCGCAAAGAAGGAATCTCCACTTCTAACGGTAGGACAACTTCCATACCGTACACCAAGGAGAAAGGAGTTGCCCCGGTCGACGTACGCACCGTCGTACGATAACCGTGCAAAGCAAACGGCAACATCTCGTGCCAATCTTTGTACGTCACAACCATCTTCTGAACAATCTTCTTTATGTTCTTGTTGGCGGCTTCGACGACGCCATTCATCTTTGGCCGGTAAGGAGATGAGTTGTGGTGTTCAATCTTGAAGCTCTGGCACAGCTCCTTCATCATCTTGTTATTCAGATTCGAACCATTGTCAGTAATGATCCGCTCGGGAACTCCATAACGACAGATGATGTCCCTCTTTATGAATTTAACTACCACCTGCTTGGTCACATTAGCGTACGAGGCTGCCTCCACCCACTTGGTGAAGTAGTTGATAGCTACAAGAATGAAACGATGACCATTGGATGCAGTGGGCTCGATCTTGCCTATCATGTCGGTGCCCCACATGGAGAACGGCCAAGGGGAGGACATGACATTCAATGGGCACGACGGCACATGAACTTTATCAGCATAAATCTGGCATTTATGACATCTCTTCGTGAATCTGAAGCAATCCGACTCCATAGTCAGCCAGTAATATCCTGCTCTCAGGATCTTTCTCGTCATGGCATGCCCGCCGGCGTGCGTACCAAATGTGCCCTCATGGACTTCTTCCATGAGCATACTCGCCTCTTTCTCATCTACACATCTGAGTAGCACGAGATCATGGTTTCTCTTATACAACACTCCATCAGGATTGAGATAAAAGTTTCCAGATAGCCTTCTCAGAGTCTTCTTATCCTGGGTTGATGCACCCGCAGGGTACTCCTTAGTCATAAGGAAGGTCTGGATGTCGTGGAACCATGGCTTGCCGTCGGCGGCATCCTCAATTGCAAAGACAAATGCCGGTCTGTCGAGACGCGAAAGAACAATGCTCGGAGCTTCATTCCAAAGATTGACTTTATACATTGAAGCCAACGTGGCTAAGGCATCAGCCATCTGATTTTCAGCCCTGGGTACATGATGGAGTTCCACTCAATCGAAGAACGGAAGCAGCCTCCTGGCATAATTCATGTACGGCACCAAATTCGCTTGACGAGTTTCCTACTCCCCTTTAATCTGATTGATTACAAGCGCTGAGTCACCATATACGTCTAGATTCTTAATTCTCAAATCAATTGCCTCTTCTAGACCCATAATACATGCTTCATACTCCGCTTCATTGTTGGTAACTGGAAACGTCAGTCTCGCAGTAAACGGGATGTGGGATCCGTGAGGAGTCGTGATGATAGCCCCAATACCACTTCCATAGGAATTAACCGCTCCGTCGAATATCAATTTCCACTGAGACTTCCTATCTGGCCCCTCACCGGGCAATGGCTCATCGCAATCCTTCGCTTTGAGAAACATAATATCCTCGTTAGGGAAATCAAACTTCATCGGCTGGTAGTCTTCGATTGGCTGTTCGGCAAGGTAATCAGACAATACACTTCCCTTAATGGCCTTCTGGGAGACGTACTGAATATCATATTCTGTTAACACCATTTGCCATCTGGCGATCCTGCCCGAAAGAGCCTGCTTCTCGAAGACGTACTTGATCGGATCCATCTTCGAAATTAGCATAGTGGTGTGATTGAGCATATACTGTCGTAGACGTTTGGCAGCCCAAGCTAATGCGCAACACGTCTTCTCCAGCATCGAGTATCGAGATTCACACTCAGTGAACTTTTTACTCAAATAATAAATGGCATGCTCTTTTCTGCCCGTCTCGTCGTGCTGACCGAGAACACACCCCATACTATTCTCCAGAACCGTCAGGTACATGATTAATGGCCGTCCAGCCACTGGGAGTATCAAGATTGGAGGTTCTTGAAGATACTGCTTTATTTTGTCGAATGCCTTCTGGCAATCCTCATTCCAAGTAATCGCCTGATCTTTCTTTAAAAGCTCGAACATCGGTTCACAAGTGGCCGTGAGCTGAGAAATAAACCTTGCAATGTAGTTTATTCTGCCCAAGAAACCACAAACTTCTTTTTCTGTTTTCGGCGCTGGCATTTCTTGAATAGCTTTTATTTTCGCAGGATCAACTTCAATACCTCGTTCACTAACGATAAACCCCAATAACTTTCCGGACCGCACTCCGAAAGTGCACTTGTTAGGATTCAGCCTCAGCCTGAATTTCCTAAGCCTCTCAAAAAGCTTCAATAAGTTGACCAGATGCTCTTCCTCCGTTTGGGACTTTGCAATCATGTCATCAACATAGACCTCGATCTCATGATGAATCATATCATGAAACAAAGTTACCATTGCTCGCTAGTAAGTGGCCCCTGCATTCTTCAGACCGAAGGGCATTACCTTGTAGCAGAATGTTCCCCAGGGGGTGATAAACGTCGTTTTCTCCATGTCCTCCGGTGCCATCTTAATCTGATTGTAACCGGAGAAGCCATCCATGAACAAAAACACGGAAAACTGGGTTGTGTTGTCGACCAACACATCGATATGAGGCAACGGGAAATCATCCTTAGGGCTCGCCCTATTCAAATCCCGATAATCGACGCACATGCGTACCTTACCGTCCTTCTTCGGTACAGGCACTATGTTGGCGACCCACGGAGGGTAAGTGGTAACGGCTAGAAATCCTGCGTCCAACTGCTTCTGGACTTCTTCTTTGATTTTTACAGCCATATCTGGTCTCGTCCTCCTGAGCTTCTGCTTGACTGGAGGGCAATCTTCTCGTAATGGCAAGCGATGAACCACGATGTCTATGTCAAGTCCGGGCATATCTTCGTATGACCAAGCAAAGACGTCACTATACTCTCGAAGCATCTCGACCAGTCTATGCTTGATATCATTCTGCAGCGCAGCCCCTACTCTGACATTTCTGACGAGCTCTTCAGAGCCCAGGTTTACGATCTCAATATCCTCTTCATGAGGCAGAATAACCTTTTCCTCTTGTCTCAACAAGCGGGCCAACTCTTTCGGAAGGTCTTCGTCTTCATCAATCTCATCCTCAGCTTGATAGATTGGGCAATCGAAGTCGTAGTGAGCCGTAGAGGGTCCAGAGTCGATGTCATCTGTTATGTGGATCCTGCAATAACAAGGGTTAAGTTTAAAGCAAGAATATGCAGGTTAGCACAAACCTCGTTGCCATTTTGCTGTTTTTTAAAATAAACATAAAACAGGAATAACAGAGAGCGCAATATTTGAGTACGAAGAAAACGCCTTTGATTTATTAACAAAATGCATGTACATAATCCAACAAGGCCCTGACAATAAAACCGCTATGCCCCGGGCAGGACATAGGGTTGTACAAAGATTGTAAAAAGCAAATCATTACTCTTCACTTGTCAGCTGGATAATCTCCCTGATGGTCCAATTGTTGAGGAGCTCGCCCGGCTTGCTTGGCTGAATCCAGGCGTCAAGATTACAATCGCTATCCCCGCTGTCCTCAGACGCTGCGTTGATGCTTTCAAAAATCACTCCGCCCTTGGTAAATAGGATCGGCCCCTTCCCACGAGACGAGCTGCTAGACGAAGAAGATGAAGCTTCAGCTTCAGGAGAATACCCCAATCCAAACTTATCCTGCTTGATTGGTATCTCCAAAACATGCCCCCAGCCTGGGGTGGAACCGGCTTCGACGACGGCCCGAGCTTCTTTGAACGAGGAGAGATTCATCTCTTGCTTCTCTACGACGACAGGAGCTACCTCTTTCACCTTGACGGTTTCAAATGCTTGGCAGAGAGTTTCGTGGATTTCGCCGTCCATTTCAACATATTTAAAGGATGACAAGTGGCTCACCATGATGTCCTCCTCACCACAGACGGTTACTATGCTTCCCCCGACAGCATATTTGAGCTTTTGATGCAGCGTGGACGTCACGGCACCAGCAGCATGGATCCATGGCCGACCTAAGAGGCAACTGTAGGCAGGCATGATATCCATGATATAAAAAACCGTATCGAACGTCTCCGGACCAACTTGAATCGGCAGGGTCAACTCTCCGAAAACGTGGCGCTTAGTTCCGTCAAATGCCTTCACCACCAGATCACTGGGCGTGCAAAGCAATCCATGAGTGTCCAACTTCATTAATGCCTTCTTCGGAAGCACATTAAGCGACGAACCCGTATCCACCAGGACATGCGACATGATTGTGCCTCTGCACTCTATCGAGACGTGCAAGGCGCTGTTGTGATCTCTCCCTTTAGGCGTCAGCTCTAAATCTGTGAATCCCAGCCCATTGCCAGCATTAACATGGGCTACCACCTCTTCTAGCTGATTCACTGATATCTCCTGCGGCACGTAGGCAGTGTTCAATACCTTCAGTAATGCGTTGCGGTGCGCTTCAGAACACAGCAACAAGTTAAGAATTGAAATCTTTGACAGAGTCTGATGAAGATGGTCTACAATCTTGTAGTCGCTCTTCTTGATTAACCGCATGAACACTTCGGCATCTTTAACTAGCAAATCCTTCTCTGCCCCACAAGGGACCTCTTCGACGACTTTGCCTTTACCTTTATCCACAACATCAGCTCTGACCACTTTCTCTGCCACAATCTCTGTCGGCGCAAACACTCTACCGCTTCGAGTAATACCCCCGACTCCTGCGAGACTCTGCACAGTCGATCCGTACGGCTCTAGCTCTATCTTCTGACCATTGCAGTAGACTTCAGCGCCATAATGCCATGGAACGGCGTTAGTGCTCTCGAATGGGACTGGTCCGGCCCTGGTAATAGTAATTGTAGGCGGTCGGGGCGCAGAAATAGTAATAGGTTGACGAGGAATAGTGATGGTAGCGACTTCATCTGCCTGCTTCAGCACGACCTCCCCTGATACACTTTCAACACTCCGGCTGAACTGCAAAATACCCTCGGACATCAGACTTTGGATACCTTCTACCAGCTGCTCACACCCATCAGGATGTGTAGCACAAGCCATACATAGCTCTCCGCATCCAGGAAAGAACCCTTCTTCAGCAACTTAGCCTTGACAAAACTAAGCGGCGTCTTCAAGTCTTTGACATCAGTCAGCAAATCTGCGCTCTCCTCTGTGATAATGGCGTTCACTCCGCCTCCCCTATGATGAGGCATAGGGTTCTTGGTAACGTTGGGCACATTATCAGAAAAGTTAATAACCTTGGCGTCTACCAGGTCCTGCACCTTGTGCTTAAAAGCTTTACAGTTCTCAATCGTATGGCCTGGTGCCCCAGTATGGAAATCACAAGTAGCATTTGCGTCATACCCCGGTGGTGGTGCCCCTGTCAAGGGAGCCAACGTCCTCTTTTGAACTAGCTGAAGTTGAAGCAAAGTTTGCAGAAGCTGCGCATACGACATAGGTGGAGCTTCAAAATGACGATTTGCCAAAGGAGCCCGATTCTGATATTTCCTATACCCCTGCTGATTCTGCTGCTGCGGTTGCTGCTGCTGCTGCTGCTGCGGAGCCGCTGGGATATTTATGCTAGCAATCTGCTACTGAGGGCCCTTGCCCTTTCTCCGAGCATTAGTGACAGCACTTGCATCCCCTTCTCGACGCTTGCCAGCGTAGGGTTTCTTACCACCTCCTCCAGCTGAGGATGATTCACCTTGGATTTTTCCGATTTTTATACCATTCTCAACATGCTCGCCCATAGTGATGAGAGCCGAGAATGTCCCGGACATGCCACTGATCAGCTTTTCATAGTAGATTCCAGGAAGGGTAGCCACGAACATTTGCACTAGCTCGCGCTCAACCATCGGCGGTTGAACCCGAGCAGCCAATTCACGCCAACGTTGGGCGTACTCTTTAACGCTTTCATTGTTCTGCTGCGATAGATTCTGAAGCTGAACTCGGTTGGGAGCCAAGTCGCTGTTGTACTGATAGTGGAGGACAAACGCTTCAGCGAGGTCTTTCCAGGTGCGCACTGTAGCGGGCTCCAAGCCCATATACCATTTGAGTGATGGACCAGAAAGACTATCTTGGAAGAAGTGCATCAGCAACTTCTTATCGTCAGAATAGGCAGACATCTTTCTATAATAAGATCGAAGGTGGACACGGGGGCAAGTAGTACCCTTATACTTCTCAAAGACAGGCACCTTGAACTTATGAGGTACCTTGAAATCAGCAATTAACCCGAGCTTGGACATATCAACGCCCAATGTATTCTGATTTTCAATGTCTCTCATCTTGTCTTCCAATGCCTTGAACCTGAGCCGAGCTTCGGCATTCAACTCTGCTTCCACACCTCTTTGAGAAAATACGTCGTCCTGATGATCCTCCAGCCACGGTTGAGGCACCAACAGATTTCCGACACCAGCATTGCCGTTGACCGGCCCTATGTTGATATTAGCTCCCAGACTACCATTGTCGACGCCTGCCGCATTGAGTCCGATATTAGTCATCAGATTGCCGTTAGCACTGCCGTTGCCCCCGGCAACAGGAACAACATTCTGTGGAGCATCCACTGGAGGAGGAGTAGGCACAGCCCCTCCATGAAGTATGCCATTACTATCAACCCTGGAGATCAAAGGTTGAACCAAAGTACGAAGCTGGTCCTGACCATTAGCGACCACCTGCATCAGTTCCATAAAACGATCCATCCGTTCACGGAGCTCTTGAACATCTGACTGCACCTGATCCATAATCCTAGTCTGATTAGCGCGAGTTGAGTAACGGTGAATGAGTCTTTGATCAATCCTGGAGACCGGAAACAGCTCGGAACCTGTGAACCTGAAAAACCTGCAAACATTAAAGGTTAGGAAAAGCAACAAAATGTACGCCATGCAAATGCTTCATGCAGATGCATGCCTGTGTCTGTGTGCTTGGGAGGTTTTCCCCGATCCTAGTGCCTTAGTGCCAGTGCTGACAATAATAAGAAGAAGAAGTCCGAGCCCAATCATGGAAACATCAATCTCATATATATATGGAAAAGCCTGTCAAGGCGGTACACAGTATCAACGAGTACAAAACAAATCAACAGCATGACCTCAGCCAACAAGTCTGGTGATGGTCAGCATACATCAAAAATCAAAACAACAGGAATACAACTAGTCAAGTACGACCACGGGCACGATACTCTGCTAATAACTCCTTCGTCTCTGGATGATCTGGCAAAGTGAGCAACCCCTCGACGAGTAGTTCCCTCTGCACAATGGTATGCTGAAGCCCCTGAACTGAACTTTCCCAAGCTCCTTCGCCAAAGCAATCCTCCAGTTTCCGCTTCTTAGACTCAAACATCAGCTTATGCTCCTTCAGGTTAGCAAGAGCTTTGTTGATACGGCTTTCGGCGGCGTATCTGCGGGCGGTCTCCTCATCAAACCTCCGCTCACTGTCCTTGACTTCGGCTTCCAGCTTAGAGATCTGCAGCATCAGCTTGTCCTCTCGCTCCTTCTTGGTGTCCAGGGAGGTCTTCCAATGCTGGTCGAACTTAGATATCCTCCGATATGCCTCGTCCAAATGCTGCTTCTTCGTAGCTAGTACATCGTTAACAGCCCTGAAGTCCTGACCCAAGCGTTCACGATCAGCAATCTGCTTTGCCAAGTCTGCACCCAGTTGGTTCACCAACTCTGTTTGCTTTTTGAGAGCATGCACGACTTCACTCCTTTCGCTTCGAAGCTGAGCTAACTCCTTCTCTAATTCTGCGTTCGCCCGCTCCAGTTAGTCTCGCTCGGCTAATACCTGGTTGTGCTGATGAATAGACACAGTGGTAGGCTCTTCGACTGGTGGAGGACTCTCTGGTCTGACATGAGGAAATGGCATCCCTATAGCGTTGGCTCTGGCTCTGATCCAAGCTGAATAAGGAGGGTAGGCTTGACTGTTGCTCTTCCCCAACAAAGGCTTTCCCCTCTTGCTGATACTGTTCCACGCACGCTGAAGCTTGGACAACAAATCCCCCTCTGGCGTACCCGTGAGGTACATAGATTCCTGTACCTCTTCCTCCTTCGGCGGAGTCCTCAAAGCATATGCGAACTGACGAACCAGCAACGACGGATTGTAGTTGATGCAACCCTTCCTACCTATCAGAGGTACATTAGGAAACCCACTACAACTGAAGATCACCTCGGTACCTAGCCTGTCTCTGTCAACGAACCAATTAATATCTTCTGAAGACAAACTCATCAGACGCTCAGGCCACTCAGCTGTGGCTGCAGACAAGACGAAAGAACCCCTCTTGGGCAAATGACTATCAAACCATTTGTACAACAACGGTACGTAGCATGAGACATTCTTCCCTCTCCGGTTCTAATTCTTGTAATGCACTGTGTGATAGACGTCTCCGATCAGAGTAGGGACTGGATTCCCTGAGGCGAAGATGTGAAATGCATCGAAGTCTACGAAATCAGGCATGTTGGGGAACAGGATAATACCATATATGCATAAAGCAAGGATGGCATTGAATGCGTCCCAACATTTGTCCTTAGCACACTGCTGAGCCTTAGCTATCAGAAACTGCAAGGAAAACCCAGGAACCTTGTTCCAACTCGTCACTACTAACTCAGAGGCATCCAAATGGAGTGAAGAAGTTAAACCAGCCAGATCAGGCTCAGCATCCATGTGGACAAAAGGCATCTGCCTTTTGATAGGCACACTCAGCAAATCAGCATACTCTTCCAACGTCGGCGCGAGAACGAAGTCCTGAAAAGTGAAACACCTCAGAGGAGGGTCATAGAACTGTAGGAGAGCATGTAACCCATTCAACTCAGACGTAGAAGGTTTGCAAACCAGACCGAGCAACCTACCATAAGACTTCCTGAACCTATCCTTCACAGAATCACCTGCTAGAGCTATCAAACCAGTCAACTTCGACACATCAGGGGTCGGGAACTTGTACGCAACAGTCTTCCTGAGAGAGGCCATAATAACACAGCAGGAAGCGAGAAATCCTGGATCGGGGAAACGGTACCTGCAACACAGACACGCGTTAATGGAATGCAAATGAACATGCAAACTAATGCAAAATGCAGGCGTGCAATAATATATCCGGATAGCTGCTGTGGAGATTCTATATCAACAATCACTGATGAGAAGAAAACCCCGGTGTAAGACCACTAATCTGATCTGCTAAGAATGACCATCTGATAGGACCATATACATAAGATCAAAACTCTGCTCTGTCGAGAACACATAGCTGATAATAAGGACCTCGGATGTATGATCAAGAAATCTCTGCCGATGAAGTCTTCAGACCCCAAATAAAAAATCTGCCCTATCAAGAACAATCACACAGCTGCTGATGAGACCTTCAGACCCCACTCAAAATCTGCTCTATCAAGAACAAACAACATCTGCTGATGGGATCTTCAGACCCCACTCAAAATCTGCCCTATCAAGAACAAACCACTGATGACAATACTCTGATCAAAACCTGCTCTATCAAGAACAGACATACACCCGATGATAAGATCCTCTGATCAAAACCTGCTCTATCAAGAACAGACATGTCTGCAACTGAGAAACCCTGGTACCAACATAACTGATTCACTGTCAAGAAAACCAGGTAGTCTGAAGGTCAAAGTTTCCTGCAATAAACCCAATCCCACTCACAGGTATGGACCTAAACTGACTCAAGGTACGGCATCCTATGCGGTCATCAGCGTCACAGACTTTCAAAACTGACGATACGATTCCCAGAAGGAGTGGCATCATCAAGTCTTGAAGAGGCCTCACTTAGCTGAATCACAAATGATCGGTCCCCAGAGTCGACAATCCACCAAACCAGCAACCGTCTCAACCCAAAGGGTTGAAAGTGAAGCCAACCGGATGAACCTCGTCTGAGCGTGGATTTCATGAGACACTAGTGCCTGCAAAGCAAGCACGCGCCCAATAATTTCCACTCTAATTCTATGATGCACTCAAGCCTGGGTCTGGCTTCTCACTCATCGGAACTCCCATCCCACAACAGCACAAATAATCATATTATACTGAAAATAAAACACGGGAAATAAAGTGCGAGAAGCAAAAATGCGATAAATAAACACAACCCAACAAGCAAACACACGAACGGTAGGATTGACTCTCTTAAGGGACGTTGGATCCCAAAATTGACTCGCTTTCGGGACGTTGGATCCCTAGGAAACTATCGATCCCCAGCAGAGTCGCCAGCTGTCGCTTGCGCGAAAATAAGGTGCCGGCACAACAGAAGAGTCGCCACCTTTCGTTATTTATCCCTCAGAGCGAGAAAGGAAACGATCGGAAAAACCTGACGAAAAAGGGTAAGACAAGGCCATCGCAACCATTGTCTGGGTTCGGGAGTCGGTTACGCAAGGGGAAGGTATTATCACCCCTCACGTCCGTCGTACTCGACGGGATCCACGCTTGTTGTTTACTTGGACGGGTGGGTTATAATCTATCTACCTATCAAGGCTGGCTAAAAAAGAAAAGAAAAATGACTCGGCAAAGCGTCGCGCTTTATGCCTACGTATTCTCATCAGAGAATGAGAAATCAGAGTCAACGTAGTTCGGCCTACGAAGGATTACGGGGGAAAGGTTGAAGGTTGCTCGCTAGGACGTCGCATCCTGTGCCTACGTACTTCCACACTGTATGGAAGATCAGAGCAAACGTAGTTCGGCTAACTACGACTTATTTCCTATCTTTTACGAAAGAAGTGTTTTTTTATTGTGTTTGCGATTTCAACCGCACTAGAGACTATGACCTGAGAGTGAATGCGTCGCATGTCACCCAAAGGGTACCATACTAAACATCCAGACTGTGGAAAAGAAACTCTTCCACAATCCTTTCTCAGATAGCTTAAGGCTCGTAACGTACGAATGAAATCATTCATGATTACTGTATCTTAAACTGTTTTGAGATGAGAAGAGAACGGGCCCAACTAGGAGGGAGACTATCAAGTCCTACTGTTATCATGCCATGGATTCATCCTATGGTTGAGGTTTGAACAGGGAACTCCTAGAAGTTGTCATGCATAGGTTTCAACCTAAAAGTCTATCATCAAATCCTTATCAAAGGAAATGAGAGTCCTAAGGGATCATGTCAATGATACACCAAAGCAGACAAAGCATCAGCTTAACAGTAAAATGCATGCCATGCAAGTGAGGGAGGAAATGTGTGTGGGGCTTCAGCCTCCATAAGCTCGTCTCGACCTCAAGCCAGTCATGGAATAACAGTAATCATACTGAAAAATAAACAACATGCTATCAAGCAATAAACAGTAAACTGCAATCATACAGATAAAAGAAATGAAATGCCATCAGGAAAACAAATCACATGGGCAAGGGAGCTGGGCTCTACCGAATACCCGCAAGCAAAGCCACTCAATAACAATACAAGCAGAGGGAGCAACTCAACCTCTAATGCAATCATGCTCCTAGATTCTACTTATTCTAGATATGGACTTAATCTAATGCAACAGACAAATCAAGCAAAACACACAATACAGAAAAGAAAAACAGAAGAAAGCCTCAGCTCCTCCAGCAGCAACTCAGTCTTCAGACTTCAACCGTCAACTGCTTTCAAGGTATCAACCCTACAATATGAGTATCAACTCCCTTTCTCCCCTTAAGCTTCAGCTTCTTGATCAGCTCCACCTTCAGGCTTCACCATCTTCAGGGATCTCCAAGTATCAACTTGATCTTCACAAAGTCTTCAGACTTCAACAATCTCCAAGGAATCATCCTCTTCAAAGCTTCAGCTTATATCTTCAATGGCTTTTTACATCTTCAATCAAGTCTTCAATACTCTTCATTGCTTTCTTTATCTTCAACAACCCAAATGCTTCAACAAACAAGATTCAATCAACAAGATGAGGTGAGGATGTTAGAGTGCTCACTGACTTCCAAAGGATGCCATTAAGGACTTAACATCAAAAGGAAAGGCTCTCTCAAAGTTCTACCTCATAGGGCAAGGTCACTAATCCCTCCAAAGGAGAGAGGTGAATACCCTTAAGGGACTTTATATCCTAGAGAAGGAAGGAGGTGAACAAGACACTCCTTGTTTATTGAATGGAATTATTCTACCTAAAGCTCTACCTATGTACTTATGATCCTATAAACAGAACAAACAAAAGCTAAAACTAAGCTCCTCTTCAAGGTCTTCAAAGTCTTCAATGATGATCCACAAGGTCTTCAACTCAATCTACAAGGCTCACACACTCAAAGGAGAAGGAAAGCAAGCAAAACAATACAAACTATGCCCTTAAGCAACACACATACTAACCATACATTCAAAAATCAATTAAACATACTAAAATACTATATAATATTCTAGTAAAATTCTAGGGGATTCTATACATACCTACCCTTAACCCATATATTCCCCATACACTAATTTGGCCTATAAAACCCCAAAACAAAATTGTTAAGTCTACTTATGCAACCTAAAACCCTAATTTGAGTACACTAATGCTAGCCTAAACAAACTAATCAAATTTTAATCTACAAATCATGAATTAAATCCTATAGGAACTATGATTCAATATCTAACTATGCCAAAAAGAATGGCTCAAAAATCCTAAGGGAAGGTCCTAAAAGAAATTCTACAAAATCAAGTATACACATAAACTTCTAAAAAAGCTATTTCAAAGAATAATATGCTAAAAATATTAAAAGAAAATAAAATGCCAATTTTATTTATCGATATTTTTCTAGACATGATTGTGAACATATAGAAAAAACAAGCATTAAAAACAATCATTTTTCATTTTTATATGAATTTTATAAAATGCAAGAAATATTAAAAATGAGAAAATAAAAAGAAATGAATAAAAAGGGATGGGGGGTGTCAAACTGAATACGCCCAGTTCAATTACTATGATGGGCCCAGGAAGGGGGGTGCGCCTAGCATGGCGCGCCTGGGCCCAATTACCATCAGAAAATAAAAAGAGAAATTAAAGGAAATTGGAAAAACAACGGTATGAATAGCAAAGTATTTCAGTTAAAAATGGGATTGGGCCGTGCGCAGGGGTGTGAGTATCAAGAAGTTCTGAGGCCCAGGATTCATCACTTATTCAAACGGTGCGTTTTGCTCTTGATGTTTCCCTCCGTTTCTGAAATTGAATCACGGCCGTGCGATGGAGTGAAAGAGTCAATTAAACCAGGATGATCCAACGGTGGTACACTCGTCTTCTCCAACTCAACCTAGGGTTTCAGCCAAAACATGATTCATGCATAACTCTTCTCCAAGCTCGTGCTCTCTCATATGGCCATGAAAAGCCACGATCCAAAGACCAAAAGTGCTCCACATTTCCTCAAGAATACAATGGTACACCTAGTTTTCACTGAAGCATCGTATCTCTCTCTAACAGAACGCATCAACATTAGGGTTTCACCATTTTTCTCTGTGATCGACTTTGATAAAACTCAATCCTACTGATCCAAACTTGTTCTACATGTTGTCCTCATCATTCTACACTATAACATAAGCACCAAAACTCAATATACAACTTTTTCTTAATCTTGCAAGAAATGGCACCCTGCCACGAAACTCCATGGATCTCTCTCAAATCCTTAGAAAATCATCAACTAACCTAGCATGTTATCTTTACACCTAGAAATCTAACAATATGCACCTAAATAAGGATCTATGGAGCAAGTTACCAACCTGTCAAATATCAATGGTGAGTGATGTTAGGGCTTGATTCAAGACTTGTAATCTTCTCCAGATGCTCCTCTAATGGTGGATATCTTTCTGTTTGCAAGAATCTTGAAGAAGAGAGCTTGTAGAGATCAAATCGAGCTTGACTTGCACTTGAAGGAAACCTTGAATATCTCTTTCTCCTCTCACTCTTCACCAATGGATTCAGCAACTTTCACCAACCTTTTCCTCATTGTGATCTACTCAATTTATAATCATCCATAGAATCATCTAGGAGCTTCTAGAATCATCTAGAAAGTGATGGAAATTCTCTTGAAGTGATATGTGGTATTATCTCCTTTCATGCATTAAGACATTCAATTTTGCTTTAAAATCTCCCCTTGTGAGATATTGGAAGGGAATGTGTGGAAAAACAAGCATTGCCTTTGCCTTATGTGAGCTTTCTCAAGTTGCCTTATGATGCAAGAATGAACTTTACAAAGTAACCCCAATTTTTAAGCTTCAAATCAAAAATCTACTTGAACCATTGTTTTTAAAATGATGTTGGGAGTCAAAATGACACATTGGATGACCTATTTTGGATTTGTGGATCTCCCAAACCAAATTCCAACTTGGATTCATTTAACTTATAAGTCATTTTTAGGTCATTTTTACCCAATCTTGTAAATCCTTGCTACAAGCTTTTTCAACAACTCATGACCACTTTTCTAGGCTTAAAATCCCATTTTGAACAACTTTGATGTTTTGAGTTTTTTCATTTGAGGCTTGGAAATAGGAGATATGGCCTTTGCTTAAAATGACCTATAACTTCCAAATGACCAAAATACCCCTGTCTTGTTCAAACCATAAGTTGAGTTCCACAAATCCTATCAAGGACTTATAGTACTCTCTAGAAATCTAAGAAGATGATATTCAACATTCATGTTGACTAAGAAATCATAGGAATCATACTACTAGGGCAAAAGTTGTCTGCAAGTTGGGTGACTTTCAAGGACCCAGATTCACACACCTCAGCTGACCTGTAATTTGTCAAAACCATAACTTGAGCTCTGCAACTCCTATCAAGGACTTCTACCACTCAAATTAAAGCTAAGAACAAGCTCCACAACATTCATGTTGTGGGGAAGATGAGATATCAATCACATATTAAGCTAAAACTGCCTGGAAGATAGGGATCAAATTAGGGTTTTTTCACTGACAATCCTTGGAAACCCTGACTTGAAACTTCTCAAACTCCTCAATCATGATGAGTTGGTCTAGGAATCATCTTTATATCATCTCCATACATAATTCCATGATCTCATGGCCCTTGGATTAGGTCTCAACCTTCTCCAAATCTTCAGCTGACCTAGGATTGACCCAGTCAAACCCTAATTCTACCATTCATGGTTGAATCTTCTGAATTCTTGCACAATGACCTATCTGGGCTTCATGATGGCTTTCAAGACATCTCATAGGCTTTCTCAAAGCTTCAAGTTCACTCTCAAAGTCTCTGAATCATCTGAGGGGCACCCACAACTCTCAAGTTAGGAGGCACACAACTCTGGTTTCAAACAATTTCTCTGAGGATCTCTTGAACTTTCTGATGAAGGTATCAACTTTCAAATACTTGATGGGTAAATAAATGTTGGTCAAATTTTGGGGTGCAACAGCTAGAATTAATTAGGTTTAATCATTAATATTAGCTAGTTAATTAGTTAATCCAGATTTAATTCATTTTATTTCATTAATCAGTATTATTCAGTTTTTTTTGGGGTTTCTTTTTACCATTTTCGTATTGGGCCAGGTCAGTCTTGGAGGCCCAGAGTTTTTTTTGTTCATTTTCGGGTCCAGAAGTCCAATCCATTATTCTATATAAATCAGAATTCCACGTGTAAATCCCAGAGAGAGTCCACATATCACACTTCACACACAGACACATCATCCTCCATTCTCCCTCTCTCTGCCACGTCTCCAACACGTGGGACTCAGGCAGAAACCCTCTCCACTCACCCACCACGTGTAAGCCATGCATTCACCGCCTCGACTACCAGTGCCACGCGTCTCCACCACAGCCTTGCAGTTTATTTTTGCGGTTGGCAAATTTCAGGGTTTCATTGGTATTCAACCGTCATCTACCTTTGAATGTTTGAAGGATGAGCGCTCTTCACCCATTCAGGTCGAAGCCGCTTGAATAGGGGCAGCTATTGCACCCCAAAATTTGACCAACCGGGTCCCGTATCTGGTCCTATGTTTCGACGCATGACCGCATTCACATCCGCATATCGCATACAGTGCATTTTTCATTTGTTTTGATTTTATCGGGATCACAGCTCTCGTCTCGTGTTTCAGGTGTTTTTAATCAGTTCAGATAGGTAGAATCGTATTTTTTCGGGAAGCCGTGCTATTCCCGGTGTTTTCAGCTCGCGCTGTTGTTTTTAGGGATATTTCGGTGTCCATTGTTTTTTACCGGCTATTTTGGTGCGCTCTCGCAGTGTTATTTGTCGTTCGGTGCTATTTTTGTTCCTTCGGGAATTATTGTGATTTTTCTAGAATTTATTAGCTATTTTTAGATTTTTTTATAGCTTTAAAATCATTTTTAGATTAATATAGAATATTAATAGATTTTTTTTTAGAATATTAATAGGTTTTTAATATTTTTAATGGTTTTAATTCTTTTTAGATAGATTTTTAATCATTTTAGAATAATAGAATAATAATAGATTTTCTTTTATAGAAGTTTAATTAGTGGAATTATTAGAGTAGGGGATTATTAGAGCTTTTTAGCTTAATTTTTAGTTTAGAGTTTTTAGATTAGGGGATTTATTAGAGTTTTGTTAGTGTAGAATTTAATTAGGGTTAATAGAGTTTTTAGGATAATTCTCTTTTTAGGATTAATTGAGATTTGGTTAGAATTAATTAGGTTTAATCATTAATATTAGTTAGTTAATTAGTTAATCCAGATTTAATTCATTTTATTTCATTAATCAGTATTATTCAGTTTTTTTTGGGGTTTCTTTTTACCATTTTCGTATTGGGCCAGGTCAGTCTTGGAGGCCCAGAGTTTTTTTTGTTCATTTTCGGGTCCAGAAGTCCAATGCATTGTTCTATATAAATCAGAATTCCACGTGTAAATCCCAGAGAGAGTCCACATATCACACTTCACACACAGACACATCATCCTCCATTCTCCCTCTCTCTGCCACGTCTCCAACACGTGGGACTCAGGCAGAAACCCTCTCCACTCACCCACCACGTGTAAGCCATGCATTCACCGCCTCCACTACCAGTGCCACGCGTCTCCACCACAGCCTTCACCGGTTGCATGGCCGACGGCCATGCAACCCCGCCCCCAACCAACTCCGGCGACCCTCAACCGTCTCCGACCACCGCACATTCCACCGGAAACCCAAAATCCCCAGATTTCCTTCAATCTTCATCTTTCTCCGATCAATCTTCATCCTCCTACAACTTTCCTTTCAACCGATCACCATTCCCAGAAATCATCAAGTTCATCACAAATATCCAGAAAGATCAAAGATCCTTCAGGTCCTTCATCGATCTTCAGCGAACATTCAAGAAATCTTCAAGAGATTTCATCGCCTCCATCAGCCTTCCTCATTTCCAGAACAATCATCTGCAATATCACCTGGAGATCGCCAGAAACGCGATGGATCTTCATCGTTCAACAACAAGAACATGCAAGAAATCTCCAGAAATTCATCAGGAATGATGAATATTCATCAGATCATCAAACGTCCAAGAAC
The DNA here is from genome assembly GCA_963859935.3 of Lathyrus sativus. Lineage (NCBI taxonomy): Eukaryota > Viridiplantae > Streptophyta > Magnoliopsida > Fabales > Fabaceae > Lathyrus > Lathyrus sativus. Next base: position 637,445,963 of record OZ012739.1, read on the forward strand.
CTTCAAGAAGCGTCCAGAAGATCTTCATCCATCGCGTTCGTCAACATCTCCATACGCGGTTCATCAAGAATCTCCCAGGATCTTCATCAAGATCCATTAGTGTTCATCGCTGCAGTTCCCCAAAAAATTGTACAAAGCTTCATCAGTCTTCATATGTTCATCACTCCTTCAAGAACATTCATACTATTTCCAGATTCCTCCGTATTACCTTCGAGAGCCTCGTGTTCTTCGTAAGATTTCAAAGATCTTCCACTATCATCACATCTCCAGATCGGAACTTATCGAGCACAACAACGCTAACAAATTCAAGATCCGCCATCAGCAAGCAATAACATCTTCTTCGAATCACCAATCCCCAATAATCATCGCATGTATCAGTTTAGGGTCGTTGGTAGTGTCCTTTCGTTTGTGGTGTTGGCAACATGATGATGGTGAAGGTTAGGGGGAGAGTGAGAGAGTTTGAGAAGAGGGAGTTCGGAGGTAGGTGACGGCGCCGTGAGAGAGGGAGGAAAAGATCCTCTAGGGTTTTCAGAGAGGAAGTTGAGAGAGTGAGGAGGGAGGTAGGCTGGGGAGGTCGTGGGCCTTGGGGCCCAACTGCATTTTTTTTGGAGCCACACCCCCTCGTTTTTTCTGCTGTGAAGGGGCTGGGCCCAATACGAGATGGCCTGCTGGCTATACCCTTCCATTCACATCCGCACCCCCCTGGGTTTCTGTTTTCTTTGTGAATTGCTTTGGGCTGGGCCCAGTTTGTTATCATTTTTTCTGCTGATTAACTCCCCCTTGTAAACATACCCCCCTCCCTTGTATTTTTGTTTTTTTTCGTATTTTCTTTGAATAGGAAAAAGAATGAAAGAAATATAAAAAAGGGAATATAAAAAAGAAATATTTGAAAAAATAGAAAAAGAGGAATGTTGAAAGAGAAAAGGGAATAATATTTTAAAAAGAGAAAAAAAAGATATGAAAAAATATATTGGAAAAAAATGGGAGAGAAAAATATATAGAAAAAAAATATGAAAAAATATATGAAAAATATTTTGAAAGGAAAAAGAGATGAATAAAAAATAGAGAAAATAATGTTGAAAAATAGTTGAAAAAGAAAGATACTTGGAAAAAATAGTAAAAAAATATTACTTTGTAGATTCAATATTTTTTATAGATATTTTTCATAGGAGTTTATTTTACATTTTTAGAGGTAGATTTATACGTCCACTTGTTAGGGGACTATTTTTCATTTGATTTTTCAGGATAGGATAGGATAGTATTTCCTAGGAGTTTATTTTCAGTATTCAATCATTGTAACCATTTTTCAGAATGTTAATAAAATGAGATTTGAGCTGTGGTCCCCGAAGTAGCCGAACTACAGCTGCTCTGATTTCTCGTACCAGACGAGAATATGTAGGCATAGGATTCGATATCCTAGCGAGCACACTAACAACTAACCTTTTGTTCTCTCGCTGCTGTGCGATCGAGACTTTCCCGCTGACGACTGATGTTACCCTTTTTCTCTCTTGCCCGAGCGCATTTGAGACCAGACCGTAGTTTTGTCCGTAGGTTCCCGAACCTGTAAAACCAGTTTAACTTCTCACTGCTGTGTGAGAATACCCTGTTTAGCCGTAGTTAGCCTGAACTACGTAAAGCTCTGATCTTCCATGCAGTGTGGAAGTACGTAGGTACAAGACGCGAGGTCTTGGCGAGCCAATTTCCCCGTAGTCCCGAACTACGTTGACTCTGACTTTCTCTCTTGAGAATACGTAGGCATAGAGTGCGACGCTCTATCGAGTCAATTACCTTCTGTTTAGATTTAGCAGCCGTAGATAGATTGTTTTTGCATCCTTTAGACAACCCAAGCAAGCGTGGATCCCGTCGAGTACGACGGACGTGAGGGGTGCTAATACCTTCCCCTTGCGTAACCGACTCCCGAACCCAGGTTTTGGTTGCGATGACCATACCTTTCCCCGTTTTTTGCGAGGTTTACTTCGAACGTTTCCTTTCCCTCCTGTGGGATAAATAACGCACGGTGGCGACTCTTCTGTCATCCGGCGCCGATTTTCGCAGTAGCGACAGCTGGCGACTCTGCTGGGGAATGAGATAGTTCCCTATTCGAGTCTCGCCTCGGGTTTTTTCCTGGCTGTTTGGGGCAATCCCCAGCAGCTGGCGACTCTGCTGGGGATCCAACGTCCCCTGGCTGCTAAGGACTGCGATAGTCCTTATGCATGTGGGATCCAACGTCCCCTAAGAGAGAGTCAATCCTAGTGCTTGTTTGCTTGTTTATTGGGGTTTATTTATTGATATTATCTGTTGCTATTGTGCTATTGGGGTGTGACGGGTGTTCTATGATTGAGTGAGAAGTCGGACCTGGGCTTGAGTGCACCTTAGACTTAGAGTAGAGATTAGTGGGCGCGTACATGCTTTGCATGTCCTAGTGTCCCGCGAAATCTACACTCAGACGAGGTTCTTCTGGTTGGCCTCTTGTCCCGCCCTTTGGGTGGCTCGGGTTGCTGGTTAGTTGGATTGTCGACTCTGAGAACCGATCATTTGGAAGTTAGCTAAGTGAGGCCTCTTCAAGACTTGATGATGCCACTCCTTCTGGGAATCGTATCGTCAGTTTTGAAAGTCTGTGACGCTGACGACCGCATAGGATGCCGTACCTTGTCAGATATAGGTCCACACCTGTGAGTGGGGTTTTTTTTTTTGTAGGAACCTTGACTTCCAACCTACCCGTTATTTTGGTCTTCTCTTCAGAGCGAACGTACTCCGTCAGCAGCGCAGCAGTATTCAGATTTGTGTGGGGGCTGTGGTCCCGTTGTTTGCTGCATCTTGCATATCATGTGCATAACATTGTTGCATCATATTGCATATCATCCTCCAGTTAGCCAGAGTTCTGATTCAGCCCTTTGTTTCCTGAAGGTGATTACCCGGAGTTTGGATTGAGCAGCTGTTGATTGTCAGAAGACCGACCTAGGGGTTGAGTAGAGTTGAGCAGAATCGAGCATTGAAGTCAGCTGAAGATTATCGGTAGCTATGTCTGAAGGCAATTTCCAGTCTCCTAACACCTTGTCAGGGTTCACTATGACGTCCAACCCTCTGTATGATTCTATGGAAGACTTCCCGCATGTGAACAACGTTACTGCAGACCAAGTTGTACAGCCTTCTGTTGAGAACCAAGGTCGACATGAGCAGTTTGGTGCCCGATATGAGCGTCCGCCTCCTGTTATCAATCAAGGTGTTGTTTTCCCTGTGATGAATTACCGAAGAGATATCCCGATGGCCAGGATGGTAGATCCAAGAGCTCTCGAGACGGACAGAAGACTCCAAGTGTTGGAAGAGAAAGTTGAAGCTTTGAAAGTCAAAGATACTGTTAACCTGGATGCTGCAGACATGTGTTTGGTTCCTGACCGGGTGTTGCCTTACAAGTTCAAAGTGCCTAAATTTGAGAAGTACACGGGAGATAGCTGTCCGAAGCAACATTTGATGATGTTCTGTCGAAGAATGACTTTGTTTGTGCGAGATGACAAACTGATGATCCATTGCTTTCAAGATAGTCTGACTGGGGCATCTTTGAGGTGGTATATGCAGTTAGAGAGAAATCAGATTCAGTCATGGATGGATTTAGCCAGAGCTTTTCTGAATCAGTACGATTATAATCTAGACATAGCTCCTCATCGCATGCAGTTGCAAGAGCTGTCTCAAGAGAATAATGAACCTATCAGGAAGTATGCTCAGAGATGGAGAGAATTTGCTGCTAGAGTGCATCCACCGCTGTTAGACCGAGAGTTGACTGGCATGTTTGTAGATTCCCTACAAGATCCGTACTTCGAAAGATTGCTTGGACTTCCGTTAAGTTTCTCTGATGTGGTAGCATTAGGAGAACGCCTTGAGTATGCCATAAGAATCGGGAAGATTCAGATTACTTCAAACGATCAAGCTGGTGAAACTGAATATCCTTGTGACTATCAGAATGAAGAAGGAGTTGTGATCAATGCAGTCATGCCAAATGTTGAATATCCTCGAAGCGAATCAGTGAATTTTGTTGGTTCCTCATCTTATCAGAGATCAATACCTCCTGTGGCTTGTTATACTGAACAGACAGCCGTGCCTAGGGCACCATATCAGGAATCTTATGTCGCTTCCATTGCAAAGCAGCAAACTCGTGGCCGAGGTTATCAGAATCAGCGTCAGAATCAGAATCGACCTCGCAACAACTTGGAACGAAGGAATGCTCCTTTTCACCCAGTGCCTATGCCGTATAGCCAGCTGCTACCATCTTTGATCCAGAGTTCTTTGGTGGAACCTAAAGCTCTTAAGCCAGTTCCAGAACCTTACCCTCCTGGGTACAATCCCCACGTTCAGTGTGGTTACCATGGTGGCTCTCCGGGGCATTCAACAGAAGATTGTAAAGCATTTCAGGCGAAAGTACAGCAGTTGATCGACCAAGGTCGCATTTCCTTTCGGGAAGGATTTTTGTTTGTTCATACCAACCGCTCAGCTGTCTAAGCTCGTAGACTCGGAAAGTATTCCCCAGCAAAGGAGCCAGTGATCCAGACAGGCAGGCGCCTCAGCATTGGCAGTTCTCAGACCTTTATATAATTTGCATTTGTAGTTTTCTTTTATGTTAGTTACTACTTGCTTTTAAACATTGTATGTTTCGAATGGGTAATAATAATAAAGTGACTATGCATTTTTCTGAATTAATCATGTCGCTGTCGCTCATTTACCGCATTGCACTGACACTCACATTTTATTCACTCCACTTTATCACTGTGACTAGCAAAGATTGGAGGGAGGATGACGAAACTGAACTCATAACCGATGGTCGTATGCTTTGAGATAAGACCTTACCGATGACGTACAAGGCATTGTTTCAAATCCCCAAACACTGGAGATATAAGGAGTTAGTCCCTTGTCAACCACTTCGAGCCAGGAAGTAGAAGTTTTTTCGGACTTTTTAACCCTCACATCTTAACCTGGGGCAGGGTAGTTGTCAGTTAGCTTGACCGAACGTTCAAGTCTTACAGAAGAGTGTTGTCTTTTGAGGACCAAACAGTTTATACCTTTCAAGAGGTCATACCTCACTAATCAGGAGTGAGACAGCTACAATCCTTTCGGAGCAATCAAGACAACCAGTGTCACACGACTTTGTTCCAAAAGAAAGAAGGAAGAAAGCCCGCTAAGTAAAAAGAAAGAAAAAGCTGGAAAGCTAATACTTAGGCAAAAATCAGGGCATCCCGCTGGAATTCAAAAGAAATCGAAAAAAAAACGAAAAGAACTCAAAATGAGTCAGTCCAGGCAAAAGTTAGGGAATCAAAAGAACGAAAAAGAAGGGATATCAAAATTTTTTTTTCCCCAGCAAGTCACGAAGTCGTGTACACAGACACTGAAAGCAAAGCAGGAGTAACTGTCACTCCGAAAAACCTCGTGAGTTCCTTAACTGTGGTTCTTACCATTCAACATACCTCTCGAAGAGGCGAGCGTTTGTGCCAGGTCAACTGAACCTTAGGATCGGAGATCATCACGTAGAAGGGGTGGGTACAAATCAAATTTGAGCCAAATATCCTTTGCTTCACGAACTGTGAACCCGACCACGATACAACCTTTAAAAGACCTAATTGAGGTAGGGTTATTCTGAAGCGCATTACGATAAGGCCGAGTAACCTGACTCCTTCTTGACTTGCTAGTCACATTCTTATTGTGTTTTTCACTGACCACGTAAGCACTACGTTTGAACTTTGGTTCATTCGTCACTCACAATCATGACATGTAAATGAGTGACAGCTCAAAATTTTCAAAATCTGCATAAACACTGCATTAAGATTACCATTCGTGAACAGACGATTTTAATTGCAGGTTAGTAGTTGGCATGAAAGAAATTCTAGCAGGGAATCATCGAGCAGGACTGAGTAATTCAGCAGTCTGAACCAGAATGGTGTATGTTATGAAAACCCTGTGAATCCGGGGCATTGACTTCCAGTGAGTTCGGAATCAGTTAGTCTGCGGTCAAGTCCCGAAGTTTCAGTTGATCAGGGGCAGTTTGTTTGAGAAGCAGTTGATCAGAAATGAATCTTCTCGAGAGCCAATCATGGGCAATCATTCAGAACGTAGAGATTTGAAAGCAGATACTTCAAGTGGATAATCAGATCGGGTTAAGTCGCTAGAACGCTCATTCAGGGGCAAAGTCAATGCAGAAAGTGTTGAAATCAGCTGGGTTGATAGGGGTTTAATGGAGATTGAATTCTGTTGTCGTACAGATACCGGGGCAGGTAATATCGAGGTCGTCTCGTGGTAAGCTGTTCAGAGCAGGTACTCCCAAGAGTTAGATTGGGGCAAGTTGAATTGCACTGGGACAAGTTATTCAAGCCAGTCTTTTTATTCCCAGCTGAGTGTACTGAGGCAAGTTGTTCAAGCCAGTCTGTTTATCCCCAGCCGGAGTTGAGTATCGGGGAATCATGTCATTACCCTTTATCAAAAACCTTAGTATTCCAAAAGAGCCGTGTTGTCGTTGGATCATTATCCTGCAGTTTAAACCTGTTACGTGTCAGTAACCAGTTGTTCCAAAGTCCAGTTCCCGCCTGGCAAACCGGTAACCAGTTCTCGTCTGGCCCACCCTTCCGTAAACATCAGTTCCCGTCTGGTGTAGTTTATTGTAAGCATCAGTTCCCGTCTGGTGTAGTTTATTGTAACCAGTTCTCGTCTGGCCACCGTTTCTTCAAGTATTGTATCAGTTCTCGTCTGGTACATGTCGTCGCATAATCAGTTCTCGCCTGATTATCGTGTGTTTTAACCTATGTGTTGTACCAGTTCTCGTCTGGTGTACATCAGCTTTCAGCCAGTTCTCGTCTAGTTGTCTATGCCTCAGTCTGTTATCCAATCAGCCCCGTCTGATGTCCAAGCCAAATCAATTCCCGATAACCTATATTCCTATCAATTCTCGTCTGGTAGTCTACCTTTGAATGCTAGTTCTCGTCTAGTATTTTCCCTATCTTTCACTGTGTACATAATCCATGTTTATCCTAAACCAGAAAAACAAAAACCTAAAGATACCTGACACAGTAATTCCCAATAACTCGCATGTTGTCATGTTTCCCCGATACGAAGCTCGACGGATACCAGGGCTCCGATTAATGTTTGAATTCCTTGTAGATGTTGTTAAATCAGAATTGCTACTCTTCAGCAGATGAAAGTTGCTTATTATCCCTAGAAGAGTCGAGATTGTATTGTTATCCCGTATCAGAGTAAGATCAGGAGTATCCTCAGCAGATTAAGATTGATATCCTTGATAGTAGGGGCATATCCAGCAGAGTGCTGCGTGCAATCAACCCCAGTTTGGGTCAATCCCCGCAGAGCACAATCAGTTGTCAATGGTTTGAAGAGAGCATCCCCAAGCAGAGTTGTTTTTTTTCTTTCCCCAGTGAAGTCGCCAAGCAGGGTTGCTTTTCCATTTCTCCAGCAGGACGGTTATCCCTAGCGGATTTGGTTTCCCTTTTCCAGCATTTATTTTGCTGAGATAATTCTGTGACTTCGGTTCGTCCCCAGTAGAGTTGACGTTTCCTTCGGCATTTATTTTGCCAAGTGTTTGCAGACCTGGTGTTCTCTAGCAGCTCGAGCCTGCATTAGCATTTGCATATAGCGTCATAGCATTTGTACAAGTATATAGTATATCCATGCCGTCTGGGCATCACATTTTCAAACAGAACGCATAGCATTTCCATGTCATATACGACATTGCATCATTTCAAGCATACGCATGTCGAAACATGGACCAGGTTGGTTACCGCATTGGATTTCAAGTATGTTCCCCTGCAGAGTTGTTTGACTAAGCTTCTCTTCTTCTCCAGCGGAGTGATTCTTCATTTGGTTGATACGTCGGTACTGAAAAAAAGATTGACATATATCAGATTTCTGAAGCTGCGGCCTGTTGTCAGAATAAGTGCCAAGCAGTCGATTCAGAAGTTCCCCAGGAGAATTGTCCTCAAGTCCGCCGTGAACTGTGAGATAACAGGATTTGATCCCGTAAGAGAGATGGGAATCAAGTCGTTTGCTTTTCGAAGCATTATTCCAATACTTGTGGCGTCGCACAGGTGATTGGTGTTGAGGAGAAGAAAATTTATCAGATAATTGACCAGTTGTTGCCGTGACAACCAAACTTCAGTTCATTGGAGGTTATTCCTCAAGCAGCTTTGCAGTTTATTTTTGCGGTTGGCAAATTTCAGGGTTTCATTGGTATTCAAACGTCATCTACCTTTGAATGTTTGAAGGCTGAGCGCTCTTCACCCATTCAGGTCGAAGCCACTTGAATAGGGGCATCTGTTGCACCCCAAAATTTGACCAACCGGGTCCCGTATCTGGTCCTATGTTTCGACGCATGACCGCATTCGCATCCGCATATCGCATACAGTGCATTTTTCATTTGTTTTGATTTTATCGGGATCACAGCTCTCGTCTCGTGTTTCAGGTGTTTTTAATCAGTTCAGATAGGTAGAATCGTATTTTTTCGGGAAGCCGTGCTATTCCCGGTGTTTTCAGCTCGCGCTGTTGTTTTTAGGGATATTTCGGTGTCCATTGTTTTTTACCGGCTATTTTGGTGCGCTCTCGCAGTGTTATTTGTCGTTCGGTGCTATTTTTGTTCCTTCGGGAATTATTGTGATTTTTCTAGAATTTATTAGCTATTTTTAGATTTTTTTATAGCTTTAAAATCATTTTTAGATTAATATAGAATATTAATAGATTTTTTTTTAGAATATTAATAGGTTTTTAATATTTTTAATGGTTTTAATTCTTTTTAGATAGATTTTTAATCATTTTAGAATAATAGAATAATAATAGATTTTCTTTTATAGAAGTTTAATTAGTGGAATTATTAGAGTAGGGGATCATTAGAGCTTTTTAGCTTAATTTTTAGTTTAGAGTTTTTAGATTAGGGGATTTATTAGAGTTTTGTTAGTGTAGAATTTAATTAGGGTTAATAGAGTTTTTAGGATAATTCTCTTTTTAGGATTAATTGAGATTTGGTTAGAATTAATTAGGTTTAATCATTAATATTAGTTAGTTAATTAGTTAATCCAGATTTAATTCATTTTATTTCATTAATCAGTATTATTCAGTTTTTTTTGGGGTTTCTTTTTACCATTTTCGTATTGGGCCAGGTCAGTCTTGGAGGCCCAGAGTTTTTTTTGTTCATTTTCGGGTCCAGAAGTCCAATACATTGTTCTATATAAATCAGAATTCCACGTGTAAATCCCAGAGAGAGTCCACATATCACACTTCACACACAGACACATCATCCTCCATTCTCCCTCTCTCTGCCACGTCTCCAACACGTGGGACTCAGGCAGAAACCCTCTCCACTCACCCACCACGTGTAAGCCATGCATTCACCGCCTCCACTACCAGTGCCACGCGTCTCCACCACAGCCTTCACCGGTTACATGGCCGACGGCCATGCAACCCCGCCCCCAACCAACTCCGGCGACCCTCAACCGTCTCCGACCACCGCACATTCCACCGGAAACCCAAAATCCCCAGATTTCCTTCAATCTTCATCTTTCTCCGATCAATCTTCATCCTCCTACAACTTTCCTTTCAACCGATCACCATTCCCAGAAATCATCAAGTTCATCACAAATATCCAGAAAGATCAAAGATCCTTCAGGTCCTTCATCGATCTTCAGCGAACATTCAAGAAATCTTCAAGAGATTTCATCGCCTCCATCAGCCTTCCTCATTTCCAAAACAATCATCTGCAATATCACCTGGAGATCGCCAGAAACGCGATGGATCTTCATCGTTCAACAACAAGAACATGCAAGAAATCTCCAGAAATTCATCAGGAATGATGAATATTCATCAGATCATCAAACGTCCAAGAACCTTCAAGAAGCGTCCAGAAGATCTTCATCCATCGCGTTCGTCAACATCTCCATACGCGGTTCATCAAGAATCTCCCAGGATCTTCATCAAGATCCATTAGTGTTCATCGCTGCAGTTCCCCAAAAAATTGTACAAAGCTTCATCAGTCTTCATATGTTCATCACTCCTTCAAGAACATTCATACTATTTCCAGATTCCTCCGTATTACCTTCGAGAGCCTCGTGTTCTTCGTAAGATTTCAAAGATCTTCCACTATCATCACATCTCCAGATCGGAACTTATCGAGCACAACAACGCTAACAAATTCAAGATCCGCCATCAGCAAGCAATAACATCTTCTTCGAATCACCAATCCCCAATAATCATCGCATGTATCAGTTTAGGGTCGTTGGTAGTGTCCTTTCGTTTGTGGTGTTGGCAACATGATGATGGTGAAGGTTAGGGGGAGAGTGAGAGAGTTTGAGAAGAGGGAGTTCGGAGGTAGGTGACGGCGCCGTGAGAGAGGGAGGAAAAGATCCTCTAGGGTTTTCAGAGAGGAAGTTGAGAGAGTGAGGAGGGAGGTAGGCTGGGGAGGTCGTGGGCCTTGGGGCCCAACTGCATTTTTTTTGGAGCCACACCCCCTCGTTTTTTCTGCTGTGAAGGGGCTGGGCCCAATACGAGATGGCCTGCTGGCTATACCCTTCCATTCACATCCGCACCCCCCTGGGTTTCTGTTTTCTTTGTGAATTGCTTTGGGCTGGGCCCAGTTTGTTATCATTTTTTCTGCTGATTAACTCCCCCTTGTAAACATACCCCCCTCCCTTGTATTTTTGTTTTTTTTCGTATTTTCTTTGAATAGGAAAAAGAATGAAAGAAATATAAAAAAGGGAATATAAAAAAGAAATATTTGAAAAAATAGAAAAAGAGGAATGTTGAAAGAGAAAAGGGAATAATATTTTAAAAAGAGAAAAAAAAGATATGAAAAAATATATTGGAAAAAAATGGGAGAGAAAAATATATAGAAAAAAAATATGAAAAAATATATGAAAAATATTTTGAAAGGAAAAAGAGATGAATAAAAAATAGAGAAAATAATGTTGAAAAATAGTTGAAAAAGAAAGATACTTGGAAAAAATAGTAAAAAAATATTACTTTGTAGATTCAATATTTTTTATAGATATTTTTCATAGGAGTTTATTTTACATTTTTAGAGGTAGATTTATACGTCCACTTGTTAGGGGACTATTTTTCATTTGATTTTTCAGGATAGGATAGGATAGTATTTCCTAGGAGTTTATTTTCAGTATTCAATCATTGTAACCATTTTTCAGAATGTTAATAAAATGAGATTTGAGCTGTGGTCCCCGAAGTAGCCGAACTACAGCTGCTCTGATTTCTCGTACCAGACGAGAATATGTAGGCATAGGATGCGATATCCTAGCGAGCACACTAACAACTAACCTTTTGTTCTCTCGCTGCTGTGCGATCGAGACTTTCCCGCTGACGACTGATGTTACCCTTTTTCTCTCTTGCCCGAGCGCATTTGAGACCAGACCGTAGTTTTGTCCGTAGGTTCCCGAACCTGTAAAACCAGTTTAACTTCTCACTGCTGTGTGAGAATACCCTGTTTAGCCGTAGTTAGCCTGAACTACGTAAAGCTCTGATCTTCCATGCAGTGTGGAAGTACGTAGGTACAAGACGCGAGGTCTTGGCGAGCCAATTTCCCCGTAGTCCCGAACTACGTTGACTCTGACTTTCTCTCTTGAGAATACGTAGGCATAGAGTGCGACGCTCTATCGAGTCAATTCCCTTCTGTTTAGATTTAGCAGCCGTAGATAGATTGTTTTTGCATCCTTTAGACAACCCAAGCAAGCGTGGATCCCGTCGAGTACGAAGGACGTGAGGGGTGCTAATACCTTCCCCTTGCGTAACCGACTCCCGAACCCAGGTTTTGGTTGCGATGACCATACCTTTCCCCGTTTTTTGCGAGGTTTACTTCGAGCGTTTCCTTTCCCTCCTGTGGGATAAATAACGCACGGTGGCGACTCTTCTGTCAGCCGGCGCCGATTTTCGCAGTAGCGACAGATAGGAACCGGCATCTTCCCTTTTTACAAACAACCTTTCTGGCCGTAGTGTTTAAATTTATTTACTGAATAAACTTCATCGCGAAAGCGAGAACTTATTTAAAAGTAGTTTTGCCACGAAAGTGGGAAATTAATTAAGGTACGAACTAACAAGCGAAAGCTGCGGCAAGACCAGATAGTAAACACTAGGCATTTGTTTTAATAACAGCGAAAGCACTTTAAAATGGATTAGAACCTAGAGATTTCCAAAAAGTAGTTTTAACCCCGAATGGGACAGTGAAAGCGTACATTCGGCCCTTAGAATTATGACTAGCGTCAACAACCATCGTGAGACGAAAGTCTTCAGATCACTATTTTCTTCTGAACAATGTTTGCAAAGAGTAAGAAGCATCGGTGACCTGTCGAATCCCAGATAATTAAGTCTTTGCATACCGATATCCTTTACCGCATTTCTCTAAACCAATTTTCTTTATTTCTTTTGCATTTAATTTCATTCACATTCAATTTTCCTAATTCCAATAGCCTTAGCTTTACGCCGTAATAATAGATAACGGTAGATTGACATTGGTCTCTGTGGGTTCGACAATCTTTTATATTACTTCGATATTTCCGTGCACTTGCGGAGCGATCAAGGGTTCATGACCAAGGTTAGTCAGCTCGAGGAGGATTGTCTGGGAGCCGTCGAAGTGGGCTTCAAGCACGTTGTCGACCAGCTCAGGATCGTCAATCCCGATCTGATGACCGACGGGATCGACCCCTTTCACCGGATCGAAGGTGGTCGGATTATTATGGCTAGAGGCTCTGATGATGATGATGGGACCATGATACCCACAATGTAGAGGAGGACGTAGAGTAGGAAAGGTGACCCGTGTGCCCCTATTATTTTCATTCGGTCTGCGTGCCTGATAGTCTTTTGGCCTGCGCGCCATGTTTTGTTTGACTTTCGGGCGTGTACCCGTTTATTGTAATGGATATTTTGACTTCCAGGCTTGTGCCTGTGTTATGGGTATTTGTTTGTTTTACTTTCCAAGTATTTGTGTGTGCTCGTATGTTCTTGCATGATAGTTATTTGTTTTGTATGTTCGGTTGCATGTTTGGTATGTTTTTAATGAAAATTTTGCTAAGATGGGAGTGTAGCTCGACAATCGTTGCCTAGTAGTGTAGGGAACTTGACCGGTTGACCGGGGTGATTACCTGGTCGATGACGGGGGTGAACCACGGTCGTGGATCAGCCCCCGCGGCATGAACGTCTCATCGCAAGCTGGGGTTCTGCCAGACTTGGTACATCGGCGGCGACTCTCGGTCGAGGGATCACCGTCGAGCAGAACATCCTGCCCGTACACACGTAAAGGACAGAGGCTTTCTTTTCCGTTGATCTCGGAGAGACGCGGTCGTACCACGTCGCGATCCTGTGGTCGCGAGGAAGGTTTTCGCGGGCAATGTTTAATTGTAGTATCTTTTTAGCTTTTCAACGTTCCAGGGTCGAGCTATCTGGTCACCATGTAAGTTTTCGTGGTAGTAGGCCCCATGCTCCCTCTTGTCCCGGACACGGTATGGGCCTTCCCAATTCGCGGCTAGTTTTCCCTCGTGTGAGTCCTTTTGGTTTCTTCGCAGGACCAGGTCGCTGACCTGGAACTCACGTTTTAGAACTTTGTTATCGTAGCGAAGGGTGATTTTTTTCTTTAGCACGGCCTCGCGGAGAGCTTCTCCAGACAGGATCTCCTCGACTAAGTCGAGCTCCTCTCAGAGAGCCTCGTCGTTGGCCTCCTCCTCGGGGGGAGCCTCGGTCCTTCGGGACAACTCTCTTATCTCCACCGGGATTACCGCCTCGGTTTCGTACGTAAGGCGGAATGGGGTTTCCCCAGTGGTCGAGTGGGGCGTTAATCGGTATGCCCAGAGCACACTGTAGAGTTCCTCAACCCAACTTTTCTTGGCGTCGCCGAGTCTGCGCTTCAGTCCTTGTAGGATCACTCTGTTCGCGGCCTCGGGTTGGCCGTTCATTTGTGGATGTTCGACCGAAGTGAAGTGGTGTTTGGTCCCGAGTTTGGTGATGAAGTCTCAGAAGTTTCTGTCCGTAAATTGTGTCCTGTTATCGGTGACTATGGCGAGCGGGACGCCGAACCAGGCGAGGATGCTTCTCTTGTAGAAGCGGAGTATGTTGTGTGCCGTGATTTTGGCGAGGGCTTCGGCCTTGATCCATTTGGTGAAGTAGTCGATGACCACTATCAGGTACTTATTCTGATATGAGCCTAGGGTGAATGGGCCGAGGATATTCATCCCCCACCAGGTGAACAACCACGGGGAGGAGAGGGATTTGAGCTCGTTAGGCGGCGCGAGGTGCATGTCTCCATACCGCTGGCACCTGTCGCACTTCTTGACATGTTCTTTTGCGTCCTCTTGCATCGTCAGCCAGTAGTATCCAGCCCATAGGCTCTTCCTTGCTAGGGACCTCCCTCCGAGGTGTTGCACGTTGATGCCCTCGTAGACCTCTTCCAAGACGGCCGCGACTTGGACCTTGTCAATGCATTTGGGGAGAGGGATCAAGAAGCCTCTTCTGTATAGTTTGTTGTCGAGCAGAACATATGAGCAGGACTGTCGTCTGACTACGCTGGCTTCTTTAGCATCGACTGGGAGTCGTCCTGCTCTAAGGTAGGCGTGTATGGACGTCATCCAACAGTTGGCGTCCCCGATGGCATTGATGTCGAGCAGCGCTTTTGCCCTCTCCGTGCTTGGTTGTGTGAGGACCTCTTGGATGACTGACTTGTGCCCTCCTTTCTTCTTGGTGCTCGCCAGCTTTGAGAGGATGTATGCTCGCGTGTTATGCTCACGTGGAACGTGCTGGACCTCCGCGGAGTCAAAACTCTTCATCCATTCCTTTATGAGGGCCAAGTACTTGGCCAGGTTGTCGTTTTTTGCCTAGTATTTGCCTCGTACTTGCGAGACGACCAGCTGGGAGTCCGTGAAGATTTTTATCTCCTTAGCTCCGAGATCTTCTGCTAGGCGGAGGCCGCCCAGGAAGGCTTCGAATTCTGCCTAGTTATTTGTCGTCGGGAAGGCCAGTGCTAGGGAGACTTCCACAACAGTGCTGTCTTCATTTTCGAGGATGACGCCTGCGCCACTTCTTGAGGAGCTCGAGGCGCCATCGACGAAGATGGTCCATTTCTGAGTTCCCGGGTTGATTCTGGTTCGGGGGTCATCTTGGAGACGAAGTCGGCCATAACTTAGGCCTTGAGGGCTTTTCTGCCTTCGTAGATGACGTCGAACTCGGAAAGCTCCAACGACCATTTCAGCATGTGCCCCGCCATGTCGGGTCGGCCGAGCAGTTGTTTAATAGGCTGCTCGGTTCTGACTAAGATAGTGTGGGCCAGGAAATAGTGTCAGAGTCATCTGGCCGTGTTGACGAGGGCTAAAGCGACTTTCTTGATCTGTTGGTACCTCACTTCGGGGCCATGGAGGGCTTTGCTCATGAAGTAGATCGGTTTCTGCCCCTCGGGGGTTTCTCGAATCAGTACGGTGCTGACGGCTTTGTTCGCCACGACCAGGTACAGGTACAAGGTTTCCCCGGCCTCTGGCCTCGTCAACACAGGCAGCTCCGACATGATACGTTTGAGGTGGAGGAGGGCTTGCTCGCATTCCTCTGTCCACTCGAAAATGGCTTATTTTCTCAGCAATTTGAAGAAAGGGAGGGCGTGTTGCGCGGATTTGGCGACGAAGCGGGAGAGTGATGCGAGCATCCCATTGAGGGACTGAATCGATTTCTTCGAGCTTGGAGTCGTGATCTCGGAGAAGGCCTGAAACTTGTCTGGGTTTGCCTCGATCCCTCGTTTGGTCAGATAGAATCCGAGGAACTTCCCCGCGTGCACCCCGAAGGTGCACTTCTCCGTATTGAAACGCATCTTGCATTTCCTCGCTGTGTCGAATACTTTCCTGAGGTGTGTCGTATGTTCTACTTTTGTGCAGAACTTGACGATCATGTCGTCCATGTAGACGTCGAGCATGTCGCCAATCTCTCCTCTGAAGACTTTGTTCATCATCCGCTGGTAGGTGGCGCCGACGTTTTTTAGGCCGAAGGGCATTACGTTGTAGTAGTAATTGCCTGACTCGGTCATGAAAGTCGTGCTCTGTTTGTCGGGCTCGGCCATGGGTATCTGGTTGTACCCCGAGTATACGTCCATGAAGGACAGTAGTTTGAAGCCCACCAAATTGTCGACGAGCTTGTCGATGTTAGGGAGGGGGTAATCGTCCTTAGGACATGCCCAGTTGAGATCTGTGTAGTCAACGCACATCCTCCATTTTCCATTATTTTTCTTAACAAGTACAATGTTGGACAACCAGATTGAATATTGGGCTTCCGAAATAAAATTCGCCTCTAGGAGGTCTTTTACAGCTTTTTCAGCTGCCGCTGACTTTTCGGGGGACTGCCTACGTCTACGTCGTACTACGGCCATAGCGGCGGGGTTGGCGGAGAGCTGGTGGCAGGCGATCTCAGGGTCGAGTCCAGGCATCTCTGCGGAACTCCACGAGAAAAGATCGGCATTCTTACAGAGGCAGACCTTCAGTTGCTTCCTCGCCTGGTCGGGCAGCCCTGCCCCAATCTTCACAGTCCTCGTTGCGTCTACCCTGAGGATCACGAGCTCGAAGTCCCCGTCTAGAATGGGGCGTGTTGGTTGGAAAGGCTGCCCGTTGGTTTCACTGGCTTCGTCCTCATCTCTTCGATGAAACGGAAGTCGAGGTCCACGATGTCGACGTGATCCTTCGGTTTGACTTCCCGAACGGGAGGTGGCTTAGTTGCTTTGGTCGTGGGACCGATTATACTAAGGCCCTTCATTGCTGCGTCGAAGCACCGACGAGCAACTTCGATATCCCCGTTGAGGGTGACGACGACTCCTAGTCTGGTGTAGTATTTCATCTTTAGGTGGACTGTTGACAGTACCACGGTAAGTTCGGCCATCGTTGTCCTGTCCAGGATGCAATTATACAGAGATGGGCATTCGACGACTAGAAAACAGACATTGATTTCCCTGGTTGTTTTCTTTTCCCCGAATGTCACCTTGAGCTCCACGTACCTCCACGGTCTCGTCGTCGTCCCGTTGAAGCCATGTAGATCGGAGCCTAGGTAGGGGTATAAGTTGGATTCGTCGAGCTGAAGCGTCGTGAAGAGATGGGTGTACATGATGTCCACCGAGCTCCCCCCGTCGACCAGGATGCGTCGAACGTCAAAGTTGGTCATCTGTGCCCGGATCAGGAGGGGAATGTTTGAGTTTGGGGATCTTCCGGGGAGCTCCTCGAGGTAGAACGTGATCGGGTTGGATCGACCTTAGAACTTGTCAAGGGTGCTCATCTTGCCGGAGATGTTGCTCATAAGCTCTTCAAACTTCCGATTAACTGATCCTACTGAGAGTTTGCTCGGGGTCCCACCAGAAATGACCATTGCCCTCGGCAAGTATTCCTGCCGGATGGTGGGGCGTATAGGCTCCTCGGGTAACTGAAGTTCGGCGGGGAGGCTGAATTCTCTTAGGGCGAACCAGTCCTCTGGCTGGCCGACGGTGAAGGCTACCTGTAGGCCAGCGTCATCATGGGGAGGAAGGAGGTCCTCGATTTTCTTAGCCTCGGGGGCCTCCTGTCGTGGTGGGTCCCCTCCCCGAGTGTATCTCTTTAGATGCCGGTCCTTTATCAGAATTTCGATTGCATCCATCAGATGGATGCAGTCTTCCGTCACATGGTCGTGGCTTCGGTGGAAGCGACAATACTTAGATTTGTCCATGTTGGCTTTGGTGGGCGCTGGTTTTGGAAAGCGGACACTTCCCTGGACGAATTCTGAGTTGGCGCATTCTGCCAGTATACGCTCGCGGGAAGCGACCAACACCATGTATTCGGTGAAGCGTCCGACGGGACCCCGTTGCTCGCGGGGTTCTCGGGAGCGGTCCTCTCGTCATCTGTCCCCCCCTCCCCCGCGGCGTTGGCCCGAGGTCCCTTCCTCTCGGGATCCCCGGGGAGTTTCTTTGTTCCGGGTGTCGTGGGCGGTGTTGGCGGCCTGCGTTTCCTCGAATCGA
This sequence comes from Lathyrus sativus, assembly GCA_963859935.3. Lineage (NCBI taxonomy): Eukaryota > Viridiplantae > Streptophyta > Magnoliopsida > Fabales > Fabaceae > Lathyrus > Lathyrus sativus. The sequence continues at coordinate 637,463,943 of OZ012739.1, forward strand.
ATATAATGGTGAGCCCTGTCAAGGAAGTCTTGGAGGGAGTCTGGGTGGTGGATGGCCACAACCTCGTAGAATTTTGAGTCTCGGTGCAACCCCTGCTCCATCAGGTAACGTTTCATCTCATTTGAAGTTGTTTCCTAGACTGCCTCCCTCGTGAACCGCTCAATCTAGTTCCTGAGGGGCTCGTCGGGGGCCTGGATGATCGCGCCCAGCGCGGCCTCCTTCTTTGGATGGCGCCTGAACGCTGTGAAGTGTCGCGAAAACAGGTTTTTCAGGGCCCTCCACGACGTAACGGACTCCGGTTCCAGGCCCTTGTACCACGTCATGACGCCTTTCCGCAGGGTCGTTGGGAAAAGCCTGCACTTGATGGCTCCCCGGACGTTCCAATAGTCGAGCATAGCCTCGATGTCTTCCAAATGGTCGTCTGGTTCCGAAGTGCTGTCGTACATTGAGAGCACAGGCGGTTTCTCCATCCCGTAGGGGATGGGAGCTGCCATGATCTCCCGGGACAATAGGGTCCTGTAGTCGTCCTCATCGCTGAGGATCGGAGATTGAGGGGGTGAGGGCCCCTATGGAGGAGGAGGTTGGTTCCGTACCCTCGGTTGCCGGACCGGGGTCTCGGGTCTCCCCGTCCTTAGTTCTTGAGAGCGTCTATCCTTCTGTGTTGGCGACCTCGCTCACTTCTTGGAGACCACGGGTTAAGGCCTCACCGGTCGTGGTCGGCGTCCCCGTGGTTGGGGAGAAGGGCTCCAAGAGTTCCCGCGCTGATTTCTCCGTGGAGGAGAGCGGGATAAGGTGTCGTGCTCCAGCGTGCCAATGCGCTCGTTCTGCTGGAACAACATCTGGTTCGTCTGGTTGATGGCCGCGAAGAGGGCGACTATCATCGCGTCCGCGCCGGCCGGAGTAGGGATCGGCTAGAACACTGCCGGACTTATCGCTCGCGGGACGACATGGTGCGACACGTCCTTGGAGGAAGGGGATGTAGTCTGGCTGTCCATGACGTCGGCTTCACAGGGCTAAGATGTCCCCACCTGACCGTCTCTGTTAGTGACGAGGATGAGGATGGAGTTGTGAACAGTGTCGGTATGGCGTGGGCTAGTCATGATCCTGAAGTTTTGAGAGATGAAGCTTTAGTTCTCTGTTCGGAGGAACAGGGAAGCTTAGTCCTCACAGTTGGCGTGACTGATCATACCTGACCAGAAGAGGATTGATGATCTGCCACGCATCGTCGATTTGGAAGCTGCTCACCTAAGTTTTGAAGAGGAGGGGGTGTACCTAAAACATACTCTGATGCTAAAGTAAGCGACAAGCAGAGTGGAAGCAAGTACAGAGAGAGAGTAAGAGAGTTAAGTTGCCTGACCCTATAGTGAAGAGGGTATTTATAGTGAGCCCCCGGTGCAGGGCCAACGGTTATCTAGCACTGGGCTGGGCTGCTAGGCCCAATGTTAGTAACTGCTAGGACTGACGTGGCATCGTGAAGACCAAGACGTGGTCTTCGCCCTAGGGTAACTGTTCCGCACTATTCGGGAGGAGGAAGACCGAATCTACAGAATGTGGGTAGTTACTTTATGACATGTCCCTGCATGAGGGACACGTGGAGAACTTGGGGGGAAGGCCCGAGAGTTTCGGGCAGACAGAGGTCTGCTGGTCGGACGCGAGGGTCCTGCCCGACAATAGGGAAAAAGGAGGTTGACTGGCTGGAGGTGGGGGCCTTGCCTCGATAGCTGCTGGCATGTGCCTGACGGGGAGGAATGTTGTGCCCGACGGGTCTTCTGCCCGTCAGCATGGTTCAGATGTGGCCCAACCGCAGTGGGCTTTAGGCCTGCCAAGGAGTGGGCTAAGCATCGACCCAGTCCAGAACATGTAGAATGATATTTTTTTAAAAGAACATGATAAAGTATCATGTTATTGTTTAATTAAATAATAGTAAAATTTTGTTATTATTTATTTTAAAATAATTTGGTATAAGTTAATAACCGAACAGTAGAAACGTCAACTAACTCATGATCAATCACCAAAGTTTTATTTGATTTATTTAATTAACAGAATTTAAATTCATAATAATAATAATAAAAATATGTTTATTATTGTTTTCTTGTGGTGAACGATTATGACCTTAGTCTTCTTTTATTTTGTTTTGGCAATTTTAAATACGATCTGTGTGTCGTGCATTTCTCTATACACTTTTTATGTAACTTTTTTAATCTCACTCTCTCATATGCAAAACGAGTATTCTTTAATATAATGTAAGTGAAGAAAAGAAGAAGACAAGATCAAAGGAGGATAACCATGAAGATCTAGCGTGGAGAAACATAGATTGTTATAGGTTTAGTTTAGGTTCTTTCATTGGCTTGAGAGAACAACTGCGATAGAGGCCATAATCGTGTCATTTTTGTTTTATATGTATGTTGATGCATGTGATTGTATGCTGATGCATGTGAAATACGATTTATATGATAAATAAGCCTATGAGATCAAACTAATTACAAATTCCCTCAAAAAGAAATATTAAGTTTATGCTTTGCAAGTTTTAGCACTCATCAAGACTAGTATCGAATAATATAGGTTTCGCCTAACGCGAGGTGCATGTTCTATATTAGTAAGGTGCGATAGGATAAATGTAATATCCAATTTCTAAAAAATTAGGTCAAACTTAACTAAATAAATTATAGGCAAAAATATTGTCTAGGTCCTTTAAGTTATTTTAAAATATCTAGTTAATCCTTTAAGTTTGTTTTTGTAATGCTTTGGTCCTTTATGTTAAGTAACGTTTGCACCGTTGACCTTTTTAAAAATCTTCATTTCAAAAAAGCCTATGTGGCACAAATGGAGCACATGTGACATTTAACAGCGATGATATGTCATTTTATTTTATATTTATTTTTTAATTTCACGTGGATTTTTATTTTTTTTAATATTCTTTTTTTATTTTTTTAAACTTGAAGGATTTGATTGTTACATTTTAAAAATATATGGGACGTGAGTGTTGTATTAAATTTTTTTTTTAACAGTATACCAAATATTAAATAATCTAAATATTGTCAAAAACATTGTTATAATGTTATAAACCAATACATACATAATTTAACAAATAAGGATAAAAGATAATCATGTTTATTACTAAAGATATTAAAATCAGTTTGAAAATACTTGTTTATATTTTTTATGCAAAATTATTAATCCAACTTTTCATCTAATCACCCAATTTTCTTTAATGAAAACTAATCATTTTTTTCAACAACCACTTCTATTTCACGTGGAACATAAGAAAACTATTACTATTATAAACATGAGTCCAAAATATCAACAAGAAAGCTAATCATTTCCTGTATTAAAAAATACCATAATCAACCATTAATATGTTGTCACATTTCCAAGGAAATGACAGACATGCTTATTACCAGGATCACCTTTCATAATCTGAATAAGCATTTCATGATCCATGCCTGAAGTATCAGTATGACAAACAACTAGTGTCTGAGTTTTGGTTCCATCATTAGCAACCAATGGAACCATGAAAGTTGGTGTTCTATGAATTTCATGACAATAAAATACAACCTCTTAAAAATTCAACCTGTGACACATGACTGCTTTTTCTCCAAGATTTATGACTGATTCTATTTTGTATTGTTGGTGTTTACTTACAAAGGAGCTTGAGAATGATTGAATGTTATTTCCAAGTTTTGAAATTGTAAATCCAATTAATGTTTTTAAGAATTTTGCACAAAACTTTTGTCCGCCTTTGATTGGTTCACTCTTTACACATACATCATTAAAAGTATATCTCTCTTTTTTAATGTCGCCCATGTAAAATAAAATACCATAAGGTTGTGCAAAGGGATTTTTGCTGAATTCCACGTTCATAGTAACATTTTATTTTATCTTACTAGAATATCAAATTTCTATAATTGAAGAATCATGTTTAGATAATTGAAGAACCATTTTATCATACTCTTAACATTTTACCATTTTATCATACTCTTAGCATTTATCGTAATAAAATGTGGCAACATATTAGTGATTGATTATGATATTTTTTGATACAGGAAATGATTAACTTTCTTGTTGATATTTGGACTGATATTTATAACAATAATAGTTTTGTTATGATCCACATGAAATAGAAGTGGTTGCGGAAAAAAGTGATTAGTTTTCATTAAAGAAAATTGGGTGATTAGATGAAAAGTTGGATTAACAATTTTGCATAAAAAGTATAAACAAATATTTTCAAATCGATTTTAATATATTTAGTAATAAACATGATTATCTTTTATCCTTATTGGTTTATGCATGTATTGGTTTATAACATTATAACAATTTTTTTGACAATATTTAGATTATTTAATGTTTGATATGCTGTTAAAAAAATGTTTTTAAAATATAACACATACGTTCCATATGATTTTAAAATGTAACAATCAGGTCCTTTCAGTTAAATAAATAAATAAAAATTAAAAAATTAAAAATTAAAAATAAAATTAAAATCCACGTGAAATTAAAAAATAAATAAATAATAAAATAAAATGACACATCATCACTGTTAAATGCCACATGTGTTCCGCTTGTGCCACATAGACTTTTTTGGAACTGAGATTTTTAAAAAGGTCAGCGGCGCAAACGTTACTTAACATAAATGATCAAAGTGTTACAAATAAAACTTAAAGGACTAACTTGATATTTTAAAATAACTTAAAGGACCTAGACAATATTTTTGCCTAAATTATAATAAGATTATATATGTTTAGAAGCAAAAGTTGGGAACAATTTATATAATGGATTTGAATAAGGAGTTATTAACCAGTTGATAATATTCCAAAATTATATTAGACACAATTGGAAGGAGTTCCTACATAAATAACTGAGTTTTGTGTAATCAACCTAACACTGACTTAAAATAAAGTGAAATATGGATCTTGATCCACTAGAAAAGTTTCCAACGGGATTTTCCAAATCAAATGGTGAGGGTCATTTGGTTTGAGTAAAATAGTTAGAGCATATTTAATTAAAGGCCTAATGGAATGAATATGTTGGTTTTAATGATATTAATATCTTCATAATCTTTTATATAGATTATCATAACAACAAACACCTCTAATAACATTTTGCGATCAATCCCTGATAAAGAAAAATTGTCTGGGACAAATTTTCAAGATTGACACCGAAACTTGAGGATTGTCCTCAAACATAATAAAAGGCCCACGAAGCAGGGTGGTAAAAGGAAAGCCAAGAAAGTTGTCATACCCAAACCTACTGCTCATGCTTTGAAATCTAGTAGAGGTATAACAAAAGAGGGCATTTGCTTCCATTACGGTAAGACTAGACACTGGAAGAGAAACTGTCAAAAGTACCTAGAAGATAAGAATAACGGAGTGGAGACTTGAACTTCAGATATTTTTGTTATAGAAATAAATTTATCTACTTCTGCATCATGGGCATTAGATACTAGATGTGCTTCTCACATTTGTATTAATGTGTAAGGGCTAAAAAAAGTAGAGATTTGGCAAAAGGTGAAGTTGACCTACGAGTTAGCAATGGAGTAAAGGTTATTGCTTTAGCTGTAGGAACTTATGTATTGAATTTACCTAGTGGTTTAATAATTCAGTTAGAGAACTGTTATTATGTACCTGCAATTAGCATGAATATTATTTTTGTTTCTTGTTTGGACAAATTTGGTTTTTCATTCATAATAAAGAACAATTGTTGCTCAATTTATTTAAATGATATATTATATGCTACTGCATAAATGAGCAATGGATTGTATGCATTTGATCTTGAAATTCCAATTTATAACATTAATACTAAAAGGATGAAACATAAAGAGTTAAATCCAAGTTACCTTTGGCATTGTCGCTTAAGCCATAAAAATGAGAGGCACATCTCAAAACTCCATAAAGATGGACTCTTGGACTCTTTTGATTATGATTCATATGATACATGCAGATCTTGTTTAATTGGAAATATGACAAAGTCCCCATTTTGGAAAAAGGTGAAAGGGCTAATGATCAGTGGGTTTCAGTCATGTATTTCAAACTGTTTCAGTCGTTTGTTTTTAATGTTTTCGTCCGCTTTCGAGTCTTTTGGTTATGTTTTCATCTTTATTTGCATATGTCATTGAACAAGTCATGTTTTGATGTTTTTATCATTTCATGTCACTGGTGCGTTTAAATTGGTTGTTTGTAGTGTGTTTTTAGGATAGCGAGAAGTTGGAGATCTGACATCCGTGCGAAGCCGTTTCGGGTACAAAGACTGCTGTGGAAACGGAAGTCTTTGAAAAGAAATCTGGGCATGTCAGCAGTCTGACACGGGTGCCCGTGTCCCATGACACGGCCCGTGTCAGGACCCCTGAAGTTGAAGAGTGCAACCCAAGAGTTAGCAGCCTGACACGGGTGCCCGTGTCCTATGACACGCCCTGTGTCATGGCCCTTGAAGATGAAGGGCGTGCCCCCAAGAGTCAGCAGCCTAACACAGTCACCCGTGTTCAATGACACGACCCGTGTCATGGCTACTGAAAGTGAAATGTGTTTATTTTGTTTTATGCTGACTGTGAAATATCTCGGAGGGCAATTTAGGCATCTCGCAACATAATTTGAATTTTGATATATTAGACGCTTTTGAGTTTTGAGAGGCTTCTTCTTTTTTTGGTTTTTGTTTTTTACGCTTTGGAGGAGATTACCGGAGAACAAGGATCGATCAAAAGCGGAAGCGATTGATGATCCAAGAACCCCAATCCTTATTGTAATGACTTTCTTCCTTTCATTTTTCTGTGATTTTGTTTTGATTAAGAACATGATTGGCTAAACCCCCCATTGCTAGGGGATGGTCCTAAATTGCAATGTATTAATCGGAGTTTGAATTATTTTATGAGATCTATGCTTTTTCCCCTTTTATCTTTTATTTTGCAACGATCTTAAGGCGGATTCGTATTGGAAAATGGAATTCGATTGACGGTTAGGTTTAGGTCTGATAAACCAATCTAATGCTTTTGCAAAATAATATTACGGTTGATATTACCTAAGAATGGGGATAACCCGTAGTAACGTGTCTGTTATGTCAGAACTTCTGCTTGATGATTTTCGTGGGCAACTAAGGAATTAGTGTGTAGGAAAATTATCAAAGGGTCTTTCATTAAGGAATTAAGGAAAACTAATTTGGGAATTTGACATATACCAAGGTCGAGGGCATGTGTCTTAGAATAATTTTCTCCGGTCTTCACAGAGCAGTTTATCCACTTCCCTAGCATTGTTATTATTATTACTATAAACCTTTATTTTCCTGCTTTATTTTCTGTAGTAATTCTTTTAGTTTTTATAACTTTTAAAACAACCCCAAGGTATTTTTGTTCCTTTTAATCATTAAAAACACTGTTAGTTCCTTCGCAGTCCTCGAGATCGATACTCGAGAACTTTTCCCTTATTATTACATCGGTAAAAATAGTACACTTGCTATTTTACCAATCAAGTTTTTGGTGTCGTTGCTGGGGATTGCCAAATTAACTTTGTTTTTAGGATTCAAAAGAAATTTTGTTGCTCTGCGACTAAATTTTTTATTTTTTTGCTTTATTATCTTTTTGCTTAAAATATCTAACTTCTGTCTAACTGTGTATGCAAGGTCAGGCCTCAGCTAAATTTTCTTTTGATACAGAACTAGAGCGAGCATTGCACGAAAGACTGAGAAAAGCTAGAGTTGAAATACTAGCAGGGTCAAGTTCAAGCCCCGGTGTTCTGTTGCTAGAAAGAGAAGAAGAGGTATCTGTGCATAGTGAGCATAGTGATTCAGAAGCAGAGAGGGAGACAACACCAGAAACTATTCAAATGGTTGGGAATCAGCCTCATCCTGAAAGACTTTTGTGAGACTATGGAGGGGCCAATGCTCAACCAAATCGTATGACCATCGTAAATCAACTGGTGAATGTGGTACACTTTCAGCTACATCCTTCCACCATTCGCCAATTGGAGAGCAAGCCTTTCTCTGGAAGAATCAATGAAGATGCAAACAAGCATCTATAGAGATTCCTAACGACTACTACATCTTTGAAGATAGAATGTCATTTTGAAGAGGCCAAGAGACTTGTTATGTTTTCGTTCACACTGACTGATGATGCGAAAAAATGGTTCTACTCACTTCCAGCTGGGAGTATCACCATATGGCAAGAGATGGAAACTGCATTCTTTAACGAGTATTTCCCTGCTTCAGTGTTTATTCGAAAAAGATACGACATTGTCAATTTCAAACAAAAATAAGGGGAATCTCTAGGAGATGCATATAAGAGGTTTAAGAGGTGTCTGACGGCATGTCCTACTCATAACATGGATGCCACTGAGTAGATGCAGAACTTTGTGAATGGTTTACGACTCAAGACAAAACAGCTTATAGACACTGCTGCCGGTGGCTCAACTAATTTCTCAACAGCCACTGGTATCAAGAGGATCATAGAAGCAATTACCGCTAATGAACATCTTGAGTTGTATGATCGCACTGTGAACCAACCAGAGGGTAAGATTGATTTGAAGGTGGCGGATCAGGTTGTTAAAATGGAGGATCAAATTGCCGCCGAGGTAGAGAGAAGGTTAAAGAAGATGAATATTGGAACTCAGACAGTGGCACAAGTTGAACCAGTTCAAGCGGTACTTTGTGAAATATGTGGTGGACCGCAATTTGCTATGCATTGTGTGGCAACTCAAGAGCAGGTTGAACAAATTAATATGTTGAGGCAGAACAATCCTTATGCCAACACATATAATCCAGGTTGGAAAAATCACCCCAATTTCTCATGGAAAGATCCGCAAGGAAATGTGCAGAAATCAGTTCAAGGCCAACAACCGTACCCACCACAGCAGCAACAATATCAGCAGTACCTATACCAACCTCAATATCAACAACCTCCACAACAAGCTCCTAGAAAAGATGATTGGGAAGTCACCATTGAAAAGATGGCTGCCCAAAGTTCACAATTTCAAGAAGAGACAAGGAGCAACTTAAGGAATACTGGCGCATCAATTAAAAATCTTGAAGTTCAGATGAGTCAGATTGCTCAACAACTTGCGAGTTCTCAAGCGTCGGGTACACTTCCAAGTGCTACAGTGCCAAATCCAAAATATCACCACCAAGTTAAGGCTGTAATAACAAGGAGTGGTAAATCTAAGGAAGTGGAAGAAAAAGAATATGAGTTGAATGATCATATGATTGAAGTGGAATTGGAAATAAAAGAGAATGATGTAGTTGAAGAAGAAGTGGTAACACCGGCACCGATAACTAAAGAAAAAGTAGTAGAACCGAAACTGGTGATCAAGCTCCCTTATCCCTCAAGGAATAAAAAGAAAGGACAACAGGAGAAGAATTTCAAGAAGTTCCTTGAGTTGTTCAAAAAGCTAGAGCTGAACATTCCGTTATTGGAGGCACTTAAGCAAATGCCCACCTATGCTAAATTCATGAAGGATATCATTGCCAAGAAGCGAACCATTGAGTCTGAACCTGTTATTCTAATCGAAACTTATAGTGCTATTTTGCAGGGTTTGAAGATTCCGGTGAAGAAGAAAGACAACGAAGTTGTTACGATTCCATGCACTACTGGTGATAGGTCATTCAAGAGAGCTTTAATCGATTTGGGGGCAAGTATTAGTCTAATGCCCTTGTCCATCTAAAAACGTTGGGTATTGGCGCAGTTCAAGATACTCTGATGACTCTTCAATTTGCGGATCATTCGGTAAAGTGGCCTTATGGAGTAGTCCAAGATGTTCTTGTGAAAGTGGATAAGTTTGTGTTCCCGGTTGATTTTCTGATCCTTGAAATGCCGGAAGATGAAGAAATTCCTTTAATTTTGGGTCAACCATTCTTAGAAACCGGGAGAGTCATGGTAGACATGGAGGGTGGTACCCTTACCTTGAAGGTTTATGACGAGGAGTTAAAAAATGATGTTAGGAATACCATGAAGCATAAAGAGAATTTTGGCACAAGTAGCCACATACAAGTGGTAGAAAGTGAACATTTGGAAAGTGTGTCCCAATTGCCTCTCGAGAGAGTGTTGAGCATGTCGATTTTTAAGAAAGATAAAGAAGTTGATGGTAGTGATATGGAAGTGGTAGCAATGTTGGAGACTCAACCTGTTCAAAAAGGATCCCGACCACATCAGTGGGAAGACCTAAGGCAACCTATAATGTTGGAAGGAAATGAAGAAAAGCCGAAAAGTGCAGAGTTGAAACAACTTCCTGAGGATCTTAAATATGTTTTCCTCGACACTGAAGAAAAATGTCCCGCTATCATTAGCTCTATTTTGAAAAGTGTCCAAGAGGACAAGTTGATTAGAGTTCTAAAAAAGTTTAAAGGTGCTATTGGGTAGAAAATTGAAGACCTCAAGGGTATAATACCTACAGTTTGCATGCACAAAATTCTTATGGAAAAAGATCACAAATCGATTGTGCAGCCCCAAAGGAGGCTGAACCCCGTTATAAAGGAGGTAGTGAGAAAAGAAGTTGTGAAGTTGTTGGATGCAGGACTTACCTATCCTATATCAGACAGTTCATGGGTAAGTCCTGTTCATGTGGTGCCCAAGAAAGGAGGTACAACTGTGGTAACCAATGAAAAGAATGAGTTGATTCCTACTAGAACGGTCACTGGTTGGAGGGTGTGCATTGATTACAGGAGGCTAAATTTAGCCACAAGAAAAGATCACTTTCCATTGTCATTCATTGACCAGATGTTAGAGAGATTGGCTGGGCATGACTACTATTGTTTTCTGGATGGGTACTTCGGATACAACCAAATTGCGGTTGCACCGGAGGATCAAGAGAAGACGACATTTACATGCCCGTACAATGTCTTTTCTTATAGAAGGATGCCATTCGGGTTGTGTAATGCCCCAGCGACGTTTCAAAGATGCATGACATCCATTTTTGCTGATATGCTCGAGAAGCATATGGAAGTCTTCATGGATGACTTCTCTGTTTTTGGTTCTTCGTTTGATAACTGTTTAGCTAACCTTTCACTTATTTTGCAGCGATGTCAGGAAAGTAACTTGATCCTAAACTGGGAAAAATGCCATTTTATGGTACTAGAGGGCATTGTCCTTGATCACAAGATCTCACACAAAGGGATTGAAGTCGATCAAGCCAAAGTGGAGGTGATCTCTAAGTTACCACCATCTGTGAATGAGAAAGGTATTCGAAGTTTCTTAGGCCATGCGGATTTCTACCGTAGGTTCATAAGAGATTTTTCCAAGATAGCTAAACCATTGACTTTCTTGTTGGTCAAGGATAAAGCTTTTGTGCTTGATGAGGAGTGTGCTGATGCGTTTAATAAGCTGAAAAATAAATTAGTGTCAGCACCAATTATGATTGCCCCTGATTGGTCTCTACCTTTTGAGATCATGTGCGATGCTAGCGACATCACCGTTAGGGCTGTGTTGGGACATCGGAGAGATAAGCTGTTGCATGTTATTTACTTTGCTAGTCATGTTTTGAACCCTGAACAGATGAATTACGCAACGACCGAGAAGGAGTTGTTAGTTGTGGTGTATGCCTTTGATAAATTCAGGCAATATCTGTTGGGTTCGAAAGTGATTGTTTATACTGACCATGCTGCTTTAAAACATCTTTTTGCTAAGCAGGAATCAAAACCCAGACTCCTGAGATGGATCTTACTTCTCCAGGAATTCGATGTGGAGATTAATGATAAGAGAGGGTGTGAAAACACCATAGCTGATCATCTCTCGCGAATGTCACCGATTGAAGAGAATGAGGACAATCGTCTTATAAAGGATGAGTTTGCTAATGAATACATCCTAGCTATTACTGGTGTTCCGTGGTTTGCAGATTACACAAGTTACTTGGTCGGTGGTATCATACCTGACGATTTTGATTCTAATAGAAGAAAAAAGTTTGTTCATGATTGCAGGTTTTACTTATGGGATGATTCGTTTCTCTACAAAAGAGGAGTGGATGGCTTGGTTAGAAGATGTGTACCAGAGGAAGAACAGAGAGATATATTGAAAGCATGTCATGATTCAGAGTACGGAGGGAATTTCAGTGGGGATAGAACCGCAGCCAAAGTCCTCCAATCGGGTTTGTATTGGCCCTCTGTGTTTAAAGATGCTCAAGAGTTGGTGAAAGAATGCGACAAGTGCCAGAGAACTAGGAACATTTCAAAAAAGAATCAAATGCCCCAAAACTTTATGCTGGAGGTTAAATTGTTTGATGTTTGGGGCACAGACTTTATGGGGCCGTTTGCACCATCATCTGGAAAGAACTACATTTTGGTTGTAGTGGACTATGTCTCAAAATGGGTTGAAGTTGTTGCTTTGCCTACTAATGGTGCAAAGGTTGTGGTAAAGTTTTTTAGAGAAAACATTTTTGCAAGGTTTGGAGTTCCGAGAGCGTTGATAAGTGATGAAGGAACTCACTTCCTAAATCACCTTATGGAGAGCTCCTGCAGAAGTACAATGTGAAGCACCAGGTAGCCACTCCATATCATCCTCAAACAAGTGGTCAGGTAGAGGTATTAAATCGACAACTCAAGCAGATTTTAGAGAAAACTGTAAGTTCTTCACGGAAAGATTGGTCAACAAATTTGGATGATGCATTATGGGCCTACCGAACAACTTTCAAAACGCCCATCGGTATGTCACCATACCAACTTGTCTATGGAAAAGCATGCCATCTACCGTTAGAGCTAGAACACAAGGCATTTTGGGCAACCAAATTCTTGAACATGGATTTATCCCTAGCCAGAAGTTCTAGAATTCTTCAACTGCACGAGTTGGAAGAGTTTCAGAATCACGCTTATGAAAATGCCAAACTTTACAAGGAACAAACAAAGAAATGGCATGATAAGAGGATACAGAGAAAAGAGTTTTGGGAAGGACAACTTGTCCTTCTGTACAATTCCCGGATGAAGCTATTCCCAGGAAAGTTACGGTCCAAATGGTCGGGACCATTTGTGGTTCACAAGGTTTTTCCACATGGAGTTATTGAGTTGAAAAATCAAGCCAATGGAGATACCTTTAAAGTGAATGGGCAGAGACTGAAGCCTTACTATCAAGGAGACTCAATCGGCCAAGTGGAAGTCATTCGTCTTACCATGTAGGATGGACGACCGTTGAGCCATGCGACGTTAAACACAGCGCTTCGTGGGAGGCAACCCACGTTTTTCTTTGCTAAATGTAGTTTTGTTTATTTTGCAGATGTCTAAGTCATGTTAATTCCAGATTCGATGTGAGGATGCAAAAGTCCAGAGAAAGCGGAGTAAAATGACCTTTCCATCAGAGCATTTCAGACATATCAGGCCCCTAACACGAGTGGCCGTGTTGCATGACACGGTCCGTGTCAGGAGATGGATGAGATACAGGGAATTTGGGGCTGAAAGTCAGTGGTGTGACACGGGTGCCCGTGTCCCATGACACGGCCCGTATCACAGATATCAGGTGGATTCAAAATGTTGGCTTCAGTGGGTGCAACACAGGTGGCCGTGTCCCATGATACGGCCCGTGTCAGCCAAATTTTTTTCAACTTTTTGTAACTCCTTCTTAATTGGTGGGCCCCATCACACTTCCTATCCCATTTATAAATTATAACCTTCTCATTTACCATTACTACTTCCTCTTCTTCATCTTCTCCCCCCCTCCTTATAAAAAACCCTAAAACCACATAACTTTTCCTCTACAAACCTCCACTTTCTCTAACACCCACCCCTCAAAACCACTTCCCCTCTTCATGAAAAACGCTCTGCTCATCACCGTGGTCACTTCTATGGTGACATATTTCTCTAACTGTGACTTCCAATTTTTAGTATGTTGTGCAGGGATACATTATGCATCCTCGAAGAGATACCAGAAAAGCAGTGGCCGAAACGTCTCGCCCTCGAAAAAGAACGCACCACATGGTAAATGCTCACAACATCTTATTTGAGGAGACGGACCATCAAAATAAGTATTCGTCACTGGTCAAGCATAAGCTAATACCTACCAGGTACATCTGTAATGACACTCTTGATAATTTAGGGCTAAGAATTGAAGTGCATAGAATGTTTCATACCCTTGGAATGCTTGAGTATATGCAGTTTAAAGCGCCAACCTTTGAGCGCATAACGTTTGAGTTTCTGAGCACTTTGGACTTTCAGCTTAAGCACAGGTGGACAGGTGCTGAGGAAGAATATTTCGGTACCTTGAGATTCCATCTTTTTGATAATGATCACACTCCGACCGTGGCTGAATTGGGAGGAGTTCTAAAGCTCCCCAGTTTTGAACCTGGAGCACCCTAGAGTAATTTTAGTGCGGGAGATTTTTGGAGAGCCATCACAGGTAAATCTGATTATGTCGCGAAGGCGGCAAAGGCTTCCTACATTCATAACCCATGTTTCAGGTATGCTCAAAAAGGACTGGCGTACACACTATTTGGCAGAGGTGGCAGTACTGGGGTGGCGACACAGAAGGAGTTGCACTTGTTATATGGCATGGCTAACAAGGAGCTCATCAATGTAGCTGCCTTTGCAGCTGATCATTTGAAGTGTGTTGCGAATGCAGCTTCAGGAGAACTATTTGTGGGAGGGATGATAACCCAAATTGCGGACCACTTTGGGTACGATCCTCTTCTGATGGAGGAACGTATGATTCCAGGTAAAACTAAGATCGACTTAGCTACCCTCACCAACCAAGGTATGATAGAAGTTTTTAATAATTACTACTCTTTGGTAAGCCGTAATAGACACCTGCTAGCTTTACCGGCTCCTGATTTTATTAGCATTAAAAAAGAGACTAATTGGTTATATGAGAAACCTATGCAGGACGAGGAAGAGCCATTTGATGAATTTTGCAGGTACCGATGATGAAGAAGGAGAGCGTACTGAAGCAATCCCTATATCAACTCCTGGAGACTCACCCCACCAGGAGTCCGACTCTTGGAGCTTGACAAGAAAAGAGTGGGATTGGATGGCGAAGGATATAGGTTATCTCCAGAGCGAGCAGACGCGGCAAGGGAATGAGCAGATCCGCCAAGGGAAGATGATTGAGGAGATGCACGAGTGGATGCGGCAAATGACTCTGCATGACCAACCTCCTCAGCAATAAGCTCTGTGAGTCCCCTCATATACTAGCGCTTCAACACTGGGGACACTGTTGAGTTCAAGTGTGTGGGGTATTTATTTTTGTGTTGATTGTTTTTTTTTGTCATTTGATTTGAGTATTTTATCGTGTGTTAGTTGTCAGTTTGAAATCATGTTTGAAGATCTGTAGTAAAAACACACTGAACTTGAGCTGAGTAAAATAATTCTGATAACTATGTGGTTGAGCTGTTATGTGAGTGAGTGATGAGAAAGTATATAGAGTGCTCAGTGATAAGAACCTTGAGGAGGAAATTGGAAAAATCCTGAGATTTAGGTAGAGTTCAAACACCCTGAGTTTCCCGAGTAAGGAACGAGTCTGATGTGTAGATTTGTACCATAGTACTGTGATCTGAGAAGTATTCCCTTAGTAGTTCTTCTAGACAGTCGGGCTTAATCTATAAGAATTGTGTGGGCAAGGTTGGTCTAAAAAAAAGATAAAAAAATTCATCAAAAAGTGAGAATAAAGGCAATTAGACGACCGGTCCTTCTAAGTTGGGTAACCCTCACCCGGTTATTCAGCCCAACGGCGGTCGAACCTGAAAGCCGTCCCTTAGTGGACAAAGAAAATGTGCCAAAGAAAAAAAAATTGATCAATCTTGTGCATACAGGGAAAAATCATAAAAGCCTTAAAGTGATTGTCCGAATGAAAAGGGTTGAAAATCGAAAAATAAGACTTAAGTTCAAAGCATAGTCGGAGAGGTTACCGAAAGGAAGATTGAGGTCCGTGGTTTCACCATGGTTTAGTATTTGTGTGATACCTCTATTGATGGAGTAGTACCGAGACTAATCTTCGAGTGGCTTGGAATGAGAAACTCACGTATGAGTATCAACACTATAACTCGCAGTTCTTTTGACGGTTCATTTTTGTTGTAAAGTCTTTTGCGAGTTTTTTACTTGAGGTCAAGCAAAAGTTCAAGTTCGGGGGAGTTTGATCAGTGGGTTTCAATCGTGTATTTCAAACTGTTTCAGTCGTTTTTTTTTAATGTTTTCGTTTGCTTTCGAGTTTTTTGGTTAAGTTTTCATCTTTATTTGCATATGTCGTTGAACAAGTCATGTTTTGATGTTTTTATCATTTCATGCCACTGGTGCGTTTAATTTGGTTGTTTGTAGTGTGTTTTCAGGATAGCGAGAAGTTGGTGATCTGACATCCGTGCGAAGCCATTCCGGGTACAAAGACTGTTGTGGAAATGGAAGTCTTTGAAACAAAATCTGGGCATGTCAGCATCCTGACAGGGGTGCCCGTGTCCCATGACACGACCCGTTTCAGGACATCTGAAGTTGAAGAGTGCAACCCAAGAGTCAGCAGCCTGACACGGGTGCCCGTGTCCCATGACATTAACCGTGTCAGGGCCCTTGAAGATGAAGGACGTGCCCCCAAGAGTCAGCAGCCTAACACAGTCACCCGTGTTCAATGACACGGCCCGTGTCAGGGCTGCTGAAAGTGAAATGTGTTTATTTCGTTTTATGCTGACTGTGAAATATCTCGGAGGGTAATTTAGGCATCTCGTAGCGTAATTTGAATTTTGATATATTATAAGCTTTGGAGTTTTGAGAGGCTTCTTCTCTTTTTGGTTTTTGTTTTTTACACTTTGGAGGAGATTTCCGGAGAACAAGGATTGATCAAAAGCGGAAGCGATTGATGATCCAAGAACCCCAATCCTTATTGTAATGACTTTCTTCCTTTCATTTTTCTATGATTTTGTTTTGATTAAGAACATGATTGGCTAAACCCCTCATTGCTAGGGGGTGGTCCTAAATTGCAATGTATTGATCGGAGTTTGAATTATTTTATGAGATTTATGTTTTTTCCCCTTTTATCTTTTATTTTGCAAAGATCTTAAGGCGGATTCGTATTGGAAAATGGATTTCGATTGGCGGTTAGGTTTAGGTCTGATAAACCAATCTAATGCTTTTGCAAAATAATATTACGGTTGATATTACCTAGGAATGGTGATAACCCGTAGTAACGTGTTTGTTATGTCAGAACTATTGCTTGATGATTTTCGCGGGCAACTAAGGAATTAGTGTAGGAAAATTATCAAAGGGTTTTTCATTAAGGAATTAAGGAAAACTAATTTGGGAATTTTACATATACCAAGGTCGGGGGCATGTCTCTTAGAATAATTTTCTCCGGTCTTCACATAGAAGTTTATCCACCTCCCTAGCATTGTTCTTATTATTACTATAAACCTTTGTTTTCCTGTTTTATTTTCTGTAGTAATTCTTTTAGTTTTTATAACTTTTAAAACAACCCCAAGGTATTTTTGTTCCTTTGAATCATTAAAAACACCGTTAGTTCCTATGCAGTCCTCGAGATCGATACTCGGGAACTTTTCCCTTATTACTACATCGGTAAAAATAGTACACTTGTTATTTTTCCGATCAGCTAATGCTCTTTTGGCTCTTATACATACTGATGTATATGGACCGTTGAACATACCATCCAGAGGAGGTTTTTAATAATTTATCACATTTATTGATGATATCAGTAGATATGGTTATGTGTATTTAATGAAATGTAAATCTGAATCCTTTGAAAAGTTCAAGGAGTTCAAGAATGAAGTACAAAACCAACTAGGTGAGAATATTAAAACTCTTCGATCAGATCGAGACGATGAATATTTAAGCCTAGAGTTTAATGACTATCTCAAAGAGTGTGGGATTCTATTGTTCGCACGAAGTTTTTGTGCGAACAACCTCTGACCTCTTAATGCAGGTTTACTTGCGGGACCGGTCAAACGAGTCCCAGAACGCTTGGTTTGGGATGTATGGGAAAGTGGCGGAATGATGTTTATTTGAAATAGGCTGGGAATTATTTGTAAGTAAAACTGAAAACTAGATAAATACGTGTACAAAGGGGTGAGAAATAACTTATGTAAATGAGTAAAACAAGGCAAGAACACTTAAAGAGTTAATGACGTAAATTGCTTATAAAAGGGAAATGTGGACGCGATCATACATTTTGTAGGAGTGAAAACTCTTTTCTCGTAACGCTTTGGTACTTAGAGTGTTTTTCTTACAATATTAAAAAAACTTGCCTCTTGAAATGAAAACATGCATTGCTTTAAATAGGGAAATAAATAACTGCCATGTTGAATCTGGTGATGCTACGTGTTCACCCACAACTTTTGTAACTTCCCGCATTCTTGGATTTCAAACTCATTTCCCGCTCAAATAGTTGTCTCTTTACATGGAATTTTAGTTGACTCAGTCGACCGAAGCCATCCTGGTCGACCCAACAATCTTCCTCTTGTCGACGTCGACCATTTTCATCAACATTTTACCTAGCCGGTCGACCCATCTCTATGTCGCTGCCCTCTGGTCAAAACTTCCAGTCAACAAGATGCCCCCTCAAAACCTAGTTTCGACGGGATATTCTGTCAACCAAGAAACTGAGTGTTTTGTTCTATGGAATTTCAATCGTGTTTGGGTGTGACGCAACAAAACCCATCATTGCTTTTTGTCGATTCCTCCATATGTCATCTATAGTTTGAAGCAATGATGGTGCCTTTTTGCGTCACGATTTCCAAGACACGGCTAATCATGTTGGTCACATCCCAATGGCATGGGTCTTTGAACCACCCCCACTAACTTTCAGAATCACAATTGTTTTGCCTCTCTGTCGCTACTGCGAAAATCGGCGCCGACTAAACAGAAGAGTCGCCACCGTGCGTTATTTATCCCAACGGAGGGAAAGGAAACGCTCAAAGTAAACCTAACGCAAAGACGGGAAAGGAATGGTCATCGCAACCAAATTCTGGATTCAGGAGTCGGTTACGCAAGGGGAAGGTATTAACACCCCTCACGTCCATCGTACTCGACGGGATCCACGCTTGTTTTCTGGTACGGATTGTTATTCTATCTACTCTAGAGTTTTGGGTTAAAAAAGAAAAATAAAATGACTCGGCAAAGTATCGCACTTTATGCCTACGTATTCCCGTCTAGAACGAGAAATCAGAGTCAACGTAGTTCGCCTACCTACGGGAAAGGAGGGGAAGGTTGCTCGCTAGGATATCGCATCCTATGCCTACGTACTTCCATACAGCATGAAAGATCAGAGCAAACGTAGTTCGGGCTACGGAAGACACAAGCTTGTCTGAATGTTTTTTTTTTATCTCCTTATGAAAGGGTTTTTCTTGATTAAGAATCCAAGCGGACAAAAATGACACTTTGATTGGTTTTCAGTCTTTTATGCAAGAACTGTTTTTTATGATGTTTGCAATCTCTGACGCACTAGAGACTATGATTTGAGAATGACTACGTCGTATGTCACCCTAAGGGTAACACACCAAGCAATCAAACCACTGAAGAGTGACCCTCCAGCAACCGTTCTCAAATAGCTTAAGGCTCGTAGCTTACGACATTGATTATCCTTATTACTGTGTTTTGAAGTGTTTTAAGATAGAAGAGAAAGAAGTCTAAAAAATCCTAGGGTTTGAAAGGGAATCAAAACTACCCTAATGTTATCATGCATGGATTACAACCTAATGTCTGTCATAATTCCCTCCTCCACAGAGGAAATCAGAGATCCTAGGGGATAAACGGAAAAGAAATAACAGATATACAGTAAACAGTAAAATGCATGAGATGCAGCAGAACAAGCGAGGCAAGGGAGTCCCACTCAACCTCGAACCTGGGAAAACAATAGGCAAAGTGAAACAACTTCACTTCAAACCTAAGGGGCAATCTGAACAAGCCAACAGACAATACAGAAAAAGAAAACAAACCCAAGCCTAACTCTGACAGCAACACCAGCTCCTACAACAACAGCTCTGACAGCTACAGTTGATTAACAGCAAAAGGTTGACAGTAACATTTTCAATCAAGCTCCCATCTTTACTCTCCAATGATATTCAAGCTTCAGATAAGCTCTTATCTCCAATAATCTCCAACTTTGATAGGCACTGAACCCCAATAAACAGATAGCTTCAATCAGCAACAAAACCCTAATTTCACAGTTAACCAGCTTCGACAGGTACAAGCTTCATCTTCTCTAGTCTTCAATGCACTTCTTATCTTTAATGGGCTCCCAATCTTCACTGTAAACACTCACAGGAGAGAATCAACTAATAGATGAAGTTGGAATGTTAAGAGGCTTAATGATAACCCAGGGAAATCATTAAGATCTTATCATAGCAAGTGAGAGGTATCCTCAAGGTTCTACCCAATCAAAGCATGCTCTACATCCCTCCTAAGGAGAAATGGGACTTCTTTGGGGGACCTTATGTCATAGGATGGAATAGAGGCACAAGAAGCTCTCTATGTTTGACAGAAGAAAGCAGTCTAATATAAAGTTCTCCCTATATCTCCTATCTCCTAAGTCTTCATCAAGCATCTTCAGGCACAAGCAACTTCAAGCTCCAAGCATCATTATTTGTATTCAATCATCTCCCATGTCTTCATTAGCTCCATCAAGCAAAGCCCAAGCCCAATCACCCAATGGAAATGCCCAAAACCCAACAAACCAAACAACATCCCAAGAGGGGAACACACCAATATTACCCAACTTGCAAAAATCAAATAAAATGGAAATACTCATCATAAAATCCTATATTAATCTCTAAGGGACCCTAACTATGTACCCTATACCCCATATAAACCCCAAGGCCTAAATCAAACTAAAAACCCAAAAACTATGTGTTGAAATGCACCTATGTCAAGGTAAACCCTAATCCTAATCACCCTAAAGTTTATGGTTCAAAACTAACTAAAATTAAATCAAAAATTGTGATAAAATTCCAGGGGGAACCTAGTACTCTAATCTAACTATGGAATTGAGAATGGAATCAAAATGCGAAGTAAAATGGCTATACAAAATTCAGAAAGTACATGTACAAAATAAAAAAGGAATAAAAGCACTTATATGTAAAAAGGCACCAAAAATAGAAAAATGAATGAAATACCAATTTTATTCTTTTATAATTTTCTTGAGATCTTTATGAAAATGAGGGAAAAAATCCCATGCAAAAATATTGATTTTTGAATTTATTATGATTTTCCTAAAAACTATATGAAATAAAAGAAGATATGATGAAAATAGAAAGCCTGCGTGTCAAATAGTAAACTAAACTAGTGTAAAACTACAGATGGGCCCAGAGGGGGGTGCACATAAGAAAGCGCTACTAGGCCCATGACACTCAGAAATTAAAACGAAAAAAAGATAAGAAAATGGATAAACGTTTGGTGCAAAAAGCAGCGAATTATAGTACAAAATTGGATGGGCCTCTAACTGGGGGTGTGAGTATAACTTTTTCCCTTAAGCCCAATGTTATGCAATAAGTAATACGGTGCGTTTTGTAATCAGAACTCCTCTTCACAAGCTGAAATGAATTCGTGGCCCTTGGATCCTATTTCCAGTCAAAGTCTTATGTTCATCTAACGGTCCTAGGGTTGTCTTCAACCTTCAGACTCTGAAAGGAGGGAAAAGCCATGGATTGAATAGAGTTTGTATCTTCATCCTCTCCAAATCATATTCCTATGATTCTCCATCAAAAATCAAAATTAAAAACCCTAACTTACTCCATTTTTCACCAGCAATTCAATCATGTCATTCACAATCATTGAAACATCTTCCTCCTCAAAACACGATTGAACCAACAGAAATTGCTCAGAAATTAATTCTCACTAAACCTAAAATTGAGTGGCCTAAACTCTTCACCACTTCACCCTGATCAAATATAACTATCAAACTAAGATTCTATCATCAAGAACACAAAGATATGATCGTGAACATAAATTGTGTCATTCCACTTATTGTCTCTAAATCAAACCTAAAGCTACCAGAAAGCTTCCTATGATCATCTACATTGAATCTAGCTATTCAAAAACCCATTGAAACTACCTAAATCAAGCCATGGAGTGAATTTTACATACCTGCAATTTTGAGATGAACAGGGTGATCAAAGCTTCAAGATAAGCTTCAATAAGTTCCAGACACCTTCACCAACACCAAAGGATGCTTCTGTATGCAAAGAAAGAGATTGAAATGGCTTGGATTCTTGAATTCGATCTTGAGTTGCATATGAAAAATTCCAAAGGCTATCACACGATTCTTCATCAATCTTGCTATGGATTCTATCTGAAATCATCCACCAATGCTAGAGCAAGCTTCTGAGATCAAAAGAATGGATTGAAAGTGGTTGAAACTGTGTAACAGAATTTGACTTGCAAGAAGAAAGTTGAAAATGAAATCTCTCAAATCTCTCTCAATTCTCACCCACTCTAGCTTTGAATCACTTCTAATGTATATATAGAATGTGTTTGAAGACTCTAGAATATTCTGGATTGATCCTATGAGAAATTCAAATTCTCATGCCATGGAAATCTCATCTCATGCTTGGTTCATATCAGCTCATGTTTTAGCTTGTACAGCACTATGATTTGAGTTTAAAATGTCCTTAGATGAGATTTTGGAGGTGTTAGGATGGAATGGAGCCTTGCATTTGCCTTGAAGAGTGGTTTTGCAATTGTGCCTTAGGATGTAAGTAACCAATTTTCAAAGCAAGTCCTTGAATTAATCCTCAACTCAAAAATGTGGCAATGTCAATGTTATCAAAATGTATTTTACAATCAAATTGGTATGTCATATGGCTTGGTTTGGTTTTGTAGATCAAAAACCCCAATTTTCAACCTTGGTTCATTTAAAATTTACCCTTATTTTAGGCCATTTTTGTGACTTTGTGAAGCAAGCCATTCCAAGTTCTCATGACCTCTTATCTAGCCTAAAAACATCATTTTGAACACATCTCATGTTGATCATTTTTCCATTTGAGGAGTGGAAGATGGAGATTTTGACCTATGTTGAAAAATGGCCTGTAATTCAACTTTCCCAAAATACCCTTGGATTGCCAAGACCATAACTTAAGTTCCACAAATCCTCTTGAGGACTTCTAGTACTCAAATTAAAGCTAAGATCAATATCTACAACTTTTATGTTGGCAAAGAATCCATTTGAAAACTCATTCATGGGCAAAGGTTGCTTGGAAGTCAAGTGACTTTCACAAATAAATTTCAGTGTCCTCTGATGACCCATAACTTGCAAGAACCATAACTTGAGTTCTACAAATCTTCTTGAATACTTATAGTACTCAAATTAAAGCTAATGAGAAGATCTACAAGTTTCATGTTTACCAAGAATCCATTTGAAACTTGCATTTTGACTTATCTGGCTTGGAACTGAGGCCTAAATTAGGGGATTTTACACTGAAACCCTAATTTGGTGACTCCTCCTACTCTTGATTCTCTTTGATTTATCCTTGGCACAACACCACACATGTATCACCATATCAATTCATGAATCCCACATCCTCCCATTAAGCCTTGATGCTCTTCAATCGCTCAGTTAACCTAGGGTTGACCCAGATGAAACCCTAGTTGACTGTACTTCAACTCTGGCTCTTGTACTTGTATCAATGACTTGTCTCATCTTCAAAATGACCCTCTAGGTCTCCCATGAGCTTTGTACATACTTTCAATTCACAATTCCATACTTCAACCCCCATTGATGACCTTCTTTAGATAAGAATGGCACTTGATCTCTTATTAGATGACTTGTTATGCTATGCTATGCAAATTATTAGACTATGTACATGACTTATTATGCCAATGAAAATGCAATTGAAACATAAACCAGGTGAAATAGGTTGAGCAAATTTTAGGGTGCAACAGCTGCCTCTATTCAAACGGCTTGGACCCGACTGGGTGAAGAGCGAACGACCTTCAAACATTCGAGGTACGAGACGGTTGAATACCAAGAACCCGGAAATTTGCCAGCTGCAGAAATAAACTGCACCACTGCTTGGGGAACCCCATCCATCAATTGAACCTAATTGTTACGGTAGCAACTGATCAACCACCTGATACAGATCTGATTTCAACACTAACTGCCTTGTCAATATAGGATTAACCTGGACGACTTCACTGGGGAAGCACTTCTGTCAACAAAACATGACTCTGCCAACGATACAGGAAAATAGCTCCGCCATCGCTACAGGAAATAACACCGCCATCACTACGGGAAATAACTCTGCCACCACTACGGGAAATGCTCTGGGAAAATAACACCGCCATCACTACGGGTAAACAACACCGCCATCGCTACGGGTAATACTCTGTCACCACTACAGGAAGATAACACCGCCATCGCTATGGGTAATACTCTGTCACCACTACAGGAAAATAACACCGCCATCGCTACGGGTAATACTCTGTCACCACTACAGGAAAATAACACCGCCATCGCTACGGGTAATACTCTGTCACCACTACAGGAAAATAACACCGCCATCGCTACGGGTAATAATCTTGAATACAACTCCTCTGCCTATCTTTGCAGTAGCTAACTCCATCAATCAAATGGGTAACACATAATGGTCCAATCTTCAAACTTTTAGCGCGGGCATGGCAGAAAATCTAAGAAAGACTCTACTGGGGACTTTCTGAACCCAAACTGCCAGACACTTACTGCGACATAAGCGACAACTTTCAAAAATTGATTCACGAAGTCTTTTGATAACGACATAACAACAATCTGGAAGAAATACTCCGCTGGAGGGGTAAGAGAAACTTAAACAAGCAACTCTGTGGGGAATAATGACAAGACGAACATTATCATCTCATACTGAGATTTTTAATATTTGGTAATTGATCTGAGCAAGAGCTCCCTCCACCTGCAAGGGAAACAACACTTGAAAACAAAAGGTTAACCAACCTGGCTTATGTTTCAAAATGCGCATGTTTGAGAATGGCGTAATGCTCCGTACAGCACGGATATGCTACGAGTTTTTGGGTAGATGCAAATATGACACTATATGAAAATGCGAATGCAGGTTCAAGCTGCTGGGGAAACCCTGACAAGCTTGCTTCAACACGGCTGTTGAGAGCAAATACCACCATGTTGGGGACGAACGGGTATCATAAAGTCCTCCGGCAAAATAAATACCGGACATACAACCAAACTCCACCGGGGAGATATTAAACTTCGATTTCCACTAGGAGGAAAGAACATCCTCGGCTGGGGAGAGTAACCCAGCTGGGGAAGAAACGACTCGGCCGGGGAAACATGAACCTTCTGGGGAAACGCACTGTCTGGGCACAGCTTACAAACTCGGAGCTACCACTCCGCAGAGGATAATCCTTCTGAACCAACTATGACTTGGCTAAACACTGCGGGAATTCTCCCAGCTGGGGATTGATCATTCACATACTCGACTCTCTGGGGAGTGCAACCTCTACAGGGGATACTGATTTTGACTGGCTGGGGATATCTCTTGGACGACTTCCATAAGAATACTCTTCTAGGGAAAATAATCCGCCCTTCGGTAAGGGATAACATCATTTCAACCTCTGGGAATGAAGTGTGACTTGCGAGGGGATTAGCATCGCACAAAGTCAAGTCTTTCACCACGAGCCTCCGGCTGGGGCCACAATTTCTGATTGTCCGCTTCAAGGGAGAGAACCCTGCAAAACACAAACGAGACAAAACAAATCTATACAACCAAATCTATTCGGGTTAATGTCCGTGACATTACTTCAGTCAATTCGAAGTTTTAACAATTATCGGCAAGGGCCAGCAAAGTTATGCACATGCAAGTTCATCAAAAAAACATCGGCGTTTTCCACATACAAAACAGTAAAGCACAATCATCAAATACTGAATAACATGTTTTATTAATAACAAGCCTCTGAATATGCAAAGCTTTGTACATCGGATGCAACTCCTGAAAAGAGGAAGTTACGTACACACACATACATATATGCACAGGAAGCATAAAAATACAAATACAACTCGAATTTGTACACATGTCGGCAACATGGTGCAGACAAACATCGTGAGCTGATCCTTCTATGACTCGCCTGACTCTGGCGCTTTCCCGGTATTCAATTTTCGGAAGAGATTGTGTTAGATAAACGAACCCTCAGGTGCTCCCAACCCACTAAGCAATGCAGTATCAGACCCGGGCCGCAGTCATTTGCTTTTTTAATCCCTAACTTCTGCGTGAATCGCACTTTACGGGTTTTCAATCCACCGGGATACCCTTTTTTTCCGAAGTCGCCCAATGTAGGTTTTCGACTTCGCGGGTGTACATCTTTTCAATTTTATCCCTAACTTTTGCCCGAACCTTTTGTTCATTTTTTTTATGGTTCGCCGGGATGCCCCATTTTTGCCTGGACTCTCTTTTTACTGTCCAGCAGGTCTCTTTCAAGCAAAGTATTTTTTAACTGCGTCCGAATTCATAGGAGACGTAAAGTCTTCACCATCCATGGTAGATAGTAGCAAAGCTCCTCCAGAGAAGTCTTTTCTGACAACGTAGGGCCCTTCGTAATTCGGCGTCCATTTGCCCCTGTGATCTGTTTGTGGCGGGAGAATCCTCTTCAGCACAAGGTCACCCGTCTGAAAGCTTCGAGGGTGTATCTTCTTATCGTATGCTTTCTTCATCCGGCTTTGATACAACCGACCGTATGCGAGAGAAGCTAGCCTCTTCTCATCCATTAAGCTAAGCTGATTCAGTCTATCTTTAACCCATTCTGCCTCGTCAAGTTGGACATCTCGTAAAACCCTCAAAGAAGGAATCTCCACTTCCAACGGTAACACTGCCTCCATTCCGTATACCAAAGAAAAAGGGGTTGCCCCGGTTGACGTGCGTACCGTCGTACGATAACCGTGCAAAGCAAAAGGTAGCATCTCGTGCCAGTCTTTATATGTCACAACCATCTTCTGAACAATCTTCTTTATGTTCTTATTGGCTGCTTCAACAACGCCATTCATCTTGGGTCGGTAAGGAGAAGAATTGTGATGTTCAATCTTAAAATTCTGGCACAGCTCTTTCATCATCTTGTTATTCAAATTCGAACCGTTGTCGGTGATAATCCGCTCAGGGATTCCATATCTGTAGATAATATCCCGCTTGATAAATCTGGCGACCACTTGCTTGGTGACATTGGCATATGATGCTGCTTCCACCCATTTGGTGAAGTAATCAATTGCCACCAAGATGAATCGGTGTCCGTTTGATGCTGTAGGCCCGATCTTTCCAATCATATCAATTCCCCACATCGAGAACGGCCATGGTGAGGACATCACATTCAGAGGACTTGGAGGTACATGGAATTTG
Source organism: Lathyrus sativus (assembly GCA_963859935.3). Lineage (NCBI taxonomy): Eukaryota > Viridiplantae > Streptophyta > Magnoliopsida > Fabales > Fabaceae > Lathyrus > Lathyrus sativus. The sequence goes on from OZ012739.1 coordinate 637,491,143, forward strand.
TCCGCATAAATTTGGCATTTATGACACCTCTTTGCAAACTTGAAACAGTCTGTTTCCATAGTTAGCCAGTAATAACCTTCCCGCAGCAGCTTCCTCGTCATAGCATTCCCACCAGCATGCGTACCAAACGTACCCTCATGTATCTCTTCCATGAGCAACCTCGCCTCTTTCTCGTCTACACAGCGTAGCAACACCAAGTCGTGGTTTCTTTTGTATAGGACACCGTCAGGATTCAAATAAAAATTTCCAGCCAGTCTTCTGATCTCGACTGGATGCCCCAGCCGGATACTCCTTGTCCTTCAGGAAATTCTGGATGTCAAAGTACCAGGGTTTACCATCGAGAGCCTCGTCAATGGCAAATATGAATGCAGGCCTGTCAAGCTGAGAGATAACAATCCGGGGAGCCTCGTTCCAGAATTTAACTTTGTACATGGAAGACAATGTCGCCAGGGCGTCAGCCATTTGATTTTCTGCTCGCGGCACATGATGCAATTCCACCTTGTCAAAGAAAGGCAACAATCTCCTTGCATAATTCATATATGGTATCAAATTGGGCTGCCGTGTCTCCCATTCTCCTTTTATCTGATTCACCACCAGAGCTAAGTCTCCGTATACATCTAGATGTTTGATTCGCAAATCAATAGCTTCTTCCAGACCCATGATACAAGCCTCATATTCAGCTTCGTTATTGGTAACCGGAAAGGTCAATCGAGCAGTAAATGGGATATGCGACCCATGAGGAGTGGTAATGATTGCCCCTATTCCGCTACTATAGGAATTCACAGCTCCATCAAATATTAACTGCCATTTGGAACCCAATTCTGGTCCTTCATCCGGCAACGGTTCTTCACAATCCTTCATCTTCAGGTACATGATATCCTCGTCAGGAAAATCAAACCTCATCGATTGGTAGTCCTCAACAGGCTGCTCCGCAAGGTACTCTGACAAAACGCTACCTTTAATAGCCTTTTGCGAGACATACTGAATATCATATTCGGTTAACACCATCTGCCATCGGGCAATTCTTCCGGAGAGTGCCTGCTTCTCAAACACGTATTTGATTGGATCCATCTTTGAAATTAGCAGGGTTGTATGATTTAGCATGTATTGCCTCAAACGTTTGGCGGCCCAGGCTAGCGCACAACACGTTTTCTCGAGCATTGAGTATCTGGACTCACAGTCAGTAAACTTCTTACTCAAATAGTAGATTGCATGCTCTTTACGCCCAGTCTCGTCGTGTTGACCGAGAACACAACCCATACTTTCCTCAAGAACTGTCAAATACATAATCAAAGGTCTCCCGGCCACTGGGGGTATCAAAACAGGAGGTTCCTGCAAATATTCTTTTATCTTATCGAACGCCTTTTGACAATTTTCGTTCCAGGTCACAACCTGGTCCTTTTTCAACAACTTGAATAACGGCTCGCACCTCGCAGTTAGGTGAGATATGAACTGAGCGATATAGTTCAACTTCCCTAAAAGTCCACGTACTTCTTTTTCTGTTTTAGGCGTCATCATTTCTTGTATTGCTTTTATTTTCGCAGGATCAACCTCTATACCTTTTTTGCTCACAATAAACCCCAGCAATTTACCCGATCTCACCCCGAAGGTGCACTTGTTAGGATTCAGTCTCAGCCTGAACTTCCTAAGCCTCTTGAATAATTTCAGCAGATTAACCAAATGCTCCTCCTCTGTCTGGGATTTGGCGATCATATCATCAACATAAACCTCGATCTCTTTATGCATCATGTCATGAAAGAGAGTCGTCATAGCACGTTGATATGTTGCCCCAGCATTCTTTAACCCGAAGGGCATCACTTTGTAACAAAATGTTCCCCAGGGAGTAATGAAAGTAGTCTTCTCCATGTCTTCCGGCGCCATTTTGATTTGATTATAGCCCGAGAAGCCATCCATGAAGGAGAATACGGAGAATTTAGCAGTGTTATCCACCAGCACATCGATGTGAGGAAGTGGAAAGTCATATTTTGGGCTCGCCCTATTCAAATCACGGTAGTCTACGCACATTCTCACTTTATCGTCTTTCTTTGGTACTGGCACAATATTAGCGACCAATGAGGGATATTTTGTAACAGCTAGGAAACCAGCATCCCACTGTTTTTGAACTTCCTCCTTGATCTTCACAGCCATGTCCGGTCTAGTTCTTCGGAGTTTCTGCTTAACAGGCGGACATTCCTCTCGCAGTGGCAGACGATGAACAACCATATCCGTATCCAACCCCGGCATGTCCTCGTACGACCAAGCAAAAATATCACTGTACTCTTTGAGCATCTCAACCAACCTTTGCTTAACGTCACTTTGCAGCGCAACCCCTATACGGATGTTTCTTTCGACCTCTTCCGACTCCAAATTGATAATCTCAATGACTTCCTCATGAGGCAGAATGATTCTTTCTTCTTGTTTCAATAACCAGGTCAACTCTTCTGGTACGTCGCCATCTTCCACAATCTCTTCCTCAGCCTGAAATACCGGGTGGTCGAAGTCGTAGTGAGTCATAGGCGGTTCATAGATGTCATCTGAAATAGTAATCATGCAAAGGAAATGGTTAAATGCTTCAAAACACATACAAAGCAAATAACCACGTTGCCATTTTATTGTAAAAGATAAAAACAGGAAAAACAGGGATCACAACATTTGTATATGAAAAAACTCCTTTATTCATGATTAAACAATGTAATGTACATAACCAAATGGCCCTAAGCAAAATCACTATGCACCGGGTAGGACATAGGATTATTCAACAATTAAGAAAACAAATCATTACTATTTAGTTGTCACAGGAATAGTTTCCCGGATAGACCAATTGCAGAGACTTTGTCCTGGCACGCTTGGCTTGATCCATGCGTCCATATCACAGTCGCTATCTCCTTCCTCAGAATCGGAAACTGCATTATTAGTCCCGAAGCTCACCCCGCTTGGTGTAATGGTTATCGGCCCTCTGAACTTGGGCGTTCTCGAAGAGGATGCTGATGATGAAGGATGATATCCAAGCCCGAACCTGTCATTCTTCACGGGAATCTCCAACATCTGACCCCAGCCCTTGGTTTGGTCTGCCTGCACTAGAGCCTGAGCCTCTTTGTACGATGATACTGCCACATCTGATATCTTACTTGGTACCGGAGCTTTGTCTTTAATCTTGAGCCCTTCAAACGCTTGACAGGGTGTTTCGTGTATTTCGCCGTCGATCTCCACGTATCTGAATGAAGACAGATGGCTAACCAGAATATCTTCTTCTCCACAAACAGTGACGACACTATCCCCCACCATATACTTCAACTTTTGGTGCAACGTGGATGTGACTGCCCCGGCAGCATGAAACCATGGGCGCCCAAGAAGACAACTATATGCTGGCTGGATGTCCATTATATAGAATTCAGTTTCAAATATTTCTGGCCCCACCTGCAATGGTAATGTTATTGATCCGAAAACAGACCTCCGCGTACCATCAAATGCCCTGACCACCAAGTCACTAGGCGTACAAATGATCCCCCTGATATCCAATTTCATCATTGCTTTCTTCGGTAGCACATTCAGGGAAGATCCAGTGTCTACTAAAACATGGGACATGACCGTGCCCCGACATTCTACTGATACATGCAGTGCCATGTTATGCTCTCGCCCTCTCGGAGTCAAGTCAAAATCTGTAAAGCCCAAACTGTGCCCTGCATTAACATGCGCCATCACCCCTTCTAATTGATTAACCGAAACGTCTTGAGGAACAAATGACGTGTCTAGGATCTTCAGCAAAGCGTTCCGGTGGGCCTCGGAACATAATAGCAGTGACAAAATTGAGATCTTTGATGGCGTTTGCTGGAGGTGCTCCACGATTTTGTAATCACTTTTACGAATGAGCCTCATAAACTCCTCCACATCCTTAAGTGACGTTTCCTTTTCATTCGACGGAGAAGGACCACTCTCAGTTGCTTTGGCTTTCCCCTTTGCCAATCTTTCTGCCTCTACCTTAGGCGATGTGAAAATTCTCCCACTTCTAGTCATACCTCCTGTTCCGACAACATTATCTACAACCCTAGCGGGTTGTCCATTGACTTCAATTTTCTTACCATCGCAATATACCTCCAACCCATAAGTCCACGACACTGCTTTAGTATTCTCAAAAGGAACAGGTCCTGCTTTAGTAATTGTGATCGTTGGCCGCCTGGCGGGCACCATTATTGTTATTGTTTTCCTTGGAATCGTTACCGTAGCAACATCGTTCTGCTTTTCACATGACGCCTCTTCAGGCTTTTCAACCACGGTTCTATCAAACTGCAATGTTCCTTCATCCATCATAGCCTGAATACCCTGCTTCAACTCGTTACAACCCTCTGGCTGTATCTAACAATCCAAGCAAAATTCATCACACCCCGGGAATACACCCCCTTTTAACAACCTGCTTTTGATCTCACCCAACGGTGTCTTCAGCTCATTGACATCCGTCACCTGATTCACATTTTCCTTTGTCAGGATGGCGTTTGCCCCATGATTAGGCATAGGCTGTTGTACTATATTTGGACCCGCCTGCCCAAAGTTGATAGCATTGCTGTCCAACAAGTCTTGGACTTTATGTTTAAACGCATGACAGCCTTCAATATCGTGTCCGGGCGCCCCGGAGTGAAACTCACAGTGTTTACCAGCATCAAAGCCAAACGGAGGAGTTCCCGTTAACGGGGCCATAGTTCTCTTTTCCACCAAATTCAAACCCAACAGCGTTTGAAGAAGTTCGGCATATGTTAAAGGAGGCGTTTCAAATACTCTCCTTGGATTGCCCTCTAGGATTCTGCGTTGGGTGGGGTGTTGCATTTGTTGTTGCTGCTGTTGCGGCTGCTGCTGCTGTTGTTGTTGTTGAAAAGGGATGGTAACACTAGCGACCTGTTGATGCTGAGCATACTGACTTCGTCCTCTGCCCCGGCCCCTGCCACCAAACACGACACTAGTATCACCCTGCCGTCTACCACCGAACGCTTTTCTTGTACCTCCTGCGGGGACAGACTCACCTGCTTGGAATCTTCCAACTTTAATCCCGTCTTCGACCATCTCACCCATAAGAATCAAATCTGAAAAACTGCTCAACGGAACATTAAACAATTTTTCGTAATGTACTCTTGCTGCCATATCGCGCCATCTCTGCGCATACTCTTTAAAGCTTTCCCCGTTCTTCTGCGACAAACCTTGCCGTTGAACTCGGTTCGGTGCCAGATCACTATTATATTTATAATGCATGACAAAAGCATCTGCCAATTGCTTCCAGGTTTTGATTTGAGCGGGATCCAACCGCATGTACCATTCGAGTGACGGTCCTGACAGGCTGTCTTGAAAGAAATGCATAAGCATCCTTTCGTCATCCGAATACGCGGACATCCTTCTGTAATAAGCGTGGACATGCACCTTAGGGCAAGTGTCCCCCTTATATTTGTCGAAAGTGGGAGCTTTGAATTTCAGCGGTACCCTTAGCCCATGCACCAAGCCCATAGTAGTCATGTCTAATCCGGTAGAATTCTGATTAGCCATACCCTTCACCTGTTCTTCAAGCATTTTGATCCTCTGAGTATTGTCAACGGGTCCCTCAAATCCCATGCCTCTTCCAGAAAAGGCGTCCTCTTGACAATCTTCGCCCCAGTTCAAATTTTCATTTCCGTACCCGTTATAACCAGTGTTGCGACCAAACCCTTGCTGATTAGTCATCGGACCTTGTCCCCCATTACCATAACCTTGATTGACCCCAACATGCCCGAAACCAGTGTTGACAGGAATCAATCCAGCAACATTTCCACCATAACCCTGGTTAGCGTTACCAAAACCGTCATAGCCGAAACCCTGAGTGTTGAAGCCGAACTTTCCGCCCTGATTATCGTACTCAAACCCTTGGTCGTTATAGCCGAACCCATTGTTACCAAAACCATTACCGCCATTGTAGTTGCCACCGCCCAGATTGGCATCTCCAAATCCAACATTGTTAACAACAGTCTCATTTCTATTCCCTGTATTACCATTGCCAGCGCCAGCATCATTGTTTACAACCACAACAGGTGGGGTTACCACAGGTGGAACCACAGGCGTAGGGGGCCCATCCTCCGGAATAGTCTCAACGTGCGCAGAGTTGTGGTCATTGTTGCCATTCCCATTAGCCCGCGTCAGCAGTGGCTGTACCAAAGTCTGGAGGCTCTCCTGGCCCTTAGCAATGTTCTCCATTGCCTGCATGAACATATTCAACTTCTCGCGGATTTCCTGCATCTCAATTTGGACTTGATCCATGATTCTCTTGTAGTTGTTTCTAGTTGAGTAGCGGTGGACTCTTTGTTCGTCAATCCTGGAAAACCTGCAGACGCAGGAAATAAGATACAGATTCGAGAATACCGGTCATGCAATATGAATGCAGATGCAAATGTGTAAATATGCTACAGGTTATATTCCCTCCGATTCTAGTTTCGGAGAGAATGCCATCATGACAATGGAGTCCCTATCCAGCAAGCAAGGAATTAGAGAATCCTCATACATAAACACATGCCAAGAGGCTGAGTACAAGAGTACAATTGAATACAACTGAAGAGACCTCGGCCAACAAGCCTGGCGATGGTCCAAATATAATAACAAATAACAAAAGCAAGGCAAATATAAATCAGGCCAAATGGCGCTTTTTGACGTCTTCCAATATCCTCAGCGTCTCCGAGTGTCCTAGTCGGGAGATCAGCTCCTGTATTAGTAAAGCATGCCGCTCGGTAGTGGATCTCAGCTTTTTGGCATCGTCCTGGTAGGTTCCTTCGCCAGAACTCTCGTCAAATCTGTACCTCTTGGAACCGGCCTTCTCTTCATAACCTTTCGGCTTCTCGTCAATGTCACTTACTCTGAGCTCAGCAGCGCTCCTAAGTGATGTCTCTTCAGCAATCTTTGTGTCTTGGGCTCTGATCTGCGCCTCTAACGTGGCAATCTGCAGCTTCAATTCGTCTTCATGCTCCTTCCGCTTGGTAAGCGTGGCATTCCACAAAGATTCCCACTTGCTGAGACGGGCATAAGCTTTGCTTAGAAGTTCCTTCTTGGAAGTAAGCACCTTGCTAACACCGTTCAAGGTTATTCCCACTTTTTCTTTCTTGTTGGTCTCTTCCGTCAGCTCCGATCCTAACCTGTTAATCAATTCAGTCTGTTCCTTCACAGTGAATGTGGCTTCATTCTTCTCACGACGTAGCTGGAAGATCTCCTTCTCTAACTCCTCATTGGCTTTCTTCAGTTCCTCGTTTTCAGCCAACAACTTGTTATACTTCTCACTCTCTTCCGCAGTAGGTACCTCAATCAATGGAAGATACAGGGATTCCCCAGCAGGATAAGGCATCAAGGAAGTACTAGCTCTCTCGCGGATCCACGCCAAGTAAGGATCATAAGCTCTGCTGTTGCTCTTACCGAGCAAAGCTTTACCCCTCCTATGGATGTTAGCCCATGCATGTCTCAATCTAATTAAAACAACCGCGTCTAATAAGCCTGTGAGATATAGAGATTCCTGTATCTCCTTCTCAATAAGAGCGTCCCTCAAAGCATAACCGAACTGTCGTACCAGCAATGAAGGGTTATAGTTAATACAGCCTTTCCGCCCAATCAGGGGGACGTTCGAAAAGCCACTGCAACTATATATAATGTCAGTACCAAGCATGCTCCGATCAAACCAAATGACGTTCTCAGCAGACAGTCCCATCAACCGGGAAGGCCAATCCAAAGTATCAACAGCATCCACAAAAGGTCCTGTCTTCGGGAGCTGCCCCTGGAACCACCTGTATAAAAGAGGAAGACAGCAGGAAACATTCTTGCCACGACGTTTCTCATTCTTGTAGTGAATGGAATGGTAAACATCGCCCAAGAGAGTAGGAACTGTATTCTTCGAGGCGAGAATCAAGAAGGCGTCTGAGTCGACAAAATCTGGCACATTAGGAAACAGGACAATCCCATAGATGCAGACAACTAGAATAGCACTGAAGGCAACCCAACATCCACTCTTCGCGCACTGTGTAGCCTTCTCAACCAGGACAGACAGGTGAAAACCATAAGCTCCGTTCAGCTTGACCAAACCTCCAGGAAACTCAGAAGCGTCTAAGCTGACAATCTCAGCGAGTGTAGCTAACTCAGGCTCAACATCAACATGTATGAAGGGCATCTGGTCTAACACAGGAACTCCCAACATCGCCGAATACTCCTCCAAAGTGGGTGCCAGAATATAGTCAGGGAATAAGAAACATCTCAGCTGCGGCTCATAAAACTGCATCAAAGTATACACCCCAGTCGTCTCAAATGCTGATGGTCTGTACAACAAGCTAAGCAATCTCCCATAAGATATCCTGAACTCAGCCCTCACTTTCTCATCTGCTAGAGCAACTAAACCCAGCAAGGAACTGATATCTGGCGAATGCAACCGGTAAGCAACTGTCTTCTTCAGGGACTCCATGTCTGGCTAGAAGATATACTAGAATCAGAGGGGAATGATCACCTGCAACATAAATACATGTTAATGAAATGCAGTCATGAAAATGCACATGCATATGCAAACAAGGGATCAAGTGCAATGCTGATGGACTGGGCTGCTCTGTACTGAAGCCTGAGAACCATCAAATCTTCATCTCAAACCAAACCAACCACTCAAATGAACCTTGTAACCATATCTCACTGACAGATATAAACCAGGTATTCTGAGGTCAAAGGTTTCCTGCAAACAGACCCACCTACCCCTCACAAGTATGTACTTAACTCGCAGACGAGGTACGGCATCCTATGCGGGTTCAACGTCACAGACTTTCAAGAGCGATGATACGATACCCAGAAGGTGTGGCATCATCATCCCTTGAAGCGGCCTCACTTAGTTGAATCCTAATTGATAGGTTCCCAGAGTCGACAATCCTCGGGTCAGACAACTTGTCGAGCCCTAAGGGCCAGGCAAGAAGCATCAAAGAGAATCTCGTCCGAGCGTAAATTTTGCGGCTAGCTGGTGCGAGCTAAGCAAGCAAGCTAACCACTACTCTCTACTTCTAAGTCTATGTGTAACCTCAAGCCCAGGTCCGACTTATCTCTCAACAGATTACCCCCTCTCACAACAGTAATAACAGTATAAAGCTGATAATAAAATGCCGAAAGTAAAGACAGAAAAGTAAATCTATACAACACCCATGACGGTAAAACAAGCGCTAGGATTGACTCGCATAGGGGATATTCCGGTCCCCAGCAGAGTCGCCAGCTGTCACTACTGCGAAAATCGGCGCTGGCTGAACAGAAGAGTCGCCACCGTGCGTTATTTATCCCAACGGAGGGAAAGGAAACGCTCGAAGTAAACCTAACGCAAAGACGGGAAAGGAATGGTCATTGCAACCAAATTCTGGATTCGGGAGTCGGTTACGCAAGGGGAAGGTATTAGCACCCCTCACGTAAATCGTACTCGACGGGATCCACGCTTGTTTTCTGGTACGGATTGTTATTCTATCTACTCTAGAGTTTTGGGTTAAAAAAGAAAAATAAAATGACTCGGCAAAGTATCGCACTTTATGCCTACGTATTCCCGTCTGGAACGAGAAATCAGAGTCAACGTAGTTTGCCTACCTACGGGAAAGGAGGGGAAGGTTGCTCGCTAGGATATCGCATCCTATGCCTACGTACTTCCATACAGCATGAAAGATCAGAGCAAACGTAGTTCAGGCTACGGAAGACACAAGCTTGTCTGAATGTTTTTTTTATCTCCTTATGAAAGGGTTTTTCTTGATTAAGAATCCAAGCGGACAAAAATGACACTTTGATTGGTTTTCAGTCTTTTACGCAAGAACTGTTTTTTATGATGTTTGCAATCTCTGACGCACTAGAGACTATGATTTGAGAGTGACTACATCGTATGTCACCCTAAGGGTAACACACCAAGCAATCAAACCACTGAAGAGTGACCCTCCAGCAACCGTTCTCAAATAGCTTAAGGCTCGTAGCGTACGACATTGAATATCCTTATTACTGTGTTTTGAAGTGTTTTAAGATAGAAGAGAAAGAAGTCTAAAAAATCCTAGGGTTTGAAAGGGAATCAAAACTACCCTAATGTTATCATGCATGGATTACAACCTAATGTCTGTCATAATTCCCTCCTGCACAGAGGAAATCAGAGATCCTAGGGGATAAACGGAAAAGAAACAGCAGATATACAGTAAACAGTAAAATGCATGAGATGCAGCAGAACAAGCGAGGCAAGGGAGTCCCACTCAACCTCGAACCTGGGAAAACAATAGGCAAAGTGAAACAGCTTCACTTCAAACCTAAGGGGCAATCTGAACATGCCAACAGACAATACAGAAAAAGAAAACAAACCCAACCCTAACTCTGACAGCAACACCAGCTCCTACAGCAACAGCTCTGACAGCTACAGTTGATTAACAACAAAAGGTTGACAGTAACATTTTCAATCAAGCTCCCATCTTTACTCTCTAATGATATTCAAGCTTCAGATAAGCTCTTATCTCCAATAATCTCCAGCTTTGACAGGCACTGAACCCCAATAAACAGACAGCTTCAATCAGCAACAAAACCCTAATTTCACAGTTAACCAGCTTTGACAGGTACAAGCTTCATCTTCTCCAGTCTTCAATGCACTTCTTATCTTTAATGGGCTCCCAATCTTCACTGTAAACACTCACAGGAGAGAATCAACTAATAGATGAAGTTGGAATATTAAGAGGCTTAATGATAACCCAGGGAAATCATTAAGATCTTATCATAGCAAGTGAGAGGTATCCTCAAGGTTCTACCCAATCAAAGCATGCTCTACATCCCTCCTAAGGATAAATGGGACTTATTTGGGGGACCTTATGTCATAGGATGGAATAGAGGCACAAGAAGCTCTCTATGTTTGACAGAAGAAAGCAGTCTAATATAAAGTTCTCCCTATATCTCCTATCTCCTAAGTCTTCATCAAGCATCTTCAGGCACAAGCAACTTCAAGCTCCAAGCATCATTATTTGTATTCAATCATCTCCCATGTCTTCATTAGCTCCATCAAGCAAAGCCCAAGCCCAATCACCCAATGGAAATGCCCAAAACCCAACAAACCAAACAACATCCCAAGAGGGGAACACACCAATATTACCCAACTTGCAAAAATCAAATAAAATGGAAATACTCATCATAAAATCCTAGATTAATCTCTAAGGGACCCTAACTATGTACCCTATACCCCATATAAACCCCAAGGCCTAAATCAAACTAAAAACCCAAAAACTATGTGTTGAAATGCACCTATGTCAAGGTAAACCCTAATCCTAATCACCCTAAAGTTTATGGTTCAAAACTAACTAAAATTAAATCACAAAATTGTGATAAAATTCCAGGGGGAACCTAGTACTCTAATCTAACTATGGAAAAGAGAATGGCATCAAAATGTGAAGTAAAATGGCTATACAAAATTCAGAAAGTACATGTACAAAATAAAAAAGGAATAAAAGCACTTAAATGTAAAAATGCACCAGAAATAGAAAAATGAATGAAATACCAATTTTATTCTTTTATAATTTTCTTGAGATCTTTATGAAAATGAGGGAAAAAATCCCATGCAAAAATATTGATTTTTTAATTTATTATGATTCTCCTAAAAACTATATGAAATAAAAGAAGATATGATGAAAATAGAAAGCCTGCGTGTCAAATAGTAAACTAAACTAGTGTAAAACTACAGATGGGCCCAGAGGGGGTGCGCATAAGAAAGCACTACTAGGCCCATGACACTCAGAAATTAAAACGAAAAAAAGATAAGAAAATGGATAAACGTTTGGTGCAAAAAGCAGCGAATTATAGTACAAAATTGGATGGGCCTCTAACTGGGGGTGTGAGTATAACTTTTTCCCTTAAGCCCAATGCTATGCAATAAGTAATACGGTGCGTTTTGTAATCAGAACTCCTCTTCACAAGCTGAAATGAATTCGTGGCCCTTGGATCCTATTTCCAGTCAAAGTCTTATGTTCATCTAACGGTCCTAGGGTTGTCTTCAACCTTCAGACTCTGAAAGGAGGGAAAAGCCATGGATTGAATAGAGTTTGTATCTTTATCCTCTCCAAATCGTATTCCTCTGATTCTCCATCAAAAATCAAAATTAAAAACCCTAACTTACTCCATTTTTCACTAGCAATTCAACCATGTCATTCACAATCATTGAAACATCTTCCTCCTCAAAACACGATTGAACCATCAGAAATTGCTCAGAAATTAATTCTCACTAAACCTAAAATTGAGTGGCCTAAACTCTTCACCACTTCACCCTGATCAAATCTAACTATCAAACTAAGATTCTATCATCAAGAACACGAAGATATGATCATGAACAGAAATTGTGTCATTCCACTTATTGTCTCTAAACCAAACCTAAAGCTACCAGAAAGTTTCCTATGATCATCTACATTAAATCTAGCTATTCAAAACCCATTGAAACTACCTAAATCAAGCCATGGAGTGAAGTTTACATACCTGCAATTTTGAGATGAACAGAGTGATCAAAGCTTCAAGATAAGCTTCAATAAGTTCCAGACACCTTCACCAACACCAAAGGATGCTTCTGTATGCAAAGAAAGAGATTGAAATGGCTTGGATTCTTGAATTCGATCTTGAGTTGCAGATGAAAAATTCCAAAGGCTATCACACGATTCTTCACCAATCTTGCTATGGATTCTATCTGAAATTATCCACCAATGCTAGAGCAAGCTTCTGAGATCAAAAGAATGGATTGAAAGTGGTTGAAACTGTGTAACAGAATTTGACTTGCAAGAAGAAAGTTGAAAATGCAATCTCTTAAATCTCTCTCAATTCTCACCCACTCTAGCTCTGAATCACTTCTAATGTATATATAGAATGTGTTTGAAGACTCTAGAATCTTCTGGATTGATCCTATGAGAAATTCAAATTCTCATGCCATAAAAATCTCATCTCATGCTTGGTTCATATCAGCTCATGTTTTAGCTTGTACAACACTATGCTTTGAGTTTAAAATGTCCTTAGATGAGATTTTGGATGTGTTAGGATGGAACGGAGCCTTGCATTTGCCTTGAAGAGTGGTTTTGCAATTGTGCCTTAGGATGTAAGTAAACAATTTTCAAAGCAAGTCCTTGAATTAATCCTCAACTCAAAAATGTGGCAATGTCAATGTTATCAAAATGTATTTTACAATCAAATTGGTATGTCATATGGCTTGGTTTGGTTTTGTAGATCAAAAACCCCAATTTTCAACCTTGGTTCATTTAAAATTTACCCTTATTTTAGGCCATTTTTGTGACTTTGTGAAGCAAGCCATTCCAAGTTCTCATGACCTCTTATCTATCCTAAAAACATCATTTTGAACACATCTCATGTTGAACATTTTTCCATTTGAGGAGTGGAAGATGGAGATTTTGACCTATGTTGAAAAATGGCCTGTAATTCAACTTTCCCAAAATACCCTTGGGTTGCCAAGACCATAACTTGAGTTCCACAAATCCTCTTGAGGACTTCTAGTACTCAAATTAAATCTAAGATCAAGATATACAACTTTTATGTTGGCCAAGAATCCATTTGAAAACTCCTTCATGGGCAAAAGTTGCTTGGAAGTCAAGTGACTTTCACAGATAAATTTTAGTGTCCTCTGATGACCCATAACTTGCAAGAACCATAACTTGAGTTCTACAAATCTTCTTGAATACTTCTAGTACTCAAATTAAAGCTAATGAGAAGATCTACAAGTTTCATGTTGACCAAGAATCCATTTGAAACTTGCATTTTGACTTATCTGGCTTGGAAGTGAGGCCTAAATTAGGGGATCTTACACTGAAACCCTAATTTGGTGACTCCTCCTACTCTTGATTCTCTTTGATTTATCCTTGGAAAAACACTACACATGTATCACCATATCAATTCATGAATACTACATCCTCCCATTAAGCCTTGATGCTCTTCAATCGCTCAGTTAACCTAGGGTTGACCCAGATGAAACCCTAGTTGACTGTACTTCAACTCTGGCTCTTGTACTTGTATCAATGACTTGTCTCATCTTCAAAATGACCCTCTATGTCTCCCATGAGCTTTGTACATACTTTCAATTCACAATTCCATACTTCAACCCCCATTGATGAACTTCTTTAGATAAGAATGACACTTGATCTCTTGTTAGATGACTTGTTATGCTATGCTATGCAAATGATTAGACTATGTACATGACTTATTATGCCAATGACAATGCAATTGAAACATAAACCAGGTGAAATAGGTTGAGCAAATTTTAGGGTGCAACACTCTCCTCTTGCATGCAGCATTGCCTATAAATATCACATTTTCGCCCCTTTGTTTCTCTTTCTCCACTCTTCTCCATTTCTATTCTCTGGAAAAAAGAAACTTCTTTATCTTCAAACTTCCAAAGTTCTCCACTCCATGTTTCAATGGCTTCTTCCAATGTTTCCAAAACCCACACCACTGGGAATAATCCCATAGCCTTCGTTCTTTCTAAACCTGGTCCTCTCAAGCCTCTCCTAAATCCTACGTCAGCTGATGAAAAGGTGGTGGCTACATGGAGGTGTCAGATGGTCATCCCATTCGCCGTCTCCGGAAAGCTGCATGCTTTCCATGGGCCATATCCTGTCAACAAGCCTAGCCACGAGGAGCTATATGTGTTATTTCCTTATTTTCTATCCACCATTCCCCCTGCTTTCCAAAAAGGAGGCACTCTTGACTTAAAGTTCATGGCACCCAAAGCTCGTGCCTTTTGGTAGATACCCACCCCAGGCAATAAGAATTACATCTCCTGGCTGAACAAAGTCCAAAACAAGCACCAAGACCAATGGAAGAAAGCTAGCATCTTCGACGCCATCCAGATGTCTCGAAATGCCCACAAGGTCAACCCTTGTCTCTTGCTGGCTGCAACGTTTTTATGGGAAGGTTTGACCAACACCTTCTAATTCCTTTGTGGCATGCTGATGCCGACTCTCTTCGACATGGCGGCTATTACAGGTCTCTCCCCTCTGGGTGAGACATTTGACCCAACTTTGGAGACGGATGCCACGTTTGACTTCGACAGGGTTGGCTTCCAAAACTACATAGAAGATCACCATGACAAAGGTTCTGCTGAAGTATCAGACGAATAGCATATTACCTTCCTGAATCTTTGGCTATCTCACTATCTCTTCTTCCCTGGCTCACTACAGATGGCCAAGAGTTACATTAGCTTGGCAATCCAGATACACGAGGGTCGACAAGTTTCCTTGGGTAAATTATTGTTGTCTTCCCTTTACCACTCTTTTGGCCTGTCGGCCTTGAGAATAAAACTTCCTCATGAAACCGTCAAATCCCTGAACGTCTCAGGGCCCATGTGGTTATTGTAGCACTGACTCAATGCCACTTTTGAACATTAGATAGGTTATCCTGCGTCTGCTACCATGTAGTGTCTTGATGCGGATCATCCAGTCGAAGGCGTTTGACTTGCTTTGATGACCACACAAGAAAACCCCCAACAAAACTCTCTTTACAAAATACATCATTATGTTTGTTGAGGCGAACGTCTTTGTTCCTGGCATGGCCCTTTTCATGCACCAACAGTTTGGTCCTTCGTGGTTTAGAAACCCTTTCCCTAGTGTTTCGCCCCAAACAGTAGCCGTGTCAAATTCAGTATGGCGGGCATTCCTGAATCCTACCATGTCATCTTTTCGAATCGAGACGGGGAACAATGGCTTTGGATTTATGAATTATCAGCCTAATCTAGTGGCCCGACAATTTGGGTTAAGCCAAATGTTGCCAAAGTCTTTGGTGCAACACACCTCTGATAACATGTGGGATGGTTGATGGTTAAACTTGGCAGGTCACAAGAGCTACCTTAAATTTTCTAGGTCAACTCATCACCTTGATTTGCCAAATTTCTCCTTTCAACCGTCTTTCTACACCACTGAAGCTTTCAACGTTTGGTGGTCTGAATATCAAGACCAATGTTTCGATCATGACCTCTTTCTAGAGAATGTGGTCGACGCTTTCATCGCTCTAGAGGATGAAGCCTTGGAAAAACAATCTCTATTCCTGTTTAAAACCCCTCAAAAGCTGGTGTCTCTGAGGACCCTAAAAAGGTACCTTCTTTACTTTCCTTCAGTCTTTTAATTGTCACCATCTTATTCTGTCTACTTTTTCCCAAGGTCGAAAAAGAGAGCCACCTGTAGCATCAATCTCTACTAGGTTGACGAAGAAACCAAAAATTCTCAATCCTCAGGTATCACTTATTCCTTGGTGGCTTGTTTGGTTTAGTCTCGCCTTGTCTACTCACTGTTTTTCATTTCAGGTCACTAAAAAACCTCTGGCTACTAAAGGCGGTGCTTCTAATGAAAGTTCCTAATCCCAGGTCTTTCTTTTTGATCCGTCAAACTCTCCGCCTGCCACTCCCTTGGTCAAAAATAAAAATGCTCCTATAAATAGAACCCCTTCGAGAACAATCACTTCGATAGTGAGGCCTGTTGTTCCTGGAAACTTGACTGGAGTTTTCCCCATTGTAGCCACCAAACTCCCTTCAGCCCAAGATACAGCTGAGGTATTTTATTATCCCTATAAACATATATATTTTACTTTTCTACATAGGTGTTTTTTTACTTATGTTGTACTACTCATGACAATGCGGTCGACATGACTATTAATGCAAATGTTGATCAAACCACAACGAATGCTGACAATCCTACTGGCTCAACGCCTCTATGTAGCCCTCAAAAGGTCAATGAATTCCAGGGGACGTCGACAGAGGAGAATCCAGTAGCACAAACAAACTTTGTTGAACACACAACTGAGGCTGATAGAGATACTACAACCATTGGTGACAAAGACAATCCTGTGGTCATCCCAGCCACTGCCGAAGGTGTTTCGACTCCTCGAGGTTCAGCTGACGGTGGTCCTTCTGTTTACAAGATATCCACCCCAGCAGAAATTATGGCTATGAAGAAATCCAACCCAGCAGAAGGCTTGAAGGCTCTTCTCAAACTTTGCCAATCAACCGTGGACGCCACTCCTGCTGGTTCAACGACCACTCTTAACCCAGAGATGGATGATTCGTTCAAATTGAAACTTCAACAATTGAAGACGTTTTTATTTGAGGATAAATTCCTAGACGCGGTGGCAGAAGAGTCGGCGGTGTCTTGCGATGTTTTTAAAATCCTGGATGAACTTTCTCTCTTTAACGTGCCTCCCCCTATGGCCAAATAATTTATTGAGTTTGAGGATTTCTTTACTCAGCTGGCGAAGGACCTGTCGATGTGTAAGCAGGCCGACGCCCAAATCAGGGGGAAGATCAATGAAATGAAACGAGCGTGGTATCTTAACTCTGTTTGTGAGAAAAAACTTGAAGATTTTGAAGCCACGAAGAAGGTACGTTCTGATAAATGTCAAGCCCTCGATCAACAAATATCTGACTATCGAACCCAAATGGCGGAATTGGAGAGGAAGATTGTTGAGGTTGAGAAGCATAAGGCTTCTTTGGATTCCAATGAATGTCTGCCAGCTTAGGAGGTAATCGCCCACGAAGTATCCCAAGGGATAGCTCATGCCGAAACCGCCCTTTCACTCAAAAAGACCATCGACCAAATGTGGCAGAGGAAGTTTCTTTTGGAAAACAGGGTGGATCATGAGAGGACCCTTTTTGAAGGCTTCACGGCCAAGTTTCCTGCATAACTGTATTGTTTAAATTTTATTGATATTTTGGTTGTAATTCTATTTTGGAAAAAATTTGTAACTGTGTTAGCCTTCCACCACCGTAGGCCAATTATCAATGAACATTATTTTGGATTTGAACTTCTTATAACATAGGTCTATGTTTTTTCAAATATTTCCCATTTATCCTTGTGATTCGTTGGTCTTTACCAATCTCTCGAATCTCATATGCATTGTTGCTAAATGTTTGGGTTATTTGGAACGGTCCCTCCCAATTTGGTGACTACTTTCCTAACCTTCGATCTCGTCGGTCTATTGGCAAAATCATTTTCCATACATAGTCACTAACTGCAAAGGTCTTTTTCTTGACCTTCTTATTGTACGCCCAGGCCACGCGTGCCTTTTGGTGTAATAACCTGTCTAACGCTACCATCCTTTCTTCGTCTAAGTCCACCATTTCATCTAGCATCATGCTCCAGTATTGCTCCGACGGGATCTCATGCTGACATTGTACTCTAATTGACAATAGACAAATTTCTACTGGCAAGACATCATCATGACCGAAATTCAAACGAAATGGAGTTGTACTGGTTGATTCCTTAGGAGACGTCTGATAGGCCTACAAAATTTGATCCAATGTCTTATGCCAGCTTTTGGGTTTTTTAGCAACGTGCTTCTTAATGAGCCCAATTAACACCTTGTGGGCAGCTTCGACTTGTCCGTTTTCTTGAGCATAGTAAGGTGTCGAAGTGATCAATTTAAACCCTATCTCTTCTGTAAATTCTCGCACCTTCTGGCCAATGAATATGGAACCTTGGTCCGTCGTGATGGTTTCAGAAACCTGTATAAAACATGGTTTTGGATGAATTCAATTACAGTGTCTTGGTCTACTCTTATCAAGGGTACAACCCCTACCCACTTTGTGAAATAATCTATCCCTACAAGGATGAATTTCTACTATTTCGACGAGGCTAGTCAAATTTTCCCTATAATGTCTAATGCCCAACCACGAAAAGGCCATGGCTTAACGATGGAGTGCAATTCACTAGCTGGTACGTGTAGGACATTTGCGTGTCTTTGAAAATCTTGGCACCCTTTTGCAAAATCTATGCAATCCTTGAGCATACTTGGCCAATACATCCCTTGTCAAAATAATAGCCAATTCATTTTATGGCCAGCTTGGTGAGCCCCGCATGCCCTACTTGGACTTCCGAAATTGCTAAGTATGTGCCTGTGTTTCCTAAGCATCTGAGCAGCACCCCCTATGGCGTCTTTTTCCACAACTCGTTCCCCATTAAGACGTAACTTAAGGCTCAATACTTAGTCTTTCTATCAATCCTCCCTACTGGATTCTCCAAATACTCAACGATTGACTTCCTCTAGTCTGATGGTGATAGATCACTGATACCGAAAATGTCACAATTTCCCAATCTTGTGACTATATTCCCCGTCGGGCTGTCTATTCCTTCGGATTCTAAAAAGTCGGATGCCGATGGTAGTAATTTAGACACCACCTTCTCCTTAACTTCAATGAAGTCTCCTAGCTTTACCGCCGACACTTTGTACCCAGAGGCGATTTGTGCTAAATCGTTAGCCTCTTAATTTTCTATCCTGGGTACATGCATAACACTAACAACCTCGAAGCGTTCTAAAAGTCGTTTCGCCATCGTGAAGTACACCACAAGGTGTTATTTGACACACTTATGCTCTCACGTGATCTATTTAATCACCAGTTCAAAGTCACCATTTATTTCGATCCTCCGGGCACCTAGATCCTTGAGGATCTTGAGACCAGTGATTAAGGCTTCATACTTGGCCTCATTATTAAAACATTTTTCATCGACCCTACATTTGAATCTAGTAGGATAGTCGTGTAGGGATATTATCAAGATCCCAATGCTCATTCCATGCTTATGACTTGATCCATCGATATATAATTTCCAAGGATTCGTGTCGACCATTAAAAGCGGCGATTCGACCACTGTGTGGTCGACGATAAAGTCCGCCATTATTTGTCCTTTCATTACCCTTAGCAGGACATATGTCAAGGTGAATTCAGTCAACGCTAATGCCCACTTCCCAATTCGACTATGCAAAATAGGTTTAGACAACATATGCTTAATAATATCAAAATACAAATACACATAAACCTCAACTACTTTAATATGTTGTTTTAATTTCATACATGAGAAGTACAAGCATAGGCACAACTTTTCGATCATGGTGTACCTAGTTTCAACATCTATCGACATTCGACTAAGGTAATAAATGAGTCTTTCGACACCATAATAATCCTCTTGCGCTAACATGCTTCCTATGGTTACATCTGACGCAACGATGTACAACCTCATGCATTTATTCATACTGGGTGGAAATAAAATAGGAGGCCTTGTGAGGTATTGTTTGATGGTATCGAAGGCTTCTTGCTGCTCTTACCCCCAGTGAAAGTCACTTTCTTTCTTGACCTTGAGCAATGGCGAGAACATCTTCGTCTTTCCACTTAGATTTTATATAAACCTTCTCAGAAAGTTTATCTTCCCCAACAAAGACTGGAGTTGCTTATTCGTCGAAGGGGGCTTCAGGTCCAAAATTGCCCTGGTTTTGTTTTGGTTGATCTCGATGCCCTTCTTGTGGACTACAAATCCCAAGAAGTCCTCTGCATGTACACTAAAAGCACATTTTAGTGGATTCATTTTTAATCCATATTTCCTCATTCGTTCAAATGAGCCTCGAAGGTGGTTCAAGTGACCATCTTTCGATGAGGATTTTATGACAATGTCGTCAATGTATACCTGCATAAAATGTTCAATAAAATCATGAAATACAATATTTGTGGCTCTTTGATAAGTTGCCTCAATGTTTTCAAACCAAATGGCATCACCACCCATTCATATGTTCCCAAAGCCCTAGGGCATCAAAACATTGTTTTGGGCATATCATCTTCAGCTATGAGGATCTGGTTGTAACCAGAGTACCTATCAAGCATACTCAAATACTCAAAACCTGCTTCCGAATCGACCAATATTTCTGTCATCGGCATCTATTACTCATCCTTAGGGGTAGCATTGTTTAAATCCCTAAAGTCTATACAGACCCTCAGAGTCCCATTTTTCTTAATAATTGGGACTGTGTTTACCAACCATTCGATGTACCTTGCAGTCCTTATGAATTGGCTTTTGAGTAGTCTCTCAATCTCCTGCTTGATCTCGTGGCTACTGCTTTACTGGACTTTTTCCTGGTTGAATTGGAAGTCGGTGTTCCACCATATTCTTTGTCGCCTCATCTCCCAGGTTAACTTCTTCAAGTGGGTCATGGGCTTGCATTCTTTACAGCATGATGGATAAGCTTTTCTCAAACCCCAAAGGCTCATTGTTATAAATGCAATCGAGCCTCCGACTTTCTGAATTGTTGTTTGGCTTTGTAGGCCAATCATTTGCATATTGTTGTCGGTGTCTCCAAACATGTTCTGTTTCTTTCTTGCTTTTAATGTCGACTTTATTTTTGTTTTCAGTTAAATAGGCCAAAATTCGAGTCAAACTCTCTGACTCAGTAGTCATTTTCATCAGTTGTGGGCCACCCTGTGAGTGGAAGTTCTTCTGTAGGCGTCATTGCAGCGTCAGCAACATCCCAAACAAACTCGTAGTCAGGGTCCAAGTTCAAAACGCGACCTGTGTCAACAGAAGTATAAGATACCAACCCATCATAACAAGGTTGCACATTTGCTAGGTGTTGGTCAAAATATTTCTTGGTACCCTTTGTTTCATCCATCCTGTAATAACTCTGGTCGGCTTCGATTTTTTCAATGACATCGTCCTTCCGCCAAATGCTCGAACTTTGATGGAGTGTTGAAGGCACTGCCCCTATCCATGGATCCATTCTCGACCCAATAGAAGGTTAAAATTTGCCTTTGAGTTTATGACCATGAAGAGCTGATCGGGTAGTGGTACCCACAACTAGTTCAACTTGGACCACCCCCAAAATGTTGTTGGTTTTCTCTTCATAGTTGGATAGAACCATGTTGTGTTGTCGGAGATCAGCTTCAGTTTTTCTCTTCAAGGACAATACTTGATCTTGCTTAAAAGCTTCAATCAATAACAATGCACTCTTGCTTAAAAGCTTAGAGTGGACAACTTATAACTCAAAGACTTAGTCCAATTCACACATCAAGGTGATGAGTGTATGGCTTACAATTAACAATAACACAAGAAGCTAAAACTTATTCCTTTCGCAATGCACTCACTTAACCCTAGCTTCTCTAATCTTCAAAATAGGATTGTGGAGTCTTTATATAGTAACACTTTGAACGAGCTTGGGCTTTAGTAAAAACTACCTCTGATTTGATAAAATCAAATCAGATAATTCTTCAAATCGTTTCATAATAAACATCAAGGAAATAGAACCAAATCAAATCTGATCAAATGAAATTAACCTCCAAATCTTCTCAAAACTTTCTGCATGAAAATAGAACAAAAGATTCCACAAATTGTGCATCAGAAACTATTTTGTATAAGGAAGATTTCCATGCTGATTTGTACCACCAAAATCTCTTCTCACAAAAGCGCAAAAGGTTGTACAAATACACAACAGTCAAACCATAACATTCTCACAGAATGTTCTGTTCACAAATGCCAGGACATCATGCTTGCCATCATGAACTAAAACCCTACAACATTAAGAATAACCACCTGCAGAATGTTAAGAACATATGTCAAGACATCCTATAGGACATCTTGTGATAACACAAAGTTTTTCCAAAATTGCTACCAATCAAGAACTAACAAACTCCCCATTTGGCAAATTTTAGCTAAAACAACCAATAGATCACAAGAGCTCCTAGAAAATATCATAGAGCACAATAGCAGAAACACAGATAAATATTGCTCCCTCCCCTTCAAACCAAAGTGTAAGAAAAAAAAACAAAACTCCACCTCAACAACATCACCAGCAATAGTTAAAACCAACCTCTTCAAATCTCAGCAGCAACAACTCCTCATACTTCTTCTCCCCCTTTTTAGCCATAAATAAGGAAAATATACCAAGGGAAACAAAATAACATAGAACAATTATACATAACCAATATAGTTAAGGGTACAGTTAGAACCCAAATAATACAAGTCAAAAGCACATTAAGTGCAAGAAGAACAAATTCTGAAACAACAAACAAAACAACCATAATTCAAAAAACACCATAGCCAAGCACCATCAATTCTCTTCCTCAAACCCAGAACTGTCATCTTCATCATCAGTTGTAGACCCAGAAACATGATCACCAATCTTTTCACCAGAGACAGAAACCTCTTCATCTTCCTCTTCCCGAGCATCAACATCCTCCACATTATTTTCTTCATTCTATTCTAGACCTCTTATCAGAGCTTCCAACTTTAGTTTCCTTACAATAGCCACACTAATAACTTCTCCCAATTCCCTGCATGTCTCCTTTAATTCTGATATAACCTCATTCTTTGTAGTGGATGTCTTCTTAGAAGATGTCAAGATAATGTCTAGGACATGTCTTCCAGCAAATAACTTATAGTGGAGTGACAATACAGAGTCCCTTTTGCAGGCCACATCATTGCTTGAGAGAATTCTAGGATATAGGCTCAAAATAATCCCACAAATCAGAGACGGGAAATCAATGGGTAGCTTGACAGCATTATTGATGGCATGCTTTAAAATTTTATCAAAGATGTAACTTCCATATTCAAACTTAACCTTGGTGCCAACAGCAAAAATAAACCTTCCTAAACCAACAACAATGGTGGAAGTGTGATTGGTAGGCACCCAGTTGGCTGCACCAATCCTATGCAGGATGGCATAGTTCACACTCAGTTGGCCAGCAGACAATTTACCTTTTGAGGGCCATGCAGTAACTTGATTAGCATCTATCACCTTGCAAACTTGATTGTCAGTTACCTCCAGTTCACTAGCCTTTTCCTCATCCCTACCTAAACACCTGTTAATCAAATCAACAGAAAATTCAACACATCTTTCACTCACATACACCTTCATAAATTCCTTGCTCTTTTTGCCTGTAATGTCTTCAGAAATGTTCACAATGAACTCTTTAACTAGCATATTATAGCATTTTGAGAAACCAACCACAGTCTTTATCAGCCCAACATCAGAGATTAGCTTCATGACTTCCTTGATGTCAAGAGCATCCTTGCCTAATTCTCTCTCCAAGGTAACTCTTCTCTGGTACACAAATTTCCACTTTGCCACATTGTCAATGGAGTGGAAAAACACATTATCTAAAGGAGCAGTAGGTACAATATCTGTTGCTTTCTTTGTAGCAGATCTTTTTACAGGAGTAATGTCCTGGACATCATCCTTATCATCTTCTTCAGACTCAGTTTCTGACCTAGCCTTTCTTTTCTTAGAGAAGGGGGTGACTTTGCTCCAAGCTTTTGGGGGTCCAACAACAATTGTCTTCTTATTACTCTTAGAGGGAGATTGATCAATCACAAATTTACCTCTCCTGGTTTTCAACCTTTTGGCAATTCCAAGAGCCACATTGCTAATTAATTCATCATCAGATGGAACATTATCCAGATCTACCACATCATTAGAGTCATTAACCTTCTCCTTACTTTGATCTGAACTACCAGTTTTGTTCCCCACACTAGAGGTACCAACATCCTCATTAGCAACACCTTCCATCTTTCCTTTTTTGAGCACAGAGTTAGCTAACTTGTGCAGATTATCAGTGTTGGGGTTATTCTCAGAGTGAGACTCATCTACATCTTTTTCTTCACCTTGGCTAGCAACAGTAGTGGGAATAACATCCATACAAGACAGTGGGGTAGAAGTCTCAAGGACATTATGGCCTCCATACAGAACCTTAGCAATTAACTTCCTAATGTCTCTATCGACATAAGCACTGCCCTATTTGTTCCTATTTTCAGCTGTTGAATCAAAATGAGTATCAGAAGATTTACCTATAGGGGCCTGTTTGGAGCCGCTTGCATGTGTGGCTATGGATTTTATCACTTCAGCATTGTGGCATGGAACTATGGCAAGAGGAGCTACATCAAGCACGTCATCAAATGAGATGCTCGTAGGTTGAGCCATTGACTTAGATTCATACCTAGAGGATTTGGACGGTTGAAATATGTTTTGGAGACATCTTGAGATTTTTGTGAGTGGGAGAATGGGTTTCAAGCAGAGAATGGGGTTCAAGCAGAGGTTCTGTGAAGGTATGGGACGTGAACGGGTAGTTGGAGTGAAAAGTGTGGTTAGGGTAGCGTGTAGAAGTGACTTTAAACATGTTTTGAAATAATGAGTGATGTTGAGACATCTTTATTTTTGGAAAATACCACACCTCTTGAATGATATTTCCACTAAGCAATAATTGCTACAAATCCTCATAAACGTAAATCCCTAATTTCCCTCTTAAAATTTCAAATTGACTGGCATCCAACGCCTTAGTGAAGATATCAACAAGCTGCTTTTCTGTAGTAACATGTTCTAAAGTAATTATTTTATCTTCAACAAGCTCCCTTATAAAATGATGACGGATATCAATATGCTTGGTTCTGCTGTGTTGAATAGGATTTTTGGATATGTTTATAGCACTTAAGTTGTCACAATATAATGTCATGACATCTTGTGTGACATTATATTCAGTCAGCATTTGTTTCATCCAAACCAGTTGAGAGTAGCTACTCCCAACAACTATATACTCAGCTTCTGCAGTAGATAGAGATACACAATTTTGCTTCTTGCTGAACCATGATATGAGATTGTTCCCTAAAAAGAAGCAACCTCCTGATGTGCTTTTCCTATCATCAGCACTTCCAGCCCAATCAGCATCACAACATCCAGACAACACACAACCAAATCCATGAGTGTATAGTATTCCATACTTGTTCCATTAATACACTTCAGAATCCTCTTGACTTGATTGATATGACTCACTTTGGATTCAGGTTGATATCTAGCACATACACCTACAACAAAGGCAATGTCAGGCCTGCTTGCTGTAAGATATAACAAGCTCCCTATCATACTTCTATAGAGACTTTGATCCACATTAACACCCTTTTCATCTTTAACAACTTAAGATGGGTAGGCGCAGGTGCTCTCTTGTGACTGATATTCTCCATCCCAAACTTCTTAACTATATTCTTGGCATATTTACTCTGATATAAGAATATAGAATATTCCATGTGTTTGACTTGCAACCCAAGAAAATAGGTTAATTCAAGAACAAGGTTCATTTCAAATTCTGACTGCATTTGCTGGACAAAATGTTGAACCATCTCATCAGACATCCCACCAAACACAATATCATCAACATATATTTGAGCAATCATGAGTTTTCCTCCTTCTTCCTTGACAAACAATGTCTTATCTATGCCACCTTTTCTGTATCCATTATCAACAAGGAATTCTGTTAGTCTCACATACCAAGCTCTAAGAGCTTGCTTCAGTCTATACAGAGCTTTCTTCAACTTAAAAACATGATTGGGAAAAGTTGGATCAATGAATCCCTTAGGTAAGTCCATATAGACTTCCTCATTTAGGTATCCATTTAAGAAGGCACTCTTAACATCCATCTGAAGCAGCTTAATTTTCAGAATGCAGGCAACTCTCAGAAGTAATCTGATAGATTCAAGGTGAGTTACAGGAGCAAAAGTTTCATCAAAGTCAACCCCTTCAATCTGAGTGTATCCATGTGCAACCAGTCTGGCTTTGTTTCTAGTGACCACTCCTTTTTCATCAGACTTATTTTTGTAAACCCATTTTGTTCCAATCACATTTGTTCCTTCAGGCCTTGGAACAAGATCCCATACTTCATTTCTCTTGAATTGCCCTAGCTCTTCTTGCATGGCATTTATCCAGAATTCATCAATTAATGGTTCTTTGATATTTTTTGGATCAATTTTAGACACAAAACAAGAGCTTGAAATGACTTCTCTGGATCTAGTAGTAACCCCCTTATTTAGATCACCTATGATAAGATCCATAGGATGGTCTTTCTAAATTCTGGTAGAGGGTCTTTTGTTAACTAGTTCAGGTTCTGTATTGGCAGAATTGGGATCAATGTCTTTGTTGGCAGACTCTATTGAGGTATCAAGGGATGTTTCAACATCTTCAAGGACATCAGTCTCCTTATGCACATTGTTGCACCCTAAAATTTGACCAACCGGGTCTCGTATCTGGCTCGATGTTTCGACGCATGACCGCATTCGCATCTGCATATCGCATACAGGACATTTTTCATTTGTTTTGATTTTATCGGGATCACAGCTCTCGTCTCGTGTCTCAGGTGTTTTTAATCAGTTTAGATAGATAAAATCGTGTTTTTGAGTACGTTTCGGTGTCTGTTTATTTTTACCGGCTATTTTGGTGCGCTCTCGCGGTGTTATGTGTCGTTCGGTGCTTATTTTGTTCCTCTGGGAATTATTGTGATTTTTCTGGATTTTATTGGCTATTTTTAGGGTTTAAATAGATTTTTAACCATTTTAGGATAATATAGAATTTTATAGAAATAAATAGCATTTTTCATTTTAGAATATTAATGGTTTTTTAATAGCTTTTAAATCATTTTATAGAATATTAATAGATTTTTCTTTTAGAATATTAATTGAATTTTTGAATATATTGTTAGATATAGAATATTATTAGTTTTTAATAGTTTTAATATTTTTTTAATCATTTTTAGAGTATAATAGGATTTAATAGGATATTAATAGTTTTTAAAAATAGTTTTAATAGCTTTTTGATCATTTTAATAAATAATATAGTTTTTCATAGGATTTAAGATAGGCTTGTTAGAGATTAAATAGAAGTTTAATTAGTGGAGTTATTAGCTTAATCTTAGATTAGAGAATTATTAGAGTTGTTAGAAATTAATTGAAATTAATCATTTTGTTTAGTTGGTAATTAGGATTTATAGAAATTAATTAGATTAGTTTTCAGATTTAATTAATGGAGTATTAGTTAGCTAATTAGGTTAGTTTTTAGTTAGGGATAATTGGTCTAATCATTTTCATTAAAATAGATTTAATCCATTGTTAATCATTTTATGCAGTTTTTTGGGTTTTCATTTTCAATTTTCGTTTGGGGCAGAGTGGGGTGGAGGCCCAGTTTTGTCAAATTTGCAGGGCCCAGTTTTCCCAGTTCAGGTTGTATCCATTCAGTCCAGAATTCACTTCAGCGAAGCATCTAGAAGAGTCCAGAGAAAATGCATCCAGTATAAAGACTCATCGTCCACGTGTAAGCAAAAGGGGACGCCACATATTTACCACAATCCATGCATGCGTGACAACGCAACATCCCACTATCTCACTCCCACTCCACGTGTTTCACTACCACACTTCCCTCTGAGCCACTTGTCGCCACCTGAAGCTCACCGGTTGCATGGCCGGCGGCCATGCAACCACCGCCACTACCAGATTCCGACCGCCCTAACTAACTTCCAACCTACTCCGACCACCGTAAAATTTCGCCGGAGATCATTTCATCCAGAAATTCATATTCATCAATTTCTTCTCCGATCATCATTGCAGAATCCA
Organism: Lathyrus sativus; assembly: GCA_963859935.3. Lineage (NCBI taxonomy): Eukaryota > Viridiplantae > Streptophyta > Magnoliopsida > Fabales > Fabaceae > Lathyrus > Lathyrus sativus. The sequence continues at coordinate 637,519,309 of OZ012739.1, forward strand.
CCTTCTCTGATCATCATCAACATCATCAATTCATCTTCTTCCCAGAACAGTCTTCCTCCGTCTAGATCCACATGCAAGATTTTTCAGAAACTTCAAGACTCCTTCGATCTTTCATCATCACGATCTCCAGATTCTTTCATCAAAACTCCCAAGAACTTCATCGCGTTCTTCAACCTTTCTAGATTTCCTTAAGAGTTTCGTCATTCTTCATCAATGTTCATCACCAACTTTTCCAGCGAACCACCAAGACTCATACCCGATGGTCAACAATCTTCAACCGAAAGCTTAAGACCTTCGCACGCATGTTTGTATCTTATCACCAAACTTTCAAGATCTTCGCTCGAACACTCCGTCAGCAAGATCTCCTTCATCATAGCAATGAGAGCTTCAAGAACGCCTTCATCGTGAATCAAGAGCACTCTCAGATCTCCAGGTTTTTTTGTTGACGCTTTTATCCACGAACAAGTTATATGCATCGCCGTCTTCATCCATGACTTCAACATACGAGCATATCCATCTCCACGAACATGGATCCTTCATCTTCTTCGTTTTGCAAATATCACCGGCAATAGTTCTTCGTCAAGAACCTTCTTCTTCAGAGACCTTCAACCTTTCTGAAAAGTGAATTGCATCTGGATTAGTGTCGTGTGCGTGGTTATGTTGGTGGTGTTTTCGATTGTTAGAGTAACGGGACGTAAGGTGGTTGGTTGCGTTGGAGACAGTTTGAACGAATGGAGATAGTTCAGAAAGAACGAAAGAGAAACGGCGTTGGTTTGTGCGTGAACAGTGGCAGCGGAACTAGGGTTTGTCTGTTTTGTTGTGAAGAGAGTTGGATCACGCGTGATGGGCCCAGCTAAGCCCATCGTTTTCTGATACACCTCCGTTTGTGTCTGGTGAACCCCCTTTGTGCGTGTGTGATCCTGGATTGGGCTAGGCCCATAGAGGTTTCGTCCATACACACAGCATTCTGGCCAGCACCTCCCCATCCGTTTTTTTTACAGTACCAGCTGCTGGGCTGGGCCCAACTCATTTGTTTTTTTATTTTCTTATTTTTGCTTAATCACACCCCAGCTGGGCTATGCCCCCCCCCCCCCCCCCCCCGTTCTCTTTTTCATATTTTTGTTTTATTTCACCTTGTAAAAAAGAAAAATATATCAAAAAATAATATTGTGAAAAAAAAAAAGAGAAAAAGAAATAAAAGAAAAAGAGAGAAAATAATAAAAAGAAATATGAGAAAAATATAGAAAAAAATATGAAAAAAATAGAGAAAAATAAAGAGAAAAATATATTGAAAAAATATGAAAAATATATGAAAAATATTTTGAAAGAAGGGAGAAAATAGTTGAAAAGAAAAGAAGGAAAAAGAGAAAAAATATTAGTGTAGACTTAATATTTTTTTAAGTACATTTTCTTTTAGGATATATTTTCATAGAGATTATTTTACGATTTTAGGATAGTTTAAACGTCCAATTGTTAGGGGACTTTTCCATTCGATTTTTCAGGATAGGATAAGATAGTATCTCCTAGGAGATTATTTTTCAGTATGCAAGCATTGTAATCATTTTTCAGAATGTTAATAAAACGAGATTTGAGCTGTGGTCCCGAAGTAGCCGAACTACAGCTGCTCTGATTTCTCGTACCAGGCGAGAATATGTAGGCATAGGATGCGATATCCTAGCGAGCACACTAACAATTAACCTTTTGTTCTCTCGCTGCTGTGCGATCGAGACTTTCCCGCTGACGACTAATTGATTACCCTTTTTCTCTCTTGCCCCAGTGCATTTGAGACCAAGCCGTAGTTTTGCCCATAGGTTCCCGACCTTTGAAACCAGTTGATTTTTCTCACTGCTGTATGAGAATACCCTGTTTAGCCGTAGTTAGCCTGAACTACGTAAAGCTCTGATCTTCCATGCAGTGTGGAAGTACGTAGGCACAAGACGCGAGGTCTTGGCGAGCCAATTTCCCCGTAGTCCCGAACTACGTTGACTCTGACTTTCTCTCTTGAGAATACGTAGGCATAGAGTGCGACGCTCTATCGAGTCAATTCCTTCCTGTTTAGATTTAGCAGCCGTAGATAGATTGTTTTGCATCCTTTAGACAACCCAAGCAAGCGTGGATCCCGTCGAGTACGACGGACGTGAGGGGTGCTAATACCTTCGCCTTGCGTAACCGACTCCCGAACCCAGGTTTTGGTTGCGATGACCATTCCTTTCCCCATTTTTTGTGAGGTTTACTCTGAGCGTTTCCTTTCCCTCCGTTGGGATAAATAACGCACGGTGGCGACTCTTCTGTCAGCCGGCGCCGATTTTCGCAGTAGCGACAGTTGGCGACTCTGCTGGGGAGTACGATAGTTCCCTATGCGAGTATCTGTTGGGGATCCAACGTCCCCTGGCTGCTAAGGATTGCGATAGTCCTTATGCATGTGGGATCCAACGTCCCCTAAGAGAGAGTAAATCCTAGCGCTTGTTTGCTTGGCTATTGGGGCTTATTTATCGATATTATCTGTTGCTGTTGGGGTGTTACGGGTGTTCTATGATGAGAGATAAGCCGGACCTGGGCTTGGAGTGCACCTTAGACTTAGAGTAGAGATTAGTGGGGGCGTACCGGCTTTGCTTGTACTAGTGTCCCGCGAAATCTACACTCGGACGAGGTTCTTCTGGTTGACTTCTTTTTCTACCCTTTGGGTCGAGGGGGTTGTTTGGTCAGTTGGATTGTCGACTCCGGGAACCGATCATTTGGAAGTTAGCTAAGTGAGGCCTCTTCAAGACTTGATGATGCCACTCCTTCTGGGAATCGTATCGTCAGTCTTGAAAGTCTGTGACGCTGACGACCGCATAGGATGCCGTACCTTGTCAGATATAGGTCCATACCTGTGAGTGGGGGGGTTTTTTGTGCAGGAAACTTGACTTCCAACCTACCCTTTATTCTGGTCTTCTCTTCAGAGCAACCGTACTCCGTCAGCAGCGCAGTAGTATTCAGAGATTTGTGTGGGGGCTGTGATCCCGTTGTTTGCTGCATCTTGCATATCATCTGCATATCCGTGTTGCATTGCATATCATCCTCCAATTAGCCAGAGTTCTGATCCAACCTTTGTTTCCTGAAGGTGATTACCCGAAGTTTGGATTGAGCAGTTGTTGATTGTCCGAAGACCGACCTAGGGGTTGAGTAGATTTGAGCAGAATCGAGCATTGAAGTCAGCTGAAGACTATTGGTATCCATGTCTGAAGGCAATTTCCAGTCTCCTAACACCTTGACAGGGTTTACTATGGCGTCCAACCCTCTGTATGATTCTATGGAAGACTTCCCGCAAGTGAACAACGTTACTGCAGACCAAGTTGTACAACCTTCTGTTGAGAACCGAGGTCGGCATGAGCAGTTTGTTCCCCGAAATGAGATTCCTCCTCCTGTCAACAATCAAGGTGTTGCTTTCCCTGTGATGAATTACCGAAGAGATATTCCAATGGTCGGGATGGTAGATCCAAGAGCTCTTGACAAGGATAGAAGACTTCGAGCATTGGAAGAAGGATTGAAAGCTTTGAAAGCCAAAGATGCTGTTAACCTGGATGCTGTAGGCATGTGTTTGGTTCCCGACCTGGTGTTGCCTTACAAGTTCAAAGTGCCGAAATTTGAGAAGTACACGGGAGATAGCTGTCCGAAGCTGCATTTGATGATGTTCTGTCGAAGGATGACTGCGTTTGCGCGAGATGACAAATTGATGATCCATTGCTTTCAAGATAGTCTGACTGGGGCATCTTTGAGGTGGTATATGCAGTTAGAGAGAAATCAGATTCAATCATGGATGGATTTAGCCAGAGCTTTTCTGAAGCAGTACGATTATAACCTAGACATTGCTCCTTATCGCATGCATTTGCAAGAGTTGTCTCAAGAGAACAATGAGCCTATCAGGAAGTATGCTCAAAGATGGAGAGAGTTTGCTGCTAGAGTGCGTCCACCGCTGTTAGACCAAGAGCTGGCAAGCATGTTTGTGGATTCCCTACAAGATCCGTACTTCAAAAGATTGCTCGGACTTCCAATAAGTTTCTCTGACGTGGTAGCATTAGGAGAGCGCCTTGAGTATGCCATAAGAATTTGGAAAATTTAGATTACTTCATATGATCAAGCTGGTGAAACTGAATATCCTTATGACTATCAGAGTGAAGAAGAAGTTGTGATCGATGCAGTCATGCCAAAGGTTGAATATCCTCGAAGCGAATCAGTGAATTTTGTTGGTTCTTCACCTTATCAGAGATCAGTACCTCCCGTGGCTTGTTATACTGAACAGACAGTCGTGCCTGGGGCACCCTATCAGGAATCTTATGTCGCTTCCATTGCAGAGCAGCGAACTCGTGGTCGAGGTTATCAGACTCAGCGTCAGAATCAGAACAAACCTCGTAACAACTTGGAACGAAGGAAAGCTCCTTTTCACCCAGTGCCTATGCCGTATAGCCAGTTGCTACCATCTTTGATCCAGAAGTCTTTGGTGGAACCTAAAGCTCTTAAGCCAGTTCCAAAACCTTACCCTCCTGGGTACAATCCCCACGTTCAGTGTGGTTATCATGGTGGCTCTCCAGGGCATTCAACGGAAGATTGTAAAGCGTTTCAGGCGAAAGTACAGCAGTTGATTGACCAGGATCGCATTTCCTTTCGAGAAGGGTTTCTGTTTGTTCATCCCAACCGCTCAGCTGTCTAAGCTCGTAGACTCGGAAAGTATTCCCCAGCAAAAGCCAGTGATTCAGACAGGCAGGCGCCTCAGCATTGGCAGTCCTCAGACTTTTATATCATTTGCATTTGTAGTTTCTTTTCTGTTAGTTACTACCTGCTTTTAAACATTATATGTTTCGAATGGTGATAATAATAAAGTGACTATGCATTTTTCTGAATTAATCATGTCGCTGTCGCTCATTTACTGCATTGCACTAACACTTGCATTTTATTCACCCCACCTTATCCATGTGACTAGCAAAGATTAGAGGGAGGATGACGAAACTAAACTCATAACCGATGATCGTATGCTTTCAGATAAGACCGTACCGATGACGTACAAGGCATTGTTTCCATTCCCCAAACACTGGAGATATAAGGAGTTAGTCCCTTGTTAACCACTTCGAGCCAGGAAGTAGAAGTTTTTTTTCGGACTTTTAAACCCTCACATCTTAACCCGGGGCAGGGTAGTTGTCAGTTAACTTGACCGAGCATTCAAGTCTTACAGAGGAGTGTTGTCTTTCAAGGACCAATCAGTTTATACCTTTCAAGAGGTCAAACCTCACCCATCAGAAGTGAGACAGTTACAATCCTTTCGGAGCAATTGAGACAACCAGTGTCACACGACTTTGTTCCAAAAGAAAGAAAGAAAGAAAGCCCGCTAAGTAAAAAGAAAGAAAAGCTAGAAAGCTAATACTTAGGCAAAAAATCAGGGCATCCCGCTGGACTTCAAAAGAAAACGAAAAATCGAAAAGAACTCAAAAGGAGTCAGTCCAGGCAAAAATTAGGGAATCAAAAGAATGAAAAAGAAGGGATAAAAAGAAATTTTTCCCCAGCGAATCACAAAGTCGTGTACACAGACACCAAAAGCGAAGAAGGAGTAGCTGTCACTCCAGAAAAGCATTATGAATTCCTTAGCTATGGTCCTTACCATTCAGCATACCTCTCGAAGAGGCGAGCGCTTGTGCCAGGTTAACTGAACCTTAGGATCGGAGATCATCACGTAGAAGGGGTGGGTACAAATCAAAATTTGAGCCAAATATCCTTTGTTTCACGAACCGTGAACCCGACCACGATACAACCCTTAAAAGACCTAATTGAGGTAGGGTTAGTCTGAAGCGCATTACGATAAGGTTGAGTAACCTGACTCCTTCATGACTTGTTAGTCACATCCTTGTTGTATTTTTCACTGACCACGTAAGCACTACGTTTGAACCCTGTTTCATTCGTCACTCATAATCATTGCATGTAAATGAGTGACAGCTCAATTTTTTTCAAAATCTGCATAAACACGGCATTAAGGTTACCATTCGTGAACAGACGATTCTAATTGCAGGTTAGTAGTTGACATGAAAGAAATTCCACCAGGGAGTAATCGAACAGGACTGAGTAATTCAGCAGTCTGAACCAGAATGGTGTATGTTGTGAAGCCCAATGAATCAGGGGCATTATCTTCCAGTAAGTTCGGAATCAGTCAGTCTGAGGACAAGTCCCGAAGCTTCAGTTGATCAGGGGCATTTTGTTTGAAAAGCAGTTAATCAGAAATGAGTTTTCTCGAGAGCCAATCAGGGGCAATCATTCAGGACGCTGAGATTTGAAAGCAGATACTTCAGGTGGATAATCAGATCAGGTTCAGTCGCTAGAACGCTCATTCAGGGGCAAGTCATCGCAGAGAGTGTTGAAACCAACTGGGTTGACAGGGGTCTAATGGAGATTGAATTCTGTGGTTGTACAGATACCGGGGCAAATATTACCGAAGTCGTCTCATAGAGAGTTGTTCAGAGCAGTATTCCCAAGAGTTGGATTGGGACAAGTTGAATTGTACTGGGGCAAGTTTGTCAAGCCAGTCTTTCTATCCCCAGCTGAGTGTACTGGGGCAAGTAGTTCAAACCAGTCTGTTTATCCCTAGCCGGAGTTGAGTATCGGGGGATCATGTCAATACCCTTATCAAAAAACCTGAACCTTTCAAGTAAGAAAGGCCTTGCTGTCGTTGGATCATTATCCTGCAGTTTAAACCTGTTACGTGTCAGTAACCAGTCGTTTCCAAAGTCCAGTTCTCGCCTGGCAAACCGGTAACCAGTTCTCGTCTGGCCTACCCTATCGTAAGCATCAGTTCCCGTCTGGTGCAGTTTATCATAAACATCAGTTCCCGTCTGGTGTAGTTTATTGAAACCAGTTCTCGTCTGGTCACCGTTTCTTCAAGTGTTATACCAGTTCTCGTCTGGTGTACGTCAGCTTTCATCCAGTTCTCGCCTGGTTGTCTATGCCTCAGTCTGTTATTCCAGTCAGCCCCGTCTGATGTTCAAAACACAAAAATCAATGTTTGTTCAATTTTCCTAACCTATCAGTTCTCGTCTGGTAGCCTACCTTTGAATGCTAGTTCTCGTCTAGTATTTCCCTATCTTCCACTATGTACATAGTCCATGTTTATCCTAAACCAGAAAACAAAAACCTAAAGGTATCTGACACAGTAATTCCCAATGACTCGCATGGCGTCAGGTTCCCCGATACGAAGCTCGACGGATACCAGTGCTCCGAGTAATGTTTGAGTTCCTTGCGGATGTTGTTAAATCAGAATTGCCGCTCTTCAGCAGATGAAAGTTGCTTATTTTCCCCGGAAGAGTCGAGATTGTATTGTTATCCCGCATCATAGTAGGATCGGGAGTATCCTCAGCGGATTAAGATTGATATCCTTGATAGTAGGGGCATTTCCAGCAGTAAGCCGTTTACAATCAATCCCAGTTTGGGTCAATCCCCGCAGAGTACAATCAGTTGTCAATGGTTTGAAGAAAGCATCCCCGAGCAGAGTTGTTTTTCTTTCCCCAATGAAGTCGCCAAGCAGGGTTGCCTTTTCATTTCTCCAGCAGGACGGTTATCCCAGCAGATTTGGTTTCCCGTTTCCAGCATTTATTTTGCTGAGGTAATTCTGTGGCTTCAGTTCATCCTCAGTAGAGTTGACGTTTCCTTCGGCATTTATTTTGCCAAGCAGTGTTCAGACCTGGTGTTCTCTGGCAGCTCGAGCCTGCATTAGCATTTGCATATATCGTCATAGCATTTATACAAACATAGTATATCCACGCCGTCTGGGCATCACATTTAAAAAAAAAAAACAGAACGCATAGCATATTCATATCATATAGGACATCGCATCATTTCAAGCATACGCATGTCGAAACATGGACCAGGATGGTTACCTATTGGATTTCGAATTTGTTCACCTGCAGAGTTGTATGGTTCAGCTTCTCGTCTTCCTCAGCGGAGTGATTCTTCGTCTGGTTATTACGTCAGCACTGGAAAGAAAAAACAACAACAAGGAGAGATTGACATATATCAAGCTTTTCTGAAGCTGCCGCCTTCGTCAGAATAGGTGCCAGGCAGTTCAATTCAGAATTCCCCAAGAGAGTTTCCTCAGGTTCGCCGTGAACCATGAGTCGACAGAAAAAAATCCCATGACAGATGGGAAGGTGTTTGCTTTGCGAAGCATTATTCCAATACTTGTGGCGTCACACAGGTGTTGGCAAGGAGAAGAAAATTTTATCAGAAAATTGACCAGTTGTTGCCGTGACAACCAGACTTCAGTTCATTAGAAGCTATTTCTCAAGCAACTTTGCAGTATATTCCCGCGGTTGGCAAATTTCAGGGTTCCATTTGTATTCAACCGTCATCTACCTTGAATGTTTGAAGGCTGAGCGCTCTTCACCCATCCAGGTCGAAGTCGCTTGAATAGGGGCAGCTGTTGCACCCTAAAATTTGACCAATCGGGTCTCATATCTGGCTCGATGTTTCGACGCATGACCGCATTCGCATCTGCATATCGCATACAGGACATTTTTCATTTGTTTTGATTTTATCGGGATCACAGCTCTCGTCTCGTGTCTCAGGTGTTTTTAATCAGTTTAGATAGATAGAATCGTGTTTTTGAGTACGTTTCGGTGTCTGTTTATTTTTACCGGCTATTTTGGTGCGCTCTCGCGGTGTTATGTGTCGTTCGGTGCTTATTTTGTTCCTCTGGGAATTATTGTGATTTTTCTGGATTTTATTGGCTATTTTTAGGGTTTAAATAGATTTTTAACCATTTTAGGATAATATAGAATTTTATAGAAATAAATAGCATTTTTCATTTTAGAATATTAATGGTTTTTTTAATAGCTTTTAAATCATTTTATAGAATATTAATAGATTTTTCTTTTAGAATATTAATTGAATTTTTGAATATATTGTTAGATATAGAATATTATTAGTTTTTAATAGTTTTAATATTTTTTAATCATTTTTAGAGTATAATAGGATTTAATAGGATATTAATAGTTTTTAAAAATAGTTTTAATAGCTTTTTGATCATTTTAATAAATAATATAGTTTTTCATAGGATTTAAGATAGGCTTGTTAGAGATTAAATAGAAGTTTAATTAGTGGAGTTATTAGCTTAATCTTAGATTAGAGAATTATTAGAGTTGTTAGAAATTAATTGAAATTAATCATTTTGTTTAGTTGGTAATTAGGATTTATAGAAATTAATTAGATTAGTTTTCAGATTTAATTAATGGAGTATTAGTTAGTTAATTAGGTTAGTTTTTAGTTAGGGATAATTGGTCTAATCATTTTCATTAAAATAGATTTAATCCATTGTTAATCATTTTATGCAGTTTTTTGGGTTTTCATTTTCAATTTTCGTTTGGGCCAGAGTGGGGTGGAGGCCCAGTTTTGTCAAATTTGCAGGGCCCAGTTTTCCCAGTTCAGGTTGTATCCATTCAGTCCAGAATTCACTTCAGCGAAGCATCTAGAAGAGTCCAGAGAAAATGCATCCAGTATAAAGACTCATCGTCCACGTGTAAGCAAAAGGGGACGCCACATATTTACCACAATCCATGCATGCGTGACAACGCAGCATCCCACTATCTCACTCCCACTCCACGTGTTTCACTACCACACTTCCCTCTGAGCCACTTGTCGCCACCTGAAGCTCACCGGTTGCATGGCCGGCGGCCATGCAACCACCGCCACTACCAGATTCCGACCGCCCTAACTAACTTCCAACCTACTCCGGCCACCGTAAAATTTCGCCGGAGATCATTTCATCCAGAAATTCATATTCATCAATTTCTTCTCCGATCATCATTGCAGAATCCACCTTCTCTGATCATCATCAACATCATCAATTCATCTTCTTCCCAGAACAGTCTTCCTCCGTCTAGATCCACATGCAAGATTTTTCAGAAACTTCAAGACTCCTTCGATCTTTCATCGTCACGATCTCCAGATTCTTTCATCAAAACTCCCAAGAACTTCATCGCGTTCTTCAACCTTTCCAGATTTCCTTAAGAGTTTCGTCGTTCTTCATCAATGTTCATCACCAACTTTTCCAGCGAACCACCAAGACTCATACCCGATGGTCAACAATCTTCAACCGGAAGCTTAAGACCTTCGCACGCATGTTTGTATCTTATCACCAAACTTTCAAGATCTTCACTCGAACACTCCGTCAGCAAGATCTCCTTCATCATAGCAATGAGAGCTTCAAGAACGCCTTCATCGTGAATCAAGAGCACTCTCAGATCTCCAGGTTTTTTTGTTGACGCTTTTATCCACGAACAAGTTATATGCATCGCCGTCTTCATCCATGACTTCAACATACGAGCATATCCATCTCCACGAACATGGATCCTTCATCTTCTTCGTTTTGCAAATATCACCGGCAATAGTTCTTCGTCAAGAACCTTCTTCTTCAGAGACCTTCAACCTTTCTGAAAAGTGAATTGCATCTGGATTAGTGTCGTGTGCGTGGTTATGTTGGTGGTGTTTTCGATTGTTAGAGTAACGGGACGTAAGGTGGTTGGTTGCGTTGGAGACAGTTTGAACGAAGGGAGATAGTTCAGAAAGAACGAAAGAGAAACGGCGTTGGTTTGTGCGTGAACAGTGGCAGCGGAACTAGGGTTTGTCTGTTTTGTTGTGAAGAGAGTTGGATCACGCGTGATGGGCCCAGCTAAGCCCATCGTTTTCTGATACACCTCCGTTTGTGTCTGGTGAACCCTCTTTGTGCGTGTGTGATCCTGGATTGGGCTGGGCCCATAGAGGTTTCGTCCATACACACAGCATTCTGGCCAGCACCTCCCCATCCGTTTTTTTTGCAGTACCAGCTGCTGGGCTGGGCCCAACTCATTTGTTTTTTTATTTTCTTATTTTTGCTTAATCACACCCCAGCTGGGCTATGCCCCCCCCCCCCCCCCCCCGTTCTCTTTTTCATATTTTTGTTTTATTTCACCTTGTAAAAAAGAAAAATATATCAAAAAATAATATTGTGAAAAAAAAGAGAAAAAGAAATAAAAGAAAAAGAGAGAAAATAATAAAAAGAAATATGAGAAAAATATAGAAAAAAATATGAAAAAAATAGAGAAAAATAAAGAGAAAAATATATTGAAAAAATATGAAAAATATATGAAAAATATTTTGAAAGAAGGGAGAAAATAGTTGAAAAGAAAAGAAGGAAAAAGAGAAAAAATATTAGTGTAGACTTAATATTTTTTTAAGTACATTTTCTTTTAGGATATATTTTCATAGAGATTATTTTACGATTTTAGGATAGTTTAAACGTCCAATTGTTAGGGGACTTTTCCATTCGATTTTTCAGGATAGGATAAGATAGTATCTTCTAGGAGATTATTTTTCAGTATGCAAGCATTGTAATCATTTTTCAAAATGTTAATAAAACGAGATTTGAGCTGTGGTCCCGAAGTAGCCGAACTACAGCTGCTCTGATTTCTCGTACCAGACGAGAATATGTAGGCATAGGATGCGATATCCTAGCGAGCACACTAACAATTAACCTTTTGTTCTCTCGCTGCTGTGCAATCGAGACTTTCCCGCTGACGACTAATTGATTACCCTTTTTCTCTCTTGCCCCAGTGCATTTGAGACCAAGCCGTAGTTTTGCCCATAGGTTCCCGACCTTTGAAACCAGTTGATTTTTCTCACTGCTGTGTGAGAATACCCTGTTTAGCCGTAGTTAGCCTGAACTACGTAAAGCTCTGATCTTCCATGCAGTGTGGAAGTACGTAGGCACAAGACGCGAGGTCTTGGCGAGCCAATTTCCCCGTAGTCCCGAACTACGTTGACTCTGACTTTCTCTCTTGAGAATACGTAGGCATAGAGTGCGACGCTCTATCGAGTCAATTCCTTCCTGTTTAGATTTAGCAGCCGTAGATAGATTGTTTTGCATCCTTTAGACAACCCAAGCAAGCGTGGATCCCGTCGAGTACGACGGACGTGAGGGGTGCTAATACCTTCCCCTTGCGTAACCGACTCCCGAACCCAGGTTTTGGTTGCTATGACCATTCCTTTCCCCGTTTTTTGTGAGGTTTACTCTGAGCGTTTCCTTTCCCTCCGTTGGGATAAATAACGCACGGTGGCGACTCTTCTGTCAGTCGGCGCCGATTTTCGCAGTAGCGACACACATCATTAACAACAACATTGATGGACTCCATCATAGTTTTAGTTCTGGAGTTGAATACTCTATAGGCTATACTGTTAGTAGCATAGCCCAAGAATATTCCTTCATCACTTTTTGGATCCATCTTTCTTCTTTGGTCACAATCTGCCAATATGTAGCATTTGCTTCCAAACACATGGAAGTATTTGACAGTATGTTTTCTTCCCTACCACATTTCATACAAGGTGGCCGTGGTTCCTGTTCTTAGGGTCACTCTATCATGAATATAGCAGACAATGTTCATAGCTTCAACCCATAAGTGGTAAGGCGGCTTCTTTGCATGGATCATAGCTCTAGAAAATTCTTGGATAGTTCTATTCTATCTTTCCACAACTCCATTTTGCTGTGGAGTAATGGGAGAAGAGAATTCATGGCTAATCCCTTCAGATGAGCAGAATTCAACAAATTTTTAATTTTCAAATTTCTTCCCATGATCACTCCTGATTCTAACAACATTGCTCTCCTTTTCTCTTTGAATTCTTTGATAGAGATCTTGGAACACATCAAACACTTCATATTTTTCTCTTATAAAATTCACCCAAGTGTATCTAGAAAAATAACCACCACCACATACGCATACTTCTTTCCACCAAGACTCTCCACCTGCATAGGTCCCATTAAGTCCATCTGGAGAAGTTCCAACACTTTTGAAGTAGTGAGATGTTTGATCTTCTGGTGTGACATCCTAGTTTGCTTTTCCAATTTGGCATTCACCACAAACTTTTCCTTCTTCAATCATTAGCTTAGGAATTCCTCTGACAGCTTCCATATAGATGATCTTCTTCATTCCTTTTAGATGCAAATGACCAAGTTTCTGGTGCCACAATTTCACTTCATCTTCTTTGGCTCGATCACATTTAGAATCTTGAGTAACCCATAGGTAGAAGTTGTTCTTAGATCTAACTCCCTTCATGGTCACTTCACTCTTTTAATTTGTAACCAAGCATTCAGATTTAGTGAAGTTGACATTGAGTCCTTGATCACACAGTTGACTGATGCTAATTAAGTTAGCAGTTAATCCTTTAACCAGCAACACATTGTCAAGGTTTGGAACTCCTGAGCAGTTCAATTTTCCAACCCCCTTGATTTCACCCTTGGCTCCATCACCAAAAGTCACATAGCTAGTAGAATAGGATTTGATGTCTACTAAGAGATTTTTAATTCCTGTCATGTGTCTGGTGGACCCATTGTTAAAATACCAATCTTCCTTAGTTGAGACTTTGAGGGACATATGAGCTATCAAACTTGTAGCAGTAGCTTTAGGAATCCATTGCTTCTTATTAGAAGTAATGTTGTGATTGGGTCTAGATTGAGGAATAAGTTTAGGATATCCATGCAGTCTGAATCAGAAAGGCTTTATGTGACCAAAGCGTCCACAGTAATGACATATCCATCTTTGGAATATTCCTCTTGGGTGGTTGAGTTGCCCTCTGCCATGATGTTAAGACATCTGATGTGACATATTTTGCTTAGACCCAGAAGGATTGTGGTGTGAAGAGGGATTACAGTCTGAAGATTGTTTCTTTTCTCCATCAAACCCTATCCCGTTCATGTCTCCTTCCCTTTTTCCAGCTTGAAGGATTTCATCAAAAGTGTTAGTACCACTGTTCAACATTCTAACAGACTTGGACATTTGATCAAGTTAGGAATTCAGCAGAGCAACTTCATCATTCAATTCAGTGATAGTTTTAAGATGTTCTTCCTTTTCAGCCTTCAGTCTGATTATACGTTTCTTCTGCTTTTCTCCTTGATGACATACTTCTCCACTCCTAAGGCACAACTTTTTGTAGGAAGCTGTAAGTTCTTCAAAGGTTAATTCATCATCACTAGAGTCTTCATCAGAGTTGTATCTCCCAGTCAAAGCAGTCACATCTTTAGTAGACTCTTCTTCAAGATCACTTTCAGAATCCTCATCAGTCCAAGAAACATCTAGGCTCTTCTTTTGTTTCTTGAGATAGGTAGGGCATTCAGCTCTAATGTGACCAAATCCTTCACATCCATGGCACTAAATCCCTTTGCTTTGGGTGGATTTTTCTTCAGACCTTGTTCTTCTACCTACATCATTAGACCCACTGACTTCATAAGAGTTGTTCTTAACATTTGGTCTTGACTTCATATCCATCCTCTTCATTACCTTGTTAAACTATCTTCCAAGGAGCAATATAGCATTGGATAAGCTTTCATCAGTATCCCCATCAAATTCATCCTCTCCATTTTCAGCATTGGACACAAAGGCTATGCTTTTTTTCTTATTAGATTTGTCACTTATCCCCACTTCAAAGGTTAAAAGAGATCCAATAAGTTCATCCATCCTCATGTTACAAATGTCTTGAGCTTCTTCTATGGCAGTTACTTTCATATCAAATCTCTTGGGAAGAGACCTGAGAATCTTTCTTACAAGCTTTTCTTCTGACATCTTTTCACCTAGCGAACTTGAAGCATTGGCTATTTCAAGGATATTCATATGAAAATCATGTATGCTTTCATCATCTTTCATCCTTAGGTTTTCAAATTTTATAGTTAGCAATTGAAGTCTTGACATCTTTACCTTAGAAGTACCTTCACGAGTAGTTTTGAGTATCTCCCCAGCATCTTTAGCAACTTCATAATTGTTCACCAATCTAAATATATTTCTATCAATTCCATTGAATAAGGCATTCAAGGCTTTAGAATTTCAAAGAGCCAATTCATCCTCCTCCTTAGTCCATTCTTCCTCAGGCTTCGGGCCAGATGTAGTTTTTCCATCTTTCTCAATAGTCACAGGGTGTTCCCATCCTTTTATGACAGCTTTCCAAGCCTTACTATCCAATAATTTCAAGAAGGCAACCATGCGAGGTTTCCAATAATCATAATTATTCCCATCCAAAACATGTGGTATATTCACAAATCCTCCTTCTTTGTCCATAGTACCAGAAAGTATTGTCCTTAGATCTCACCCAGAACCAAAGTAGGATGCCTGCTCTGATACCAATTAAAATTCTGGTATCAGATATGAGATGTCGAAGGAGATGTCACAACACTAATATCTGAACAATCACCAATATATGAACAAGATAAAAAGCAGTTAACAATAGTAAATAGACACAAGAAATTGTTAACCCAATTCAGTGCAAACACGCCTAGTCTGGGGGCTACCAAGCCAGGAAGGAAATTCACTAAATAGAATTAGTTTGAAGATTCACAGCAAACTCTCTCTAGTTTACAATCTTCGCACCTAATCTCTACCCTTGCAATTTCTACCTAAGACACTCTTAGATATGAGACACCTCTCACTCCCCCTCAATAACAGCAGTGATAACAAAGATTAATAAAACATAGAAGACACTCTTCAAGGACAATACTTGATCTTGCTTAAAAGCTTCAATCAATAACAATGCACTCTTTCTTAAAAGCTTAGAGTGGACAACTTACAACTCAAAGACTTAGTCCAATTCACACATCAAGGTGATGAGTGTATGAGTCACAATTAACAATAACACAAGAAGCTAAAACTTATTCCTTACGCAATGCACTCACTTAACCCTAGCTTTTCTAATCTTCAAAATAGGATTGTGAGGTCTTTATATAGTAACACTTTGAGCGGGCTTGGGATTTAGCAAAAACTACCTCTGATTTGATAAAATCAAATCAGATAATTCTTTAAATCTTTTCACAATAAACATCAAGGAAATAGAACCAAATCAAATATGATCAAATCAAATTAACCTCTAAATCTTCTCAAGATTTTCTGCATGAAAATAGAACAAAAGATTCCACAAATTGTGCATTAGAAACTCTTTTGTATAATGAAGATTTCCACGCTAATTTGTACCACCAAAATCTCTTCTCACAAAAGCGCAAAAGGTTGTACAAATACACAACAGTCAAACAATAACATTCTCATTGAATGTTCTATTCACAAATTTCAGGACATCATGCTTGACATCATGACCTAAAACCCTGCAACATTAAGAATAACCACATGCTGAATGTTAAGAACATATGTCAAGGCATCCTATAGGACATCTTGTGATAACACCAATTTTTTTCAAAATTGCTGCCAATCAAGAACTAACATATTTGAAGGTGGCAAAAAAGTCTTGGGTCGTGCTTGTTGCACCCCAAAATTTGCCCAACTTTTCTTCACCTAGCTTGTGTTTCATTTCATTCACATTAGCATTATCATTTGCATTTCATTGATATGTATGCAGGAGATAAAGAGGTATGATTACCAATTAAGAGCTATACAAGACTATGAAGCTAGCTAAGAAGGTTATTCAGATGCTTAAGGGTTGATATCCTTGTCAGAGAAGTTAAAGGATCCTCAGAGAGAGTGATTGAAGCCAAGGGTGTATGTCTCCTAACTTGAGAGTTGTGGGAAGTCATCAGATGATTCTGAAGCCATGAAGTTAGAATTGAGGTCTTGAGAGAGCTCATGATAAGTTTTGAAGATCACTTTGAGGCCTAGACAGGTCATTGTGCAAGATTAAGAAGGCTCAGCCATGAGTGGTGCAGCTAGGGTTTGACTGGGTCAACCCTAGGTCAACTGATGATTTGAACAAGGTTGAGACCTAATTCAAAGGCCATGTGATCATTGATTGATGAATTGATATGTTATAAGGATGATTACAAGGTAAAATCATCATGATTGAAGAGTTTGAGAAGTTTCAAGCTAGGGTTTCTAAGGCTTGACAGTGTAAAATCCCCTAGTTTGACCCCTATCTTCAAGGCAATTTATCTCAAGATGTGATTGCCATATCATCTTGCCCCCAAAATGAATGTTGTAGAGAATGATCTTAGCTTTAATTTGAGTTCTATAAGTCCTTGATAGGATTTGTAGAACTCAAGTTATGACTTTTGACAAGTTACAGGTCATCTGAGGTATGTGAATTTGGAGCTTGAAAGTTGTCCAACTTGCATGAAACTTTTGCCCTAGAAGGATGATTCCTATGAACTTTTGGTTAACATGAATGTTGTTCCTTATTGTCTTATATTTCTAGAGAGTACTATAAGTCCTTGATAGGATTTGTAGAACTCAAGTTATGGCTTTGACAAGTCAAGGGTATTTTGGTCATTTGGAGATTATAGGTCATTTCAACCATAAGGCCATAACTCCTATTTGCAAGCTTCAAATGGGAAAATGTTCAACATAAAACTTGTTCAAAATGATGTTTTAAGGCTAGTAAAGAGGTCATGATAGGTTGGAATTGCTTATATCTCAAAATCACAAAAATGACTTAAAATAAGGATGATTTTCAAATGAACCAAAGATGGAAATTGGTATTTTTGATTTACATGTCCAAACCAAGGCATGTAATATGTCATTTGGATTCTAAAACACATTTTAAGAACATTGGTTTTGCCACAATTTTGAATTGAAGTTTAATTTGTGGACTTGCTTTGAAAAGTAGTTACTTACATCATAAGTAACATTTGCCAAACCAAAATTCAAGGCATGACCAAGGTCCCTTTCAATCCAAACACATCCAAAATACCATTAGGAGAGAAATTGGAAGGGAATGAAGGTGAATACAAGCTGCTAACAGAATTGGTATGACCATGGCATGAGATTGAAATTCCATGACATGAGAAATTGAATTTCTCATTAGAAGGATCTAGAGCTTTCTAGATCATCCATACATGGTCTATATATTGAATAGAGGTGATCCAAGGCCAAGGTTGGTGATAATTGAGAGAGGAGAGTGAGATTGCACATTGAAATTTCCCATTGCAACTCAAAATCGGTTACAAGGTTTGAAGCCATTTCAATCCAAGATTTCAATCTCAGAAGCTTGCTCTAGCATTGGTGGATGAGTCCAGATGGAGAATTGAGCAAGATTGGTGGAGAATCGTGTGAGAGCCATTGAAGTTTTTCATCTGCAACTCAGAATCGAATCTAAGAATTGAAGCCCTTTCAATCAAGTTTGTTGCATACAGAAGCTTGATTGTGCTCCATTGAAGGAATATGCAAGCTCCTGAAGGTTGATTTGAAGATTCAACCCCTCTGTTTGCTCGAGTTTACCAGGTATGCAGTTCTTATCCCATGGCTTGTTTAGGAAGAATCAAGAGGAATTAGGGTGTTAGATGCATAGTAGAATGGTGTAGGAAGGTTTATGGATCATTAATTTGAGAGTTAGTGACCAATTAGGGTTGTTACCATTTTCGGGTGAGATTGTGTTCTTGCGAATCTTGAGGATTTAGATTGAATTAAGGGCATGAGTGGATTCCTTGTGAAAATTGGGGTAAGATTCATGTAGAGACCTCTTGGAATGGAGGCCTGTGGAGAGAGTTAGGGTTGAGGGTGATGACCGGAGCACCACCGGCGACGGCCATGGCTGCGCGCGAGTTTCAGAGGTTCAAAATGAGGAAGATGACTTGATAGCCATCAGATTGTGGTTGGACTTTGACTGAAGGCATGATCCAACGGCCATGGATTGGTTTCAATTTGTGAAGGATTTCTGAACTAAATGAAACGGTGTGTTTCATTTAAGTTGTGGTTTTGGGCTTAAGTCAGAACTGATAACCACACCCCCTTGGTGGCCCAGTCTGGGAAATGAACTGGATTCTCTTGCTATCTGCACCACGCATTTGTCATTTTTATTTGGATTTTCTATTATTTTTCATTTTATCCATGGTTATTGATTAATTCATAAAAAATGGAAAAATGACTCAATTGATCCCATTATTTTTGCATTGAATTCATGATAGGATCTAGTATTTTTTAGATAAAAAATATTATTATTTCATGCATTTTCTGATTTTATGTGTATTTTTACATTTTAATTGATATTGAAATAATCATGTTTGATGCTTGATATTGGTGAATTTGGTTTGATCATGTGATGATGATTTTGGTCTTGATTTTTTGTGAGTAGTTAGCATAGATATGAATGCTCCCCATAGATGTTTCTCACATTTTTGTGATGAATATAAGTGGTAGTTTTAGGGTGAAACTTTAAGAGCTCCATTTTTAGGGTTTATGGTTGATACCTTGTGGTTTAGATTTTATTTTTAGAACTTGGTGGATGATTCAACCTCTGATTTTTGTAGGGTAGATTCATGATTGAATTAGGGTCCTTTAGGAATTTTTGTAGGAATGTTCAATGAAGTTTACTATTTTTGCTGGATTTTATTATAGATGCTAGTTTTAGATGATTCTGAGGCACTAATTCAACTAGATTGACCTCTTTAGTTCCCTTAGATTAGGGTGTTGCTTTGCTTGTTCTTGGATGATGTTGAAGACAAGTTGAAGATGCATTGGATTGCTTTAAGAGGCTTGGATGTGAGGATCTTCCCTTCTTTTCGTGTAGTTTTGTTTAGGTGTTAAGATTAGGGTTTTGTAGGCAGAGCTTCTAGATAGATTCTCTTCCTTCATAAACATGGATGATGTTGATCACTTCCATTCTTCCCTATGATGTAAGGTCCCCTTGTAAAGGCCTCATCCCTCCTTTGGTAGGATGTGTGGCTCTTTACAAGTTGGTAGAACCTTTGAGGGTCCCTTTCTCTGATGATAGGATGTTTAGTGGTGACCTTTGGTCCTCACTCTGCTACCAATCATCCAAACTTTGCTCTTGATGGATGCATCTTTCTCCCTTGTTAGAGGATGGAGTTCCTTGCTTGAAGAAGATTGAAGGATGAAGTTGATACTTCTTTGTGTTTGAAGATTACTCTGAGAAGCTGAAGCTTGTAGATGAAGAGGAGCAAGTTGACACTTGTAAAGAAGAGAGAGCTTAAGATTGAAGACCAAGTTGACACTTGTGAAGAAGATCAATTTGAGATTGAGTGAAGAGCTGAGGCTTGAGGAATAAAGGATAAGTTGATACTTATGTTGATGCACTGAGTCCCTGAAAGAAGAAGTTGATACTTGTAGTTATGAGTGAAGCTTGAAGGTGGAATTGACTGAAGAGCCGAGGCTTGGAGAAGAGGGAATAAGTTGATACTTTTGTTTGATGTGTTAGAAGCTTGGAGAAGCAAGTTGATACTTGCTATTGAAGATGATAGCTTTGAAGAGCAGTTGAAGTCTGAAGACTGAACTGCTGTCAGAGGAGGGCTTTACTGTGGGAGCTGTTGATCTGTTTCTTTTCTTGTCTGTTTGCTTGCTGTGCAACTGTATTGATGTGACTTGTTTGATTTGCTTGATGCATTAGAATAAGTCCATATTTAGACTGACTTAAGCTAGGAGCATGATTGCACTAGAAGGTGAGTTGCTCCCTTTGCTTGTATTTTTACTGTATGGCTTTGCTTGCGGGTATTTGGGAGAGCCCTGCTCCCTTGCCTATGTGGTTTGTGTTTGCTTGATAGCAGTTTACTTCTTCTGTATGATTGCAGTTATTATATTTTGCTTGATAGCACTTTATTTTATTTCTTCTGTATGATTACAGTCATTTATTATCTTGCTTGATAGCATGTTATTCCTTTCTGTGTGATTACAGTTATTCATATCTGGCTTGAGGTTGAGATGAGCTTGTGGAGGCTGATGCCCCACACACATTTCCTCCCTCACTTACATTGCATGCATTTTACAGTCGTTTACTGTTTACTGTTTAAGCGGATGCTTTATCTGTTTCTGTTTATCATTGACATGATCCCTTAGGACTCTCATTTCCTTTGATAAGGAAGCGATGATTAGAACTTTAGGTTGAAACCTATGCATGATAACTTTTAGGAGTTCCCTGTTTCAAACCTCAACCATAGGATGAATCCTTGGCATGACAACATTAGGATTTGATAGTCCCCCCTTAGTTGAACCTGTTCATTCGCTTCTCATCTCGAAACAAATTAAAATACAGTAATAAAGGTTAACTGACGTCGTACATTACGAGCCTTAAGCTATCTGAGAAAGGGTTGTCGGAGAGTTTCTTTTCGACAGCTTGGATGTTTAGTATGGTACCCTTTGGGTGACATGCGACGCATTCACTCTCAGGTCATAGTCTCTAGTGTGATATTGGTTGCAAACATCCATAAAAAACAGTTCTTTCGTAAAAGACAGAAAACAAACTTCAAACTTTTTGCCCCGTGGGCCCATAATTCAAAGGAAGCTCTTCTGAAGAAAAGAGTGTCGTTAACTCCCAGTTCTACCGCAAACGGTAAAGCTTAAGTCTCCAAGGGTCGAGCTGCGTACGCCAAACTGCTGGAACTGTTTGTTAACCCTACTTGAAAAAACAGATGAATCTGAATTCCTGTAATCCGTATTATCCCGAACTACGTAAGCTCTGATCTCTCATATCTGTTGAGAGTACGTAGGCACAATACTGATGTATTGGCGAGCCACCTTCCCCGTAACCCGTAGTTAGCCGAACTACGTTGACTCTGATTTCTCATTCTCTGATGAGAATACGTAGGCATAAAGCGCGATGCTTTGCCAAGTCATTTTCTTTTCCTTTTTAAGCCAGCCTTGATAGGTAGATAGATAAAACCAACCCGTCCGATAAACACAACAAGCGTGGACCCCATCGAGTACGATGGACGTGAGGGGTGCAAATACCTTCCCCTTGCGTAACCGACTCCTGAACCCAGACAAAGGTTGCGAAGACCTTGTCTTATACCTTTTCGTCAGGTTTTTCCGATTGTTTCCTTTCCCGCTCTGAGGGATAAATAACGAAAGGTGGCGACTTTTCTGTTTTGCCGGCACCTTATTTTCGCAGTAGCGATAGCTGGCGACTCTGCTGGGGACTTGATAGTTTCCTGGGATCCAACGTCCCTTATGCGAGTCAGTTCGGGGATCCAACGTCCCCTGCGAGAGTCAATCCTAGCGCTTGTATGATTACTTGTTGGGTTGTGTTTATTTATCGCGTTTTATTTCCTGCATTTTATTTTCAGTATGATATGATTATTTGTGCTGTTCTGGGAGGGGAATTCTGATGAGTGAGAAGCCAGACCCAGGCTTGAGTGTACTTAGCATTAGTTATGGAAATTAGTGGGCGCGTGCTTGCTTTGCAGGCACTAGTGTCTTATGAAATCCACGCTCAGACGAGGTTTTCCCGGTTGACTTCTTTTTCAACCCTTTGGGTTGAGGGGGTTGTTGGTTTGGAGGATTGTCGACTCCGGGGACCGATCATTTGGAATTCAGCTGAGTGAGGCCGCTTCAGGAGATGGTGATGCCACACCTTCTGGGTATCGTATCACCCCTCTTGAATGTCTGTGACGCTGATGACCGCATAGGATGCCGAACTTGTGTCAGTTTAGGTCCATACCTGTGAGCAGGGTTGGGTTTGTTGCAGGAAACCTTAACCTTCAGATTACCTGGTTTTCTTGATAGTGAATCAGTTTTGTTGGTATCAGAGGTTCTCATCATCAGATGTATGTTTGTTCTTGACAGAGCAGATTTATGGTCCTGTATCAGGGGTCCTTATTATCAGATGTCTGTTCTTGACAGAGCAGAGTTATGGTCCTGTATCAGGGGTCTTTATTATCAGATGTTTGTTCTTGATAGAGCAGAGTTATGGTCTTGTGACAGAGGTCCTTATTGTCAGATGTGTGTTTGTTCTTGACAGAGCAGATTTATGGTCCGATATCTGGGTTTTCTTCTCGTCAGATCTATGGTTGTTCTTGACAGAGCAGTGTTGTGGTTTTGTTGATACAGAACCTTCACATCTTCAACAACACAGTTGCCTTGATCTCCTGCTGCATGATTGCATTTTACATTGCTTTGCATACTCATTTGCATTTCATTAACGTGTGTCTGTGTTGCAGGTACCGTTTCCCCCGATTCAGGTTTTCTCGCCTTCTATTGTGCTATCATGGGTTCTCTGAGGAAGACCGTGGCTTACAAACTCCCCACTCCTGATGTTGTTCAACTGACTGGTTTGATTGCTTTGGCAGATGATTCTGTAAGAGATGAATTCAGAAAGTCTTACGGTAAACTGCTCAGTTTGGTTCGTAAACCCTCTGTGTTTGAGTTGAATGGGTTGCACGCTCTGCTGCAGTTCTACGACCCTCCGTTGAGATGCTTCACTTTCCAGGATTTTGTTCTCGCACCCACACTAGAGGAGTATGTTGATATGTTAGGTGTGCCTATCAAGAGTCAGATGCCCTTTGTCCATATGGATGCTGAGCCTGACCTGGCTAGTCTAGCTCCTTCACTTCATCTGGATGCCTCCGAGTTGGTCTTGTCTAGTTGGAACAGGGTTCCCGGTTTCTCCTTGCAGTTCTTAGTGGGAAAGGCTCAGCAGTGCGCCAAAGACGGATGTTGGGTCGTGTTCAACGCCATCCTCGCTCTGTGCATATATGGCATCATTCTGTTCCCCAATATGCCCGACTTTGTAGACTTCGACGCCTTCCACATCTTTGCATTAGGGAATCCAGTCCCTACCTTGATAGGAGATGTCTATCATTCCGTCCACTACAAAAACGAGAACAGAAGGGGTAAGAATGTCTCGTGCTGTGTACCCCTGCTCTATAGATGGCTTGATAGTCACCTACCTAAGAAGGGTCCCTTTGCTTCGTCTGCAACCACAACTGAGTGGCCCGAGCGTCTGATGAGTTCGTTAGCGGAGGATATTACCTGGTTTGACAGAGATAGATTGGGTACCGAGATCATCTTCAGCTGCAGTGGGTTTCCGAACGTGCCTCTGATAGGCAGAAAGGGATGTATAAACTATAATCCATCTCTGATGGTCCGACAGTTTGCTTATGCTTTGAGAGCTCCGCCGAAGGATGAAGAGGTGCAGGAATCTCTGTACCTCACTGGTCTTCTAGAGGGGGATATGTTATCTAAGCTTCAGCACGCTTGGAATGGTATCTGTAAGCGGGGAAAGCCATTGCTGGGGAAAAGTTATAGCCAAGCCTACGCTCCGTATGTGACCTGGATTAGAGCCAGGGCAGAGATCATAGGGATGTCGTTTCCTCCTGCCAAGCCAGAAAGCCCTCCAGTGATTGAAGAGCCTACTGCCGTGCCTATTCAGCAGCATAATCAGATGTTGGCTGAGAGAGATGAGCTGAAGAAGGCGAATGAAGAACTGGAGAAAGAATTGGCTCAACTCAGAAGCGAGAGAAGCGAGGTCGTTCATTCCTTCAAGAGGAAGACCGAGCTGGTGAACTAGTTAGGGACAGATTTGACTAAGCAGATAGCTGAGCGTGAGCGCTTGGGTCGAGACTTCAAAGCTGTCAATGATGTACTGGCTACTAAGAAACAACACTTGGATGAAGCGTATCGGAGAATATCCAAGTTTAATCAGCATTGGAAGGCCACCCTAGCCAATGGCAAAGAACGGGAGGATAAGCTGAAGCAACAGGTCTCCAAGTTGAAAGCCCAAGTGAAGGCTAGTGAGAAGAGGTTTGATGAAGAAACCGCTCGCAGATATGCCGCTGAAGGCCGGCTCAACAAAGCTCTTGCTAACCTGAAGGAGCGCAAACTGACGTTTGAATCCAAGAAGCGGAAGCTAGAAGATTGTTTCGGCGAAGGAGCATGGGAAGATTCGGTTGAAGGTCTTCAGTACACCATTATGCAGAGGGAGTTACTCGTCGAAGGATTGCTCACTCGGCCTGATCATCCAGAAACGAAGGGGTTGTTAGAAGAGTTTCGCGCCCGTGGCCGTGCTTGACTATTTGATTCCTTTTGTTTTGATCGTTGTTGTATGCTGACCATCACCGGGCTTGTTGGTTGAGGTCATGCTATTGATTCATCTTGTACTCAGTGGCGTTGTGTACTGCCTTGATGGGCTTTCTTTATATATGAGATGTTATTTCCATGACTGGACTCGGACTTCTTATTATCAGCACTGGCACTCAGGCACTAGGATCGGGGGATATCTCCCTAACACACAGACACACGTTTGCATTTGCATGAAGCATTTTCATAACGAGCACTTTGTTGTTTTTCTAACCCTTTTGTGTATACAGGTTGTTTCAGGTTGTTCCAGGATTGATCAGAGACCTATCCACCGCTATCCGACCAGAGCAAATCAAACCAGAATTATGGAGCAAATGCAAACTGACATTCATGAACTCTGAGAAAGGATGGACCGCTTCATGGAGCTCATGCAAGCGGTCGCCAACGGCCAGGATCAGCTCAGAACCTTGGTTCAGCCTCTGATTTCAAGGGTCGACAGCAATGGGGTACTCCATGGTGGGACTGTGCCAACCCCTCCACCAGTTGAAACTCCTCAGAATGGCGTCCCCGTGACCGGGGGGAATGGCAGTGCCAACGGCAATGTGATAGCTAATATGGGACTCAATGGTAATACGACTGGCGTCGGTAATGGGAATTTCGAAGCTAACGTCAATGTTGGGCTGGGCAACGGCAACGCGGGCGTTGGAAATCTGTTCGGGCCTCAGCCATGGTTAGAAGACCATCAGGACGATGTGTTCTCACAGAGAGGTGCTGAAGGGG
Organism: Lathyrus sativus; assembly: GCA_963859935.3. Taxonomy (NCBI): domain Eukaryota; kingdom Viridiplantae; phylum Streptophyta; class Magnoliopsida; order Fabales; family Fabaceae; genus Lathyrus; species Lathyrus sativus. The sequence goes on from OZ012739.1 coordinate 637,544,805, forward strand.
AGCTGACTGCTGAAGCACGGCTAAGGTTTAAGGCACTCGAGGAACTTCGAGAACCAGAACACCATGGGTGTTGATATGTCCAAGTTGGGACTGATTGCTGATTTCAAAGTGCCTCCTAAGTTCAAGGTACCTAACTTTGAAAAGTACAAGGGCACCACTTGCCCTCGTGTCCATCTGAGATCATACTACCGGAAAATGTCCGCTCATTCTGAGGACGAGAAGTTGCTTATGCACTTCTTTCAGGACAGTTTGTCCGGGCCCTCCCTCAAATGGTACATGAGTCTGGAACCTACCAGTGTGCGCACGTGGAAGGAACTTGCTGAAGCATTCATGCACCACTACCAATATAACAGTGACTTGGCTCCGAACCGAGTCCAGCTGCAGAATCTGTCACAAAGGCACAACGAAGGGTTCAAGGAATACGCCCAGCGGTGGCGTGAATTGGCAGCCAGGGTTCAGCCGCCGATGGTTGAACGGGAGCTGGTGGAAATGTTCGTAGCTACCCTCCCAGGGGTTTATTATGAGAAATTGGTCAGCAGTATGTCTGGAAGCTTCTCAGATCTCATTATCACGGGTGAGCACGTCGAAAATGGGATCAAACTGGGGAAAATTCAAGGTGATCTATCCTCAGCTGGAGGAGGAAAGAAACCTTATGGTGGCAAAAGGCGGGAAGGAGAGACGAGCGCCGTGTCCAACGCTCGAAGGAAAGGTAAAGGCCCTCACCAGCAGGTGGCCAGCATAACCATCCCCACTGTCCAACAACCCCAGCCACAGCAGCAGCAGCAGCAGCCGAATCAGCAAAGGTACAGAAAGTATCAGAACAGGGCACCTCTGTCGAGCCGTCACCTCGAGACACCGCCCATGTCCTATGCTCAGCTATTACAGACTCTGCTCCAGTTACAGCTGATCCAGAAGAGAACCTTGGCTCCCTTGACAGGGCCACCTCCGCCAGGTTATGATGCGAATGCAACTTGTGAGTTTCACTCGGGGGCACCAGGCCACACGATAGAAAATTGCAAAGCCTTCAAGCACAAGGTGCAGGACATGGTGGACGCCAAGATCATCAATTTCTCAGATAATGTGCCAAACGTCACGAAGAACCCTATGCCGAATCATAGGGGAGGTGGAGTAAATGCCATTATTGAAGACGAGAGCTTGGATTTGTTGACTGATGTCAAGGATCTGAAGACACCGCTTAGCTTCGTTAAAGCTAAGCTGATGAAAAGGGGTTTCTTTCCAGGTTGTGGAGAGCTGTGTATGGGCTGTGCGACAAGTCCTGATGGATGTGAACAGTTGATAGAGGGGATTCAAAGTCTGATGACTGAAGGAATCCTGCAATTTAGCTGAAGGTCCGAAAGCGGATCGGGAGAGGTAATGCTGAAGCAAGATGATGAGGTCGCCACCATCACCATCCCTCACCAGACGATAACTATTTCTGCACCCAGACCGCCCACAATTACCATCACCAAAGTTGGACCGATACCTTTCGAAAGCACTAATGTTGTCCCATGGCATTATGGGGCAGACGTCTACTGCAACGGACAGAAGTTGGAACTGGAACCATCTGGGTCGTCTGCGGATAACCTAGTGGGCATTGGCGGAATCACTCGCAGCGGAAGGGTATTTGTTCCACCTGAGGTTGTGGCGGACAAAGCGGACAAAGCCGAGGTAACCGATAAGGGAAAGAGTAAAGTCGTTAAAGAAACCCCTCGTGGGGTAGAGAAGGACTTACTTGTTAAGGACGCTGAAGAGTTCATGAGGTTGATTAAGAAGAGTGACTACAAGATCGTGGATCATCTCCATTAAACGCCCTCGAAAATCTCCATTCTGAATTTGTTGTTGTGTTTTGAGGCACATCGCAACGCGCTGCTAAAGGTTTTGAATGCCACGTATGTACCGCAGGAAATATCGGTCAACCAGTTGGAAGGGGTCGTAGCCCACGTGAATGCTGGAAACGGGTTAGGGTTCACTGACCTAGAGCTGACGCCAAAGAGAAGAAACCAAAATAGCGCCCTGCACATCTCGATAGAGTGTAGAGGAACGATTATGTCTCACGTGTTGGTGGACACGGGGTCGTCACTCAATGTTCTTCCGAAGAAAGCATTGATGAAGTTAGATACTCGCGGATTGATCTGCACGCCCGGTGATCTGGTCGTGAAAGCGTTCGATGGAACCAAACGCCATGTTTTCGGGGAAGTGACGTTACCGATCCAAGTTGGGCCGGAAACATTCGACGCGGTCTTTTACATTATGGACATCATGCCTGCCTACAGCTGTCTCTTAGGCCGGCCATGGATCCATTCGGCTGGCGCCGTGACCTCCACGTTGCACCAGAAGCTCAAGTATGTTGTTGGAGGTAGCATCGTGACCGTATGTGGCGAGGAAGATATAATGGTGAGCCATTTGTCCTCCTTCAAGTACGTTGAGATGGATGGGGAAATCCACGAAACCCTATGTCAAGCGTTCGAAGCTGTCAAAGTCAAGAACGTAGCTCCCGTGATCACTAAGAAGCCAGAGATGACTCTCTCCTCCTTCAAGGAAGCCCGGGCCGTTGTTCAAGCTAAATCTACCCCAGGCTGGGGGCGAATTCTAGAGATACCTAACAAGCAAGACAAGTTCGGGTTAGGATACTCTTCTGCGGCTGAAGCCTCCTCTTCTAGCAGTGCGTCGCGAGGTAAAGGGCCGATCCAGTTTACCAGTGGCGGGGTGATATTTGAAAGTGTCAACGCGGTGTCTGAAGACGGCGAAGACAGCGACTGCGATCTGGACTCTTGGATCCAGCCAAGCAAGCCAGGCGAAAGCCTCAACAACTGGTCCGTCAGGGATATCATCCAAGTGGCAGGCAAAGAGTAATGATTTACTTTTTCCAATCATTGTACAACCCTATGTCCTACCCGAGGCATAGTGGTTTTATTGCCAGGGCCTTGTTTGATTATGTACATGCATTTTACCAATAAATCAAAAGGCGTTTTTCTTCATATTCAAATATTGTGATCTCTGTTATTCCTGTTTTATGTTTGTTTTGAAAAACAATAAAATGGCAATGGGGTTTGTGCTAACTTGCATATCCTTGTTTTAAGCTTAACCCTTGTTATTGTAGGATCCACATAGCAAATGACATCGACTCTGGACCTTCTACGACTCACTTCGACTTTGATTTCCCGATCTATCAAGCCGAAGAAGAGATTGATGAAGACGAAGAACTTCCCGAAGAGTTGGCCCGCTTGTTGAAACAAGAAGGGAAAGTTATTCTGCCTCACAAAGAAGAGATTGAGATTGTGAATCTGGGTTCTGAAGAACTGGTCAGGAATGTCAGGATAGGGGCCGCATTGCAGAGTGATGTCAAGCATAGATTGGTCGAGATGCTGAGAGAGTATAGTGACATCTTTGCTTGGTCATACGAAGATATGCCCGGACTTGACACTGACATCGTGGTCCACCACTTACCGCTGCGAGAAGATTGTCCTCCCGTCAAGCAGAAGCTTAGGAGGACACGACCAGATATGGTCATTAAGATCAAAGAAGAAGTGCAAAAGCAGCTTGATGCTGGCTTCTTAGCGGTCACTACTTACCCTCCGTGGGTCGCCAACATAGTGCCTGTACCGAAGAAGGACGGTAAGGTGCGAATGTGCGTCGATTATCGGGATTTGAATAGGGCGAGCCCTAAAGATGATTTCCCGCTGCCTCATATTGATGTGTTGGTCGACAATACAGCTCAGTTCTCCGTGTTTTCGTTCATGGATGGCTTCTCCGGTTACAATCAGATCAAGATGGCACCGGAGGACATAGAGAAAACAACGTTTATCACTCCCTGGGGAACATTTTGCTACAAGGTAATGCCTTTCGGTCTGAAGAACGCAGGGGCCACTTACCAACGAGCAACGGTCACTTTGTTTCATGATATGATTCATCATGAGATTAAAGTCTATGTTGATGACATGATTGCGAAGTCCCAAACGGAGGAGGGACATCTGGTCAATTTGCTGAAGCTTTTTGAGAGGCTTAGGAAGTTCAGGTTGAGGCTGAATCCTAACAAGTGTACTTTCGGAGTACGGTCCGGAGAGCTACTGGGGTTTATCGTGAGTGAAAGAGGCATTGAGGTCGATCCTGCGAAGATAAAAGCGATACAAGAAATGCCAGCGCCAAAAACAGAAAAAGAAGTTCGTGGTTTCCTGTGCAGGATAAACTACATTGCAAGGTTTATCTCTCAGCTCACAGCCACGTGTGAACCGATGTTCAAACTGTTAAAGAAAGATCAGGCGATTATCTGGAACGAGGATTGCCAGAAGGCATTTGATAAGATAAAACAGTACCTGCAGGAACCTCCAATCTTGATACCCCCAGTGGCTGGAAGACCCCTAATCATGTACTTGACAGTTCTTGAGAATAGTATGGGGTGTGTTCTCGGTCAGCACGACGAGACGGGCAGAAAGGAGCATGCCATTTATTATTTGAGTAAAAAGTTCACAGATTGTGAATCTCGTTACTCGATGCTGGAGAAGACGTGTTGTGCACTCGCCTGGGCTGCCAAACGTTTACGACAGTACATGCTCAATCACACAACCATGCTAATTTCGAAGATGGATCCGATCAAGTACGTCTTCGAGAAGCAAGCGCTTTCGGGCAGGATTGCCAGATGGAAAATGGTGTTTACGGAATATGACATTCAGTACGTTTCCCAGAAGGCCATCAAGGGAAGTGTATTGTCTGAATACCTTGCCGAACAGCCGATCAAAGATTATCAGCCGATGAAATTTGAATTCCCTGATGAGGATATCATGTTTCTCAAAGCGAAAGATTGTGATGAACCGTTGCCCGACGAGGGGCCAGATAGGTGATCACGACTTTCTATGTCTAATACAACTTAACTACAAGTGCACAGTCTATCGCGTAGTAATAAAAGATATCGATCCCACAGGGACTCGTAATCAAACAAGTGTTTTCGGTAGTTACTATGTTTAGCTAGGTAGATAATGTTTAAGGGAATAATTTCTGTCACTAAAGGGAACTAAAACTGTTACTTGAATTATAATTACGTGAATCGATATGCAGTAATTATGTTCTTCGGGGATTTGACAAGTTACCGGTATATGAAATATTTTTCAGAATTTATTTAAGCAGAAAATAGAAATCTGAAGACTTTCGTCTCACGATGGTTGTTGACGCTAGTCATAATTCTAAGGGCTGGATGTACGCTTTCGCTGTCCCATTCGGGGTTAAAACTACTTTTTGGAAATCTCTAAGTTCTAATTCATTTTAAAGTGCTTTCGCTGTTATTAAAACAAATGTCTAGTGTTTACTATCTGGTCTTACCGCAGCTGTCGCTTGTTGGTTCGTACCTTAATTAATTTCCCACTGTCGTGGCAAAACTAATTTTAAATAAGTTCTCGCTTTCGAGACGAACGTTTATTCAGTAAATAAATTTAAACACTCAGACCATAAACAACTTTTGAAAAGGAAAGTTTTCAACCGGTTATTATCAAATCCCGTCTGAATTATTATTACATATCGATTATTCTGATTTAGCTAGACATGGATTTGGGAAAGGTAAAACATAAATAAAAACAGTGATTAATAACATGCATCATAATGAAAACTGAAATTACGATTAAAATTTAAAACCTGTAAATATTCCAATTGGCCTTTGGGCAGATCCTCCACAAATGTTGGCAGGATTCTGGTCTTTGTGCCAATTGATCGTACAAGGGAATTGGGAATTACAAAATATCAAAGAATGCAGAGAAAGAAAAGAGAAACAAATAAGAATAGAATAATGGAAAGGTTGCTCTGAAGATAAATTGGCAGCACTTCGTTGTCTGAATGCGGCTCCCTTTCTCAACTCCCCTCCTTCCCCTTTTATAGAAGTAGAATTCTAACGGTTGTAATTTTGAAGAAGATGGACTTGGAGGCAGAAATATCAGGGAGTAGTGGTCCATTATTTGGGACTTGGAACTGCATTTTGCATGTTCATTTGAAGTTATGCGTTTTTGCCTGCATGACGGTCGTCATGGTGTGTGACGGTCATCACCCGTGTGACGGTCGTCATGGAGGTGTGACGGTCGTCACAGCAGCAAAATGTGCATTCTGCGTTTTTCATGTTGTTTTCATCTGGTTTTCGTCCATATTTCATCTGTAATTACTTCTTTTCTTCATATTGCTTTGTTTAGACATGATCATCAAATACCTACAAAATATCAGATAAATAACATGGAAAGAACCCGAAATCGGATCGAAAACAGTCAAACATCAGTTGAATTATGCATCAATATATATATACGATTTCGTGTTATCAATAGGAAATCCCAATGGAAATTGATATTTGACGGGGCGGTTAATTCTTATGGAAGTGGCATTGGGGCAATCATCACGACTCCCCATGGATCCCATATCCCGTTTACTGCGAGACTGACGTTTCTAGTCACCAATAACGAAGCGGAGTACGAAGCATGCATCGTGGGTCTAGAAGAAGCAATTGATTTGAGAATCAAGAATCTAGATGTATATGGTGACTTGGTGCTTGTGATCAACCAGATTAAAGGGGAGTGGGAGACTCGTCAATCAAACTTGATTCCGTACATGAATTATGCCAGAAGGCTGCTTCCGTTCTTTGATCGAGTGGAATTCCATCATGTGCCTAGTGCAGAAAATCAGATGGCTGATGCCTTAGCCACGTTGGCTTCGATGTATAAAGTCAATTTTTGGAATGAAGCTCCAAGAATTGTCCTTTCTCGTCTTGATAGACCTGCATTCGTCTTTGCAATCGAGGAAGCCTCCGACAGCAAGCCATGGTTCCATGACATCCAGACCTTCCTTATGACTAAGGAGTATCCTGCGGGAGCGTTAACCCAGGATAAGAAGACTCTGAGGAGGCTGTCTGGAAATTTTTATCTCAATCCTGATGGAGTTTTGTATAAAAGAAACCACGATCTCGTGCTACTCAGATGTGTAGATGAGAAAGAAGCGAGTATGCTCATGGAAGAAGTCCATGAAGGCACATTTGGTACGCACGCCGGCGGGCATGCTATGACAAGAAAGATCCTGAGAGCAGGATACTACTGGCTGACGATGGAGTCAGATTGCTTTAAATTCGCGAAGAGATGTCATAAATGCCATATTTATGCTGATAAGATTCATGTGTCGTCGTGCCCGTTGAATGTCATGTCCTCCCCGTGGCCGTTCTCCATGTGGGGCATCGACATGATAAGCAAGATCAAGCCCACTGCATCTAACGGTCATCGCTTCATTCTAGTAGCTATCGACTACTTCACCAAGTGGGTGGAGGCAGCCTCATATGCTAATGTGACCAAGCAGGTGGTGGCTAAATTCATAAAGAGGGACATCATCTGTCGTTACGGAATTCCCGAGCGGATCATTACTGATAATGGTTGGAATCTGAATAACAAGATGATGAAGGAGCTGTGCCAGAGTTTCAAGATTGAACACCACAACTCATCTCCTTACCGGCCGAAGATGAATGGCGCCGTTGAAGCGGCCAACAAGAACATCAAGAAGATTGTGCAGAAGATGGTTGTGACCTACAAGGATTGGCACGAGATGTTGCCATTTGCACTGCACGGTTATTGTACCACGGTACGTACATCAACCGGGGCAACTCATTTCTCCTTAGTGTACGGTATGGAAGTTGTCCTACCGTTAGAAGTGGAGATCCCTTCTTTGCGAGTTTTGCTTGACGTAAAACTCGATGAGGCAGAATGGATTAAGAACCGATTAAACCAGCTCAGCCTGATGGACGAGAAGAGGTTGGCATCGATTGCATATGGTTGTCTGTATCAAAGCCGAATGAAGAAAGCTTATGATAAGAAGGTGCGTCCTAGAAGCTTTCAGACGGGTGATCTCGTCCTGAAGAAGATTCTCCCTCCACACTCCGATCACCGGGGCAAGTGGACTCCTAATTACGAAGGTTCGTACGTCGTCAGCAAGGTCTTTTCGGGAGGAGCCTTGTTGCTATCCACGATGGATGGTGAAGATTTTGCATCCCCGGTGAACGCGGACGCAGTAAAAAAATACTTTGCTTAAAGAATGACCCGCTGGAAAGAAAAAGAATATCCAGGCAAAAATGGGGTTATCCCGGCGAACCATAAAAAAGGAAAAAGGTTCGGGCAAAAATTAGGGAGGTGTGACGGTCGTCACAGCAGCAAAATGTGCATTCTGCGTTTTTCATGTTGTTTTCATCTGGTTTTCGTCCATATTTCATATGTAATTGCTTCTTTTCTTCATATTGCTTTGTTTAGACATGATCATCAAATACCTGCAAAATATCAGACAAATAACATGGAAAGAACCCGAAATCGGATCGAAAACAGTCAAACATCAGTTGAATTATGCATCAATATATATATATATATATATATATATATATATATATATATATATATATATATATATATATATATATATATATATATATATATATATATATATATATATATATATATATATATATATATATATATATATATATATATATATATATATATATATATATATATATATATATATATATATATATACGATTTCGTGTTATCAAACTCCCCTAAGCTTGAATCTTTGCTTGTCCTCAAGTAAAACAGAAAGAATAAAAGGTCGGCAAGCACGAGGCAGTTTCCTCATTCAGAGAGTTGGGAAAAACCGGGATCCTAAATAGGAATAAAACGAGTACGGTGACGACACTTGACTATAAGTCTTCGAAGGTCTCCTTTTTATGCAAATCGGTCCCAGTCATGCTACTGTAGCTTGGTATCAAGGCTCTCGCGTCAAGTTCACCCTGTTTGTTCTAGCGCAATCACATTAAGCCCGTTGTCCATACACTTTCATGGCAAGTCAACCTGTTAGTGAATATGATCTCATTTCTGTTTTGATCTTTTTTCATTGCTCATAAGCTTATACCATTGATTTTTCAATGAGTTTTTGTACCGTTGGGCTAAATGCTCGGGTGAGGAGCACCTAACTTAGAGGGGACATGTCTCTATACTTGGGCTATATGGCTTTCTTTTCATGATTTTTCATCTTTTTGGAGATCATACACTTATTTGCATTGGTCACTCGCTTAGAAGTGTTTTTAGGATGGTGCTGACTGCTAGTATAAACTACTTGGGGCTGAGTTTGCGTAGAAACTTGAGACTATGGTACGCGTAGGTAGTGAAACCGACTCGCATAAACCGGAGGTCTAAGGTGTCAGGACGGTACTGGTTTTGTTAGAATTTTCGTCTCGGAGTTTCAAAACTTGGTTTGAACTTGGGCGTATTCTCGTGATGCTTTTGCTTTTGAGGAACGAACGAAAAAGTTTTTGTTTATGTCGAATAAAGTGGGGATGTTTGCGTAACGGAAAAAGATATATAAAAGAGCTTTTATTATTGAAATTACGGAATTAAGAGTACGAGGGAATGGGAAATAAACGCTCCGCTCCCACACTATCTCAATCAGTGTCCCCACTGATTTGAAAGAATGCGAGAGGGAAATACAAGGTAAATGAAAATACAAAGAAACTGAAAATATAGTAAACAAATAAGGAAAACAATAACTAATCACGGCCTCTGCCTCGGTCACGTCCTCTCTCGCGTCCTCTGGCTCTGACTTGGTCGACTCGGTCCTCAAAGCTCAGTGCTCCGGTATGATAGACATAATCTCGGAGTCCTTCGAACTGTAAGGTAAGATTCACCAAGTTCTCAGTGATGGTATCCTGGCCGGTTTGGAGTTGTTGCATTTGGGTCCGATGCCAAGCTTCGAACTGCTCTGCTCGCTGATTCTGCTGCTGCATCATAGCAAGTATCTGGGCCTACTGGTCGAGGGATCGGCAGAGGTCTTCTTCAGAGTAGTCGGGCTCTGGACGATGGCGGCGGCGGCGGTAGGATGTGCCTTCAGAAGGAAGTGGTTGCGATGCCTCCGGTTGCTCAGGTCTGTCCAACTCATCTTGGATTTCGTCACCAGAACCTTGGGTGTGAGTCTGAGTTGGAGCAGCGGCAACAGTAGGGGCATTGAGGTCAAATAGCCAGTTGGCACGATCCTGTGGGTGCATCCGGGTGCGTGATGGCAGGATGATACTTCTGACGGTTTTACCACGCACGACCGGGTGGTACTTGCCATCGGCCCTGGAACGGATGAGGTGAGACGCTATGCAGTGGTCAGTGTCGAGGAATACCGAGGGAATGGCATGGAGATGTTGGAGGCGGTCACCGAGGTTCAGCCCGAGTGCAATGGAAGTAACAATCCTGCCAAAGTAAAATGGCTTAGAGCCACGGTTACAGTTGGCCTGAATGTGGGCCAGGAGGAATGGAGCAGCGTTGATGGGCTCGGAGTTGAACACACAGCAGAGAAAGAAGAGCTCTTTCGAGTTCACCTTATGGTTGCTATCCCGTGCAAAGATGGTGTTGCTCAGTGCTCGGTGGAAATACCGGATGGTCGGGTTGTGGATGTGCGTTGCATGCAGAGAATCCCAGCCATCGGCATTGATTCCGGTTAACTGGTACCAGAGTGCAAAGGCTTCACGCTGAAACTATTCGGTGAGGCGGCGGTGAGCATTGTCGCCGCGAGGGAATTGTAAGATGTTGGCAATCTGGTTCTGGTTCAGTTGATAGTTCGTGCCGAACATACGGAAGCATGCGGCACCGGAGTGTTGGCTGAGGTCGCCGCTGGAAGTGAAGTAGGTGAACGAACTAAGGAACTCGAGGGTGAGTTGTTCGTATGTCGGTTGCAGATTAGTGTAGAGGTGCCAGATGCCGGCTCTTTGGAGCATCCAAGTGACACCGTCAAGGAGGCCGAGCTCCGTGAGGGATGGGATATGCGGGTAGTGGGTCGGCTGGAGCGACCGTTGATGGAAGGCGATATAGTTGGCCTGCTGTTTCTCTCTGGAGTCGCCGTCGCTGAACACGATACTGCTGAGGTCTGGGGTTTCGTTGTTTCTCGCCATTGTTGGAGGATGCTGAGGAAATGTGGATTGAGTTGGTTTTGTGGAGTGAAAAATGTCACAGAAGTGGATTAGGAAGTTGAAACGAGAGTTGGAATATATGGAGCAAGATGAGAAAACGAAAATTGGAAGTGGGGGTTGAGTTTGAGATGATTGGAAGTTGAATAGATTGGAGTGGGAGAGAAAACGCAACCACTGTTATAGCAGATAGCAGTTTTGGGCTCGTGACGGTCGTCACGTATCTGTGACGGTCGTCACCCGTGTGACGGGCGTCAGGCTTCTGTGACGGTCGTCACACCAGCAAAATCTGCAGAACGCAGAATTTTGCTATGGGGGTATTCTTGCAATGGTTTTAGGGCCTAAGATTGATGTGGCAATGTAGTATATCGGCCAAGAAACATAGGATAACGTAAAAACGGAATCAATGAATAAAGAATAAAATTGAAATAGCATGTAATTAAAATAATTGTTTGTAATGTAATACATAAGGGAAATTAAACAATGCAAAAATCAAAATAATTGAAAATGGACGGAAAACAGAAAAACTAAACTAAACTAAACTAAAACTAATATATCAGTCTTTTTGTGCCTTCAATTCTTCAAATTTCCGGGCGTAGTAGTCGAGCTAGTCACAGACTAAGTCCATGAAGACTACGAGTTCGTTGTGTATGCTTGTGATGTCTGCTTTTACGGTGGTCAGAGCTGCGTCAACGTTGTCTAATCGGTGCAGAACAGTATCCATTTTGTCGGTGGTTTCCTCAGGAATGGGCTCAGGATAGGTGTTGTAATGCGGAGGGGTCGTAGGGTCTACCTCAGCTTCTGATACAGCATCCTCATAGTACATATAATCATGGGCTTCAGAGATGTGATCACTGTCGTACATGTAATTCTGTGGTGTTGATTGAGGTGAAAGAGGTCCCATAGGCTCATCCAATTCATAAACCCAGTTGTCCTTGTTATGGATACTTGTCATATCATGATTTGGCAATGTGAATAGCTGGACAGGTTTGTCATTGATGAGGTACTCGTAAGGTCCAGGTCCCATAGTTCTTAAAATACGCCTGTTAAAGCAAAACTGGATATTCATGGGTCGGATGGTGCCAAAACTAGTGCTTGCATTTAGGTGGAATCTAAGGCCAAGCTCGTGGGCGATCATTGTCACAAGACCTCCTATTAGAATAGGTGATTGTGGTTCCTGAGTGAGGCGTCGGAAGTATCTCATCATAAAAGGTACTGCATTCACTGTACGGCCCTAAGAAGCACAGAACATGATAAATAGCTCTTCTTTAGATACTGTAGTAATATTTTCTTCTTTTACGAAAAGGGTGTGAGCTAGGATCTTATGAAAGTATCTGAAAGCTGGGTTATGAATCTCATCATTATACATGTTGTCTGGTTCAGGGTGATAGTCGCCTGTGATTCTACCCCAGAACTAGTTGAGTTTAAAATCTAGATCGTCATCTTCGGCACTGATGAACACATGTGGTCCGCTAGGAAATCCTAGGAGGTTAGCTAATGACATCCGGCTATGGGTTTGGTCCATTCCAAACATCCTAAAGGTTATCAGCTCTGTGTTGGATCCAAAACCATAGTTGGGTAAGTACCTGAAGGAACTAAGGAACTCGTAGGTGAGGTCCTTATAGGTAGCAAAACGGGTTTTCAAAGAAGTGTTCTCCCAGCCTAGTTGATTAAACAGGTATTGGATGCTATCAGTAATTCCTAGTTTCTCCATGGTAGACTTATCATAATACAGTGTTAAGGCAATGTCCCTCTCAGTTAATGCTTCAAATCTTGCCTTTTGAGCTAATCCTCGAAAATGAACCTTTGTGAAGTCGTACGCGGCCATACTCGCAGGTAAGTCGGAGAAAAACAGGAGGAAGGTTTTGAAGGCTTTTAAAATCCTGAAAAGTTTAAAACAGAAATTTGAAGTCAGAATTTTTAGAAACAAAGGCGGTAAAAACAAATAAAATAAAAAAAATTAAAACAAAAGAAAGTAAAAATAGTAGCAATTTTAAGTTGAGAATTTTTGTTAAAGTTTCAAAGTAGAATTTAAAATAAAAATGAGAATGAAATACAGTAACGAGGGAAATACGGGAAAATTGGGTTGCCTCCTAGTAAGCGCTGTTTTTAACGTCTAAAGCCTGACGATAGCTTGGTGACAAGCTATTCGGGTGTTTGAGCTGGAAGCTCAAGCAATGCTATACTGCAGACTTGAGGGCTGTTTTCGTTCTTATTATAATGTTTTAGACGTTGCCCGTTTACGATAAACGGTGCATTCGTCTTATCGGTAATTTCAACAGCTCCACTCTGAAGTACTTTAGTCACTTCAAAAGGTCCAGACCACCTAGATTTTAGTTTACCTGGGAAGAGTTTTAATCTCTAATTAAATAGAAGTACGATGTCTCCCACACTGAATTGTTTCTTGACTGAACGTTTATCATGCCATTTTTTAGTTCGTTCTTTGTAGATACGGGCATTTTCGTAAGCGTCCAGTCGAAGTTCTTCTAATTTGTGTAAGTTCAAGATTCATTTCTCTCCTGCCTCAGTGTAGTTGAAATTAAGTGTCTTAATGGCCCAGAAGGCCTTATGCTCTAATTCTACAGGGAGATGACAGGATTTACCGTAAACTAATTTGTAGGGTGTGGTATCTATTGGTGTCTTAAAAGCGGTCCTATAAGCCCATAAAGCTTCATTTAGCTTTGATGACCAATCTCTCCTTGAGGTAGCGACAGTCTTTTCCAATATCTGTTTTATTTCCATGTTCGAGACCTCTACTTGTCCGCTAGTTTGCGGATGATAGGGTGTAGCTACTCGGTGTCAGACTCCATATTTAGAAAGAAGTTTGTCAAAGATTCGCAATATGAAGTGTGATCCGCCGTCACTAATGACGAGTCTGGGTACACCGAATCTAGGAAAGATTGTGTTCTTAAAGAGTTTGATTACTACTCGTGCGTCATTTGTTGGAGCAGCAATGGCTTCTATCCATTTAGACACATAGTCTACAACGACGAGTATGTAGTTATTACCAAAAGAAGGCGGGAATGGTCCCATGAAATCTATTCCCCATACGTCAAAGATTTCTACCTCTAAGATTCCTTTCTGAGGCATTTCATCGCGTCGCGAGATGTTGCCAATTCGTTGGCATCGATCACATTTTAACACAGCGATGTGAACGTCTTTCCAGAGGTTAGGCCAGAATAAGCCGGCTTGGAGAATCTTAGTGCACGTCTTGGATGTACTAGCATGACCACCATATGGTGCTGAATGGCACTGGGAAATGATATTTTCTATTTCTTCCTCTGGGACACAGCGACGGTATATGTTGTCGGCCCCTCTCTTGAAGAGTAGAGGTTCGTCCCAATAATAGTATTTCAGATCGTGGAAGAATTTCTTCTTTTGCTGATAAGTGAGATCCGGTGGAAGCACGCCTGCAGCTAGGTAATTAAAGATGTCAGCATACCAAGGTAATGTGACTTGAGCATAGACGGCTTCTACGGCTTTTTCGAGTTCTGGATCTTCCGAGATTAAGTTAGGCATGTCACTTTCTAATTTGGCTATCAGATGTTCGTACGGGAAATCGTCATTTATCGGTACTGGTTCATGTTTGATGCCTTCTATTCGGGATAAGTGATCTGCAACAACATTCTCGGTTCCTTTCTTATCTTTGATTTCTAAGTCAAACTCTTGTAATAACAGGATCCACCTCAATAATCTTGGTTTGACATCCTTTTTGCTTATTAGGTACCTAATGGCAGCGTGGTCTGTGTATATGATTATTTTGGCTCCTACTAAGTAAGAACGGAATTTATCAAGCGCAAATATAACTGCTAGAAGTTCCTTTTCTATTGTAGCGTAGTTCATTTGGGCAGGATCTAAGGTTCTACTGGCATAGTAGATGGCATGGAGTTTCTTGTCCTTCCTTTGTCCTAGAACTGCGCCTACGGCATAATCACTCGCATCGCACATGATTTCGAACGGTAGTCGCCAATCGGGTGGTTGCATAATTGGTGCGGTGATAAGGGCTGATTTTAATGTTTCGAATGCTTTTAGACAGTCGTCGTCAAAGACGAACTCAACATCTTTCATCAACAGGTCGGTCAAAGGTTTTGTGATTTTTGAAAAATCTTTTATAAATCTTCGGTAGAAACCGGCATGTCCTAGAAAACTCCGTATTTCTCGTACGGATTTTGGAGGTTGGAGATCTTTTATAATCTCTATTTTAGCTTTGTCGACCTCAATTCCTTTATTTGATATGACATGTCCTAGAATTATTCCTTGTCGGACCATAAAATGGCATTTTTCCCAATTTAGGACGAGGTTCACTTTTACACAACGTTCTAATACCATTTCTAAGTTTTGTAGGCATCCTTCGAAACTTTGTCCACATACTGAGAAATCGTCCAGAAATACTTCCATGATGTCGTCTATGAAATCTGCGAAGATTGCCATCATGCATCTTTGGAAGGTTGCTGGAGCATTACAAAGTCCGAACGGCATTCGACGGTAAGCAAAAGTACCATAAGGACATGTGAATGTAGTCTTTTCTTGGTCATCAGGATGAATGGGAATTGGGAAAATCCTGAATAACCATCTAGATAGCAGAAATATGAATGTTTGGCTAATCTTTCCAACATTTGGTCTATGAAGGGTAAGGGGAAGTGATCTTTTCGTGTGGCTTTGTTAAGCTTTCTATAATCAATGTACATCCTGCTTCCAGTCACGACTCTTTTTGTTATTGATTCGCCTTTTTCGTTCTTAACTACTATGACTCCTCCTTTCTTAGGTACGACATGAACTGGGCTGACCCATTCACTATCGGAGATTGGATAGATGATTCCTG
This sequence comes from Lathyrus sativus, assembly GCA_963859935.3. Taxonomy (NCBI): domain Eukaryota; kingdom Viridiplantae; phylum Streptophyta; class Magnoliopsida; order Fabales; family Fabaceae; genus Lathyrus; species Lathyrus sativus. The sequence goes on from OZ012739.1 coordinate 637,560,569, forward strand.
CATCTAGCAATTTTTTACTTCATCTCTGACTACAGTGCTTAGGATGGGGTTCAGTCTCCTCTGATGCTCTCTAGAGGTTTTACAGTCTTCCTCTATTGTAATTCGATGCATACAGATTGAAGGGCTTATACATTTTAGATCGCTTATGTTATAGCCTAACGCAGTGGGGTACTTCTTTAGGACTTCTAATAGCTTTTCGGTTTCTATTTGTCCTAAGTCGGCGTTGACTATCACTGGTCTTTTTAGTTCATCGTCTAGGAATTCATATCTAAGGTTTTTGGGTAGTGTTTTAAGTTCTAAAGATGGGTTCTTCGGACCTGGCATATGGTTTGGGGTCAGTGCTAAGCTTTCGCTTAGGTTGTCATCTTTATACGGTTTACGCCAATCATCGTCTTCAGAAATATCGGGTATTTGAATCTTTATTATTTCTGAATACGTGGTCTGTTCATTTTCAAGTTCTCTTATGCATTCGTCAATTACATCTACTAAATAGCAGGTATCGTCTATGGCTGGTGCTTGTAAGAACTTGGTGAGAATGAACTCTATCTTTTCTTCTCCTACTTCGAATGTTAGCCTTCCTTTCTTCACGTCTATAATAGCTCCGGCTGTAGCTAGGAACGGTCTTCCTAGGATAATTGGGGTAACAGAGTCCTCTTTGATGTCCATGATTATGAAGTCGGTTGGGATGTAGAATTGTCCTATGCGTACTGGAACGTTTTCCAGTATTCCGATGGGATATTTTACCGATTGGTCAGCTAATTGTACGGACATTTTGGTTGGTCTTAGGTCTCCCATATTTAGCTTTTTGCATATAGATAAAGGCATAACACTGATACTGGCTCCTAAATCGCATAGAGCTTTGTCTATTACGAACTTTTCTATGACGCAGGGTATGGAGAAACTACCTGGGTCTTTTAATTTAGGAGGCATGCGGTTTTGAATAATAGCGCTACACTCTGCAGTAAGTGTAACTGTTTCGTTATCCTCGATCTTTCTCTTATTTGACAGGATTTCTTTGAGAAATTTAGCGTATGACGGCATTTGAGTTATTGCTTCTGTAAAAGGAATAGTGATATTCAACTATTTAAGGAGCTCTACAAATTTCTTAAACTGTCCTGAAGTTTTGGAGTTTATTAATCTTTGAGGATAAGGGATAGGTGGTTTATATGGCGCTGGAGGTGCTTGAGTTTTTTCACTTGCTATATCCTCTTTCTCATTGTCTTCCTTCTTCTCTAACTCGGATTCCTTTTCTGCTTGTTCAGTTGGTTTTTGTTGCATGGCTGAGTTTTCGGTCCTCGGATCGATCGGTTCGTCCAATTCTTTTCCGCTTCTTAGTATTACAGTATTTGCTTGACCTTTTGGATTCTGTTCGGGTTGTCCAGGAAATATGCCAGCGGGTGCTGCAGCAGAGGCTTGTTGTTGAGCCACTTGTGATATCTGTGTTTCTAACATTTTGTTGTGGGTGGCTAAAGCGTCTACTTTTCCGGTCAGCTGTTTAATTTGCTCGCTAGTGTGTATGTTTTGATTCAGGAATTCTTTGTTTGTTTGAGCTTGAGTAGCTATGAATTTTTCCATCATCAACTCGAGGTTTGATTTCCTAGGTGCAGTCTGAGCAGCAGCTGGTTTCTGATATCCTGGCGGAGCAGTAGGCATTTGCAATGCATTATCGCTTTTGTAAGAAAAGTTTGGATGATTTCGCCAACCTGGGTTATAGGTATTTGCGTAAGGATTTCCTTGAGCATAATTTACTTGGTCTGGTGGGATTCCGGCCAGCAATGGGCATTCGGGCGCATTATGAGTGGTGATTCCGCATAACTCGCAGTTTGGAGTTACGGCAGCGACGGTTGCAGTGGGGTTAACGGTCAGACTGTCAATCTTCTGTGCTAGAGCATCTACTTTAGCGTTGAACTTTTCAAGGTTGCTGATCTCGTACATCCCACCTTTCGCTGTGGTTTTCTCTGTTGGAGTGCATTCACCTCCCTATTGGCAGTGGTTCTGAGACATGTTTTCGATTAATTGATAGGCTTCGTCGTATGGCTTATCCATAAGTGCACCGCCCGCGGCAGCGTCTACCGTTAATCTGGTGTTGTATAAAAGCCCATTATAGAAAGTATGGATTGTCACCCAGTCTTCTAGACCGTGGTGAGGACATGTTCTCATCATATCTTTGAATCGTTCCCATGCTTCGTAAAGAGATTCAGTATCTTTTTGTTGAAATCCGTTGATTTGAGCTCTAAGCATAGCAGTTTTGCTTGGCGGAAAATATCTCGCTAAGAAGACGTTCTTCAACTGTTCCCACGTCGTAACGGAGTTGGATGGTAAGGATTGTAACCATGTCCACGCCTTGTCTGTAAGAGAGAAAGGGAAAAGACGAAGTCTTATTGCGTCTGGAGTTACTCCATTTGCTTTCACTGTGTCTGCGTATTGTACAAACTTCGTTAAATGTTCGTTTGGATCCTCAGTTGCATTTCCTGAGAATTGGTTTTGTTGTACAGCTGACAGCAATGAGGGTTTCAGCTCAAAATCGTTTCGAGTAATAGCTGGGGCAGCAATGCTACTTCTAGGCTCCATCTGAGAGGGTGTAGCGTATGCCTTCAGCGGTTTGTTTTGAGGTCCTTCGGCCATCTTTGATTCTTCTTCGGATTTGGGAATGGGAGTGAGAGGATTGGGAATGTTATGTTTTAGTTGGTACTCAATGATGCGACTTCTTAAATGTAAGAAGGGCTCTAGTTCTGCGACTGAAGGTTTTAAGATATCGCCTTGTGGGCGATTACTTGGCATACAATTGACAGAACCAGTAAAGGGAAAATAAAATTGTTAACCTAGTCTATACGGCGTAACAGAAGATTACACTATTGACTAAACGGGTCCCCGGCAACGGCGCCAAAAACTTGATCGCGACTTTCTATGTCTAATACAACTTAACTGCAAGTGCACAGTCTATCGCGTAGTAATAAAAGATATCGATCCCACAGAGACTCGTAATCAAACTAGTGTTCTCGGGAGTTACTATGTTTAGCTAGGTAGATAATGTTTAAGGGAATAATTTCTGTCACTAAAGGGAACTAAAACTGTTACTTGAATTATAATTACGTGAATCGATATGCAGTAATTATGTTCTTCGGGATTTGACAAGTTACCGGTATATGAAATATTTTTCAGAATTTATTTAAGCAGAAAATAGGGATCTGAAGACTTTCGTCTCACGATGGTTGTTGACGCTAGTCATAATTCTAAGGGCCGGATGTACGCTTTCGCTGTCCCATTCGGGGTTAAAACTACTTTTTGGAAATCTCTAAGTTCTAATTCATTTTAAAGTGCTTTCGCTGTTATTAAAACAAATGTCTAGTGTTTACTATCTGGTCTTACCGCAGCTGTCGCTTGTTGGTTCGTACCTTAATTAATTTCCCACTGTCGTGGCAAAACTACTTTTAAATAAGTTCTCGCTTTCGCGACGAACGTTTATTCAGTAAATAAATTTAAACACTCAGACCATAAACAACTTTTGAAAAGGAAAGTTTTCAACTGGTTATTATCAAATCCTGTCTGAATTATTATTACATATCGATTATTCTGATTTAGCTAGACATGGATTTGGGAAAGGTAAAACATAAATAAAAACAGTGATTAATAACATGCATCATAATGAAAACTGAAATTACGATTAAAATTTAAAACCTGTAAATATTCCAATTGGCCTTTGGGCAGATCCTCCACAAATGTTGGCATGATTCTGGTCTTTGTGCCAATTGATCGTACAAGGGAATTGGGAATTACAAAATATCAAAGAATGCAGAGAAAAAAAAGAGAAATAAATAAGAATAGAATAATGGAAAGGTTGCTCTGAAGATAAATTGGCAGCACTTCGTTGTCTGAATGCGGCTCCCTTTCTCAGCTCCCCTCCTTCCCCTTTTATAGAAGTAGAATTCTAACGGTTGTAATTTTGAAGAAGGTGGACTTAGAGGCAGAAATATCAGGGAGTAGTGGTCCATTATTTGGGACTTGGAACTGCATTTTGCACGTTCATTTGAAGTTGTGCGTTTTTGCCTGCATGACGGTCGTCATGGTGTGTGACGGTCGTCACCCGTGTGACGGTCGTCATGGAGGTGTGACGGTCGTCACAGCAGCAAAATGTGCATTCTGCGTTTTTCATGTTGTTTTCATCTGGTTTTCGTCCATATTTCATCTGTAATTGCTTCTTTGCTTCATATTACTTTGTTTAGACATGATCATCAAATACCTGCAAAATATCAGACAAATAACATGGAAAGAACCCGAAATCGGATCGAAAACAGTCAAACATCAGTTGAATTATGCATCAATATATATATACGATTTCGTGTTATAAATAGGAAATCCCAGTGGAAATTGATATTTGACGGAGCGGTTAATTCTTATGGAAGTGGCATTGGGGCAATCATCACGACTCCCCATGGATCCCATATCCCGTTTACTGCGAGACTGACGTTTCTAGTCACCAATAACGAAGCGGAGTACGAAGCATGCATCGTGGGTCTAGAAGAAGCAATTGATTTGAGAATCAAGAATCTAGATGTATATGGTGACTTGGTGCTTGTGATCAACCAGATTAAAGGGGAGTGGGAGACTCGTCAATCAAACTTGGTGTCGTACATGAATTATGCCAGAAGGCTGCTTCCGTTCTTTGATCGAGTGGAATTCCATCATGTGACCAGTGTAGAAAATCAGATGGCTGATGCCTTAGCCACGTTGGCTTCGATGTATAAAGTCAATTTTTGGAATGAAGCTCCAAGAATTGTCCTTTCTCGTCTTGATAGACCTGCATTCGTCTTTGCAATCGAGGAAGCCTCCGACGGCAAGCCATGGTTCCATGACATCCAGACCTTCCTTATGACTAAGGAGTATCCTGCGGGAGCGTTAACCCAGGATAAGAAGACTCTGAGGAGGCTGTCTAGAAATTTTTATCTCAATCCTGATGGAGTTTTGTATAAAAGAAACCACGATCTCGTGCTACTCAGATGTGTAGATGAGAAAGAAGCGAGTATGCTCATGGAAGAAGTCCATGAAGGCACATTTGGTACGCACGCCGGCGGGCATGCTATGACAAGAAAGATCCTAAGAGCAGGATACTACTGGCTGACGATGGAGTCGGATTGCTTTAAATTCGCGAAGAGATGTCATAAATGCCAGATTTATGCTGATAAGATTCATGTGCCGCTGTGCCCGTTGAATGTCATGTCCTCCCCGTGGTCGTTCTCCATGTGGGGCATCGACATGATAGGCAAGATCGAGCCCACTGCATCTAACGGTCATCACTTCATTCTAGTAGCTATCGACTACTTCACCAAGTGGGTGGAGGCAGCCTCATATGCTAATGTGACCAAGCAGGTGGTGGCTAAATTCATAAAGAAGGACATCATCTGTCGTTACGAAATTCCCGAGCGGATCATTACTGATAATGGTTCGAATCTAAATAACAAGATGATGAAGGAGTTGTGCCAGAGTTTCAAGATTGAACACCACAACTCATCTCCTTACCGGCCGAAGATGAATGGCGCCGTTGAAGCGGCCAACAAGAACATCAAGAAGATTGTGCAGAAGATGGTTGTGACCTATAAGGATTGACACGAGATGTTGCCATTTGCACTGCACGGTTATTGTACCACGGTACGTACATCAACCGGGGCAACTCCTTTCTCCTTAGTGTACGATATGGAAGCTGTCCTACCGTTAGAAGTGGAAATCCCTTCTTTGCGAGTTTTGGTTGACATAAAACTCGATGAGGCAGAATGGATTAAGAACCGATTAAACCAGCTCAGCCTGATGGACGAGAAGAGGTTGGCATCGATTGCATATGGTCGTCTGTATCAAAGCCGAATGAAGAAAGCTTATGATAAGAAGGTGCGTCCTAGAAGCTTTCAGACGGGTGATCTCGTCCTGAAGAAGATTCTCCCTCCACACTCCGATCACCAGGGCAAGTGGACTCCTAATTACGAAGGTCCGTACGTCGTCAACAAGGTCTTTTCGGGAGGAGCCTTGTTGCTATCCACGATGGATGGTGAAGATTTTGCATCCCCGGTGAACGCGGACGCAGTTAAAAAATACTTTGCTTAAAGAATGACCTGCTGGAAAGAAAAAGAATATCCAGGCAAAAATGGGGCATCCCGGCGAACCATAAAAAAGGAAAAAGGTTCGGGCAAAAATTAGGGATATAAAAGAAAAGAATGTACACCCGCAAAGTCGAAAACCTGGAAGGGCGACTTTGGCAAAAAAGGGTATCCCGGTGAATCGAAAACCCGCAAGGGCGATTCAGGCAAAAGTTAGGGATTTGAAAAAAGTAAATGACTGCGTTCCGCGTGTGGACTTTCATTGTTTAGTGGTTTGGAAGACCTGAGGGTCGTTTATCTGAATCAATCTCTTCTGAAGCTGAAGCGTCGGAGAAGTATCGAAGTCGAGTGGGTCATAGAGGGATCAACTCATGGTGTTCGTCTACGCCTCATTGTCGACATTTGTGTATATACTGATGTATATTTACGTTTTATTTTTGCGCGGCTTCCTCATTCCTGGAGCTTGCATCTGTTGTAAAACATTTTTACCCATTCAGGGGTTCGTTATCAATAAAATATATACTATTCAGCAATTATGTTTGTCTGTTTAGCATTTATCTGTTTTGTTTGCGAAAAAGAACGTCGATGTTTTTGATAAAATGCGCATACATAAACTTACTGGCCTAGGCCACTGATTGTTGAAACAATGAATTGCTTGAACATTGTCCCAAGATGATAACCTTGATAGGTCCCTTTGACAAGGGTATCTTGTCTGTTTGTTTGTGTTGTTGCAGGTGTAGCATACTCCAGGAATTACGCCATATGCGCCCCCAAGCCGGATGATTCCTTCTTCTCCCGCAAGTTCAGTAGCATCTCCCTGTGGAGTTTGGACATGAGATCGTAAGCATTGATATGTCACCCCAATCAGAGAAGATTCTCTCCAAGCAGATGTATCTTGAAGGATCGTCGTCTCCCCAGCTGAGTCATATACTGAAGTATGCGGCTTTCAAAAGTTCAGACTGAAGTCCCCAGGAGAATTGAGGTTCCCCACAGAGGTGTACTCTCCCCTGTAAGCAAGACGATTCCCTCTTCCCAGTCGAGTTTGCAGATCCCCAAGAGTGCTTGGAAGCCGTTTGGGCCATGATTGGTTTTCCCCAGTAGAGTGCTGAGTAGCTGATGCTGTATTTCCCCAGGAAGGTTTAGCCGCAAAGGCCGTGCAGTTTATTTCTGCGATTGACATCGTTTTCCTCAGCAGTTGTGGTTTGAATACCCAGATGAGCAGGTTCAGGTTCTCATAGAGCTTTATTCCCCCGCAGCAGTCGACTGAAGTTCGTTTCCCCAGGCGGAGTCCAATTGAGATTGGCGTGACTTCTTCTCCTTGGCAGGATGAGTCCTTCCCCCACCAGAGTGGTTCTCCCTCCTTGACAGGAGGCTTTTCCCTTCAGCATTTATTTTGCTGATGGGGTCATAGCATTTTGCATGATTGCATAGCATTTACCCTAAAAATGCGTAGCATTTCCACCGTGTGGAGCATTGCGCCATTGTCGAACCATATGCATATGAAACATGAGCTAGGTCGTTACCGTTCTTGTTTTGCAGGTGTTCCCCGACAGGGTGTCTGCTCAGGATGATTCCTGAAATCTCAGAAGAGTGGTGTGGTTCAAGATGATTCTTGAATTCCCCAGCAAAGTCGTTTGCCCAAGATGATTCTTGAACTCCTCAACGAAGTAGTTTGCTTAAGATGATTCTTAAAATCCCCAGTGAAGTCGCAAGAGTTGGTCGCTCAAGTTGATGCTTAGAGTCCCCGACAGAGTGTTTGCTCAGGACGATCCCTGAAATCTCCAGCAGAGTTATTGGTTCAGGATGATTCTTGAAGTCCCCAGCGGAGTTATTTGTCCAAGATGATTCTTGAAGTCCTCAGCAGAGTTGACTCATCCAGAATGATTTCTGAAGCCCCGAAGCAGAGTTACTAGATAGTTCTCCAGAATCCCCAGCGGAGATGCGTCATCCCCAGCAGGTTTCCGAACAGCGAAGTTGAAACTTCCCTTGAAGACTTGATGATTGAAGTCCAACCGTATTTACGAAGCAGTTCTCTCAGCTGATGCGGAGTGCCTGATGGCAGAAGTTTGGATATCCCCAATTGGTTCATGATTGACTGAGAATTCTATTCCCGACTTAGTGATGAAGTTCGGCTGACGCCCGAAAAGTTTTTTGAATGCCCAATGGCATGATTAACTTGATTGTTGACCTGATGAGTCCCGAGGAATCCTGATGCCTGACGGCATGATCGACCATGTATCACCGGTTACCGTGTGACCAATTCCCCAGCTAGTTGCCGTGCAACTAATATTTCAGTTTTCGAAGATTTGTTCCCATCAGAGTACCGTGTACTTGTGCAGTTGGCAAATTTCCGGGTTTGTTGGTATTCAACCATCTTTTACCTTGATTGTTTGAAAGCTGTTCGCTTCTCACCCAGTCAGGTCCAAGCCGTTTGAATAGGGGCAGCTGTTGCACCCCAAAATTTGCCCAACTTTTCTTCACCTAGCTTGTGTTTCATTTCATTCACATTAGCATTATCATTTGCATTTCATTGATATGTATGCAGGAGATCAAGAGGTATGATTACCAATTAAGATCTATACAAGACTATGAAGCTAGATAAGAAGGTTATTCAGATGCTTAAGGGTTGATATCCTTGTCAGAGAAGTTAAAGGATCCTCAGAGAGAGTGATTGAAGCCAAGGTTGTATGTCTCCTAACTTGAGAGTTGTGGGAAGTCATCAGATGATTCTGAAGCCATGAAGTTAGACTTGAGGTCTTGAGAGAGCTCATGATAAGTGTTGAAGATCACTTTGAGGCCTAGACAGGTCATTGTGCAAGATTAAGAAGGCTCAGCCATGAGTGGTGCAGCTAGGGTTTGACTGGGTCAACCCTAGGTCAACTGATGATTTGAACAAGGTTGAGACCTAATTCAAAGGCCATGTGATCATGGATTTATGCATTGAGATGTTATAAGGATGATTCCAAGGTCAACTCATCATGATTGAAGAGTTTGAGAAGTTTCAAGCTAGGGTTTCTAAGGCTTGACAGTGTAAAATCCCCTAGTTTGACCCCTATCTTCAAGGCAATTTATCTCAAGATGTGATTGCAATCTCATCCTTCCCCCAACATGAATGTTGTAGAGCATGATCTTAGCTTTAATTTGAGTGCTAGAAGTCCTTGATAGGATTTGTAGAACTCAAGTTATGACTTTGACAAGTTACAGGTCATCTGAGGTATGTGAATTTGGAGCTTGAAAGTTGTCCAACTTGCATGAAACTTTTTCCCTAGAAGGATGATTCCTATGAACTTTTGGTCAACATGAATGTTTTTCCTTATCCTCTTAGCTTTCTAGAGAGTACTAGAAGTCCTTGATAGGATTTGTAGAACTCAAGTTATGGCTTTGACAAGTCAAGGGTATTTTGGTCATTTGGAGATTATAGGTCATTTCAACCCTAAGGCCATAACTCCTATTTTCAAGCTTCAAATGGGAAAATGTCCAACATCAAACTTGTTCAAAATGATTTTTAAGGCTACTCAAGAGGTCATGATAGGTTGGAATTGCTTATATCTCAAAATCACAAAAATGGCTTAAAATAAGGATGATTTTCAAATGAACCAAAGATGGAAATTGGTATTTTTGATTTACATGTCCAAACCAAGGCATGTAATATGTCATTTGGATTCTAAAACACATTTTAAGAACATTGGTTTTGCCACAATTTTGAATTGAAGTTTAATTTGTGGACTTGCTTTGAAAAGTAGTTACTTACATCATAAGTAACATTTGCCAAACCAAAATTCAAGGCATGACCAAGGTCCCTTTCAATCCAAACACATCCAAAATACCATTAGGAGAGAAATTGGAAGGGAATGAGGATGAATACAAGCTGCTAACAGAATTGGTATGACCATGGCATGAGATTGAAATTCCATGACATGAGAAATTGAATTTCTCATTAGAAGGATCTAGAGCTTTCTAGATCATCCATACATGGTCTATATATTGAATAGAGGTGATCCAAGGCCAAGGTTGGTGATAATTGAGAGAGGAGAGTGAGATTGCACATTGAAATTTCCCATTGTAACTTAAAATCGGTTACAAGGTTTGAAGCCATTTCAATCCAAGATTTCAATCTCAGAAGCTTGCTCTAGCATTGGTGGATGAGTCCAGATGGAGAATTGAGCAAGATTGGTGGAGAATCGTGTGAGAGCCATTGAAGTTTTTCATCTGCAACTCAGAATCGAATCCAAGAATTAAAGCCCTTTCAATCAAGTTTGTTGCATACAGAAGCTTGATTGTGCTCCATTGAAGGAATCTGCAAGCTCCTGAAGGTTGATTTGAAGATTCAACCCCTCTGTTTGCTCGAATTTACCAGGTATGCAGTTCTTATCCCATGGCTTGTTTAGGAAGAATCAAGAGGAATTAGGGTGTTAGATGCATACTAGAATGGTGTAGGAAGGTTTATAGATCATTAATTTGAGAGTTAATGACCAATTAGGGTTGTTACCATTTTCGGGTGAGATTGTGTTCTTGCGAATCTTGAGGATTTAGATTGAATTAAGGGCATGAGTGGATTCCTTGTGAAAATTGGGGTAAGATTCATGTAGAGACCTCTTGGAATGGAGGCCTGTGGAGAGAGTTAGGGTTGAGGGTGATGACCGGAGCACCACCGGCGACGGCCATGGCTGCGCGCGAGTTTCAGAGGTTCAAAATGAGGAAGATGACTTGATAGCCATCAGATTGTGGTTGGACTTTGACTGAAGGCATGATCCAACGGCCATGGATTGGTTTCAATTTGTGAAGGATTTCTGAACTAAATGAAACGATGTGTTTCATTTAAGTTCTGGTTTTGGGCTTAAGTCAGAACTGATAACCACACCCCCTTGGTGGCCCAGTCTGGGAAATGAACTGGATTCTCTTGCTATCTACACCACGCATTTGTCATTTTTATTTGGATTTTCTATTATTTTTCATTTTATCCTTGGTTATTGATTAATTCATAAAAAATGGAAAAATGACTCAATTGATCCCATTCTTTTTGCATTGAATTCATGATAGGATCTAGTATTTTTTAGATAAAAAATATTATTATTTCATGCATTTTATGATTTTATGTGTATTTTTACATTTTAATTGATATTGAAATAATCATGTTTGATGCTTGATATTGGTGAATTTGGTTTGATCATGTGATGATGATTTTGGTCTTGATTTTTTGTGAGTAGTTAGCATAGATATGCATGCTCCCCATAGATTTTTCTCACATTTTTGTGATGAATATAAGTGGTAGTTTTAGGGTGAAACTTTAAGAGCTCCATTTTTAGGGTTTATGGTTGATACCTTGTGGTTTGGATTTTATTTTTAGAACTTGGTGGATGATTCAACCTCTGATTTTTGTAGGGTAAATTCATGATTGAATTAGGGTCCTTTAGGAATTTTTGTAGGAATGTTCAATGAATTTTACTATTTTTGCTGGATTTTAGTATAGTTGATAGTTTTAGATGATTCTGAGGCACTAATTCAACTAGATTGACCTCTTTAGTTCCCTTAGATTAGGGTGTTGCTTTGCTTGTTCTTGGATGATGTTGAAGACAAGTTGAAGATGCATTGGATTGCTTGAAGAGGCTTGGATGTGAGGATCTTCCCTTCTTTTGGTGTAGTTTTGTTTAGGTGTTAAGATTAGGGTTTTGTAGGCAGAGCTTCTAGATAGATTCTCTTCCTTCATAAACATGGATGATGTTGATCACTTCCATTCTTCCCTATGATGTAAGGTCCCCTTGTAAAGGCCTCATCCCTCCTTTGGTAGGATGTGTGGCTCTTTACAAGTTGGTAGAACCTTTGAGGGTCCCTTTCTCTGATGATGGGATGTTTAGTGGTGACCTTTGGTCCTCACTCTGCTACCAATCATCCAAACTTTGCTCTTGATGGATGCATCTTTCTCCCTTGTTAGAGGATGGAGTTCCTTGCTTGAAGAAGATTGAAGGATGAAGTTGATACTTCTTTGTGTTTGAAGATTACTCTGAGAAGCTGAAGCTTGTAGATGAAGAGGAGCAAGTTGACACTTGTAAAGAAGAGAGAGCTGAAGATTGAAGACCAAGTTGACACTTGTGAAGAAGATCAATTTGAGATTGAGTGAAGAGCTGAGGCTTGAGGAATAAAGGATAAGTTGATACTTATGTTGATGCATTGAGTCCTTGAAAGAACAAGTTGATACTTGTAGTTATGAGTGAAGCCTGAAGGTGGATTTCACTGAAGAGCTGAGGCTTGGAGAAGAGGGAATAAGTTGATACTTTTGTTTGATGTGTTAAAAGCTTAGAGAAGCAAGTTGATACTTGATATTGAAGATGATAGCTTTGAAGAGCAGTTGAAGTCTGAAGACTGAACTGCTGTCAGAGGAGGGCTTTACTATGGGAGTTATTGATCTGTTTCTTTTCTTGTCTGTTTGCTTGCTGTGCAACTGTATTGATGTGACTTGTTTGATTTGCTTGATGCATTAGAATAAGTCCATATTTAGATTGACTTAAGCTAGGAGCATGATTGCATTAGAAGGTGAGTTGCTCCCTTTGCTTGTATTTTTACTGTATGGCTTTGCTTGCGGGTATTCGGGAGAGCCCTGCTCCCTTGCCTATGTGGTTTGTGTTTTCTTGATAGCAGTTTACTTCTTCTGTATGATTGCAGTTATTATATTTTGCTTGATAGCACTTTATTTTATTTCTTCTGTATGATTACAGTCATTTATTATCTTGCTTGATAGCATGTTATTCCTTTCTGTGTGATTACAGTTATTCATATCTGGCTTGAGGTTGAGATGTGCTTGTGGAGGCTGATGCCCTACACACATTTCCTCCCTCACTTGCATTGCATGCATTTTACAGTCGTTTACTGTTTACTGTTTAAGCGGATGCTTTATCTGTTTCTGTTTATCATTGACATGATCCCTTAGGACTCTCATTTCCTTTGATAAGGAAGTGATGATTAGAACTTTAGTTTGAAACCTATGCATGATAACTTCTAGGAGTTCCCTGTTTCAAACCTCAACCATAGGATGAATCCTTGGCATGACAACATTAGGACTTGATAGTCCCCCCTTAGTTGAACCTGTTTGTTCTCTTCTCATCTCGAAACAAATTAAAATACAGTAATAAAGGGTAACTAACGTCGTACGTTACGAGCCTTAAGCTATCTGAGAAAGGGTTGTCAGAGAGTTTCTTTTCGACAACTTGGATGTTTAGTATGGTACCCTTTGGGTGACATGCGACGCATTCACTCTCAGGTCATAGTCTCTAGTGCGATATTGGTTGCAAACATCCATAAAAAACAGTTCTTTCGTAAAAGACAGAAAACAAACTTCAAACTTTTTGCCCCGTGGGCCCATAATTCAAAGGAAGCTTTTCTGAAGAAAAGAGTGTCGTTAACTCCCAGTTCTACCGCAAACGGTAACGCTTAAGTCTCCAAGGGTCGAGCTGCGTACGCCAAACTGCTGGAACTGTTTGTTAACCCTACTCGAAAAAACAGATGAATCTGAATTCCCGTAATCCGTATTATCCCGAACTACATAAGCTCTGATCTCTCATACCTGTTGAGAGTACGTAGGCACAATACTGATGTATTGGCGAGCCACCTTCCCCGTAACCCGTAGTTAGCCAAACTACGTTGACTCTGATTTCTCATTCTCTGATGAGAATACATAGGCATAAAGCGCGACGCTTTGCCAAGTCATTTTCTTTTCCTTTTTAAGCCAGCCTTGATAGGTAGATAGATAAAACCAACCTGTCCGATAAACATAACAAGCGTGGATCCCATCGAGTACGATGGACGTGAGGGGTGCTAATACCTTCCCCTTGCGTAACCGACTCCCGAACCCAGACAAAGGTTGCGATGACCTTGTCTTATACCTTTTCGTCAGGTTTTTCCGATCGTTTCCTTTCCTGCTCTGAGGGATAAATAACGAAAGGTGGCGACTCTTCTGTTTTGCCGGCACCTTATTTTCGCGGTAGCGACAGTGCTGTTCGGAACAACTTCCTGTACTCTTCATTCCGTCGAGGAGCACCGTCCTTGTAGAACACAAACCGAGAGATATGTGGCTTACCATCTAGTAGTGCCACTTTCTTAGTTGCTTCATACTTCTCAGTGGCCTTTTCGTTAAACACAGCGTTGCATTTTGCGCACAACACAGCTTTCGACCCGCTCACCCTGCATTTCTCCTGGAAATCAGTTAGACTATCGCCAGCTTGAGGGTAAACATCCTCGAGCTTCTCTTCAGTCTTCTTGCCGGGGAAATTAGTAGTCTTGATCATCATGCATTCAACCGTCCCAGTTGTCTGGCGTTCATTGAGCCTCTACCATCATGCAGTCGTATAGCTAAGAATACAAAGCTTTTTCGACTTTCAGAGGATCCGTGTCCACTTGCATTTTGGGCCTTTTGCCGAATTGAAACCGGCCTTCCTTCAAAGCTTTCTTCCCCAAGTCCCTGAAAAGAACACATTGAGATGCCTTATGACCAAGGAAATTATGAAATTTACAAAATCCCCTTTTTTTCTTTAGTTCTAAAGGGGGATCCTTGGCGCCAGGACGACTAATAATCTGACCATCTTTAACTAGCAAATCGAATATTTCAATGCACTTAGATACATCGAAAGTATATGTTTTTGTCTGTTTTTTCAGTTTCAACTGGATTTTTTCCATTTGACGGTTTTAATGATTTGCATGTGTACGGGGGTCCTAGCTTTAGCTCAGCCACGTCGACCACGTTATTATCGACAAGTTCCTCATCGGTAGATGAGTATTCGTCAGCAGCGACATAAGAAACTTTCTCTTTTTTACAGTATTTATTGGCTTGGGTTTTCTCATTTCTTAGATGCTCAACCTGACAGACTCTATCCGCTAGTTGAGCCATATCTCTGAGATATTGTGTGTCTAATTTTTTTCTGATTGAATAATCTAGGCCACCAGCTGCTATTTTGACTAGTTCGTGCTCAGGGACTTGTGTGAAGCATCGCGCTTTCAACAATCTAAACCTATTAAGATATTGTTCTACTGACTCTAGAGTCTTTCGTTTAGTGCTGGCTAATTCTTTCAGACTAATTTTTGACTGTTCCATGTAAAACTATTCATGAAACATTCTTTCCAATTGTGCCCAGGTCTAGACGGACTGTGGGGGTAACATGGTGAACCAAGTGAATGCGTTTTTGGTGAGGGAACTTGGGAAGTATTTCAATTTTAAGTCCTCATTGTTCGCTATGTCACCAGCTTCAGTTTGGTATCTCACAACATGCTCAACGGTGGACTCCTCGGTCTCTCCGGCAAATTTGGTAAACTTTGGTAGGGAAACTCTGTTTGTAGGACAAAGTCTGGTACTGGGGATGTACACGTTAGCCGTCGAAGGCCTGGGTTCGCCCTGTTGCGAACCATGATTCGTTCCACCATGGCTTCTAAGTTAGGTTCACCAGCCATGGCTTCGTGTCAAACCTGCCTGACCACATAGTCGGGGTCCTGGTTTCTATGAACTAAAATGACGAGAGGTTTTTGGGCCACCTTAGGTGTGTGTTCAGCCTCATGGGGCTGTTGGTTAATTGTTTCGTCAAAGACTTTGTCTTATCGAACTGGCGTCTCCGGTCGAGGTGGAGACGTCTGTCGACATATAACCCTAGGAGCACCAAAAAAACACCTATTTGCGTCATCTGAGTCACCAATTGTTGGTAACTCTGAGTCAAATTGGGTGGCCTTAATATGGTGCCCATTTGCTGGGTCAGCATGTGGACCATTTTGTGGTTAATTTCGTCCATTTGTTGCCTCATAACGGCGACATAATTTGACGTAAAAGTTGGGAACGAAAGTGATGGAACACTAAACCCTGGGGCCTCGTGACTTGGTTCGTCAAAGGCCCTAAACCCTAATAGGGGAAAATGCTAACTAAGAGCTTTCCCCAAAGAGTGGGTCACTGTGATGCAGACTCGACATAAACTCTGTCAACATCCCAAAGGCCCTAGGGGCTGGCATTGTGAAACTAGGCATATATTTCCCCTAGTCCATGTCACCATGGGCCTAGGTTCAGGCCAACGCGATGTTGTGACTGGCCCATCATGAGCCGTCAACACCACAAACACAGTGTTAGTGTTAATGTCAGTTGTTTGAGTCACAACCGCATTTCCCTCCGAAGAAGATTCCTCGTTTGGACATGGTGTCACCATTTTACCACTACACAAATGCATGCACCCAAACCCTACGGTCCCACCAGGTGTGCCAATTTGTTCACATGCAGTTTTTGCGCGAACAACCTCTGACCTCCTAACATAGGCTTACTTATGGGACCGGTCAAACGATTCCCATAACGCTTGGTTTGGGATGTATGGGGGGAAAGTGGCAAAATGGTGTTTATTTGAAATAGGCTGGGAATTATTTATAATTAAAAATGAAAACTAGATAAATATGTGTACAAAGGGGTGAGAAATAACTTATGTAAATGAGTAAAATAAGGCAAGAACACTTTTAGAGTTAATGGCATAAATTGCATATAAAAGGGAAATATGGATGCAATCATACATTTTGTAGGAGTGAAAACTCTTTTCTCGTAACGCTTTGGTACTCATAGTGTTTTTCTTACAATATTACAAAAGCGCGCCCCTTAAAATGAAAACATGCATTGCTTTAAATAGGGAAATAAATAAGTGTCATGTTGAATCTGGTGATGCCACGTGTTCACCTACTACTTTTGTAACTTCCCACGTTCTTGGATTTCAAACCCATTTCCCGCTCAAATAGTTGTCTCTTTACATGGAATTTTAGTTGACCCGTTCGACCGATGCCATTTGGGTCTACCTAACAATCTTCCTCTTGTCGATGTCGACCCTTTTCATCAACATTTTACCTAGTTGGTCGACCCATCTCTGTGTTACTGCCCTCTGGTCGAAACTTCCAGCCAACATCTATCCCAACTCACTCCTCCTAGAACACCACAGTGGAATGGTGTATTTGAGAGAAGAAATCGAACCTTGTTAGACATGGTCTATTCCATGATGAGTCACGCCGATCTTCCAAACTCCTTTTGGGGACATGCATTACTGACAACAACTTACACACTTAACCATGTTCCATTCAAAAAGGTTGAGAAGACACCATATGAGATATGGAGTGGCAAGAAACCACATATGTCTTACATGAAGATTTTGGGTTGTGAAGTTTATGTGAAACAACAAATTTCAACTAAGCTTGAGCCCAGATCTGACAAATGCTTATTTGTGGGGTATCCTAAAGAAACAATAGGGTATTACTTCTACAATCCTTTTGAGGGCAAAGTTTTTGTCGCTCGAACTAGGGTTTTCTTGGAACAGGACTTTATTTTCAAAGGAATCAGTGGGAGGAAAGTAGAGCTTGAAGAAATTCAATAGTCACAAAGCATTGATACACCTATGAAGGAATTAGAGCAGGAACTACAACTAGTTGTGGAAGAGCAACCTGCTCAAGTAGAAAAGACCAACGTAGGTCGAGCAGGATACGTCACCAACCACAAAATATGGATATCTCGTAACTGAGTAAGGTGACGTATTAATCAAGGATCAAGATGACCCTATAACCTACCAAGAGGCCATAACTGGTCCTGAGTATAAGAAGTGGCTAAAAGCCATGAAATCTGAAATGGGTTCCATGTACATAAACCAGGCCTGAACCTTGGTAGAGCCTCCTATAGGAGTTAATCTTATAGGATGCAAGTGGGTCTTCAAAAAGAAGACTGACATGGATGGTAAGGTACATACCTATAACACAAAACTGGTTGGTAAAGGCTATAAACAAATTCATGGGGTATAATGAAACCTTTTCACTAGTTACAATGCTTAAATCTATTCGGATTTTACTTGCTATCGCTGCATATCATGATTATGAAATATGGAAGATGGATGTAAATACTTCTTTCTTTAATGAGAATCTTCTTGAGGATGTGTACATGACACAACCTGAAGGATTTGACATATCAGAAGAGGCCTAAAAGATATGCAAGTTACAACAATCAATCTATGGATTGAAGCAAGCTTCCAGAAGATGGAATCTTCATTTTAATGAAACTGTAAAACAAAATGGATTCATAAAGAATGAAAATGAGTGTCATGTCTACAAGAAGGTTAGTGAGAGCATGATCGTATTCCTGGTATTATATGTAGATGACATATTACTTATTGGAAATGATGTTTTTACCTTACAACAAGTGAAAACTTGGTTAGGGAAATGCTTTTCTATGAAATACCTTGGTGAATCAGCCTATATATTAGGGACCAGGATCTATAGAGATAGATCACAAAACTGCTTGGCCTAAGTCAGAGTACATACATAGACAAAGTGCTGAGACGCTTTAATATGCATGACTCCAAGAAAGAATTCATACATATGCAACATGGTATGTGTCTATAAAAAACACAACCCCCTTCAACTAAGGAAGAAAGGGATCGCATGAATAAGATTCCATATGCATCTGCAATAGGATCTATCATGTATGCCATGTTATGTACTCGACCAAATGTCTCATATGCTTTAAGTGAAACAAATATGTACCAATCTGATCTCGATGGTGCTCATTGGGTAGCTGTCAAGAATATCCTTAAGTACTTGAGAAGGAATAAAGACTCATTCTTGGTATATGGAGGTCAGGAAGAGCTTGTTGTAATTGGATACAACGATGCTAGCTTCCAGACAGATAAGGATGACTTTAGATTGCAATCTAGTTATGTGTTATGCTTAATGGTGGCACTGTAAGTTGGAAAAATTCAAAGCAAGAAACAATTGCTAATTCTACAACTGAGGCCGAGTACATTGTTGCCTCAAATGCAGCAAAGGAAGTTGTTTGGATCAAGAAGTTCATTAGTGAACTTGGCATAGTCCCTAGCATTTTGGATCTCATTGATCTCTATTGTGATAACAATGGTGCTATAACACAAGCTAAGGAGTATATATCTCACCAACGACCCAAACACATGCGTTATCACCTCATTCGAGAGATAATAGACCGGGGAGGTGTGAAGATATGTCGAGTAGCTACACTTGACAATATTGTTGACCCACTAAGTAAGCCTCTTGCGCAAAAAAAGCATGATGGCCATTAGGGGTGGCAAAACGGTCGGGCTCGCTGGTTCGGCGCGTTTGACCCGCCATTTTTGGCAGGCTAGGCTGAGGTTTTCAGCTCGGTACTTTAAGTTGGCCCACCTCGCCTAACCCGCTTGAAAAAGCGGGTCGGGGCGGATTTTGCCCACGGGCTTTTTGTTAACACTTTTTATTTTTTTTCTTAGAATTAAAACAACTTTAACTATAAAAACAACACTCTTATCTTAGGTTTATGTTGATTGAATTGTATTATAAATTATTATACAAACAAAATGAATTTTAATTGTAATGTTCTTTCTATAACTTTCTAATACATGTGTTAATTGGAAAAACTTAAAATAAAAGAACAATTGTATGTCATATTGTTGTACCTCAAATTTTTACCCTTAGATCTTCATCATCATTCTAGGGGCATCATCATTTGTTTATTTAACCTTAACCTATTTTCAAGTTTGTCTTTGTCAAGATGCAGATGAATTAGGGTTCCATACAGTCAAAAATCGGGGTTTCGATGGTTTGATCAGTCAATGTCTTGAATTGATTCTCCATGAAACAAGTTCCCATATCATCAAAGATACTACATTGAATCAAGTATGAATTCAATTTGACATTGTCACCCAAAGAAACAGAGCAGTGCAGTTCAGGACCTCCGATTAGGGTTTCTGATCAAGAAAAGTCAATTATAGTTTGACTTTTGATCTAAATGATACTCCAATGATGTAATCATGGTCCATGAAGCTCATATGACTTACTTAAGTTCACTAAAGAAGTTTCAAGACCTCAGAGGGCCCAGAACACCAACAGTCGATTCGGGGTTTTCCGATCGATCAATTCGTCTGACTAAAATGTCAACTCATTACCCAAAAGGGTTTTGACCCTAAAGTTGAAAGAAAACATGTTCCTAATGAAATATTTCATCTATACATGAATTTTTTTTACCATTGGATCGAGGATTGAAGAGTAATAAAAAAAGTCGGGAATTAGGGTTTTGAAAGGGGCAAGACCATAACTTTTTAGAAACACATCCAAATGGAGTGGTTCAAAGCTTGTTAGAAAGGTCTTGAAAAGTTCTAAACAAGTGTAAAAGTGACCTATATGCAAAAAATTAATAGATTTGGAATTATGATCAAAATCAATGCAAGAGGGGAAAAGACTTGGTGAAATTTCACATTTTTAGCACTTGTCAACTCATGTTTTCAGCCAACTTCAAGGGTGTTTTTGACATAGTTCCACTTGGAATTTAAAATTTCCCAGAAAAATGAAAGTTGTATAGAATGATGAGGGCTTTCCAAAAAGTACCAGAACTCCTCCATAGCATTTGTGAGGTAGGAGTTTCAAAGGAGGCAAGTTAGGGTCCAAACACTTGAATGCACCATGTCAAATTTGTCACAAATCAACTTGCCAACCATTTAAATCACTCTCAACCATTTGATCAACATTTGATCTAATAATTAGAAGGAATGATGAGTAGAAATGAAGAATAGGTGAAGGATGAAAAGGCTTGTCGTGATGACAAGCCAAGTTGCAACCAAGTTGCATTATTTTAATCAAAAATCAAGAGGAAAGAGAAACTTTTTCATGAAGAAACCTGCAGCTGCAGTTCCACTACACCCTAGCCACACTTCAGTCACTTCCATTTATCTCATACAAATTGATTTGTGCATCACATTGAGCCAAGAACATGGGTTTCCAACTGCACCAAATCTTGGACAAATTTTCTTCATTTTTTCCCTCCAATATCAAAACTCAAAATCTTCCCTCACCCTTGATTGTGTGGCTTTGCCTATAAATAATAAAGCTTATATGCATCAAATACACACCTTTGCAATCAAGAAAACAGCTACAAACTCTATCCCTCACCAGTTGCAAACTCTCTTGCAAATCCAACCAAAATCCAAAGTGCCAAAAATTTGTCTTGGACAGAACTTGCATCAAACTAATTTCTAACCATTCCATGCTTCTTTCAACATTCCACACAGGTTCTAAATGACCATATAGAGCTTTCCAAGCCACCACTTGCACCAGAAACCATTTATTTCTCAAAGTCAACCTCCAAAACCAAAAAAGTCAATTTTCTGCATCTTTCAAGTCATAACTTATTACAGATCATTTCGAACACTTTTGACACCTCTAACACTTCATAAATAGCATTTAGAAACTTTCCAAATCAATTTTTCACTTCTATAACAATGATTGGACCATGTTGCTTTGTAAAATCATGGATTTTTGACGTTTTCTTCCACTTTTCAAGCCATTTTGTTCAACAGTGGGGTTGTGGATCATTGAAGCTAGTATTCATCATCCAAAGACCATTTTCAGACTATATCAAGATAGCAAGGATAATTACTCCTTATCATGTCTATTTTCATTGAGTGAAGAAAGAATTCAAGGATAATTATCTTAGAAAGACTTTGATTCATTTGAAAAGCATGTGTTTTTAGGGTTTTCACCTTGATGTTTGTAAACTTTTTTAACTTGGAACTTGATTTTCCTTATGATATTGATCTTGTATGATTCATATATGTTTGTTAACATGTTTATATGCTCAAAGATGTTTGATTCATTGCCTTACCATGTTCATGCTTGCTTTTGTGAATGCATATGTGTGAGAATGAACCTTTGATTTTCGTCTATGAAACTTGCCATGATTCTTGATGTTGTGACCTCTTGAATATGTTTACCATGTCTTATCCTACTTTTTTATGTGTCTTGTTAGAACCATAACATTCTAGGGTTTATGTTTTGTCTTGGTTGTTACCATGAATATTGCTTTGATTCCTTTTATGAAATCATGAACTTATGCTTTGTTGTTTGTCAACTCTTTGCCTTCTTCATGTTGTCACATGATCACTATAATCTATTTTGGTTGTTACCATACTTTATGCCTTCATCATGATAAATGTTGTCACATTTGGTCTTGCTTGATTCATGCCTCATGTTTGGTTTAAATTGTAATTTATATGCTTGATCATTACTTGTTCATCTTTGTGTGTTTCTTGATGTTGTAACCTCTTGAACATGACCACATGCCCCTACCTTCTTTATTGTGATGTTTTGTTAGAACCATAACATTCCTAGGATTGAGTTTTGTTTTGAAAGTTAGTTTGTGAACTTGCATGATTCCTCTTGAACTTTGAAGTTCTTACTTGATTTGTTGCAACATTTCCGGTATTTTTACTTGTACTTGATTGTCATCAATGTGTGATTGTGAGTCTTATGTTGTTACATTTGACATTTCTTTGAACCCCATGACATGCTTGTCTCAAGTTATAACCTACTTGCACTTAAAACTTGTTTGAATTACATATTGTTGTCTTGATGGTTGTTACCTTATTTCCTCTTATCTTTGATGCCTCAAGTTGGTTTTTACCCTCTATGATTGATCTTGTAAAAACCTCTCTCATGATATTGCAATATCTTTGTGCATTATTGGTTGTGACCATTTTATTTGATTGTAATCTTTGCTTGATATTGTTTCATGCTTCCATATTTCTTCCTTGGTTGTTATCATACTCTTTTATATGTCCATCATGTTTGAATGAATGATTATGTATGCTTTTAGATTTGTTAAGTTATTCTCCAAGTGATGGAACTTGTTAGTTCTCATCAAGTTGTCTCCTATCTTTCCCATTCCAAAGGAAAGTCTCTCTATTGACCCTTGGGTCATGGGTAGCTCATTTCTCTCCCTCTGACTTTGTTAAGTCATTTTGAATCATAACTTAGTTAAGTTTAGATCCTACAAGCCATTAGACTTTGCTTTAAGTCTAAAAGACCTACCCCTTGTTAGGAAAATCTTTCAACTAGAACTTTAAAATAGAGTTTGTTAACTCTATGTAAGAATCATGGTGATGATTGCTTACTTTCCCCCTTGGCTTCTGTAAAAGTAAACTTTCCCTTGAGTGTGCAACTTAGAAATAGAGAGTTTTGTTAAACTCTACACAAGCATTGTTATGTTTGTTCCCCTTTGAACCTTGATCATAATCAAGTGTTCATCTATCCCTAGTGAGGTGAACTACGGTTGCTCTGATTCTATCCTAGTTAGGATACGTAGGCAGAGGATGCAATATCTTTGCGAGCAAATTTAGAAACTATCCTTAGGTCTTTACCTACAACTTAACCTTATACCCAATCCCAAATCATAGCAAACAATTAGCAAGTATAGCATACAAACAAGCAAAAGGTTCCTATAGAGTACTACAGATGTTTAGGATGTGAAATACCTACCCTAGGCATAACCAACCCTCGATCTTTGATCTCTTAGCGTTGTTGTTACATCGCACAAAAGGTCTTTCTTTCTTTAACCTTTCCTTTGGATAAATCAAAGTTCGGTTGTGAATTTAATGAATTAAGACTCAAGTTAATCAATAGCTTGGTATCATGATTCTGAATGCAACAGAAATGACGACTTCACTGGGGATATTAAACTTGAGGGTTTAGCCTATTTTGTTATTTGTATGCTATATTTGTAAATATTTGCTTACATGTATATTTGTTAGTATATATGTTTTGAGGATATTGGGTGCTTTGAGTGGTGAGATAAATCCTAACCCGGATTTGAGTGACACGTGAGATAGGATTGTGATAGGATCAATAGTTGGATTATTGGGAGTAGTCCCAATAAGTCTAACATATGATGTAATCATGCTCAGTGGAGACCTCCTTGAGACAATTAGTAATGCATGAGTAATCGTGTATTCATTATTTGTCTCAACCTGAGAGTCTGTGAAGTTGAGGACCTTTAGTAACACTTTTACCCCACTTGGCCTTTTTAGAAAGTAGTGCGGGAACTGTTAGGGAGTAGTCCCTCAATAGTTGTCACGCGATGCTACACTCAGACGAGTTTATCTTGAGAATATTGTCGACTCACGTAAGTAGTTGCGTTAGTTGGCAATATCCGAAGAATTTACTATGACTCAGGGAACTCTGATAGAACCCGTTCGACAGATACAAATAACTCATAGTACAAAAATCTTGGGGATGGGTAGAACTTTTAACTCCATGCTTTGACCTTGAGCCTAGGAAGCCTTGTGTGTGCATGTGCATTGTATTTGTGAATACTTGCCTTTGTGTTGTGTGTGCATCATCTCATCATCTCATCATGGCATTTCATTTTGCATCTGGTTTTGTAAAGCTCAGTTGATCTCTTTGTGAAAAACCCTAGATATATCATGGATATTAGAACAAGGAACACCAAGAGATACAATTTTGAGAAGCCTAATACATCAGAGTTGAGAAAACTAGGGACCATGGTGTCAGAAGAGTTTGGAAAAAGATATGGAAAGATCTTAAGCCTAGTCAGGACAGGGATGGAAAAGGGGATCCTCAACACTTTGGTTCAGTTATATGATCCATTGTATCATCGCTTTACTTTTCCCGACTATCAGTTGATGCCGACTTTGGAAGAGTATGCCTACTATGTGGGAGTCCTTGTGAAAGATCAAAAACCATACAGTGGATTGGAAAACTTACCTTCGCCGAAAGAAATAGAGGATGCTCTTCACCTTGAAGTATCTGAAATTAAAGCTCACCGTGACACCGAAAAAGGGGTAGAAGGCTTCCATTCAAATTTCCTAGTCAAGAAAGCTGCCTATTTTGCCAAAGAGGGGAGCATGGATGTATTTGAAGCAATTTTAGCTCTGTTGATCTATAGACTAGTCCTGTTTCCCGAAGTTGAGGAATTTGTCAATTTCCCTTCTGTTACCATATTTTAAAGTGGCAACCCTGTGCCTACCTTGTTAGGAGATGCTTATCACTCAATTCATCATTGAACGCTTCAAGGAAAGGGAACTATTCTTTGTGGTGCACCTCTGCTGTACAAATGGTTCATCAACCATTTGCCGAAAACCGACGCTTTCAAAGAGAATCTAAATGGATGGAGATGGTCTCAGAGGATAATATCTTTAACACAAGCTGGCATTCATTGGTACAATCCCGCCTACGGTAGAGGAGTCTATTTTGATCAATGTGGAAGCTTTCCAAACATACCACTCATTGGGGTGAGAGGAGGAATCAACTATAATCCATCATTAGCTAGATGTCAATTTGGTTTTCCGATAAAAGACAAACCCGCCAATATGCTCTTATCCGGTTTATTTTATCTCAAAACTGAAGTAGCAGAAAGTATTAGAAACAACACAATTGATGCTTGGGAGAACATCCAGAAAAAGACAAAAGCAGACCTGGGAAAAAGAAACTGTGTAGCTTTTGAACCTTTACTCAATGGGTCTAATCCAGAGCAAGAGATTTGAAGATGCCGTATCTCCTAGAGAAGAACATGCAGATTGTTATCGCATCATCATCCTCCTCCATTCCCATTGAGAAGATAGAGGAATACCAAGAATTACTTACAAGAGCTCAACTTGAAAGGGACACTTGGGAAGGAAAGTATCATGCGCTTTCCTCCAAAACAAAAAGGCTCACCAGAGAAGTACAGGAAAAAGATGAATTGATAGACTGGCTCGAGCGACGAGTGATTGATGGGCAAGCAACAAAGGAGAATTTATTTTTCTCTAGTATTAAGCCCACTCAAAGCACTCATGAATACTCAAATATCCCTCCAACCTCTGGAGCCTAGAAAGGAATAGTGGATAAATTGGTAATGGAGAATGCAATTCTGAAGAAGTTGAAGAGGCCTCGCGTCTGAAGTCCTTAGTTTAGGATATGGAACCTAGTTTCTCGATGTAATTTGGGCTTTTTGTATTGTGTCTCGAAAGTTGTAACTTTTTCTAATAATGAATGAAATAAGAGTTTGGCACAAGTGATCTTCTGAGTTTTGTAAAACCAGTTGCATTTGCATTGCATCTTTGCATTTTACTAACCATTCAAGGAAATTCAAATTCTTTCTTTTGCAGACATTGATATTGAACGACGAAGCATGTTTCCGTTTCTGAGCCTAAGGTTGGGTAATCTCAAGATCCTGGCAGGCCTCATCAAAAATCTCGCCACTTTCATTGCAAAGTATGGAGATCTTCTGCCGCTACTCAACACTCGAGTCAACGAGGACATGCTGCAAGCACTCGTCGAGTTCTATAATCTAGTATATCACTGTTTTGTCTTCCCGCTCCAGTTGCTCCCAACAAAAGAAGAGTACTTTGCTTACTTAAGGATTCCTTTCACCTTCAAAACTTATTATAGGAAACCAAAAAGAAGAGACCTTACTAAGGCACTGCACATCAGACCAATAGAGTTGCCCACTGAGTTGTTAACTAGGAGTGGTTTCTCTGGAATAGAAGCAAGACCGTTCATGGAAATGGCTGAATTTCATTACGATAACAGAAACCTGGGAATCTTCAAGGAAATCCTAACATTCTTAATCTATGGTTTGTATCTTTTTCCATGCTGCGATGAATTCATCAGTGAAGAGGCCATCTGACTCTTCATCATCAAGAATCCTGTGAACACCCTGCTGGTAGATACATATATCACCATCCATCGTCACAAAGTATATGGTGTTGGGCAGTTCTCATGCTGTACAGCTTAGCTCAGCAAGTGGTTTAATTCTCACTTGCCTAGAGCTCAGGTTCTTTGGAACCTTCCCAACAAAGAAGCATGGGTTGAAAATTTTATAACCCTCAGGCATTATGATATCAACTGGTATGATACCAAGATCAACGGTGTCATTATGATCCCAAGCTGTGGGGATTTCCCGAATGTACCCCTCATTGGTACCAAAGGAGTAATAAGCTATAATTTTATCCTTGCTCTCCGTCAGCACGGATACTCAACAGGACCAGAGCCCGAGCCAGGTATGCTAAGAGCCCATTTTTGTAAAAAAAAAAGGTAGCAATGAAGAACTTGAGACTTAAGCTAGTTTTGCTTGGCGTCATCCTCTTCTGCAAGGAGAAACTCCAGAAGAGAATGTAAGTTGTTTAACCATAAGGGCCTATCTACTTTGGTCAAAGTAGATAGCCTTAAGAATGTTTTACACTCATACCTATGAGATTACCATGGAGCCGGAAGTTCCCATACCTAGAGAGGAGCTGAGATACGCTTTAGTCAAAGCAAAGCGTGAGAATGCTGAACTGTGGGAGATAATTCGTCAGAATCAACTCCAACCCAGGTTTCAAGAAGGAGAAGGATCGTCTAATTAGGACGATCGATACTTTACCATTTTCTGCTTTTCATCAAGATTGTAATCTTTGTTGTATTTGCTTCTGTTGTAAGAAAGGTCTTGCTTGCAAGAGCCATCTATTGTAATAGATATCAACTTATCAATGAAAACCTGCTTTTAAAGCACGTTGTTACGTGTGTTTCTAGCTTTGTTTGTAAACAAATTGTTGTTTTTCCTTGAATGATCGGTTTTTGCATTTGCATTTGCATTTGCATATCATTCTGCATAGTCTTGCATGGGTTCCGTAGCTCGTCTGTTGTTCTTTTACGCCAGAAAGAGAGGAGGAAAGAAGTCATGTTGAGTTCCCACAAATACAACACTCGAGCCAGAGCTCAAAAGAAGATGGCCGACCACGACCAGAGAATCGATCAGATCGACAATGACCTCGAGGGAATCAAAGACAATGTTAGTCATATTATGAAAGTTCTCAATGTGATAAAGGCGAAGATGGATTCACAGGCTATCGTGGTCTCTGAAATTACTACCTCAGCGGTAAATCCTTCTGCAGTTCCAGCTTCAACCGCAGAGTTTCCGTTCGGAATATCTAGGGATTTTCTGCCGTCGGTCAGTAACCCTCAACCGTTCAGCTTTCAGCCACAAGTTGTTCTGATAACGATAAATTCTCTCTTCACCTAAGCAGGAGGTCCGACACATGCTTGACCTATTTTTAAAAATCATCAATCGATCTTTGATATACCCGATGGTTCTGAAATCGAAGACGAAAAACACGAAAAGTTGAGAGTAGATATGGACATCATGACCAAGAAGATGAAGGTTATTGAAGGAAACAACGTCTTTGGATCAGACGCCAAAGAAATGTGTCTAGTATTAGGGTTGGTGTTTCCACCGAAGTTCAAGATGCCAATGTTCGACAAATACAAGGGATCCACTTGTCCCAAAGTTCACTTGATCATGTATTGCAGGCGGATGGCTCCGCACATCAAAAATGATAAATTACTGGTACACTGCTTTCAGGATAGCCTCAAGGGAGCATCTTCCAAGTGGTATATGAGTTTTGACCAGGCGAAGATCCATTGCTTTCAGGATAACCTCAAGGGAGCATCTGCTAAGTGGTATCTGAGTTTAGACCAGGCAAATATCCATTGCTTTCAGGATTTGTCAGATGCATTTATCCAGCAGTATAAGTATAATATGGATCTGGCCCCAGATCGCCGTCACCTCCTTAGCATGACGCAAAAAAATACCGAGTCCTTTAAGAAATATGCACAAAGGTGGCGCGGGGAAGCTGCTCAAGTTGAACCACCATTGACCAAAAAAGAATTAGCTGACTGGTTCATAGACACAGTTAGACCTGAGTTCTACGAGAGGCTAATCAGTAGTGTTACAAAAAACTTCTCCGACATTGTAGCCGTGGGAGTAAAAGTTGAGGCAGGGTTGAAGAATGGTAAAGTGTCAAATTCAACTACTAACTCCGGCACAAGCGCTACCAGAAAACCAACCAGCAACTTTCACAAAAAGAAAGAAGGTGAGGTGAGCATTGTGACACAAGAAAGAAGAGCATAATATCAAAGGAATTAGTGACAATGGTATCAACAACCACCGTATGTGGCAGCAGTGACACTGGTCTTTCATCAACAACAAGTTCAACAGGGTCTTCAGCAAGGGGCACCGAATCAGTATCAGTAATACAATCGGCAACCGTACAACAATCAGCAAGCGCAGCAGCCTCAAGCTCAGGCTCTGAGGGAAAATTATCGAAGTGGAAGGCCAAGGATACAACCCACACCCATGAGTTATACGGAATTGTTTCCTATGTTGGTTGAACGAGGGCTTGTCAAGACAAGTAAATTAGGCACTCCGCCCAATCCTCTACCTTACTACTACAACCCAAATGCACACTGTCCTTTTCATGAAATTGCTCTCGGGCATGATCTGGAAGGTTGCTTCGCTCTTCAGCACAATGTTCGAGAATTAATAAAAAAGAAGATATTATCATTTGAAGATAATCACCCGAACGTGAAAGACAACCCTTTACCAAATCATGGTGGGGTAAACGCCATAACAGAAGAAGGGGAAGAACCTGAAATGAAGACGGTTGTAACAGCCTCTGAAGTAAAGATATCTTGGGTAGAATTGCATAAAAGGCTGGCTCAAGCATAGGTACTCAAGAGTTCTCATGAAAACTGTGAGGAATGCAGACATAATCCACAGGGTTGTGACCTTGTGCAAAAGGATGTTCGAACATTAATCGATCAGGGAATGCTGCAGATTGGTAGCAAAATGAAGAAGGAGGACGTGGCAGTAATTGATCCAGTATTCAATATGCCTAGAGAATCCAACAAAAGAGCAGTCTTCGGAAGTAACAACAATCATGCAACCAGGCACAAAGCTGTCTGACCAGTATTTCGCGATGATCCTGTACCCAAGTTTGGAAAGGACCAACCTCGATTCGAACCGAGAAGAGGACCTGGTCCTCACCCAAGAGCTATAACGCCTAAATATGATTATTCATGATGTAATGAAATTATGGGAAAGAAGTATGAAAGTATCACCAACATTGTTGGGGCAAGCTGAATGACCCGAAGCGGTCGAATATATCAGCCTCGAGTATGTCCTACGGTGCCTCAATCAACCGCTTCCATTCCTAAAGCCGTTACCACTGTTCCTAAGGAAGTCATTCCGAAAGAAGCAGTTTTTAAAGAACCCACCGGCAAAGGGAAATAAATCCTCAAAGACGACGAGGAAGAATTCTTAAGAATCATCTGCCGAAGTGACTACCGAGTGGTGCATCAACTTAATCAGACGCCATCAAAATTTTCCATCATGTCACTGTTGTTGAGCACTCCTGCGCATCACTAAGCGTTGATGAAGATATTGACACACGCACACGTGACAAAAGATATCACAGTCGGACAATTCGACTCAGTCGTTTCCAACATCACAGCATGCAATACCTTGAGCTTTGACGATAATGATCTGCTAGCTGAAAAGTGCAAGCACAATCATGCCTTGCACGTGTCTATCAAATGTGAAGAGGACACACTAGCTAGAGTACTTGTAGATACAATATCTGCGCTCAATGTGATGCCTAAGAGGACTCTAGCTAAATTGGCCTACCGAGGGGCTGAAATGAGGCCTACATCCCTAGTGGTGAAAGCTTTCGACGGCTCAAGAAGAACTGTGATAGGGGAAGTTGATTTACCAATCATGATAGGCTCTAAGAGCTTTGACATCACTTTTCAAGTGATGAACATCAATCCAGCTTACAGTTGCCTACTAGGAAGGCCATGGATACATACAGTAGGCACTGTCACCTCCACTCTACACCAGAAGATGAAGTTCGTCGTTAATGACTAGTTGGTCATAATTCATAGAGAAGAGGACCTAATGGTGAGTAATCAGTCCTCCTTCAGATACATAAAAGTTGGTGAAGATGCACTTGAAACTGCTTTCCAAGCCCTAGAAATTGCCCATGCAGTTTTGATTGACAAGTCAGCAATAACCCGTGGTCCATCTTTTGCTTCCGTTCAGAGCATCAAGGCTGCAATAAAGACAGGACTCCCTTCAGGATGGGGGAGATCATAGAGGTCAACACTCGGGCAAAAAACGACAGACAAGGGTTGGGTTACAAACCAACTCTAGAAGATGCACCTGAAGAAAGCATCATGAAGGAGAAGACTTTGGAGGAAATATTCACAAGCAGCGGAATGCAAGTGAATGCCGTCATAGCTGAAGAAGAGGAAGGCAACCTCGATAGCCTGGTGATCCGAGGCGGAGCAGCTTTGCGCAATTGGGAAACTGTGGAAATCCCTGTCTTTTTACCTTTAGAGTAATTCATTTGCTTGTTAGCTTTGTTTTCTTTAAAATTCCTGGTCTTGCCCAAGGCCAGTGAATCATTTTGTATGGGCCACTTTGCAATGAAAAAAGTGTTTTTGTTAAAACTCTTGTTCTGTTTTATCCTTATCATTTCCACTCTTTTTGTTAAAAAGAAAAATGGCAACTTTTTTTGAAAACATAAAAACAACCCATCATCTGCATGTCTGTATGTGTGTGTCTGATCATTCTCAAACCTGTAAAACCATGAAGAACACCTCCATCATCCACAGAATCCATTGATCGTATGGTTCCTTCTAGTAATGGTCCAGTTGTCTTTCAAGCCGAAGAAGAGAGTGATGAATACTTAGAGGTCCCTGAAGAATTGAGGAGGATGACTGTTGCTACTGCGAAAAACAACCGGCGAAAAAAAAAACAGAAGAGTCGCCACTTTCGTTATTTATCCCAAAGAGAGGGAAAGGAAACAATCACAAAAACCTAAAGAAAAAGGGAAAGACAAGGTCATCGCAACCATGTCTGGGTTCGGGAGTCGGTTACGCAAAGGGAAGGTATGAGCACCCCTCACGTTCGTCATACTCGACGGGATCCACGCTTGGGTTGTCTAGTCTATGGGTGAAAAACAATCTATCTACGGCTGCTAAAGCTAAATGGAAAGAACTGAAAAGAACGGAAAGAAATGAATCGACAGAGCATCGCTGCTCTGTGCCTACGTATTCCCTAATGCAATGGGAAAGTCAGAGTTAACGTAGTTCGGGAAACTACGGGGGGAATTGCTCGCCAAGACGTCGCGTCTCGTGCCTACGTATTCTCATCTGGCATGAGAAATCAGAGCAAGACGTAGTTCAGGCAAACTACGGGTAAACAAGGTGCTCTCGATCACACGGGGGTGAGAGAAAATATTGACGATACTAGCGTACGCATTCTAGCAGTTAGGTGTATGCTGCTCGACCATTGGAGACTTAGGCGTTACCTATTTGCAGTAGAACGGACGTAGTATGTCGGGTTTAGAGGTACGGGAACCTACGGGAACTAGAACTACGGTCTGGTCTCAATTGCACTAGGGCAAGAGAAAGGGAAAGATTAGTGGTCAGCGGGAAAGTCTCGATCGCACGGCCGCGAGAGTACAGAGAAGTTAGTTGTTAATGTGCTCGCTAGGATATCGCATCCTATGCCTACGTACTCTCAACAGGAATGAGAGATCAGAGCAGCCGTAGTTCGGCCAACTATGGAAAACAGTCTCGATTGCACGGGGGCAAGAGAAAAGAACTCAATCGTCAGGACGCGAGAGAAAAAGGGACGTCTCAATCGTCAGGACGCGAGAGAAAAGGTTCGAAACGGGACGCACACGCGAAGTCCTATACGTAGGAGCGAATGCATCGCATATTATCCAAAGGACATACGCTAAACACCCTAGACGAGTGAGAGGCAGCCACCCGCTCATCATTTCCCACGTATCTCAAGCTTACGGCTCACAACACTCGAAGGGTGAAAAGAAAGAGATGAAAGAAGTGAAATAAAAACAATGTTACCGAACGGAGTGGTTCCGTTGACCCTTGACTTTTGCATGCAAATTCCATTTCCAAGCTTGGCTCTTTTATCCTTGATGATGACATTTCAAACCAGAACCAATGTGACGCTAAACCGTCATAATTCGACTTATAAAAGAAGTCAAACCCCAAGAGGTAGCGTATTGATATCCGTGTCAAAGACAAGATGGAGAAATGATATTAAAAATCATTCTCCAATTGAATCATGTCACATGGGCAGCACAACAGAAAGGCAAAATAAAATCAGTGGAAGAAGAAAAGATGAGGAGAGGAAAAAAACGGTCTCGGATCCTATATTATCCATCAATATTCTGATTAATAACACATTGCGGAGGTCTCGTCATCGACCTACAAAAATGAAATGGTGAGAGAGAAAAAAACCAATAATAAAATGGAACTAAGAATTCAAGTTTTAAAATGAAAAATATGAAACTTCTAAAAGAAAATAAATTCTAAAAGAAATTTAAAAGAAATTGAAAAGAAAATGGAATATAAATCTAAGTATATAAAAAAGAAATAGAATATAAAAAACTATATATTTAGTATATACAATATAATACCTTAAAAGAAAATATTAAAAGAAAATATAATGTATATTACAATATCAGAAATTATTTACAAAAGAAATAACAAAAAGAAAAAGAAAAACAGCAAAGGGGGTGCAGCCCAGAATCAAGGGTTAATAGCCAGCAAAACGCATCTGGGCTTAGAGCCCAAATCCACAACAATAATCAGCAACAAAAAACAACAACCTAGGGGGGGTGCGAAATACAGGGAGTGTGGTAGAAGCCCCGCGGTTGGGCTCTAAAGCTGAAAGCCCAAAGCAAATAAAAAAGAGCAGGGGGTGCGTTCAGGGATAACGGGGGTACGGAGTAGAAATTGAAGGTTGGGCCTTACGGTCCACTAACCCCAGAAATGCCCACGAGTTCATCTTTCTCCTTCACTCTCTTCAGAAACCCTAGATGATGTCATCCTTAACCTCTCATCTCCGTCTCAAACTATTTCCGTCTTTTGTAGCTTCTTCCACAAATTCCTCCGTCGTCATTTCCAATCCCTCTCCGTCAATCATCACCAATTCCGTTCTCACCTCGCCGTCCACAACTTCCAAACCTCTCTCAACTTTGCTCCCTTCAAACATTATTATTACCTACAAAACAAAATCAAGCCAAACCAATAAAATCAAAGTAACCATGAATACTCTTCCGTTTTCTGTTGCGTGAATTCCGCTTTTGAGTTAGCGGTTGGAGAAGGTTCGAAGGAGACGGAAGATTTGCATGTTGAAGTGGAGTCAGATGTTGATTATTGTTGGAGGAAATTGAAGATCCATTGATTTATTGAAGGTAATGGTTAATGAAAATGGTGAAACAGTAGTTGATGAGTTGAAACGTTCGAAGTTTGGAAGAAGAAAATTGTAATGGTAGACGAGAATCTGGAGATGTGAGTTGGTATGAAAAATTGATGATGTTGGTGTTTGGATGGATCTGAGATTATCGAGTTTAGATCTGTGTTTGGTTGGATGTTGTGATGAAGTTTGTTGTAAATCTGGAAAACGGGGTTGAAGGTTTGATGAAGTTTTGAAAAAATTTGATGAACACATGAATACGGATGGGTTCTGGGAAAATAATGGATGAAGATTGTTGAGTGTTCATGGAGATTTGATGAATTTGATGCATTTTTGGGTGGTGAAGGACGAACATGATGAAGTTTTGAGGTTAGATCTGGAAATGTTCATGAGTTTCTGGAAATAAACATGAAGGTTTGAGAGTCTTTCTGGAAAATTGAAGAACAAGGATGAATGTGATGAATTATCCGGTGGCTTGATGAATGTCATGGGTTTCACTGGAAAAGTGATGAACATTGATGAACTGGGTGAAGAAAAACTGGAAAAATATTGAAGGTTCCGGTGGGGATTCCGGCAAGGATTTGGCCGTTTGATTTGTCTGGCGAGTGTGCCGGTGGTTTGCATTGCCGGCGGCGGGTGTTGGGACCCGTGTCAGCAATTAATGAGCACTGTGCAGGCTATTTATAGCCTGCACGACACGTGGCATGTGGACCTGCAAAAAATAAATGATGGACTGTCAAAATCTGACAAAAATGATTAATTAATTAATTAATTGAAACATAACCTCAGATTAACTAAAGTTAAGTCTAATAAAATACTAATTAAAGCTAAACCGAAACTTAAGAGCTAATAAAGAAAAGCTTATTAATTAAAACGAAAATTAACATTAATTAATATCAATTGATTCAAATTAAACTAACTAATTCAACTAATTAAAATCTAGATTAATAATAAAAATAAAAGAAAATATTAATAAAGTCTAGAAAAGAAATAAAATTCTAAAATAGAAAATAATAACCAAAATTAATTAAAAAAGAATAATAAAACAATTAAAAATCTAAAAAATAAAATAAAATCTATATCAAATCTATTAATATTCTAATAAATTCTAAAACCTCTAAAAAATAAAAATAAACCTATTTAAAAAAACAAAACAAAAATGTGCCGAAAATAGGAAAAAAATCTAGAAAAATAGAAAAAAAATCAGTGAGCGATAAAATGCGAGAATACGACAAAATAAACAGTAAGAAAAACCTGATACCGAAATACCACCGAAATCAAAAGCGTAGACTGAATCACCGGGCCGAGCGCAAATTCCATAACATTTTGAAATGTCTGGAACAGGACAGAAAGGGCTGTAATCCCGATTAAATCGATTTGGCTGCAAAAATGCACAGTATGCGGTATGCAGATGCAAATGCAAAATGAAACGAAACATAAGCCAAAAATGAGAAACGGTTGGTCAAATTTTGGGGTGCAACAATGACTGAATACGAAGATGCCTATCTTCAGCGTACAAGGAACATGTCGACATCGTCAAGTTGGGTTCTGAAGAAGAAAAAAGAGAAGTCAAGATTGGAGCATTGCTAAGGTCAGAGGTCAAGAGCAGACTGATAGCACTCCTCAAAGACTATGTCGATGTATTTGCTTGGTCATATCAGGACATGCCAGGGTTGGACACTGACATTGTTATGCACAAGCTCCCTTTGAAGCCGGATTGTCCTTCAATCAAACAGAAGCTTCAAAGATCCAGACCTGACATGGCTCTCAAAATCAGAGACGAGGTCAAGAAGCAAATTGATGCAGGCTTTTCAGCAGTATCAAAATATCCAGAATGGATGGCCAACATCGTGCCTGTCCCAAAGAAGGATGGCAAAGTCAGAATGTGTGTAAACTACAAGGATCTGAACAAAGAAAGTCCGAAGGACGATTTCCCTCTTCCACATATTGACACGCTGGTAGATAACACAACCAGTTTTGCAGTATTCTCATTTAGATCATTTGCTGAAGTTGTTCGAAAGACTCGAAAGTACCAATTAAGGTTAAATCCGGCTAAGTGCACCTTTGAGGTTCGTTCAGGAAAGTTACTCGGTTTCATTGTTAGTCAACAAGGAATTCAAGTAAATCCCGATAAAGTCAGGGCGATTCAAGAAATGCCCGCTCCTCAAACAGAAAAACAGGTCAGAGGCTTCCTCGGACGGCTAAACTACATCTCCAGGTTCATTTCTAATCTGACGCCTACCTACACACCGATCTTCAAGTTGTTACGAAAAGATCAAACGGTGGTATGGAACGAGAATTGCCAGGCCGTATTTGAGAAGATCAAGAAGTATCTACAAGAGACTCCAGTATTGATTCCTCTGGTGCCAAGAAAACTGTTGTTCATGTATATGACAGTACTGGAAGGTTTAATGGGTTGCGTCCTAGGCCTAACTGACGATTCAGGAAAGAAAGAGCATGTAATCTACTATTTGAGAAAGAAATTCACAGACTGCGAGAGTCGTTACTCCTCTCTAGAGAAAGCCTGTTGTGCCCTAGCCTGGGCAGCCAAGAGTTTGAGACAATATATGATTTGCCATACTACACTGCTGATCTCTAAGATGGACCCAATAAAGTACATCTTCGAAAATCCATCTCAAACCAGAAAGCTAGCCGGGTGGCACATGCTCTTGTCAGAGTATGATATACAATATGTCGCTCAAAAATCCATCAAAGGCAGCGTCTTGTTAAAACACCTTGTCGAGCATCCAATAGACGAGTATCAACCGCTCAAGTTTGAGTTCCCAGATGAAGATATAATGTCCATACAACGTCAAAAACCAGAACTCGATCCCAAAAAAGGTCCTGAACCTGGATCCCGTTGGGAAATGATGTTTGATGGAGCGTCTAACAAAAATGGGCACAGTATTGGAGCTGTCTTGAAGAACCCGACCGGAGGGTATACTTCTGTCATTGCCCGACTTTACTTCTCATGTACCAATAATATAGACGAGTAAGAAGCTTGCATCCTGGGTTAGAAGTTGCTATTGATCTCCGTATAAAAATCTTGGAAGTGATCGGTGACTCTGCTTTAGTGATCTACCAGCTCAGAGATGAATGGGAGACTCGAGATGAAAAGTTGATCCCCTACAAAGATCATATTCTGGAGATGATTGAATACTTTAATGAAATTTCTTTCAAGCATGTGCCGAGAGCAGAAAATCACATTGTTGATGCTTTAGCCATGCTAGCATCGATGTGGAAGGTCCAGTTTGTTAACAAGGCGCCTTTGATTTGCATTGAAAGAGGATTGTGTCGGCGTATGTCATGATGGTAGAAGAAGAGCCTGATAAGAAGCCTTGGTTTCACGACATTAAGAATTTCCTTCAAAACCAGGAATATTCGGCTGGTGCATCCAGAATTGACAAGAGAGCCATACGAAAGTTATCATCCAAATTCTTCATTAGTAATGGCGTCCTGTACAAGAGAAACCATGCCATGATTCTACTCAGATGCGTGGACGAAAAAGAAACAGATATGCTAATGACAGAAGTGCATGAAGGGACATTCAACACTCATGTCGGTAGCCATGCTATGGCGAAAAAGATTTTAAGGGTTGGATATTTTTGGTTGACCTTAGAGACGGATTGTGTCCTCTTTGCTCGAAAATGCCACAAATGTCAAGTATATGCCGACAAAGTACATATTCCTCCTCATCCTCTCAACGCGATAACCTCACCATGGTCGTTCGCAATGTGGGGCATAGACATGATTGAGGCGATAGATCCAAAAGCCTCTAACGACCATCGATTCATCCTTGTCGCAATTGATTACTTCACCAAGTGGGTAGAAGCAGCGTCGTATACGAACGTAACCAGGAAAGTGGTCACCCGCTTCATCAAGAAAGAGATCATCTGTCGATACGACATTCCCGACCAATCTTTGTAGGTTACCACCATCTTCTGTACTATCTTTTTGATATTCTTGTTTGTAGCTTCGACAACGCCGTTCATTTTCGGTCTGTACGGAGAAGAATTGTGATGTTTGATTTTGAAATCATCACAAGGTTCTTTCATCGTCTTGTTATTCAGATTCGATCCATTGGATCAAGGATTGAAAAGTAATCGAAAAAGTCGGGAATTAGGGTTATGAAATGGGCAAGACCATAACTTTTTAACCACACATCCAAATGGAGTGGTTCAAAGCTTGTTAGAAAGGTATTGAAAAATTCTACAAAAGTGTAAAAGTGACCTATATGAAAAAAATTAATAGATTTGGAATTATGATCAAAATCAATGCAAGAGGGGAAAAGACTTGGTGAAATTTCACATTTTTAGCACTTGTCAAGTCATGTTTTCAGCCAACTTCAAGCGTGTTTTTGACCAAGTTCCACTTGGAATTTGAAATTTCCCAAAACATGAAAGTTGTAGAGAATGATGAGGGCTTTCCAAAAAATACTAGAACTCCTCCATAGCATTTGTGAGCTAGGAGTTTCCAAAGAGGCAAGTTGGGGTCAAAACACTTGAATGCACCATGTCAAATTTGTCACAAATCAACTTGCCAACCATTTAAATCAATATCAACTATTCAATCAACAATTGATCTTATAATTAGAAGGAATTATGAGTAGAAATGTAGAAGAGCTGAAGGTTTGAAAGGCTTGACATGATGACAAGCCAAGTTGCAACCAAGTTGCATTATTTTAATCAAAAATCAAGAGGAAAGAGAAACTTTTTCATGAAGAAACCTGCAGCTACAGTTCCCCTACTCCCTAGCCATTATTCAGTCACTTCCATTGCCCTCATACAACTTGATTTGTGCATCACATTAAGCCAAGAACATGGATTCCCAACTGCACCAAATCTTGGACAAATTTTCTTCATTTTTTCCCTCCAAGACCAAAACTCAAAATCTTCCCTCACCCTTGATCATGTGGCTTTGACTATAAATAGGACAACTTCTATGCATAAAAGCCACACCATTTCAACCAAGAAATCAGCCACAAACTCTCTCCCTCACTAGTTGCAAACTCTCTTGCAAATCCAACCAAAATCTAAAGTGCCAAAAATCTGTCTTGGAAAGAGCTTGCACCAAACCAATTTCCAACCATTCCATTCTTCTTTCAACATTCCACATAAGTTCTAAATTACCATCTAGAGCTTTCCAAGCCACCACTTGCACCAGAAACCATTTCTTTCTCAAAGTCAACCTCCAAAACCAAAAAAAGTTAACTTTCTGCATCTTTCAAGCCATAACTTGTTACATATCATTTCCAACTCTTTTGACACCTCTAACACTTCATAAATAGCATTTAGAAACTGTCCAAATCAAGTTTTCACTTCTGTAACAATGATTGGACCATGTTGCTTTGTAAAATCATGGATTTTTGAGGTTTTCTTCCACTTTTCAAGCCATTTTGTTCAACAGTGGGGTTGTGGATCATTGAAGCTGGTATTGATCATCCAAAGACCATTTTCATACTATATCAAGATAGCAATAATCTCTGGTTTTCTTATTTGACAAGGTTGCTTCATGAGGTAAGCCTAAACCCTTGAAACTTGAAATTTTGCTTTGCATTTCACGTGCTATGTTGAAATTTTAAGTTGTAACCATGTTTTTGTGCTAGACTTTGTTTGAATATGTTATATGCATGTTATATGTCATGTATGAACCACCATTTACATTAGAAATTGTGATTTCTTGACTGTCCAAGATGCTGGTCAGAAACTAAGGCAAACTAGGTCACCATGTGCATGGTGATTCTAATCTGCCAATCCATGTGTGCATTTCTGATTTCTCTTGAGCCAATCACTATAAATTATGTATGTGTGATGTTTTAATACTTGTTTCATCAAACCTTGCTCTATTTTGGAATGTCCATATGTTCATGCTTTTGGTTGTGATCTAAGTTGCCTAAACAATGATGCTATCGAATTTTTCAGTGAGTGTGTTGTATGGAAAAATAAATTGTACCATTGAATTCCTTGTTTAAAAACACATAATTTTCACTTTTGTTTCACTCCATTTGGTTAGGTTTTGACTGAGTTCCACTTCTTCATGTAAATGACTTAAGTTGCCTTACCTTGCCTTGCCCTAGTTTTGCCCCCACTGGTGCCCCAACTTTGAATGATCATAACTTGCTTATTTTTTATGTTATTGATGCCATTCATTTTACAAACTACTCCTTATCATGTCTAATTTCATTTATGAATAAATAATTCAAGCATCATTATCCTAGAGAGACTTTGATTCATTTGAAAAGCATGTGTTTTTAGGGTTTTCACCTTGATGTTTGTAAACTTTTTAAATTGGAACTTGATTTTTCTTATGATATTGATCTTGTATGATTCTATATGTTTTTTTAACATGTTTAGATGCTCAAATATGTTTTATTCATTGCCTTACCATGTTCATACTTGCTTTTGTGAATGCATATGTGTGAGAATGAACCTTTGATTTTCATCTGTGAAACTTGCCATGATTCTTGATGTTGTGACCTCTTTAATATGTTTACCATGTCTTATTCTACTTGTTTATGTGTATTGTTAGAACCATAACATGCTAGGGTTTATGTTTTGTCTTGGTTGTTACCATAAATATTGCTTTGATTCCTTTTATGAAATCATGAACTTATGCTTTGTTGTTTGTCAACTCTTTTCCTTCTTCATGTTGTCACATGATCACTCTAATCTCTTTTGGTTGTTACCATACTTTATGCCTTCATCATGATAAATGTTGTCACATTTGGTCTTGCTTGATTCATGCCTCGTGTTTGGTTGAAATTGTAATTTATATACTTGATCTTTACTTGTTCATCTCGGTGTGTTTCTTGATGTTGTAACCTCTTGAACATGACCACATGCCTCTATCTTCTTTGTTTTGATGTTTTGTTAGAACCATAACATTCTTAGGATTGAGTTTTGTTTTGAAAGTTAGTTTGTGAACTTGCATGATTCCTCTTAACTTTGAACTTCTTACTTGATTTGTTGCAACATTTATGGTATGTTTACTTGTACTTGATTGCCATCAATGTGTGATTGTTAGTCTTATGTTGTTACATTTGACATTTCTTTGAACCCTATGACATGCTTGCCTCAAGTTATAACTTGCTTGCACTTAAAACTTGTTTGAATTACATATTTTTGTCTTGATGGTTGTTACCTCATTTCCCCTTACCTTTGATGCCTCAAGTTGGTTTTTACCCTCTATGATTGGTCTTGTAAGAACCTCTCTTATGATATTGTAATATCTTTGTGCATTATTGGTTGTAACCATTTGACTTGATTGTAATATTTGCTTGATGTTGTTACATGCTTGCATATTTCTTCCTTGGTTATTACCATACTCTTTTATATGTTCATCATGTTTGAATGAATGCTTATGTAAGCTTTTAGCTTTTTTAACTTATTCCCCAAGTGATGGAAATTGTTATTTATCATCAAGTTGTCTCCTCTCTTTCCCATTCCAAAGGAAAGTCTCTCTATTCACCCTTGAGTCATGGATAGCTCATTGCTCTCCCTCTGACTTTGTTAAGTCATTTTGAACCATAACTTAGTTAAGTTTAGAACCTATAAGCCATTAGACTTTGCTTTAAGTCTAAAAGACCTACCCCTTGTTAGGAAAATCTTTCAACTAAAACTTTAAGATAGAGTTTGTTAACTCTATGTAAGAATCATGGTGATGATTACTTACTTTCCCCTTGGCTTCTGTAAAAGTCAACTTTCCCTTGAGTGTGTAACTTAGAAATATAGATTTTTGTTAAACTCTACACAAGCATTGTTATGTTTGTTCCCCTTTGAACCTTGATCATAATCAAATGTTCATCTATCCCTAGTGAGGTGAACTACGATTGCTCTTATTCTATCCTAGTTAGGATACGTAGGCAGAGGATGCGATATCTTTGCGATCAAATTTAGAAACTATCCTTAGGTCTTTACCTAAAACTTAACCTTATAACCAACCCCATACCATAGCAAACATTTAGCAAGTATAACATACAAACAAACAAAAGGTTCCTGTAGAGTACTACAGATGTTTAGGATGTGAAATACCTATCCTAGGCACAACCAACCCCCAATCCCCGATCTCTTAGTGTTGTTGTTACATCGAGCAAAAGGTCTTTCTTTCTTTAACCTTTCCTTTGGATAAATCAAAGTCCGGTTGTGAATTTAATGAATTAAGATTCAAGTTAATCAATAGCTTGGTATCACGATTCTGACCGCAACACATGTTAAATTATTAAGTTGTCAAACATTAGCTCACATGTTTTCTTTAGAAATAGATGTTGATTTTAAGAAAATGAAGGATTTGATTAGTGTATATGTGTGATAAATTTATGATTTAACTATTAAGGAATCAGTCAATATAAGAGTCTATATGATGTAAACTGTGAGAAAGTCATATGTTGATATTTTATGCACTGAGATGTTTTATGCAATATAATTGTTACCATTGTTTGTATTTTGTAAATTCTTAATTGGGTTCTTTTAGTAGTTAGTTTTTAAATAGGATTAGGATGATATGTATTATTTATTTATTTATTTTGATACGTTTTTTATTGTGCTTGAGTTTATTTCGTTTTTTTTTGTTGTAATTGGTCTTTATTTATTTTATTTTTTGAGCTGTTTGAACTTAAGACATGTTGAAGTTCTATTATGCGTTCTTAAAAAAAATTGTCGACCTCTTTGGTAATAAATAATTTTTTTGTAAATTATGTAATAAACCAAATTCTAAAATAAAAAATTAGCGGGCACTCGTTACTAAACGGGGCAGACTTGACTTTTGAGCTGGAATGCCTAAGTTGGCCTGCCCCGTCCCGTTCCGCTTTTAGATGGGTCTAAACGGGGCGAGTTGTCCACTTTGCCACCCCTAATGGCCATATTAGATCTATGGGTATTAGGGGTATGCCTTATTGGCTCTAGTGCTAATGGAAGATTGTTGGTGTAAGCTCTAGAGGCCATTACTTTTGGTATTTGTATCGAATTATTTATTAACAATAAAAGGTATTCTTTTATTATGTTTATTTTTTCAGAATAATAAATTCCCTAGAATAGTTAGTTAGTTTAATGAAATATTAAGTGAGACTTAATCATGAGATCCCATTAAACATAACTACATTATGCTTAAAGTATTTGTAGTCGATCTTTACTGTGAAGTGTGATAACCTTAAAACGTTAAGACTATTATGTAGATAGACTGATGATCACATCTCATGGACCATGAATAAGGAGTTATCAATTCTTAACATAGGTATGAATGTTAGGAGTACTGTTTATACTGGATTGACCCGCTATGAGAGTACTACATAAAATATTATGTAAAGTGTCATAAGTTACTCTCATGGTAATAGTGGTGTACCCTTCGACCTGAAACCGCTATGGACCTTAGATGTAAAGTCGAATACTTTATTACTGATCTAACATTGACCATAATTGGATGACCATAAAGACAGTTGATGGATACTTCACAAAGCATACTGAGGGACATGAGTGACCTAGATGAAATTTGTCTATCCTGCATAACAGGGTAAATGTCTAAGGGCCCAATATTGAACTTGACAAGGATGACGCGGTATATGTCTTATGTTCAGTATAGAAATAAGAGCAAAAGAGTAATTGTACACACAAGTACTGTCACAAAAGATTTTATTAGATCACATGACATTTTCGTGACTTGGGTAGCAGTGATGTGTTGTTAGATACCACTCATTGTTTGTTATATTAAATATATGATTTAATATAATTATCAACATCTCGAGAATCTACACGGTCACACACATAAGGATAGATTTATGAGAGATATAATAAATAAGAAACACTATAAGGCACAATGTACTTGAGAGAATTATGGAACACCGTAAGTTACGGTGTACTTAAGTAAAATATGGAACATCGTATAATATAATAATAAGAGTTAATATTATTATTTTTATTATTATTATTATAATAGTTATTATAATATAATAATAATAAAATATGTTTATTATAATAATGGTTATTATATTAATATTATTATTATTATTATTATTATTATTATTATTATTATTATTAATATTATTATTATTATATGGTGCACTTAAGTTGAACTTTTTAACTTGCAGTCCACACAAGTAGTTCTATAAATATAAACCTTGTGTAGAAGTTTTAGAACTTGATAAAATTCAGTTGGTGAAACTCTGACCATATTTATCTCTTTCTCTCTCTCAC
This sequence comes from Lathyrus sativus, assembly GCA_963859935.3. NCBI lineage: Eukaryota > Viridiplantae > Streptophyta > Magnoliopsida > Fabales > Fabaceae > Lathyrus > Lathyrus sativus. Next base: position 637,604,704 of record OZ012739.1, read on the forward strand.
TCAAAGTCTTTATTCGTAGCAGCTAGCATTGAGATTGAAAGCACTTTATTCGTGTGGACTGAGTAGAGGCGTTGTTCTTCATTCAACGCTCATGATCATTCATCTGGATCTGCATCAAAATTGTTAATCACTATATGAGGTAACCCTTTCTATCACTGATCATGTTCATTCGTCGCTAAAGGGAAAATTTTAATTTCCGTTGCATTTTGGATCGCGATTTCCCTTCAGTATCAATGTTGCAGAAAGGTAATTTTGTCTCTTTTATTTCATTATGCTTAAGTGCAACTCCTGACCTCTTAATTTATATTTTATCTTATAATTCTTAATCAAAATATTGATGAATCATCATGAGGCAAAACATTCACATTGGGTCAAAGACTTAGAAACTTTTAAATATTTTGTGGGCTTTTGAGGTTGCAAAATCCTCCCTAAGCATTTTTCTGACAAAGAAAATATATCCTAGACTTAAGAATTTGGCCTACTTGGTACTAAATAAACCTTCACAACAATGGATCCAAACTTACCTCTATGGAAGCATCTTATTAAATCTCTTTGGTTTTCTCAGCATAATATGTTAGTTGTTGTCTTTAACTCATTTGATGTCTGGCATAAGCTTTTCTATTTGTAGGTTGCTTCAACTCCTATCACAGCCAACATACATCTATATATATAATACTCTTTAGATCTCCATATACGTCAAACATGCCCCTAACAAAAGGCATGTTTTTCAAACATAATTCTCCCCTCACTTTGAAGGGTTTCACAAACTCTGGCTGAGTAATATAGTGTCATAAAGAAGTTTACCACTAACTTTAATTTTTATTTGAATTTGTCTATTACTTGTTAAAAAAAACAAAAAAAAAATATAGATAATCATCAAAGGCAGAGCATATAACACTAACCAATGTGATAATCATCAAAGGCGGAGCATATAACTCTAACCAATGTTACTTATGAACCAAAATTGAGGCATGACACAAGAAAATCTACCACTAATTTCAATTTTTATTTGAGCTCGTCTATTATTTATTGGGAAAAATAAGAAATAATAGATTGTTTCTATATAATCATTACAGAGACAGAGTATATCTAACCCAGAGAGAGAGAGAGAGAGAGAGAGAGAGAGAGAGAGAGAGAGAGAGAGAGAGAGAGAGAGAGAGAGAGGAGAGAGAGAGAGAGGGGAGAGAGAGAGAGAGAGAGAGAGAGAGAGAGAGAGAGAGAGAGAGAGAGAGAGAGAGAGAGAGAGAGAGAGAGAGAGAGAGAGAGAGATCTTTTGGGAGAAACGAGTACTATCGATATCAACCATCAAATTTAATTAACATTTAAGATTTAATAATTCCATATAAAGAACACTTTATAGAATATTTTCTATTATTCTTAATATTTAAAATTTTCATAAAAATAGAATCTTACCAAAAATATTATTCTATATACTATTTAATTTTACATTAAACATATCAATTTTAGTTTTTCTATGTTCTCTCGTATATTTTTTTTCAAACTTTCTTGATTCTTTATATTTATTGAAAAAAATCATATTCTATAGTTTTTTTTTTTTTTATTGTTGGGGAGTTTTGATATTATTTAATTTACTAAAATATACATGTCTAAAGGGTAGAACTTTATTTATTTATCACCTATATTTTTATTTATTGAATATATTGAAGGACTTTAGATTATTACCTATATTTAAATTTAGCTGATTTATTTGTTTTCAAGTTAGAAAAATATTATTTTAGCAAGCACAACTAAATAAAAACACATTATTGATTTATCATTTTTATTTTTATTTAACTAAAAATATTTCTTTTATAAGAAAAAAATATTTTCATTTAATTTATCACTCATATTTGATTAAAAATATTTTAAAAAAAGGAAAAATAACCTTTTTGGTCCCTTAACTTTAGCCCGGGGTCCATTTCGATCCCTTATCTTTAAAAAGTACCAAGTTGGTCCTTTAACTTTTAAAATGGTGTCATTTTAGTCCTCACCGTCAGTTGCCCCCAAACGTCCGTTTGTTTTGTATATCTGGCAGATGAGGTGGCAATCTTGTTCATGATGTGTCTTCCTTCTCCCTCCTCCTTCTATTCAAATCCCTAAAATAATCTCAAATCCCAAATCCCAAATCCCAATCCCAATCAGGAATCTGTAAATTAATCTAGGGCAAGTATGAAATCCGGATGTTCCTCTTCCATTTCAAAAATGAAAAGTCGGGATTCAGATATTTGTAGTCAGTCACGATGGAAGCCCATGTGCCATTGTGGAGACATGGTTGTTCTTCAAAGGGCAACTACTGTTAAGAATATGGGAAAACTTTTTTGGGGTTGTCCAAATTATAAGGTATGTAAGCTGGTTTTGTTCTCTGTTGAAGTTATGTTTTTGTGTAAATTATGTTTTTGTTTCTGTTTTTTGATGTTTCTGTTTATTATCCATCATCCTCTAAACAATGAATCTTACAAGGAGGTATGCAAGCTGGTTGTGCCTTCTTTGATTGGTTTTATGAGGAGATGGGTGATGAGAAGGAGCAATTTTGGATACATAGGCTGGGTGTGATAACTAAGGGACTTGCTAAAGCAAAAAAGGACATTGAAAAAGCGACAATGGAAAATGAAGAATTAGGAAAAGAGCTGATGAAACTTGAAATTGAAATGAAGAATATCATGAAGTGGAAAAAGATTTTGAATTTGATGTTTGTGATGATTATCATTGTATTAGTTGTTAGTTAGGTTATTATGGTTTGTTTGGAAGTATTATGTTTAGTTAAAGTTTGTATGACTTCAACATGAATGTAATAGTTGGATTTTAATATATGGATTGTATCAGTTTAGCTAATTTCAGTTTTTGCAGTTCAACATGAATGAATATAACAGTTTTGGATTATATCATGTCAATGTGTTTTTTATATTTGGTATATAACAGTTTGGATTATGTTTGGTATATAACAGTTTGGTATATAACAGCAGCATACATAAAGCAGCATACATGTAACAGTTTGGACTGCTTTTAGGTTCTGCTTTTAGGTTAAAGTGTTTTACCTAGTTTTGGTTATACATATAACAGTTTTGGTTATACATAAAGCATCATACATAAAAGTTTGGATTATATGTTTGGTATATAACAGTTTTTGCAGCATACATGTTTGGTATAAGCAGCATACATATAACAGTTCTGCTTTTATGTCACAGTTTTGCAGCATACATATATACATGTTTTGCAGCATATAGTTTTGCAGCATACAGTTTTGCAGCATACATGTTTGGTATAAGCAGCATACATATAACAGTTCTGCTTTTAGGTCACAGTTTTGCAGCATACATATATACATGTTTTGCAGCATACAGTTTTGCAGCATAAAAGTTTGAATTATATGTTTGGTATATAACAGTTTTGGATTATATGTTTGGTATAAGCAGCATACATATAACAGTTTTGCTTTTAGGTCACAGTTTTTTCATGACAGCAGTAGAGTACAACATGTTCAAATTATAAACTTGTTCATGACAGCACTAGAGTACAACATGTTCAAATTATAACACATAAACTTGTTCATGACAACAACAGTAGAATGTAATAGACTTGTTCCAAAATGAAAGCAGTACAATACATAAACTTGTTCTAGGTAACTAAACATCTTCCACAACTTAGAGTTTCTTCTTTGGCGTGGTCCTCTTTGTTGGAGTAGACCTCCTTGTTACTGGGCCAACAACATTCTTCACAGCACTCAACCTAGTTGTAGGACCAGGTGGCACAAAAGGTCTTGTTGGCTTCCTTACAGGAAGCTTTTGTGTCTTGCCCTTAGCAGCCTTTACATTAGAAGTCTGAGATGCTTGGCAAGATTGTTGAGTAGGCTGAGTTGTTGAAGTAGGAGTGTGTTGACTAGTTTGTTGAGAAATCTGAGATGGAGTCTGAGTTGGAGTATGATTGAGTTGGGCGAATTGTTGGCTAGGTTGTTGAGTTGTTGTGTCCTTACAAGTAGATTTGTAATGTCCTGCTTTCTTACACCTACTACACTTCACCAGAAAACCTGTTCTTCTCAATTTGCGAGCAGACCCATCAATTTCACCTTGTTCTAAGTTCCTTCTCTTTTTAGGTCTACCTGACATCTTCCTGAACTTAGGTGGTTTCACATCTGGGTATGGTGTCTTAACCCACAAGTTTGCTCCATTAACAGGGTAGATCACATGCTTATAAACTGCCTTGTACCTTGAAACCCTATAGTAATCTAGAATGTAAGTATCAATTTTGAAATTCCTACTCTTCATAGCAGAATGAGCATGAACACATGGGAGCCCTGTGAGTTCCCATCTTCTGCATGAACATATCTAATCTTTCAGGTTCAGAATAAATTTGTCAGCTTGATTTTCTATGTGCCTTACTTCAAATATATGTTCATCAGACATCCTAAATGATTAAACAAACAAAAGTACATTAGTCACATGTATGTCATAAACAAACAAAATACATTACTCACATGCTGTGACATACCTTACTAGCCAGTTGTTGGTGTATGTGCTTGTGACATCAAGTTTCTTTCTAATATTGGGCAAAATATCATTCTCATCCAAAGTTCCAAATCTCATTATGTTATTTGCCCATCTCTCCATCATGTATGTTATGATGTCTTCTAACATAGTGATTAGAGGTTTTGCCCTTGCTTTAAGAATGACACTATTAAAGGACTCAGACATGTTGTTGAGAACAGCATCACATTTGTTTTCAGTCCTAAAGTAAGATCTACTCCAAAACCTTGGTGGGGTCTTCATCATATGTTTAAATGCTTCTTCATTGATGGCCATCATTCCCTTCATCTCTTTTTCCCATGACTGTGGATATGTTGACTTGGCAGTCTTCCATATTATGTCCTTCAACATCTTTCCAGGAAACATTTTTCTAAAATTGTTATAAAGGTGCCTAACACAAAACCTGTGCTCCACCTTTGGCAATAACTCATCCATAGTAGGTAGCAGACCCTGCAATAACATACAATGTAGCATATAAGTTTGGATACCTATATCAACAACAGCATACAACAATTGGATCCTAAGAAAAATAAGTGAAGCTACACAAAGTTCATTAATCAGTATAGCAGCATATTTGGTATATAACAGCAGCACACATACATATTTCATAACAGCAGCACAAGAAAAAATAAGTGAAGTTACACATACATACAACAACATATTTGGTAATAGCAGCACTTTCATAGTAAAAGAGCATTTGAAACAATTGGATCCTAAGAAAAAATAAGTGAAGCTACAACTTCTATACAGCAGAAGACAGTACAAAAATTAGATGTCATGATTCACAATTTCATATGGGTTGAGAATCTATCAATTCAAAAAAATTGGACAACACAAAAATCATGCAACACAAAGTTCATTAATCAGTATAGCAGCATATTTGGTATATAACAGCAGCACACATACATATTTCATAATAGCAGTACAAGAAAAAATAAGTGAAGCTACACATACATACAGCAGCATATTTGGTAACAGCAGCACATCATACATAACAACAACATCATACATATAGCAGCATATTTGGTATATAACAGCAGCACACATACATATTTCATAACAGCAGCACATCATACATATAACAGTTTGGATGAGTTATTTCATAACGGCAGCACAACATACATAACTTAGGTTCATATTTGGTATATAATAGCAAGATACATATAACAACAAGAATAAATGAAAAACTTGCCTGTTGTTGGTCTGAGATGAAGGTGTAAGTAAGTCAGGCATTCATCTTTGCCTCCAAGGTCATCAATTAACAGCTCTAAAAACCAAGTCCAGCTATCCTTGTTTTCACTCTCCACAACTGCATATGCTATGGGAAGCATCTGATCATTAGGATCCCTCTCAATGGCAGCTAGTATCTGCCCTCCACACAACCCCTTAAGAAAACACCCATCTAGACCTATTACATGCCTGCACAACTTAAAGCTTTCCTTACACGCAGCAAAACATATGTAAAGCCTTCTAAAATATGATCTTTCATCCTCAACACCTACTTGTACAGGCTCAACATTGAGCTTAACTGTTGACCCTGGACTGGCTCTTAACAGTTCATGACAGTAGTCATAAACCCTTGTGTAATCTCCCAAAAATAAACCATCTACATACTTTCTAGCTGCGAATCTTGCTCTTATAGCTTTGGTTTTGTTGACCCCAACATTCCACTTTTTTTGTGCCTTCTCCTTGATATCCTTTATACTCAACCTTGGATTGTTTTTCAAGCTATTTTGAATTCTTTTACTCAACCACTTTGTACTCATCAGCTTCACATTAAACTCTCTACTGCAACTGTGTTTATCAATTACTTTCCTGAGTTGCCAAGTGTCTTCAGTTGACAACTTGCTACAATAAGCCTCCCACTCACAACCAACTTTACATCTAACCCTTACCCTAACTTTGTCATTTTTTTACAAACCTTAGGTCTCTACCATTTTGAACAACATAAGTTGTTATTGCTTCCCTAAAATCATCCTTTGAACTAAAGTACATTCCCACATCCCACTTGTAATCTGACATGTCTTTTGGCTGTCTGAAAATTTGATGTTTTTTTCTTACAACTCCACTGCTATCATCACTGTCATAACCACTTTGCATTTCCTCACTGTCATTGTCACTTCCTTTACCATCATTTTCTACAACTTCTCTGTTACCATCATTTTCAAGACCAACTAGGACATCAAGTTCATCCTCCCTAATCTCATCACACCCATCAGACTCATCCTCAAAAGCAACATCTTCTGCGCTATCATAATTGTAGTCCTCATCTTTACTATCATCAGATGATAGACTTAAGTCATCATACACTGCAGCTTTGCCTTTTCCAACTCCAACATTACCTTGTTCCCCTGCAGCACTCCCTTTTTCAACTCCAACAGTATGATCATCCACTGCAGGAACCTCATCAACTCTAACAACAGTGGCTTCATCAACTATAACATTGGCTTCATCAACCCTAACATTGACTTCATCAACCCTAACTTCACCTTCCACAACTTCTTCATGTAGTTTACTAAGTAACTCCTCTACCTCATCTACAATTTCAGCAGGGTCCTCATCAACTTCATCAACAACAACATCACAATAGTCAGGTTGAGACAATGTGTGTTCGATATAAATATCAACAGTTTGGTGCACACTATATAGATCTGCAATTTCTAAAGCACCATTGTCATCAACAAGTCGGTTCATCCCAAATTGAGGGTCCTTGTAAAATATTGTTTCAAACTCCCTAAAACCTAAGTCTTTCAATACACCAACTAGCTCAAAATAACTCCATCTGTCTACATCTACCCTCAAATCATCTACTACTCCATTCTCATATACACTACGACCTTCATCTGTGGACTCACCACTATGATGAATTTTCAGAGTTATGTATTCATCCATGATACCTAATCATACCATGTAAGTAATTAACGTTTATGTTGCTTCCGCGAAAATAAGGTGCCGGCAAACAGAAGAGTCGCCCCCTTTCGTTATTTATCCCTCATAGCGGGAAAGGAAACGATCGAAAAAACCTGACGCAAAGGTATAAGACAAGGTCATCGCAACCAATGTCTGGGTTCGGGAGTCGGTTATACAAAGGGAAGGTATTAGCACCCCTCACGTCCATCGTACTCGATGGGATCCACGCTTGTGGTGTTTATCTGACGGGTTGGTTTTATCTATCTACCTATCAAGGCTGGTCTGAAAAGAAAATAAAATGACTCGGCAAAGCGTCGCGCTTTATGCCTACGTATTCTCATCAGAGAATGAGAAATCAGAGTCAACGTAGTTCGGCTAACTACGGGGGATGGGGGAAGGTGGCTCGCCAATACATCAGTATTGTGCCTACGTACTCTCAGCAGGTATGAGAGATCAGAGCTTACGTAGTTCGGGACAATACGGATAACGAGAATTCAGATTCATCTGTTTTATCGAGTAGGGTTAACAAACAGTTCCAGCAGTTTGGTGTATGCAGCTCGACCCTTGGAGACTTAGGCGTTACCATTTGCGGTAGAACTGGGAGTTAGCGACACTCTTTTCTTCAGAAAAGCTTCCTTTGACTTATGGGCCCACGGGGCAAAAAGGTTTGAAGTTTGTTTTCTGTCTTTTACGGAAGAACTGTTTTTTAGTTGTCTGTAGTTTGCACAGCACTAGAGACTATGACCTGGGAACGAATGTGTCGCATATCGTCCAAAGGACGTATACGAAACACTCTAGATGATTGAGAGGAGGCCGCTCAATTATCATTACCCAAGTAGCTTAAGGCTCGTAACGCGCTTATACTAACTTGCCTTTATTACGTTTTTTATTGTTGTTTGAGATGAGAAGAGAGAACAGGCTCAACTAAGGGGAGACTATCAAGTCCTACTGTTGTCATGCCAAGGGTTCATCCTATGGTTGAGGTTTGAAACAGGGAACTCCTAGAAGTTATCATGCATATGTTTCAACCTAAAGTTCTAATCATCACTTCCTTATCAAAGGAAGTTAGATACCTAGGGGATCAAGTCAATGATAAACAGAAACAGATAAAGCATCAACTTAAACAGTAAACGGTAAACAACCGTAAAATGCATGCAATGTAAGTGAGGGAGGAAATGTGTGTGGGGCATCAGCCTTCACAAGCTCATCTCAACCTCAAGCCAGATATGAATAGCTGCAATCATACAGGAAGAATAAAACGCCATCAAGCAAATCACAAACCACATAGGCAAGGGAGCAGGGCTCTACCGAATACCCGCAAGCAAAGCCATACAGTAAAAATACAAGCAGAGGGAGCAACTCAACCTCTAGTGCAATCATGCTCCTAGCTTAAAACAATCTAAACATGAACTTATTCTAATGCATCAAGATAATTAAACAAGTCACATCAATACAGTTGCACAAAAAGCAAACAGACAGGAAAGAAACCAGATCAACAACTTCCACAGCTTCACAGCAAAGCAACCCTCTGACAGCAACTCAGTCCTCAGTCTGTAACTGTTCTTCAAGTCTACCCTCTTCAAGAGAATGAAAGGTACTCCATCTTCAAGCTTCAATCTTCAATAGCAAGTATCAACTTGCTTCTTCAGGCTTTCAATGCATCCAACACAAGTATCAACTTGTTCTCCATCTTCTTCAAGCTTCGGCTCTTTCTTCATCCTCAATTTGATCTTCTTCACAAGTGTCAACTTGTTCTTCTTGATCTTCAAGCTTCAGCTCCAAGGGTAGTCTTCAAACAAAGGGGAAGTGCAACCTCTAGCATCTTCAATCTTCTATCAAGGAACTCCATCCTCTAGCAAGGGAGAAAGATTCATCTACCAAGAGCAAGGTGGGGATAGGGAGAAGCAAAGTGAAGACCAAAGGTCACCTCTAAGCACTTCACCATCAAGGAAAGGAACCCTCAAAGGTTCTACCAATTTGTAAGGAGCCACTCATCCTACCAAAGGAGGGATGGGTCCTTCACAATGGGACCTTTCATCATAGGGAGGAATGGAAGTGATCAACACCTTCCATGTTTCATGAGGAAGAAAATCTATTCCAAAGGATCTCCCTAAAAACCTAATCCTTAACCCTAAACAAACTACACCAAAGGGAGAGAAATCTTCAAGTCCAAGCTCCACCATGCATTCCACAGCAGCCCACACAAGTCTTCATCATCATCCAAGAGCAAGAGAAGCAACACCCTAGTCTAAGGGAACTAAAGAAGTCATTCTAGTTGAGTTAGCAAGTTAGGATCACCTAAAACCTAGTACTAAAGTTAACCCTAACTAAAATACTAAAACCAATTGTAAAATCCTACAAAAATAAATATGGGAACCTATGTCAATCATGACTCTACCATGTTAATTCCAGAGATCAAATCCTCAAATAAGACCTAGAAATGAATTCTACACTACAAGGTACTAAGCTTAAACCATAAAAGGAAGCACCTAAAGTTTCAACCTAAAATCACCACCTAATTTCACCACAAAAATGTGAGAAAAATACTATGGGAGCATACATGTATAAGCTAATCACACACAAAAAAATCAAGCCAAAAATCATCACCAAGTGCTCACACTAAAATCATCAAACAGAGGTATCAACCATTGCAATTTCATTATCAAATAAAATGTAAAAAATGCACAAAAATTGAAAATGCATGATTTTCCTAATATTTTTATTCAATAAAATTCTAGATTCAATCATGAATTAGGGGGAAAAAACTTGGAATTAATTGACCTATTTTCCTATTTTTCATGAATTGTTTTCAAACTACCATGAAATGCACAAAAATAATAAAACAATATTAAAGAGAAGATGAATAGAGGGTGCAATCAGCAACTAATTTCAACTAGTTCCGCTTGGGCCCAGCATAATGGGGGTGCACATAGCAACTGGGCGTGAGGCCCACCTGAATATCAATTCAGTTCAAACAAATAACCAGGGAGGGGGTGTGTTGAGTAACCAATTGCCTTGTAAATCCACATTGGGCTTGAATGGTGGGGTGGGGATAGCAACTGACGCTAAGGCCCAACGCTCTTGAATTCCTCATGTTCACTTCAGTTCACAAAAATGAAAGAAAAAAAAGAGGCACGCGTGAGAATCGAACTCGTTCCTCCTTGGTTTACACAGCGAAGCAAGCAAAGTCTGAAGTTCTCAATAATCAAAACGCTGCGTTGCAAGGGAGGTGTACGTGGCGCGTTCAGAACGCTTGGATTGAGGGACCAGGTCAAGTCTTCAACACGCGTGGATGGCTAAGATTATCTCTCCTACCTTTTAAATTTCTGCAAATCTCCCTCTGCGCGCGCGAACCAGACCATCGCCGGTGGCTTTTCCGGCCACCATCACGCAACCCTAACTTCATCTATAGCCAACCATTCGCCACGAGTTCTACATGGATCTTGACCAGAATTTCACCAGGAACTCATCCATACCATTCATTCACTCTAAAAACGCAAGAATCTTGAGATAACCATCTCAACCGAAAATGAAATTAACCCTAAATTGTCTCTAAAGTTGAAATTAATTACCCAAAATCCATCTAGATCATGAATAGAACCTAACCGCATGCTTCTAGTTCATTGAAAACACATAATCAGAGAGAGATTTCAAGAAGTTAAAACCAGGCTTTGAACTTGGATTGCAATGGATTCAAGCCTCAATTCTCTTCCAAATCGTCCAGAAACCTTCAGTGATCAATGGTGAATGCTCCTTGATGCTCAATTCCAGTTGAAAACTCTTGATTCTCCAAAATGAAATTTCAATTCCAAGCTTTCTTCTTCACTTCTCTCCAATGGCTTCTCCACGAAAATGATCACCAGAACCTTCCAATTCTGTTCTAAATCCTATTTATGATCTGTTTCAATGGATTAGAGGCCCAAACCAGGCCCATTCATGAGTTTTGGATTTTCACCTTTCTTCCAAATTTTCAATATGGATATCCACCTTCAAGCCTTGTTCATTCTCCAAACTCAGTCCCAATCATTCACTTAAGCCTTGTGGAATGTAGTGATGTGGTTTCCTTCCTTTGATTTCAACCTATGGAGTGTGTGAGATGTGTTTCTTATTTGTGAAGCAACCTTCCAAATAGCCATATTATGGACTTCAAACCAAAAATGTAATAATGCCAATCTCCTTAGAACATCAATTCCATTCAAAATGACTACAAATTTGACTTGAAAACATGTTATTGTCACTTGTTTTGAATTTTCTCATCTTAATTCATTAAAATGGCTTTTATGTGAACTTTCTTCCACCAATGCTTGATATGATCCATATCAATGGAATATTGATACCTATACAAGCTAAAAACACCATTTCGAACAACTTTCATGTTGAACAAAAATCCATTTGAAGCTTGCAAGATGGTGAAATTGACTTAAGATTCAAAATGACCTGTAATGTCCAAATACCCAAAATACCCTTTACTTGTCAAAGCCATAACTTGAGTTCTACACATCCAATCATGGACTTCTAGTAATCTTTAGAAATCTAAGAGAATAAGGAACAACATTCATGTTGACCAAAAGTTCATAGGAATCATCCTTCTAGGGCAAAAGTGTTATGCAAGTTGGGTAACTTTCAAGCTCCAAATTCACATTCCTCAGATGACTTGTAACTTGTCTGGCTCATAACTTGAGTTCTATAGATCCTATCAAGGACTTCTAGTACTCAAATTAAAGCTAAGCTCATGCTCTACAACAATAATGTTGGGGTCAAGATGATATGAAAATCACATATTGAGTTAAATAGTCTTGAAGTCAGGGGTCAAACTAGGGGATTTTACACTGTCAAGTCTTAGAAACCCTAGCCTGAAACTTCTCAAACTCTTCAATCATGATGAGTTAACCTTAAAATCATTCTTATATCATCTCAATGTATCAATACATGATCACATGGCTCTTGAATTAGGTCTCAACCTCCTTCAAATCCTCAGTTGACTTAGGGTTGACCCAGTCAAACCCTAGCTGCACCAATCATGGCTGAGGCTTCTTATTCTTGCACAATGACCTGTCTAGGCCTTAAAGTGATCTTTAACACTTCTCATGAGCTCTCTCAAGACCCCAAGTCCATCTCCATGACCTCAGAATCATCTGATATCTTTCCACAACTCTCAAGTTAGGAGACCTACACACTTGGTTTCAACCACTCTCTTTGAGGATCTTTTAACTTCTCTGACAAGGATATCAACCCTTGAGCACCTGAATAACCTTCTTAGCTAGCTTCATAGTCTTGTATATCTCTTAATTGGTAATCATACCTCTTGATCTCCTGCGCACATGTCAATGAAATGTAAATGATAATGCTAATGTGAATGAAATGAAACATAAGCTAGGTAAAGAAATGTTGGGCAAATTTTGGGGTGCAACAGCTGCCCCTATTCAAACGGCTTGGACCTGACTGGGTGAGAAGAGAACGACTCTCAAAAAATCAAGGTAAAAGACGGTTGAATACCAATAAACCCGGAGATTTGCCAACTGCACAAGTACACGGTACTCTGATGGGGACAAATCTTCGGAAACTAAAATAATAGTTGCGCGGCAACTAGCTGGAGAATACTAATCTGAATCTCCATCAGGTTGATTCTCTGATTCCAATGTAGATCTTCATCCTCAAATCATCAAGGGATCACCGATTGCGCGGTAACTGGTGATTTTCCAACCACGTAGGTAAACGATACCCTGATTGGTAGGAACATCTTCAAAAACTGAGCGTAACAGTTGCACGGCAACTCTGCTGGGGAATTGGTCACACGGGAATTGGTGAAGGGCTAATCTCAAATCTCCGTCAGGATGATCATCTGATTTTGCTGTAGATATTCGTCCTTAAGTCATCAAGGGGTCTCCGGTTACACGGTAACTGGTAATGGATGGTTGATCATGCCGCCAGGCATTCTGTGTCACTGCGGCAGAAGGATTCCTCGGGACTCATCAGGTCATTAGGAACTTTTTAACAATCAAGTTAATTATGTCGTCGGGCATTCAAAGAAATTCTCGGGCGTCAGCCGGACTTCGTCAGTAATTCGGGAATGGAATTCTCGGTCAATCATGAACCAAATAGGGATATCTAAACTTCTGCCATCAGGCACTCCGCATCAGCTGAGAGAACTGCTCCGGCATCACAGTTGGACTTTGTCAGTAAGTCTTAAAATGAGATCCTTAATCCATCAGGAACCACTAAGGATACGCAATCTTTTTCCGTCAGGCACTCTGCGTCAGCTAGGCAAACTGTTTTGCCCTCGTAATTAGACTTCATCAGTAAGTCTGGGGTTTTGGCACCGCTGCCGGACTTCAATCATCAAGTCTTCAAGGGAAGTTTCAACTTCGCTGTTCAGAAACCTGCTGGGGATGACACATCTCCGCTGGGGATTCTGGAGAACTATCAAGTAACTCTGCTTCAAGGATCCAGAAATCATTCTGGGTGAATCAACTCTGCTGAGCACTTCAAGAATCATCTTGGACAAATAACTCCGTCGGGGACTTCAAGAATCATCCTGAACCAATAACTCTGCTGGAGATTTCAGGAATCATCCTGAGCAAACACTCTGTCGGGGACTCTAAGCATCAACTTGAGCAACCCTCTCTGGCGACTTCACTGGGGATTTTAAGAATCATCTTAAACAATCAACTTCGCTGGAGAATTCAAGAATCATCTTGAGCAAACCATTCTGCGGAGGAACACCTACAAAACAAGAACGGTAACGACCTAGCTCATGTATGCATATGTTTGACAATGGCGCAATGCTCCACACGGTGGAAATGCTACGCGTTTTAGGGTAAATGCTATGCAATCATGCAAAATGCTACGACCCCATCAGCAAAATAAATGCTGAAGGGAAAAGCCTCCTGTCAAGGAGAAAGAACCACTCTGGTGGAGGAAGGACTCATCCTGCCAAGGAGAAGAAGTCACGCCAATCTCAATTGGACTCCGCCTGGGGAAATGACCTTCAGTCAACTGCTGCAGGGGAGTAAGGTTCTTCGAGAACCTATCCTTGCTCGATTAGGTAAACGAACCACAAGCTGTCGAGGAAAACGATGTCAATCGCAGAAATAAACTGCACGGCCTTCGCGGCTAAAACTTTCTTGGAGATAACGACTCCGGTGGGGAAATACAGCATCAGCTATTCAACACTCTACTAGGGGAGAACCAATCATGGCCTGAACGGCTTTCAAGGACTCGACTCTCTTGGGGATTTGCCAGCTCGGCTGGAGTAGAAGGAATCATCCTGCTTACTGGGGAGAGTACAGCTCTGTGGGGGAATCTCAATTCTGCCGGAAGACTTCAGTCTGGACTACCGGAAGCTGCATACTTGCGGATAGTTTGCTACGAAAACTGCACTTTGACCCAGTGCTAGGGAGTGAACGTACACTTCAGTGTATGACTCAGCTGGGGAAATGATGATACCTCAGGATACATCTGATTGGGGAGAATCTTCTCTGCCTGGGGGATACATATCAATGCTCTTAGTCCCATGTTCAGACTCAGTGGGGAGACGCCGCTGAACTTGCTGGGGTAGAAGGAATCATCCTGCTTGGGGACGCGTGCGGCGTACTGCCTGGGATATGCTATACCTGCAACAACACAAACAAACAGACAAGATACCCTTCTCAAAGGGACCTATCAAGGTTATCATCTTGTGACAATGTTCAAGTAATTCATTGTTTCAACAATCAGCGGCCTAGGCCAGTAAGTTTATGTATGCGCATTTTATCAAAAACATCGGCGTTCTTTTTTGCAGACAAAACAGATAGATGTTAAACAAACAAACAGAATTGCTGAATAATATATATTTCATTGATGACGAACCCCTGAATGGGTGAGAATGTTTTACAACAGATTCAAGCTCCTGGAATGAGGAAGCTGCGCGAGCATAAAAACATAAATATACATCAGTATATACACAAATGTAGGCAATGCAGCGTAGACGAACACCATGAGTTGATCCCTCTATGACCCACTCGACTTCGATACCTCTCCGACGCTTCAGCTTCAGAAGAGATTGATTCAGATAAACGGCCCCCAGGTCTTCCAAACAACTAAACAATGAAAATCCATACGCGGAACGCAGTCATTTGCTTTTTCAAATCCCTAACTTTTGCCTGAATCGCCCTTTCGGGTTTTCGATTCACCGGGATGCCCTTTTTTGCCAAAGTCGCCCATCCGGGTTTTCGACTTTGCGGGTTTACATTTTTCCATTTATATCCCTAATTTTTGCCCGAACCTTTTTCCTTTTTTATGGTTCGCCAGGATGCCCCATTTTTGCCTGGATATTCTTTTTCTTTCCAGCGGGTCATTCTTTAAGCAAAGTATTTTTTAACTGTGTTCGCGTTCATCGGGGATGCAAAATCTTCACCATCCATCGTGGATAACAACAAGGCTCCTCCCGAGAAGACCTTGCTGACGACGTACGGACCTTCGTAATTGGGAGTCCACTTGCCCCTGTGATCGGAGTGTGGAGGAAGAATCTTCTTCAGGACGAGATCACCCGTCTGAAAGCTTCTAGGACGCACCTTCTTGTCATAGGCTTTCTTCATTCGGCTTTGGTACAGACGACCATATGCAATCGATGCTAATCTCTTCTCGTCCATCAGGCTGAGTTGGTTTAGTCGGTTCTTAATCCATTCTGCCTCGTCGAGTTTTACGTCAACCAAAACTCGTAAAGAAGGAATCTCAACTTCTAACGGTAGGACAGCTTCTATACCGTACACTAGTGAGAAAGGAGTCGCCCCGGTTGATGTACGTACTGTCGTACGATAACCGTGCAGTGCGAATGGCAACATCTCGTGTCATTCCTTATAGGTCACAACCATCTTCTGTACAATCTTCTTAATGTTTTTATTGGCCGCTTCAACAGCGCCATTCATCTTCGGCCGGTAAGGAGATGAGTTGTGGTGTTCAATCTTGAAACTATGGCACAGCTCCTTCATCATCTTGTTATTCAGATTCGAACCATTATCAGTAATGATCCGCTCGGGAATTCCGTATCGACAGATGATGTCCCTCTTTATGAATTTAGCCACCACCTGCTTGGTCACATTAGCATACGAGGCTGCCTCCACCCACTTGGTGAAGTAGTCGATAGCTACTAGAATGAAGCGATGACCGTTAGATGCAGTGGGCTCGATCTTGCCTATCATGTTGATGCCCCACATGGAGAACGGCCACGGGGAGGACATGACATTCAATGGGCACGGTGGCACATGGATCTTATCAGCATAAATCTGGCATTTATGACATCTCTTCGTGAATTTGAAGAAATCTGATTCCATCGTCAGCCAGTAGTATCCTGCTCTCAGGATCTTTCTTGTCATAGCATGCCCGCCGGCATGCGTACCAAACGTGCCTTCATGGACTTCTTCCATGAGCATACTCGCCTCTTTCTCATCTACGCATCTGAGTAGCACGATATTGTGGTTTCTTTTATACAAAACTCCATCAGGATTGAGATAAAAATTTCCAGACAGCCTCCTCAGAGTCTTCTTATCCTGGGTTGACGCTCCCGCAGGATACTCCTTAGTCATAAGGAAGGTCTGGATGTCATGGAACCATGGCTTGCCATCGGAGGCTTCCTCGATCGCAAAGACGAATGCAGGTCTATCAAGACGAGAAAGGACAATTCTTGGAGCTTCATTCCAAAAATTGACTTTATACATCGAAGCCAACGTGGCTAAGGCATCAGCCGTCTGATTTTCAGCTCTGGGCACATGATGGAGTTCTACTCGATCAAAGAATGGAAGCAGCCTTCTGGCATAGTTCATGTACGGCACCAAATTCGATTGACGAGTCTCCCACTCCCCTTTAATTTGGTTGATCACAAGTGTCGAGTCACCATATACATCTAGGTTCTTGATTCTCAAATTAATCACTTCTTCTAGACCCATGATGCATGCTTCGTACTCCGCCTCGTTATTGGTGACCGGAAACGTCAGCCTCGCAGTAAACGGGATGTGGGATCCGTGAGGAGTTGTGATGATCGATGCCACTTCCATAAGAATTAACCGCCCCATCAAATATCAATTTCTACTGGAATTTCCTGTCTGGGCCCTCGTCGGGCAACGGTTCATCACAATCTTTCACCTTGAGAAACATGATATCCTCATCAGGGAATTCAAATTTCATCGGCTGATAATCCTCGATCGGTTGTTCGGCAAGGTATTCAGACAATACGCTTCCTTTGATGGCCTTCTGGGAAACGTACTGAATGTCATATTCTGTCAACACCATTTGCCATCTGGCAATCCTGCCCGAAAGCGCTTGCTTCTCGAAGACATACTTGATCGGATCCATCTTCGAAATTAGCATGGTTGTGTGATTGAGCATGTACTGTCGCAAACGTTTGGCAGCCCAGGCTAGTGCACAACACGTTTTCTCCAGCATCGATTAACGAGATTCACAGTCTGTGAATTTTTTACTCAAGTAGTAAATGGCATGCTCCTTTCTGCCCGTCTCGTCGTGCTGACCGAGAACACACCCCATACTATTCTAAAGAACTGTCAAGTACATGATTAAGGGTCGTCCGGCCACTGGGGGTATCAAGATCGGAGGTTCCTGTAGATACTGTTTTATCTTATCAAATGCCTTCTGGCAATCCTCGTTCCAGATGATCGCCTGATCTTTTTTCAGTAGTTTGAACATCGGTTCACACGTGGTCGTGAGCTGAGAAATAAACCTTGCAATGTAGTTTATTCGGCCCCGGAAACCGCGAACTTCTTTTTCAGTTTTTGGCGCTGGCATTTCTTGTATTGCTTTAATCTTCGCAGGATCAACCTCGATGCCTCTTTAGCTCACGATAAACCCCAGTAGTTTTCCAGACCGTACTCCGAAAGTACATTTGTTAGAATTCAACCTCAACCTGAACTTCCTAAGCCTCTCAAAAAGCTTCAGCAAATTGACCAGATGTCCCTCCTCCGTTTGGGACTTCGCAATCATGTCATCAACATAGACTTTAATCTCATGATGAATCATATCATGAAACAAAGTAACCATCGCTCGTTGGTAAGTGGCCCCTGCGTTCTTCAAACCGAAAGGCATTACCTTGTAGCAAAATGTTCCCCAAGGTGTAATAAACGTAGTTTTCTCCATGTCCTCCGGCGCCATCTTGATCTGATTGTAGCCAGAGAAGCCATCCATGAACGAAAACACGGAAAACTGAGTTGTATTGTCGACCAACACATCAATGTGAGGGAGCGGGAAATCATCTTTAGGGCTCGCCCTATTCAAGTCCCGATAATCGACGCACATCCGCACCTTACCGTCCTTCTTCGGTACAGGTACTATGTTGGCGACCCACGGAGGGTAAGTAGTGACCGCTAAGAAGCCAGCATCAAGCTGCTTTTGCACTTCTTCTTTGATCTTGACGGCCATATCTGGTCGCGTCCTCCTAAGTTTCTGCTTAACGGGAGGACAATCTTCTCGCAGCGGCAAGTGATGGACCACGATGTCAGTATCAAGTCCGGGCATATCTTCGTATGACCAAGCAAAGATGTCACTATACTCTCTCAGCATCTCGACCAGTTTCTTCTTGACATCACTCTACAGTGCGGCCCCTATCCTGACGTTCCTGACCAGTTCCTCAGAACCCAAATTCACAATCTCAATCTCTTCCTCGTGGGGCAGAATAACTTTCTCTTCTTGTTTCAACAAGCGGGCCAACTCTTCGGGAAGGTCTTCGTCTTCATCAATCTCTTCTTCGGCTTGATAGATCGGGCAATCGAAGTCGAATTGAGTCGTAGAAGGTCCAAAGTCGATGTCATCTGTTATGTGGATCCTGCAAAATCAAGGGTTAAGCTTAAAACAGGGATATGCAGGTTAGCACAAACCCTATTGCCATTTCATTGATTTTCAAAACAAATATAAAATGGGAATAACAGAGATCATAACATTTGAATGCGGAAAAATGCCTTTTGATTTATTGGTAAAATGCATGTACATAATCAAACAAGGCCCTGACAATAAAACCACTATGCCTCGGGTAGGACATAGGGTTGTACAACAATTGGAGAAAGTAAATCATTACTCTTGGCCTGTCACTTGGATGGTATCCCTGATGGACCAGTTGTTGAGGCTCTGGCCTGGTTTGCTTGGCTGGATCCAAGAGTCTAGCTCGCAATCGCTGTCTTCGCCGTCTTCAGACACTGCGTTGACACTTTCAAATATCACCCCGCCGCTGGTAAATTGGATCGGCCCTTTACCTCGCGACGTACTGTGAGAAGAGGAGGCTTCAGCCGCAGGAGAGTATCCTAACCCAAACTTGTCTTGTTTGTTAGGTATTTCTAGAATTTGCCCCCAGCCTGGGGTAGATCCGGCTCGAACAACGGTCCGGGCTTCCTTGAAGGAAGAGAGAGTCATCTCTGGTTTTTCAGTCATTACTGGAGCCACGTCTTTGACCTTAACGACTTCGAATGCCTGACATAGGGTTTCGTGGATTTTCCCATCCATCTCAACATACTTGAAGGACGACAAATGGCTCACCATTATGTCTTCCTCGCCACATACAGTCACGATGCTGCCCCCGACAGCATACTTGACTTTCTGGTGCAACGTGGAGGTCACGGCACCCGCAGAATGGATCCATGGCCGACCTAAGAGACAGTTGTAGGCTGGCATGATGTCCATGATGTAGAAGACTGCGTCGAAAGTTTCTGGCCCAACTTGGATTGGCAGGGTTACCTCTCCAAAGACATGACGTTTGGTTCCATCGAAAGCTTTCACAACCAGATCACTGGGTGTGCAAATCAATCTGCGAGTATCTAACTTCATCAATGCTTTCTTTGAAAGAACATTGAGCGACGACCCAGTATCCACCAACACATGTGACATAACTGTTCCCCTACACTCTATCGAGATGTGCAGGGAGTTGTTGTGGTTTCTTCCCTTCGGCATCAGCTCCAGGTCAGTGAACCCTAACCCGTTTCCAGCATTCACGTGGACTACTACCCCTTCCAACTGGTTGACCGAGATTTCCTGCGGTACATACATGGCATTCAAAACCTTTAACAGCGCGTTGCAATGTGACTCCGAACACAGCAACAAATTCAGGATGGAAATTTTCGAGGGTGTTTGATGGAGGTGGTCCACGATCTTGTAATCACTCTTCTTGATCAACCTCATGAACTCTTCAGCGTCCTTCACAAGTAAGTCCTTCTCTACCCCACGAGGGGTTTCCTCAACGACTTTACTTTTTCCCTTATCGGTTTCCTCAACTTTGTCTGCTTTGTCCGCCACACCCTCAGGTGGAACAAATACTCTTCCGTTGCGCGTGATTCTGCCAACTCCCACTAGGGTATCCACAGACTGCCCAGATGGTTCCAGTTCTAACTTCTGTCCGTTACAGTAGACGTCTTCCCCATAGTGCCATGGGACAACATTGGTGCTTTCAAAAGGTATCGGCCCAGCCTTTGTGATGGTAATTGTGGGCGGCCTGAGTGCAGAAATGGTTATCGTCTGGCGAGGGATGGTGATGGTGGAAACCTCATCATCTTGCTTCAGCATTACCTCTCCAGATCCACATTCGGCCCTTCGGCTAAACTGCAAGATTCCTTCGGTCATCAGACTCTGAATCCCCACTATCAACTATTCACATCCATCAGAACGAGTAGCACGGCCCATACACAATTCTCCACAGCCCGGAAAGAAACCTCTCTTCATCAGCTTGGCTTTAACGAAGCTAAGCGGTGTCTTCAGATCCTTGACATCAGTCAACACATCTAAACCCTCTTCTTCAATAATGGCATTCACCCCACCTCCCCTATGATTCGGCATAGGATTCTTTGTGACATTCGGCACATTATCGGAGAAATTGATGATCTTAGCATCCACCATATCTTGCACCTTATGCTTGAAGGCTTTGCAGTTTTCTATCGTGTGGTCAGGTGCTCCTGAGTGAAAATCACATGTTGCATTCGCATCATAACCCTGCGGAGGTTCCCCTGTCAAGGGAGCCAGGGTTCTTTTCTGGACTAGTTGTAACTGAAGCAGAGTTTGTAATAGCTGTGCATAAGACATGGGTGGTGTCTCAAGGTGACGACTTGATAGAGGTGCCATGTTCTGGTACTTTCTGTACCCTTGCTGATTTGGCCGCTGCTGCTGCGGATGGGGTTGTTGGACAGCAGGGATGGTTATGCTAGCCACCTGCTGGCGCTGGCTCTTACCCTTCCTTCGAGCGTTAGACACGGCGCTCGTCTCTCCTTCACGCCTTTTGCTACCGTACGGTTTCTTTCCTCCTCCAGCTGAGGATAGATCACCGCCTTGAATTTTTTCCAATTTGATCCCATTTTCAACGTGCTCGCCAGTAATGATGAGATCTGAGAAACTCCCTGACATACCGCTGACCAATTTCTCGTAATAGACCCCTGGGAGAGTGGCTAAAAACATCTCAGCAAGCTCTCGTTCAACCATCGGCGGCTGAACTCTAGCTGCTAATTCACGCCATCGCTGGGCGTATTCTTTGAACCCTTCGTTGTTCCTCTGCGACAAGTTCTGCAGTTGAACCCGGTTCGGAGCCAAGTCACTGTTATACTGATAATGGTGCACGAAGGCCTCAGCAAGTTCCTTCCACGTGCGCACACTGGTGGGTTCCAAACTCATGTACCATTCTAGGGATGGCCCGGACAAGCTATCCTGAAAGAAGTGCATCAGCAGCTTCTCGTCTTCAGAGTGAGCGGACATCTTTCGGTAGTATGACCTTAAGTGGACACGAGGGCAAGTGGTGCCCTTGTATTTCTCAAAGTCGGGTACCTTGAATTTAGGAGGCACCTTGAAATCAGAAATCAATCCCAATTTAGTCATGTCGACACCCATAGTGTTCTGGTTCTCGAAATTCCTCATTTTGTCCTCGAGTGCCTTAAACCTCAGACGTGCTTCAGCAGTCAGTTCTCCTTCAGCACTCCTCTGTGAGAACAAATCTTCTTGACGATCTTCTAGCCAAGGCTGCGGCCCATACAGATTTCCAGCACCTGTGTTGCCATTGCCTGGCCCAGCGTTGCCATTAGCTTCAAAATTTCCATTGCCGACTGTAATACCCCAAATTTTACCCTTATATTTAGTCAGTCATTTCGCATAGCATCTCATATGTACATTTGCTAACCACTAACAAGTTATGGAGGTGTTTTGTTTTGCAGATTTGGTTCCAGGGGTATTTTGGTCATTTTACGCAAATTCTGCTAATTCCTTGAAGACGGGCTGTTATTAAGTTCTGAGGCGTTTGATACACTATTTTAGAGGCATTTACCTATCACCAGGTCTGATTATATCAAGGTGCCAATTCGACGTGGTCGATATTAAAGTTTGTCGAGCACAACTGGATTTAAGACTTATTTTATTGCTCGTGGCTTATTTCCGGCACACCTCCGTTAATAAGGCACAGTTTTACTGGGGTATTGTTGGATTGTTGCTCACAGTCTTTGGTCGATGGAATTCAATTACGGGCAAGGTTATCATTGATATTAAATCGGTGATTGATTACAGCGTGCATCCGTGTTTGGGTTATAAAATGATTGGTTAGAATCTAAAATTGGAATGCGATTTGAATTTAATCAAGTGCTGGGATTAAGACTACAAATGAACGAACAAGAATGTCGTTCGGGAAATGCTTACAGTTTATGACTATGTTAATGAGTTTAAACATTTGTGGATTTATTCACAAATATTTATAATTTATAACTAGAAATAAAGTAAGTAAATTCAAAATTGAGCAGGTCACGAATATAAAGGAAAGTCTGACATTTTATTTCATAAAAAGATCATCATACAAGAAGGAGATTGTTTCACATTTTCGAAATGTTGTTACAAGGAATTACATTAATTCTAAAAGTTCTAGGTCCTACATCCTAAAAATTCCTAAGTGTCTTCATGATGTCTTTGAGCTTCTCCGCAAAATTTCCGATCAACCTGCACATCAAAAAATAGCAAAGCAGAATAGAAAAATGTTAGAGTTTGTGTTCGACACTCTCAGAACAGCGTCATCATCGAGTGCCGGGAGTGGCACAACCGAAGCTGCGTCCTACCCCCGTTACCGATCCGCGTCGTTGGCGTCAGATCAGGTAACACCTGTTCTTATCGTACGGGACAGACGAGAAAGATAAAGAGTAAAAGAAACAGGGACTGAATTGATTTGCCGTAATTGGATTCGGTTCAAAGCCAAACTAAAGCACCATTCCATCATTGGTATCACTATCAAGTAAATTTGGTACCACTGTCAAGTAAATTCCAAATGGTTTCCGAACTGACATGAAGTTGAACATCAAAAATGATCAAACTGCACAAATTGGCATAAACGAAACAGTCCACAAGCGGCGCCAAATTAATGAGCAATTCCATATGCCAAACTGCAAAAGAAGAAAAACAGCCCCGTTCATAATTAAAGATCAGTGCATCAAATTCAATTCATGTCAAAAAAACAAGAACCACGACTCATTTCAGAAATAAGAGAACGAGTTCAGTCCAAAGAGCAAGCTCAACCCCACAAGAAAGGAGCTAAGTCGAGCCAGAAAATCAGAAATTTATTTCACAGCAAGGATTGTAGTATCCTTTTCCGACGGTTCAGACAAAGAGTCATCATCACCGCATAACCTTCTCGGCGGCATTGATCTATCCGAAATATCAGTCCTGAAAGAAGAAGAAGAAGAAAAGTAAGTGTATTCCATCTGATAACCAAACTGAATGAAAGCAGGTCATCATCATCAAATAATCTAGTCCGCATCAGTATCCAAAATGAAGACCAGAGGTCAAAGAACATTGCATCAGATGGAACCAGATATCCAAAGACATGACAGAGTTGCCTGTATCAGAAGCATCTGCAAGATCCAAAGCATAAATCCAAACAAACCACATCAGATAAACCAAAAAACGATATCCAGTTGAAATCCAAAAGATGAAGTTCAGTCAAGGCCAATCAAATATGGAAAGTTTCAAAACAGATCAAAAAGATCGTATCAGAAAATCGAACCACATTCCACAGAACACAACAGAAGGCATTCCACAGCGACATCAAAGAGTACCAGCGTCGAAGGCTCAGAATACCATCATCATCGCCGTATACCATTCTCAGCGGCATTTAACTCAACCAGAGCGCATGTACTGATTCTGAAAAAAGAAGAAGAAAAGTCGTGAAGATTAAAACCATGTGGATATCCAAACGAGCCCATAATTCAATCTGTAACAGAAGGGAAAAAAAGATCAAGGCCACGATTCCAAACCATATCAGAAAAATAATAGAAAGATATTTTGATTTGATATCAATCCCAAATCAGAAAAAAAAACGTTTCAATCAGATCCTAACAAAGTCCAATCAGATATCAGAATCATACCAAATGAAATCCAAATCATATCTGTCAACAAAATGGAAAATTTCGATTCAGATAAAATCAGATCGTATCAGAAACGGATGCTAACAAAATCAAATCGAATCATCACGAAATCATAAGGCAATAACGCAAATCCAACATCAAAAGCCCAAAAAGGAAAGGGTCAGAGAAGTTATAAAAGGAACAGTTTCACCTGTGAGAAAACCCTAACGGGTAGCCGCGAGAAAGAGAAGAACGACGAAATCGCGAAAGCCCTAACGGACCATCGCGAGCCAACCCTAGTATCCGAGAGAGAGAGAGAGATCGAAACGAGACGAGCTCGGTGGGACAAGTTCACCAGCGTCGTTCATCCAACGACGGGCAAACCTCTCGGAGGCTCAGTAACATCATCGCCTCCGTTCGGCACTAATCGCGAACGAAGAATGTAAGCCAAGAGCGTAGTACCACCATGTTTAACATTCATGCTGTGATTTCAGGTTTTTTAACATGATCGGAGAGGATCAATCGAGAGAGATGAAGAAGAAAGGTGAAAACGGCGCCGCGAATGTCCTTCGGGTGTGAAACCCTAAAATATTTTGACTTACGACTAACAAACTGGGTTGGGTCCGGGGTGATGACCGGCCCAACCCCCCCTTTATTTATTTTTTTTGTGTTTTGTTTTTTTAAATTTGTTTTATGTTTTTTAAATTGTTTCTTAACATTTCATTTTTATAATTAAAAAAAAAACTGTTTTAAAAAATTTTAAAAAACCTTTTTATGTAAATATTAAGGATAAATAAAAACTTTTTTAAATAAAATAAGAAAAACTTTTCTTAAAAATATTAAAAATAAAACCTTTTTTAAAGAGTAAAACATTTTAAATTAAATCTTTTTTTGCAGGCTAATATTAAATTTTTTAAAACAATAATAAAATCTCAAATTTGCATCTTTTTCTTCATTGTCTCGTAACTCATTTGATTGCCGCCTAACTCTGCCCACTAATATCGTTTGTTCATTTTGCAGCTCATTACATTTACCATTACTTATTTCATCTTATCATATTGTATATGTTTCTCGGTTGTAATCTCGCGAACTAATAATCGCGCTTTAAATTTCTGCCCTTAAATTTCTGTTTGCATGACTTTAACTTCTGTTTTTATTCCCTGTTTACAGTTCAATTATCTCACACCTTCATCAATATTTCTGTCACATTGCACACACTGCCGAAGGAATTAGGTCTAGCTTTTGACCTCCGTGTCAATAGTCCTCACCTTCAACCCTTACACCTTACAAACCCTAACTTTTCACAAATGTCTCGCCGCAGGCCAAATTACAATTTTACCCCTAGCATTAGGTCAAAGAACCGCCGCGCTCATTTTAGGGTTTCCCGCCGTGGAATCCCTAATTTAACCCTAATTACAACTTAACATTTCAACGTAGAGATTTGGAGTTTCTACACTCCACGTAAGTGTGTCCTTAAGATGCGTTTATTCCCCTTGAGACCTTGACCACAGTCAAGAAGTTTCTAACCTCCCTATTGAGGGGAACTACGATTACTCTGATTCCACTCCCGTAAGGATACGTAGGCACAAGATGCGATGTCTTGCCGAGTAAACTTAGAATTAACCCCTTAGGTCTCTTTTCTCATTTTTAATCCTTTGTACATATATCTTAAGCAAATAAATAAAGCAAAATAGTAAACATCTGAACAAAAGGTTCCTGTAGAGTACTACAGAAGTTTAGGGTGCTAATACCTTCCCTAAATTTAACCAACCCCCGAACCCTAGATCTTTCCCCGCATTGTGTTTACGATGCAAAATAGGTTTTCCCTCTTTTGACCTTTTCCTTCGGATAAATCAAAGAGCGGTTGTGAATTGAATTGCGATTCAAACTCATTAATAGTTTGTGATCCTATTTCCACCGCAACAGAAAATGGCGACTTCACTGGGGAATCTAAACTTTTGAGGGTTACCCCTAATTTGTTCATGTTTATTACTATTTGCTTTACTATTCATTTACATGTATATATTGTACTCTGATTTTGGGATGGTTCCTTGTGTTGTGAGATAAGTCCTACGCCCGGACTAGTGACATTATTATAGGATGGGGATATATTCGATGAGGCTTATAGGGAGTTGAATCCCGACCAAGCTGATTCGAGAATCACCGCTCAGTTGAGACCTTTTCGAAAATGGTTCGGTTGAACGAGTAATCGTGAAAACTTTTTCCATGGTCGATTGGAGTCTGTGATATTGAGGACCGTAGTACCTTAACACCACCTTGGCCTTATTTAGGACGTAGTGCGGGAACTATGTGGGAGTAATCCTACAACGGTTGCTACGCGATACTACACTCAAAAGAGGTTCTCTTGAGAATATTATTAACCCCCGAGTCAGTCGGAAGGTTGATAATATCCGAAAGATGGGCTGATGACTTTGGGCACTTTTTAGAACCTTGTTCTGCAGGTACAACTAACCTATAGTACACTCCTTTTGGGGATGGGTAGACCTTAACTCCGCTCACGTTCCTTTAACCTAGGACTTTATGTGTTTTCATGCATTGCATTCATAAAGCATCATATTGCATTAAGACTTCATGGAATTCAAACTCTATTTATGAACATTGCAGGATACCATGGATCACTCTAGGAAGCATACTTTGAAATTTACTTTTAAGGGTTTTAGTTTGGAAGTCCTAGAGAAGCTAAGAGATTTGGTTCAGGATCAAGAAAAGTTCCAAAACAGATATGGAAGGCTATTGTCTTTGTTGAAGGTTCAAGTAAACGAAGGACTTTTTGCGACTTTGCTACAGTTTTATGATCCAGATTATCACTGCTTCACCTTTCCAGATTATCAGTTTTTACCTACCTTAGAAGAGTACTCTCAGTTGGTGGGATTACATATCTTGGATAAGTCTCCATTCCCTTTCTTGGAGGAAGACCCTAAAGAACGAGACATTGCTAAAGCCATTTGTCTAAGGATATCCGAGGTCAAAAACAATATGATCACCAAAGGGGGGATCTCCGGTTTTCCCAGGGACTTCCTAATTAAGAAAGCCCAATTTTATGCCGATCATAAAGACATGTTTGCCTTCGAGACAATTTTTGCTTTGCTTATTTATGGGTTGCTGCTTTTTCCTAGTTTTGAGGGGTTTGTGGACCTTAATGCAATCAAGACCTTCATGAGGAGAAATCCAGTTCCAACGCTATTGGGTAATACTTATCATTCAGTACATCTCCGAAACTTTCATGGTGGAGGAATGATTACATGTTGTGTGCCGTTACTATACAAGTGGTTTATTTCTCACTTACCCAAGTCCGGTCCGTTCTGGAGACCTAATCAAGAACGTTGGTCGCAGAAAGTCATGGCTTTAACTCACTCTGATATTGATTGGTATAATCGCATGTACGATGGGATATCGATCATTGATAGTTGCGGAAACTTCAACAATGTGCCTTTGCTCAGTTTCAATGAAGGAATTAGCTACAATCCAGTCTTAGCTCGCCGACAGTTGGGATACCCCTTGAAGGAACCGCCTAAAGGTATTCATGTGGAGAAAATCTTTTTCAAAGACGACAAAAAGCTTCAAGATCATATTCTATCTTCTTGGAATCATCTGCATAGGAAAGACAAAGAAAGTTTGGAAAGACCTAATTGTGTGTCCATGGAACCATACCTTCAATGGGTCCGAGGAAGAGCTATCGAGTTGAAGATGCCCTACTCTCGCCAAGATCCTGTACCTCAAAGAGAGGAACCTGTCCAGTATTTCATGACCGAAGCCGAGACTTTGAAGATTGCTTTGAAGAAATCACAATGCGAAGCAGAATCATGGAAGAACAAATACCATGTGATGGTCAGCAAGTACGAAGAACTTCAAAAGCAGATTCAGTCGAAGAATGATGAGATACAATCCTACAAGAAGAGAAGGCTCTACGAATATTTATTTTCCTCCGAATCTCCGTCTGCTCACTGAAGTTGTGGAAGATGCTTCTCTAGGATTTTCTAGGCTTTTATTTAGCTGTTTTGGTTGCAAGAATATTATTTGTAATTTGTCTTCAATGAATTAAAAGTTTCCTGGGTATTCCGCAATATTCGTAAATATTTGAATTCCATGAAATCTTTATTTGCATTCACATTTTAGCATCATACTTTTGCATTGCATGTGTCTCCCGTTTTCTCATACGCGGTTTTCTCACCCTCCAGTTTTGTCACCCTGAGTTCTCTGCATCAATACGACCCTTCATAAGGATGGAAGATCAAAACCAAGAGATCAGCCATGTCAGCCATGAACTCGAAGATCTTCGAGGAAGTGTGGGGCAGATTTTGAAGATGTTACGAGCTCTTAGTGTGAAGGTGGATGCTCAGTCTACTGTTGTTTCTGAGACTACTAATACCGTTATGGAATCTCTACCAGCTGTTACTGTCGAGAATGTACCTCCTCACGGTCTTCAATCCTGTTTGGTGCCTCCTAGTGCTCAACCAGTTCGACGAGCTACCCCTCCAAAGTGCAAAACTCCTAACTCCGACCATGGTAAAGGACCTGCACGTTCGAGGAATCGCAAAATGGCTACTCCTCAACCTTGGCAACATCAGCAGAGTTATGTTCAAGGTTATCCGTTTCCATATGTCCAACAACCCTATGTAGCTACTGTTGCACCTCCTTTCGATCAGCAGTTTCCTACATACCAGCCTGTGCAGTCAGCTCCGGTATATCAAGCACCGATTTATCAACAGCCTTCCGGTTATCCGCCCATGCAAGTTCCGGTCAACAGTCAACGAGTGCCCAACGCTCGTGTTCATCAGCGATCACAGGATCAGGTTCATTATCTCCGTAAGAGCCAGTATAAGCCTTGTCCTCCAATTCCGATGACTTTCACTGAGTTGTACCCCCACTTGGTACAACAAGGTCTGATTACCACCCGTGCTTTGGGTCCTCCGCCTAATCCGTTACCTGCAAGTTACAACGCTGTCGCTCATTGTTTATTTCATGAGGGTGCGCCCGGCCATGATCTAGAGAATTGCTATGCTCTTAAGAAAGTTGTCAGAAATTTGCTAGAAGCGAAGAAGTTGTCTTTTAGCAATGCTCAGCCGAAGATCGAGATTCCGCTCGGGGTCCCTCACTTGTCGAGTTCGAATTCTGCAAAGCATGCTACTCCTGTGGCAAATCAGCCGAATCCAGTAATTATTCAAAGGCCTAGCCCGCTTCATTTCAGTAACCCTCAAGATGGTATGACCGAGATCAACGAAGAGTCTGGGAAAGTTATTTTGAAGCAACGACTGGAAATTGTTGAAGATGTGACCAGCATAACTGGGGCAAGCCATGACGACTCACAGTGGTCGTAAACCAGACATCTTTTCCATTGAGGCTCCGCCAAAGGAAACTGTTACTCTTGAATGCAAGATTTCATAAACATTTAGAAGGATTTTTCCGACAGTTCATTTGTTTATTTATATGTATTTCTCTTTGATTAAGCATATTTAGCATGCACGAACTTGTTTATCTTTGATTAATTAATGCAACGCATATGTTTGTCTTGAATAAATCCATTCGTTTCACTCATTCAAAAAACGTTTTCATAAATTACAATGCCAACTTTACCCGATCTCTTGTTCTGATGGAGAATTGGGGGGAGGATGACGAACCTAAAACGTCAGATTTCTTGTCGTATGCTTTCGATTGAAACCCGCTGATGATGTAAGGCATTGTTTCAAATCCCAAACACTGGAGATATAAGGATGTTAATCCCTATTCAACCCTTTGAGCCTTGAAGTAGGAGTTTTTCTTTCTTTTTAAGAACCTTCATCCTAACCTAGGGCAGGGTAGGTTTCAGTTAAACCGATCGAGTGCTTAGACTCTTAAAAAGGAAGAGCAAACCTTCGAGAATTTATCCTTAGCATCTTAAGAAGTCCAATACAATGACTATCCCTCAGTTACCTAAGGAGTGGGGCAGTCACAAGCCTTTCAAAAGAGTCATACGACTTGTGCATAAAAGGGCATTCAAAAAAATAAGAGCCCGCTAAGTCAAAACCTATGAAGGAGA
Source organism: Lathyrus sativus (assembly GCA_963859935.3). Classification (NCBI taxonomy): domain Eukaryota; kingdom Viridiplantae; phylum Streptophyta; class Magnoliopsida; order Fabales; family Fabaceae; genus Lathyrus; species Lathyrus sativus. The sequence goes on from OZ012739.1 coordinate 637,635,498, forward strand.
CTTAGGCAAAACTGGGGCATCCCGCTGGACTCCAAAGTCAGATCAAAAGACATTGTCCAGGCAAAAGTTAGGGAATAAAAGCAAAACAAGAGGGTACAATAAATAATCCCTAGTAAAGAACAAGGTCGTGTGACCAATTGCCATTAGAAATAGGTGAGTGACTGCCATGTCCAAAGCCTTGATAAATTCTCAACCATAGCAAATCCGTTTGAGGTATGAGTGTTCGTATCCGATTAACTGAATTAGGATTGGAGAACATCACGAAGAATGGGTGGGTACAAATATAACTTTGAGCCTTTATCTTTTGTTTCTCAAACCGTGAACCGAGCCACGATACAACCTTTAAAAGACCTAATTGAAGTAGGACTTCGGTTGAAAGCATACTCGACAAGATCACGTTTCCTGACTCCTACGAGCTATGCTCAGAAAAATTCATGTTGGCATTATAATTAAAACTTATATCCGGACTAGTGATTTCGGTCACAAGTTGTTGCGATATCTTTTTTTCAAAACAAAAATTCAAGACAAATATATGTGTACATTGACAAGCTCAGGATAGGCATTTCAGGCATGACAACTTTGCTTGATATCTTAGAGATTTACATATGAACATAACCCGTGGAACTTGAAGATCCTGCTGAACAGGGGCAGGCAGTTTCCCAATTCGCTTACCAACGCGAGTCTGACGTTCTTAAGAGCTATTTCCCAAAGATTTCGTCGTAACACGATTAATTTGTGCCAGTTACGTCGAGACCTGACAAATCTCTCAAAGAGTTTGAGAACAATGGGGCAACCGGACTCGGTGTTCTCTATAAAATCCTCTTGAGATGACCCTACCTCGCAACGCAAGTATCCTGGGGCACCATGTTTTTAAAGGAAACAAATGGCGACTACTATAAGGTCCTTCAAGATCAAGGCCATGTGGTTTCACAACTTTTCTTCATGCACCCGATGGATTTTACTCACGGCGGCCTTCGTTCCCCAATAAACCTCAGTGTTGCAACAGGCTCCCAAGCTATTGCCTCATCATAGTCCCCAAAGAGACTATAAGCTGACAACTTTTTCTTGGGTAACTCAAAAGTGTCCCTCAGGTTTTCTTCTCCCCATGTGAAGACGTGATACTGTACACCCAAGCAGATTACCTTCTCCCCAGAGAATTCAGAACTTTAAAACCAGATTTGGTTCTACCATTGATCTTTCTTACCCATGATTGACGTATTGGTTGCAGAGAACGCAGGGTATTTCCGTCGAGATGTTTATTTCATCTCTCGTCCCGTCTCTAGTCTGTTTCGTCAGCATACGCAAGGGCATAAGCATCACATGCCTATTTCATTACATATTCATTACATATTCATTACATATTCATTACATATTCATTACATACTCATTACATACTCATTTCATAACATCCTGCATATTTACATACATAGACATCAACATACATTCATATTAACATATTCATCAACATATGCGTTAGCATTCACAGGTTCATTGTGTTTCACCATCATTGGTTGTTACCGCCGAGTAACTGGGTTCGTCCATTCTCTCCAAATAGATTGTCAGCCCTAAGCATAAAATACATATGTGTTTCCAGTTTCCCCATAGAGCTCGATCCTCGTGGATGACGGTTACTCCAGCTATCTTTTCTCACCAGGATAAGATCTTTACCCTTCGAGTTCATTCCCTCGATGGAGTCTTGATTACCAGTCTTCTTTCTAGCTCGATCCTAGATTGAACCTCAGTATTGTCGGTCGCTGAGCCTAACCGGACGTGCATTTATTTTGCACCATTTAAAGATTTTCACCATACCTTGGCAGATTCGCGACTGTTCTCGCCCGAGAAGTTTATCACTATACCCGGATGTGCATTTATTTTGCACTATCTTTCAAGAAAATCAATCACAACCTTTACAGATACACGCCAGTTCACGCCTGGAAAATCTATCAGTACAACACTTTACAATCCTACATCTTACAGCATCGGTATGCGACATTTCTCACCTAAGAAGCCGATCCTATCTTCGTTATGACTCGCAGCAAATGGCCATCTCCATTGAGCAGTTGGGCTTCCATTTTCCTTGTTGTCTTGAGGTATAGGGAGGTTTTGAACCAAATCGTATTCAGGAGAGCACGATCTTGAAGTACGGGGAGGTTTGAGCGGAATCATATTCAGGAGAGCACGATCTTGAATTATGAGGAAGTTCATTTACCCTTTAGTAAAAGAAGGAGCGGAATCATATTCAGGAGAGCACGATCTTGAAGTATGAGGAAGTTCATTTACCCTTTAGTAAAAGAAGGAGCGGAATCATATTCAGGAGAGCACGATCTTGAAGTATGAAGAAGTTCATTTACCCTTTAGTAAAAGAAGGAGCGGAATCATATTCAGGAGATCACGATCTTGAAGTATGAAGAAGTTCATTTACCCTTTAGTAAAAGAAGGAGCGGAATCATATTCAGGAGAGCACGATCTTGAAGTATGAAGAAGTTCATTTACCCTTTAGTAAAAGAAGGAGCGGAATCATATTCAGGAGAGCACGATTCTGAAGTATGAGGAAGTTCAGTTAGCCCTTTTCATATTCAGGAGAGCACGATTCTGAAGTATGAAGAATTTCATTTACAAGAAAGAGCCGAATCATATTCAGGAGAGCACGATTCTGAAGTATGAGGAAGTTCAGTTCACCTTTTTCATATTCAGGAGAGCACGATTCTGAAGTATGAGGAAGTTCAGTTAGCCCTTTTCATATTCAGGAGAGCACGATTCTGAAGTATGAAGAATTTCATTTACAAGAAAGAGTCGAATCATATTCAGGAGAGCACGATTCTGAAGTATGAGTAAGTTCAGTTCACCTTTTTCATATTCAGGAGAGCACGATTCTGAAGTATGAGGAAGTCCAGTTTACCCTTTTTTATGATCAGGAGAGCACGATCTTGAAGCATGAAGAAGTTTATTCAGTAAGAGAAGAATCAGAATCGTATTCCAGGCGCCGACCTTAAATGCGAGAAGATTTATTTATCAGATAAGCAGCAGCCTCTTTATTTAAGTGCTTATCCATTTTGGCACATAAGTCCCTTCCAACGATAAGTGACAATTCTCCCTCGAGAAGCTTATCGGGGCATTTCCTATAAAAGTCCATTTATTTTGGCATACAGCCGGTCTTTACCCTGTATATTTGCTACGGAGTTCCGAAAAGTCCGTTTGATCCTGTCACGAGGGATAGTTTACCGAAGCTTGGATGTTATTCTTTGCTCAATGCTCCAGCATTCTGTAATCGATCCTGCAATCGTACGTGATCCAGTTTTATTTTTAGATCCCCCAGTGGAGGTCGTCTCATAGGTACCATCTCCATTTGAGAATCTCGTTTTCTAAAACAGACAATTGGTCGTGTTCGCACCAGTTGACCATCATTTTTAGAATTCCCCAGTGTTGTACTGTGTCTCAGCGCGTCGTTTTCCCCAGTGTGTTCTTCTCGTAGCGTCTGTCCCTGTGGCGTCGTATTCGTCATCATTTTCGCATTCATCATTCCAGCATACGCACCATATCATATTCATGGCATCATCTGCATTAAGCTGTCCTCGCTTTGTCCAATAGCATTGCATATCGTCGCATATAAGGGCAAAATTTTCGGTTATCTATATTTAAATCTCTCCACCACGATTCCTCGAGTCTCTGTCACTCAAATCGTCCGGTGTAGCTATTTAAATAGGGGCAACTGTAATATCCCAAATTTTACCCTTATATTTAATCAGTCATTTCGCATAGCATCTCATATGTACATTTGCTAACCACTAACAAGTTATGGAGGTGTTTTGTTTTGCAGATTTGGTTCCAGGGGTATTTTGGTCATTTTATGCAAATTCTGCTAATTCCTTGAAGACGGGCTGTTATTAAGTTCTGAGGCGTTTGATACACTATTTTAGAGGCATTTACCTATCACCAGGTCTGATTATATCAAGGTGCCAATTCGACGTGGTCGATATTAAAGTTTGTCGAGCACAACTGGATTTAAGACTTATTTTATTGCTCGTGGCTTATTTCCGGCACACCTCCGTTAATAAGGCACAGTTTTACTGGGGTATTGTTGGATTGTTGCTCACAGTCTTTGGTCGATGGAATTCAATTACGGGCAAGGTTATCATTGATATTAAATCGGTGATTGATTACAGCGTGCATCCGTGTTTGGGTTATAAAATAATTGGTTAGAATCTAAAATTGGAATGCGATTTGAATTTAATCAAGTGCTGGGATTAAGACTACAAATGAACGAACAAGAATGTCGTTCGGGAAATGCTTACAGTTTATGACTATGTTAATGAGTTTAAACATTTGTGGATTTATTCACAAATATTTATAATTTATAACTAGAAATAAAGTAAGTAAATTCAAAATTGAGCAGGTCACGAATATAAAGGAAAGTCTGACATTTTATTTCATAAAAAGATCATCATACAAGAAGGAGATTGTTTCACATTTTCGAAATGCTGTTACAAGGAATTACATTAATTCTAAAAGTTCTAGGTCCTACATCCTAAAAATTCCTAAGTGTCTTCATGATGTCTTTGAGCTTCTCCGCAAAATTTCCGATCAACCTGCACATCAAAAAATAGAAAAGCAGAATAGAAAAATGTTAGAGTTTGTGTTCGACACTCTCAGAACAGCGTCATCATCGAGTGCCGGGAGTGGCACAACCGAAGCTGCGTCCTACCCCCGTTACCGATCCGCGCCGTTGGCGTCAGATCAGGTAACACCTGTTCTTATCGTACGGGACAGCCGAGAAAGATAAAGAGTAAAAGAAACAGGGACTGAATTGATTTGCCGTAATTGGATTCGGTTCAAAGCCAAACTAAAGCACCATTCCATCATTGGTATCACTATCAAGTAAATTTGGTACCACTGTCAAGTAAATTCCAAATGGTTTCCGAACTGACATGAAGTTGAACATCAAAAATGATCAAACTGCACAAATTGGCATAAACGAAACAGTCCACAAGCGGCGCCAAATTAATGAGCAATTCCATATGCCAAACTGCAAAAGAAGAAAAACAGCCCCGTTCATAATTAAAGATCAGTGCATCAAATTCAATTCATGTCAAAAAAACAAGAACCACGGCTCATTTCAGAAATAAGAGAACGATTTCAGTCCAAAGAGCAAGCTCAACCCCACAAGAAAGGAGCTAAGTCGAGCCAGAAAATCAGAAATTTATTTCACAGCAAGGATTGTAGTATCCTTTTCCGACGGTTCAGACAAAGAGTCGTCATCACCGCATAACCTTCTCGGCGGCATTGATCTATCCGAAATATCAGTCCTGAAAGAAGAAGAAGAAGAAAAGTAAGTGTATTCCAACTGATAACCAAACTGAATGAAAGCAGGTCATCATCATCAAATAATCTAGTGCGCATCAGTATCCAAAATGAAGACCAGAGGTCAAAGAACATTGCATCAGATGGAACCAGATATCCAAAGACATGACAGAGTTGCCTGTATCAGAAGTATCTGCAAGATCCAAAGCATAAATCCAAACAAACCACATCAGATAAACCAAAAAACGATATCCAGTTGAAATCCAAAAGATGAAGTTCAGTCAAGGCCAATCAAATATGGAAAGTTTCAAAACAGATCAAAAAGATCGTATCAGAAAATCGAACCACATTCCACAGAACACAACAGAAGGCATTCCACAGCGACATCAAAGAGTACCAGCGTCGAAGGCTCAGAATACCATCATCATCGCCGTATACCATTCTCAGCGGCATTTAACTCAACCAGAGCGCATGTACTGATTCTGAAAAAAGAAGAAGAAAAGTCGTGAAGATTAAAACCATGTGGATATCCAAACGAGCCCATAATTCAATCTGTAACAGAAGGGAAAAGAAGATCAAGGCCACGATTCCAAACCATATCAGAAAAATAATAGAAAGAGATTTTGATTTGATATCAATCCCAAATCAGAAAAAAAACGTTTCAATCAGATCCTAACAAAGTCCAATCAGATATCAGAATCATACCAAATGAAATCCAAATCATATCTGTCAACAAAATGGAAAATTTCGATTCAGATAAAATCAGATCGTATCAGAAACGGATGCTAACAAAATCAAATCGAATCATCACGAAATCATAAGGCAATAACGCAAATCCAACATCAAAAGCCCAAAAAGGAGAGGGTCAGAGAAGTTATAAAAGGAACAGTTTCACCTGTGAGAAAACCCTAACGGGTAGCCGCGAGAAAGAGAAGAACGACGAAATCGCGAAAGCCCTAACGGACCATCGCGAGCCAACCCTAGTATCTGAGAGAGAGAGAGAGATCGAAACGAGACGAGCTCGGTGGGACAAGTTCACCAGCGCCGTTCATCCAACGACGGGCAAACCTCTCGGAGGCTCAGTAACATCATCGCCTCCGTTCGGCACTAATCGCGAACGAAGAATGTAAGCCAAGAGCGTAGTACCACCATGTTTAACATTCATGCTGTGATTTCAGGTTTTTTAACATGATCGGAGAGGATCAATCGAGAGAGATGAAGAAGAAAGGTGAAAACGGCGCTGCGAATGTCCTTCGGGTGTGAAACCCTAAAATATTTTGACTTACGACTAACAAACTGGGTTGGGTCCGGGGTGATGACCGGCCCAACCCCCCCCCCCCCCCCCCCCCTTTATTTATTTTTTTTGTGTTTTGTTTTTTTAAATTTGTTTTATGTTTTTTAAATTGTTTCTTAACATTTCATTTTTATAATTAAAAAAAAAACTGTTTTAAAAAATTAAAAAAAACCTTTTTATGTAAATATTAAGGATAAATAAAAACTTTTTTAAATAAAATAAGAAAAACTTTTCTTAAAAATATTAAAAATAAAACCTTTTTTAAAGAGTAAAACATTTTAAATTAAATCTTTTTTTGCAGGCTAATATTAAATTTTTTAAAACAATAATAAAATCTCAAATTTGCATCTTTTTCTTCATTGTCTCGTAACTCATTTGATTGTCGCCTAACTCTGCCCACTAATATCGTTTGTTCATTTTGCAGCTCATTACATTTACCATTACTTATTTCATCTTATCATATTGTATATGTTTCTCGGTTGTAATCTCGCGAACTAATAATCGCGCTTTAAATTTCTGCCCTTAAATTTCTGTTTGCATGACTTTAACTTCTGTTTTTATTCCCTGTTTACAGTTCAATTATCTCACACCTTCATCAATATTTCTGTCACATTGCACACACTGCCGAAGGAATTAGGTCTAGCTTTTGACCTCCGTGTCAATAGTCCTCACCTTCAACCCTTACACCTTACAAACCCTAACTTTTCACAAATGTCTCGCCGCAGGCCAAATTACAATTTTACCCCTAGCATTAGGTCAAAGAACCGCCGCGCTCATTTTAGGGTTTCCCGCCGTGGAATCCCTAATTTAACCCTAATTACAACTTAACATTTCAACGTAGAGATTTGGAGTTTCTACACTCCACGTAAGCGTGTCCTTAAGATGCGTTTATTCCCCTTGAGACCTTGACCACAGTCAAGAAGTTTCTAACCTCCCTATTGAGGGGAACTACGATTACTCTGATTCCACTCCCGTAAGGATACGTAGGCACAAGATGCGATGTCTTGCCGAGTAAACTTAGAATTAACCCCTTAGGTCTCTTTTCTCATTTTTAATCCTTTGTACATATATCTTAAGCAAATAAATAAAGCAAAATAGTAAACATCTGAACAAAAGGTTCCTGTAGAGTACTACAGAAGTTTAGGGTGCTAATACCTTCCCTAAATTTAACCAACCCCCGAACCCTAGATCTTTCCCCGCATTGTGTTTACGATGCAAAATAGGTTTTCCCTCTTTTGACCTTTTCCTTCGGATAAATCAAAGAGCGGTTGTGAATTGAATTGCGATTCAAACTCATTAATAGTTTGTGATCCTATTTCCACCGCAACACCGACGCCAATCGTATTACCATTGAGCCCGATGTTAGTGATCACATTGTCGTTACCACTGCCATTCCCCCCGGTCACGGGGATGCCACCCTGAGGAATCTCAACAGGAGGAGGGGTTGGAACACCCCCACCGTGAAGTACACCGCTGCTGTCAACCCTTGAGATCAGAGGCTGGACCAATGTTCTGAGCTGGTCTTGGCCGTTGGCAACCACTTGCATGAGCTCCATGAAGCGTTCCATCCTCTCCCGGAGTTCCTGAACGTCAGTTTGCACCTGTTCCATTGCTCTAGCTTGATTCACTCTGGTCGGATAGCGGTGGATCAGTCTTCGGTCAATCCTGGAACAACCTGCATACACAAAGGGTTAGAAAAAACGACAAGGTGCTCGTCATGCAAATGCTTCATGCAGATGCAAACGTGTGTCTGTGCCTTGGGGAGATTCCCCCCCGATCCTAGTTTCCGAGACAAATAAATTCTATGATCCGATCATGGAAAAGAAATCCTCATATATTCATCTGAGAAGCCCGCTCGGGTAGCGTACAACTGTAATCACATACAACTGAAGCAATAAGGCATGACCCCAACCAACAGACCTGGCGGTGATCAGCATATCAATGCATAAAATGTACAAAGAAAATACAAAAAGATCAGGTGCGGCCACGGGCACGAGCATCTTCTATCAACTTCTTTGTAGCGGGATGATTTGACTGAATAGGCAAACCATGGGCCAGCAGGTCCCTCTGCCTGATGGACTCTGGGAGATTATCGGCAACGCTTCTAGAAACACCTTTTTCAGAATGGTTCTCGACTCTTCTCCTTTTAGCATCAGCTTGGAGTTGAGAATCTTGCAATTTGCCTCGGCCTCAGCCAATCTATACTGGACGTCTCGTCGCAGCGAGGCTTCAGCCTCTGTCTTCTCGTCTTTCACCATAATCTGAGCTTCTAGCTTGGCTACTCGTTGCTTCAGCTTTTCTTCCCGCTCTTTGTACTTGGATATGGTGTTACTCCAGACCCTCTCGTATTGGGTTAGCTTCCGGTACACTTTGTCCATATCCTGTTTCTTGGTTGTCAATACGCCATGTACTGACTTCAGGTCCAACCCCAGACGTTCCCTAGCATCAGTTTCTTTGGTCAGGTTGGAGCCTAGACGGTTGATCATCTCGGTCTGCTTCTTGCAGGTATAAACGGCTTTACTTTTCTCTTTCCGAAGTTGAGCGATCTCTTTCTCCAACTCTTTGTTGGCCTTTTGTAGCTCTTCCTTCTCTCGGAGTACCTGGTTGAATTTCTGAATATCAACTGTAGTAGGCTCTTTGTGCACAGGAGTACACAATGGTTCCATAGCAGGAAATAGCATTAGGAACTTGGCGGCTCTTTCTCGAACCCAAGCCACGTACGGATCAAAGGCCTTGTTGTTGCTCTTTCCTAGCAATACTTTCCCCTTCCGGTGAATTTTGCTCCAAGCATTTTGTACCTTGACCAAAGTGTCACCCTCAAGAAACCCTGTGAGATACAGAGATTCCCGTATCTCTTCCTCTTCAGGAGGACCTCGTAGTGCATACCCAAATTGTCGTACTAGCAGAGAGGGATTGTAGTTGATACATCCATTCCTTCCGACCAGGGGGACGTTCGGAAAGCCACAACAGCTATACACAATATCTTTGCCCAGTAGATCTTTATCAAACTAGATAATATGGTTGGCAGTCAAACCCATCAAACGTGCAGACCAGGGTGAAGACTCAGCAGAATCAATGAACGGCCCTGACTTAGGAAGATGGCTAGCAAACCACTTATACAACAAAGGAGCACAACATGCCATGTTCTTCCCCTTTTTGTTCTCATTCTTGCTGTGAACGGAATGGTATACGTCTCCGAGGAGAGTGGGAACTGGATTCCCGAAGGAAAATATGTGGCAAGCATCCATTCTTATGAAGTCCGGGTGACTTGGGAATAGTCCCATAGATACAGAGGGCTTATAAGGCATTGAATACATCCCAGCGACCTTTCTCGGCAAACTTTCGGGCTTTTTCCATCAGGAAAGGCAAAAGGAAACCATGAACTCCAATCTTTCTGGATACCATCCCTTCCAACTCAGACTCATCTACGTGAAGAGCATCAGTCAGCTTACTCAATTTGGGTTCACCCTCAACACGGTAGTAAGGCATTTGATTCCTCAAAGGCACCCCCAATAGGTCAGAGTACTCCTCCAAGGTCGGAGCTAGGACATAGTCTGGAAACACAAAGCATCTGAGCTGTGGGTCGTAAAACTGTAGCAGGGCGTAGAGGCCATTCAACTCGTACGTAGGAAGCTTATACACAATGCTCAGCAGTCTCCCATAACTCTGTCTGAAACTCTCCATCACTGTTTTATCAGCCAAGGAAATCAAAGCTCGCAATTCTCGGATGTCAGGTGTTGGTAGCTTGTAAGCCACAGTCTTCTTCAGAGATGCCATATCTGCCGTGAGGATCAAGATCACTAGAACCAGGGGAGAAATATGCACCTGCAACACAGACACACGTTAATGACATGCAAATGAGGATGCAAACAATGCAAAATGCAATCATGCAGCAGGAGATCAAGACGACTGTGCTGTTGAGGAGATGAAGGTTTTGTATCAACAAAACCACAATACTGCTCTGTCAAGAACAAACATATCTCTGATGAGAAGAAACCCTGATATCAGACCATAAATCTGCTCTGTCAAGAACAAACACATATTGGATGATGAGAACCTCTGATGCTAACAAAACTGATTCACTGCCAAGAAAACCAGGTAGCCTGGGGGTTAAGGTTTCCTGCATCACACCCGACCCTGCTCACAGGTATGGACCTAATCACGGAAAAGGTTCGGCATCTTATGCGGTCATAAGCGTCACAGACTTTCAAGAAATGATGATACGATACCCAGAAGGTGTGGCATCATCATCTCTTGAAGCGGCCTCACTTAGCTGAATTCCAAATGATCGGTTCCCAGAGTCGACAATCCTCAGATCCGACAACCTCTCGAGTCCAAAGGACCAATAGGAAGCCATCAAAGAGAACCTCGTCTAAGTGTGGATTACGTCGGAACAGATGCAAGCAAAGCAAGCACGTCCTCCACTAACCCACTCTAATACTATGTAGCTCTCAAGCCTGGGTCTAGCTTCTCACTCATCAGAATGCCCCTCCCACAACAGTATAGATAATCATATCATACTGACAACAAAATGCGGGAAATAAAATGCGATAAATAAATACAACCCAACAAGTAATCATACAAGCGCTAGGATTGACTCTCGCAGGGAATGTTGGATCCCCACACTAACTCGCATAAGGGACGTTGGATCCCAGGAAACTATCAAGTCCCCAGCAGAGTCGCCAGCTGTCGCTTCCGCGAAAATAAGGTGCCGGCAAACAGAAGAGTCGCCACCTTTCGTCATTTATCCCTCAGAGCGAGAAAGGAAACGATCGGAAAAACCTGACGCAAAGGTATAAGACAAGGTCATCGCAACCAATGTCTAGGTTCAGGAGTCGGTTACGCAAGGGGAAGGTATTAGCACCCCTCATGTCCATCGTACTCGATGGGATCCATGCTTGTGTTGTTTATCTGATGGGTTGGTTTTATCTATCTACCTATCAAGGCTGGTCTGAAAAGAAAATAAAATGACTCGGCAAAGCGTCGCGCTTTATGCCTACGTATTCTCATCAGAGAATGAGAAATCAGAGTCAACGTAGTTCGGCTAACTACGGGGGATGGGGGAAGGTGGCTCGCCAATACATCAGTATTGTTCCTGCGTACTCTCAACAGGTATGAGAGATCAGAGCTTACGTAGTTCGGGACAATACGGATTACGGAATTCAGATTCATCTGTTTTATCGAGTAGGGTTAACAAACAGTTCCAGCAGTTTGGTGTACGCAGCTCGACCCTTGGAGACTTAGGCGTTACCATTTGCGGTAGAACTGGGAGTTAGCGACACTCTTTTCTTCAGAAAAGCTTCCTTTGACTTATGGGCCCACGGGGCAAAAAGGTTTGAAGTTTGTTTTCTGTCTTTTACGGAAGAACTGTTTTTTAGTTGTCTGTAGTTTGCACAGCACTAGAGACTATGGACTGGGAACGAATGTGACGCATATCGTCCAAATGACGTATACTAAACATTCTAGACGATTGAGAGGAGGCCGCTCAATTATCATTACCCAAGTAGCTTAAGGCTCGTAACGCGCTTATACTAACTTGCCTATATTACGTTTTTTACTGTTGTTTGAGATGAGAAGAGAGAACAGGCTCAACTAAGGGGAGACTATCAAGTCCTACTGTTGTCATGCCAAGGATTCATCCTATGGTTGAGGTTTGAAACAGGGAACTCCTAGAAGTTATCATGCATAGGTTTCAACATAAAGTTTTAATCATCACTTCCTTATCAAAGGAAGTGAGATTCCTAGGGGATCATGTCAATGATAAACAGAAACAGATAAAGCATCAGCTTAAACAGTAAACGGTAAACAACCGTAAAATGCATGCAATGCAAGTGAGGGAGGAAATGTGTGTGGGGCATCAGCCTCCACAAGCTCATCTCAACCTCAAGCCAGATATGAATAACTGCAATCATACAGGAAGAGTAAAATGCCGTCAAGCAAATCACAAACCACATAGGCAAGGGAGCAGGGCTCTACCGAATACCCGCAAGCAAAGCCATACAGTAAAAATACAAGCAGAGGGAGCAACTCAACCTCTAGTGCAATCATGCTCCTAGCTTAAAACAATCTAAACATGAACTTATTCTAATGCATCAAGCAAATAAAACAAGTCACATCAATACAGTTGCACAGAAAGCAAACAGACAGGAAAGAAACCAGATCAACAACTTCCACAGCCTCACAGCAAAGCAACCCTCTGACAGCAACTCAGTCCTCAGTCTGTAACTGTTCTTCAAGTTTATCCTCTTCAAGAGAATGAAAGGTACTCCATCTTCAAGCTTCAATCTTCAATAGCAAGTATCAACTTGCTTCTTCATGCTTTCAATGCATCCAACACAAGTATCAACTTGTTCTCCATCTTCTTCAAGCCTCAGCTCTTTCTTCATCCTCAATTTGATCTTCTTCACAAGTGTCAACTTGTTCTTCTTGATCTTCAAGCTTCAGCTCCAAGGGCAGTCTTCAAACAAAGGGGAAGTGAAACCTCTAGCATCTTCAATCTTCTAGCAAGGAACTCCATCCTCTAGCAAGGGAGAAAGATTCATCTAACAAGAGCAAGGTGGGGATAGGGAGAAGCAAAGTGAAGACCAAAGGTCACCTCTAAGCACTCCACCATCAAGGAAAGGAACCCTCAAAGGTTCTACCAATTTGTAAGGAGCCACTCATCCTACCAAAGGAAGGATGGGGCCTTCACAATGGGACCTTTCATCATAGGGAGGAATGGAAGTGATCAACACCTTCCATGTTTCATGAAGGAAGAAAATCTATTCTAAGGGATCTCCCTAAAAACCTAATCCTTAACCCTAAACAAACTACACCAAAGGGAGAGAAATCTTCAAGTCCAAGCTCCACCATGCATTCCACAGCAGCCCACACAAGTCTTCATCATCATCCAAGAGCAAGAGAAGCAACACCCTAGTCTAAGGGAACTAAAGAAGTCATTCTAGTTGAGTTAGCAAGTTAGGATCACCTAAAACCTAGTACTAAAGTTAACCCTAACTAAAATACTAAAACCAATTGTAAAATCCTACAAAAATAACTATGGGAACCTATGTCAATCATGACTCTACCATGTTAATTCCATAGATCAAATCCTCAAATAAGACCTAGAAATGAATTCTACACTACAAGGTACTAAGCTTAAACCCTAAAAGGAAGCACCTAAAGTTTCAACCTAAAAGCACCACCTAATTTCACCACAAAAATGTGAGAAAAATACTATGTGAGAATACATGTCTAAGCTAATCACACACAAAAAATCATGCCAAAAATCATCACCAAGTGCTCACACTAAAATCATCAAACAGAGGTATCAACCATTGCAATTTCATTATCAAATAAAATGTAAAAAATGCACAAAAATTGAAAATGCATGATTTTCCTAATATTTTTATTCAATAAAATTCTAGATTCAATCATGAATCAGGGAAAAAAACTTGGAATTAATTGACCTATTTTCCTATTTTTCATGAATTGTTTTCAAACTACCATGAAATGCACAAAAATAATAAAACAATATTAAAGAGAAGATGAATAGAGGGTGCAATCAGCAACTAATTTCAACTAGTTCCGCTTGGGCCCAGCATAATGGGGGTGCACATAGCAACTGGGTGTGAGGCCCACCTGAATATCAATTCAGTTCAAACAAATAACCAGGGAGGGGGTGTGTTGAGTAACCAATTGCCTTATAAATCTACATTGGGCTTGAATGGTGGGGTGGGGATAACAACTGACGCTAAGGCCTAACGCTCTTAAATTCCTCATGTTCACTTCAGTTCACAAAAATGAAAGAAAAAAAAGGCACGCGTGAGAATCAAACACGTTCCTCCTTGGTTTACACAACGAAGCAAGCAAAGTATGAAGTTCTCAATAATCAAAACGTTGCGTTGCAAGGGAGGTGTACGTGGCGCGTTCAGAACGCTTGGATTGAGGGACCAGGTCAAGTCTTCAACACGCGTGGATGGCTAAGATTATCTCTCCTACCTTTTAAATTTCTGCAAATCTCCCTCTGCGCGCGCGAACCAGACCATCGCCGGTGGCTTTTCCGGCCACCATCACGCAACCCTAACTTCATCTATAGCCAACCATTCGCCACGAGTTCTACATGGATCTTGACCATAATTTCACCAGGAACTCATCCATACCATTCATTCACTCTAAAAATGCAAGAATCTTGAGATAACCATCTCAACCGAAAATGAAATTAACCCTAAATTGTCTCTAACGTTGAAATTAACTACCCAAAATCCATCTAGATCATGAATAGAACCTAACCGCATGCTTCTAGTTCATTGAAAACACATAATCAGAGAGAGATTTCAAGAAGTTAAAACCTGGCTTTGAACTTGGATTGCAATGGATTCAAGCCTCAATTCTCTTCCAAATCGTCCAGAAACCTTCAGTGTTCAATGGTGAATGCTCCTTGATGCTCAATTCCAGTTGAAAACTCTTGATTCTCCAAAATGAAATTTCAATTCCAAGCTTTCTTCTTCACTTCTTTCCAATGGCTTCTCCACGAAAATGATCACCAGAACCTTCCAATTCTGTTCTAAATCCTATTTATGATCTGTTTCAATGGATTAGAGGCCCAAACCAGGCTCATTCATGAGTTTTGGATTTTCACCTTTCTTCCAAATTTTCAATATGGATATCCACCTTCAAGCCTTGTTCATTCTCCAAACTCAGTCCCAATCATTCACTTAAGCCTTGTGGAATGTAGTGATGTGGTTTCCTTCCTTTGATTTCAACCTATGGAGTGTGTGAGATGTGTTTCTTATTTGTGAAGAAACCTTCCAAATAGCCATGTTATGGACTTCAAACCAAAAATGTAATAATGCCAATCTCCTTAGAACATCAATTCCATTCAAAATGACTACAAATTTGACTTGAAAACATGTTATTCTCACTTGTTTTGAATTTTCTCATCTTAATTCATTAAAATGGCTTTTATGTGAACTTTCTTCCACCAATGCTTGATATGATCCATATCAATGTAATCTTGATACCTAGACAAGCTAAAAACACCATTTTGAACAACTTTCATGTTGAACAAAAATCCATTTGAAGCTTGCAAGATGGTGAAATTGACTTAAGATTCAAAATGACCTGTAATGTCCAAATACCCAAAATACCCTTGACTTGTCAAAGCCATAACTTGAGTTCTACACATCCAATCATGGACTTCTAGTACTCTTTAGAAATCTAAGAGAATAAGGAACAACATTCATGTTGACCAAAAGTTCATAGGAATCATCCTTCTAGGGCAAAAGTGTTATACAAGTTGGGTAACTTTCAAGCTCCAAATTCACATTCCTCAGATGACTTGTAACTTGTCTGGCTCATAACTTGAGTTCTATAGATCCTATCAAGGACTTATAGTACTCAAATTAAAGATAAGCTCATGCTCTAAAAAAATCATGTTGGGGTCAAGATGAGATGAAAATAACATCTTGATTTAAATAGTCTTGAAGTCAGGGGTCAAACTAGGGGATTTTACACTGTCAAGTCTTAGAAACCCTAGCCTGAAACTTCTCAAAATCTTCAATCATGATGAGTTAACCTTAAAATAATTCTTAGAGCATCTCAATGTATCAATCCATGATCACATGGCTCTTGAATTAGGTCTCAACCTCCTTCAAATCCTCAATTGACTTAGGGTTGACCCAGTCAAACCCTAGCTGCACCAATCATGGCTGAGGCTTCTTATTCTTACACAATGACCTGTCTAGGCCTCAAAGTGATCTTTAACACTTCTCATGAGCTCTCTCAAGACCTCAAGTCCATATCCATGACCTCAGAATCATCTGATGGCTTTCCACAACTCTCAAGTTAGGAGACCTACACACTTGGTTTCAACCACTCTCTTTGAGGATCTTTTAACTTCTCTGACAAGGATATCAACCCTTGAGCACTTGAATAGCCTTCTTAGCTAGCTTCATAGTCTTGTATAGCTCTTTATTGGTAATCATACCTCTTGATCTCCTGCACATATGTCAATGAAATGCAAATGATAATGCTAATGTGAATGAAATGAAACATAAGCTAGGTAAAGAAATGTTGGGCAAATTTTGGGGTGCAACAGTTTAAACTAACAAATTTATATAAACCCTAAATCTGAACCTCTACCAGAAAACCCTAAATCAGAGAGAAATGAACTAACCTTTTGAGATTGGCTCTTGAATCGTATTCAATCCTCAATCAAAAAACCAGGTCTTCTTCTTCAATAGTCTTCTTCTTGAATCGTCTTCAATCTTCAATCGTCTTCAATCTTCAATCGTCTTCAATCTTCAAGCGTCTGCTCTTGAATCATTCCTTCTTCTTCTTGAATCGTTCCTTCAATCTTCAAGTGTCTGCTCTTGAACACCAGAATCGTAAGTAATGAACACCAGGATCGTGCCCTCTTGAATCGTCTTCACTTCCACTAAGACACTTCACTTCACTTCCACCTCAACACTCCACATGGACAAACGTGGCAATTTTTTCAAAAACAAACTAACGACAACACATGGAAGGATAAACATGACACCATTTTAAAAGTTAAAGGACCAATTTGACACTTTTTAAAGATAAGGGACCAAAATGGACCCCGAGGTAAAGTTAAGGGACCAAAAAATTTATTTTGCCTAAAAAAAATGTGAATGTATTACCAATATTTTAATTTGGTTGAGTTTTTTATTCACAAGTTTGGAATTTTTTTTCTTTCAAATATTACCATTGTGGCTATTTTTAATAAATTATACTATTGTTATAATATTTTAATAACTGTGGCCCCTCTCATAAATAAAAAATTTAATCTTATTATTTATTTATTTATTTGAAATGAAATTAACATTCTTGCAAAAAAAATTTTTTTTTCTATATGCTACTTGCAAGAATAATAACTTCACATTAGAAAAATTAAATGAATAATATGATTAAAATTTCTAGTTTGTTAATATCCAAGAGGGGTCACAATTATTAAAATATTATAATAGTAGTAAAATTTATTTAAAATAGTCACGAGTAAAACAAAATTGTAATAAATAAATCAACCAAATTAAAATATAGGTAATATTTTCACTTTTTTTTTTAAATATTATTAATTAAATATAGGTGATAAATTAAATGAAAATATCTTTTTTCTTATAAAAATATTTTTAATCAAATGAAAATATAGGTGATAAATCAATAATGTATTTTCATTTAAAATTGTCACGATAGTAGAACTTGCAAAAATCAAAAATTTATAATCCGCAAATAAATAAATAGCCAAATTAAAATAAAGATAACAATTTTATGACGTTCAATATTTTTAATCAAGTAAAATTATAGGTGATAAACTAATAAATATGTTTCTAAAAAGATGCAGAGATACAAAATTCTAAACAATAAATAATAATATCGAAAAATCCTTAACAATACAAAAATATAGAATATAATTTTTTTAGTAAATAATAATATATGGAATTCCCTAAAAATACAATAAATAATAATAGCAAAAAAATTGTATATTTTAGACGTCTATATTTTAGTAAAATAAATAATATCAAAATTCTATAACAATAAAAAAATTGATTTTTTTTACCATAGATATAAGGAATCAAGAGAGTTTTAAAAAAAGTGTACAGATCATAGACAAACTAAAATTGATATGTTAATTGTAAAATTAAATATCATATTAAAAAATATTTTTGGTAAGATTTTATTTTTGTAAAAATTTTAAATATTAAACATAATAGGAAAATTCAATAAAATATTATTAATATGAAATTATTAAATTTTAAACGTTAATTAAATATAATAATTAATATTAATAATTCTCATTTCTCATAAAAATGAAAAGGTATAATGTTTCACCAAATATTAATCTTCCTGTATATAAAATGCCCTAGTACGATCCTTTATGACAACATATTACCTATTCATATTACCAACAATTACGTGTTCCATAAACATATGAAACACATAAAAATGAATTGCGACTTGGTTAGAAACAAAGTTCGAGACAACAACACATGTTACCTTACTTAATAAAGTTGTAGGCATATTCACCAAACCTCTCCACCTATCTCATTTCTTCCCACTTTTATGCAGACTTGAAATGATCAAGATCCACTATATCTTTATGCAAACTTGAAATGATCAACATCAATTCTAATTTGAGAAAGGGTGTTATTGATAGCTAAATTATTATTTAAGTTGTTTAACTTAATTCTTTCATTATTGAGTTTGTTAAATTTGTTATCCTAATTCTTTTCATTGGTTGTTATTGCTGACCCCATATATATTATTGAGTCTCACTTTGTATAGCTAATTTTTTTTTGTTAAGCTCAAAAATGAAACTTATTCCTAAATATCATTTTCAATAATGTCCGCTTTGCATTCTTTCTTCATTTCTACAAAGTTCATCCCATAATTTTTATTAGGCTTGATCATTGGTATTGTTCATACTTAACTACTTAAAAAGAACCATTCACTACAACTTGGATTATGCATAATTGGCAATGGATCATTTTCGAAGGTGGTTCATGGAACACCAAACTTAAACTGGTAGATTGATCTATACTTCTCCAAAATATAGTGCACTCTCCACATTGTATCTTTTTCCTACCAATGTAGCCATCAAAATAAACACATTCATTAAACAACGCAAAAACAACTAGCTAAGGACATAAGATTGAATTATTGCACCATCAGCTTAACAAGATGTTTCAGTCTATCAAGCCAGTGGCTTGTATTATTATTTGATAAATGGTATGAAGATATTGGTTATGTACAAAAGACCAAATAAGAGGTCAAGAGAAACTGCATTTTGTACAAGTGGTAATCAAAATGAAAAGAAAGAAGACTTAGGTAGAAAGAAATCAATCTCCATTGCCTGGCCTAACAGTAACTAGTGGGACGGCGGCGGTGAACTCACTGATGCTTTGCAAATAGGGCACCAGTTCTTTAGCCGCAGCCATTGCTGTATGCAAGCCATGTGATACTTGTGTTCGCATTGCAGACTCCCGACTTCTTCCTCCAACGCATATTCCTCCTACAAATCATTTTAACTAAATCAGATCAAGTAACCATGGTGGCAGCAGCTACGCCAGATTTGACATAAATTTTTTCTAGTTGATAACAGAAGCAATAACATTTTCATTCAAAAACTGGCAAATTTGAAAGTTTAAACAAAATTAAGAGAGAAAAAAGTACCTGGCAGATGCTGCATTTGATATCATCTTTAGACGCACTGTCAGAGTATTGATAGGAACTTCTCTTTAGGCATTCCGAGAGAGCTTCCTCTGTTACAGCTGTGCTCACAGTCCCCATCCTGTCTTCCAGAGCAAGTAGTTCCTAGAAATTTTTAAGATATTGTTAATATGACTTAAAATTATGTTATAATCCTCATACTTCTGTAATTACATGCATTCTTAAAAATATTTTCATCTGATTTTAAAACAACCTTCAAATATTGACACTAAGATAATTGTGAAATTAAACACTCAACACAAAGCAACAAAATGAATTGTGACACCATGCGGCATTACAGACCTCGTATGACATATTGTCAATATCCAGTCGCATGTCTCTATGCTGATCGTAGAAGCTTAATCCAGTAAGGAACAAGTTGGACTCCAGCAAAAGAATTTGCTATTAAGACAACAAATTAATCAAATAACTGATATATTAAGTAAATCAAACAAAATTTTAATTAAGAAATACCTCGTGTGTCAGCTCGGCATCTTGTTCAATCCTCTCAAGTGCCAACAATACCTAAATACAATTTAGAAAACAGTAATTTAGTTCTGAACATTGACATTAAGGACCATGATGATATATAATATGCAATTCCTATGTTTAAATGAAAATTACCTCTGCAATACCATCCATGTTGTAGCGTCGTCGAAAGCTATCCCGATTCATTAGAGAATGAGTGAGGCTATATTCTGTAGGAGTTATAACACCATATAACTCCTCGCTGCTAGTACCTGCTCCACTGTAAGAGCTTGGACTTGAAGGAGTCTCCGAAGAACTACGATCTTGTACACCAAGGGCATTACCATTGCCAGAATGAGAAAATGAAGGAACCATGATAAGAGACTGCTGATTAGGTACCACGGGATTAGCATTTCCTTGACTAGAAAGCCTTCCCCTAGCATGACTGCCAATTGATCTTCGTGTCCTAACAGACACCGTGTTGTTGTCTGGCCTTTCCCTGTTAGGGGCATTTCTAGATATTCTTGAATCAGAGATAGATATGCCATTTCGGGAAACAGAATTTCGTCCTTCGCCTGAGGGTCCGCTAATTTTTTTCCCTCTAGCTGTAGAACTACTTTCCCCTTCACAATTCCTCTTTTTTATAGAATCATTTCTTCTGTTAAGGTTTGAATCTGATGGTGCACAACCGGCAGGGACGACATCAGAGACGGAGTTGCATTTGAGGTTTCTTAACCCATACCTATTGGTACCAGCACGTGTCCCTGGACCAGTGCTTTGAATTTCTTGACTACGTAATCCAGGTTTCGGATGAAAATTCCTCCTAGATCTTGTATTAGATGCTACACTAGAACTCCCTACTTCCTGGACCCGTGTTTCACCCTCTGCTTGAAGGCCCCTCTGACTTTTTTCAGGTGGAGGTGAGGGCTTTGAAACTTCTGGGTCATCTTGTACGCTACTAGTTTCAGATGAATCTATCTCTAAATGAGACGATAACGTTTTCTGAGGCTTCCTATGGGGTTTTCCTAGGTTACTACTCCCCGAGGAAGTTTTAGAGGAGCTACCAATTGTTTCCTTACCATTTGATGAGAAACGAAATGAAGGCCGCAAAGATTTACCCTTTTCAGACGAACCTATTTGAGAACCTTTAGAAGAGCCGACTTTGCTGCTGCAACCAAGGCGGCTACATACTTGACCATTTCGAGTGTTTACAGTATCTTTTAACATACTGCTGCCTATCCCCTTTCTGGGGACTATCACCCCATCATTGGCTCTTTTACCATCCATCAATATTCAACAGTTTATTCCTTTCAAATCTGAAACATTGACATGAGGTAGATAATCAAATTGTGGATTGTAAGATGCATTATATTTACATAAACT
This sequence comes from Lathyrus sativus, assembly GCA_963859935.3. Lineage (NCBI taxonomy): Eukaryota > Viridiplantae > Streptophyta > Magnoliopsida > Fabales > Fabaceae > Lathyrus > Lathyrus sativus. The sequence goes on from OZ012739.1 coordinate 637,657,150, forward strand.
AAGACAGAAAACTAGCATGTTTATTCATAGCAATGACTTATATGCATAAGTCAATTTTGAATTGAAACAGAAAATCACAAACCAATACATAATCAAAAGATGAAGACGAAATCCAAGCGCGAAAAACCATATTCAGACAAACTACAAAGCAACATTTTTTACTAAGAAACCGAAAAAACCCGTTTGCTCAAAATCAATCAACTTCGAATTTTCTCAGAGTGAAATAACAATAACTGAATGAGAAAAAACAAAAAGTAACCACATAGTTATGATTGATCATCAGAAAAATTGGGATGTCGCTTCATTTTTCAAAGGACAAAGCTATTCATCCAATCTTCTCCACACAATCATACCTATTTCACCGCTGAAATTAACTTCAAAATCAAAACTATGACTATACTCACAAAAAATAAATAATAATAATAATAATAATAATAATAAAAATAAAAAACTCAATCAAAAAACAAAATAACAAAAATATTATAAAAAAAATCAAACCACAAATTCAATTTCTATCAAACCTTTTCCTCAACCAAACACTTCCATCAATTAATTTCAACGAAACCAAAGATTATTTCATCATATAAAAAAATATCAAAATAAAAATACGTATATTATTCAATTTATTTATTTTTTATTTTTTTTAATTTATTGTATCATCATCATCATGCTATATATAGATATCGACGTGGAACAACGCCGAAAAAATTGATATATACAAAAAAAAAATCATCGAGTTTTTTTAATTAAGGTAAATAGAAAAATAGCGTTGAAATTTCAAAATTTGTTGACGGAGAAATTTGAATTTCTGAGCTACCTTTTCACGACGGCGAGGTTCTTTTTCTTCTTCCGGTTGTTCCGTGTTAGAAGCTTTAGAAGAAAGAGAAAGAGAGAGAATTTGCATAGAAAGTTTTTTAGAGAGAGAAAGCAAAGTCCCGTAAGCAAAGAACGAAGCTGTTTAAAGTTTTAATACTAACAAATAAATAAATAACTTTTATTCAGTTTTAATACTAACAAATAAATAAATAACTTTTATTTTTTAATTAATTTTTTTATTTTGTTAAGGAAGTGGAACTAAAATTTGTTAGAGGAAACGAAAAGGGTAATAGTGGCGCCGTCCTGGTTGAAAAGTGAGGGGAAAGAGATGTGGACCGTTGATTTTGAGAGATGGGAAAATGGAGGGTTAGGATTGAGTGTGATGTGATAGAGTCGAAGAAACGTGGTACATTGTGCCGGCGGGACACGAAAGAAATGGAGAATGAGAAGGAATGAATGAATAATAATTCCCATGTCTTTTCGGGATTCGTTGGATTAATTGAAGTAACAAAATCACGCAATTAAAGGCATTAACAACTTTTAATTTGTTAAGTCATCTTTAAATACTTCACGGGCCTTTTTTTTTTTCTTTTTCTTGGAGCGTTTTCATTGGAGTATATTTCAAACATTATTATTAAATATTGCAATGCCTTAACTAATATTAAAAATTAAAATTTAGAATAATCCTAACTTATGTCCTAAGGATATTGATCGTACCTGATCAGAAAGGAATCAGTGATCTGTCACGCGTCGTTGATCTGCTAACTGCTCACCGAAGATATGAAAGAGGGTTGATCTGCTAACTGCTCACCGAAGATATGAAAGAGGAGGAGGGTGTACCTGAAACACACTCTGATATCAAAGTAAGTGACGAGCAGAGTGGAAGCAAGTACAGAGAGAGAGTAAGAGAGTTAAATTATCTGACCCTCTAGTGAAGATGGTATTTATAGTGAGCCCCCAGCGCAAGGCCAACGGTTTCCTAGCATTGACTGGGCTCTCAGGCCTAATGTTAGTAACTGTTAGGGCTGATGTGGCGTCGTGAAGACCAGCATGTGGTATGCGCCCTAGGGTAACTGTCTCGCGCTATCCGGAAGGAGGAAGACCGAATCTCTAGGACGTGGGTAGTTACTTTATGACGTGTCCCTGCGTGAGGGGCACGTGGAGAACGCGGGGGGAGGCTCGAGGAGCTCCCCGGGCAGGCTGGATTCTACCCAACGATGGGGAGGAAGAGACTGGTTGGTCGGCTGTAAGGGTCCTGCCCGACAGCTGTTGGCCTATGCCCGACGGGGGGAAGGTTGTGCTCGGAGGAGTTTCTGCCCGTCGGCGTGGTACTCTTGGGCCCAAACCTCATTGAGGTTTGGGTCTGTTTGGTTGTGGGTTAAGCGTCGGCCCAATCTAGAACATGTATATATTAAGAAATTCATAAATAGAAAATTTGTATTAGAAAAAATGATAAAAGAATTAATTATAAATTTTTGATAAAAATAATATACAAATTCCAAAAAAACATTTCTACATTTAGTTTTAACATATGCCCTCTGAGCACATGTTAGTATTATCTTAAAAATTAATATTTATTTTTTCAGTTCTGGTTTTTTCTATATTTATTGTCACAAGGTTTTATGTAAATTTAGTTCACATTATTTTACTTAATTTTAAAAAAAATATTAAAGTATACCTAAATTTTAATTACATGGATATGGATATGTTGTTAATATGCGATTTTTAGTTGAGTGAAAAATCAATGAATTGATGGTCATGGTTACGTTGATATTATTAAGTGTCTAAATCTTATGGCAAAAGATTTGACATATTGATTATATTGACCTATAAGTGGAGTTGAGGTCAAGAATTGTTTGGAGGAGTCTCAATAACATATCCACAAGATTAGAATCACTTTCTTTTTCAAACATGTTTAAAATCGTGAAAGATCGCATAGCAACCCTTCGACACAATGTCAAAGTTGCCACTTTTAAGTATTAAGGACTTAGAATATTTTCAAGCTCAAAGACTATGTGATGTGGAGATGTTCCAGCCTTCGACTATGGCAGTTAAAGCGTTCAAAAACGATTATCAAGGCAGTTATTACCACATTTTGTTTGGTTTTCAGTAGTTTCTCTTTGAAGACGTGTGGAAGCAAGTTAGAGCAAAACAACTCCACGTAGTAAGACACGCGTCGAAGACGTAACCAACAAACTTTGTCGACGATTATCATAGGATTAGTATATAAGCAGACTCGAGCCTTGAATTAGAGATCACAAAATTTTCATTCATTCTCTATAGAGCTAAAGTACCCAAGTTATCAAGCGAACCAGTTTGTGAGAAATGTGAGTCTGCATCCACAATTTAAATTCTCTACAAATCTTTTGTATTCCAAGCATTTACAATAATTAATGCCATTCACTTTATTTATTTTGTTGATTGCTTATTGTCTTTATCCAAAGTCTATTGTTTGCATTCAATTATATTGTGAATCAGATGCCTTGAAATAAAAATATAAATGATTTCTTTATGATCAAGAAACACACAAGGGTTAGGGTTAACAAAGAAAATAAGGTAAAACAACAAGGAACAACAAGGATTGATTATAAACTGTTATTCTTTCCTTACTCTTAGAATAAGATTACAAGTATACAAGAATAACAAATAACCTCTCTCGCTTGAAATTAGGATTTTATCTTCCTATTTTTTCTTATGCCAAGATTAAGAAACTAGCATCCTATTTATAAGAAAAATAACACACTAACCTAATGGGTTTTTTAACAATTACCCATACAAGCTAACTTAGGTTACAAGCTAACTTAAACATTTAGGCATACAAGCAAGGCCCAATCCAATATGGTAATAACCTAGCAATATTGACTAATGCATGTTAGAATAAACTTCGACTACAACACGCATTATCTTCGACAGCAGTATGCAAACAGACTTCAACCTCGTGCTTAATTCCTGTCGAACTAGAAGATACCATTCGGCCATACTAGAGTTCGATCCAACATCTCATAAATATCCACCTTGGATCTAACTCTATAACATCAAGAAACTAGCTTTCTTCGTGTAGCTTTATCAACTGCATATAGTGAAAAAACATGCAACTAAGTAACATCTTGGTGATCATATCAACAACATTATGATCTGTCGGAACCTTTAGCACTTGAACTTCTCCATGCTCGATTACCCCTCTAATGAAATGCAGCCTCATATCAATATGCTTGGTTCGATCATGATAGTCTGAATTCTTTGACAGGTGTATTGCACTTTGACTATCACATTTAACAGTGATAACTCGACCTTGAAGTTTTAGCTCCTTTGCAAAACCTTCAAGCCATAATGCTTCCTTTACAGCTTCAGTTAGGGAAATATACTCCGCTTCAGTGGTTGATAAGGCAACAAACTTCTGAAGTTTTGCTTTCCAACTGATTATTGTTTCAAACATAGTGAATACATATCCAGAAATAGATTTTCTAGAATCCATACAACCTGCATAATCAGATTCGACATATCCTTCGATTGCTGCTTTACTATCTTCACCCAAGGCTCCATCATAAATTAGGACTCTATTCAGAGACCCATTTATATACCTAAAAATCCACTTCAATGCTTGCCAGTGAGCCTTTCCAGGATTCGCCATGTACCTGCTTATAAGACTTACTGCATATGTTATGTCGGGTCTAGTACAAACGAAAACATACATCAAAGAACCTACTATGTTAGCATATGGAATGCTATTCATATAAGTTCTTTCAACATCAGTGATGGGAGACTGATCTATATTCAGCTTGAATTAAGAGTTTGTCGGAGTCACAACAGGCTTTGAATTTGACATACCAAACTTTTCGAGGACCTTACGTAGGTATGCCTCTTGAGATAAGCATAATCTCGACTACTTTCAATCTCTTCGGGTGTCAATTCTAAGAATCCTGGACGCAACTCCCAGATCCTTCATGTCGAACTTCTTATTGAGTTCAGCATTCATCCTCATTACCTCTTGTCGCTACCACGAAAATAAGGTGCCGACAAAACAGAAGAGTCGCCACCTTTCGTTATTTATCCCATAGAATGATAAAGGAAACGATCGAAAAAACCTGACGAAAAGGTATAAGACAAGGTCATCCCAACCATGTCTGGGTTTGGGAGTCGGTTACGCAAGGGGAAGGTATTAGCACCCCTCACGTCCATCATACTCGATGGGATCCATGCTTGTTGTGTTTATCTGATGGGTTGGTTTCATCTATCTATGCTAAAAGTCTGGTCTGAAGAGAAAATAAAATGACTCGGTAGAACGCAACAGTTCTATGCCTATGTATTCCCGTCTGGAACGAGAAATCAGAGTCAATGTAGTTCGCCTAACTACGGGTGAAAAGCGGGGGGAAGGTTGCTCGCCGAGATATCGCATCTCGTGCCTACGTACTTTCACACGGCGCGAAAGATCAGAGCAAACGTAGTTCGGGACAACAAGAGACACAGGTTTGTCTTTTTTCTCCGAGTAGGGTTAACAGACGGTTCCAGCAATTGGTGTATGCAGCTCGCTCGACGGAGACTTAGGCGTTTACCGTTTGCGGTAGAACCGAGAGTTAACATAACTCTCCTTATGAAAATGGTTTCCAAGGATTAAAGGTCCAAGAGGACAAAAAGAGTTTGATCTTTGTTTTCTAAAGTCTTTTACGGAAGAAATGTTTTTTATGGATGTCTGCAACTAATATCGCGCTAGAGACTATGACCTGAGAGTGAATGCGTCGCATGTCACCCAAAGGGTACCATACTAAACATCCAAGTTGTTGAAAAGAAACTCTCCAACAACCCTTTCTCAAGTAGCTTAAGGCTCGTAGCGTACAACATCAATTAACCTTTATTACTGTATTTTGTTTTGTTTGAAGATGAGAAGAGAAAGGACGCACTAAAGGGGAACTAATCCAATCCTAAAGTTGTCATGCAAAGTTGATCCTATGGTTGAGGTTAGGAGGGAACTACCTAATGTTATCATGCATGGTTAGGACCCTAATGTCTATTACATTCCAACTTGAACAAGAAGGAATGTAAATCCTAAGGGAAGGAAAACAAAAGAAGAAGAAGAACACAATTATAAGAATGCAAACATGAAATGCAAACATGGAAGCAAAGATGCAATGCAAGTGAGGGAGGAAATATGTGTGGGGCAGGAGCCTCCACAAGCTCATCTCAACCTCAAGCCAAAGTATGAATAAATGCAAATAGAAGAGGGGAAGAAATGCAACAAAAAGCAAGTCACAAAACATACAAAAGAAGTCCTCAAGGATTCACCACTTTAGGCATGCCTTAGAGACCTCGAAAGGAGGGACCTAAAACTTCCTTAAATGACACACCAAGGTCATTGGACAGAGGGTGGCATATTCTAACCATAAAACCTAAGCCACAAATGAATATCAAAAGGGAAATGGTAAGGAACCAAGAGAAACAAGCAAAGAAGGTACGTACACCACCATTTGGAATCACAATGTACAAGCATGAAAGTAAGGCATCAAATGGGAATGCTACATACAATACAAACATCCACCAATTGGTCCATAAGACCTATAATGAGTCCACCACATGAAGCAATCACTATAATATCCATCACACAAGCAATACAAGGCTTTTGAAGCCAAAACAATACAAGTGTCCAAGTGAAAGTGCCAAATTATGAGCCAACTTGCAAAATAAGGAAAAAATAGTAAAGTGCATATAAAAATGCCAAATAAAATCTCCAAGGACCTGCAAAGTTTAGGAATTAGAGGTTAAAAGGGTAGCAAAATAATCCATAAGGAAGTGCCTAAACAGAGGGCAAACATTCAAGGGTATCCCAAAACAAAGGCAATCTAGAGCATACACAAGATGGTATCTAAAACCTATGCAAAAGGTACAATAAAATCTAGAGAAAAATACCCCTAAATCCCTAAAGATGTATACAATGATCCTACAAAATATTAGGAGTTTATATTTTGTTTTGGTACCTCAATGAAAATTCATAAGAAGAAAGGTACAATTTCACAATTTTAATGGAAATTAAAATGGGAAAAATCATAATAAAATGAAAACAAATCAAAAATCATTTTTTTTTCAATTTCTAAAATCTCCTAACATGTTCAAGAATATTGTGTAAAAAGATCAAGATTTTATAAGCAATATTACTATTTTTTATGAAATTAAAGCTAGCGAGCAAAATATGAGGAAATAAGGAAAAGCAAGGAAAATGAATAAAAGAGCGTGTGGAATAGCAACACAAGTCAGTTAGAAATTTGGGTTGGGCCTGGAGGGGTGTGTGAATAGCAATGAAAGTTGAGCCCACTCAGCCAACTTAAGTAAAACGGTGCGTATGAGGGAATGGTGAGGTGGTGCGCTCGCGTGTGTTGGATGTGGTGACTTGGTCAATGCTTTCAGTGTGATCCAAGGGTCCTGGCCTGTCTTCCTCGTTTGAATGGCAAAAGGGAGGGAACTGCAGACACACCGTGTATGGTGGCCGGAGGGGAACTCCGGTCATCTTCTTCAACTGCTCAAAACCCTATCTCACTCTAAACTTCACCAAATGATATGATCTCTGAACCAAAGTCACCCCATTTTTCACATAGATTACTGTCACACCCTAATTTTTGACCATAAGATTCCATGTCCTTGTGCTTACTTCCCTCTTGTTTATTTTATTATGCGAATGTTATTACGGCTGACAAGTTTTTGCAGATGCAGTAATGTCAAGCACCTCAAGGTGTGATTGTTGGATTATAAGGATCCAGGGATCCTTCTTTCGTTTGTCCAAGTCGAATACAAGCTTTGAGCATGTCATGTAGCTCGTGATGAATTAGAGGTGCACAAGAGCAAAGTCTCTCAAGAAAACCCCTGAGTTTGAACTTGTCATCATTTGAAGTGGGAATTCAAATCAAACCACTTATTTTCAGAGGTCCTAGAATTTATCCGTTGGTCATTAAAGAAGAAATACGAAAATTTTTGCCAGATTTGCATCAAGTTTTAACTCGAAATTAAGGTGTCAGAATTTAGGATTCTTACTCAGAAAAAGTCGAATCCAAGTTGTCTTGGTTCTCGAGAGTTTTCAATTTCAAGTTGTTGACAAATCCAAAATAAAGGTTCAAGGGTGGATTCATAAGATACAAGGGAATTTGCAATTTTGAAAGGAAGCACTAGCCAAAGAATTAAGAGTTCACAAGAATTATAAGCTACTATGATTCATTCTTTTAAAGCATAAGTTGGTCCAAGATGACACGTAGAGAATTAATTCCAAATACAAAATCATTGTTTACAATAATTTCTAGATTATCCTTTTACAGTCCTAATTCTTTTGGAAATGATCTCAAGTTCCTGCTTGAAGCAATGGAAACTGGTGTGGTAGTTGCCGTATCAAACTCAACGGAAGTCGTCATTCCAACTCTACCAATATCCGATCCTACCACCTTCGAACTTCCAGAGGTCATGTCAGGTCACCAAAATAAGTCTGCAAGGAAATTGAGTGTATCAGCGGAATATTCATCAAACAACAACAGGTCCGTTATCAAAATGCAATCCGTAGTGCAACGCATTACTTTAAAGATAGTGATTACCTCAATGTAAGCGAACATACTTTGAACAACTCAACTCAAGAACAGTTTCAGACAGCACCAGTCGCAACATAGAGTTTTCAAATTCGGTATAACAAGTGGACCATTGTAGTCCGTTTACGGTTGGGAGAAATTCTTGAGAAGACTATCTCCGTGCAGAAAGAAATGGAGAAGGTTTCGAGGCCTTACTTTGAACTTACCAATGCTGTCAGGATTGACGATTTAGAGCTGTTTCGGATTGTTGTAAAGAAGTATGCTACCACTTTTAAGGCAGACGGAACCAATGATTTGATCGCTCGATTGCGTCATAATGTCATTAGGACTGGTTTGCGCAGCATCAGTATATCGTCTTCTCGCACCTCGCTGGCTGATGTAGCTCAGAAGTTGAAGTCGAGCTCTGCAGATCCCATTGCTGATGCAGGAAGCATTACATTAAAGGCTATCAGTGATGGAGCAACTGATACAACATTGGATCATGCTAATAAATGGATGTTATCCAAGGTAACTGGAGATATCTACACTACAAACGAGCCTCAGTTGGCCTTCAATTCTCGGATTGCCTTCTGTCCTAACTTGCATAATGAGGCTGTTCAAGCACTGCGTTGTCAAAAAAAAAACACACATAAAGAAAAGGAAATAGCCGAGAGGCGCAGACGGAGACAAACAACACACAGAAAATGACAGTTATTTGAACCTTCGGGCAACAAAAATTGAAGCTCCCCAAATTGAAGTAGCGTACATCATTTGACACTAATCACATAAGCCAAAACGTATCAAGCAAAGGGCTTCGCGATGAACTGTGAGAAACTTTGAACTTGCCACAATATTTGATACAAGCTTTACCTCATCTTCAGGACAATTTTGAAGTCAATTTGTCTCTTCTAAATTACCGGCACGCTACGGAGTTTAGAGCATCACAACACCAACTTCGGCATACTGTTGAAATGTGAAAACTCTTTTAGCCACTGCAGTTTCCTCGACCTGTCAAACAAAAGGAATCATTTCAAGTGACGCACAACCTCCACTCACTCGGCAGCGGGTCGCTCCCAAAAATGGATTTACCAACTACAGAACCAGGAAGTAGATACCTGTCAAAGTCAGAAGAAGCTTTAGAGAGTCAGCGTGCTTTAGGCGAGGCAACTTCCGGTGCTGACCTGCACGACAGTAAACACGAAAGGGAAAGCTGAATGTTGTGAATCTATCTCCGGATTGGTCATAGTCTATCAGAATTTCGGTATCAGATACTGAGATCAGGCCAAGTGATTTACCTTCTCATAATGGTTTTGAACATGTCCACACTGCTCCACCACCAACACACAGTATACTGCTGAACAGTCGGCAACTTGTCACTCCTTAAAATTGGCCCTTGACATGCCCTGGAATTATTGACCCTGTGATAACACGAAATCGTATATATTTTTTGATGCATAATTCAACTAATGTTTAACTATTTTCGATCCGATTTCAGGTTATTTTCGTGTTATTTGTCTGATACTTTACAGGTATTTGATGATCATGTCTAAAAAAGGCAATATGAAGAAAAGAAGCAATCTCAGATGAAATATGGACGAAAACCGGATGAAAACAACATGAAAAACGCAGAATGCAGATTTTGCTGCTGTGACGACCGTCACAGCCCCATGACGACCGTCACACGGGTGACGACCGTCACACACCGTGACGACCGTCATGCAGGCAAAAACGCCCCACTTCAAATGCACGTGAAAGAAGTAGTTCCAAGTCCCAAATAGTGGACCACTACTCCCTGATAACTCTGCCTCAAAGTCCACCTTCTTCAAGTTATAACCGTTAGAATTCTATTTCTATAAAAGGGGAAGGTGGGGAGCTGAGAAAGGGAGCCGCATTCAGACAACGAAGTGCTGCCAATTTATCTTCAGAGCAACCTTTCCAGTTTTTAATATTCTTATTTGTTTCTCTTTTCTTTTTCTGCATTCCTTTCATTCCTTCTGTAATTCTTATTTACCGTGTACGATCAATTGGCACAAAGACCAGAATCCTGCCAACATTTGTGGAGGATCTGCCCAAAGGTCAATTGGAATATTTACAGGTTTCTCATTTTAATCGTAATTCCAGTTTTTATTATGATGCATGCTATTATCTATTGTTTTTATTTATGTTTTACCTTTCCCAAATCCATGTCTAGCTAAATCAAAGTAATCGATATGTAATAATAATTCGAAAGGGATTTGATAATAACCGGTTGAAAACTATCTTTTTCAAAAGTTGTTTATGGTCTGAGTGTTTAAATTAATTTACTGAATAAACTTCGTCGCGAAAGCGAGAACTTATTTAAAAGTAGTTTTGCCACGAAAGTGGGAAATTAATTAAGGTACGAACCAACAAGCGAAAGTTGCGGCAAGACCAGATAGTAAACACTAGTCATCCATTTTAATAACAGCGAAAGCACTTTAAAATGAATTAGAACTTAGAGATTTCCAAAAAATAGTTTTAACCCCGAATGGGACACGAAAGCGTACGTTTGACCCTTAGAATTATGATTAGCGTCAATAACCATCGTGAGACGAGAGTCTTCAGATCACTATTTTCTGCTTAAATAAACTCTGAAAAATATTTCATATACCGGTAACTTGTCAAATCCCCGAAGAACATAATTACTGCATATCGATTCACTTAATTATAATTTAATTAACATTCTTAGTTCCCTTTAGTGACAATCTTATTCCCTTAAACATTATCTACCTAGCTAAACATAGTAACTCCCGAGAACACTAGTTTGATTACGAGTCCCTGTGGGATCGATATCTATTATTACTACGCGATAGACTGTGCACTTGCAGTTAGGTTGTATTAGACATAGAAAGTCGCGATCAAGATTTTGGCGCCGTTGCCGGGGACCCGTTTAGTCAATAGTGTAACCTTCTGTTACGCCGTATAGACTAGGTTAACAATTTCATTTTTCCTTTACTAGTGTTGTCGATTGTATGCCAAGTAATCGCCCACAAGGCGATATCTTGAAACCTTCAGTCGCAGAACTAGAGCGCTTCTTACATCTAAGAAGCCGAATCATTGAGTACCAACTCAAGCATAACATACTCGATCCTCTCACTCCCATTCCCAAATTAGAAGAAGAATCGAAGATGGCTGAAGGACCTCCAAACAAACCGCTGAAGGCATACGCTACACCCTCTCAGATGGAGCCTAGAAGTAGCATTGCTGCCCTAGCTATTACTCGAAACGATTTTGAGCTGAAACCATCATTGCTGTCAGTTGTACAACAAAACCAATTCTCAGGAAATGCAACTGAGGATCCAAACGAACATTTAACGAAGTTTGTACAATACGCAGACACAGTGAAAGCAAATGGAGTAACTCCAGACGCGATAAGACTTCGTCTTTTCCCATTCTCTCTTAGAGACAGAGCGTGAACATGGTTACAATCTTTACCATCCAACTCCGTTACGACGTGGGAACAATTGAAGAGCATCTTCTTAGCGAGATATTTTCCGCCAAGCAAAACTGCTATGCTTAGAGCTCAAATCAACGGATTTCGACAAAAAGATACTGAATCTCTTTACGAAGCATGGGAACGATTCAAAGATATGATGAGAACATGTCCTCGCCACGGTCTAGAAGACTGGGTGACAATCCATACTTTCTATAATGGGCTTTTGTACAATACTAGATTGACAATAGACGCTGCCGCGGGCGGTGCACTTATGGATAAGCCATACGACGAAGCCTATCAGCTAATAGAAAACATGTCTCAGAACCACTGCCAATGGGGAGGTGAACACACTCCAACAGAGAAAACCATAGCGAAAGGTGGGATGTACGAGATCAGCAGCCTTGAAAAGTTCAACGCTAAAGTAGATGCTCTAGCACAGAAGATTGACAGTCTGACCGTTAACCCCACTGCAACCGTCGCTGTCGTAACTCCAAACTGCGAGTTGTGCGGAAGCACCACTCATAATGCGCCCGAATGCCCATTGCTAGCCGGAATCCCACCAGACCAAGTAAATTATGCTCAGGGAAATCCTTACACAAATACCTATAACCCATGTTGGCGAAATCATCCAAACTTTTCTTACAAAAGCGAAAACGCATTGCAAATGCCTACTGCTCCGCCAGGATATCAGAAACCAGCTGCTGCTCAGACCGCACCTAGGAAATCAAACCTCGAGTTGATGATGGAAAAATTCATAGCTACTCAAGCTCAAACAAACAAAGAATTCCTGAATCAAAACATACACACTAGCGAGCAAATTAAACAGTTGACCGGAAAAGTAGACGCTTTAACCACCCACAACAAAATGTTAGAAACACAGATATCACAAGTGGCTCAACAACAAGCCTCTGCTACCGCACCCGCTGGCACATTTCCTGGACAACCCGAACAGAATCCAAAAGGTCAAGCAAATGTTGTCATATTAAGAAGTGGAAAAGAATTGGACGAACCGATCAATCCGAGGACCGAAAACTCAACCATGCAACAAAAACCAACTGAACAAGCAGAAAAAGAATCCAAGTTAGAGAAGAAGGAAGACAACGAGAAAGAAGATGCCGCAAGTGAAAAAACTCAAGCACCTCCAGCGCCATATAAACCACCTATCCCTTATCCTCAAAGATTAATAAACTCTAAAACCTCAGGACAGTTCAAGAAATTTGTAGAGCTCCTTAAACAGTTGAATATCACTATTCCTTTTACAGAAGCGATAACTCAAATGCCGTCATACGCTAAATTTCTCAAAGAAATCCTGTCAAATAAGAGAAAGATCGAGGAGAACGAAACAATTACACTTACTGCGGAGTGTAGCGCTATTATTCAAAACCGCATGCCTCCTAAATTAAAAGACCCAGGTAGTTTCTCCATACCCTGCGTCATAGGAAAGTTCGTGATAGACAAAGCTCTATGCGATTTAGGAGCCAGTATCAGTGTTATGCCTTTATCTATATGCAAAAAGCTGAATATGGGAGACCTCAGACTAACCAAATGTCCGTACAATTAGCTGACCGATCAGTAAAATACCCCGTCGGAATACTGGAAAACGTTCCAGTACGCATAGGACAATTCTACATCCCAACCGACTTCATAATCATGGACATCAAGGAGGACACTGCTACCCCAATTATCCTAGGAAGACTGTTCCTAGCTACAGCCGGAGCTATTATAGACGTGAAGAAAGGAAGGCTAACATTCGAAGTAGGAGAAGAAAAGATAGAGTTCATTCTCACCAAGTTCTTACAAGCACCAGCCATAGACGATACCTGCTATTTAGTAGACGAAATTGACGAATGCATAAGAGAACTTGAAAATGAAGAGACCACATATTCAGAAATAATAAAGATTCAAATACCCGATATTTCTGAAGATGATGATTGGCGTAAACCATATAAAGACGACAGCCTAAGCGAAAGCTTAGCACTGACCCCAAACCATATGCCAGGTCTGAAGAACCCATCTTTAGAACTTAAAACACTACCCAAAAACCTTAGATATGAATTCCTAGACGATGAACTAAAAAGACCAGTGATAGTCAACGCCGACTTAGGACAACCAGAAACCGAAAAGCTATTAGAAGTCCTAAAGAAGTACCCCACCGCGTTAGGCTATAACATAAGCGATCTAAAAGGTATAAGCCCTTCAATCTGTATGCGTCGAATTACAATAGAGGAAGACTCTAAAACCTCTAGAGAGCATCAGAGGAGACTGAACCCCATCCTAAGCACTGTAGTCAGAGATGAAGTAAAGAAATTGCTAGATGCAGGAATCATCTATCCAATCTCCGATAGTGAGTGGGTTAGCCCAGTTCATGTCGTACAAAAGAAAGGAGGAGTCACAGTAGTTAAAAACGAAAAAGGCGAATCAATAACAAAAAGAGTCGTGACTGGAAGCAGGATGTGTATTGATTATAGGAAGCTTAACAAAGCCACACGAAAAGATCACTTCCTGTTACCCTTCATAGACCAAATGTTGGAAAGATTAGCCAAACATTCATATTTCTGCTATCTAGATGGCTATTCAGGATTTTTCCAAATTCCCATTCATCCTGATGACCAAGAAAAGACTACATTCACCTGTCCTTATGGTACTTTTGCTTACCGCCGAATGCCGTTCGGACTCTGTAATGCTCCAGCAACCTTCCAAAGATGCATGATGGCAATCTTCGCAGATTTCATAGACGACATCATGGAAGTATTTATGGACGATTTCTCGGTATGTGGACAAAGTTTCGAAGGATGCCTACAAAACTTAGAAATGGTATTAGAACGATGTGTAAAAGTGAACCTCGTCCTAAATTGGGAAAAATGCCATTTTATGGTCCGACAAGGAATAGTTCTAGGACATGTCATATCAAATAAAGGAATTGAGGTCGACAAAGCTAAAATAGAGATTATAAAAGATCTCCAACCTCCAAAATCCGTACGAGAAATACGGAGTTTTCTAGGACATGCCGGTTTCTACAGAAGATTTATAAAAGATTTTTCAAAAATCACAAAATCTTTGACCGGCCTGTTGATGAAAGATGCTGAGTTCGTCTTCGACGATGACTGTCTAAAAGCATTCGAAACATTAAAATCAGCCCTTATCACCGCACCGATTATGCAACCACCCGATTGGCGACTACCGTTCGAAATCATGTGCGATGCGAGTGATTATGCCGTAGGCGCAGTTCTAGGACAAAGGAAGGACAAGAAACTCCATGCCATCTACTATGCCAGTAGAACCTTAGATCCTGCCCAAATGAACTACGCTACAACAGAAAAGGAACTTCTAGCAGTTATATTTGCGCTTGACAAATTTCGTTCTTACTTAGTAGGAGCAAAAATTATCATATACACAGACCACGCTGCCATTAGGTACCTAATAAGCAAAAAGGATGCCAAACCAAGACTATTGAGATGGATCCTGTTATTACAAGAGTTTGACTTAGAAATCAAAGATAAGAAAGGAACCGAGAACGTTGTGCAGATCACTTATCCCGAATAGAAGGCATCAAACATAAACCAGTACCGATAAATGACGATTTCCCATACGAACATCTGATAGCCAAATTAGAAAGTGACATGCCTAACTTAATCTCGGAAGATCCAGAACTCGAAAAAACCGTAGAAGCCGTCTATGCCCAAGTCACATTACCTTGGTATGCTGACATCGTTAATTACCTCGCTGCAGGTGTGCTCCCACCGGATCTCACTTATCAGCAAAAGAAGAAATTCTTCCACGATCTGAAACACTATTATTGGGACGAACCTCTACTCTTCAAGAGAGGGGCCGACAACATATACCGTCGCTGTGTCCCAGAGGAAGAAATAGAAAATATCATTTCCCAATGCCATTCAGCACCATATGGTGGTCATGCTAGTACATCCAAGACGTGCGCTAAGATTCTCCAAGCCGGCTTATTCTGGCCTAACCTCTGGAGAGACGTCCACATCGCTGTGCTAAAATGTGATCGATGCCAACGAACTGGCAACATCTCACGACGCGATGAAATGCCTCAGAAAGGAATCTTAGAGGTAGAAATCTTTGACGTATGGGGAATAGATTTCATGGGACCATTCCCACCTTCTTTTGGTAATAACTACATACTCGTCGCTGTAGACTATGTGTCTAAATGGATAGAAGCCATTGCTGCTCCAACAAATGACGCACGAGTAGTAATCAAACTCTTCAAAAACACAATCTTTCCTAGATTCGGTGTACCCAGACTCGTCATTAGTGACGGAGGATCTCACTTCATATCGCGAATATTTGATAAACTTCTTTCTAAATATGAAGTCCGACACTGAGTAGCTACACCCTATCATCCGCAAACTAGCGGACAAGTAGAGGTCTCGAATAGGGAAATAAAACAGATATTGGAAAAGACTGTCGCTACCTCAAGGAAAGATTGGTCATCAAAGCTACATGAAACTTTATGGGCTTATAGGACCGCTTTTAAGACACCAATAGGTACTACACCCTACAAATTAGTTTACGGTAAATCCTGCCATCTCCCTGTAGAATTAGAGCATAAAGCCTTTTGGGCCATTAAGGCACTTAATTTCAACTACACCGAGGCAGGAGAAAAGCGAATCTTGAACTTACATGAATTGGAAGAACTTCGATTAGACGCTTACGAAAATGCCCGTATCTACAAAGAACGAACTAAAAAGTGGCATGATAAACGTTCAGTCAAGAAACAATTCAGTGTGGGAGGAATCGTATTATTATTCAATTCAAGATTAAAACTCTTCCCAGGTAAACTAAAATCTAGGTGGTCTGGACCTTATGAAGTGACTAAAGTACTTCAGAGTGGAGCTGTTGAAATTACCAATAAGACGAATGCACCGTTTATCGTAAACGGGCAACGTCTAAAACATAATAATAAGAACGAAAACAGCCCTCAAGTCTGCAGTATAGCATTGCTTGAGCTTCCAGCTCAAACACCCGAATAGCTTGTCACCAAGCTATCGTCAGGCTTTAGACGTTAAAAACAGCGCTTACTGGGAGGCAACCCAACTTTTCCCGCATTTTTCCTCGTTACTGTATTTCATTTTTATTTAAAATTTTACTTTGAAACTTTAACAAAAATTCTAAACTTAAAATTACTATTATTTTTACTTTCGTTTATTTTCATATTTTAATTTATTTTATATTCTTCCTTTATCTTTTGTTTTTACCGCCTTTAGTTTTTAAAAATCCTGACTTCAAACTTCTGTTTTAAACTTTTCAGGATTTTAAAAGTCTTCAAACCTCCCTCCTGTTTTTCTCCGACTTACCTGAGAGTATGGCCGCGTACGACTTCACCAAGGTTCATTTTCGAGGACTAGCTCAAAAGGCAAGATTTGAAGCATTAACTGAGAGAGAACTAGCCTTAACGCTGTATTATGATAAGTCTACCATGGAGAAACTAGTCTTCATGGACTTAGTCTGTGACCAGCTCGACTACTACGCACGGAAGTTCGATGAGTTGAAGGCACGAAAAGACTAGATACTAGTTTTAACATTATATTTATCTTAGTTTAGTTTTTCTACTTTCCGTCCGTTTTCAATTGTTTTGATTTTTTGCATTGTTAATTTCTTTATGTACTACATACAATCATTCTAATTTCTTGTTATTTCAATTATAGTCTTTATTCATTTATTCTGTTTTTACATTATTCTTTGTTTATTGGCTGCTATAATACATTGCCATATCAATACTAGGCCTAAAAGTCACTGCAAGAACACCCTCACAGCAAAATTCTGCGTTCTGCAGATTTTGTTGGTGTGACGACCGTCACAGGAGCCTGACGAGCGTCACGCGGGTGACGACCGTCACAGATACGTGACGACCGTCACGAACCCAAAACTGTTATCTGATATAATAGGGGTTGCGTTTTCTCTCCCACTCATCTCCTTTCAACTTCCAATCATCAGAAACTCACACCCCACTCCCTATTTTCGTTTTCCCCACCTTGCACCATATATCCCAACTCCCATCTCAACTTCCTACTACACTTCTGTCACATTTTTCCCACTCCTCAGAACCACCTCAATCCTCCAACAATGGCGAGAAACAACGAAACCCCTGACCTCAGCAACATTGTGTTCAGCGACGATGACTCTGGAGAAAGACAGTGGGCCAACTACATCGCATTCCATCAACGATCGCTCCAGCCGACTCATTATCCACATATCCCATCGCTCACAGAGCTCGGACTCCTTGACGGCGTCACTTGGATGCTTCAAAGAGCCGGCATCTGGAACCTCTGCACCAATCCACTGCCGACGTACGAACAACTCACCCTCGAGTTCCTAAGTTCGTTCACCTACGTCACTTCCAGCGGCGACCTCAGCCAACACTCCGGTGCCGCATGCTTCCAGATGTTCGGCACAAACTATCAAGTGAACCAGAACCAGATTGCCGCCATCTTACAACTCCCTCGAGGCGACAATGCTCACCGCCGCCTCACCGATCAGTTCCAGCACGAAGCCTTCGCGCTCTGGTACCAGTTGACCGACATCAATGCCGATGGTTGGGATTCTCTGCACGCAACGCATATCCACAACCCGACCATCCGGTACTTCCACCGAGCATTGAGCAACACCATCTTCGCCTGGGACAGCAACCATAAGGTGAACTCGAAAGAGCTCTTCTTCCTCCGCTGTGTCTTCAACAACGAGCCTATCAACGCCGCTCCGTTCCTCCTGGCCCACATTCAGGCCAACTATAACCGTGGATCCAAGCCATTTTACTTTGGCGGGATTGTCACTGCCATTGCACTTGGGCTGAACCTCGGTGACCGCCTCCAGCACCTCCATGCCATCCCCTCGGTGTTCCTTGACACCGACCACTGCAGAGCCTCTCACCTCATCCGTTCCAGAGCCGATGGCAAGTACCACCCGGTAGTGCGTGGCAAAACCGTCCGAAGCATCATCCTTCCATCACGCACCCAGATACACCCAGAGGATCGTACCAACTGGTTATTTGACTTCATTACCCCTCCTGCTGCCGCTGCTCCAACTCAGGACCCCACCCAAGGTTCTGATGACGAAATCCAAGATGAGTTGGACAAACCAGAGCAACCGGAGGCATCGCAACCACTTCCTTCCGAAGGTACATCCTACCGCCGCCGCCGCCATCGTCCAGTGCCCGACTACTCAGAAGAGGACCTCCGCCGCTCTCTCGACCAGCAGGCCCAGATACTCGCTATGATGCAGCAGCAGAATCAGCGAGCAGAGCAGTTTGAAGCTTGGCATCGGACCCAAATGCAACAACTTCAAACCGGCCAAGAAACCATTACTGAGAACTTGGCGAATCTGACCTTGCAGGTCAAAGGACTCCGCGACTATGTCTACCACACCGGAGCTATGAGTTTTGAGGACCGAGTCGCCCAGGTCAGAGCCAGAGGACGCGAGCGAGGACGTGACCGAGGCAGAGGCCGTGATTAGTTACCATTTCCCTTATTTGTTTACTATATTTGCAGTTTCTATGTACTTTCATTTCCGTTGTATCTCCCTCTCGCATTCTTTCAAATCAGTGGGGACACTGATTGAGATAGTGTGGGAGCGGAGCGTTTATTTCCCATTCTTGTGTACTTTTATTTTCGTAATTTCTATTCAAACATTTTCTATTTTTAGCAAATAAAGCTCGTTTATATATCCTTTTTTCCGTTACGCAAACATCCCCACGTTATTCGACATAAACAAAAAATTTTTCGTTCGTTACTCAAAAGCAAAAGCATCACGAGAATGCACTCGAGTTCAAACCAAGTTTTGAAACTCCGAGGAGACAACAATTCTAACAAAACCAGTACCGTCCTGACACCTTAGATCTCCGGTTTATGCGAGTCGGTTTCACTACCTACGTGTACCAAAGTCTCAAGTGTCTACGCAAACTCAGCCCCAAGTAGTTTATACTAGCAGTCAGCACCATCCTAAAACACTTCTAAGCGAGCGACCAATACAAATAAGTGTATGATCTCCAAAAAGATGAAAAATCATGAAAAGAAAGCTAGATATCCAAAAATATAAAGACACGTTCCCTTCTAAGTTAGGTGCTCCTCACCCGAGCATTTAGCCCAACGACACGAAAACTCATTGAAAAATCAATGATATAAGCTTATGATCAATGAAGAAGATCAAAACAGAAATGAGATCATATTCACTAACAGGTCGACTTGCCATGAAAGTGTATGGACAACGGGCTTAATGTGATTGCGCTAGAACAAACAGGGTGAACTTGCCGCGAGGACCTTGACACCAAGCTACAGTAGCATGACTGGGACCGATTTGCATAAGAAGGAGACCTCTGAAGACTTGTAGTCCAGTGTCGTCATGGTACTCGTTTTGTTCTTACTAAGAATCCCGGTTTTTCCTAACTTTGTGAACGAAGAAGCTGCCTCGTGCTTGCCGACTTTTTCCTGTTTTACTTGAGGACAAGCAAAGATTCAAGCTTAGGGGAGTTTGATAACACCAAATCGTATATATATTTTGATGCATAATTCAACTAATGTTTAACTGTTTTCGATCCGATTTCGGGTGATTTCCATGTTATTTGTCTGATACTTTGCAGGTATTTGATGATCATGTCTAAACAAGGCAATATGAAGAAAAGAAGCAATCTCAGATGAAATATGGACGAAAACCGGATGAAAACAACATGAAAAATGCAGAATGCAGATTTTGCTGCTGTGACGACCGTCACACACCGTGACGACCGTCATGCAGGCAAAAACGCCCCACTTCAAATGCACATGAAAGAAGCAGTTCCAAGTCCCAAATAGTGGACCACTACTCCCTGATAATTCTGCCTCAAAGTCCACCTTCTTCAAGTTATAACCGTTAGAATTCTATTTCTATAAAAGGGGAAGGAGGGGAGCTGAGAAAGGGAGCCGCATTCAGACAACGAAGTGCTGCCAATTTATCTTCAGAGCAACCTTTTCAGTTTTTAATATTCTTATTTGTTTCTCTTTTCTTTTTCTGCATTCCTTTCATTCCTTCTGTAATTCTTATTTATCGTGTACGATCAATTGGCACAAAGACCAGAATCCTGCCAACATTTGTGGAGGATCTGCCCAAAGGTTAATTGGAATATTTACAGGTTTCTCATTTTAATCGTAATTCCAGTTTTTATTATGATGCATGCTATTATCTATTGTTTTTATTTATGTTTTACCTTTCCCAAATCCATGTCTAGCTAAATCAAAGTAATCGATATGTAATAATAATTCGAAAGGGATTTGATAATAATCGGTTGAAAACTATCTTTTTCAAAAGTTGTTTATGGTCTGAGTGTTTAAATTAATTTACTGAATAAACTTCGTCGCGAAAGCGAGAACTTATTTAAAAGTAGTTTCGCCACGAAAGTGGGAAATTAATTAAGGTACGAACCAACAAGCGAAAGCTGCGGCAAGACCAGATAGTAAACACTGAAGGTGAGATAATACTTAAAAGGGGGGGGGGGGGTTGAATAAGTATGAAAAATTAATACTTGAAAATAATCACACAATTATTTTTATCCTGGTTCGTTAAACAACTACTCCAGTCCACCCTTCCAGAGTGATTTGCCTTTCTCAACAAGGACTTAATCCACTATTAAATCAAACTGATTACAATAGTATCACCTAAGAACTACAGTTCTTAGTCTTCTCAAGAGCTACTGATTCACACTGAATCCTCTTAAGGAATATCCTTTACAAATAATGTAAATTAAATACAAGAGTTTTTAATGCTTCTATAAAGCTATAATCACAACAGTGATTTTTCTCTTAAGTTTTAAGTACAATGAGATTCTATGAAGAATAAGAATGAGAGCTTATAGAATATTGTGATTTCTTTTCAGCAAGTGTGTAACTGAAGAATGAAGTGAGAAACTCCTTTTATAGGCAGCTGAATCATGCACGTTGAAAAGAGAGTCCAAAAGGTCTGAGCCTTTTTGTCTTCACATGCACTGACCTTTCCTTGAAATAGATGACACAGATAAATCCTTTTTGTCTGTGTAAGTGTGTCTAGCACAAATAAGGAAAGAGACATTGAATAGATCCAACGGATATATTCTTGAAAACACTTCTTCAGTTTCAGCAAGTTCTTCAGAGTTTGAATGGATCAGAGTCTTCTGATGAGATTCAGAACTAAGCTGTATCAGAGTCTTCTGCAGCGTGTGTGCTTCTAGCGTGTTGATCATCAGAGCATCTTGACACAGAACTTCAGTACTTGGCAGCGTAGATACTTTCAGAAACTTCTGTAGATCAATGCTTTGAGAAACTCTTCAATCAATATTCTTCTATACTTCTGATGCTTCAGATTATCTTCAGATGCTTCTGACTCAGAATGTTCTGGAGCTTCTTACTTCAGATCCTTCTAGAGACTACGCTCAGGATCTTCTGTAAGGAGCAAACAGATTCTTCTGTAAGATGCATCTGGCGCTTCAGAGTCAGAATAGCTTCTTGTATTCAAGGCAGATTTGCTTCTAGAGAGTTAATATAATTTTAATCTGCAGTAAAACTCTCAAACAGATTTTAGAGTATATAATTCTTAAATATAAATTTCCTAACAGTTATCATCAAAACAAAGAGTAATTATTAAGAACCAATCTGTGTTCTAACAATCTCCCCCTTTTTGATGATGACAAAAAGTAATAGAAATTTTATTTAATTGAACATAAAGAATTATAACTCCCCCTGAGATGATGAATCTCCCCCTGAGTTGAATATGAAAAAGGAATAGAAACTTCCCTTTTTATCTTGAGTAATCTTCAGAGTCAGATCTTGTTTGACTTTGTAATAATCAATGGTCAGACTATCTTGCAGATATGAGATTCAGAGTTTGATAAAATATAAACGATCTGAGAGACTCAAAGATTCTTTTAGAGTGTTCTTATCAAAAGTTCTGAAATAATCAATTTAGATATTAGAAAGAGTAGATATGTCTGAAGATTCATTCTAGTGAAATTATATTAAATAGTTCAGATCTTTATTTTCTCCCCCTTTTTTGTCATAAGCAAAAAGTAAAAACTTTTAATAAAGACAATTAAAAGGAATAATAGCAGATAATTCAATGGAGAATAACAAACTGTTTCATTCAATCATAACAGAGCAAAAGTACATCAGAAGATATAACAAAAACATTCAGATGCAAAAACAACAGATGCACAAACATAAGGAAAAAAATCTAAGTGTGTTTAGACAAAAGCATCTTCAATAGGTCTGTGATCTCAGATTGTGATTGCTCTTGCTTTGACATGAACTTAGTTATTGTCTCATTCTTCTCATCTTGTTTGGACATCCACTCTGACATGTCCTCAGATTTCTTGTCTTGCTTCGCCATCCAAGATCTAATTTCAGATTGACCAGCTTCCAGAGCAGCAATCTTGCTTCCCAAATCTGGATTTTCTGTCTTTATCTCTGATGATGGAGGTTCTGTATCCTGAGCAGAGTCAATTGCCATATGTTCTGGAGATCCTGAAGAGGGTTCTACCAGAGTCATAGTCAATGTAGTGGCAGTTGGTTCTGGTGGAGGAGGAGGTGGAGGAGCATCCAAACACAGCAGAGGTTCAGTCTTGTTTACAATCCAGAATTGAGTTCTTTTAGCTCTGAGCTTTGCATCATCAGAACAGATGTTCTTCAGATTAGAAGCTACAGTGTTGAATCTATTCAAAAATCTTTTCCAGATGATTTCAGTCTCATTTGCATCCATAGTTTCAGAACATCTTTTCTGAACAGTACCTAAAGACATCTGTATTTCTTGCAAAAACGTTTGAAATAAATGTTCAATATTAAGTCTGGGTGGAGGTTTAAGCAAGGTTTCCAGAGTCATCTGTTTAGGCTTTGGAGTGGGTGGTATCAGTGATTTTGGAATGGAAATCAGAGGAGGGGGAACATATGGAAAGAATGGAATTTCTGGTTTCTGAGGAAGTGATCTGTTTAATGCATTGAGCAGAGTTGGTTGAGGTCTTGTACGTGGGTAAAAAATATCAAAAAATGCATTGGAGTATGGTACGAATGCAGAGTTTGATGGCTTATCAGATGCAACTGTGTTGTCAGATGCAGGATGCAGAGCTGAAACAGCAGCTTTACCAGATGTAGCAGATATGTGGGCTAAGGATCCTTCATTTTCCATAGATTGAATATATGTAAGGATTACAGATGGAAGGGTTGGTTTGAGTTTAGGTTTCAGAGGTGTCAAGGGTTCAGAAGGCTCAACTCTATCATAAAAATCTTTCAGTTTGAAACCATAAGATAAGTTATGATAAAGAGAAGACACTTGAGCACAAGAGATTCCAGATGATGATGGATTAGAAGTAGGAACAATCATCTCAGATGAAGGTTCAGGTGGAGGCATAGGTTCTGGAATGGTAGTTTTGGTAGATAAGGTTGATTCAGGTTCAGGGTCATGAACAGGATATTTGTCAGATGGATTAATCAGAAAATCAGGATGAATTTCTGATTCAGATGAATTTGAAGATGTTTCAGGTGTACAAGAGGTAGAAGAAACTTGAAACACTGTTTTTAATGGAGTGATGTCAAGAACTTCTGTCTCAGGGATATGAGATGGTTCTGAAGGAATATCAGGTTGTTGAGATGGTGGTTCAGATGAAACAGGAGCAGAAGTTACTTTAGAGGGTTCAGAAGTAACAGGTGCTACAGGTTCAGAAGATTGAATAGGTGATGGTGGAATGACAGATTCTTTTTCTGGTTGATCTTCTGTGGTTTGTTTTTCTGGATGATCAGAAGATTTTGGTTGATTTTCTGTTTGTGGTTGAGCAGAGTTTTGTTTATCAGAATTTTGTGGTAGTTCTGATGGTTGTGGTTCTGTTGGTTGAGGAACAGTTGGTGATGGACGTGGAGTGAAGTGTTTGATGTGTAATTTGGGTTGAGGTGGTTTTGATACAGAAGCAGTAGGTTGTTTCTGAGGTGATACAGAACTGGGGGCAGCAACAAATGTTGTTTGAGTGACAGGGGGTTTGGGAACAGACTTAATAGATGAATCATTTATAACAATAGTTTTAGAAGTAACAGAAGCTTTAGTACCTTTGAGTTTAATCCTCTTAGCAGAGACAGCTTCTCCAGAATCTTTTCTCTTCAGAAGATCCTTGGGTTGCTCAGCAATCTTAGCCTTCTTCTGGACAGGTTCAGGTTCTGCTACAGGTTGAGGTCTTTTCCTCTGAAGTGGAACTTCTGCTTCTTCTTCTTCTTCTCCTGCATCTGGCAGGGGTTGCTTGACAAGTTGAAACACATTTGCTGGAACAGGTACTCCTTCCCTTTTACATTCCTCTATATACATCAGAATAATGTGTCTAGGTTCTTCAGCAAAGAATAGAGGAAAGTCTGATACTGGAATCCTTTTATTCAAATCAGACATGTTTAACTTCTTTGGAGCAGTGGTAAGTTCATCTACAATCTTGAGTCTCAGAAGGCTCTTAGCGTTCAGAGGTTTTCCCATAATGAACTCTAGTTCTTCTGTAACACCAGCATCATATAGAGCAGCCACTAAACCATTTTCAGTGAGAAGATCTGAGAGCAACCTTCCAAAAGGTATCCAATTCCTGATCTTCTGGTTCTTTTCTTTCACAGATTCTCTGGATGCATTTATGTGATTCCACAGATGCATGAACAATAAGTAAGGCAGATCTACCTTATTACTCTGACTAAGGCAGTACATAAAATAGATCTATTCATTGTTGACATAATCTGGGGAATTTGTTGATTTTCTGTGATGAATGCATCCCATGAAGATCTTGGCCCAGATTTTGTAGTCAGGCTTCAGATCTTTGAATCTGTTAGAAGCTTGTCCAGCAGTCATAACCTCCTCATAAACTTCATCCATATCAACACGCCCAACTGGCAGATGTGAAACACCATCTGTTTCTTCATAACCAATCAGTTTTCTAATCAGATCCTCTGTGATGATGATCTCATTTCCTAGCACAGATGATAGAATAAACTTTGGATACACAGATGCATGAATCCAGAATTCCTTAACAAGAAGAGGGTAAACTGGTCCAAACAGTCTATCAAAGTATTTCACCCAACCTTGAGCTCTAACAATGGAGCGAAAATCAAACCCATTGTCAGCCAGTGAATCAAATTCAACCATGGATTCACACAACACTTCTAACTTATCAACAGGTGTGAGAAGAGTTCTCTGTGGAGGAATATATGGAGCAGAACCTAGATTATCTGAAGTCACATCAGCCATTGTTGATTGAAACTGAGCAGTTGTTGATGAAGAAGACGCCATTGAAGAATGCTTTTTAGAACACTTAGGTTTTGAGTTTTTGTGAAGAGAGAACAAAAGATGAAAATGCATATAAATTCTGAGAGTGAAAAGTGTGAAAGTGAATACACATCAAGTATTTATACTAATCACATAGGCACACCAAGAGACAGAAATAACACACGTTTGAGCAACATTAAATGAAGAGAATAAAATCATTTCAAATAATAAATGCTTCTGACAGATTTGGGGGGAAAACCAAGAAATTTACTATTCAAATTTCACCTCAAATGTCTTTTCAGTTGTGCACACGCCACCTCATCAGATTTTGTGGGACACGTGTTTGCTTGCATGCTGTTCTGAATTCTCTCAAGAAATGAAACGTTAGCCACGTTCAGATCTTCTAAAGATGGTTAGTTCAGATTTTCACATCAGAAATAATAATCAGAATAGAATAAATGAATAGAAGAAATACTTCAGATCATTAAACATTTTGCATCTGAAAGATTGCCTCTTATAAATATTACTCTGGACAAAAATCCATACAAATATTTTTCAGAATGAACTTAAATCTATCTTCAGCAAGGGGTTTTGTGAAAATATCAGCCCATTGATGATCTGTATCAACAAAAGCTAAATTAATTACACCCTTCTGAACATAGTCTCTGATGAAGTGATGTTTAATTTCTATATGTTTTGCCTTAGAATGCAAGATTGGATTTTTTGACAAACATATAGCAGAAGTATTATCACAAAAGATAGAAAGATTACTCTCATAGATTTGATAATCTTCTAATTGACTCTTCATCCAGAGCATCTGAGTACAACATCTAGCAGCAGCAATGTATTCTGCCTCTGTAGTTGATAGTGCAATGGTAGGTTGCTTCTTGCTGTACCATGAGATCAGACGACTTCCAAGAAACTGACAGCTTCCAGAAGTGCTTTTACGTTCAACTCTGTCTCCAGCATAGTCAGCATCACAGAATCCAACTAATGAAAATTCATCAGATCTTCTGTAACACAAACCCACGTTAGTAGTACCTTTCAGATACCTTTGAATCCTCTTAACAGCTGTTAAGTGTGATTCTCTAGGATCTGATTGAAATCTAGCACATAAGCAGACACTAAACAGAATATCTGGTCTAGAAGCAGTCAAGTATAGAAGAGATCCTATCATACCTCTGTAGAGTTTTTGATCTACCTTCTTACTTACCTCTTCCTTACCTAGAGTGCTTGTAGGATGCATTGGAGTCTTTGCCATTTTGCTATCAACCATGTTGAACTTCTTCAGAAGCTCTTTAACATATTTGGTTTGATGTATGTAGGTGCACTCTGGAGTCTGATTGACTTGGATTCCCAAAAAGAATCTCAATTCTCCCATCATGCTCATTTCAAATTCTTCCTGCATACATTTAACAAACTCCTTTCCAAGCGTAATATTTGTTGATCCAAAAATAATGTCATCTACATAAATTTGACAAATCAACAGATCTTTCTTAACAGTTTTACAGAATAAAGTTGTATCCACTTTTCCTCTGATAAAATTTTTCTTCAGGAGGAAGTTGCTCAACCTCTCATACCAAGCTCTGGGAGCTTGTTTTAATCCATAAAGGGATTTCTTTAATTTGAAAACATGATCTGGAAAGTTTTCACTTTCAAAACCAGGAGGTTGGTGGACATATACTTCTTCTTCTATAATTCCATTAAGAAAAGCACTTTTAACATCCATCTGATACAGAGTGATGTTATTCTGTGCAGCAAAAGAAATAAGAAGGCGTATAGATTCTAACCTTGCCACTGGAGCATATGTCTCAGTGTAATCAATACCTTCTTGCTGACTTTATCCTTGAGAAACCAGCCTTGCCTTATTCCTTTCTACTTCTCCCTTTTCATTCAGCTTATTTCTGAAGATCCATTTTGTTCCAATAATATTGAATCCTTTAGGTCTAGGAACTAGATCCCAAACTTCATTTCTGGTGAATTGATTAAGCTCTTCTTGCATAGCTATAATCCATTCATTATCTTCCAGAGCCTCATCTACAGATGTTGGTTCTATTATAGACACTAAGCCAAATAAAGAAGATTCAGAAGTTCTGAGAAATGATCTTGTTCTTATTGGATCATCTTTCTTTCCAATAATCACATCTTCTGGATGAGATGATTTGATTCTGGAAGAAGATCCTCTGACAGTTGGTCTTTCAGAAATATGCAAGTTGTTTAGTTGGGAAGTCAAAGGTGTAGCATCTGGGGTTGCTTCAGATTCTTTGATTTTTGCCTTTTCTGCCTCTGAGCCTTCAGAGTCTGTGAGAATCACTTCTCTATCTGCAGAACTTTCAAACTGCTTTGGCTTTTCAGAGCCAAGCTTATCATCAAATCTAACATGAATAGATTCTTCAACAATCTGTGTTTCAGTATTGAATACTCTGTAGCCTTTAGAGCGTTCAGAATAACCAAGCATGAAACACTTCTGTGCTTTGGAATCAAACTTGTTCAGATTATCTTTAGTATTAAGCATATAACAAATACATCCAAAAGGATGAAAATAAGAAATGTTAGGCTTTTTGTTTCTCCACAATTCATAGGGAGTCTTTTCCAGAAGAGGTCTTACAGACACTCTGTTCTGAATATAACAAGCTGTGTTAATTGCTTCTGCCCAAAAATGTTTTGCCAGATTTGTCTCATTGATCATGGTTCTGGCCATCTCTTGCAATGTTCTATTTTTCCTCTCTACAACTCCATTTTGTTGTGGAGTTCTAGGGCAGGAGAAATCATGTGCAATGCCTTTTTCAGAAAAATATTTTTCAAAATGTTTATTTTCAAATTCTCCACCATGATCACTTCTGACTTTAATAATTTTTGAATCTTTTTCAGTCTGGACTTGATTGCAGAAGTCAAAGAACACAGAGTGAGACTCATCCTTGTGTTTTAGAAACTTTACCCATGTCCATCTACTGTAGTCATCTACAATGACTAACCCATACTTCTTGCCTCTGATGGATGCAGTTTTCACTGGTCCAAACAGATCAATGTGAAGTAATTCCAATGGTCTGGAGGTAGAGACAACATTTTTTGATTTAAAATGTGATTTTGAAAATTTACCTCTTTGACATGCTTCACACAGAGCATCTGAGTTGAACTTCAGCTTAGGAAGTCCTCTGACCAGATTGAGTTTATTAATCTGAGATATACGTCTCATATTAATATGCCCCAATCTTCTATGCCAGACCCATTGCTCATCATTCACAGATAAGAGGCATTTTACATTTTGAACTTTAAGTTCTGAAAGGTTAATTTTATAGATGTTGTGTTTCCTCTTTCCACTGAATAGGATAGAACCATCCTTTTGACATACAGCTTTGCAACATTTTTGATTAAAGATTATATCATAACCATTGTCACTTAATTGACTTATGGACAATAGATTATGTTTCAATCCTTCAACTAACAGAACATTAGTAATAGAGGGAAGCTTACCATTTCCAATAGTGCCAGATCCAATGATCTTGCCCTTCTGGTTCCCTCCAAACTTCACGTCCCCTCCAGATCTAAGTTCCAGGCTTTGGAACATAGACCTTTCTCCTGTCATGTGTCGTGAGCATCCAGAGTCCAGGTACCATGATTGGTGTCCTGACTTTGCTGCTAAGAACATCTGCAACAGGAATTATTTTGTCTTTAGGTACCCAGATCTTCTTGGGTCCTTTGGGGTTAGTTGGTTTGCAGGTTTGTCTAAACTTCTGTTTTGCAACATAATGTTTATTCTGACTTGCCTTTGGTTTAAACACATAAGTACTCTTCTCAGAGCTTGTGTGTTTAATGTCATTCAGATGACCAAATTTGAATTGAGAGTACAAAGGTGTCTTCCTGATGAAAAGTTTGTCAACAGGTTTTGGATTGCTTCCAGATGAAGACTCATATCCAATGCCTCTTCTGTTGTTTCCACTAACACCATAGATCATGGAAGCCATCTTGCTTCTGTCTATGCTCTTAGTGAGAAACCTCTGAAAACTAGAGTCATATTTTTCTAAAATATTTTCACAAGACTTAGTTTCAGAATCAGATTCTTGTTGAGTTCTATCAAAGTCATTTTTGATTTTTAAATTTATTTCTTTCTGCTCAACAAGTTCTGCTTTCAGAAGATCAATCTCAGATTCAAGATTGCTTTTCAGCTTCTTGTATTTGAGTTTGATGTTGTTGTAACTTTTAAGAACTTCTGTTAAAACTTTAATGAGTTCTTCTTTGGTAAGTTTAGCCATTACCTCCTCTGCATCATCATCAGATTCAGATTCTGATTCATATCCAGAGGTACCTTCCTCTTGATCCTCTGTCCTGGCCATCAGTGCAACGTTTGCACATTCTTCTTCTGATTCAGAATATGACTCACACTCATCTGAGTCATCCCATGTTGCCATCAGAACCTTCTTCTTCTTGTTGAACTTCTTCTTAGGTTTTTCTTTCAGAAGTTTAGGGCAGTCATTCTTGTAGTGCCCAGGTTCTTTACACTCATAGCACACCACTTCTTTCTTGGCAGATCTTCTGTGACTAGAAGATTCCTTTCTGTTGTCAGATCTTCTGAAGTTGTTAAACTTCTTTCCCTTGTGCTTCCAGAGCTTGTTGATCCTTCTGGACAGCATGGACAACTCATCTTCTTCTTCAGAAGAAGATTCTTTAGAGCTTTCTTGAATAACCTGCAAAGCTTTAGCAGTTTTGTTAGATTTTAAAGCTATGGATTTACCTTTATCTTTCTTCTGGGGTTCATCTTCCTCCAGCTCAATTTCATGGCTTCTCAAAGAACTGATAAGTTCTTCTAAGGAGATCTTGTTCAGATCTTTTGCCATCTTCAAAGCAGTCACCATTGGTCTCCATCTGGTGGGAAGACTTCTGATGATTTTTTTTACATGATCTGACGTTGAGTAGCCCTTGTCCAGAACTTTCAGACCAGCTGTAAGAATCTGAAATCTAGAAAACATAGTTTCTACATTTTCAGAATCTTCCATTTTAAATGCCTCATACTTCTGTATGAGCGCCAGAGCCTTTGTCTCTTTAACCTGAGAGTTTCCCTCATGAGTCATTTTGAGTGATTCAAACATGTCATGAGCAGTATCTCTGTTAGTAATCTTCTCATACTCAGTATGAGAGATTGCATTAAGCAATATAGTTCTGGCTTTGTGGTGATTCTTGAAGTCTCTTTTCTGCACTTCAGTCATTGATTTTCTATCAATCTTTTTGCCATCATCACCAGTAGGATGTTCATATCCATCAATGACCAAATCCCAAAGATCAGCATCATACCCAAGAAAAAAACTCTCTATTCTATCTTTCCAATAGTCAAATTTTTCTCCATCAAACATTGGAGGTTTGGTACTGATCCTATCCCTCTCTTCATATTTATTGTTGATATTTGACATTGAATTATCAGCCATGATAACAAATGAATATATTGATCAAAGTATATCTCCTCTGGATCTTTACTGACACTGTTAAGTGATAGCACACTCAGAACCGGAGCTCTGATGCCAACTGAAGGTGAGATAATACTTAGAAGGGGGGGGGGTTGAATAAGTATGAAAAATTAATACTTGAAAATAATCACACAATTATTTTTATCCTGGTTCGTTAAACAACTACTCCAGTCCACCCTTCCAGAGTGATTTGCCTTTCTCAACAAGGACTTAATCCACTATTAAATCAAACTGATTACAATAGTATCACCTAAGAACTACAATTCTTAGTCTTCTCAAGAGCTACTGATTCACACTGAATCCTCTTAAGGAATATCCTTTACAAATAATGTAAATTAAATACAAGAGTTTTTAATGCTTCTATAAAGCTATAATCACAACAGTGATTTTTCTCTTAAGTTTTAAGTACAATGAGATTCTATGAAGAATAAGAATGAGAGCTTATAGAATATTGTGATTTCTTTTCAGCAAGTGTGTAACTGAAGAATGAAGTGAGAAACTCCTTTTATAGGCAGCTGAATCATGCACGTTGAAAAGAGAGTCCAAAAGGTCTGAGCCTTTTTGTCTTCACATGCACTGACCTTTCCTTGAAATAGATGGCACAGATAAATCCTTTTTGTCTGTGTAAGTGTGTCTAGCACAAATAAGGAAAGAGACGTTGAATAGATCCAACAGATATATTCTTGAAAACACTTCTTCAGTTTCAGCAAGTTCTTCAGAGTTTGAATGGATCAGAGTCTTCTGATGAGATTCAGAACTAAGCTGTATCAGAGTCTTCTGCAGCGTGTGTGTGCTTCTAGCGTGTTGATCATCAGAGCATCTTGACACAGAACTTCAGTACTTGGCAGCGTAGATACTTTCAGAAACTTCTGTAGATCAATGCTTTGAGAAACTCTTCAATCAATATTCTTCTATACTTCTGATGCTTCAGATTATCTTCAGATGCTTCTGACTCAGAATGTTCTGGAGCTTCTTGCTTCAGATCCTTCTGGAGACTACGCTCAGGATCTTCTGTAAGGAGCAAACAGATTCTTCTGTAAGATGCATCTGGCGCTTCAGAGTCAGAATAGCTTCTTGTATTCAAGGCAGATTTGCTTCTAGAGAGTTAATATAATTTTAATCTGCAGTAAAACTCTCAAACAGATTTTAGAGTATATAATTCTTAAATATAAATTTCCTAACAGTTATCATCAAAACAAAGAGTAATTATTAAGAACCAATCTGTGTTCTAACAAACACTAGTCATCCATTTTAATAACAGCGAAAGCACTTTAAAATGAATTAGAACTTAGAGATTTCCAAAAAATAGTTTTAACCCCGAATGGGACACGAAAGCGTACGTTTGGCCCTTAGAATTATGATTAGCGTCAATAACCATCGTGAGACGAGAGTCTTCAGATCACTATTTTCTGCTTAAATAAACTCTGAAAAATATTTCATATACCGGTAACTTGTCAAATCCCCGAAGAACATAATTACTGCATATTGATTCACTTAATTATAATTTAATTAACATTCTTAGTTCCCTTTAATGACAATCTTATTCCCTTAAACATTATCTACCTAGCTAAACATAGTAACTCCCGAGAACACTAGTTTGATTACGAGTCCCTGTGGGATCGATATCTTATTACTACGCGATAGACTATGCACTTGCAGTTAGGTTGTATTAGACATAGAAAGTCGCGATCACCCTGATAGGGCATCCATGTCATTTAATATTCAAGTGCAGTCTCGTAATACGACAAAGGCCTCCAATTCGTAGTCCTGTACCCCTGTAGCGTCCATCTCAACAAGTTTGCGGTTCCCCTGCAAAATACACAACCACCTCTGGTAATCCGGTCTCGAGATGTATTGCAAGTTCTTCTCGTGAGATAAAACCTGCCATTATTCACTCCGGAGCACAAACTGTTTTTCTATCAAATGTAATACCAAACGTTTCACCACAATTTAGATAAAGTGAAAGTATACCTAGCGTGAAAGTTTGAAGCACAAAGCATTGTCACAAAATCCTCAAAATCCCCTTCTCTTTTGGACACTTAAGCCCGGGTGATTCTTCCGAACAGACCATTGCAACAAAAGAATTATCCTATTGATGAAAGAACTGCTACACCTCCGAAGAACCCTGGTAGTTTTCCCAATCCTCACGACATTAACAATCAGGGATGTATGAACATTAATCCCTATCAGTTGGAAATGCATAAACCACGCACAAGCCACGTTGGGGTCAGATACCAGCAAACGATTCACGTATCAGATGCAAGCTTGCCTCTTTTTTTCCTGGACCGCTTAATTCTTCCCTGGCCCAACATCTTCTGCTATCTGCACCTGCCGAAACATAGCGATGGGGTTAGCAAATTAACCAAAGAATATACCCTGTCCAAAATGGATACCCTATCCAGAAACCAAATCAAACCCAATCCCAAAATTGAATCACCAGAATCAAAGATTGAAATATCAATTGATGGCTCATTATAGCAATTAGACGATTTAGGAATATTTTGCAAATCTGATTCATCCCAAATAAGAAACCCTAAATTAAATTCAATCAGCATTCAAAGACAGCAATCAATTTCCAATCAAGACGTTCAAATTTGAAACCTATAAAAAGGGGCCTAACAGGTGGAAAGGGGGGCGATCAAAAAACCACAACAGAAAATCCATATTCGAAAACCCAGCAGTCGAGAAAAGAAACTTATCTTCTCCGAAGCTACTTCAGACCGCCGCCGCCCAAACTCACGAAGCATCCTTCGTCGTCTCCGGCGCCGCCGTCGCTATTCTTTGGTAAAGTTCTGTTACTCCATAGCAATTGTTGAGCCTGTTAATGTTGTTATTATGTTTGCAGGTTTAAAGAAACAAGAAGAATCCATGGAGAGAGAGACGCGATTAGAAGCGATCGTAAGAGAGAAGTGAGGTCGAGGAGACTGAGAGAATGGAGCGAGAGTGACGGCTGATTTTGGGAAGGGAACCTAGGGTTCCGGTCGTTCAATCCTTGTTTTCGTTTTTTGTCTTATTATCTGCATAATGAAATCCTATAACCACACACATCACGAACCACACACCACTAATCACCGTTAACCATCATGTTCTTTTGGTTAAGCTATTTAGTTAATCCAACTTAAAATAACTAATAACCTCTAACCAGCTTTTTTATTTAGTTAACCTTTTATAATTTAGTAACCAATAACTCTGTGATTTATCTATAAAAAAAAACTTTTTATATTAATATTAAAACAACCTGTAACTTGATAACCCCTTTTTAAAAAAAAAGCAAAATATAACTTTTAACTTTAATAATTTATTTTTTAATTTAATTTAATTAATTTCTTAGGTTTTATCTTATTTAATAATGATCTATTATTAGTGCATTTAACTAATAAATCAACCCTTATCCGAAATAATTGGTTTTTAAAAAAATAAATAATAATCCCTTATAAAAAACCTATCACTTTTATTAAATATTTGGCTAAATCTAACCTTTCTTTTAATTAACCTTTTAAGATAAACATTTTCCCACTAATAAAACTTTTATAAATAATTATCCTCCCTTGGTCGAAATTATTTAATCAATGATAAATAATTTAGTGTTTAATGTAACTTGGTTTTAGAAATAATAATGAACACCTTTTATTCCTTAATCAGTAACTTAGTTTTTTTTTATAACAAAATAGAAATAAAACACTCCACTCAGTTTATAATAAAATTAAGGCTATTGTAGTCTATAGATGATCCCGTCTAAAATCTTAATCCAAACTAAAATCAATTTAACCAACTAAAACCAATCAACAGTACAAAATACAACCCAATCGTGCACATTCACATTCACGACACTTTCACTTTCACACACTTCAGCGCTTTCATGCGTACATGTATGATTTTATTTCCGCAATTTATTTATTGTAATTTACATTATCGTAATTTATTTCATCGCATTGCATCCGTCCAAAGGAAAAACCTACACATGATTCAACAATCATGTGTAGTGCATCTCATTTGCATTATATTCCCCGTGATTCTTGATCCCATTCAAGTCGATCTTCTTAAATTTAGGACCTCCCCTATAGGAAGGACCTTGTCTTTTATCTTTTACAACTTAGAATAAACAAACAACTCAAATCAAACAATATTCAAACACACTAGAGAAAAGATGCCAAATCATCTTAAGCGAGATAGAATCTCCACCCCCACATCAATACAATCAAGCCGTAGGGACTTTGCCTTAAGAGAGATAAAGGTGTACCTCGTCGATCCCTATCCGAGTACGTAAGTCCTTTTCTTAAGACGATGCGAAGACTATTTTCCTACAACCTGTGGCGGTTAAATGTCCCTTAAAATGAAGACACATCTCTTCTCCTAAAATCGATCAACCAACTACCCTAAACCCGTAGGAACTTTGACCACAGTCAAAGAACTCCTCAAACCCTTTAGGGGAACTACAGATACTCTAATTCCACTCCCGTAAGGATATGTAGGCATAAGATGCGACATCTTATCGAGTATACTTAGAAATAAACCCCTAGGGTTCTTCAACCATTAAGCAGATAAACACTTAGCAATAAACAAACATAAAACAAGAGGTTCCTGTAGAGTACTACAAAAACTTAGGATGCTAGTACCTTCCCTAAGTTTAACCAACCCTCGAACCTATAACTCTCTAAGCTTGCATTTGCATTGCATTGTGGGAATTTTGATCTTTATCCCTTCCTTTGGACAAATCAAAGTTCGGTTGCAAAAATGAATTAAAGATTCAAACTAATTAATAGTTTGGTATCTAATTTTCACCGCGACAATTACCACTGTGGCATTGAATCAATCTAAAACCTCCTCAAGCTCCAAACCCGTATCAATCCAAGAAAATTCCAAGAACCATAAATCTCCATGGAAATGCCCAAAATGATACCAGAATCCAAATTCACATCAAGGCCAATGCAATGGTGCAAGAATGGATGCATAAAGATCCATAAATAATGAGTTATCTTGAATTGAAGATACCTCTGAAATTGATGATGAACATCTCCAAATAGCCACGAATTCTTTAGGAAACATGTGCAGAATCACTCCAAGATGATGGATGAAAGTGTTTGAATCCTTGAAATGGATTGAATTGATGTGGAATTGGGAAATCGAAAATCACTCTTTAACTCTCTTTTTCAAATTGCTATAGCTCTGTTTCTCACCCAATTTCATCCAAAAAATGATGGAATTGCTCCTGAGTTTATATAGAACATGTTTGCAATGAGTTGGGGGCCCAATTATGGCTTGATGATCAAATTGGATTTTCACATTTATGGAGTCAGAAGCCCATGGAAGTGGATAGATACATGACCAATTCTCCTTGTTTTTGATTCAATTCAGTTACTTGCAATGTAAGGAAGATCAAGGGCTCATAATCTCCCCTTGTTTCAATCTCAATGGCCAAGATCCAAAGTGTTGCTTAACCATGAAGGAAGCTTGAAATACCCCATGAAAAATGTCTCAACTTGAAATTGTAATAATACCAATGATCTTAAAATGTGTTTTCCCTTCAGAATTAGTACAAATATGACCATATTTGATTAAATTTTGGCAAGATCCCAAACTTGGCTTTTCACATGCTTTTACCAAAATCTCCTCCACCAATCTTCAACCATGAGCTAGCCCATTGATAACTTGAGGTTTAGTTGACCAAATGACCCCATTTGGAGCAACTTTCATGTTGGAAAAAAGTTCATTTGAGTTATACAAAGTAGTGAACTTGACCTATAATTTTATGACCTGTAATCTTACTTTCCCAAAATACCCCTGCCTTGCAAAGCTTATAACTTGAGCTCTTCAAATCAGCTGAATGACTTCTATGACTTTTTGGAAAGCTAAGATCATAAGGAACAACTTTCATGCTTATCAAAAGGTCATATGAAACTTCCTTCTAGTGCAAAAGTGTCAGGAAAGTTGGTTGACTTTTGCAGACAAATTTCACATTCATCTGGTGACCTGTAACTTGTCTGGCTCATAACTTGAGTTCTATAAATCCAATGGATGACTTCTAGTACTCAAATTAAAGGTAAGAACATGATATACAACATTCATGTGGATGCAAAAGTCATGTGAGACTTGTATCTTGACTTGTGTGGTCTTGAAGTTAGGCACTAAATAGGGGATTTTACACCAAGAACCCTAATTTAGCAACTCCTCACACTCTTGATTCTCCTGATCTGATATTGGAACAACATCTCAAATGTTTCAACATAACATTCCATGACCATCATGACTTAGAAATAAGCTTTGAACTCCTTTGAAATCAACAGTTGACTTAGGGTTGACCAGATGAAAACCCTAACTGCAACACCTTCAGCGGTGGCTCTTCACACCTAGCATAATGACCTGACTAAGCTCCACCGTGACCCTCAAGGCACTCCATGAGCTCTATCCACATACTCTATCCATAATCAAGGCTTCACAACCCACTGATGGTCTTCAATTGGCTCCCAAGTTAGGAGATGAACCATATACAAGCATCCAAACTTCTCAAGAACACAAACCATTTCCTGATGACTTTGGTGACCTTCTCAAGCTTGAATAAAACCTCTAGATAGGATCCTCTTGATATATATCACACTTGATCCCCTGCATAAATGCTAATGCCATGTAATGCAAATGCTAGAACAATGATATACTAATGCAATGAAACATAAACCAAGTAAGAAAAGGTTAGGAAAATTTTGGGGTGCAACACCTCTTCGACATTGTTACTTGCTATTATAATATCATCCACATAGAGTAACAAAATAACGAATGAATTACCCGGTCGAAATCTGAAGTAAACACAGTAGTTGAACTGACTTCCGATGAAACTTATGCGTGCCATGAACTTGTCGAATCTCCTATTCCACTATCGAGGAGATTGTTTCAGTCCATATAAAGATCTATTCAGCTTGCACACATAATCTTCCTTCCCTTTTTCGACATACCCTTCAGGTTCCCTCATCAGGATTATTTCATCTAAGTCACCATACAAGAACGCAGTCTTCACATCCATCTGTTCCAATTCAAGATCGAAGTGTGCCACTATGGCAAACAACATTCGAATGGATCTGTGCTTCACAACAGGAGAGAACACATAATTGAAGTCAATACCTTCTTTTTGAGTGAACCCCCTAGCAACTAATCTTGCCTTGTATCTCTTCGACGCCACTCATTTGATTCCTTCCTTAACTTTGAAAATCCATTTACAACTGACTAACCTGGCTCCAACAGGTTTCTTGATTAGTTCCCAAGTGTTGTTATCATGAAGAGATTTCATCTTATCATACATGACCTTCATCCATTTAGTCTTCTTTCGACTCCTAATAACTTCCTTATAGTCTCTAGGTTCTTCGTCTAGAACCTCACTTGCAGAGATTAAGGCATAAGCTATAATATCTGCATACCCAAGTCTCTGAGGTGACTTGATGACTCTCCTTGACCTGTCTCTTGCTAGCAGATTGTCATTATCAGTCTCCTCATCTTCGACAACATCTTTTGCATCTTCTTCGACTTTATTTAGGGTATGTAATTTAGCATCAACATGCTCCACCTCAACAAGAATCTCTCCCTGTTCCAGCTCTTCGTCAGCACTATCAGTTTTCTTGAAAGCCATCTCTGCTTCATTAAAAACTACATCTCGACTGGTGACATACCTCATGTGACCTGGCTCTAAGCACCATAGCCTATAAGCTTTGACTCCTTTAGGGTATCCCATGAACATGCATTTCAGAGCTCTAGGTTCGACCCTGTCTTGCCTAATATGAGCACAAGCTACACAACCAAATACTCTCAGTCTGTCGAGACTAGGTGGATATCCTGACCAAAATTCTTCAGGTGCCTTCATTCCCAAGGAAGTCGAGGGACATCTATTTATCAGGTAAGCTGCTGTCGAAACAGCTTCCGCCTAAAACACCTTCTTCAATCCAGCACTAACCAATATGCATCTAACCCTTTCAAGGATTTTTCAATTGAATCTCTTAGCTAAGCCATTTTGTTGAGGAGTACCTGCTATAGTCTTATGCCTTGCAATCCTAGACTCAATATAGTAACTGTCGAACGCTTTGTTGCAGAATTCAAGGCCATTGTCGGTTCTCAACCTCTTGACCTTTATGCCAGTTTGAGTTTCGACCAGAATCTTTCAACTTTTGAAATTCTCAAAAGTTTCATCTTTCGTCTTCTAAATGAATATCCATAGCTTTCTGGAATAGTCATCAACGATGGATAAAAAATACCTTGCACTTGAGTGTGAAGGATTCCTTGCAGGCCCCAAAGATCAGCATGAATGTAATATAAGGATGTCGCTACGCGAAAAATGACACAGAGTCGCCACCGGATTTTATTTATCCCAAGGAGGGAAAGGGAAATAGCGATAAAACCTTTGGGAAAAGAGCGTGGTCATCGCAACCAAGTCTTAGGATTCGGAAGTCGGTTATGCGAGGGGAAGGTGTTAGCACCCTCTCGCATCCATCGTACTCAATGGGAACCTCCTAGGTTATTTAACGCGAATGGGTGTTTTTATTAAGAGTTTGCTTGTTTAGAGAAAAGAGGGGTTGGTTTATTTATTTTAATGCTCGCCAAGGATTGTGGCCCTTGTGCCTACGTATCCTCACTTAAAAGAAGTGAAGAATCAGAGCTCCGTAGTTCGGAGGCTTACAAAATAGTTGTTTGTTGGTTGATTTTATACCTTGAAAAAAGGGTTTTTGAATTGATGCCCTAAGGCGAAAATAGGTTTGATGAGTTGATGTTATTTTTAAGTTTCTTAAGAGAAATTGTTCTTGATTAGGATTATACACAAAAGACTTTGGATAGAAATGAATGTTTCGAATAACCAAGTCGAGCGCCTTGTATCCAAAACATTCGGAACGAGTGTAGGACGACTCCATTCTCATTCCTTTTCCACCACTTTAAAGTTCGTGGTGCATAATTCTAATCGTTTATGTCATTGTGTTTTGGATTTTTTATGAGAAAAGAGAACCACTTGACGTTAGATCAAGGATTATTGTTTGTAAAAGTATTTGAGGTGATACGAACAAGGTCGATGGCGGACGCACAAGGCGGCCGACTTACAAGGGTTGAAAATGGCTCGATAAAATCGAGAGTTTGTTTTTGAAAATGAATTTTGGAATCAAAAGTCACCAAGGACAATAGTAACATTCATACTAAAATATACAAACATATGGGATTAGTCGGCTAAAAAAAATCGAGACATGCAATAAAAACGGCACGAAGTGCCATTAAGGAGTTCGTCGTGCGAACTCTTTAAGAAAACTTTTTTGGAGGTAAAATATCGAAAAAAAGTAGCAAAACAGTGGTGTAACACGGGTGGCCGTGTCGTGTGACACGGCCCGTATCATAGGGTACCTGCAATGTGGGTTTTTAGGGCGTGACAGAGGTGTGACACGGGTGGCCGTGTTGTGTGACACGGCCCGTGTCATAAGGTCTGGGAGAAAAATGATTTTTAGGGAAAACAGGGGTGCAACACGGGTGGCCGTGTTGTGTGACACGGCCCGTGTTGTGAGGCCTGGGGTTTTTTGGACGTGGAAACCTCAAACAGATGTGCAACACGGATGGCCGTGTTGTGTGACACGACCCGTGTTG
The DNA here is from genome assembly GCA_963859935.3 of Lathyrus sativus. Taxonomy (NCBI): domain Eukaryota; kingdom Viridiplantae; phylum Streptophyta; class Magnoliopsida; order Fabales; family Fabaceae; genus Lathyrus; species Lathyrus sativus. The sequence continues at coordinate 637,698,252 of OZ012739.1, forward strand.
GGCGACACGGGTGGCCGTGTTGGGCGACACGGGTGGCCGTGTTGTGGGACACGGCCCGTGTCAGGCTACCAGAGTGAAAAACCTAACTTTTTCTATGTTTTTCTTTCGTTTCTGTGGTTTCTTGAGAATGGTTTCTTGGTCCCTTTGGAACCTCATGGTACATACAATACAACAATACATAAAAGAGTAAAAAAATTGAATGTAAGAGCAAAAAAATAAAGGGAGAAAGGTTGGAGGAAATGGTTACCCAAGAGCTTTCTATCCTTCTTGCAAGTCCTCCTTGGTCTTGGTTGAAAGTACTTCACTCCTCTTCACTCTATGTTGTGAAAGTTTTGTTTCTCTATGATCCTCTTGGTTCTATATTACTCTCTTTTTCTAGTTTGCAAAGCTTCCTATTTTTCTGGTTTTTAGGGCTTTCTTTGCTCTCTCAATTTTCTGGTTTTGCAAAGGTGTGTAGAATGGATGTTCAATGAATGAAGTGTGATCTCTTTTTGTTTACAACTCTCTCCTCTTATCTCAGCTCCTCTAGGGTTTTCACTTCTCCCCACATATCAGATTTTTTATGGAGTGGTGTCTCCTACCACCTTTTCTCATGCCACTCTCTTTCTTTCCATTTCCATGCAAGAGCTATGCTGCATTTTTGCTGTTGCACTTTGCCTATGCTGTTTTTCTACAGCACTTTGTGCCTTGCACCCATTTTGTTGGCTTGTGCTTGGACAGCTCCTCTTGGTCAAAGCTACTACCTCTTGACAACATTTTCAAAATCGGATATCTAGATGCATTATCATATGCTATTCTATTGATTTTGTGACATGTAGATTTTGTGACATGAGGTAATTTTCTTCCTCTTGCATGGGGTTGTTTTGCCCATGATTAAACATACATATTCTTGGTCTTAAAACATTCCAATGTTGATTTAATTCTTGCATATTTCTTGGATGTTTGTAGCACAATGTGGACTTGGTGTGGCATTACCATAACATGAATTTGACTAGAGACTTGCATGAAGTATTAATTTTTAAACATTACTTAGAGTTGGAAATCTTGCAACAAATGACATTCTTGTAATGTCATAAAACTTCTCTTTGTAATATTCTTGCTTTTAATATTGAATTCATGATGGATTTCCTTAGAACCATTAAGTTTGAAATGGATGAAGTCTTGAGTTATGGACTTGTGATCTTGACTCATGCTTTGCAAATTTGAACTCCACTTGATCAAGAATTTAAAACAAAATTGGATGAAGCAATCTTGAATTATGCCTTGCATTTCATGGTCATTAGGAATATATCTTAAATATCCTAATATTTTGTCAAGTAACTTCTTCTTGAAGAAATCCACACGAGTAGACTTTCCAATTTAGATCAAACCTTAGATAATGAACCTCTTCTTCCATGTAGTCCAAGATAGACAAGTTATCTCATTTGAAATGAAAAATGACAAATCGACCCAATCCGTACCCGCATGCTCGATATGCAATAAAATGATGTATGGTATGGCGAATGTAGGATATAAAGTCTAAAGGCGAAAATGAGGGTGTGACAGCTGCCCCTATTTAATCCTCTTGGACCTGAATGTCTGGAGGGTAAAGGTGCTCGAACATTCATGGTAGAAGAGAATTAAATACTAGAATACCCGGGATTTTCGACTGGAGAGGTATGGGGTGAAAGTAAACAGTCAACGAGATGGCTTGGAAAAGGTGTCTTGTTATTGAGGGATATGATGATATGCTTGAGATGCAATGCAGAATGAACGTGAGTGCTTTGCCAACCGGAAAAGGAGGCTCCTCGTAATATGGAAACATAATTGGCCAAGAGATATTCCTTCTATAAAAGATAGAGAGGACTCAAGAAATAGAAATGTGAGATATTCCTTCCACGAAAGGGAGAAAGGACTCTAGAAACTGGCTTTTTCTCTTACAAAAGGCAAGGAGGACTCCCGAACAAAAGGTTTGGAGAAAATGTTTCCTTCTACAAAAGGTAGAGAGGACTCCGAAACAAAAGGTTTGAAGACAAGTATTCCTTCTACAAAAGGTAGAGAGGACTCCAAAACAAAAAGTTTGAAGACAATATGGTAATTCCTTCTACATTAGGTAGAGGAGACTCCCTTGGGAGAAGCGAAGGGAAAAGATTTCACGCAAAAGGCAATGAAACCCCTTACGAAAGGCAAGGTGATAAGACAATCTCATGTAAGGCTCAAAAGGACTTACAAAAGGTAAGTGAATGGATGAACACTCCAAAAGGATCCTGCCAGGATTTCCACAGGAAATTCGCATCTTTGAGAATTAATGGATAAGCACATGTAATGATGCAGTATGTACATGAAGGTTAGGGGTGATAATCTATGCCAAGTGATTGGGCTTTGATTTGGGGCGTCAAGTTTGACTTCCCAACATCCTCGTGACGAAATTTGGATCCCCTCCAGATGGTCTTATCAGACAAGCTGTGCTGGCCAGTCAGGTTGCCCTTGATTTGCTCAAGTCCCCGACGAACTTTATGATTAGACGATGCTTAGGGTACACGTGCGCCTACTAGAGATCGTTTTTATCCTTCATACACATAGGTTGAAGAGCAACTTTATGCTTTCTTTTGTTATTATTATTATTATCCCACAATTTTCAATGCAATATTTATTAAGAATGAGAATTCCACTTTTTGCAAACATAGAAGAAAATAAATGGGACACACGAATTGATGAAAGAGAATTTTATTGATGATAAAGTGACCCATAAATGGGTAATTTTACATAAGGATACAATTCCTAAAAGAGGTAATTGCAAAAAATATGACAAAAAGCACAGAGGCAATGTGAAAAAAAGATCGGATTTCCACTGAGTTCCAATTCTGCTATGATCCCTATGGCCTTGAAGCTTCTCGTACATTGCCTCTGAGGAAGGTGGATGAATTGATCTTCCCCATGTGTAGTTCTCTTTATTCTGATGATGAGCTCACAGACTTTTCGCAGACCTCAGTCTTTTTCTTTTTTAGGTCCCTAACTTTTGCCTAGACCGCCCTTTCGGGTTTTCAGTCTACCGGGATACCCATTTTTTGCCTAAGTTGCCCCTAAGGGTTTTCAACTTATCAGGTATTATTATTTTTTTTATTTTTAACCCTAATTTTTGCCTGGACTTTTCTTTTTGTTGTCCACCGGGTCTGCTCTCAAGCGTAGTATTTTTTGACTGCGTTTGCGTTTACAGGGGATGACAGATCTTCACCGTCCATGTTGGATAATATCAAGGACCCTCCGGAGAAAACCTTCTTTACAACATATAAACCCTCATAGTTAGGTGTCCATTTGCCCCTTGGGTCTGTGTGGATTGGTAGAATCTTTCTCAATACCAAGACTCCCACTTCAAAATCTCGAGGACGAACTTTCTTATCAAACGCCCTTTTCAATCGCTTTTGGTAAAGCTGGCCATGGCAGATGGCTGCCATGCGTTTTTCATCAATGAGATTAAGTTGATCAAATCTCACCTGCACCCATCCGACTTCATCAAGTTTGACATCAGTCAGAATTCTCAGGGAAGGGATTTCTACCTCAACAGGGAGTACCGCATCCATGCCATACACAAGAGAAAATGGAGTTGCCCCAGTAGAAGTGCGCACTGAAGTGCGATAGCCATGCAAAGCAAATGGTAGCATTTCATGCCAATCTTTATATGTTTTCACCATTTTCTTAATAATCTTCTTGATGTTTTTGTTTGCTGCTTCAACGGCGCCGTTCATTTTTGAGCGATACGGTGACGAATTGTGGTGCTCGATCTTGAAACTTTCACACAATTCCTTCATCATCTTGTTATTGAGGTTTGAACCATTGTCAGTAATGATTTTATTTGGGACCCCATAACGACAAATGATTTCCTTTTTGATGAAGCGAGTGACCACTTGTTTGGTGACATTGGCATAAGATGCGGCTTCCACCCATTTAGTAAAGTAGTCAATGACCACTAAGATGAAACGATGTCCATTTGAAGCAGTTGGCTCGATGCGTCCGATCACATCTACGCCCCACATGGCGAAAGGCCAAGGCGACGTCAAGACATTCAGAGGAACTGGCGGCACATGTATCCTATCTGCATAGATTTGGCATTTGTGACATGTTTGCACGTGACGATAGCAATCAGTTTCCATCGTCAACCAGTAATAACCAACTCTCAAAATCTTCTTAACCATCGTGTGTCCACTGGAATGTGTATCGAAAGAACCTTCATGGATTTCGTTTATGATCCGGTCGGCTTCGTGTCTATCCACGCATCTGAGCAAGACCGAGTCATAGTTTCGCTTGTAAAGCACATCTCCACTTAAGAAGAATTTGGACGAAAGCCTTCTTAAATATTTCTTGTCTGTGATGGAAACATTTTCTGGATACTCTTGCTTTTCTAGATATCTTTTGATATCATAGAACCAAGGTTGATCATCGGTTGCTAACTCTGCTTCCAGACAGTGGGCAGGCTCATCAAGATATTCAATACGGATAGAGGGTGCCTCATTTTTCCGTTTAACCTTGAACATGGATGACAATGTGGCAAGAGCGTCTGCCAATTGATTGCTTTCTCTAGGAATGTGATTGAAAGTAATCTCATCAAAGTATGGGATTAATTTCAAGACGTGATCCCAATATGGCACTAATTTGCTGTCACGTGCTTCCCAATCGCCTCTGACTTGGCTGATGACTAGAGCTGAGTCTTCATACACTTCCAGAATCTTGATTCTATGGTCAATTGCGGCTTCAATCCCGAAGATACATGCTTCATCTTCTGCCATATTGTTGGTGCATTCGAAACATAATCTTGCGGTGAATGGAATGTGGAAACCGGTAGGAGAGGTGAGGATTGCCCCTATCCCATTGCCTTGAGCATTTGCGGCACCATCGAACATGAGCGTCCATCGCGATCCTGGTTCGGGTCCTTCGTTTGGGCCTGGTATTTCATAGTCTCTGACAAACATGATGTCTTCGTCAGGGAAGTCAAAACGCATGGGCTGGTAATCTTCCACAGGTTGGTGGGAAAGGTAGTCAGATAACACACTCCCTTTGATAGATTTTTGCGAGACGTATTGGATGTCATATTCTGTCAGTACCATTTGTCAACGGGCTACTCGTTCGGTGAGAGCAGGCTTCTCGAAGATGTACTTGACTGGATCCATTTTTGATATCAGCAATGTGGTATGGGTCAACATATACTGCCTTAAGCGCTTGGCAGCCCATGCGAGTGCACAACAGGTCTTCTCCAACACTGAGTATCTCGTTTCACAGTCAGTAAACTTTTTGCTTAGGTAGTAGATAGTGTTGCACCCAAAAATTTGCCCAACTCTTCTTTACCTAGCTTATGTTTCATTTCATTCACATTAGCATTATCATTTGCATTTTATTGACATTTGTGCAGGAGATCAAGAGGTATGATTACTAATCAAGGGCTACACAAGACTTTGAAGTTAGATAAGAAGGTTATTCAGATGTTCAAGGGTTGATATCCTTATCAGAGAAGTTAAAAGAGCCTTAGAGAGAGTGGTTGAAACCAAGAGGGTGTGTCTCCTAACTTGAGAGTTGTGGGAAGACCATCAGATGATTCTGAAGCCATGAGGTTAGACTTGAGGTCTTGAGAGAGCTCATGGGAAGTGTTGGAAATCACTTTGAGGCCTATACAAGTCATTATGCAAGATTAAGGAGGCTCAGCCATGAGTGGTGCACCTAGGGTTTGACTGGGTCAACCCTAGGTCAACTGATGATTTGAACAAGGTTGAGACCTAATCCAAGAGCCATGTGATCATGGATTGATGCATTAAGATGCTATAAGGATGATTCCAAGGTCAAATCACCATGATTGGAGAGTTTGAGAAGTTTCAAGCTAGGGTTTCTAAGGCTTGACAGTGTAAAATCCCCTAGTTTGACCCCTATCTTCAAGGCAGTTTAGCTCAAGATGTGATTGTCATCTCATCTTTCCCCCAACATTAATGTTGCAGAGCTTGATCTTAGCTTTAATTTGATTACTAGAAGTCCTTGATAGGATTTATAGAACTCAATTTATTACTTTGACAAGTTACAGGTCATCTGAGGTATATGAATTTGGGGGCTTGAAAGTTACCCAGCTTGCATCAAACTTTTGCCCAAGAAGGATGATTCCTATGAACTCTTGGTCAACATGAATGTTGTTCCTTATCTTCTTAGCTTTATAGATAGTACTAGAAGTCCTTGATAGGATTTTTAGAACTCAAGTTATGGCTTTGACAAGTCAAGGGCATTTTGGTCATTTGGAGATTACAGGTCATTTCAACCATAAGGCCATAACTCCCATTTCCAAGCTTCAAATGGGAAAATGTTCAACATCAAACTTGTTCAAAATGATGTTTTAAGGCTAGTAATAAGGTCATGAGTTGTTGAAATTTCTTGTAGCTCAAAGTTGCAAAAATGACCTAAAATAAGGGTATAAGTTAAATGAATCAAAGATGGAAATTGATACTTTTGATCTACACATCCAAACCAAGGCATGTAATAGGTCATTTTGACTCTAAAAAGCATTTTAAGAACATTGGTTTAGCCACATTTTTGATTTTAGGTCTAACTTGTGGACTTGCTTTGAAAAGTAGTTACTTACATCATAAGTAACATTTGCAAAACTCAAATTCAAGGCATGAGCAAGATCCCTTACAAGCCAAACACTTTCAAAATGTCATGAGGGGAGAAATTGGAAGGAATTGGGATTGTTTTCAAGCTGTTTGCAGAGTTGTGCACACCATGGCATATAAGTGAACTTCTCATGTCATGAGAGATTGGATTTTCTCATTAGAAGGATCTAGAGGGTTCTAGATCACTCATACATGTTCTATATATTGAGTAGAGGTGATCCAAAGCAAAGGTTGGTGTTGATTGAGAGAGAAAACTGAGATTGCACTTTGAGATTTCACATTGCAAATCAAAATTGGTTACAAGGTTAGAGGCCATTTCAGTCCAAGAAATTGATCTCAATAGCTTGCTCAGAGGTTGGTGATCAATTCCAGATCAAATTCAGGGCACTGTGGTGGAAGGATCGTGAAGTAGCCATTGGAGAGTGAAGCTTGCAACTCATAATCGGGTTTGATGATTCAAGAAGATTCAACTCTTTTCTTTGCATACAGAAGATTGATTGTGATTCAGTGAAGGATTCTGCAAGTTCTTGAAGGCTGAGTTGAAGATTCTACCCTTCTGTTCGTTCAAATTTATCAGGTTGGTAACCTTCAATCTCTAGCTTAAATTAGGTAGAATTAAGATGAATTAGGGTGCTAGATGCATTGTAGAACGGTGTAGGAATGATTTCAGACCATTAATTTGAGAATTAGTGACCAATTTAGGATATTACCATTTTTGGTTGAGGATTGGTTCTTGTGAATCTTGAGGTTTCAAAGAGAATAAAGGGCATGAATGAATTCGTGAGGGAATTTGGGACAGGTTTCATTAAGGGATCGTGGCCTATGGTGGACTCTATGTTGAACTAGGGTTGTGGAATGGTGACCGGAGCACCACCGGTGGTGGCCGGAGCTGCGTGCGAGTTGCAGAGGTTTGAATTGGGGAAGATGATCCCAGGACCATTGGATCATGGTTTGACTTGGACCAAAGACTTCATCCAACGACCACGCGTGCGTGAATTTTGTGAAGAGGAATTCTGATTATGAAACGCAGCGTTTCATTAATCAGCTGGTTTTGGGCTTAGTTGAAACTTTGCTACCCGCACCCCACTTCTGGCCCAGTCTTGAATATGAACTGTGAACTATTGCTTTCCACACCGCGCGTTTGTTATTTTATTATCATTTTCTTTAATTTTTTCATTTTATTCATGGTTCTTGATAAATTCATAATAAATTGAAAAATGATCCAATTAATCCCATTCTTTTTGCATTATATTCATGATTGAATCTAGTAATTTTTAGAGAAAAAATATTTTTATTTCATGCATTTTATGATTTTATGGGAATTTTCACATTTTAATTGATATTAAAATAGTTATGTTTAATACTTGATTTTGTGGAATTTTGTGTGATCATGTGGTGATGATTTTGATCCTGATTTTTTGTGAGTAGTTAGCATAGATATGCATGCTCCCTATAGAATTTTCTCACATTTTTGTGATGAACATAGGTGGTAGTTTAGGTTGAAACCTTTAGAAGCTCCCTTTTTAGGGTTTATGGTTGATACCTTTGGATTTAGGACTTAATTTTAGGGCTTAATAGATGATTTAGTCCCTGGTTTTTGTTTGAGGCATTATTAATTGAATTAGGATCCCTTAGGAAATTTTGTAGAAATTTATAAGATAGTTTCCTATTTTTGATTGATTTTAGTTTAGGTGCTAACTTTAGATGATTCTAAGGCACTAACTCAACTAGATTAACATCTTTAGTTCCCTTAGATTAGGGTTGTGCTTTGCTTGTTCCTGGATGATGTTGAAGGCAAGTTGAAGATGCATTGGATTTCTTGAAGAGGCTTGGATTTGAAGATCTTCCCTTCTTGTGGTGTAGTTTTGATCAGGTTAAGATTAGGGTTTTGTAGGTAGAGCTTCTAGATAGTTCTCTTCCTTCATAAACATGGAATATGTTGATCAATTCCATTCTTCCCCATGATGTAAGGTCCCTTGTAAAGGCCTTATCCCTCCTTTGGTAGGATGTGTGGCTCTTTGCAAATTGGTAGAACCTTTGAGGGTCCCTTTCTCTGATGACAGGATGCTCAGTGGTGACCTTTGGTCTTCACTCTACTACCAAGCATCCCAACTTTGCTCTTGATAGATGCATCTTTATCCCTTGCTAGAGGGTGGAGTTCCTTGCTTGAAGAAGATTGAAGGATGAAGTTGACACTTCCATGTGATTGAAGACTACTCTGAGAAGCTGAAGCTTGTAGATGAAGAAGCCAAGTTGATACTAGTAAAGCAAAGAGAGCTGAAGCAAGAAGACCAAGTTGATACTTGTGAAGAAGATCCAATTGAGATTTAGTGAAGAGCTGAGGCTTGAGGAAGAAAGGATAAGTTGACACTTGCATTGAGGCATTGAGAACCTGAAGGAATCAAGTTGTTACTTGTAGTTAGGAGTGAAGCCTAAAGGTGGAAATTGACTGAAGAGCTGAAGCTTGGAGAAGAGAGAACAAGTTGATACTTATGTTTGAAGGGTTGAAACCTTGGAGGAGCAAGTTGATACTTGTCATGAAGGGTGGTTGAAGTCTGAAGACTGGATTGCTGTCAGAAGAGCTGAAGCTTGGAATTGAAAGAGCTGTTGATCTGCTTTCTTTCTTGCCTGTCTTCTTTTCTGTGCTGATGTGCCTTGTTTGATTTACTTGATGCATTAGAATAAGTTCATATCTAGACTGATGTAAGCTAGGAGCATGATTACACTAGAGGTTGAGTTGCTCCCTCTGCTTGTATTGTTACTGTGTGGCTTTGTTTGTGGGTATTCGGTAGAGCCCAGCTCCCTTGCCCATGTGGTTTATTTTGCTTGATGGCATTTTCTTTTATTTCCTCTGTATGATTGCAGTTGCTCATTATTGTTTTGCTTGATAGCATGTCATTTTATTTCCTGTATGACTGCAGTTATTCATATCTGGCTTGAGGTTGAGATGAGCTTGTGGAGGCTGATGCCCCACACACATTTCCTCCCTCACTTGCATTGCATGCATTTTACAGTCGTTAACTGTTTACTGTCCAAGCTGATGCTTTATCTGTTTTTGTTTATCATTGACATGATCCCTTAGGAATCTCACTTCCTTTGATAAGGAAGTGATGATAGAACTTTAGGTTGAAACCTATGCATGATAACTTCTAGGAGTTCCCTGTTTCAAACTTCAACCATAGGATGAATCCTTGGCATGACAACACTAGGACTAGATAGTCTCCCTTTAGTTAAGCCATTCTCTTCTCATCTCAAAACAGCTTAAAATACAGTAATCATGAATGATTTCTTTCGTACGTTACGAGCCTTAAGCTATCTGAGAAAGGATTGTTGGAGAGTTTCTTTCCAACAGTCTGGATGTTTAGTATGGTACCCTTTGGGTGACATGCGACGCATTCACTCTCCGGTCATAGTCTTTAGTGCGATTGAAATTGCAAACACAATAAAAAACAGTTTGTTTCGTAAAAGACAGAAAACAAACTTCAAACCTTTTTGCCCCGTGGGCCCATAATTCAAAGGAAGCTTTTCTGAAGAAAAGAGTGTCGTTAAACTTCAGTTCTACCGCAAACAGGCTTTGTCCCTAACTGCTGGAATTGCCGTTTAACCCTACTCGATAAAACAGATGAATCTGAATCCCCGTAAGCCGTATTATCCCGAACTACGTAAGCTCTGATCTCTCATGCCTGTCGAGAGTACGTAGGCACAATACTGATGTATTGGCGAGCCACCTTCCCCGTAACCCGTAGTAGGGCGAACTACGTTGACTCTGATTTCTCATTCTCTGATGAGAATACGTAGGCATAAAGCGCGACACTTTGCCGAGTCATTTTATTTTATTTTTAAGCCAGCCTTGATAAGTAGATAGATAAACCAACTCGTCCAGTAAACACAACAAGCGTGGATCCCGTCGAGTACGACGGACGTGAGGGGTGCTAATACCTTCCCCTTGCGTAACCGACTCCCGAACCCAGACAACGGTTGCGATGACCTTGTCTTATACCTTTTTTGTCAGGTTTTTCCGATTGTTTCCTTTCCCGCTCCGAGGGATAAATAACGAAAGGTGGCGACTCTTCTGTTTTGCCGACACCTTATTTTCACGGAAGCGACAGCTGGCGACTCTGTTGGGGAATTGATAGTTTCCTGGGATCCAACGTCCCGAATGCGAGTCAGTTTGGGGATCCGACATCCCCTGCGAGAGTCAATCCTAGCGCTTGTATGATTACTTGTTGGGTTGTGTTTATTTATCGCATTTTATTTCCCGCACTTTACTTTCAGTATGATATGATTATCTGTGCTGTTATGGGAGGGGCATTCTGATGAGTGAGAAGCCAGACCCAGGCTTGAGTGAACATAGCATTAGTTGTGGAAATTAGTGGGCGTGTGCTTGCTTGGCAGGCACTAGTGTCTCATGAAATCCACGCTCAGACGAGGTTCTCCCGGTTGACTTCTTTTTCAACCCTTTGGGTTGAGGGGGTTGTTGGTTTGGAGGATTGTTGACTCTGGGGACCGATCATTTGGGATTCAGCCGAGTGAGGCCGCTTCATGAGCTGGTGATGCCACACCTTCTGGGTATCGTATCACCCCTCTTGAATGTCTGTGACGCTGATGACCGCATAGGATGCCGAACTTGTGTCAGTTTAGGTCCATACCTATGAGCAGGGTTGGGTTTGTTGCAGGAAACCTTAACCTTCAGACTACCTGGTTTTCTTGATAGTGAATCAGTTTTGGTTGGGATCAGAGGATCTCATCAGCAGATGTGTATTTGTTCTTGATAGAGCAAGTTTGATTGGGATCAGAGGATCTCATCAGCAGATGTGTGTTCTTGACAGAGCAGATTTATGGTCCTGTATCAGAGGTCCTTATTATCAGATGTATGTTCTTGACAGAGCAGAGTTTTGGTCCTGTATCAGAGGACCTGTATCAGATGTTTGTTCTTGACAGAGCAGATTTATGTGTGTTCTTGACAGAGCAGAGTTCTGGTCCTGTATCAGAGGTCCTTATTATCAGATGTTTGTTCTTGACAGAGCAGAGTTTTGGTCCTGTATCAGAGGTCCTTATTATCAGATGGTTGTTCTTGACAGAGCAGATTTATGGTCCTATGTATGTGTGTTCTTGACAGAGCAGATTTGTGGTCCGATATCGGGGTTTTCTTATTATCAGATATAGTGGTTGTTCTTGACAGAGCAGCATCATGGTTTTGTTGATACAGAATCTCCACAGCATAGTTGCCTTGATCTCCTGCTGCATGATTGCATTTTACATTGCTTTGCATACCCATTTGCATTTCATTAACGTGTGTCTGTGTTGCAGGTACCGTTTCCCCCGATTCAGGATTTCTGGCCTTCTACTGTATTGTTATGGGTTCTCTGAGGAAGACCGTGGCTTACAAGCTCCCTGCCTCTGATGTTGTTCAGCTGATTGGTTTGATTGCTTTAGCAGATGATTCTGTGAGAGATGAGTTCAGGAAGTCTTACGGCAAATTGCTCAGTTTGGTTCGTAAACCTTCTGCGTTTGAGTTGAATGGGTTGCACGCCTTGCTGCAGTTCTACGATCCTCCGTTGAGATGTTTTACTTTCCAGGACTTCGTTCTCGCACCCACACTAGAGGAGTATGTTGATTTGTTAGGTGTGCCTATCAAGAGTAAGATGCCCTTTGTTCATATGGATGTCGAGCCTAATCTGGCTAGTCTAGCTCCTTCACTTCATCTGGATGCCTCTGAGTTGGTATTTTCTAGTTGGAACAAGGTTCCCGGTTTCTCCTTGCAGTTTCTAGTGGGAAAGGCTCAGCAGTGTGCCAAAGACGGATGTTGGGTCGTGTTTAACGCCATTCTCGCCCTGTGGATATATGGCATCATTATGTTCCCCAATATGCCCGACTTTGTGGACCTTGACGCCTTCCACATCTTTGCTTCAGGGAATCCGGTCCCTACCTTGATAGGAGACGTCTACCATTCCATCCACTACAAAAACGAGAACAGGAGGGGTAAGAACGTCTCATGTTGTGTGCCCCTGCTCTATAGGTGGCTTGATAGTCACCTGCCCAAGAGGGGTTCCTTTGCTTCGTCTGCAGCCACGACTGAGTGGTCCGAGCGTTTGATGAGTCTATCTGCAGAGGATATTGCTTGGTTTGACATAGATAGGTTGGGTACCGAGATTATCTTCAGCTGCAGCGGGCTTCCGAACGTGCATTTGATAGGCAGGAAGGGCTGTATAAACTATAATCCGTCTTTGCTGGTCCGACAATTTGCTTATGCTTTGAGAGCTCCGCCGAAGGATGAAGAGGTGCAGGAATCTCTGTACCTCACTGGTGTTCTAGAAAGGGATGTGTTATCTAAGCTTCAGCGCGCTTGGAATGGTATCAGTAAGAGGGGAAAACCATTGCTGGGGAGAAGCAATAGCCAAGCCTACACTCCGTATGTGACTTGGGTCAGAGCCAGAGCAGATGCTATAGGGATGCCGTTTCCTCCTACCAAGCCAGAAAGCCCTCCAGTGATTGAAGATCCTACCACTGTGCCTATTCAGCAGCATAATCAGGTGTTAGCCGAGAGAGATGAGCTGAAGAAGGCAAATGAAGAACTGGAGAAAGAATTGGTTCAACTCAGAAGCGAGAGGAACGAAGCCGTCCATTCCTTCAAGAGGCAAGCAGAGCTGGTGAACCTGCTGGGGACAGATTTGACTAAGCAGATAGCTGAGCGTGAGCGCATGGGTCAAGACTTCAAAGCTGTCAATAATGTACTGGCCACGAAGAAGCTACACTTAGACGAAGCGTATCAGAGGATATCCAAGTTTAACCAGCACTGGAGGGCCTCCCTAGCCAACAGGAAAGAGCGGGAGGATAAGCTGATGCAACAGATCTCCAAGCTGAAAGCCCAGGTAAAGGCTAGTGAGAAGAGGTTTGATGAAGAAACCGCTTGTCGATATGCCACCGAAGGCCAGCTCAACAAAGCTCTTGCTAACCTGAGGGAGCGTAAACTGATGTTTGAATCCAAGAAGCGGAAGTTAGAAGATTGTTTCGGCGAAGGAGCATGGGAAGATTCGATTGAAGGTCTTCAATACACCATTATGCAGAGGGAGTTACTCGTCGAAGGGTTACTCACTCGGCCTGATCATCCAGAAACGAGGAATTTGTTAGAAGAGTTTTGCGCCCGTGGCCGTACTTGACTATATTTGTAATCCCTTTGTGTTGATCATTGTTGGATGCTGACCATCACCAGGATTGTTGGCTGAGGTCATGCTATTGATTCATCTTGTACTCACTGACGTTGTGTACTGCCTTGATGGGCTTTCTTTATATATGAGATGTTATTTCCATGACTGGACTCGGACTTCTTATTATCAGCACTGGCACTCAGGCACTAGGATCGGGGGAAATCTCCCTAACGCACAGACACACGTTTGCATTTGCATGAAGCATTTGCATAACGAGCACTTTGTCGTTTTTCCTAACCCTTTTGTGTTTTATTAGGTTGTTTCAGGTTGTTCCAGGATTGATCAGAGACCCATCCACCGCTATCCGACCAGAGCAAACCAAACCAGAATCATGGAGCAAGTGCAAACTGATGTTCAGGAACTCCGCGAAATAATGGATCGCTTCATGGAGCTCATGCAAGCGGTCGCCAATGGCCAGGATCAGCTCAGAACCTTGGTTCAGCCTCTGATTTCAAGGGTTAATAGTAATGGCGTACTCCATGGTGGGACCGTGCCTACCCCTCCACCAGTTGAAACTCCTCAGAATGGCGTCCCCGTGACCGGGGGGAATGGCAGTGCCAACAGCAATGTGATAGCTAACATGGGGCTCAATGGTAATACGACGGGCGTCGATAATGGGAATTGTGAAGCTAACGTCAATGTTGGGTTGGGCAACGACAATGCGGATATTGGAAATCTGTTTGGGCCTCAGCCGTGGTTAGAAGACCGTCAAGACGATGTGTTCTCTCAGAGAGGTGCTGAAGGGGAGCTGACTGCTGAAGCACGGCTTACGTTCAAGGCACTCGAGGATAAGATGAGAAATATCGAGAACCAGAACACCCTGGGTGTTAATATGTCCAAGTTGGGATTGATTGCTGATTTCAAGGTGCCTCCCAAGTTCAAGGTACCTGACTTTGAAAAGTACAAGGGCACCACTTGCCCTCACGTCCACCTGAGATCGTATTACAAAAAAATGTCCGCTCATTCTGAGGACGAGAAGTTGCTGATGCACTTCTTTCAAGACAGTCTGTCTGGGCCCTCCCTCGAATGGTACATGAGTCTGGAACCTACTAGTGTGCGCACGTGGAAAGAACTTGCTGAAGCATTTGTGCACCACTACCAATATAACAGTGACTTGGCTCCGAACCGAGTCCAACTGCAGAATCTGTCGCAAAGGAACAACGAAGGGTTTAAGGAATACGCCCAGCGGTGGCGTGAATTGGCAGCCAGGGTTCAGCCGCCGATGGTTGAACGCGAGCTTGTGCAAATGTTTGTAGCCACCCTCCCAGGGGTTTATTATGAGAAATTGGTCAGCGGCATGTCCGGAACCTTCTCAGATCTCATTATCACGGGTGAGCACATTGAAAATGGGATCAAACTGGGGAAAATTCAAGGCGATTCATCCTTAGCTGGAGGAGGAGGCAAGAAACCTTATGGTGGCAAAAGACGGGAAGGAGAGACGAGCGCTGTATCCAACGCTCGAAGGAAGGGTAAAGGCCCTCACCAGCAGGTGGCTAGCATAACTATCCCGACCATTCAACAGCCACAGCAGCAGCAGCCGAATCAACAAGGGTACAGAAAGTATCAGAACAGGGCACCTCTGTCGAGCCGTCACCTCGAGACACCGCCCATGTCGTACGCTCAACTATTGCAGACTCTGCTCCAGCTACAGTTGATCCAGAAGAGAACCTTGGCTCCCTTGACAGGGGCACCTCCGCCAGGTTATGACGCGAATGCAACTTGTGAGTTTCACTCAGGGGCACCAGGCCACACAATAGAGAATTGCAAAGCCTTTAAGCACAAGGTGCAGGACATGGTGGACGCTAAGATCATCAATTTCTCAGATAATGTGCCAAGCGTCCCGAAGAACCCTATGCCGAATCACAGGGGAGGTGGAGTAAACGCCATTATTGAAGACGAGAGTTTGGATTTGTTGACTGACGTCAAAGATCTGAAGACGCCGCTTAGCTTCGTTAAGGCTAAGCTGATGAAAAGAGGTTTCTTTCCAGGTTGTGGAGAGCTATGTATGGGCTGTGTGACAAGTCCTGATGGATGTGAACAGTTGATAGAGGGGATTCAAAGCCTGATGACTGAGGGAATCCTGCAGTTTAGCCGGAGGGCCGAATGCGGATCGGGAGAGGTAATGCTGAAGCAAGGTGATGAGGTTGCCACCATCACCATCCCTCGCCAGACAATAACTATTTCTGCACCAAGGCCGCCCACAATTACTATCACCAAAGCTGGGCCGATACCCTTCGAAAGCACCAACGCTGTCCCGTGGCACTATGGGGCAGAGGTCTACTGCAACAGACAGAAGTTGGAACTAGAACCGTTTGGGTCGTCTATGGAAAACCTAGCGGGCGTTAGCGGAATTACTCGCAACGGAAGAATATTTGCACCGCCTGAGGTCGTAACGGATAAAGCGGACAGAGCTTATGCAACTGATAAAGGGAAGAGTAAAGTCGTTGAAGAGACCCCTCGTGGGGTAGAAAAAGACTTACTTGTTAAAGACGCCGAGGAATTTATGAGGTTGATTAAAAAGAGTGACTACAAGATCGTGGATCATCTCCATCAGACACCCTCGAAGATTTCCATCCTGAATCTGTTGCTGTGTTCTGAGGCACACCGCAACGCGCTGCTGAAGGTGTTGAACGCCGCATATGTACCGCAGGAAATATCGGTAAACCAGTTAGAGGAGGTCGTAGCCCACGTGAATGCTGGAAACGGGTTAGGGTTCACTGACCTAGAGCTGACGCCGAAGGGGAGGAACCACAATAGCGCTCTGCACATCTCGATAGAGTGTAGGGGAACGATTATGTCTCACGTGTTGGTAGACACAGGTTCGTCACTCAATGTTCTTCCGAAGAAGGCATTAATGAAGTTAGATACTCGCGGAGTGATTTGCACACCCAGTGATCTGGTTGTGAAAGCGTTCGATGGAACCAAACGCCATGTTTTCGGGGAGGTGACTTTGCCAATCCAAGTTGGTCCAGAAACGTTCGACGCGGTCTTTTACATTATGGACATCATGCCTGCCTACAGCTGTCTCTTGGGCCGGCCATGGATCCATTATGCGGGTGCCGTGACCTCCACGTTGCACCAGAAGCTCAAGTACGCTGTCGGAGGTAGCATCGTGACCGTGTAAGGCGAGGAAGACATAATGGTGAGCCATTTGTCGTCCTTCAAGTATGTTGAGATGGATGGGGAAATCCACGAAACCCTATGCCAAGCGTTCGAAGCTGTTAAAGTCAAGGACGTAACTCCTGCAGTCACTGAGAAGCCAGAGATGACTCTCTCTTCCTTCAAGGAAGCCCGGGCCGTTGTCCAAGCCGGATCTACCCCAGGCTGGGGGCGAATTCTAGAGATACCTAACAAGCAAGACAAGTTTGGGTTGGGATATTCCCCTGCGGCTGAAGCCTCCTCTTTTAGCAGTGCGTCGCGAGGTAAAGGACCGATCCAGTTTACCAGTGGCGGGGTGGTATTTGAAAGTGTCAACGCAGTGTCTAAAGACAGCCGAGATAGCGACTGTGACCTAGACTCTTGGATTCAGCCAAGCAAGCCAGGCGAGAGCCTCAACAACTGGTCCATCAAGGATATAATCCAAATGACAAGTGGAGAGTAATGATTTACTTTTTCCGATCATTGTACAACCCTATGTCCTACCCAGGGCATAGTGGTTTTATTGTCAGGGCCTCGTTTGATTGTGTACATGCATTTTATCAATAAATCAAAAGGCGTTTTCTTCGTATTCAAATATTGTGATCTCTGTTATTCCTGTTTTATATTTGTTTTGAAAAACAATAAAATGGCAATGGGGTTTATGCTAACCTGCATATCCTTGTTTTAAGCTTAACTCTTGTTATTGCAGGATCCACGTAACAGATGACATCGACTCTGGACCTTCTACGACTCACTTCGACTTCGATTGCCCGATCTATCAAGCCGAAGAAGAGATTGATGAAGACGAAGACCTTCCCGAAGAGTTGGCCCGCTTGTTGAAACAAGAAGAGAAAGTTATTCTGCCTCATGAGGAAGAGATTGAGATCGTGAATCTGGGTTCTGAAGAACTAGTCAGGAACGTCAGGATAGGGGCTGCATTGCAGAGTGATGTCAAGCAGAGATTGGTCGAGATGCTAAAAGAGTATAGTGACGTCTTTGCTTGGTCATACGAAGATATGCCCGGACTTGATACTGACATCGTGGTCCATCACTTGCCGCTGCGAGAAGATTGTCCTCCCGTTAAGCAGAAGCTTAGAAGGACGCGACCAGATATGGCCGTTAAGATCAAAGAAGAAGTGCAGAAATAGCTTGATGCTGGCTTCTTAGCGGTCACTACTTACCCTCTATGGGTCGCCAACATAGTGCCTGTACCGAAGAAGGACGGTAAGGTACGAATGTGCGTCGATTATCGGGATTTGAATAGGAAGAGCCCTAAAGATGATTTCCCGCTCCCTCATATTGACGTGTTGGTCGACAATACAGCTCAGTTCTCCGTATTTTCGTTCATGGATGGCTTCTCCGGTTACAATCAGATCAAGATGGCGCCGGAGGACATGGAGAAAACTACGTTTATCACTCCTTGGGGAACGTTTTGCTACAAGGTAATGCCTTTCGGTCTGAAGAACGCAGGGGTCACTTACCAACGAGCTATGGTTACTTTGTTCCATGATATGATTCATCATGAGATTGAAGTCTATGTTGATGACATGATTGCGAAGTCCCAAACAGAGGAGGGACATCTGATCAATTTGCTGAAGCTTTTTGAGAGGCTTAGGAAGTTCAGGTTGAGGCTGAATCCTAACAAGTGTACTTTCGGAGTACGATCCGGAAAACTACTGGGGTTTATCGTGAGCGAAAGAGGCATCGAGGTTGATCCTGCGAAGATTAAAGCGATACAAGAGATGCCAGCGCCAAAAACAGAAAAAGAAGTTCATGGTTTCCTGGGCAGAATAAACTACATTGCAAGGTTCATTTCTCAGCTCACGGCCACATGTGAACCGATGTTCAGACTACTGAAGAAAGATCAGGAGATTATCTGGAACGAGGATTGCCAGAAGGCATTTGATAAGATAAAACAGTATCTGCAGGAACCTCCGATCTTGATACCTCTAGTGGCCGGACGACCCTTAATCATGTACTTGACAGTTCTTGAGAATAGTATGGGGTGTGTTCTCGGTCAGCACGACGAGACGGGCAGAAAGGAGCATGCCATTTACTACTTGAGCAAAAAGTTCACAGATTGTGAATCTCGTTACTCGATGCTGGAGAAAACGTGTTGTGCACTAGCCTGGGCTGCCAAACGTTTACGACAATACATGCTCAATCACACAACCATGCTAATTTCGAAGATGGATCCGATCAAGTACGTCTTCGAGAAGCAAGCGCTTTCGGGCAGGATTTCCAGATGGCAAATGATGTTGACGGAATATGACATTCAGTACGTTTCCCAGAAGGCCATCAAGGGTAGCGTATTGTCTGAGTACCTTGCCGAACAGCCGATCGAAGATTATCAGCCGATGAAATTTGAATTCCCTGATGAGGATATCATGTTTCTCAAAGCGAAGGATTGCGATGAACCATTGCCCGACGAGGGTCCAGACAGGAAATCCCAGTGGAAATTGATATTTGACGGGGCGGTTAATTCTTACGGAAGTGGTATTGGGGCAATCATCACGACTCCCCACGGATCCCACATCCCGTTCACTGCGAGACTGACATTTCCGGTCACCAATAACGAGGCGGAGTACGAAGCATGCATCATGGGTCTAGAAGAGGCAATTGATTTGAGAATCAAGAACCTAGATGTATATGGTGACTCAGCACTTGTGATTAACCAGATTAAAGGGGAGTGGGAGACTCGTCAATCGAATTTGGTGTCGTACATGAATTATGCCAGAAGGCTGCTTCCGTTCTTTGATCGAGTGGAACTCCATCATGTGCCCAGGGCTGAAAATCAGATGGCTGATGCCTTAGCCACGTTGGCTTCGATGTATAAAGTCAATTTTTGGAATGAAGCTCCAATAATTGTCCTTTCTCGTCTTGATAGACCTGCATTCGTCTTTGCAATCGAGGAAGCCTCCGATGGCAAGCCATGGTTCCATGATATCCAGACTTTCCTTATGACTAAGGAGTATCCTGCGGGAGCGTCAACCCAGGATAAGAAGACTCTGAGGAGGCTGTCTGGAAATTTTTATCTCAATCCAGATGGAGTTTTATATAAAAGAAACCACGATCTCGTGCTACTCAGATGTGTAGATGAGAAAGAAGCGAGTATGCTCATGAAAGAAGTCCATGAAGGCACATTTGGTACGCACGCCGGCGGGCATGCTATGACGAGAAAGATCCTGAGAGCAGGATACTACTGGCTGACGATGGAGTCAGATTGCTTTAAATTCGCGAAGAGATGTCATAAATGCCAGATTTATGCTGATAAAGTTCATGTGCCGCCGTGCCCGTTGAATGTCATGTCCTCCCCGTGGCCGTTCTCCATGTGGGGCATCGACATGATAGGCAAGATCGAGCCCACTACATCTAACGGTCATCGCTTCATTCTAGTAGCTATCGACTACTTCACCAAGTGGGTGGAGGCAGCCTCGTACGCTAATGTGACCAAGCAAGTGGTGGCTAAATTCATAAAGAGGGACATCATCTGTCGTTACGGAATTCCCGAGCGGACCATTACTGATAATGGTTCGAATCTGAATAACAAGATGATGAAGGAGCTGTGCCAGAGTTTGAAGATTGAACACCACAACTCATCTCCTTACCGGCCGAAGATGAATGGCGCCATTGAAGCGGCCAATAAGAACATAAAGAAGATTGTTCAGAAGATGGTTGTGACCTACAAGGACTGGCACGAGATGCTGCCATTTGCACTGCACGGTTATCGTACGACGGTACGTACGTCAATTGGGGCAACTCCTTTCTCTTTAGTGTACGGTATGGAAACTGTCCTACCGTTAGAAGTGGAGATCCCTTCTTTGTGAGTTTTGGTTGATGTGAAACTCGACGAGGCAGAATGGATTAAGAACCGACTAAACCAACTCAGCCTGATGGACGAGAAGAGGTTGGCATCGATTGCGCATGGTCGTTTATACCAAAGCCGAATGAAGAAAGCTTATGATAAGAAGGTGCGTCCTAGAAGCTTTCAGACGGGTGATCTCGTCCTGAAGAAGATTCTTCCTCCACACTCCGATCATCGGGGCAAGTGGACTCCTAATTACGAAGGTCCGTACGTCGTCAGCAAGGTCTTCTCGGGAGGAGCCTTGTTTTTATCCACGATGGATGGTGAAGATTTTGCATCCCCGGTGAACGCGGACGCAGTTAAAAAATACTTTGCTTAAAAAATGACCCGCTGGAAAGAAAAAGAAGATCCAGGCAAAAAGGGGCATCCCGGCGAACCATAAAAAAGGGAAAAGGTTCGGGCAAAAATTAGGGATATAAATTGAAAAAAATGTACACCCGCAAAGTCGAAAATCTGGAAGGGCGACTTTGGCAAAAAAGGGTATCCCGGTGAATCGAAAACCCGGAAGGGCGATTCAGGCAAAAGTTAGGGATTTGAAAAAGAAAATGATTGCGTTCCGCGTATGGACTTTCATTGTTTAGTGGTTCAGAAGACCTGAGGGCCATTTATCTGAATCAATCTCTTCTGAAGCTAAAGCGTCGGAGAAGTATCGAAGTCGAGTGGGTCATAGAGGGATCAACTCATGGTGTTCGTCTACGCCACGTTGCCGACATGTGTATATACTGATGTATATTTATGTTTTATTCTTGCACAGCTTCCTCATTCCAGGGGCTTGCATCTGTTGTAAAACATTTTTACCCATTCAGGGGTTCGTTATCAATAAAATGTATATTATTCAGCAATTCTGTTTGTCTGTTTAGCATTTATCTGTTTTGTTTGCAAAAAAGAACGCCAATGTTTTTGTTAAAATGCGCATACATAAACTCACTGGCCTAGGCCACTGATTGTTGAAACAATGAATTACTCGAACATTGTCACAAGATGATAACCTTGATAGGTCCCTTTGAGAAGGGTATCTTGTCTGTTTGTTTGTGTTGTTGCAGGTGTAGCATGTACCAGGTAGTACACCGTATGCGTCCCCAAGCAGGATGATTCCTTCTTCTCCAGCAAAGTTCAGCAGCCTCTCCCCGCAGAGTCTGAACATGAGATCATAGGCATTGATATGTCTCCCCAGGCAGAGAAGATTCTCTCCCCAATCAGATGCATCCCGAAGGATCGTCATCTCCCCAGCTGAGTCACATATTGAAGTGTGCAGCAACTGATAGTTCCAGACTGAAGTCTTCAGCAGAATTGAAATTCCCCGCAGAGTCGTACTCTCCCCTGTAAGCAGGACGATTCCTTCTTCCCCAGCCGAGTTTGCAGATCCCCAAGAGAGCCGAGTCCTTGAAAAGCCGTTCGGGCCATGATTGGTTTTCCCCAGTAGAGTGTTGAATAGCTGATGCTGTATTTCCCCGCCGGAGTCGTTATCTCCAGGAAAGGTTGGCTGCGAATGCCGTGCAGTTTGTTTCTGCGATTGACATCGCTTTCCTCAGCATGTCCAGGTTCTCGTAGAGCTTCGTTCCCCTGCAGCAGTCGACTGAAGTTCGTTTCCCCAGGCGGAGTCCAATTGAGATTGGTGTAGCTTTTTCTCCTTGGCAGGATGATTCCTTCCTACACCAGAGTGGTTCTTTCTCCTTGACAGGAGGATCCTCCCTTCAGCATTTATTTTGCTGATGGGATCGTAGCATTTTGCATGATTGTATAGCATTTACCCTAAATGCGTAGCATTTCCACCGTGTGGAGCATTGCACCATTGTCAAAGCATATGCATATGAAGCATGAGCTAGGTCATTACCGTTCTTGTTTTGCAGGTGTTCCTCCGCAGAATGGCTGGATCAAGATGATTCTTGAATTCTCCCCAGCAAAGTCGTCTGCCCAAGATGATTCTTGAATTCTCCAGCGAAGGTGATGGCTTAAGGCGATTCTTAAAATCCCCAGTGAAGTCGCCAGGGTTGGTTGCTCAAGTTGGTGCTTAGAGTCCCCGGCAGAGTGAGTGCTCGGGATGATGCCCGAAATCTCCCACAGAGTTATTGGTTCAGGATGATTCTTGAAGTCCTCGCGGAGTTATTTGTTCAAGATGATTCTTGATTTCCTCAGCAGAGATGATTCACCCAGAATGATTTATGGACCCCGAAGCAGAGTTACTTGATAGTTCTCCAGAATCCCCCAGCGGAGATGTGTCATCCCCAGCAGGTTCCTGAACAGCGAAGTTGAAACTTCCCCTAAAGACTTGATGATTGAAGTCCAACCGTATTAACGAAGCAGTTCTCCCAGCTGATGCGGAGTGCCTGACGGCAGAAGTTGGGATATCCCTAATTGGTTCATGATTGACTGAGAATTCTATTCTCGACTTGGTGATGAAGTCCGGCTGATGCCCGAAAATTTCTTTGAATGCCCGATGGCATGATTAACTTGATTGTTGATCTGATAAGTCCCGAGGAATCCTGATGCCTGACGGCATGATCGACCATGTATCACCGGTTACCATGTGACCAATTCCCCAGCTAGTTGCCGTGCAGCTAATATTTCAGTTTTCGAAGATTTGTTCCCATCAGAGTACCGTGTGCTTGTGCAGTTGGCAAATTTTCGGGTTTATTGGTATTCAACTGTCTCGTACCTTGATTGGTTGAGAGCCATTCGCTTCTCACCCAGTCAGGTTCAAGCCGCTTGAATAGGGGCAGCTGTTGCACCCCAAAATTTGCCCAACTCTTCTTTACCTAGCTTATGTTTCATTTCATTCACATTAGCATTATCATTTGCATTTCATTGACATGTGTGCAGGAGATCAAGAGGTATGATTACTAATCAAGGGCTACACAAGACTTTGAAGTTAGATAAGAAGGTTATTCAGATGTTCAAGGGTTGATATCCTTATCAGAGAAGTTAAAAGAGCCTCAGAGAGAGTGGTTGAAACCAAGAGGGCGTGTCTCCTAACTTGAGAGTTGTGGGAAGACCATCAGATGATTCTGAAGCCATGAGGTTAGACTTGAGGTCTTGAGAGAGCTCATGGGAAGTTTTGGAAATCACTTTGAGGCCTAGACAGGTCATTGTGCAAGATTAAGGAGGCTCAGCCATGAGTGGTGCACCTAGGGTTTGACTGGGTCAACCCTAGGTCAACTGATGATTTGAACAAGGTTGAGACCTAATCCAAGAGCCATGTGATCATGGATTGATGCATTGAGATACTATAAGGATGATTCCAAGGTCAACTCACCATGATTGGAGAGTTTGAGAAGTTTCAAGCTAGGGTTTCTAAGGCTTGACAGTGTAAAATCCCCTAGTTTGACCCCTATCTTCAAGGCAGTTTAGCTCAAGATGTGATTGTCATCTCATATTTCCCCCAACATGAATGTTGTAGATCTTGATCTTAGCTTTAATTTGAGTACTAGAAGTCCTTGATAGGATTTATAGAACTCAAGTTATGACTTTGACAAGTTACAGGTCATCTGAGGTATATGAATTTGGGGGCTTGAAAGTTACCCAGCTTGCATCAAACTTTTGCCCAAGAAGAATGATTCCTATGAACTCTTGGTCAACATGAATGTTGTTCCTTATCTTCTTAGAGTTCTAGAGAGTACTAGAAGTCCTTGATAGGATTTGTAGAACTCAAGTTATGGCTTTGACAAGTCAAGGGCATTTTGGTCATTTGGAGATTACAGGTCATTTCAACCATAAGGCCATAACTCCCATTTCCAAGCTTCAAATGGGAAAATGTTCAACATCAAACTTGTTCAAAATGATGTTTTAAGGCTATTAAAGAGGTCATGAGTTATTGAAATTGCTTGTAGATCAAAGTTGCAAAAATGACCTAAAATAAGGGTATAAGTTAAATGAATCAAAGATGGAAATTGATACTTTTGATTTACACATCCAAACCAAGGCATGTAATAGGTCATTTTGACTCTAAAAAGCATTTTAAGAACATTGGTTTAGCCATATTTTTGATTTGAGGTCTAATTTGTGGACTTGCTTTGAAAAGTAGTTACTTACATCATAAGTAACATTTGCAAAACTCAAATTCAAGGCATGAGCAAGATCCCTTACAAGCCAAACACTTTCAAAATGTCATGAGGGGAGAAATTGGAAGGAATTGGGATTGTTTTCAAGCTGTTTGCAGAGTTGTGTACACTATGGCATATAAGTGAACTTCTCATGTCATGAGAGATTGGATTTTCTCATTAGAAGGATCTAGAGGGTTCTAGATCACTCATACATGTTCTATATATTGAGTAGAGGTGATCCAAAGCAAAGGTTGGTGTTGATTGAGAGAGAAAACTGAGATTGCACTTTGAGATTTCACATTGCAAACCAAAATCGGTTACAAGGTTAGAGGCCATTTCAGTCCAAGAAATTGATCTCAATAGCTTGCTCAGAGGTTGGTGATCAATTCCAGATCAAATTCAGGGCACTGTGGTGGAAGGATCGTGAAGTAGCCATTGGAGAGTGAAGCTTGCAACTCATAATCGGGTTTGATGATTCAAGAAGATTCAACTCTTTTCTTTGCATACAGAAGATTGATTGTGATTCAGTGAAGGATTCTGCAAGTTCTTGAAGGCTGAGTTGAAGATTCTACCCTTCTGTTCGTTCAAATTTATCAGGTTGGTAACCTTCAATCTCTAACTTAAATTAGGTAGAATTAAGATGAATTAGGGTGCTAGATGCATTGTAGAACGGTGTAGGAATGATTTCAGACCATTAATTTGAGAATTAGTGACCAATTTAGGATATTAACATTTTTGGTTGAGGATTGGTTCTTGTGAATCTTGAGGTTTCAGAGAGAATAAAGGGCATGAATGAATTCGTGAGGGAATTTGGGACAGGTTTCATTAAGGGATCGTGGCCTATGGTGGACTCTATGTTGAACTAGGGTTGTGGAATGGTGACCGGAGCACCACCGGTGGTGGCCGGAGCTGCGTGCGAGTTGCAGAGGTTTGAGTTGGGGAAGATGATCCCAGGACCATTGGATCATGGTTTGACTTGGACCAAAGACTTCATCCAACGACCACGCGTGCGTGAATTTTGTGAAGAGGAATTCTGATTATGAAACGCAACGTTTCATTAATCAGCTGGTTTTGGGCTTAGTTGAAACTTTGCTACCCGCACCCCACTTCTGGCCCAGTCTTGAATATGAACTGTGAACTATTGCTTTCCACACCGCGCGTTTGTTATTTTATTATCATTTTCTTTAATTTTTTCATTTTATTCATGGTTCTTGATAAATTCATAATAAATTGAAAAATGATCCAATTAATCCCATTCTTTTTGCATTATATTCATGATTGAATCTAGTATTATTTAGAGAAAAGATATTTTTATTTCATGCATTTTCTGATTTTATGGGAATTTTCACATTTTAATTGATATTAAAATAGTTATGTTTAATACTTGATTTTGTGGAATTTTGTGTGATCATGTGGTGATGATTTTGATCCTGATTTTTTGTGAGTAGTTAGAATAGATATGCATGCTCCCTATAGAATTTTCTCACATTTTTGTGATGAACATAGGTGGTAGTTTAGGTTGAAACCTTTAGAAGCTCCCTTTTTAGGGTTTATGGTTGATACCTTTGGATTTAGGACTTAATTTTAGGGCTTAATAGATGATTTAGTACCTGGTTTTTGTATGAGGCATTCTTAATTGAATTAGGATCCCTTAGGAATTTTTGTAGAAATTTATAAGATAGTTTCCTATTTGTGATTGATTTTAGTTTAGGTGCTAACTTTAGATGATTCTAAGGCACTAACTCAACTAGATTAACATCTTTAGTTCCCTTAGATTAGGGTTGTGCTTTGCTTGTTCCTGGATGATGTTGAAGGCAAGTTGAAGATGCATTGGATTGCTTGAAGAGGCTTGGATTTGAAGATCTTACCTTCTTGTGGTGTAGTTTTGATCAGGTTAAGATTAAGGTTTTGTAGGCAGAGCTTCTAGATAGTTCTCTTTCTTCATAAACATGGAATATGTTGATCAATTCCATTATTCCCCATGATGTAAGGTCCCTTATAAAGGCCTCATCCCTCCTTTGGTAGGATGTGTGGCTCTTTGCAAATTGGTAGAACCTTTGAGGGTCCCTTTCTCTGATGACAGGATGCTCAGTGGTGACCTTTGGTCTTCACTCTGCTACCAAGCATCCCAACTTTGCTCTTGATAGATGCATCTTTCTCCCTTGCTAGAGGGTGGAGTTCCTTGCTTGAAGAAGATTGAAGGATGAAGTTGACACTTCCATGTGATTGAAGACTACTCTGAGAAGCTGAAGCTTATAGATGAAGAAGCCAAGTTGATACTGGTAAAGCAAAGAGAGCTGAAGCAAGAAGACCAAGTTGATACTTGTGAAGAAGATCCAATTGAGATTGAGTGAAGAGCTGAGGCTTGAGGAAGAAAGGATAAGTTGAAACTTGCATTGAGGCATTGAGAACCTGAAGGAATCAAGTTGTTACTTGTAGTTAGGAGTGAAGCCTGAAGGTGGAAATTGACTGAAGAGCTGAAGCTTGGAGAAGAGAGAACAAGTTGATACTTATGTTTGAAGGGTTGAAACCTCGGTGAAGCTTGGAATTGAAAGAGCTGTTGATCTGCTTTCTTTCTTGCCTGTCTTCTTTTCTGTGCTGATGTGCCTTGTTTGATTTGCTTGATGCATTAGAATAAGTTCATATCTAGACTGATGTAAGCTAGGAGCATGATTGCACTAGAGGTTGAGTTGCTCCCTCTGCTTGTATTGTTACTGTGTGGCTTTGCTTGCGGGTATTCAGTAGAGCCCAGCTCCCTTGCCCATGTGGTTTATTTTGCTTGATGGCATTTTCTTTTATTTCCTCTGTATGATTATAGTTGCTCATTATTGTTTTGCTTGATAGCATGTCATTTTATTTCTTGTATGACTGCAGTTATTCATATCTGGCTTGAGGTTGAGACGAGCTTGTGGAGGCTGATGCCCCACACACATTTCCTCCCTCACTTGCATTGCATGCATTTTACAGTCGTTAACTGTTTACTGTCCAAGCTGATGCTTTATCTGTTTCTGTTTATCATTGACATGATCCCTTAGGAATCTCACTTCCTTTGATAAGGAAGTGATGATAGAACTTTAGGTTGAAACCTATGCATGATAACTTCTAGGAGTTCCCTATTTCAAACTTCAACCATAGGATGAATCCTTGGCATGACAACACTAGGACTTGATAGTCTCCCTTTAGTTGAGCCCTTCTCTTCTCATCTCAAAACAACTTAAAATACAGTAATCATGAATGATTTCTTTCGTACGTTACGAGCCTTAAGCTATCTGAGAAAGGATTGTTGGAGAGTTTCTTTCCAACAGTATGGATGTTTAGTATGGTACCCTTTGGGTGACATGCGACGCATTCACTCTCAGGTCATAGTCTTTAGTGCGATTGAAATTGAAAACACAATAAAAAACAGTTCTTTCGTAAAAGGCAGAAAACAAACTTCAAACCTTTTTGCCCCGTGGGCCCATAATTCAAAGGAAGCTTTTCTGAAGAAAAGAGTGTCGTTAAACTTCAGTTCTACCGCAAACAGGCTTTGTCCCTAACTGCTGGAATTGCCGTTTAACCCTACTCGATAAAACAGATGAATCTGAATCCTCGTAAGCCGTATTATCCCGAACTACGTAAGCTCTGATCTCTCATGCCTGTTGAGAGTACGTAGGCACAATACTGATGTATTGGCGAGCCACCTTCCCCGTAACCCGTAGTAGGGCGAACTACGTTGACTCTGATTTCTCATTCTCTGATGAGAATACGTAGGCATAAAGTGCGACGCTTTGCCGAGTCATTTTATTTTCTTTTTAAGCCAGCCTTGATAGGTAGATAGATAAACCAACTCGTCCAGTAAACACAACAAGCGTGGATCCCGTCGAGTACGACGGACGTGAGGGGTGTTAATACCTTCCCCTTGCGTAACCGACTCCCGAACCCAGACAACGGTTGCGATGACCTTGTCTTATACCTTTTTCGTCAGGTTTTTCCGATCGTTTCCTTTCCTGCTCCGAGGGATAAATAACGAAAGGTGGCAACTCTTCTGTTTTGCCAGCACCTTATTTTCGCGGAAGCGACGGATAGCATGCTCCTTTCTACCTGTTTCGTCATGCTGTCCCAACACGCATCCCATGGATCCTTCCAGAACGGTCTAGTACATGATGAGAGGTCTTCCTGGGACGGGAGGCATCAGAATCGGTGGCTCTTGCAGATATTCTTTTATTTTCTCAAATGCTTTTTGGCAATTGTTATTCCACACGATTGCTTGATCTTTGCGAAGCAGCTTGAATATTGGCTCACAGGTGGCTGTTAGGTGAGATATGAATCTGGCAATGTAGTTTAATCTCCCTAAGAAACCTCGAACCTCCTTCTCGGTTCTTGGAGCTGGCATATCTTGGATAGCTTTTACTTTGTCAGGATCGACTTCAATCCCTTTTTGGCTCACGATAAAACCTAGCAATTTACCAGATCTTACCCCAAAGGTACATTTGTTCGGATTGAGCCTTAGCCTGAACTTTCTTAGCCTAGCAAACAACTTTTCCAAGTGGATGAGATATTCCTCTTCAGTTTGGGATTTTGCGATCATATCGTCTACATAGCATTCAATCTCTTTATGTATCATGTCATGAAAGAGAGTCACCATTGCTCGTTGATATGTCGCGCCAGCATTCTTCAGACCAAATGGCATAACCTTATAGTAGAAGGTTCCCTAAGGGGTAATGAAGGTAGTCTTCTCCATATCTTCTGGAGCCATTTTGATTTGGTTATATCCGGAGAAACCATCCATGAAAGAGAAGACAGAGAATTGGGCCGTATTATCCACTAACACATCAATATGTGGCAGTGGAAAATCATCTTTTGGGCTGGCTCTATTTAGGTCTTTGTAGTCAACGCACATCCGCACCTTACCTCCTTTTTTAGGCACAGGTACAATGTTGGCGACCCATTTAGGGTATTTTGATACTGCCAAGAATCCGGCATCAAGCTGCTTTTGTACTTCCTCCTTAATCTTCAGGGCCATGTCAGGTCGAGTTCGTCTCA
Source organism: Lathyrus sativus (assembly GCA_963859935.3). Taxonomy (NCBI): domain Eukaryota; kingdom Viridiplantae; phylum Streptophyta; class Magnoliopsida; order Fabales; family Fabaceae; genus Lathyrus; species Lathyrus sativus. The sequence continues at coordinate 637,728,148 of OZ012739.1, forward strand.
TCTTCTGCTTTACTGGCGGGCAATCTTCCTTGAGCGGCAATTTGTGCACCATGATGTCTGAATCCAATCCGGGCATGTCTTGGTATGACCAGGCAAACACATCTGCATACACGCGTAGGAGCTCGATCAGTCTTCTCTTCACACCTTCTTCTAGGGCAGCGCCTACCTTGACCTCTTTCCTGTCCTCTTCGGTTCCAAGATTGACAACTTCCAATGACTCTTGATGCGGCTGGATGATCTTTGATTCCTGCTTCAATAGTCTGGCTAACTCCTCGGGGAGTTCACAATCTTCTTCATAATCCTCGTCGGCATGGTAGATTGGATTATCAAAGTCATATGGAACCGTAGCGGTATCGTTATCAATGGAATCTGGGGTGGATCTGCATGATTGGTGATTTTATGCTTTATTTTCAAGAGATGGAAAAGAAACATGCAGGAAAACATTGCCATTTATTTATGCAAAAATAAAAAAAAGAAAGACAGGGAACACAATTGAATGCAAAGAGGTTCATTTCATTCATGATAAACATTATTTGAAAACATGGGGGCCCTACAAAATAATCCTTATGCCTTGGGCAGAGCATAGGATTTGAAAGCAGAACAAGGAAAAATTACTCTTCAACAAGGGTGATCTCCGGTATTTCTGTAACAGTCCAATTGTTGAGTTGTTGATTTGGTGCCTTTGGGTACACCATGCAGACTTCCTTTAATGCATCATCTTCAGCTTCCACAACGGCCACCTGATCATCCTCCATATGTCCACCACTAACAAAGGCAAGTGGAGAAATGAACCTTTTGCCCTCGTCAATGGTTGTCTTCTGCTGATCTTTGTGATTGCCTGGGTAACCCAAACCAGTTCTGTTTTTGTTGATGGGTAGCTCCAACACTCTTCCCCAACCTTCGGGGTGACCGGCCTCAATTACGGTCCTTGCGTCCTTCCAAGTAATCATGAGGGGTCCTGCCCTTTCTGATTTCTTTTCCTCCTTCTTAGCAGGGATCATTTCTACACTTATCACATCAAACGCTTGAAAAGGGGTCTCATGAACTTCCCCTCCCACTTCAATATAACGGAATGAAGACAGATGGCTTACTAGCATGTCCTCCTCTCCCTCGATGACGACAAGTTGGTTATTGACCATGAACTTTAGCCTTTGGTGAAGAGTGGACGTTACAGCACCAGCCGCATGAATCCATGGACGACCTAGTAGGCAACTGTACGCCGGGTAGATATCCATCACATAAAACGTGATAATGAAAGTGTGAGGTCGTATTTTGATGGGGAGATCAACTTCCCCTATCACGGTCCTTCTTGCCCCATCGAAATCTTTCACTATCACTGAACTCGGTTTCATCATTAATCCTTCAATGGTCAGCTTGGCCAATGAATTCTTTGGTAAAACATTTAAGGATGACCCAGTATCTACCAATACTCTCGACAACACAACATCAACACATTCAATGGAGATGTGCAAAGCCTTATTATGGTTCTTCCCCTCGGGGGGCAACTCTCCCTCATTAAAGCTCAGAATATGTGCGGAGGCAATGTTCGATACCACTCCTTCAAATTGTACAACGGATATTTCTTGAGGAACATGAGCAGTCTTCAAGAACTTGATCAATGACTCCTGATGGGCAGGAGAGCACATTAGCAATGACAACATGGAAATATTTGAAGGTGTTTGGTTGAGTTGGTCCACCATCTTATAATCGCTTTTTCGAATGATTCGTAAGAATTCTTCGACATCTTCATTGGAGCTCCTTTTTTGAGTAGAAGTCTGCCCCTGCTCAATCATTGGATGCTTTTCACTTGTACCGTTTGGTGGTGGTACGGGCGCAAAAATCCTCCCACTTCTGGTTATTCCACCGGTCCCAACCATGTTCTCTACAGAATTATCAACTTTCACAGCATCCTCTTCCACCTTCTGCCCATTAATGTAAACAGTTGGCTCATATTTCCAAGGGGAAGCCTTGGTGCTCTCGAAAGGGAAAGGAGCAGGTGTAGATATCACTAATGGAGCAAGTGAAGGTGGAGACAATGGAATCTCTACTTGGTCATATGGTATTTGCAATGGTTCACGAACTTGATTGTATGGGGTCTGAACAGAATGCCAATCATAATCACATGGGATTTCCAAGGGCGCACGAGGCTAGTCACATGGAATTGTCAGCGGTGTAACATCATACGGGATTTTAGTGGAATTTGGGTAGGATACCAATCTTCATCGTACGGAATTGTCAAAGGTACACGGTTTTGACCATACAAATTGTTCAACAGTTCTTCATCATAAGCAAACTCCATTGGATCATAGGGAATATCAAAAGTGGCCACTTCTTCAGCACTAGACATCTGTTCTATCAATATGACACCTTGATCTAACAAATTTTGGATGCCCATCTTCAATTCGTGACAGTTTTGGGGATCTTTCAAACAGTGTTGGCAATCCTTGGTACATCCTGTGACAATATTTTTCATTAGCAATTGTTCTTTAACAACAGCAAAAGGGGTCTTTATTTTATCAACTTCTGATACCAACTTCTTTCCTTTAGATTCTTCAACCATGTTTGTGGCATGGTGCGGCATTGGATTTTTAGTCACGTTGGGAGTGTTCTTGGTGAAATTGATGGCTTTTGAATCAATGAGATCTTGTACCACGTATTTTAAAGTTTTGCAGTTTTTAATGTTATGTCCAGGAGCTCCAGAATGGAATTCGCAACGGGCATTTGCATCATAGCCGGGAGGTAGAACAGCTGGAGGAGCCATCATTTCTCTTAACTGCACCAATGAACCCCTAAGCAAGAGCGGAAGCAACCTAGTGTATGTTGTCGGAATAGGATCAAATTTTTTTCTCAGGTCTCCTTTGTCTTGGCGGACCTTGATAATAGTTTTGACGTTGTTGTTGATAGGGAGCTTGAACAGCCGGTTGACTTGCGGGTATGGAGAGAGGTTGATTTGGAGTAACAGCGGCCACATGATGATAAGAGCCTTGGTATGCTTTGGCCTTCCCCTTATCCATCAAAGCGGCGCTTGTTTCGCCTTCCCTTTTCCTTGCAAAACCTTGGTAGGGCTTCTTAGAAGCTCCATCAGCAATTTGAATCTTTCCAATCTTTATCATATTCTCCATCCTCTCACCAGCCATCACTAAATCTGAGAACACAGTAGATGTGCATCCCGCCAAACGTTCTAGGAAGGGACCTTGAAGAGTCCCCATGAACATATCGGTCAATTCTCTTTCAAGAAGAGGAGGTTGGACTCTAGCAGCTAAGTCCCTCCACCTTTGAGCATAGTCCTTGAACGCTTCACCAGATTTCTGGGTCAAGCCTTGGAGTTGTGTGCGGTTGGGCGCCATATCAGAGTTGTATTGGTAGTGTTTCAGAAATGCCTCGGCTAACTCTTTCCAAGTCTTGATGTGCGTACCTTCTAACTGCATGTACCATTCAAGGGAAGCTCCACTGAGGCTATCTTGAAAGAAATGCATTAGTATTTTTTCATCATCAGAGTAGGCAGCCATCTTCCTACAATAAGATTGGATGTGAGTTCGGGGACAGCTTGTCCCTTTGTACTTTTCAAAGTCGGGGACTTTGAACTTGAGCGAAATCTTAACACCGGGTACCAAACACATATTCGCAGCCTCTAACCCAAAAGTGCTTAGGCCTTGTAGTCCTTTGACCGTCTCTTGCAAGGCGAGTACCTTCTTTTCCAAGTCAGTAGTTGGTGCTCCAGAGTCGTCTGCAGCCAAGTCATTGTGAGAGTTGTAGAAACCTTCGTGATCATCAAAGTGGATTTGAGGGGTAGTCGTACCACTACGAGGAATAGGGATTGCACCTGCGCCAGCAGGAGTAGGGATCGTGCCACCAGGAATGGGGATTGCATTTGTAGGAGTAGGAATGACATTGTCAGGAGTGGGAGTTGAGCCTACAGTAGTAGGGACTGGAGTGTTGGCAGCGTTTCTCTCCATAGCTTTCTTCAACTCTTCTTGTCCTTTAGCCATAGCCTGGATGACTTCCATCAACTGGCCCATCTGAGTCTTCATGTGGGTCATCTTGTCTCTGAAAGCGGCTTGAGTCTGCTCAATCTGATCCATCAGTAATCTTTGCTTGCCACGAGTATAGTAGGGGTTTCGGGAAGTCAGCTTGTTTACTGCGAATGGAGGTCAAGTGTTTTGTAAGTTTTTGGTTTTGTTTTTATGAAATGCGACATGATGCGTATGTAATGCATATGAACAATGTTATGCGCAAAGCTCTTAGTAACCTTGTTAGTTATTATTGAGAATATAAACATTTTCCATCGCAATTAATCAGAAGAGACATAATAGAACAAACTCTCATTTCATTAAGGCTCGAAGCCAAGTTCAAATACAAAATACAAAAGATACACTTCTTAAGCAAATTACAAATCGACTCTAAATGTGACTCCTTGGGCTCTGCGAACAACCTCTAAATCTGTAACAAGTTCTCCCATTGTTTCCTTGCAAAACTTCACAAAGTCGAACACAGGGACAAGAGTGTTTTCAGGAGTCATCACTTGATCGGCTACCTTCAATCTTTCAGGGATCTGCTGAAGCACAAAGTTGGAGAATCCCGCCAAGTTTATGAATTTGTCCTTCCACTCCTCATAGAGAATTTGGAGATCATAAATGACGTCATCTCTCTGAAGTACCGCAGCTTCTGCCTGACGATAACTTTCTTCCCAATAGTGGCAACTGTCCTTCAACTCTAGATATAGTTCATCATATATTCCATCTTTCAGTCTTCGGATTTCTTCGATAGCTCTACCCAACTGGTACTCTGCTTGCACGAAGTCTCGCTGCGCATTCTCCTTTTCCAATAACTCACGAGCTAATTGATCTTCGCAGCCTTTCATAATGCCTTTCAACTTGTGAATCTGAGCTTCAAAGTTTCCCCTTTCATCTTTCTTCATCTGGGTCGCTATTCTCACATCATTTTCTAAGTCTCTGACCTTTCGCCACACTTGGTCCAATTTTTCATTTTGGTGATCCAAGTCGGCGTTGGCGTTTTTGAGAGCTCCACCGACCCATTCTTTCTTTCCTTTCTCTTCCCTAGCCCTTTTCTTGCTATCCTCGAACTTTTCTTTCAACTCTTTGCTTTTGTCTTCCCAAGCTTCGCTTTTCTGCTTAGTCTCATTGAGTTGAATTTAAAGCTGAGTGTTCTCATCTTCAAGTTATTGGATCTTAGCCTTAAGCTTCTCCATATCTTCAGGTAAGATAGGCTCGGGTTCAGGATGAGATGGGAAAACAGATGCATCAAAGATAAAAGGTAATCTGACCTCTTTCACTCTCTCTTTCACCCATTTGACATAAGGTTCACGAGCAAGGATGTTCTTCCGCCCATTATCTGGATTGCTTCTTTGGATGTTTACCCATGCTCTTCTTGCTCTTCGTACAGACGGATCACTTGGATTGGCCGTATTGACTAGGAATGGCACCAAATCTTCTTCCTTAGGAGGGCCATCCATGGACTGTCCAAACTGTCTCTTAAGTAACATCGGGTTGTAATTGATGCAACCTCGTGTCCCCACAAGAGGCACGTTGGGAAATTATCCACAAGAAAAGATAATATCTTTGGTTTCCCATTCCCTCTTGTACCATGTGATGGAACTAGCGGTGAGTGAAGCAAATCTTTGAGGCCATGGGAGTTCCTTGGAAGCAAAAGGACCTTTTTCAGGCATGTGGGTCCTTAGCCACTTATGCAGGAGCGGGGCGCAACAAAGGAACATTCCACCTCCTTTTGTATGTCTTGTATGGAGTGTGTGATAGAAGTCACCTAAGAGGAAAGGCACAGGGTTCTTGGTCAAGAAGACTTCCACAGCTACTTGGTCCACAAAATTTTCCCTATTTGGAAACATCACAATTCCATAGACCAAGAGTGCTAGAATTGAACCACATATTTCCCATTTCTCTTCCTTGGCATACTTCCACGCTTGTTCTTCCAAGAATTTCCTCGAGAAACCCCTAGCTCCTTTGGGTTCCCAATTGGCTATCACATCTGACGTAGGAATCCCTAAGGCAGAAGCCACTTTCTTCAATGTGAACTCTTCTTCGAGCTTGGGAAAAGGATTGCGATCTTTGATGGAGAGGTTCAATATCTTCTCAAATTCTTCCAAAGTAGGAGCTATCTGAAAATCGGCGAAGGTGAAACAACGGAAAGACGCGTCATAGTATTGAGCCAAGGCTGTGAGAGCTTCAAACTCCACCTTCTCTGTCAATAGATCCAAAATTCTCCCATAAGAAGAGTGAAATTTGTTGTGCTTGATGGGAGTGATCTTGGCACTTAGAGCTTTTAGACTGTCGATTGAAGGATCTTTGTATTTGAAAGTGAAAGTACTCTTTCGGTCGGTCTTCTTGTTTAGCTTCATTGTTCCTAAATTCACATTCATCATAACTGATTCTGAAAAATGCTTATATCTGCAACAAGAACAAGACACTAAGAGCTTTGTTTTTTTTGTTTTTTTTATTTTTTTTATGAATTATACATGTATGAACGGATGCAGAATTCGAGCGTATGGGTTCATAAGTCCGTGGTATGGATATGGTCGATACTGTCTGCTTTATGGAAAAGGTTCTCACAAGGTGTGATCTAGGGTTTAAAAGGGATCCCAAAGTCATGGATTCACATGACTGTTCATCATACATAACATGAATATGTCGGAGGATGACTCCATCACATGAATCTCTTTTGGGTGAGGTCCTCGTATCGACCCACATGAGAAGAATTTCTCGGGGGCCCATACTACGAGACACATCGACATTAGGTTCTAGACAAGGATTTCAGAGTCATGGACTTTCTTGACTGTTTGTTACGTATGTCAGTCATTTCCAGGAAACAACTCCATCAAGAAAGACTCTTCTGAACGAGGTCTTTGTATCGATCCACACGAGAAGAGCTTCTCGAGGACCCATACTACGTGACCATCAATCTTAGTTGGCCAAAGGCTTAGGGTTCTAAAAGGTCCTTAGAGTAATGGATTCTTGAGAAAACGTTGATCAAACACGCCAAGAGCTTGACGGTTCTCATCATTCTCAAATGAGTCTACTCTAAGCGAGGTTCTCGTATCGACTATCACGAGATGAGCATCTCGGAAGCCCATACTACTCAACCTCTCCTATCTCAATTTTAACACTCTAGACTCGGGTATAGAGTCTTTCCCTCAAGGTTTGCCACCAAAGTTTTCAATCCATACCAAGAACCAATGAAGCCAAACACGGTGAGATACAATTGAAAAAACAAGGAAAGCGATAAACAAGTAAAAAGGAAAGAACCCAAACACGCAAAAACAACCTAGGTTTGGCTTGACTCGCTTAGGAAAAAGTCCCCAGCAGAGTCGCCAGCTGTCGCTACGCGAAAAATGACACAAAGTCGCCACCGGATTTTATTTATCCCAAGGAGGGAAAGGGAAATAGCGATAAAACCTTTGGGAAAAGAGCGTGGTCATCGCAACCAAGTCTTAGGGTTCGGGAGTCGGTTATGCGAGGGGAAGGTGTTAGCACCCCCTCGCATCCATCGTACTCGATGGGAACCTCCTAGGTTATTTAACGTGAATGGGTGTTTTTATTAAGAGTTTTCTTGTTTAGAGAAAAGAGGGGTTGGTTTATTTATTTTAATGCTCGCCAAGGATTGTGGCCCTTGTGCCTACGTATCCTCACTTAAAAGAAGTGAAGAATCAGAGCTCCGTAGTTCGGAGGCTTACAAAATAGTTGTTTGTTGGTTGATTTTATACCTTGAAAAAAGGGTTTTTGAATTGATGCCCTAAGGCGAAAATAGGTTTGATGAGTTGATGTTATTTTTAAGTTTCTTAAGAGAAATTGTTCTTGATTAGGATTATACACAAAAGACTTTGGATAGAAATGAATGTTTCAAATAACCAAGTCGAGCGCCTTGTATCCAAAACATTCGGAACGAGTGTAGGAGGACTCCATTCTCATTCCTTTTCCACCACTTTAAAGTTCGTGGTGCATAATTCTAATCGTTTATGTCATTGTGTTTTGGATTTTTTATGAGAAAAGAGAACCACTTGACGTTGGATCAAGGTTTATTGTTTGTAAAAGTATTTGAGGTGATACGAACAAGGTCGATGGCGGACGCACAAGGCGGCCGACTTACAAGGGTTGAAAATGGCTCGATAAAATCGAGAGTTTGTTTTTGAAAATGGTTTTTGGAATCAAAAGTCACCAAGGACAATAGCAACATTCATACTAAAATATACAAACATATGGGATTAGTCGACTAAAAAAAATCGAGACATGCAATAAAAACGGCACGAAGTGCCATCAAGGAGTTCGCCGTGCGAACTCTTTGAGAGAAATTTTTTGGAGGTAAAATATCGAAAAAAGTAGCAAAACAGTGGTGTAACACGGGTGGCCGTGTCGTGTGACACGGCCCGTGTCATAGGGTACCTGCAATGTGGGTTTTTAGGGCGTGACAGAGGTGTGACACGGGTGACCGTGTTGTGTGACACGGCCCGTGTCATAAGGTCTGGGAGGAAAATGATTTTTAGGGCAAACAGGGGTGCAACACGGGTGGCCGTGTTGTGTGACACGGCCCGTGTTGTGAGGCCTGGGGTTTTTTGGACGTGGAAACCTCAAACAGATGTGCAACACGGATGACCGTGTTGTGTGACACGGCCCGTGTTGGGCGACACGGGTGGCCGTGTTGTGGGACACGGCCCGTGTCAGGCTACCAGAGTGAAAAACCTAACTTTTTCTATGTTTTTCTTTCGTTTCTGTGGTTTCTTGAGAATGATTTCTTGGTCCCTTTGGAACCTCATGGTACATACAATACAACAATACATAAAAGAGTAAACAAATTGAATGTAAGAGCAAAAAAATAAAGGGAGAAAGGTTGGAGGAAATGGATACCCAAGAGCTTTCTATCCTTCTTGCAAGTCCTCCTTGGTCTTGGTTGAAAGTACTTCACTCCTCTTCACTCTATGTTGTGAAAGTTTTGTTTCTCTATGATCCTCTTGGTTCTATATTACTCTCTTTTTCTAGTTTGCAAAGCTTCCTATTTTTCTGGTTTTTAGGGCTTTCTTTGCTCTCTCTATTTTCTGGTTTTGCAAAGGTGTGTAGAATGGATGCTCAATGAATGAAGTGTGATCTCTTTTTGTTTACAACCCTCTCCTCTTATCTCAGCTCCTCTAGGGTTTTCACTTCTCCCCACATATCAGATTTTTTATGGAGTGGTGTCTCTTACCACCTTTTCTCATGCCACTCTCTTTCTTTCCATTTCCATGCAAGAGCTATGCTGCATTTTTGCTGTTGCACTTTGCCTATGCTGTTTTTCTGCAGCACTTTGTGCCTTGCACCCATTTTGTTGGCTTGTGCTTGGACAGCTCCTCTTGGTTAAAGCTACTACCTCTTGACAGCATTTTCAAAATCTGATATCTAGATGCATTATCATATGCTATTCTATTGATTTTGTGACATGTAGATTTTGTGACATGAGGTAATTTTCCTCCTCTTGCATGGGGCTGTTTTGCCCATGATTAAACATGCATATTCTTGGTCTTAAAACATTCCAATGTTGATTTAATTCTTGCATATTTCTTGGATGTTTGTAGCACAATGTGGACTTGGTGTGGCATTACCATAACATGAATTTAACTAGAGACTTGCATGAAGTATTAATTTCTAAACATTACTTAGAGTTGGAAATCTTGCAACAAATGACATTCTTGTAATGTCATAAAACTTCTCTTTGTAATATTCTTGCTTTTAATCTTGAATTCATGATGGATTTCCTTAGAACCATTAAGTTTGAAATGGATGAAGTCTTGAGTTATGGACTTGTGATCTTGACTCATGCTTTGCAAATTTGAACTCCATTTGATCAAGAATTTAAAACAAAATTGGATGAAGCAATCTTGAATTATGCCTTGCATTTCATGGTCATTAGAAATATATCTTAAATATCCTAATATTTTGTCAAGTAACTTCTTCTTGAAGAAATCCACATGAGTAGACTTTCTAATTTAGATCAAACCTTAGATAATGAACCTCTTCTTCCATGTAGTCCAATATAGACAAGTTATCTCATTTGAAATGAAAAATGACAAATCGACCCAATCCGTACCCGCATGCTCGATATGCAATAAAATGATGTATGATATGGCGAATGTAGGATATAAAGTCTAAAGGCGAAAATGAGGGTGTGACAAAGGATCCATGTGCTCTTTGCTTGCCTTTGTTAAATTTCGTCCTACAGGATTTACCAAATACACATGATTCATAAAACTCCAACTTTTTGACTTTGTCACCTCCTAGTAGGTTCTGCTTACCTAATTCGACCAGGCCTCTTTCGCTGACATAGCTCAATCTCATGTGCCATAATTCTATCTTCGACACAGGCTTTGTGGATGCAACATTTGTCGAACCACTTATAACCTCAGCCTCAAGGGTATACAAGCCTTGTTTCTTCACGCCTCTCAAGACTTCCTTCGACCCCTTCATGACTCTTAAGATACTTTTCTCTCCTTGAAAAATGTATCCCTTTCTGTCGAATTCACCAAGAGAAATCAAATTTCTCTTCAAGTCAGGTACATACCTGCCTTCAGTCAATAACCTTATTGACTCATCATGGATCTTGAATCTCACATATCCAATACCTGCAATTTTGCAAGATTTGTTGTTTCCTAAAAACATAGATCCACCATCTTGATCACATAGCTCCTTGAACAATTCTCTGTTTGGAGTCATGTGCCAAGTGCAACCTAAATCCATAATCTACCATTTTCTCGAGTCGCCACTTGAAACCACAAGAACATCAGATGAGTCGAAGTCATTTTGAACAATGGTTGCGTTTCCATTACCTCCATTATCTTTTGGGCGTTCAGGGAACACCTTTCTTGTGTGACCCACCTTCTTACAATGATAAAATCGAATCCCAGATGTTTCGCCACTATAAGATTTCTGTTGACTTTTACCTTTCTTTTTGTCGAACTTACCATCCTTTTGCAAGAAATTTACCTTAATGGCCAAACCTTCCCCCACCGTCGAAGGTTTATGCTCCTTTCGTTTGTTCAAGTCCTTAGAATACAAAGATGATTGAACTTCTTCAAAGGTCAAGGACTCCATTCCATACAAGAGAGTTTCTTTGAAGTGAGCATGTGTTTTGGGAAAAGTACACATCAGCAACAGTGCTTGATCTTCATCATCGATCTTCACATTAATATTTTCAAGATCAAGAATCAACTTGTTGAACATATCCAACTGCTTAGCCAACACTTTGTCTTCACTTGTCTTGAATGAATACAAAGCTTGCTTCAAGTAGAGTCGATTCACCGAAGATTTGGTCATGTACAAATTTTCAAGTTTCACCCATAATCCCGATGTTGTAGTTTCCTTTGATACCTGTCAAAGAACCTTAGCATCAAGGCTCAACAATATTGCGCTGTGGGCTTTCTCAATCATGCCCATCTTTTCTTTTGTCGTTAACGCAACGTCCATGGCTGCCTCTCCCTTCAACGCTTCCAAACAACCCTGCTGAACCAGTAGGGCTTTCATCTTCAAGCGCCACAAACCGAAGTCATTCACTCCGGTGAACTTTTCAATCTCATACTTTATTGAAGGCATCTTCTCCACGCTCACCGCACCAATTTGTTATGAGTCAGATACCTTTGTAACAAAGTATAAACGGTTTCTTTATGATCAAGAAACACACAAGGGTTAGGGTTAACAAAGAAAACAAGGTAAAACAACAAGGAATAACAAGGATTGATTATAAACCATTATTATTTCCTTACTCTTATAACAAGATTACAAGTATACAAGAATAACAAATAACCTCTCTCGCTTGAAATTAGGATTTTATCTTCTTATTTTTCCTTATGCCGAGATTGAGAAACTAACATCTTATTTATAAGAAAAATAGCACACTAACCTAATGAGCTTTTTAACAATTACCCATTACAAGCTATCTTAGGGTACAAGCTAACTTAAACACTTATGCTTACAAGCATGACCCAATCCAATATGCTAATAACCTAGAAATATTGACTAATGCATGTTAGAACAAACTTCGACTACAACACGCATTATCTTCGGCAACAGCATGCGAATAGACTTTGACCTCATGCTTAATTCTTGTCGAACCAGAAGCTACCATTCGACCATACTAGAGTTCGATCCAACATCTCACAAATTATTTATTATTCAAGCGTTTTAAACCCAGGTCACACACTTTTCATTGTATCTCTATACACAAATTGTCTTTGATATTTTTCTAGTTACTCTTTGTCCAATTTTTTGTTCTTTATTCATGAAATGACTTTGGTTGTCGAGTGAGTATGTGTTTCAGGAGTGGCAAGATTCTTCCTGAAATGTCATGTCCACTGTCTAGAAACCTTCCCCTTACCCAGAACAATGCTTCAAACTCAGAAGAACAACCAATCGCATCGACGGTTGGTCATGTAGAAACTTCAACTTGTGATAGAGAAATGTCTACTGTTATAAGTCAGGTAACAGCGTCGTCTATATCATAAAAAATGGCGGTATCCTTACTATAAGTAATGAGTGTGCCCACTACCCCTAGGGCTACATAAAAATATGATAGCAGACCAAAGACATCATTTTCTCTTGAGTTTCACGTTACCTCTAAGTGGTAGAGAGCAATCTTATGGCATGCCAACTGCGATGATGGCAAGCATGCACCCTAGTGCATCTACGTATGCAGATAATGAAATAACAACTACATCGCACATTAATTCATATGTAGTATTAGGGTTTTCTATTGGAAACCTTTGCCTGTGTTTGTTATTAGCAACCTTGGCCTAATAGCACGACCACCAAGAGGCTTTGAATATATTGCTCCAGGTATTCCATCCTTAACCAATAATTCTCTTCAAACTGTAAAACAACAAATGGATGAGAGTAACCTCGAAATGGTTAGCATGCTTACACACCAAATAAACATAATGTTCAACCCTCTGATTCAAAACACTAATCATGGTTACCAGCAATTGGCACAACAAATGAGTCAGATTGTTGACATATTTGGCACTCTTTAAGCGCATATTAAGCAAGTGCATAATAACCAAATACAACAGCAAGCAATACTTGTTGAAACACTTATATCCAAGGTGGTCGAAGGTAATGCACGTCAAAATGGACCTGAGGTACTATTGGTGCGTAAAAACCAAGATATTGACCAAGTAGTTAGAGATGTCCAACAAAACAAATTTGGGGAATAGAATAATATAACTAATGTTGTCTAACAGATTTTAACCCAAAACAGTCTAAATGTAGGTCTACATATGCCAAAATTTGCCTCTACATTATTTGATTATGTACTGCAGATTGAATTACCAAGAGATTGGAAGATCCCAAAGTTCACTAAGTTTGTAGGGGATACTAAAGAATCTATATTCGAACATGTGGGATGGTATCAGTAAGAGATAGGAGACATAGCCAATAACGAGAGTTTGAAGATGAAATTCTTCATAAGTTCCTTGACTAAAAATGCCTTCACATAGTTTACCACCTTACCCCCATGTTCCATATGTAGTTGGAACCAACTAGAGAAGGTATTCTATGAATAATTTCACATGGGCTAGACCAAGATTAGCCTCAAAGAGTTAGCTAGTGTGAGATGAAAGTTAGCCAAATCAATAGATGACTACTGTTTAGGATAATGAAGTTAAGATGCTTCACTAAAATGCTTGAACATGAATTAGTCGAGTTCATTTGACAATTCAGATTATCAGTCTATTTTTCTTTTGTTTTCTTGCTTATAGGGTTGCTTGTACCAATTGTCTGATTTAGTTATAATCATTATCGCTGTTAGAGATGATAGACTGAGACATAGGAGGATGTTTGAGCTACAGTATAGCGGAAAGAATCAAAATATTTAGAAGAATTCCCTCAGGGATTTATATCGTCTCCACAGGGATCAATTGATCCGCTGTCGCGCACAAATAAAAAAGGAGTAACTTTTAAAACAGTAGTAACGGTAACGACAACTCGAGTATCGTTCTCACAAGTTTTCTTGTAAAGTTATTAACCAACACAGTAATGATTTATGGGGGGTTTTGAATTTCGATTAAAAGAAAAATAGTGCAAATAAGTGATTATCAAAATAAGCTGAAACAATTAATCTGCTGTTTTGGTTTTCCAACTTATCATTGATCCAAATAATTCCCAATTCCTAAGCGGATTCTATCCCATTTTTGATTATAATAACAACTAAACAAGCACAATCGATATTATATGATACATGTTCCTAATTTCTGAATTAAGCAAACAAATGAGATATTGGTAATGCAAAGTTCATGCAACTTTTGAAACCAAAATCCTTTTTGAAATATGAAAAATAAATGAGTCATTGGTCAAAACACAGTGGTTCAAGACGCTTAAAGTTTAAAACCAAGGTGTACCGCCAAAATAAATGATTCACAAAGATCTTTTGGAGTCAGCCTACGCAACCTGGCTGTATTATGCTTTCAAAATACTTTGCTTCAGTTAGGTCTTTTGAGGGTTGTAATGTGGCCTGGTTCACGGTTTATGAAACAAAGGATAAAGGCTCAAAATTTATTTGTATCCACCCAATCTACGTGATAATCTTCAGTCCTACGCTCAGTTAACTCCTATTATGCATTCAGGTTCCTATAGGTTAAGAATTGCCCTGATGGTAGCAATGTTGGTTCAGAAATCAAGGGACCTATGAAAAGGCAGCCACTACTTCCCTATAACATTTGGTTGTTTTGACATTGAGGATTTTCAGGGTAAGGATTTAAAGATCCCCTCTTTTTATTATCCCTAACTTTTGCCTGAACTGTTTCTTTTAAAGCACACAGTCAGCGGGATGCCCTAGTTTTGCCTAAGTCTCCTTCATAGGTTTTGACTTAGCGGGCTATTCTTTTGATTTTTTTATGTGGAAGAAAGTGAACCTAGCTCTAATGATTACGGTGAACCATCATCGACTTAAAAGACATCTCCAACACTTGCTTGCGGTGTAAGAAGGAAAACTTGTGAATGAAACCTTCACATGAAACGCGTATTGCAGGAACACACAACCAAGTTAAGTGAGAACTACCCATGCCTCAGGTTAAGATTGCGGGTTTTTTGTAAAGAAAGAAAACTCCAACTTCTGGGCTCAAAGGGGTGACAAGGGAATAACTTCCTTATGAAGGTGAGATAATACTTAGAAGGGGGGTTGAATAAGTATGAAAGATTAAAACTTAGAAATAAAAACACAATTATTTTTATCCTGGTTCGTTGAACTCAACTACTCCAGTCCACCCTTCCTAGAGTGATTTGCCTTTCTCAACAAGGACTTAATCCACTATTTAATCAAACAGATTACAATAGTAACACCTAAGAACAACTGTTCTTAGTCTTCTCAAGAGCTACTGATTCCAACTGAATCCTCTTAAGGAAATCCTTTACAATCAATGTAAATCTAATACAAGAGTATGAATGCTTCTAAAAAGCTTTTATCACAACAGTGATATTTCTCTTAAGTTTAAGTACAAATAATTCTAAGAATGAATATGAGAATATGAGAGCTTGAATGTTTCAATTTCTTTCCAGCAAAATGTCTAACTGAAGAATTTGGCGGAGTTTTCCTTTTATAGGCAGCTGATCCAAGGAAGCTGAACGTTGAGAAGAGTGTCCCAAAAAGGTCTGAGCCTTTTTATCTTCACATCAAGTGACCTTTCCTAGAAGTAGAAAGCACAGAAAAATCCTTTTTGTCTGTGTTCTTGTGTCTAGCACCAATGAGGAAAGAGACGTTTGATTTACTCCAACGGATATAATCTTTGAATATTTCTTCTTCAGTTTTCAGCAAGTTCATCAGAATCTGATTGAGTCAGAGTCTTCTAATGATGTTCAAAACTTTGCTGTATCAGAGTCTTCTGCAGCATGTGTGCTTTTAGCGTGTTGATCATCAGAGCATATTTAACACATAACTTCAGTACTGGAAGCTTTAGTACTTTCAGAAACTTCTGTAGAGACTATGCTTTGAGAAACTCTTCATACACTATTCTTCTTAGCTTCAGATGCTTCTAACTTGCTTCAGATGCTTCTGACTTGCTTCAGATTCTTCTGGAGCTTCTGCTTCAGAATCTTCTGGAGCTTCTTGCTTCAGATCCTTCTGGAGACTACGCTCAGGATCTTTTGTAAACAGCAATCAGAATCTTCTAAAGAATGCATCTGGCACTTCAGAGTCTAGATAACTTCTTGTATACAATTCAGATTTGCTTCTGGAGTGTTAATTTCATTTCAATCTGTAGTAAAACTCTCAAGCAAATTTTAGAGTATATAATTCTTAAATACAAAATTTCCTAACAGTTATCATCAAAACAAAGAGATATTATTAAGAACCAATCTGTGTTCTAACAATCTCCCCCTTTTTGATGATGACAAAAAGTATCAGAAATTTTGTTTAACTGAACATATTAGAATTATAACCCCCCCTGAGAGGATGAATCTCCCCCTGAGTTAAATACAAAAAAGGAACAGAAACTTCTCTTTTGTCTTTGAGTAATCTTCAGAGTTAGATCTTGTTTGTTCTTATAACATTTGAAGGTCAGAATGTCTTGCAGATTTAAGATTCAGAGTTTGATAATAGTCAAATGGTCTGATAGACTTAGAGTTTCTTTTATAGAATGTACTTATCAAATGTTCTGAAAAAGTCAGATTAAATGTTAGATAGAATAAATATGTCTGAAGTTTCATTTTGGTGAAGTTATATTAAACAGTTCAGATCTATATTTTCTCCCCCTTTTTTGTCAAAAGCAAAAAGTAAAACTTTAAAAAAGACAAATAAAAGGAAACAGTAAATAAGATAATTCAATGGAGAAAACTTTGATTCATTCAAAATATCAGATCAAGAGTACATAGGCAAACATCAGAAGATATATCAATAAAGTACAAATGCAAACAACAGATGCAAAAACATTAGAATGAAAAAAAAATCTGAGAGTGTTTGGACAAAAGCATCTTCAATAGATCTGTAATCTCAGAGGATGATTGCTCTTGCTTGGACATCCACTTAGCCATAGTTTCATTCTTTTCATCTTGCTTTGACATCCATTCTGTCATATCCTCAGACTTCTTATCCTGCTTTGCCATCCAGGACTTGATCTCTGACTGGCCAGCTTCCAGAGCAGCAATCTTATCTTCAAAATCTGGATGTTCTTTCTTTAACTCAGATGAAGAATTAAGACTAGGTTCTGGAGCTTGAACAGAGTCAATTTCCATTGGTTCTGTAGAGTCTGGAGCAGTGGAGTTAGAAGAAGGGTCTACCAGAGTCATAGCCAACGGATTTTCCTCAGATGCAATGTCAGTAGATTCTATTGATGATGGAGGAGCATCTAAAAGAAGCAGGGGTTCAGATTTATTGACAGTCCAGAATAGAGTCCTTGCAGCTTCAGCAAATCTGAGCTTCGCATCATCAGAACAGACGTTCTTCAAATTTGAGGCCACAGAGTTGAATCTGTTTATGAATCCATTTCAGATGATGTCAGATTCTTTGGCATCCATTGTTGCTGAGCATTTCTTCTGAACAGTACCTAAATACATCTGTATTTCTTGCAAAAAAGTTTGAAATAAATGATTAACATTAAGTCTGGGCTTTGGACGTAACAAAGTTTCCAGAGTTACAGGTTTAGGTTGGGGAGTTTGTGGAAAAAGAGATTTCTGAATAGAGATCAGAGAAGGAGGATAATATGGAATGAAGGGTATCTAAGGAGCTTTTTCTTTTGATCTGATTAAAGCATTTAGCAAATGAGGTTTTGCTCTTCTGTGAAGGGTAACTACATCAAAAGTTTCATTTGAGTAGGGTTTGAAAGCAGATTTTGGTGGTGCATTAGATGCAACAATGTTATCAGATGTAATTGGCAGAGCTGAAGCAACAACTTTATCAGATTTTGCAGAACATGATATGGTTGCTAAAGGTTCTTCATCTGACATAGATTTTATGTAATCAAGAATCACAGATGGAAGGGTCATGGTTAGTTTTGGTTTCAGAGGGTTGATGGGATCAGAAGGTTCAACTCTGTCATAAAAATCTTTTAGTTTGAAACCATAGGCCAAATTATGAAACATAGAGGATACTTGGGCACAAGATATAGAAGATCTTGGGTTTGAATTGGGGATTAGAATCTCAGATGATGGTGTGGGTGTGGGAATAGGATCTGGAATGGGAGCTTTTGAAGGTATGATGGGTTCTGGTTGGTTTACCTCAGAGTATTTTTCAGATGGAGAGATTAGAAAATCCGGGTGGAGGTCTGATTCTGAGGAGTTAGAAGATGTGGTTGGTGTACAGGAGGTAGAAGATACTTGAAACACTGTTTTTAAGGGTGTGACATCAAGAACATCTGTCTTAGGGATATGAGGTTCAGAAGTATTGGTTTGTTCTGAAGGAATGTTAGATGGTTTGGATGGTTGTTCTGAGATGGGTGAATCAGATGGAATGGTGATTGGTTCAGATGAAATGGGAGCAGAAGTTACTTTTGTAGGTTCAGAAGTAACAGGTGCAATGGGTTCAGATGATTTTGATGGTGGTTGATTTTCAGAGGCTTTTTCTGGTTGAGATTCTTGTTGTTTTTCTGGTTGTTCAGATGATTGTTGTTGTACAGATTATTGTGGTTGTTGTTCTGTAGGTTGTGTTTGTGGAATAAACTGTTTGATATGGATTTTTGGTTGAGATGATTTGGGGATAGAGACTGGTGGTGGTTGAGTGATTTTTATTGTTGTTGTTGTTGGAATAGAAGTTTGTTTTTGTGGTGATTTGGAACAGGGAGCAGTAACAAAAGTAGTTTGTATTGATGGTGGTTTTGGAACAGACTTAATATTTGAATCATTTATAACAATATTTGCAGAAGATACAGAAGATTTAGTACCTTTTATTTTGATCCTCTTGGCTGGTACAGAAGCAGCGTCTTCAGATTCTTTTCTCTTCAAGAGCTTCTTTGGCTTCTCAGCAATCTTGACCTTCTTCTGAGCAGGTGCAGAGTCTACTACTGGCTGAGTCCTTTTCCTCTGTAGTTGTGCTTCTTCTTCTTCTTCTTCTTCTTCTGCATTGGGTAGAGGTTGTCTTGCTAGCTGAATCACGTTTGCAGGAACAGGCTTTCCTTCCTTCTTGCATTCATCAATGTACATAACAACTATGTGTCTGGGCTCTTCAGCAAAGAATAGGGGAAAGTCATCTACAGGCACCCTCTTCTGACTGAGTTCAGATACATTCAGCTTCTTGGGAGCTGTTGTGAGTTCATCAACTATCTTAAGTCTCTGAAGACTTATAGCATTCAGAGGCTTTCCCATTATGAATTCCAGTTCTTCTGTAACTCCAGCAGCGTACAGAGCTGAGACCAAACCATTCTCAGTTAGAAGATCTGAGATCAACCTTCCAAAGGGGATCCAGGTTCTGATCTTCTGTCCTTTCTCCTTCACATACTCTCTAGATGCATTTATATGGTTCCACAGATGCATAAAAAGAATGTATGGAAGATCTACCTTTGTGCTCTGACTGAGGCAATACATGAAATAGAGCTGTTCATTATTGACATAGTCTGGAGAATTAGTTGACTTCCTATGGTGGATGCATCCCATGAAGATCTTGGCCCAGATCTTGTAGTCAGGCTTCAGATCCTTGAATTTATTAGAAGCTTGACCAGCAGTCATTACTTCTTCATATACCTCATCCATGTCCACACGCCCAGCTGGCAAGTGGGAAACACCATCTGTTTCTTCATATCCAATTAATTTTCTTATCAGATCTTCTGTGATAATGATCTCTTTTCCCAGTACAGAAGATAGGATGAACTTGAGGTAAAGTGATGCATGGATCCAAAATTCTTTCACAAGGAGGGGGTAAACTGGTCCAAAGAGCCTATCAAAATACTTAACCCATCCTTGAGCTCCAATGATGGAACGAAACTCAAACCCATTTTCTGCAAGAGATTCAAACTCAACCATGGATTCACATAGAACTTCCAATTTGTCAACAGGGGTTAAAAGAGTTCTTTTAGGAGGAGAGTAGGGAGCAACACCCATGTTAGCAGAAGTTACTGCAGCCATTGAAGATTGGAATTGAGCAGCTGTTGATGATGAAGTTGCCATTGAAGAATGCTTTGTCAAACACTTAGGTTTAGGGTTTTTATGCAGAGCAAAGAGAAGATGAAAACGCATATAATTTTCTGAGAGTGTGAAAAGTGTGAAAGTGAATACAAGTCATGTATTTATACTAAAACACTTAGGAATATCAACAGTCAGAAATTTGCACGTTTTAACAAGCAATAAATGAAAAGAATAATAATCATTTCAAACATTAATTGCTTCTGACAATTTGGGGGGAAAATCAAGATTTTCACTATTCAAACTTCACCTCAAACGTCTCTTCAGTTATGTACACGCCACCTCTTCATATTTGGTGTGACACGTGTTTGCTTGCATGTGTTCTGAATTCTCTTAAGAAATGAAACGTTAGCCAACGTTCAGATCTTCTAAAGATTGTTAGTTCAGATTTTCACAAAAGAAATATTGATCAGAATAAAATAAGCAATCAGAAGAAATACTTCAGAGCTTTAGGCATATTTGCATATGTAAAAATTTGCTTCTGATAAATATCATTCTGGACAAAAATCCATACCAATATTTTTCAGAATAAATTTGAATCTATCTTCAACAAGGGGTTTTGTAAAAATATCTGCCCATTGATGATCTGTATCAACAAAGGCTAAATTTATGATTCCCTTCTGAACATAGTCTCTGATGAAATGATGCTTAATTTCTATATGTTTTGCCTTAGAATGTAAAATGGGATTCTTGGACAAACATATAGCAGAAGTATTATCACAAAAGATAGAAATGTTACTTTCAAAAATTTGATAATCTTCTAGTTGACTTTTCATCCAGAGCATCTGCGTGCTACATCCAGCAGCAGCAATGTATTCAGCCTCTATGGTTGAAAGTGCAATTTTGGGTTGCTTCTTGCTGTACCAGGAGATTAGGTTTCTTCCTAGAAATTGACAACTTCCAGAAGTACTTTTTCTTTCCACTCTGTCTCCAGCGTAGTCAGCATCACAGAATCCAACTAATTTGAAATCATTAGATTTTCTGTAACACAGACCCATATTAGAAGTACCTTTCAGATACCTTAGAATCCTCTTGACAGCTGTCAAGTATGATTCTCTAGGATCTGATTGGAATCTAGCACACAGACAAACACTGAACAATATGTCAGGTCTAGAAGCAGTAAGATAAAGAAGAGAGCCAATCATACCTCTATAGAGCTTCTGGTCTACTTTCTTACTTACCTCTTCCTTGCCAAGTGAGTTAGTAGGATGCATGGGAGTTTTTGCCAGCTTACTATCAGACATGTTAAATTTCTTCAGAAGTTCTTTAACATATTTTGTCTGATGTATGTAAGTGCACTCTGGAGTTTGATTAACTTGGATTCCTAGAAAGAATCTGAGTTCTCCCATCATGCTCATTTCAAATTTTTCCTGCATACATGTAGCAAACTCCTTTCCAAGCATAATATTTGTTGATCCAAAAATAATATCATCTACATAAATTTGGCAAATTAGAAGATCTTTCTTAATTGATTTACAAAAGAGTGTTGTATCCACTTTGCCTCTGATGAAATTCTTCTCCAGAAGAAAATTGCTCAATCTCTCATACCAAGCTCTGGGAGCTTGTTTTAAACCATATAGAGATTTCTTTAATTTGAAAACATGATCTGGAAATTTTTCATTTTCAAAACTAGGAGGTTGGTGGACATAAAATTCTTCTTCTATAATACCATTAAGAAAGACACTTTTAACATCCATCTGATACAGAGTGATGTTATTTTGTGCAGCAAATGAAATAAGAAGGCGTATAGATTCTAACCTTGCCACTGGAGCATATGTCTCAGTGTAATCAATACCTTCTTGTTGACTGTACCCTTGAGCAACCAGCCTTGCCTTATTCCTTTCAACTTCTCCTTTCTCATTTAGCTTATTTCTGAAGACCCATTTTGTACCAATTATATTGAATCCTAGAGGTCTTTGAACTAGATCTCATACATCATTTCTGGTGAATTGATTTAGCTCATCTTGCATGCAAATAATCCAATCATTATCTTGCAGAGCTTCATCTACAGAAGATGGTTCAATTTCTGACACCAGTCCAAATAGTGATGCTTTAGATGATCTTAGAAAGGATCTTGTCTGATGGGATCATCCTTCTTTCCAATAATAACATCCTCTGGATGAGAAGCTTTAATTCTGGATGATGATCCTCTAATAGTTGATTCTTCAGAAATGTTTAGATTATTCATCTGAGAAGTTAAAGGAGTAGCATCTGGCGTTGCTTCTGGTTCCTTCACTTGAATTTTGTCTGCTTCTGGAACTTCAGAGTCAATGAATACTACTTCCCTATCTGCAGAGTTTTCAGACTGCTTTGGCTTTTCAGAGCCAAGCTTATCATCAAATCTGACATGAATGGATTCTTCCACAATCTGTGTCTCAGTGTTGTATACTCTGTAGCCTTTAGAGCGTTCAGAATATCCAAGCATGAAACACTTTTGTGCTTTGAAATCAAACTTGCTTAGATTTTCCTTAGTGTTTAACATGTAGCAAATACATCCAAAAGGATGAAAATATGAAATGTTGGGCTTTTTGTTCTTCCACAGTTCATAAGGAGTCTTCTTCAGAAGAGGTCTTACAGACACTCTGTTCTGAATATAACATGTTGTGTTGATTGCTTCTGCCCAAAAGTGTTTTGCCAGATTTTTCTCATTGATCATGGTTCTGGCCATTTCTTGCAGAGTTCTGTTTTTCCTCTCTATAACCCCATTTTGTTGTGGAGTTCTAGGACAGGAAAAATCATGAGCAATGCCATTTTCAGAAAAATATTTTTCAAAATATTTATTTTCAAATTCACCACCATGATCACTTCTGACTTTTATAATTTTGAAATCCTTTTCATTCTGGACTTGCTTGCAGAAGTCAAAGAACACAGAATGTGACTCATTCTTGTGTTTTAAGAACTTTACCCATGTCCATCTACTATAGTCATCAACAATGACTAATCCATACTTCTTGCCTCTGATGGATGCAGTTTTCACTGGTCCAAACAGATCAATATGAAGTAGTTCTAGTGGTTTGGAAGTAGAAACAACATTTTTTGATTTAAAAGATGTTTTTGAAAACTTCCCCTTTTGGCATGCTTCACAAAGAGCATCTGAGGTGAACTTCAGATTAGGGAGTCCTCTGACAAGATTAAGTTTATTAATCTGAGATATACGTCTCATATTAATATGACCCAATCTTCTGTGCCAGACCCATTGCCCTTCATTAACAGACAAGAGGCATTTAACATTTTGAACTTTAAGTTCTGAAAGATTTATTTTATAAATGTTGTTTTTCCTCTTACCACTAAATAGGATAGAGCCATCCTTTTGACTAATAGCTTTACAACATTTTTGATTAAAGGTGATATCATAACCATTGTCACTTAATTGACTTATGGACAATAAGTTATGCTTTAACCCTTCAACAAGTAAAACATTAGTAATAGAGGGAAGTTTACCATTTCCAATAGTTCCAGATCCAATGATCTTGCCCTTCTGGTTCCCTCCAAACTTCACATCACCTCCAGATCTAAGTTCCAGGCTTTGGAACATAGACTTTTCTCCTGTCATGTGTCGTGAGCATCCAAAGTCCAGGTACCATGATTGGTGTCCTGACCTTGCTGCTAAGAACATCTGCAACAGGAATTATTTTGTTTTTAGGTACCCAGATCTTCTTGGGTCCTTTGGGGTTAGTTGGTTTGTAGGTTTGTCTAAACTTCTGTTTTTCAACATAATGTTTATTCTGACTTGCCTTGGGTTTAAACACATAAGTATTCTTCTCAGAGCTTGTGTGTTTAATGTCATTTAAGTGACCAAATTTAAATTGAGAATACAAAGGTGTCTTCTTGATGAAAAGTTTGTCAACAGATTTTGGATTACTTCCAGATGAAGATTCATATCCAATACCTCTTCCGTTGTTCCCACTAACACCATAGATCATAGAAGCCATCTTGCTTCTGTCTATGCTCTTAGTAAGGAATCTCTGAAAGCTAGAGTCATATTTTTCTAAAATGTTTTCACATGACTTAGTCTCAGATTCAGATTCTTGTTGAGTTATTTCAAAGTCATTTTTGATTTTCAGATTAATTTCTTTTTGCTCAACAAGTTCTGTTTTCAGAAGATCAATCTCAGATTCAAGATTGCTTTTCAGCTTCTTGTATTTGAGTTTGATATTGTTATAACTTTTAACAACTTCTGATAAAACCTTTATAAGTTCTTCTTTGGTAAGTTTAGCCATTACCTCTTCAGCGTCATCATCAGATTCAGAATTTGATTCATATCCTGAGGTTCCTTCCTCCCGATCTTCTGTGCTGGCCATCAGTGCAACATTAGCACATTCTTCTTCTGATTCAGAAGATGATTCAGATTCATCTGAGTCATCCCATGTTGCCATCAGAACCTTCTTCTTTTTGTTAAACTTCTTCTTGGGTTTTTCTTTTTGAAGCTTGGGGCAATCATTCTTGTAATGCCCAGGTTCTTTGCACTCATAGCACACAACTTGTTTCTTGCCAGATCTTCTGTTCCCAGAAGATTCCTTTCTATGATCAGATCTTCTGAAGTTGTTGAACTTCTTTCCCTTGTGCTTCCAGAGTCTGTTGATCCTTCTAGACAACATGGATAATTCATCTTCTTCTTCAGAAGAAGATTCTTCAGAGCTTTCTTCAATAACCTGCAAGGCTTTAGCAGATTTGTTAGATTTTAAGGCAACATATTTACCTTTTTCTTTGTTCTGAGGTTCATCTTCCTCAAGCTCAATTTCATGGCTCCTTAAAGAGCTGATGAGTTCTTCTAAAGAGATCTTGTTCAGATCTTTAGCCATCTTTAAGGCAGTCACCATTGGTCTCCATCTGGTAGGTAGACTTCTGATGATTTTCTTTACATGATCTGATGTAGAGTATCCCTTGTCCAGAACCTTTAGCCCAGATGTGAGGATCTGAAATCTGGAGAACATGGCTTCAACAAATTCAGAGTCTTCCATCTTGAAGGCCTCATACTTCTGGATCAGAGCTAGAGCTTTTGTCTCCTTGACTTGAGAGTTTCCCTCATGAGTCATTTTTAAGGATTCAAACATATCAAAGGCAGTTTCCCTGTTTGTAATTTTTTCATACTCAGTATGAGAAATTGCATTCAATAATATAGTTCTGGCCTTGTGATGATTTCTAAAATCTTTCTTCTGAGCATCTGTCATAGATTTTCTGTCTATCTTCTTGCCATTCCCATCTGTGGGATGGACATATCCATCTATGACTAGATCCCATAGATCAACATCATATCCAAGGAAAAAACTCTCAATTCTGTCTTTCCAGTAGTCAAATTTCTCCCCATCAAACATAGGGGGTTTTGTGCTGATTCTGTCCCTTTCTTCATATTTATTGTTAATGTTGGATGTTGCATTATCAGCCATAGTAACAACTAAATATATATCAAAGTATTTGTCTCTGGATCTTTACTGACACTGTGAAGTGGTAGCACACACAGAACCGGAGCTCTGATGCCAACTGAAGGTGAGATAATACTTAGAAGGGGGGGGGGGGGGGTTGAATAAGTATGAAAGATTAAAACTTAGAAATAAAAACACAATTATTTTTATCCTGGTTCGTTGAACTCAACTACTCCAGTCCACCCTTCCTAGAGTGATTTGCCTTTCTCAACAAGGACTTAATCCACTATTTAATCAAACAGACTACAATAGTAACACCTAAGAACAATTGTTCTTAGTCTTCTCAAGAGCTACTGATTCTAACTGAATCCTCTTAAGGAAATCCTTTACAATCAATGTAAATCTAATACAAGAATATGAATGCTTCTAAAAAGCTTTTATCACAACAGTGATATTTCTCTTAAGTTTAAGTACAAATAATTCTAAGAATGAATATGAGAATATGAGAGCTTGAATGTTTCAATTTCTTTCCAGCAAAATGTCTAACTGAAGAATTTGGTGGAGTCTTCCTTTTATAGGCAGCTGATCTAAGGAAGCTGAACGTTGAGAAGAGTGTCCCAAAAAGGTCTGAGCCTTTTTGTCTTCACATCAAGTGACCTTTCCTAGAAGTAGAAAGCACAGAAAAATCCTTTTTGTCTGTGTTCTTGTGTCTAGCACCAATGAGGAAAGAGACGTTTGATTTACTCCAACGGATATAATCTTTGAATATTTCTTCTTCAGTTTTCAGCAAGTTCATCAGAATCTGATTGAGTCAGAGTCTTCTAATGATGTTCAGAACTTTGTTGTATCAGAGTCTTCTGCAGCATGTGTGCTTTTAGCGTGTTGATCATCAGAGCATATTTAACACAAAACTTCAGTACTGGCAGCTTTAGTACTTTCAGAAACTTCTGTAGAGACTATGCTTTGAGAAACTCTTCATACACTATTCTTCTTAGCTTCAAATGCTTCTGACTTGCTTCAGATTCTTCTGGAGCTTCTGCTTCAGAATCTTCTAGAGCTTCTTGCTTCAGATCCTTCTGGAGACTACGCTCAGGATCTTCTGTAAACAGCAATCAGAATCTTCTAAAGAATGCATCTGGCGCTTCAGAGTCTAGATAACTTCTTGTATACAATTCAGATTTGCTTCTGGAGTGTTAATTTCATTTCAATCTGTAGTAAAACTCTCAAGCAAATTTTAGAGTATATAATTCTTAAATACAAAATTTCCTAACAGTTATCATCAAAACAAAGAGATATTATTAAGAACCAATCTGTGTTCTAACACCTTATTTCTCCAATGTTTGGGGATTGAAACAATTCCTTACATCGTCAACAAAGTCTGATTGAAAGCATACTGACATCAGTTATGGGTATAACGTTTTAATCATCCTCCCTTCAATCTTTGCATATCAAAAATCTGAACAAAAAGGTGCATATTTTAAAAGATAAAGCATAAAGATGCAAACAATGGACAAAATGAATTGAATCAAAAGTCACAATGCTCATTTCATTAATATAAAATTACAAATATAATTTGAAGGCAAACAACTAATACAAAAATAAGGAAAGTGCAAACAACTAGAAACAAAAGGCCTAGTGACTACAAAGATGAGTTGTCCTGTCTAAAACACTGGCGTTTAGGAAAATAATCTGTTGGGGTCAGGCTAAAGCTTCACTTTTGATGCACTGACAAAGGATTGTTTTGGATATTCGGATGACTATCCTCAAAATCAAGTATTCCAGCTCTAACCAACTCCCGCACTCTAGCTTTCAGTGCAAAATAATGCTCAAAGTCATGGCCTGGGGCACCCTCATAAAAAGCGCAGTGGAGATTAACCCTAAATCCAGCTAGAGGAGGATTGGGAGGAGGTGGTAAAGCCCTTGTAGTGATCAGCCCTTGTCGAACTAGGTCAGGATATAGTTCTGTGTAAGTCATGAGAATAGGATCAAATTGATTCCTATTCCGATACTGGTTCTGTCTAACAACTGAACGTTGAGGAGTCTGAGCTAGTTGTGGAGCAGCAACAGTAGCAACAACATGATGATCAACAGATTGAAGTCCATGGCGAGGCCTTCTTGCTTCAGTCATGACAACATTGGTCTGATCCTCTTTTCTCTTCTGGAAATTCCCATAGGATTTCTTTGCATCATTAGAAGATTCGGCAGCTTTGGATACCTTACCATTTTTCAAACATTCTTCTAACCTTTGGTCAATAGCCACTAGATCTGTAAAGTTTAAAGAGACACTCCTAATCATCTTTTCCCAACATAAAGGAGACAAAGTATCCATGAACATTTCTGTTAGCTCCTTCTCTGCTATAGGGGGTTCAACTTGGGAAGCTAACTCCCTCCAACGTTGATCGTACTCCTTGAACGTCTCTCTTTCACCCTGAGACATACTTTGAAGTTGACGGTGATCAGGAGCCATGTCCAAATTGTATCTGTATTGCTTCATAAAAGCGTTGGCGAGATCCTGGAAGCAGTGGACGCTGTTATGCCCTAAGTTCATATACCATTTGAGAGAAGCACCACTCAAATTGTCCTGAAAGCAATGGATGAGCAGCTTCTGATTGTGGCTGTAAGTTGCCATCCTTCGGAAGTACATGAATAGATGGGCTCTTGGACATGAGTGACCTTTATACTTCACAAACTCAGGAGTCTTGAATTTGGCAAGCAAAACAAGACCAGAAACTAAACACATATTGTCTGCATCTACGTTGAAGAAATTAGTACCCTCGACAGCTTGGAGTCTCTTATTTATAATCTAAAACTATTCACGGAAAACCTCTAGCTCAACAAAATCGTCATGGTCTTTCCCTTGGGCACTGGCAGCATTGTGCTCATAGGGAGGGTGTTTCACCCCAAAATTTTCTCAACCTTTTCTTAACTTGGTTTATGTTTCATTTCATTTTGTTTTAGCATTTGCATTGCATAACATATTTCATTTTACAGGGGATCAAGAGTTTGTGCATAGCAAGAGAGGTCTTCTTAGAGGGTTGAGCCTAAGCAAGGGTTGTTACTCAACCTTGAATGGTCATCAGGACATCTTGAAGTGATCATTGTCTTGTGAAAGGATAGATGGATGTGTGTGGGTCAGCTCCTAACTTGGAGGCCAACTGAAGAGCATCAAGAGATTGTGAATGCATGATGTTGGGTATGAGATGTTAAGATATCTCATTAAGTGCCTTGATAGCCATTTGGAGCTTATTCAAGTTGTTGTGTGAAGTGGAACAAGCCCCAGTCAAAAGTGTGGCATTTAGGGTTTTCATCTGGTAAATCCTCAATCAAGTGTGAAATTGAAGGAGGTTGAAACTCAATTCCAAGTCTATATTGTCATGGTATGTTGTATTGAGGTATATAATATATCATTTCAAGATCAATTCATCAAGGATCAAGAGTGTGAGAAGTTACTACATTAGGGTTCTCAGGGTAAAATCCCCTATTTAGTGCCTGACTTCAAGACCACCTACCTCAAGATACAAGTCTCATCTCAACTTTTGGAAAACATGGAACTTGTAGAGAATGTTCTTA
This sequence comes from Lathyrus sativus, assembly GCA_963859935.3. Classification (NCBI taxonomy): domain Eukaryota; kingdom Viridiplantae; phylum Streptophyta; class Magnoliopsida; order Fabales; family Fabaceae; genus Lathyrus; species Lathyrus sativus. Next base: position 637,757,168 of record OZ012739.1, read on the forward strand.
GCTTTATTTTGAGTACTAGAAGTACTTGATTGGATTTATAGAACTCAAGTTATGATCCAGACAAGTTACAGGTCATCAAAGAGATGTGATTTTGGTCAACAAAAGTCAACCAACTTCCAAGCCATTTTTGACCTAGAAGGATGTTTCTCCTCAACTTTTAGCCAACATGAAAGTTGTATATCTTGGTCTTAGATTTCCAAAATATACTAGAAGTCTTTCATCTGATTTGTAGAACTCAAGTTATGAGGGTTACAAGTCAGGGGTATTTTGGGAAAGTAAGATTACAGGTCATAAAATTATAGGTCCTTTTCACCAACTTGCACACTTCAAATGGAAATCTTTTCAACATGAAACTTGCTCCAAATATGGCCATTTGCATTACCAAATCATCTCTTGTCATGGTAGGAGCTTGGATTGAAGATTTGGGGTTTGAATTTTTCATAAAGAAGGCTTGAAATGAGAAATTGAGATTTTAAGGATTTTGAACTTTCTCAAGGCAAATTTGTGCATTTTCTAATTGCAAATGATGATTCAAAGACATTTCCATTTTCACATTGGAAATTTTGGGTCTCTAAATTGGCCATTTTCATGATTTCTACCTCTTGAAGTAACAAATTGAAAATCAACCATAGGATCAAAAGCAAGCCTTAAATCTTAGCCCTTTGATCAACTCAAGTGATTTGCACTTGATTTGAATCAAAATCCAAGCTGGTGCAGTGGAAAATACACGTTTGGCAACTTGAAAAAAGTGTGAAAAAATGAATTTGTGAATTGGGTTGTAGGACTTGAATGGGAGCTCCATTTTCATCCAAACCCAACATATATAACACAAGGAAACTTCCTAGACCTAGAGAGCTCGTTTTTGTGTGTGTGTGTGGGGGGGGGGGGGTTTGCTGAAATAGAAAGTTGAAAAAGAGAGCAAAAATTGAAAATAGTTTTTGGATCTACACACATTTTCAAGCCAAATTGAGTTGATCAAGAGCTTCCTTAAGGTATTTGGAAGGATTCTGGTTGGTTTGTTCAGAGTTTCAGCTCAAGACAAGACCCAGTGGAGGTGCTCCACTAGGTAAATTCGAAATCACTATATCTCTCATTTTTAAGCCTTGATTCTGCACCATTTTTGCATTCTTGAGACATAGGAATACTGTAGATCGTTAATGGATAAAATGGATTGGCATTTGGTGTGTTTTCAGTGTGATGCATTTTTCTTGTAGTTTGAATTTTGACTTATTCTTGAACTTTCAGAGCAAATGAGATGTGGATTTGAACTCCTTGTGAGTTGTAGAACATTTCTGGGCAAGTTTGTTTGAGTTTCGTGAACTTTGATGTTTTGAGTCGTGAGCTTTTTGTTTGCGATTTGCTTTCATCTTGAGGTTTTAGACCAAACCAATGATAGATTTGGATTCCCCTTGATCAGTAGATGAGTTTCCATATAAACTTCATTGGATTTGGTGGAGTATAGTGTTTGTTGTGTTTCTGTTCACTATTCACGGTGGCCGAAAACTTGGGGAAGATGACCGGAGCTGTTTCCGGCCACCACCTGCATATTCTCCTATTTCATAGGTTGAAGACAACCCCTGGACCATTTGATTTTGTTGACTTTTGTTCATGTCCGTGTGATTAAGAAACACGGTAGTATGTGTTTGACCGTGAAGCATCATACCATGTTTAAAATTTCATTAATTTGCTGGCGCATTTGGAACCACTTGATTATCATACCATTTGATCAATGCTTCACGATGAGTGACTATCGTGTACACCTGTTGACCGGCATACACTTAATTCTTATTTTATTTTTTTTCTGAATTTTGGAATGTGCCTGGGCTCAGTGCTATTCAGACCCCCCCTTTTTTGGCCCATGTATTTACTGAACTTGATTTATTTCTATTTGCACCGTGTTCCTTTTATTTGTTTTTTTATTTTGTTTTATTTCTGTTTTGCTTTTAATCATTTAAAAATAGCTCCAAATATCATAAAATTCCACAAGAAATACTTTTAAGACACTTTAATGTGTTAAATATTTTTTTGATATTTTTATTTTCATTTTTGATTTATTTTTGATTTAAAATGGAATTAAATGGTTGGAGTTGTTTTTAAATTAATTTTATTTGCTCCTTTTGTGTTCTTGTTTTGTTTGTGGACCAATCTTTTTCTCCAATGATTGAGACCTTTTTCTCATGTGAATGATGAATTGGAGAGTCTTATAGGATGATTTTGGCCTTGGTTTATTGCATTTTTGTTTGACTTTTGATGCTTGCCTTTTGACCCTCGATTTTCCCATTTCAAAGTGGTACATCTTGAATTCAATTTTCTTTTGATGGTGCTTTGAGGGGATATTGGCCTTGTGCCTTTGGCTTCTGTTTGCCAACTTGTATGGCTGTCTTGTGCATTTTATTTGGGATTTGTTGAACCTTTTTCCTAATTTTGAGTTGACTTGCAACTCAAGTCATCTCCAAGGGAGGTTCCTACACACATCTTGACCTAGTTTGACTTGGATATGACACTTTTGGATCCTTTGAGCTTGTAATGCCTTGTAATTCATGTTGTTAACATGTTAAGGATGCTTTTGGTTCAATTTTAGGTCATGACACTTCTTTTTGCTTGCTTATTTGTGTTCATCTTTTGAATCTTTTGATTATGGTTTCTATGTGGAGCTTTCTTGCCTTTCCTTTGTGCACATGCTTGCTTTCTCTTGTGGTATGTTTGCTTTTGCATTTTTGCACTCTCTTCTCATCCTCCATTCTGTCCCATGACTTTGGAATGATTATTTAAGGTTGCTTGGTCCCTCCTTAGGAGGAACTTGAAGCTTACCTAAATTAATGAATCCATGAGGACTTTTTCTCATTGTTTTTGTTACTTGTTTTTGATGCATCCTTCTCCCTTTCCTCTTTGCATCTTCATGTGCACGCTTGGTTGAGATGAGCTTGTAGTGGCTACTGCCCCACACATGTTTCCTCCCACTTCCATTCTATGTGTTCTTACTTATGCATTTGTGTTGCATCCTTCATTTGCATTGCATCTTTTATTGTTTCTTCTTCTTCTTTTGTCTTCCTTCCCTTAGGATTTCTAACCTCTCTTGAACAAGAGAGGTTATGATATACATTAGGGTTCTAACCATGCATGATAACATTAGGTAGATGTTTCCCTTTTGTAATCTTAACTTTAGGTGCACTTTGCATGACAACTTTTAGGGTTTGGTCTAGTACCCCTCTAGTTTGTCCCTTTCTCTTCTCATCTTCAAACAACTTCAATTCACTTAATAAATATAATGAATGTTGTGCCATGAGCCTTGTACTTGGGAAATGGTGATTGAGTGGTTACCTCTCAATTTCCTAGAGTGTTTAGTATACGTCCTTAGGACGATATGCGACACATTCGATCCTAGGTTTTAGACTTTGTTACAACGTACATTATGAACACTCCTAATTCAAAACACTTCTTCTTAAAAAAAACAAAAACACTTCAAACCTTTTTATCCTTCGGGATCTTAATCAGGAAAACCTTTTTCATAAACAAGAGTGTTGTTAACTTTCAGTCCTATTGCAAACGGTAACGCCTAAGTGTCCAATGGTCGAGCTGCATACACCAACTGCTAAAACTGTCTGTTAACCCTACTCGGGTAAAACCTCTTGAACAACCTATGTTCTCGTAAGCCCGAACTAGGTTTGCTCTGATCTTTCATACCAGATGAAAGTACGTAGGCACAAGACGCGACATCTTGGCGAGCAACTTTCCCCCTTTCTTTAGCCGTAGTTAGGCGAACTACATTGACTCTGACTTTCCCATTGCACGAGGGAGTACGTAGGCACAAAGCGGCGATGCTCTGCTGAGTCAGTCCTTTTTTCTTTTTCTTTTATCCCTAAGCCTTTAGCGTAGATAATTTACACACCCTTTTAGATAGACAACACATGCGTGGATCCCGTCGAGTACGAAGGACGTGAGGGGTGCTCATACCTTCCCCTTGCGTAATCGACTCCGAAACCTAGGACTTGGTTGCGATGACCTTGTCTTTTTCCCGTTTTTCGTCAGGTTTTTTCCGATCGTTTCCTTTCCCCTCTTTGGGATAAATAACGATAGTTGGCGACTCTGTTAGTCATTGTCGGCCTCTTTTTTCGCAGTAGCGACAGAGGGTTCTCAAAGGGAGCTTGGACAGTCTGGTTAACAGTGTGGACCACAGGTCTGGGCTCGGCAAAGACAGGAGCTTGAAAATTTGGCCTGACAGTCTGACCAATCATAGAAGTAGATGCAAGAGATGAAGAGTAGTTAGGAGGTAAACCAAACTCTAGCCAAGCAGATGGTGGCAATTGAAGAGGAGGTGGATCAACACTTGAGACTTCTTAAATGACGGCCCTCTGAGGTGGCTCTCCTCTAGCAATCAATACTTGAAGCATCTCGGTGAGTTTGGTCATGCCTAATTTCAACTCATTGATCTTCGTTCGGATTTCCGCATTATATGTCTCTTGTTCTGACATCTCGCGTCTATAGTTAGCTCTAGTCCGATATCTGTGTCGAGGAATCATCTTGACGACTCAAAGGGACACTAGAAGATAAAGACTTCACTGGGGAAATCTATCCTTTGAGGGTTATCCCTACCTTGTTTGTTGTTTGATATGTTGTTGTTGTACCTTACTTGGGGTATCCGTTGTTGTGAGATAAGTCCTACACCCGGGCATGAGTGACATTACTATAGAAAGGTGATATATTCGACGAGGCTTATAGCGAGTGATTTCCGACCAAGCTGACTTGTGAATCACCGCTCAGTTGAGACCCTCTTGAAAATTAGTACTGTTGAACTATTATTTGTGAAAACATTCACTATTTTCAATTGGAGCCTGTGATACTGAGGACCGTAGTTACCTTAACCCCACTTTGGCCTTTATTAGGACGTAGTGCGAGGACTATGAGGGAGTATTCCCAAGATAGTTGCTACGTGCTGAGAATAGGATATCAAATTATTAATTAATTTGAATCACAAATCTTTGATTCACAACCGATCTTTAATTTATCCGAAGGAAAGGTCAAAGAAAGGAAAAACCTAATTTTGCATCGTAAACACAATGCATGGAGAGATATAGAGTTTGGGGGTTGATTAAGCTTAGGGAATGTATTAGCACCCTAAACTTCTGTAGTACTCTACAGGAACCTCTTGTTTTAATGCTGATATTTTGCTAATTATTATCTGCTTAAGGTTGTGCTAAGGGTTAAAGGTTAAAGAGAAAGACCTAAGGGTTAGTCCTAAGTTTACTCGCCAAGATTCGCATCTTGTGCCTACGTATCCTGGGCAGGGGATGGAATCAGAGTAATCGTAGTTCCCCTTGAAAGGGAGGAAAGGAAACTTCTTGACGGTGGTCAAGGTTTCGATGGGGAATAAACATTCATATGGAAGCGCTTACGTAGAGTGCGACGACTCGTATCTCTACGTTGAAAGATCGAGTTGAATTAAAAAAGGGTAAGATGGGTATTCCACAGCGGGAAACCTAATATGGAGTGCGACGACTCCTTATCCTAATGCTAGGGTAAAGGGTAATTTGGTCTACGGCGGGACGCCTATGCAATTAAGGTTTGAAAGATGAAAGAGTCAAAGGTAAGGACTATTGACACGGCGGTCAAACGGCTAGGCCTATCCTTCGTAGGGGAATTTATCGGCAAATAAATATAATGAAAGATAACTAAGCAATAGTGTTGAAATATGAGAAACGAGCAAGAATAATAACGAAATAAAAGCGACGATGTCCTTGCATAATTTACAACCATGAAAAATGCAATACGAAAATATAAAGGGTTAGTAACCAAGTACAAATGCGAAACAACGAAAGGAACGACATAAAAATTAGACGAAAGTTCAACAGGAATGTTAAGAAATTTATTTTTAGAATTTTTAGGTTACGGTTCGATTGGAAATTAGAAGGGGAAAAATTAGAACTTTAGGTTAGAAATATTTTTAAGAAAGAGTTTTATATCTAATTGAAAATAATTTTAAGTTTAATATTTTAAAAATGTTAGTAAGTATTAAAAAACTTTGGTATGAATTTGGTTATGAAAAAGGATAAATTTTAATTTTAAAGAAAGGTTAATGTTGTTAATTAATTTTTTTTAAAAAAGTAAAAGTTATGAAGCTAATTAAAAAGTATTGAAAAATCTATAAAAAACTTGTAATTTATTTAGAAGTTTTAATTTCTAAAAGAATTCAATTTTATTAATAATAGAAATTTTGGTTTGATTTTAAAAAGGTTATTTTATTAATGGGAGTTTTTTTTTAAAAAATTTTTCTAAAAGTTTTAAATTTTAAAAAATGCTTATTGTTAATTCGTGTTTACAAAAATAATAAGATACAAATAAAGCAAAAAATGCAAAATATAATTTAAAACGGGTCGGGCTGGCCATCAACCGAGACCCGACCTGGTCCACATGGTATAAAAATGGTCCCTAAAATTTTTAGGGTTTATTTTCCCCCATTTCTTGCACAGCGGCGGCGCCTTCCCCGGTGGAGGGATTGCTGATGGTTTTCGTTGCCTTGTTCCGTCCATTTTCATGAATCTTCTTCTGGCTTGTTCTTGCTGTAACCGTGATGACACTTCCTCTTTTTCTTTATTTCGCCGTATCCCTTTTCCTGTAAAAAAGAGAACAACAAAAACCCAGTGTGATGAGGAAATCTTACGAGATTGTTTATTCTTTTTGATGGTTGTTGCTCCTTGGAATCTTGTGGATGATTTTGATTTGTTGACGGAGAGGATTGAGAATGCGTCGATGATGACAACCAGATGAGGCGTTTAGCTTGTCTGCGGACGGCGACTTGCGACGCCTCTCGTCTGTTGACGAATAATGATGGTGTTGCCGCCGTCTGTTGTTTGACTGGTGATGATTTATGATTCTGGGCCGCAGAACCTTGTGTTGATGATTTCTGATGAAATCTTCGTGATGTGGTTGACCGCCGTTTTCACCGATGATCTTCAGATCCCCTCTCCCTCTGATGAACTCGTTCTTGTTTTACACTGTCTCATTTTGGGCCTGGATTGCTTCACGTTTTTTATTTAATTTGTTTGATTGTTTGAATCAGTCTTACGGATTTGTTGCTGTTTATTTGCGGCTTCACAGCTTTCTATTATCATTGCTTGAGTTTGTTTTGATCTTGCTGTTGAAACAGCTGGACTTTCGGCCTGGTTGTTGTTGGTGCAAAAACTGGATATGGGTTTGGTGATTGGATATCCATATTTTGAGTCTGGATTGATTTTGGCTTTTGGTGTTTGGATACCCAGATTTGGAGATGGATTTTTTTGGATATCCATTTGACATGGACTGGATCTTGTTTGGCTGAACTGAAAAAAATCATTTTTAAGCATAAGCTCTTCTTCTCAAAACTTTTCTCTCTCTGTCGGAAAACTGTTAAACAGATATTGCCGGGTCCGTGCCGAGGTCGGAAATTAAAAGTTGGGGGATGCGGTGGAATTTACTTGTTACCCCTCCCGACATAACCGATGATGAAATATAACTGAGGGTATTGAAATAATTAATAAAACCCGCTTTTTGATTAATTCTAACCAGTTAACCATTATTTTCATCTGTTGTCGGTTTTTGCAGGTTCGAAGAGTCGAAGCGAAAAATTGGACGCGGAGAACTCTTAGAAAAAAATTAGGAATTTTTAGGACCTTAGGAAAATTAGGATTTAATTTGTAATTCCAGATAAAATGTAATTATTCTTGCATATGTTGTAATAACCTTTGTACAAAAATAAATTCAATCTTTTTAATAAATGAAATCCTATTTCCCGACCAAATTTCTCCGAATAAATTCATCCGATTAAAATTCACCTGATTAAATTCATCCAAATAAACCCGGACTTTCCAACCTCCGAATTTAATAGTTAAACACCCTGCACAACTTAGAATCACATCCCACGTAACTCCTGAGTTCAAAATAACTCCATTTGCAAATTAAATTTTACTGGATAATAAAATCGGTGAATATGGTCTGATAATCCTGATCAAACCAACAAATATTCATTGCGAACCGAAATTCCACTGTTCCTTTAAAATCAACTGATGGCTAGCAGAAAGCAGGAAAACGTGTGTCTGTTAGAATAAATTCTTCAAAGCAAATTCTCGCACCGAATTAACCCGAATCCACTTATATTGCAACACACTCAGCTCCATATGGTTTAGGAAGCAAACATCATTTTACAACTTCAACCAACGACTAAATCCCGATATTCGAATAACAAGTACTCTGTCACGAGGCATCTAATGTCAAAACCGTCGTAAAATTCAACCCACTCTCAGATAAACGTTGCATGATTCGGAGATAGAAACCCTAATCATTTGAGGGGCTTCATAAATTTCCAGCAAACTACCTTTCATAAATTAAAGCGCACCCGGTGTTATTTCCTGCAAAAACCAACAGACTGAACAAAACGGTTAGCGGTTAGTTAAAGTGAAATACAGGGTGAAATGAAATGCGAAATGAACCTAATAATCTAAGGGTAAAATTTGGGGTATGACAAAATGCACTGATCAAATTCCCCCACACTTAAACTTTTATACTCTGAGCAAAATAGTATTAAGACTCATGAAAAATAATAGCATTCGGAAACTCATTCTAGGTTACAAACTCTTCTTTGGTCAAGATTGCATTGATAGGTACTAATTTTACACATTAAGAATATCGTAAGAACATAAATCTACAATTGTGCAGTCATAAACCTCCCTCCTATACAAACCAATATGAATCATGTTATTATGCTTAAGCCTAATTTACTAATCCTCCTTTTTGCTCTCTTTCATTCTAATGCAATCACATTAAACCCGTTATCTATTCACGCACATGGTAAATAAGCTTGTTAGTGACTATAATCCATATCTTTTCAACAATTCAAAATTAACCACTTTTTTTCTCTTTTTTTTAAGGTTTCACAACCGTTAGCCTAAGTGACCAGGTGAGGGTCATCTAACTTAAAAGGAAGATTCCTATTTAGATTTCTTATTAAGCACGAGATCATTCACTTATTTTTATCAGCTTAATTACTTAGTGTGTGATTTTTAGATGGTGTTGACTGCTAGACAAACTACTTAAGAGTTATTAAAGGATGAGAGCTCAAAGCTATGTCATAACAAGTATTTAAATCAATTCCCATATTCGGGAGACTTAAGGTGTTAAAATGGTACCGATCTTATGAACTTTTCCTAAGTCTTCACAGTCTAACCTCAAATTAATCTATAGCCTAAAAATTTCAAAAAAAAATGCATTGTGTTTCTAAGTCTAAATTATGTTTTTTTTTTAATTTAGGAAAACACACAAAAAGTTAAAGAAAACAAAACAAAGCAAAACGAAACAAAAAAATGGTTCTCTCCCCCATACTTAAAACATGCATTGTCCTCAATGAAAGGACATAACTATTAAATAAGAGTGAGAGAAATGAAAGAAGACACCTGAGCAGTCAAGGCGAATAGGTGATGGCATAAACAACCTTTGCTAGTGAAGGCTCCTCTACAATCTCTCCTTCTAAATTGGAGTTCTCATAGATCAGCTTTGGGTATTGGTCACCGTCTTTAAAAATTGGTATGGTTCCTTCGAACTTTATTCCAGGATCAAAGAACGATCTCGGATGAGTAAAAGTGTCAAAGTGAATAGGCTGTCGAATAGATGGTGTTAGTGCAACATAGATGTCGAGAGCTTCAGCTGCATAAACATCTTCTTCATTGATAACTTCACCTGTAGGAACAATGTCAATGTCAACCTGCTGAGCAGCCTTAATCTCAGCAAAAACAGAGGAAGAACCACATGAGTAAGTATTATCAAAAGTAGGCAATGATGGAAAATCAGTTGAAAACAAATCCGAATAAGTATCATCAACCGACTCAGAAAGGACTCCGATGTGAAAAACAGAATGTTCTTCCACGGGATGTTTCATAGCATAAAAAAGGTTAAATTTAGAAATAGTATCACCAAACTCCATGGACATTATTCCATCATCAACATCGAAATAAGAATATGAAATCATCGAAATAAATCAATCAACTCTAAGATAAATCAAATTAAGCAAACAAGATATCACAGAGAAGGATTGAAAGGAAAAATATTTTATTGGAAATTAAAAGAACCTCAAAGTGTCGGCAGAAACCAATTACAGCAGATTAATCCTTGGAATTAGTTCTCCATTCAATCGTACAAACGTAAAAACTCCAATTGTGAATAGTGAAAAATCATAATGAACAGTAGCACGACTGCTACTAGGTATAGGGAAGTATAACAAAATCCGGTTCTAACCCAACTGGGTCGAAAAACATAAAAAACTTGGCCCAAAACTAAGTATTCCTAAAGGCAGAATTCAGGTCCTGACTTCAATGAATTATTCGAGCCTGCCACACTTCTAATCAGCTTCTAAATAAAACATGAAATTTATATCTCTTTGTGTCTACTTTCCAACTCCTGGTAGAATGCATAAATCTAATTTTCGTAGCTCCAGTTATGATCCAAACAGTGGATAAGTATCAAATAACCGCTAAAGCTGAAAATAAACTGCAAAAATAGATTGACGGCAAATAAATACTTAATTATAAAAAAATAATAAAATAGTGAAATAAACAAAACAAACTAAGAAAATACCCAAGTACAAACATAAGAGAATGTGCATTAAAATGCACTGATCATCATTGCGAGGGAAAGAATGTCGTTCGATAATCTCTACGTTTCTAAGCTTGGTTTGAATGGTTTGAAATAAAAATGCAAAAAGAAAAACATATGACAAGTAAATAAAGTACGGGAAATAATTCGTTAGGAGTTGTATTTCATTTTACCCATCAAGTACTAAAAAATCTACCAATCAATTGTATGCAACATAAATCACTCGTCAATACCCTCACATATCGCTCAAAACAAAGGCTATGTCCAACGCAAAGTTGAGAGAACAACCGCATCGCCTCATCGATGATGTCTCACGCAAATCGATAACACGGATCATTAAGATCTGATACCCACATTGATGTTCAGCCTAAATCTAGCCGATATTAATCTTAGGTTGAGTTTGAAACGTATATGTCTATAGCGATCCAAACCCATTAAGATAGATAGCAAATCAAAGATGACATCGATAAAGAGTTGTAAAGGAGATTTTATACGAATATCAATAAATACACATACAATCCAAGTAAACATACATACACCAATCCCAACAAATGTAAAATATATAGAGAAGAAGGAAGAAGAACAAACATCTCACGGTTCGTCAAGCATGATCTCACTTAAAGTACTAGTAAACCACCTTAAATTGCGCTAAGCATGGTCCTGCTCGCTAAGCATGATCAGGAAAACAAATATACTTCCAGCCTCTGCCAGTGCAGCTCCCAGCACGCTAAAAGTAGCACTAAGCGCAACTGTCAGCATTTTCCCCAAAATTTTGTATCTTGAAGCATTCCTCTTAGCTCAAATGGGTCCATACTTCAACCATGCATTTATTACCTACAACAACAAATGAAAAATTATCAAAACTCAATGAAATGTATCCGAAAACATGAAATATACAATGGTATGTAAATTATACAAAAAGTACACAAAAGCTAGGGATTATTAAAGGAAAATAAACGAATAAAGTCGTTTAATGCTAATTATTCACACTCAAAATAACAACAATTTAGCACTCAACAGAGGATTGTATAAATGCATCAGTCCGAAGGGAGAAGAGTCAAGTTTAGAGGCTCATATTCACTTTAGCCCGACAAATGTAGTAGTATATAGTAGTAGTACTTTGGATTCATTATGGATTGTATTTTATTTTCACTTCATTCTACTTTATCGTGTATTTCGACTTCATTTATAAATGTCTTTTTTTGACCATCTGAATTTTTATGTCATTTTTTGCATAACCATAAAACTAACATAACCATCTCTATAAACTTTGAACGGGAAGAACCCTGTCAAGCCTAGAAAAAATTATAAATATGTTATAAAGACATATGTATTTGATGTGATAAAGTGTGGTGAAATCTTCAAACTACTGGTTGTTGATGGTCAGATCATAGTTCCAAAGGGGATAAAGACACCACCATTAAAGCAAAGAAAGAAAAATGGGGTTTTGCAAATTTTATAACTTCCTAGGTCATAAGACCGCACAATATATTCTTTTTAGGGATCTGGTCCATAATGCTCTCAAAGAAGGGAGGTTGAAATATGCTGATAAGCCAAAGCCTCAAGAAGAAGGAAATTCAGACTCCAAGGTGGAAGAGGCCTTCAATGTTAAAATTGCTGACGTAATGATGGCCGACATTGTGAAAACAAAAACACATAAGTGGTTAAAGTCAGCCCACTCGACTATAAAGAGCAGGTGAAAGTAGTGTATCCAAAAGTAGAGGAAGATTTAATTGATTTCTTAAACAGGTGCAAGCTAAAAGATTATGAAGTAATGTTGTGCCCGCACTACAATGTAGTCTTTAATAAGGAAGATGCCAAAGGTTTGAAGAATTTTAGGCTAGAAAAGTCTGGAGTGATTGACAAGAAAGACAACTTCACTTTTTGACAAAAGCAATATTATCAATAGAATTCCTCTGGGTAGAGCTTTGTACCATCTACAAACATCCCCACTGGAGAATGAGTGAGACCTATAGAGAAAACTGGCATAGATTAACGCAAGTTGAAAATGATCGACATTAGTGCGATATCTTTATACCATGACAATTCTCAAACATCCATGAAGTATTCATATATTTTAATGAACTATCTGAGCAAAAAACTAATGACCAATACATAGTGGAGGAGGCCCCAAAGGAAGAAAATGCCTCCTTTGAAGTAGAGAGTTCGAACACAAATGACATTATCAAAGTTGTGAAGCAAGGCTAGGCAAATAAATGGTTTATAAAAAAAAATATTATTCCCTCCCTTGTCTCCCATAGAGAAGTCAAAAGAGGGGAAATTCGTGCCAAACGAGGATGAAGATATGACAACAGAGATTTTTGACTATGGTTTTAAAGAAGATCTTGTTACATGATATACGTGTTACCAGTGGAATATGATTAAGTCATAGAGGTGACAGAAGATGAGAGTGGGTTAGCCGAAGAATTAGTAAACTATAAACCCCAATGCTATTATGTGATAAACAATGGTGCCATAGGTGAAGATAATGCCATTTTGGAAAGTCCTGGGTATGGGATGAAACAACACCATACGTATCTCTTCATTTGGGTGAAGGTGGAAAATGCGGGGACCAACAAAGTGTTGGTTAATGGAGGAGCGATAGTCAACATAATGCCACACTCAATGTTGAGGAAGATTGGAAAATTTTTTACCGACCTCAAACCTCACAACATGGTTCTTTCGAACTATGAAGGAAAGTTAGGCACTGCCTTGGGTATTATTCAAGTGAACACCGTAGTAGGAACTATAGCCATACCAACATTGTTCATGTTTATCCCAACCAAAGAAAATTATAACTTATTGCTGGGGCGGGAATAAATCCATGGAGTAGGGGTAGTTCCTTTGATAATGCACCAGAGAGTCTCGATTTGGAGACCTGATGGCATTTTTGAAACCATTGAAGTGGGTCAGAGTTTCTTTCTAGCTGAAGTCAATCAGATTAACAAATAAATTTTGATAGAAAGTTGGCCCATATTGTGCCATACACACCGACTGGAAAACCATTTACTCTAGAAGAAGACATATTCCATTCCATAAAGTTATGTCTAACTCAAGGATTCATTAGAGAATATGAAAATATGGGAGGAAGTTCGACCAATGCTATAGGATGGTCGACTGAAGAGAATGATGGTTGATTCAGAAACACTAGCTCAAATTTTGGCCTACCTAGACGGAAAAAAAGAGCTTATTTAGAAGCCGAAGCTTAGCAAAAAATGGTTTCCAAAGCCACAATAATTGAAACTGTTGAAACATTGGAAACATGCCAAAATAACCAAACATCAGCTTCACAAAGTCGTTGACTCGACTGCATATATGATGACGAGCCTTTGGGGTTTTAGAAACACTCAATATCCTTTACCAAAAAAGATGCAAGCATGAGATCCTTTGGCAGATACAAAAACAGGGGATGAGGCAATCAAAAGGTCAACTTATGTAAGTTACAAAATTTACCTAAGCTTGAGAACGCAAATAATTAAGGTGTTGGAGGAGTTCAATAATTGCTTTGCCTGGGATTATGAAGAGATGTTAGGACTAAGTCGAATATGGTGGAGCTAAAATTTTCGATTCGACCTGACAAGAAATCAATAAAGAAAATGCAAAGAAGGTTTGCACTAGAAGTCATGTCAAAGATTAAACCAGAAATTGAAAGGCTTCTCAAGCATAAATTCAGAAGGACTGCTAGGTGACTTTTTTTGGCTTCATGGTACACAAAAACAACATCAAAATAAACAAGAACAAGACGAAGGCTATATTCAATACAAAGTATTTGTTTAATAAGAAACAACTTCAGTCCCTACTTGGGATGATAAATTTATTGAAGAGGTTTATTTCAAACTCATGTGGCAAGACAAAAGTGTTTTCACCTTTACTACGATTGAAGAAAGAAGAGGGTGCAAGATGGGAACCAGAGCATCAAAAGGCTTTTGATGAGATCAAGATGTACCTGTCGAACCCTCCCATTTTACTGCCTCCCATGAGAGATAAAGTCATGAAGTTGTACATTTTTTCGTCTGATTCGACAATAGGCAGTATGTTAGCACAAGAGGATAATGATGGAATCGAAAAAGCCATTTATCACCTTAGTTGAGTGTTAAATGACGCAAAAGCTAGGTATAGCTTAATAGAGAAATTGTGCCTTTATTTATATTTCTCTTGTACAAAATTGAAGTATTATATAAAGCCAACATATCTGTTTGTTTATTCTCACTTCGATATTATTAAACATATGTTGTCGAAGCCTATTTTTCATGATAGAATAGGAAAATAGGCTTTAGCTTTAACATAGTACTCTTTAACATATGCACCTTTAAAGTTCATGAAAAGTCAGATTGTTGCTGATTTTATTGTAGATAATGCAATAGTTGAAGTACCATAAAAGTATGTGGAACTTAGGCCCTGGAGGTTGTACTTATACGGTTTTAGACATAAAATTGGAACTGGAATTGGAATTTTAGTTATTTCTCCAAAAGAAATTCCAACAAAGTTTAAACTAAAAATCCAAGGAAGTTGCTCAAATAATGAGGCTGAATATGAAGCCTGTTAAGATAAGTCAAATATATTATTAGCTATATTAAGTAGGAAAATATTGTGTGCTGTAAATAATTTATTTGTAATTATTGTGTGCATATGTCATTTCCTTAATAGAAGAGGAATTATAGGGACTATTTTGTATATATATATATATATATATATATATATATATATATATATATATATATATATATATATATATATATATATATATATATATATATATATATATATATATATATATATATATATATATATATATATATATATATATATATATATATATATATATATATATATATATATATATATATATATATATATATATATATATATATATATATATATATATATATATATATATATATATATATATATATATATATATATATATATATATATATATATATATATATATATATATATATATATATATATATATATATATATATATATATATATATATATATATATATAGTATCATGATCAATCAATAATATACCAGAATTATTACTTTGAAAACTTCTATATGGTATCAAGAGCAGGCGCCGTTTCTCTTTCAATATAGAAAACGGTGGGTTTTTATTTCTTAGTAATTTCCTATGGCTTATGATAAAAACAAATCCGAGAATTTTGGAACTTCCGTTGTTGTCCAATTCAACGATGCACTCACCCCAGAACGCTTGACGGCACTAACTACGTTGAATGTTCGTTGAATGCACAAAATAAAAATAAGACAGAAAACAACAAGGCTCATCTTTTTACTGTTGTCGGTATTGTAACCAAGTCAGGTATGTCTAACTCTGCTCATAATCCTTCTGTTATTATTAGAAATAGCGATTGAATAATCGATACAGGTGCTACTGATCATATGACTTGTGATCAACATATGTTTACTAATTTCTCTCATAACTGTCATAAAACTGTTATTATTACTGCCAATGGAGTAAAATCTCCCATTGAAGGTGTTGGTACAGTGACCCTATCACCCTCCCTATCAATATTTAATGTCTTATTTGTTCCTACCTTGAATTGCAATCTTACCTCTGTCAGTAAATTAACAAAATCACATTCATGTGTTGCGATGTTTTATCCAACCCACTATATTTTTCAGGATATACATACCAAGGAGAAGATTGGCAGTGGTAGATATAGTGAAGGGTTGTATTATCTTGAAAAAGTTTCACAAATCAATAAAGGAGCATTGGTTCATATTGCAAGTGATCACATACAAGGTAAAAATAAAAAAAATTATTTGGCTATGGCATAGACGATTGGGGCATCCCTCTTTTAGTTATCTAAAAAAATTATTTCCATTGTTATTTCATAAATGCAATATCTCAGATTTTCTTTGTGAAACTTGTGTAATGGCAAAAAGTCATCGTGCTATTTTTCCCTTAAGTAATAAGAAAACACATTTTCCTTTCTCTTTAGTACACACTGATGTTTGGGATCCCGCTCCACAATCTACACATAATGGGAAAAAATGGTTTATTAGTTTTGTTGATGATTGTACACGGGTAACCTGGGTATATTTGCTTCAACATAAAAGTGATGTGTATAATGTGTTTCGCTCCTTTCATCAAATGATAGTTACACAATTTAACACATGTATTAAGGTAATTAGATCCGACAATGGAGGGGAATATTTTAAGAAAGAATTAAAAGATTTTTTGAACTCTAAAGGCATTTTGCATCAAACAACATATCCTTATTCCCCCCAACAAAATGGAGTGGCCGAGAGGAAAAATAGGCACATATTAGAGGTGACAATAACACTCCTAATTGATGGTAATGTTCCATCTCATTTGTGGGGCGAGATTGTGAATTCTGCAGTTTACTTAATTAATCGTACCCCCTCTAGTGTGCACAACTTTAGAAGGCCTCTAGATGTTTTATCTGATCATCACATTCTCCCTTCCATCATTAATTTACTGCCTCATGTTTTTGGATGTGTTATATATGTTCACTTACACCCATATCAGCGTACAAAACTTGAAAAACGTGCTCTTAAATGTGTCTTTGTTGGGTATGAATCAACTCAAAAAGGTTATCTTGCTTATCATCCATCATCTAAAAAATTTTATATTTCTATGGATGTAACTTTTCATGAAGATGACTTTTTTTATGTTGACTCTACACTTCAAGGGGGGAATGAAAGTGAAGTGCAACACCATGATGTTAGCATGTTTGACTTATTTTATGAAGATAGATTATATTGTGAGGATAATTCTACAGGTAATGAATTGGTCTCAAATATGGACACATGACCTTTAGATAATACAATTTCCCCTGATCATAATCAACTAGCTCAATCTTGTCCACAAGATCATGTTGACTCCAGAGGTATTTCCTGATTATATTCCTGATAATACAATATTAAATGGAGTTGATACTAATGATCATTCTGAAGTTGATTCCTTTTTTCATGAAATTGACCGTGAAATTGACTCTAGTTTTCATGAGGCCACCAACACACCTATTATTGAATCCACTATTGTCCAATATAATCTTCCACCTCAATTTCTATTCCTAGTAATGTGTAGGAAGCTTTAGCAGATCTTAGATGGACTAAAGCAATGGTTGTGGAGATGGCAGCTTTAGAAAAAAACAACACTTAGGATCTTGTGACGTTACCAAAAGGGAAGAAGACTGTAGGGTGAAAATGGGTTTATACAATTAAACACAAAGCTGGTGGAACTATTGAAAGGTATAAAGCACGACTAATGGCTAAATATTACACTTAATCTTACGGTGTAGACTATCAAGAGACATTTGCACCGGTAGCCAAACACAACACTGTGAGAATACTTTTGTCACTGGCAGCAAACCAAGATTGGCCTCTTCTACAATTTGATGTGAAAAATGCTTTTCTACATGGAGAAATTTTAGAAGAAATTTATATGGATTTACCACCAGGTATGATAGATTCAAATGAGATGAAGGTTTGCAAGTTAAGGAAGGCTCTATATGGATTAAAACAATCCCCAAGAGCATGGTTTGGTAGGTTTACTAAGTCTATGAAGGCTTTTGGCTATAAACCAAGGAACTCTGATCACACCTTATTTTTGAAGAAAGGAGAAGGTAAAATTACAGCTTTGATTATTTATGTAGATGATATGATTGTTACAGGGAATGACCAAGATGAGATGTCTAGTTTGCAAAAATACCTCACTTCTGAATTTGAGATGAAGCAACTTGGAAACCTCAAATACTTCTTGGGTATTAAAGTAGCTAGATCTAAACATGGTATTTTCCTATGTCAAAGAAAGTATACTCTTGATTTACTATCTGAAACTGGACTGCTTGGGTGTAAACCTGTTGATACCCCAATTGAACAAAACCATATGCTATTTTAATGCCAAAATTCAGCCAACATAGACAAAGGTAAATATCAGAGGTTGGTGGGCAAACTAATTTACTTATCTCATACACTGCCAGATATTACATATGCAGTAAATGTCGTTAGTCAATTTATGCATGATCCACGAAAAGCTCATATGGATGATGTTGAAAGGATCTTGAGATATTTGAAGTCCACTCTTGGAAAAGGAATTTTATTTTCAAATCATGAAAACTTGAAGGTAGAAGGGTATACTGACGCTAATTCGGCAGGTTCAAGAAATGATAGAAGGTCTAGCTCTGGTTACTTTACATTTGTAGGAGGGAATCTTGTAACTTGGAGAAGCAAAAAACAACCAATAGTAGCAAGGTCTAGTGATGAAGCCGAGTTTAGAGGCATGGCATTGGGAGTTTGTGAACTTTTATGGATACAAAATGTTCTATCAGATTTGGGTTTTGAATTAAAGGAGACTATGAATTTTTATTGTGACAATACATTAGCAATTGTAATTGCTCACAATCCTGTGCAGCATGATAGAACGAAGCATGTAGAAATTGATAGACATTTTATCAAAGAGAAACTTGAAGCTGGAATAATTTATTTTCCTTTTGTAAGATCTGAACTGCAGTTAGCAGATGTTCTCACTAAAGGAGTGGCAAGTAAGGTGCTTAATGAGTCTTTAGTCAAGTTGGGAATGTGTGATATCCATGCACCAACTTGAGTGGGGGTGTTAAGATAAGTCAAATATATTATTAGCTATATTAAGTAGGAAAATATTGTATGCTGTAAATAATTTATTTGTAATTATTGTGTGCATCTGTCATTTCCTTAATAGAAGAGGAATACATGAAATATTTTGTATATATATTGTATCATGATCAATGAATAATATATAAGAATTATTACTTTGAAAACTTCTATAAAGCCTTAATAGAATGTCTCATGATCCTATTAGACATGGGGGCAAAATCATTCGGAATTAAAGGTGCCTTAGAATTTGTAATGAAACGGTTGACAAAAAAAATATAAGTGCATCAATGACACGGTTAAAGGTGACTTAAAATTGTGTTGCATTAGAAACATATCTTACATTGATTAATGTTGTTCTAGCATTCTGTAACTCATCATTTATCTCATGCTCTTTAATTTTTAAAATATCTCAAATACTTCTATGTATTGTTCAACTTTCTTCCACATTTCTTCATTTTTTTAAAGCATCATATTGTATGCTTTCAGAATGAATAAGTAGAAAAGTAAGTGTTGGATAAAGATCTTAAAATATTGAAGAGATTTTAATCATGAATGAATGTAAGATGAGTGATGAGTTACATGATGCTTCAAAATCATTAATCAATGTAAGTTCTTCAAATATAACACAATTATTCATATAATTATTTTCCTAATAAATTTTGAGAAGTTATATGTTCAATATAGGGTTTAGTAAAATAAGCAATCCACATTAGATTTAATAAACTCAAAATTGTTTTAACCATTAGTTTTATGAGAAAACTAAGGTGAAAAAGTGGTATACCTGTCAGTGAAATGTCAAAACCAAGGGAACATGTATTTTCGCCATTTCAGAATTCCAAAAAGGACTCTATAGGATCAAACCCATGACCTTTACATAATACACGCCGGTTTTTTTAATACAGAGAGGTAAAGTGTGCATTTTTTATGACATCCTTCGTTACCTTGCCTACGAAACCGAGGTAAGACCTCCTTTTTAATTGAGGTAAAAGAAATTCTTTGTTGCAGTGAATTTCATTGGGAAAAATGTGTACCTTGATTTGATGTATCATATTTTCTTATATAATCAGATTCTAGAAGATGACATACCTACATACCATGAAAGTCTAGAAGTTTATGTAAATATGAGTGGGACCTAAGAGGGGGTGAATTAGATTTTAAAATTTTTTCTCGTTTTTAAGCGATGGTTCTTATGTTCTTATTTTTCTGAAAATATTTCTATGAACTTGAAGTAAAGTGCAGAAATATAAATGAAAGAATGTAACACAAGGATATATTCTAGTTCCCCTTTCCAGCCAAGGGTACATCTAGTCCCCTCACGTCCTGTGAGAGATTTTCCAATATTTTAGATCTTTGTACAAGCCTTTCTACCTATCCTACAATCTTTTAACACAACAAATAAGCACACCACTTCCTTAATTTCACAAGCACCAAATCTAGGATGGACTTTGAATTAACCCAATTCAAAGAATATTTTCACAAAACAAAAAGTACACCACTTCCTATTTACAAACACCTTTCACCAACACACTATGATGAAAACCAATATACACACATGTATATAAATTTGAGTAATATTTAACTTGACTTGAATTCCAAGATAATCAATTTGATCATCTATTTTTCTTGATATAAATTATTATATCACACAACTTCTTCCGGATAATTAATACATTTTTTCCATTTATTTTTCTAAATGAATAACATTAGCGTGTGTGTGTGTGTGTGTGTGTGTGTGTGTGTGTGTGTGTGTGTGTGTGTGTGTGTGTGTGTGCGCGCGTGTGTGTGTGTGTGTGTGTGTGTATATATATATATATATATATATATATATATATATATATATATAAATTGAATGAAACTCTTTTTCAATGATATGAAAGTTATGCATAAAGTTTCATTGTAATGAATATGTGAATACTTAAAAACGTATTTGAATCAAATGAAAAATGATGCATGAAAGAGGTAATTGAAAAAATGATGTATTTTGATTTAAATTCATCTCATTATGCCTCTTTAATTTGATGCAATGTTTTAGAAAAGTTTCATGATCATTGGCAATGTTTTGGAATCATAATAGTTCATATTTTTCAAAACTGTATGTTGTTGTTAAAAAATAGTAAAATTGCGGTGATTTTAAACTGTGCAAATTACGAATCAGCGATTTATTAAATATCAACTACCTTGGAACCTAACAAATATGATCTAAATTTATCAAGAGCAAAAAAATAGATAAAAGTTATTTTTCATTAGTTGTGTAATTAGCTTGTGCAGAATCTAAACTTCTAAAAGCATAATAAATAACACGGGCAATCTTGTCAACCCTTTGTGTAAGGACCGCCCCCACTGCATAGTTAGATGCATCATACAAGATTTCAAAAGGGAGGGTCTAGTTAGGCGGTTGGATGATCATAGTAGAGGTCAATTTCTTCTTCAAGAAATTAAACGCCATTTTGCACTTGTAATCAAAGTTGAAAGTAACGTTATTTTCAACAAGTTTGACAACAAAAAAGGTATCTTGATGAAATCCTTAATGAAGCGCCTGTAAAAACATGCATGACCAAGAACAGAACTAACCTCACAAATGCAAGATGGGTAAGATAATGTAGAAATTACATTGGCAGGATCTATTGAAATTCCTTTTTAAAAAATTATGTGACCCAAAACAATTCCTTGTTCAACCATAAAATGACATTTCTCATAATTTAAAAATAAGATCAGTTTCAACGCATCTCTCCAAAATCATATTTAAATTGTTCAAACATGCATCAAATAAATAACCATAAATAGTGAAGTCATCCATAAACACTTCCATGCAATTTTCAAAAAATTCAGCAAAAATACTAATCATGCATCGCTGCAAGGTGCCAGGAGCATTGCACAGACCAAAGTGCATCCTCATATAAGCCAATATACCAAATGGGCACATGAAAGTTGTCTTTCCTTGATCCTATGGTGTAATATGAATATGAAAATAACCTGAAAAACCATCAAGAAAATAATAAGGTGATTCACCAGCCAACCGTTCAAGCATCTGATCAATGAACGGTAAAGGAAAGTGATCATTTCTAGTTGCCTGGTTTAACCACCTGTAGTCAATACAAATTCTCCAACTGTATTGAACTCTAGTAGGAACAAGTTCATTCTTTTCATTTTTTTTACCACTATGAGTCCAGATTTCTTAGGTACAACCTACACTAAACTTACCCAATTACTGTCAGAGATAGGATATATGATATATGCTTGCAACAATTTGGTTACCTCATTCTTCATAACATCAAGAATTAAAGGGTTAAGTCTCCTTTAAGGCTACCTCACTACCTTAGCTCCCTATTCTAACATAATGCAATACATACACATAAAAGGGCTAATACCGAGCATGTCAGCTAAGACCCATCCAACCGCCTTCTTATGCTTCTTCAAAACCTGCAAATTCTTTTCTTCAAGATCAAAATTAAGGTTAGAAGAAATTATTACTGGTAGCTTTTCATTCCTTTCTAAATAAGCATATTTCAGATTGTCGGGAAATGGTTTAAGTTTTAAGGAAAGAGGTTGTTCAATGGATGGTATGTTTGGGGAAACCAAGACGCGAGAGCTTTAGCAACATAAATAACTTCATCTATAACTTCATCTGCATGAAAAACATCAACCTTCAAGGCAACATCAATCTCAACACAAACAGAGCAAAGGTTAGTGTCAGTACATGAATCGCAAGAGTAAGTATCACCAAAGTCTGGTAATGATGGAAAATAAGTTAACAACTCAGAATAAATAATATCAACTAAATTATAAAATAACTCAATGTGAAAAACATAATGTTTTTCCATGGGGTGTTTCATAGCATTAAAGATGTTAAATTTAACAATCATATCACCAAACTCCATGGAAATTGTTTCATCATCAACATCAATTTTTGTTTTTGCTGTTTTCATGAATGACCTGCCTAAAATGATGGGTACCCTGCTTGACTTAGTTTCTTCTTTTATGTTTATAATGTAAAAATATGTAGAAAAAATCAAGTCATTAACTTGAACAAGTACATCTTCAAATACTCCAGCAGGGCGGGCATTGCTCATGTTTACTAACTGAATGGTTAAACATGTATTATGCAAAAAACCAAGATCAAGATTATTATAAATAGAAGTAGGCAAAAAATTAATATAATCTCCTAAATCCAGCATGCAATTTTCAAATTTACTATCCCCAATGATACATGGAATAACATAAGTTCATGGATCTTTGCACTTTTGGGGCATGACCTGAGTGAGAGCCGAGACATTTCGCTCAGTTGTAACTTTTTTGAACACTTTAGGTTGGATGAAGGCTGAAGCATTTCTTCCCATATTGACTCTCTCATTTCCCTTCAATCTCCTCTTGTGAGTGCATAAGTCCTTTAAAAATTTGGCATATTTTGGAATTTGCTTAATCACATTAAGAAGTGGAATGTATACACTACTTTTGTAAATATGTCCAATATCTCTTTATTTTTATCTTCCCGATCCATATTTTTAGCCTTAACTACTCTCTGTTAGAAAGGGATTGGTGGTACATACTCCTTCTTATTTTTTTTTTAGTTTCAACCACAACATCAGAATCAGAATTAGGTGTGGGCTCAAGTACGGGCTCAACAACTTTGTTTTTTTCTTCTTCTGGTGTTACGGTTGGGGCTGAGGTTATTTCAACACTCTTTTTGGATCTTAAAGAAATTTTAATCACATTGGGGCCTTTTGGATTCACTACTATTTAGGAAGGTAGTTAGTTTGATCCTTGAGCTTGCTGCATGGCATTTATGGAAGTGGCAAGTTGTCCAATCTGTGTCAGTAAAGTCTAAATACTAGAATTTGTTCGTTGTTAAAACTATAAATTATTTACATCCACTTGCTTGACAATGTCCTCTAATGAAGGTCCGGAAGGGGTATAAGTGGATACTTGTGGAGGGTTCTATGGTGGTGGCAGCAGTAACATCAATTGTTGTTGACTAGGTTGTTATGTAAATGGACTCCCATACCGAAGGTTCAGATGGGTGAAGGTGAGGAAAATACACAAGAAAGGGGGGTTGAATTGTGTTTATTAAAAATATTTGTGCTTCTGAGTCGGTTCAGATTCTAAACATAAGTTCAGAACCTAATAACAAGTGCAACAAAAAACATATCAGAAGTAAAGTAAATAGAACAATAAACACAACAGATTTATCCTGGTTTCCCAAACTGTGAGTAGTCCAGTCCCCTTGCAACGAAAGAGATTTTCCACTATACTCAACTCTTAATTACAACTACTTATGCACTTAAGCACAAGACTTCGTCTTGCTCAGGCATATCGTCTAAGACTTCTTGCTCAATCACCACCTGATCGAGAATTTTCTGCTTAGATCCTCGGATCTTAAGAATTTCCTTACTTAAACCCTCATGGTTCAAGACTTCCTTGCTTAGACCCTCTGCTAAAGACTTACGCTCAAACCCTTGGTTCAATAATTCTTGCTCAAATTCCTCGAATCCAAGACTTCTCTACTCAGACGCACAATCTAAGACTTCTTTGCTTAAACCCTAGGTCCAATACTTTCATGCTTAATCACAACTGATCAAGACTTTCAATGTTCTAGCACATAGCAGGAGACTTACTTGGCTTAAGCTTCTCAGCAAGAGACTTTGATGCTCAAGCACATAGCAAGAGACTTTATCTAAATTTCTAAACATGTTCAACAGAATAGAGAATAAGGTATACTTGATACTCATATCAGAGATACATGGTAATCACCATAACAAAGACCTTAAGCACTCAAGATTTCTAAGATATTCAATGTTCAAGAAATCTTAAGGCCTTTTACAATTTACAACAAATAACAGAAGATCCTGCATATTCAATAGTGTTGCTTATTATTGATCTTATTATTTCTTCATTCAGATAAAAGTACAGAACACCTTAATCCTTCTTGGAATTCCTTCTCCTTTCTTCATTCCTTGTGAAAGATTTAGATTGATCTCTAGCTACTTATATAGTAGTTGTAAAAGACTGTCATTAGAAGAGATAACTTGATCAAGTATCTTTGTTTTCTCCATAGTACAAGAGACATTGAAGGTAGATACACTAACCTTGATCCATTATGTAGCATGTTTAACCATTGTGTCTTCCATGATATCTTGTACTATATATCTGTTAAGAGTAGATATTCGTAAAACATGTCAACTCTTCTTGAGCCTTGTGAACTTAGACTCTAGCTGAAAAACTAATTTGACAATATAGCTTGCTTTCTACGGTACAAATTGCTTTAGCTTTATCACTAATTCTGAATGATCACCATAAACTAATTTCATTCAGCAAGTGTAGAGATAATATGTTGCTTCTTCTGATACCGAGACCCCAACTTCAGAATCTACGTCAGATATCACTTAGAAAGTGTTCTTCAGATTTTGCACCACCAGAAGCTAGTAATTCAGCTTCTCACAAGTGCGACATCATATATCAGATTCTGAATATATAACTTTAACCATTAGAACCTGCATACTTAGAACATATTACGGTGAGAATCGTGATGTCAATCTATTGATTAACTTGAATCTTAATTCATTAAATTTACAATCGGACTTTGATTTATCCAAAGGAAAGGTTAAAGAAAGAAAAACCCTTTTACGCGATGTAACAACAACGCTAAGAGATCGGGGATCGGGGGTTGGTTATGCCTAGGGTAGGTATTTCACATCCTAAACATTTGTAGTACTCTACAAGAACCTTTTGTGTGTTTGTATGCTATATTTGCTAAATGTTTGCTATGGTTTGGGATTAGGTATATGGTTAGGTAAAGACCTAAGGATAGTTTCTAAATTTGCTTGCAAAGATATCACATCATCTGCCTATGTATCCTAACTAGGATAGAATCAGAGCAACCGTAGTTCACCTCACTAGGGATAGATGAACACTTGATTATGATCAAGGTTCAAAGGGGAACAAACATAACAATGCTTGTATAGAGTTTAACAAAACTCTCTATTCTAAGTTGTACACTCAAAGGAGTTGAATTTTACAAAAGCCAAGGGGGAATAAGTAATCATCACCATGATTCTTACATAGAGTTAACAAACTATATCTTAAAGTTCTAATTGAAGGGTATTTTTAACAAGGGGTAGGTCTTTTAGAATTAAAGCAAAGTCTAATGGCTAGGGGTTCTAACTTAACTAAGTTAGGGTTCAAAGTGACTTAATCAAATTCAAAGGGAGGGTAATGAGCTATCTATGACCCAAGGGTCAATAGAGAAACTTTTCTTTGGAATGGGGAAAAGATGAGGCGGTTGGATGAGAACTAACAAGTTTCATCACTTGGGGAATAACTTAACAAAGCTAGAAGCAACTACATATAAGCATTCATTCAAACATGATGAAGATATAGAGCATGGTAACAACCAAAGATGGGATAACAAGCATGTGATAACATCAAGCAAAGATTACACTCAAGTTAAATGGTTACAACCATAATACACAAAGATATTACAATATCTAGAAGGACATGATGATAGAGGTTCTTACAAGACCTAGCACATGAGGCAATATCAACTTGAACCATCTTAACATAGATGAGGTAACAAACATCAAGATAACCACATGTAATGAAAACAAGTTTAAATGCAAGCAAGTAACAACTTGAGGCAAGCATGTCACAGGGTTCAAAGAATGTCAAATGTAACAACATAAGAATAACAAATCATGCATTGATGATAATCAAATACAAGTAAGCAAACAAGAAGTGTTACAACAGTTCAAGTAAGAAGTTCAAAGTTTCAAGGGGAAACATACAAGTTCATGGTTACAACCAAAATGAAGCAAATCCTAACATATCAGAGTGCTAACAAGACATCTAAACAAGTGGAGGATACATGAAGGACACACTCAAGAGACTACAACATCAAGGGGCAACATGATTCTCAAACATAGTCCACAATATCAATCAACTAGATGTTTTAAAAACAAAGATTTGAACATAACAAGATCTTGAGTCAAGCCCATTCAAACAATCAAACAAGTTAACAATCATGTATAAATTAAGTACAAGTCAAACTCACAAGATTAAATCAAGAAGAGGTTTGAAAATGAACTAAAATAAAGATGTAAGGTAAAAACCCTAAAAGTGCAAGACTTTCAAATGATGTAAAGTATTTCTAGGATGAATATCCTTGAATTCTTTTATCACTACATGAAATTAGGCAAGATTAAGAACATTTTGAATAAAGAGTGGACCAAAAATATTGAAAAATGGCAAAGTTATGATATTTTGAAGTTTGTGAAGAAAATATGAAAATTAAAATGGTAAAAAATAAGGAAGTTCCTTCCTCATGGATTGAACCCACGTCCTGAGGTTCATAGGCTCAAAACCTCACCACATCAGCCAAGAGATGCACGTGTTCAAATGAGGAGAAGAAAAATAATAAATGCTATAACATAATAAAATCTCAAAATGGTAAAAAGAGTTGTCCTCCTCAGGGATCGAACTCGGGAAAGAAAAGGCGAGACATACACGAGCGCGTAGGTTACAATCACTGGGGTGGCGATACATCCAGTGTATCAAGCCACCCCAAAAATATATAAGCCTCAAAGGCATAATTTCTGGTCAGAACAAACCAAGCCAAGCCAAAAAATGTAAAAATGGAATCAACCCAAACTTAATCAAAATTCCATCATTTTAAACAAAATTTGAGTCTAATTCATGTGAAATTCAACAAGGAAACTGATGGTGCACTTACTTTTCTTAAAAAATGAATATAAATTGAAACTCGAAGCCAAATGCAAATTGAATGTTTGTAATGCAATTTCAAAGTTAAAGCTTAGATCAACCATACTTGGATTAATTTGAAAGCACACACACATTCTAACTGTCATACACATGAAATTCAAATAGAAATGAGACTCAAAATCATGATAGAGCAGAATATGACTTATGACTGAAGTTGTAACATCAATGGCCATTCTCAAGATAGTTTAAACAGAAATGACTAAGTTGTCATCATGATTCAACCAGCACAACTGTCATGTGAAGGTGAGTTTCAAACATCAATGCATCAGGGGCTTAAACACACATGGACCTCAAATGCAAAGTGACTTATGCATTTGGGATAAGAAGTTTTAAAACAGTTTGTGGTAGAACTAAACAAGCATGTCATCATGGTACAACCAAAACAGTAGGCATATGAAGGAATTCTCAGATCAATCTATCATGAATTCAACATAAGAAACCAGACCTGACAATCTAAAGAGTTTCAACAATTTATACGAACATTAAAAGAACATAGCTTGTAATCAAGCACATCCTACATTAAACAGAGATCTCGCATATGCATAAAGGCTTATAGGTGAACTCCAACATCAGTACACCCTCAAACTTGGGTAAAAAACAGGATATGATTCAACATATGTGAAAACAGTATGGCAAATCCAACATCCAATTCTCAAGGCAGTTTCAGATTCATAAGCAAACACATAATCTAAGTTCAGATATGACTTGGTTTTCTTTGAATATATGATAATGAAATTGGGCTGATAAACCTCATAACAGTTTAGACAGAAACCAATACATCATTCAATCATGTTTCTCCAAAAGCAAATACATACACACAGAGTTTTCAAATCAAAACCAAGTTGGTATAAACAGAAGCCAATCAATCTTGTACATTTGGAATGTCTAGCAATTCTAAATCATTCCAAACAACAATAAACACACACACACACACACACACACACACACACACACACACATTATACAGAGGTCTCACTCATGAGTCAAAACCTACAACTAAACCCTAACACAAGTACCAAAGCTAAATCTAAATAGAAGCAACAATATAGTTCATAATGAGAATGACAAACATACAAATTCAATGTCTACTTTACATGATAATTACAAATCTGTACAAACAAATCACAAGTTAATTTCACCACATGACTTAATGGTTCTAGGCAATTATAACTAATGTATATCAAGCATTATCATGGTATCAAGAAGAATGAGTATAGTTAGAGGTCACCTACCTCTTGTAGACTTCTAATGCAATCAAGCTGCCTAGTTGAGAATGCCCTGAATAGATGCTCCACACTCCCAATGCAAACTCCAAATAGCTATTTTCAAGTTGATTTTATGCAAGACAAGGTTACTTCTGAAGGTGTGAAAAATACACAAGAAAGGGGGGGTTTGAATTGGGTATTTGGTTACTTAAAAACTTTTGCCATCTTCTGTGTTGTTTCTAGATGTAGCAATGCGGAAGCATAAATGATAAACTAAACAATTAAAGAACACAAGATATATCCTGGTTCACTTGAGCAACTCTCAAGCTAATCCAGTCCACCCTTCCAAGGTGATTTCGCCTTACTCACTGCAAGGACTTAATCCACTATAACCAAACAGATTACAGTTGCACAAGCTAACTGCAAGTGACTAACAACTTGACAATGACACGTTCAGGGATCCCCAAGGATATAACGTTCATTGACACCTTAATAGAATCCGATCACTAAAGATCTCCTATTAGGATTTCCACAAATGACTACTGTCACTTGTCATCTCAAGTATACTGATCTTCACAAGATCACTTGAGGAACCACTAATTCTAAAATAGAATTTGTGTTGCCGGAGATTACATAAGTGCTTCTCAAATAAGCAGATTACTCCTAATAAAGTTCCTAGCAAGTATTGAGCAACAGCTCCTTGCTTTCTAATATAGAAACTAATCTAATAATAAATCTCTAAGAGATTATTGAGTACAGTTTCTATATTGCTTAAAATCTTTTCTGTAAGTGAGCACTAAGGCTTCTTTTCCATTAAGCTTTTCTTTTCATTGCAGCTGTAGCAGTAGCGCAACAGCGCAAGAGCCAACCCAATGCTTCAGCTCCCTTTGAATAAACAAATGATTTTTTCTTTTATAGTGCTTCCAAGAATGACGTTGTGAGGATAGAAAAGTCCTTTCTATTTCCAACGGTCATATTTCAACGGATAGATAAGCACGTGTTGGATGACATCACTTTCTTGTCCTTTTCCATAAGCAACGGTAATATTCCATTTAACAGCTTGGACAAATTTGCCTCTGGCTTGGTTCTTCTGATGATGTTACAGATGAGTAGTTCAGAAACTACTTTGGTATAGATAGCATAGTAAACATCAGATTCTGACTTCAGCACTTTGTTCATCAGAGTTGATAGCAACAACTCATCTGATTGAACACGTCTTGTCTGGTGAAGCTTCATAATCTTTCTTCTTCAGAGTCTGGTCTTCAGAGTCTTTTGCACTTGGTCTTCAGAGCCTTCAGCCTTCAGAACTTCAAGTCATCAGAGTCTTCAGCACAAACTTCTTCAGATGATTATATCTTCAGAGTCTTGACCTTCAGAACACTTCTTCAGAGTCTTGACCTTCAGAAAACTTCTTCAAAGTCTTGACCTTCAGAACTTGTCTTTAGAGTCTTCAGAGTCTTGACCTCAGAACCCATCTTCAGAGTCTTGACGCACTTGGTCTTCAGAGCCTTCAGCCTTCAGAACTTCAAGTCATCAGAGTCTTTAGCACTTTGTTCTTCAGAGGACTCACTCTTCAGAGACGCTCGTTAGCTTCCAGATCAAATGCATAACTCAGAGAAGAATCTATAGATGCATTGCAACTGCAATATCCAGCATCCTTGATTCTTTACTGAACATGATCAGATGTAGCAACAAACTTGCTTCTTCACTGAGCTTCATTTGCTTTCAGATCAGATGCACTTCTCCAGAGCAGAAACCACAGGAGCATTGCAACTGCAATATCCAGCACCCTTGGTTCTTTACTGATGGTGATCAGATGCATAAGCAAACTAGCTTCTCACATGCTCTTCATGACGTCACACTAAGTAACTCCATAAGTTACTAGCTGCACACGTTGCTTCTGTTTGTTTGGTCTAATATATTTAATTTAATATGACCTGCACATAACAAACATTAAACCATAAAATGGTTCTTTCACAAATACTCAATTGTTATCATCAAAACATAGAGATTATCCTGTAGAGACAAATCTTGCTCTTACAATCTCCCCCTTTTTGATGATGACAAAAACATGTATTTTGATAGAACATTTTATACAGGGTAATCACCAAGCATTAACCTATTCAGAGTTCTAAGCAACTGCTCCCCCTGAATGTGTTAATCTTAAAAACATCTTTATGCTTGTTCAGAGACATACTCTGATCCCAAGACTTACAAAAAATAACTTTGATAAAGCACAATCAAATAGAATAGAATAGAAGGAATACTTCCCTACAATATAAGAGAGCATGAGTCTTCAGCATCTGGACTAGTTCAATCAGAACTTCCATCTTCAGATCTTTAGAACTTATCTTCTCTAAGCATTGTATCAGGGTCATATAACTTCAGAATCTTCTAAAGCATTTTCTCTTATTCCTTAGAACATCCTTCAGATGAGAAACTCCCCCTGAGTTTCAGACTGGGTGAAAATCAAATATCCTGACTTGTGAACCTTCCTGGGAGAACTCCCCCTGATTACAGTATGTCAGATATTTGGATCTTCTGATCTTGATACAGTCTTGATTCTTGCTTTCTCAGACTTGCTTTCTTCTCAGATTTTTGATCTCTTGAAGCAGTCTGATACCAATAGAAACCAATAGAATGTTTACTTCTGAATCTGATTCCAATATTGAGTCTGAGTCTGATACCCATGTTGGTTCTTAGTCTGACACCAATACATGATACTCATGATTCTGAGTCTGAATCCAAATCTTGCTCTATGAAGATTTCTGATTCTTATGCTCTGACTGTCATTTTCACAGACAATTTACATCTTCTGAACATCATGATTCCAGATGACTTTAACTTTCAGATCTCTGAACAGTATTGGGTCCATCTGATTCTGAATCTATGTTCACGAAGTGTATAACTTCTATTATATGAACACCAGTTCATTTGAACTCAGATTTCTTTCATTTATCCTGTTTAGAATGCCTAGTGAACTTGTTCAGAGTTCCTTGGAAAACATCAAACAGATAATTAGTAATAAACGCAGTTTATATGTTTTTGCATTCTCTTCCAGGTTATAGAATATATCAAAGTTATATTCTATTTCTCAAAAACATTTTCCATTTCTCCCCAAGTTATATTCTATTCTTCCAGATAATATCAAAATCATCTTTCATTTCTCCCCCTTTTTGACATCATCAAAAAGTTTGAGTTTTTCATCAAAACAGATTAAAAAAAAATTTCTCTTTTTAAAGTCAGAAATTAAAAAGATAAGAGTTGAGAGATAGCACCTGAGAACTTAATCATCTTTCATTTCTCCCCTTGAGAACTTAATTCTTACAGGTTGATACCAATTAAGGTAGGTTGATATCTTTTCTCAGATTGCATCTTCTATATCTCCCCCTGCTTCTTGGAGAGTGACAATTCTTCAGAATTTGTAGAAGCATGCTCTGACGAGGATTGTTGACAGGTTTCAATTCAACAGAACTTTCTCTAACAACTTGTTGTTCATCCTTCATAGCTTGTTGATCTCCTCTAAACTTACTAATGTCACGTTCTCAACGTACAAAAGTAGTTTCACAAGAGGATCCAACTACAACATTTTGCTTAGTCTTCTTAGCATCTTCAGCTTCTTGTACTAATCTGGAAGTTTCGTTTCTGAAATTTTCCTCTGCTAGATTTAGATAAGAAGGTTGAAAACTATTCTTCCTTCTAGCTTGATCTTGATACCAATAATTCCAGTCCTTAGAACAACTTGAAATGCATCCAATTTCAGAGTCTAATTACTTCTGAAAAATATCTCAAGAAGTCTCAAGTTCCAGAGTTGAAGTGCTTGTTCTGGCCTTTGCTTTGATTCTTGATTCTGCGCCCAGAACCTTCTGTATCTTCACTCAAACATCTTCTAAAGTTTTTCTCAGAGTTATCTGACACTTTGCTTCTGGTTGGATGTCAGAGACATGATACCAATTTAAGATGTAAGATACCAATTGAAGGTGTGAAATAATGAAATTATTTCAGCTCATTTCTTCAACATCAAAACACTATACTACAGAAGTATCAATGTTTGATTTAACAGACCATCTTCTAATAGAATCTTTTATCCAGAGTTCCAGATAATCCAAATCTTCTGATAGTCTACGACTTCAGATTTGCTCAGATCTTTAGATATCATCTGATATCAATTGAAGGTGATGTGCCATATGATCCTTCAATCTTCTGTACATGAATGTCCTTCATTTGACACTTCATCCAGAGCATCTGATACTTCAATCAGCATCTGATGTATTTTGCTTCTTTAAGGGAGAGTGCTATCCAGAGGTACTTTTGCAACTAACTCTGACTTCAGTATCATCAGCATAACAAAAACCTACTA
Organism: Lathyrus sativus; assembly: GCA_963859935.3. Taxonomy (NCBI): domain Eukaryota; kingdom Viridiplantae; phylum Streptophyta; class Magnoliopsida; order Fabales; family Fabaceae; genus Lathyrus; species Lathyrus sativus. The sequence continues at coordinate 637,790,748 of OZ012739.1, forward strand.
AAAATAGTTATCTGGTTTTCTGCAACACAGAGTCACGTTAGTAGTACCTTTCAGATACCTCAGAAATCTCTTAACAACTGTTAAATGAGATTCTTTAGGATCTGATTGGAATCAAGCACATACACATATACTGAAAAGAATGTCAGGACTAGAAACAGTAAAATACAGAAGAGTACAACTCATACCTTTGTAGAACTTCTGATCTACCATTTTACTAACCTCTTTCTTTCTCAGAGTGTACGTTAAAAACATGAGAGTCTTAGATGGCTACTCTCTAACAGATTATCCTTCTATCTGCTACATTCTTTATCTGATTCCTCCTTTGGTCTTCATCTTCTGATCATCCATCTTTGGATGCCGATGATCATGCTTCTTTATCTTCAAGATGACTTGTTTCCAGATGAAAGTTATATCTTCTTGCACCAAGAATTTATCCTTTGGACAGACGTGGTTGATCATCATGAATTATCATCAAACCAAGATGAATTTCTTGAACTGATTTGAATGACAATCTTGTTCTTATCAATCAGTATCTGAGGGTGACTTCTTCTTCTAGAATTCTCGTACCAACTGAAGGTGTGAGAACTTCTGAGTACCAATAGAAGGAGTAGGATCTTCTGCTAAATCACCTTAGGTTTCTCCACCTTTGGTTTCTGAATCCAAGCTTGTTATCAAAACTTGAATCTTAGCATCAGTGCTTCATTAGATAATACTTGATACCAATTGAGACAACGTTTCCTTTCTGAATTAGCTTCAGAAATCTTCAAAGCTTCTGCTTAATATTCTGAAGAGATTCTCTACATCAGACTTTCTAACCATAACTATTTCTGTTATGTTAGTAAGTTCTTCTGATTATCAACAATCAGCCTTTGCCCAGAAGCACTTAATCAACAGATGTTAGCTCAATTAATAACATCAAACCCAGAAGTGCTTCTTCAGAAGGTTGGAGACTGATAACAGTCTGATACCAACTTTATGATATCCAAAGTAGACTCTTCTGACAGTGAAGTTGCAACCCAACTCATCTTGATCAGCATCTATTAAGTGAACAACTGTGGAAATGATTCCTTGCATTAGATCCTCTGCTTCAGATCTATGCAGCTTAGCTCTAGAGAATGATTCAACCAACCGTTCATCCAGAGGTATGCTTCAGATCAAACCAGATCTTCATTCTTCAGGTGTCCTTATTATCCAGAAGTGAGCTATGTTGCTGACATATCAACCAACTGCTCAGAGTCTTTTATAGAGTTGTTTCTCAACAAACTTTCAGAATCTCCTGTTAGCGTTGCTTCATCAGATTCTTCTGTAATTTTGCCTCTGTAGCTTTTCTTCTGAGTCTATACTGATACCAACTGAAGTGTCTTCAGTATCCTGCCTCAGTTGCTTTGCTTCTGATGCTTTGAACTATCTTCTATAGCTTTGCTTCAGAATAACCAACAATTGAAGGCGAGATGTCTTGATTGACAGAGCCTCTTCAGAATCAGTGTTACAGAACCTTCTGTACAGCTGCTGATCTGACTTCACTAGCCTCTTCTAGAATGCTAGTTTTAGCTACTGCCTGCATACACTCAGCAAACTCCTTTCCAAGTGAAGTATATGGTTCTAAATAGAAGTATCATCAATGTAAATAAATCTGATAGATTTAAAATATCTCTCTTAATAGTCTTTAAGAAGAAGAGTAGTAACAACTTTACTTTTGACAATAATTTTCAAAAAGAAACCTGGGAAGTTGATGAACATATACTTCTTCTTCAATAAAACCATTTAAAAGTATTTTTAATATTCATCTGATTTATATTGATGTTATACTGATCAACGAACGAGATGAAAAGAATATGAATTCTAACCTTGTCACAAAAGCATATGTCTTCTGTATAGTCAAGAGTTTCTTGCTGACAATCTTTGAGAAGAAAGAATCTTGTTCTTCTGGAATCATCCTTCTTTCCAATGAACGTCTCTTTTGGAAAAGAAGATTTGATTCTGGGGGGAAACTTCTCAGAGTAGATTCTTCAGAAGCAGCTAATTGAATAGCATCTGGAGTAGCTTCTGATTCTTCAGCTGGAACACATTCTGCTTCTGATTCTCCAACATCTTGTGAGACAAACCAGTAACAGCAACTAAAGTAGAATATTCTGAATAACTCTTCTTGAACAGATCTCAATTCCTTTATTAGCATTCTGCAGCATCTTCATCAACACAACAACATCCATTTGATTCTTGAGAGACATCCTCAGAGCACAGATAATCTGATCTTCATGTGTAGAGAGCATCTAGCTTCCATCAGGCTTCATCTTCTGAATTTTTCTGCTTGAAACAAATACAGATCCAATCTAGATACAGTTATCATCAAACTTAGATGCATCAAAAGACACAGTCTGACTGACAATTTTGCTCTTACAATGCTGAGCTAACATGTAAGGAGTTAGATTATCAGAGTTGACATAACATCTGCTCTTGAAAAAGAATGTTTACTGACTTATTCAAATTGAATAACCCCAGAAACTTAAATCCTTTTTACATTTGACAGAATGACTACTGTCATTGTATCTTTCCTCATATCTTTATTTCTCAAAACATTCATTATGAATTTCTGAAAAATAATGTCTGATAGCATCTGACCAATTTCAGTTTGTTCAACTGAGATAACATCTCAAGTTAACAGAACTTAATTGTCCATTCTGCTTCAAATCAGATCTTCTGAATTCATCATATCATCATAATCCAGATGAGTTAGAAACACTGCCTTTCTAGAAACCTCTGCAGAATTCTTTGAAGCTCTTCAAGGAGAGCAACTTTCAAATGTTTTGGATCTGAAGAATCATTTCTTCCAGATTTGAATATTTTTCTAAACTTACCCTTTTCTGCAGACTTCATTCTGGCGTTCTGATGAATAGGATTCATTAGCCAACAATATATCTTTTCTTACTTAAGATAAATCCCAATGAGTTGTCATGAGAAAGTCAAGTGTGGACTAATCCGTTTCTTGAAAACATCTCATACTCACCAGAATTAATCTTTAGAGATCAAGAATTATTGCTTGCAGAAGATTTATCTTTGAGCAAATATGTTGTAAATCCAAACGTATTTTCAGATCAGCATTCAACAGATATATCTTCTTGTCTGATGAATCTATCCTGTCAGCTGATTCTTCATTCTTCTTTCAGAATCTTCTGGAGGAGATTTGTTGTTTGAAGGCTTCAACACTTCAAATTTCAAACTTCATAGAATCAGTGACTTGCTCAAGGTAACTCAATAGATTATAATTTTAGTACTCATTATCCTCAAAAACTGATATGAGACTGAAATTGTAAGAACGGTGAAAAATCCCCAAAAGTATTTCTTCACACAGCCTATGGATCTTTATCTGACACTGTTAGGTGTTTGATATCCATCAATAACAGAACCGGAGCTCTGATACCAACTGAAGGTGTGAAAAATACACAAGAAAGGGGGGGTTTGAATTGGGTATTTGGTTACTTAAAAACTTTTGCCATCTTCTGTGTTGTTTCTAGATGTAGCAATGCGGAAGCATAAATGATAAACTAAACAATTAAAGAACACAAGATATATCCTGGTTCACTTGAGCAACTCTCAAGCTAATCCAGTCCACCCTTCCAAGGTGATTTCGCCTTACTCACTGCAAGGACTTAATCCACTATAACCAAACAGATTACAGTTGCACAAGCTAACTGCAAGTGACTAACAACTTGACAATGACACGTTCAGGGATCCCCAAGGATATAACGTTCATTGACACCTTAATAGAATCCGATCACTAAAGATCTCCTATTAGGATTTCCACAAATGACTACTGTCACTTGTCATCTCAAGTATACTGATCTTCACAAGATCACTTGAGGAACCACTAATTCTAAAATAGAATTTGTGTTGCCGGAGATTACATAAGTGCTTCTCAAATAAGCAGATTACTCCTAATAAAGTTCCTAGCAAGTATTGAGCAACAGCTCCTTGCTTTCTAATATAGAAACTAATCTAATAATAAATCTCTAAGAGATTATTGAGTACAGTTTCTATATTGCTTAAAATCTTTTCTGTAAGTGAGCACTAAGGCTTCTTTTCCATTAAGCTTTTCTTTTCATTGCAGCTGTAGCAGTAGCGCAACAGCGCAAGAGCCAACCCAATGCTTCAGCTCCCTTTGAATAAACAAATGATTTTTTCTTTTATAGTGCTTCCAAGAATGACGTTGTGAGGATAGAAAAGTCCTTTCTATTTCCAACGGTCATATTTCAACGGATAGATAAGCACGTGTTGGATGACATCACTTTCTTGTCCTTTTCCATAAGCAACGGTAATATTCCATTTAACAGCTTGGACAAATTTGCCTCTGGCTTGGTTCTTCTGATGATGTTACAGATGAGTAGTTCAGAAACTACTTTGGTATAGATAGCATAGTAAACATCAGATTCTGACTTCAGCACTTTGTTCATCAGAGTTGATAGCAACAACTCATCTGATTGAACACGTCTTGTCTGGTGAAGCTTCATAATCTTTCTTCTTCAGAGTCTGGTCTTCAGAGTCTTTTGCACTTGGTCTTCAGAGCCTTCAGCCTTCAGAACTTCAAGTCATCAGAGTCTTCAGCACAAACTTCTTCAGATGATTATATCTTCAGAGTCTTGACCTTCAGAACACTTCTTCAGAGTCTTGACCTTCAGAAAACTTCTTCAAAGTCTTGACCTTCAGAACTTGTCTTTAGAGTCTTCAGAGTCTTGACCTCAGAACCCATCTTCAGAGTCTTGACGCACTTGGTCTTCAGAGCCTTCAGCCTTCAGAACTTCAAGTCATCAGAGTCTTCAGAGTCTTTAGCACTTTGTTCTTCAGAGGACTCACTCTTCAGAGACGCTCGTTAGCTTCCAGATCAAATGCATAACTCAGAGAAGAATCTATAGATGCATTGCAACTGCAATATCCAGCATCCTTGATTCTTTACTGAACATGATCAGATGTAGCAACAAACTTGCTTCTTCACTGAGCTTCATTTGCTTTCAGATCAGATGCACTTCTCCAGAGCAGAAACCACAGGAGCATTGCAACTGCAATATCCAGCACCCTTGGTTCTTTACTGATGGTGATCAGATGCATAAGCAAACTAGCTTCTCACATGCTCTTCATGACGTCACACTAAGTAACTCCATAAGTTACTAGCTGCACACGTTGCTTCTGTTTGTTTGGTCTAATATATTTAATTTAATATGACCTGCACATAACAAACATTAAACCATAAAATGGTTCTTTCACAAATACTCAATTGTTATCATCAAAACATAGAGATTATCCTGTAGAGACAAATCTTGCTCTTACAACTTCCACTTGAAGTAACAATGGACTCTTGGTGACAGATTCACCAAATGATGTTATAGTTGGTTTTTGATGTTTTGGACAGTTAACACAACTTATATCCAAGATGTCTAAGGTGTCAAAAGATCTAGAACTGACCTAGGCAGTGAATGTTGCTAGTTTATGCAGAAAATTCAAGATTTTTGGTGTTAGGGGTTGACTTTTGGAGATATGGTGTTTTTGACTGGTTCAATGGTTGGAACACCTTCCAAACATCATTTATAGGTTATGTAGATGGTTTGGAAAGTGTTTCAAAGTGTGGAAATGAGTTTAGTGTGAAATCTGTCCAAGACAGATTTTTGAGGTTTTTGAATGACTATATTCAATTATAAGAAAAGGGCAAGGCAAGGTTGAATGACTTGTTTCTTCTGGCTTTTTAGGATTGCTCTTGTGTGTGTTATGCATAATGGATGGCTCTATTTATAGAGAAAGTAAAGGCTTAGACAGATTTGAGGGTATGGCTTGCAATTTGTCTTTTTTGAGGGAGGATGAGATGAGTCTTGGTTCAAGATTTTGTGCAGATGGTTTTGAGTATTACCAATGTAATGAGCTGCACGCACAACCTGTAAACAAGCCATTGGAAGTGACTAAAGGAGTCTTGAGTGAGTAGGGGCTATGCTGCAGCTGCTATGGCACAAGATTCTTCTCTTTCATGGTCTACTTTCCTTGAATTAAATAATGGCTTTAACCATAATTTTGGTTTAACTCAAAGATTCCTCTGATTTTTACTCATCATACACCCTTAGACATCAGATCGAATGTTAAACCATGGTTGAAAATCAATTGGGTAGCTGGCAAACTGGTTTGTGTTAAGTTTGACATTATGCATTTCAAGTGTTAAGACCCCAACTTCCCTTCTTCGAAACTCCTAGCTCACAAATGTTATGGAGGAGTTCTTGTAACTAGGTCAAAAACACCCTTGAAGTTGGCTGAAAACATGACTTGAAAAGTGCTAAAACTATGAAATTTCACTAAGTGTTTTCCCCTCTTGCATTGATTTTGATCATAACTCCAAATTATTCATTTTTTTTCATATAGATCACTTTTGCACTTTTGTAGAACTTGTCAAGACATTTCCAACAAGCTTTGAACCACTCCATTTGGATGTGTGGTTAAGAAGTTATGGCTTGCCCTTTTTAAAATCCTAATTTCCCGACTTTTCGATTACTCCTCAATCCTTGACCCAATGGTCACAAAACTTCATGACTAGATGTGATATGACATTAGGAACATGATTACCTTCAATTTTGGATCAAAACCCTTTTGGCCAATGAGTTGACTTTTCAGTCAGACGAACCGATCGATCGAAAAACCCTGAATCGACTGTGGGTGTTCTAGGTCCTCTGAGGTCTTGAAACTTCTTAGGTAGACTTCACTAAGTCATATGAGCTTCATGGACTATGACTCCACCATTGTAATACCATTTAAATCAAAATTCAAACCAATAGTTAACTTTTCCTGATTAGAAACCCTAATCGGGAGTCTTGGACTGCAATGTTCTTGATCTTTGGATGACAACCTCAAATTGGATTCATACTTGATCCAATATAGTACTTTTGATGATGTGGAGACTTGTTTCATGGAGAATCAATCCAAGAGATTGACAAATCAAACCATCGAAACTCTGATTCCTGATTGTATGGAACCCTAATTCATCTGCTTCTTGACAAAGACAAACTTGAAACAGGTTAAGGTTAGATAAGCAAATGATGATGCTACTAGAATGATGATGAAGATCTAAGGGTCAAAATTTAGGGTATAACAAAACACATATTAGATAACACCGTTGTTCTTTTTATACATTGCTATTTTAATACCCTAATTTTTACCCCAAAGATCCCACATTTCATTTGCATTTCATTTCACAAACAAGATCGTAATCTTCGGTTCTCTTGCCTTCCTCTGCAGGTTTGTTCTTGAGAGATCACCGAGCATCCTTGTGTTCTTGTTTGTTTAATATTTGTTTATGTTTATGTTTACTAACCATTATTCAAAATCCAAAAAAATGTTTGTTTTTCCTTTACTAACTTTTTCAGGAAGAATTTGGATCAAAAATATCAAATACTAGTCCCTCAGCTCAAATGAATTTCATCTGAACAAATTCAAAGTTGATGTGAAAACAATTCAATATCATCTGATCAAGAGTATCCCAAGATTTAATTAACTTTTATTCAAGAGATTCCAAGGTTCATGTGTTTATTTCCATGCCTTCTTTGACAACCAAAAGAATCGTGGCAGAGCCAAGACAACACATCAAAAAGGAAATTTTCCACATTTTTTGATTATGGTAATCGATTACCAGTATTAGGGTAATCGATTACCCTGTGCGCATTTTGTGAAGATTTGTCAAATTCAAATTCTGCAGCATTTTTGGCACCAAATTCAAATGTTTCATCATGAGAGTATTCTAAATTAATTCATTTTAATTCCCCTACCTCATCTTAATTAATTCCCACCATACACCTTCACTAATCACCATTTGATCTTGATTTTCCCTCCAAATTCAAATTCTAAGCCTAATTTTATTTCCAAACCAAACTCCAATCTACCAAATTTTATAATCCTAACTTCTATAAATAGAGGTCTCATTTCTCTCATTTCACAAGCTTTTTATAGCCAAATTCACCTTGTCAAATTCCTTCTTTACTCTCTTTTTTCTCCAATTACCAAATTCACCAAAGCTCTTTATTCCTTTGAAAGTTAGTAAGTTCATCATTAGAATTTACTAATCTTTTAGCTAAACCTTCATCCATTCACTTTTTCATCATCAATTTCAGTAGATCAAGGCTTTAAAGTATGGTTTGTGGAGTTGATTTGAAGAATTTTCAGATTTGGAGTGGTAATTTCTTGATCCACCATTATTGCTCTTGATACATCCTTCACAATGTAATCTATTGTTGATTACTTTTGCTTGATCTTTGGATCTTGCAAATTGTGTTCTATTGGTGTTGATTACCCTCCTGGTGGCAATCGATTACACAATGTTGATTTTACCTTTTTGGTTTTGTTTTGGGACTGTTTTGGTTCTTTCTTCTTCTTCTTCCATTTCCTTTTGGCTTTTGCCTTGGAATACACTTTTAAAGGTCCTTTTTCTCTTTAAATTCATTGGACTTAGGGTGTAGATGAAGTTGGATAAATATTCACTAGTTCAAATCTATCTTTAAAGTGAATTATTCAATTCATTTTAGGTGCTTTGAGTTAATGATATGCTTAGTGCTTTAATCCACCAAGATGAGTGGATTAACTTAAAGATGGAATGATCTTGAACTTGTAATTCAATTTGGCATTCCCTCTTCTCTTTTCTTTTTCTTTTGATCGATGAAAATATTCGATATCATTTGAACTTATTCCAAGTTCTTGATGAAGATGAGATTGTTACCTATTTTCTTTTCGTATGGTATTGCTTTCAGAGAGTGATCTACATATCACTTCTCTAGCATGCATTAACACTAACATTTTTATTGACCGACCTCAGATAGTTGTGGTTTCTACATAAACATGATTACGTTTGCTTAATATAGCACTGAATTGTCCCGTAATCGGAAAGTGATCATTCATGGCTCAAACTTATGTTCGAAAGTCCAAGTGTGGTTGATTATTTGTCTTAAGTCCATTACCTATGAAACTTGTTGTTAGGAGGCTTTAATTTTATCAATCCTCTAATGATTCTTCATTAACGTTGGCTTAAGTGCATGAGTTAACCATCATTGATAATTTGTTCTAACAACTAATCACTAACTCACTAACAATATTATTGTACTAATTTGTTTATGTTTCCTTCTTGCTCCCTATCTCTCTTTTATTTTTATGCTTCATTAATATCATTTCATATTATTATTTATGTTTCCTCCCTTTTTATTTTGTCCACTTGGACCATATCTTGTTCAAAACACTAATAAAGGATTAAACCTCTAAAAAACTTGGTGCTCTTAACTTTGTGGTTATGCTCTTTGACTATTCTTGGACTTAAAATTAGGACTCATTCCCTATGCTTGGAGTATTATGGATCTTTGCCTTTATTTGGCTTGCTTATTTGCTTATGCTTCAAGATGAATGCAATTCTTATTTTGGCTTGCTATGGAGTGTGCTACAATTTGGTTATATCCTTCTTATCTCTATCTTTTACTTTGCTTTCTAGGGTAGTCACTTCATCTCCTCCTCTTCTTAAAATTTCAAAATCTTCTCCCTTTTTCAAAAAAACCTTCTTGTTTGCAAACTTCAAACCGCTTTCATAATAAAACCTTAACTTTGGTCAAGTGATTTTCAAACATTGTTTTATTTAATAAATGAAAATCAATGTTAATCATACTTTGACCAATTTCAAAAATATATATAAAAAACACTTCACCTCATTCAAACCTTTTGTGCCTTTGTGCACTTTTTATTTTAAAACTTTTCATAAAGTTTAGACATGAGTCATTTCTATAGTTGATATATAATTCTCCTATTCCCCATATTATTTAAGATGTTGACATTTTCCACTAAGATTTTGAGTGATAGACTTGTTGATTTTAATCAAAGCAAAATCCTCCATATTTAGGTGATGCAAATGTTGTCTTATACTCGTGGGCGACTAGCCGTAGTTTTCTCCTTAAAATGACGACTTGTGTTTACATTTAAAATCAATCAAAACCAATAATTTTTTTTTATTTATACCATGAACTAAGGGGTTTTGATCTTATATTTCACTTTGTGGATACGTAGCCATGAGGCGATAAGTCTCTCCAAACACAAAAATCTTAAACAATAATTCTCTTCTCATCTCCCCAATCTCATTTCAAACAAACCATTTTCAAAGAAAAAAGTGTAGATATTTCAAAGGGCTCCTATAGAGTACTATAGACGTTTTGGGTTCTAACACCTTCCCATTACGTAACCAGCCCCCTTACCCATTCTCTGTCTGTTCTTGTTTTAGAACTCTTAGGTTTTGTTCGTTCTTTTTCCTTTCCTTTTTGGATAAAATAAAAGTGCGGTGACGAATCTTGCATTCTTGATTTAATTTAATCAATAGCTTTGAGAACGTGTGATTTGTGTAATCTTGTTTGTGGGTGTTTCATCTTGCACTCATGCATTCATGGACATTTTGTTTTAGTCAGTTTTTAAGGATCTCGAAGATTTTTCTTTGCAAACATCGCAGATATTGTGATTATGGATATTGGAAGGAGAAACACTCAAAAGTATGGTTTCCGAGCATAAAAATACTCCTGAAGATCCTTCTTTTGATGATAAGGAAGCAAATCAATCTTGGAAAGAATTTGTTTGTAACATTAAGAAAGATGACTGAAGCAACAAAGAAGACTAGAAAAAGGATAATTTATTTTACTGTCTTATCTTTTCTCATGTAATTTTTAAATTCCAATGAACTTTAGCTTTTTCAGTTTATATAATCAGTTTAGCCAGCAAAAGCAAGTTTCATTTACTTTAAATTGCCAATATAAATTATAACATATATGAAACAAGAGCATTTAAACACACATAAATATGATAAGTTCACAAGCATATTATAAAACATACAAAGATACATACACAACTCAACAAAGCACATAAATAGGTTCTACATCCTAGACCTAAGGTATCTTCAATAATTCCATGACTGTCTTAAGATCAGAACCAATTTTTTCTTGCCTCGCAACAACAAACTTGAATTAAGCATCCACTGAAAGTTGGTTGCTCACCATCTAAATTTTCATAGACTCATGACATTCAGAAAATGAAGCTACTTTATCTTCAAGATTGAGTAGTTTCTTCTGGCCAGTTGCAACAATTTCCTTTGTTGAGAAATTCTTCAGATCTTGAATGACGAAGTTTAAAGACCTTTTGAAGCTTTCTCATTTCGCATAAAAAGCCACAAAATCAGTAGACACGAATCCTTCTTCCATTAATGTTTTTGCCTTATTAAATAATTCAATCTTAAAAACTTTTAACCGAGAAAGTACATGGATGGGTAGCGGCCGAGGATTGGTTATGTGCTTAAGTGGTTTGGATGTGTTTGTTTCATCTTTTTGCAGGGTTTCATGAATTGGTTCAACTGATACTTCTTTACTTAAATTTTGATTTGATGAAGATATGTAATGGATGGTTTCTTGATGGTTAGATGGTAAAGGTTGGTCTTGGATATTGTTTTCTGATTTTGGTTCAGACTCAGCATACTCAGGTACATTATTGAGATAACCTTGAACAAGTTGGTCAGAAATAGTTTTGGTGGAGTTGTTTGATGGTGATGCAACATTAAGAGGCTTGGCATCCAAAGCACTTCCAGTTTAATCAGGAATTGGTGAAATTGAACCTGCTTGAATGCTAGAATTAATGTCTTAAATAGTTTGGTCAAGAGATGGAGCAATACGGTCTTGTATTTTCAGGGAAATGTCTTTGAAAGTAAAGAAAAACCATTATTTATAGGGATGATTGACTGACAGTGTTCTATGGCTAAAACATAGGTTTTGTTGGACTTAGCAGGTGATGGTGAGGGTGACTTTCTCATTGAAGTATTAAGATTAAAGTCATGAACGAGTTTAGCCGTAATATCTGATCCTACTGAAAGTGAGACAAGTTCCTCTGTAGCTTTTACCTCTTTACCGCTTTTAGCAGGACTCTCACTTAACCAGTTTCTAGACTTATCATCCTTTTATGTAGATTATGCATCCATATCTACCTCTGGAGCAACTTCCTTTACTTCTTTAGTACTATGATCTCTATGTTCTGGAGCAACCTCTGAATCCTTTTTGCAAATCTCATTAAACCCATGAGTTATCTTAGAAGCTTCAACAGAAACTAGAACAGACTCAAACTTGTCTCCCAATGTTCTCTTAAGACTTCCATGCTTTTCTCTATAATAGTTGTTGAGTCCTTAACATGATTTTCCTTAACCAATTCTTCAGATAAAACTTCCATACTTGTCTTGATGTCAATTGTAAAGAAATTGTCAACTTCTTTCAAGACATGGGCCCTTTTGGTTTCCTTTTCTTTTTCTTCCATCTGACTTAATTGCAACAGTTACCTTTTCTTAGATACAAATATTTCCGTATCTATTATGCTTTCAGATCTCCTCATCTAGTATTGGTAGGAAGAATCTCAGAGGTATCTATGAGTTCTTCAAATTCATGTTGTAGAGCCTTCTTGGAGCTATGAAGATCCTTTTTCTTTCCAGTATTATGAAAAAATCTTGCTTCCTCCTTTTGAACTACTTTTTGAGCATCTCCTAACAGTTTCTTCTTAACAAGCACAAGAGTACCAGATTCTTCCTCATCATAAGTGATTGCCTTCCTTTTTATTTTTTCCTCTAGAGGGATAAATATTTGGATATTTGTCAGGAAGTTGGTCACGAGTTATAGTCACACCATACTCTTTCTTAGCCTCATCCAAAAGAATTATGAAGACATCAGGACAGTCTTCCTTGGTCAGTTTTGGGAAGTGTTCTAGAAAGTTTCTTCTCTTATCTTTCCTGATTATGATAGGATTATGAATCATTACAACTTCCTTTTTCCCTCTTTCTTTCATATGAGCCAGGATAGATGCAGATAACACACTTCCATAAGCATCATCCAGGTCTTGAGTAACTCCATTATCCATCGACATGTTAATCCATTTCCATTGATAGAAAAGTTCATAAAGTAGTATTGCATATGGTATTGTTCTTTTCAAATTCTTAGTAGAGTCTTTGATGGATTCACATAGACGATGAAAGATGTAACTTGAAAGATTTAACTTTCATCAGTTGACAGATACCAAAGGAACATCTTGTGATCCCATGAAATTTGATCTAAAATTCCTTCCTGAGGAATTAAACAACCAATAAGAATCTTGAACAGAAGCTTTTGCATGAGATGCATGTTCTTTACTTTTCCATAATCATCTTTCTTTTCAAAAAAGTGTCTTCTTAATTTCCTTGGCATAATCTCCTCCATCCTTTTTGTTGATTATCACCATTCCTTTATTTTCTTCCCCAATTAGCTAAGAAATGTTTTCTTGAGTAATGGCAATTTCCAGATCCATTACAACAGATCTAATTTCCACACCATTGAATCCCTTCAGTCCCATTTCTGTTCATGTTTTCCCTTTCAAACTTTTGTCGTTTTCTACAACATTTCTCTCTTTATTTTATGCTGAGTACTCATCATACACTTTTGCTAAGTTCATCCATCCTTGTAACTCAAAAATAACCTTTTAATGGACAACCATTTGCTTCAAAACTAACAAAACCCACCACTTGCTCAATGAGAAGCTTTAATTCATCTTTGGCGAGTGGATAATTTTTGGTTTAACCATAAGCATTTGCATGGAATTAATTTTAAAGGGTTGGTTGATGAGGATTCCATTGAGGGGGTTTTAGGGATTTTCTAGGGTTTACAGTTAAAACACGAAATAGATAGTGATAAAGGTTGTTTTTGTTGAGAAGGTGTTGAGAGAAATAAATGACATTAAAGAGATTTTAAACACAAAAGTATTTAAAACAAATTCATTCCCTTTCAAGTTCAAAGCACAAATAATGTTAAGCATGCTGAATACATTTTAGGCAAATGTAAAAAGTGGTACAGGTGTCAAAAGGAATTTTCACTCTTGTGCATGTGAGAAGCAAAGATTTCTTCATTCAAGTTCCTGAATTAGAGATTTTTCAGAGATTATCTTAGATCAAAAGTTTGTTACCCAAACTTTGATTGAGACAATATCTGAATAATATCTTATTCAAACTCTTCATTCAAAATAAAGCATAAATTACTATGTTCATAATCCATTTTTAACTATATAGCTTTTGGTAGAATTACGAGTTGTATCTCAAATGTAAGTTCAGTAAAGAACATAACATATAATAGTTTCTTCTGAACAGTAGTAAGAAAGCTTTCTTAAAAAAAATGTTTAAAGAAAGATCTTTGATTCATCATGACATTGATATTATCACAAACAGTGAGAATACCCAAATTACCAGTCTGAAAGTTCTTACGCCATTATCTTTCAAGGTAGAATGTAAAATATATACACACAAAAATACCTTGAACAGAGTATTATGCTTGAAATAGAAAATAACTAACAATACTTACCTGAATTTAATTTCTGATTCTGAATCTCCAACATGTTGATGAAGTTTTTCTGACTTGTTCTAAAGCCAACATATTGAACTATCTTCTTCAAAAGGATAACACGATCTTTACCACCCTTATTTTCATACGAAGATGAAAAGATGCTTTCCTCACAAGATCTTTGTCTGCACCACTGTTACGTGTTATGCACAAACCAAGCCCTGATGCCAACTGAAGGAGAGGAAAATACACAAAAAGGGGGGTGAATTGTGTTAACTAAAAAAGTTTGTGCTTCTGAATCGAGTTCATATTCTAAACATAAGTTCAAAACCTGATAACAAGTGCAACAGAAAACATATCAAAAGTAAAGCAAACAGAATAATGAACACAACATATTTATCCTGGTTCCTCCCAAGCTGAGAGTAGTCCAGTCCCCTTGCAACACAAGATATTTTACACTATAATCAAATCTTGATTACAAATGCTTATGAACTTAAGCACAAGACTTCTTCTTGCTCAGACCTACCGTCTAAGACTTCTTACTCAATTAGCACTTGATCAAGACTTCTCTGCTTAAATACTCAGATCCTAATACTTTCCTTGCTTAAAACCTTCTGGTTCAAGACATCCTTGCTTAGACCCTCTGCCTAAGACTTCAGCTCAGACCCTTGTTCCAAGACTTCTTAATCAGATTTCCCAAATCCAAGACTTCTCTGCTTAGATGCACATTCTAATACTTCTTTGCTCACACCTAGGTCCAAGAATTTCATGCTTAATCACAACTGATCAAGAATTTCAATGCTCTAGTACATGGAAGGAGACTAACTTGGCTCAAGCTTCTCAGTAAGAGACTTTGATGCTTAAGCACATATCAAGACACTTTATCTAAACTGCTAAACAACATGTTCAGCAGAATAGAGAACAATGTGTACTTGATACTCATATTAGAGGTACATGGTAATCACCATAACAAAGACCTTAATCACTCAAGATTTCTAATATATTCAATGTTTAAGAAATCTTAAGCCCTTTTACAATTTACAACAAATAGTAGGATATTTTGCATATTCAATAGTGTTTCTTATTGTTGATCTTGTTATTTTTCATTCAGATAGAAATACATAACACCTTTATCCTTCTTGGCATTCCTTCTTCTTTATTATTCCTTGTTAAAGATTCAGATTGAATCTCTAGCTACTTATATAGCAGTTGTAGAAGACTAGTCGTAGGAAGAGATAACTTGATTATGTAACTCTTTGTTTTCTCCGTAGTACAAGAGACGTTGAAAATAGATACACTAACATGTTTTGATCCATTGTGTAACATGTTTAACCATTGCGTCTTCTATGAGATTTTGTACTATAGAGTCGTTGAGAGTAGATATTTGTAAAGCATGTCAACTCTTCTTGAGCCTTGTGAACTTAGACTCTAGCTGACAAACTGATTTGATAATGCAACTTGCTTTCGACGGTAAGAATAACTTTAACTTTATCACTAACTAGCGTCCAAACGGGCACGTCCGTGTCCGTTTGTCCGCTTTTTTATTGCTCTAACGCGCAAAAATATTAACAGCGTATTTTTTTATAAATTTAATTTTACTATAAACTATTTATATTGATTTTAATATAAATTATTTATATGATGAAATATTAAGTTTTGTATTTATATATTGCTATAGATTAGTCAAAACCATATGAAGATTTAGATAGAAGAAGAACAAAAATCTTTCTCACAATTTATTAAGCAACTAAACATAAACATTAATACGGATATTAAGTTACATTATTGCTTAATAGGAAGGTCAACCATGAAATCAAAATCAGAAATATCTCTCGTTTCACTGCAAAACAAATGAAGTAATTCATTAATATATTTTTTATTTGATTTTGGTTTTAATTTAAATTATTTATCATATATATATATATATATATATATATATATATATATATATATATATATATATATAGATATAGATATATATATATATATATATAGATATATATATATATATATATATATATATATATATATATATATATATATATATATATATATATATATATATATATATATATATATATATATATATATATATATATATATATATATATATATATATATATATATATATATATATATATATATATATATATATATATATATATATATATATATATATATATATATATATATTTATTAATTTAATTTTTTATTAAGTATATGGTCAATGAAATGCTTCCAAAGATTGTTGCAACAAAACTCTTTCATTTATTGAAGCAATACTTTAAGAAATGTTTTAACATTTGATTCTCATTTCCCTGCATTATCTTGGAAGTGTGTGTAATCTTTAATATTTATTGTTCGTTTTCTATTA
Source organism: Lathyrus sativus (assembly GCA_963859935.3). NCBI lineage: Eukaryota > Viridiplantae > Streptophyta > Magnoliopsida > Fabales > Fabaceae > Lathyrus > Lathyrus sativus. Next base: position 637,807,491 of record OZ012739.1, read on the forward strand.
TATTATTAGTATTGTATTAAATACAGACGAACTAATTCATAAATAAACAATTCATATATTTCTTATCTTTAAGACCAATGGGTTTAAAAAGAAAGACACTTAAAAATAATGTTTCATTGTTTTTAATAATATTCTCTAACCAAATCAATATAATTTGATATTTAGTTGCAACAATCAAATGCAAAATCAACAAAATAGATTCTAAAATAAAGGCAAATTATCTCTTAAAGAAATTGTTGTTTTCGGATTTGAAAAATAGAGTTTGGCACATGGAAATTATCGGGACGAGTCGCGTACTAGGTCGCTTTCTTTAAGATGCTTCGCCGTACTTCTAAAATACGCAAAGCAGTCGATTTACGACGACACCTCCAGGATAAAACAACCCGTTCAATAAACTTACAATTATCAGTTGCACACTGATAAATCGCTCTAGAATTACACCTCTCTGGTGAAAATAACCAGTCAAGAAAAGAAAGATTTTAGATGAAGAGAATTAAGGGAGAGAAGAGGGAAATCAAAATTCGTGTGAACTTGTGAAATCCGATGTGCTCACTACTGAATTTCTACCCTGTATTTATAGGCAGCTACCTGCACCTGAGTAGGGAGAAATTCGTGGTGAGTGGAGAAAATGGTGGGAGAATGAGAAATTCGTGGTAAGTGGAGAAAATGGTGGGAGAATGAGAAAATCGTGGAGGACCGGATCTGGTCAGTATGGCAGTTACTGACCAATTATTTTCTTAATTAATTAATATTATTATTAATTAATTTTCCACCGAATTATATTAATTAATTAATGATAATTAAATTATATAAATTCGGGTCCAAAAAAAAATAATTCTTCTGGACCGGACCGAGCCGAGCCGGCCGGACGGATGGACGGTGGCGGCGGCACGCGCGCGTGTGTTTCTAGTTGGTCATGGGTGTGTCCTCACTCCTTTCACAAAATTGGGTGCCCTTTAGGGCCCAACCCAATTGACCAAGTTGGAATATATAAACACTACTAATATTTCCATTCCCTACAATGTGAGACTAAAATGAATCTTTTCAAATTCACTTCTATATTAGTTCTCACTTGTGTTCATTTATTGCTCATTAATTGTCAATAAATCTTTCCAACTCCCACTATAATTAATAAAATTCCAACATTCCCCCACTTGAATTTAAAAGAGATTTTAGAAGTACGTCAGACGTTTCTAAGGTTGAGTATAAGCAAAGGTGTCTACGACTTGAACCTTAGCGTAGCGAGTAGGATTCTGATTCAACAAGAGTGACACCATTTTCTTGAACTCTATCTCAGAGATCAGACCCGCACACAACCTTTCCGTAAGGTGTATTCTTGTAGCCCGTGCTTTAGTGGCCCTGCACGTGTATCCCGGTTTAGTGAATGCTCTAGGAATTCTGCCTCGAAATTCCATAGGAACCGGCCTCAGTTCCACAGTCACATAGGTGAATCTATCAAGAGTACTCTTGTAGCCTAGGTACTCCCTCATACAGAGTATAGATCTCATTAAGAGTTTCTATCATCTCATCCTCTCATTACTTCAGGATTCATGCTTTACTTGCATGATCATTTTCATATTACTCACAACTTGTTATTACCCATTGAACCTAAGTCTTGGGATCTCCAGTCATTTAGGTCGGGTTACCATCATGAGTAACTAATTGCTTTATAGGCATTAGTCCCATCCTTTTGGAAGTATTATGGACTTTCTCTCTAGCTAATCCTTTCGTCAAAGGATCTGCTAAGTTCTCATCAGTGCGTACATGATCCATTCTCACAGCTCCTTTAGAGATACAATCTCTAACAGTGCTATGTTTTCTTCTAATTTGACGTCTTTTACCATTATAATAACGGTTCTCAACTTTTCAATAGTCGCGGTACTATCGCAGTGGATCAACACAGCTGGTATAGGTTTTTCCCATAAAGGAATCTCAGCTAGCAAGCATCTTAACCAACTTGCTTCTTCACTAGCTGTAGCTAATGCTATCATCTCAGACTCCATTGTGGACTGTGTCAGAATGGTCTGTTTCTTTGATTTCCAAGATACAACTCCTCCGACTATACTAAATATATAACCACTAGTAGCTTTGGAATCATCCGATAATGTGTTCCAATCTGCATCACTATACCTTTCTAGTACAGCAGGAAATTTCTGATAGTGTAGGCCGAGGTCCATAGTCCTTTTAAGGTACCTCATTACTCGCTCAATAGCTTGCCAATGTTCGTTACTCGGCCTACTTGTAAATCTGCACAACAATCCTACGACATATGCAATGCCGGGTCTAGTACAATCAGTGGCATACCTAAGACTGTCAATGATGCTCGCATATTCTGCTTGTTTGACACTTTCTCCAGTGTTCTTAAACAGTTTCACACTTGGATCATACGGAGTGCATGCAGGTTTACAATCAAAGTATTTATATTTTTTTAAGATCTTCTCCACATAGTGAGATTGATCCAAAGAAATTCCTTGGTCGGATCTCGTGATCTTGATACCCAGGATCACGCTTGCTTCTCCGAGGTCTTTCATATCAAAGTTATTGCATAACAATGATTTCATATCATTAATGGCCTGAATGTTTGATCCAAACATAAGTAGATCGTCTACATATATACATATGATAGTACAAATGTGATTCTCAGATTTGTAATAAACGCACTTGTCACTTTCATTCACTTTGTACCCATTAATTATCATTTGGTTATCAAAATTTTCATGCCATTATTTAGGGGCTTGTTTTAGTCCATAAAGAGACTTATCTAACTTACAGACCTTGCTTTCTTGTCCTTGGATCACAAACCTTTCTGGTTGTTCCATATAGATTTCTTCTTCTAAGTCACCGTTTAAAAAAGCTGTTTTAACATCCATTTGGTGTACTATTAAGTTATAAATGGCTGCTATTGAAATGAGTACCCTAATGGATGTAATTATGGTGACCGGAGAAAAGATGTCGAAGAAATCTATATTTTCTCTTTGTCTAAAACCCTTGGCTACAAGGCGAGCCTTGTATTTCTCAATCGTTCCATCAGGTTTTAGTTTCTTTTTCAAAACCCATTTACAACCAATTGTTTTGCAACCCGGAGGTAAGTCTACTAAGTGCCAGGTCTTGTTAGATTCTAGAGAATCTATCTCATCATTAATGGCTTCTTGCCATAAGTCTGCATCCATAGATGATAGTGCTTCTTGAAGATTTATTGGATCTTCTTCTACATTATTGTCTGCATAATCGGGCCCATAGTCTTTAGCAACTCTTGCTCTTTTACTTCTTCGAAGTTCTGTTTCTACATTATCGCTGCTTTCAGTGCTTTTTACCACAGGAATGTGACTCGATTGTGTGCCCCCACTATTTCTCGATTTGAAAGGAAATTTGTCTTCAAAGAATTCAACATCGTTTGATTCTATAATTACTCTGGCATTTAGGTCATAAAACCTGTATGCCTTACTGTTTGCTGCATACCCAATGAATACGCATTCATAGGCTCTACTAGCGAGTTTAACTCGTTTCGGATCCGGAATTCTGACATAAGCCAGACAGCCCCAAGTTCTTAAATAAGACAAATTTGGTTGTCTTTTCTTTAATATCTCATAAGGTGAGATCTTACTTTTTGACTTGGGAACTTTATTCAGGACATAGCAAACAGTCAATAAAATTTCCCCCCACTAGTGAGGTGCAGCACCAGAATATAACATGATTGCAACTACAAGTTCAGTAAGAGTCATATTCTTTCTTTCTGCTTTACCATTCATTTCAGGAGAGTATGGAGCAGTCGTTTCATGTATAATACCATGTTCAGCATAAAAATCATTAAACAAGCTAGAGCCATATTCGGTTCCCCTATCACTGCGAAGTCTCTTAATCTTCTTGTTAAATTGATTCTCAATTTCAGTTACATACACCTTAAACATGTGAAGCGCTTCACTTTTATTCTTCATCAGTTATACATAAGTATAATCAGAGCAATCGTCAATAAACGTGATAAAATAACGTTTATTATTTCTAGTTAAACTTCCATCTAATTCACATATATCAAAGTGTATAATATCTAGGGGGTCAGATTCTTTTATAATTGATTTATGTGAAGTTTTTGTTATTTTAGCTTGACTGCAAAATTCACATTTATTGGAATCATTAACATTTAGTTTAAGGATTAGTCCTATGTTGCTTGCATTAGAAATGATTCGTTTATTAACGTGACAAAGTCTACCATGCCAAATATTAAAGTCACACAAAGAGTAAACAGAAGGAGAAATTTTATTCAAATCAACATTCAACTTAAACATGCCATCAGTGGCGTACCCTTTTCCAACAAAAATACCATTCTTAGTGATGGTGTACAAATCTGCCCCTAAAGTTTGACTAAACCCAGCCTTATTCAAAAGAAAACCAGAAACAAGATTCTTCCTAATTTCAGGAACATGCATGACGTCCTTCAAGATCAAAGTCTTTCCTGAAGTGAACTTCAGCTCAACATCTCCAATTCCAGCAACATTAGTGGTGTGAGCATCTCCCAACAACACTTTCTTATCTTCAGCATTCATGTATGTCTTGAACATAGCACGATCATAGCAGACATGACGAGTGGCGCCAGTGTCTATTCACCAACCATCACTTCCACCAACCATGTTAATTTTAGTGATCATGGCAATGAGTTGCTCATCAGTCAGGTTAACCTGAGCATTTGAGCCAGCTGCAGGTTTAGGCATGCTCCTACATTTCTTTGCCATATGGCCCGGTTTCCCACAGTTGTAGCAGGAGAAAATCGGAGCATCATTTCTTTGAGATGGTGGTTGTTGCTTAGCAAATGGAGCCGATGGGGCCCTAGAGGGATTCCCATTCTTAGTTCGGTTCATAGCATTGCGGTTCTGATTCTTTAAAGGTTTGCCCGTAGGCTTCAGAACCGCACCGAATTTCTTTTTGTTGTTAGACACAACTAAGACTTCTTCTTTCTGATCTTGTTTCCGAGCCTCCTCTTCAATTCGGAGGCGAGTTATCAGACTCTCGATTGAAAATTCTTTTGTTTTGTGACGAAGCACATTTTTGAAATCTTTCCAACCAGGGGGCAGTTTGTCAATAATTACAGCAATTTGAAATTGTTCATTGAGTGGCATACCTTCTGTAATAATCTCATGAGCTATCTTCTGAATTTCGTGGCTTTGAGCTTCCACCGACTTCTCATCCACCATCTTGTAGTTCAAGTAGCGGCTGACAGCAAATTTCTTCGCACCTGCTTCTTCAGTATCATATTTTCTTTGTAGAGCCTCTCATACCTGTTTAGCAGTCCTGTAGCTACTGTAGTAGTCGTACAGATCATCAGCAAGGCTATTCAGAATGTGATTTTTGCACATATATTCATTCTCGTGCCATAAGGCGATTTCTTTTCGGAGCTGTAGATCATCTGTTGCAGCCTTAGCTTTTGCAGCATCTGCTGCAGCCTTAGCTTTTGCAGCATCTGAGTCAGACGTTTTGGAAGTCCCGTCTGGATCTGCAAGTGAGTTACCATTAGGTAGTTCAGATGATGCAGAAGGGACAACCGGGATATCCTCAGTCAGAACGTGGGCAACCTTTTTCAGAGTTAAGAAAAACTTCATCTTAGCTTGCCAACGTTTGAAATTGGAACCCTCAAACCTAAAAGGTTTGTCAGAGACCGAAGCGGCCGCAGTAGTACTGATAATTTCCTCAGTTGCCATGGCAGTTATTAAAACATCTTAAAATTGTTGTTTTCATATTTGAAAAATTGAGTTTGGCACAAGGAAATTATCGGGACGAGTCGCGTACTAGGTCGCTTTCTTTAAGACGTTTCGCCGTACTGCCAAAAAATGCAAAGCAGTCGATTTACGACGACGCCTCCAGGATAAAACAGCCCGTTCAATAAACTTACGATTATCAGTTGCACACTGATAAATCACACTAGAATTACACCTCTCTGGTGAAAATAACCAGTCAAGAAAAGAAAGATTTTAGATGAAGAGAATTAAGGGAGAGAAGAGGGAAATCAAAATTCGTGTGAACTTGTGAAATCCGATGTGCTCACTACTGAATTTCTACCCTGTATTTATAGGCAACTACCTGCACCTGAGTAGGGAGAAATTCGTGGTGAGTGGAGAAAATGGTGGGAGAATGAGAAATTCGTGGTGAGTGGAGAAAATGGTGGGAGAATGAGAAAATCGTGGAGGACTGGATCTGGTCAGTATGGCAGTTACTGACCAATTATTTTCTTAATTAATTAATATTATTATTAATTAATTTTCCATCGAATTATATTAATTAATTAATGATAATTAAATTATATAAATTCGGGTCCAAAAAAAATAATTCTTCTAGACCGGACCGAACCGAACCGAGCCGAGCCGGCTGGCTCGGATGGACGGCGGAGGCGGCGCGCGCGCGTGTGTGTCTAGTTGGTCATGGGTGTGTCCTCACTCCTTTCACAAAATTGGGTGCCCTTTAGGGCCCAACCCAATTGACCAAGTTGGAATATATAAACACTACTAATATTTCCATTCCCTACAATGTGGGACTAAAATGAATCTTTTCAAATTCACTTCTATATTAGTTCTCACTTGTGTTCATTTATTGCCCATTAATTATCAATAAATCTTTCCAACTCCCACTCTAATTAATAAAATTCCAACATTTCCCCACTTGAATTTAAAAGAGATTTTAGAAGTACGTCAGACGTTTCTAAGGTTGAGCATAAGAAAAGGTGTCTACGACTTGAACCTTAGTGTAGCGAGTAGGATTCTGATTCAACAAGAGTGACAGCATTGTCTTGAACTCTATCTCGGAGATCAGACCCGCACACAACCTTTCCGTAAGGTGTATTCTTGTAGCCCGTGCTTTAGTGGCCCTGCACGTGTATCCCGGTTTAGTGAATGCTCTAGGAATTCTGCCTCGAAATTCCATAGGAACCGGCCTCAGTTCCACAGTCACATAGGTGAAGCTATCAAGAGTACTCCTGTAGCCTAGGTACTCCCTCATATAGAGTATAGATCTCATTAAGAGTTTCTATTATCTCATCCTCTCATTACTTCAGGATTCATGCTTTACTTGCATGATCATTTTCATATTACTCACAACTTGTTATTACCCATTGAACCTAAGTCTTGGGATCTCCAGTCATTTAGGTCGGGTTACCATCATGAGTAACTAATTGCTTTATAGGCATTAGTCCCATCCTTTTGGAAGTATTATGGACTTTCTCTCTAGCTAATCCTTTCGTCAAAGGATCTGCTAAGTTCTCATCAGTGCGTACATGATCCATTCTCACAGCTCCTTTAGAGATACAATCTCTAACAATGCTATGTTTTCTTCTAATTTGACGTCTTTTACCATTATAATAACGGTTCTCAACTTTTGCAATAGCCGCGGTACTATCGCAGTGGATCAACACAGCTGGTATAGGTTTTTCCCATGAAGGAATCTCAGCTAGCAAGCATCTTAACCAACTTGCTTCTTCACTAGCTGTAGCTAATGCTATCATCTCAGACTTCATTGTGGACTGTGCCAGAATGGTCTGTTTCTTTGATTTCCAAGATACAGCTCCTCCGGCTATACTAAATATATAACCACTAGTAGCTTTGGAATCATCCGATAATGTGTTCCAATCTGCATCACTATACCCTTCTAGTACAGCAGGAAATTTCTGATAGTGTAGGTCGAGGTCTATAGTCCTTTTAAGGTACCTCATTACTCGCTCAATAGCTTGCCAATGTTCGTTACTCGGTCTACTTGTAAATCTGCACAACAATCCTACGACATATGCAATGTCGGGTCTAGTACAATCAGTGGCATACCTAAGACTGCCAATGATGCTCGCATATTCTGCTTGTTTGACATTTTCTCCAGTGTTCTTAAACAGTTTCACACTTGGATCATACGGAGTGCATGCAGGTTTACAATCAAAGTATTTATATTTTTTTAAGATCTTCTCCACAGAAATTCCTTGGTCGGATCTCGTGATCTTGATACCCAGGATCACGCTTGCTTCTCCGAGGTCTTTCATATCAAAGTTATTGCATAACAATGATTTCATATCATTAATGGCCTGAATGTTTGATCCAAACATAAGTAGATCGTCTACATATAGACATATGATAGTACAAATGTGATTCTCAGTTTTGTAATAAACGCATTTCACAAGATTGGGTGCCCTTTAGGGCCCAACCCAATTGACCAAGTTGGAATATATAAACACTACTAATATTTCCATTCCCTACAATGTGGGACTAAAATGAATCTTTTCAAATTCACTTCTATATTAGTTCTCGCTTGTGTTCATTTATTGCCCATTAATTGTCAATAAATCTTTCCAACTCCCACTCTAATTAATAAAATTCCAACAGAAATAATCATAACATTGTAAAGGAAAAGAAACTTCATATCAATTAACAATGAAGTATGATAAAGAATTAGAGAAGGAATTAGAGACTGGTGATCAAATAAGAGATGAAGATGAAGAATTTTTTTCTCTATTTATCTTTCACAAACCATAAATAGTGGAGGATGATGATGTATTTTTTTTTATGTTGCCACTGAATGAATGAATTTCCATTTTCTATTCATTTATAAGTGTGTTTTGCACTTCCATCATTTTTGTAAGAGATGCATAACTATTAAAATTGGTTTTTTTCCATTAAAAAAACCAACTTTGATAGTTATGCTCATCTTATAAAAAACCGTATCATTTTGTTATCACTTTATTTTTAAAAGTTAAATAAATTGCGTACAACTTAAAGGGTAAAATGGGAATGAAATAGGTCTGTCCAAAATCATCAATCTTCTTTATCTTTATCTATAGTTATAAAATAGATAATAGTTATAGAATAAATAATAGTTATAGAATATATTCAGTAGAGTTTAGAGAAACCATAATAAATATTATAAAAAGAAATTTTTTTATGAGAATAAAAAGAAATCATAAATAAAAGTTAGAGAGATAAATACAAATAAAACCCACAAATAAATTAATCTCACATAAAGTGAAATAAACAAAATTTTGAGAGATTAAAAGTTTCATGTTCTTGTTAGACAAAAAAAACATATAAATTATTCTTCAAAAACTAAGTAAAATAGACAACGTATAAAGAGAAAAATATATAATAAACAAAATTTATGAAATGTGAATAAATTAGAATATATGTACAATTCCATAGAAGTATCTTCTGTACACTCATTTCAATAGTTGCATGGAAATATATATTTGTGTAGAAAAGATCATTTGAAATCCCTTCAAATTTTGCCGCATATATGTAGCATTCTGCCTCTTTTGAAATTAATAGTTTCTTCAATTTTCTTTAAAAACATAACATAAATATAAAAAAAATAAAAATAAAAATGAGAGAGATGAGTTTTTTCTTTAGTTTTAAACGAAAAATTTAAGAGAGAAAAGAAGAGAGATAGTCAATCAACATTGCAAAACCAAATACATAAGACATTTTTCAGTATTACGTATCTACTTCGGTGGAGTGTTCGCAGATATTAATAAATTTATTAGAATTGTGGTATAATAAATAGAATTTATAAATAATTAACAACTTTAATAATAATTTTACATAGAGTTGGTTCAAAAATACAAAAAACTACAAAGTAATATAATTAAAATGAATAACTTTTAATAACTAATCAAACCTATAGAAATAATTATAAGTGAATGATTTATATCGGTTACATTTTGAAAGATTATGCCCCTGTGTTCTTCCCATTGTCTTGCACATTCTTCTATCTTGCTTGATTTATCCATTAAAAACTAAAAAGAAATTTAAGAATCATTATTAAATATATAAAAATAGTGATGTAGAAAGTATGTGTAAGAAAATTAAAGTTATTAGGTATTCTCAAATATTTAAGAATCTTTAAATTTTGAAGAAGAAAAACTGAAAAACTGAAAATATTGAAGATAAAAATGCAGGTAGTATGTGATAAAGAAAGGAAATGGTAGAATACTTAAAACAAAAGGAATGATACGTGAATAAAAAAAAACGGCATTATGTTGTTGATACTCAAAGAAACTACACCAAAAATATGAATTTATCATTAAGACTTAATTACACATTAAAAATAATAAGAACACAAAGAAATTTGACTTCTTTCTTTCTTATGCATTACCGATGATACTAAATAATTTTCAATAATATTCATCTATTAATCAAACAATAGAATGAAATAAATAAAATTAAAAATAGGTAAAGGAGTCTATCAAAATAGTTAAACTTTAAAAGTTAGTGAGAATATTAAAATTAAAAAAAAGATAGTATGAAAATTGGAAAAATAACCTCTTCTCCATAAAAAAAATCTCTATGTTTATGTTAACAACAACTTTTTTCTACTTCACTGTCTTCAAACTAATTAAAAATAAAAACTTAATAAGAGTTGTCAAAAGAACATAACAGAAAAATTAAATTAAATTTAGAGAAATACTACAGAAAAGATAGCAGTTACCATTATTATTTTTCTCTTTCATTTTCATCTTTGTTTTCTTTCTTCCATATCTTTAATTTGCTTCTCCAACATTTTTTTTCTCTCTCAATATATCTAATGGGAAGAATATAAAATGGAGAGAGAAGATGGATTGGTTTAGAAACCGCATAGAAGTTATGAAAGATGAAGAATAATAACTAACTAATAAAAGAATGTAATAAAATCAATTTATTAGGGACAAAATTGGAAATAAAAAAGCTACACCAAAAATACTTATTGCCTTTATATATTGTTATAGATTATGAATGATCATCAAAAGCTAATTACATTCATGAATTATAGAGACAATATGTTGCTTATTCTGATGCTGAGACCTTCAGCTTCAAAGTCTATGTCAGACATCACTTAAAGAGTGTTCTTCAGATTCTGCACCACCAGAAGTTAGTAATTTAGCTTCTCTCAAGTGTGTCCTTATATATCATATTCTAAATATATAACTTTAAGCATTAGAACCTACATACTTGGAACACACACTAGATAACACCATTGTTTTTTAATACTTTTTTTTTCATTAAAACTCAAGGAATATATGTCATGAATAAATCTTGTTCTAACAATGGGTTCTCCAGTTCGGATGGTACCTGTTAGTGGATAGGTCAGGAGTATTGTAGCTATTTTAATTGTTGTCTTGATTGTAAAGGATTTTTGTGTATGCTTGAGGCATCTTAGTGACCGACACATCTTACATAATAGAACATGTATCAATCGAGTGTTTAGGAGAAGTACAAATATCACACAACTTTGTTGTTTGAGCTTTACTTACTTCCAAATGTTTCACTAAAGAAGTAAGCTCATCAAGTCTGGTTTCTAGAGCTTTGTTGGAAGAAGAAACCTGAATCTCATTCACACATTTTGTTTGGAAAAATTATTTCTAGTTGTGAACTGTTGGGAGTTGAATGACATGATCTCAATCAAAGTTTTGGCAGTAGCTGGAGTCTTATCAACAAGTGCTTCACCACTAGCAACATCTAAAACGTTTCTATCCATTGGTAGAAATCTCTCATAGAAGTACTGAATAAGTAACTGCTCAGTAATATAGTATTGAGGACAACTGGAGACTAACTATTTGAATCTCCCCAATATTCGTCCAATGATTCCATGTCAAGCTGTCTAATACCATATATATTATTTCTGATTGAAGCAGCTCTTGAGGCAGGGAAAAATCTTTCTAGGAACATTATTTTTAGATTATTCCAGCTTGTGACAGAATTTGACTCAAGATCGTATAACCAATATTTTGCAGCTTCTTGAAGTGAGACCGAGAAGGCTCTCAGCTTGATGTGATCCTTTATGATTCCTTCAGGTCTCAAAGGTGTAGAGCACACAACCTGAAATTCCTTCATATGCTTATGTGGATCCTCACCTGCGAGACCACTAAACCTTGGCAACAAGTGTATTAAACCAAAATTCAAATCAAAAGGTACAACAACAGTAGGATATTCAACACATAAAGCATTATAATTCACATCAAGTGCAACCAGTTCTCTTAGAGTCCTTTGATCATCCATGTTAAACTATAAATTAGAATCAAAAAAAGAATAAGAAAACACAGAATCAAAATCACTACCGCTAATGGGCGGTGAACTAGTGCTAGCTTGATTGACTCTATGTAAAACTTAATTGCGACTCTGTGAGTCTATAGGATAAACTGCAAGTGCATAGTGTATCGCATAGTTTTAAAAGATATCGAACTCACTAGGACCAATAATCAATCTATCGCTATCTATTGGTGTTATGTAAATCTAAGGCTATGAATCATTTAACTAGAGGAAATTAAAAATAAAACTTGAGAAATTTATCAGAAAAGGAGAGACCGAAATGTGGATCCTTGTGTACCTTAGGGACTCAATAATTCATTGGCGCATTTTATGTATTAAATCACATTTCAGTAGAAAATATTAGTTTAAAAGCCTTTATCTCACATTATCGTGCTATTGACTCTAGCTATACTTCTAAACCATAATGTTTTGTCATCGCTCACCCATTTCATTCAAGAAATACTTTTGAAAACCAATAAGTCCTAATTAATCCTAAAGCGATGTGACTGTGTTTAGGATTAATGTCCATTTTTTATTATCCGGTTCAAGCCTCACATTGTCATGCTATTGACTCAAAACCTTGATATTTTCACTGTCGTGCAAAACCTTTTGTTTTTAAAATTTAGAACCAAAACCAGAAAAATAATTTATAAAATGGTTACACCAATTCATTACCGAGTCCCGTCAGAATGACGGTCCTCACATACCAAACTCAAGAGATTTAGTTGGACATGGTATTAAACATAAGCAAGGAATCCATGATATTTGAAATTAACAGCAACATAGCAATCAAATTAAATGAATGCAAATAAGTAAAAACAATTTAAAACAATAATATAAAGAACTTGAAATTAAACAGGAAGTAATTATGAAAGTAATATGCGAGTACAACGAACAAAAAGGAAAATAACTTCAAATATCAGCACACTTAATATGATCCAAGCTTACAAAATAATTCCTAAGAACTATGGTGTGATAGTCCCCCAATGTGAGAGTTCTATCCATTTTCAATGTAATTTATGCTTAGAACTAAGAACACAACTTGTGCGTACAAATTTGGATATCAAAAACTAATGAAAACTACAAATATATAGTGAATACTGGTGCTAGAAAGTGTCCCAAGTCATGTGGAATTCGTGGCGGAAAAATAGAGAAGGTAGGTGAAGACTAAGCTTTCTGTTTCCTGAAAATTCTACACTTCGAGGTCCTCGATGAACGCCATGAGGTGGTGATAAACTTCATTGCCTTAAAATGTGAAGGACGTGGCTAGTGAGATACATGGTGAACCCCATGCACCAGAAAATGCTAATTTCTGCTTCTTTTCTTCATTTCTTGCCCTTCTCTCCTGTTCTTGCACAAATACTCTGCTTAGGTAAATACCTGAAACAATTAAAAATACCGGCATAATACCACAAAAACCTAAACTAAAATGCATATGAATCGAGTCGAAATATAATATGTAGTTTCACATTATCAAACCCCCCACACTTGAACCATTGCTTGTCCTCAAGCAATTAACCAACATGATGAAGAAATTAAGCACGATCTAGAACAAAAACACAACAAGACTCTTAATCGTACGTGGCTGCTTGGCTAGTGTTAGATCAATAGGTACTAATTTTCAATAACAAGGATACTGTAAAGACACAATTTTGCGTTTCACAGTAAAAAAACTCCCCTCTTATGAAAACCGGACTGAATCGTGCTATTGTGGCTCAACCTAGATCACTTATCCTTTTTCACCCTTTTTCATTTGAGCGCAATAAAATTAAGTTTGTTATCCATTCATACACATTGTACATAAGCCTATTAGTAATTATGATCCACGTCTTGTTTTGCATTTTGAAATTTATCATTTAGTAACAATTCTTTCTTTGGGGGTTTCACTACCGTTAGGTTAAATGACCGGGTGAAGGTCACCTATCTTAGAAGGTGGATTCCTATTCAGATTTCTCACTAAGCACATAATCATTCACTTATTTACATCAACTTACTTACTTAGTGTGTGATTTCTAGATGGTGTTGTTTGCTCATATAAACTACTCAAGAGTTACTTAAGGACAAGAACTTAAGGTTTTAGCACAATAGGTACTCAAACTGATTTACATATTTAGGGAGTTTAGGGTGTCGGGACGATATCGATTTTATCAAAACTTTCCCAAGTCTCTCTAACATATCCCATATTATAACAACCTATATACTTTTAGAGTGTCATGTCATGAATCAAGACCAAATATTTTGTTGGGGTTCCTAATTTTAGGGCAATTCAAAAATCAACTGAAAACCATGCATAAAGACTCGACAACACATGCAATGACTCGACTAAACACTAAAAAAATAGATAAAATGCTTAAAACATGAAATAAACTAGAAAACAATAAATCTACCCAGAAAGCGATATATGAAATGGTAAAGTTCCCCCCACACTTAAACCAAACATTGTCTCTAGTGTTTTTAAAAATGGTGGAAAAGGAATAAATAGAACCTGTGTAGAGACCTCATTAACGGTTGCGACCTCGTCCATATACCCTTACCATACTGAGGCAGCGACACACTCACATGTTGCATATACTCTACTAAATCCTCCATCCCCATCCGTAATCTTTTCATCTGCTTAATTAGGTCTGCTATGTTATGCTCAGTTCATCCTGCATAATCGTGTTGCTGCTCCTGTATCTGTAGGATATGGGCCATCATGTTGATCTGTTGTCTCTGCATATCTCTAATTAGCCAGTCGCGCTCGACATCTATATTTTTAGGGTGTCACACCTCACAAAAGACATCATCAAGTGAGGTCCTAATAGCAGTATAGTCATACTCCTCTCATGATTGGTGTCTGGAAGAGGTACCTGCAAAAGTGTGAGAAGGACCAGGTGCGGTGTGTACACATGAAGTATGTTCAAAAACATGGGTGGGAGCATCTTGCTCCATATGATCAAACTTAACATCCGTCGGACTACCCTCATTATCCTGCACAGGTATGTCAGTAGGGGCAGGATGACCAGGTTCTGGGACGGCCAGATCATAAATCTAGTTCTCCTTGTTTTGCACATCAGTACATGCAGGATAAGGAAAAATAATACTTCTAACTACATGATTTCTAGCCATAAAAGAGTATCTTCCGTCTTACCTAGCTCACCAGGCGCATGCTTCGACAAACATCTATATCAAAGAAAGGTGTATTTAGGGGTTGCAGGGTTGCCAATTCAGCGTTCAAGCCTAGTACACCTTTCTTAATGGGAGGATTGAATAACAATCGACAACGCTTTAGGATTGATTAGAACTTATTGGTTTTTAAAAAGTATTTCTTGAATCAAATGGGTGAGCAACGAT
Organism: Lathyrus sativus; assembly: GCA_963859935.3. NCBI lineage: Eukaryota > Viridiplantae > Streptophyta > Magnoliopsida > Fabales > Fabaceae > Lathyrus > Lathyrus sativus. The sequence goes on from OZ012739.1 coordinate 637,822,841, forward strand.
AAAACATTATGGCCTAGAAGTATATATATATATATATATATATATATATATATATATATATATATATATATATATATATATATATATATATATATATATATATATATATATATATATATATATATATATATATATATATATATATATATATATATATATATATATATATATATATATATATAGTCAATAGCACAGCAGTGTGAGATTAAGGTTTTTAAACTAATATTTTCTACTGAAACGTGATTTAATACATAACATGCGCCAATAAATTATTGAGTCCCTAAGGTACACTAGGATCCACATTCCAGTTTCTCCTTTCTGATAAATTTCTCAAGTTTTAATTTTAGTTTTAGTTTAAACTTCCCCTAATTAAAAGATTCAAAGCCTTAGATTTACATATCACCAATAGATAATGGTAGATTAATTATTGGTCCATGTGGGTTCAATATCTTTTAAAACTACGTGATACACAGTGCACTTACAGTTAATCTGATAGACTCACAGAGTCACGATCAACGAAATGCGTTTAAGGTTCTTTCAACATCAAAATCAAAATAAAACAAGTCAGAACAACCAGACCTATTATCCAGGATTAATTTAGCAATGTAGTAACAAATAGGAAAATATCAACAATGTCCCTGTTAAGCAGAAACAATTGAACATCAAGAAATATGATTAAAATAAGATTAAAAAAAGTAAAAAACACTAAATTTAATCTAATTAAGTCAAATAAGAATTTTGAGACTTTTTTTTTGGAATTTTCTAAAACTATGAAAACAGGAAAAAAAAATCATAAAAAATAGAAAAATAAGGAATTTGGGGGTTTAAGGGTGGTGTTTCTTAACTCTTTTCAAGTGTAAAGAAATTTGACTCCTGAATTTTTTCTTCTAAATTTGCACGATAAAATTTTGATTTCAGGATAATTTTGCTGAAAACCGTGTTTTCGGACCGGGTCTACCGGGTTCTCCCAAATCGGCCAAATCAGTAATAACGGAGAGGTCAAAATGCAAGAATGAACACCTATGAATTTAATATTGGCTAAAATTGACAAGACTCCCGGACAACAACGCCAGTTTGATCCACTATCGCACACGGGTCAAAAACAAGTAAATAAAAACTATAGTTTAGGGAAGCGACACTCGAGAGTCATATCACCAGGAGTCTTGGATTAATTTTTATCAACTGAAGGAATAATTGGGGTTTAGGTTCAATTAAGAAAACTGTTCCGGTATGGGCCCAACCTCGGCAGGCCCAATACCGCGTGCGGCCCAACAAGCAAATCGAGCATGTCGGGCACGTGCGTCCCTCAAGACGAGCAGGGCAGGCGAACACAAGCAACGTCCCAACATCAGCCACCATGCCAGACGATCAGAACCGTCCCCGGCTCACCACAGCGCGGCCATGGTCCCTCCCCTCCGCGGGGAGAACAACACGCTCTGATGCATCTCGCGAGCTCCCCTCCGTAGGGAGAACAACGTGCCCGACGCACGTTCTCCACGTGCTCCCCTCCGCGAGGACACGTCACCAGCCAACTGCCCACCTCCGAGAGAGCAGGTCAAACCCACTTTCCGGAGATCTAGGAGCGGTTGAACTAGGGCGAAGACCACGTCCTGGTCTTCACTACGCCATGTAAGCCCTAGCAATCATTAGGGTTGGGCCTGGTCATCCAGCCCATCTCAAATGACCGTTGGCCCAGCGCTGGGGTCTCTCTATAAATACCCTCTTCCTCAAGAGGGTCAGGTAACTCTTCTTGCCCCTTTTCTGTACTATTGCTTCCACTCTGCCCAACTTCTTACTTTGGCATCGGAGTGTCTTGCAGGTACACCCCCCTTCTCCTCCTCATCACCGGCGAACAGGTAGCAGCCCAACAGAGTGTGACCAGTCCGTAATCCCCTTCTGATCAGGTCAGATCAGTGGCGCCGTCTGTGGGAAACTGAAACTTCCCCGTTACTCCGAGCAGAAAACCAAAAGTTTCACCAAACCTCCACGATCATGGCTAGTCCACACCGCGACGACACTTCGCACGACCTTGCGCCCAACGTCGCCACCAACGGGAAGCAGACAGGAACGGCACGTCCGGCGGAAACCGACGAAAGGGACGGGCAAACTGCTTCACCATCATCCGCGGAACGGCCCCTTCAGGCCGATCACCGCCCCTCGAGCCCGCCAGCATTCCACCCTGTTCCCATCCCGGCGGGAGCAGATCCGACGGTGGCCGCTCTCTTTACGGCCATCAACCAGACGAACCAGCTGTTGTTCCAACAAAATGCGAGAATTGGAGCATTAGAACGCATCGGCCCTCCGAGGTACCCCCAGCGGGAAGACCAGAACGGAGGTTCGAGTAGTCCCTCACCTCAACCCAGGAACCGTCGACTGCGGCTGGAGAGACACCGCCCGCAGGCGACACGAGAACGCACCAGATCCCCGGCGAGACACGTTCGCGGGAGGAACCAGAACGCCGCGGCGATCCCAGCCGAGGAACCCCGAGGCGAGAACTCAGGCAGGAGATCGAGAACCCGAAACCCGGGGCACACCGTGAACGGCTCATCTCCCCACAGATCCCCGGCGCACAGCGACGAGGATGACTACCGCACCCCGCTATCCCGGGAGATCATGGCTGCCCCCATACCCCAGGGGATGGAGAAACCACCGACGCTGTCGACATACGACGGCACCTCCGACCCGGACGATCACCTGGAAGATATCGAGGCTATGCTCGACTACCGAAACGTCCGGGGAGCTATCAAGTGCAGACTCTTCCCGACGACTCTGAGGAAAGGCGCTATGACCTGGTACAAAAGTCTGGAGCCCGAATCAGTTACGTCGTGGAGGGTCTTGAAGGACCTGTTCTCCAAACACTTTACGGCGTCCCGACGTCACCCAAAGACGGAAGCAGTCCTCGGGGCAATCATCCAAGACCCCGACGAACCTCTCCGGAAATACATCGAGAGGTTTACTCGGGAAGCTGTGCAGGTGACAACTTCCGACGAAATGAAACGCTACTTAATGGAACAAGGCCTGCGCCACGACTCCAAATTCTACGAGGCCGTAGGCATACACCGGCCCACGTCCCTCCAAGATTTCCTCGACAGAGCCGCACATTACATCCGATTCGAGGAAACACAAGCGGCCAACTCCGCTCGCGACACTCGAGACAGAGAGGCCCCCCGCGGGCACCGAGACGACGGAGCTTCGAGCCATCGACGAGGAGGGGACCGTCGTCGGGAAGACCGCCCCCGCGAGCCCCGCGAACAACGCGAACCACGCGGCCTGGCAGGAAGATTCACAGAGTACACAGCCTTGGTCGCTTCACGCGAACGCATACTGGCCGAATGCGCTAAAACCGAGTTTGTTCAGGGAGGTGTCCGTTTTCCGCGACCAACGCCGCCCAAACCCAACGTGGACAAGTCAAAATACTGCCGATTCCACAGGACCCACGGGCACGTGACGGAAGACTGCATCCATTTCAAAGATGCGATTGAAATCCTAATCAAAGACGGGCACCTGAAGCGATACACCCGAGGAGGTGAACCACCCAGGCCAGAGGCTCCGGAAGCCAAGAAAATCGAGGAACTCCCCTCTCCAGAGGACAGCGGCTGACTCCAGGTCGCGTTGTGCGTCAGCCGCCCCGAGGATTGGTTTGCGAGCAGAGAATTCGACATCCCCGAAGGACCCGACCTAATCGACGAGCCAATCCGACCAACCAGCCGATGGGAATACTTCCCCAGAGCCATGGTCATCTCTGATGGGGCCACGAGGAGTCTATCCATAGGATCTGTGAAAAGGAAGTTTGACGAGCTCATCGCGAACAACTCCGGCAAAATGATCACGCTCGACAAATTCCGAGGCCGCTCCAACCCGATCACATTTTACCTCGAGGAACTGCCCGGGGGATCTCCCAATTCCAACATACCCTTGCTCGTACGGGCCCGGATGGCAAACTTCGACGTCAGGCGCCTCCTCGTCGACGGCGGGAGCTCGGTTGACATCATGTACTCACATCTGTTCACAACTCTCCAGCTCGACGAATCCAACCTCTCTCCCTACGTAGGCTCCGACCTTCAGGGGTTCAACGGGACGACGACGAGACCTTAGGGATACGTGGAATTGAAAGTCACCTTCGGAGAAGAGGAAACAGCCAGGGACATTAGCGTCCGTTTCTTAGTCATCGAATGCCCGTCCCTCTATAACTGCATCCTGGGCAGGACGACGATAGCAGAACTCACCGTGGTACCCTCCACCGTCCACCTAAAGATGAAGTACTACACGAGAAGAGGAGCCGTGGTAACCCTCAACGGAGACATCGAAGCCGCTCGAAGATGCTTCGAAGTCGCGCTGAAAGGCCTAGACTCCATCGCTCCATCGACCAAAAAGAAAGCGTTGAGCGCTACGCCAAAGGACAAACCAACGGAGCTGGTCGGATCCATTGAGCTCGACAGTCGCTTCACCGACGAACTCGACAATAAAACAAAGACCGACGAAGTCAACGGGCAGCCCTCACACCCAGCGCGCCCCATCCCAGATGGAGAATTCGAACTTATTCCCCTCGGGGAAGACACGAGCAGAACCGTGAGGATTGGCGCATGACTCCCAGACCTCGCGAAACGTCAGCTCCATGCCTGCCTCCGCGAGAATGCCGACCTCTTCGCCTGGAGCGCCGCGGAAATTCCGGGGCTCGACCCCGAGATCGCCTGCCACCAGCTGTCCATCAACCCAACCGCCAAGGCCGTTGTGCAACGCCGACGTCGACAGTCCCCCGAAAAATCGGCAGCGGCCGAACAAGCTGTAAAAGACCTCTTAGAGGCAAATTTTATTTTGGAAGCCCGGTATTCAACCTGGCTGTCCAACGTTGTACTCGTTAAAAAGAATAATGGAAAATGGCGCATGTGTGTTGACTACACTGACCTCAACCGGGCATGTCCTAAGGACGCCTACCCCCTCCCCAATATCGACAAGCTCGTCGACAACTCTGCGGGCTTCAAGCTCTTGTCCTTCATGGACGCGTACTCGGGATACAACCAGATCCCGATGGCCGAACACGATAAACAAGCCACGGCCTTCATGACGGCGTCGGGCAATTACTATTACAACGTGATGCCCTTCGGCCTCAAAAACGCCGGGGCCACATACCAGCGGATGATGAACCGTGTCTTCCGCGACGAAATCGGGGACATGCTCGAAGTGTATATGGACGACATGATCGTCAAATCCGGCGCGGAAGACGACCACAGGACACACCTCCAGAAGGTCTTCAAGACCGCGAGGTCATGTCGCATGCGTTTTAACCCGGAAAAATGCACCTTCGGCGTCTGCGCCGGTAAATTCCTCGGCTACTACTTGACCGAACGGGGGATCAAAGTCAATCCGGACAAATGCCACGCCTTCTCCAATATCACCACGCCGACCACGAAGAGGGCGATCCAGTCCCTCAACGGCGTACTCACCTCCCTCTCGCGATTCATCGCGAGATCGGCTCAACACGCCCTCCCATTCTTCAAACTGCTCTGGAAGGAGACCAAATTCGAGTGGACGGACGAATGTGAGAAAGCCCTTTGCCACCTCAAACGCGTCCTATCTGAACCACCCGTGCTGACGCGCCCCGCGACGGGCGAAACCCTATACTTATATCTGGCCGTGTCCAACGAAGCCGTCAGCGCCGTCCTCGTGAGCGAAGCCGGGGAAGGACAAAAGCCCATTTACTTTACTAGCAAAGCTCTCCACGGCCGGAAGTCCGATACCAGCTGATCGAGAAAGTCACCCTGGCCCTCGTGACAGCGGCACGCCGACTCCGACATTATTTTCTCGCACACACCATCGTGCTCTGCACCGATCAGCCCATCCGCCAGCTACTCGGCCGCCCCGACATGGCCGGACGCATGCTGAAATGGTCGCTAGAACTCTCCGAGTTCGACATCACCTACGAGAGCCGACACGCCATCAAGGCTCAAGCTTTGGCCGATTTCGTCGCCGAGATGACCACACCCCCCGACCCTATCGCCGGGAACCACCTCTGGACCATCTTTGTGGATGGCTCCTCCAACTCCACGGGAAGCGGCGCCGGCATCGTCCTCGATAACGACGAGGGTACGGTCATCGAAGTCTCCCTCACACTGGCTTTTCCAACGACTAACAACCAGGCCGAATACGAAGCGTTCCTCGCCGGCCTTCGCCTGGCATCCGACCTGGGAGCCAGGGACATCCGAATCTACACGGATTCCCAGCTGGTCGCTTTGCAAGTCCGAGGCGAATATCAAGCAAAAAACGACACCCTGGCCGGTTACCTGGCGCTCATCACCGAAAAACTGAGAGGTTTCGACTCAGCAGAGATTCATCACGTCCCCCGCGAGCAGAACACCCGCGCCGACATCCTCTCCAAACTGGCAAGCACCAAAAAGCGAGGCGGCCACAAATCGGTCATTCAAGAAATCTTGTCGCAACCAAGTACCAGCGCGATCACCACGACCCTCGACATCAACGCCGTCGGAGACGCTGACTGCTGGATGACCCCGCTCCACACCTATCTCAGCACCGGCCACCTTCCGGCCAACTCTGGCGAGGCCAGCGTGACGAAACGACGGGCCTGCTCGTACGTCCTCCTCGAGGGACGACTATACCGCCGAGGCTTCGCAATCCCACTCCTCAAGTGTTTAGATAAGTCCCAGAGTACAGCCGTTCTAGAAGAAATCCATGAAGGCATCAACGAGCAGCACCTCGGCGGAAGATCCCTAGCACGCAAGGCCCTACGCGCAGGCTACTACTGGCCATCAATGCAGTCCGACGCGAAGGAACATGTCAAACGATGTAATAAATGTCAACGACACGGGGACATGCACCTCGCCCCCCCGACCGACCTCACGTCCCTCTCATCTCCGTGGCCGTTCGCCTGGTGGGGGCTGGACATCCTCGGGCCCTTCCCCCTAGGTTCATACCAGAACAAGTACCTCATCGTGGAAGTCGATTACTTCACCAAGTGGATCGAGGCCGAAGCTCTGGCCAAAATCACCGCCCACAACATACTCCGATTCTACAAACGCAACATCCTCGCCAGATTCGGGGTCCCGCTCGCCATCGTCACCGACAACGGCACACAATTCACAGACAAAAACTTCCGCGACTTCGTCACCAAACTCGGAACCAAACACCACTTCGCCTCGGTCGAACACCCTCAAACAAACGGCCAGGCGGAGTCGGCGAACAGAGTTATACTCAGAGGACTCAGACGACGACTCGGCGACGCCAAACGAGCATGGGTCGAAGAACTCCATAGCGTCCTCTGGGCATACCGCACCACTCCCCACTCAACCACGGGGGAAACCCCATTTCGCCTCACGTATGGAACCGAGGCCGTGATACCGGTCGAAGTTCGCGAACCGTCCCGACGAACGGAAGCTCCCCTGGACACCGACGACAACGACGGCGCCCTCCGGGAAGAACTCGACCTCGTCGAAGAAATCCGCTCAGGGGCAGCCCTCCGGGAAGCCCGACTGAAGCAACAAGTCACACTTCTCCATAACAACAAAGTCATAAAACGTGATTTTCAAACAGGCGACTTAGTCCTACGCAGAAACCAGAAAGACTCCCACGAGGGCAAACTGGCTGCGAACTGGGAAGGCCCGTACCGAGTCCGAGACAAAACGGAGCACGGGGCCTATTACCTCGAAAACCTACACGGTGAACAACTAGCTCGACCATGGAACGCCGCGAAACTTAAGCGGTACTACAGTTAAAACACTGCCCGCGACGACCCATCGTCCCGACCACTGGGGAGGCGACATGGTACCATCGCACACCCCCGCGTCCACTAGCGACCAAAGAAAAGCAAGCCCTGCCTCTCGTGTGCGCGGGCAGAAGGCCTTGCTCGGCAGGGAATACCTCGACCGAGGCTCCTCGCCGTCGTACCAAAAGAGGCAGGACACCCAGCTCGCGATGGGACGTCCACGCCCCGGGGAGAACTACCCCCGAAACGGCCCGGCCACATCGTCGGCCAACCGGCCAGTTCCCTGCACTACCGGTAACAAATTGTCGAGCTAAACACACTGAGCGCACACTTAGAAAATTTACAAGAAATGTCATACACATCAGAGGCATTCAAAAGCATTCAAACAAATACGAAAACGAGCATAAACGACATGCAAAAAACGAGCGCACACTTAGAAAAATCCACGAAAAATATATTAAACAAAAGTGGGCACCAGCCCAGTAGTCAATGGTACAAATACAGAGCACGCAGGCCTAAAGAAAGAGATAACAAACATCGGCGCGCAGGCCATAAAAACAACGAGCACGCAGGCCCGACAACCTATGCTTCCTCGTCCACCCGGTCAGCAGCCGCAGGTTCCTCCTCAGGGATAACAAGATAGGGATCGATCACCTTCCCGTCAACAATCTCGCGGTACGGCCCTATCCCGTCCACGGCCAGCACGACACCAGGATTGGCAACCTGAACCTGCTCGACAACACTCTTGAACCCGACCTCAACAGCCTCCAGACAGTCGCTCTCCAGCACCCGGATACGAGCGATCAGGTCAACACGAGTGATTAACCGTCGGTCTCCGTCTGTCTCGTCCTCGGCCGGACGAACCGCGCTGTCCAAAACCTCCGTGCGAACCTTCAGCGCCTGCACCTCGGCCGTTGCTGTCCCCAGTTTCTCCTCCAGCGAAGTCACCTTCCCCTCAGCACCCTCTGCCCGTTTCCGCTGCTCAGCAACATCCTTCTGGCTCTTCTCCAGCTCCTCAGTGAGCTTGGCCAACCGCGACTGCGTGAAAGTAAGATCCCCTTGCAGCTTGGACAGCTCAGCAGTGGAGCAGCCCTCCTCGTTCAGCACTAGAGTCGTCGTGAACGTCTGCATCATGGCGGCCAAGTCCTCAGCCAGAACACGTCGACGAGTCTCTCGATCGGCCTGACGAACAGCCTTCACCTCCCTAGCGGAGACAGTGGGAGAACGGGCACCATGAAAATATCCCGGATGCTGGTGGCAGGGCGGGACGACATAACCTTCCTCGGCGGTGCCGACCGTCAGATCCACCACTCGGGGCTCCTCGGACCTCTGCCTCTTCGACGCTCCTCGAGACGCAGGTGATTGGCTCTCTTGAGGCGAAGAGGACGAACTTTGCCCCCCGGCATCGCGACCTCTTGTCCGACCAGCTGGCTCACCCTCGTCCTCGGGACCGCGGCAGTCCTAGCAGCACGCAACTGCTTCACCCGCTCCTCGACGGAAGACATGTTCGCTGCAAAAATAAAGAAAAAGTTAGCGACGATCAAAAGCCCCGACCACGGGGAGAAAAACAAACATTCCTACCTAGGTAATCCAGAGCGGCCGCCCCGGTCGCACAGCCGAGCAGGGTCTTAGTATTTATCAAACGCTTCTTGGTACGTACATTCCCCTGCGTGTCAAGGATATACCGACCGTCGGGCGTCACCAGCTTCGACGGAGGGAGGGACCGCACAAAAGCAATTATTTTCAAATAGGCGGCCATGTCCTTCTCCTCGAGGGTCCCCGCCCGGACGATATACCTATCCGTCCCTCGGCTGAAATGCTCCACGGTCCACAGTAGATGTATCTTAGGAAGCCACGCGCGGAATCGCTGGCCATCTACCGTTCGCTCGCCCTCGTCGAAGAGAGTGTCTGAGCCGTGTTGCGTGATCGGCTTAACGAGATAGAACCGGTTCTTGAAATCTTTGACAGAACCGCTATACGCTTTGAAGAGTTTGGTCGATTGCTTAAAAGAAACCCATCCGTGGCGGCCATTCACCGTCTGCCGCTGCAGGTGGAAGATGCGGAAAAATAACGGCACCGTCGGCTCCACCGAGAGGTAGAAACACACCACCTCGAAAGCCCGGATGAAAGCCAAGGCATTGGGGTGCAGTTGGGACGGGGCGAGGCGCAACCAGTCAAAAAGCCCCAGATGAAAGGCGGAGAACGGTAACCGGAGCCGCGCTTCTTTAAAATAAAATTCATGCATCGGGAACATCCGCCGCCCATAGCGCGAGCAGATACGGTGATGTCCTTTTGGTCGGTACACCTGCCAGTGCTGTGGCTCTCCTATAGGTGTGTCCTCAACCGTGGCGTACACGTCGGATGCATCGACCACGAAACAAGAAGGAGTAGAAAGCGGCTCCTCGGCCGCCCACTCCTCGGACGGGGCGATGCGCTCATCGTCATACTCCGGGATCTCAGGTTCATTGTCTTCGACCATTATCCCCGGCACCAGAGCCGACATCTACACCTGAAAGCAGAGGACAACGGTGAATTCGATAGCCAGGATCAAATCCACCCTTCCACCGCAAGTCAAGTGAAAGGGCGACCAAGGCCGGGAAGCGACGAGCAAACACTCGCTCCTCGTCTACGCTCCTCGGGGGATCAAAGGCCGATCCCCCATTACCCCTCGGGACAGCCATCGGAGAAGGTACTTATCCCCGGGGCATTCATCGGAGGAAGCCCCCGTCCTCGGGGCATTCATCAGAAAAAGCTCCCGTCCTCGGGACATTCATCGGAACTAGCCTATCCTCCCCGGGACACTCATCAGAAAATTCGCCAGACACGGTGGGTCTCGCGTCCCTCCTCGGGGCATTCACCATGCCCCGACCACACATTCCAATTGAATAACGGAAATAAAAAGGGAGGGAAAAGAAGGACTCACTTGTAACGGCGGCGGACGGAAGGAAAGATCAAACGGTGCGACGGCGATCGGCGGCAAGCGGTGGACGAGCAGAGATGACAAAGCTTAGCAGACTCAACGGCAGAGGGAAAAGTAGCAGAATGAGCGGGGACCCCCATATTTATAACCCGGCGCGGGATTCGAAGCGACCCTAGGCTCATTAATGACATAGGGTAGCCGCCCCTACGACCGCTTAACGCAAGACACGTGGCGGAAACCTGACAGTCGCGTCCCCTCACCTGCCTTCTCCCCGCTCTGCCGACGACCGGAGATCTTCGCACGAGTGCCCGTTCCAGACGCAGCGACCTTAAGTCCTCTCCCTCTCCCCAGAGCTTCGACTTGGGGGGCTCCTGTTCCGGTATGGGCCCAACCTCGGCAGGCCCAATACCGCGTGCGGCCCAACAAGCAAATCGAGCATGCCGGGCACGTGCGTCCCTCAAGACGAGCAGGGCAGGCGAACACAAGCAACGTCCCAACATCAGCCACCACGCCAGACGATCAGAACCGTCCCCGGCTCACCACAGCGCGGCCATGGTCCCTCCCCTCCGCGGGGAGAACAACGCGCTCCGATGCATCTCGCGAGCTCCCCTCCGCGGGGAGAACAACGTGCCCGGCGCACGTTCTCCACGTGCTCCCCTCCGCGAGGACACGTCACCAGCCAACTGCCCACCTCTGAGAGAGCAGGTCAAACCCACTTTCCGGAGATCTAGGAGCGGTTGAACTAGGGCGAAGACCACGTCCTGGTCTTCACTACGCCACGTAAGCCTTAGCAGTCATTAGGGTTGGGCCTGGTCATCCAGCCCATCTCAAATGACCGTTGGCCCAGCGCTGGGGTCTCTCTATAAATACCCTCTTCCTCAAGAGGGTCAGGTAACTCTTCTTGCCCCTTTTCTGTACTATTGCTTCCACTCTGCCCAACTTCTTACTTTGGCATCAGAGTGTCTTGCAGGTACACCCCCCTTCTCCTCCTCATCACCGGCGAACAGGTAGCAGCCCAACAGAGTGTGACCAGTCCGTGATCCCCTTCTGATCAGGTCAGATCAAAAACAATAACAAATAATTGATTCCAAATAAGCTAAAATGGTTAATCTACTGATTTGGGTTCCGACTTATCACTGATTATTATAATTCCAATCTCCTAAGAGAATTATCTATTTCTATTCGATTACAAAACTCACTGACAAGCGCAATTGGTATTATGTGATGTAAGTTCCTATTATCTGAATTAAGCAAACGAATTTAAGCTTTCGCGAATTAAGCAAACGCGACTTAGTCAAACACGATAACAAAAAAGCTACTCGAACATGATTATAATTAAGGATCACGCAACAATCAAATTAAATCAACTACTATATGAAAATCTAATTAAGCATGCAAGAATCAGAAAATAAAATTGAAAGGAATAGAAATTGGATTGAAATTATTATAATCTCAAAGTATGATGGAATTTGTAATCAACAAAATTTTCCTTTGGGATTAGTTCTCCATGAATCGTACAAAAGAAAGAATATTTTTGCGAATAGTGAATAGGATGAATGAATAATATCACGAATGACTTAGGTTAAAGACCGAAAATAAGAAATTCAGGTTTTAATCCTAACCGGGTCGGAAAACATATAAACTAACTCAAAACTAATTATTTTATATAAGTCTGAAACTAAAATGATTTATTCGAGTCTTCTTGACTCCCAATCTGCTTCTGACTTTAACATGAAAGTTTAAGCTTATCCTCTCAGATTTCTAACGCCTATTATAATGCGTCAATTCGTTTCTTGTAGCCCAAATTACGACATGCACAGTGAGAGAGCGTAAATAGCTATTTATTCAGAATATAGAATATGAAATTAAAATAAAGGTGAAAATAACCTAAGTTAAGGAAACACACTAAAATAGTAGAAATAACAAAAGACACTCGAAAAGTTTCGTAACATAATAATGAAAGAATGTGCATGAAAGTTCACTGATCAATAAGGTTTTGTATTCATAAAAATTAATTTAAGATAGACGATGAACATCTTCTTCAAAATCTCCCTTTTTTTGATGATGACAAAACATATTGATGGAAAATTTTGCTTGACACTTGATTGTTGATGTGTGTAAACTGCAAGCGCACTCTTGTGAAAAGTAATAAAAAAATTTGATCCCACAAGGAGATGTGTGATTACCAAATTCTATCTCAACTATGCTTATATAAGGTGATCACAAGTGGTTTGTTGACACAGATTGAAAAATAAAATTTTAACAGCTAATATAAAACAGGACCATAAATTAAGATTCGGCCTTCTAGACTCACCTCTATGGTTGGTGTACATTTTGAATTATGAGAAGTTTTAAACAGTTTTTATAGAAGAAAAGATAAATATGTGTGTCACCCACTTTCGTGGTGTACACATCTGAACGTGTTTCAGACATAACTAAGTAAATAAATCAAGAGCGCTCTTGTCACGTGACATCTCATTTTGTTTCTCAACTAAGATCAATTCGTCTTGTTAGTGGCGCCTTAAATTTAGTTGTTTAACAGCTCTCTTTTGGATGTCGATTCATTATCTTTTGATACATGAACGATGTCTCTAATGACTTTGCATTCATAACCGTCATAAACGTAAAAATAATACTCGAGTTCTAAAATAAATAAAGCCTAAATTTCTTGTAACTTCAAAAACATAGATTTAATAGAGATTTTTCATAAGATGGACTCATATAACCCCTTGTCCTTAAGAATCTACTTACTCATGGTGAGATGAACAACAACAATAATAGAGAATAGAAACATCGTAAGAAAAGTAATAGATTAAAGATAAATAAAGTAAACTACAAAATAACAATAAGATAAAAGCAAGAATCTAATAACAATATTATAAAATGCTCAAAGTTAAAATGTAACCAAGCTTAAAGTTAAAAGACTCAAGATAATAACAAGTTTTTGCAAGAATATCTAATGAAGAATGATGAAAATGAAAGATCCAAACGTCCATATTTATGCTAATTCAAGGCCTAATTCACTAATTATTTGGACTAATTTTGTGCTTAATGACTACCTAACACTAATCATGATGAAAGTGGAGGTTAGATAAGTTGAAAAGGTTATAAAAACTACCCAAAAACTAAAAGTTTGTAACTGCCTGAGTTTTGACACGGGCGTGTCAGGAAACACGAGCAGGCCTTGTCAGCCTCAAGCTTCTTATATGGAGGGGGCTTTAAGGAGAACACGACCCGTGCCATGGGACACAACCAGATCGTGTTGTCCTCGAAGTTTTTGCATTGGAAGTGCTTCGTTCTGTGCATTCTTCGCCCTTTTTCGTTCCGGTTCGCTCCATTGACTTGTTATTCCCTGAAAACAAACTTAGGAGATAAAAACGCATAAAAATCAACCTGGATGATAAAAACGCACATGAATTCAAAGGGAAAACAAGCATGAAACATGACATTTTTACCGCCTATCAATTGCTCCCTCTATCTTGTATATCTCCTTCTATCTTGGAAATCTACCCCTTTACTTTTCAATTTATGATATGTCTTTGGTATCATGAAAAAACAAAAACAACTATCTCTCTTCTCCCCTTTTCAACATTATTAAAAAAAAGAGTAAAATCCAAAGAATTGTAATATAAGGGAAATGATAAATTTTATGTAAAAGTAACTTATCTTCTTCACAATGATTTGATGGCAATGTTGATATAAAAGTGTCAATCTTTCTTAAATCATTTTTAATTCAATGAAGTTTTAATCCTACCATATCTTATGGCCTTGTATCTTAAAAAACCAGTCTTAATTTGACAAAATTTTCATATGGTTTTCAAGTACCTACAAACCATTTAATAGTACTTTCTAGATACCCATTTTTCTTTGGATCCTCTTGGGTTAGTTCCTTTCTTTACGCATACATATTTACCATAAGGAACACCATATTTTATTATGTGGCAAGTCTTATGGGCATGACCTTTTATGTTGCAATAAAGACATATAAGTTTATGAACATGATTGTTTTATATTCATATGAATTATTTTTAACGTGATGCCTTTTAGAATGAATTACACCATGCCCTTTCTTTGGTTTCATATTGTTGAACTTATTGCAATTAGCCTTAACGAATATAGTTTGACTTATACTTGGGTTATCAAATTAGGAGTACTCAAGTCCACATTTATCATTAGAATATCGTTGTTTATCTAGCATGTTTACTTGGGTTATCATAGTGGACTTCATCTGTCGATCGTGATCTCGAGTCGAACTCCTGATAATGCTTGAGTATCCTAAGATGAAGGGCTATCATTATCGAAAATTCTAGAGCTACGCACTACAACTACCTACTAAGGCATTGCGAATACAAAGAAGACATTTAATGTGTATGCTTCCAATGCTACCATCCTCACACCTATCTCGCCTCAAGGGCCATATTGAGAACCCGCGCGACAAAACTCTTGTTCCAGCAAGCAGGAACAAGAGCTTAAGGGACAACTGTTATGAGTCACTCACAAAGTCCACATGTTGAGACTTAAATACAAACAAAGCACAGAGAAATAATTACAACCTCAATCAAGCTCAAAGCACATAATTCCGACCTCCTGTCAATTTTCAAATGTCGGATCTTATTATACACTGATATGCACGAGACGTTGGATCAAGTTGGAACGGTTCTAACTGCCTTCTCTATATAAATCTCTTTACGTGCTAAAACTTGTCTATTCTACTTATTCTAACATTTACCTATTTCTAATTTATTCACTGACTTGAACGTTAAATTCACAAGCCTATGATCACAATTTTTGATCGAAACAATATTAAATTATGTGTTGCACAAATAAAAATATTAGTAATTAATAATAAGTAAATCGTAAGGATCAAGTGTTTTTCAGAATTGACTATTAGTTTAAGTAGTTTGACTAGTTTGCATGAAAGCCAAGTGTAGCACAAGGAAAGGATTGCGCATGCTTCATCTCATCTCCATCACTACCACTTAGTGATGTAACTCTTTGTTAGCAATAGTTCAATTTCATATTTTACATCTTGTTTGTTAGCTAAGAATTCAGATAAACTTAAACCTCTCTCTGGCGTCATAAACTAATCAATAACAAACTGAAAAAGAAACATATAAATGGAATGGGTGGGGTTGGCAATAGACAATTATGACCACTCGAACCATTCAATTCAAATACTAATATTCAATAAATCAAACAAAATAATCATGAATAAATTGGCTTTGTCCACTAGGGTTGAACTTAGCCACCACATAGATAATGTTTTTGTTGGAGAGAAAAACCTAGTTCGTGTATCAATCTTCCACTCGTGGGTTTAGTTTATCTAACACAACACTTTGCAGCTCAAAAGCAACCATAATAAAATAAAATCATCATTAAAGATAATTAAATAATTATTATCCTTAATTAAACTGATAGATACATGTGTGTAACTAGCTTTTTTAATATAAAATTAACTTTACTGTGTTGCCAAGTGGCCAGTATTTAAATTTTGAGGTCATGCTTTTCTAACCCATCAATGCTCTTTTTATATTAGTGACAATGTAAAATATTAACATGTCTCTGTCAAACTAATTTTTTTAATATTTAAATTAAGTGAATTTTTCATAAGAAAGAGTGTGAATATTCTAGATATTAGGAAAATGAAAGACAGTGACTTCTCACAATGTTGATAAAAGACAGAATTTTATTATTAATAGGAAAATTTGTATGCGATATTATCAATATTTTTATGAAGTTTTTGCCAAATGCCACCTCGGCGGCCCCGGTTTTACAAGGTAAACCGGCCACATTGAAACCGGCATTATTTATTCACTATAACAACCAATTAAAATATTTCTTAAACCAAAAAAGAAAGGTTAATTCCTTTGCAATAAGTTGCTAATGACTTTTTTTATGACCATTTAGTTTTATGAAAAATGTCTACTTTGTTGCATCCGTTTAACGTGTTTTATTTTAGGAGAATTTTGTTATCGACATATTTTTAAATAGTTTGAAATAAATTCTTGTTCTTATTTATTGCAAGTGAGTTCTCTTAAGAGCGATGGTCTTTCCTTGATAACTTCAATTGACAAAATAAAATTTGTTTAAAAGATTATCACGCAACAATCTGATAGAAAAAAAAAATCAAACCAGAGGCTACAACTATACAACAATATCTATCTTCACTTTTCTAGAAGCGTCAAGTTGACCAGACAAAGATTTCTAAACTCCAAACCTCCATCTCTCTTAGGCCTACACAAAGACAATGCCTCTTTAGTCTTATCTGATTCTTCTAAACTTTAAAAGAAGGAAGGAAAGAAAGAAAATTGGTACAAATTTAAGAACATAGTTTAACATAACCACCTTCTACCCAAGCTGATGTACTTGTTACCCCAAGACTCAATCCTTTTCAAAATAGAATCAACAAACGCTCTTTAAGTAGTTTTGTTATGGGGATTAACGTCAATCAAGAATCCTATGTACTTAAATGAGAGAGGTTCCTATTTGCAATGCAAAAACCCCTCGTGCCATAACAAAAAGAAAAAAACTAAGCAATTTTACACCAATCCTTATTAAGCTACTCTTAACAAAACTGACCTAGAGCCCCGAAGACGTGAGTGTCAAAATGTCGAAATAGTGTACCTCGACATGAATTTCAACTTAGGTCTAATTTTGTGGTGTTAGCAAAATTAGGTATTTTGGGCATTACTTAAGGAGTAAGCATATCCAAATCTATAAATAGGGAATACCCCTTATCATTGTATAAGAACTTGCAGTTGTAAAGAATAAAACTTCCGTTTGAAAACAAAGAGAAATTTTGTAGAAAATCTTTTCTTCTTCTCCTATTTTGCCCAAACCTTAATTTCTTTCTGTTCCAATTTTATCTATTCTTCTTCTTTCATCATTATTATGAAGCTAAATCTTGCAATTAAGAGTGGTTGATTCACCTGAGTGAAGAGTTAAGAACAACAGAAGTAGAAATGTTGATTTTTGTTTGTCAAGATTTAATTCGAAATTCATTAAGTTTTGGTGAAATTCTCGAACGAGAAACAAGTGGATTTCCAATAGAGAAAACCTAAAAATACCAAAGAATCAATTTAATAATTCAAAAATTATTAATTGTTGTCTCTACCAAAATCAACGTGTCATCTACATGCTGAAGATGAGAAACCACAAGATGATAAATGTCAACCATAAAACGAGAATAGAGACCAAGATCAACAACTCTGTGAAACAAATTACTGAAATCCTCAACAACCAAAAGGAATTGAAGAAGAACTAAATGATCGCAATACTTAAATTCTCTATGCAGATCCATCAAAATGCATTAGCTCATACAAATCAATCTACTAAATCAAATAAACATAGGGTTTGAATCTTACGATTAGAGTCCAAGTTTTACAAAGACTTTACTAACTCTATCTAAAATAGTTACCTACCCATTAAAGCTAATCAATATAAATGACAGGTAGCCCGTTTATTTTCACATGACTAATATTTTTAAACATTATTTTAATAGTTATGTTTGTCTCGCTAAAAAATAATACAGTGACTCACATCACTGAATTTTATTTCTTCTAATCTATTTAATATTAAATATTATATATTATCTTATAATTATTTCACTTTCGCTTATAACTGTTTTTATTCATTAGTTTGTTTTATGCTAATTAATTGTTTATTAAATATTTTAATAATTTCAAACTTATATTGTATTTAAAAACATATTATATTATATATATATATATATATATATATATATATATATATATATATATATATATATATATATATATATATATATATATATATATATATATATATATATATATATATATATATATATATATATATATATATATATATATATATATATATAAAGAAATAATGAAACATTAGTTAAATGTATTACATTTAGAATAATATGTTTTGTATATTATATTTATAATAAATATTATGAAGTTTTTGTTTTACTTTTTATAAAAAAAATTTAAAGAAATACTTGCTTAGGGTCAAGTAGCTCAAAACCTCTATAAGGCCAAGTAGCTAGCAACTCATATAGGGCTGAGCTCACGTAACAAATTTTGAACCTATATTTCAACAATGTTTTTTTGATCCGATCCTATAAAAATATTTAAACAACATCCTTCCTAAGAAGCTTCCAAAACCTCTTAAGAAAAGGAAAATTAAATTAATCTAAACATGAGTTTTTATTTCACTCAGACTGAACTATGACATAATCAATTTTAAAAAGTATGAACGAGAAACTAATGATGTTCTGATCCTCAGGAGTGATAGTCCAAAAATTAACCTAATTCAAAGTTGGCTATCTAGATAAGACTCTGAGAATTGATATGTGAAAAATATAACAAGCTCATCAAGCACTTCATTGACTTTATCCACCCAAGTATTACCAACATGTAAGATTGGGATAATGTTTTTCCTTGTCTTACTCTTTATAAAACCATGGAAGTAACTAGATCTATCCAAGGATTTTTGATAATTTTGAGAATGCTTAAAATGAATAAGGGACTAAAAAGTGAAAAAGTAACTCAAATTTTTTTGGTGCAGTATTAAATTGAGGAGAAATCCTCTATTTACATGTGAAAAATCAGGCTTAAAAAGGAAAATTATTCAAAAACTTTTCAATGCTCAAAATTTATCATGAATTAGGTCTAATTGTTTATATGCTTCACAAAAATGACAACTCTAATTCCCAAAAATAAAAACCTAAAACGGTTAGTGTCTTAATCGATTATGAGCATTCTTAATAGATTATGAAGCTTTATGTATGCTATATTCGAATGGCTAAGGGCCTTAATCGATTAGGCAATGTATTTAAACTTCATAAATATTTAGAAACGCCCTAGATCAATCCCACAAGAAATTTGATGGTTCCTCTAAGACTTTTATTGTGTTTCATCAAATAGAGAGGTTAAATACACTTTTAGAGTGAGTGCGTGCTTTGCCTTAATAATGTAAGAATTACTATAATGTCTTTTAAAAGAATTTGATCAATCAACCACGAACCATACAAACTTTCATAATTCCTCTCTTTCACAATGTCTTAAACTTCAAGATCTGTTGTTTGATTCACCATGATTTAACACTTCATTTGTGACTTGACTTCTTGATACTCATGAGGCTTGAAAAAGCTTCTTGATAAACCCTATCCTCAAAGAGATTGTTTGACTTAGAGACAAACATGGATTCCACCAAACACCTCATGACATTATGTATTGTCTTTGGCAACTTTTGTTAGAACACAGATTGGTTCTTAATAATACCTCTATGTTTTGATGATAACTATTATGAAATTTTGTATTTAAGAATTATATACTCTAAAATTTGCTTGAGAATTTTTACTGCAGATAGTAAAGGAATTAACACTCCAGAAGCAAATCAGAATTGAACACAAGAAATTAGCTAGACTCTGAAGCGCCAGATGCACTCATTAGAAGATTTTGATTGCTGCCAACAGAAGATTTTGAGCGTAGCCTCCAGAAGATTCTTAAGCAGAAGCTCCAGAAGGATCTGAAGCAGAAGCCCTAGAAGGATCTGAAGCAAGTCAGAAGCATCTGAAGCAAAGAAGAATTATGTATGAAGAGTTTTTCAAAGTATAGTTTCTACAGAAGATTCTGAAAGTACTAAAGCTGCCAGTATTGATGTTCTGTCTCAAATATGCTCTGATATTAAACACGCTGAAAGCACACATGCTGCAGCAGACTCTGATTCAGCAAGACTTTGATCATCATTAGAAGACTCTGATCCAATTAGACTCTAATGAATTTGCTAAAAACTGAAGAAGAAATATTCAAAGATTATATCCGTTGGAGTAAATCAAACGTCTCTTTCCTTATTTATGCTAGACACAAGAACACAGACAAAAAAGATTTTTCTGTGCTTTCTTCTTCTAGGAAAGGTCACCTGATATGAAGACAAAAAGGCTCAGACCTTTTGGACACTCTTCTCAACGTGCAGCTCACCTTGAATCAGCTGTCTATAAGAGCAAGACTCCACCAAATTCTTCAGTTGACGTTTGCATTGAAAAGAAATCAAATATTCAAGCTCTCATACTTTCATATTCATTCTAAGAATTTATTTCATTGTACTTAAACTTAAGAGAAATATCACAGTTGTGATAATAGCTTTTTAGAAGCATTCTTACTCTTGTAATAGTTTTACATTGATTGTAAAAGATTTCCTTAAGAGGATCCAGTTGGGATCAGTAGCTCTTGAGAAGACTAAGAACAGTTGTTCTTAGGTGTTACTATTGTAATCTGTTTGATTAAATAGTGGATTAAGTCCTTGATTGAGAAAGGCAAATCACTCTAGGAAGGATGGACTGGATTAGTTGAGTTCAACGAACCAGGATAAAAATACTTGAGTTTTTATTCTAAGTTTTAATCTTTCATACTTATTCAACCCCCCTTCTAAGTATTATCTCACCTTCAGTTGGCATCAGAGCTCCGGTTCTGTGTGTGCTACCATTTAACAGTGTCAGTAAAGATTCAGAGAGAAATACATTGATATATATATTTGGTTGTTACTATGGCTGATAATACAATATCTAACACTAACAACAAATATGAAGAAAGGGACAGAATCAGCACCAAACCCCCTATGTTTGATGGGGAAAATTTTGATTATTGGAAAGACAGAATTGAGAGTTTTTTCCTTGGATATGATGTTGATCTATGGGATCTAGTCATAGATGGATATGTTCATCCCACAGATGGGAATGGCAAGAAGATAGACAGAAAATCTATGACAGATGCTCAGAAGAAAGATTTTAGAAATCATCACAAGGCCAGAACAATACTGTTGAATGCAATATCTCATACTGAGTATGAAAAAATTACAAACAGGGAAACTGCATTTGACATGTTTGAATCCTTAAAGATGACTCATGAGGGAAACTCTCAAGTCAAGGAAACAAAGGCTCTGGCTCTGATCCAGAAGTATGAAGCCTTCAAGATGGAAGACTCTGAATCTGTTGAAGCTATGTTCTCCAGATTTCATATCCTCACAGCTGGTCTAAAGGTTCTGGATAAGGGATACTCCACATCAGATCATGTAAAGAAAATCATCAGAAGTCTACCTACCAGATGGAGACCTATGGTGACAACGCTGAAGATGGCTAAAGATCTGAACAACATCTCTTTAGAAGAACTCATCAGCTCACTAAGGAGCCATGAAATTGAGCTTGAGGAAGATGAACCTCAGAAGAAAGAGAAAGGTAAATCTATTGCTTTAAAATCTAATAAATCTGCTAAAGCTTTGCAGATTATTGAAGAAAGCTCTGAAGGATCTTCTTCTTCTGAAGAAGATGAGTTATCCATGCTGTCCAGAAGGATCAACAGACTCTGGAAGCACAAGGGAAAGAAGTTTAACAACTTCAGAAAATCTAATCATAGAAAGGAATCTTCTTGGCATAGAAGATCTGGCAAGAAAGAAGTTGTATGCTATGAGTGCAAAGAACCGGGGCATTACAAGAATGATTGCCCCAAACTTCAAGGAGAAAAACCCAAGAAGAAGTTTAACAAAAAGAAGAAGGTTCTGATGGCAACATGGGATGACTCAGATGAATCCGAATTATCTTCTGAATCAGAAGAAGAATGTGCTAATGTTGCATTGATGGCCAGCACAGAAGATCAGGAAGAAGGAACTTCAGGATCTGAATCTGATTCTGAATCTGACGATGACGCTGAAGAGATAATGGCTAAACTTACTAAAGGAGAACTTGTCAAAGTTTTATCAAAAGTTCTGAAAAGCTATAACAATATCAAACTCAAATACAAGAAGCTGAAAAGCAATTTCAAATCTGAGATTGATCTTTTGAAGACAGAACTTGTTGAGCAAAAAGAAATTAATCTGGAAATCAAAAATGACTTTGAAATAACTCAACAAGAATCTGAATCTGAGGCTAAGTCATGTGAAAACATTTTAGAAAAATATGAATCTAGCTTTCAGAGATTTCTTACTAAGAGCATAGACAGAAGCAAGATGGCTTCTGTGATCTATGGTGTTAGTGGGAACAACAGAAGAGGTATTGGATATGAATCTTCCTCTGGAAGTAATCCAAAATTTGTTGACAAACTCTTCATCAAGAAGACACCTCTGTACTCTCAATTTAAGTTTGGTCACTTAAATGACATTAAATACACAAGCTATGAGAAGAATACTTATGTGTTTAAACCCAAGGCAAGTCAGAATAAACATTATGTTGAAAAACAAAAGTTTAGACAAACCTACAAACCAACTAACCCTAAAGGACCCAAGAAGATATGGGTACCTAAAAGTAAAATAATTCCTGTTGCAGATGTTCTTAGCAGCAAGGTCAGGACGCCAATCATGGTACCTGGACTCTGGATGCTCACGACACATGACAGGAGAAAAGTCTATGTTCCAAAGCCTGGAACTTAGATCTGGAGGTGATGTGAAGTTTGGAGGGAGCCAGAAGGGCAAGATCATTGGATCTGGCACAATTGGAAATGGTAAACTTCCCTCTATTACTAATGTTTTACTTGTTGAAGGGTTAAAGCATAACTTATTGTCCATAAGTCAATTAAGTGACAATGGTTATGATATTACTTTTAATCAAAAATGTTGTAAAGCTATTAGTCAAAAGGATGACTCTATCCTATTTAGTGGTAAGAGGAAAAACAACATTTATAAAATAAATCTTTCTGAACTTAAAGTTCAAAATGTTAAATGCCTCTTGTCTGTTAATGAAGAGCAATGGGTCTGGCACAGAAGATTGGGCCATATTAATATGAGACGTATATCTCAGATTAATAAACTTAATCTTGTCAGAGGACTCCCTAATCTGAAGTTCACTTCAGATGCTCTATGTGAAGCATGCCAAAAAGGGAAGTTTTCAAAATCATCTTTTAAATCAAAATCCATCAGAGGAAAGAAGTATGGATTAGTCATTGTTGATGACTATAGTAGATGGACATGGGTAAAGTTCTTAAAACACAAGGATGAGTCACATTCTGTGTTCTTTGACTTCTGCAAGCAAGTCCATAATGAAAAAGATTTCAAAATTATAAAAGTCAGAAGTGATCATGGTGGTGAATTTGAAAATAAATATTTTGAAAAATATTTTTCTGAAAATGGCATTGCTCATGATTTTTCCTGTCCTAGAACTCCACAGCAAAATGGGGTTGTAGAGAGGAAAAACAGAACTCTGCAAGAAATGGCCAGAACCATGATCAATGAGACAAATCTGGAAAACACTTTTTGGCAGAAGCAATTAACACAGCGTGTTACATTCAGAACAGAGTGTCTGTAAGACCTCTTCTGAAAAAGACTCCATATGAACTGTGGAAGAACAGAAAGCCCAACATTTCATATTTTCATCCTTTTGGATGTACTTGCTATATACTTAACACTAAAGAGAATCTTAACAAGTTTGATTCCAAAGCACAAAAGTGTTTCATGCTTGGTTATTCTGAACGCTCTAAAGGCTACAGAGTATTCAATACTGAAACACAGATTGTGGAAGAATCTATTCATGTAAGATTTGATGATAAGCTTGGCTCTGAAAAGCCAAAGCAGGTTGAAAATTCTGCAGATAGAGAAGTAGTCTTCACTGACTTTGAAGTCCCAGAAGCAGACAAAGCTCAAGTGAAGGAACCAGAAGCAACGCCAGATGCTATTCCTTTAACTTCTCAGATGAACAATCTAAACATTTCTGAAGAATCAACTGTTAGAGGATCATCATCCAGAATTAAAGCTTCTCATCCAGTGAATGTCATTATTGGAAAGAAGGATGATCCCATCAGAACAAGATCCTTTCTAAGATCGTCTGAAGCATCATTATTTGGACTGGTGTCAGAAATTAAACCATCTTCTGTAGATGGAGCTCTGCAAGACAATGATTGGATTATTGCCATGCAAGAAGAGTTGAATCAATTTACCAGAAATGATGTATGGGATCTAGTTCAAAGACCATAAGGATTCAATATAATTGGAACAAAACGGGTCTTCAGAAATAAGCTGAATGAGAAAGGAGAAGTTGAAAGAAATAAGGCAAGGCTTGTTGCTCAAGGGTACAGTCAACAAGAAGGTATTGATTACACTGAAACTTATTCTCCAGTGGCAAGGTTAGAATCTATACGCCTTCTTATTTCATTTGCTGCACAAAATAACATCACTCTGTATCAGATGGATGTTAAAAGTGCCTTTCTCAATGGTATTATAGAAGAAGAAGTTTATGTCCACCAACCTCCTGGTTTTGAAAATGAAAAATTTCCAGATCATGTTTTCAAACTAAAGAAATCTCTATATGGTTTAAAACAAGCTCCCAGAGCTTGGTATGAGAGATTGAGCAATTTTCTTCTGGAGAAAAATTTCATCAGAGGCAAAGTGGACACAACACTCTTTTGTAAATCAATTAAGAAAGATCTTCTAATTTGTCAAATTTATGTGGATGATATAATATTTGGATCTACCAATACTATGTTGGGAAAGGAGTTTGCTACATGTATGCAGGCAGAATTTGAAATGAGCATGATGGGAGAACTCAGATTCTTTCTAGGAATCCAAGTCAATCAAACTCCAGAATGCACTTACATACATCAGACCAAATATGTTAAAGAACTTCTAAAGAAATTTAACATGATTGATAGTAAGCTGGCAAAGACTCCCATGCATCCAACTAGCTCACTTGGCAAGGAAGAGGTAAGTAAGAAAGTAGACCAGAATCTCTACAGAGGTATGATTGGTTCTCTTCTTTATTTAACTGCTTCTAGACCTGACATATTGTTCAGTGTATGCTTGTGTGCTAGATTCCAATCAGATCGTAGAGAATCACATTTGACAGCTGTCAAGAGGATTCTAAGGTATCTGAAAGGTACTTTTAATGTGGGTTTGTGTTACAGAAAATCTGATGATTTCAAATTAGTTGGATTATGTGATGCTGACTACGCTGGAGACAGAGTGGAAAGGAAAAGTACTTCTGGAAGTTGTCAATTTCTAGGAAGAAATCTAATCTCTTGGTACAGCAAGAAGCAACCCACAATTGCACTTTCAACCACAGAGGCAGAATATATTGCTGCTGCTGGATGTAGCACGCAGATGCTCTGGATGAAAAGTCAACTAGAAGATTATCAAATTTTTGAAAGTAACATTTCTATCTTTTGTGATAATACTTCTGCTATATGTTTGTCTAAAAACCCCATTTTACACTCTAAGGCAAAACATATAGAAATTAAGTATCATTTCATCAGAGACTATGTTCAGAAGGGAATCATAAATTTGGCCTTTGTTGATATAGATCATCAATGGGCAGATATTTTTACAAAACCCCTTGTTGAAGATAGATTCAAATTTATTCTAAAAAATATTGGTATGGATTTTTGTCCAGAATGATATTTGTCAGAAGCAAATTTTTACAGATGCAAAAATGCCTAATGCTCTGAAGTATTTCTTCTGACTGCTTATTTATTTTATTAAATTTGTTTTTGTGAAACTCTGAACTAACAATCCTTAGAGGATCTGAATGTTGGTTAACGTTTCATTTCTCAAGAGAATTCAGAACACATGCAAGGAAACACGTGTCACTCCAATTCTGCAAAGGTGGCGTGTACACTACTGAAGAGACGTTTGAGGTGAAGTTTGAATAGTGAAAATCTTGATTTTCCCCCCAATTTGTCAGAATCAATAAATGCTTGAAATGATTTTTATTCTTTTCATTTAATGCTTTGTTCAAACGTGTAAAATCTGACTGTTTGTATGCCTACTTGTTTTAGTATAAATACATGACTTCTCTTCACTTTCACACTTTTCACATCTCAGAAAATTTATGCATTTTCATCTTCTCTTCTCTCTGCATAAAAACCCTAAGCGTGTGACAAAACCATCTTCAATGGCAACTTCATCATCAACTGCTGCACAATTTCAATCTTCAATGGTTGCAGTTACCTCTGCTAACATGGGTGTTACTCCTTACTCTTCACCAAAAAGAACATTGTTAACCCCTGTTGAAAAGCTAGAAGTTCTGTGTGAATCAATGGTGGAATTTGATTCACTTGCTGAGAATGGTTTTGAGTTTCGTTCAATCATAGGTGCTCAAGGATGGGTGAAATATTTTGATAGACTGTTTGGACCAGTTTACCCCCTTCTTGTGAAAGAGTTATGGATCCATGCTTCAGTTTACGCTAAGTTTATCCTATCTTCTGTTCTAGGCAAAGAGATTATAATAACAGAAGATCTGATCAGAAAACTTATTGGCTATGAGGAAACAAATGGAGTTTCACACTTGCCAGCTGGGCGTGTGGATATGGATGAAGTGTATGAAGAAGTGATGACTGCTGGACAAGCTTCTAACAAGTTCAAGGGTCTGAAGCCTGACTACAAGATCTGGGCTAAGATCTTCATGGGATGCATTCATCATAGGAAGTCAACAAACTCTCCAGACTATGTCAATAATGAACAGCTCTATTTCATGTATTGCCTCAGTCAGAGCACCAAGGTAGATCTTCCATATATTCTCTTTATGCATCTTTGGAATCATATAAATGCCTCTAGAGAGTATGTGAAAGAAAAAGGACAGAAGATCAGAACCTGGATTCCTTTTGGAAGGTTAATCTCAGATCTTCTAACTGAGAATGGACTTGTTACTGCTCTGTACGCTGCTGGAGTTACAGAGGAATTGGAATTCATTATGGGAAAGCCTCTGAATGCCAAAAGTCTTCAGAGACTTAAAATAGTGGATGAACTCACAACAGCTCCCAAGAAGCTGAATGTTTCTGAACTGAGTAAGAAGAGAACTCCTATAGACGATTACCCTCTGTTCTATGCTGAAGAACCAAGGCACATTGTTGTTATGTATATTGATGAATGTAAGAAAAAAGGAAAGCCTGTTCCTGCAAACATTATAAAGCTAGCAAGACAACCACTGCATGTTGTTGAAGAAGAAGAAGAAGAAGAAGAACCACAAAGAAAGAGGACTCAGCCAGAAGCTAAAGCTGCACCTGTTCAGAAGAAGGTCAAGATTGCTGAGAAGCCACAGAAGCTTCTAAAGAGGAAAGAATCTGGAGATACTCCTTCTGTACCAGCTAAAAGAATCAAAATCAAAGGTACTAAATCTTCTGTATCTTCTACAAATCCTGTTGTTTTAAATGATTCTAATATTAAGTCTATTCCAAAACCACCCTCTACACAAAATACATTTGTTACTGCTCCATCTCATATTTCTACACCATCACCACAAAAATCTTCTACCCCAATTTCCATTTCACCACAAAAACAATCATCTGTTCCAACACCAATAACAACAAAAACTTTTCAAACTCCAAAAGTCTCTATACCACAAACAATTCAACCAGAAGTTCCAACCAAACCATCTGTACCAGAAAAACAACCATCAGAAAAATAACCTACAAAACAACAACAAACAACAAAATCATCTGCTCAACAAAAACCCTCTGAACCATTTAAACAAAAGCCATCTGAACAACAAAAGCACCCACAAGAAAAACAACCAGAAAAATCATTTGAAACCCTACCAGAAAAAGCCTCTGAACATCAACCACCATCAGATAATCAACCATCCCAATCATCTGAACCCACTGCATCTGTACCTGTTATTTCTGAACCTACAAAAATAACATCTGTTCCAGTTTCATCTGAACCAATAACGATTTCGTCTGATCCACCTACCTCAGAACACCCATCAAACCCTCTGAAATTCCTTCAGAACCAACCAATACTTCTGAACCCAACATTCCTGAGACAAAAGTTCTTGAAGTCACACCACTAAAAACTGTGTTTCAAGTATCTTCTACCTCCTGCACACCAACCACCTCATCAAACTCTTCAGAATCTGACATTCACCCAGATTTTCTAATCTCTCCTTCTCACAGAGATTCTGAAGTAAACCAACCAGAACCTCCTGTATCATTAAAAGTTCCTATTTCAGATCCTATTCCCACACCTGCATCATCATCTGAAATCCTGATTCCCAATTCTAACCCAACAGCCAACCCAAGAACATCTATTTCCTGTGCACAAGTTTCATCCCTATTTCACAATCTTGCTTATGGTTTCAAACTCAAAGACTTTTATGACATAGTTGAACCATCTGACCCTATCACCGCTCTGAAACCCAAACTCACAATGACCCTTCCATCTGTCCTTCTCACCTACATTCAATCCATGTCAGATGTAGGTTCACTAGCAACTATATCATATTCTGCTAAATCTGACAAAGCTGTTGCTTCAGCTATACCAATTTCATCTGATAAAACTGTTGCTTCTGATGAACCTCCAAAATCTGCCTTCCAACCTTACTCCAATAAACCCTTTGATGTGGTTTCCTTTCACCCCAGAGCCAAACCTCATCTGTTAAACGCTTTAAACAGATCCAAACCTAATAAACCTGAAATTCCTTTCATTCCATACTACCCTCCTCCTCTGATCTCCATTCAGAAATCTCTTTTTCCACCTACTCCCCAACCAAAACCAATAACCCTAGAGACTCTGTTATATCCCAAGCCCAGACTTAATGTTAATCATTTATTTCAATCTTTTTTGCAAGAAATACAGTTGTATTTAGGTACTGTACATAAGAAGTGCTCAGCAACAATGGATGCCCAAGAATCTGATGTCATCTGGAATGGATTCATCAACAGATTCAACTCTGTGGCCTCAAATCTGAAGAACATATGTTCTGATGATGCGAAGCTCAGATTTACTGAAGCTGCAAGAAATCTGTTTTGGACTATCAAGAGATCTGAACCTTTACTCCTTACAGATGCTCCTCCACCATCAGAAGAAACTATTGAACCTGCATCTGAAGATAATCCTTTGGCCATGACTTTGGTAGAATTTCCTTCTGGCTCCAATGCTCCAGACTCTACAGATCCTATGGAGATTGACTCTGTTCAAGCTCTAGAAAATGTTCAACCTTCATCATCTGAGATTAAGAAAGAACATCCAGATTTTGAGGATAAAATTGCTGCTCTGGAAGCTGGTCAATCAGAGATCAAATCTTGGATGGCCAAACAAGATAAGAAATCTGAAGATATGACAGAGTGGATGTCAAAGCAGGATCAGAAGAATGAAACAATGGCTAAGTGGATGTCCAAGCAAGAGCAGTCCTCCTCTGAGATCACAGATCTATTGAAGATGCTTTTGTCAAAACACTCTTAGATTTTCATTTTTTTTCATTCTGATGTTTTTGCATCTGATGTTTGCTTATGTATTTTTTTGCTATATCTTCTTATGCATGTATTATTGATCTGAACTCATTGAATGAATCAAAGTTTTCTCCACTGAATTATCTCATTTACTGTTTCCTTTTATTTGTCTTTTTAAAGTTTTTACTTTTTGCTTATGACAAAAAAGGGGGAGAAAATATAGATCTGAACTGTTTAATCTAACTTCACCAGAATGAAACTTCAGACATATCTATTCTATCTAACATTTAATCTGAGTATTTCAGAATATTTGATAAGTACACTCTATATAAGATACTATGAGTCTCTCAGATCATTTGACTATTATCAAACTCTAAATCTGAAATGTGCAAGACATTCTGACCTTCAAATGTTAAAAGGACAATCAAAGATCTAACTCTGAAAAATTACTCAAGACAAAAGGGAAGTTTCTATTCCTTATCTGTATTTAACTCAGGGGGAGATTCATCATCTCAGGGGGAGTTATAATTTTAATATTTTCAATTAAACAAAATTTCTGATGTTTTTGTCATCATAAAAAAGGGGGAGATTGTTAGAACACAGATTGGTTCTTAATAATACCTCTATGTTTTGATGATAACTATTATGAAATTTTGTATTTAAGAATTATATACTCTAAAATTTGCTTGAGAGTTTTTACTGCAGATAGTAAAGGAATTAACACTCCAGAAGCAAATCAGAATTGAACACAAGAAATTAGCTAGACTCTGAAGCGCCAGATGCACTCATTAGAAGATTCTGATTGCTGCCAACAGAAGATTCTGAGCGTAGCCTCCAGAAGATTCTGAAGTAGAAGCTCCAAAAGGATCTGAAGCAGAAGCCCTAGAAGGATCTGAAGCAAGTCAGAAGCATCTGAAGTAAAGAAGAATTCTGTATGAAGAGCTTTTCAAAGCATAGTTTCTACAGAAGATTCTGAAAGTACTAAAGCTGCCAGTACTGATGTTCTGTCTCAAATATGCTCTGATATTAAACACGCTGAAAGCACACATGCTGCAGAAGACTCTGATTCAGCAAGACTCTGATCATCATTAGAAGACTCTGATTAAATTAGACTCTAATGAATTTGCTGAAAACTGAAGAAGAAATATTCAAAGATTATATCCGTTGGAGTAAATCAAACATCTCTTTCCTTATTTATGCTAGACATAAGAACACAGACAAAAAGGATTTTTTTGTGCTTTCTTCTTCTAGGAAATGTCACT
This sequence comes from Lathyrus sativus, assembly GCA_963859935.3. Taxonomy (NCBI): domain Eukaryota; kingdom Viridiplantae; phylum Streptophyta; class Magnoliopsida; order Fabales; family Fabaceae; genus Lathyrus; species Lathyrus sativus. Next base: position 637,853,870 of record OZ012739.1, read on the forward strand.
TGATGTGAAGACAAAAAGGCTCAGACCTTTTGGACACTCTTCTCAACGTGCAGCTCACCTTGGATCAGCTGCCTATAAAAGCAAGACTCCACCAAATTCTTCAGTTGACGTTTGTATTGAAAAGAAATCAAATATTCAAGCTCTCATACTTTCATATTCATTCTAAGAATTTATTTCATTGTACTTAAACTTAAGAGAAATATCACAGTTGTGATAATAGCTTTTTAGAAGCATTCTTACTCTTGTAATAGTTTTACATTGATTGTAAAAGATTTCCTTAAGAGGATCCAGTTGGGATCAGTAGCTCTTGAGAAGACTAAGAACAGTTGTTCTTAGGTGTTACTATTGTAATATGTTTGATTAAATAGTGGATTAAGTCCTTGATTGAGAAAGGCAAATCACTCTAGGAAGGGTGGACTGGAGTAGTTGAGTTCAACGAACCAGGATAAAAATACTTGAGTTTTTATTCTAAGTTTTAATCTTTCATACTTATTCAACCCCCCTTCTAAGTATTATCTCACCTTCAACTTTGTCTCCCAAGCATCACAACTTGAACGTAACTTCAGATAACGACTTCACCTCATAGTGTTGTCATCATAAAAACCATTAGGTCATCGCACTACTGCAAACATTATACATGCAAACACATAGATCCACAAGCATAAGTTTGAAGAGTGTCTTTTAATAGAATTATGCAATAAGATCAATGTTAGATGAACTTAAAGAATAAAAAACAATGATGAATTGGATAATCAACATTGTCAGAGTTAATATAATTAGATTTAAATAAAGACATTTGAAAGTAACTTTATTAAATAAAGAACAATCTAAGATTACACTTTTTAGAATAATCAGCAAAAAGAGTTATTCAAAAGTCTAGATCTAATATAGACCTACGCATAAATAACAAATTACTATGAACAGAAAAATCTAACAACGTGCAAACTAAGAAAACTAAAAAAACCTAAATCATCTAAAATCTAAGCAAAATTAAATAAACAAGGAGATTAAGAGACATCATAATATGAGATTTGTTCCGTTTGGGAACAAGAAATGGATTGTAATTTATAAATCCGCCTAAGAGGGGGGTGAATTAGGTTCTGAAAAATATTTGCAATCTTTTCGGTTCTTGGTTCTTTTTCCGGTTATGATGATAGTGACTTAAAAGTAAAGTGCAGGAAAGGAAAAGAGACACAAGAAATTTATAGTGGTTCCCCTCACACTCCAAGAGTACTCCACTCCCCTTTCGACTCGAAAGAGATTTCACTATAGTTTAGAATTATTGCACAGCCTAATCACACTAATGGTGATGCCTACTATCTAATCTATAGGTAATCAAAGTGTAGAAGAACAATCCTCTTCAAACACTTCACTTGTTTCCAACAATCCTGGATAACAAGGTAATACACAATTATCTTTGAAATAAGTTGAAATCTTTGAGAGAATGATATTATCAATCTTCACGATCGATCTTCTTCTTGAAACAAATATTACTCAAATAAGTATACTAGTGTTCTTGTGAGAGGATTTGAAATGAAGTTGTGATAGCGTGAAAGTTTATTCAAAGGCTTCTTTCAAAAATGTTTTTGAACACTTAAAAATGAAAATTCGAAGGATGAAAAAAATGAGTAATTTGAATGATTTTGTTTCTTGAAGGTGAAAATGAATTTTGAAAATGATAACAATTTATATTGATCAAAGTACCTTTTAAAAAGGGTGTGATTTTGTGCAGCAAAAACAATCAGAAATCAAAATGGAGACCAATGCATATATTCATGAAAAGCTGCCATTTTTGCTTGTTGTTTCAGTGTTAATCGGTTAACCAAATGGGTTAATCGGTTAACACCTTACAACGTTTAAAAATATTCAAAATTTACACATGTTAATCGGTTAACCCTATGTGTTAATCGGTTAGCACTGTAACAAAATCACAAATGAGTTGATTTTAAGGGCCGTTAACCGGTTAACCAAAATGGTTAATCGGTTAACACTGAAAGATTTTCAGAAAATAATTATTTTTAACAAGAGTGAGTAACTTAAAATGATTTTAAAAGAGTTTGTGGTATATGTGAAATGAAATGTGAATTTATGAACACTTGTATAGATATTTTCAAGTAATATTTGTTATACCTTTGACTTGATGTTCAAGACTCAATCTTCATTACTTGAAACTTGTGAGAGAGCTTTGATCCGTAGAAGACATATGCGAGAGCGCTATCTTGATGCTTGATGTCTTTGTTGTTTACTTGATTCTCTTACTTTTTTGCGTAGTATAAGTTGAGCAGAAAGCTTGTTCTTGTTGCCTTCATCAAAACATTTAAATGTGCTTGAAGCTTGCTTCTACATGGATGCTCAAGCTCCACGAAGGAATACAAAATTAAGAGAAACAGATAATGATGATCTTGAACGGTGGCTCCGATCTCCTTTATGGTGCCGCGGGGTGGACCTGCATGGTTAGAAGTATAACAACCAAGTCAGTTCAAGATTCAATATTAGTATATTGAAAATTAGAGATCACGAGGTACCTTCTTATAGTGTGTGAATTATTTATATATATTGGTTCAAGTAAAGTGAGCTTTTGATGGATTGGGCTTTGGTCAATTCGGCCTTTTGGCCGGTTTAGAACAGTTACCTCCAAGCCTTTTCTTGGAATTGAAGGAGCCAGGGGAAGCCTTAAGTATCATTGACCAACCAACATGTCTTAGTCCAGAGCGAGATAAGAATGAATCACTTGTGATCAGCTTTGAAAAAGTAATAGGGGACATGCACATGTAATGCATTTTTATCATTGAGACGCTTCATCACCCATTCCTAACACATGTGATGACGTGACCAATGAGGGTGTGGCATATTTTATAGAGTGCTTAAGTATAATTGAGTTTGATGTGTTTCCACGAGTGGAAATCTAGTCGTTGATCTTGTGATCTCCGTTCAAGATTGGTATTGATCCTTTAGATGTCATTGCATATAAATAGAGTTAGTTAAATATTTGGAAGTTTTTCGCGACCTTTAAGCTTTCAGTTATATTCCCAAAGAAACTCATTTGTTCTTTTTTTCTAAGAATGTCACTAGGAATGGTTCAGAGTTTCGCTTAAAGCTTTCATCTTTTTAATTCATCCTACTTCATCAATCTTTTTTAACCAAATACCCATCTAACTCAAGATTTCTCATTTAGAACTTCCTACTATTTATTTAGGATGAGTGATAACTCTGTCGATTTAGTGAGTGATTATAAAATGGAAACTTAATATGGGTCATCCCTTTATTCTCCTCATCCTTCTATTAGTAGATATTACGTAGGGCCGAAAATCATATTTATATCTGATGACTCTAGGTCAAAAAGGATGCTTGGGTATCCCTTAGAGGAAGACATTTATTCTTTTGGGTCGAAAATCATATTTATATCTGACGACTCTAGGTCAAAAAGGATGCTTAGGTATCCCTTAGAGGAAGACATATCAAATGTTTGCTAGGAAACAAGTCACACCCAAATCCCAATGCCACCCGTCTTATCTGAAGAGGAAATACGAGGAAATTTGCAAAGGAGGGGACATGCTAGAGATTTTGTATGGATTCTTCTGCATAATGTAGGTAGTGAGCCTAGCGACATTGAGCTGCTTGAACATTTAAATCTTTGATGTCAGTCGGGTGCACTAATGTATGTTTGGGTAGATGCAAAAGTGGCAGACACTTCTTCATCTTTGAGCACTGAGGTAGCCCTGCGTGGCACTGACATTATGGTCGACGATCCTTTAGAGTGGTTGGTTATTTATGTGACAGAGAAGAAAATAATATGAAACTCTTTTGATGACTACATGGTCCTGTTATATGGGTGCTTGTTAATAAGGATAAGACCTCAACTACCTCTTTTTGAATTTGAGCTAGTCGTCCTGAAAAATTTAAAGATTGCCCCTTCACAGCTTTATTTAGGGCCATGGGCATATGTGAGGGTCTTCCGACTGTATGTCGAGTACATATCCTGGAAGTATTATTTTATCTTGTTTTTCAATCTTTTTTCATTTGAGACAGAGGTCCCCTGATAAGCTTCGTAAAAAGGGGCTTCTTCAGCTTCACATAATCTTTCTTTGGTTTTGATCTTTTACTCTAGATAGGGACAATTTCTTGATATATTTCATATGGATGAAGCCTATCACCTCTACAACTCACTCTGTTTTATGCTATATGCCTGGAGATTCTCATTGCTACTGTCATTTTTCATACCCGAGGTATTAGTCTAAGATCCACTTCAACCGGGATGTTGGTTCCTATTGCACCTAGTCATGCTCTATTTCACTGGATGGAGTGACAGTGAAGGAGGAAAGGAAATTATTATTTTGAGGGCTTGGCTACGAGGATGAGTCTGGTCATCGTGAGGTTTCTTTTGCTGACGTGAGGTAAATCCTAATTAACATTCATACTATCTTTAGTGCAATTAATTTGAGAAGAGGAGGAATATTTTTGGAGTCTTCATGTTTTTTACACGAATAATCACGTTTTGCCGATAGTATGGACAAAGTAAACAGGTCGAATTAGTGAATACTGGTACTCCAAAATCTGCCCCCTCTTCTTTGATGTCTACAACTATGATTCATACACCTTTTCCTACCTCGTCTAGAGAATCTTTGACTTCTATGCCCGAGGTGGATCGGCTTGCGGATGCTACAATCGTCTTGACAGTGGAGGAACCAAACTTGCCCCCTCTTTCTCCAAAATGGACTCAGGTCATTGAGGATGAATATTTCAGGGAGGCAACTCCCTTTATAAAGGGCTCTGAGTTAATTTAACCATAGGAAATAAATGAAAAAGGGGGTTTTAAGTTTTCGGACAATTGAAAATAAATAAAACGATTACAATTATGATAAACATATTAATCTACTAGTTCGATAATTTCAAACTTATCATCAGTTATAATATCGATTAACATATTTGATTATAGTGTCTATTAACAAGAATGATGAATACTATGCGAGTTATATTCCTATTTGCCGCATTAAGCATGACGATTGAAGATCATGCAAAGTTAACGAATAAGCTAAGTTAACACGCGAAGTTAAGGAACATGAATCGATCAAATTTATTCAAAACTATTATATGCAACTCGAATTAAGCAAACAAATACACAAATTAAGATTAAAAGGGATTGAATATTGATAATATAATAACCTCAATGTCTTGATGAAATTCCAAAACAGTAGATTAACCTTGGAGTTTAGCCGACCATGTAATCCTAATGCTCTATCTAATTCCTAAAAATTATCTAAACTTCCCTAATGCGGAGTTTATCTTAAATAATAAAGAAAATTGGGCTTTAAGAGAACCGAATCGAAAAACATAAGCTGACCAAAAACTAACTAATTTAATTTTATTAAGTCTAGAACAAAAAATGATGATTTGAATCCTTTGCACTTTGAACTAACTTTTAATATCAACATGAAACTTGTAGCTCATTCTCTTAGCTTTTCAACACATATTACGCGCCAAACAACATCTTATCGCTCAAGTTATGATTTGTAGAGTGAGAATGTATCAAACTATAATTTATTCCAAAAATAAGAAACATAATAAAATCAAAAGAATTCAAACTTAACTTAAAAAATTTATTAAAAGCAATGAAAATAACGCGAGAAGTCATAGAATTTTCTTAGCACAAAGTAAAATATGGTGTATTAAAATACAGTGATCAAATTCCCCCACACTTAAACTGTTGCACTCCGAGCAAACTCTACATTCAAAATAGAATAAAAATAATATAAAAATAGAACATGAAATTTCAAAGACTTCCAGGATCACAAGGGATAAGCAAAAATATCATTCTAAGCTTAAAGGAATATGAGGTTAGTGAGTAACTTTTTGTGACAATCAAAACTAATAAAATGACAATTTACCAAAGAATACATCAGAAGTGACAAGATCCTCACATGATATAAATATTCTCCCACTCTTAAGTGTTTAGGTTATTTGTTTACACTAAAAGCACATCATCAAAAGCTCAAGTTAAATTAAAGTTCAAGATGAGTATAATGAAAATTGGAGATCATAGATTGTTTATCTTCTCATAGTGTGTGAATTGTTTTTATATATTGGATCGAGTAAAGTGGGCTTTTGATGGATTGAGCTTTTTGGCTGGCCCAGAACAAGATTTATGCTGGTTCAATGTGGCATCCTCCTTGTAATTAATCCAGTCTTCATTGGTAACCATCATAAATATTGTTGTCTTTAACTATGAATTTTTATATTGTCGTTTTGTACAAATGATACTCACATATCAAAGTTGGAATACTTAGAATTAGCTATTAAGCTATATAGTTATATTTCTTGATTTTTCTTCAACTGCACAAAATTCACATGGTTGCAAAAACTTCAAGATACACGATCTTGAGAAGATACACCTTCATAGATCTGTAAGCATTCTAAGATCCCGTTTAGCAGAAATATTTACTCGATTCTACCAGGTACACAATCTTGAGCAGATACACCTTCATAGATCTTCAATCATCATCATATCACATTTCCATATCTCATTTTAAAAACCAAATGTTCTTTCATGATTCAATTCAATCAACTATTGATTCGAATCAAACAACACTTAAGATTCTAATCAATTATAAGTATGATCTGAATCACATTTCCAGAACAAGATTCCATATTTTCAAACTTGCGCATGATTCAAATTTAGGTTTTCCATGATCCAAATAATGTTTCTCAAAACCAACTTCTAGGAAACGAAAAAAATTCATTATTTGAATTAAAGATTTGCATGATTCCCTGCTAGAATTTATTAATTCAAGTGACATACATATTGGTTCAAATTAAGCTACGTTGAATTTTAGTCAAAAACCTATTTTATACTTGGAAAAGACATTTTTAGGAGACATGCAACAAAACTTATTACGAGGACTTAATTATTATAGTAAAAACTATAATGACAAACAACAAAACACCCTTAAAAACATTAAGATACCCTAGGAGAAATATTAGTCTCTCCTTTTTTGATGTTTGGCAACTTGCATTCTAATTGAGACAACATGAGCAAAAATCTCTTGAAACATTCCACTATAATTGAATAAAATAGATATAGACTCATTACAATCTCTTCCACTTTCACAAAATTAAAAACAGATTTGGAGTGAAAAGCCTTAAACCTAAATAACTAGCACAAGGGAAAACACACAACAATTCAAAGAAGAAGAAAAAAAATCTAAAACATCTAAAAAAGAACTAGATACACAAAATTTGTAGAATAATAAAATAAAGAAATAATAAACTTCTACACATGTCAAATGCAACATATGCACAAAATGATATGAACACAAACAACAACAAAACACAATTACCAGGAAAAATAACATTGAAGTGTACGTAAATACTACATGATGACAAACTAATACAACAACGAAACATAATTACCAGGATAAATAAGATGGAAGCATGTACGAAAATAAAATATGTGACAAAAAAACAATAATATAATTAATGCTTATTCAAAGCAAGATGACCAAGGATTCCTAAATCTTTTGAAATGGTCTTGCATTTTAAGGCTTTTTAAATATATCATCAAGATGTCTTTTGGTGTCCATATATTCAAAAATCAAATTATCATTTTCAACTTGATCTCTAAGAAAATGGTGTATGATCTTAATATCTTTAGTGTGTGAATATAAAATTAGATTATTTGTGAGACTAATCACACTTAATTGGAAAACATCCAAATTTCAAATTATAATCTATAAGTTATTTCTTTAGCCAAAGGACTCGTATATAACAATTACCAGCGTCTACATACTCGACCTTTGTCGTAGAAAAAGCAATATTGTATTGCTTCTTGTTGTACCAAGAAACCAAACATTTTCCAAATATGTGACAATTACCACTAGTAGTATTCCTATCTGATTTGTACCTCATGGAATCAAAATCAGAGAAGCCTACCAATATATATTCACTTCCTTTGAGAAACCAAAGAATGTTGTTTGAAGTTCCATTAAGACACCTTAAAAAGCATTTATTGGACTTAAAGTGGGATTCCCTAGGTGAAGTTTAATATATATCGCACACACATACACTTAACATAATATCAAAATGCATTACAGTTAAATAAAGAAAATATCCTATAATACCTATGTATATGGTGATCTCGATCTCTAATCCTTGTTTATCCTTACCAATTAGAAGATTTAAAGGCATTGAGGGTAGAGATAAATTTAAATCTTTCATGTTACACATTTTGATTAACTCCAAGTATTACTTTGTTTGGCTAATGAACATGTCTTTATCAGTTTTATTGATTTGTGAGTTTAGAAAATAATTGAGTTCTCCCATTAGGGATATCTCAAATTTACCCTGCATGATGCTTGAAAATTCTCTACACAAAGACTCATTACTAGAAACAGAAATAATATAAAATACATAAATATGATATAAAAAATATGCAGTCTTTTACACATTGTAAACAAAGTCGTATCTACGATTTTGTGATTAAATCCTTTCCCTAGTAAGCAGGCACTAAGACACTCATACCAAGCTCTATAAGCTTATCTGGGATCATAAAAAACCTATTTTAGTTTAAAATCATGCTCAAGATTTTCATGGTCCTCAAAATCGGGAGGTTGAGAAACATATACCTCTTCGTTTATAGAACTATTAAGGAAGGAAGAATTAACGTCCATATGATGCAACTTAAAATTCCGGAAGCATATGAATGCCAAAGGAGTTGAATCGCTTCGATATCGGCTATTGGAGAATATGTCTCATCATAGTTTATCCCTCCTGCTTGAGTATATCTTTTTTGCCACTAGTCGTGCTTTATTTCTTGCAATTAAACCATTCTCATCAAGTTTGTTCCAAAAAACCACCTAGCACCTATGATAGTTTTATTTTAAGGATATGGAACACAATTCCATTCGTTGTTTCTTTTAAATTGTTTGATATATTCTTGCATAAAAATGAGCCATTCTTTGCCAGTCAAGTCATCATTCGTATTTTTTTATTTAATCTATGAAATGAATTTCGAATTTTTAAAAAATTATTAATCTGAGAACATGTGCTTACACCCTTTTTGATGTCTTAAATAACAATGTCCAACACATGGTCTTTCACAACAATCCAATCTCTAGGAAACTTGTTTGAGGTAGCTTTTTTGTCATCCTTTTGTTCACTTTCTTCTTTATCATATTTAATGTCCTCACTTTTAGGAGGATCCACTTCTGGATCGTCATCTTTGCCTAAGTCTTTTGTGATTATTTCTAAAATATTAAAACTAGAAGAAAGACCTTTCTCTATCTCTTGGGGTTCGATCGATGTACTCCTGTAAGGTCTCATTTTTCTTCAACTGAGTTCTAGATTGAATTGGGCTGCAAAAGAGTTGCAAAGTTATCTTCAGGAGTTTATGCTTCTAGATGAGAGGTATAAGGTCTGATTTTCCTTCATCTGATCGTTTATTTTGGCAACTATTGTGGATCATCGTCCAATTAAATCTAACGACAGAGAGTTAATAGAAGGTCATAATTATGTACCCCTAGCTTGAGTGAGATTATACCTATGTTTTTTACTGTCTTTCGTAATGCTTGCTTATTAGGTCTTGACCTATAGACTTAGGAGGAGGCCCAAAACACAATATATATAACCATCATATTTGACTCTTTACACACCGACACTAACTAATATAAATATGTTAATTTTTTTTTTAAATAGAGAAAACATCAATTCGATAAATTGAAGATTTTTTATTTATTTATTTTAAATTTACCATATAAAACATTTCGAATTAAATTAAATGGAAAATAACTTAAAAATCTATCCTTTTTTTTTGTATTACTTGAATTAAAAAAAGAAAAAGTCAACATGTGAAATCCACATGTTCCGGTTATTCACACCTTTGTTTTGTTTACACAAACCAATTTTATTGTTTTAATTTAATGGCCTCTAATTCAAACACCCTCACCACTTTTTGTTTCTTCTTAATTTAAACATCATTTTTGATATTTTAAACCTTCTCAATTCTCTTTATCCAATTCTTTTATCTTCCACCTGATGTTTTCTTTTCACTTTTCTTCTTCTTCATATAATAAATCCCATCTTTCAAAAGCCTCAAATTCACTCTTCCACAAATTTTCTTTTAACAAGGTACGTTTTCTAAACATCAACTTTCTATTATTCTTTCTTGTTGTGCATTCACTCTTCCTTTTTCTTTTTTGGTTGCTTGTTTCAATATTGAATTGAATTTTTTATTGCTTCTTCTAATATTGAAAAGAGGTGTGTAGCATAAATCATTGTGTCATGTGCATTGGTTGCTTTTCTTCTCCTTTTGGAATGTCAAAGGGCATTCTTTTCTACAAGCTTTTCTAGTTTTCTTTCCCCACACCACACCTCATATTTTTATTTTTATTTTTCAGATCTATCATAAATTTAAAATAGAAATCTCTTTTATCTCATTTCACACATTATTTTTTATTTACATGCAGGTACTTTTTCACAAATAAACTATTATCTAAACACAAAAAACACACATGGCAACAAAAACAAAAGATACTAATAATATTGTGAAGAATAAGGACAAGAAATCTTCATCTTCTTCTACTTCTTCTCCAATCTCAACCATAAAAAGAATCTCAAGACCAACATCATCAAGCTATTTAGAGAGTTCCACTTCACAAAACCCATCAGAAAAACAAATCCCAAATTATCTCAAACCAACAATTAGTTCACAACCAAGATCCCAATCCTTTAAACTAAGAAATGATAATGTTCCAAACAAACCTACTCTAAATAGAAGAAGATCTTTTGATAAACCACCATCAGTTTCAAAGTTATCAAAACAAATTCAACATTCTCCTTCAAGACAACAACATAAACCACTTGTTAGAAGCATTCTTCCTTCTTATAAACCAGCTTCGGATAAAACCTCGTCCAAGAATCCAAAACAAAGTGTTACCAAGAAGAGTAATACAAAGAGTGTTGCTACAAAGAGTAGTACTAATGAAGAAACAAAAGAAAAAAACAATGTGGTTGAAAATGAACCAGAACCGGAACCGGAGCCCGAGCCCGAAGTTAAAGAAGCTATAACAAATGAAGAGAATATTGGAGAAGTAGAAAAAGTTGATAATGTTCAAGAACATGACCATGTTGAAAATCTTGTACCTGAACTTAATAATTCTCAGGTGCAAGATATTGTACCTGAGATTAATCAGTCTGAACTATATAATATTGTACCTCAGATTAATGAATCTCAGATACAAGATATTATATATGAGTCTCAGGTACAAGATATTGTACCCGAGTCACAGTCACAAGATATTGTACAAATTGAATCTGATAATGAGAAAGTGAAAGAGGTAATTCCTACGTTGGTGTTAGAAGAAGAAGCAAAGGAAGATCAAATCAAAGATGGACATGAAGAGAGTGAGATTACAAATACAAACGAAGATGAATGCAACATTAATAAGAATTATGAACAAGAAACAAACCATTCAACAAATGAAGAAGAAGTTGTTGAGGTTAAAGAAAAAGAAGAAGAAGATACAAAAAGTGAGGAAGAAGTTGTTGAGGTTAAAGAAAAAGAAGAAGAATCAAGTGAAGTAAAAGAGAAAAATGAAGAAAAAGTGGAGAATGAGGTTGAAGAAGTTATTACCAAAGTGGATTCACCAAAGGAAAAGGAAGAAGAAAGTAGTGTGGTGCAAGGGAAGAAAGAGCCAACCCAAGTTTCCAATGGTGTGATTGAAGAAACTGCAGGCAAGTTATTAGAAGAGAGAAGGAATAAGGTGAGAGCATTGGCTGGTGCATTTCAAACTGTCATTGATCATCAAACCAAATGAAAGGAGAATTTTTTATTTGGTTTCATGTTAGAAAGTGAGAACATAAATATTTGTGTAATTCTTAGTAAAATACATGTATCTTAAGCTTTTGTAATTATATATATGTACAATAATCTTTTCATTTGTTGTTATTATGTTATTGTTTTGTATATATGTTTGGTTTGTTAAAAAGGATAAAAAATAGTGTTGTTATTTAGAGCTAGCTTTGATGCTTCACCATCATTAGGATATTCAAGTGGTCATTATTTCTTAAGTGACCAAAATTCATCCATGGTAACTTGATTTTAAGGAAAGTTCAAGCTTGTGCAAGAGTTTGTTTCTTGTGGTTGCATTGGGCCTCAAAGCCCGTCCATATCACATACAAACCTCCCTGATCCAGTTCCTTGTTTCGTTGGGCCTCCTTCTTGCCTAGCCCAAGCAGAGTGGCTTTGCACCTTGGATCCAGCATATGCACCTGCCTCTCTTATTATTTTATTTTACATTTCTATCTACTTATTTTTTATTTTTTTATTTCTTTTCTAATTTATTTTGCATTCTTAATTTCTTTTAATCTCTTGATTTTGAATCTTTATTTTTTTTCAATTATTTTTCATTTTTGCAATTATTCTATGATGTGCTAAATTGATTTTTAATCATTTTGATTCTATTTTTTTTTTCATTTTCTTTATTGCACTTCATATTTTAAGAGATTAATTCATATTAATTCTCTAACAAGTTTGACACATAAATTTCATTGCCCGACCTTCCGAAGTATGATCTTCATATATGTTGTGTTACGGTTGCTTAACATAGCGCTAGATTGTCTCGATTCGATCAATTGGTCATTTGATCATTAACTACTAATCATTGACTTCTTAACCATTTATATCCTAACTTTTATTTCTTGCACTTTATTTTCTTTCCATTTACTTCTTGCAATTTACTTTTCTTACTCATTTATCATACATTTATTTTATGCACTTTATCTTTATGTAATTTTGTTTTCTTTGATATTTATTTCCTTTATCTTGTTATCTAATCTAAAATGAACAAAAGCATGATAAAATGGAAAAGACTAAAAATACTTAATCTTCTTTTTTGTGAGACGTAGTGGGCCATTGGACTTTGTGTATGACGCAAACTTGACATGGAGTATTATGGACATATTGGACTTTGTGTATGACTTAAACTTGACATGGAGACCATTATGGACCCATATTAGACATTGTGTACGACCTTAGCTTAACATGGAGTGGACTTAGGATCTTAACATCAAGATGGTTACTCATGGAACTACCCTAAGCAAAGGGAGACATGTAACTTTTGATTCCTATTCCATTGCTTAACTCAGGACACTTTACACACACATGGATTTCTCTTGGGCTGCCTTACAATGAGACCTTTTATTTCTAGAATCAATATCCCTTGTATTTTTCATGTATCCCCCCCCCCATTAGTTGTATTTTTCTTCCTTGATTTCCTTTGGTTTGGTATTGCTTGTTAGCTCATCCATAGGAACTAGGATAAACCTTACCTTTATTAAGCAATAATCTAAAATCCTTGATCCAACGTCAAGTGGCATTTTATCAATAAACTCAAAAACACCTTTAAAATATGATTAGAATTGTACGCCACGAGCCTTAAGTGGTGGAGAAGGAGTGGGAATGAAGCATTCATACCTTCATTTTGAATATTTTGAACACAACACGTTTGGCTTGGTTGTTTGAAATATTCGTCTCCACTCATAGACTTCAGTACAATTCGAATAAAAAACAACCTTCTTTTCAAAATCTTAAAATCAACATCAACTCATCAAAATCTTTTTTGCGCCTTAGGGAATCATCTCAAAACCCTTTTTCAAGGTATAGAAACAACCAACATACACTTATTTTCTACCTCGAACTATAAAGCTCTAATTTTCTTATTGTACTATGATGATACGTAGGCACGAGGGTTCTCATCCTTGGAGAGCTCACTAATTTAAAAACCCTTTTTTCACCCCCAATAACAAGTAATATTTAGATAACGACACCCATTGCGCATAGACAATCAAGATGGTTCCCGTTGAGTACAACGGATGTGAAGGGTGCTAATACCTTCCCCTTGCATAACCGACTTTCAAACTCGAGTTTGGCCCCAAGACCGTTTTCTTCACCTTTTAGGGAGTTTTATCGATATTTTCCCTTTCTTTGGAATAAATAAATTTCGATGGTGACTCTGTATTTTTCGCGTTGCGACAGCTGGGGACTTTTTCCCAAAGCAAGTCAAGCCTAGTCTTGGTTGCCTTCTTCACATGTTTAGGTGTTTATATTCATTTGTTGTTTGATTTATTTATTAGCTTTCTTATTTCTTTAAATACTCATATGATATTTGTTATGTGGCTCTCTTATGTTGTGGTATGGAGTGGATACTCTGGTTGCAAACCTTGAGGGAAAGAATCTCCACCCGAGTTTAGAGTGTAAAATGAGATAGGACGAGGTTGAGTAGTGTGGGCTCCGAGAAGCTTTTCTCATAAGGGTCGACACGAGAACCTCACTTAGAGTAGATTCATTTGCTGTCAGCGTCAATGTTTTCATCGGGATCCATGACTCTAAGGACCTTTGTAGAACATTGAACCTTTGGCTAACCAGGACTGATTGTCGCATAGTACGGGTCCCTGAGAAGTTTTTCTCATGTGGGTCAATAAAATATACTTTCTTGATAGAGGTGTTGCCTAGTAAGTAAATTGACATATGCGACAAACAGTCAAGGAAATCCATAACTCTGAGACCCTTGTCTAGAACCCAATGTCGATGGTCACATAGTATGGGTTCCCGAGAAGCTTTTCTCGCATGGGTCGATATGAAGACCTCACCCATAATAGATTCATTTGATGGAGTTGTCAAATGACATGCTTTTGCCATAAGAGAAAAATATTCATGTGAATCTATGACTCTGGAGTTCTTGTTTAAACCCTAGATCCTACCTGGTGAGATCCTTGTATGGAAAGTAATCAGTGTTATCCTCCATCCATGCCTCAGACTCATGAAGCCATATGCTTGGAGTTCTTACATGCATACTATCATACCCCAAATTTGTCCTACCTTTTGCAAAATTTTCATTCGCCCGATTTTATTTTTCAATTTGCATTGCTTGTACAGATTAACGTATTTTTCACTTTTTTGTCCAATAAATTTGTAACACGTGGCGTTTTTTTATTTTGTTATTATTTTATTTTATTATTTTTGCTTTATAATTTAATTTTTATAATATGTAAGTATAATATAGTTTTAATATTTATTAATTGATTAGTTTAGATTAGGATAGAATTAGAATTACTTAATTATAATTAGATATTAAAATTTTAATTAGGAATTGAGTTAATTAATAGATTTTAGATTAGATTAAATTAATTTAGAGATTAAAATAGTTAATTTAGAATTGCTAATATAATTAGAAGTATAAAATGGGTTTGTTAATTTAATTTATTGTTCAAAAAAATTAAAAGAAAAATAAAAAAGAATTAAAAGAAGAGAACACGGTTAGACATTGGCAATTAGGGTTTCCAAATTTGGGGTTATATAAGATTAGATTACTGTTCATCTCTCTGACCGCGAAAAAACCCGTGAAAGAGGAAAGAGAGATATTCTGCTTCATTTTCGTTCTCTACCAGAGCCGCCAAACCCTACCTTTCATCTCTTCACTGCCTCTCCTATCTCAACATCACCACCGCCGTTCCCACAACTAAGTCTCCTCCATTCGAAAACCTCTGTCCACCTTCTTCATCCTAATCATCATCACATTCACCTCACTTATCCTTCTTCTTCTTGCAACAATCTGACTCATTGCTCATATATCTTTCACACTCTGTTATACAAATTCCGTTTTGCAGACCAGGTCCTTTTATGCACACAACGTGTTGGACAAAACGCCCTCGAATAAAATCGATACATGGAACTATGTCGTAATCTCCCGTGTTCAAAACAACTTTGATCTGCAACAACATTCACTGGTGATAAATCTTCTTTCAAGAAAAAACTCACGGTGAGCTTTCGTGATTCACCATTTCGATGTACAACACGGTCGCATCTCACAACGAGCTTCAAGTAACCAAATCGTTTTTTTTTCTCCGTAAATTCAACAGCAGTTAGCCTGATTCTGCAGTTCGGTTTGGTAACATTTTTAACTTCTCATTTCTCTTGCTTTCTGCATAATATGTGAGTTTAGTTTGTGTTAATAGATTAACATGACAGTTATAATATGAGTATGAGTTAAACATCATAATTTGCATGTCGGTAATCCTCGATCTCGAACTTTGTTTTTTTAGGCCAACTCTGCCGTACTTCCTGTGTCATGATTCAGTAATCTAATTGTTATATAGAATTGCTGGCTTGGTCTAGTTTATGTTTATATCATGTAATCGATTTGAGTTGATTTCAGTTATATTAAGAGTTATTGTTGTTTTGTTGTTGGACCTGTGTATCCAGTTTAAATAAGATGTTGATTTTATTATGTTTTGCTCACATTGGATTAAAATGTCGGCGGTGAATGCATACAGTTGTTGTTGCTGTTTTGTATTATATTGATAGATTATGCAGGATTCTCTTTCGATTCACATTGACATGCAAAATCGAAAACATCTATGGGTTTTTTCTGTGTGTGTAATTTTGTTGTGATATGTTTGATTTTGCATATGGCGTAGTGATGGTAAATGAATCTGATAATTTGTTTTGCTATGATGATACTTGCTCGATTTCGATTTAATCGTATCTCGTGCCTACTGCAGTATACCTTTCGAGACTGTATCTGTTTTGATTGATTTGTAAATACTAACTGGTTTAAGTGACTGTTGTTGTTTATCCAATGTCGGTTCGGCTATGGTTGTATAATATTTAGTACTCGGGTTTGAATTTCGATTTCAATTGAATTTAGATCTGTCCTGCTATTATTTGCCTGGGTAAACTATTTATGTTTAGTTTTCATATGGTTTTCATGCTTTCATATATGACTGTGACGTCGAACTACGTGAAGTGAGAAAGTCATTTGATTTGCTGTGTTGCTGACCTGTTTTGTAAAGCTTTAATTCATGTTCTTAATAATTCTTTGCAAAGCTTCATGATAATGTCACTTTTTCCTTTTTGTTTACGTGGTGTTAGCATATCTTTTTGCTTGATACTGTTAAATGGAAATATTTATGCAAATGGTATGATAATGTCAGCAGCCACTAACATATGATGTGTATTGTTTTGTTTGACTTTTCTTTCTTGATTTTCCTTTCCATTTTATTCTTGTTTTCATTTTGACTCATATTAAATCACTAGTGATTATTATCATAAGAAATACAGAGAGTTAACTTAAAACACTGCATTTTGAAAATGGCAATTAGGAAGTGATAATTCTTTTCTTTTTGTTTACTCACAATTGTTAATTTTTTTTATCTATTCTTGCTTTCTTTTAATAATTTATTATGGTTATGTTATTATTAATGTACATGAAATTCTGCAACAGAGAATTAGTGTGAGTATTGTTATAGTTGATAAGGTGTCGTTTAACTTTTCCTCAGTTAATTGAATCTTTCTTTAATTTTTGTTTTAGTTCATACTAAATAACCATTGTGTTTTAAAATATTAATTGAACAAAATTAGAAATAAGGTTTCATGATTAGTAAAGTGTTTCTTTCCACGTTCCTATTGAATACTAAGTTTATGTGGTGTTGTGGTTAGAGCATTATAATAGACTATAAGATTTATAACAAGTGCATCCAATAATGAATTTTAATTTGTACTACAGGTTCATGATTTTTTACTACATGTTCATGCTTAATGATCTTTGTTTATTCAATTTGTAATACATGTATGTGTTGGATGAATTTGTCACCACTTTGTTTCTATTAATACACACACATCACTTTGTTTCTATTAAATATATTGCAGTGAGAACTTCATTTGTTTTTTTAAGAATGTAATAAGAATCATGTCATGGTTGTTTCTAGCAGATATTTTGAATTGGTGCTTATTGTTCTACTTCATCTTTTTATGCGGATTCGACAATTTTCATGTCATTGTGTCTCAAATAATTTGACACGTTAATTGGACAATTTTTTTTACCGCGTGGTCGTTAGGTACAAACCGGTTTTATAGCACATTGTGACAAATTCGACTTGATTCATCTTTTGTGCTTAAGTTTAAGTTATTTTCTATCCCCATTTAATCAAATGTATCCCACTTCCCTCAAAATGTAATAATTCTTATCGCTTTTGCCTTAATTATGCTTTAATAATTTAAAACCATTTTCAAAAAATAAATTCTCGATTTATCGAGCCATTTTCTACCCTTGTAAGTTGAGTGCTTTTAAAGCCTCGCCATCAACCTTTTGGTCACAGACACAATATTTTAAAGCTTAATCCTGGGCTTCCTTACAGTGATACCTATTTGATTAATTATTTCTAATTGGTCACTTAGAAGACTAGCCCACTTTGTTAGTGTACACGTTAAAACTCTAATTTCAAACCTCGACTCGCATCGAGTATTTTCTCAAATCAAATTTAAAATACTTAATAACTACTCAAATACAATTTCAATAAAAGGATGAAAAAGAGAGAGTTCCAAGTCTTTGGTTCACTCTCCCGATTACTTGGGTCCGAGAAGTCTTTCTTAAGCTTCAAGTAATCGTCATCCGATTAATACACTATAATCATATTAAACATCTTTCATAATATTAGATGAGAAAAGGAGAGAGCTCCAAGTCTTTAGTTCACTCTTCCGATTATTTGAGGTCCGAGAAGTCTTTCTTAAGCTTCGAATAATCCTCATTTGTTAAAATACTTTAATCATATCCTACCTTTCAAACGCTATTCCAACAATTCCTTTTGCAATGAAAAAGAAAGTGTTCCAAGTCTTTGGTTCGCTTTCCCGATTATTTGGATCCGAGAAGTCTTTCTTAAGCTTCAAGTAATCGTCATTCGTTCAACTTATTTAAACCATACTCAATTCTATCCTCTCGCATTTGAGGTTGAAAAAGAGAGAGCTCCAAGTCTTTGGTTCACTCTCCCGATTACTTGGGTTCGAGAAGTCTTTCTTAAGCTCCAAGTAATCGTCACCTCTAGTTAAACATCCAATACTTACAAACACTATTCCTCGCCCTCGCGCGACCTACCATTCAAATAATCCTTTTACCAAGAACATTGTTTAGTCCCTTCTTCCGCGCATAACAAACTTGTGCTTCAGCCTCCCCTAGCGAGCAAACAAGCCAACGTTTAGCAGTTAGAATGTGACCTAAACTCTCGTTCATTCCAAACACAAACCTTTTAGCAAACCGTCAGCCGAACTACGGCTGCTCTGATCTCTCATATTTGTTGAGAGTACGTAGGCATAGGATTGCGATAATCCTAACGAGCACATTCCCCACAATCCCCTTTTTTTCCCGTAGTCCCACGAACTACGAATGCTCTGATTTTCCACTTCTTACAAGTGAAGATACGTAGGCACAAGGGCCCCAATCCTTGGCGAGCAACCTATCTTAAGACCACCATTTCCCCTTTAGCAAGCAATTCCTTAGAAGATAAACAAACATAGTTAACTTTCTCTCGCGAATCGAATCAAGAGGTTCCCGTTGAGTACAACGAACGTAGAGGATGCTAATACATTCCCTCTATGTAATTGACTCCCGAACCTAGAATATTGGTTGCGATGACCATGTTTTTATCCCTTTTAAGGTTTTATCGATATTTTCCTATTCCATCCTTGGAATAAATAAAGTTCGGTGGCGACTCTGTTCGAACGTATTTTCCGCGTCCATCGCGAGGATCGTATTTTTCGAGGTACGACACATACATGCATCCATTCATTCATACATAAAAAAATGAAATAAAGGTCTTAGTATCTTGTGTTTATTGCAGATAAAACATTTTCCAAAGCAATCATGATGAATCCTCTTAGAAAAAGAACTTTCTCATTCAAGTACAGAGAAACTCAAATTGATAGCTTGAAGACTTTGAGTTCTAGAGTAACACCACTAAAGCGTAACAAATTCTAGGTTTCCTATGGGAACATTTTGGAATTGCTGGCCAAAAAGGGAGATATGGGAGCCCACACTACTTTAGCTCAGTACTATGAAATCCCTCTCCGGTGCTTCACTTTCTCAGATTTCCAAATAGCTCATACCTTGGAGGAGTTTGAAAGGCTCTTGGATCGTTCCATAAAAGATCATAATCCTTTTCCAAAGCTCGAAGAAGATTTTACAATGCATAAGATAACTTCAACTTTGGGTATTTGTGGGGATACAGTTGTAGGCAACTGGGTACCCAAAGGGGTCATTAAGGGATTCTCAAGAAGATTCTTAGAAGGTGGGGCATGGAAGTGTGTCAAGGAAGAAAAGTGGGATGCCTTTTGTGTAATTTTGGCACTCTTGGTTCATGGAATTATGCTCTTCCCTAATATTGACAATTTCGTGGATCATTTGGTAGTGGAGATTTTATTATCTGGTAATCAGGTGTCGTTCTTTATGTCGGACTTCTATCACACCTTCCACACTCGACATGAAAAGAAAAGTGGAACTTTCCTCTGCTGTGCTTCACTCTTGCACATGTGGATGAGAACCCATATGCCTCAAGAGGGTCCATTTTTGCTAAAGAACTCACATGGCCTCAGATGTTTGCTTCACTTAATGCTAACTCTATCAAATGGTACAAGAGGAAGTGGGAAACTAAAGACATCATACTTTGTTATGGAGATTTTTCCAATTTACCACTCGTGGGGACACATGGTTGCATCAATTATAACCTCGTGTTGTTCATGAGACAATTTGGGCATTCTATGAATTGTCCTCACAAAGATAAGGAAACTATGCCATTTTTTATTAATGATATCACTCTAACTAATCCTGCTGCGAGGAAAGTCAAAAAGGCGTGGACAAAGATCATTAGAAGTGGGCCAGATATAGGAAGGAAGAATGTCATTACAAGAGAACCTTATGTCCAATGGGTGAATGAAAGATCCCAAGTGGTCAATCTCCATTTCTTCTTTGAATCCTCAGCCTTCCCATTATTTCCTGAGCATGAGCCAATCTTACAAGAGGATGTTGATAAGCTAAAAGACAAGATCAAAGAGCTTGAAGATGAGAACTCTCAGCTATGAGTCCAACTTAATAGAACCAAGAAAAGGAATGAAGACTTAGAGGATGAAGGAAAAAATATATAGAAGAAGTTCACAAATAGTAGGAAGAAAGTCGGATATGAAGAAGAAAAGAGGAAGTGGGTTGGAGATTCCCTTAAGGAAGCCAATTATGAGTTGGATGGACGAAACGAAGAGTTTGATCTAGACTAGCGCATTATCAAAGTTATAGAGAAAACCGTGGAATTGTCCAAACAAATGAAAAGGATGCTAGAGAAGACTATGAAGCCCAAATCCTCAAGCTAAGAAACACCATCAAAGATTACCATCATTATTTATTCTGTGACCAGTTTGAAAAGGAAAAGATACATCGCCAATACCTGCATGAAAATTTTAAACTGGGAAGGGCTGGTGAGAAAATTAGAAGGCTGAAGGATGGAAATTTTGATGAAGTGTACCTAGAGTTGAGGAACAATTGCAAGTATTGGGAAGACGAATGTCGTAGGGCAGAAGCTGTTGTGGCTGAGTAGGACGGTATCATAAAAAACCTCCAATGTCTTTACTCTGAGTGGAAGAAGAAGCTTGTAAACATAGTTGGTTTGTCAGACATTGTCATTTGTGAGCTTCCTGATAGATTGAAGATAGAAGACCAGATAATGCACCCAAAGAATACTCCTGATCCTGTCTATTCCTTTGTGAAGTTCTGTAAAAAGACCTTCAAGGGGCTCACCGCTGATTTTGAGGCAGTCTGTAGGGCTCAAGGGATCACTTTTAAATATGCTTTGTATTTTGAATCTATTTGAATTCAATATGTTTATCTTTCCAGCTCCTTGTACTTGATTCCAAAAATCAATGAAGTGGGAATTTTTATGTTTTACTATTTCTTCATGTTGCTTGCAATAAATGTTTATATACCTAGCAATAAATCACAATATAAACAAAGAGCTTTGTGAATAAATACAAAAGGTTTATGCACATTAATGCATCATTATGCATTTAATAAAGCAAAACCAAGAAACTTACCACTTGGCCTTTTTGTCCCGAAGGTTTCACCGTCAAGCTGACTTCTCGGTATCACTACAATACTCGTAGTAACCGAAGATTACTCATGGATCAGTTGGAACAGAACTGAGCTGCATTTAGAGAGAAGATGCTCATTGTGAGGACCCAAGTGGTTCAATTGATGGAAGTTATTCAAGCTGTGGCCAGGGGCCAGGAAGAACTTAGACAAGCTGTTTTGAGGACCGCTGCTGCAAATCTTCTTGTGTGTACCCCTGCGAAAACTCATGTGGGTGCTATTCCAACTCCTGAGAGGGGGGGGGGGGGGGGGTCCGGTGAATCAGAATTTTGTACGTGTAGTTGAACCTCCTGAGATAGATGATCACAATGATGCTTTCTTTATCCCTAAGGACGACCCAGTAATTGATGCTTTTGGGCCACCATCTGGTGAGGTGGAAACGAAAGTGCGTTCTTTGGAAAAAAAGCTTAAAACTATGGAAGGTTCCAACGCTTTTGGTTTTGACGCTGCTGATATGTGCTTGATGCTTGGTGTCAAGATCCCTGCTAAGTTCAAGATCCCAGATTTTGAAAATTACAAAGGGGTTAGCTGTCTGAGGACCCATATCCGATCTTATTGTAGAAAGATGGTAGCTTATTCTGATGACAAGGAACTGCTTATGCACTTCTTTCAAGACAACCTAAATGGGGTTTCTCTTGAGTGGTCTATGCAGTTGGATTTCACGCATATTTGGATATGAAGAGAGTTAGTTGAAGCTTTTCTCAAACGTTATCAGTATAACTCTAATATGACTCCTAACTAGACTCGGCTCCAGAATCTCACCTAGAAAGCTAATGAAACATTCAAAGAATATGCCCAAAGGTGGAGAGAGTTGGCTTCTAGGGTCCAACCTCCTCTTTTGGAAAGAGAGATCGTTGATATGTTCATGGGTACTCTTTAAGGGCCGTATTTTGACATAATGGTGGGCAGTGTTTCATCTAGTTTCTTAGACTTGGTTTTCACTAGAGAGAGGATTGAAAATTTCATTAAGAATAGGAAGATCCAAAATGCTGCTGGTACTTTTAATGGGGCGAGGAAGCCTTAGTTTAGGTTTGCTAAAAATAAAGAGGGTGAACAACACTACCTCAGTTGCTAAAAATAAGGGTGGGGCATACCATGTGTCTTATCATCAAGTGGCTGCAATGACGCCAAATCAGTACCATCCACAACCTTATGCAATCCACGCTGGTCAACTTTCCAGTCAGCAACCTATTCCATATCAGTAACCATATGCTCCTCAGCAACAAAATTATTACCAACAAGGTCGGCAGAGGCAGAGAAGACCAGAAAAGAAATTTGATCATATTCCCATGTCGTATGGTAGGCTACTCCCACATCTTCTTCGAGGTTCCTTGGTGCAACTGAGAGAATTGAAACCTCTTCCTGCAACTCTTTCTCCTAGTTACGATGTAAATGCTTGATGCAAATTTCATTCTAGCACACCTAGTCACAATATTGAAAATTGCAAAGTTCTCAAGTATAAGGTGCAAGAGCTCATAAATTCTAAGGCCATCACGTTCACTCCTAATGGAGTCAACATGAACAATAATCCTATGTCTCCTAATACCATTCCTACTGTAAGTGTGTTGGAAGGGTTTGAAGGAAAAAAGCTGGTGTCAAGTGTAGACAATATGAAAACCTTTATGGTTGTTGACAAGGAGCAATTGTTGATGCACGATGAATTCCCTGGTTGTAATGCTGATTGTGAGCATTGTTTGAAGAATCCTTAGACTTGCAAATATTCGAGAGTCAGTGTTCAAAAATTGATAGACCAAGGGATTGTGTTGGTAGATCAATTGTCCATTGATGAAGAAGTTGCTACTCTTGAGATCCCTTATGATCAGACTCAAATACCAGTGTTAGCCTATTCAGTTACTCTTCTTGTAATTAGTGTGCCTTCTCCATTTCCTTTTGAGAGCACAAAAGCAGTCCCCTGTTATTATGAATTTGTAGTCTACATTCATAGGCAAAAAATAGAGCACAAGCCAATTGAGATCAAAGAATCAAATATTAACATTGGTGGAATAGGTGAAGTAACCCGAAGTGGCAGAGTATTTGCACCTGTGCCAACAATGAAGCTACAAATATAGCCAAGGATAAGCAAGTTGTGAATGACAAGTAGGGTCAGAATTCTTCCCAGAAAGCAAATCCCTCTGATAAAGTCGAAGAATTTCTTCGCATTTTAAGGAAAAATGATTATAAGGTGGTTTATCAACTCAACTAGACTCCCTCAAAGATCTCCATGTTATCTTTGCTGATGTGTTATAAAGTCCACAGAGATGCATTTATGAAGTTATTAAAGGAAGCTCATGTCCCTCAAGAGATTACAGTGAATCAGTTTGAAGGGGACATAGCCAATATTGCATCTGAAAACAATTTGAGGTTCAATGACAACAAGTTACCCCCTTAGGGGAATAATCATAATAAATCATTACACATTTCTGTTGAATGTGTTGACAATGTTTTGTCTAGAGTTTTGGTTGATACTGGGTTATCACTGAATGTACTGCCCAAAAATTATTTAACCAAGCTAAATATTGAAGGGTTAATGGTGAAACCAAGCACACTGGTAGTGAGATCCTTTGATGGATCCAGAAGATCTATTGTCAGAGAGATCGACCTTCCCATCAAAATTGGTCCACATGCTTTCTTCATTACATTCTATGTGATGGACATATATCCGGCCTATAGTTGTCTCTTAGGAAGACCATGGATCCATTAAGCTGGAGCTGTGACTTCAACCATCCACCAAAAATTGAAGTTCATGACCAACAACAAGATGGTTGTTAAAGATAGGGAGGAGGATATTTTGGTCATCCATTTAACATCATTCTGGTATATTGAAGTGGGAAGAGAAGTGCATGAGACTCCTTTCTAAGCATTTGAAGTGGCGAATGTGGTAATGGATCCTCTTGTAAAATAATACAAGGATACTAAGCTTTCCATGACTTCATGGAGAGATGCAAAGACAGTGGCAGAGGCTGGTCACCCCAAAGGCTAGGGCAGAGTGCTTGAACTACTAGTGAATAAAGACCGAGTTGGGTTGTGATATCACTCACATAAGGGACACAGAAGAGGATAATCTCAAATTCATCCAAGGGGCGTATTCTCCCATTAGTTGATACTTTCACCAGTGGTGGACATCTCCTGGATGGTCAAGTTTTTCGTGTGGAGGAAGAAGGCAATACCTCAGATGCAGTGTGCCTTGTGTATCAAAAAGCTCAAGGCCGACAACTTAACAATTGGACCTCAGTGGACATTCCAGAAGTCACTTTAATTGAAGAGTAATTTTATTGTTTTTATTTTAAAGTCATATGCTATGCCCAAGGCATAAGGAAAACTTGTAGGCCCTATGATTTACAAACAACGTTTATCATGAATAAAATGAGCATTTTGCATTCAATTATGTTCTCTGTCTTTCATTTTTTTTATTTTTCACAAAAAATGGCAATGCTTTTCCTTGCATTTTATCCTTTTTCAATCATTCTAAAAGAAAGCATGAAACATCAATCATGCAGATCTGCCTCAGATTCCATTGATAATAACACTGCTATGGTTCGATATGACTTTGATAATATAATCTACCATGCCGATGAGGACTGTAAGGAAGATTGTGAGCTCTCTGAGGAGTTAGCCAGATTGTTAAAGCAAGAATCAAAAGTCATTCAACCGCATCAGGAATCAGTGGAGATTATCAATCTTAGGATAAATATTGATAAGAAAGAAGTTAAGATAGGCACTGCCCTAAATGGTGATGTGAAAAGAAAATTGATTAAGCTCATACGTGAATATATGGATGTATTTTCCTCGTCATACCAAGATATGCATGGGCTCGATATAGACATTGTGGTGCATAGATTACCTCTTAAGGAAGAGTATCCTCTAGTGAAGCAGAAATTGAGAAGAACTTGACCTGATATGGCCATTTAAATTAAAGAGGAAGTTCAAAAGCAACTGGGTGCATGTTTCTTGGTAGTAGCAAATTACCCTAAATGGGTCGCAAACATTGTACCTGTAACTAAGAAACACAGTAAGGTGCGAATCTGTATTGATTACAGCGATTTGAATAAGGCTAGCCCAAAATATGATTTCCCACTACCACACATTGATGTGTTGGTAGACAATGCGACTCAGTTCCATGTGTTCTCTTTCATGTATGGTTTCTTCGGCTAAAAATAAATCAAAATAGCCCCGGAGGACATGGAAAAGACTACCTTCATTACCCCTTAGGGAACATTCTGCTACAAGGTTATGCCTTTCGGCTTAAAAAATGTTGGCACAACGTATCAACGAGCAATGATGACTCTCTTTCATGATATGATTCATAAGGAAATTGAAGTCTAATTTAATGATATGATTGCAAAATCCCAAAATAAGGAAGATAATCTTATCCATCTACAAAAGCTATTTGCAAGACTGAGAAAATGCAGGTTGAGACTAAATCCCAACAAATGTACTTTTGAGGAAAGATCTAGAAAACTGCTGGGTTTTATTGTGAGCCAACAAGGGATTGAAGTCTATTCTGACAAAGCTAAAGGTATCCAAAGTATACTAGTGCCAAGAATAGAAAAAGAGGTTCATGGTTTCTTAGGAAGATTGAACTACATTGCTAGATTCATATCCCACCTTATAGCCACTCGTGAGCTTATATTCAAATTGCTTCGTAAAGATCAAGCCATCGAGTGGAATGATAATTTTTTAGAAAGCTTTTAAAAGAATAAAAGAGTATCTGCGAGAGCCACCGATCTTGATGCCTCCCGTGCATGGAATACCTCTCATTATGTATATGACAGTTTTAGAGGGATCCATAGGATGTGCACTGGGGCAGCATGATGAAACAGGCAGAAAAGAGCATGCCATATATTACCTAAGCAAAAATGTCACTAATTGTGAAAAGAGGTATTCGATGCTTGAAAAAAAAAAACATGTTGTGCACTGCTTGGGATACTAAACGCTTGAGATAATATATGTTGACTCATACAACTCTGTTGGTCTCTAAAATGGATCTGATCAAACACATCTTTGAAAAGCCTGCTCTCACCGAAAGGGTTTCCCATTGGAAGATGCTTAGGAAGCCATCAAAGGAAGTGTGTTGTCTAATTATCTTGCCCACTAACTTGTGGAAGATTATCAACCAATGTGTTTTGACTTTCCATATGGGACATTATATTTGTCAGAGATTACGAAATTCCAGGCCTTGACGAGGGATCCGAACTAGGATCGTGATGGACGCTTTTGTTCGATGGTGCCGCAAATGCTCAAGGCAATGAAATTGGGGAAATTATCACCTCTCTTACTGGATTTCATATTCCCTTCACCGCAAGGTTATGCTTCGAATGTACCATTAACATGGCAAAGTACGAAGCATGTATCTTCAGTATCGAAGCAACAATTGACCATAGAATCAAGATTCTTGAAGTCTATGGAGACTCAGCCTTGGTCATCAGTCAGGTCAGAGGTGATTGGGAAACTCGTGACATAAAGTTAATTATGTGTCGAGATCATGTCTTAAAATTGATCACATACTTTGATGAGATCACTTTTAACCATATTCCTAGAGAAGATAATCAATTGGAAGATGCCTTGGCCACCTTGGCATTCATTTTCAAGGTCAAATGGAAAAATGAAGCACCCGCCATTCGTATTGAACATCTTGATGAACCAGCCTATTGTTTGGCAGCTGAGGCAGAGCCTGATGGCCATCCTTGGTTATATAATATCAAAAGATATCTAGAAAAGAAAGAATATCCAGAGAACATATCCATTATAGATAAGAAGTATGTGAGAAATCTCTCGGCCAAATTCTTCTTAAGCGGAGATGTACTCTACAAGAGGAACTATGACTCGATATTGCTCAAATTCATGGATAGACACAAAGCAAACCGGATCATAACAGAAATTCATGACAACTCCTTTGGGACTCATGCTAATGGGCACACAATGGTTAAAAATATCTTGAGAGCAGGTTATTACTGGATGAAAATGGAAGCTGATTGTTATTGCCATGTGCAAACATGCCAAAAATGCAAGATTTATGCATATAAAATACATGCCTCACCACTTCCTCTGAACGTCTTGACATCACCCTGGCCTTTTGCCATTTGGGACATAGTTGTGATTGGACGCATTAAACCAACTGCTTTAAATGGACATCATTTCATCCTAGTAGCCATTGATTACTTTATCAAATGGGTGGATGATGTCTTCTTTGCAAATGTCACCAAGCAAGTGGTTGCTTGCTTTATAAAGAAGGAGATCATCTGTCGTTATGGGGTTCCTAATAAAACTATTATTAATAATGGCTTAAATCTCAATAATAAGATGATTAAATAATTATACGAGAGCTTCAAAATCAAGCATCTTAATTGATCGCCATATCGTCCAAAGATGAATGGTGAAGACGTACAAAGACTGACATGAAATGCTACAGTTTTCTTTATATGGCTATCGTACTTCAGTATGAACTTCTAGTGGGGCAACCCTTTCTCTCTGGTGTATGGCATGGATGTAGTGCTCTACATTGAAGTAGATATTCCTTCCATAAGGGTATTGATAGACGTCAAGCTTAACTAAGCTGAATGGGTATAAGCGAGGCTTAATCATCTCAATCTCATTGATGATAAGCGCATGACAGCCATTTGTCATGGCCAGTTATACCTAAAGCGGTTGAAGAAGGCTTTTGACAAGAAAGTTCATCCTCGAAATCTCAAAGCAGGAGACCTTGTATTGAGAAAGATTATGCCAATTTACACAGATCCACGGGAAAATGGACACCTAACTACGAAGATCCATACATTGTGAAAAAGTTTTTCTTTGAAGGAGCCTTAATTCTCTAAATCATAGATGGTGAAGATCTTTCATCCCCTGTGAATATAGACGTAATAAAAAAATACTTTGCCTAAAAATAGACCTGGCAGACCACAAAAAGAAATGGTTCAGACAAAAATGGGCATCCTGTTGGACTACAAAAAGAAAAAGGACCAAGCAAAAATTAGGGATAAAATCAAAAGAAATGACAAACCCGTTAAGTTGAAAACCCTAAGGGGAAAATTATACAAAAAGCGAGTATCCTAGTAGACTGAAAACCCGAAAGGGCAGTCTAGAAAAAATTTAGGGATTTAAAAGGCAAAAGGCTGCGGTGTGCGAAGAGTGCGTGAATCCATCACTACAATCATGGAAACCCCAAACGAGAAGAATCAATCCAATCACTTTCCATAGAAGCAGAGTACGAAGATCTCTGAGGACATAGGGATTATAGTAGAGTTGGAACTAAATGGAAATCCGAGCTTTTCTCATTGCCATTGTATTTTTTTCCATTTTTTTTGGCAATTACCTTGTTACGGGTGAAAAGTTACAGAGTCTTCATCATGCTTTATTCGTTCCTAAAGAACAGGGGAATAATGATAAAACCTAATAAGTAAGGGTGAAATACTAGATTTAGGTGTCGATTAAGTGAGAGGAAAATACTAGACGCCCCTCACCTCTGTTGTACTCACTGGAATACTCCTCCAATTCTAGGACTATTGCTTGCCTAAGGGAATTTTTCTCATATCATCCATTATTGCCAAATATTTATTTATTTACAAAAAAAAATATTTTATTATTTGAAAGAGGAAATAAATAATTAAGACAGGAGGACAAAAATATGTTTTTGATCATTATACTCGCTAGAGTGTCTCGACTCTATGCCTACATACTCTATGTTGGATGAATGATTAGAGCACCATAGTTCTTGTAAAAATGTTTGTGTTTAACTGATTTTAGATTTTTGAACATGTTCTCAACGCATCGGGGGCGAAGAAAGTGTTCGAGTTAAAAATACCTCAATGCACAAAGGCATAAGACTTATGATTTAAAGTGTTAGATTAATTTTAATTGTTGGTTAATTGCAAAAATACTATAGTTAGTTGGATTTAAGAAAATAAACTAATAATAGATATATACTTACTTTATGTTAAATAAGAAAAACAAGTTAATTTTAAAGATTAATTATATATTTGATCCCTTAACCATAATTATTATCCCTAATTAGATTAATCAAAAACCCTAAAATCATCACCGAGTTTAATCCCACTATTATTCCAAAACTGTCCCAAAAGATCCATCCTAATTTTCTTATTAATTAATGCTCAGTAATTAATCATGTTTATTTGTTATTTTTTATTGTTTATATTATAAGGGGAAAATAACCTAATTATGTTTAATGGTCTCAATTATGTTTATTAATCCTATGAAATTAGCCTTAACCTATCCTAAAAAGATTCCAATCAAACAATTGATCATACGATAATTTTTTTAATTATTATTTATACTATATGGGGAAATATTAATCATTAAAGCTAATTACTACTCTAATTATGCTTAATTATTCTAAGAAAACTAACTCTAACCCTAATTATATTTTTGTATTTTTATTTCATGTTGGTTATGATTATCTAATTATTTTTATTAATCTAATTATTATATTAATTAAACCCTAAATATGTTAATTATCCCAATTAATATAACTTATAACTCTAATTAATACTTATTATAAAAATATCTAAGTAAAACCCCAATTATCCTAATTAGCATAATTTAAATACATAACTAAAGTATAATACTACTTATCAATTAACTTATCTAAATAATATAATTAAAATAAATGAAAGACACTGAGGGATGTAACTTCAACTGAATTAGCAATTGGGATGTAAAGGGGGGGGGGGGTGCGAAAAGCAACAGAGAGAGGCCCTCTTGTCTCTAAAGCCCACACTCTGCAATGGGTCCATGGATGAGAGAGTTAATGGTTGAATCTCTCTAGATCATTTGATCAAAATCAGAGGGATGCCATTAAGTGTGATCGTGGCCTTTGATGTGAAATATTGGTCAAGGTAAGTGGAATGGGGGCTCAGGATGCAAAGTTAACTAAGGCCTATTGTACACATGCGTGTATGAGATTATCAGTTAAGTGAGGTAGTCAATCAATATGGAGTTCTTCCAAGCGCCACTTGACACGCATCAAAGGGGATATCGGGGGGGGGGGGGGGGGGGGGGGGGGGGATATTTAAATCGTTTTCCTTCAGACCCCCCATTTCTTTCTTTTCACTCATACACACTCTCTCTCTCTCTCTCTCTCTCTCTCTCTCTCTCTCTCTCTCTCTCTCTCTCTTCACCCTTTTCTCTCTCTGCTTTCTACTTCTCTCTACTCTCCGACCACGAACTCCGGCCAACCTCTTTTCCAGAAACCACCGTAGCCTTCAATTTTCCAGTTGAACTTCAAACAGAAAACTCAAACCCCAACCCAGACTTCTCAAAACTTCCACAGACCCTAAAAAATCCTATGAACCCTAATCATAATCATGAACCCTAACCCACTTCCAAGTGAACCCTAGGGCATGTTATGAACCCTAAACCTAATGTTGGATGAACCCTAACTCTGAAATTTTCCAAAAAGTCCCTTAAATATATACCAAATAATAGATCACGTCCCCTTAAACTCTAATCAAACATCGAACTCACAAATCCCTAAATTTATTTCATGTGACCACGAGCGATTCAAAGGCCCAAAGCAAGCTGCCAAATACGTTGCTCTTGAGGAGAGGAGCATCTTTCTTGAGAAAAGGTTTAACATCAACCCTCAAGGTTCCTACCAATCCGTAGCCGTAATTCTTCACGCGAAAAGTGGGACAAGCTAATTACACTATGTGATAGTTATAATATGGAACTCGTGACAGCGTTATACGTTAATGCCCTTCCGGATGATAACGAGGTCTTTTCTTGGACTACACAAGTAATAGGAAGAGTTTGACCGAGACACGATTAACCAAGTGTTAGATAGACCTCTTACCTTGGGGGAGGATGAATTGGATGAGTATCATAGGACTTTGAGGTTGAATAGAGATATTGAGGAGATTTCTTGTGCTTTATTGTTGGAAGGCAAGTCGGTGGCACTACAAGAAAAAATGAATTTTGCGACACAAAAGTCGCGACGGTTCCATGAGAACCGCCCCTATTAGGAAATTACGACGGGTGCCACGACGGTTTTACCCAACCGTCGTTTGGTTTTTTAAAATTCTCATAAAACTTTCACGACAGTTTTGTTCCTAACCGCCCTAAATATTGTTTTGCGACGGGTTAACAACTGTCGTCACCCAAATAGAAGTAATTACCCTTGTTGAATTTAAGAAATGCTTATGTTATGAGGGTGGAACAACAACCGTCCCCAAATATTTGTAAACTTCACTCGTGTTTAATAAATATTGTGCCATGTCGGAAAGTAAAAATACTACAACGTTTGATCAACAGTCATATACTGCAAACTTTACTTAATATTGGATAAGGGCTTTGTTTTTTTGCTTCACGTACTGCTTTTATGTAACCACCACCACCGCGCCTTAGTATCTCTCAGCTCATATTTCCGTCAAAGAAACCACCACCATCGTGCCTTGGAATCTTAACAGGTTCCATCTCAAACCCTAATTTGCGAATTCGTGTTATTGTCACTTCTATAACCGCTAGACATTTATGAACTCTATTATTGTTTGTGTTTTGATAGTTTTGCTAGTATAAAAAAAATTATTTTTAGGGTTTGTGTTAAATTTAAAAATTTTGTTGCGTTAAAACTTTTGTTTTGTTCTGCTTCACCAATTTCTCTTAATAATATTTCATATGGTTTTGATGGGTCTTAGTTACTCTTTTAGCACATGCTTTGATTTTGCAAACAAGGTGTTTGTTGAAAGGTCACAATGAGTTTCATAGTGTTGGTTTTGAGCTGAATATGTTTATAATGATATTAATATACTTACATCAATAAGAACACGTGAACAAAACATATTCTCAATAAACATAGATATTGAAATAAGGGATTCAGCAAAATAAAAAGTTAAAATCATCTGAAAAGTATGCAGATTACCGTTTTTGTTGTTAGGAGAAGTGTTTCTAGTTGATCAATCACTAAATGAAAACTATGATGAAATGATACCAAATGAACACCTAGATTGTAAATATCTTCTACTGCATAAGCTATTAAGCTAATTAATATCAAAACAAAATCACTTTCTCAAGAATTAACTTGATTCAAATCAAAATAGTGCTGAAACATGAGCGTTGGAAATATCGCCAATGAACACGAGCAATAGTTGTATTAATTTGTACATAATGCAGAAACATGTTTGCATTATTCTTACCGTAAACAAAAAGTGATAAAGTGATTCATCACTTACCGAAGAGTTATCAGCGACGATGATGCAACTACTTGTTGGATCTGTTATGGAGGGAATAACGTTTTTGTGATCATAATGGGAAGTGTGTGATTTGTGAGTGTGAGATTCGGATCAATGTAGTTCGGTTAGAGTATAGTCATTGGCACTACAATATTATATATAATTGGAATTAAACAGAGTGCGAGCCATTGGCACGACAATCTTATTTGTATCTTTTTCTTTATGTCCTGCTGTGCTTGTAGCTGTTGCTGGTGCAGGTTCTAATATGGCTTTATAATTGGTGTTTCTTATTATTGTTGTTTTTTGAGTAGAGAGGTTGCAGCCGTTCTTTTGGTTTAGCGATTTTCGACTCTTGGCTAGCTGCAGTTTATGTGCAGATGTGGTTTAGAGTTAGTGTCTCGTCCGATTTTCTTTTCTAGATGTGGTTTCTTGCTTCTCGATTCTTCTCTCTCCAGCTTTCTGTCAGGAATAGTAGTCTGCATATCTTAGCTTCAATTTTGACCGGAACGGTTAGTGGTTAGGGGTTTATGTCTCTCTGATATAGATCAATTTGATCAAGTTATACATCTCCTCCATACAACAATTTTTTACATTTATAAACCAAAACAATGCCAAGAAAATGCCATAGAAACCTTGAAAAACTCTCTCTCCAAAATTCTAGTTTAGTGAGTGAATTTGATTTGGAATTTGAGGAAGCTTAAACTAGAAATTCTTAATTATAGTTAGTTTTTTAGGGTTTAATTGTTAAAATTTATGGTGGATTGTTAATGAGCGTTGTAATTGGTTGGTGGGTCTACTGTCTGTGATAGCTGTGTAGTCTAGCATACTAGATAAGATAAAGTTTTATGTTGCATATGTTTTACATCTGCCAAGTAAATAGAAAAGATTTGTTGCCACAATTGATTTAGATTTGTGGTGAATAACAGTAACATTTCATTTTCATGTAGCTATTTGAAGGTTCTGTTTTTTATTGTTATTGTTAGAGTATATTAATTAAAGTTGTTGGTGGGCTTCTACTAGCAGGACTGGAACTTGACATAATTCATAATGTTGAGTTTATTGGAACTTAGAGTTTAGTTGTGCCAGTTGTTAGTTAAGAATTAAACATGTTACTGCCGACATGTTTCTTTCTAGTCTATTAAAAAATGTCCAAGGGCCATCAATGAATCTCGTGCTCAAAAGAGGAAGGTGATGATCTTTATTATGCATTGTTAATGTTTTTGCGTTTTCGTCTGGCCTATTTGTACTTAATGCAATCTACTTGTCTCAGTTTTTTATGAAGATATTTGATGTCAATGTTTTGCTTTGACAGACTGGTCAAGTATATGGTGTGCCTCTTTCGGGATTACAACTTGCCAAGCCTGGTATTTTCCCTGAACTAAAGTCGTGCGGCGAGGACTTCCAAAGAAATGGATTGAGGTATAGTTCTGTCTTGTCCCTTCTGCTTTCTTCATTGGGTAGCTAGTAATTTCAATAAGTTAACCCAGTTAAAATTGTATTTTAGGGTTTATCTCAACCGCACAAGCGGTTACGCACTTTGGCTGACCATGTTCCGTATGGTTATAAAAGGTCATCACTTTTGGAGGTTCTTATTAGGAATAATGTTCCATTGCTAAGGGCCACTTAGTTTGTAAAGGTTACATACCTGAATCAGGTAGGGATGCTTTAGTGTTGGCTTATACCAATTATGCCGAGTTACTTTATAGTCTTAATATCTGAAGTTAGATTATGGTTGCACTTTTCAGGTTCGACCAGCTTCTGTTGGCATTTCTTTTTAGACTGCTGACAAAATTCAGCCGTCTCGTACAGAGATTTGGACCAAAGATGTCATCCATTACTTGCAAATTCTTCTCAATGAGTTTTTATAAAAAAATTCTTCTCATTCTACTCTTCATAATCGAGAGCGGTCACCACAAATGCCTTATGCTGGAACGCTGCTGCACAAAAGTGATCCATTACTATCTTTTTCTCCTGGTGAAGAGCCATCTTTACATTTTAGATGTTGGTATATTGTTCGGCTTTTGCAATGGCATCATGCTAAAGGGTTGATTCTTCCTTCTCTTGTGATTGATTGGATTTTGAATCAACTTCAGATATTTTCCTTTTATTCATCATTTGTATTTAACCGGTTTTATATGCTCATAAAATTAAAAGCGTCTTGCATATATCTTTTGCCAAGTTATGATTTCATATATTTCTGTTTCTTTCAGGAAAAAATCTACTTGAAGTTTGGGAGCTGCTATTGCCTATTATATATGGCTTCCTATATTAACATTCTGGATTAACAACATAGGTTGGTTGTTTACATCCCAATATTCTGGCATAAACTAACATATTTTACTAAAACTTGATTTCTTGTTTATTCTAATACCAGGCTTCCTTTTTAAAGGCTATAAGTAATAAAGAAATCCTATTCAAACTGCTCTTGATAAGATTACTTTGCGTCTTTTAAATTTTGTTAA
Organism: Lathyrus sativus; assembly: GCA_963859935.3. NCBI lineage: Eukaryota > Viridiplantae > Streptophyta > Magnoliopsida > Fabales > Fabaceae > Lathyrus > Lathyrus sativus. Next base: position 637,889,468 of record OZ012739.1, read on the forward strand.
CTTTGTCAATCCCTGAACATTCAGAATAAAATTTTAGGAAACACTCCTGTCATCTCTGAGCATCATTCATGTATGGAACAAGCCTTTGTTCATTTTGGTCACCTTAGAGGCTTGTGCCCTCTATCTATTGTTGGCCATTTTTGGAAGATTTTGGCCCCCACTTTTTGGTGTTCATTACTTTAATTTTGAGCATTTACATGCAATTAAGGCAACAATATTATTATGTTCATATGATGCATCTATCATCTTTGCTGTAGCAGCCAATTTGTTAGCAACTATTGAGATAATGTTTTGTGGTCTTCTAAACCATGGGCCCATGCTGCTATCCCAAATTGGTGACTGCAATTTATAATAGATTTAGGTGGGGAGTTTGAGGGAATTTTGTTGAACTTTCTAATATGAATTCTTATTAATGCATTCGTATCCTTACATTTGCAGCCATGCTTACCGTTGATGATGATGAGTTATGGCAAGGTATGTCACCTGTGGAGTTTGGGGATTTGCCTACCCTTCGAGATGCAGTAACTGTTGTGGGCTACCCAAATTGGAGGAGACACTATCTCTGTGCCCAGTGGTGTTGTATCACGTATTAAGATTTTGTCGTATGTCAATGGTTCCACAGAACTTCTAGGTTTACAGGTTCGAATAATTGATCGTCCACTTTCATCATTTAGTGGTGGTTCATTTAATGTAGCATGGTTTTCCTTCATCAATTTTATTATATTTTTTGCAGATAGATGCTGCTATAAATTCTGGAAATTCTGGCGGACCTGCATTTAATGGTAAAGGAAACTGTGTAGGGATAGCATTTCAGTCTCTCAAACATGAAGATGTGGAGAATATAGGCTATGTTATTCCAACGCCAGTTATCACGCATTTCATCCGGGATTATGAGAAGAATAAAGGATATACTGGTAATGTGGTTGCCATGAACTAAGATGTAGATTTTACTTTTAAATCTTTAGCCGAGCATCATAAAATCTAAATATTGAAGTTTTAGTTGCTTAGACCAAAATTTCTCAATCTTCTTTTATAAGGTTCCCTATTCTTGGGGTTGAGTGGCAGAAAATGGAAAACCCCGATCTACGAATGGCAATGGGCATGAAATCTAATTAGAAAGGTGTGCGCATTAGAAGAATCGATACTACTTCTCCTGAATCCAAAGTTTTGAAACCATCAGATGTTATCCTTAGCTTTGATGGGGTTGATATTGCCAATGATGGAACAAGTTATTTTTATTCTTCAGTTTTGTCATACATTTATGCACGCCGTGCAGTTTATATTTGTTTAGCTAGCTACTAAAAAGCATCTAGGAGGACTTGCCGGCTCATGTTTGACATTAACTATAGTAGGAGAAAACAATGTTTAACTTATACCTCTTTTATACACTAATGATTAAATTCATTCAGCATGGCAGAGCTCATTACTTTGTTGTATGAATTTGGATCCTTTGCATAAGCTATAAATTTTGTGAATAACTGCATTGTAATAGATCTTTAATACCTAGAAATCACACTCAACAATCAGTTTTTATAAAACCGGTGGAATCTATTCTCTCCATATCTGTTTGTCTATATTTAGCACTTGTTATTTGGATTAGTACTATGTCTCGGTTTTGGTGTGTTCTACTAATTTCAGTTTAGATATGAACAAGAGGAGACACAACTCTGGCATTGCTCATCAGTCAAAATACATTACTCAACCACTCTTAGATCACATTATGCCAGCTTAACTGTGAAGTCCTTGCCTATCTTGTTCTCTGTTTTTTCTTATGCTTGGTGAATTAACCAACTTTGCTGTGGCCAACATGGAATATATACATGGTTTGAATTTAGTAGTGTTTAATAAAGGTTTTTACTCCTGGTGTTATTTTTCAGTTCCATTTCGCCATGGAGAGCGCATTAGTTTTAGTTATCTCATATCACAGAAATATACCGGTGATGATGCAGCAATCGGAGTATTGCTAACATAGCATCAAATTTACCTGTTTGGGACTATACAACAAAATTTATACCAATGCTGATTTTGATTCTATTGGCATTTTGGATTTACAAGGCCACCAATTGCAGCTTCTTTGGTTGGCCACGGAAGTATGTCATATTGGGTATTATCTTGTGTTATATGCTAATAATAATTGTGTATTAGATCACAGACAGGGATGGATTTGGTGTTGCACTGATGCCTGAAAGCATTGGAAAAAGTTATATTCCTAGAATTGTTTATGCTATTTCTTTGGGACAATTGTTATTACTGGCATATGGTCAACTATTTAAGCGTAACTCCTTAGATTGTAAGACAAAATTAGTTACAAAAACAACGGCCACTTTGTCTGCGTGGAGTTCAACTGTCATTCTTCTTTCCGGGAAACAAGGTCTCGTAGTTGCCTTTGCATCCATAGTTGGAGGTGCTCTTCATTTTTTTTTGTTCATATGCTATATACTAGGTCTCTTTACTTGTTTCTTCAGACACTTATCTGGCATGGATTTGTTTATGCTGTTAATACTTGTAGATTAGCATTGGTTTTTGTCATTTGGTTGTACTTTCATGAGCTGAAGAAATATGTTATTGTCGATGAATTTACCTTCCAGGTTATTGTATTATGAGGTTGGATAATAGAAGTTAGCGAGGATAGACCTGGCAGGAGTTTCTCTATTATGCAATGGAGCTTCTTTGCCACATGTGTCTTTTTTTTGCAGTGGTCACTGGTATGGTGCAACTTTTATAGTTTAACTTTTGGAGTTATAACTATAATTTCTTTTCAAAGATTATATATAACTTCATAGCTTTCTTTGTCTTGAATTCTGTTGGTATTTTTTTCAGGTGTGCGTTTGATGGTCTCCGTTATGGGGCTGCATTTATAGGGTAAGTAAGATGTTATAATGCATGCTTTTTATTTTTAATGAGTACATCAACACCTGAGGTACATTTGGTGTTAGATGTTGGAACTCTTGCACATTTAAACAAATGTAACCAATGCAATCTGCCTGCATTAGAATTGTTTCTGTATGGGATGGTTGGTTATTGACTTTTAAAGGAGTTTGATCTATTTCTGTTTTTACTGTTATTATACCTTATTTTTATGCTTTTAGTAACATTATAGTATACTAGATGAAAATTATTGTGACATTGAACGCCCATGGAAAAAGAAGAATCTTGCTGATTATGGAATCGTCAACCAGTGCATGTGTCTCGTAAGAGTCAATGATCAGTATCTGGGTAATATCATGTTGAAGATCAATGCCAAGGTATGTAGTTTAGGTTTGGTAAGTTGAGTGGCTACTTTCTACATGTAGTTAGTACCGCTGCCATTTCTGAACTCTTTTGTATATTTTCCCATGTGCTTGACTTTTATTGCTTTCTTAATTATATCAAAGAATGTTTTATCCATTTAATTCAATCATTCTCCTGAAGCTTGGTGGGTTAAACTCATTGCTGAGTGTTGAAAGTTCTCCATCTCTTCCTATTGTTTCCAAAGCACCTATTCTCATTCTAGGAATGGATGTGTCACATGGCTCTCCAAGGCAAATTGATATTCCTTCAATTGTTGCTTGAAGTGATTGTTGGGTTCTCTTTGTTCACGAAAGATATAATTTGTTTCGACACATACTCAAGATTTTGTAAAACCAAAGTTTATGTTCAGTATGTGTCAACACATAAGGATTTCAGGTCGACGCATGTGTCAACACATAAGGATTTCAGGTCGACGCATGTGTCTTTCAGGTCAACACATACGTCCTATAGGTCAACACAAAGAGACAATGTTATGAAAGAAGAAATTGAACTCTTAATGCAAATGAAAAATTCTAGTGGAAGACATGTCTATTATTTTGATGAATTTAAAGTTAAGCTTAGAAGTGTTATTTTAAAGAGTATTATTTTAATATAATTTTTTTCAGGGATTGGAATCACCCGCGGATGGTAGAGTTCATCTGAGTCTAGCTACTGATTTCCATAATGACATACTTTTTAGATTATGAACCTTATTTATTTTTGGCATAATGATACTTATTGTTATAAGATTATGATTTGATATATTTTCGGTTTTTTGTATTACATGACATGATGATGGAACTTTCATTTTACATAATTATGAAACTCACTTTTTTTTTTATTATAATGCTTATTTGATATTAAATTTTGGAATTAATTTTACTACGTTAAAAAGCGATAGAAAATAAAATTAAAAATTAATACTATAAATAAAAAATATTATTGTATAAATAATTTAAAGAAAAAATAATATAACTATTTTAGGAAATAATAATTTAAATAAAAGAATATATTATAAAACAATATAATACAACACCTACAAATTAATAATGATTTAAACTGTTGCTAAATGTAAAAATTAAATAATTAGTTGTGCTTTAAACCGTTACCAAATAAATTATATTTAAAATTTTATAAATCAAATTACGACGATTTGAACCGTCAAGATATCATATTCACGATAGTTTTAAACCGTCACAATAAACAATGGTATAAAAAATCAAAAGGCTAGTAACGACGGACTTTAACCGTCACCATCTCCAGTTTAGGTCAGTTCCAGCCCGTCGTGAAATATAACGACGGTTGGTGTGACGGTTTTGACAACCGTTGCTAAACAGCTTGGGGACACACGTTTCTGTGACGGTACTTCAACCGTCGTAGAATGTAATTAATGGTGGTTTTAACCGTCGTAACCTGCCAAAATAACCGTCGCAATCCATTGTTTTTCTTGTAGTGTGGAACCGAACCCATCTGGGGTTCCAAGGAGATATCACATGGAGGATATGAGTCCTCTAGCACAGTTGGTGCTACGTTTGGTCTTAAAGAACATTAGGCCAAGGACGCATACCTCCGTTGTGCCTATTCCAGTTGCTTACTTGATCCACAACACCTTGATTAACACACAAATTGATGTGGCTAGGATTGTTGCTGGCGAGATGCATTCAGTGGTTGAAAGCGGTATTAAACCGGGGGCGTGAGCTAATTGCCTTATGGTTTTCCCATGTTTAATCATGGCTTTGTGTATGCATTCAAGGGTGAAGCTATCCTTCCTCCATCATATTACCATCCCAACTGTAATTGATGAAAATTATATGGATAAGGTTAGCAGGTCCAAGAGCATGAGAAGAGGACAAATTTCTGGTGCTGGTGCAGGTATAGGTTCAAGAGCTGGAGAGTCTTCTGGTTCTGGAGTTGCAGACTCCCAAGGTTTTGACCCATTTCAGAGAGAGATCTGCAACTACAACTAGGATTGGATGGAAGCTACTTAGCATGCCATGATTGATATACATGACTCTATGCAGGTTTTACAGCTATAGTACCGTGAGCTTATGGTGTAACATTCAATCTTGACTAGGGAGCAATTCCTAGCTCATGTTGGTTGGCCTAAGGCCACACCATTCTCTAGAGAGAGGGAGGTTGTAGCTGGTACTGATAAGGCCAATGACACTGAGAAGGCTGGTGATAATGAGGATGCTGGTACTGATGCCGATTCAGAGTCTAGAGAGGAGGTTGATCTGAATGATAAGGAGACCGAGTCCGATGATGACTAGTTTTTTGATGTTTTGAGCATGATCTTAGGCTACTTCCTTTGGTTGCTTCAAATTGAAGTTTTATGTTTAGCTTAGATCATTGCTATATTTGTATTATTTTGATTGTATTTTATTTAGTGTTGTACAATATCCACTTTGTGGATTATTTTGGGTAATGTTTGTATGTACTACTTTTGGATACTCGTACTTTTGTTGGTGTTCTACACTATAATATTTTATTGTTATATTAGTTGAATTATTCAATTCATGAACGTTCAACTTTAGTTTTTGTTTATGTTATTTAGAGTTGAATTCTTCAGTTTAGGAATGTTCAACTCTAGGTTCTGTTTATGTTTTTTAGAGTTGAGTTCTTCAGTTTCTGAATGTTCAACTCTAGTAAATTTTTATGGTTGTTGGTAGCTTGTTTTAATTTAATGTTTCTTTCTTTGGTGATTAAATATGGAAACTTCTAGATTGGTTTGTATTTGTTAAAAGTATCCAATGAAGATTCTCCCAAGTTTGAATGGTGATGATAGTATTTGAATACCATGAAAGCAAGCAAGGACATGGTTACCTCTTTCTAGGATACTAGAATGTTCACGAATTTTTTTCTTTGTACAATTGTATCCTTGTTTCATTTTTGCAACTGTGTTTGAATGCTTGTTTCACTTAGGTTCCAAAAGCCACACACTGTGAGAGACCTTCATTGTTTACTATATGCATAGGATGACTGATAAGCTTTATTTAATACATTTGATTTATGCTTAATCTTATAATTATTTTGATTTTGTGGAAGAATTAGATATGATAAAGGAATTTGTTGATAATGAGCACAATCATATCCCATAAAAGTAACTTACCCGTGAGTAGTGAGAATTTGCTAACTCCTTTGAGCTTAATAGTTTAGATTCTAGTTTAGTGATGAACTTGTTATTTGTACATTATTTGGAAGGCTTAATTGCAACTATGGTCACCCTATTTTGTATTTTTTTTTGGGTTTTGGTCCCTTTCTTAAGTTTTGAGTTTGATTTTAATCCCCTCTCCAATTTTAATTTTTTTTTAATGATGTGGCACTATCTAAGATGATGTGTCTAATGTCAGGTCATTTAAAGAAAATTAATTTAAGACTTTTTTTTATTGACTAGGATAATTAACTTATTAATATTATTTTAATTAATTAATTAACTAATGATTAATATTTTATTATTAATTTTTATAATTAATTAATTAATCAAAATATTAAATGAAACTCTTTGGACCTTTAGTTATTGGCCCATGTCTTTGGTCCATCTTTCTAACCCACAATTGAATTGTTGTGTTTGTTTCAGCTTTATAAACACTTTTATGTCTTATACAAAAATCAATTTGGGACTTCTAAAAGACATTTTATACTACAACATTATCTCCTTCTTCATTGCAGGTCATTGCAGTATCTTTAACATCAATAAAACCAAACTCATTCCATAGCAGAGCAATTAACATTCAAATTGATAACATTGCAACATCCATTAACATAATAACAATTTCTAACCTTTATTCACAGTTGATATATCACAATAAAATGATCAAGTTCTCCTAACATTTAATTAACTTATCCAACTAATCTCTATTCCAATACCATGGCAGTTCTTTACAAATCAAACAATCAACTATAGCCCTAACATCTTCACTAATACTAACAGTTCACCAACAGATTCAACAACTAATTCATTTCAACTAACTTCCTTTTTATAGTACAACCAAGTGTTCATTAACATTAATTCATAAATAGCAGTGCAAATTGACCAAAGTGAGTCAGTTCACATCTTGAATAACAAGTTGATTCAACCAATTTTTAACCGAGCTAATCTCTTAATTTTAATCCTAGCTAATCTCTTAATTTTAATCCACTTGACATTTCACTTAGCCTTAGCTCAGCAACCAAGTTAACATAATTTCTAACTATCCATTGATCAAATCAATTTGTTTCTATTCACCCTAAATGTTTCCTTGAGTACAGCAAATATCCTAACTAGTATTCACCCATCACTAACTTTGTAGCATTTTCACATGAGTTTCCAAACTGATTCACTAACAACTTACACATTAACTCTTACTCTATTAACACTTCACTAACTACTAACTAATCTAATAACCTCCTAACATAACTAAAACAATTCCAATAGGAGCTAACTTTTTAAACCTAATTTCCAGCTGATTAGTACAACTACATTTCAGACATAGCTCAAACAATTCACAAATAATAGTTCATAGTAGTTCATTCTAAAATTCCATCATTCCTTTAAAAAATCATAACAATACAAGCCATTCCACCAATTAAGAACAATTCAATTTCATAACAGTTTAATGTTAAACCTACTAATTATTTCACTTAAACTACAAACTAACCGCCAATAACAATTCCTTAACACCAATTCAAACATAACTAAACTAATCCACTAACTGTCAAGTCTAACAAACTCTAATTGTTCACTAAATCTTAACTTCAATTCATTAACGCTTGAACTAATAATTCCTAACACTTGAAGTAAACGAAATGAGTGTAGTCCAAAGTGTTAGACCTAGACGCTTGAAATGAGCATGAGAGATGCCCCCGAAAGTGAAAAAGAAACATATGCCACCATATCCCAAGTATGAACCACCTTGTATTAGAAAGAATAGGAAAACATCGGGAGTTATTTTGAGATGTTCAAATGGGTAGTTGGTTCGAGATGTTCAAATAGAATTCTAAAGTTGTTGGGCATGATGTTGAGCATAGTGTCAAAGATGCAAGTCTGGAAGAGGCACCCTTTTGATTCAGAGTTGGCATGATGTTGAGTAACTTCTCCTTCTTCTCAAACTTGTGTCAATTGCAGTAAATTCAAATATGTAACAATGTCAAAGTCCCATGTAATAGAAACTTCACAATCAAACTTGGAAAGAGAGTCAAATTCAATATTCTACAAACTCAAATATAACAATATCAAGTGTGAATATCCAGTTTTGCATAACAACAATGTACCAAATGCAAGAACTGTAATGATTAACTACTCATAAATTGCAAATCAAAAATAAAGAACTAGAAATGATATTACCCAATGAAAGAAAGTGAGGGCTTTGTAATTTAAATCAAATTCCTATGCTTTCTATGCTTAAATCATGCAAGATGGGAGTTTGAGAAGAAAGAGAAGTTACTGCAATGAAGAAGGAGATAATGTTGTAGTATAAAATGTCTTTTAGAAGTCCCACATTGATTTTTGTATAAGACATAAAAGTGTTTATAAAGTTGAAACAAACACAACAATTCAAGTGTGGGTTAGAAAGATGAACCAAAGACATGTGTCAATAACTAAAGGCCCAAAGAGTTTCATTTAAAATTTTGATTAATTAATTAATTATATAAATTAATAATAAAATATTAATAATTAATTAATTAAAATAATATTAAAAAGTTAAATATCCTAGTCAATAAAAAAAGTCTTAAATTATTTTTTTAAAAATGACCTGGCATTAGACACGTCATCTTAGATAGTGTCACATCATTAAAAAAATTTAAAATGGGAGAGGGGACTAAAATCAAACTCAAAACTTAAAAAAGGACCAAAATCATGGTTTTTAAAATAGGGGGGACCAAAACCCAAAAAAATATAAAATAGGGAGACCATAGTTGCAATTAAGCCTATTTGAAATATAGTTCATCATTGAATTTTGTGGGGTTCTAAAATTTTTTTCTTGAACCTTTGAAATTTGTTTTAAATTATCTTCCTTACTATAAAAAGTAAGAAACATTCACTTGAGTTTGGTTGAAATCAAATTGGGAGATTAAAAAGAAAAGTGGTAGGTTACTCAAAATTTTGAAAAAGTTCAAAGAAGCATTGATTAAGAAAATTGTGAATATGAATGTGAAAAATAAAAAGAAAAACATGCTTGTTTGAAAGAAAAAAGGCTTAATTGCAACTATGGTCCCCCTATTTGTATTTTTTTGGGTTTTGGTCCCTCCATTTTAAAAACTACGATTTTGGTCCTTTTTTTAAGTTGAGTTTGATTTTAGTCCCCTCTCCAATTTTAAATTTTTTTTAATGATATGGAACTATCTAAGATGACGTGTTTAATGCCAGGTCATTTTTAAAAAATTAATTTAAGACATTTTTTTATTGAATAGGATAATTAACTTATTAATATTATTTTAATTAATTAATTAATGATTAATATTTTATTATTAATTTTTATAATTAATTAATTAATCAAAATTTTAAATAAAACTCTTTGGCCTTTGTTGTACCCAAAATTTTGACCCCTTAGATTCTCATTATCATTTTAGAAGCATGATCATGAATTATCTAACCCTAAATCAGTGCAAGTTCATTATTGTCAAGTTACAGAGGAATCAGGGTTTTCGCACCGACAAATTTAAAACAACCAAGGAATGATCAACCAATGATTTGGGCAAATTCAATCATGGGATGAAATCAAAGATAATATCAAAGTCAAATGAGAAGTCAATTTGAAGAAATCATTTCAGAATCAAGAACAGTGCAGCCAGGAGGCCCCGATTAGGGTTTTTAACTAATGAAAAGTCAACTATGGTTTGACTTTGATGTTGGAAGATGTTTTAATGGTGGTATTGAGGTCCATGAAGTTCATATAGCTTATTAAAGACCATTCAAGAAGTATCAAAGTCTCAGGATATCCAGAATGTCAACAGGCGACTCAATCGGCACCGATCGATCGTACGGTTGACCGAAAAGTCAACTCCTCAAATTTTGAGAATTGGAATCCAAGTTGTGAATCAAAGTTGTTCCTTATGTCATAATGGACTTGCATATCAATTTTCATGATCATTGGATCAAGGATGAGAGAGTAATCGAGAAATCGGGAAATTAGGGTTTTGAAAAGGGCTAAACCATAACTCCTTAACCACACATCCAATTGAGTTGGTTCAAATATCATTTGGAAGATCTTGACAAGTCCTACAAAAGTCCCATACTAGTCCACAACCAGAAAATGCATACTTTTTGAGATAGGAGCAAAAACATTCCTAGAAGGGAAAATAACTTAGAAAATTTCTAAGTTATTTTCACTTTAAAAGCTTGTGTGCAGCCAACTTTGAGAGGCTTTTTCACCTAGTTCCAATTGGAGTTTGATTTCTTGGAAAACATGAATGTTTTAGATCTATGTGAGGGCTTTCTAAATTGTACTAGAACATCTCAAGAGGAGTTATGAGCAGAAAGTTACATGTATTCAAAATTAAGGGTTTCACATGTTAAGTCCCACATTGGCTGAATTTTCAAAGAGACCTACCTCACTAAATTTGCCATTTTTTTCTTGATCTAACTTGTTGTATGTGACATATAAGATGTGTGTAGCATGATAGAATAGAGAATTATGCAGAATACCACAAAATCAAAGCTTGAAGTTCATTGCCTTGCAAGTGGAGCAAGTTGGCAAGTTGAACTTTCCAAGCATGAGGTGGAAAGTAAAAGGATGTACCAGCCCCTTCCCTATGATCCTAGCCTGCTACAAACATCAGAAAATCATCAAAGAACATGGGCAAGTTGTATTTGCATCAGAGTTAGGTGGAAAACCCTCCAAAGGAGGTTTGGTTCAAAATATCCAAAGATTACTTCATGTTGAAGAAATCTCCCTAGCAAGCACCTCAATCACTTTCTCTATAAAAGGAGAACTCTTTAACTTCATTCCATACACAATTCATCTGATAGAAACCATAGAGAATCTCTGTTATCCCAATTTCCACATCTTGCACCAAGTCTCCAAAATCACAAGATTCATGAAAACACCAAAAATGGTCATGAAGTGAAAATTGCTCAAAAGCATTTATACCCTTTCAAAAACCCCAACAACCCTCCATACACTCTCTAAATATCATATGGGAGGTGTACAATCCATCAAACCACCAAAAATCTCAAGAAATCAAAAAGTCAACATCATACTTGGCTTACTTTGACCAAAAGCTACAAAAATCACCATATCTCATTCTACTCATTTCCTTGACATCCTAAGAGCTCTAACACTTTGCATATGTTGTGTTTCAACTGTCCAAGCTACTAAGAATCATCAACAACACCTATTTCTTCCATTGGCATCATAAGTGTATTTTGGTCAAAAGTGAAAATTCAAGGCAAGAAAGGCATTCAAAAGGATCTCTGGGTTTCTAGGAGTATTTTTTTACTTGGTTAAGTTCATCATCACAGGTATGTAATGGCTAAACTCATCCCCTATTGTCATGGCACAAAGTTCATTATTGTTTGTTTCTGCTTATACACACATGCTGTCATGATAATGTAATATTGCTGCCCCATCTTGGTTCTTTGTCAAGAGTTTCTGTTTCATGGTTATGATGTTTACTTATGATGAGGTATTCCATTTGTGAATGGTATGATAATGATATGTTACAAGTACTACATTGTGAAACCATTCAATTAGGACTAGGCCAGTTTGTGTTCTTGGTAATGCCAAACAGTTTTTTTTCCATCTACATCAGGTATACCATTTCCTGTTTTAAGTTAAATGTGTGTTCCTTTTGGATTAAATCTCATCTATTATCATGTTTGACATATGCTTATACCACTTCTTTGGACTGATAGCCTCACATCTTGAAAACACCCTTGCTGCTAAACCAACCATTAAAACTGTTTCATTTGTTTCAGCATGCCAATCCTGCTCCAATTGCTATACTATTTAATTTCCATAAATAATCACTTGTGTTTTGTTGCAATATGTGTTTGATGTTTCATGACCTAATCCTACTGGTTTTTATGTTCACAAAGTATATGTCCCAAACCTAGCTGCCATATCATGTGCTCTAATGTGTTCAAATCATTACAAAAAAAAACAGAATTGTTTGGTTACTCAAATTTGTCATGCTTCAGTATTTTACCTTTGACACAAATCTGCTCTATTGTTTGAGAGCTAAATGGTTACAATACTATGAAGAGCTATGTTGCCTGAGTCTCATTTAAGGAAATCATATTAGGACATGGTTAGCTTTTTGGTTTAAAATCTGCCAATTCATTATGACTAGATGCTGTCAAGGTTTAGTGTTGGGAGCTTGGTATTGAAATGCTTGTCAATCAAAGATTCTGTTTAGAATTTATAACCAAAACTGTTTTCTTGAAAATTAAAATCATCAATTCATGCTTTGCCAAGATGATGCACCTCATGTAGAAATTGGTGACTGTCATAGGATGCTAGTTGTGTGGCTGCTGTTGTCTTGAAACACTCATAGCAATAGAGAACTCATTTTTTGCATAAGACATCATGGGCCTGAATTTATTTTTCAAACATGTTCACATATGTGCTTGAAGCATGTTGATGTATTCTGTTTTGATGTATGGTGCATAACACTCATTTCACTTATGCTCACAACATTGTCAAATCATTCAAAATTACCTTTTTCCATACATGTTCTGTTATGCTTCTAAGTAACCTTTGAACACTTTCAAAATTTCATTTAAAGTATGCTGGTATGATTTGTTAACCACAAAAAGGTTAAGTCCAAAATTTCATATTTTTCAAAACCATCTTACTTGCAATTCAAGCATAACATTATCATTCTTTGCATAGAACATGACATGCTTGCTTTCTTCATTTTAACACATTTGTATGAGCATTTTAAACATGTCTATATGCTTGCTTTGTTGTTTTATGCCTTATACCAACGTTTCATATGTTGACACAAAAGTTCAAATACACAAAGCCACTCAAATGTTGTTTTTTTGCACATACTTGCTTTTTCATTAAAACAACACATCACACACCTCATATTACTCATTTACAACATGTTAGAACACTGGTATGATGTAGAAAAACACTGCACCAAAAGTTCATTCATGAGTTGCTTTTTGTTTCCACATGCTTGCATATCCTATGCCAAATCTTGAACCAGTGATTATCTTTGAAATCTTTGTGATGTAACAGCTTAATATGATCATATATGACATGCTTAAATGAACCAAATCACTGAATTGACCTGAGTACCAACTTGTATCATCTCATGCACATAACATACACAAAATGCATTTTGAAAGCCAAGTATCCACACACTTGTTCCAGTTTGGATTTTCTCACACACACACACACTTAATATCATGTACTAAAGGTGTCTGCAAGATTGCTTTGATCCTTATTACCTTTGAACTTGAAATCCATACTGTCATGCATTGCTTATCTTTGTTCATTTGCAACTCAAGTATGTTTATTCATAAATGTTTAATTCTGAACATGAGTTTGTTTTGGTTTGGTTCATCATCATCTAAGGGGTGTGTGTGTACATTTTGTATGGATTCAATGTGATTGTATCAAGCTGTACATGTTAAATTGCAAATCTTGAAGAAAATCAAGAACCCTATCGTATTTTTCACTAGGAAGGTGATCTCAAAAACCCAACACCACCATCTTAATCCTCATGTTTTTCTACCCCAAAAGCATATAAGGTTTGTGAAAAAAGACCAAAAATTGAGGAAGTTATGAACCATTTTGCAAATCCATGAGAACCATAGTTTTTGCCCAGCCAGGAATGAAGATATACACTATATATTTATTGTTTCACATTGATTAATGGATGTATGGCCGCCCCAGCGGTTGAGACTTGCGCGCGTATTGTACTTGGCATGGGTTCGATCCCTTATGATAACCTTTGCTGCCACTTTTTCTCATTTTTCACATGAAACTTCAAAAAATCATAACTCTCTCATTTTTTTTATCATTTTTCACCCATTCTTTTTTCATTGTGTTTGTTTTAATGTGTACTTTCATGTCATAATTTTATTTTCCATGTTTGATTAGTTTTTCACCATGTTTGACTATGTGCAACTTGTCATATTGACAGTACTAACCCTAGCTGTTGCAGATGAAAGTTTAAAGGGTTCCACTTGTTTTTCTTTGTGAAAATTGATGGTTCTAATTACTATACATGTTGGTTAACATGTTAGGATTTTTACTTTGAATTATTATCATGTTCATTTCATCTGTTTGTTAATTGTACTCCAGGTGCGATCTGTCGTCACAGTTTTCGTACTAATCATCTGCTTTGATTGTCATCATTGCTTTTTCATCCTTAATATTTTTCATTGGTTGTCACCATGAATACTTTTGTGTGATGTTTGTATTTTATTTTTATCCCCAAGTGATGAAGCTTGTTAGCTTTCATCCAGTTGCCACTATCTCCCCCTCCAAAGGAAGGTCTGTTCACTTGACTGTCAATGTCTTGGACCAAAACCTCTGCTATCCTTTGACTTTGTTAAGTCACTTCAACCCTAGTTTAGAAACCTTTAGACTTTGATTGAAGTCTAAGAAACCCACCCATACTAGGAGTGTTCTTCAACTAGAACCCTAGGAAAGAGTTCGTCAACTCTGTGTAAGAATCATCGTCATGACTTCTTACTTCCCCTTCAACTTAGATTAGGGAGTTTTGTCAAACTCCATACAAACATTGTCATGTTTGTTCCCCTTTGAACCTTGATCATCATCAAGTGTTCTTTTCCCTTGTGAGGTGAACTACGATTGCTCTGATTCTATCCTAGTCAGGGTACGTAGGCAGAAGGTGCGATGCCTTTGCGAGCAAACTTAGAGAATCACTTAGGATTTTATTTATCTTATCTCAATTCTAAATCCTTAAACCATAGTGCACAATTCACAAACTTAGCAATTAATTAAACAAAAGGTTCCTGTAGAGTACTACAGATATTTAGGGTGCTAATACCTTCCCTAGATATAACTAACCCCCGATCCCCGAATCTCTTAAGCGTTGTCGTTACATTGCGAAAAAGGTTTTTCTTTCTTGAGACCTTTCCTTTGGATAAATTAAAGATCGGTTGTAAAAAGAAATATGGTTCAAATTAATTAATAGCTTGATATCAAATTTTCACCGCAACAGAAATGGCGACTTCACTGGGGAAATTGCTTTTGCTTTTATTTTGAGGGTTCAACCTATTTTGTTTAACTAATTGTTATCTGTGAATACTTGTATATATTTGTGCTCTGTTGGTTTGGGAAACTTGAAATGGTGAGACAGCACTGCACCCGTGCTCAAGCGTACTTATGATAGGAAGGTGATATATTCAAGAAGGCTTATAGGGAGTAGATTCCCGACCAAGCTGACTTGAGAAAATCACCACTCAGTGGAGGCCCTTTTTGAGAGCTAGTATTGTTGATCGAGTATTCGTGAAAACAATGCTACTTTCTACATAGGTGCCCATGACAATGAGGACCTTTAGATACCTTTTCCCCCACTATGGCTTTATTAGGATGTAGTGCGGTGACTATAAGGAAGTAATTCCAAAGTAGTTGATACGCGATACTACACTTGGACGAGGCTCTCTTGAGAATATTATCGACCACCAAGTATTTGGGAAATCGATAATATCCGAAAGATGGGTCGAGGACTCCAGGAACTCTTTTAGAACCTTGTTCTTCAGTTGTGGGAACCTTAGTACATACCTTTGGGGAGGGTAGACCTTGACTCCTTGCTCATATTCTCCAAACCAAAAACCTTGTCTGTTTACTTATGTGAATCTGTGAATATGTGATTACCTGTGTTTGTGCATTCATGCATCCATAAAAATTATGTCATAAAAGTTTTATGGAACTCAGAGTCGTTTACTTATAAAATATCAGGAACATCATGGACAATGGAAAAAAGAAAACTATAAAGTACACTTACAAAAGCCCTAATGTAGATGAGATTGAAAGGTTGAGCACTCTGATCACAGATGTAGAAGGGTTCAAAAGCAGGTACGGGAATTTGTTGTCTCTACTGAAAATGAGGAAGAAAATGGATTTGGGACTCCTTTCCACATTACTCCAGTTCTATGACCCACTTTATCACTGCTTCACATTTCCGGACTATCAGTTAGTGCCGACACTTGAAGAGTATTCCTGTCTGATTGGGTTACCCATCCTTGATGCATCCCCTTTTCCCATCATGGAGAAGGACCCTAAAGAGGAAGAAATTGCTAAAGCCACACGTATCGGGTTGGTAGACATTCAGAAGAACATGGTTACTAAAGGAGGGATCTTTGGGCTGACTGCAAAATTCTTGATTGGGAAGGCTCAGTATTATGCCGATCACTTGAGTATGGATGCTTTTGAGGCTATTCTAGCCTTGCTTATTTATGGGATCTTTCTGTTTCCGAGCTTTGACAACTTTGTGGATCTCAATGCCATCAAAATATTCTTGAAAAAGAATCCAGTACCTACTCTACTAGTTGATGCTTACCACTCTGTTCATCTAAGAAATCTTCACAAAGGAGGAATGATCGTCTGTTGTGTTCTGTTGTTGTATAAATGGTTTGTTTCTCATCTACCCAAAGCCCATACTTTTTGGAGCAAAGGATGGTGGTCTGAAAAAATTATGGCTCTTACTCACTCCGATATTGACTGGTACAACCGTGGTTACGATGGAATCAAAATCATTGATAGTTGTGGAAGCTTCGGGAATATACCTCTCCTTGGTACAAATGGGGGAATCAGCTATAACCCTGTGATTGCTCGTTGACAATTTGGTTATCCGTTGAAAGACAAACCTTGCAGTGCTCACGTAGAAGGTATTTTCTTCATAGGAGTTTCAGAATTAAAAGATGAAATTCTCAAAGCATGGGGGCATATACACAGGAAAGGAAAAGAGGACTTGGGAAGACCTAACTGCATCTCTTTTGAACCTTATCTCCAATGGGTTCGAAAGAGGGCCATTCAGTTAAAAATGCCTTATCCTCCACAAAAGCCTATGGTCTTAATAGAAGAACAGCCGTTGATTTTCATGTCTGAGGAGGAGAAGCTGAAGATTGCTCTGAGGAAGTCACATCAAACTGAGGTATCCTGGAAGTACAAATATCAGGTGGCTATGGAAGAGAACGAGGAACTCCGCAAACAACTTCAGTTGAAAGAAGAGGAAGCAGTTACAAGCAAGAAAAGAAAGGCACATGAAGATGCATTTTATTCCAACCATCAATCAACTCCTTGGAAGGCTATGGTAGACAAACTTATCCTTGAGAAAGCGCAGGTGGAAGAAGAGCTCAGAAGAATCAAGAAGAGAGAGGATGTTCTTTTAGAGCATATTGAGTTGTAATGTTAGGGCTTTTGTAAGACGTACTAAAATCTTTTGTAAAACCCCTTTTGAAAAATCAATGAAATGAAAGGATATTTTGGTAAATTTGAGTTCCATAAAACTTTTGCATTTACAGTTGCATTCTTGTTATTTAATCATTCAAGGAACTAAAAGATTGTTTTGCAGATATTATAGGATGGATTCTGGAAAGAAAGAAGAGGTTGTGTTCCGAAGACCAAGATTGGAGAACTTGAAGAAACTGGTAAGTTTAGTAGAAGACCCCGAGGCATTCAGAGAAAGACATGGGAATATGCTGTCATTACTGGAAGTTCAAGTGTATGAAGAGATGTTATCTGCACTCGTGCAATTCTATGATTCAACCTATCATTGTTTCACGTTTCCAGATTATCAGTTGCTAACAACTTTGGAAGAGTATTCCGCCCTGATGGGAGTAGGTGTTACTCCTAGCCCATTTTCTGGAAGGGAGGGGACTCCTAATGAAAGAGCAATTGCAGAGGCCGCGTATTTGGAGTTGGACGAAGTACGATCTCATATGGGTGCTAAGGGAGGATTGTATGGATTTTCAGCTATGTTCCTATATGAAAAAGCTCAGAACTATGCCTTGTCACAAAATATGGAAGCATTTGAAGCCATCCTGGTTTTACTTATTTACGGACTGTTCCTGTTCCCAACTGCTAGTGATTTTATGGACGCAGATGCGATCAATCTCTTCTTGATCAAAAATCCTGTACCTACCTTGCTGGCTAACACTTATTTTACCCTCCACCGAAGGAACCGATATGGGGTTGGACGAATTGAATGTTGCACCGTTCTCCTGCACAAGTGGTTTATTTCACACTTGTCAGAAATTCCAGCCATTTGGGATAAGCAAAATGGACTCTCATGGATAGAGAAGCTGCTATTGCTCAAACACTCAGACATTAAATGGTATGATCCTATGTATGGAGGAATTACCATGATCTAAAGCTGTGGAGATTTCCTGAATGTACCGCTCATCAGCGTCAATGGTTGCATCAACTATAATCCTATTCTGGCTCGTCGACAGTTGGGGCACCCCATGGAAGATGAACCAGATCCAGACTGTTTGAGAAAATTTTACTTGGAGGAAAGGAAGAATCCCGCTTATAGGGCTCGAATTGCGTATGCTTGGCGTTATGTCCACACAAGGGGAGTAACTGCCCTATGCCCCCACAACGCTACTGTTTCAGAATCTTACCTATCATGGGTAAGAGAAGCGGCAATGAAGATGTTCTATACTCGCTTTGAGCCTGACTCGCCCAAGCCTACCCTCGTAGAAGAGTTGAAAGCTGCTTTGGCAAGAGCTGAGAAAGAAGGGAAAACGTGGAGAGATAAGTATTTCAAGGCTATGCAAGAGAAATAAGAACTTCAAGAAGTGGTGTATCAAAGGGAAAAGAATCAACCGGGAGGTGAAGGGTCATCCAGTCAAAGGATCTAGAATCTGTTGTTGTTGTTTTTCGTATTTTGTAGAAGCTTGTATTTCCATTTCCCGTTTGATGTTGTAAACTCTCCAGATGTTATCAATGAAGATTTGTCTGTTTTTCCTATTTATTGTTATAATATTTGCAAATAAAGATTTTATTCCCTTGAATGTTTAAAATCTGCATTTTGCGTGTCTGCATTTCATAAGCATTGCATATGCATATTCCTGAGTCGAGTCTCATCCCTCTGTCTTGTCAACAGAATCACACTGAGACCTCACCATCAGTATAACACACGAGCCCAAGCTCGCTTAAGGATGGAAGAACAGAACTTAGATGTAGACAGAATCGACAATGAACTCGGAGAGCTCCGAGGAGGCATGGGACAGATCAAGGAAGCCTTACAAGTCATCCGTGCAATGTTGGACACTCAAGCCACCGTTGTCTCTGAAATCACTGCAGAACCAATCCCGACAGCTGTAACCATTGCAAATGTACCGCCTTATGGTTTGTCTCCAGGCTTTGTGCCACCGCCGAGAGTCACTCAACAGACAATTCCCTTGGGAGGAGAGATTCCACAAGTTATCCCCACCTACACTCCAGCTGCTGTACAGATTCAGGCACCCCCTGTGTTCCACAATCCTCCACCAGTATACGAAGGTCTTGAGGGGTATGAAGAGGAGAATGAATCACATGAGAAGTTAAGGGAAAGTGTTGAAACTATAGGGAGAAAGATCCGAGCAATGGAAGGAAACGATACCTTTGGCACTGACGCCAGAGAAATGTGTTTGGTATTTGGACTAGTAATACTGCCAAAGTTCAAAATCCCAAATTTCGATCAGTACTCAGGAGCTACTTGTCCATGAACTCACTTAATCATGTACTATAGAAGAATGGCAGCACACGTCGAAGACGACAAGTTAATGATCCATTGCTTCCAAGACAGTCTGAAGGGAGCTCCAGCAAAATGGTATCTAAGTCTAGATCAGTCAAGAATCCACAGTTTTCAAGATTTGGCTGATGCATTCATGAAACATTACAAATATAATATGGATATGGTGCCTGACCGAAGGCAGTTGTTAAGCATGTCCCAGAAAAGCACAGAATCATTCAAAGAGTACGCTCAGCGGTGGAGAGAAACAGCGTCCCAGGTAGAACCACCTCTAAGCGAGAAAGAGCTGACAGACTGGTTTGTTGACACAGTGAGACCAGAATTCTATGAGAAAATGATCAGCAGTGTGTCTGCAAGTTTTTCAGACATTGTGGCCGTGGGAGTGAGGGTAGAATTGGGAATGAAAATTGGAAAGGTAGCCATCAGCTCCAGCAGTTCTAACAACAGCAGTATTAAGAAAGTCAGCAGTGGGTTTCACAAGAAGAAAGAAGGTGAAACAAATGCCATAATGGGAAGAAGAAGTCGTACCGTGAGACCTCCATATCAGCAATATCAGCCGCCTCAACAAAGTTTCATCCAACCCATCCAACCTAACTATGTTCAACAATTTCATCAACAAAGGCCCATGTACCCGGTACAGTATGCCCCTCAGCAATATGTGGCATCTGTGACCCCAACATTCAACCATTCTATTTCAAATTATCAACCAGGGCGACCAGCGCCCATGTATCAGCAAAACCAGCAAGGGCATCAACGAGCGCCCAACGCTCCACCCTTTCAACAAAATCAGCACCAGAGGGTGCCACAGCCCAGACAACAATACCAGAACCGGAGGCCGACCACAAAACCTCCACTCCCACAGATACCAATGACGTATACTGAGTTATATCCATCTTTGGTCCATCAGGGGTTGATCACGACAAGACCTCTTAATCCGGATACCACATCTCTACATTATAACCCAAATGACCATTGTGCTTTCCATGAAGGTGCTGTCGGCCACGACTTAGAAGGATGCTTTGCCTTAAAACATCTGGTAAGAGAGTTGATGGAGAAGAAAATCCTGTCCTTTGATGATGTACCACCTAACGTCAAAAGTAACCCACTGCCAAACCATGGAGGGGTCAATGCCATTGAAAAGTCAGATGAAGAGATAATTAATGATGTGTCAAAAGTCAGAACGCCATTGAAGACATTGCATGATAAGCTGACAGAAGCAGGGTTGTTGGGAAGTGTTCATAACAAATGTGAAAAAAGTACTGTTAGTTCCAGTGGATGTAATGTGATGCAGGAAGATATACAAAGATTGATAAATGAGGGGATGTTACAAGTATGTGGTAAGGTAAGGAAAGAAGAGGTTTATGTAATAGAGCCAGTTTTCGACCTGTCCAGGAAAAGAGAGAAAGTTCCAGTGTTTAACAGGGGTGCCAGGCCAGTTTTCAACAGAGCTGCTATTGGTCAACCGCGACCAATCGTAGTTCAAAAACCAAAACCGTTCCATTACGACAATACAAAAGTTGTTCCATGGAAGTACGATGTGACCGTGGTAGACAAAGAAACGAGAAAGGTTGTTCAGACAGATAATCAGAAAGATGTGACCAACATTGCCGGCACTAGCAAGATGACCCGCAGCGGTCGGATCTATCAGCCAAAAGAATCAGTAGCTATTCCAAAAGAAGTTATTCCTGTTGTGATAATCAAAGAAAAAGAAGCCCCGAGTGCAGAAGAAGAAAATGATGAATTTTTGAGAATTATTCGAAGAAGTGATTACAAAGTGATAGATCAGCTTCATCAGACGCCATCAAAAATATCAATCTTGTCATTCTTGATAAATTCTCCAGCTCACAGGGAAGCATTATAGAAAGTATTGAGACAAGCACACGTAACCAAGGATATTTCACTCGGGCAGTTTGATTCAGTAGTGGCTAACATCACGGCGTGCAATACTTTAAGCTTCAGCGATGCTGAGTTACCGAAGGAAAAACATGATCACAATCATGCATTACACATATCCATCAAATGCCAAGAAGATACTTTGGCACGAGTACTGATCGACACAGGATCCTCGTTAAATGTGTTACCCGCAAGGTCACTCGCCAGATTAGCATATGCTGGGGCAGAGATGAAGCCAACCTCATTAATTGTAAAAACTTTTGATGGTTCGAGGAGAACGGTCATCGGAGAAGTAGAATTTCCGATTTTGGTGGGACCCCATGAATTCAACATTGTATTTCAGGTGATGGACATAAATCCAGCTTATAGCTGCCTACTGGGACGTCCCTGGATCCATGAAGCAGGGGCGGTAACTTCTACCCTGCACCAAAGAATGAAGTTTGTGGTAAATGATAAGCTGGTAATTGTTCATGGTGAAGAGGAATTAATGGTCAGTAATCTTTCATCGTTCCGGTACATTGAAGCAGAAGAGGACGCGCTAGAGACATCATTCCAAGCACTAGAAATAGCAAATGCAGTGATAATAGAGGAGACGGTGGCAAAAAGTGGTCCAACTTTCGCATCAGCTCAAAGCGCCAAAGCTACGCTGGAAAAAGGCACTCCCGCGGGATGGGGAGAAGTCATTGAGGTAAAGCCGAAGATGAACCGCCAGGGGTTGGGTTACAAACCAGCTCAAGGTGAAGAACCGATGCATGACAACAGCCGGCCAAAGGCTATTCAAGAAATATTTATCAGTGGCGGTTTTCAAATCAACGCCGTGGAAGGAAATCTTGAAAGTGAAGACATAGGACAACTAGTGTATCATGACAAAGCTACTCTGAACAACTGGGAGGCTATCGAAGTTCCTGTAGTTTTTCCCGAGTTAAAGTAATTTGTTGTTTTCTTTCTTTGTTATTTTAAAATCTCCATAGCCGTGCCCAAGGCTATAGGAATGTTTTGTAAGGGCCCCATGCTTTCAAAGAAATATCAATAATAATGGACTATTTTGTTAAAAATCCTCGTGTTGTTTCTTTACCGTCTTTTTGCTTTTACTCTGAAAGAAAAATGGCAATACAAAAAACCAAAACAAAAACAATTTTCTCTTTCTCTGTATGTGTTGCATTTGTTGATTGTGTGTTTTGATAAAGTAAACCCTTCAAACATGCAGTGATGACCATAACCCCATTGAATCCTGTAACCTCGCATTTCCTCCAGACGTGGGTTCCCCAATATACCAAGCCGAAGACGAGGATGAAGATTTTGAAATCCCTGAGGAACTGGTAAGATGGGCACAGTCTGAGTACACCGAGTTTCAGCCACACAAGGAACATTTGGAGGTCATTAATCTTGGCACAGAAGGAGACAAAAAAGAAGTCAAAATTGGGGCAGCCCTAGGGGCAGAAGTAAAACAGCAGTTAAAGGAACTCTTAAGAGAATATGTAGATGTGTTTGCTTGGTCTTATCAGGATATGCCTGGTTTGGATACAGACACAGTGGTTCACAAGTTACCACTCCGACCTGAATTCCCGCCGGTTAAACAGAAACTCAGAAGAACCAGACCCGACATGGCTCTCAAAATCAGAGATGAGGTAAAAAAGCAGATTGATGCAGGCTTCCTTGCAGTGGCCAAGTATCTAGAATGGGTAGCCAACATTGTTCCTGTACCAAAGAAAGATGGAAAGGTAAGGATTTGTGTGGATTATCGAGATTTAAACAAAGCCAGTCCAAAAGACGACTTCCCTTTACCACATATTGATACTTTGGTAGATAATACAGCTCGGTTTGCAGTGTTTTCCTTTATGGACGGTTTCTCTGGTTACAATCAAATCAAAATGGATCCTGGCGACATGGAAAAAACAACCTTCATCACTCCATGGGGCACATATTGTTATAAGGTTATGCCATTCAGTCTAAAGAATGCAGGCGCAACTTATCAAAGAGCTATGGTGGCTTTGTTCCACGACATGATGCACAAAGAAATAGAAGTATATGTGGATGACATGATTGCCAAGTCTCAAAATGAAGAAGACCATCTAGAACATTTGTTGAAGTTATTCAAAAGACTCCGGAAATATCAGTTGAGATTGAATCCCGCAAAGTGCACTTTCGGAGTCAGATCAGGAAAATTACTCGGTTTTATTGTCAGCCACAAGGGGATTGAAGTGGATCCAGACAAAGTCCGTGCTATCCAAGACATGCCAGCTCCGCAGACCGAAAATCAGGTCAGAAGTTTTCTTGGAAGGTTAAATTACATATCCAGGTTCATTTCCAATATGACCCCTACCTGTGAACCAATCTTCAAGTTGTTACGAAAGGATCAAACAGTTGTATGGAATCCTGATTGTCAAACAGCGTTCGATAAAATCAAAGGTTATCTCCAAGAACCTCCAATTTTGATACCACCTGTTCTGGGAAAGCCTCTCTTTATGTATTTGACAGTACTTGAAAATTCAATGGGTTGCGTTCTGGGCCAGCAAGACGAATCCGGACGGAAGGAGCATGCCATTTATTA
Organism: Lathyrus sativus; assembly: GCA_963859935.3. Lineage (NCBI taxonomy): Eukaryota > Viridiplantae > Streptophyta > Magnoliopsida > Fabales > Fabaceae > Lathyrus > Lathyrus sativus. The sequence goes on from OZ012739.1 coordinate 637,913,826, forward strand.
TCTGAGCAAGAAATTTACTGATTGTGAAAGCAGATACTCACTCCTAGAAAAGACTTGTTGTGCTTTAGCATGGGCCGCTAAGCGTTTGAGGCAGTATATGATTTGTCACACCACTTTGTTGATCTCAAAAATGGATCCAATAAAGTACATCTTTGAGAAACCTGCACAAACCGGAAGACTCGCCCGGTGGCATATGCTACTATCAGAATATGATATTCAATATGTGGCTCAGAAATCTATCAAGGGCAGTGTGTTATCAGAATATCTCGCAGATCAACCTGTCGAAGATTATGAACCTCTGAAGTTTGATTTTCCGGATGAAGATATCATGTTAGTAAAAGATTGTGAAGAAACAAGTTCTGACGAAGGTCAACAGACAGATATTTGGTGGAAGATGATGTTCGACGGTTCCTCCAATTATAGCGGACATGGTGTAGGTGCAGTCTTAATGAATCCTGAAGGTGGTACACTCCATTTACAGCCAGGCTAGACTTTGATTATACAAACAACATTTCTGAATACGAAGCATGTATCCTTGGTCTCGAAGCAGCCATTGATCTCCAAATCAAAAATCTCGAAGTCAGTGGAGACTCAGCTTTGGTTATCTACCAAGTCACAGGTGAATGGGAGACAATACATGAAAACCTAATCCCTTACAGAGCTTATATCGTTGAAACAATCAAGTATTTTGATGAAATCACCTTTAAACATGTTCCAAGAGCAGAGAATCACATCGCTGACGCCTTAGCCATGCTGGCCTCGATGTGGAAAACTAGAGATGTCAGTGATGGCACACTTATCAAAATTGAATGCAAGACAGAGCCTGTTTACTATCAAATGATCGAAGAAGAAACCGATGGCAAACCCTGGTATCATGATATAAAGAATTATCTGTTGAAACAAGAATATCCCACAGATGCTACAGCACTTGACAAGAAAACACTGAGACGATTAACATCCAAATTCTTCCTCAGCAATGGTGTACTTTACAAAAGAAATCATGATATGGTCTTACTCAGATGTGTTGACAAAAGAAAAGCGGACTTGTTAATGAAAGATGTTCATGAAGGAATGTTTGGTACTCACGCCAACGGATACGCCATGTCCAAAAAGATCTTGAGAGCTGGTTATTATTGGTTAACTTTAGAAACCGACTGCATTTAGTACGCCAGAAAATGTCACAAATGTCAGATCTACGCGGACAAAATGCATGTGCCTCCAACACTGTTGAATGTACTGTCGTCACCATGGCCTTTCTCTATGTGGGGGATTGACATGATTGGGGCAATTGAGCCAAAAGCTTCAAATGGACACCGTTTCATTCTGGTTGCCATCGACTATTTCACAAAATGGGTTGAAGCTGCATCCTACACCAATGTTACACATCAAGTGGTGGCTCGTTTCATTAAAAAGGAGATCATCTGTCGTTACGGGATCCCAAGCAGAATTATAACAGACAACGGCACCAATCTGAACAACAAGGTTATGAAAGAATTATGTGATGACTTCAAAATCGAACACCACAACTCTTCCCCTTACCATCCAAAGATGAATGGAGCTGTGGAAGCTGCAAAGAAAAACATCAAGAAGATCTTGCAGAAAATGGTTAAAACCTACAAAGATTGGCATGAAATGCTGCCGTTTGCCCTGCACGGATACGGAACCTCCGTCCGCACTTCCACAGGGGCAACTCCCTTTTCTCTGGTATATGGAATGGACGCAGTTCTTCCCATCGAGGTCGAGATACCATCCCTCAGAGTCATTATGGAAACCAAGTTAGAAGAGGCAGAATGGATTAAAGAAAGATTTGATCAGCTGAATCTCATCGATGAAAAGCGCATGGCTGCGATGTGTCACGGCCAGTTGTATCAAAAAAGAATCAAGAGAGCGTTCGATAAAAAGGTCTGTATCAGAGAGTTCCGCGAAGGAGAACTTGTGCTCAAGAAGATCTTACTAGTTCACAAAGACGCAAGAGAGAAGTGGATGCCTAATTATGATGGCCCCTTTATTGTGAAGACAGTATTCTCCGGAGGATCACTGATCCTTACTACCATGGACGGAGAACAACTCACACACCCGATAAACTCTGACGCAGTTCGGAAATATTACGCCTAAAAAGTACCCGATAAAACAGAAAATCCAAAAGAACGGTTTATGCAAAAGTTAGGGTAAAAAAAAGAAAAAAGTGAAGAAAAGAGAAAAAAGAGAAAAGAAATAAAAAAGCTCGCTAAGTTGAAAACCCGAAAGGGCGGCTTAGGCAAAAATGAGCGTCCCGGTGGATTGAAAACCCGAAAGGGCGATCCAGACAAAAATTAGGGACAAAGGCATTTCGCTGCATCAGACGAAGTCATCAACACTGCAAACTCAACAAAGATTCATCTCAGCAGCTCTCGTCAGAAGCAAGGATCTTGGAGAATTCTAGTCTTTAGGGATAGTTAGGTCACAGGATTCAATGTAACCTTATCCACTTTTGCCATTTTACTTGTAAAAATTTCCATGGAATATTGTCATTGGCAAGATTTCATCCTTTAAATAAAATCAACCTTTTGAGCCTTTCTTTCTTGTGCAAATTATCAATTCCTTATTTTCTTTGTTATGCAAAATACCGTTCGTTAGTCAACGATTGTTTTTGAAAGCATTAAAAGTCCAAATTTTTGAAAAAATAACTTGGAAAGATTTTACAAAATGTTTTAACTTGTGGAAAGACTCGAGGAAAATCATACTTCCCCAAAACTTCAGGGTAGTAGGAGTCTTGATGCACAGTCAGAATTTACATTCCCCAATGAAATGCTAGCAAGTTGAACGACGAAGAGTCCTTTGGCCATGTATGGTTGTCAAGATTGAAGATTACCCCTCAGGAGTTCTTATGATGATGTGAAGGTTCTTTCCCCAGCGAAGTATTTCTGGACATCTGTTTGAATTCACCTCAGCACAATCTACCTACAGGCTCTATTCCCCAGTAGGTCTTCGGGTTTATTTCCCAAGTCTACGTACACCCCTCATCATGGGATCAGTGTGATTCGTTGGTTCCCCGAGTCGGTGACATCTATCAATCCCCGCGAAGTCTAAGTTATTACTCACTTCATTTCCAAGTATAAGCCCAATCGTAACTGGCATTTTGTTCAAACCAATTGTTGTGGGTATTCTTTTGGTCGTCACCATCTATTTCCTTTTAAGCCCGGTCGTCACTGGCATTGTCTAAATCCAATCGTCATTGGTATCTCGTTAGTCATCACTAACAAATCCACGTATAAGTCCAGTCGTCACTGGCACTAAATAAAAGTCCAATTGTCATTGGCGCCTCTTGGTTTGGTTGTTACCAACCTTTCCCCGGGGAATCCAGTCGTCACTGGTATTGTTCCAATTGTTATTGGTATCTTGTTAGTTGTTACTAACTCTCCCCATGAAGTCCAGTCGTCACCGGCACTGCCTAAATCCAATCGTCGTTGGTATCTTGAGGTTTTAACCAATTTTTCCCCGGGAAATCTAGTCGTCACTGGTGTTGTTCCAATTGTTATTGGTATCTTGTTAGTTGTTACTAACTCTCCCCATGAAGTCCAGTCGTCACTGGCACTACCTAAATCTAATCGTCATTGGTATCTTGAGGTTTTAACCAATTTTTCCCTTTGAAACCCAGTCGTAACTGGTATCATCATCTAGAGTCCAATCGTTATTGGAATCTGTTTCGTTTGGTCGTTACCAACACCCTAGCTAAGATCTAGTAATCACTAGCATCCTCGTAACCAATTGTCATTGGTATTCCCCAGCATGGTCGTCACCAATCACCATTAAAAGACCAGTCGTCACTGGCATTACTTAGAATTCTGGTCGTTACCAATTTCCCCAAGACGTTTCTTGATTACCAGCACTGTGTGAACTGGTTGCAGAAGCTGAGGATATATCCCCAGTGATCCATGTTCCCAGTCAAGTCCCGGAGATCTGGTCGTCATTAGTGTCCTCCGTGTGTGATTAGTCTTGTTTCTAGTCCATTCCTGAAGATCCCGTTTGAACTCTTCGCTATACGAAGTTCCTCATCTGATCATCCCCAGTGAGGTTGTATCCAGTCTTTCGCTTCCCCGGTGAATCCTGATTCTCTTTTCCCGATGGAATTAATTTTCCATTTCCCCAGTAAAAGTATATCCTTTCCCCCAGTGGAAGTCAATTCTTCTCCCCGGTGGAGTACCTCCGTTCCAATAAGATTGTCATCTTTATTGGATTTGTCGCTTCCCCATGTGAAGTTTCCCTGCTTACGCTATCAGTCATGTCTGAACTGTTAATTCAGTTTTTCAGTACGAGTCCCCAGTGTCGAGTCCTTGTATTTGTCATTGTTTGTTTTACTGTTTCTTCTATTATTATTGTTGTGTCTATGTTGTTTGCATTCAAGCATCATAAAGCATCATTTAGAGTGCATGGCATATCATAACTTGTCCTTTAGCATGGCATCGGATCTAAGGGACAAAATTTTCGGTTGTCTATATTTAAATACCTTTCACTGCGATTTAATGAAGATTATCATCTCCCGTTCCCCATCTAGTGAAGATATTTAAATAGGGGCAACTGTTGTACCCCAAATTTTGACCCCTTAGATTCTCATTATCATTTTAGAAGCATGATCATGAATTATCTAACCCTAAATCAGTGCAAGTTCATTATTGTCAAGTTACAGAGGAATCAGGGTTTTCGCACCGACAAATTCAAAACAACCAAGGAATGATCAACCAATGATTTGGGACAATTCAATCATAGGATGAAATCAAAGATAATATCAAAGTCAAATGAGAAGTCAATTTGAAGAAATCATTTCAGAATCAAGAACAGTGCAGCCAGGAGGCCCCGATTAGGGTTTTTAACTAATGAAAAGTAAACTATGGTTTGACTTTGATGTTGGAAGATGTTTTAATGGTGGGATTGAGGTCCATGAAGTTCATATAGCTTATTAAAGACCATTCAAGAAGTATCAAAGTCTCAGGATATCCAGAATGTCAACAGGCGACTCAATCGGCACCGATCGATCGTACGGTTGACCGAAAAGTCAACTCCTCAAATTTTGAGAATTGGAATCCAAGTTGTGAATGAAAGTTGTTCCTTATGTCATAATGGACTTGCATATCAATTTTCATGATCATTGGATCAAGGATGAGAGAGTAATCGAGAAATCGGGAAATTAGGGTTTTGAAAAGGGCTAAACCATAACTCCTTAACCACACATCCAATTGAGTTGGTTAAAATCTCATTTGGAAGCTCTTGACAAGTCCTACAAAAGTCCCATACTAGTCCACAGCCAGAAAATGCATACTTTTTGAGATAGGAGCAAAAACATTCCTAGAAGGGAAAATAACTTAGAAAATTTCTAAGTTATTTTCACTTTAAAAGCTTGTGTGCAGCCAACTTTGAGAGGATGTTTCACCTAGTTCCAATTGGAGTTTGATTTCTTGGCAAACATGAATGTTTTAGAGCTATGTGAGGGCTTTCTAAATTGTACTAGAACATCTCAAGAGGAGTTATGAGCAAAAAGTTACATGTATTCAAAATTAAGGGTTTCACATGTTAAGTCCCACATTGGCTGAATTTTCAAAGAGACCTACCTCACTAAATTTGCCATTTTTTTCTTGATCTAACTTGTTGTATGTGACATATAAGATGTGTGTAGCATGATAGAATAGAGAATTATGCAGAATACCACAAAATCAAAGCTTGAAGTTCATTGCCTTGCAAGTGGAGCAAGTTGGCAAGTTGAACTTTCCAAGCATGAGGTGGAAAGTAAAAGGCTGTACCAGCCCCTTCCTGTCGCGGTGAAATTCGGATACCAAACTATTGGTTAGTTTGAATCTTATTCATTTGCAACCGAACTTTGATTTGTCCAAAGGAAGGGATAAAGATCGAAATTCCCACAATGCAATGCAAATGCAAACTAGATTGTTTAGGTTCGGGGGTTGGTTAAACTTAGGGAAGGTACTAGCATCCTAAGTTTCTGTAGTACTCTACAGGAACCTCTTATTTTATGTTTGTTTACTGCTAAGTGTTTATCTGCTTAATGGTTGAAAGACCCTAGGGGTTTATTTCTAAGTATACTCGATAAGGTATCGCACCTTGTGCCTACATATCCTTACGGGAATGGAATCAGAGTATGTTGTAGTTCACCCTAAGGGGTTAGAGGAGTTCTTTGACTGTGGTCAAAGTTCCTACGGGTTTAGGGTAGTTGTTTGATTGGGTCTAGGAGAAGAGATGAGTCTTCATTTTAAGGGAGAGATAACCGCCACAAATGTAAAAAGGGGGTCGTAGGAAATGGTCTTTGCATCATCTTAAGAAAAGGTCTTACATACTCGGATGGTCGCCAAGTATGCCTTTGTCGTTCTTAAGGCAAAGTCCCTACATGTTTGATTGTATTGTTGTGGGGTGGAGATTATATCTCACCTAAGATGATTAACATCTATTCTCTGTTCGTGTTTGAAAAGTTGTATTGTTTATTGTTTTGTGTTTGTCTAAGTTGTAAAGAGTAAAGACAAGGTCCTTCCTATGGGGTAGGTCCTAAACTTAAACGATCAACTTGAAGAATCAAGGATCGAGGGGAATATGATGCTTATGATGTGCAACTACACACAACGTTGGATTATGTGTAGGTTTTTCCTTTGGACGGAATGCGATGCGATAAGAGTAAATATGATAATGTAAATGAATTGCGATAATGTAAATTGCAGAAAGAGTAGATCATACAAGCACGCATGAAAGCGCTGATGTGTAGGTGCCAGTGTCGTGAAGTGCTCGAGTTTTACGATATTAATTGATTTTAAACGATTGATTTGTTTTTAGTGAAAAGGTTGGATTGATTATATTTTATTATCTGAAAGAATAATTTACTTATTATTAAAATATGTTGATTATAGGATAAAAGAGTTTTTATTATTTATTTTAAAAGTCGATTAAATACTCATAATTTATTCAAATAAATAAATTGGCATGTATGTGGTTTATTTATAAAAGATTTTTTTATTTTATTATAGTGAATAAATATTTAACTAAAGGGTTATTAAATTGATGAAAATAAATTTTAAAAAAATAAAAGTTAGCTAATTAAATAGTAAGGCATAACTTTGTGTGACGATTTATGTGAAAAGTTCTCCTATTAAAAAAGTTTTGGTTATTATAAATAGATAGAAGTTATTTAAATTATAAAGAAAAATTCGTTATTAACATTTATTTTAAAAATCACCTTTTTCTTTAGCATAAAAGAGATATATAATTTATTTATTCAAAAACAGGTTTACTAAATTATTTTTAAAAGGGGGATTAGTTAATTAGTTAACGATAAAAAAATGATTAGGATGGTTAATGATTTGTGTGTGTGAGTGGTGTAAGTGATGTAGTGTGCAGGTGATTACGTTACATGATAATACAACAAAATCAAATAAAAAAAAGGAAGAGAAACCCTAAATCCCAAACCCAATCCCTTTTCGCCGCTACCGTCCCCGGTCTCGTTCTCTCATCTCTCTTACGATCTTCGTCCTGCGTCAACTTCTCTCTCGATTTCGTTCATACTTGTACCTGAAACAAAACTCAGAGCATCAAATCATTCAATAATCACGACATGTATGAGGGATTTTACCGAAGGTGGGGAGGCGGCGTTCGAGACGGCGGAGCGGGCTTGCGGCGGTTTGCGGTGGGCAACGCGAATAGGACTTTGCAGATAAGTCTTTCTTCTTGACTTAGGTTTTTGATTTTGGGGATTTTTGAGAATTGATGTGCGTTGGGGTTTCTTGATTGGGATTTTTGCGTGTATGAGCTTTTTTGTATCGATTCCCCTTTCTGAGTTTTCGTCCCTCTTTTTATAGGTGGTTTGAGAGTTAAAGCATGATTAAAACGGTCTTGAATGCTAATTGGATTTTCTGTTTTGGGTTGAGCCAAATTGAAAATTTCCCTTTTCGGTGGTTGTAGTAATGATATGGTGTTAATGCGTATCAATTGTTTGTTAACATCCAAGCTCAAAGTTTCCCCTTTTTTGAGATTTGGAATAGGATCTTTTTGAATCTTCTTCTAATCAGCATATTCTCCAATGGATTGGCAGGTGTGGATAGCTACGTTTTCGGGCCAACGGAGGATTAGGAGCCCCAATACTTTTCCAGCCCAACTTGAGCATTTGACCCACCGCTTTCAAATATCTTGTCCGGTTATGCCTTTACGGGATTTGCAGGTGTTGTACTTTTGTGAAACTTGTTTTATCTTGCGCCTATAAGTTGTTTCTCAGCAATCTTCATGTGTCCATTATCTGTTTGTTGTAGGGTTCGTTAGCAGTGAGGCTAAACTCAATGGTGCGTAAGATCGTCACTTTGTTGAAGAAAATGCTGGTTAGTTATCGTTCTCATGTTGTTTGTACTTCTTGCGTGGGTTTCTGAGAAAATGCAGTGCTCTTGACGACTTCACAAGACTGTACTCTCCAAGTTGCACTTGAACATTGAGGATTTGGCTAACAAGAACTTTGGCGTGTTCAGGGCGAGAAATATCCAATCGAGCAAAGAATTCATTTGGTTCACAATCCGCTACAAGCATATGGTATGTCGTATCCCTTTTATGATTGTCGACGCTCAATATGTTTATGAAACTAGGTACTCGTAGTCACAATTTTGACATACTCCTGAACTTTGCTAATAGTTTCAATTATTGCCTGCAGTGCATCAGATGTAAAGCGGTTTGGCGGTCTCACCTTAAAACTTATCGACTGCCAATCAGGTAAATAGGTCGTTATGGATTTGTTTAATGAGTTCATCAAAACCAAGAAACGGCGCCGTAACGATATACTGATGTGATGTGCGGGTTTGGTTTGCAGGAATCCATTGTGAACACGACACAGCTCCTATGGATGTGAGAAAGAAACAGTATGGAAGGTAAGGGTTATATCAGTGCTCTTTGAACTATTTCGCTCTGTTTTCAAGGGTTGATGGGCTGCTTCAATTTGTATTGATGGCAGTAGCGACAGTGCTGGCTGGTAATTTGCGGCAGCTTACGGTGAAAACAATTTGTTGCTTTGAGAATTAATGACGAAAGTCTGGTTGTGAAATAATGCAGGTTGTTACTAGCAGCTGTTCTGATAAATTCATGGTGGGTTCATGGTGTATTCACTTGGAATTGGCTACTAGTAGTAACTTTTTGACTAATCTGCTTCCGTTCAAACATGTTTTAACGTTGATTCATAGGACGCACCACGAAGTCTTGGGGACAGGAGTTACCGAATGAAGACGAGGCTTGAGTTTTAACATGTCCTGCTGGTGAGACCTTGTGGATTATGGAACAGCGGAGCAGCGTAGACAAGTCCAAACCAATATGAGAAGGTAAATCACTTGGCCTGATCTCAGTGTCTGATATCGAAATTCCTGATAAACTGTAACCCTCTAAAGACAAATTTACAACATTTCAGAAGTGCTCGGTTGATCTTGCGGAGGCAAACAATGTGATAGGCTGAATCCTCCTTATTGAGATATACCTGCACAAGATGGTCTCCACCCGGTAAACTATCGCTGGTTCCGATAAGGTTTAACATAGCGTTGTTATTGAGTTATAGAAAATACTAACTTAGCTTTTACTTTTCTCATGTTTATTGTCATGCAGGTCAGCATTTACGATGTTTTGTGGTACTCGTACTTAGTGTTACAAAGTTGGCGTGATGTCCAAAAAATGTCTCCTTATGGTTCGAGTTCGAACTTTGAGTACGGAATTATGGATGAAAATTATTATGGTGACGGGATGAAGCCTGAGGTGCTTAAATTCCAGCAATGGCGACTAACCTTCATGTTATACAAAGACACTTTGCTGGGTCACTCACTACTCTGTTAGCTTCCACAATTGGCTTGAAAGCAGCCTTTGCCCCAGCAGATTTGTTTATCAGGATGAAGTAGCAGCGCGAGCTCTCTATACTGTTTCTTTATCATAGCTTCTTTTAGCAAATTCGGTTAGAAGAATTCCATACCAGTCCATGTCAGGCGCAAAGAGTTTGTTCTGTGCGGCTTAATGACGTCAGCGGTGGTGTCGTAGGACACATGAGATAGCACTGGAGCAGAGCACTCCGTTACTTTGGCATCTTATGAATCTTAGGCCCTTTATTTGAACTTGATAGATGTATGGAAAATTATCCTTTTGTAGGAAACTAATGAACGATGATGTATTGTATTTTGAAATTAGCTCATTCCAAATAATTTTCTTATTGTGAATTTAAAGTTCACGACCTTGGGATCTCTTGAGTTTGGATCTTGATTCGAAATATATGTAAGTCCTCTTAATTCCATAACTTGAGTACACCGTGTTTCATGCCTTGAATCTTGAAATTCCATGCTTGATCCTTTAAATTTGAGCTTTTAACAACCTTCTGCATTACTCTTGAGTCTTGTAAGGCAACTAGACCTTATATCCATATATGCAAAGTTTGGCGCTTGTCATGAACTTTTGAAAAGAACATGGATCTTAAATATCTAACTTGGTAAATTTCAAAGATGAAACTCTTGTCATGAATTTTGTGGATATTTCAAATTGAATCATGACTTGATTTTGAATTTCCCCCTTTTTTGCACTTCATGAGCATAATGGATCAATCTTGAATTTTAGCCTCATAAATCCCTGGTATGGAGCTTATTGGTTGTATTTTGAACAATGGTAGACAACCCTCGACAACAAGATGGCATAAACCCCAATCCTTGAATAATAGGCCTTTATAGGTATTGCTTCGTGATCCCCTGAATTGCCAGTAGTAACCTATCTTTCACACGATAACCAAACAAGTTGGTTAAAACGGTTAGCTATGCATAATGATTGACTGAGAATGAATGTTATCTCCACTCGATATTACTGCGTCTGCACGAATTGGTTAGTCACATAGAAATATTTTAAAATAAAGTCAAATAATAATATAAAAAGCGCAAAAAGAGGTGGCATCTTACGGTCAAAAATTAGGGTGCGACAGATGCCCCTATTTAAGTTACTCCTATTCGGAGATACGGAGACTGAAATCTCTGTCTCGACGAGATAGGAGGGACTTAAATACAAACATTTGCGCAAATTTTTGGCCATAAGAAGCCACCGAATGCAAATGATATGCAATGATATGAAAATGCAAGGCGGACAAAATCTGTGAGAAAGAGGTCATGAACTGGACGCGACATGCTAGACAGAAAAGCAACAGATCCAACAAGGCGGGACCCTACGAGGACATGGACAATCACTCATGGGAAATCTCCAAACGTGTAATGGTAACTCATGCATCAGTGATGCAGTGATTTTGACGATTTGTGATCGAAAGATACTTTTGCTACCGAGGTGGTGGTCAATAGTAACTCAAAATGGATCTCCCTTTTTTTTTATTATTATATTTTTTTTATACTTTGTAACTCAGCTGAAATGGTAAAATGTATAACCTCTCCTGGCATCATGGTACGGGGACCATGAGCTAGTCTCGGTCTTTGATGTCATTGTAGTTGTAGATGTTGTTGTAGTAGAGCTTCCCCGAGCATCATGATATGGGAGTCATGCGCCGGTCTCAGTCTCTGATGTCAAACTTCCCCTTGCTCCATGGTATGGGAACCATGAGCTGGTCTCGGTTTCTGATGTCAAACTTCCCCTTGCTCCATGGTATGGGAACCATGAGCTGGTCTCGGTTTCTGATGTCAAACTTCCCCTTGCTCCATGGTGTGGGAACCATGAGCTGGTCTCGGTTTCCGATGTCAAACTTCCCCTTGCTCCATGGTATGGGAACCATGAGCTGGTCTCGGTTCCTACCCAAAATGATGGAAACTCGCGAGAGCATCTTCATAGAGGGGTTGTAAATTTGTAGATTGTAGATTGCGTGTTGTAAATTGTAATGTTGATGTAGAGTGTATGTTGTGAATTGCAACACTGTAGAATTGTGGATGTAAATGTTGTAGATGTAATCTGTAATTGTAGAATTTTGTAGACATGATCTTGTATTTGTAATTGTAGATGCAATTTGTATTGTATTGGCAATTTGTAGAATGTGCACCGGGGATCTTCGAAAGAGTTGTGAACCGGTTGATACGTGGAGTGTCCTCTTGTGAGGAGATATGTCATTGATTGTACTCATAATGAACTCTCTGGGGAAAATCATTTTTGAGGAGTATCTTTGTTGTAATTGTAAGATATGTAAGATTGTTGTAGCAGAAGTCCTCAAATGGGGAAGTATCTGTAATGTCCTCTGTTTTGTCTTGATAATCTTGAAATAACCCACTGGGGAAGGACAGATTGTCTTGATGAAATTGTTGTTTGTCGTTTTGAAAATAAATCTGCCCAAAACGGGTTGCTCAAATAAAGAGGTCTTCTGTCATTTAGCTGTAAGATGTCGAGTGGATCTTGTAATGTTGTTGAAGAAATGGTGTGTCTTCAAATGGTGATCCTCATAATGTCAAAGTGCAAAATAAATGCACTCTTGATCCATGCTCAAAGCTGGAGATATTCATAGCGTGATTGCCAAAGACCGGAGTTCAATTCGGGAAATAACCGAAGAGAAACTGTCAAGTAAGACTCAACCATAGAGGCATAAACTCCAATGGGAATGTACTGAAATAACTGTCTTCCACGAGGATCGAACTTCGTGGGGAAATAGAAATATTGAGTTTTTTTTCTGCTTAGGGCTGACGAATCTATTTGGAAGGAGTAAGACACGCTCGAATACCCAAGGGTAAACACAATCGAAGAGATAGAGTAAAGCAAACAAAAGATGCACAAAATGCAAATGTTATGCTATCTACTTATATGATATGTGTATGCTTATGCTGACGAGACAGACGAAAGCAAAGACTGAATACGGGATAAATGTCCCGGAACAAACATCCGACCAATCTTCAAAGATAGAAGTATCACTGAGGATAAATGAAGAACTCAATGTAGGATCCCAATCCTGCTTCAAAACTTCATGATTTCCCTTGAAAAAGTGATCAATCCATTTGGGGATGTATCATCTTGATAAGTTTGACGTGTAGTATGAAATTGTAGATGGAGGTACCCAAACCGAAGTTTCATAGGGAATGAAATATCCTGGGTGTTCGTAGTTGCTGAATATGTTGGGGTTGAGCTTCCTGAGGATGAAGTATTCACCTTTTGCTCCAATCTTCAAATGCCACAGGTCACGTAGTTTAAAAGCAACATCTAGAGAGGATTTTACAGAAAACATGATGTCTAAATGCCCCACTGTTTTCAAACTCTCTAGAGATTCGCCGAATCTCGACGTAACTGCCCCTGATTGGCGATATACTTGAGTCCTTGAATTTCTTCTAGTTGAACCCAAGACTTGCGCGGATGAAATTTTCTTAGGAAGAACGACTTGCCCCAAGTCAGCAAAGTCTTCAGATATCATCATCAATGTCTGTATGTCGTCTTTATAAGATGTCAAGCATATTTGGCACATTTGAAATATCCATTTTGAAATGGTTAATGCAACACGCATTTGTCTTGAAGTTTTGAAAAGGGGTATCGCAATAACTTGTGATCGAAACCACTAGTTAGGATACAAATTGAATCGTTATTTATAAAGCCGATTTAAATTTGAGCATAGCTCAAGGAGTCAGGAAACAATATCTCATCGAGTATGCTTTCGAATTAAACCTTACCTCAATTAGGACTTTGAGGGTTGTGTATTAATTTATGACTGATAAAATGGTTTGTAGAATGGGGGTAGAAAGGGTTAGTATATTTGTTCCCACCCAATTTTTTTGAAAGATGTTCATCATTTTTGATATTACCCTGCCCCAGGTTAAGAAAATGATGTTTCGGTCTGGGAGAAAGAGAATGGATCCTCAATCAAGGTTTAAAAGAAAGGATTGACTATGTTGGCGTTCAGGAGGTTTAAAAAAAAATGCCTTACATCATCAGTAGGGTTTTTATTCGAAGCATACAACAAGAGGTCATGTGTTTTACTTCATCATCCTCCTTCCAATTCTCTGTCAAAGCGAGAGATCGGGTAAAAGTCGGCATTATAAATAATTTTGAAAAACTATTTGAGTGAAAACGAATGGATTTCTTCAAGACAAACAGTTATTGCATTACTTATTCAAAACAGAAAGTTCTTACATGCAAAATATGCTTTTAATCAAAGAAATAAACACACAAAGAAATATAAAGTTCTTCTGGAGAGTCCTTTCCATGATCTTTATTGTGCTTTTATGTAGACGGGAAAGACATGCAGAAATGTCTGGTGCGCAGCTTTCAGTCACGGCGTTGACGACCTTGAATCATGCCTGGGGAGGATGAACCTTGTCGAGACATGGGGCTATCTCGTACGTAAGGGACGGAACCCTCAAAGAACAAGACTCTATCTTTGACCAAATTTTGGACGTCTGCTTTCATGCCGTAACAACTCTCAATGTCGTGCCCCAGAGCACCTTGATGATACAGGCAAAATTTGTTGGCATTGTACCAGTTTGGAAACCTCTTAGGTACCTTGGGTGGGGCTTTAGTCTGGATATGCCCTCTTTGAATTAGAGCTGGAAACAAATCAGCGTACTTCACCGGGATGGGATCAAACTGGTGAATTGCTTCCCTTGGTGCATCTGGAGTCATCCTTTGATACCTTTTCCGAAATTGTCGGTGCTGTGGTTGATCTGGAGAGGCCAACCTCTGCCTAGGATGTGGTTGTTGTTCACGCTGAGCGGGCATCGCATACTGGTGCTGAGGATGGGGTACCGGAGCTATGAATTCTCTGGAAGGTCCACAGTCATCTCTATTGTTTGGGGCTATACCCAAGTTATGATGGTATTGCCTCACAAAAGCAAAAGTTAAGTCTTCCCAAGACTGAATGTGATTCACTTGTAGCTTCATATACCATGTTAACGGTGCTCTACCCAAACTTTCTTGGAAGCAGTGAATCAATAGTTGGTCGTTCCCAAGATAGGCGGTCATCTTCTGACAGAACATCATCAAATGATGCCTTGGACAAATCGTACCTTTGTACACTTCAAAAGCGGGCATTTGGAATCCTGGGGGGATAACCGAGTTTGGAACTAGGTGCGGGTCATGAGCATGAAAATCAGGCGCACGGTTCCTCTTCATTATTTTCCATCGTTCCTCGAAGTCACGAAATTCATTCTTGAATGCTGTAAACTCTAGATCGTCCATTTCCTTTTCTTGCACAGGCTGAAGTTGCATAGGAACAAAGTTGTCGGAGGGACGGCGAAGCGTCGGGTTAGACCTTACTCTGAAGCTAGTCATGCGATCCATGTCTTTGTTTTCCTCACTATCCTTTAATGATACTTCCGGCTTGGTCAGATGGTAGAGACGACGACTGACAGCAAAGAATGGAAAGCCAAAATGAGCCACAACAAAGGAAAGACACGTGCAGAAAATGTAAAATGCCATGCTAAATGCAGAATGCTAATGCGGAAATGCAGATGCAGGAGGATACTTCAAGAAACTCAAAGTGTTTTTCAGTGTTATAATGTAGGATAATTGAAATTTTTTTTATTTTGAGAAACAATGAAAACAAAGTACTCTTTCAAGAGTTTATTACAACGAAAGCAAAAGAAAACTTAGAACTCTATCCCACAGTCTTCTCTTTTGTACGGAGCTCCTCGGTTAGCTGATCAATACGCTCCTGTAGCGCCGCTTTCTCGATGATGAGTCGTTCCACACACTCCTTCCAAGCCATGGTAGTTGAGGGGAGATCATCACTGGTAACAGCACTTGAAGAGGCATGAGGAGAAAATAAATCTCCTTGCGCCTTTCTCTTTCTGGCAACTTCTAATTTTGGTGTCTTCTGAAGCCTTTCCTTCTCTACTTTGAGGGTGAAGAACTTATTCTTCCAGGCAGTCCTCAACTTCCGGGCTTCATCCAAAGCAATCCTTACTTGTTCAATTTCCTCCTCTTCGAACCAGTCGGGGTCATGAGGAGACAATACCATAGGTTCGTGAAAAGGAAAAGGCATCTTGAGATCGAGGGCCCTTTCTCGCACCCAATGTAGATATTCTTCAGAGACAGTACAATCGGGGTATCCTGAAGCAGCTGTTCCTTCCCGGTCAATGTATTTCCATGTATAAATGATGACAGTCTTTAGATCTAGATCCTCTTCTCCTTTGAAATAGATCTCTTCCAATGAAACTGGGTCAGGCACTTGGGTCATAGGGTGTCCAAACTGTCTACGGGCTAAGGCGGGATTATAGCTTATACATCCCTCTCTTCCAATAAGCGGTACGTTAGGGAATCCTCCGATGCTAGGAATCATAGGCACGCCTCCATAGGCGGGATCATACCAAACAATGTCCGAATGGGTAAGGGCCATAAGTATCTCGGACCATCGAGGTGTTGCTACTTTGTCCCAAAGGGACGGATACCAAGTCAGACGAGCGATGAACCATGAGTACAGCAAAGCGGTACAACATACGAGGTGTCCTCCTCCTTCGGCATTCTTCGAGTGGATTGAAAAGTACGTATCAGCGAGCAAAGTGGGTACTGGATTCTTGAGTATGAACAACTTGATTGCATCCATATCAACAAAATTGTCAATTTTAAGGAACCAGAAAGTCCCATAGACCAACAAAGCAAAATGGGCTTCCAAGATGAGAGCCTCCTTTCTTTCAGCATGGTAACGGATTTTTTCGATCAAAAAGTCGGCGGGGAACCCAAGGACTCCTTCCTTGGTGGTTAAGTGTGCCTGAACATCTTCAAGGTTAAGATGAATGACATTTGCAATTTCTTGGTGACTAGGCGTGTCTTCCCTTCCGGTGAACAAGGGTCGAACAGTCACAGGCATTCTCAAGAGTTCTGAGTACTCTTCTAAGGTCGGCATCAACTGGTAGTCCGGAAAAGTGAAGCAGTGATACATCGGGTCGTAAAATTGAACCAATGTTTCCAACAATCCTTCTTTCATCCTTAGCTCGAGGAAACGAAAGACTCCTCCATATTCTGCTGCGAAGGCAAAGCGATCCTCGACGAGTTCGGCTAGTTCTCTCAAGCTTTCGAGGTTGGGACTCTGAAAAGTGTACTTCAGGGTTTCTCTTCTGAAATCCATGATTACAACACCTACAGAACAAATTTGAGTTTCTTGAAGTGAACAATGGAAAAAGAATGCAATGCAAGATGATTAGGACTTCATGGGATTCCTCTATTTATGGGCATTGCGGTAAAAAACGTTTTATTAAATTTGAAACGGACTACATAAATATTCTTTTAAAGAGTCCCAAATAAAAGCTAAATAAAAGCTAGTAAAGACACTAAAGAAGCTTTGAATGCTGCTGCTTGAGCTGCTC
The DNA here is from genome assembly GCA_963859935.3 of Lathyrus sativus. Classification (NCBI taxonomy): domain Eukaryota; kingdom Viridiplantae; phylum Streptophyta; class Magnoliopsida; order Fabales; family Fabaceae; genus Lathyrus; species Lathyrus sativus. The sequence goes on from OZ012739.1 coordinate 637,931,057, forward strand.
CTCGAGTTGCGCCTTCTCACGGATGAGGTTGTCCACAATTATTTTCCAAATAGTGCATTGTGGGTCGGAGAAAAATAAATCCTCCATGACTTTCCTCTTCTTGCAAGGGAGTAGCTCTTCATCCTTCAATTGTAGCTGTTTCTGAAGTTCATCCTTCTCCTTCTGAAGTTCATCCTTCTGCTCTTGAAGTTCAGCCTTCTGCTCTTGAAGTTCAGCCTTCTCCTTCTGACACTCATCATTTTCTGCCACTGCTACCTGGTACTTGTTCTTCCAAGATTCCAGCTCATGTTGAGACTTCCTTAAGGACACTTCTAACTCCTCGGCTTTAGACATAAAGACATAAGTGGGCTCTCTCTTTGGAGCTATGGGATCCTGACGGGAATAGGGCATCTTTAGATTGGTTGCCCTTTTTCTGACCCACTGGAGGTATGGTTCTAAAGACACACAGTTAGGCTTCCCTAGACTTCTCTTCCCTTTCTTGTATACCCTACGCCATGCGTCCAGAACTCTTCCTAGAAGCTCTATATCATTTTTGAAGAATATACCCTCTACTTGAACACTTTTGGGAGGTTCCTTCAACGGGTATCCCAACTGTCGACGAGCTAAGATAGGGTTGTAGCTGATTCCTCCATCAAAGCTGAGCAATGGTACATTAGCAAAGTCACCGCAGCTATCAATGATCAATACTCCATCATACACTCGGTTGTACCAATCAATGTCAGAATGGGTCAAAGCCATAACCCTGGGAGACCAATGCTCTTTGCCAATGTTTGTGAAAGAGCTAGACTTCGGCAAGTGCGAAATAAACCACTTGTAAAGTAAAGGTACACAGCAAGTAATCATCCCTCCACCATGGAGGTTTCGGAGATGTATAGAGTGATATGCATTTCCCAACAGAGTTGGTACTGGGTTGTTCTTCATAAAGATCTTGAATGCTTTGAGATCGATGAAACCTTCGAAACTCGGGAATAGAAACAACCCATAAATGAGCAAAGCAAAGATCGTCTCAAACGAAGCCTTATTAGAATAATCAGCATAGAATGAAGCCTTCTCGATTAGGAAACCTGTCTTTAAACCAAGAATTCCATCCTTAGTAACTAGGTTAGCTTTGACGTCAGACACCTTCAAACGGAGAGCTTTAGCAATATCTTTCTCATCAGGGTCCTTTTCCAAGAAGGGAAAAGGAGATTCCTCAAGGACAGGTAAACCAACCAAAAAAGAATACTCTTCCAATGTAGGTAACAGTTGAAAGTCTGGAAAGGTGAAACAATGGTAGAGGGGATCATAGAACTGTAGCAAGGTGGCAAGAAGTCCTTCATTCACTGAGCAACCCAACAAAGATATCAGCTTCCCATACTTGGTCTTGAATTCTTCTTGATCTTTGATGAAACCCCACAACTTCTTTAGGTCATCCAATTTGGGACTCTTAAAAGTATATTTCACAGTATGTCTTTTATCTGAAGTCATAGTGACCTACAATGTTCATAAACGAAAGTAAATCCCATGAAGTCCAATGCAGAATGATGTTATATGAATGCAGCAAACACAAGTATTCACATAAGGACAATAAAGATAAACAAACAAAGGGGCTCCCTAGGTTTGCAACGAGCATGGAGCAAAGGTGTACCCTTCCCAAATGTTTAAGGACTAAAGGTTGTTTGTACCTGCCGAATAAGGTTCTAATGAAGTTCCCAAAGTCATCAGCCCATCTTTCGGATATTATCAACTTTCCCAATTACTCGAGGATTAATAATATTCTCAAGAGAACTTCTTTTGAGTGTAGCTTCGCGTAGCACTATTTTGGAAGTACTTCCTCATAGTCCCGCACTACGTCCTAATAAAGGCCAAAGTTGGGTTAAGGTAACTACGGTCCTCAATATCATAGGCTCCAAAGTCGAAAGTAGTGAGTGTCTTCACGATTGCTCGTTCAACAGTACTATTTCAAAAGGGCCTCAATTGAGCGGGATTTTCTATTCAACTTAGTAGGGATTCCACTCCCAATAAGCCTCCTCGACTATATCCCATCCTATCTTAATTTCTCTCAAAGTTCGGGTGTAGAACTTTATCTCACCACTCAAGGACAACAATCCCAAAAGAAAAACAAGAGAAAGAATGTAAACACATAATCAAGTAGGCAGATAAAGCAGTAAACAAAACAAAATAAGATAGGGAAACCCACTGAGAGAGTCCCCAGTGAAGTCGCCATTTCTGTCGCGGTGAAATTCGGATACCAAACTATTGGTTAGTTTGAATCTTATTCATTTGCAACCGAACTTTGATTTGTCCAAAGGAAGGGATAAAGATCGAAATTCCCACAATGCAATGCAAATGCAAGCTAGATTGTTTAGGTTCGGGGGTTGGTTAAACTTAGGGAAGGTACTAGCATCCTAAGTTTCTGTAGTACTCTACAGGAACCTCTTATTTTATGTTTGTTTACTGCTAAGTGTTTATCTGCTTAATGGTTGAAAGACCCTAGGGGTTTATTTCTAAGTATACTCGATAAGGTATCGCACCTTGTGCCTACATATCCTTACGGGAATGGAATCAGAGTATGTTGTAGTTCACCCTAAGGGGTTAGAGGAGTTCTTTGACTGTGGTCAAAGTTCCTACGGGTTTAGGGTAGTTGTTTGATTGGGTCTAGGAGAAGAGATGAGTCTTCATTTTAAGGGAGAGATAACCGCCACAAATGTAAAAAGGGGGTCGTAGGAAATGGTCTTTGCATCATCTTAAGAAAAGGTCTTACATACTCGGATGGTCGCCAAGTATGCCTTTGTCGTTCTTAAGGCAAAGTCCCTACATGTTTGATTGTATTGTTGTGGGGTGGAGATTATATCTCACCTAAGATGATTAACATCTATTCTCTGTTCGTGTTTGAAAAGTTGTATTGTTTATTGTTTTGTGTTTGTCTAAGTTGTAAAGAGTAAAGACAAGGTCCTTCCTATGGGGTAGGTCCTAAACTTAAACGATCAACTTGAAGAATCAAGGATCGAGGGGAATATGATGCTTATGATGTGCAACTACACACAACGTTGGATTATGTGTAGGTTTTTCCTTTGGACGGAATGCGATGCGATAAGAGTAAATATGATAATGTAAATGAATTGCGATAATGTAAATTGCAGAAAGAGTAGATCATACAAGCACGCATGAAAGCGCTGATGTGTAGGTGCCAGTGTCGTGAAGTGCTCGAGTTTTACGATATTAATTGATTTTAAACGATTGATTTGTTTTTAGTGAAAAGGTTGGATTGATTATATTTTATTATCTGAAAGAATAATTTACTTATTATTAAAATATGTTGATTATAGGATAAAAGAGTTTTTATTATTTATTTTAAAAGTCGATTAAATACTCATAATTTATTCAAATAAATAAATTGGCATGTATGTGGTTTATTTATAAAAGATTTTTTTATTTTATTATAGTGAATAAATATTTAACTAAAGGGTTATTAAATTGATGAAAATAAATTTTAAAAAAATAAAAGTTAGCTAATTAAATAGTAAGGCATAATTTTGTGTGACGATTTATGTGAAAAGTTCTCCTATTAAAAAAGTTTTGGTTATTATAAATAGATAGAAGTTATTTAAATTATAAAGAAAAATTCGTTATTAACATTTATTTTAAAAATCACCTTTTTCTTTAGCATAAAAGAGATATATAATTTATTTATTCAAAAACAGGTTTACTAAATTATTTTTAAAAGGGGGATTAGTTAATTAGTTAACGATAAAAAAATGATTAGGATGGTTAATGATTTGTGTGTGTGAGTGGTGTAAGTGATGTAGTGTGCAGGTGATTACGTTACATGATAATACAACAAAATCAAATAAAAAAAAGGAAGAGAAACCCTAAATCCCAAACCCAATCCCTTTTCGCCGCTACCGTCCCCGGTCTCGTTCTCTCATCTCTCTTACGATCTTCGTCCTGCGTCAACTTCTCTCTCGATTTCGTTCATACTTGTACCTGAAACAAAACTCAGAGCATCAAATCATTCAATAATCACGACATGTATGGGGGATTTTACCGAAGGTGGGGAGGCGGCGTTCGAGACGGCGGAGCGGGCTTGCGGCGGTTTGCGGTGGGCAACGCGAATAGGACTTCGCAGATAAGTCTTTCTTCTTGACTTAGGTTTTTGATTTTGGGGATTTTTGAGAATTGATGTGCGTTGGGGTTTCTTGATTGGGATTTTTGCGTGTATGAGCTTTTTTGTATCGGTTCCCCTTTCTGAGTTTTCGTCCCTCTTTTTATAGGTGGTTTGAGAGTTAAAGCATGATTAAAACGGTCTTGAATGCTAATTGGATTTTCTGTTTTGGGTTGAGCCAAATTGAAAATTTCCCTTTTCGGTGGTTGTAGTAATGATATGGTGTTAATGCGTATCAATTGTTTGTTAACATCCAAGCTCAAAGTTTCCCCTTTTTTGAGATTTGGAATAGGATCTTTTTGAATCTTCTTCTAATCAGCATATTCTCCAATGGATTGGCAGGTGTGGATAGCTACGTTTTCGGGCCAACGGAGGATTAGGAGCCCCAATACTTTTCCAGCCCAACTTGAGCATTTGACCCACCGCTTTCAAATATCTTGTCCGGTTATGCCTTTACGGGATTTGCAGGTGTTGTACTTTTGTGAAACTTGTTTTATCTTGCGCCTATAAGTTGTTTCTCAGCAATCTTCATGTGTCCATTATCTGTTTGTTGTAGGGTTCGTTAGCAGTGAGGCTAAACTCAATGGTGCGTAAGATCGTCACTTTGTTGAAGAAAATGCTGGTTAGTTATCGTTCTCATGTTGTTTGTACTTCTTGCGTGGGTTTCTGAGAAAATGCAGTGCTCTTGACGACTTCACAAGACTGTACTCTCCAAGTTGCACTTGAACATTGAGGATTTGGCTAACAAGAACTTTGGCGTGTTCAGGGCGAGAAATATCCAATCGAGCAAAGACTTCATTTGGTTCACAATCCGCTACAAGCATATGGTATGTCGTATCCCTTTTATGATTGTCGACGCTCAATATGTTTATGAAACTAGGTACCCGTAGTCACAATTTTGACATACTCCTGAACTTTGCTAATAGTTTCAATTATTTCCTGCAGTGCATCAGATGTAAAGCGGTTTGGCGGTCTCACCTTAAAACTTATCGACTGCCAATCAGGTAAATAGGTCGTTATGGATTTGTTTAATGAGTTCATCAAAACCAAGAAACGGCGCCGTAACGATATACTGATGTGATGTGCGGGTTTGGTTTGCAGGAATCCATTGTGAACACGACACAGCTCCTATGGATGTGAGAAAGAAACAGTATGGAAGGTAAGGGTTATATCCGTGCTCTTTGAACTATTTCGCTCTGTTTTCAAGGGTTGATGGGCTGCTTCAATTTGTATTGATGGCAGTAGCGACAGTGCTGGCTGGTAATTTGCGGCAGCTTACGGTGAAAACAATTTGTTGCTTTGAGAATTAATGACGAAAGTCTGGTTGTGAAATAATGCAGGTTGTTACTAGCAGCTGTTCTGATAAATTCATGGTGGGTTCATGGTGTATTCACTTGGAATTGGCTACTAGTAGTAACTTTTTGACTAATCTGCTTCCGTTCAAACATGTTTTAACGTTGATTCATAGGACGCACCACGAAGTCTTGGGGACAGGAGTTACCGAATGAAGACGAGGCTTGAGTTTTAACATGTCCTGCTGGTGAGACCTTGTGGATTATGGAACAGCGGAGCAGCGTAGACAAGTCCAAACCAATATGAGAAGGTAAATCACTTGGCCTGATCTCAGTGTCTGATATCGAAATTCCTGATAAACTGTAACCCTCTAAAGACAAATTTACAACATTTCAGAAGTGCTCGGCTGATCTTGCGGAGGCAAACAATGTGATAGGCTGAATCCTCCTTATTGAGATATACCTGCACAAGATGGTCTCCACCCGGTAAACTATCGCTGGTTCCGATAAGGTTTAACATAGCGTTGTTATTGAGTTATAGAAAATACTAACTTAGCTTTTACTTTTCTCATGTTTATTGTCATGCAGGTCAGCATTTACGATGTTTTGTGGTACTCGTACTTAGTGTTACAAAGTTGGCGTGATGTCCAAAAAATGTCTCCTTATGGTTCGAGTTCGAACTTTGAGTACGGAATTATGGATGAAAATTATTATGGTGACGGGATGAAGCCTGAGGTGCTTTAATTCCAGCAATGGCGACTAACCTTCATGTTATACAAAGACACTTTGCTGGGTCACTCACTACTCTGTTAGCTTCCACAATTGGCTTGAAAGCAGCCTTTGCCCCAGCAGATTTGTTTATCAGGATGAAGTAGCAGCGCGAGCTCTCTATACTGTTTCTTTATCATAGCTTCTTTTAGCAAATTCGGTTAGAAGAATTCCATACCAGTCCATGTCAGGCGCAAAGAGTTTGTTCTGTGCGGCTTAATGACGTCAGCGGTGGTGTCGTAGGACACATGAGATAGCACTGGAGCAGAGCACTCCGTTACTTTGGCATCTTATGAATCTTAGGCCCTTTATTTGAACTTGATAGATGTATGGAAAATTATCCTTTTGTAGGAAACTAATGAACGATGATGTATTGTATTTTGAAATTAGCTCATTCCAAATAATTTTCTTATTGTGAATTTAAAGTTCACGACCTTGGGATCTCTTGAGTTTGGATCTTGATTCGAAATATATGTAAGTCCTCTTAATTCCATAACTTGAGTACACCGTGTTTCATGCCTTGAATCTTGAAATTCCATGCTTGATCCTTTAAATTTGAGCTTTTAACAACCTTCTGCATTACTCTTGAGTCTTGTAAGGCAACTAGACCTTATATCCATATATGCAAAGTTTGGCGCTTGTCATGAACTTTTGCAAAGAACATGGATCTTAAATATCTAACTTGGTAAATTTCAAAGATGAAACTCTTGTCATGAATTTTGTGGATATTTCAAATTGAATCATGACTTGATTTTGAATTTCCCCCTTTTTTGCACTTCATGAGCATAATGGATCAATCTTGAATTTTAGCCTCATAAATCCCTGGTATGGAGCTTATTGGTTGTATTTTGAACAATGGTAGACAACCCTCGACAACAAGATGGCATAAACCCCAATCCTTGAATAATAGGCCTTTATAGGTATTGCTTCGTGATCCCCTGAATTGCCAGTAGTAACCTATCTTTCACACGATAACCAAACAAGTTGGTTAAAACGGTTAGCTATGCATAATGATTGACTGAGAATGAATGTTATCTCCACTCGATATTACTGCGTCTGCACGAATTGGTTAGTCACATAGAAATATTTTAAAATAAAGTCAAATAATAATATAAAAAGCGCAAAAAGAGGTGGCATCTTACGGTCAAAAATTAGGGTGCGACACTTCCCTATGATCCTAGCTTGCTACAAACATCAGAAAATCATCAAAGAACATGGGCAAGTTGTATTTGCATCAGAATTAGGTGGAAAACCCTCCAAAGGAGGTTTGGTTCAAAATATCCAAAGATTACTTCATGTTGAAGAAATCTCCCTAGCAAGCACCTCAATCACTTTCTCTATAAAAGGAGAACTCTTTCACTTCATTCCATACACAATTCATCTGATAGAAACCATAGAGAATCTCTGTTATCCCAATTTCCACATCTTGCACCAAGTCTCCAAAATCACAAGATTCATGAAAACACCAAAAATGGTCATGAAGTGAAAATTGCTCAAAAGCATTTCTACCCTTTCAAACACCCCAACAACCCTCCATAAACTCTCTAAATATCATATGGGAGGTGTACAATCCATCAAACCACCAAAAATCTCAAGAAATCAAAAAGTCAACATCATACTTGGCTTACTTTGACCAAAAGCTACAAAAATCACCATATCTCATTCTACTCATTTCCTTGACATCCTAAGAGCTCTAACACTTTGCATATGTTGTGTTTCAACTGTCCAAGCTACTAAGAATCATCAACAACACCTATTTCTTCCATTGGCATCATAAGTGTATTTTGGTAAAAAGTGAAAATTCAAGGCAAGAAGGGCATTCAAAAGGATCTCTGGGTTTCTAGGAGTATTTTTTTACTGGCTTAAGTTCATCATCACAGGTATGTAATGGCTAAACTCATCCCCCTATTATCATGGCACAAAGTTCATTATTGTTTGTTTCTGCTTATACACACATGCTGTCATGATAATGTAATATTGCTGCCCCATCTTGGTTCTTTGTCAAGATTTTCTGTTTCATGGTTATGATGTTTACTTATGATGAGGTATTCCATTTGTGAATGGTATGATAATGATATGTTACAAGTACTAAATTGTGAAACCATTCAATTAGGACTAGGCCAGTTTGTGTTCTTGGTGATGCCAAACAGTTTTTTTTTCCATCTACATCAGGTATACCATTTCCTGTTTTAAGTTAAATGTGTGTTCCTTTTGGATTAAATCTCATCTATTATCATGTTTGACATATGCTTATACCACTGCTTTGGACTAATAGCCTCACATCTTGAAAACACCCTTGCTGCTAAACCAACCATTAAAACTGTTTCATTTGTTTCAGCATGCCAATCCTGCTCCAGTTGCTATACTATTTAATTTCCATAAATAATCACTTGCGTTTTGTTGCAATATGTGTTTGATGTTTCATGACCTAATCCTACTGGTTTTTATGTTCACAAAGTATATGTCCCAAACCTAGCTGCCATATCATGTGCTCTAATGTGTTCAAATCATTACAAAAAAAAAATAGAATTGTTTGGTTACTCAAATTTGTCATGCTTCAGTATTTTACCTTTGACACAAATCTGCTCTATTGTTTGAGAGCTAAATGGTTACAATACTATGAAGAGCTATGTTGCCTGAGTCTCATTTAAGGAAATCATATTAGGACATGGTTAGCTTTTTGGTTTAAAATCTGCCAATTCATTATGACTAGATGCTGTCAAGGTTTAGTGTTGGGAGCTTGGTATTGAAATGCTTGTCAATCAAAGATTCTGTTTAGAATTAATAACCAAAATTGTTTTCTTGAAAATTAAAATCATCAATTCATGCTTTGCCAAGATGATGCACCTCATGTAGAAATTGGTGACTGTCATAGGATGCTAGTTGTGTGGCTACTGTTGTCTTGAAACACTCATAGCAATAGAGAACTCATTTTTTGCATAAGACATCATGGGCCTGAATTTATTTTTCAAACATGTTCACATATGTGCTTGAAGCATGTTGATGTATTCTGTTTTGATGTATGGTGCATAACACTCATTTCACTTATGCTCACAACATTGTCAAATCATTCAAAATTACCTTTTTCCATACCTGTTCTGTTATGCTTCTAAGTAACCTTTGAACACTTTCAAAATTTCATTTAAAGTATGCTGGTATGATTTGTTAACCACAAAAAGGTTAAGTCCAAAATTTCATATTTTTCAAAACCATCTTACTTGCAATTCAAGCCATAACATTATCATTCTTTGCATAGAACATGACATGCTTGCTTTCTTCATTTTAACACATTTGTATGAGCATTTTAAACATGTCTATATGCTTGCTTTGTTGTTTTATGCCTTATACCAACGTTTCATATGTTGACACAAAAGTTCAAATACACAAAGCCACTCAAATGTTGTTTTTTGCACATACTTGCTTTTTCATTAAAACAACACATCAAACACCTCATATTACTCATTTACAACATGTTAGAACACTAGTATGATGTAGAAAAACACTGCACCAAAAGTTCATTCATGAGTTGCTTTTTGTTTCCACATGCTTGCATATCCTATGCCAAATCTTGAACCAGTGATTATCTTTGAAATCTTTGTGATGTAACAGCTTAATATGATCATATATGACATGCTTAAATGAACCAAATCACTGAATTGACCTGAGTACCAACTTGTATCATCTCATGCACATAACATACACAAAATGCATTTTGAAAGCCAAGTATCCACACACTTGTTCTAGTTTGGATTTTCTCACACACACACACACACTTAATATCATGTACTAAAGGTGTCTGCAAGATTGCTTTGATCCTTATTACCTTTGAACTTGAAATCCATATTGTCATGCATTGCTTATCTTTGTTCATTTGCAACTCAAGTATGTTTCTTCATAAATGTTTAATTCTGAACATGAGTTTGTTTTGGTTTGGTTCATCATCATCTAAGGGGTGTGTGTGTACATTTTGTATGGATTCAATGTGATTGTATCAAGCTGTACATGTTAAATTGCAAATCTTGAAGCAAATCAAGAACCCTATCGGGTTTTTCACTAGGAAGGTGATCTCAAAAAACCAACACCACCGTCTTAATCCTCATGTTTTTCTACCCCAAAAGCATATAAGGTTTGTGAAAAAAGACCAAAAATTGAGGAAGTTATGAACCATTTTGCAAATCCATGAGAACCATAGTTTTTGCCCAGCCAGGAATGAAGATATACACTATATATTTATTGTTTCACATTGATTAATGGATGTATGGCCGCCCCAGCGGTTGAGACTTGCGCGCGTATTGTACTTGGCATGGGTTCGATCCCTTGTGATAACCCTTGCTGCCACTTTTTCTCATTTTTCACATGAAACTTCAAAAAATCATAACTCTCTCATTTTTTATCATTTTTCACCCATTCTTTTTTCACTGTGTTTGTTTTAATGTGTACTTTCATGTCATAATTTTATTTTCCATGTTTGATTAGTTTTTCACCATGTTTGACTATGTGCAACTTGTCATATTGACAGTACTAACCCTAGCTGTTGCAGATGAAAATTTAAAGGGTTCCACTTGTTTTTCTTTGTGAAAATTGATGGTTCTCATTCCTATACATGTTGGTTAACATGTTAGGATTTTTACTTTGAATTATTATCATGTTCATTTCATCTGTTTGTTAATTGTACTCCAGGTGCGATCTGTCGTCACAGTTTTCGTACTAATCATCTGCTTTGATTGTCATCATTGCTTTTTCATCCTTAATATTTTTCATTGGTTGTCACCATGAATACTTTTGTGTGATGTTTGTATTTTATTTTTATCCCCAAGTGATGAAGCTTGTTAGCTTTCATCCAATTGCCACTATCTCCCCCTCCAAAGGAAGGTCTGTTCACTTGACTGTCAATGTCTTGGACCAAAATCTCTGCTATCCTTTGACTTTGTTAAGTCACTTCAACCCTATTTTAGAAACCTTTAGACTTTGATTGAAGTCTAAGAAACCCACCCATACTAGGAGTGTTCTTCAACTAGAACCCTAGGAAAGAGTTCGTCAACTCTGTGTAAGAATCATCGTCATGACTTCTTACTTCCCCTTCAACTTAGATTAGGGAGTTTTGTCAAACTCCACACAAACATTGTCATGTTTGTTCCCCTTTGAACCTTGATCATCATCAAGTGTTCTTTTCCCTTGTGAGGTGAACTACGATTGTTCTGATTCTATCCTAGTCAGGATACGTAGGCAGAAGGTGCGATGCCTTTGCGAGCAAACTTAGAGAATCACTTAGGATTTTATTTATCTTATCTCAATTCCCAATCCTTAAACCATAGTGCACAATTCACAAACTTAGCAATTAATTAAACAAAAGGTTCCTGTAGAGTACTGTTGCACCCTAAAATTTGACCAACCGGGTCTCGTATCTGGTCCTATGTCTCGACGCATAACCGCATTCGCATCTGCATATCGCATACAATGCATATTTTCAGTTGTTTTGATTTTATCGGGATCACAGCTCTCGTCTCGCGTCTCAGGTGTTTTTAATCAGTTTAGATAAGTAGAATCGTATTTTTGAGCAGTCGTGCTATTCCCGGTGTTTTCAGCTCGCGCTGTTGTTTTTAGGGATATTTCGGTGTCCGTTTATTTTTACCGGCTATTTTGGTGCGCTCTCGCAGTGTTATTTGTCGTTCGGTGCTATTTTTGTTCCTTTAGGAATTATTGTGATTTTTCTGGATTTTATTGGTCGTTATTAGGGTTTTAATAGATTTTAATCATTTTAGAATATTAACAGTTTTTTTTAATAGTTTAATAGATTTTAAAATCTTTTAGCATATTAAATAGAATAATAGTTTAACAGATATTATGGATTTTATTAATAGGGTTTTAATAGTTTTAATATAGATTTTATTTTAATATAGAAATAATATAGTTTTTTTTTATAGAAGTTTAATGGAATTAATGGTTTTTTTAGAATTTAATAGATAGTATTAATATTAGATTTTAATAATAAGTAGTGTTATAGATTTTAATACAGAATTTTTAATAGGTTTTATTATTTTTTAGAGTATATCAGATATTAATTAGCTTTTAATTCGTTAGCCTTTAATTCTGCATTAGTTAGTCCTTAATTGTCATTAGCTTTTAGTCTATTCAGTTTAGTAACTTTTTTTATTTCAATTCAGTTTTTTTGGGAGTTTTATTGTCATTTCGTGGGCCTCATTATCCAAATTCGTAAGGCCCAGTTTCCTCTCAATCTAAGTCCAGAAGAGTCCAAATTTCCATGCAGTATAAAGTCTTGAGCACCACGTGTAAGCACCGGGGGAGATCCACGTTTTTTCACCATCACGAAGACACCTCACACTCACCGCCTTCCCTCTCTCTGCCACGCCTCACACACACGTGGCGTCCATGCACCAACTCCCTCCACTTCACCGTGACACGCGTCTCCACCACAGCCTTCACCGGTTGCATGGCCGGCGGCCATGCAACCACCGTACCCAACCCCTTCAGGCAACCGTAACAGACCTACAACCGTCTCCGGCCACCGCCCTGCTCGCCGGAAAATCAAAACGCCAAAATCTCCATCAAATTTTCACCGTTTCTTCTCCGATCCATCATCATCCATAACCAACGCAACCCAGAAGCCTCCGATCAGCCTTCATCAATAATTCTCCAGAACTCTACAACAACATTCAAAGATCTTCTTCGTTTTTCTTCAAAGCTTCATCAAGATCGTATCAATCTTAGTGTGCTCTTCATAGCGCTTCCAGAAATCACTAGATTCCTCCAATCTCCACCTTCCTCGTGAAGAACTCAGGAACATTCGCCCAGAATCATCATCGAGAACTTCGTCCAGCCTTCATCATGAACATCCTCTTGTTCATCGGTTCATGAAGATTTTCCAGCAAACCTTCAACCATTTCCAGAGGAACTCCAAAATACTCCTCATGAAACCGTAAATCAATGTCAGTGTCGGCAAGAAATCTTCGTCAAGATTCATCCTCCGACGCCCTCGCGAACGTTCGTCAGCGAAGCTCCAAATCTCCAGAGATCTCCAGATTATCAGAAAATCTTCTAGGGTTCGTCGAATCTTCTTCTGCTTCGCGAAGATCTTTCAGATCTTCATCCTCTCCGTGAATCTTCATCGAAGCTCGAATCAACTTTGGGTCTATCAACTCACCTTCGTGTCCGAATCCATGGATGTTCGCCTCAAGCGGTGCGGATGAGTTTCCTTCGTGAAGGTTGAATAGGGAGAGTTTGAGAGAAGTTTGAGTTGAAGTGGACGGTAGTTGTTGAGGGGAGTTTTGTTTTTACCGGCGATGATGAGGTTGCGTTGGAGAACCAGGCGGCGGCGATTTGGAAGGGATGGAGCTAGGGTTCAGAATAGGGAGAAACTGGGGTTTGGCCAAAGAGTTGAGAGGAAGGCGAAACTCATGTGGATTGGGCCTTGGGCCCATCAGTTTGTGGTTGTCCGTACACCCCCCTCATTTTGCCATTCCCCGTTTTTTTTTACTGATGGATTGGGCCGAGCCTAATGTTTTTGCTGGCATCACCCCAGTTTCAGCATCATACCCCCTCCCCCCCGTTTTTGTTGTATACTGGGCTGGGCCCAGTTTGTTTTTTATTTTTTTGCAGCTAACACCCCTTATAACTGATGTACCCCTCCCCTTGTATTTTTTTTTATCTTTTATTTGTTTAGTATCTTTTATATGAAAAAAGAAATACCATAAAAAAAGAATATTGGAAAAAGAAAATTGCAAAAGAAAAGAAATGTAAAAAAGATTTTAAAAAGAGAAAAAAATATGAAAAGATTATATTTGAAAAAATGAAAAAGAAATAAAGAATATTGAAAAATAGTATGAAAAGAAAGAGAAAAATATATAGAGAAAGATATAAAAAAAATACATAGAAAAACATGAAAAAATATATGAAGAAATATTTTGAAAAAAGAAAAGGGAAAAGAAATATTGAGAAAAAATATTAAGGTAGATTTAATATTTTTTAGAGTATATTTTCTTCACAGACTTTTTGCACTTTTAGGGATAGTTTAGAAGTCCACTTGTTAGGGGACTATTTTCCATTCGATTTTTCTGGATAGGATAGGATAGTATTTCCTAGGGATTTATTTTCCAGTATTCAATCATTGTAACCCATTTTTCAGAATGTTAATAAAACGAGATTTGAGCTGTGGTCCCGAAGTAGCCGAACTACAGCTGCTCTGATTTCTCGTACCAGACGAGAATATGTAGGCATAGGATGCGATATCCTAGCGAGCACACTAACAACTAACCTTTTGTTCTCTCGCTGCTGTGCGATCGAGACTTTCCCGCTGACGACTGATGTTACCCTTTTTTCTCTCTTGCCCGAGTGCATTTGAGACCAGACCGTAGTTTTTCCCATAGGTTCCCGTACCTGTGAAACCAGTTGAATTTCTCGCTGCTGTGTGAGAATACCCTGTTTAGCCGTAGTTAGCCCGAACTACGTAAAGCTCTGATCTTCCATGCCGTGTGGAAGTACGTAGGCACAAGACGCGAGGTCTTGGTGAGCCAATTCCCTGTAGTTTACCGAACTACGTTGACTCTGACTTTCTCTTTTGAGAATACGTAGGCGTAGAGTGCGACGCTCTATCGAGTCAATTCTCTTCCGTTTAGATTTAGCAGCCGTAGATAGATTGTTTTTGCATCCTGTAGACAACCCAAGCAAGCGTGGATCCCATCGAGTACGATGGACGTGAGGGGTGCTAATACCTTCCCCTTGCGTAACCGACTCCCGAACCCAGGTTTTGGTTGCGATGACCATACCTTTCCCGTTTTTTGCGAGGTTTACTTCGAGCGTTTCCTTTCCCTCTGTTGGGATAAATAACGCACGGTGGCGACTCTTCTGTCAGTCGGCGCCGATTTTCGCAGTAGCGACAGCTGGCGACTCTGCTGGGGATCCAACGTCCCCTGGCTGCTAAGGACTGCGATAGTCCTTATGCGTGTGGGATCCAATGTCCCCTAAGAGAGAGTCAATCCTAGCGCGTGTTTGCTTGTCTATTAGGGTTTATTTATTGATATTATTTGTTGCTATTGGGGTGTGACGGGTGTTCTATGATTGAGAGATAAGTCGGACCTGGGCTTGAGTGCACCTTAGACTTAGAGTAGAGATTAGTGGGCGCGCACATGCTTTGCATGTCCTAGTGTCCCGCGAAATCTACACTCAGATGAGGTTCTTCTGGTTGGCCTCTTGTCCCACCCTTTGGGTGGCTCGGGTTGCTGGTTAGTTGGATTGTCGACTCTGGGAACCGATCATTTGGAAGTTAGCTAAGTGAGGCCTCTTCAGGACTTGATGATGCCACTCCTTCTGGGAATCGTATCGTCAGTTTTGAAAGTCTGTGACGCTGACGACCGCATAGGATGCCGTACCTTGTCAGATATAGGTCCACATCTGTGAGTGGGGGGTTTTTTTTGCAGGAAACTTGACTTCCAACCTACCCATTATTTTGGTCTTCTCTTCAGAGCGAACGTACTCCGTCAGCAGTACAGCAGTATTCAGATTTGTGTGGGGGTTGTGGTCCCGTTGTTTGCTGCATCTTGCATATCATGTGCATAACAGTGTTGCATCATATTGCATATCATCCTCCAGTTAGCCAGAGTTCTGATCCAGCCTTTGTTTCCTGAAGGTGATTACCCGAAGTTTGGATTGAGCAGCTGTTGATTGCCAGAAGACCGACCTAGGGGTTGAGTAGATTTGAGCAGAATCGAGCATTAAAGTCAGCTGAAGATTATTAGTAGCTATGTCTGAAGGTAATTTCCAGTCTCCTAACACCTTGACGGGGTTCACCATGACGTCCAACCCTCTGTATGACTCTATGGAAGACTCCCCGCAAGCGAACAACGTTACTGCAGACCAAGTTGTACAGCCTCCTGTTGAGAACCGAGATCGACATGAGCAGTTTGTTGCCCGAAATGAGCGTCCTCCTCCTGTTAACAATCAAGGTGTTGCTTTCCCTGTGATGAATCCCCGAAGAGATATTCCAATAGCCAGGATGGTAGATCCAAGAGCTCTTGAGAGGGAGAGAAAACTCCAAGTGTTGGAAGAGAAAGTTGAAGCTTTGAAAGTCAAAGATGCTGTCAACCTGAATGCTGTAGACATGTGTCTGGTTCCTGATCTGGTGTTGCCTTATAAGTTCAAAGTGCCGAAGTTTGAGAAGTACACGGGAGATAGCTGTCCGAAGCAACATTTGATGATGTTCTGTCGAAGAATGACTTCGTTTGTGCGAGATGACAAATTGATGATTCATTGCTTTCAAGATAGTCTGACTGGGGCATCTTTGAGGTGGTATATGCAGTTAGAGAGAAATCAGATTCAATCATGGATGGATTTAGCCAGAGCTTTTCTGAAGCAGTACGATTATAACCTGGACATTGCTCCCCATCGCATGCAGTTGCAAGAACTGTCTCAAGAGAACAATGAACCTATTAGGAAGTATGCTCAGAGATGGAGAGAATTTGCTGCTAGAGTGCATCCACCGCTGTTAGACCGAGAGTTGACAAGCATGTTTGTAGATTCCCTACAAGATCCGTACTTCGAAAGATTGCTGGGACTTCCGTTAGATTTCTCTGACGTGGTAACATTAGGAGAACGCCTTGAGTATGCCATAAGAATCGGGAAAATTCAGATTACTTCAAATGATCAAGCTGGTGAAACTGAATATCCTTGTGACTATCAGAATGAAGAAGGATTTGTGATCAATGTAGTCATGCCAAAGGTTGAATATCCTCGAAGCGAATCAGTGAATTTTGTTGGTTCTTCATCTTATCAGAGATCAGTACCTCCTGTGGCTTATTATACTGAACAGACAGTCGTGCCTGGGGCACCCTATCAGGAATCTTATGTCGCTTCCATTGCAAAGCAGCGAACTCGTGGTCGAGATTATCAGAATCAGCGTCAGAATCAGAATCGACCTCGTAGCAACCTGGAACGAAGGAATGCTCCTTCTCATCCAGTGCCTATGCCGTATAGCCAGCTGCTACCATCTTTGATCCAGAGTTCTTTGGTGGAACCTAAAGCTCTTAAGCCAGTTCCAGAACCTTACCCTCCCGGGTACAATCCCCACGTTCAGTGTGGTTATCATGGTGGCTCTCCAGGGCATTCGACAGAAGATTGTAAAGCGTTTCAGGCGAAAGTACAGCAGTTGATTGACCAAGATCGCATTTCCTTTCGAGAAGGACTTCTGTTTGTTCATACCAACCGCTCAGCTGTCTAAGCTCTTAGACTCGGAAAGTATTCCCCAGCAAAGAAGCCAGTGATCCAGACCGGCAGGCGCCTTCAGCATTGGCAGTCCTCAGACTTTTATATCATTTGCATTTGTAGTTTTCTTTTCTATTAGTTACTACTTGCTTTTAAACATTGTATGTTTCGAATGGTGATATTAATAAAGTGACTATGCATTTTTCTGAATTAATCATGTCGCTGTCGCTCATTTACTGCATTGCACTGACACTTGCATTTTATTCACTCCACTTTATCACTGTGACTAGCAAAGATTGGAGGGAGGATGACGAAATAAACTCATAATCGATGATCATATGCTTTCAGATAAGACCTTACCGATGACGTACAAGGCATTGTTTCAAATTCCCCAAACACTGGAGATATAAGGAGTTAGTCCCTTGTTAACCACTTCGAGCCAGGAAGTAGAAGTTTTTTCGGACTTTTAAAACCCTCACATCTTAACCCGGGGCAGGGTAGTTGTTAGTTAGCTTGACCGAGCATTCAAGTCTTACATAGGAGTGTTGTCTTTCAAGGACCAATCAGTTTATACCTCTCTGGGTAAACCTCACCAATCAGGAGTGAGACAGTTACAATCCTTTCGGAGCAATCAAGACAACCAGTGTCACACGACTTTGTTCCAAAAGAAAGAAGAAAGAAAGCCCACTAAGTAAAAAGAAAGAAAAAGCTGGGAAAAGCTAATACTTAGGCAAAAATCAGGGCATCCCGCTGGACTTCAAACGAAAAATTGAAAAAAACTCAAAAGGAGTCAGTCCAGGCAAAAGTTAGGGAATCAAAAGAATGAAAAAGAAGGGATCAATAGAAATTTTTTCCCCAGCGAGTCACAAAGTCGTGTATACAGACACCGAAAGCGAAGAAGGAGTAATTGTCACTCCGAAAAGCCCTGTGAATTCCTTAACTCTGGTTCTTACCATTCAACATACCTCTCGAAGAGGCGAGCGCTCGAGCCAAGTTAACTGAATTTTAGGATCGGAGATCATCACGTAGAAGGGGTGGGTACAAATCAAAGTTTGAGCCAAATATCCTTTGTTTCACGAACCATGAACCCGACCACGATACAACCCTTAAAAGACCTAATTGAGGTAGGGTTTATTCTGAAAGCGCATTACGATAAGGTTGAGTAACCTGACTCCTTCTTGACTTGCTAGTCATATCCTTGTTGTATTTTTCACTGACCACGTAAGCACTACGGTTGAACTTTGGTTCATTCGTCACTCACAATCATGACATGTAAATGAGTGACAGCTCAAAATTTTTCAAAATCTGCATAACCATTGCATTAGAATTACCATTCGTGAATAGACAATTTTACTTGCAGGCTAGTGGTTGACATGAAAGAAATTCCAACAGGGAATCGAGCAGGACTGAGTAATTCAGTAGTTTGAACCAGGATGGTGTATGTTGTGAAGCCCAGTGAATCCGGGGCATTAACTTCCAGTGAGTTCGGCATCAGTCAGTCTGAGGACCAGTCCCGAAGCTTCAGTTGATCAGGGGCAGTATGCTTGAGAAGCAGTTGGTCAGAAGTGAGTCTTCTCGAGAGCCAATCAGGGGCAATTATCCAGAGCGTTGAGATTTGAAAGCAGATACTTCAGGTGGATAATCAGATCAGGTTAAGTCGCTAGAACGCTCATTTCAGGGGCAAGTCACTGCAGAGAGTGTTGAAACCAACTGGGTTGACAATTATTTGATGGAGATTGAGTTCTGTTGTC
Source organism: Lathyrus sativus (assembly GCA_963859935.3). Lineage (NCBI taxonomy): Eukaryota > Viridiplantae > Streptophyta > Magnoliopsida > Fabales > Fabaceae > Lathyrus > Lathyrus sativus. The sequence continues at coordinate 637,950,226 of OZ012739.1, forward strand.
GTATAGATACCGGGGCAAGTAATCTCGAGGTTGTCTCGTAGCAAGCTGTTCAGAGCAGGTATTCCCAAGAGTTAGATTGGGGCAAGTTGAGTGTACTGGGGCAAGTTGTTCAAGCCAGTTTGTTTATCCCCAGCCGGAGTTGAGTATCGGGGAATCATGTCAATACCCTTATCAAAAACCTTAGCATTTCGAAAAAGGCCTTGCTGTCATTGGATCATTGACCTGCAGTTAAACCTGTTGCGTGTCAGTAACCAATCGTTTCCAAAGTCCAATTCTCGCCTGGCAAACCGGTAACCAGTTCTCGTCTGGCCCACCATTTCGTAAGCATCAGTTCCCGTCTGGTGCAGTTTATCGTAAGCATCAGTTCCCGTCTGGTGCAGTTTATTGTAAGCATCAGTTCCCGTCTGGTGTAGTTTATTGCAACCAGTTCTCGTCTGGTCACTGTTTCTTCAAGTGTTGTATCAGTTCTCGCCTGGTACATGTCGTCGCGTAATCAGTTCTCGTCTGATCATCGTGTGTTTTAACCTATGTGTTATACCAGTTCTCGTCTGGTGTACGTCAGCTTTCAGCCAGTTCTCGCCTGGTTGTCTATGCCTCAGTCTGTTATCCAGTCAGCCCTGTCTGATGTCCAAACCAAATCAATTCTCGTCCGATAACCTACTTTCCTATCAGTTCTCGTCTGGTAGTCTACCTTTGAATGCTAGTTCTCGTCTAGCATTTTCCATGTTTTCCACTCTGTACATAATTCATGTTTATCCTAAACCAGAAAAACAAAAACCTAAAGGTATCTGACACGGTAATTCCCAATGACCCGCATGTCGTCATGTTCCCCGATACGAAGCTCGACGGATACCAGTGCTCCGAGTAATGTTTGAATTCATTGTGGATGTTGTTAAATCAGAATTGCTACTCTTCAGCAAATGAAAGTTGCTTATTATCCCCGGAAGAGTCAAGATTGTATTTTACCCCGTATCAGAGTAGGATCAGAAGTATCCTCAGCAGATTAAGATTGATATCCTTGATAGTAGGGGCATTTCCAGCAGTGTGCTGCGCGCAAACAACCCCAGTTTGGGTCAATCCCCACAGAGCACAATAAGTTGCCAATGGTTTGAAGGGAGCATCCCCAAGCAGAGTTGTTTTTTCCTTCCCCAGTGAAGTCGCCAAGCAGGGTTGCCTTTTCATTTCTCCAGCAGGACGGTCATCCCCAGCGGATTTGGTTTCCCTTTTCCAGCATTTATTTTGCTGAGATAATTCTGTGACTTCGGTTCATCCCCAGTAGAGTTGACGTTGCCTTCGGCATTTATTTTGCCAAGTGGTTGCAGACCTGGTGTTCTTTGGCAGCTCGAGCCTGCATTTACATTTACATTTGCATATATCGTCATAGCATTTACACAAACATATAGCATTTCCATGCCGTCTGGGCATCGCATTTTCAAAGCAGAACGCATAGCATTTCCATGTCATATAGGACATTGCATCATTCTCAGACATACGCATTTCGAAACATGGACCAGGTTGGTTACCTCATTGGATTTCAAGTATGTTCCCCTGCAGAGTTATTGGGTTATCTCTTCTCCCCCAGCGGAGTGATTCTTCATTTGGTTGTTACGTCAGCACTGAAAGAAAGATTGACATATATCAGATTTCTGAAGCCGCCTCCTGTTGACAGAATGGGTGCCGAGCAGTCGATTCAGAAGTTCCCCAGGAGAATTGTCCTCAAGTTCGCTGTGAACTGTGAGTTGACAGGATTTGATCCCATAAGACAGATGGGAATCAAGTCGTTTGCTTTTCGAAGCATTATTCCAATACTTATGGCGTCGCACAGGTGATTGGTGTTGACAAGGAGAAGAAAATTTATCAGAAAATTGACCAGTTGTTGCCGTGACAACCGAACTTCAGTTCATTGGAAGCTATTCCTCAAGCAGTTTTGCAGTATATTCCCGCGGTTGGCGGATTTTAGGGTTTCATTTGTATTCAACCGTCATCTACCTTTGAATGTTTGAAGGCTGAGCGCTCTTCAACCACTCAGGTCCAAGCCGCTTGAATAGGGGCAGCTGTTGCACCCTAAAATTTGACCAACCGGGTCTCGTATCTGGTCCTATGTCTCGACGCATAACCGCATCCGCATCTGCATATCGCATACAATGCATATTTTCAGTTGTTTTGATTTTATCGGGATCACAGCCCTCGTCTCGCGTCTCAGGTGTTTTTAATCAGTTTAGATAAGTAGAATCGTATTTTTGAGCAGTCGTGCTATTCCCGGTGTTTTCAGCTCGCGCTGTTGTTTTTAGGGATATTTCGGTGTCCGTTTATTTTTACCGGCTATTTTGGTGCGCTCTCGCAGTGTTATTTGTCGTTCGGTGCTATTTTTGTTCCTTTAGGAATTATTGTGATTTTTCTAAATTTTATTGGCCGTTATTAGGGTTTTAATAGATTTTAATCATTTTAGAATATTAACAGTTTTTTTAATAGTTTAATAGATTTTAAAATCTTTTAGCATATTAAATAGAATAATAGTTTAACAGATATTATGGATTTTATTAATAGGGTTTTAATAGGTTTAATATAGATTTTATTTTAATATAGAAATAATATAGTTGTTTTTTTTATAGAAGTTTAATGGAATTAATGGTTTTTTTAGAATTTAATAGATAGTATTAATATTAGATTTTAATAATAAGTAGTGTTATAGATTTTAATACAGAATTTTTAATAGGTTTTATTATTTTTTAGAGTATATCAGATATTAATTAGCTTTTAATTCGTTAGCCTTTAATTCTGCATTAGTTAGTCCTTAATTGTCATTAACTTTTAGTCTATTCAGTTTAGTAACTTTTTTTATTTCAATTCAGTTTTTTTTGGGAGTTTTATTGTCATTTTGTGGGCCTCATTATCCAAATTCGTAAGGCTCAGTTTCCTCTCAATCTAAGTCCAGAAGAGTCCAAATTTCCATGCATTATAAAGTCTTGAGCACCACGTGTAAGCACCGGGGGAGATCCACGTTTTTTCACCATCACGAAGACACCTCACACTCACCGCCTTCCCTCTCTCTGCCACGCCTCACACACACGTGGCGTCCATGCACCAACTCCCTCCACTTCACCGTGACACGCGTCTCCACCACAGCATTCACCGGTTGCATGGCCGGCGGCCATGCAACCACCGTACCCAACCCCTTCACCGCCCTGTTCGCCAGAAAATCAAAACGCCAAAATCTCCATCAAATTTTCATCGTTTCTTCTCCGGTCCATCATCATCCATAACCAACGCAACCCAGAAGCCTCCGATCAGCCTTCATCAATAATTCTCCAGAACTCTACAACAACATTCAAAGATCTTCTTCGTTTTTCTTCAAAGCTTCATCAAGATCGTATCAATCTTAGTGTGCTCTTCATCGCGCTTCCAGAAATCACTAGATTCCTCCAATCTCCACCTTCCTCGTGAAGAACTCAGGAACATTCGCCCAGAATCATCATCGAGAACTTCGTCCAGCCTTCATCATGAACATCCTCTTGTTCATCGGTTCATGAAGATTTTCCAGGAAACCTTCAACCATTTCCAGAGGAACTCCAAAATACTCCTCATGAAACCGTAAATCGATGTCAGTGTCGGCAAGAAATCTTCGTCAAGATTCATCCTTCGACGCCCTCGCGAACGTTCGTCAGCGAAGCTCCAAATCTCCAGAGATCTCCAGATTATCAGAAAATCTTCTAGGGTTCGTCGAATCTTCTTCTGCTTCGCGAAGATCTTTCAGATCTTCATCCTCTCCGTGAATCTTCATCGAAGCTCGAATCAACTTTGGGTCTATCAACTCACCGTCGTGTCCAAATCCATGGATGTTCGCCTCAAGCGGTGCGGATGAGTTTCCTTCGTGAAGGTTGAATAGGGAGAGTTTGAGAGAAGTTTGAATTGAAGTGGACGGTAGTTGTTGAGGGGAGTTTTGTTTTTACCAGCGATGATGAGGTTGCGTTGGAGAACCAGGCGGTGGCGATTTGGAAGGGATGGAGCTAGGGTTCAGAATAGGGAGAAACTGGGGTTTGGCCAAAGAGTTGAGAGGAAGGCGAAACTCATGTGGATTGGGCCTTGGGCCCATCAGTTTGTGGTTGTCCGTACACCCCCCTCATTTTGCCATTCCCCGTTTTTTTTTACTGATGGATTGGGCCGAGCCTAATGTTTTTGCTGGCATCACCCCAGTTTCAGCATCATACCCCCTCCCCCCCGTTTTTGTTGTATACTGGGCTGGGCCCAGTTTGTTTTTTATTTTTTTGCAGCTAACACCCCTTATAACTGATGTACCCCTCCCCTTGTATTTTTTTTATCTTTTATTTGTTTAGTATCTTTTATATGAAAAAAGAAATACCATAAAAAAAGAATATTTGAAAAAGAAAATTGCAAAAGAAAAGAAATGTAAAAAAGATTTTAAAAAGAGAAAAAAATATGAAAAGATTATATTTGAAAAAATGAAAAAGAAATAAAGAATATTGAAAAATAGTATGAAAAGAAAGAGAAAAATATATAGAGAAAGATATAAAAAAAATACATAGAAAAACATGAAAAAATATATGAAGAAATATTTTGAAAAAAGAAAAGGGAAAAGAAATATTGAGAAAAAATATTAAGGTAGATTTAATATTTTTTAGAGTATATTTTCTTCACAGACTTTTTGCACTTTTAGGGATAGTTTAGAAGTCCACTTGTTAGGGGACTATTTTCCATTCGATTTTTCAGGATAGGATAGGATAGTATTTCCTAGGGATTTATTTTCCAGTATTCAATCATTGTAACCCATTTTTCAGAATGTTAATAAAACGAGATTTGAGTTGTGGTCCCGAAGTAGCCGAACTACAGCTGCTCTGATTTCTCGTACCAGACGAGAATATGTAGGCATAGGATGCGATATCCTAGCGAGCACACTAACAACTAACCTTTTGTTCTCTCGCTACTGTGCGATCGAGACTTTCCTGCTGACGACTGATGTTACCCTTTTTTCTCTCTTGCCCGAGTGCATTTGAGACCAGACCATAGTTTTTCCCATAGGTTCCCGTACCTGTGAAACCAGTTGAATTTCTCGCTGCTGTGTGAGAATACCCTGTTTAGCCGTAGTTAGCCCGAACTACGTAAAGCTCTGATCTTCCATGCCGTGTGGAAGTACGTAGGCACAAGACGCGAGGTCTTGGCGAGCCAATTCCCTGTAGTTTCCCGAATTACGTTGACTCTGACTTTCTCTTTTGAGAATACGTAGGCGTAGAGTGCGACGCTCTATCGAGTCAATTCCCTTCCGTTTAGATTTAGCAGTCGTAGATAGATTGTTTTTGCATCCTGTAGACAACCCAAGCAAACGTGGATCCCATCGAGTACGATGGACGTGAGGGGTGCTAATACCTTCCCCTTGCGTAACCGACTCCCGAACCCAGGTTTTGGTTGCGATGACCATACCTTTCCCGTTTTTTGCGAGGTTTACTTCGAGCGTTTCCTTTCCCTCCATTGGGATAAATAACGCACGGTGGCGACTCTTCTGTCAGCCGGCGCCGATTTTCGCAGTAGCGACAAGTACTACAGATATTTAGGGTGCTAATACCTTCCCTAGATATAACTAACCCCCGATCCCCGAATCTCTTAAGCGTTGTCGTTACATCGCGAAAAAGGTTTGTCTTTCTTGCGACCTTTCCTTTGGATAAATTAAAGATCGGTTGTAAAAAGAAATATGGTTCAAGTTAATTAATAGCTTGATATCAAATTTTCACCGCAACAACCTTTAGTTATTGGCACATGTCTTTGGTCCATCTTTCTAACCCACAATTGAATTGTTGTGTTTGTTTCAGCTTTATAAACACTTTTATGTCTTATACAAAAATCAATGTGGTACTTCTAAAAGACATTTTATACTACAACATTATCTCATTCTTCTTCATTGCAGTAACTTCTCATTCTTCTCAAACTTCTGTCCATTGTAAAACCATGAACTATGCAACAGGAAATTTTACTGCTAGTGTTGTTTTAATACGATAGTTTTAAGATTGTTTTGAGCTAATTGTTCCAAATTCATATTTTACCAATCCAAAGTTGCTTTCCATTTAACTCATTTTAAGAAAACCTGACATTACTTTAGCTACAGACAAATTATCATCAACTTGGACAATTCCTGATGACAATTGTTTTATCTACTACAGCATGGATTACTTGAGCTCTATTGGCACTTGATGCACCATATAATTAAATTAACTACTATTAATAAAGTATGAAAGCAGAATTATTCAATGCCATTACTGTCAGATTATGTTGTGTTCATCTATTCCAAAATAGGCGTGTTTTTGAAGGATATATTATATTTATCATAAGCAATTTTAATGTATTTCATGCAAAATAGAATTTTTTGTGTTAAATTCGATATGAAAAATCTTAACAGTGACTAACAAGTACTAATGTTAGTGTGTTCGTAAAATTAGCTCAAAACAATCTCAAAACTATCGTATTAAAACAACACTAGCAGTAAAATTTCCTGTTGCCTAGTTCATGGTTTTACAATGGACACAAGTTTGAGAAGAAGGAGAAGTTACTGCAATAAAGAAGAATGAGATAATGTTGTAGTATAAAATGTCTTTTAGAAGTCCCACATTGATTTTTGTATAAGACATAAAAGTGTTTATAAAGCTGAAACGAACACAACAATTCAATTATTTGTTAGAAAGATGGACCAAAGACATGGGCCAATAACTAAAGGCCCAAAGAGTTTCATTTAAAATTTTAATTAATTAATTATAAAAATAATAATAAAATATTAATCATTAATTAATATTAATAAGTTAATTATTCTAGTCAATAAAAAAAGTCTTAAACTAATTTTTTAAAACTGACTTGGCATTAGACACATCATCTTAGATAGTGCCACATCATTAAAAAAATTTTAAAATTGGAGATGAGACTAAAATCAAACTCAATTTAAAAAAGGGACCAAAATCGCGGTTTTTAAAGTGGGGGGACAAAAACCCAAAAAAATACAAAATAGGGGACTATAGTTGCAATTAAGCCAAGAAAAAAATAGATAATAATGTGCATAAAGGAAGTTTGGAAGGGTGAACAATTGAGAAAAGAAAGTTTTGGATGAAGTTGTAGTGTGTACATAACCTTGTATAGTGAATGTTTCTTTTGCATTGGCAACTTTGATTTCATGGCCTTAGATATGTCCCTTTGTTGTGAACCTAACCAAGCTACAATCTTTCAAGCCCTTATTGATCTTCTTGCCTCAGTGATTTCATTTTTGATTGATTAAATGAATGTATAAGTTGAATTGTTATTTGCATTGATTGTCAGGTGAGTGAAATTGCCTCGCGGTTGCAAACACGTTAGTTTCTTCATTGTTATTTGAAGAGGAGTGTTATAGTGATTCAAATATGAAAATTTAGTTGCTATTTGAATCAATGCATGATAATTGTTTAAGAAATTAATTCTTTTGCATTGTTCGGTTCTAGGAAGTGGTGAATATTGCTTGTGGGCATTTGTTGTTTAATTTGAGCCATAAATCCATTTTTGGTTGAATTAAATGCTTGACAAAATCCTCTTGCTTGCAATAAGAGGCATGCTTTGCTTGAGGACAAGCAAATATCTAGTCGGGGAGAGTTGGGTAAAATCCAAACATGCTTTAAATTGATCCATTATATTGGGCATTTTCATCTCTTTTGTTATGTTTCAATGTATTTATTCCATGATTACATGCTATTCTTGAATTTGTTGCAAATACCGTGGGATTCTTTTATTTGTATGCTATTTTGCATGAATAAGGCATAAAATATCAAAGAGTAAGACACAAGGAAAATTGACAAGGATTCCAAAGAAAATATGAAGATTTAGCATGTTCGCTAGGCGTACATCAGCGAGCAGCCATCAAATATTCGTTGGGAGAAGTAGTAGCAAAGCCCCAGTGAACCCTCTCAAATTAGAGGCAGAAAAAAAAGGACTATAAGTTTGCTAGGAGAACTTATAGCGATTGTTCGCTGTGCAAAGTTTCAGCGTAGTCCCAGCGAGGAGGAAACCTTAGATGGCAGTAAGTAAAAGATCATAAGTTCACTGTGCAAAGTTATGGCGAAGTAGCTCACAGGGTGAAGAAAAGTTCGCTAGGCGAGTTTAGACATTTCCCATAGGCGATTTAACTGTTCAATGGCACTTCATGTGCCATAAAGTAGACCTTGCTGGGCGAACAAGGCAGACTTTAGTTGTGCTATATAAGTACTTTTCACACTTTTTGGGGATCATAACCTCCATTTTCACATAGAAACTCATTTCTTTAGCATTTCTTCACCAAAAGTTGATTTTGAAAATAGAAGCTGGATTCACATCTGAGTTTGATTCTTCGATGTAGATGCTCATTCATCTTCTCTAATTACTTGTAAAGCAAGCTACCATGGTTATGGGTAACTAATTTCCTTTGTATCAAAGGTATAGGTAGTCTACCTTAGCTTTATGTATTTCTTTTGATTGGCCTTGTATGTGAACAAGTGATGATTAATACATGATGAATATTTTTGTTCTTAATGATCCATTCTTGTTTTGTAAAACTCTAGACATAGATTTTATGGAACTTGACCTAAAATATTCATTTATCAATTTATAGATTGGAGAGATCGATCTATGGTTGATATTTGCTTCGTATTGAACTTAAAGCTTATTATATTGGTTGTTATATGGAGAGATCATGTTGCGATGAATACAATATTTCTCACACTATCGGTCTAGAGATAAATGATATTAAGAGAATACACGATGATATTAATAGGGATGGCAAAAAAATCCATACCCACGGATATCTGCGGATAAAACCTGTCACGGATATGGACTAGGTAGCTTAATGGATATTCATGGATAAAATAAATGGATATTTAAATACCCGTTGTTAATGGATATGGATATGGGTTTAATTATATATATGCCCGTGGATATTCATATCCGTTAATAAATTATAAAAATCATTTAAATATCATTAGTTTATTATACCTCATCTTTTCATCTTCTAAAAAAATTAGTCTTCTTATATTTATTTTGTTTTTTTTTAAATTTTATTTGAAAAAAATCTTTCACATTTCATTTAAATTATGTTAGTCATTTCATATTTAAACTCTTTAATATTTCATGCCCCACTTTAACAATTTTACAGTTCAACCAACTAGTGTCGTCATTCCTCTATCGAACCAGTGTCTCCCTTCCTACTCCTCTGTCGTCCGCTATTCCATCATAACTCACAATCACAATATATTTTATTTGTTTGATTAAAAATAAAATGTATGTATATTATGTTTGGATCTAATTATGCTTTACTGAATAAGAATAAAATTAATGTGATGAAATTTTATTGTTAAATTAATAGCGAATTGTATGGATATTATGTGATAATAACTTTATGTGTCTTTAAAAGAAGTTAAAAATGTTGTTTTTCAAAAAATAATTTATATAAAAAAAATATTACCCATGGATATCTGCAAATATCCACGGATACTGTAAAACCCGTAGATTACCCGCTTAATGGATATCTGCATGGATATGGGGCAGATATGGATATCATATTTATCCAACGGGGCGGATACGGATATCATAGTATCTGTCCCCATGGATATCCATTTACATCCCTAGATATTAATCGGATATGACTTCACATGCAAGATTGAAAGAATACGTATAAGTTAGGGTAAATGAAAACTACTTTTGATAGAATTTGTTAATCAAACACTTTAGAATTTATAAGCTTTGCTACTAAAAATCATGACAATTTATGAAACAAAATATGAAAACCCTTTTTCTTAGAATGATGAACTATTGAAAGGCAAGCATCAAGATATCAGACAATCCTTGTGGAGACAATAACAAAACTCCCTTATTATACTTCTAACGCCGATCTTCAATTTGTCAAAACTTGCTTCTAACTTTCCAGAACAGGTCTTCGACTTGCCATAACCGATTTTCGATTTATCAGAGCTAGTTTTTAACTTACAAGAACCAGTTTACAACTTGCCAGAGCCAGTTGTTATAGCTTACAAAAGCAAGGACACTATTCAGACAATTGATTGTCATACCCCAAATTTGTCCTACCCGTGTATACTTTTCATTTGTGCATCCATTCACTAACTGTTATTCAGAAAATCCAAAAAAAAAATATATATGTTGCACAAGGTTGAATTTGAGGCTACTAGGTCAAGAGTGTGTACAACGATGCTTGGGGTTCACCTGGTTTGACTTAATCTTGGGAAAACAAGAGTTTGCTTCATGATCAAGGGTAAGTTGTACATCAATTCGAGTGGTGTTTGTTCGAGGTTGTAGTTAGGGTTTCTATTTTTCAGGCTATCTGTGTTCAAAGGCTATGCTAAAGATCATCAAAGGCTAGTTCCTCTCCTATTAGGATTTGGTTATGTGCTAGTCATGCTATAAATCCTGATCATAAGTGCTTTTCATTGGGTCAAGTTTAACATGCCATTTACCCAAGATTTATTTCAAGTTTGGTCAAATTTCAGTTAGCTTCAAGATTCATTGCAAGTTTGGTTCTCTTTTAATCCGTCAAGGTCCATTTTGATTTGAAGCTCTAAATTGTTCAAGTTTGGGATGGATGTATGCTTGAATTTATTCAGGATTTCATGTCACTTGATAATCCTAAAGAAAATAGTAAAATTTAGATCACACTTGAAATTCAGGTTTTAATCAAGGGCCAAAGTCAAAAGACTCGTGGATTGGATATTTCAAGTGTGGTGTAGAAAGTTTATGGAGGGTGTGAAGAGTATTATAAGGTCAAAGATCAATTCAAGTGTTCATATCCATCATCAGAGTTTTACAAAAAGGGTTCAATTCAACAAAACCCATAACAATAAAGTCCATCTTGTAAATTTGTTTTTTGAGGCCAATTGCTAATTTGTTACAAAAGCCCACATTGCTACCGAAACATTACAAGAAAATTTCCACAAAAATATTAAACTAATTCCATTTTACATTTCAAGCCCATTCTTTTCCTTAAGATTTACAAAACTCATAAGAATAGAAAGCCCATTATAAACTACACTAAACTACACCAAACTACACCAACATCCTTGCTTCAATAAAAACTGCCACAATGCTCATACAGGCCATGACTGAGCACGATACCAAGCCACAAAATACGCACTCCCAGCCGCAACGTTCTCCAACCATGTCTCTTTTCAAAATCTGCATAAAAAATAATATATCAGTTAGCACAACATCACCATAATTTTTCCACTCCCTTCATACAAAACCAAAACAACTTGCAAAATGAGAACACAAGTTCTGTAACACCATCACATGCCAATAACGCAACTTCATGCAACATCACAACACAGTTTATACACACCCGTATCAATTGAGGTCCCCACAAACCGTCCTATACACCCGTACAACTTGGGAGTTTTACATGCATAACCAACAGAACAAACAACATATAAGACAACCATTTTCCATAACTTAAAAAAGAAGTTTTGTAGTATGAAAGGAAAAAACCCACACAACAAATAAGAAGGATCCTTTCCTCATTTACCTATTTAGACGAATTATAAGCTCGACCCTCACACCTTCCATAATAAGAACCACCTTCTTCTTCAACCTTCAAACCATTATCCATTTTTATAATTCTTCCTCAAACCTTTAACCTTTGAAATTGCTTACAAGTCTCCAAACCCTTAAACCAAAACCCATCAACAACATCAAAACCCAAAAAAACCCATAGCAGTAGAGAGAAACAGAGAGAGATCTAGTAGAAGAAGGGGAATCATTGCAAAGGGAATCGATGCTAAGAGAGGGTAAATTAAATGAGCGAACCTGATTTAAGTCAAGAACGTGAATCGTTTGAAAAGAAGACCAAGACATAATCTAAAATGAAACGAGACCGATTCGAGTTTGAACGCAAGATGTTGGAAGTTGAGATGAAGATCTTTACACTTGCTATTGTGTTTTTGTTGCACTTCGACCATGATCGTTTCTGTCTTGCTTGCTCGCCGTTTTTTTCCGCTCGCTTCAAACCTGGCTTTTTCAATCTCTTAAATGTTGTTTTTCCTTCTTTTCTTTTTCTTTTGCTTTTCAAAAACAAAATGATGAATTTAATACTTTATTTTTCTTTTTTCACGGCATGTTGTTTTGACTGACTAGGTTATGCTTTTGTTTTGAAGAAAAGAACTTATCTTTATGACTTTGGGAGGTGGGCTTGTAAAAGCCTGTGTTACATTTCCACTACACCCCCGTTTTCCTTGTTGTACCGTGTGGCTTTTGGGGTGGGTGATGGGCTCATGAGCCCATATGATCCCACCTAGTCTCCACACCCCTTTTTGATGTACACCCTTCAACTTTTATAAAACCCCATCTTATTTGCTTTCAATTTATTTTTTATAAAAAAGAACACTTCATTATTTGTAGTCATCATATGATTTAGTGTTGAAAATATTTTATAATTTTTTTTATCTATTTGTTTTCGGTCGATGACGAGACCTCCAAAATTATTATCAGTCAAACTATTGATAGATAGTAATGAGTCTGAGACCATTTTCTTTTTCTATTCTCATTTTCTTCTTCATTTCGATTTTATTTCATTTTCCCATCTATGAAGTCTTTTGATTCGCGAACGTTGGTTTTCGAGGTTGTTTAACCTTCATTATTTCAAATCTGTAGAAAATGATCATTTGGATCATTTTTCTATACTTTGGGATCGTGAGAGGTTTCCCTCGATTAATTAACACGATTTTGTGATTAAGACGAGATCTCACCCTTCTTTTGTTCGTGCAACACGATTAATTCAGAGAATGATCCTCAATATCATTTTTCTATCTTGTTTTTAGCACGGATATCAATTTACGCAACCTTCTATAGTTTAAATTTCATTATAAGTCGAGCTACGATGGTTTAGCTTGACATTTTGTCCCGATTCTATTCAATAACAAACTAACAACTAACTTTACTTTCTATTAATATACAACTGTTTTATTTTCAGTCAAATATACCCCTTATGTTATTTTCAATCAATATTATCCTGATTACATTATCTTGATATATTATTGTGAATATTATCTTGTTTATATTGTTATATATCTTGTATATTATTCATATCCTGTATATATTCATATCACATTCATTTCTTCTCTTATTCACATTCTTTCAAAACACCTAATAACTATCGAAACCATAAAATCCTAAATTGGTGGACTGTTGGTTATTTATTCGAGTGACGAATCTTTGAAAGTTGTCAGAAACCCTAGCTTGGAGTTGTGTTCAACTTTTGCTCAAGGCTTAGTTTAGGACATATTTCACACACACGGCTTTCTCTTGGGCTACCTGACGATGAGAACTTTTATTTCGTGTTATCCCATGTAATTTGCTTGTACCCCTCTCCCATTCTGATGTACGCTTTCGTATTTCTTTGATTATGGTTTATCTTCTAGGAGCACCCCTAGGGACTAGCATAGATTAAACCGTTTTCAAACTAATTCTCGATTCGTCATCGAGCTATTTTCAAACACCCCTCTGTAAGTCGAGTGCTCGTCCGCATTCGCCATCAACCTATCGCACACACTATCACACTTCATTATGGTTTTGATATTAGGAATACCCCCAGGGACTAGTATCGTTTCTCACGCCTTAACCCTTAACTCGTCGTCATGCCAGTTCCGTTTGTAATCAAAACCCTCGACCCGTCGTCGAGCCATTTTCAAACCCATTTTCCATTCCGCCATGTTTTGCATGCAAATACAAGTCAAACCCTTGATCTAACGTCAAGCGGATTTCTCAACAAACTGTTAAACCAATTCACTACTGTAATACCCCAAATTTTGCCCTAAGATTTGTCGTCGCATTTCATTGCATTTAATCAATTACTAACAAATTTGTGTAGTCGTTTGACTTTTTGCAGGTAAATATCATATGGCATGCATTTTTTTTCTAAAAAGTAAAAATGACACAATTGGCAAGAGGACATGTGTAAGGAGTTGTGGGTGTGAGAGGTTGAGAGTTCGAATCTCACCTTTGTCACTTTTTTGTTTTTTATTATTTTTACTCTAAATTTTTCTATCTTTCATTAAAAAATAACAAAAATAGTTTTTTACTATTATTTAATTATTATTTTCGTATTTTTATTAAATCATTTTTTAAAATATTATTTTTTTCACTTTTTTCTAAATTATTCATAAAAATATCCAAAAAATCATAAAATAAAAAATATTGAAAAAATTTTTGTTCTTTTTATAATATTTTTGATTTTAGGAATCAATAGGATTATTAGTTTTTATTTTAAGTTTATTTTAATTATTTTAAATTTTATTTTTCTTAACTAACTATTTAGTTTGGGCTTTAAAATGGGCTTTAGGGACATTATTGACAATTTGGTGTTAACCCTAATTTGTTCCCTATATATACATGTGTTGCTTTGTTGAAAAGGGGGTCAGAAGGTTTTCTTCAGAAAAGAGGAGAGAGAAAGGGAGAAACAAAGGAGATCCCCATAGAAGAAAGACGGTCGTTCCCACAACTCGTCAGAAGGATTCGAGCTCTCCAATGTTCCCTTATTCAAACCTTTTTCACATTTATCGAAGCAAACCTCCGCTTCGTAGGTTAAATTACTAAATCTTTTGCCTTTTCATGTTTATGTGCATATTTTGCCATGTTAATGTGTTTAGGTCCGTTAAATTACTAAACCTTTTGCTTTTTCATGTTTATGTGCATATTTTGCCATGTTAATCTCCATGTGTGTTTAGGTCCGTAGATTTTAATATCAAAACCCTTTTTTAACAAAACCTTTTTTTTAAAATCAAAACCCTTTTTTTTATTATTAAAACCTTTTTTTAGTAAGACCTTTTTTAAAAACTGAAAAGCCTTTTTGTTCTGAAGAAAAAAAAAACCTTTTTTTTCCCAAAAAACCTTTTCCCAACAAAAAAAAACTGAAAAACCTTTTCCTAAAAAAACTGAAAAGCCTTTTCCCAAAAAAACTGAAAAGTCTTTTCCCAAAAAAACTGAAAAGTCTTTTCCCAAAAAAAACTGAAAAGTCTTTTCCCAAAAAAACTGAAAAGCCTTTTTTTGGGATGAAAAGCCTTTTTTGTTCTAAAAAAAACTGAAAAGACTTTTCCCCAAAAACTTTTTTTTTATAATTTAAACTTAATTTTTTATAATTTTAACTTAAATATTTTTTATTAAAAAAAATTAAATTTTTTTTTTTATAATTAAAATATTAAAAAATTAAAACCTTTTCGTAAGGAACTCCTGATGTTTGATGTTTGTCGTGTCATTTTATGTACCCTTTTATTACTTTTCTTTCTTTTGGCATTTCATGTGCATGCTCGAGGTTGAGATGTGCTTGTGGTGGCCACAGCCCCACACTATTTTCCTCCCTCACTTCATTCTAAGTGTCATTACATATTTTCATATTCTTCATGTTTTCAGAAATGTTTCTTTGTTTCTTTATACCCTCTGCCTTTATTACTTTTCTTATTTCCGTACCTTAATTATTCCTCCATATAATGATTTGTCATATTTTCACATTTTTTTACAGTTTTATCCTTCCGAAGGATTAGGTCCAGCCTTTTGGCCGCCGAGTCAATAGCCTTACCCCTTTAATGGATCAAACCCTGTTTAGCCTAGGTGTCCCGCCGTGGGCAAAATTGCTTTTATCCTAGTGTTAGGCCAAAAGAGTCGCCGTACTCTGTTTTAAGGTTTTCCGCCGTGGAATCCCTAATTTAACCCTATTTTAATTTTAATTAACATTTTTTTAACATAGAGATTGGAGTCTCTGAATAAACCTGGCCACAGTCAAGACGTTTCTAACCTCCCTTTTGAGGGGAACTACAGTTACTCTGATTCCATTCCCGTAAGGATATGTAGGCACAAGATGCGATGTCTTGCCGAGTAAACTTAGAATTAACCCCTAGGTCTTTTTTAATTTTCAATCCTTTGTATATACCCTAAAGCAAAATAATTAATGAAATAAATAAAAAAAAATAAACAAAAGGTTCCCGTAGAGTACTACGGAAGTTTAGGGTGCTAATACCTTCCCTAAATTTAACCAACCCCCGAACCTTAGATCTCTCCCTTTTAGGTTTTTCCTTTCTTTAACCTTTCCTTCGGATAAATCAAAGACTGGTTGTAAATGAATTAAGATTCAAGTTAATCAATAGTTTGACATCCAAATTTCACCGCAACAACTACCTTTTATTTTTACAACTTTTCTTCTCAAGTCTAAAAACCTTTGTCTTGTACCAAGTGCATTTTCAAAACTCTTTTCATAATAAACTTGGATGGTTGTGGAGTGGTTAGGCGTAGGCCTTCTCCTATTCCGAGTGCTTGACATTACCTTTAGGGTTCACTGTCGTAGAGCACTTACTGTTTAAGACCAAAACATATTTAATAAGAGAATGAATTTCTCTTTGTATTTGAACTAAAGAGAGAAGATTGAATGCAAACTTCTTCCTCTTCGAGTGTCAGAATACTCACTTTAGAGTGTGTGGTCTCGATACTCGTCTTTCAATACGAAGACATGACTATGTTCGCCACACTATTTTCATAATAAATCTTTTGAGATAAAGAATTGGGTACTACCCGTAAATGGGTTACTATCCGAGGATCTATTTCACCCCTAAAAATAACTTTCACAAATCAAATGTGACATCTTGCCTCGATGGTGAAAACTATCTCTTTTCAAAAGGATATTTTACGTCCATTCTACCGCAAACAGGTAACGCCTAAGACTCCACAAGCAAGCTGTAATACACCTAACTACTAGAATGTGCATGTTAGCATCATCCACAAAACACCAGTAAACCATAGGCCGAACTACGGCTGCTCTGACTTTTCATACCTGCTGAGAATACGTAGGCATAGGATTACGATGATCCTAGCGAGCACTCTTCTTTCTTTTCCACCCTTAGTCCCCCGTTCTTTCTCAGAAAAGAACATGTTACGTCCGTTCTACCGCAAACAGGTAACACCTAAGAATCCACAAGCGAGCTGCAATACACCTAACTGCTAGAATACATATGTTAGCATCGTCTACCAAAACACCAGTTAACCGTAGGCCGAACTATGACTGCTCTGATTCTTTATTTCTTTTAAGTAAAGATACGTAGGTACAAGGTCCCCAATCCTTACCGAGCACACTTTCCCATCTTTCATCCGTGGTTCCCCGAACTACGTTGACTCTGATTTTCTCATACCCGTTGAGAATACGTAGGCATAGGATCGTGAAGTCCAACCGAGTCTCTTATTCCCCTTTATCTCTCTTTTCCATGTTTCTAGCCCTTCTCTTTATCCATTGGAACACTCTTTATAGAAATAATCTTTAGCAAATACTTTCACGCATAGATAAACAAATGGTTCCCATCGAGTACGATGGATGCGAGGGGTGCTAATACCTTCCCTTTGCATAACCGGCTTTCGAACCCTTTCTCTTGGTTGCGAGACCATCTTATCCATTTCATCTTAAGGTTTTCTCGATGTTTTCCTTTCCCCTTATGGGATAAATAAAGTTTAATGACGACTCTTCTGTCCTTCCATTTTTGCCTCTCTGTCGTTGCATTTTCGAGTAGCGATAGCTTGGCGACTTTGCTAGGGACTACCTAGCAAGCCAAACCTAGTTTGTGTGTCGCATTTATGTTTTATTTGTTTTCATTATTTATTGTGATGTGTTTCTCTTACCTGTTGGGTTTATTTGGGATGGTTTGTAAGGATAAAGGCTTTCTACCCGAGCTTTTCTAGTATACACTAAGTTAGGAGGTGGTTGCTTTCTGATTTGCAAGACTTAAGACTCGTTGAGTTGGTTTGACTTCCACCACTCAGTTGAGGCCCCTTTGGGATGATTATGTCTTACGAGTAGTCATAATGGCGTCTTTATTTCCGACCTGAGAGTCTGTGATTCTAAGGACCTTTTTAAAACCATATTCTAAAGGTTATTGAGGCACACTTTGTGCTTATCCTTTGAAGGGACTACCGTCTTACGAATCGTCGTTATGATGGAAAACTTTTGAGGGGTAGTGCATGGGACTTTGTTTAAAGCCTTTGGGATGCCCTTTTATAAACCAATAGATCACCCACCCGAGGTGAGTGATATCTTGTTATGTGTGTCTTACAGGATCTGTGACCTTGACCCTTGCTGTTCTCGTGTGCATTCATAATGTTGCATTTGTATAAGTATCTAAGCATCATTTTGCATATTCTTCTCTGACCAAAAATACAAAAGAGTTCACCTATCCTTTGTTCGTAACCCGAAGTTGATTTCTCTGACACTCATGTTGAACTTGTGGGAGCTGTGAAGCATCTGAAGCAAGAGGAACATAGACACCTTAAAAGGCCAGTTATGCGAAGTAAGCTAAGGTAGCCATGTCAGAGAAAAACCGCCAGAATGTTGATTCACCAGGATTTACTGTGGCAACCAATCCACTATATGATCTTCTGCCTGATGATGATCTTCCACCAGTAAGCATTCCTATTCGACCCTAGAGGGTGCCATTGATTGATCCCATGAAGGAAAAGCTTTGTTCTATTAAGGAGAAACTCCAGGCTATGAAAATGCATGATACGCCAGGGCTCGATGCTGTTGATATGTGTCTAGTACCAGATTTGGTGATTCCTCCGGAATTCAAGGTACCCAACTTCGAGAAGTACGCAAGCTTTAGTTGTCTAAAGCGTCATTTGGTGATTTTCTACCTCTTACAATCATGATGATAAGTTGGTGATTTTTTATTTTTAAGAAAATTTGAGTGGAGGATTTTTGTGTTGGTACTTGGACATAGAAAGAAGTTGTATCCAATCAGGAAAGAAATTAGCTAGCACTTTTCTAAAGCATTACCAGTATAATCTGGACGTGGCTCCCAGTCGCATGCAGTTTTAAAGCCTGCCTCAGAATAGTAGTGAATCCTTTAAGGAATATGCATAACGGTGGAGAGAATTAGCGGCCAGAGGAAAACTACCACTCTAGGACAGGGAATTGATTGACATGTTCATAAATAATCTGCATGGCTCTTATCTTGGAAGAATGGATGGCAATGCACCGTCAAGCTTCTCTGGCCTTGTGATAGTAAGATAACACATTGAAAGCTACCTCAAGAGGGGACAAATTCAAGACGCCTCAAGTATTCAGGCCGGTGATACTAAATCCCTTAGCAATTCCCTAGAGGAAGAAGAGGGTGAAACAAAATGCAGTCATAGCAAATATTGAGTATTCCTAGGGCACACCAACAAAACCCTATGGTCCCCCCGTCTTCTCAATATTCATCATTTTTCAGTGCCATGTTATCCTTATGAGCAACCAGCCGTGCCTAAAGTTTCATCCCATAAACCATGGATTGCTCCTCATTCGAATTAACGAGCCCATGGCCGAGGATATCAGCGCCAGAATCAGTATAGGCCTCGCAACAATTTAGAAAGGAGGAATACTCCTCTTCATCTAATTCCTATGTCATACAATCATCTTCTGCCGCATCTGGTTCAAAGCTCGTTGTTGGAGCCCAAGATTCTCAAGCCGTTCCCAGAACCATACCCTCCTGGGTACGATCCCGATAAGCACTGTGGACATCATGTTGGATCAATGTGGAATTCGGTTGAAGATTGTAAAGCCTTCCAAACTAAAGTGCAACAACTGATTGACAAAGGTAACATATCCTTTCCAGAAGAACAGCGTGAATCAGTTGCTGTCGTCAACAACAATGGTCAGGGGCAAGGGTCTACCTCAAGACTTTCAGTTCCTATCCCTAATTCCTATGGGATGCCAATGAATTTCTCTACCACAATTGAAGAAACCACTTCTCAACCAATCCCAGTACTCGGTATTACTGTTGGAGCTATCCCGCAGGCCCAACCTACTGTTATTCAGATCCCCGAAGAGAATTTGTTGGATCAGTATGATGAAGTGCAAAACTATCATGCCACTATCCCCATTTCCAGTCCTATCGCTACTCAGGATTCTAAAGCCATTAAGATATGTCGTGATCTAGCTGAGAAACTCTGAGTCATAGAAAGGCACAACTTAAACTCTTTTTAGTGCTCTGAAAGTTGTGTTTGGTGCCTGATGTTGTCATTCCTTCCAAGTTCAAAGCACCTGAATTCTCAAAGTACAAAGGTCTCAGTTTCTCGAACATTCATCTAAAGATGTATTGTCACAAAATGGCCGCTTATGCGAGAGACGAAAAGCTCATGATTCATTGCATCCAAGACAGTTTGTCTGGGGCATCACTCGAATGGTATATGCAGCTAGAGTGTAATAGTGTGCGC
The DNA here is from genome assembly GCA_963859935.3 of Lathyrus sativus. NCBI lineage: Eukaryota > Viridiplantae > Streptophyta > Magnoliopsida > Fabales > Fabaceae > Lathyrus > Lathyrus sativus. Next base: position 637,970,446 of record OZ012739.1, read on the forward strand.
ACTTGGGCTGAGCTAGCTGATGCATTTGTCAAGCAGTACAAATACAATACCGACCTTGCTCCAAATCGTACTCAACTTCAGAGTATGACTCAGAAGGACAGTGAATCTTTCAAGGAGTACGCTCAATGATGGAGGGAGCTAGCTGCAAGGTTGCTTCCACCTTTGGTTGATTGTGAACTGATTGATATCTTCTTAGATACCTTGCAAGGTCAATACCATTAAAAGCTAATTCGTAGTGTTTCGGCTAGATTCTCTGACTTAGTGATCGGAGGTGAGAGAATTGAAGAAGGTTTGAAGAGCGAAAAAGATCCAAGGAGGTTCTAGCAGTCAGGCTGGGACCAAGAAGCCTTTCAATGGATGCAAGAAAAAAGAGGGTGAAACAAATGCCGTCTCCGTGCAGAAAGGGAAAGTTCCTCAACAAACTCCCGCTCCTGTGCCTTATCAAATCCCTTACTTCCAATATATGTATGTTGTTGCGACGCAATTAGGCTCCAATGCCTTATCCTCCAGCTGTTCAAGTGGTTCAAGCTCCAACGCCTCTACAACAGGCTTCTCAACAACAATCTTATAATCAACAAGGATATCAGTATCCTCCTCAACAACAACAAGCGACAACAACTGCAAGCTGCTCAATAAACAGCAAGGTGCTCGCCAACAGTGTCAGCAGAGAACATGGAGGCCAGATAGAGTTTTTGATCGTTTACCAACGCCATATGCTAGTATCTTTACTTAGTCGCTGAAAAAGGGGTATTATTCTGAGAGATTTAGCTTTCCCAACTGTCATTCCTGCTGACTATAATGTAAATGCTCATCGTGAGTTGCATAACGGTGCTCCAGGTCACACCATTGAGAACTGCAAGGCTTTCAAGCACAAAATTCAAAACATGATTGATAGGGATGCTATCCACTTCAATGGAAAGTCTCCAAATGTCATCAACAACCCTATGCCACAAGCCAGCTAGTGCCAGCTTCAAGAAAAATCAAATCCAGTCAAGTCAGTTCATCCCCGAAGAAGGTAGTCATGTTGCTAGTTCATCTTTTATTTTGTCTTTATTTGTTTAAGTATTGTACGCTTTAAACATTTCCATTCGTATTTGGTTTTCAGTAATGCATTATTTATGCATGTTTTGAATTAGTTATGTCGTATTCACTCATTTTTATCACAAGCACCGACACATTTATTCACTTCATCAACTGTTGTTTAGCACGATTGAAGGGAGAATGACAAAAATGAAATACCCACAATTGCAAACTGTATGCTTTCAGACAGAATCTCGTCAGTGATGTACATGCATTGTTTCAGTTCCCAAACACTGGAGGTATAAGGAGTTAATCCCTAGTATACCACTTCGAGCCTAGAAGCAGCAGTTTCCTTCGGATATTTAAAACCTTTTCACTCAACCTGGGGTAGGGTAGTGTTCAGTTAATCCAACTACACACTCGAGTCAACAAAGCAAAATCCGAAAGACAGTTTTTCATCAATGACCCATGACATGGCAGTCACAACCTTCCAACGAAAATTCAGAAAAAATCAAAAGCATGCTAAGTCAAGTACCTCGAAGGGGACTTAGGAAAAAATCAAGGTTATCCCAATGGTCTTGACAAGTAAAACCAGTCCATGCAAAATTAGGGATCAAAAGCAAAAGAGGTCTTTAAACCCTCAACAAAAACAAAATAAGATTCAGTAGCTACCAAATTGGAATCAAAAGGTCACTGACATCCATCAAAATCAAATAAGGTGGCTGCCATGCCAAGCAAACCTTGAACCATCAAGCTTACACCGTCAAGATAAGCATATGCAAAATTAACTGAACGTAGGACTGGAGGTCATTAAGAAGAAGAGGTGGGTACAAATCATATTTTGAGCCTAATACCTTTTGTTTCAATAACCGTGAACAAAACCACATTACAACCCTCGAAAGACCTAATTGAGGTGAGGTTTATTCTGAAAGCGTACTATTGTAAGGTTGCGTAAACTGACTCCTCACATTTTTGCTAAACATTAGCATTGATATCATTATCCTTGGTGTATCTTCACACCAATCAAATTAGCACAACGTCTGGACTAACGGTCCATTCGTCCCTCACCATCACGACACTTTAATAAATGACACTTCTTTCAAAGCTTGTATGAACTTTGCATTAAGATTACCATTTGTGAATGCATAAGTTTAAATTACAAATCAGTGCTAGACATCCAAGACACCTCAAAAAGGGGCAATTGAGAAAGAACTTGACTTGGAGTGGCTGACACAAAGCAAGGGTACCTCAAAACCCACAGGCTGAGGCAAATCACTCAACAGCCCAATCAGGGGCAAGTCAATGCAAAGCATCAAAGTTCAGCTTCGACTTCAGAACTGGTCAATTAGGACCAAACCATTACCATGTTCAAACTGGGGCAAGACCAGATCATCCTGACCATCAAGCAAAGTTGTGTTCTTCTCTGAAAAAAGTTCACAACAAACCACCAAGTATCCAGACTTGGAGCATCGAGAGCATCTTCTGCTTCAGTTATGGCACCTTCAGCAAATTGCATGTCGAGGAAGTCAGTCCCTCCCTCCACCCAAAGTCCAATCCGCATTGGCAACTACCAAAAGTCCGCCATGTCGGTATCTGCATTTCCAATTACCCGTCTGCAATCATATGCAGCATACACATTTCATTTGATATCATAAACATCACCTTATATCATATGTGTACCCAAACCATAGCATACTTCCCTAGCTCTTGCATCTCTGCGCGTCAGCATTTGCATTTTCACTTCCATTTGATATGGGACATCATTGTCTTCAAGCATTCGTATGTGTGAGCTCAGGCCCAGGATCCATCTCGGGACTTCCAATGGCGGCTTTCAGCCCAGTCAAGGGCATATTCTTCAAGATTATGGACGTTTTCCACAAAATTGTTTCAACCGTATGGTTGATCAGATTTCCAAGACGATCTTCTGCCCGGTCAGAGGCATCTTCTTCAAGACTGTGGGTTTCCCCGTGAAGTTGTTCAACCTTTTGTTGAACAAACTCGAGAGCTTCAAAACAACCGTCAGCCCAATCAGGGGCATCTTTTGCAAAACTATGAGCGTTCCTCACGAAGTTGTTCAATCTTTTGTTGAACCAGACGAGACATCAAGCAACTCTCAGCCCAATCAAGGGCATCCTTCGTAAAACCGTGGGCGTTCCCCACGAAGTTGTTCGACCTTTTATTGGGAAGATTCAAGATTTCCAAAGCAACATTTAGCCTAGCCAGGGGCATCTCCTTTGAAACTGTGAGCATTCCTTAACGAAGTTGTTCAACCTTTTGTTGACTAAGATATAGAGTTCTAAAGCAAAACTCAGCCTAGTCAGGGGCATTTTCTTCAAAGTTCATGGGCGTTCCTCATGAAAGTTATTTCAACCTTTTGTTGTCAAAGCTATGATCCCCAAACCAGTCAGTGGGTGTTCCCAATTGATTTATCTCAATCCAATCTTCCTCTTGGGCGTCCCCCCAGTGAGTTGTGTCCAACAAACTTGACCTTTTGTCAATTGCCTTACTATCATCTTTTTGGTGATAGCTGAACCCGTCAGTTCAATCTAGCCTGCATCCTTTTGGTGTTGGTTGCCTCCAAGATTGGGAAGTTATTGTCATCCTTTTGGTGGTAGTAACTTATAAGTTTCGCTCTATCATCCTTTTGATGATGGGTCTGCCATCCTTTTGGTGCCAGATTGTATGAATGTCGTTCTATCATTCTTTTGGTGATAGAAACCTATGTGAGTTTGCTCCATCATCCTTTTGGTGCCAGATTGTGCAAATATCGTTCTATCATTTTTTTGGTGATAACAACCTATGTGTGTGTAACTATCATCCTTTTGGTGATAGGCCTGCCATCCTTTTGGTATCAGGTTTTCTCTGTCATCATCCTTTTAGTGATAACGACCGTTGCAAACTATCCAGTATTTCATTACCCAAGCACTTTCCTTTCTTTTCAGACAAATTCAGAGTCTTCTTTATATCTAATTGTCTTATACCTTGAAAGCATGAACGCCGCGGCAAATTCATCTTACTCGGTCTAAGCCAGTTAGACAGGGGCATCTGTCATACACCGAATTTGTCCTACCCGTGTATACTTTTCATTTGTGCATCTATTCACTAAATGTTATTCAGAAAATCCAAATATATATATATATATATATATATATATATATATATATATATATATATATATATATATATATATATATATATATATATATATATATATATATATATATATATATATGTTGAGGCTACTAGGTCAAGAGTGTGTACTATGGTGCTTGGGGTTCATCTGATTTGACTTAATCTTGGGAAAACAAGAGTTTGCTTCATGATCAAGGGTAAGATGTGCATCAATTCGAGTGGTGTTTGTTCGAGGTTGAAATTAGGGTTTCTATTTTTCAGGCTATCTGTGTTCAAAGGCTATGTTAAAGATCATCAAATGCTAGTTCCTCTCCTATTAGGATTTGGTTATGTGATAGTCATGCTATAAATCCTGATCATAAGTGCTTTTCCTTTGGTCAAGTCAAACATGCCATTTACCAAAGATTTATTTCAAGTTTGGTCAAATTTCAGTTAGCTTCAAGATTCATTGCAAGTTTGGTTCTCTTTTAATCCGTCAAGGTCCATTTTGATTCGAAGCTCTAAATCGTTCAAGTTTGGGATGGATGTATGCTTGAATTTATTCAGGATTTCATGTCACTTGATAATCCTAAAGAAAATAGTAAAATTTAGATCACACTTGAAATTCAGGTTTTAATCAAGGGCCAAAGTCAAAAGACTCGTGGATTGGATATTTCAAGTGTGGTGTAAAAGTGTTATGGAGGGTGTGAAGAGTATTATGAGGTCAAAGATCAATTCAAGTGTTCATATCCATCATCAGAGTTTTACAAAAATGGTTCAATTCAACAAAGGCCATAACAATAAAGTCCATCTTGTAAATTTGTTTTTTGAGGCCAATTGCTAATTTGTTACAAAAGCCCACATTGGTACCAAAACATTACAAGAAAGTTTCCACAAAAATATTAAACTAATCCCATTTTACATTTCAAGCCCATTATTTTCCTTAAGATTTACAAAACTCATAAGAATACAAAGCCCATTATAAACTACACCAAACTTAGAGGCCCATTTCACAAACTTACATTGTCCAATTTCTTTGATTAAGAAATAAAAATAATTACCACAATTTCCAAATCAAACAAGATGGACAAACATAACAAAAAAGGCATCTCCTTACAACACGACCCACCCCAATGCTGCAAGCCAATTTTTACTATTCGCGCCTTGAAAGAAAAAAAGCTCGGCGCAACAACTTGACGCAACATCCTTGCTTCAATAAAAACTGCCACAATGCTCATACAGGCCATGACGCAGCATGATGCCAAGCCACAAAATAACACACTCCCAGCCGTAATGTTCTCCAGCCATGTCTCTTTTCAAAATCTGCATAAAAAATAATATATCAGTCAGCACAACATCACCACAATTTTTCCACTCCCTTCACACAAAACCAAAACAACTTGCAAAATGAGAACACAAGTTCTGCAACACCATCACATGCCAATAATGCAACTTCACGCAACATCACAGAACAACCTGTACACACCCGTATCAATTAAGGCCCCCACAAACCGTCCTATACACCCGTACAACCTGCGAGTTTTACAGGCATAACCAACAGAACAAACAAAATATAAGACAATCATTTTCCACAACTTAAAAAAGAGATTTTGCAGTATGAAAGGAAAAAACCCCACACAGCAAAGAAGAAGGATCCTTTCCTTGTTTACCTTTTCAGAAGAAGGAAAAAACCTCATACCTTGCCCACTAAGAACCACCTTCTTCTTCAACCTTCAAACCATTACCCCTTTTTATAATTCTTCCTTAAACCTTTAACCTTTGAAATTCCTTACAAGTCTCCAAACCCTTAAACCAAAACCCATCAACAACATCAAAACCCAAAAAAACCCATAGCAGTAGAGAGAAACAGAGAGAGATCTAGTAGAAGAAAGGGAATCGTTGCAAAGGGAACTGAAGCTAAGAGAGGGTAAATTAAACGAGCGAACCTGATTTAAGTCTAGAACGTGAATTGCGTGAAAAGGAGACCGAGGCGTAATCTAAAATGAAACGAGACGGTTCGAGTTTGAACGCAAGACGTTGGAATTTGAGATGAAGATCTTTGCACTTGCTATTGTGTTTTCGTTGCACTTCGACCATGCTCATTTCCGTCTTACTTGCTTGCTGTTTTTTTTCGCTCGCTTCAAACCTGGCTTTTTCATCTCTTAAATGTTGCTTTTCCTTCTTTTTTTTTTCTTTTGCTTTTCAAAAACAAAATGATGAATTTAATACTTTCTTTTTCTTTTTTCACGGCATGTTGTTTTGACTGACTAGGTTATGCTTTTATTTCGAAGAAAAGGACTTGTCTTTATGACTTTGGGACGTGGGCTTGTAAAAGCTTGTGTTACATTTCCACTACACCCCCAGTTTCCTTGTTGTACCGTGTGGCTTTTGGGGTGGGTGATGGGCTCATGAGCCCATATGATCCCACCTAGTCTCCACACCCCTTTTTTTATGTACACCCTTCAACTTTTATGAAACCCCCTCTTATTTGCTTTCAATTTATTTTTTCTAAAAAAGTACACTTCATTATTTGTAGTCATCATATGATTTAGTGTTGAAAATCTGTTATAACTTTTTTTTTATCAATTTGTTTTCGGTCGATGACGAGACCTCTGAAATTATTATCAGTCAAACTATTGATAGATAGTAATGAGTCTGAGACCATTTTATTTTTCTATTCTCATTTTCTTCTTCATTTCGATTTTATTTCATTTTCCCATCTATGAAGTCTTTTGATTCGCGAACGTTGGTTTTCGAGGTTGTTTAACCTTCATTATTTCAAATCTGTAGAAAATGATCATTTGGATCATTTTTCTATACTTTGGGATCGTGAGAGGTTTCCCTCGATTAATTAACACGAGTTTGTGATTAAGACGAGATCCCACCCTTCTTTTGTCTGTGCGACACGATAAAATCGGAGAATAATCCTCAATATCATTTCTCTATCTTATTTTTAGCTCGAATATCAATTTACGCAACCTCCGATAGTTTGACTTTCATTATAAGTCAAGCTATGATGGTTTAACGTTACATTTCGTCCCGATTCTATTCAATAACAAACTAACAACTAACTTTACTTTCTGTTAAGATACAACTGTTTTATTTTCAGTCAAATATACCCCTTGTTTTATTTTCAGTGAATATTATCCTGATTACATTATCTTGATATATTATTGTGAATATTATCTTGTTTATGTTGTTATATATACTGTATATTATTCATATCCTGTATATATTCATATCATATTCATTTCTTCTCTTATTCACATTCTTTCAAAACACCTAATAACTATCGAAACCATAAAATCCTAAATTGGTGGACTGTTGATTTTTTGCCCAAGTGACGGATCTTTGGGCATTGTCAGAAACCCTAGCTTGGAGTTGTGTTTAACTTTCGCTCAAGGCTTAATTTAGGACACATTGCACACACACAGCTTTCTCTTGGGATACCTGACAATGAGAACTTTTATTTCGTGCAATCCCGTGTAATTTACATGTACCCCTCTCCCATTCTGATGTACGCTTTCGTATTTCTTTGATTGTGGTTTATCTTCTAGGAGAATCCCTAGGGACTAGCATAGATTAAACCGTTTTCAAACTAATTCTCGATTCGTCATCGAGCCATTTTCAAACACCCATATGTAAGTCGAGTGTTCGTCTGCATTCACCTTCAACCTATTGCACACACTGTCACACTTCATTGTGGTTTTGATATTAGGAGCACCCCCAGGGACTAGTATCGTTTCTCACGCCTTAACCATTAACTCGTCGTCATGCCGGTTCCATTTTCAATCAAAACCCTCGACCTGTCGTCGAGCCAATTTAAACCCATTTTCCGTTCGACCATGTTTTACACACAAATACAAGTCAAACCCTTGATCCAACGTCAAGCGGATTTTCACAACAAATTGTTAAACCAATTCACTGCCTTTTCTTTTTACAACTTTTCTCTTCAAGTCTAAAAACCTTGGTCTTGTACCAAGTGCATTTTCAAAACTCTTTTCCTAATAAACTTGGATGGTTGTGGAGTGGTTATGCGTAGGCCTTCTCCTATCCCGAGTGCTTGACATTACCTTTAGGGTTCACTGTCGTAGAGCACTTACTGTTCAAGACCAAAACATCTTTAATAAGAGAATGAAGTTCTCTTTGTATTTGAACTAAAGAGAGAGGATTGAGTGCAGACTTCTTCCTCTTCGAGTGTCAGGATACTCACTTTAGAGTGTGTGATCTTGATACTCGTCTTTCAATACGAAGACGTGACTATGTTCGCCACACCATTTTCATAATAAATCTTTTGATATAAAGAATTAGGTACTACCCGCAAAGGGGTTACTATCCGATGATCTATTTCACCCTTAAAAATAACTTTCACAAATCAAATGTGACATCTTACCTCGATGGCGAAAACTATCTCTTTTCAAAAGGATATGTTACATCCATTCTACCGCAAACAGGTAACGCCTAATACTTTACAAGCGAGCTGCAATACACCTAACTGCTAGAATGTGTACGTTAGCATCATCCACAAAAACACCAGTAAACCGTAGGCCGAACTATGGCTGCTCTGATTTTTCATGCCTGTTGAGAATACGTAGGCATAGGATTGTGATGATCCTAGCGAGAACTCTTCTTTCTTTTCCACCTTTAGTCCCCCGTTCTTTCTCAAAAAAGGACATGCTACGTCCGTTCTACCGCAAACAGGTAACGCCTAAGACTCCACAAGCGAGCTGCAATACACTTAACTGCTAGAATGCGTATGTTAGCATCGTCTACCAGAACACCAGTTAACCGTAGGCTGAACTACGACTGCTCTGATTCTTTACTTATTTTAAGTAAAGATACGTAGGCGCAAGGGCCCCAATCCTTGCTGAGCATACTTTCCCATCTTTCATCCGTGGTTCCCAAAACTACGTTGACTCTGACTTTCTCATATCCGTTGAGAATATGTAGACATAGGACCGTGAAGTCCTATCGAGTCTCTTCTTCCCCTTTATCTCTCTTTTCCCTATTTCTAGCCCTTCTCTTTATCCCTTGGAACACTCTTTATAGTAGTAATCTTTCGCAGATACTTTTAAGCATAGACAAACAAATGGTTCCCATCGAGTACGATGGATGCGAGAGGTGCTAATACCTTCCCTTTGCATAACCGGCTTCCGAACCCTTTCTCTTGGTTACGAGACCATCTTATCCGTTTCATCTTAAAGTTTTCTCAATGTTTTCCTTTCCCCTTGTGGGATAAATAAAGTTCGATGGCAACTCTTCTGTCCTTCCATTTTCGCCTCTCTGTCGTTGCATTTTCGAGTAGCAACATTGATCATCCCACACCTGTGGTTGTTTGCATGCCCAATCCTTTCCCCTTTGAAAGTACTAAAGCAGTTTCATGGAAGTACGATGTTACTATGATTGACAAAGAGTCTGAGGAAGTAGGACAAAAGAATATTTTGAAGATAACTTAATTATGTTTAATGGTCACAATTATGTTTACTAATCCTATGAAATTAGCCTTAACCCTTTCCTAAAAAGATTCCAATCAAACAATTGATCATACGATAATTTTTTTAATTATTATTTATACTATATGGGGAAATATCAATCATTAAAACCAATTACTAATCTAATTATGCTTAATTATTCTAAGGAAACTAACCGTAACCCTAATTTAAATCCCTAATTATAATTTTGTATTTTTATTTCATGTTGGTTATGATTATCTAAATAATTATCTAATTATTTTTATTAATCCAATTATTATATTAATTAAACCCTAAATATGTTAATTATCCCAATTAATATAACTTATAACTCTAATTAATACTTATTATAAAAATATGCTAAGTAAAAACCCAATTATCCTAATTAGCATAATTTAAATACTTAACTAAAGTATAATACTACTTATCAATTAACTTATCTAAATAATATAATTAAAATAAATGAAAGACACTGAGGGATGCAACTTCAACTGAATTAGCAATTGGGATGTAAAGGGGGGTGCGAAAAGCAACAGAGAGAGGCCCACTTACCTCTGAAGACCATACTATGCAATGGGTCCATGGATGAGAGAGTTAATGGTTGACTCTCTCTGAATCATTTGATCAAAATCAGAGGGATGTCATTAAGTATGATCGTGGCCTTTGATGTGAAATATTGGTCAAGGTAAGTGGAATAGGGGCTCAGGAAGCAAAGTTAACTAAGGCCTATTGTACACATGCGTGTATGAGATTATCAGTTAAGTGAAGTAGTCAATCAATATGGAGTTCTTCCAAGCACCACTTGGCACGCATCAAAGGGGATACGGGGGAGGGGGATATTTAACTCCTTTTCCTTCAGACCCCTCCCATTTCTTTCTTTTCACTCTCTATCTCTATCTCTGTCTCTCTTCACCTTTTTCTCTCTCTGCTCTCTACTTCTCTATACTCTCCGACCATGAACTCCGACTAACCTCTTTTCCAGAATTCACCGTAGCCTTCAATTTTCCGGTTGAACTTCAAACAGAAAACTCAAACCCCAACCCAGACTTCTCAGAACTTCAACAGACCCTCAAAATTACTATGAACCCTAATCATAATCGTGAACCCTAACCCACTTCCAAGTGAACCCTAGGGTTCATCACATGAACCCTAACCATGTTATGAACCCTAAACCTAATGTTGGATGAACCCTAACCCTGCAATTTTCCAAAAAAAACCCCTAAATACATACCAAATAATAGATCGCGTCCCCCTAAACTATAATCAAACATCAAACCAAAAAATCCCTAAATTTATTTCATATGCCCACGAGCGGTTCAAAGGTCCAAAGCAAGCTGCCAGATACATTGCTCTTGAGAAGAGGAGCATCTTTCTTGAGAAAAGGTTTAACATTAACCCTCAAGGTTCCTACCGATCCGTAGCCGTAATTCTTCATGTGAAAAGTGGGACAAGCTAATTACACCATGTGATAGTTATAACATGGAACTCGTGAGGGAGTTATACGCTAATTCCCTTCCAGATGATAACAGGGTCTTTTCTTAGACTACAAAAGTAATAGGAAGAGAGGTAAAGTTTGACCGAGACACGATGGAAAGGTCAGGATGTGTTTCGATTATCGAGATCTGAATAGAGCAAGCCCAAAATATTATTTCCCGCTCCCCCACATTGATGTTTTGGTTGATAACACTACTCAATACTCTGTGTTTTCCTTCATGGATGGTTTCTGTGGGTACAACCAAATCAAAATGGCCCAAAAGGACATGGAGAAAACTACTTTTATCATGTCGTGGGGAACATTTTGCTACAAAAGTATGCCTTTTGGATTGAAAAATGCAGGGGCAACTTATCAGCAGGCAATGGTGACTCTATTTCACGATATGATTCATCATGAGATCAAAGTGTATGTTGACGACATGATTGCAAAGTTGTAGACGGAGGAGGGTCATTTGGTTAATTCGTTGAAGTTGTTTGAAAGGTTAAGGAAACTCAGGTTAAGGTTGAATCCAAATTAGTGCACTTTCGGAGTGAGATTAGGAAAGCTGTTGGGGTTCATTGTCAGTGAAAAAGGAATCGAGGTAGATCCTGCAAAAATAAAAGCCATACAAGAAATGCCTGAGCTAAAAACGGAAAAGAGGTTCATGGTTTTCTGGGGAGATTGAACTACATTGCAAGGTTCATATCTCATCTTACAGCCACTTATGAACCAATATTCAAATTGTTAAAGAAAGGTCAAGCAGTCGTTTGGAATGAAAATTGTCAAAGGGCATTTGAGAAAATAAAGGAATACTTGCAGGAACCTCCGATACTAATGCCTCCAGTTGCAGGAACACCTTTGATTATGTATTTGATGGTTCTTGAGAATTCAATGGGTTGTGTGCTCGATCAATACGACAAGACAGGCAGAAAAGAACACGCTATCTACTACTTGAGTAAAAAGTTCACAGAATGTGAATCCAGATACTCGATGCTAGAGAAAACATGATGTGCACTCGCTTGGGCAGCCAAACGCCTAAGGCAATACATGTTAAACCATACAACCATGTTGATTTCGAAGATGGATCCGATCAAGTATGTGTTTGAAAAGCAGGCGCTTTCAGGGAGAATTGCCATATGGCAGATAGTTCTGATAGAATACGATATTCAATATGTTTCCCAAAAAGCCATTAAGGGAAGTGTTTTGTCAGAATATCTCGCAGAACAACCAGTTGAGGATTATCAACCAATGAAGTTTGAGTTTTCCGACGAAGACATAATGTTTTTAAAGATGAAGAATTGTGACGAGCCTCTACCAGACGAAGGTCCTAAAATTGGCTCTCAGTGGAAGTTCATTTTTGACGGTGCTGTTAATTCATATGGTAACGGAATTGGGGCGATCATTATAACTCCTCATGGTTCTCACATACCGTTCACCGCCCGATTAACATTCGCCTACACCAACAATGAAGTTGAATATGAAGTGTGCATCATGGGTATAGAAGAAGTTATTGATTTGAGAATCAAGAATCTTGATGTATATGGTGATTCAACTTTAGTCGTCAATCAGATCAAAGGAGAGTGGGAAACCCGTCAACCCAATTTGGTGCCTTATATGAACTATGCAAGAAGATTACTGCCTTTCTTCGACAGGGTTGAATTTCATCATGTACCGAGGGCTGAGAATCAGATGGCGGACGCTTTGGCAACGTTATCATCAATGTACAAAGTAAATGACTGGAATGAAGCTCCAATGATCACTATCATGCACCTCGATAAGCCAGCTTTCATATTTGCAGTGGATGAAGTGTCGGATGGGAAGCCTTAGTATTTTGACATCAGAAATTTCCTCAAGAATCGAAAGTATCCGCCTGGGGCATCGAGTAGAGATAAGAAGACTCTGAGGAGGCTGTCGGGAAACTTTTACTTGAACAAGGATGATGTGCTGTATAAAAGGAATTTCGATCTGGTATTGCTACGTTGCATGGACGAAAGTGAAGCAAGCTTGCTAATGGAAGAAGTCCACGAAGGTTCTTTCGGTACATATGCTGGCGGGCATGTGATGTCTAGAAAGCTGTTGAGAGCAGGGTATTATTGGATGACTATGGAATCCGACTACTATAAGTATGCCAGGAAGTGTCATAAGTGTCAAATTTATGTTGACAAAATGCATGTGCCGCCAAGTCCTCTGAATATTTTAACATCTCCTTGGCCCTTTCCAATGTGGGGCATCAACATGATTGACAAGATTGAACCGGCAGCCTCCAGTGGGCATCTCTTTATCCTAGTGGCAATCGATTATTTCACCAAGTGGGTAGAAGCAGCTTCATTTGCCAATCTGACCAGACAGGTAGTTGCTAGATTTATCAAGAAGGACATCATCTGCCGTTATGGAGTGCCAGAATGAATCGTTACTGATAATGGTTCGAATTTGAACAATAAGATGATGAAAGAATTGTGCGAGAGTTTCAAAATTGAACACCACAACTCTTCTCCGTACCATCCGAAGATGAATGGTGCTATTGAGGCGGCCAATAAGAATATCAAAAAGATTATGCAGAAGATGATGGTGATGTACAAAGATTGGCACGAGATGTTGCCCTTTGCTTTACATGGTTATCATAATTCAGTGCGTACGTCGACTGAGGCAACCCCTTTCTCGTTGGTATATGGTATGGAGGCGATCCTACCATTAGAAGTCGAGATTCCGTCCCTGAGGGTATTGGTTGATGTGAAGCTTGATGAAGTAGAATGGGTAAAGGCTAGGTTGAATCAACTTAGTCTGATTGATGAAAAGAGATTGGAAGCCATCGCCTATGGCCGGCTATATCAGAGCAGAATGAAGAAGGAATTTGATTAGAAGGTGCGCCCTCGACATTTCCAGGAAGGTGACTTAATGCTGAAAAGTATCCTCCCTCCACAAACAGATCACACGGGCAAATGGACTCCCAACTATGAAGGTCTATACGTGGTAAGGAAAATTTTCTCTGGAGGAGCTTTGTTACTATCAACTATGGAGGGTGAAGATTTTACGTCCCCTGTGAACGCAGACGTAGTCAAAAAATACTTTGCTTAAAAGAGACCCGCTGGATATAAAAAGAAAATCCAGGAAAAAATGGGGAATCCTGGCGAACCATAAAAAGAATAGGTTCGGGAAAAAATTATGGATAAAAGAAAAAATAATAAACCCGCAGAGTTGAAAACCTGAAAAGGCAACTCTGGCAAAAATGGGTATCCCGGTGGATTGAAAACCCGCAAGGGTGATTCAGGCAAAAGTTAGGGATTTAAAAGCAAACGACTACAGTCCGCGTTTGGCCCATAAGCACAGTTGGATTCTTGGAGGAACTGAGGGTTAATAAGTCAGTTTCTTCAGAAAGGAAGACATTGGTGAAACATCGAAGTCATGCGGATCATAGTCGAATTGACACATGGCAGTTGTCTGTTTCCACATTGCCGACATTTGTATATCTTTTGCATTTGTACTTTTTGCGTGACTTTCTCTTTTCAGGAGTTGCACCCGATGTAATTTGCCTATTTACGGGTCTTTTAATCAATGAAGTATTTTCCACAAAGAGCATTCTCTTCTTGTTTTTTGCTTTTACTGTTTTGTTTGTGAAAAGGCGTCTGATATTTTTGATAAACTATGCATACGGAAACTTTTGGGGCCTTGCTAATCATGATTAAAATAATGACTTATTTGAATGATATCACAGACGATGACCGAAATAGCCATTGTTATATACAGGACATGCTATTAGTTTGTCATTTACAGGATTCACTCCTCCAAGAACTGTTTCCAGGTCAGAAGTGTCTCACCAATGGTAGTGTGCGCTTTTTCCCCAGCAGGTTAAGATTAAGATTATTCCCCAGCAGCGGGGCAAGTTCGGTGTTGTTCCTCGACAGGATTTGTGTCACTAAATTTTCTCCCCAAGCAGAGGTTAATGTTGATTCCCTCGACGAGTAGATCAGAAGTGGTAGACATTTGCAGCAGGATCTGATGGTTACTGGTTTTCTCCAAAGTGAAATGTTTGTGATAACTTTCCGATGGATGTCATTCTTAATTCCCAGCAGAATGGGAGTTATCCCCAGAAGAGTTATGTTCCAAAAGGCCGTTCGGGGCATATTCCTCGCCAATTTTTCTCGCCGTTTCTCTCGACACTTTCTCTTGGCAGTGCTCCTTGCATTTGCATTTTTGCATAACATCCTCCTAAACGCGTAACATTTCCATTCTGTGTGGAGCATTACACCATCTTCAAGCATATGCATGCGAAGCATAAGCCAGGTTGTTACCTTTTGTTGCCAGACATCACTCCAGCAGATAACGACATGATTCATGAACCTTTGTGGTACCAGACCCCAACAAGAATCAGCAATGGATGTTATCATCTTGTTTTTGCTCCCCAACAGAGTTTTCTTGTTTAAGTTTCTCTTTCCCCAGTGGAGTTCTCTCTTCCAGGTTGTAAATCAGTTGATTCTATTTCCTGCTTATCCCGGATGCTATCCTGACTTTTGGTTGGTAGTCTTTCGTTTTGTGGATGCTATCCTGACTTTTGGTTGGTAGTCCTTTATTTTGTGGATGTTATCCCGACTTTTGGTTGATAGTCCTTTGCTTTGTGGATGTTATCGTGACTTTTGGTTGTTAGTCTTCTTTTGTTCCCCTGCGGAGTCGGCATCCCGACTTTTGGTTGGTAGTCTCTTTTCTTGGTGATCGTAAATTTTGGTTAGTAGCTGTTGTCCTGACTTTTGATTGGTAGAATTTCCTTCATTCCCCGTAGAGTCGTTATCCCAACTTTTGGTTGGTAGACCTCATTTTCGGTCAAGTTCACATTCAGTAGACGTTTTGGCGTTCCTAACTTTTGGTTAGCAGCTTTTGTTCCGACTTTTGGTCGTTGATTCCTAACTTTTGGTTAGCAGTTTTTGTTTCGACGTTTGGTCGTTGATTCCTAACTTTTGGTTAGCAGCTTTTGTTCCGACTTTTGGTCGTTGATTCCTAACTTTTGGTTAGCAGCTTTTATTCCGACTTTTGGTCGTTGATTCCTAACTTTTGGTTAGCACCTTTTGTTCCGACTTTTGGTCGTTGATTCCTAACTTTTGGTTAGCAGCTTTTGTTCTGACTTTTGGTCAATGATCATAACTTTTAGTTAGCAGTTTTTGTTCCGACTTTTGGTCGATGGCACCTTTTGGGTGGTTCTAACTTTTGGTTAGTAGTCTCTTTCCTGCAACTCTTGATTATAATTTTCTAGGTGATCCTAACTTTTGGTTAGTAGCTTGTTTCTCACAACTTTCAGATACAATTCCCTGGAAATCCTGACTTTTGGTTGGTAGCCCTTGTTATCATTTTGATCAGTTACTGTTTCGGTCATCCCAACTCTTGGTTGGTACCTGTCACTTTTAAGTTCACTTTCGGCTGGCAATCTCTTTGATGTACCATCCCGAAGATTGCAAATTTATGATTTCTTTTTGTATTCAATCACCTTTTACCTTGAACATTGAAAGCGGTTGCTTTTCATACCTTCAGGTCCAAGTCGATTGAATAGGGGCAGCTGTTGCACCCCAAAATATCTCCAACCTTTTCTTCTATCTTGGCTTATGTTTCATAGCATCTTGCATTAGCAGTTGTGCATAGCATTGGTTCTAGACAGGGGATCAAGATGTTGTATTTACTATTCAAGAGATAATCTCCATGTTAAAAGCTCAAACAAGGGTTCAATTTCAAGTCACTAAGTCATTATTGTCATCAGAGTTGGTCTCAAAGCCTCTTGAGGAGAGAAAGTATGTGTTTGGTTATCTCCTCCTATCTTGAGAATGGACAGAGGCATATGGCTATTTCCTTGGATGAGACACGGTTCAAGAGCTAAATGTACACCTTGAGGGTCCTCTATGGGGGATCACATAATCATTTGCAAGAACCTCAATCAATGGATAGGGTGTTAGGGTTTCATCTGGTCAACAAAAGTCAATTGTGGATTTAAAAGAGCTCAAGGCTTGATTCTTGATCATTGAGGCCATGAGAAGTCATCCTAAGTCATCTCAATTGTCATGTGGAAGCTAGATTAAGGAGATTAAAGAGTTCAAGAAGTTGCTAAATTAGGGTTTCAGATGATTCTCAGTGTAAAATCCCCTATTTTGGCATCCAATTTCAATGATAATTTTCACTATGATGCAAGCCCCGTCTCATCTTCCATCAAACATGAGACTTGTTCCTCATATTTCAAGTTTTATTTTGAGTACAAGAACTCTCCCATTGGATTCATACATCTCAAGTTATGGTTGGTACAAGTTGGTGTCACAAAATGAAGAGAATTTAGAGGCACTCAAGGGTAACTCACTTCCAAGGCATTTTTCACATGGAATCAAGCTTTTCCTCATTCTTCAACAAACTTGAGAGTTGTTCCTTGTTGTCTAAGCTTCCCAAAAATTGTTAGAACTCATCATTCTTATGTGTGAAGCTCTATTTATGATCATCCCAAGTCAAGGTTATTTTTTTTGGAAACCTAGTTTTAGGTCATTCATTTCAAGGACCAAATTCATGAACTTCAAGACTTCAAATCCAAATTCTTGCCACATGAAACTTGTTTGCTAGGACCTTAGCTCCATCATGATCCTAAAATCCATGGCTTTTGATGATTAGTGAGAACATTAAGGCATGATGAGCATGAAAACATGGATTATGGATACAATGTGGTTTTCTTATATTCCAAGTCACCAAATGAGATTGTTTTTTTATCTTTTTTGTACCATTCTAATATCATCACATGACCATACCATCTCTTACCCAAAATGAGCAAACATGAGCTCATATTTTCAAGTCATTTTCAAATTTCATACCATATGAGGTAACCACTCAAAACCATATGCAAACCCATGCCTTCTCATTCTAATGACCTAATTTGATTTCCTCACCTCCATCTGACCCAAAAGAGTGGATTGAAGGAATGACAAACCACCCAAAACCCGTGTGTGCATCACTTTCGCATTTTTGGCAAGTTGTTGAAATCACAAGAAATACTCATCATGGGCCTAAAAAACACCTCACAGCCTTCATATTTAAACCATAGAGAAACCCTAACGTGAGGGCATGAGCTATCAGCTGCAAAAAGAGTGAATTCCATCAAAAATTTCACAAGATTTCTCTCTCTTTGAATTCCATTTCTCTCTAGTTTTTCCTTCCATCTCTTTCTCATTTCTCCTTCAATGAAGCACAAGGAAGAGTTTGGCATCTTTGGATTGGAGTTTGCATTGCATTTGAAGGACCAACGGAGTTGCTCCGTTAGGTAAATTTCTCTCATTTGGAACCTTCATTCTAGACATCTAAACATGTTCATGTTGGTTGCATCTGAAGTCCTACCATGTGTAGGCAATGTTTGTAATGTTATTATGGTTGTTTGATGAAGTTTCAGTTTGTGTACCAAGTTTTCGTGCCTTGTTTTCTCTATGATAGAAGAACCTTTATGAAAAACCAATGGCATATTTGTGTCCTACGTGAAAAATCCTTCAAAACCATGTCAAATGTTTTCATTTTTATGCTGTTTTCCAGTCACCACCGGGGAAGATGACCAGAGCTAGGGCTTCAGCGTCTGAGGTCAAATGCTGAGGTGTTTGGTGACTGAGATTTGACTTGCATGCGTAGAGGTTTGAATCTGAGGTGTCTCGCCATGTGTTTAATGAAACGATTCGTTTCATTTAGACTGAGCTTTGGTTTGGTCTGGGCTCCAATTTTTCTTACTATTGACACCCCCTGTTTGAGGCCCATTTGTGTGTTTCACTTGATGTCAGTTCATTGAACTTTTGCTATCACACCTCCCTTTCATTTCTTTTTATTTTATTTTTATTTCTTTTCTATTTTCATTTTAATTTCATTTTAAATAGTTTTAATCATTATAAAAATAAAAAAAAAATACTTTTTGTTTAATTAGTGTCTTGAGATATTTTTCATTATTTTTATTTTATTTTTCATTTATTTTTATTATTTTTAATCAATTTATTTTGTAAAGTGGTTTTATGGTTTGTCTTATTGATTTAGGCCTGAAGTTTGACCTCATTTGAATACCCCCTTTGACCAATTTTCCTCTCACACTTGGGTGTTTGATTGAGGATTATTTGAGGGTTGGTTTGACGTCTTGATGATCACTTCTTGATTGTTTTTCATTTGATTTTATTTGACCCTCGATGTATGCTCGACAAAGTTGAGTACCTTACTTTGTTTGACACAATTGGTGATGCTTTGATGCAATTCTTGCCATGATCTTTTGCACACTGATTTTGGATGGAATTAACTTGAGTTTGGATATTTATTTGGATTTTATTTAGACTTATTTCTATTTTTGGTTGATGTTTCAAAACCTCATTGTTTTAACTATATATGTGTGTGCATATCTTGACCTAGTTTTGGGATATGATCTTGTGTGATCCCTTGAGTGCTTGATAAATCTTGTTTTCTCTCATTAACATGTTTTATATTCTGATCTTTATGATTATAGGTCCATTGAGTGTTTGGTTTCATCTCACATGTCTTGTATGATCATATTTTCCACTTGTGTTTGACTTATGAGATGTTTGCATGGACTTTGGTGTTTCAAATTGAGTGTGATTCTTCATGACCTTGTTTGATAACTTGAATTTGAACTTGATGCATATTATTTGACTTTGCTTCTGACTTTGATGGATGGATACTTGATCTTGTTGTTTTTGGGGTATGTGCTTTACTTTGAGAATGATGTAAATGTTTGAACTTGTTTTGAAGTGTTTGGATGTTTTCTTTTGATAGACTATGGATGAATGTTTGACTTTGATGATCATGACATGCTTGCTGCCCCAATCCATTCCACTCCTCATTTCTTTGTTTGTGGTCCAATGATTGATATCATTTTTCTTAAGATGTTTAAGGCATGTAATGTTGTGTGTTTTGCTTTGTGTTCTGACTTCCATCTTATTGACTTGAATATGACTTGTGTGTGTCATTGGTGTATGTCTCATGAGTGCATATTAATTTTTGTTTTATGTTTATGTTTCTCTTATCCCTTATCATCTTTCATGACTTTTTAAAATTTTTCCTTTTATTTTTATTTGTGATTGATTAGTGATGTGTTTACTGGTGCTTGCTTACATGATCCCTTAGGATTCCTAGTCCCTCTGTTTAAGATGAGAGTAGGAGAGACATTAGGCTTTCAATCCTTTGTATGATAACATTAGGTAGTACCCTTTCATCCCAACTTTAGGACCACTTTGCACGACAACATTAGGGTTCTCAGTCCCCTTTAGTGTCCTTGTGTTTTCTCTTCTCATATCAAACTCCTCTAATACACTTAATAAAGGATGACAAGTGTTGTATGCTACGAGCCTTAAGTACATGAGGAATGATATGTGGGGAGGTCTCTCTTCACTTGTCTAGAGTGTTTAGCGTAGTCCCTTTGGGCGATATGCGACGCATTCGCTCTTATGTCATAGTCTTTAGTGCAACACGAGTCTCAAATCAATTCAATTCACTTCTTCTAAAATTCACAAACAAAACTCAAACCTTTTTATCCTTCAGAGTTTTTTCAAATTCATTTTCAGAAAAGAGTATGTTATTTTTCCGTTCTACCGCAAACAGGCATCGCCCCTAACTGCTGGAATGGAAGCTTAACGTCACTCATAAAAAATACCTAACCAACCTTGTCCCGTAGTTTCCCGAACTATGTTTGCTCTGATTTCTCATACCAGATGAGGATACGTAGGCACAAGACAACGATGTCTTGGCAAGAAACCTTCCCCCTATCACTCGTAGTTTCCCGAACTACGTTAACTCTGACTTTCCCATTGCACGAGGGAATACGTAGGCATAGAGCGGCGATGTCCTATCGAGTCCGTTCTTTCTCGTCACCCCCGTTTAGCAGTAGCTTTTAGATAGCTTTCACCCATATATTAGACAATAAGCGTGGATCCCGTTGAGTACAACGGACGTGAGGGGTGCTCATACCTTCCCATTGCGTAACCGACTCCCAAACCCGAGATTTGGTTGCGATGACCTTGTCTTTCCCATTCTCTTAAGTTTTCTTCGATCGTTTCCTTTCCCTCTCTTTGGGATAAGTAACGTTCGGTGGTGACTCTTCTGTTTGTTTCCGCCGGCCCTTTTCGCAGTATGCGACAATTGGGAACTTTGATTCCATGGCCTTAGATATGTCCCTTTGTTGTGAACCTAACCAAGCTACAACCTTTCAAGCCCTTAGTGATCTTCTTGCCTCAATGATTTCATTTTTGATTGATTAGATGAATGTATGAATTAAATTGTTATTTGCATTGATTGTCAGGTGCGTGAAATTGCCTTGGCAAACGCGTTAGCTTATTCATTCTTATTTGAAGAGGAGTGTTAGAGTGATTCAAACATGAAAATTTAGTTGTTATTTGAAGCAATGCATGATAATTGTTTAAGAACTGAATTCTTTTGCATTGTTCGATTCTAGGAAGTGGTGAATATTTCTTGTGCGCATTTGTTGTTTAATGTGAGCCATAAATCCATTCTTGGTTGAATTAAATGCTTGAGAAAATCCTTTTGTTTGCAATAAGAGGCATACTTTGCTTGAGGACAAGCAAATATCTAGTCAGGGAGAGTTTGTTGAAAGCCAAACATGCTTTAAATTGATCCATTATATTTGGCATTTTCATCTCTTTTGTTATGTTTTAATGTATTTATTCCATGATTACATGCTATTCTTGAATTTGTTGCAAATACCTTGGGATTCTTTTATTTGTGTGCTATTGTGCATGAATAAGGCATAAAATATCAAAGAGTAAGACACAAGAAAAATTGACAAGGATGCCAAAGAAAATATGAAGATTTAGCATGTTCGCTAGGCGTACATCAGCGAGCAGCCACCGAATATTCGTTGGGAGAAGTAGTAGCAAAGCCCCAACGAACCCTCTCAAATTAGAGGCAGAAAGAAAGGCACTATAAGTTTGCTAGGCAAACTTATAGCGATTGTTCGCTGTGTAAAGTTTCAGCGTAGTCCCAGTGAGGAGGAAACCTTAGATGGTAGTAAGTAAAAGATCATAAGTTCATTGTGCAGAGTTGTGGTGAAGTAGCTCACAGGATGAAGAAAAGTTCGCTAGGCAGGTTTAGACATTTTCCAGGGGCGATTTAACTGTTCAGTGGCACTTCAGGTGCCATAAAGTAGACCTTGCTGGGCAAAGAAAGAGTTTGCTGGGCGAATAAGGCAGACTTTAGTTGTGTTATATAAGTACTTTTCACACTTTTGGGGGATCATAACCTCCATTTTCACATAGAAACTCATTTCTTTAGCATTTCTTCACCAAAAGTTGAGATTTTGAAAATAGACGCTGGATTCGCATCTGAGTTCGATTCTTAGGCGTAGATGCTCATTCATCTTCTCTCGTTACTTGTAAAGCAAGCTACCATGGTTATCGGTAGCTAATTTCCTTTGTATCAAAGGTAGAGGTAGTCTACCTTAGCTTTATGTATTTCTTTGATTGACCTTGTATGTGAACAAGTGATGATTAATATATGATGAATATTTTTGTTCTTAATGATCCATTCTTGTTTTATAAAACTTTAGACATAGATTTTATGGAACTTGATATAAAATATTCATTTATCAATTTATAGATTGGAGAGATCGATCTATGGTCGATATTTGCTTTGTATTGAACTTAAAACTTATTATATTGGTTGTTATATAGAGAGATCGTGTTGTGATGAATACAGTATTTCTCACGATGTCGGTCTAGAGATAGATAATATTAAGAGAATACACGATGATATTAATCGGATCTGACTTCACATGCAAGATTGAAAGAATACGTATAAGTTAGGGTAAATGAAAACTACTTTTGATAGCATTTTCTAATCAAACAGTTTAGAATTTATAAGCTTTGCTACTAAAAATCGGGACAATTTATGAAACAAAATTTGAAAACCCTTTTTCTTAGAATGATGAACTATTGAAAGGCAAACATCAAGATATCATACAATCCTTGTGGAGACGATAACAAAACCCCCTTATTATACTTCTAACACCAGTCTTCAATTTGTCAAAACTTGCTTTTAACTTTCTAGAACAGGTCTTCGACTTGCGAGAACCGATTTTCAATTTATCAGAACTAATTTTTAACTTACAAGAACCAGTTTACAACCTGCCAGAGCCAGTTGTTATAACTTATAAGAGCAAGGACACTATTTAGACAGTTGATCATCCTACGCCTGTGGTTGTCTGCATGCCCAGTCCTTTCCCCTTTGAAAGTAGTAAAGCGGTGTCACGGAAGTACGATGTTACTATGATTGACAACGAGTCTGAGGAAGTAGGACAAAAGAAGATTTCGAAGATAACTTAATTATGTTAAATGGTCTCAATTATGTTTACTAATCCTATGAAATTAGCCTTAACCCTATCCTAAAAATATTCCAATCAAATAATTGATCATACGATATTTTTATTATTATTATTTATATTATATGGGGAAATATTAAATATTAAAACTAATTACTACTCTAGTTATGCTTAATTATTCTAAGAAAACTTACCCTAAACCTAATTTAAATCCCTAATTATATTTTTGTATTTTTATTTCATGTTGGTTATGATTATCTAAATAACTATCTAATTATTTTTATTAATCCAATTATTATATCAATTAAACCCTAAATATGTTAATTATCCCAATTAATATAACTTATAACTCTAATTAATACTTATTATAAAAATATGCTAAGTAAAAACCCAATTATCCTAATTAGCATAATTTAAATACTTAACTAAAGTATAATACTACTTATCAATTAACTTATCTAAATAATATAATTAAAATAAATGAAAGACACTAAGGGATGTAACATCAACTGAATTAGCAATTGGGATGTAAAGGGTGGTGCGAAAAGCAAGAGAGAGAGGACCACTTGCCACTGAAGCCCACACTCTGCAATGGGTCCATGGATGAGAGAGTTAATGGTTGACTCTCGCTGGATCATTTGATCAAAACCAGAGGGATGTCATTAAGTGCGATCGTGGCCTTTGATGTGAAATATTGGTCAAGGTAAGTGGAATAGGGGCTCAGGATGCAAAGTTAACTAAGGCCTATTGTACACATGCGTGTATCAGATTATCATTTAAGTGAAGTAGTCAATCAATATGGAGTTCTTTCAAGCGCCACTTGGCACACATCAAAGGGGATATCGAGGGGGGATATTTAACTCGTTTTCCTTAAGACCTCTCCCATTTCTTTCTTTTCACTCACTCACTCTCTCTCTCTCTCCATCCTTTTCTCTCTCCGCTCTCTACTTCTCTATACTCTCCGACCACAAACTCTGGCCAACCTTTTTTTCCAGAAACCACCGTTTCCCTCAATTTTTCGGTTGAACTTCAAACAGAAAACTCAAACCCCAACCCAGACTTCTCAGAACTTCAACAGACCCTCAAAAATACTATGAACCTTAATCATAATCGTGAACCCTAACCCACTTTCAAGTGAACCCTAGGGTTCATCATATGAACCCTAACCATGTAACGAACCCTAAACCTAATGTTGGATGAACCCTAACCCTGAAATTTTCCAAAACCCCCCTTAAATACATACCAAATAATAGATTGCGTCCCCCTAAACTATAATCAAACATCAAACCCAAAAATCCATAAATTTATTTCATATGACCACGAGCGGTTCAAAGGCCCTAAGCATGCTGCCAGATACGTTGCTCTTGAGAAGAGGAGCATCTTTCTTGAGAAAAGGTTTAACATCAACCCTCAAGGTTCCTACTGATCTGTAGCCGTAATTCTTCATGCGAAAAGTGGGACAAGCTAATTACACCATGTGATAGTTATAACATGGAACTCGTGAGGGATTTATATGCCAATGCCCTTCCGGATTATAACAGGGTCTTTTCTTGGACTACAAAAGTAATAAGAAGAGAGGTAAAGTTTGACCGAGACACGATTAACCAGATGTTAGATAGGCCTCTTACCTTGGGGGAGGATGAATTGGATGAGTATCATAGGTTTTTGAGGTTGAATAGAGATATTGAGGATATTTCTTGTCCTTTATTGTTGGAAGGCAAGTCGATGGAACCGAACCCATCTGGGGTTCTAAGGAGATATCACAGGTAGGATATGAGTCCTCTAGCATAATTGGTGCTACTTTTGGTCTTAACGAACATTAGGCCAAAAAATCATACCTTCATTGTGCCTATTCCAGTTGCTTACTTGATTCACAACATCTTGATTAATACAAAGATTTATGTGGCTAGGATTATTGCTGGCGAGATGCGTTCAGTGGTTGAAAGCAGTATTAAACCGGGGGCATGAGCTAATTGCCCTCTGGTTTTCCCATGTTTAATCATGGCTTTGTGTATGCATTCGAGGGTGAAGCTACCCTTCCTCCGTCAGATTACCATCCCGAGTGCAATTGATGAAAATTATGTGGATATGTTTTGTAGGTCCAAGAGCATGAGAAGAGGACAAACTTCTGATGCTGGTGCAGGTATAGGTTCAAGAGCTGGAGAGGCTTCTGGTTCTGGAGTTGCAGGCTCCCAGGGCTTTGACCCGTTTCAGAGGGAGATCTGTAACTACAACTGGGATTGGATGGCAGCTACTTAGCATGCCATGATTGATATACATGACTCTATGCATGTTTTATAGCTACAATACCGTGAGCTTATGGTGTAACATTCAATCATGACTAGGGAGCAGTTCCTATCAGTTAAATTATTCATTTCATGAATGTTCAACTTTAGTTTTTGTTTATGTTGTTTAGAGTTGAATTCTTCAGTTTAGGAATGTTCAACTCTAGGTTCTGTTTATATTGTTTAGAATTTAATTCTTCAGTTCCGGAATGTTCAACTCTAGTAACTTTTTATAGTTGTTGGTAGCTTGTTTTAATTTAATCTTTCTTTCTTTGGTGATTAAATGTGGGAACTTCTAGATTGGTTTCTATTTGCTAATATTATCCAATGAAGATTCTCCCAAGTTTGGATGGTGATGATAGTATTTGAATACGATGAATACAAGCAAGGACATGGTTACCTCTTTCTAGGATGCTAGGATGTTTACAAATTTTTTTCTTTCTACAATTGTATCCTTGTTTCATTTTTGCAACTGTGTTTGAATGCTTGTTTCACTTAGGTTCCAAAAGCCACACACTGTGAGAGACCTCCATTGTTTACTATATGCATAGGATGACTGATAAGCTTTGTTTAATACATTTGGTTTATGCTTAATCTTATAATTATCTTAATTTTGTGGAAGAATTAGATATGATAAAGGAATTTTTTGATAACAAGCACAACCATATCCCTAAAAGTAACTTACCCGTGAGTAATGAGAATTTGCTAACTCCTTTGAGCTTAATAGTTTAGATCCTAGTTTAATGATGAACTTGGTATTTGTACATTATTTGAAATATAGTTCATTATTGAATTTTGTGGGATTCTAAAATTTTTTTCTTGAACCTTTGGAATTTTTTTTAAATTGTCTTCCTTGCCAGAAAAAGCAAGGAACATTCACTTGAGGTTTGGTTGAAACCAAGTTAGGAGAGTAAAAAGAAAAGTGGTAGATTACTAAAAATTTTGAAAAAGTTCAAACAAGCATTGAAAAAGAAAATTATGAATATAAATGTGAAAAATAAAAAGAAAAAGCATGCTTGTTTGAAAGAAAAAATAGATAATAAGGTTTGTTCTTGAGAGATCGCCAGACACCTTTGTTTTCTCGTTTGTTTGATATTTGTTTATGTTTATGTTTACTAACCATTGATTAAAATCTAAAAAAATGTTTTTTTTCCTTTACTAACTTCTTCAGGAAGATTTTGGAGCAAAGATATCAGATATCAGTCCCTCAGCTTGAATGAATTTCATCTGAATAAAGTCGAAGTTGATCTGCAACCATTTCAAAATCATCTGATCAAGAGTTTCTAAGATTTGATGGACTTTTATTCAAGAAACTCCAAGGTTCATGTGTTTATTTCCATGCCTTTTTTGACAAGAAAAAAAATCGAGCCAGAGTCAAGACAACACATCAAAAAGGCAAATTTTTACCATTTTTCCCTGTGGTAATTGACTACCAGTATTGGGTAATCGATTACCCTGTGCAAATTTTGTGAAAATTGGGAAAATTCAAATTATGCAGCATTTTTGGCACCAAACTTAAATATTTCAACATTAGAATATTCTAGATCACTTCATTTTAATTCCCCTACCTCATCATAACTAATTCTCACCATACACATTCACTAATCACCACTTGATCATTAATTTCCCTCCAAATTCAAATTACAAGCCTAATTTTGATTCCAAACCAAACTTCAATCCACCAAATTTTCCAAGCCTAAATCCTATAAATAGAGGTCTCATTTCTCTCATTTCATAAGCTTTTGATAGCCAAATTCACCTTGTCAAATTCTTTCTTGACACTAAATTTTTCTCCAATTACCAAATTCACCAAAACTCTTTATTCCTTTGAAAGCTAGTAAGTTCATCATTAGAACTTACTAATCTTTAAGCTAAACCTTCATCCATTCACTTTCTCATCATCAATTCTAGTAGATCAAGGCTTTGAAGTGTGGTTTGTGGAGCTGATTTGAAGAATTTCCATATTTGAAGTGGTAATTTCTTGATCCACCATTGGTGTTTTTGATACATCTTCCACAATGTGATCTATTGTTGATTCTTGTTGCTTGATCTTTGAATCTTGCAAATTATGTTCTATTGGTGTTGATTTCTGTTATTTTACTTGAATCTTTGTGCTCAATTGCATCCTTGATCATGAGGTGATTGAAGAAATGATTGATCAAGTTTCTGCACTTCTTTTAAGCTATTTTGTTGCTGTTTTAGCAGTGGTAACCAGTTACCAGATTAGGGTAATCGGTTACCTAGTGTCCATTTTGAGTTTTTGGCTCTATTTTAGGACTGTTTTGGTTCTTTCTTCTTCTTCTTCTTCCACTTCCTTTTGATTTTTTTTCTTTAAATGAACTTTTAAAGGTCCTTTTCCTCTTTAAATTTATTGGACTTAGGGTGTAGATGAGGTTGGATAATCACTCACTAATTCAAATTTATCTTTAAAGTGAATTGTTCAATTCATTTTAGGTGCTTTGAGTTAATGATATGTTTAGTTCTTTAATCCACCAAGATGAGTGGATGAACTTAAAGACGAAATGACCTTGAACTTGTAATCCAATTTGGTATTCCCTTTCCTCTTCTCTTTTTTTCTTTTGATCGATGAAAATCTCCGATATCGTTTGAACTTATTTCAAGTTCTTAATGAAGATGAGATCGTTACCTATTTTATTTTCGTGCGCTATTGTTTTCGGAGAGTGATCTACATATCACTTCTCTAGCATGCATTAGCACTAACATTGTTATTGACCAGCCTCAGATAGTCGTGGTTTCTACATAAACTCGATTACGATTGCTTAGCATAACGCTAAATTGTCCCGTAATCGGAAAGTGATTATTTGTCTTAGGTCCATCGCCTATGAAACTTGTTGTTTGGAGGCTTTGATTTTATCAATCCTCTAATAAGTTTTCATCAACTTTGGCTTAAACGCATGAGTTAACCATTGTTGATCATTTGCTCTAACCACTAATCACTAATTCACTAACGATATCATTGTACTAATTTTTTTTTATGTTTCCTTCTTACTCCCTATATCTCTTTTATCTTTATGATCCATTATTATCATCTCATATCATATTATTATTTATGCTTCCATTATTTTTCCTTTATCCGTTGGACACATGTTTATGTTTCCGCTATTTTCTTTTGTCCACTTGGACCATATCTTGTTTAAAACACTAATAAAGGATTAAACCTCTAAAAAAACATGGTGCTCTTTGTCGCTACTGCGAAAATCGGTGCCGGCAAGACAGAAGAGTCGCCACCGTGCGTTATTTATCCCAAAGAGGGGAAAGGAAACGCTCGAGGTAAACCTACCGCAAAACGGGGAAAGGAATGGTCATCGCAACCAAAACCTGGATTCGGGAGTCGGTTACGCAAGGGGAAGGTATTAGCACCCCTCACGTCCGTCGTACTCGACGGGATCCACACTTGTTTTCTTGTACGGATTATTATTTCTATCTAAACTAAAGGTTAAGGGTTAAAAGAGAAAGAAAAAGGGACTCGGTAGAGCCTCGCCGCTCCATGCCTACGTATTCTCAAGAGAGAAAGTCAGAGTCTTCGTAGTTCGACTAACTACTGGTGAATGGGAAAGGTTGCTCGCTAGGACATCGCACCCTATGCCTACGTACTTCCACACGACATGAAAGATCAGAGCAAACGTAGTTCGGGAAACGTACGACACAAGTCTGTCTTGATTGTTTTTATTCCTTCTAAAAAAGGGTTTTCTCCTGATTATGGGTCCAAGCGGACAAAAATGACGTTTTGATGAGTTCACATTCTTTTACGGAAGAAGTGTCTTTTATTGGGTTTGAAATCTTATTGTGTTTTTTGATTGTTTTAAGATGAGAAGAGAAACAACAACTCTAAAACCTATGGTTGAAAAGGGAATCAAAATCTACCCTAATGTTGTCATGCATGGATGAAAGCCTAATGTCTGTCATATTTCTCTCTTGCGCAGAGAGAAACAGAGCTCCTAGGGGATAAACGGAAAAACAACAGCATATATACAGTAAAGCAGTAAAATGCATGAATGCAGTAGTACAAGCGAGGCAAGGGAGTCCCACTCAACCTCGAACCTAGAAAACAATGAGCGAAGTGAAACAACTTCACCTCAATCTCAAGGGGAAAATTAACAAACAATACAGTCAAGAAACTCAAGCCATACATCACCAGCTCTAAACAGCACCAGCAGCTCTAAACAGCAAAAAATAAACCGTAAACAGCAACTCTACACAGCAAGCTCCATCAACATCTTCAAGCAAAGTCTTCATCAACAAGCTTCCATCAAGCATCTATCTTCAAGGAGGAAAACTCTAACAGTAATCATCTTCCACAGCTTCAAACAGCAGGGCTTCAACAGCAGCAATCAAATGCACAGCTTCAACAACACAATCTTCATCTTTTACAGTCTTCAAGCAAGGTCTCTATCTTCAATCTTTCATGGCTTTTCTTCAAATCAAACTCTCCAGGATGAGGAACAATTAATAGGATGAATTGGGATGTTAAACAGTTAGTTGACCACCAAAGGTGGCAAACAGACTGTTAACAAAATGTAGAATGTTTCTCTCAAGAGTTCTATCTCCTAGATACTGTCACCAAGCCTTCCAAAGGAAGGGGGTGAGTATCCTAGAGAGACTCTGAATCATAGAGAGGGATGGAGGCAAACAAAGCCATCCATGTTTAAGAATCAAATTTCTACTCTAAGCTCTACCTAGCTCCTAGTTCCTGTAGTCTTCAACAGCTACAAACAAGCCTAGCATCTTCATCAACTTTGAACTTGATCTTCAATCCTTGACTTTGTCTTGGTCTTCAATGCTTCACCATCCATGGTCTCCAAGCCAAGCCCAAACCCCAAGCAAGCCCAACAAGCCCAAATAACAAGCAATAACCCCAAAACGGGCACACCATACAATCAAACAATTACAAAAATATACTAAAAATAGTAAAATAATATTTACAAGCCTAATATTAATTCTAAGGGAAGTACTATATCTACCCTATATACCCCATAGGTCCCATACTCTAATTCAATCTAAAAACCCAAAAATTAAATGTTCAAGTGCACCTATGTTGTGTTTAAACCCTAAAATATTCTAAGTTTTTTATTACACCATATCTATTTCAACATTTTTTGTTACCATTTTTATTCTAAAGTTTTATCACATTATCCTAAGGGAAACCCTAAAGTATATTAATACCTATATTATCAAGATCGAAGATCAAACCCTATATCAACTTCTAAGGGGTCTAAACAATTCCTAACATGCAAGGGGTCAAGGTTAACCATCAATTGGGAAGGTCCTAATCAACAACCCTAAAACAGAACCAAATTACATCTAGAAAATATACAAAAATTCCTAAGGGAACATGCGAGTGTTAGATACAATCTACCAAAAGATCTAAGCAAGAATCATCACCAATTGAGAGAACAAAATTCTACAAAACAGCGGTATCAAATATGCAAAGCAAACATCAATTAAATCATGCAAAATACTCATCAGAATGTAAAATGCAAAAGAAATGGGAAAACAATCCACAAAAATCTAAGAAAAATTCTAAAATCTCCTGAAGATGTTAGAAACCTATGGTAAAAAAATTAAAACCAAATTCTAAAGTTAAGGTCACTTTCTAAAGGAAAACCTATAAAGTGTCCAGGGAACATTCAGATGGGGATGGCTCTAAAAAGAGGATTCAAAACTAAACTTATAATCATCTAGAAATTCCAATAAAATTTCTGGGGAAACCTATGCATATCATATAAAACATATCCAAAAATAAGCTCAAAATCATGAAGCATCAAAGATAACAAAATTAAACAAAACAGATAAACAGTTATGTACACCAATGGATATTAGCACGAAAGAAAAATCATAACTAAATCAAAAAAAATCTAAAAAATGCAAACTCAGCGCCTAAAATTTCTTAAGATAATCAAGATCTGTAGAAAAAAATTTCATAATTTCTTGAACATTTTTACTATATTTTACGCAATAAAAGAAAACAGGCCTCAAAATAGAAAAATAAAAAGAAAAAGGGAATGAAGAAAATCTCCAAATTAACAATCCTAAAATCATCCATAGGTGTTCATGATCCTAACCGCATAAGAATTTCTAATTATCTCATCCTAAATCCATGGTAAAGTGAAGGTTTACATACCTTGATCGGAGCTTCGGAACGGAGTATCTTCGACTTTTTTCGTGCTTCCGAAAGCTTCAAATTCGTTCAACAATATGCGAGGAAGCTACTACAATCTTCGAATCAAACCGAAATCGCCTTGAATGAAGAATCACCACTTGATTTGCTCTCTTGAAAATTGATATGCTCTCTTCCAATCCAACTCCAATCAATCACCAACCTTGCTTCAAATGAGTTTCTAAACATTTATAGAGATGATTGGAATATTCTAGAAATGAAGCCCAAGCCCAAAATAATAAAATCCATTTCCCTTGGAACTTTCTAGATTATTCATGTATCTTTACTTGGAAATTTCTAGATTGTTCATGTATCTTCCCTTGGAAGTTTCTAACCAAAATAGCCTTCCAAATGCCTTGTTAAGTGGTTTCCATTAGTGACTTACATTTCAAGTAACCACTTTTACAAAGCAAGTCATGAAATTATTGCTCAATTCAAAAATGTGTCAATGACATTGTCTTTAGAATGCATTTTACAATCAAATTGGTATGTCATATGGCTTGTTTGTGACCTCTAACCCAAAATTTGATTTTTTTTCCACCACTTTATTTGACTTATTCCCCTTTTTTAGGCCATTTTTATCACTTTTTGATATGAGCCTTTTCAACATCTCATGACCTCCTTACTAGCCTTAAAACATCATTCTAAGAAAGTTTGATGTTGAAGATTTTTTCATTTGAAGCTTGGAAGTAGGAGATATGGCCTTATGCTTGGAATGACTTATAACCTCCAAATGACCAAAATGCCCTTGGCTTGTCAAGATCATAAGTAGAGCTCCACAAATCAGATTGAGGCATACCATACCTTTCTATAAAGCTAAGATCATGGGGAACAACTTTCATGTTGGCCAAGGATCCATTTGAGACTCGCATTTTGAATTATCTTTGCTTGGAAGTTTGACCTAAATCAGGGAATTTTACACAGAAACCCTAATTTAGAAACTTCTCTTCTTCTCGATTTCTTTTGATTTCTCCTTGGCACAATACCACATCCATATCCACATATCAAATGATGAATCCCACCTCTTCCAGATAGGCCTTGATGCCCTTCAATCAAGCATTTGACCTGGGGTTGACCCAGGGTTGACCCAGATGAAACCCTAGTTGACTGTCTGCACTTGTAACTCTTGTACCCATGCCAATGACTTGTCTTACTTTCAAAAGGACCCTCTAGGTCTTCCATGATGTCTATTCATAACCCATAACTTCTCTGATGATCTTCACATACCCTCAAGATAGGAGAGAAACCCACTGCTTGGCCTTTAAACCTCCCAAAGCTTCAATTTCTTTCTTGGTATTTTGAATATGCTTGAATCTTGATAAGAGTCTCTTGAATACATCCCTTGAGATGAAAAATAGCACTTGATACCTTGTTGGATGGCTTGCCCATGCTATGCTATGCAAATGAATGAACTATGTATATGATCTACTATGCAAATGACAATGCAATTGAAACATAAACCAAGTGAAGTAGGTTGAGCAAAATTTGCTCAACCTACTTCACTTGGTTTATGTTTCAATTGCATTGTCATTTGCATAGTAGATCATATACATAGTTCATTCATTTGCATAGCATAGCATGGGCAAGCCATCCAACAAGGGATCAAGTGTTATTTTTCATCTCAAGGGATGTATTCAAGAGACTCTTATCAAGATTCAAGCATATTCAAAACACCAAGAAAGAAATTGAAGCTTTGGGAGGTTTAAAGGCCAAGCAGTGGGTTTCTCTCCTATCTTGAGGGTATGTGAAGATCATCAGAGAAGTTATGGGTTATGAATAGACATCATGAAAGACCTAGAGGGTCCTTTTGAAAGTAAGACAAGTCATTGGCATGGTTACAAGAGCTACAGTTGAAGACAGTCAACTAGGGTGTCATCTGGGTCAACCCTAAGTCAAATGCTTGATTGAAGAGCATCAAGGCCTATCTGGAGGATGTGGGATTCATCATTTGATATGTGGATATGGATGTGGTGTTGTGCCAAGGAGAAATCAAAAGAAATCGAGAAGAAGAGAAGTTTCTAAATTAGGGTTTCTGTGTAAAATTCCCTGATTTAGGTCAAACTTCCAAGCAAAGATAATTCAAAATGAGAGTCTCAAATGGATCCTTGGCCAACATGAAAGTTGTAGAATATCTCAAGACTTTTAATTTGAGTGGTGGAAGGCATCAAGGAGATTTATAGAACTCAAGTTATGGTTCTTGCAAGTTACAGGTCCTCAGAGGCATCTGAAAATTTGTCTGTGAAAGTTACTTGACTTCCAAGCAACGTTTACCCCTTAAGGAGTTTTCAAATGGATTTCTGGCCAACATGAAAGTTGTTCCGCATGATATTAGGTTTCTATAAAGGTATGGTATGTCTCAATATGATTTGTGGAGCTCTACTTATGATCTTGACAAGCCAAGGGCATTTTGGTCATTTGGAGGTTATAAGTCATTTCAAGCATAAGGCCATATCTCCTATTTCCAAGCTTCAAATGGAAAAATCTTCAACATCAAACTTGCTTATAATGATGTTTTAAGGCTAATAGAGTGGTCATGAGATGTTGAAAAGGCTCATATCAAAAAGTGATAAAAATGGCCTAAAAATGAGGCATAAGTTAATTCAAGTGAAGTTGAAAATCATAAATCCCAAGCTACAAGTCCAAACCATGTCATATGATAGGTCATTTTGACTCCAAATGACATTCTAAGAACAATGGTTCAGCCACAATTTTGATTTGAGGCTTGCATCATAGGGTTGCTTTGTAATTTGATTGCTTGCATAATGGGGTACCAAACCAAAACAAGGAAAAACTTAATAAACAAGGAAGATATGCATTATATCTCATCCAAAATATCATATGGGGACAAATTCAAGTTGGTTACCAAAGATTACAAGCATTTGGCATGAGATATCATACAATGAGAAGTGAAAATGCAAATTACCATATCATGGAAAATTCAAGTTCTTACTAGATGGTTCTAAGAGGTTCTAGACTCTTCTAAACCTCTCTATATATTGGATACAACTTCCATTGGTGAAAGGTTGGTGATAGTTGGTGTTAATTGTGGAAGAGAATAGAGATTGAAATCCAAAAACTCCATTTGCAAATTACATTGAATCTTCATATTCTTCTTCATTACCATTCCATTTTCCTTCACAAATCATATCCATAAACATTTCTGAGTGTGTTCAGATTGATTTGCAACTCCATTGATGAAGAATTGAAGGAGTTCCCATTGAAATTGCAAGAAGGCAAATTGCATTGGATCGTGAGATACAAGCTTTCAACATCAAATCTTGTGCAAGCAGAGGAATATCCATCATCTAGGGAGTGTTCTTGAGGAGCTACAAGGCTTGATTTGGAGAGTTTCAGCACCTACCATATCCAAGAGCAAGGTATGCAAAATCATTCCAACACTCTGTTCTAGGCATGGCTAGGGTTAATTATTAGTCTAGGAGTGTTAGAGACAATTAGGTGGTCATTCTTGATGAATTTGGGAGCAATTGGTGGAGTTCCATTAATGGAGGTCAATTCTTTGATGATCAAGATCGTGTTATACATTGAGTGTTAATACAAGATGATTAGCTAGTTGTGATGAGTGTAGCATGAGGTTCATTCTGATGTAAAGAATGTTGAGTTTGGTGAAGGTCGAAAACTGATGAAATTTTGAGATTGCAAGGTTATACCGTTCGGTTTGGATAATAAAGGCCATGTTAATGCAAACCAATGGCATGGTTGTGTTCTACGTGAAAAATAGAACAAGATTGGTTCTTATATCGTGGAATTCGGTGGAGAAATGATGGAGAACGATGAGGTGGAAAGTTCTGCGCATGGGAATGTGTTCTAATGGTTTCTGAAAACCCTAGAAGCTTAAGGAAGAAGATGAAATCAATACCGTTGATATGCATGTTGACCATTTGACTTGGAAGCGATCATACGGCAGTAATTCAAAACGAAATGGAGGGAAGAAACAGCAGCGTAAAACGCCGCGTTTCATCTAACCTGGTGCTGGGCTTTGAGCGAACTTTGCTTTCCAAACCCCCATGCAAGCCCAATTCCAGAAATGCACTACATTTTCCTGCTTTCTACACCACCATTTTTTCCTTTTTCTTTTTGTTTTTTTTCATTGTTTTTCTGAATACAATGGGCCAGGCGCGCTTTGCTATTCGCCACCCCCAATCTGGGCCCATCATCATATTAAACTGAATTTTATTACTTGTCACACCCCATGCATTCATAAATCATTTTAATTTTCTCCAAATTTTATCAAACTTTAAAAATGCATATTAAATTGAAAAATGAATATTTTTCAATGGGATTTTTTTTCCCACTTTCCATTTTCTGTCAAGAAAAATATAAAATTATAAAATTACCATTTTATTTCATTTTTATATTTTTTGCATTTTTTTACTTTTAATAGATTTTTAATGCTTTTATGTTGGTACCTTAATTTGTAGAATTTGGTTTAGGAGCTTCCTTTAAGATTTTTACCCCAATCTTTTTAGGACAATTAGATATACATGTTAGGTGCCCCTGGTTTTTATACCACAATTTTTAGGATTTTATTTTAGGTAGTTTAGTTAGAAACTATTAAGCTAGTTAATTAGGGTTTTAAACCACAACTTAGGTGTATTAAAACAATTTCTTTTGGGTTTTTTAGGACAAGTTAGACTATGGGGAATATATGGGTATTAAGGGTAGCTTTAGTAGATCCCCTAGAAATAATATTAGAATTTTCCCTATTACTTTACTATTTTTAGTATATTTTGCAATTGTATGCTTGTTTGGTGTGCCCTTTTGGGGTTTATTTTGTTTGTATGGGCTTATTGGGCTTGCTTGGGGTGTGGGCTTGGCTTGAAGATCTTGATGATGAAGCATAATGAAGACAAAAGGTTGAAGATCAAGTTCAAGGTTGCTGAAGATTGTTTGCTTGCTTGGAGTTGATTGAAGATCATAGGACCTAGGAGCTAGGTAGAGCTTTAGAATAGAAAATTTCTTCATAAACATGGATGGTTTCTTTTGCCTCCATTCTTATCAATGATTAAAAGTCTCTCCTTAATACTCACATCCCTCCTTTGGAAGGATTAGTGACTGTATCTAGGAGATAGAACTTTGAGAGAAACAGTCTGTATTATGTTATCTTTCTGTAGGCCACCTTTGGTGTTCAACAGACTGTTTAACATGCAAAATCCTCTTATAATCATTTCTCTGCTGGAGAGCTTGCTTTGAAGAAGCCCTTGAAGATTGAGGATAAAGTTCATTGCCTTGAAGACTGATAGAAGAAGGAGCTTACGCTGTCAGGTTTTGCTGTTTAGAGCTGTTGGTGCTGGTGATGTATTGCTTGAGTTTCTTGACTGTATTGTTTGATAATTTTCCCATAGGGTTGAGGTGAATTTGTTTCACTTTGCCCATTGTTTTCTAGGTTCGAGGTTGAGTGGGACTCCCTTGCCTCGCTTGTACTGCTGCATTCATGCATTTTACCGCTTTACTGTATATATGCTGTTTCTGTTTCCGCTTATCCCCTAGGAGCTCTGTTTCTCTCTGCGCAAGAGAGAAATATGACAGACATTAGGCTCTCATCCATGCATGACAACATTAGGGTAGACTTTGACTCCCTTTTTAAACCATAGGTTTTAGAGTTGCTGTCTCTTCTTTCTCAAAACAATCAGAAAAACACAATAAACATTTCAAACACAATAAAAGACATTTCTTCCGTAAAAGAATGTGAACCAATCAAAACGTCATTTTTGT
Source organism: Lathyrus sativus (assembly GCA_963859935.3). NCBI lineage: Eukaryota > Viridiplantae > Streptophyta > Magnoliopsida > Fabales > Fabaceae > Lathyrus > Lathyrus sativus. The sequence goes on from OZ012739.1 coordinate 638,008,040, forward strand.
CCGCTTGGACTAGTAATCAGAAACCCTTTTTTAGAAGGAATAAAAACAATCAAGACAGACTTGTGTCGTACGTTTCCTGAACTACGTTTGCTCTGATCTTTCATGCCGTGTGGAAGTACGTAGGCATAGGATGCGATGTCCTAGCGAGCAACCTTTCCCATTCACCAGTAGTTAGTCGAACTACGAAGACTCTGACTTTCTCTCTTGAGAATACGTAGGCATAGAGCGGCGAGGCTCTACCGAGTCCCTTTTTCTTTCTCTTTTAACCCTTAACCTTTAGTTTAGATAGAAATAATAATCCATACAAGAAAACAAGCGTGGATCCCGTCGAGTACGACGGACGTGAGGGGTGCTAATACCTTCCCCTTGCGTAACCGACTCCCGAATCCAGATTTTGGTTGCGATGACCATTCCTTTCCCCGTTTTGCGGTAGGTTTACCTCAAGCGTTTCCTTTCCCCTCTTTGGGATAAATAACGCGCGGTGGCGACTCTTCTGTCTTGCCGACACCGATTTTCGCAGTAGCGACAGTTGGCGACTCTGCTGGGGACTCCAACGGTTCCCTATGCGAGTCAATCCTAACGCTTGTTTTCCCGTCGTGGGCTTTGTATGGATTTACATTTATGTCATTTACTTTCAGCATTATATTATTGTTATTATTGTTGTATTGGGGTTGTGACAGGTGTTCTATGATTGAGAGATAAGCCGGACCTGGGCTTGAGCGTACTTAGAATTAGAGTGGAAAGTAGTGGGCGCGTGCATGCTTTGCATGTACTAGTGTCCCGCAAAATTCACACTCGGACGAGGTTCTTCTGGTTGGCCTCTTGTTCCACCCTTTGGGTGAAATGGGTCGCTGGTTAGTGGAATTGTCGACTCCGGGAACCGATCAATTGAGTATTCGACTAAGTGAGGCCTCTTCAAGGGATGATGATGCCACACCTTCTGGGTATCGTATCATCGCTCTTGAAAGTCTGTGACGTTGATACCCGCATAGGATGCCATACTTTGTGTCAGTGATTAGGACACCTACCCGTGAGGGGGATTTGGGGCATGCAGGTAACCTAGCCTCCAGACTACCGGTTTGTTTCTTGATTTGAGGATTCCGGATTATGGATATTTAAGGACGGTTATTGGGGTCTGTCAGAGACCAAGTTGGAGTTATTATTGGGTCTGTCAGAGACCAGGCTGGAGTTTATTTATGGGGTCTGTCTAAGACCATGATTTGAAGAGTATTGGAGGCTCTGTTGGAGACCTGTTCTTGGTGTGGCTTGGGCTTCTCAGCCGGGGCACTTGGTCCTCTGTCGCATTTTTTTTGCATTGCATTGTTTGCATAACCATTATCATTGCATTTCATTAACGTGTGTCTGTGCTGCAGGTGCATTTGCATATTCCCGATTCTAGTGTCCGGACTTCTGATTATTGATCATGGGTAGTTTGAAGAAGACAGTTGCGTACAAGTTACCCACTCCAGATGTGACCTCTTTATTGAGTTTGATGGCCATCGCTGATGAGAATGTGAGAAGGAGTTTCAGAAAGAGCTATGGGAGATTATTGGGTTTGGTTTGTAGACCAAGTGCACACGAGCTGAACGAGCTGTACACACTAATGCAGTTTTATGACCTATCTCTGAGGTGTTTCACCTTTACTGACTTCATCATGGCTCCTACAATGGAAGAGTACGCAGAATTTTTGGAGATACCAGTTCAGAACAAGGTTCCATTCATTCATTTTGACGTTAAACCTAAGTTGGAGGATTTAGCAGTTGCTTTACACATGGATGCCTCCGAGTTGTTGGTAACTTCTTGGCTTGGAGTTTCAGGCTTCTCTCTTAAGTTTCTGGTTGGCAAAGCCCAGGAATACGCCAAGAGTGGATGTTGGATAGTATTCAATGCTGTGTTGGCTTTGTGCATATATGGGATCGTGCTGTTTCCCAATTTACCGGACTTCGTGGACTTCGATGCATTTCATTTGTTTGCTGCTGGCAACCCTGTACCCACACTGATCGGGGATTTCTATCATTCCCTACACTACAAGAATGAGAATAGGAGAGGGAAGAATGTGCATTGCTGCGTACCCTTGCTGAAGAGGTGGTTTGAGAGTCACCTTCCGAAGAAAGGTCCTTTTGTGGAACTTGCAGATGTGACTGACTGGTTTGAACGGCTTATGAGGTTGACTGCTGAAGAGATGGTATGGCTTGACAGAGACTTGTTGGGGTCTGAACTCATCTACAGTTGTGTCGGATATCCAAACGTGCCTTTGATCAGAAGGAAAGGATGTATTAATTACAATCCATCTCTGTTGGTTCGCCATTTCGGGTATGCACTGAAGAGTCCACCGAAAGAGGAAGAGGTACAGGAATCTTTGTACTTCACTGGCAATCTAAGTGGGGATTTATTGGCCAAGCTGCAGCATGCTTGGAATCATATTCATAGAAGGGGGAAGCCGGCGTTAGGAAAAAAGGACTGTCAAGCTTATCCACCTTACAGGGCTTGGATACAAGAAAGAGTTAAGCAGATTCAGATGCCTTTTCCAGCAGTATCACGTCCTGTTCCCATTCCAGTGGAGGAACCCACTACTGTAGCTGTTGAGGTCTATGAGCGGGTCGTGAAAGAAAAGGAGGACTTGATAAAGATCAACGAAGAGTTAGAAAAGGAACTGGCTCAGATGCGTAGTGAGAAAAACAAGGCTGTGCATTCTTTCCAACAGCAGACTGAGTTAGTAAACAGGCTAGGTGCCGAACTGACCGAAGAGAAAAAGAAGCGTGAACGCCTGGGGAAAGAATTCAGAAGCTCTCATGATATGTTGGAGTCCAAGAAGAAGGCACTCGAGGCCGCCCACCAGGAAATCTCTTCTTGCAACAAAACGTGGAATGCTACGCTAACTAACAACAAAAAGAGGGAAGACAAATTAAAGCAGTAAATTTCTGAACTCGAAGATCAGTTGAAGGCTAGCAATGAAAAGTATGAAGAGGAGGTGATGGCAAGATATAGTCTTTAGAACTCATTGAACAAGGCCATCGAGTGCAAGAAAGAGGTTGTGTCTCAGAAACGGAAGCTAGAGGATCGCTTCGGAGAAGGGGCACGGGAGGAATCTGCTGGTGATTTACAACGTGTTCTCAGGCGAAGAGATCTACTTGTTAAGGGTTTGCTCACCCGACCAAGTCATCCCGAGACCAAGAGGTTATTAGAGGAGTACCAGGCGCATGGTCGCACTTGACTATTTCATGTATTAATGTGTATGCTTTATTTGCATTGTGCTGGCCATCACCAGGATTGTTGGTTGAGGTCATGCCTTCTTATTGTACACTCATTGATATTGTATTCCTGACTTGATGGGTTTCTCTGCAATATATGAGGTGTTTTCTATGATTCGGCTCCGAACTTCGTATTGCTGTCACTGTCACCACACTGACACATTCACACTAGAATTGGGGAGTGATATTCCCTAATGCACAAACACATATTGCATTGCATTCACATTCATATTGCATTACAGGTGATTATTGAACTGTATCTCATTTCCTGCACCGTAAAGGTCTTTTCAGGATTGAAAGTCAACGCTCGCACCGATACTCTACTCGTACCAACTGCAGAAGAGTTATGGATCAGATGCAGAATGAAATGCAAGACATGCGTGAGAAGCTGGCACTATTCATGCAGCCAATGGAGACCATTGTGAAAGGCCAGGAAAACTTGCAGGCTTTGGTGCAGCCTTTGCTGATGAGAAATGCTGGGCACGGAAACGAAGACCATAATTCTGTGCGAGTTGACACCATTCACGGGGATGGTACTCCTACACCGGTAGCTCCACCTGTAGTGAACATACCTGCTGCGAATGTGAACAACGGCGCTGGCGCCAGGAACGGTAATGCAGGAATCGGTAACGAGACCGTCGTCAACAACGTTGGGTTCGGAGACGCCAACCTGGGTGGTGATAATATTGGAGGTAATGGCTTCGGTAACAACGGATTTGGCTTTAACGACCAGGGGTTTGATCATGCTGGGAAGTACGGCTTCAACGCTCAGGGCTTCAGACATGATGGATTTTGTAATACCAATCAGGGTTATGGCGGATTCGGTAATGGAAATGGTGTTGGAATAATGTCTTTTGGACCTGCCGGAGTCGCTCCAGGGTACGGTAACAGGGGGCGGGCCCCTGTAATGAATCATACTAGATTTGGCCGTAACAACGGGTATGATGGATACGGGAACGGGAACGGTAATTGGCTAGAAGATCAGCAAGAAGATGCTTTCTCTGGTGGAGGTTTTGAAGGTCCTGTAGATGACTCTCAGAGAATCAAGATGCTCGAGGAGCAGATGAAAGGTGTTGTGAATCAAAGTGCTGTCGGCTTAGATATGACCACAATGGGTCTGGTGCCTGGCTTGAGGGTACCGCTAAAATTCAAAGCTCCCACATTCGACAAATATAAGGGGGATACCTGTCCAAAGGTGCATGTGCGATCATACTATAGAAGGATGTCGGCTTATTCAAACGATGAGAGGATGCTGATGCATTTCTTTCAAGACAGCTTGTCTGGTCCTTCCCTTGAGTGGTACATGGGATTGGAGCCTACTCAGATAAAAACTTGGAAGCAGCTGGCTGAAGCGTTTGTGGCTCATTATAAGTACAATAGTGACTTGGCACCCAACCGAGTCCAATTACAGGGGTTGTCCCAGAAGAAAGACGAGAGCTTCAAAGAATACGCGCAGAGGTGGCGCGACATGGCTGCACGAGTTCATCCCCCTTTGGATGACAAAGAAATGAATGATATGTTCATAGGAACATTTACTGGTATGTTTTATGACAAGCTGTTTCATACTTCCTTGGGCAGTTTCTCGGACCTAATCTTGATGGGTGAGAAAATTGAAAGCAATGTTAAAATGGGGAGATTCCGAGCTGAGGAGTCTACTTCAGCTGGCAGTAACAGAAGAGCTTTCGGTGGTCGCCGTCAAGGTGATGCAAGTGCAGTATTCGGGGGCCGAGGCCGAGGCCAGGACAGAGAGCAGAATCAGTACAATCATCCGCAACAGGTGGCAAGTGTCACAATTCCATTTCATCAACAACCACAACCGTTATAACAAATATTACCGCAACAGCATCACAAGCCGAATCAGGGGCAGGATAACGGACAGAGAAGGTTTCAGAAGACGAAGAGAATGTTCGACGCTCCCCCTTCCACATACGCAGAGTTACTTCAGACGTTGCTGGGGTTGAATTTAGTTGAAAAGAGGACTTTACCACCGCCTAAAGGGACGGTACTTCCGTATGGGTATGATGCCAACCAGCACTGCGATTTCCACTCTGGAGCTCCCAGTCATGACATAGAAGCTTGTCACGCTTTCAAACATGTGGTGCAAGATCTGTTGGATAGCAAGGCCATAAACTTCGGGCAGACAGGCCCAAATATATTGAATGCGCCCATGCCCAACCACGGGGAAAACGCTATTTTAACCGAGGAGGGGTTGAATTTGATAACAGACGTTAATGAGCTGCAGACACCGCTGAGTGAAATCAAGGGTCAACTATTGAAAGATGGTGTTTACCCAGGCTGCGATGAATACTGTTTGGGCTGTTGCGATGAATTGAAAATAGGCATACAGGCCAAGATTAGTGAAGGCGTATTGCAGTTTGATAGAGCGGCAGTTGAGAATCCCGAAGAGGTGGTATCTGAGGATCAGAATAATGCCCCCAAGGTGATACAAAATCAAGGATAAGCGAAAGTCGGGGTAGAAAAAAAGAGGGGGGTCCCAAGTTTGATCGAACCGTGAAAAAAAAACAGGTCACGACAGCAACAGGGTACCGCTAACAATAGCTTCTGAGGATGGTTGACTCACCAATAAGTCAAAGTGCAGGAAGTCCGGTTCCGAAGCACTGACATTTTTCATGTTATCTTGTTCATGTCTTTGCGTTTGTAGTTTCTTTTCTGTTTAATTGCAAATTTCGCTTGTAAAACTTGTTGTTCTTTCAATTGATGTTGATAAATGAAATAAGTATGCATGTTTTGAATTAATCCAGTCGTGTTCACTCTTTGCTTTCTTTAACGCTTAATGCTTGTTTTAGCAGGAATTCGGGGAGGATGACGAAAACAGATGACGAATAATCTTCCGATTGTATGCTTTCGGATAAAAACCGGTTGATGATGTACAGGCATTGGTTCAATCCATAAACACCAGAGAGATAAGGAAGATAATCCCTTGTTAACCCCTTTGAGCCTAGTAGTAGGAGTTTCTTTTTGAAAATGAAAAAACCTAAATCTTAACCCGGGGCAGGGTGGGCGACAGTTAGTTTGACCAAGCGTTCAAATCGTAAAAAAGGGAGTGTCTGTTCGAGGATAAATCACACCCATATAGGTCGTGCCTAAAAAACCACAATGATTAAGGCTCGCTGACCTAAGAGTGAAACAATCACATTATTCCATGAAGAGTCAGACAACCAGTGTCACACGACTTGTTCAAAAAAAAAAGACGAAAAGGATTACCAAAGAAAAATCCTTGAAAAGGACGAAGTCGTGTGACTCTAGGCACCCAAAGACGAAAAAGAGAACGACTGTCACTCCTAAAAAATGTGTGGTATCCTGGACCATTATTCCTATTAATCAACCTGTGAAAGGGGAGTGCTTGTGCCAGATTAGCTGAACATAGGATTGGAGAACATCATGGAGAATGGGTGGGTTAAAATAAACTTTGAGCCTTTATCTTTCTTTGTTAACCATGAACCTGACCACGTTATAACCCGAAAAAGTCCTAACTGAAACAGGTTTAGTTCGAGAGCATACTTTGATAAAGATTGCATCGAAACTGACTCCTAAAAGGGTTCCTCTTATCAGCATTGATATTGACATTTTGATAATTGCTTAATTATATGTCGCAATTTTTTTCTAGTGAACAGACTTGGATGGTGAAACTGTCATATGCATTGCGTTTAATATATCTTTTAGGCAGAACAACTTGTGTTACTTGCGAGTAAGCGCATGCCAGCAGGGAAGATTCCTACAGTGGAAGGTCTGATCAGGATAGAATGCAGAATACCAAAATGTTTCGTGAACCGGGGCAAGATATATCGATTGATCCCCAATGAGTCAGTCATCCCAGAATCAGTCAATAAAAAAAAACAAAAAAAAATATATTGCGAGACCGGGGCAGGTCACCTTAAGAGCACAAAAGCCATTCTGATGGAGCCCATCTTCGAGGTTCGAGATGTAGAAGCAGTTCATGTCTGGCTGTCATGATACAAAGACTATAGGGTCTATTTCAAAATTGTTGCAGATTCAGGGGGCAAGCTATTTCAAGATAGAGTCTTGACTAGGATTTCCTTTCTAGAGGAAGTATTCAAGAATACAGACTGGGGCATGTCACTCTCCCCAGCAGAGATTCCCTTCCCCGTAGGGTCATTTATGTTCTCCCCAACAGAGCCAGTTTATTTTCCCCGAGAGAGTCGTTTCTTTCCCCAGTGGATTTCTCTCTTTTCAGCAAGTGTTATTCTTTCCTCCCAGTGGAAATTGAAGATTAAAGCTTTCCCCAGCAGAGTTGGTTGTATTTCCAGGAATTTATTTTGCTGGATTACTTTGGTAATACCTGATCATTTCCCCAGCAGGGTGATGTTTGTCCTCAGCATTCCGTGCCGATGAAGCAAGCTTGTCAGAGTTATCCCAGCAGCTTGAGCCTGCATTTGCATTTGCATATAGTGTCATATTTGCATCTATACTGTATGGAACATTACGCCATTATCAAACATACGCATTTCGAAACATAAATCAGGTTGGTTAACCTTTTGCTTTCAGGTCTATTGCTCAACAAGAGTATGGATTTTGTTTCTCGACAGGAGTATGAAGTTTATTTCTCGACAGGAGCATGGAGTTTATTTATCGATAGGAGTATGGAGTTTATTTCTCAACAGGAGTACGGAGTCTAAAAGATCAGATGTATTTTCAGACAATCAGAGTCTTGCTGTGAGACAAGTGATGATGTGATTCAATTCAGTTTTCCCCACAGAGTTATTAATGAAGAGGATTCGAACAACGTAACGTCTTTTCAAGTTGGTTGCTGCGGCAGCATTTCAGGGTTTCATAGAATCAAAATTTCAGGAGTGTTCACTTGTTGATAAGATGAGTGTTCGGTGTTTATTTTTCAGAATATCCCCAGTAGAGTTAGCTGTTGTTGCAAACAGGCAAAGAAGATATGTGCAAGACGGTCTTTCCATATGAAACAGGCGGATAAGAACAAGAAATAATCAGTAAAAATCAAAAGGATGAATGTGCTTCTGTAGGAATCAGGCAGATGATGGATTTACTCCGTATGGAACAGGCGGATGTTAACAGCAGTTGCACCGTAAGAAGCAGGCGGATGCATTTGAAAGCTCTTTCTGTAAGAATCAGACAGATGAGTTCTTCCGTAGGTAGCAGGCGGACATGTAATGGATTGCACCGTAAGTAGCAGGCGGATGCATTTGAAAGCTCTTTCTGTAAGAATCAGAAAGATGAGTTCTTCCGTAGGTAGCAGGCGGATATCAAAAGACTTTTCTGTAAGAATCAGACAGATAAGTTCCTCCGTAGGAAGCAAACGAATATATAAAGAATTCTTCTGCAAGTAGCAGGCGGATATCAGAAGAGACTTTTCTGTAAGAATCAGACAGATAAGTTCCTCCGTAGGAAGCAGACGGATATATATAGAGAATTCTTCCGCAAGAAGCAGGCGGATATCAAAAGAGACTTTTCTGTAAGAATCAGACAGATAAGTTCCTCCGTAGGAAGCAAACGAATATATAAGGAAAATGGTTCCGTAAGTATCAGGCGGATATAAAAAAAAACTTCTTTGTAAGGATCATGCGGGTATGTTGCTCCGTAGGAATCAGGCGGATATTAACAGATGTCACCGTACGAAGCAGGCGGATGATAAATGTTCCCTCCGTAGGCGGATGAAAGAAGAGTTTTAGTATGTATCAGGCGGACGATAGTGGATCCTTTCGTAGGAAGCAGGCGGATGGCGGTAGTTAGTGTTTCCGTAAGTAGCAGACGGACAAATTTTGAATTTATATAGAAAGTTCCTCCGTAGGAAGCAAGCGGATATGTAAAAGAGGTCTTCTGTAAGAACCAGGCAGATAGATCGCACCGTAAGTAGCAGGCGGATGCATTTGAAAGCTTTTTCTGTAAGAATCAGACAGATAAGTTCCTCCGTAGGAAGCAGGCGGATAGGTAAAAGAGGTCTTCTGTAAGAACCAGGCAGATAGATCGCACCGTAAGTAGCTGACAGATATCAAAAGAATTGTGCTGTGAGAATCAGACAGATGAGTTCTTCCGTAAGGAGCAGGCGGATGTCAAGATCACTTTCTCGTATGAAGCAGGCGGGTAGAGGTAGTTGTTCTGTATGAAGCAGGCAGATATGTTAGTTTTCTCGTATGAAGCAGACGGGAGTAGATAGTTTTTCCGTATGGAGCAGGCGGATGAATTTCTCGTATTCAGATAAACGGTGGTCCCACAATAGACAGGATGTGTTCAGACATTTTAAAGAAGAAGAAAAAACAATGCTTCCCCAGTGAAGTCGTACAGGTTTATTCACAAGTTTGGTGTTACAAAGGAGATAATGTTGAAATCAAATTTGTAGATAGTGTTCCCCAAGTAGTGGTGCAATTTATTTCGCAGTTTATTTCTGCGGTTGGCAAATTTCCGGGTTCTTAGTATTCAACCGTCTCGTACCTCGAATGCTTGAAGGCCGTTCGCTCTTCACCCAGTCGGGTCCAAGCCGTTTGAATAGGGGCAGCTGTTGCACCCTAAAATTTGCTCAACCTACTTCACTTGGTTTATGTTTCAATTGCATTGTCATTTGCATAGTAGATCATATACATAGTTCATTCATTTGCATAGCATAGCATGGGCAAGCCATCCAACAAGGGATCAAGTGCTATTTTTCATCTCAAGGGATGTATTCAAGAGACTCTTATCAAGATTCAAGCATATTCAAAATACCAAGAAAGAAATTGAAGCTTTGGGAGGTTTAAAGGCCAAGCAGTGGGTTTCTCTCCTATCTTGAGGGTATGTGAAGATCATCAGAGAAGTTATGGGTTATGAATAGACATCATGGAAGACCTAGAGGGTCCTTTTGAAAGTAAGACAAGTCATTGGCATGGGTACAAGAGTTACAAGTGCAGACAGTCAACTAGGGTTTCATCTGGGTCAACCCTGGGTCAACCCCAGGTCAAATGCTTGATTGAAGGGCATCAGGGCCTATCTGGAAGAGGTGGGATTCATCATTTGATATGTGGATATGGATATGGTGTTGTGCCAAGGAAAAATCAAAATAAATCAAGAAGAAGAAAAGTTTCTAAATTAGGGTTTCTATGTAAAATCCCCTGGTTTAGGTCAAACTTCCAAGCAAAGTAATTCAAAATGCAAGTCTCAAATGGATCATTGGCCAACATGAAACTTGTAGAATATCTTAAGACCTTTAATTTGAGTGGTGGAAGGAATAAAGGAGATTTATAGAACTCAAGTTATGGTTCTTGCAAGTTACAGGTCCTCAGAGGCATCTGAAAATTTGTCTGTGAAAGTTACTTGACTTCCAAGCAACGTTTACCCCTTAAGGAGTTTTCAAATGGATTTCTGGCCAACATGAAAGTTGGTCCCCATGATCTTATATTTCTAGAAAGGTATGGTATGTCTCAATATGATTTGTGGAGCTCTACTTATGATCTTGACAAGCCAAGGGCATTTTGGTCATTTGGAGGTTATAAGTCATTTCAAGCATAAGGCCATATCTCCTATTTCCAAGCTTCAAATGGAAAAATCTTCAACATCAAACTTGCTTATAATGATGTTTTAAGGCTAATAGGGTGGTCATGAGATGTTGAAAAGGCTCATATCAAAAAGTGATAAAAATGGCCTAAAAATGAGGCATAAGTTAATTCAAGTGAAGTTGAAAATCATAAATCCCAAGCTACAAGTCCAAACCATGTCATATGATAGGTCATTTTGACTCCAAATGACATTATAAGAACAATGGTTCAGCCACAATTTTGATTTGAGGCTTTCATCATAGGGTTGCTTTGTAATTTGATTGCTTGCATAATGGGGTACCAAACCAAAACAAGGAAAAGCTTAATAAACAAGGAAGATATGCATTATATCTCATCCAAAATATCATATGGGGACAAATTCAAGTTGGTTACCAAAGATTACAAGCATTTGGCATGAGATATCATACAATGAGAAGTGAAAATGCAAATTACCATATCATGGAAAATTCAAGTTCTTACTAGATGGTTCTAAGAGGTTCTAGACTCTTCTAAACCTCTCTATATATTGGATACAACTTCCATTGGTGAAAGGTTGGTGATAGTTGGTGTTAATTGTGGAAGAGAATAGAGATTGAAATCCAAAAACTCCATTTGCAAATTACATTGAATCTTCATATTCTTCTTCATTACCATTCCATTTTCCTTCACAAATCATATCCATAAACATTTCTGAGTGTGTTCAGATTGATTTGCAACTCCATTGATGAAGAATTGAAGGAGTTCCTATTGAAATTGCAAGAAGGCAAATTGCATTGGATCGTGAGATACAAGCTTTCAACATCAAATCTTGTGCAAGCAGAGGAATATCCATCATCTAGGGAGTGTTCTTGAGGAGCTACAAGGCTTGATTTGGAGAGTTTCAGCACCTACCATATCCAAGAGCAAGGTATGCAAAATCATTCCTACACTCTGTTCTAGGCATGGCTAGGGTTAATTATTAGTCTAGTAGTGTTAGAGACAATTAGGTGGTCATTCTTGATGAATTTGGGAGCAATTGATGGAGTTCCATTAGTGGAGGTCAATTCTTTGATGATCAAGATCGTGTTATACATTGAGTGTTAATACAAGATGATTAGCTAGTTGTGATGAGTGTAGCATGAGGTTCATTCTGATGTAAAGAATGTTGAGTTTGGTGAAGGTCGAAAACTGATGAAATTTTGAGATTGCAAGGTTATACCGTTCGGTTTGGATAATAAAGGCCATGTTAATGCAAACCAATGGCATGGTTGTGTTCTACGTGAAAAATAGAACAAGATTGGTTCTTATATCATGGAATTCAGTGGAGAAATGATGGAGAACGATGAGGTGGAAAGTTCTGCGCATGGGAATGTGTTCTAATGGTTTCTGAAAACCCTAGAAGCTTAAGGAAGAAGATGAAATCAATACCGTTGATATGCATGTTGACCATTTGACTTGGAAGCGATCCTACGGCTGTAATTCAAAACGAAATGGAGGGAAGAAATAGCAGCGTAAAACGCCGTGTTTCACTTAACCTGGTGCTGGGCTTTGAGCGAACTTTGCTTTCCAAACCCCCATGCAAGCCCAATTCCAGAAATGCACTACATTTTCCTGCTTTCTACACCGCCATTTTTTCCTTTTTCTTTTTGTTTTTTTTCATTGTTTTTCTGAATACAATGGGCCAGGTGCGCTTTGCTATTCGCCACCCCCAATCTGGGCCATCATCATATTAAACTGAATTTTATTACTTGTCACACCCCATGCATTCATAAATCATTTTAATTTTCTCCAAATTTTATCAAACTTTAAAAATGCATATTAAATTGAAAAATGAATATTTTTCAATGGGATTTTTTTTCCCACTTTCCATTTTCTGTCAAGAAAAATATAAAATCATAAAATTACCATTTTATTTCATTTTTATATTTTTTTGCATTTTTTTACTTTTAATAGATTTTTAATGCTTTTATGTTGGTACCTTAATTTGTAGAATTTGGTTTAGGAGCTTCCCTTAGGATTTTTACCCCAATCTTTTTAGGACAATTAGATATACATGTTAGGTGCCCCTGGTTTTTATACCACAATTTTTAGGATTTTATTTTAGGTATTTTAGTTAGAAACTATTAAGCTAGTTAATTAGGGTTTTAAACCACAACTTAGGTGTATTAAAACAATTTCTTTTGGGTTTTTTAGGACAAGTTAGACTATGGGTAATATATGGGTATTAAGGGTAGCTTTAGTAGATCCCCTAGAAATAATATTAGAATTTTCCCTATTACTTTACTATTTTTAGTATATTTTGCAATTGTATGCTTGTTTGGTGTGCCCTTTTGGGGTTTATTTTGTTTGTATGGGCTTATTGGGCTTGCTTGGGGTGTGGGCTTGGCTTGAAGATCTTGATGATGAAGCATAATGAAGACAAAAGGTTGAAGATCAAGTTCAAGGTTGCTGAAGATTGTTTGCTTGCTTGGAGTTGATTGAAGATCATAGGACCTAGGAGCTAGGTAGAGCTTTAGAATAGAAAATTTCTTCATAAACATGGATGGTTTCTTTTGCCTCCATTCTTATCAATGATTAAAAGTCTCTCCTTAATACTCACATCCCTCCTTTTGAAGGATTAGTGACTGTATCTAGGAGATAGAACTTTGAGAGAAACAGTCTGTATTATGTTAACTTTCTGTAGGCCACCTTTGGTGTTCAACAGACTGTTTAACATGCAAAATCCTCTTATAATCATTTCTCTGCTGGAGAGCTTGCTTTGAAGAAGCCCTTGAAGATTGAGGATAAAGTTCATTGCCTTGAAGACTGATAGAAGAAGGAGCTTACGCTGTCAGGTTTTGCTGTTTAGAGCTGTTGGTGCTGGTGATGTATTGCTTGAGTTTCTTGACTGTATTGTTTGATAATTTTCCCATAGGGTTGAGGTGAATTTGTTTCACTTTGCCCATTGTTTTCTAGGTTCGAGGTTGAGTGGGACTCCCTTGCCTCGCTTGTACTGCTGCATTCATGCATTTTACCGCTTTACTGTATATATGCTGTTTCTGTTTCCGCTTATCCCCTAGGAGCTCTGTTTCTCTCTGCGCAAGAGAGAAATATGACAGACATTAGGCTCTCATCTATGCATGACAACATTAGGGTAGACTTTGACTCCCTTTTTAAACCATAGGTTTTAGAGTTGCTGTCTCTTCTTTCTCAAAACAATCAGAAAAACACAATAAACATTTCAAACACAATAAAAGACATTTCTTCCGTAAAAGAATGTGAACCAATCAAAACGTCATTTTTGTCCGCTTGGACTAGTAATCAGAAACCCTTTTTTAGAAGGAATAAAAACAATCAAGACAGACTTGTGTCGTACGTTTCCCGAACTACGTTTGCTCTGATCTTTCATGCCGTGTGGAAGTACGTAGGCATAGGATGCGATGTCCTAGCGAGCAACCTTTCCCATTCACCAGTAGTTAGTCGAACTACGAAGACTCTGACTTTCTCTCTTGAGAATACGTAGGCATAGAGCGGCGAGGCTCTACCGAGTCCCTTTTTCTTTCTCTTTTAACCCTTAACCTTTAGTTTAGATAGAAATAATAATCCGTACAAGAAAACAAGCGTGGATCCCGTCGAGTACGACGGACGCGAGGGGTGCTAATACCTTCCCCTTGCGTAACCGACTCCCGAATCCAGGTTTTGGTTGCGATGACCATTCCTTTCCCCGTGTTGCGGTAGGTTTACCTCGAGCGTTTCCTTTCCCCTCTTTGGGATAAATAACGCGCGGTGTCGACTCTTCTGTCTTGCCGGCACCGATTTTCGCAGTAGCGACACACGGTTTTGAAGGAAAGGATAAAGGCTCAAAGTCTAATTTTAACCCACCCATTCGCCTTGATGTTCTCCGATCCTACGTTCAGCTAATTCGACCTTAGCGCTCACCTCTGGGAGGCTGAAATATAGGAGTGATAGTTCGAGAAACTATGCGCTTTTGGAGTGATAGCCACTCACTTTTCGTCTTTGACACTCGGGGTCACACGACTCATATTTCGTTTGAGGACTTTTCTTTTGTAATCCTTTTCGTTTTTTCCTTTCTTTCCCTAACTTTTGTCTGGACTGACTCTTTTGAGTTTCTTTTGATTTTCCAGTCCAGCGGGATGCCCCTATTTTTGCCTAAGTCATCCGTCTTCAAGTTTTGACTTAGCGGGCTTTTGATTCTTTTTGCTTTTCATTTTTTTTTCCGAACAAGTCGTGTGACACTGGTTGTCTGACTCTTTGGGGAATAATGTGACTGGGTCACCCTTGGCGCTTAACCACTGCGGCTTTTTAGGCACGACCTATGAAGGTGCGATTGATCCTCGAACGGACACTCCTTTTGCAATTTTGGACGCTCGGTCAAATTAGCTAACACCTACCCTGCCCCAGGTTGACATTGAGGGTTTTTCGTTTTTAGAAAGAAACTCCTACAACTAGGCTCAAAGGGGTTATCAAGGGATTATCTTCCTTATGTCTCCGGTGTTTAGGGATTTGAAACAATGCCTGCACATCATCAGCAGGTTTTATTTCAAAGGCATACAATATCGGAAGCTTGCATGTCGTTCTTTTCGTCATCCTCCCCGGGTTCCGCTTAACCAAGCGTTGGATATCTGTAAAAATCAATTAGTGAACACGAATGGATTTATTCAAAACATGCATACTCATTTCATTATCATCAATTGAATGAAAACAACAAGTTTTACAAACGAGATTGCACTTTAACAAGAAAGAAACTACAAACATAAAGAAATGACAAGATGAAACACAGAAAAACGTCAGCTTCCGAGAATCGGGCTTTCACATCTGACTTGCTGCTGAACCAGCCATCTTCAAAGTTGCCTGTTGACCATACTGTTTAACACGGATGCCGGGTGAATTGCCTTTCTAACTTCATTGGGCTCTGTCTAGCACGCAGGTTTGACCGATAACGGGAAGACAACTGATTCTGGAAAGGAGTTGACGTCTGTTGCAAAGACTGGACATATTATTGATTTTGATCATTCGAACCACTTGGAGGTCGAGTCTGAACTATCAGGGACTCCTTTTGTTCAAACGCTTTCATCCTCAGGCTTGGTTTAGGCAGCAACTGAGGACAGGGGGATTCTGACACCAATGATTGCAGAATATACTTCTGATCTACAACAGCTTCGGGAACATCCATTGTCTTAGCACCAACTGGGGTACGACCATTAGGTGCAATTACGCCGCCCGGCGTGAGTTCAATAACTTTTGCGTCAATCAAGTCCTGAACGTTGTGCTTAAAAGCATGACAACTCTCGATATCATGTCCGGATGCCCCGGAATGAAACTCGCACTGCTTGCTGGTATCATACCCATAAGGACGCGTCGTTCCTGTGAGCGGTTCCAAAGTTCTTTTTTCAACCAGCTTCAAACTCAATAAAGTCTGCAAGAGCTTAGCATACGTTGAAGGCGGCGCCTTAAATACCCTCTTTGGCTTCCCCTCCTGAATTCTTCGCTGAGCCGGATGTATCCTTTGTTGTTGTTGCTGGTGTTGATCAATACGTCTTTTAAGCTCCGGTTCCACAGGCACGGGCTCCACAGGCACAGGCGGAACAAACCCCTTCACTGCGGCTTCAGATAGCTGATCATCCTCTTTCCTAATCACGTTCTTGACTACTTCCATGATCAAGCTCATTTGGGTCTTCAGCTGATTATTTTCCTCTTTGAGCATCTTCTGATCCAGACGCAACTCTTGCATGTCTTTCATCATCTGCCTCAGCTGGCTTCAGACTTCAATCAATTCAGCCTGATTCTGTTCCATTCCTCTGAGGAATTCCTGCAACAAACTGGATGATAGGAAATAAGACCCACAGTTCTGATGTACCTGTTATGTGAGCATGCAATGCAGAAATCAACACGTATTCAAGACAAGACAAATAAACCCCAAGCTGTAAGCACATATATAAACACCTCACACCACTATGCAAAGTCAATAAGAGCGGCAAACAAGCGTAACCAAGTACACAATACAATAACCCCAGCCAACAAGCCTGGTGGTGGTTAGCAAACAACAATGCACGAAAGCTAAACAACCAGCAGAGAAAACAGATGCGACACCCGACATAGAAACCTCTAGTAACTTCCCCTATATTCAAATGAGCTCTCAGCTGGACATTCTTCCAAACATACACTCTCAGTGGAGTATCCCATAACATCGACCGACGAACCCATACAACTGGATGAAGGATAATCAATAATCCGAACAAAACCCTGAGGCGTGATGAAGATCTTGTTAGAGTCTAGCAGATTCTGAACTTGGCTTCTAAGCACCTTACAATCATCTGTCGAATGCCCCTGTACCCTAACATGGTACTCACGGCGGGCGCTGGCATCAGAACCTGAAGGATAAGGCGGGATCGTTGGACTAGTCTCTTTCGGCACTATTAATCCACTTTCGACCATATCTGGCAACAACTGACTGTACGACACCGGTAGCTGAGTAAACTGCCTTTCAGGTTTCCTTGGTCTTTGTCGGGCGTGACGACGCGGCTGACGATAATATGACTGCTGGTTTGAAGTGTCTGAAAACTGAGCCGGAGGCGCTAGAGATTCTGAGACAACATCGCTTCCTTCTTCCCCCTCCTCTTGAGAACTGATAACTGATTCATTCTTATCAACTGGGATACAAGGAGCATCTCGAAGCTTTCCATTCTTGAGTCCTCTCTCAACAAGCTCTCCCATTCTCATCAAACCTTCAAAGTTTGTACAAGTGAACATCATGTCATAATAACGGCCCTTCAGAGTATCCACAAAGAGGCTAACCATTTCTCTCTCCTGAATCGGTGGTTGAACACGAGCGGCCAATTCTCTCCATCTTTGCACATACCCCCTAAAGGATTCATTCTCCACACGAGATAATTCTTGAAACTGCACGCGAAAAGGAGCCATTTCCAGGTTGTAGTTGTACTGCTTCACGAAGGCATTGGCTAAGTCCGACCATGATTTAATACTATCACTCTTCAAGTGCATGTACCAATCCAAAGATGCTCCGATCAAACTATCCTGGAAACAGTGAATCATGAGCTTGTCATTGGTGATATACGGAGTCATTCTTCTGCAGTACATAACCAAATGTAGCTTCGGACAACTATCCCCTTTGTATTTCTCAACATTGAGCATCTTGAACTTTGGAGGCAATACAAGACCTGGCACCAAACACATGCTCGCAACATTCAGATCAAGAGTATTCTTATTCACCAGGGCAGCAATCTGGTCTTCCAACGTCTGAAGTCTTCTCATACACTCAGCAGTCAGTGGGTCCTGAATATTAACCTGCGGAACAACTCTCGGAGAGGGAACAATCCTTAGAGAATCTGGCGTAGAGAAAGTGGACTTATGACATTCTGTGTCGTTGAAAGAATATGGACCTCTGACAGGGGTTTGTGCAGGCTGAGAAACATTATCCACTGGAGTCCTTTGACGATTGTTATCTCCTCTATTCATAACTGTTGTGGCTTCCATGAACTGACTCAACTGGTGCTTCAACAATTCAAACTCCGCCCGAGTAATAACCAAGTTCTGCCCTCCTGAAGCCATGATCTATCCCAATGCTAACTCAAGTCCAATGCGAATGTCGGGAAATCAACTGAAAAAACGGGTAAGCTCCCTGTTCCGGATGAGGATGAATATGCAAAATGAAATGCAAATGCAAACAGTCGTGCAAAATGCAAAATGCACACACAAGGGACCAAGTGCCCCTGGATGAGAAGAATCCGCCATACTGGTCTTAGTCAGGCCCATAACACTGCTCGAACCTGGTGTCAGAAAATCAAAACGGTACTCGAACTTGGTCTCCAACAGACCTCATAATGCTGTCTTCAAATATCACTGAATCTCAAATCAGGAAACAAACCGGTATCTGAAGGTCTAGTTACCTGCATAGCCCCAAACCCTCTCACAGGTAGGTGTCCTAGTAACTGACAATGGTATGGCATCCTATGCGGTCGTCGGCATCACATGCTTTCAGGGTTGATGATACGATTCCCAGAAGGAGTGGCATCATCAAATCCTGAAGAGGCCTCACTTAGCCAACTTCCAATTGATCAGTTCCCAGAGTCGATAATTCAACTAACCAGCAACCCACGCCACCCAAAGGGTGGGGCAGGAGGCCAACCAAAGGAACCTCGTCTGAGTGTGAATTTTGCGGGACACCAAGACCTGCAAAGCAAGTGGGCGCCCGCTACTTTCCACTCTAATTCTAAGTACACTCAAGCCCAGGTCCGGCTTATCTCTCAATAATAGAACACCCGTTACAACCTCAATAACAATAATAATCAATGATATAGTGCTGAAGGTAAATGACATAAATGTAAATCCATACAAATTCCTCGACGGGAAAACAAACGTTAGGATTGACTCGCTTAAGGGACGTTGGATCCCAAATCCATAAGGAACTATCGCAGTCCTTAGCAGCCAGGGGACGTTGGATCCCCAGCAGAGTCGCCAACTGCTGGGGATGACCCAGGCAGCTAGGAAGAAAATCCAAGGCGAGACTCGCATAGGGAACCATCACAGTCCCCAGCAGAGTCGCCAGCTGCTGGGGATGACCCAGACAGCTAGGAGGAAAAACCTAAGGCGAGACTCGCATAGGGAACCATCGCAGTCCCCAGCAGAGTCGCCAGCTGTCGCTACTGCGAAAATCGGTGCCGACAAGACAGAAGAGTCGCCACCGCGCGTTATTTATCCCAAAGAGGGGAAAGGAAACGCTCGAGGTAAACCTACCGCAAAACGGGGAAAGGAATGGTCATCGCAACCAAAACCTGGATTCGGGAGTCGGTTACGCAAGGGGAAGGTATTAGCACCCCTCACGTCCGTCGTACTCGACGGGATCCACACTTGTTTTCTTGTACGGATTATTATTTCTATCTAAACTAAAGGTTAAGGGTTAAAAGAGAAAGAAAAAGGGACTCGGTAGAGCCTCTCCGCTCCATGCCTACGTATTCTCAAGAGAGAAAGACAGAGTCTTCGTAGTTCGACTAACTACTGGTGAATGGGAAAGGTTGCTCGCTAGGACATCGCACCCTATGCCTACGTACTTCCACACGACATGAAAGATCAGAGCAAACGTAGTTCGGGAAACGTACGACACAAGTCTGTCTTGATTGTTTTTATTCCTTCTAAAAAAGGGTTTTCTCCTGATTATGGGTCCAAGCGGACAAAAATGACGTTTTGATGAGTTCACATTCTTTTACGGAAGAAGTGTCTTTTATTGGGTTTGAAATCTTATTGTGTTTTTTGATTGTTTTAAGATGAGAAGAGAAACAGCAACTCTAAAACCTATGGTTGAAAAGGGAATCAAAATCTACCCTAATGTTGTCATGCATGGATGAAAGCCTAATGTCTGTCATATTTCTCTCTTGCGCAGAGAGAAACAGAGCTCCTAGGGGATAAACGGAAAAACAACAACATATATACAGTAAAGCAGTAAAATGCATGAATGCAGTAGTACAAGCGAGGCAAGGGAGTCCCACTCAACCTCGAACCTAGAAAACAATGAGCGAAGTGAAACAACTTCACCTCAATCTCAAGGGGAAAATTAACAAACAATACAGTCAAGAAACTCAAGCCATACATCACCAGCTCTAAACAGCACCAGCAGCTCTAAACAGCAAAAAATAAACCGTAAACAACAACTCTACACAACAAGCTCCATCAACATCTTCAAGCAAAGTCTTCATCAACAAGCTTCCATCAAGCATCTATCTTCAAGGAGGAAAACTCTAACAGTAATCATCTTCCACAGCTTCAAACAGCAGGGCTTCAACAGCAGCAATCAAATGCACAGCTTCAACAGCATAATCTTCATCTTTTACAGTCTTCAAGCAAGGTCTCTATCTTCAATCTTTCATGGCTTTTCTTCAAATCAAACTCTCCAGGATGAGGAACAATTAATAGGATGAATTGGGATGTTAAACAGTTAGTTGACCACCAAAGGTGGCAAACAGACTGTTAACAAAATGTAGAATGTTTCTCTCAAGAGTTCTATCTCCTAGATACTGTCACCAAGCCTTCCAAAGGAAGGGGGTGAGTATCCTAGAGAGACTCTGAATCATAGAGAGGGATGGAGGCAAACAAAGCCATCCATGTTTAAGAATCAAATTTCTACTCTAAGCTCTACCTAGCTCCTAGTTCCTGTAGTCTTCAACAGCTACAAACAAGCCTAGCATCTTCATCAACTTTGAACTTGATCTTCAATCCTTGACTTTGTCTTGGTCTTCAATGCTTCACCATCCATGGTCTCCAAGCCAAGCCCAAACCCCAAGCAAGCCCAACAAGCCCAAATAACAAGCAATAACCCCAAAACGGGCACACCATACAATCAAACAATTACAAAAATATACTAAAAATAGTAAAATAATATTTACAAGCCTAATATTAATTCTAAGGGAAGTACTATATCTACCCTATATACCCCATAGGTCCCATACTCTAATTCAATCTAAAAACCCAAAAATAAAATGTTCAAGTGCACCTATGTTGTGTTTAAACCCTAAAATATTCTAAGTTTTTTATTACACCATATCTATTTCAACATTTTTTGTTAGCATTTTTATTCTAAAGTTTTATCACATTATCCTAAGGGAAACCCTAAAGTATATTAATACCTATATTATCAAGATCGAAGATCAAACCCTATATCAACTTCTAAGGGGTCTAAACAATTCCTAACATGCAAGGGGTCAAGGTTAACCATCAATTGGGAAGGTCCTAATCAACAACCCTAAAACAGAACCAAATTACATCTAGAAAATATAAAAAAATTCCTAAGGGAACATGCGAGTGTTAGATACAATCTACCAAAAGATCTAAGAAAGAATCATTACCAATTGAGAGAACAAAATTCTACAAAACAGCGGTATCAAATATGCAAAGCAAACATCAATTAAATCATGCAAAATACTCATCAGAATGTAAAATGCAAAAGAAATGGGAAAAAAATCCACAAAAATCTAAGAAAAATTCTACAATCTCCTGAAGATGTTAGAAACCTATGGTAAAAAAATTAAAACCAAATTCTAAAGTTAAGGTCACTTTCTAAAGGAAAACCTATAAAGTGTCCAGGGAACATTCAGATGGGGATGGCTCTAAAAAGCGGATTCAAAACTAAACTTAGAATCATCTAGAAATTCCAATAAAATTTGTGGGGAAACCTATGCATATCATATAAAACATATCCAAAAATCAGCTCAAAATCATGAAGCATCAAAGAGAAAAAAATTAAACAAAACAGATGAACAGTTATGTACACCAATGGATATTAGCACGAAAGAAAAATCATAACTAAATCAAAAAAAATCTAAAAAATGCAAACTCAGCGCCTAAAATTTCTTAAGATAATCAAGATCTGTATAAAAAGATTTCATATTTTCGTGAACATTTTTACTATTTTTTACGCAATAAAATAAAACAGGCCTCAAAACAGAAAAATAAAAAGAAAAAGGGAATGAAGAAAATCTCCAAATTAACAATCCT
Organism: Lathyrus sativus; assembly: GCA_963859935.3. NCBI lineage: Eukaryota > Viridiplantae > Streptophyta > Magnoliopsida > Fabales > Fabaceae > Lathyrus > Lathyrus sativus. The sequence goes on from OZ012739.1 coordinate 638,030,289, forward strand.
AAAATCATCCATAGGTGTTCATGATCCTAACCACATAAGAATTTCTAATTATCTCATCCTAAATCCATGGTAAAGTGAAGGTTTACATACCTTGATCGGAGCTTCGAAACGGAGTATCTTCGGCTTTTTTTGTGCTTCCGAAAGCTTCAAATTCGTTCAACAATATGCGAGGAAGCTACTACAATCTTCGAATCGAACCGAAATCGCCTTGAATGAAGAATCACCACTTGATTTGCTCTCTTGAAAATTGATATGCTCTCTTCCAATCCAACTCCAATCAATCACCAACCTTGCTTCAAATGAGTTTCTAAACATTTATAGAGATGATTGGAATATTCTAGAAATGAAGCCCAAGCCCAAAATAATAAAATCCATTTCCCTTGGAACTTTCTAGATTATTCATGTATCTTCCCTTGGAAATTTCTAGATTGTTCATGTATCTTCCCTTGGAAATTTCTAACCAAAATAGCCTTCCAAATGCCTTGTTAAGTGGTTTGGATTAGTGACTTACATTTCAAGTAACCACTTTTACAAAGCAAGTCATGAAATTATTGCTCAATTCAAAAATGTGCCAATGCCATTGTCTTTAGAATGCATTTTACAATCAAATTGGTATGTCATATGGCTTGTTTGTGACCTCTAACCCAAAATTTGATTTTTTTTCCACCACTTTATTTGACTTATTCCCCTTTTTAGGCCATTTTTATCATTTTTTGATATGAGCCTTTTCAACATCTCATGACCTCCCTACTAGCCTTAAAACATCATTCTAAGCAAGTTTGATGTTGAAGATTTTTTCATTTGAAGCTTGGAAGTAGGAGATATGGCCTTATGCTTGGAATGACTTATAACCTCCAAATGACCAAAATGCCCTTGACTTGTCAAGATCATAAGTAGAGCTCCACAAATCAGATTGAGGCATACCATACCTTTCTATAAAGCTAAGATCATGGGGAACAACTTTCATGTTGTCCGAGGATCCATTTGAGACTCGCATTTTGAATTATCTTTGCTTGGAAGTTTGACCTAAATCAGGGAATTTTACACAGAAACCCTAATTTAGAAACTTCTCTTCTTCTCGATTTCTTTTGATTTATCCTTGGCACAACACCACATCCATATCCACATATCAAATGATGAATCCCACATCCTCCAGATAGGCCTTGATGCCCTTCAATCAAGCATTTGACTTAGGGTTGATCCAAGGTTGACCCAGATGACACCCTAGTTGACTGTCTTCAACTGTAGCTCTTGTAACCATGCCAATGACTTGTCTTACTTTCAAAAGGACCCTCTAGGTCTTCCATGATGTCTACACACATTCCATGACTTCTCTGATGATCTTCACATACCCTCAAGATAGGAGAGAAACCCACTGCTTGGCCTTTAAACTTCCCAGAGCTTCGATTTCTTTCTTGGTGATTTGAATAGGCTTGAATCTTGATAAGAGCCTCTTGAATACATTCCTGGAGATGAAAAATAGCACTTGATCCCTTGTCAGATGGCTTACCCATGCTATGCTATGCAAATGAATGAACTATGTATATGATCTACTATGCAAATGACAATGCAATTGAAACATAAACCAAGTGAAGTAGGTTGAGCAAATTTTAGGGTGCAACACTCTTAACTTTGTGGTTATGCTCTTGGACTATTCTTGGACCCTTGGACATGAAATTAGGACTTTTTTTCCTATGCTTGGAGTATTATGAATTTTTTCCTTTATTTAGCTTGCTTATTGGCTTATGCTTCAAGATGGATGGAATTCTTATTTGGCTTGCTATGGAGTGTGCTACAAGTTGGTTAGATTCTTCTTATCTCTAGCTTTTATTTTGCTTTCTAAGGTAGTCACTTCATCTTCTCCCCTTCTTAAATTTTCAAAATCTTCTTCCTTTTTCAAAAACTTTCTTGCTTTCATAATAAAACCTTGACTTTTGTCAAGTGATTTTCAAACTTTGTTTTCTTTAATAAATGTCAATCACTCCAAAAGATCAACCTCATTCAAACTTTTTGTGCCTTTACGCACTTTCCATTTTAAAACTTTTCATAAAGTTTAGACATGAGTCATTTCCATAGTTGAGATATAATTCTCCTATTCCTCATAGTATTAAGATGTTGACATTTTTCACTTAGATGTTCAATGATAGACTTGTTGATTTTAATCCAAGCAAAATCCTCCATCTTTAGGTGATGCAAATGTTGTCTTATACTAGTGGGCGACTAGCCGTAGTTTTCTCCTTAAAATGATAATTTGTCTTTATATTTAAAATCAATCAAATCAAACAAATTTTTGTTATTTGTACCACGAACTACGGGGTTTTGATCCTATATTTCACTTTGTGGGTACGTAGGCATGAGGCGATAAGTCTCTCCAAACACAAAAATCTTAAAAATAATTCTCTTCTCATCTCCCCAATCTCTTTTCAAACAAACCATTTTTCAAACCAAAAAGCGTAGATATTTCAAAGGGATCTTATAGAGTACTATAGACGTTTTGGGTGCTAACACCTTTCCATTGCATAACCAACCCCCTTACCCAGATCTCTGTTTTTGTTCTTGTTTTAGAACTCTTAGGTTTTGTCCACTCTTTTTCCTTTCCTTTTTTGGATAAAATAAAAGTGCGGTGACGACTCTTGCATTTATGAGTTAAGTTAATCAATAGATTACACTCACAAATATCCCCGCTACAGAGAAGTGGCGACTCTGCTGGGGATCATCTGGTTCCTAGTGGATTTCGCCTACTTTGATTTATTTATCGCTTTTTATTTGATTTGTTTGTTATTTTTTGTTCTATTTGGTGCCTGGTGATCTATGTGGTGAGATAAGTCCTATACCCGGACTTGAGTGCACTTATGATAGGAGGGTGATATATTCTTGTTGGCTTACGTGGAGTAGTCTTTACTAAGCTGACTTGAGATCCCCCACTCAATGGAGGCCCTTTTGGGATTACTGATGTCTTTCGAGTAGTCGTAATTGGCATTACTTTTTCCGACCTGGGAGTCAGAGAAGTTGAGGACATTAGAACCCTTTAACCCATCTTGGCCTTACTAGGACGTGGTGTGGTGGCTATTCAGGTGTAGACTTGAATTAGTTGTTACGCGATACCACACTCAGACGAGTTTCTCTTGAGAACATTGTTGGCCGACGAGTAGTTGTTTAAGCCGATAATATCCAAAAGATGGAATTATAACTCTGGGAACTTTTTTAGAACCTTGTTCTACATGTGATGGTATAACCTTAGTACATACCATTATGGGTTGGTTCTTACCTTTGGCTCCATGCTCGTGCCAAACCTTTGAACCTGTGTGCTTTGTGTGTCTTGTTTGTGTGTGTTGCATCTTGCACTCATGCATTCATGGGCATTTTGTTTCAGTCAGTTTTTAAGGATCTCATAGATTATCCTTGGAAAACATTGCAGATATTGTGATTATTGATATTGGAAGGAGAAACACTCAGAAGTACGGTTTTCGAACTCCCGATCTTACAGATTTGAGAAAGCTAGTGTCCTTGGTAGTTGATCATTCAGGCTTCAGATCTTGTTATGGGAAGCTTCTATTTGTTCTTTCCACTAACGTGGAAGAAGAAATTCTGAACACTCTTGTGCAATTCTATGATCCTGCCTACCGATGCTTTACTTTCCCAGATTATCAGCTATTGCCAACCTTAGAGGAGTATGCCTATCTTATGGGTATGCCAATCTTGATTGAGTTGCTTGAGCGATGCGTCGTGAAGAGACTGTAGAGGATTTATTTTCCTTTACTACTTCATCATCACATCCTCCTACTTCTGGTGCTTGGAAGTGTATTATGGATCAACTCGTGTTAGAGAAGACCACCATGAAGGATAACTATGAGAGAGAGATTAAGAGACTTCGAAGGAAGTATCAGCTTGGATCGTCATCAGATTCTCCTTAGGATCTAGCTTTTTCTTATTGAACATTGGTCTTATGTAACTTGTACTTCCAAGCGTATCTCTTTCCAATATTCAATGAAATGGGATGTTCATCAGTATTTCAAAAAAGTGTTATTTCTTTACAATGTTTGTAATTGCTTTATATCTTAAAGATCCTTGAAAACTGAATGAAACATTTGCATTCGCATCATTGTGCATTGTTTTTTTCTTTTCCAGGTGTCTTATTTGTTTCCTTTTGATCTTTGTTTAGCCAAGATGTCGCATCACTACAACACTCGAGCTAATCTTAAGAAAAAGATGGATTAGTTGCAACAAGAGAACCGTGAGCTCCATGAAGAGGTATCAACTCTGAAGGATAGTATGGAAAGACTCATTGCTGCGATGGAAGCTATGGTGGCTGCTTAGAATCAGCCACCACCGCCTCCTTCTTCTCCTGTGCAGAGAACTATGATTTTTGAGATCAGATCAACGCCCATTTTTGTGGCCCCGGTTAATGCTGCTCAATATCAGATGCCTACTGGTTTTCCTTAGGGTATGCCTCTCAATTTTGTGCCAGAGGGATATCAACCTCCTACTTCTGAAGGTCCAAGAATTCCTGCTATTATGACTGTACCACCTCTTGTGGTTAATATTGTTCCTAATGCTGAGATTCCAATTGTTCCTACTGTTGTACCTGTGCCACCGCCCGTGGTTCACAATACACCTTATGCTGAAGAGAAAATTTTCCACACTGCTCCGAGCGATAGTTTGGATGCTATTGATCGTATGGACGATTTTCAAGATCAGTTTGCTTAGATGCAGAAAGAAATCACGACTTTGAGAGGAAAAGTGTTATTTGGGAAGAATGCTCACGAGCTTTGTCTTATTCCTAATGTGAAGATTCCTGCCAAGTTCAAGGTTCCGGATTTTGAGAAATACAAAGGGAACACTTGTCCACAAAGCAATTTGGTCATGTATGCCAGAAAGATGTCAACCCAACCCATACTGACAACCATCAGTTGCTGATTCACTATTTTTAAGATAGTCTTACCGGTGCTACACTTAAGTGATATATAGGACTTGATAGTTCCCAAATCAAGACATTCAGTAATCTCGGAGAAACTTTTGTTCGTTAGTTAAATATAATCTGGATATGGCGCCGAACCATGATCAACTTCGTGCGATGTCTCAGAAAGAGAAAGAAACTTTTAAAGAATACACATAGAGATGGCGCGAGATTGCAGCTTAGATAAGCCCTCCGTTTGAAGAGAAAGAGATGGCCAAGATCTTCCTGAAGACTTTGGGTCTGTTTTACTATGAAAGGATGGTTACGAGTGCTCCTAGTGATTTCACGGGAATGGTTAATATGGGAATGAGATTAAAGGAAGCTGTCTGTGAGGGACATCTGACAAAAGAAGGTAGTTCTGGAAGTACGAAGAAATTTGGTTATGGTTTTTCTAAGAAAAAGGATGGAGAAACTAATGCTATCTTTCAAGAGAGGTCTAGAAGACGCAGGGTTGTAAACAAATATGGTAGTCGTCGTTAGCAACGAATAACATCAGTTACACCCGTCATCAGTGTCGTTTCTGCTGCTCAAGCTACTTCAAGTTATCAACCATGTTTCCAACTGAAAACACAACAAAATAATCAACAAGGCCGTGCACAAAGGAAAGTGCAATTTGATCCCATTCCAATGTCGTATACTAAATTATTTTCGGCTTTGATAAAGAAGAATTTGGTTCAGACTCGTGATCCTCCGAATATTCCTACTGATATTCCATGGTTGTATAATCCAGTGCATTTCATCAAGGTGCCCCCGGGCATGATATTGAAAATTGCTATCCTCTGAAATATGAAGTTGAAAAGCTTGTAAAAAGTGGTATTCTGTCTTTTGAAAATACCAATCCTAATGTGCAATCAAATCCGTTGCCTAATCATGGTAACACGACTGTCAATATGGTATATGGGTGTTCTGGTACATACCGCATTTTTGATATTCGGTGGATTCAGAGGTCACTTGTTGAGATGCACGCTACTTTGAGCAAATTTCAAGATATTGAGCATCATTATGCCGCTTGTTGTATTTGTTCTGTGAACCCCCGTGGGTGTGTGATTGTAAAGAGGGACTTATAAAAGATGATTGATCAGAATTTGATTCAAGTTACTGAAAACAGAAATGAAGTTGAGAATGAGGTGAATGTCATAGTTCCATATTTCAACATCCCTGAGCTAGTTGTAATTTCTTACAATAGTTAGAAATCTGCTGTGACACCTTTGGTCATCCGTTTGCCTGGCCCGGTACCGTATGAATCAGATAAAGTTGTTCCCTACAAATACAACGCTACTATGTTAGAGGATGGAAATGAGGTTCCCATTCCTTCTCTTCCCTCAGTGGTGACTATTGCTGATGTAGGACTAGTGATCGAAAGTGGTCGAGTATTTGATAATGTACCCTCGAAGATAAGTGAAGATGTTGTGAGTAAGAAAACTCAGTTGAAGACTTCTGTTGAATCTGGTTAATCAAGTGACATGAACCAAAAATCAGATAATGATGAAGTGTTGAAATTGATCAAAAAGAGTGAATATAATGTGGTGGATCAACTGTTGCATACACCGTCAAAAATATATGTTTTATCTTTGTTAATGAGCTCTGAGGCTCATCGAGAATCTTTGTAGAAAATATTGGAGCAAGCTTATGTAGATCATGATGTGACTGTTAATCAGTTTGACAACATTGTTGCCAATATCAATGTGTGTAATAATCTGAGCTTTTGTGATGAAGAATTGACTGAGCATGGAAGAAATCATAATTTGGCTCTCCATATTTCCATGAATTTCCAGGAGAATGCTCTATCCAATGTGTTGGTTGATACCGGGTCATCATTGAATGTGATGCCAAAATCTACTTTGTCCAGATTGTCTTATCAAGATGCTCCTATGAGATTCAGTGGGGTCATTGGGAAAGCCTTTGATGGCTCGAGGAAAACTGTGATTGGAGAGGTTGGTCTCCCTATCAAGATAGGTCCGTGTTTATTCCAGATTACTTTTCAAGTCATGGATATTCATCCTACTTACAGTTGTCTTCTAGGACGCCCATGGATTCATGAAGCCGGAGCTGTCACTTCGACATTCCACCAAAAGTTGAAATTTGTCCAGAATGGTAAACTTGTTGTTGGAGGAGGAGAACAAGCTATGTTAGTAAGCAATTTGTCGTCTTTTTATTATATTGATGCGGACAATGATGTTGGAACTCTGTTCCAGGCTCTTTCTGTGGTTGATAATGCTATTAAGAAGAATGGGGTGTCCATGTCTTCTCTAAAAGACGCATAACATGTGTTGGAGAATGGCCAAGCTGGTAGACGGGGCCGAGTCATTGAAGTTGCTGAGAAAAAAGATAGAGCCGATTTGGGTTTTACATCTGGTTCAACCCGCAAAGAGCTGAAGAGTATTCATGATATTTTTCGAAATGTTGGGTTCATCCATACCAAGATCATTCTACAACTGCAATTATTGAAGATGACTCTGAAGATTACATCTCAGATGGTTCTGAAAATGATTCCTTTCCTGTTGAAGACTGGGAGCCATATTTGGAAGATCCTGGATATGATTCTGAGATAGGAGATGCATATGTACCCTTCTACTCTCCTCGACCAAGACTTAAGGAACTTGAGTATGAAGTCAGTGCCATTATTGAAGATGATCAAGAAGAAGAAACACCCAACTTCGTGACGCATGGATTGATATGCCAGAATTGGATCGCTATTGACGTTCCTACTGTTGTTCATGTTTCAAAGTAATTTGTTTTTGTTTCCTTCAAAAAAATCCTTTCACTCTTCCCGAGGTGAAAGTGAATTTGTGAGGGCTTTGTTTCAACTTTTATCATCATCAATAAAATGTTATTTTGTTTTGCCTTTTTGCTTTATTTCTGAAAAGTGGTAACATAAAGAACCAAAAAGTAATAATGTGATTATTACTTTTATCTGCATGATACTTGTACTTCTTGTCCATATTCTAAAATCAAACATAAATCATTGTGTAGATTGTTTGTTAAACCCATTGAAAACAATGACTATATGCCCTCTCCCAACTTTGAGTTCCATGTGTTTGAAGTGGAAGAGGAGGATGTTGAAGAGATTCCTGATGAAATTTTTCGATTGCTTGAGCACGAGGAAAAGACCACTTGGCCTCATGAAGAGCCAGTGGAATTGGTTAGTTTGGGTTCCGATGATGATAAGAAAGAAGTCAAGATTGGGGAGCTGCTTCAGTCAGATGTTAAAAAGAGGATGGTAGAGCTTCTTAGAGAATATGTTGACGTATTTTCTTGGTCTTATCAAGACATGCCTGGTCTTAATACTAATATTGTGGAGCACCATTTGCCATTAAAGCCTGAATGTCCACCCGTGAAGCAGAAATTGAGAAGAACTCATCTTGACATGGATGTGAAGATTAAAGAGGAGGTTCAGAAGCATATTAATGCTGGTTTTCTTGTGATTGCTGAGTATCCTTAATGTTAGCCAATATTATGCATGTTCCAAAGAAAGACGGAAAATTCTGAATGTGCATTGACTATAGAGATTTGAATAAAGTAAGTTCGAAAGATGATTTTCCACTGCCAAACATTGATCTGCTGGTAGATAATACTTCTAAGTTCAATATCTTTTCCTTTATGGATGGATTTTCCAGTTATGATAAAATAAAGATGGCATCTGAGGATATGGAAAAAACAACATTCATTAAACCCTGGGGAACATTCTGTTACAAAGTGATGCCCTTCGGTTTAAAAAATGTTGGTGCAACGTACATAGAGCTATGACCACTCTGTTCCATGATATGATGCATAAAGAAATTAAGGTCTATATGGATGATATGATTTGTAAGTCGAAGACTGAAGAAGATCATATTGAATACTTATTGAAGCTGTTTCAACGTTTGAGAAAGTTTAAGCTCCGTCTGAATCCTAATAAATGCACTTTTGGTGTTCGTTCTGGAAAGTTGTTGGGCTTTATTGTCAGTTAGAAAGGCATTGAACTTGACCCTGGTAAAATTAAAGTTATTCAGGAAATGCGTGCACCCAAAACAAAAAAACAAATAAGAGGATTCTTGGGACATTTGAACTATATCTCCCGATTTATATCCAATATGATTGCCACATGTGTGCTGATCTTTAAGCTTCTCCGTAAAGATCAGGGTTGTGTATGGACAGAAGATTGTCAGAAAGCTTTTGAAAGAGTTAAAGAGTATCTGCTTGAACCTCCTATTTGTCTCCTCCTGTGGAAGGAAGACCTTTGATCATGTATTTGACCGTAGTGGAAGAGTATATGGGCTATGCTCCTATTTGTCTCCTCCTGTGGAAGGAAGACCTTTGATCATGTATTTGACCGTAGTGGAAGAGTCTATGGGCTATGTTCTGAGTCAACGAGATGAATCTGGAAGAAAAGAATTTTCCATTTATTATTTGAGCAAGAAGTTCACTGATTGTGAGTCTCGGTACTCAATGCTTGAAAAGACATGTTGTGCTTTAGCTTGGGCTTCCAAACGCCTCCGCCAATATATGTTGAATTGTACAACTTGGTTGATATCCAAAATGGATCCAATCAAGTATATATTTGAAAAGCCTGCTTTAATTGGTAGGATTGCTCGTTGGAAAATGTTGTTGTCAGAATATGATATCGAGTACCAAACTCAAAAAGTGATAAAAGGAAGTGTTTTGGCTGATCATTTGGCACACTAGCCAATTGATGATTATCAATCTATCCGTTTTTATTTTCCTGATGAGGATGTGATGTACCTAAAGGTTAAAGATTGTGAGGAACCATTACCTAAAGAAGGGCCTGAGCCTGGATCTCGTTGGGGTTTGATTTTGATGGAGTTGTTAATGAGTATGTCAATGGTATTGGGGCGATTATTGTTGCCCCTCATGGTTCTCATATTCCTTTCACTGCAAGGTTGGTGTTCACTTGCACAAATAATGTGGCTGAGTATGAAGCATGTATTATAGGCTTGGAAGAAGTTATTGATTTAAGAATCAAGATCCTTGATGTATATGGAGATTCAGCTCTGGTGATTAATCAGATTAAAGGGGAGTGGGAGACACGTCAACCTGATTTGATTCCTTATCGTAATTATGCAAGAAGGTTGTCAAATTTCTTCAATAAGGTTGAGTTTCACCATATACCTAGAGCAGAGAATCGAATGGCAGATGCTTTAGCGACTTTATCCTCCATGATTGTGGTAAATCATTGGAATGATGTGCCAAAGATTAATGTGATGCATCTTGATAGACCAGCTCATGTGTTTGCAGTAGAAGAGGCTGTTGATGATAAACCTTAGTATTATGATGTTAAATGTTTTCTTCAGAATCAAGAGTACCCACTTAGGGCATCTAAGAAGGATAAGAAAACTTTGAGAAGATTGGCTGGTAGTTTCTTCTTGAATAATGATGTGATGTATAAAAGAAATTATGACATGATCTTGCTCAGATGTGTGGATAGACATGAAGCAGACGTGTTGATGAAAGAAATTCATGAAAAATCCTTTGGTACCTATACCAATGGACATGCAATGGCTAAGAAGATGTCAAAGGCAGGTTACTATTGGCTGACGATGGAATCTTACTGTTGTAAATATGTGAAAAAGTGCTATAAATGCCAAATTTATGCTAACAAAATTCATGTGCCTCCAACTCCTCTCAATGTTATCTCTTCTCCATGGCCTTTCTCCATGTAGGGCATTGATATAATTGGAATGGTTGAGCCTAAAGCGTCGAACGGACACCATTTCATATTGGTGGATATTGATTATTTTACCAAATGGGTTGAAGCGGCATCATATGCCAATGTGACTAAGTAAGTAGTGGTCTGGTTCATCAAGAACCAAATCATCTGCCGGTATGGTGTTTCGAGCAAGATTATCACTAATAATGGGTCAAACCTGAATAACAAGACGGTGAAGGAATTATGTGATAAGTTTAAGATTGAGCATCATAATTCTTCTCCTTACAAACCCAAGATGAATGGGGTTGTTGAAGCTGCTAATTAGAACATTAAGAAGATCATTCAAAAGATGGTTGTTACATACAAGGATTGGCATGATATGCTCCCTTTTTCTTTACATGGGTATCATACATCCGTCCGTACTTCAACAGGGGCAACCCTTTTCTCTCTTGTTAATAGTATGGAAGCAGTGCTCTCGATAGAGGTTGAAATCCCTTCTATGAGAGTTTTGATGGAAGCTAAATTGTCTGAGGTTGAATGGTTTGAGAGTAGACACAACCAATTAAATCTGATTGAAGAGAAAAGAATGAAGATCTTGTGTCATGGCCAATTGTATCAACAAAGAATGAAGAAATCATTTGACAGGAAGGTTCGACCTCGTGTGTTTAGAGAAGGCGACCTCATGCTCAAAAAGATCTTGACTTTTACTACAGATTCTAGAGGCAAGTTGACTCCTAATTATGAAGACCCATATGTTGTTAAGAGAGACTTCTCTGGCGGTGCATTAATTCTTACAACTATGGATGGTGTAGAGTTCTCTCGTCATGTGAATGCGGATGCAGTCAAGAAATACTTCACCTAAAAAAATAAAAGAACAACTCGCTAAGTTGAAAACCCGAAAGAGCGGCTTAGGAAAAAATGAGCCTCTCGGTGGATTGAAAACCCGAAAGGACAGTCTAGGAAAAAATTAGAGACAAAAACAGAAACAATTATCCCGATAGATTGAAGATTCGAGAGGGAAATCTAGGCAAAAGTTAGGGATTATAGCAAGTAACTGCATCTGGCCAGTCTTGATCGTTTGAAGTAACATTTCCTATCAAGGACTCTACTTCAATCATTTTCAGCTGAAGTCTCAAGCATAGTGGAATTCAAAGTTGTTAGGAAGAATAATGGTCATTTTATTTCAATGTAGCCCATTCCATTGTACTTACCATTTTTCAAACTTTGTAATAATCCATGGAGTTACGCCATTTGCGGACTACCATTCTATCAATAAAATTTGGGCCTTTTTCCCTTTGTTTGCAATTCTTATTTTGTTTCTGTTTATAGAATTTCATTTTATTTTTGATGATGATTTTTGAAACAAATGTGAATAATTGATTTAAATTTTGAAAATTATAAAAACATTTTTCTTTGATTTATGAATATAAAGAGGAATTTCAACAGTAATCCCAAGAATGATAAAATCTCAAAGCGCAAAACTTAGTGTTTTCGTCAGCGAAGTTTGTTCTTGTTGATACTCTTCCCAGTAGAGTTTGTTGATGTTTTCCTCAACATGATTCTTTCTTGCTCCTCTGGTAGAATTTATTGACAACTCCTCAATAAAGTTGTGTTGAGGTTTCTCCAGTAGAGTTTGCTGATATTCCCTTAGAAGAGTTTTGTTCCTATGGATAACTAGACGAGTGTTGTTCGGTTTTCCTAGCTAAGTCTTGATTCAAATCTTCTCTAGCTGAGTATGTTTCCTTCATCCAGCTAGGTTATGATCAGACAGTTGAGCAGTTTTGAAGGTCACCTCTTTTTGATGTTAATATCCATGCAGAGATTTATCATTGTTGGTTCCCAGTATAGGTTATGCATTATTACTTTGGATGTTTCCCAAGCAAAGAATAATTTTGCTTTCTTCTAAGAAATGATGATATAGCAGTCACTTGTCAGGTTTTTCGCTCACCTTGTGTTTGGTATTGATTTAAAATCCCCCACAGCTTGACTTTTTGCCATGATGTTAACTTCTTATTTTCCCTGACAAGTCTAGGATGTTTCTCTTAGAGTTACATAATCCTCAGAGAACATTTTATGATATCCTCAGAAGAGCTGTGTTATTCCCTAGTGGAGTTGTGTAGTTGTTTACATGATTACAATCCTCCAGCGAATCCATTATATTTCGCAGCAGATCTCTTCATCCCTTTGAAGCAGATTTCATATGGATTTTTCTTATCCCCAGGCAGAGTTGGAAGATTTGTGTTGCTATGTTTTTTCCAACAGATCTTTCCCTCGAAGCGGAGTTCATATTGTTGTTCCCTCTTGTTGGATTATTGACGTTTGAATATTGATCTCTGGGTTTTCTCCCCAAGCAGTATCACCATATCCTCAATGAGATTTGAGCCTTGCAGTAGGATTTATTTTCCTTTGATGGTTTTTTCTTATTTCTTGCAGGATTTCTTCATTTAAATCCCCAGCACGATCTCCAGTGATGTCTCCAACTTGCTGAGGTTAACCGAGTATTTTAGTGTGTTGTGATGCTTTGTTCACCCTCTGTTTATCCTTTTTATCTGTTTTGTCAGCATATTCATACTCATATGTATTGCATACACATTAATTTGGTTGAGCATAGCATGTTTTTGTTACATTGTGCATCCTGCATTTTCGTTGGTGCTTCCTTACTCTTCAGTGCTGTTATCCCCGAGGAGTGTGTTTGTCCTTTTTCTATTACAATGTCGATCCCTAAGCAGAAAATGCCTATTCTTTATAATTCCCCACTGAGTTTATGCCTCGTGGAAGATGTTTGTTTTAGCTTTCCTCCCCATCTTTTATCTGGATGGAATGGATCCCTGGTGAGATATTTCTTCATCAGGTAAAATTATTATGAGTTTGTTTTATCGAGGAGCTTATTACGACGACGTTTCCGCTGCGATGATTCTGCTTTTTAAAAGATGTGTTAATCTATAATAAGTTGTTATTTCTACATGATGTAACCCGTGTTACAAAGCATGATGATACTTTTGATATTTTTATGAAGTGTGACACCCTTGAATGGTTATTTTATTTTATTTAATTCCCATATGTTACGAGAAATATATGTTGGGTTAGAGCATCTTTAGTGGGAGTAAACTAAATGGGTAAACTAAGATACTTTTTGTGGGTCCAAAGTGATTTGTAGGATTTAAAAAATTTATAGTTGATTTGAGTAGTTTTTACTTTAATGGTGGTTGTATATAAGAAACCAAAACTTGACCCCACATGGTATTAAATGGTTAATAAAAATCTATTATTTATTTTAAATAATTAATAAAAATGTATTATTTTTGTTAAATGATGAGTTAGAGTACGTTGCTTGTGTAGAGCACGTAAACTAGTTTTAGAGCATCCCATATGCCATGTCAGCACTACTATAATGTAAATTCCTTATTACTAACGTAAGCTATAAAGAATTTTGGTTTAACAAACCTGCATTAAAGTTGCTCTTAGAAGGGTGTTACACAAAGGATAGTAACCAAATAGTCCAAAAGAAAATTAAGTCTTTTGATGGTTTAAGCCTTTATTAATGCCTTAAGAAAAAGAAAAAGAAAGTCCAAGTGGACAAAAGAAAAAGACATAAACATAAACAATTGCAATATGATAGGTAAATGACAATAATAGAGCAATATAAGGTGCAAGAAAGTAAATGACTTAAAGATAAAAGTGCATAAAAGTAAATGACATAAAAATAAATGTTATCACAATTATATGATTATTGTTAGCGTTAGAATTAATAATCTGATTTAGGATTAAATGTTAAACTAAAGTCTTTCAGATTTATATGGAGAATTCATTCATATTTTATTTGTTAAGTAGTTTAATGATTAAACTAATACATTTTAATTTTTTATATCTTTAAATAATAATTTATTATATGCTATTTTGTTTTTTTATATAAAATAATCACATTTAATTGTTAATATTAGCTCATAAATAAAATGTGATATAACCACTTAAAAGTGGAAAAATCCATGTTAAAAATAAATAAGATGTGAACTATATTTTTTTATATAACATACAAAGTCTGATTATATGTACTTGAAGTTGTGTAAAAATATATAAATTATGAAATATTTCATATTAATAGAAAATGTATGTACAACTTATGTTATATAAATATTTCGTCAAATTTAATATTTTGTATCAATTTTTGTTTATCACCACTTCTTTTATAAAAAATATTCTCTAAATTTCTTATTTTTTATCTCAATTATTTTTTTTAAATTTTTTATGGTTATATTTGTTTGTATATTACTGCTAGAAAATGTAACTAAAAATCAGAGAATACAGAATATTTTTCACTTCATTTTTTTCAACCATTAAAATTTTCAATATTATATATTTTTTTGTTGAAGTGACTACAATTATAATTTGAATTAGTGTTTGATTCATTAAAAAAAGAATTTTTAAAGATGGAAATTAGAAAAAGAGGAAGAGAAACAAAATATTTAATAGCCTATTTTATAAAATTTATTTTTGTCAAATATTTAAAAAATTAAAACGGAACACCTCAAAAGTCAAACTCTTATTTTAATTTTCTTTTAAAATATATTTTAAAACTGATTAAACTCTCCAAATTAAACATGAACTAAACTCATAATATGTTTTCTTTTTCAATTGTATTTTTTTAAAATAATATATTTTATATTTATGATGTTGTAGAACACATAAATAATTAATAAATTTAATTGTAAAAATATAACACAATAATAAATTTTATATATATATATATATATATATATATATATATATATATATATATATATATATATATATATATATATATATATATATATATATATATATATATATATATATATATATATATATATATATATATATATATATATATATATATATATATATATATATATATATATATATATATATATATATATATATATATATATATATATATATATATATATATATATATATATATATATATATATATATATATATCATTAATAATGGTTATGTTTTAATCACACCAATAATTGATTTTTTCCTTTTCATATTCCTAAACTATATTATCATTTACTCATATACAATATTAAATATATATAATAAATTTATTTCTTATTAAAAAATGAGTTATTTAACCGCTTTTATCTACTCTTATTCTATTTTTTAATTTAATGTTTATTACCTATAACATAATTAAAAACATAATGATAAAAAAAAAAGCAATGACAAAAAAATAACAAAGATATTTAATGGTTTTCACCCACTTTTACTTTCTTTTTAATTGATTACAATATTTTAAAAGATCAATTTAATTTTAAATATTTTTCTTATAAATATAAATATAAATTTAAAAAGACTCAAAATTAAGTATAAAGAAGAAGAAAAAAAGAGGTATTTGCAGATTTAGTCCATAACAAACAAGACGTGCACAAATTGAGTGACACTTATAAATTTTGATTGGGTGAAAATATTAGTAACAATTAAATACAAAAGAATAAATTTTTCATTATTTTAATTCATAATTTCGTTAATTGTAACTTTAGTTAAGTTATAGAACCAAGATCTCATCATATTGTATTAAAAAAGCTAATAAATTTCAAAAGTGAGTTTGTAACATCCAAAATTTAAAACTAATTTATTATTCAAATTACTTATTTCTTTAAAAAATTGTGACAATTATTCTTTTAAACAAGGCTGAAATTAATTTTAAGAAAAAATTAATATAAATAAAATTTAGTAATGATTCGATAAAATAATCAAAATAATAATAATGTGTCCCACCTATTTATTTAATGCATAAAATTCTTATTTATAAATTTCTCTTTTTACCATGTCAACGCATCAAACAATATAATCAATCATTTACCTCTTATTTATTTAATAAATAAATTTCTTATTTATAAATTTCTCTTTCACCTCTTTATTTGAGTACTTAAAATCTTGATCTTAAGTGTCAATATAACTATTCCAACTTCCATGACTAATCAAACTAAATACGTGAAAATAACATAAAATAAGTGATGTAATTTTACAACAAAGAATATTACAATAACACCATAACATATCATTGAGAAACATTTAACATACATAATTTTGGAATGAAGGTTTGATCTATCATTTGTATTTCCATGAGTCAATTATATATCTAATATAAGTCATGATGTCAAGAAAATGAGTTTTTTTTTTAAGGATTTGCGTACATTTTAGGGTATCATCCCTAAAGATGAATATCTTAATGCACTAGTTCAGGTTATCTTTGAGGGTATGTAAGGCATGCTACTATATATAGTACACATTTTGTCACGGTTAAGTAATGGCTAAATAGGGGCTTGAAATTAAGTAGGACCTATAATTGTTTTGGCACGAGAGAACTGTGAATAACCTACACATGCCCATTATTCATATATTTTTTCTTTAATTTGCATTATTTGTTAAACTCGCACGAATAACCATAAAAACATGACGTGTAATATTTCAAATATCATGGCACTCATTATGATAGGTACACCAGCTTGCTTGGAAGGTAGCAGATAAGAATGAGATTTTGGCTTATGCTCTGACATCTTTGTCCAAGGCAGAGACCGCTCTAGGATAAGCAAACCAATTTTCATATCTTGCTCGGAAAATGATTGAAGAATATAAGTATATGGAAGAATCCCAAGAAAGTTAGAAGAAGGTCGATGATGGTCTTCAAGAGATGTGTCAAGAGAACCTTGATCTTTCGAAGAAGCTAGCTAAATCGTTATAAGAGGGTTTCTTCATCCCCAAGGGTTCTTTGGAGAGTGCTTTGAAGCAAGTGGAGTACTTTTATCTCAGAGTTCATCTTTCTCATGATCGAATTTGTCTTAATCAAGCCATCAAGGATAGGAAATGGGTCTCTTTGATGGACTAGCTCTTTTTTTGGTGTGCTCGAAGTTGGTACATTTGTTGCTTTGATGTTTTGGTCATGTAATGTATATAAATACTCAATTTCATTTTATTTATTCTTATTTTACCTTATTTGTGATGTTTTTTTTGTCCCTAGTTCATTTCTCTGAGACTTAGATTTTCCCTTAAGTTATGCTCGAAGTTTACTGGATGTCTCTGAGGACTGTACCTGGGGAAAGGCCAGTACCCTTTCCCATGCCCCTAAGTGAAAACCTGGTTTGTTATTGGCTTATTGGCAGACGCGCCTCGGCCTCTGGAATGGCTAGCTACCAAGAGGGGGTGCGCCTGCTTTTTTCCATTGTTGAGGCATCCTTTCTTTGTGTGCATGCATTAGTATCATGGAGCTTTGATTGGTTTATTCATACACATGTGGCATTTGTGACAACAACTCTAAGTCTTTGTTATGGGGATTTTATCTCTTTAGTCGTACCCGAAACTCATTGTTATTTTTCATAATCACAAAGGAAAAAAAATAATTTAGTGAAAAAACTTCCTCCTTTCATTAATCAAATGGTTATAATACATTATGATAATTTTGATTTTATAAAAAAAACTTGAAATTATCATAACTAACTCGTATAACCACTGCTTGATGGCTATGATATTCAAGACAATTCGTTTCGACTTTGTCCAGATTCAACCAACTTTTTCTTGTTAGGTCGAGACTACCCGCTTTACTCAGAGTAGGTTAGATAACCATGTCTTTCAGCTGCCTAATCAAGAAGGCCACATTGATCTCTATGACTTTAGGTTAACCTTGTTTCTAGTCTTATTGTAGGGCCTTGTACATATGATTTACTCTAGAAATATCGGCTTTGATTGTGGTTGGCTCATCATGCACATTGTGGTACTTCAGCTTGAGGTGAACAAGTGAATCCATTGCCTCAAATGTTGTTATAAATGGTTGGCCTAGGATGCAATTATACACACTCCTATAAGGAACAATCATGAATTGGAAATCAATGGTCCTGGTATCTCTCTTCTCCCCCAAGGTGAGCATCAACTCTATGTACCCCCACATGTGGGTTATATTGTCATTGAAGGCCTCTAGATAAGACCCTTTGTAGGGCCACAACTTTTCTTGCTTTAATATCATATTCTCAAAGAGATTTGAGTATATAATATCACAGAAGCCACCACCGTCAATCAGTATCTTAGAGATGTCATAGTTGGAGATCATGCCCGTTATGACTAAATGAAAAAAACTTGTTAGGAATCCTCACAACCTTCTCGCTAGACCAAAATTCGAGGATATTTGTCTCTGGGATCTTGGCATATGTACTCTCATCTTTCTTGTTGAGAGCCATCAACTCAACAATCTTCCTCTTTAGCGTAATCTTGGATGGGTTGCTTCCCTTTATGCCCTTTGTCTTCTTTGTTGCTTATCTCTTTTCCTTTGTATGTATTCACGACTTTAATAACCTTCTTAAAGGATCATTCCTCTTGGGAGAGTCCTCTCAACTCCTCTTATCATCCTTAGAATACTAAAAAATATCCATTTCTTGATTATCCCCTTAATTACATTCGTTAGTTAGATGCAATCATTGGTGTTGTGGCCATGACTCTTATGGAAATAACAATATTTGGAATTGTTAGTGCGTTCGAACTCCCTAACAGAATAAGGATTCTTTATCTATACCTCTTTAAATTCCATGTTGACACACTCTTTCGGGATACTCTCCCTTGAAGTGTTTAAGGGAGTATACACGTCATATCTTAAGCGGAGTCTATGCTTATTTTCCTCTTTAGACGGTCCAAAGTATTTCTCTGAAGGCTTGCCAAATCTTGTGTTTCCCGACCCTCATCTACTTCCTTCAGATAGAAAATTTTCTTTGTTGTTTATGTAAGGTTGCACCATAATTAATAAATCCTTAAGGTTTTAGGATTTCTTCCACCCTAGCTTCCCCCAGAATGCACAGTCTGGTATGAGGCCCTTCTCAAAATTCTAGCACTCGAGGCTATCATATGAGCCTCCAACAGCCATTGCCATGGTTAATATAGTTACACACTTCCATACCCTAATTTTTAGCCCTAAGATCCCACTTTATTTGCATCTTTACAATGCATGAAGATCACAAACTTGGTTGTCTCCTAACCCTTTCACCTTTGGGTTTGCCTATGCAAAGATCACCTAGAACCTCTTGTGTATCTTATTTATCATTTTTTTGTACTTATATGCTTTACATTTCACTAACCACTAATCAAAATACAAAGATATATGTTTTGTCCCCTTTGTTTCTTTTGCAAGGTAGGTTTTGGAATCAAGAAGCATCAAATAGTTATCTCCTCAGCTAGGGTTTGAATTTCTCAAGTCAAAGTGTGAACAACCATTAATTTTCAAAGGCTATTCATCAAAACATGGCCTCTAATCTTAAATCATAAGGTCTCAAGCATCATTCTATTTCATTTGGTCAAAGATAACTCAAAGGTTGGATGGCTTGTTTCTCAAGAATTTCAAAGGTTCATGTGCTTATTTCCATGCCTTCATCAACAAGTTTCCTCAATCCATTGCAAGCTTCATCAAAGAAAAAGCAAGAGTACTTAATTTTAAGTTTATATGATCATCAATGTACCTTTAAATGTAAGAAAAAGTCCAAGGTTGCAAGTTTGTACAAGGAGGTTTGACCAAAAAAGTCAACATTTCAAGCCTAAGTACAAGACTTCATAACTTCTTCAACTTTCAACTTTTATAGGCACTTATTTTTTTCCAAATATCCTTCTTAATACCATCTACAAGTTTTCTTTAGAGGTCAAACACCAATTCATGCTCCAAGGACCTCAAATCTTGAAGACCATTTGTGCACAAAACTAGGTCATGACCTGTTTGGCCTAATGCTAAACCTAATTTTCAGTGGTTTTTCTTCAACATACCAAGCTTGTCATTTTATCACGAGACATCTAATTTAATTGATTGTTTTTTCATTTTGTTCCTTGCCATGAAAGGAACATTTGGCTCAATAAAAATCACGGAATGCACGAAAGAATTTCATTTGGCCTCAATTGGAATAGGTGGCATGAACTCTGTTCACACTGTGACCTACAATTTTAGGAAGCGTTTGCAAAATCAACTCGGGGACCACAAAACATGTGAAAACTCATTATAAATGGTGAAATGCATTTGGTACAACTTGAAACGACTTGAATAAGCTCAGGATCCCACTTTTCATGCCAATTTTTCACACGTTCTAGATCTATAATGTTTTTGATTCGGTTGGCACGATTTAGAGAGAATTTCACACAAGCAATGACCTCACTAACTTCCCTATATATAGAGGATCAATTATCCTTCATTTTCAAACTTGAATAGCCAAAAAAAAAACTCTGCTTCCATATAACCCGAAACCTCTCTCAAACCAGATCTTCATTTTTCAAAATTAAGCTCGTTTCTCTTTGTTTCTTTGCCCATAATCCACCATCGGCCTTATTTGAAGCTAACTGAAGAATTTTTGTGACTTGAAACAACTTGAATCCAAGCTTTCTATTTCGCCATCGTTGAACCTTCTAGCTTCAACTAAAAAGGTAGATAACTGTAAAATTACACCTCAAACTAGTTACCAATAGCTTTGTCTTGCTTCACTGAGTGATAACTCTCTCTTATTTGAAATTTATAATTCGTATTGGGAATATAATTTTACTTTCATGTTTTAGGGTTCTTGCATTTTCTGAGCAAATTATCTCTTCTCAGAGCAAATAAATTGCTATGAAGTAAAGAGACATGAACGATGATGTGTTATTTGAGCTAAAAACACTAGTTCATGAATTTGCAGAAATTGAACGGCGGAAGAAGACGCAGTTAAGGTTCGCGCATTTTGGAACCAAAATTCAAATTTTGTCCAATAGCACGTTGACACGCATTTTTTCAAATTGTTTTTGTCTTTTGTGATTACGTGCAATGCTCCTTTTAGTGAGTGTGTTTTTTACTTTAAATTCTGACCCTTAGATCTTTGACTCTGACTCGGTCATTAGGGAATGTGGCCTTTAGTGTTCTTTCCCACGCGCGTTGGATTGATCTGATGCATGTGATTTTTTGTTTCATTTTATTTTTTGTTAAATTGTTTTTAAATTCTCTTTTTTTTTTCAAAAAAATCATTAAAAATTGCTCTCTTCATATTTTTCACTCCAATCTTTTTCTCCATAATTTCCTAAAAATATTTTCTGTTTTATGGGCCTTTTTCCACATTTTTATGTCATGATTTGATATTTTTCATTATTTCCTTCATTTTTCATGCATTTTAATTTGTTAAAAAAAAAAATACTTTTATGCATTATTAAATTCTCCAAAAATTATTATATGATCCTTGATTTGTTTCTGACTTGTCTTAATTTTCTTGAGCATTTATTTATTGTTTAGAGGCTTCATTTTTTGTTTTTCTCTCTTATTTTCATTTTGAAAATCATTTTAAATTCTTTTTCATGCATTTTTTAATTGTGTATTATTTGCATTTTGGCTTGTTTGCTGGTTGTTGCCTTGAATCATAACTTCTTGATCAAGTTTCTCCTCAAATTCAATGAACTTTGGGTGATGAGGTTGGATGAATCTTCATCAATTCAAATCTATCATTAAATAAATCATTTGATTCATTTTTGGTGCTTTGAGTTGATGATAAGTTTAGTGTCTTAATCCACCAAGAAAGGTGATTGGAATTGATGATGAATGGATCTTGAGTCTTGATTCAATTTGGTTCTCTCTTCATCTTTCCCTCTCTTTCTTTTTTCCTTTTTTTTATTCTTGATCAATTGGATGATTTTTTGTCCATCTTGTTCATGATGTTTGGATTGATGCTTGATGAACTTTCATCATTTTAAATATACTATTTAATTGATCAAAGATCATTGGAAGTAATTTGAATTGATGCATAAGTTTGTCCTAAGTTTTCATGAAGGATTGATTGATGTAATGGACCAACCTCCTTGCCTTAATGCTTGATCCCTCCTTGGTTTTTACTTATGCTACATGTTTTAGGAGTATGATTTCTATCATATCTCTAACATGTTTGGTACATATATTATTATTTACCGGCCTCCCATAGTATAATCTTTCTTATAGATTATGTTACGATTGCTCAACATAGCGCTAAATTTGTCCCAAATTGGATTATTAACTCTAACATTGATACTAACAATATTTTTATGCTAACTTTTACTTTATGACATTTACTTTTCTTGCACCATTCATGTCCTTTACTTATTTCTCTTTTCAATATTGCTTTTACATTCATCATTTACATTTCATATTGTTTATGTTTATGCTTCTTTTTTCTTTGTCCAGTTGGACTTTTTTTTTTTCTTTTTAATAACATTAATAAAGGAAAAACCCATAAAAAACTTAATTGCTTTCTTAGACTATTGGTTATTATCGCATGCTTGGATGTTGGACTTATGGACTTAAATTTAGATTCATGATCCTTTTCTTTGGAGTTGTGATTTGAAACCTTCAGAATATGTTCATATGTTGTTTCATTTTATCAAGGACCAGTTTGAGGTATTATGAAGTGAAGAAGTCAAAGGCATCGAAATTTGGTTCTAATTGAAATTTCAAGATTTAATGATCAAGTCAATGACAAAGCCAAAAGTTTATGTCAACATGAAGGTACAAAACCAAAGAGTCCAAGTTGTTAAAACCCATGTAATTTTTTTCAAATGTCAAAAAAATTCATTCTATTCACTAAGTGTGTCAAAATAAATAAGTTCATACAAGCTCATAAACTTTTCCTTCTAAAAGGCACATATCCATACCAAAAAGGCAGAAAAATTCAGTATTACAAAAGCCAAAAAAATAGAGCCCAATTATAAAAAAAGAGAGAGAGAGAGAGAGAGAAAAGGCCCATCCCATTAAATATTCAGCAAGCCGTGGAAAAAATACAAATCCATGTTACAAAAAGAATAAAAGTAACACAAGGCCATGAACCACCCTAATTCCCAAACAAATGATGCACATGACCAAAAAAATGAGCCCGTCTCCCACGCACCAGCCTACGACGACTTTGTCAAACCATGAGCAGTACGCAACAACTTGATTTAACAATCCAACACCTTGTTAATACCTCCAGCATGAAGCAAACCGATAGTAATAAATGACAAATCCAACATCTAACCAACTACCAGAACCATACCACTCTCAAATAATGCACGTGATTTTACTCAACATTAACCATTATGTCACAAGCCATAGTCATACAAGCAAAATAAAATCCTTATGGACCCTACAACCTTTCACCATTTTCGTCTTGCTCCCACGTTCTACGCACAACAACAAATACCAAAATTGGCTAACGATGCAGGACCACACAGAGAAGAAGGGATTCGCGTCAAAACGTAGCAAAGATGGAGGAGCCACGAACGAAACAAGGCCGGGATTGAGACAAATCAGGAACAGACGAAAGAAGGTTTCATTGATTGGGTCTTTTGAATGTTTATGAGATTATATTTTTGAAAAGAATGCTTTGCCCTGTGTTTCGATATGTTTTTTTTCTTGGATGGAATTTTTTGACTTGATGTGGGTGTTTTACCTTTTAAGAAAAGTGTAAATGTTTTCATGACTGAAGGAGGACCCGCGCTGGATGCTTTGTTAGTGGGCTTAAGGCCTGTTTCAATTTCCAATTTTTGTTTTTGTGTTTTTTGGACCTTCTTTCATTTGGATGATGGGCTCATCAGCCCATCTATTATTTTTGCCAATGACACCACATTTTTGGACACCCCCCCACAGATGTTCTATATTCTTTTTAATTTGATTTCTCTTTCGTGTTCTTTTAGAAATATTATTATTATTAATATTTAATAACTCATTTTTATTTTATTTATAACAAGTCTTAACATTTAATGGTTTTTTTTAGTTTTATTTTCATGTTAATTTTATTTCAATTATTGGTCGATGAACACCTAAATAGTTGTGGATAATTGATTCATCGGTGAAAATCCAAGATTAGGATTAGACCATTTTATTTTTTTATCTCTTTTTGTTTTTCCTTTCTCTTTTCATTTCGATTTTATTTAAAATTCAATCAATGAAAGTTCTTTATTCATAAACATTGATTTATCGAGGTTGATAACCTTCATTATGTCAATCTGTAGAAAATGATCATTGGGATCATTTTCTATACTTTGGGATCGTGATAGGTTACCCTCAATTAATTGACACAAGTTTGTGATTAAGACGAGATCATTCTTTTCAGTATGTGTGACACGATTACATTGGAGAATGATCCTCAATATCATTTCTCTATCTTATTTTTAGCACGGATATCAATTTGTGCGACCTTCTATAGCTTGATCTTCGCCATAGATCGAGCTACGACGGTTTAGCGCTACATTTTGTCCCGATTCAATTCACATCAAACTAACGACTAACTTTACTTTTCGTCAACATATTCTTGCTTTATTTTTCAGTCAATATACCCTTGATTTATTTTCAGCCAATATTATCTTGATTTATATTATCTTGTCCATATACTCGTTAATATTTATCTTGTTCACATTACTGTGGATATTATCTTGATTATATTATCATATATCTTGCCATATTATTCATAATTGTTCATATCATATTCATCTCTTATTTACACTCTTTTAAAAAACACATAACAATTATCAAAACAATAAAAGCCTAAATTATATTCATCCTGTTCATCTCTTATTCACACTCTTTTAAAAAACACATAACAATTATCAAAACAATAAAAGCCTAAATTGATAGACTGTTGGTTATTTGTCCGAGCAATGGATTACTGGACTTTGTCAGAAACCCTAGCTTGGATTTTTGTCCGACTTTTGCTCAAGGCTTAGTTTAGGACACTTTGCATACACACGACTTTCTCTTGGGATACCTTACAACGGGACCTTTTATTTCGTGCAATCCCGTGTAACTTACATGTACCCCTCTCCCATTCCGATGTACGCATTCTTATTTTTTCTTTGATCATGGTTTATCTTCTATGAGCACCCATAGGGACTAGCGTAGACTAAACCATTTTCAAACTAATTCTTGATTCGTCATCAATTTATTTTCAAACATCCCCATAATTCGAGTGCTCGTCCATATTTGCCATCAACCTATCACACAGACTCTCACATTTCATCGTGGTTTCGATATTAGGGGAACCCTCAGGGACTAGTATCGTTTCTCACAACCTAACCCTTGACTCGTCGTCAAGTCGGCTCCATTTTCAACCAAACCCTCGACTCGTCGTCGAGCCATTTCCAAATCAATTTCCATTCCACCACGTTTTTGCATGCAAGTATAAAGTCAAACCTTTGATCCAACTTCAAGCGGTGTTTTAAACAAGTTGTAAGCCGAGTGCCTTTTTCCTCACAATCCACCTCTTTTTGTAACTAATTCAATTCTATATTTTATTCAAACGCATTATATTAACAACTTACGAAAGAAGAAGATTCTTGGAGTCTAGCATTCCTTGAACCTTTGAATGAATGGATCTTGAGGCGTATGCTTTGGGTTTTCGTTCATTCAACCTTTCGTCTTAAAAAATATAATCTTTATTCAAACATCTTCGTAATTAAACTTACAAAAGAAGGATATTCTTGGATTCTAGCATTCCTTGAATATTCGAATGAGTAGCTCCCGAGGCACACCCCTTGAGCTGTTATTCATTCACTCTTTCAAAATCAAAACCTTCAACCTTTTCGCAAAACATTTTCAATCAACTCCCGAAAGAACTGAGTTCTTGGAATCTCGCATTCCTTGGATTCTTGAGTGGCAACTCTGGAGGCATGCCCCTTGGGTTTCTTGTCATCCAATCTTTCATTTCTCAACTCAATTCAAAACTCAACTCAATTTAACCCTTCATCTTTTCGTGGTTGTTCCACAAACTATAGACATTCTGATTCTTTATTCTCGTCTGAATGTAAGATATGTAGGCACAAGATTGCGATGATCTTGGCGAGCTACCTTTTTTCTTTCTCCATCATTTTGTTCACACTTCCATTTTATCTGCCATTCCACTACCCTCTATCCATCTTCTGTTCCCTATCATTTCCCTTAGTCGAACTACAAAGTTCTGATTTCTCATTCTCGTCCGAATAAGCATACGTAGGCACAAGGGCCCCAATCCTTGGCGAGCACCTTATCCTATAACCACCCATTTCCCCTTAGCGTCTTTATCCTCTTATCCTACCAATTCGCATTTATCATTGAGAAGAAAACAAGCAAGCTTATATAATGTCCATCTCAAATCGTACTAAGAGGTTCCCGTTGAGTACAACGGATGTAAGGGGTGCTAGTACCCTCGCCTCGCATAACCGACTCCCGAACCCGGAACATGGGTTGCAATATCCGTGTTCCTGTCCTTTCATTTTAAAAGGTTTTCTAGATATTTTCCCTTCCCGTCTCTTTGGGATAAATAAAGTTCAGTGGCGACTCTGTCGAACCGCATTTCATGCCTTTAGCGTGAGGGTCGCGTTTCTCGTTATGAATTTTCGAGGTGCGACACTCATTCAAACTATTTTGTGTCCTTTTCTCTTTTAAAACTTTTTATTAAGGATTAGACATGAGTCATTTTTATTGTTGAGATGTAATTTTCATATCCCCATAGTGATGTTTGATGTTGATTATTTTCCACTTGTGAGAGTTAGTGGCATAGTTGTTGATTCATATCTAAGTTGGAGTCCTTCTCAATAGTGATGCAAAAGTTCATTTTCATATACTTGTGGGTGATTAGTTGAGTTTTCTCCTTAAAATGGCAAGTTGTCTTTCCATTTAAAATCAACTAAAACAAACTCCTTTTGTTATTTTTACCATAAAATACGAGGTTTTGATCCTCCATTTCACTTTGTGGGTACGTAGGCATGAGGCTCAGGAAGTCATGTCAAACACCAAAACCCTAAAAAAATATTTCTTTTCTCATCTCCCCAATCTTTTGTAAACTACACCTTTTAAGCCAAACACAGATTTTCAAGAGGTTCCTATAGAGTACTATAGGTGTTTTAGGTGCTAACACCTTCCCATTGCATAACCAACTCGTTTACCCTTTGTCTCTCTATTTTATTAGTTTTGTTTTAAAGTTTATGTGGGTTTTATTCATTATTTCCCTATTCCTTTGGAAAAAATAAAGTGTGGTGGCGACTCTTGCTTTATGAGTTAAGTTAATCAATAACTTAAATCTAAAATTTTCCCCGCTGCATAAAAGTGGAGACTCTGCAAGGGAGTAGTCCCTAGTGGGTTGAGCCTATATTGTTTATATGTGTTTTTATTATAATTTGGTGATTGCTATTTGCTTTTTTTTGTGCTTGCTGATCTCTGAGTGGTAAGATAAGTGTCGCAATGCGAAAAAAAACCAACGGAAAACAGAGTCGCCACCGAACGTTATTTATCCCAACGGGGAAAGGAAACAATCGAAAAAAACCTAAAAAAGGGAAAGAACATGGTCTTACAACCAAATTCTGGGTTCGGGAGTCGATTACAAGAGAGGAAGGTATTAGTACCCCTCGCGTCCGTTGTATTCAACGGGATCCACTCCTGTTGTTCTCATTTTCATACCCTAATTTTTACCCCTAAAATGCTACCTCATTTACATCATTTGCATAAATTTCAACGTCACATATGTGTGTCTTTATGCATCACTAACCCATTGAAAATATGAAAAAAGTGTTTTGGTTGTGTTTTGATCCTAGCTAGGGTTTTGCTCTTAAGAAGCTCAAGGCTTGACCAGTCAAAGGATTGTGGAAATTTCAATACCTCTTAAGTCCCTTATTCATCCATGAAGATAAAGAGTTTCCCTTTATCAAATATCAAGTGTAAGATTGCATCATGACAAGCTCATCAAACCTCAAGATCCTCATTGCACCAAAATTAGGGTTTTTACCTAATTCAGTCCCTGGGTTGACTTTTGGATTAATGCATGATCTAAAAGCTCAAGATATGTTTCAATTACCTCAAATGAATCACGTTAGTCCACTCTTATGTTTGGATTGATCCAAAGAACTTGATTCATATATAATGCAAGAATTCAAAGTCATCTGGTCCACAAACAAGGATTTTTGACCAAGACATGATCTCAAGCCTTGGGACACAACTCAAGACACTAAAAAACAATTTTGGAGTCCATACATAGTTTTCAAATAACCCAAGGGTTTGATTTCATTGAAGATCATAAAGTTCAAGTTCATTTGATACAAAAGTCAACTGTGGTTAAAGTCAAGTTTGAATTTTGAGATTTGTAGACAAACATGTGCCCTCAAGTCAAGAATGATGATAATATGTGGTTTGGATCATTATTGATCAATAAAAATCAACAAAAGTGAGATTACTTGTAAAAAGGGCAACATTGGAGAAGTTGAATTTTTTCTAACTTATAAAATTCAATGATTTTTACTCAACTTTCCAAAGCCATAACTTCTAAATCAAGTAACCATTTTCTTTGATCCAAAGACAAAATTGAATATCTTGTTACATGCTACAACTTTTCCTTGAGGGTGAAATCTCAAAAAGCGCATATATTAAGAGATATAGAGTCATGAAGTTGAAGATTCCATACTTTTGAACCTAGACACTTAGGAAAATTTTAGACAGAATCTGTCTTATGATGGAGCCAACTTTAGGGCCATTTATCTCCATAATCCACTTTGATTAAAGACAAACCTTGAATATCAAAGTTGAATTATGTCATCTCAGCTTTCCAAAATGGCCAAGAACATCCATTTACCTAATTTGAGCAAGGAGATATGAATTTCACAACATGCCTTGTTGCAAATGATTTTTCAAGACTGATTTGCCACACCTACTTGTGTCACATGACTTGGATGACCTTGCAAGCTCAATATCTTCACAAGATCAACACCAAAATGACCATGAACCATGTTCTCTACAAAGCATAACTGAGTTTTCAAGATTCCATCTTTGGCATGTGTTAAAAATCATTTCAAAAACCATGAAGTGAGGTTTTGTCCTCTAGCATTAAAGTGCTATAGTGATTTTGCAAAAAAACCTCCCCAATCTGTCCAAAGATGATCAAAACACCAAGGGATGAGATGCAATGTGAGAGGATCAAGCTCAAAAGATCAAAATTGATAGCCATGTGAGAATGTAAGCCATGTACCTTGGCATTCAAGTAATAGCTATATGACATCTGTAACACCCCATTTGAATTATTTAGTCTTTTATACCTTACTGCGTGCGTAATTGTTGTGATGTCCTTCCTTAGGGGTATGAGGTTAGGGGCGAGAGTGAGAGCTGACCTTAGTTAGGGATAATGTGGACCTAGAATAGTGGATAATTTAATAACAAGATTAAGAGCATTATGATGATTAATATTATCATTTCAATTATTATTAATAGTAATATTAATAGGATCATGGTAATTATTATTGTTATTATTGTTATTCTTCTTCTTCTTATTCTTATTATTATTATTATTATTAATAATATTAATTGGATTAATAGAGTTAAAACCTGATTTAGAGGTTAAGAGAGAGTTAGTGGAGGAATTAGTCAGTTAGCACGTAAAAGAGGAAAAAGACAGAGAAAGGAGAGCTAGGGTAAAAAGAACCAATTCTCCATTGTTTTCAAAGAAAAAGCTTCAATCCAAGGTAAGGGGGGAGAATGGATTTCAATATGGGTGAATTAACATGGGAGGATAGTGAGAGGTTTTCTCTCGTAGGAATTTCTATTTGTCCTTGTTCATTGATATGATTTCGTAACTTTGTGATGTTTCTTGTGATTACTGTCATTGCTGAATATTTCTGGTCTAGTGTTGGATGAATGAATCTAGAATTGATCTAAAATTCGTGTGAAAAGTTATGAACACTGTGGTGAAATTATGACAGATGTTAGATCTAAGAATTAAGAGTTTAACAATAATCGAAATTATATCTAATAAGTAAAATCTTGAAAGAATAGAAGATAGGATTTATTGGAATTGATTAAAATCTGAGTCTTTGGACGAATGGGAAGGTAGAATGATGGATCCTGAGAGGGAACTCGTGAGAATGATGAGATCTGAGTTTTTTTTGACAGATCTACTAGTCATACGCGTATTGGGGGTATCAATACGTGTATGGGGGACTTCCCAAGGGCTGTACGCGTAGCAGACGTGCCCTGTCCCCAGTGCCAGCACAACCATCTGGTGATACACGTATGGGGTAGACCTACGCGTAAGGGGTGACTCTGATGGGGTTTGGGAGGTAGAAGCCTCTGGTCATACGCGTAAGGTAGGGCTGATACGCGTATGACAGCAGGCAATACACGTATGGGCCATGTTGGTACGCATATGGACAGTCTAGGATGACTTTTCCCCAATTTTTGTGATTTCTGTCCCATTTTCTCTTGGAACGTAATTCCGTTTAATTGGTAGGATTAATAGAACTAAAATGAACTTAAGAAATATTAGTAATGAATTAAATCGAGAGAATATGGAATTACCTAGGTGTGCCCTTATGGGTGTGTTTTGATGAGTATGAGCCATGATTATCGAAATTGGATAATCTTGTGCGATTGTGGTAATTCCCGAGAGGATTACGGTGAGCTGATGGCTCGTGTGGATCTTTGATGACTGTGAATTATGCTTGAATTATTATATTTGCATAATTGTGTTGTCATGCATTTCATGTCATTTGTCTTGTGGAGATGGCTAGGTGGGAATCCATGATGGGTGCCTAGTTTCATCCGGACTTCATGTGGAAGTCGTTGTGGAGATAAGTTGTAGTTTAGAGGAACGTATACGACTTATCCGGATTCCGACGGGAATCGGGTTCTAGGGTGAACTGTATGTATTTGTTTGGTACCACATGCATGGTGTCGAGTAAGTGAGTCACATTAAATATTTATATTTGATTATGGGCTATTAATGCCGAGTGATTGAGATGGCACGTGTATGTGCATTGTGTGTGTATGATTATATGTGTGGTGTGTAACTACTCCTTAGAATATGCATTTTACCGCTTATTTATTGAATGTAGTTCTCACCCCTTTTCTGTTTGTTGCGTCTGTGCTCCTTGGGAGTGCAGATGACCAGGTACCTGAGTAGTGCTTGGAGTGTGTTATTATTTGATCGAGTCCTAGGAGTCGCTCTGATACGTAGCATGGGATAACAGGATTACGTCATATTTTGCTTATTTTCTTGATTAATTGTTACGTATCTTTTATTGGTTGGATTAAGGATGTATGATCACCTTGTGGTGGAGATTATGTTTAAACATTGATTTTATTCCGCTGTTTAATTGAAAGCTAGATAACATTGGTTTATTTATGAAGAATGAAGTGACTTAGTGTGACATCCTACTTATTTTGAGAACTCTGATGTACTTTTATGTAATATTTATGTATATGTTTTATAATACGCATATGGGGTAGAGTGGGGTGTTACAACATCATCTATTGGATAAATGCTTGCACTCTAATCCTCTCAAATTTCAAAATATCTGATGTATTTTTACTATAAATAGAGCTTATTTCTAACATTCAAATCACACCAAAACATTGCAAGAGGCTTGTTTTCCAAGAAATCCTCCTCCTTTAAAAATCCAAAGTTTCAAAGAAGTGAGAAATTGAAACTTCATCTCCAAACAATTTCCACTCAAACCAAGCATCCAAACACTTTATATACATCATATAAAAGTGATCCAAAAATTCAAATACTAATTGTCACACCATAATCATCCAGTCACATACCAATTCATGCATTGTAACCCACTCCTTGGAGGTAAAGGAAACTGTTAGCATCAAGAAACTGCATCTGAAACACTCCTATCAAGAAATTCAATTTCCACTTTTGCAAGGTAAGTTACTCTAAACTGAAATCTATGATTCATGCATCATTCTTGATCATTTGAGTTACAAACATGTTTGTCATGATGTTGTGATTGTTTTACCTCAATCAATTGTTATGTATCATCAACACATGTGATTTCATATCAAAATGTTTAGTTAGGGTTCATATGATGGTCAGATTAATTCTGTTTGATACACTTAATATAAATAAAATTGGGTAATGCCATTGAATTCCTTGTTAAATTTCTAGCAACTTTCATATTTACATCATCTCATTTCATTGCGTATTAAGAGAGTTCAGAATTTGAAAATGAGGAAGATGATGATAAAGCCCATGGAGGAAGAAGATGGCCATGGCGCCTTTTTTTTTTTCAAAATAAAATGTGTTTTTAATATATCATTATTTCATTTTGTTTTAATAAACGGATGTATCATCACCCAATGGTTAAAGCGTGTGTTGAGGGTTTGAATGTGAGACGTCTAGGGTTCGAATCCCCCTCGCCCCAGACCTTTTGATTTTATTTTTTTCAAATCATTTCCAAAAGGAAACTTTCTATATATTTTCACCATTCATTATTTGTCAACCACACGCACATGGCTCAGATGGTAATGTTTTAAGCCCACCAGTCCAAGGGCGTGGGTTCAACCTTTAGTGAGGCCATTCCTATAATTTTTAACACTATTTTTTATGGTTTTCGTCACAACTTCATAAATTTATTTCACAAAGCAAAATTAATATTTTTGAGCCAATTTTTTGCACACTTCTCATTTATCTTACATATTTTGAGAATCCATTTGAAAATCCAAAAAATAATATTTATTTTTGACATTTTTATTAGGTTGAAAACTAGTACTAGTACTTTTTAAGCATATTTCATACCTCTTTTTGATTTCTTTTGATTCTTTTCTTAACCTAATTACACATATGTGCCTTTATGGTCATGATACACCTTGTTTAAAGTCTTGTTGATATACATAATGTTGTAGTAAGAATCAGATATCAAGCTATTAGTTAACTTGAATCACAAATCATGAAGTTCACCACCCAGCTTTGATTTATCCAAAGGAAAGGGTAAAGATCGAAAGAAAACCCTAAGTACGCTATGTAACAACAAAGCTAGAGATCTAAGGTTCGGGGTTGGTTATAACTAGGGAAGTTGCTAGCATCCTAAGTATCTATAGTACTCTACAGGAACCTCTTCTTAGTATTTGTGTTATGCTAAAGTTTGCTTGCTAAGGGGAAAGTGCTAAGGTAAAGACTTAAGGTATATACACTAAGTATGCTCGCCAAGATGTCGCATCTCATGCCTACGTATCCTGACTCGGATGGAAATAGAGAATTCGTAGTTCACTTAATTAGGGTTGAGGAAATCTTAACTATAGTCAAGGTTCCAAGGGGAATAAGTATGCATAACCATGATACTTACATAGAGTTAACAAACTCTCTAAGTCTAAGTTGAGAGACTAGCTAAGGTTTGACTTTTAGCAAAGTCAAAGAGGAAAAAGTGAATACACATTACAATGGTACTCATATAAGGTTTACAAACTCTATACTTAATTCTAAGTTGTAAGGAAACAATGGCTCTAACAAGGCCAAAAGGGGAAGAGTAGGTACTTATAACAATAGTACTTACATAAGGTTTACAAAACCTAACCTAAAGTTAGGTTGAAAAGGGAAATGACTCTAGCAATGCCAAGGGAAATGATCCTAAAAAGGTAAAGGAATAGGTAGTAAAGAAACTAAACTATCCTAAAGGCATGACTTACAAGTCAAAGAGGGAACCCTTCCTTTGGAATAAAGGACATACAATTGGTAACAACAAGTGTTTAAATGATAAGCTTAAGATAAGGATGATGACAATCAAATTATCAAAGCCATAGAATTCAAATGAGATAACAATCCAATAAGGTAAGTAGCTACATCATGTTATGTTCAACATAATCGAATGACTAGAAAAAAGTCACAAACATGCCAAACATGCACCAAACATAAGTATAATTGCTACAGAGTTAATTACACCAAGGTGAGTACAAAGAATGATTCAATCATGAAGTTACAAATCAAGAACCAAAAGGATAGTAGTATACACATCATATAAAACTCATATTCAATATCAAGATGTCAATAGAAACATAAACAAGAATCACATCAAGGCATGCACAAAACTATAGGCAAGAAGCAAGCCAAAACAATCATGAAAGGACTCAAACAAACAAGGCATGCATAAAGGATCAAATAGGAAAGCAAGAACACTTTAGAATCATGAAGTCAGAAGCTAAAAATTCCTTTCAAACCAAACATAAACATATATTCATCAAGATAATCACTCAAAGAATAAACCCTAAGAACCAAGTCAAAACAAACACCAAGACATGACCAAAACAGACCCTAAATTGATGCATCAACCAAAAATAAAAAAATAGCCAAATAAAATCAAACTCAATGTTTTAATTCATATTCAAACATTCAATAAAACATGTGCAAAATACCAAAACAAAATTGGCACAAGAACTTCCCCAAAACCCCCTAACAAACTCATAGTGTCAAAAGTATCAAGGCTTCTAATATCAAACTAAAAGTTAGTCAAACGACAACATTTATGGACACTAAAAATACTTAAGACTCCCTCAATCATGTGTAACAACATGTAAAAAATCACATTGAAAAAACTTATGGAAGTCACTCAAAAATAAAACCTTAAATAAAACCTTAAATCAAGGGTGTTTTGGTCAACACACAAAGATAAATGAATTAAATAAAATATGAAAGTAAATGATAAAAATAAATAAAACTCATGAAAAATAAGTGAAGATATTAAAATATATAAAATTGAAATTTTTAGAATTTTTAAGTGTTTGGAAGAATATTAAATAAAATAAAATGTTGAAGATAACAAAATAAAATGAAAAATGAAAAAACAAAATGTAAGGGGTGAGTTCAGTAACTCAGACTCAAAGGAGAGTAAGTTAAAATACGTGTGGGCCTTAAGATAGTGAGGTGTGTGATGCGTGTTTTTCGCAAGTGTACGAATCACGTCAAAGTAATATAAAAGATTATCGAATCCACAGAGACCAAGTGTCAATCTATCGTACCTGTTGTTATGGTGTTTATCTAAGGCAACTATTTTTAAGGGTTTTAGTAAGGGTGCAATGGTAAATAAAATTATAATTTTAAATAATAAATAAAAGACAGGCTCGAATATAATTCACGTAATCAATGATAATCCAGTACTTGTTAATGGGACTACTTATGGGCAATGTTTTCTCCTTTGAAAAGAACTAATTTAACAGGAACTGTCGCTTTCGCGTATTCAGAACCGAGTTGTACTCTCTAATCAACCCCTCCTATTGTCACGGATAAAAAGGTGCGTACTGCGTTAGAGTAGTAAACCTATTTTTAAGAAATATAGTTTCTTAACAAAGTTGAAAAGTATTTTAACCTGGACTTCTTAGCAAAAAGAGGTTCTTATGAACCAGACTCTAAATCTCATAACGCGTCCGAAAATCGTTTTAAAATCTCTTTTCTTTTTAATCTAAAAACTCCTAATGAACTATACAAAGCGCTTTTGGCTGTTTTTGAAATAGTTAAAAACAATTACTTGAATTGAAAGATAAAATAGCCCTTAGGTGTTTCCACGAACAATTATACTGATTACTGGTTTAATTACGATCCTTACATTCTAACCTTTATGGGATTAGTTAGACATGATAAAGTAAATATTCTTTTTATAGTTTTTCATATGAGTAATTTAAAGCGAGTGCGGGAAGTAAACAAAGTAAATGTGCGAGTGCGGGAAATAAACAAAGTAAATGTGCGAGTGCGGGAAATAAACAAAGTAAAGTGCGAGAAAATAAATAAAAGTAAAGCAATGCGGAAAAATAAAATACTAACTGGAATTAAAATGGCGGCAGGATTAACTTCCTCCAGAGTGCTCCAAAACTCGAACCACAGACAGATTACAGACTCGATCACTCGATTGCAGAGGCACCCCGATGTGGAATGACAACTGCTTTATAACTGATATATGCCTAGAGAATTCTAATTCTGGATGAAGAAAAACGAAAATCTAAGGTCCTATTTATAGGAGAAACTGAAAGCGCGAAATGACCGGGACGCCCCTCCACTAAAAAGTGAAGGTTGTGGATTTTTGCCTTGTGGCGCCCGCCACAGGCCTATGGCGCCCGCCACGGTCCCTACAGGGGATGATGGAGTGGGGATCGTGGGTCTTGGAGGTTGAGGAGTGGTCTTGAGACGTGGCCACGTCATGGCTAACCCCATGGCGCCCGCCACAGTGGGTGCCGTAAGTGCAAAATGCTGAATTTCTAGGTTTTCGTCCGTTTTCACTCCTTTTTCGCTCCTTTTCCCGATTCAAGCTCCGATTATTATAAAAACCTGAAAACATAAGAAAACAAAGCAATAACAAAGCAAAACAACAATAAAAGCTAAGAATGCATGCGAAATCGGAGTCAGAAATACGGTGAATTTTAGTGTGATCAAATTCTCCCACACTTAAACCTTTGCTTGTCCTCAAGCAAACATTAAAGCTTAAGAAAATATGGTGTCAACACTTGTCTTTGGGCTAAAGGGATTCTAAATTCAAGTCAGGATGCAGTGACAGATACTAACTAAGTGAACCAAGGGTACCATAGTAACACAAACACAAACTTCAATCCTATATTAACCACTCCATGTCATCCCACGATACCTAGGCCTATCTTCTCATCTTTTTGTGTCCTTTTCATTCAGGCGCAATCACATTAAGCCCGTTATCCGTACATGCTTCATAGTAGAGTGACCGGTTAGTGATTCTGATCCATAACATAAGGTTTCTGGCACATAAGCATGTGTAAACCTGTTTTTATTTCGCCTAAATGTAGCTGCGGGGGATCGGATCGTAATCCACTCTACCAAGTTCAGTGCCAGATACCTCTGAACCAACTAACAATAGGTGACTTGCAATTTTTTTTTCTTTTTGTGGCAAAAAAATTTTTTCTTCTCTTTTTTTCGGTTTAAATGACTTTGTGAGGGTCACCTATACCAGAGTTTGCCTTTTTTTCTTTTTTATTAGCACTGGATCATTCACTTATATTCATCGGCCCCCTACGTAGAGTATGCTTAGGCCGGAGCTGACTGCTAAAATAAACTACTTAGGACAATTTTTTTGAATGATAGTAAAGGCCATGGTGGTGGGGTTTAGGAGTGATTCCTATATTCAAGAGGTCTATGGTGCTAAAATGGTTCTGATGTTTCAAAAAGTTGACCTAAGTCACCACATCCTAATCTAAACCTGTCTCAAAGCCCAAAAAACATGTGAACAACATTGTTTTCTTTTTAAAAATTTTCTGGTAAGGCTAAGGAAATGGGAAAAAATGAAGATGAACTAAAAAGACACTATACTGGTGACTCGTCAGACTCATGCATTATCTAAGAAAAATAAATTACTGAAAAGGGAAATAACTGAAAGGAAATTAACTAAAAAGGGAAATAACAGAAAGCAATAAAATCCCCTCCCACACTTAAATCGAACATTGTCCCCAATGTTTCGAAATAAGATAAGGGGGTAACCTGGAAAAAGACTACTGAGGAGGGGCACTGGTGCCTTCGCCGTCCTGATGTGATGGTCTGGAACGACGGGATCTACTACGATGCTGGTCCCTCCGGTCGAGTCGTGCTGATAAAGCAGCCTGAGCACTCCGGACCTCTCGAAGGTTACCCAAGATGGAACCCTGAGTAGCCTCTACAAGCTGGTAGTGTCGGCTGTTGAACTCTCTCTGACGGTTCTGCTCTAATGAAATAGCGTTCAAGGTACGGCAAACGTTGCTATAGGAACGATCCGAAACCAATCGCGATTGTTGCATGAAGCTCATATTGTCCGTCAGCTGTTGTGAAATAGTAGAGAGAAGGCCATCACGCCTTTCCTCTCTAGCTGTCATATCACGCCACATCTCCTCGGTGACAAAGAATCCAGGAGCAGTACCTGCAACAGGGTTAGAGGAAGATGGTGCAGTGTGTGACTGTGAAGGACGATGGGGGGAAATGTGAGGGATGGGAGACTGCTCTCTCCGATCATACTCATCATCAGTGTCATGTGCCTCCCCATCGGGAATATTAGGAGGAAGTGGACCCAAAACACGTGGAGCATTAAGATCATAGGTCCAGTTCCTTTCATCACGTACATCAGTACGTCTACTGCATGGTAAAGCAACAGATGGGATAGCTACCCCATGAACCATCAACTCATAACCACCTTCTCTCCTTGTTCGGCACAATTTCATGTCTTTCAGAAATTTTAAATTAATTGTGCGAGGAGGTAGTGGTTCAAGTGTAGCTATCTCATCATTCAGGCCAAGAGCCTGAGCAATAGACGTAACAAGCCCTCCAAAAACAATCGGTCCTGTTTTATTAGTAAATAAAGTCATGTG
The DNA here is from genome assembly GCA_963859935.3 of Lathyrus sativus. Classification (NCBI taxonomy): domain Eukaryota; kingdom Viridiplantae; phylum Streptophyta; class Magnoliopsida; order Fabales; family Fabaceae; genus Lathyrus; species Lathyrus sativus. Next base: position 638,068,941 of record OZ012739.1, read on the forward strand.
GGCAAGCATAAACGGGACCGGATTGATGTGGGTTCTAGTGAGGCATCCTTGCAAAAATAGGAGTTCACGAGCATTAACCTTGTTTGGACTTTCCCGGCCAAAAATAGTACATGCCAAAAGAAGTCTAAAAACTCTTATGGCCGGGTTGTGAATGGTCGACGCAAGTATCCCTTCAAAAGAATTAATTGAAGTACTTGAAAGCCTTAGCCAGAAGGTAAATACCTCGGCCGACCATTCAGCATCCAAAGGTGCCTCACAAATCGAACCTTCCCTATGAGGGATTCCTAACAAATCTGCTAGCTCATTGGTACTGAATTCATATTCAATTCCAAATAGTCTAAAAATAACAGTACCGACAGTGCTAGCAGTGTCAGGACTGACAGTGTATATCAAAGAACTCAAAAACTCAGTTGTCAGCCTCTCATAGGTAGGTTCCTGATTAATGAAAATATTATGCAAGCCTAGAAATTCTAATAAATTAAAAACACTATGATAAATACCCAAAGCATACAGACAGTTATCGTCGACGTACCTAGTCGAGAGGATTTCTCGACTTTGAAGCCTCTGAATAATTTTCCGTTGCCTTTCGCCCGGTCTTCCATCACGAAGAATAAATCCGTTGAACTCCATTGTTGAAAAGCTCCTTAGGTAGTGAAAATAGTAGAAAAGTGGTTTATGAGGGGAATGATAAAGTTTTGATTTTTTGGTTTTTGATGGATGAAAATGGAAATGGATGTTGGATATGTTTTATGGATGGAGGGTATTTTGGAAATGGGGGAGCTTTAATGGGGTTCAAGGAGGATTTGGAAGGTTGGAAAAATGGGTTTTTGGTGAAGAAAGGGATGAAAATGGTGGAAATGGGGATTGAATCCCGTATTTGGTGATGATACGGTGTGGCGCCCGCCACAGGGCCTATGGCGCCCGCCACAAGGCCAATTCCTGGGCCTTGTGGTTTTGGATCCTCCTTTTGGGCCTTCCTTGCACCTTGGTCTTCCGGGGGGTCTGAATAGCATTTTCTTCTTCTTTTCAAGGCTTGAGGCTTGCATATTTTTTTTGTAAAGACAAAAAATGAAAATATTTTTGTCTTATGTTTTTTTTTCTTTGCACGACAAAAAATAAAATACTTAAAAATCAAAAAAGAAAAAGAAAAATTAGTGCATAATATGTATATATATAAGGAATTCAAAGTGCATGAAAATATAAAAGCTGCAATAAAGTAAAATATGTCTGGGAATGCGATAAATAAAAGGAAGTTAAATACTAGGGTAGTGCTGTCAGGGTGGAATGAGTCATGTGGTAGGTTTCTTATCCTGGCTTGATCCACGAATCTCAGCTATCTCCCTCCGAAGCTCGTCGATCGCCTGATGTAGAGCATCGGTCTCTGAGGCATGAGTGAGATCAGAAACCTGCATCTGTAACTCTAAGTCTGCCACTTCCTGCTTGAGCAGGGCAGTCTCCTTGCGGAGCTCATAAATCTGTGTTTGTAGGTCAGGTGGCTGCAGAGACATATTGTTAGACATAACAGTGATTCAGGGAGTAAGAGGTGTAGGAGTGTACTCAGCGGCGGGAGGCGATTTCGGCTCTTCGACAGTCTCTCCATAACCCTCTAGAGCATAACTCCAATTGGCAGGATCATGGACACTGGTCATCAGCGGATCTGGTAATGTAAAGTAGTGTATCGCTTCACCGTCGATCAGCAATCTAAACATGTTGGGCTCAAAAGAAGCCCTCCTCATCAGTCCTCTATCAAGACAAAAATCAATATCCAGGGTGGTGTAGCAGCAGAAGGTCCTGAGGTGCAATAGCTTGCGAGACAAACCCAATGCAGTAGCAATCTGTGTAACAATCCCACCGACATGGATGATTCCTACTGATGATCTGGCAACACTAGCAAGGCCCTTCAGTAGAAAATTGCCACAAGCAACAGGGCGAGACTGAGTCGCACAAAACAGTAGGAAAATCTCCTCTTCACTTAGCAGTGTCTCTGTATCTGGAAAACCTAGGAAAGAATGTGCTAGAATCATCTGGAAGTACCTCAATGCAGGGTTGTGGATTACCTGAGAAAACTGGGTAGAAGGATCTTGGCTCCCTCCGCCTGATATTTTAGTCCAAAACTTTTCCACTTCTCTGCTCATAAAATACCCCATCGGAGTCTCTGGAATAGCATCAGGAGTAGTCTGGAAACCTAGTAAATCACCAAACTCTTTGTGAGAGAATGAGTAGTCAATCCCGAACAACCTGAAAACAGCGAGTCCATCGGGTCCAGCCCAAGGGTCATGATGAAACGAGCTGAGGAACTCAAGAGTCAAGTTCCTATAAGTGTTGTTCCTGTCGTCAAACTGGTCCCACTGGAGTTGATGGCATAAAAATATGACGCTTGGCTCTATCCCCAAGGCATCCATGCAGTCATGGTCAGGGTACCTGGTAGGAGCCATAGGGCGTCTCATGTGAACATAGTAACGCTCTCTCTGTGCATCATCTCTAAAGGCCACGTGCATGTCATCAGGGTTCTGCATTCTGTACAAGGTTAGCAAACAAGTCCTGAAAGCACATAAAACATTCAATCGTGAGTCCTGACATAATAATAAAATAAACAAATTAAAATAAAGTAAAAATAAAAATAAAAAGTACAAAAATAAGAAAAACCATGGGTTGCCTCCCATGCAGCGCTTGTTTAACGTCATTAGCTCGACGACCGATATTTAAACATCATTGGAAGGACATGGTGGATCACTCAGAGTATGACAGGTGTATGTTGTTGGAATGTCACCTCCTTCGTAGGGCTTCAACCTCTGTCCATTGACTATGAACGGTTTACATGTTTGGTTCTTGATTTCAATAGCACCGGATCTCAGGATCTTAGATACTTCGAAAGGGCCAGTCCATCTCGAACGGAGTTTACCTGGAAATAGCCGTAACCTGGAATCGAACAGGAGAACAGGATCGCCTATTTTGAAGTCTCTTCTTATGATTCTTTTGTCATGCCAAGCTTTTGTTCTTTCTTTGTATATGATGGCATTTTCGTAGGCAGATTGTCTGAGCTCTTCTAATTTGTGGATATCAAGGATACGTTTCTCACCAGCTGTCAAGTAATCCAAATTCAAAGTTTTGATGGCCCAATAGGCCTTATGCTCCAACTCAAATGGTAGGTGACATGATTTTCCATAGACCAGTTGATAAGGGGTTGTTCCTATAGGAGTTTTGAAAGCGGTTCTATAGGCCCATAATGCTTCTTGAAGTTTCTGCGACCAATCTTTTCTAGATATAGAGACAGTCTTCTCGAGGATTTGTTTTATCTCCCTATTAGATACTTCCACTTGTCCATTGGTCTGTGGGTGGTATGGTGTTGCTACTCTATGCTTAACTCCATACTTGCTTAAAAGTTTATCAAATATTCTCGATATGAAGTGTGATCCTCCATCACTTATGACTAAACGGGGTGTTCCAAACCTGGGAAATATATAATTCTTGAATAATTTGATGACTACTCTGGTGTCGTTTGTGGGTGCGGCGATAGCTTCAATCCATTTAGACACGTAGTCAACAGCTACTAATATGTACTGATTTCCAAAAGATGGTGGGAACGGTCCCATAAAGTCCATACCCCATACGTCGAAGAGTTCTACTTCTTGGATATTTCTTAACGGCATTTCATTACGTCTTGAAATATTTCCTGTGCGTTGGCATCTGTCACACTTGACAATGAAAGCATGGACATCACGCCACATAGTAGGCCAGAATAGGCCAGCTTGAAGAATCTTGGTGTAGGTCTTAGATGTGCTTGCATGTCCACCATAGGGTGCAGAGTGACAATGCTCAATTATATTATTTACCTCTTCTTCTGGAACACAACGGCGGAAAATGCCATCTTTACCTCTCTTGAAAAGAAATGGATCGTCCCAATAGAAGTTTCTCACATCACTATAGAACTTCTTCTTCTGGTGGTAGTTTAGATCAGGGGGTATGATGTCAGCGGCTAGGTAATTAACAAAATCTGCATACCAAGGTACATTGCTTATAGCTAAGGATTTATGAAATTGCTCATGAGGGTCTGGGTTATCATCTTCAATGGTTTCTAGTTGGGCTATCAGTCTATCGTAGGCAAAATCGTCATTTATGGGTACTGGATCAGGTTTCAGGTATTCTAGCCTAGATAGGTGATCAGCTACCACATTATCAGTGCCTTTCTTGTCACGGATATCCAAATCAAACTCTTGTAATAATAGAATCCATCGAAGTAACCTAGGCTTGGCATCCTTTTTGCTTAGTAAGTAACGAATGGCAGCATGGTCGGTGTAAACTATAATCTTGGCTCCTACTAGATAAGATCTAAATTTGTCTATTGCAAAAACTACAGCTAGGAGCTCTTTTTCGGTTGTTGCGTAGTTGAGCTGTGCAGCGTCTAGGGTTCTACTGGCATAATAAATCACATGTAACTTCTTATCTTTTCTCTGACCTAGAACGGCTCCAACAGCATAATCACTGGCGTCACACATTATCTCAAACGGTTCCGACCAATCAGGGGGTTTCATTATAGGTGCTGAAATCAGAGCTTGCTTCAGAAGATTAAATGCTTCAGTACATTTTTCATCGAAGATGAACTCAGCATCTTTCATTAAAAGACCAGTTAAGGGCTTTGTTATTTTGGAGAAATCCTTGATAAAACGTCGGTAAAATCCGGCATGTCCAAGAAAACTTCTTATCTCCCTGATAGTCTTCGGCGGTTTTAGATTCTCTATGACTTCTATTTTTGCTTTATCTACCTCTATACCTTTTTCGGAAACTATATGTCCTAAAACAATCCCTTCGGTGACCATGAAATGACATTTTTCCCAATTTAGCACAAGGTTTACCTCCACACATCTCTCCAGGATTTTCTCAAGGTTGACAAGACAATTTTTGAAATCTGACCCACAAACTGAGAAATCGTCCATAAATACTTCCATGATTCCATCCAAATAATCAGCAAAGATAGACATCATGCAGCGTTGGAAAGTTGCAGGAGCATTACAAAGTCCAAAAGGCATTCTTCTATAGGCAAAGGTTCCAACTGGGCATGTAAAGGTAGTTTTTTCTTGATCTTCGGGGTGAATAGGTATTTGGAAGAATCCTGAATATCCATCTAAATAACAAAAGTAAGAGTGTCTGGCTAGGCGCTCCAACATTTGGTCTATGAATGGTAATGGGAAATGGTCCTTCCTAGTTGCTTTATTTAATTTTCTATAATCTATGCACATACGCCAACCTCCATCAGTTCTTTTTGCTACAGGTTCGCCCTTCTCGTTTTGCACGACTGTGATGCCTCCCTTTTTAGGTACTACATGCACAGGACTCACCCATTTACTGTCCGAGATCTGATATATTATACCTGCCTCTAGTAACTTAAGAACTTCAGTCTTAACTACAGTACTCATTATAGGATTTATTCTACGTTGGTGTTCTCTAGAAGGTTTTGAATCTTCTTCAAGCAAAATCCGATGCATGCATACGGATGGGCTTATTCCTTTTAGATCAGAGATCTTATATCCTAAGGCTGAGGGGTACCTACGTAAAACTTCTAATAATTGATCGGTTTCTTCTTGGTTTAAGGTAGCACTGACTATAACTGGACGGTTCATATCTTCATCAAGAAATTCATATCTCAAGTTTTTAGGCAGTTCCTTAAGTTTTACGGTCGGTTTTATAGGGCAAGGCATAGGATCTGGGGTAAGAGATAAACATTCGTGAAGGTTATCATCAATGTAGGGTGTTTTATAATTGTCATATTCCAAAATAAGGGTTGATGGCAATTTTATAGATTCAGTTTCTTCTTCTTGTTCTAATTCCCTAATACATTCTTCGATGATATCTAAGGCATAACAAGAATCTCCTATCACAGGTGCCATAAGAAATTTTGACAATATAAATTCTATCTTCTGGCCACCTACCTCAAAAGTTAGTTTTCCCTTTTTAACATCTATTACGGCTCCAGCAGTCGATAAGAACGGTCTACCTAGGAGGATTGGTATGTCGTCATCTTCTTTAATGTCCATGATAACAAAATCAGTAGGTATAAACAGCTGACCTATCCTAACAGGGACGTCTTCAAGTATGCCTATAGGGTATTTAACGGATCTATCGGCTAATTGAAGTGACATCTTAGTAGGTTGTAATTCTCCTAAGTTTAATCTCTCACAAACTGCTAAAGGCATTAAGCTCACACTAGCTCCTAAGTCTAGAAAAGCTTTTTCGATGACATGATTCCCCAAAACACAAGGAATGGAAAAATTTCCGGGATCTTTATCTTTCTTTGCTAACCTATTTTCGGAAATAGAATTACATTCCACGGGTTTCGGATCTTCGAGTCTACGTTTATTTGTAAGTATGTCTTTGAGAAACTTAGCATAAGAAGGTATTTGGGTGATGGCTTCTGTAAAGGGGATTTCTACGTGAAGTTTTTCTATAACCTTAACGAATTTTTGATATTGATTATCGATTTGGGTTTTCTTTAATCTTTGAGGGTAAGGTATTGGTGGTTTGTATGGCGGTGGCGGTACATAGGTTTTATTTTTAGGTTCTTCTCCTTTTTCTTGACTTTCCGGGGTTTCAGGCTTCTCTGGTTCCTTTTCCTCATTCCTCTCAGAAGTTTCGGGCTTACTTAATCTAGGGTTTAAAGGTTCCTTATAAGCGGTTCCACTTCGTAGAGTAATGGCATTAGCTTGCCCTTTCGGGTTTTGTTGAGGTTGTCCAGGGAACTGTCCTCCAGGTGTAGTCTGTGGGGCTTGGTTTAACGCTACCTGAGAGATCTGGGTTTCAAGCATCTTATTATGAGTAATAATTTGATCAACCTTGGTTCCTAACTTGGTAATTAGTTCGTTAACATGGACGTTATGGTTCATGAACTCTTTGTTTTGTTGTTTTTGAGCAACGATAAAATCTTTTACAACTTCCTCAAAGCTCGGGCTAGGTGGTACAGGTTGCATAGGTTGATTTGTTCTAGGGGCTTGGTAACCTTGTTGTCTCGGAGGTGCGGTATTTTGGATAGGGTTATTATTTTTGTAGGAGAAGTTTGGGTGATTCCTCCATCCAGGGTTATATGTGTTTGAAAATGGGTTCCCTTGGGTATAGTTCACTTGCTCAGTGTTGGTTTCATTCAACAGATTGCATTCGGCGGATTGGTGTCCTTGCGTTCCACATATCTCACAATTCGGCGAAACTGCGGCAACAGTATTCGGAGTTGTACACATATGTTCGACTCTAAGGGCCAACGCGTCCATTTTAGCCTGCATCATGTCTATAGAGCTTAGCTCATGTATTCCTCCTTGGGCTTCCTTCTTTTCCACTGTCGCTCGTTCTACTCCCCATGATTGATGGTTTTGGGCCATATCCTCGATAAGGGCACTAGCTTCAGGGTAAGGTTTGTTCATCAGTGCGCCACCAGCGGCAGCGTCGATGGTCATTTTAGTGTTATAAAGAAGTCCATTATAGAAGGTTTGGATGATTAGCCAATTCTTTAGGCCATGGTGTGGGCATGCTCTTAATAGTTCTTTATATCTCTCCCAGGCTTCGAACAACGACTCTCCTTGGTGTTGGGTAAATCTAGTTATTAGGTTTCGAAGAAGAGCGGTCTTACTTGGGGGAAAATATCTAGCAAGGAAAACTTTTCTAAGGTCATCCCAAGTTGTTATTGAATTGGGTGGAAGGGAATCTAACCATGATAGAGCTTTATCTCTGAGGGAAAAGGGAAATAATCTTAAGCGTATTGCCTCAGGAGAAGCTCCATTGGTTTTAAAGGTGTCTGCTAATTGAAGAAAGTTTTTTAAATGTTGGTTTGGGTTATCAGTAGCGAGACCTGCGAATTGTCTCTGTTGCACTAATTGCAGCAGGGATGGCTTAAGTTCAAAATTATTGGCTGGGATAGCGGGGTTTACTATACTGGAACTAGGTTCCTCGTTTGATGGTTGGGCGAAGTCCTTAAGAGGTCTTCGATTTTGATCTTCGGCCATAGCTCTCCTATTCCTATGGAAAAATAAACGTGCGCGAGCGTAACGTTCAGGTTCAGCTAGAGGGTCTACTAAACTTCCGGCACTGCGAGTCTTTCGCATTGACCGGTGGGTAACAACCTTAGTCTAAACGGTATAACTACAGGGTAATGAAATTTGACGATATTGGTCCCCGGCAACGGCGCCAAAAACTTGATGCGTGTTTTTCGCAAGTGTACGAATCACGTCAAAGTAATATAAAAGATTATCGAATCCACAGAGACCAAGTGTCAATCTATCGTACCTGTTGTTATGGTGTTTATCTAAGGCAACTATTTTTAAGGGTTTTAGTAAGGGTGCAATGGTAAATAAAATTATAATTTTAAATAATAAATAAAAGACAGGCTCGAATGTAATTCACGTAATCAATGATAATCCAGTACTTGTTAATGGGACTACTTATGGGCAATGTTTTCTCCTTTGAAAAGAACTAATTTAACAGGAACTGTCGCTTTCGCGTATTCAGAACCGAGTTGTACTCTCTAATCAACCCCTCCTATTGTCACGGATAAAAAGGTGCGTACTGCGTTAGAGTAGTAAACCTATTTTTAAGAAATATAGTTTCTTAACAAAGTTGAAAAGTATTTTAACCTGGACTTCTTAGCAAAAAGAGGTTCTTATGAACCAGACTCTAAATCTCATAACGCGTCCGAAAATTGTTTTAAAATCTCTTTTCTTTTTAATCTAAAAACTCCTAATGAACTATACAAAGCGCTTTTGGCTGTTTTTGAAATAGTTAAAAACAATTACTTGAATTGAAAGATAAAATAGCCCTTAGGTGTTTCCACGAACAATTATACTGATTACTGGTTTAATTACGATCCTTACATTCTAACCTTTATGGGATTAGTTAGACATGATAAAGTAAATATTCTTTTTATAGTTTTTCATATGAGTAATTTAAAGCGAGTGCGGGAAGTAAACAAAGTAAATGTGCGAGTGCGGGAAATAAACAAAGTAAATGTGCGAGTGCGGGAAATAAACAAAGTAAAGTGCGAGAAAATAAATAAAAGTAAAGCAATGCGGAAAAATAAAATACTAACTGGAATTAAAATGGCGGCAGGATTAACTTCCTCCAGAGTGCTCCAAAACTCGAACCACAGACAGATTACATACTCGATCACTCGATTGCAGAGGCACCCCGATGTGGAATGGCAACTGCTTTATAACTGATATATGCCTAGAGAATTCTAATTCTGGATGAAGAAAAACGAAAATCTAAGGTCCTATTTATAGGAGAAACTGAAAGCGCGAAATGACCGGGACGCCCCTCCACTAAAAAGTGGAGGTTGTGGATTTTTGCCTTGTGGCGCCCGCCACAGGCCTATGGCGCCCGCCACGGTCCCTACAGGGGATGATGGAGTGGGGATCGTGGGTCTTGGAGGTTGAGGAGTGGTCTTGAGACGTGGCCACGTCATGGCTAACCCCATGGCGCCCGCCACAGTGGGTGCCGTAAGTGCAAAATGCTGAATTTCTAGGTTTTCGTCCGTTTTCACTCCTTTTTCGCTCCTTTTCCCGATTCAAGCTCCGATTATTATAAAAACCTGAAAACATAAGAAAACAAAGCAATAACAAAGCAAAACAACAATAAAAGCTAAGAATGCATGCGAAATCGGAGTCAGAAATACGGTGAATTTTAGTGTGATCAGTGTGGTTAGAAAGAATAGCATATGCCCAGTCCAAAACACATTAAAACGTCAGAAAAGAATAAAATGCCAAACAGGTGCCACGCTGGGTGATTTTAAATGACGTGGAGATGATATGGCTAAAACGTGGATGAGTCAACAAAGGAGTCAGTGAAGCACACGCAGGACGCCAGTACCCTAGCTTTTGTCGTCTTCTCTGGCGACAGCCGCCGGAGATGTCTGCGAAACACATCCAAACTCAACGAAAAGATCACAATCCTACTCTTTTTCTTATACTGATCACGAATAGCAAACTATTTTCCTCATTTGGTCACTCTAACACCTTAAAAAAGGCCATGAAAAATAATACATTCAAACTGCACTCCCTCAGAATGAAACAACAACACAATATTTATGTTCTATGCCAATGTGGAACTTCAAATATGCAAGCAAAGATCTTAAATCATGTGGAGTATGGGTGAAAAAGGGTTGAGAAAAATTACTCGAAATAGAGCTTGGCAAACTCGATTTGAGCTTCAAATGGATGTTCCAAGTACTCCATGGGTTACTTTATGCTTTCCAGGATGATGATAAGGTCAAGAAAACAAGTGAAAAGCTCCAAGGCAAAAGGATTAGAAAGTTTGAATTTCTTGAATAAAATGATGTTTTATTCCTGGCTCTGCTCTCTCTCGTTCTTGCTCTCTTTTATCTATGTTTGTGTGTATGTTTTTGATGAGTTTTGAATTTCCAAAAGTCTTTTTAAGTTAAGGGAAAAAGTGAGTTACTTCTCTTGTCCAAGAAAGAAGGAAGTGATATAGTTGAGAGTTACACGTATGGCCCCCTTCTTTTCAGACCTTGAGCCAAATAAATAATTGGCTTGCTTGTGCTTAGTGTTATAGGGTCAGAAGAAGAGGATGGACCAAGGGATTATTGCATGTGAATTGGTTTGCATGTTGGTCTATATTTGGTATCAAGACATGCCTTAATATGTCACAATTTGAAACACCAAAAATGGTAAGTTTTGGAGATCATCTTTCCAGGTTCTAGGAACAAGATATATCAGTCTTGGATGCTGAAAAAAAGGATGGTAGGTATGTGGCAAGAAAATGGTCATGACTTGGCATGGCAAGGCAAGGTGAAGACATAGTTGCATGACCACTTTGGCATGTTATATCTCCATGTATAATGGATCAATCGGGGAGGTTTTGGATCCTTTGGAAAGAGGGCAAGGAGGTGAACAACTTTCATGTTTGAAACTTCTTCAGATAAGACTTGGAACATGGTGAAAATTGAACATGAAAACTGACTCAACACATTGGCTTAGGGCTTGGCACGCAGGCCTGGTCATGACTTGGGCAAGTTGTTTCAAGACTTGACACCTATGTTAATCACACTATAACTTTTACTATAGAGCTCCAATGGAAGAGTTCTAAACATGCTTGGAAAGCTGAGATGGAGGAGAAAAACTTTCATGTTGGAAGAATTTTAATTTGAAGCTTAGAAACATGAAAAAGATAGCTTTCAAGTTGAGCAAAAACATGACTTGTGGTACCTTGGCAACTTGGGCAAGTTGCCTAACTTGTGCCTAAAAACCTCCAATTTTGAGACACCATAACTTTTGACTCCTTGATCCAATTGGGGAGTTCTTTATATGCTTGGAAATCTTGAAGAACAAGGAATAACTTGAAGAAATTTTATTTGATGTCAAGAAACCCATGAAGCCTTGGCTTGAAGTTGGTGCAAAAATGTTGCCTTAGGTCTTGCCAAACTTGACAACTTTTGACTTCAACTTTGAAACATCATAAATTGAGTTCTAAGCATACTCTTTAGCTGTTCTTGGTATCAAAAGAAAGCTGATAAGGTGATCTACAACTTTTATGTTGATTTTTAGAGCAAAATATGCTTGAAACATTCTTGAATTTGGCTTTGAAAATCACTTCAGAATGTTAACTTTATAACATAGAATTTTTCAACATAAAACCCCAATTTTTCAAATCTCCTAATTTTATTGTTCCACCTTGATTTTTCTTGATCCAACCACATGAGATCATGGAATATCATTTTAAATGTTCATGGTTGACCCAAAAACTCAAAGGTTGACTTTTGGATCCTTAGTTGACTTTTTGATCAGATGAATTCAAAACCTCATCCATCCACTTAGAAAACCCTTGAAATGAGTTGTATTGAACAAAAAGGCATCTTAGGAACCCTTGAAGTGGGTGAGGACTTTTTTGGTTGATCTCCTTCTTAAATCCTGATTAATCAGAGCTTTCCTTTCCTTGTACAAAACCCTAATTCCACAAAAGAAACAAACCTACCAAGCTTGATAAATTGGATTAGTTATGCAAAGATGATTGACCTATAATGCTCATGCAAATGATGATGACATCTAAGGGGTAAATTTTGGGGTATGACAGTTGCCCCTATTTAAATATCTTTACCGGACATGAGCGATGGCTATACTCATAATATCAAGGTGAAAGGTATTTAAATATAGAAAACCAAAAATTTTGCCCTTAGATGCAATGCTATGTTAAAGACAACAGAGAGTATACAAATGCTGACATGCCATGAACTCTAGCATGATGATATGATGTTGTGATGATGCAAGATGCATACAAAACAAGAAACAGCAAGACAGAGGTCAACAACCAATGGGTAACAACTCAACCGGGGATGACTAAGAACACACTGGGGAATAGAGACAAACTGGGGAAGTCTAAAGTGATCAAGTAACAAGTTCAGATATGAACAGATAACACTTTAGGAGAAAAGATCCTCACTAGAGATAGAACTAAGACATATGATCTCCACTGGGGAATATCCAGAGCGGTTAATCAACAGGTTCAGATGTGATCAGATGACATGCTAGAACAAAGACGAATAGACAAGCTCTTTACTAGGGATAAAACCAGAAGAAAATATGATCTCCACTAGGGATCAAGTTAATCAAAGGGTTGATCCTCTGACAAGAAAAACCAAACAAATCAAGAAAATGATCTTCTAATAATAGATCAAAGAAACTGAGAAACGATCCTCTAACAAGAGATCAGGAAATCACTAGGAAACAAAAGAGTTTTCTGAAAATTTCTTAAAATGAAGAGTTCAAACGGGATCTTTAAGAAATACCAGAAAAGACAAGGAACAACAAACTTTATATGCGCCAAATAAATTGGACTTAGACCACAAGCAAAGGTGATAACCGGCTTCTGACAGGTCAATGCCAGTAACTACTAGATTTTCAGGGGTATTGGTGACGATCAAACTTACAATACCAAGCGAAATTGGATAAGAGTGCCAATAGAAATTGGACTTTAAGCAATGACAGTAACAACTGCTACTTCGATACCAATAACCATTAGATTTTAAGCAGTGCCAGTAACCACTGGACTTTAGATACCAATAACCATTGATTTTTTAATGATGCCAGTAACAACTGGGTTTTAGGTACCAATAACAATTGAATTTTAAACGATGCCAGTAACCACTTGACTTAGGTGCCAACAAGGACGAAGCTACTTATAAGTTTTGTAGGCCTATGCCCCCACTAATACTCTACACATGTATTAATATTGATGTATACTTGATTCTTTTCCCCTTAGATATTGAATGGACAATCACAATTTAAGACATAAATTAACACTAAATTCTATAAAATATACTAATTGATAAAATATAATTGATTTAGTTTTTTAATATGTAATTGTTGCTCTGAAATACGTGTTAATCTATTATTGACTACTATCTCCATTTCTTTTTATAAAAAAAATAAATCACTTTTTAGATTCATTGAATAACCAATATATCTAGTCTATAAACGGACCAAATACATTAATTATTAAATGAACCTAAAAAGTAATTTGTCTTATATAACTGAACGGATATAGTAATATACAATTGAGTTCAATAATGACATAATAATATTTGATATAATTCCCGTTTAATTCTCCAAAGTAAAAGATTATTAGTTAAATATATTTTTAAACAAGATAATTGTTAGTTATAAATTCTAAAGTCAGATTTAAACCTTAATTATGTGCTGTATTTTTTTAAAAATAATTATTGTCATTACTTCTAGGGATTAAAAACTATTATAATAACCATATAATAGTTTAAAATAATACATACGTTACATATAAAGTAATATATTCTACTTGAATATAATTTAATTAGTATATAATTATAAAATAACATTTAAAAAAATTATATAAAATAATCAATTATCTCTCCTGCAAAATAAATATTACGAATATTTAATAATTCTTAGGATAAATTATATTTTTTATTCTTCAATTTTATCTAATTTACAAAATTAATTCCCGTATTTTAATTGTAAACACCCCCTCACATTACCTTCATAGAAAATCGATGAATTGTTCATTTTTTAATTTATATTTTTATCTATAAAGCTTGACAATAGATTTATATACAATAATTTGTCATTTTTTTACAAGAAACTTGTCATTTAAATAATGAAAACATTGTTAATTTTAAATGCAAAAATATAAAAAAAATATTAAAACTATTTAAATTTAAAATAATGAGATCAATTTTATAAATAGGAAAAAATAGAAAAACTATATATATATATATATATATATATATATATATATATATATATATATATATATATATATATATATATATATATATATATATATATATATATATATATATATATATATATATATATATATATATATATATATATATATATATATATATATATATATATATATATATATATATATATATATATATATATATATATATATATATATATATATATATATATATATATATATATATATATATATATATATATATATATATATATATATATATATATATATATATATATATATAGCCCCCATATTCTTATTTTTCTGGCTCCGTCCCTAGGTACCAATAACAATTATATTTTAAGCAATGTCATTAACCATTGGACTTCACAAGGATATCGGTAACAACTAGATGAACAAAAACTGATAACGGCAAACTCGAACATGCCAATGACAATTGGATTTGCAAACAATGGTGCTAGTAACAACTAAACTTCATGGGAGCATTGGTAACAACCAAACAAATAAATCAAACAGGAAAACTAGTAATGACTAGACTTCACCGGGGAACCTGGTGACGACCAGACAAGCAAATCAAATAGGGAACTAGTAACGACTTAGACTTTAAAGGGGAGATTGGTGACAACCAAACAAATGATACCAATAACAATTGGATTTGAAATGAGTGCCAATAACCATTGGACTTTCATCAATGATGGCTAGTATCGACTAGACTTTAGGTATATGGTAACAACCAAATTTAATAGTACCGATGACAATTGGGTTACAAAACAGAGATGCTAGTGACAATTAGACTTCAAGGGAATATAGGTAAAAAAAACCAAAGTTGACAAAATGCCAGTGACGACCAGATCTAAGCAAGAATTTGGTGATAACCAAAGATCTCAAAAGAAGTGCCAGTTACAACTGGGCTCGGGGTCAAAGGGCTACAACCAATAACAAAGACCTGGAAAGATGCTAAAATGCATATGATATGGCATGATGCAAATGCTTAATGATATGCAAGAGCCGAATCTAAAGAGAGATAAGGAAACCGGGGACTCAAAGGAAATAGATAAACATATCCACTCCATTGGGGAAATAAAGAGTCAAACTGAATCCGGAGAATAAAGGTGTCTAGAGGTTTACTGGGAAAAACAACCACTTGTCTTGGGGAGGTGAGAAGCTATGGTAGCTTGCTGGGAGAGATATTAACTTTAATGGAACAAAAAGGAACTCCATTAAGGATAAAATCTTCATCCTTCAGGCATGTACCACAAGGAGAGTGCTGGAGAGACTCTTTTCAATCTTGGTAACCACACACGACCAAATGATCAATCCAAAGAGGTATTGTCAATTATTGCAGTGAAAATTTGATATCAAGCTATTTATTAACTTGAACCGTATTTCTTTTTACAACCGGTCTTTAATTTATCCAAAGGATAGGTCTAAAGAAAGAAAGAACCTTTTGCGCGATGTGACAACAACGCTTTAAGAGATTCGGGGATCGGGGGTTGATTATATCTAGGGAAGGTATTAGCACCCTAAATATCTGTAGTACTCTACAGGAACCTTTTGTTTAATTAATTGCTAAGTTCGTGGATTGTGCACTATGGTTTAAGTTGGGAATAAAAGTAAAATAAAGGCCTAAGTGGTTTTCTAAGTTTGCTCGCAAAGACATTGCATTTTCTGCCTACGTATCCTGACTAGGATAGAATCAGAGCAATCGTAGTTCACCTCACGAGGGGAAAGAACTCTTGATGATGATCAAGGTTCAAGGGGGAACAAACATGACCATGTTTGTGTGGAGTTTGACAAAACTCCTTAAGCTAAGTTGGAGGGGAAGTAAGAAGTCATGACGATGATTCTTACACAGAGTTGACGAACTCTTTCCTAGGGTTCTAGTTGAAGAACACTCCTAGTATGGGTGGGTTTCTTAGACTTCAAGCAAAGTCTAAAGGCTCCTAAATTAGGGTTAAAGCGACTTAACAAAGGGTATGTTGGAGATTTGGTTCAAGACATTGACAGTCAAGTGGACAGACCTTCCTTTGGAGGGATAGTATTATTGGCAACTGGACGAAAGCTAACGAGCTTCATCGCTTGGGGATAAAATTAAATACAAACATTATTCAAACATTCATGGTGACAACCAATACAAAGATTAAAGATGGAAAGCAATGATGACAATCAGAGCAATTGTTTTGGTACGAGAACCGTGACGACAGTTCGCACCTGGAATACCGTTAACAGACAAATGAGATAAACATAAAAATAATTCGAGGTAAAAATTCTAACATGTTGACAAACATATATAGACATGATAACAATCAATTTTCCTGAGAAAACACAAGAGGAAACCTTTTAAATTTCATCTGCAACCAAACAGGGTTAGTACCGTTGACGCGCGGATCGCGCACAATCAAACGTGGTGAAAAAAATAATCAAACATGGAAAATAAAATTATGACATGAAATTACACATTAAAATAAACACAATGAAAAAAGAACGGGTGAAAAACGATAAAAAATGAGAGAGTTACGAATTTTTGAAGTTTATGTACAAAAAATGAGAAAAAGTGGCAGCAAGGGTTATCACAAGGGATCGAACCCATGCCAAGACTGATACACGCGTGAGTCTCTACCGCTGGGGCGGCTGTTACATCCATTAATCAAATGGAAACCATAAATATACATGCCTTGTTTGGTTCCATGGCTGGGCAAAAAATACATAATCAACACAAATACGATTCATACCGTATCTCACTAACCGCTTATCGGATCGAGGCAAATTTTATATGGATCTTGGGTAGAATTGAACGAGGAAGAGGATGGTGGTGGTGGTTTTTCAAAATTCCTAACCTAGTGAGAAATTCGATAGCCCTTGTGTTTTTATGTCATGAGATGCATTTTCACATGAGTAGCTCCATACAACCACATTGAATTCAATCCAAGCACACACACATAACAATTAGATGATAATAAGGCAAATCATAATACTTTCATGGCCAAAAATCATTGACTGTAGAAAGTCACATACAAATTGCAAATGCACATAAGAATAACAATGCATAACAATATGGTTTTTGAGTTCCAAGGCAATTCAGGTCAAAGTGAGATTATGGACACCTTCCAAATATGATTTCAAGTATGTGTGTGTGAAAAAAAATGGAACTGGAACTATCATGTGAATATTTGGTTTTCAAAATGCATTTTTGTATGTGTTATGTGCATGAGATAGTGTAGTTTGGTATCCAAGTCATTTCCAATGGTTTGGTTCATTTAAACATGTCACATATGGTCAAACAAAGCTGTTGCAATCAAAAGATTTCAAAGAAAACCATTCATTCTCAAATTGGTATGGTGTGTGCAAGCATGTGATAGCAAAAGTCATTTTGTGTGATGACTTTGTGGTGTAAGGCTTGTGCACATCATATCAATGTTTCAACAGGTTGCATATGGGCAGCGTGAAGTGTGTGTGGAGTTTGTTTTGGTAAAAAGCAAGTAGAGGCAAAAAAACCACATTTTGAGTCTTGGTGCATTTGAAACTTGGTGTCAATAGGTGATTTTTGATGCAAGACAGCAAAACAGTAAACCAAACACATAGGCATGCTTAGAATGATCAAACACACATGTGGAAATGAGAAAATCAAACATATCATATGTTATGCTAAGAATGATCATGTTAAGTGACTTGTGTGTGTTTGGAAGCATTTGTATCAACATGTGAGTTTTTGAGTGTTATACGCAAGGCTAGTAAAATGATGAGTTGTACACTTTCTAAATGCATATATAAACATGTATGAGAAATCAAAACTTGCTTTGCAATGCTAGAATCAAAGATGACCTATCAAATGTTTCAATATGTGAGGCATGTCCAATTTTAACCAAACATTCTTAATGAAACAGGATTTGGAACAAAACTTACACAACCAGCCAAAGTACCCTATGAGTCCTAAGTATATTTAAATGCCTACAAGTGTCAAAACTCTGGTCATGGCAGGATGGTTTAAAAGTGAGATACTACTTGCTGCAGCAAAAGAAAGTTACTTAACAATGCTCTTAAATCATGTTTCAAAAATCCCAACAAGAACCCCCATATGCAATTCAAACAACAATGTCTAGGTACTTTATCTACCTTGTAATGCTAGAACCAACATGACATGCCAACTGGTTATGCTAGAATACACACCACCCACTACTGACAGTATGCCTCAGTTTTCAACAAATTGATATCCATTGTTTTAACTGTCATGAGTTTGGTCAGTATGTACTACCTCAATTTGACCATTTAAGCAACCTAATAAAAACTAACTTATTCTAACACCACAATGCCAGCTGCTCCAATCAGTGTTCAAAGTCAAGTATTTGTCAAATTCTGTTACACATCAAACCTATAGCAGCTTTGGTATTTCTCTATGCTTACCAAACAGTTTAAGCTCAACATAAACCAAACAGAAATGTATTGGCCAGCATAGACACTCACCCTCATGATCATCAGTCTGAAAATACAACTTGGCCAAATTAACTTAGCCAAGCAAGCTATGTTTATAGGTAGGGTTCTATAAAAACTGTGAGTGTCAACTGCTATAGTTCTACTGGCAGCATGGTATTCCTAGGTTAGCAAGCTCTTGTTACCTGAATCCTAACAAGTTATACTTGTAACAGGTGATGAGACAAAGCAAGTTCAAAGCAGTTTCACAAAATTGAGTTCAGCTGTAGTTCTAAGTCAAGCTAGGTCCTAATGCTTTCACACAGGTCAGAATAAGGTTTTTACCACAAGGCAGTGCTGCCAATAAGGCTAGCTCCACTGCAGGCCTTAGTGTCCTTTGTATGGAAGAGTGTTTGGTTTTAGTAAAAAGCTGTGGTAAGTTTGGCTGTGAACACTATATGAAAAATCATTACCTTTCAGAAATTGCCACAACAGTTTGTTGGCTCATCTGAGGGTCAGGTTTGAACATCCAAACAGCATTAATAACCAATGGATTCTCTAGAAATTGATAGCTAGCATGAGTTTCTGTGGAATATTTCCTAGGCCAACTGTGTAACCAAAGTGCTGTGAATTCCACTCTCTAAGTACTGCTGTAAACAAGTTTGGTAGCAACCCCACAGCATGGCCAACATATGTTTTAAAAAAACCAAACCTGGCCTGAGTTTGAAAAGCCACAGTGATAAATTGGGGTCCTATAATCACTCATCATGAACTTCTAACAGGTTTGTAAGAAAAGCATACACATATCCTAGCTGATCTAGCCAATCAAAAGATGGCCCCCATACACTATCAGTTCTGGCATGTCTTCAAAGCAAATCTGAAACCAAGGCCAGTCTGCTATGAGCCATACTTGGTTAAACCCTACTGAGGCCTTCCAATCAGACCAACATCCACACTCCAATCATACCAGTAACAGCTCATACAATGCTATGCCTTTTGGGATTTTGACCAACCAAGCTACCAACAACACAATATTTAGAAAATCCCAAGGGAAAATGGACTACAACCATCTTACAGACCAGATACTAAGATTCTTTAGGTTTGGGACAAATTAATGGACACACTTATAAACATAAAGAGCAATGAAACAAACTATATAAAACAATACCCCACAAAATTCCATGAAACTTATGCTCTAGCAAGAAACTAACATTAATCATTTTTTTTTAAAACTGTTTGGGACAGTAATTACCAAGTCAACATGCTTCATGATAAAAATACTTGGACTAATATTCATGAAAGCCTTTATCATTCATCAAGGAAAATTAATAAGATGAATATAGCTTGCCAAGTTCACCAAGGTATGCAAATACATGGAAATTGGTGCATATGTCTTACATACTATCAGACATAGCTAAGACACCTAACTGTATGCATATGAAAAACTCACCTAAGAATCCAAATCAGTTTAAAAACATTGAGCCATTATCTCAACAGTTGCATCATCTTGTCTACAGCTTTAATACCTCAAACAGATGTATTCTCAAACAGGGTGCAAAACCAATTATAGAAGGGCAATGATATCCTCTTGATGTTTACACAAATCACAGTTTGAATACACTTATCATGATTTTAAGTGCAGTAACAATCACACTAGCATAGCACTAGAATCTAACAGCATTAACAAGTTTGTATATTTTTTTTTAGCAAGTGACCCAGATCACACCATTTGTTTAAATGTTTGGGATGACATAACACATAGCATACTAACATGACAAACAGGTAAAAACAACTTATGCTCATACTCATGAGAATTTTATTATGCAGAAGACACACATCATGAAAATCAACAAGGTAACATAACTTAAATTCTACCTAAACACCCAAAAATGTGATTTCATGAAAAATGATGCTAAAGCCAATAAGAAACAGATACATACCTCTTGATGATCTCTTTGAATATGCTAGGAGTGTTGAGAAACCCAGAGATTGCTTGCTTCAATTGTTGGCCTTTGAGCTTTCTTTCACTTTAAGTAACAACGCACTTCCAATGCCAAATGAAGAGATGTGAGTTTCTAATGATTTATGAGTGTTTGGACAGTTGAGATATGTTATTTATGAGGTGTTCAAGTGGTCACAACCTCAAGAAAAAGCTTGAAACTCAGTTTGGTGTTTTTTATGGACTTTGGTCAAAGTAAGCCAAGTGAAAGGTTGACTTTTTGATTTCTTGTGATTTTTGGTGGTTCAATGGTTTGTACACCTTATATATGTTATTTATAAAGTGTATGGATGATAGTTTGGGTGCTGGAACATGTAGAACTTGATGTGGTAGAGATTTCACTTCAAGGCCATTTTTGAGTGTTTTGGTGAACTTTGTGATTTTTGAGAAATTGAAGCAAGATGATGGAATTGTGATGACAGGGGTTATTTGTGGTTTCTATTAGAAAAGATGTTGTTTCAAATGAGGTGAGGGAGCCCTCCTTTTATAGAGAAAATGATTGAGGTGCTTGCTAGGGAGTCTTGCTTAACCATGAAGCAAACTTGATATTTTCACCCACTTGCCAACTTACCTTGCTTTTTCTGATCTTTGGCTGTCTCCTTAACCCAATGGGCAAGTTTAAATGATGTTTCTACTGATAAATTGCAGCCTAGGTGCTTGGTAGAGTGGCTGGAGCAGAATCACTTTCCACCTCATGCTTGGAAAAGTCAAAAATGACAACTTAGGCAATGAACTTCCAATCTTTAATTCTATGCTATCTCCATGATAACTCTCTGTTCTAACATGCTAAGTATGTTCAATATATCAGGTAGAAAGAGTTTGGCAAGTTGAAATTGGCTCACTTGAGTGATAGAGGTGCTTTTGCAATATTGGTCAATGTGGGACTAGTATGACAAAATACCAACTTTGAACACATGTATCTCTCAGCTCATAACTCACCTTGAGATGTTCTTGTACAATTTAGAAAGCCCTCACATAGTACTAAAACTTTCATGTTGGCCAGAAATCTTGATTCTATTTGAAACTAGGTGAAAAACCCCCTTGAAGTTGGCTGATTTTAGCTTTTAAAGTGAAAATAACTTAGAAATTTTCTAAGTTATTTTCCCTTCTAGGAATGTTTTTGCTTATATCTCAAAAAGTATGCATTTTATGGTTGTGGACTAGTATGGGACTTTTGTAGGACTTGTCAAGAGCTTTCAAATGAGACTAGAACCAACTCAATTGGATGTGTGGTTAAGGAGATACGATTTAGCCCTTTTCAAAACCCTAATTTCCCGATTTCTCGATTACTCTCTCATTCTTGATCCAATGATCATGAAAATTGATACGCAAGTCCATTATGACATAAGGAACAACTTTGATTCACAACTTGGATCCCAATTCTCAAAATTTGGGGAGTTGACTTTTCGGTCAACCGTACAATCGATCGGTGCCGATTGAGTCACCCGTTGATATACTGGACATCCTGAGACTTTGATACTTCTTGAATAGTCTTTAATAGTCTATATGAACTTCATGGACCTCAATCCCACCATTAAAACATCTTCCAACATCAAAGTCAAACCACAGTTGACTTTCCACTAGTTAAAAACCCTAATCGGGGCCTCCTGACTGCACTGTTCTTGATTCTGAAACGATTTCTTCAAATTGACTTCCCATTTGACTTTGATATTATATTTGATTTCATTCCATGATTGAATTGGCCCAAATCATTGGCTAATCATTCCTTGGTTTCTTTGAATTTGTCGGTGCGAACCCTGGTTCGTCTGTAACTTGACAATAATAAACTTGCACTGATTTAGGGTTAGATAATTCATGATCATGCTTCTAAAAATGATAATGAGGATCTAAGGGGTCAAAATTTGGGGTACAACAGTTGCCCCTATTTAAATATCTTCACGAGATGACTGAGAGATGACAATTCTCGGAAAATTGCAGTGAAAGGTATTTAAATATAGATAACCAAAAATTTTGTCCCTTAGATCCGATGCCATGCTAAAGGACAAGTTATGATATGCCATGCACTCTAAATGATGTTTTATGATGCTTGAATGCAAACAACATAGACGCAACGATAATGATAAAAGAAACAGTAAACAAACAGTGACAAATACAAGGACTCGACACTGGGGACTCGTACTGAAAAACTAAATTAACAGTCCAGACATGACTGATAGCGTAAGAAGGAAAACTTCACATGGGGAAGAGACAAATCCAATAAAGATGACAATCTTATTGGAACAGAGGTACTCCACCGGGGAGAATAATAGACTTCTACTGGGGGAATGAAAAATTAATTCCATCGGGAAAAGAGAATCAGGATTCATTGGGGACGCGAAAGACTGGATACAACCTCACTGGGGATGATCAGACGAGGAACTTCCTATAATGAAGAGTTCAAACGGGATCTTCAGGAATGGACTAGAAATAAGACTAATCACACGTGGAGGATACTAGTGACGACTAGATCTCCGAGACTTGACTGGGAACATGGATCACTGGGGATACATCCTCAGTTTCTGCAAATAGTTCACACAATGCTGGTAATTAATAGACTTCCTGGGGAATTGGTAACGACCAGAATTCCAAGCGATGCCAGTGACGACTGGTCTTTTAATGGTGATTGGTGACGACCAAATCAGGGTACCAATAACGATTGGTTTTAAACAATGCCAGTTACGACTGGATTTTTTAATGAAGATGGTGACGACCATACTGGGGAATACCAATGACAATTGGTTATACAAAAATGCTAGGGATTACTAGATCTTCTAGCTGGAAATTGGTGACAACCAAACTAAATAGACTCCAAGTAACGATTGGACTCTAGACGATGATACCAGTTATGACTGGGTTTCAAAGGGAAAAATTGGTTAAAACCTCAAGATACCAATGACGATTGGATTCAGGTAGTGCCAGTGACGACTGGACTTCATGGGGAAAGTTAGTGACAACTAACAAGATACCAATAATAATTGGAATAATACCAGTGACGACTGGATTTACCGGGGAAAGGTTGGTAACAACCAAACCAAGAGGCGCCAATGACAATTGGACTTTTATTTAGTGCCAGTGACGACTGGACTTATATGTGGATTTGTTAATGACAACTAACGAGACACCAATGACGATTGGATTTAGACAATTCCAGTGACGACTGGGCTTAAAAGGAAATAGATGGTGACGACCAAATGAATATTAACAACAACTGGTTTGAACAAAATGCTAGTTACGACTGGACTTATACTTGGAAATGAAGTGAGTAATAACTTAGACTTCGCGGGGATTGATAGATGTCACCGACTCGGGGAACAACCGAATCACACTGATCCCATGATGAGGGGTGTACGTAGACTTGGGAAAATAAACCCGAAGACCTACTGAGGAATAGAGCCTGTAGGTAGATTTTTGTTGAGGTGAATTCAGACGTCCAGAAATACTTTGCTGGGGAAGGAACCTTCATATCATCATAAGAAATCCTGAGGGATAATCTTCAATCTTTGATAACCATACATGGCCAAAGGACTCTTCGTCACCCGACTTGTAAATTCTGACTGTGCATCAAGACTCCTGCTACCCTGGAGTTTCGGGGAATGTATGATTTTCCTCGAGTTTTCCCACAAGTTAAAACATTTTGTAAAATATTTCCAAGTTATTATTTTTCAAAAATATGGATTTTAATGCTTTCAAAAATAATCGTTGCTTAATGAGCGGTATTTTGCATAACAAAGAAAGTAAGGAACTGATAATTTGCACAAGAAAGAAAGGCTCAAAAGGCTGATTTTATTTAAAGGATGAAATTTTGCCAATGACAATATTCCATGAAAATTTTACAAGTAAAATGGCAAAAATGGATAAGGTTACATTGAATCCTGTGACCTAACTATCCCTAAAGACTAGAATTCTCCAAGATCCTTGCTTCTGACGAGAGCTGTTGAGATGAATCTTTGTTGGGTCTGCAGTGTTGATGCCTTTGTCTGATGCAGCGAAACGCCTTTGTCCCTAATTTTTGCCTGGATTGCCCCTTAGGGTTTTCAATCCACCGGGACGCTCATTTTTGCCTAAGCCGCCCTTTCGGGTTTTCAACTTAGCGAGCTTTTTGATTTCTTTTCTCTTTTTCCTTTCCTTCTCTTTTTCTTTTCTACCCTAACTTTTGCATAAACCGTTCTTTTGGATTTTCCGGTTTATCGGGTACTTTTTAGGCGTAATATTTCCGAACTGCGTCAGAGTTTATCGGGTGTGTAAGTTGTTCTCCGTCCATGGTAGTAAGGATCAGTGAACCTCCAGAGAATACTGTCTTCACAATAAAGGGGCCATCATAATTAGGCATCCACTTCCCTCTTGCGTCTTTGTGAACTGGTAAGATCTTCTTGAGCACAAGTTCTCCTTCGCGGAATTCTCTGATACGGACCTTTTATCGAACGCCCTCTTGATTCTTTTTTGATACAACTGGCCGTGACACATCGCAGACATGCGCTTTTCATCGATGAGATTCAGCTGATCAAATCTTTCTTTAATCCATTCTGCCTCTTCTAACTTGGTTTCCATGATGACTCTGAGGGATGGTATCTCGACCTCGATGGGAAGAACTGCGTCCATTCCGTATACCAGAGAAAAGGGAGTTGCCCCTGTGGAAGTGCGGACGGAAGTTCTGTATCCGTGCAGGGCAAATGGTAACATTTCATGCCAATCTTTGTAGGTTTTAACCATTTTCTGCAAGATCTTCTTGATGTTTTTATTTGCAGCTTCCACAGCTCCATTCATCTTTGGACGGTAAGGGGAAGAGTTGTGGTGTTCGATTTTGAAGTCGTCACATAATTCTTTCATAACTTTGTTGTTCAGATTGGTTCCGTTGTCTGTTATAATTCTGCTTGGGATCCCGTAGCGACAGATGATCTCCTTTTTAATGAAACGAGCCACCACTTGACGTGTAACATTGGTGTAGGATGCAGCTTTAACCCATTTTGTGAAATAGTCGATGGCAACCAGAATGAAACGGTGTCCATTTGAAGCTTTTGGCTCAATTGCCCCAATCATGTCAATCCCCCACATAGAGAAAGGCCATGGCGACGACAATACATTCAACAGTGTTGGAGGCACATGCATTTTGTCCGCGTAGATCTGACATTTGTGACATTTTCTGGCATACTGAATGCAGTCGGTTTCTAAAGTTAACCAATAATAACCAGCTCTCAAGATCTTTTTGGACATGGCGTATCCGTTGGCGTGAGTACCAAACATTCCTTCATGAACATCTTTCATTAACAAGTCCGCTTCTCTTTTGTCAACACATCTGAGTAAGACCATATCATGATTTCTTTTGTAAAAGTACACCATTGCTGAGGAAGAATTTGGATGCTAATCGCCTTAGTGTTTTCTTGTCAAGTGCCGTAGCATCTGTGGGATATTCTTGCTTCAACAGATAATTCTTTATATCATGATACCAGGGCTTGCCATCGGTTTCTTCTTCAATCATTTGACAGTAAGCAGGCTCTGTCTTGCGTTCAATTTTGATAAGTGTGCCATCGTTGACATCTCTAGTCTTCCACATTGAGGCCAGCATGGCTAAGGCGTCGGCGATGTGATTCTCTGCTCTTGGAACATGTTTAAAGGTGATTTCGTCAAAATACTTGATCGTTTCAATGATATAAGCTCTGTAAGGGATCAGGTTTTCATGTCTTGTCTCCCGTTCACCCGTGACTTGGTAGATAACCAATGCTGAGTCTCCACTGACTTCGAGATTTTTGATTTGGAGATCAATGGCTGCTTCGAGACCAAGGATACATGCTTCGTATTCAGCAATGTTGTTTGTACAATCAAAGTCTAGTCTGGCTGTAAATGGAGTGTAACCACCTTCAGGATTCATTAAAACTGCACCTACGCCATGTCCGCTATAATTGGAGGAACCGTCGAACATCATTTTCCACCAATTCTCTGTCTGTTGACCTTTGTCAGAACTTGTTTCTTCACAATCTTTTACTAACATGATATCTTCATTCGGAAAATCAAACTTCAGAGGTTCATAATCTTCGACAGGTTGATCTGCGAGATATTCTGATAACACACTGCCTTTGATAGATTTCTGAGCCACATATTGAATATCATATTCTGATAGTAACATATGCCACCGGGCGAGTCTTCCGGTTTGTGCCGGCTTCTCAAAGATGTACTTTATTGGATCCATTTTCGAGATCAATAAAGTGGTGTGACAAATCATATACTGCCTCAAACGCTTAGCGGCCCATGCTAAAGCACAACAAGTCTTTTCTAGGAGTGAGTATCTGCTTTCACAATCGGTAAATTTCTTGCTCAGATAATAAATGGCATGTTCTTTCCGTCCAGATTTGTCTTGTTGACCCAGAACGCAACCCATTGAGTTTTCAAGCACTGTCAAATACATAAAGAGAGGCTTTCCCGGAACGGGTGGTATCAAAATTGGAGGTTCTTGGAGATAACCTTTGATTTTATCGAACGCTGTTTGACAATCAGAATTCCATACGACCGTTTGATCCTTTCGTAACAACTTGAAGATCGGTTCACAGGTGGGGGTCATATTGGAAATGAACCTGAATATGTAATTCAACCTTCCAAGGAAGCTTCTAACCTGATTTTCGGTCCGCAGGGCTGGCATGTCTTGGATGGCACGGACTTTGTCTGGATCCACCTCAATCCCCTTGTGGCTGACAATAAAACCGAGTAATTTTCCTGATCTGACTCCGAAAGTGCACTTTGCAGGATTCAACCTCAACTGATATTTCCGGAGTCTTTTGAATAACTTCAACAAATGTTCTAGATGGTCTTCTTCATTTTGAGACTTGGCGATCATGTCATCCACATATACTTCTATTTCTTTGTGCATCATGTCGTGGAACAAAGCCACCATAGCTCTTTGATAAGTTGCGCCTGCATTTCTTAAACCGAATGGCATAACCTTATAACAATAGGTGCCCCATGGAGTAATGAAGGTTGTCTTTTCCATGTCGTCAGGATCCATTTTGATTTGATTGTAACCAGAGAAACCGTCCATAAAGGAAAATACTGCAAACCGAGCTGTATTATCTACCAAAGTATCAATATGTGGTAGAGGGAAGTCGTCCTTTGGACTGGCTTTGTTTAAATCTCGATAATCCACACACATCCTTACCTTTCCATCTTTCTTTGGTACAGGAACAATGTTGGCTACCCATTCTGGATACTTGGCCACTGCAAGGAAGCCTGCATCAATCTGCTTTTTTACCTCATCTCTGATTTTAGAGCCATGTCGGGTCTGGTTCTTCTGAGTTTCTGTTTAACCGGTGGACATTCAGGTCGGAGTGGTAACTTGTGAACCACTATGTCTGTATCCAAACCAGGCATATCCTGATAAGACCAAGCAAACACATCTACATATTCTCTTAAGAGTTCCTTTAACTGCTGTTTTACCTCTGCCCCCAGGGCTGTCCCAATTTTGACTTCTTTTTTATCTTCTTCGGTACCAAGGTTGATAACTTCTACCTGTTCCTTATGGGGTTGAAGCTCTGCATCCTCTTTTTGGGCCAGTCTTACCAGTTCATCGGGAATTTCGCAGTCTTCATCCTCGTTTTCAGCTTGGTAAATTGGTGAATCAAGGTCAGGAGGAGATGCATGGTCACAGGATTCAATGGGGTTATGGTCATCACTGCATGTTTGAAGGGTTTACTTTATCAAAACACACAATCAACAAAATGCAACACACACAGAGAAAGAGAAAATTGTTTTTGTTTTGGTTTTTTGTATTGCCATTTTTCTTTCAAAGTAAAAGCAAAAGACGGTAAAGAAACAACACGAGGATTTTTAACAAAATAGTCCATTCTCATTGATATTTCCTTGAAAGCATGGGGCCCTTACAAAACATTCCTATAGCCTTGGGCACGGCTATGGAGATTTTTTTAAAAATAACAAAGAAAAACAACAAATTACTTTAACCCGGGAAAAACTACAGGAACTTCGATAGCCTCCCAGTTGTTCAGAGTAGCTTCGTCATGATACACTAGTGCTTCTATGTCTTCACTTTCAAGATTTCCTTCCACGGCGTTAATTTGAAAACCGCCACTGATAAATATTTCTTGAATAGCCTTTGGCCGGCTATTGTCATGCCTCGGTTCTTCACTTTGAGTTGGTTTGTAACCCAACCCCTGGCGGTTCGTCTTCGGCTTTACCTCAATGACCTCTCCCCATCCTGCGGGAGTGCCTTCTTCCAGCGTAGCTTTGGCGCCTTGAGCAGATGCGAAAGTTGGACTACTTTTTGCCACCGTCTCCTCTATCATCACTGCGTTTGCTATTTCTAGTGCTTGGAATGATGTCTCTAGTGCATTCTCTTCTGCTTCAATGTACCGGAATGATGAAAGATTACTGACCATTAATTCTTCTTCACCATGAACAATCACCAGCTTATCATTTACCACAAACTTCATTCTTTGGTGTAGGGTAGAAGTTACCGCCCCTGCTTCATGGATCCAGGGACGTCCCAGTAGGCAGCTATAAGCTGGGTTTATGTCCATCACTTGAAATACAATGTTGAATTCATGGGGTCCCACCAAAATTGGTAATTCTACTTCTCCGATGACCGTCCTCCTCGAACCATCAAAAGCTTTTACAATTAACGAGGTTGGTTTCATCTCTGCCCTGGTATAGGCTAATCTGGACAGTGATCTTGCGGGTAACACGTTTAATGAGGATCCTGTGTCGACCAGTACTCGTGCCAAAGTATCTTCCTGGCATTTGATGGATATGTGTAGTGCACGATTGTGATCACGTTTTTCCTTCGGTAACTCGGCGTCGCTGAAACTTAAAGTATTGCATGCCGTGATGTTAGCCACTACTGAATCAAACTGCCCAAGTGAAATGTCCTTAGTTACGTGTGCTTGTCTCAATACTTTCTGTAATGCTTCCCTGTGAGCTGGAGAATTTATCAAGAGTGACAAGATTGATATTTTTGATGGCGTCTGATGAAGCTGGTCTATTACCTTGTAATCACTTCTTCGGATAATCCTCAAAAATTCATCATTTTCTTCTTCTGTGCTCGGGGCTTCTTTTTCTTTGATTACCACAGCAGGAATAACTTCTTTTGGAATAGCTACTGATTCTTTTGGCTGATAGATCCGACCGCTGCGGGTCATCTTGCTAGTGCCGACAATATTGGTCACATCTTTCTGATTATCTGTCTGAACAATCTTTCCCGTTTCTTGGTCTACCACGGTCACATCGTATTTCCACGGAACAGCTTTTGTATTGTCATAATGGAACGGTCTTGGTTTCTGAACTACGATTGGTCGTGGTTGACCTATAGCAGCTCTGTTGAAAACTGGCCTTGCACCCTTGTTAAACACTGGAACTTTCTCTCTTTTCCTGGATAGGTCGAAAACTGGCTCTATTACAGAAACCTCTTCTCTCCTTTCCTTACCACATACTTGTAACATCCCCTTATTTATCAATCTTTGTATATCTTCCCGTATCCCATTACATCCACTGGAACTAACGGTACGTTTTTCACATTGGTTATGAACATCTCCCAACAACCCTGCTTCTGTCAGCTTATCATGCAATGTCTTCAATGGCATTCTGATTTTTGACACATCATTAATTATCTCTTCATCTGACTTTTCAATGGCATTGACCCCTCCATGGTTTGGCAGTGGGTTACTCTTGGCGTTAGGTGGTACATCATCAAAGGACAAGATTTTCTTCTCCATCAACTCTCTTACCAGATGTTTTAAGGCAAAGCAACCTTCTAAGTCATGGCCGGCAGCACCTTCATGGAAAGCACAATGAGCATTTGGTTTATAATGTGGAGATGTGGTATCTGGATTAAGTGGTTTTGTCGTGATCAACCCCTGTTGGAGCAAAGATGGATATAACTCAGTGTACGTCATTGGTATTTGTGGAAGTGGAGGTTTTGTTGTTGGCCTCCGGTTCTGGTATTGTTGCCTGGGCTGTGGTACCCTCTGCTGCTGATTTTGTTGAAAGGGCGGAGCGTTGGGCGCTCGTTGATGCCCTTGCTGGTTTTGCTGATACAGGGGCGCTGGTCGCCCTGGTTGATAGTTTGAAGTGGAATGGTTGAATGCTGGGGTCACAGCTGCCACATATTGCTGAGGGGCATACTGTACCGGGTACATGGGTCTTTGTTGATGAAACTGTTGAACATAGTTAGGCTGAATTGGCTGGAAGAAACTTTGTTGAGGCGGTTGATATTGCTGATATGGAGGTCTCATGGTACGGATTCTTCTTCCCATTACAGCATTTGTCTCACCTTCTTTCTTCTTGTGAAACCCACTGCTGACCTTCTTAATACTGTTGTTGTTAGAACTGCCGGAGCTGCTGGCTACCTTTCCACTTTTCATCCCCAATTCTACCCTTACTCCCACGGCTACAATGTCTGAAAAACTTGCAGACACACTGCTGATCATTTTCTCATAGAATTCTGGTCTCACTGTGTCAACAAACCAGTCCGTCAGTTCCTTCTCACTTAGGGGTGGTTCTACCTGGGACGCTGTTTCTCTCCACCGCTGAGCGTATTCTTTGAATGACTCTGTGCTTTTCTGGGACATGTTCAACAACTGCCTTCGGTCAGGTACCATATCCATATTATATTTGTAATGTTTCATGAATGCATCAGCCAAGTCTTGAAAACTGTGTATTCTGGACTGATCTAGACTTAAATACCATTTTGCTGGAGCTCCTTTCAGACTGTCTTGGAAGCAATGGATCATTAACTTGTCGTCTTCGACGTGTGCTGCCATTCTTCTATAGTACATGATTAAGTGAGTTCGTGGGCAAGTAGCTCCTGAGTACTGATCGAAATTTGGGATTTTGAACTTTGGTGGTATTACTAGTCCAGATACCAAACACATTTCTCTGGCGTCAGTGCCAAAGGTATCATTTCCTTCCATTGCTCGGATCTTTCTCCCTATCGTTTCAACACTCTCCCTCAACCTCTCATGTGATTCATTTTCCTCTTCATACCCTTCGGGTCCTTCGTATACCGGTGGTGGATTATGAAAGATGGGGCGTGCTTGAACCTGAACTGTAGCTGGAGTGTAGGTGGGAATAACTTGTGGAATCTCACCTCCCAAGGGAATTGTCTGTTGAGTGACTCTCGGCGGTGGCACGAAGCCTGGAGGTAACCCATAGGTTGGCACATTGGCAATAGTAACAGCTGTCGGGATTGGTTCTGCAGTGATTTCAGAGACAACGGTGGCTTGAGTGTCCAACATTGCCCGGATGACTTGCAAGGCTTCTTTGATCTGTCCCATGCCTCCTCGGAGCTCTCCGAGTTCATTTTCGATTCTGTTTACATCCAAGTTCTGCTCTTCCATCCTTAAGCGAGCTTGGGCTCGTGTGTTGTACTGATGGCGAGGTTTCAGTGTGATTCTGTTGACAAGACAAAGAGATGAGACTTGACTCAGGAACATGTATATGCAATGTTTATGAAATGCGGACATGCAAAATGCAGATTTTAAACATTCAAGGGAACAAAAGCGTTATTTGCGAATATTATAATAATAAATAGGAAAAACAGCCAAATCTTCATTGATAATATCTGGAGAGTTTACAACATCAAACGAGAAATGAAAATACAAGCTTCTGCAAAATACGAAAAACAACAACAATAGATTCTAGATTCTTCTGCTGGATGGCCCTTCATCTTCAGACTGATTCTTTCTTCCACCTTGACGTATCAATTCTTGAAGTTCTTCTTTCTCTTTCATAGCCTTGAAATACTTATCTCTCCACATTTTCCCTTCTTTCTCAGCTTTTGCCAAGGCAGCTTTCAATTCTTCTACGAGGGTAGGCTCGGGCGAGTCAGGCTCAAAGCGGGTATAGAACATCTTCATTGCCGCTTCTCTTACCCATGATAGGTAAGATTCTGAAACAGTAGCATTGTGGGGGCATAGGGCAGTTACTCCTCTTGTGTGGACATAACGCCAAGCGTACGTGATTCGAGCCCTATAAGCAGGATTCTTCCTTTCCTCCAAGTAAAATTTCCTCAAACAGTCTGGATCTGGTTCATCTTCCATGGGGTGCCCCAACTGTCGACGAGCCAGAATAGGATTATAGCTGATGCACCCATTGACGCTGATGAGCGGTACATTCGGGAAATCTCCACAGCTTTGGATCATGGAAATTCCTCCATACATAGGATCATACCATTTAATGTCTGTGTGTTTGAGCAACAGCAGCTTTTCTGTCCATGAGAGTCCATTTTGCTTATCCCAAATGGCTGGAATTTCTGACAAGTGCGAAATAAACCACTTGTGCAGGAGAACGGTGCAACATTCAATTCGTCCAACCCCATAGCGGTTCCTTCGGTGGAGGGTGAAATAAGTGTCGGCCAGCAAGGTAGGTACAAGATTTTTGATCAAGAAGAGATTGATTGCATCGGCGTCCACAAAATCACTAGCAGTTGGAAACAGGAATAGTCCGTAAATAAGCAACACCAGGATGGCTTCAAATGCTTCAGTATTTTGTGACAAGGCATAGCTCTGAGCTTTTTCATATAGGAACATGGCTGAAATTCCGTACAATCCTCCCTTAGCACCCATATGAGATCGTACCTCGTCCAACTCCAAATACGCGGCCTCTGCAATTGCTCTTTCATTAGGAGTCCCCTCCCTTCCAGAAAATGGACTAGGAGTAACACCTATTCCCATTAGGGCGGAATACTCTTCCAAAGTTGGTAGCAACTGATAGTCTAGAAACGTGAAACAATGATAGGTTGAATCATAGAACTGTACGAGTGCTGATAACATTTCTTCGTACACTTGAACTTCCAGCAATGACAGCATATTCCCATGTCTTCCTCTGAACGCCTCGGGGTCTTCTACCAAACTTACCAGTTTCTTCAAGTTCTCTAATCTCGGTCTTCGGAACACAACCTCTTCTTTCTTTCCGGATTCCATTTTATAATATCTGCAAAATAATCTTTTAGTTCCTTGAATGTTTAAAATAACAAGAATGCAACCCTAAATGCAAAAGTTTTATGGAACTCAATTTTACCAAAATATCCTTTCATTTCATTGATTTTTCAAAAAGGGGATTACAAAAGATTTTTAGTACATCATACAAAAAGCCCTAATATTACAACTCAATATGCTCTAAAAGAAAATCCTCTCTCTTCTTGATTCTTCTGAGCTCTTCTTCCACCTGTGCTTTCTCAAGGATGAGTTTGTCTACCATAGCCTTCCAAGGAGTCGATTGATTGTTGGAATAAAATGCATCTTCATGTGCCTTCCTCTTCTTGCTTGCAACTGCCTCCTCTTCTTTTGACTGAAGTTGTTTGCGGAGTTCCTCGTTCTCTTCCATAGCCACCTGATATTTGTACTTCCAAGATACCTCAGTCTGCTGTGACTTCCTCAGAGCGATCTTCAGCTTCTCTTCCTCAGACATGAAAATCAATGGTTGTTCTTCTATCAAGACCATAGGCTTCTGTGGAGGGTAAGGCATTTTCAACTGAATGGCCCTCTTTCGTACCCATAGGAGATAAGGTTCAAAAGAGATGCAGTTAGGTCTTCCCAAGTCCTCTTTTCCTTTTCGGTGTATATGCCCCCATGCCTTGAGAATTTCATCTTTTAATTCTGAAACTCCTGTGAAGAAAATACCTTCTACGTGAGCGCTGCAGGGTTTGTCTTTCAGCGGATAACCAAATTGTCGACGAGCAAGCACAGGGTTATAGCTGATTCCCCCATTTGTACCGAGGAGAGGTACATTCCCGAAGCTTCCACAACTATCAATGATTTTGATCCTATCATAACTACGGCTGTACCAGTCAATATCGGAGTGAGTAAGAGCCATAATCTTTTCAGACCACCATCCTTTGCTCCAAAAAGTACGGGCTTTGGGTAGGTGAGAAACGAACCATTTATACAACAACGGAACACAACAGACGATCATTCCTCCTTTGTGAAGATTTCTTTGATGAACAGAGTGGTAAGCATCAGCTAGTAGAGTAGGTACTGGATTTTTCTTCAAGAATATTTTGATGGCATTGAGATCCACAAAGTTGTCAAAGCTCGAAAAAAGAAAGATCCCATAAATAAGCAAAGCTAGAATAGCCACAAAAGCATCCATACTCAAGTGATCGGCATAATACTGAGCCTTCCCAATCAAGAATTTTGCAGTCAGTCCAAAGATCCCTCCTTTAGTAACCATGTTCTTCTGAATGTCTACCAACCCGATACGTGTGGCTTTAGCAATCTCTTCCTCTTTAGGGTCCCTCTCCATGACGGGAAAAGGAGATGCATCAAGGATGGGTAACCCAATCAGACAGGAATACTCTTCAAGTGTCGGCACTAACTGATAATCCGGAAATGTGAAGCAGTGATAAAGTGGATCATAGAACTGGAGTAATGTGGAAAGAAGTCCTAAATCCATTTTCTTCCTTGTTTTCAGTAGAGACAACAAATTCCCGTACCTGCTTTTGAATCCTTCTACATCTGTGATCAGAGTGCTCAACCTTTCAATCTCATCTATATTAGGGCTTTTGTAAGTGTACTTTATAGTTTTCTTTTTTCCATTGTCCATGATGTTCCTGATATTTTATAAATAAACGACTCTGAGTTCCATAAAACTTTTATGACATGATGTTTATGGATGCATGAATGCACAAACACAGGTAATCACATATTCACAGATTTACACAAGTAAACAGACAAGGTTTTTGGTTTGGGAAATATGAGCAAGGAGTCAAGGTCTACCCACCCCAAAGGTATGTACTAAGGTTCCCACAACTGCAGAACAAGGTTCTAAAAGAGTTCCTGGAGTCCTCGACCCATCTTTCGGATATTATCAATTTCCCAAATACTTGGTGGTTGATAATATTCTCAAGAGAGTCTCGTCCAAGTGTAGTATCGCGTATCAACTACTTTGGAATTACTTCCTTATAGTCATCGCACTACATCCTAAGAAAGTCATAGTGGGGGAAAAGGTATCTAAAGGTCCTCAGTGTCATGGGCACCTATGTAGAAAGTAGCATTGTTTTCACGAATACTCGATCAACAATACTAACTCTCAAAAGGGCCTCCACTGAGTGGTGATTTTCTCAAGTCAGCTTGGTCGGGAATCTACTCCCTATAAGCCTTCTTGAATATATCACCTTCCTATCATAAGTACGCTTGAGCACGGGTGTAGTGCCATCTCACCATTTCAAGTTTCCCAAACCATCAGAGCACAAATATATACAAGTATTCACAGATAGCAATTAGTTAAACAAAACAGGTTGAACCCTCAAAATAAAAGCAAAAGCAAAATGTCCCCAGCAGAGTCGCCATTTCTGTTGCGGTGAAAATTTGATATCAAGCTATTTATTAACTTGAACCGTATTTCTTTTTACAACCGGTCTTTAATTTATCCAAAGGATAGGTCTAAAGAAAGAAAGAACCTTTTGCGCGATGTGACAACAACGCTTTAAGAGATTCGGGGATCGGGGGTTGATTATATCTAGGGAAGGTATTAGCACCCTAAATATCTGTAGTACTCTACAGGAACCTTTTGTTTAATTAATTGCTAAGTTCGTGGATTGTGCACTATGGTTTAAGTTGGGAATAAAAGTAAAATAAAGGCCTAAGTGGTTTTCTAAGTTTGCTCGCAAAGACATCGCATCTTCTGCCTACGTATCCTGACTAGGATAGAATCAGAGCAATCGTAGTTCACCTCACGAGGGGAAAGAACTCTTGATGATGATCAAGGTTCAAAGGGGAACAAACATGACCATGTTTGTGTGGAGTTTGACAAAACTCCTTAAGCTAAGTTGAAGGGGAAGTAAGAAGTCATGACGATGATTCTTACACAGAGTTGACGAACTCTTTCCTAGGGTTCTAGTTGAAGAACACTCCTAGTATGGATGGGTTTCTTAGACTTCAAGCAAAGTCTAAAGGCTCCTAAATTAGGGTTAAAGCGACTTAACAAAGGGTATGTTGGAGATTTGGTTCAAGACATTGACAGTCAAGTGGACAGACCTTCCTTTGGAGGGATAGTATTATTGGCAACTGGACGAAAGCTAACGAGCTTCATCGCTTGGGGATAAAATGAAATACAAACATTATTCAAACATTCATGGTGACAACCAATACAAAGATTAAAGATGGAAAGCAATGATGACAATCAGAGCAATTGTTTTGGTACGAGAACCGTGACGACAGTTCGCACCTGGAATACCGTTAACAGACAAATGAGATAAACATAAAAATAATTCGAGGTAAAAATTCTAACATGTTGACAAACATATATAGACATGATAACAATCAATTTTCCTGAGAAAACACAAGAGGAAACCTTTTAAATTTCATCTGCAACCAAATAGGGTTAGTACCGTTGACGCGCGGATCGCGCACAATCAAACGTGGTGAAAAAAATAATCAA
The DNA here is from genome assembly GCA_963859935.3 of Lathyrus sativus. NCBI lineage: Eukaryota > Viridiplantae > Streptophyta > Magnoliopsida > Fabales > Fabaceae > Lathyrus > Lathyrus sativus. The sequence goes on from OZ012739.1 coordinate 638,105,950, forward strand.
ACATGGAAAATAAAATTATGACATGAAAGTACACATTAAAATAAACACAATGAAAAAAGAACGGGTGAAAAACGATAAAAAATGAGAGAGTTACGAATTTTTGAAGTTTATGTACAGAAAATGAGAAAAAGTGGCAGCAAGGGTTATCACAAGGGATCAAACCCATGCCAAGACTGATACACGCGCGAGTCTCTACCGCTGAGGCGGCTGTTACATGAATTAATCAAATGGAAACCATAAATATACATGCCTTGTTTGGTTCCATGGCTGGGCAAAAAATACATAATCAACACAAATACGATTCATACCGTATCTCACTAACTGCTTATCGGATCGAGGCAAATTTTATATGGATCTTGGGTAGAATTGAACGAGGAAGAGGATGGTGGTGGTGGTTTTTCAAAATTCCTAACCTAGTGAGAAATTCGATAGCCCTTGTGTTTTTATGTCATGAGATGCATTTTCACATGAGTAGCTCCATACAACCACATTGAATTCAATCCAAGCACACACACATAATAGTTAGATGATAATAAGGCAAATCATAATACTTTCATGGCCAGAAATCATTGACTGTAGAAAGTCACATACAAATTGCAAATGCACATAAGAATAACAATGCATAACAATATGGTTTTTGAGTTCCAAGGCAATTCAGATCAAAGTGAGATTATGGACACCTTCCAAATATGATTTCAAGTATGTGTGTGTGAAAAAAAATGGAACTGGAACTATCATGTGAATATTTGGTTTTCAAAATGCATTTTTGTATGTGTTATGTGCATGAGATAGTGTAGTTTGGTATCCAAGTCATTTCCAATGGTTTGGTTCATTTAAACATGTCACATATGGTCAAACAAAGCTGTTGCAATCAAAAGATTTCAAAGAAAACCATTCATTCTCAAATTGGTATGGTGTGTGCAAGCATGTGATAGCAAAAGTCATTTTGTGTGATGACTTTGTGGTGTAAGGCTTGTGCACATCATATCAATGTTTCAACAGGTTGCATATGGGTAGCGTGAAGTGTGTGTGGAGTTTGTTTTGGTAAAAAGCAAGTAGAGGCAAAAAACCACATTTTGAGTCTTGGTGCATTTGAAACTTGGTGTCAATAGGTGATTTTTGATGCAAGACAGCAAAACAGTAAACTAAACACATAGGCATGCTTAGAATGATCAAACACACATGTGGAAATGAGAAAATCAAACATAGCATGTGTTATGCTAAGAATGATCATGTTAAGTGACTTGTGTGTGTTTGGAAGCATTTGTATCAACATGTGAGTTTTTGAGTGTTATACGCAAGGCTAGCAAAATGATGAGTTGTACACTTTCTAAATGCATATATAAACATGTATGAGAAATCAAAACTTGCTTTGCAATGCTAGAATCAAAGATGACCTATCAAATGTTTCAATATGTGAGGCATGTCCAATTTTAACCAAACATTCTTAATGAAACAGGATTTGGAACAAAACTTACACAACCAGCCAAAGTACCCTATGAGTCCTAAGTATATTTAAATGCCTACAAGTGTCAATACTGTGGTCATGGCAGGATGGTTTAAAAGTGAGATTCTACTTGCTGCAGCAAAAGAAAGTTACTTAACAATGCTCTTAAATCATGTTTCAAAAATCCCAACAAGAACCCCCATATGCAATTCAAACAACAATGTCTAGGTACTTTATCTACCTTGTAATGCTAGAACCAACATGACATGCCAACTGGTTATGCTAGAATACACACCACCCACTACTGACAGTATGCCTCAGTTTTCAACAAATTGCTATCCATTGTTTTAACTGTCATGAGTTTGGTCAGTATGTACTACCTCAATTTGACCATTTAAGTAACCTAATAAAAACTAACTTATTCTAACACCACAATGCCAGCTGCTCCAATCAGTGTTCAAAGTCAAGTATTTGCCAAATTCTGTTACACATCAAACCTATAGCAGCTTTGGTATTTCTCTATGCTTACCAAACAGTTTAAGCTCAACATAAACCAAACAGAAATGTATTGGCCAGCATAGACACTCACCCTCATGATCATCAGTCTGAAAATACAACTTGGCCAAATTAACTTAGCCAAGCAAGCTATGTTTATAGGTAGGGTTCTATAAAAACTGTGAGTGTCAACTGCTATAGTTCTACTGGCAGCATGGTATTCCTAGGTTAGCAAGCTCTTGTTACCTGAATCCTAACAAGCTATACTTGTAACAGGTGATGAGACAGAGCAAGTTCAAAGCAGTTTCACAAAATTGAGTTCAGCTGTAGTTCTAAGTCAAGCTAGGTCCTAATGCTTTCACACAGGTCAGAATAAGGTTTTTACCACAAGGCAGTGCTGCCAATAAGGCTAGCTCCACTGCAGGCCTTAGTGTCCTTTGTATAGAAGAGTGTTTGGTTTTAGTAAAAAGCTGTGGTAAGTTTGGCTGTGAACACTAGATGAAAAATCATTACCTTTCAGAAATTGCCACAACAGTTTGTTGGCTCATCTGAGGGTCAGGTTTGAACATCCAAATAGCATTAATAACCAATGGATTCTCTAGAAATTGACAGCTAGCATGAGTTTCTGTGGAATATTTCCTAGGCCAACTGTGTAACCAAAGTGCTGTGAATTCCACTCTCTAAGTACTGCTGTAAACAAGTTTGGTAGCAACCCCACAGCATGGCCAACATATGTTTTAAAAAAACCAAACCTGGCCTGAGTTTGAAAAGCCACAGTGATAAATTGGGGTCCTATAATCACTCATCATGAACTTCTAACAGGTTTGTAAGAAAAGCACACACATATCCTGGCTGATCTAGCCAATCAAAAGATGGCCCCCATACACTATCAGTTCTGGCATGTCTTCAAAGCAAATCTGAAACCAAGGCCAGTCTGCTATGAGCCAGACTTGGTTAAACCCTACTGAGGCCTTCCAATCAGACCAACATCCACACTCCAATCATACCAGTAACAGCTCATACAATGTTATGCCTTTTGGGATTTTGACCAACCAAGCTACCAACAACACAGTATTTAGAAAATCCCAAGGGAAAATGGACTACAACCATCTTACAGACCAGATACTAAGATTCTTTAGGTTTGGGACAAATTAATGGACACACTTATAAACATAAAGAGCAATGAAACAAACTATATAAAACAATACCCCACAAAATTCCATGAAACTTATGCTCTAGCAAGAAACTAACATTAATCATTTTTTTTTTAAAACTGTTTGGGACAGTAATTACCAAGTCAACATGCTTCATGATAAAAATACTTGGACTAATATTCATGAAAGCCTTTATCATTCATCAAGGAAAATTAACAAGATGAATATAGCTTTCCAAGTTCACCAAGGTATGCAAATACATGGAAATTGGTGCATATGTCTTACATACTATCAGACATAGCTAAGACACCTAACTGTATGCATATGAAAAACTCACCTAAGAATCCAAATCAGTTTAAAAACATTGAGCCATTATCTCAACAGTTGCATCATCTTGTCTACAGCTTTAATACCTCAAACAGATGTATTCTCAAACAGGGTGCAAAACCAATTATAGCAGGGCAATGATATCCTCTTGATGTTTACACAAATCACAGTTTGAATACACTTATCATGATTTTAAGTGCAGTAACAATCACACTAGCATAACACTAGAATCTAACAGCATTAACAAGTTTGTATATTTTTTTTTTAGCAAGTGACCCAGATCACACCATTTGTTTAAATGTTTGGGATGACATAACACATAGCATACTAACATGACAAACAGGTAAAAACAACTTATGCTCATACTCATGAGAATTTTATTATGCAGAAGACACACATCATGAAAATCAACAAGGTAACATAACTTAAATTCTACCTAAACACCCAAAAATGTGATTTCATGAAAAATGATGCTAAAGCCAATAAGAAACAGATACATACCTCTTGATGATCTCTTTGAATATGCTAGGAGTGTTGAGAAACCCAGAGATTGCTTGCTTCAATTGTTGGCCTTTGAGCTTTCTTTCACTTTAAGTAACAACGCACTTCCAATGCCAAATGAAGAGATGTGAGTTTATAATGATTTATGAGTGTTTGGACAGTTGAGATATGTTATTTATGAGGTGTTCAAGTGGTCACAACCTCAAGAAAAAGCTTGAAACTCAGTTTGGTGTTTTTTATGGACTTTGGTCAAAGTAAGCCAAGTGAAAGGTTGACTTTTTGATTTCTTGTGATTTTTGGTGGTTCAATGGTTTGTACACCTTATATATGTTATTTATAAAGTGTATGGATGATAGTTTGGGTGCTGGAACATGTAGAACTTGATGTGGTAGAGATTTCACTTCAAGGCCATTTTTGAGTGTTTTGGTGAACTTTGTGATTTTTGAGAAATTGAAGCAAGATGATGGAATTGTGATGACAGGGGTTATTTGTGGTTTCTATTAGAAAAGATGTTGTTTCAAATGAGGTGAGGGATCCCTCCTTTTATAGAGAAAATGATTGAGGTGCTTGCTAGGGAGTCTTGCTTAACCATGAAGCAAACTTGATATTTTCACCCACTTGCCAACTTACCTTGCTTTTTCTGATCTTTGGCTGTCTCCTTAACCCAATGGGCAAGTTTAAATGATGTTTCTACTGATAAATTTCAGCCTAGGTGCTTGGTAGAGTGGCTGGAGCAGAATCACTTTCCACCTCATGCTTGGAAAAGTCAAAAATGACAACTTAGGCAATGAACTCCCAATCTTTAATTCTATGCTATCTCCATGATAACTCTCTGTTCTAACATGCTAAGTATGTTCAATATATCAGGTAGAAAGAGTTTGGCAAGTTGAAATTGGCTCACTTGAGTGATAGAGGTGCTTTTGCAATATTGGTCAATGTGGGACTAGTATGACAAAATACCAACTTTGAACACATGTATCTCTCAGCTCATAACTCACCTTGAGATGTTCTTGTACAATTTAGAAAGCCCTCACATAGTACTAAAACTTTCATGTTGGCCAGAAATCTTGATTCTATTTGAAACTAGGTGAAAAACCCCCTTGAAGTTGGCTGATTTTAGCTTTTAAAGTGAAAATAACTTAGAAATTTTCTAAGTTATTTTCCCTTCTAGGAATGTTTTTGCTTATATCTCAAAAAGTATGCATTTTATGGTTGTGGACTAGTATGGGACTTTTGTAGGACTTGTCAATAGCTTTCAAATGAGACTAGAACCAACTCAATTGGATGTGTGGTTAAGGAGATACAGTTTAGCCCTTTTCAAAACCCTAATTTCCCGATTTCTCGATTACTCTCTCATTCTTGATCCAATGATCATGAAAATTGATATGTAAGTCCATTATGACATAAGGAACAACTTTGATTCACAACTTGGATCCCAATTCTCAAAATTTGGGGAGTTGACTTTTCGGTCAACCGTACAATCGATCGGTGCCGATTGAGTCACCCGTTGATATACTGGACATCCTGAGACTTTGATACTTCTTGAATAGTCTTTAATAGTCTATATGAACTTCATGGACCTCAATCCCACCATTAAAACATCTTCCAACATCAAAGTCAAACCACAGTTGACTTTCCACTAGTTAAAAACCCTAATCGGGGCCTCCTGACTGCACTGTTCTTGATTCTGAAACGATTTCTTCAAATTGACTTCCCATTTGACTTTGATGTTATCTTTTATTTCATTCCATGATTGAATTGGCCCAAATCATTGGCTAATCATTCCTTGGTTTCTTTGAATTTGTCGGTGCGAACCCTGGTTCGTCTGTAACTTGACAATAATAAACTTGCACTGATTTAGGGTTAGATAATTCACGATCATGCTTCTAAAAATGATAATGAGGATCTAAGGGGTCAAAATTTGGGGTACAACATCAATTAAATCATGCTTCAATGGAAATCTCATGCAAATGGTTTTAACAGTGCTTCTGTCACAATAAGAACTATTGGGGAACATGTGATTTCACTAAATCATTCCATAAGCCAAAGTGAATTATATTTTCATTTTGTTTTCAAACAACTTTTTTTACTTCAAAAATTTTCACTTTTAAAACCATTATTAACAAATAAATGACATCTTGCATAACAAAAAAAAGTAGGGGAAGCCGTAAATAACAAAAAATTGAGTGGTCCAAAATCTGATTTTATTCAAGAATGGTAACTTTCCAATGGTGAAGTTCCATGGAACATTATAATTTAAAATGGAAGCAGGGAAAGGTTACATTGAATCTAATGACCACTAGTATCCCTAAACTAAGATTTCCCAAAACCTTGCTTCTAACGAGAGCGGAGAGCTTGAACTTCTTCTTGAATTCTTTTATATTGGTGAAAACCCATTTGATACAGTGAAATGCCTTTTGCTCCTAACTTTTGCCTGGACCGCCCTTTCGGGTTTTCAGTCCATTGGGACGCTCATTTTTTCCTAAGCCGCCCTTTTGGGTTTTCGACTTAGCGAGCTCTTATTTTTTTCATCCCTAACTTTTTCCTTGATCTCCTTCATAGGTTATGATCCATCGGGACATCCATTTTTTCCTAAGTAGCTTTTCCAGTTTTTCAACTTAGCGGGTTCTTTAGGCATAATATTTTCATACTGCATAAGAGTTCATAGGGTGTGTGAGCTGTTCACCATCCATCATTGTAAGAATAAGTGATCCTCATGAGAAAACTGTTTTCTTAACGAATGGGCTTTCATAGTTGGGATCCCATTTTCCACGCATATCCTTATGAACCGGCAAAATTTTCTTGAGTACAAGTTCCCCTTCTCAAAATTCACGGATACAGACCTTCTTGTCGAATGCCCTCTTGATCCTCTTTTGATACAACTGACAGTGACATATCACAGTCATGCGCTTCTCATTAATAAGGTTCAGTTAATCAAGTATTTCTTGATCCTACTCTATTTCATCAAGCTTGATTTCCATCAAGACCCTCAGAGATGGTATCTCGGCTTCGATGGAAAAAATAACATCCATCTCGTACACTAAAGAAAAAGGGGCTGCCCCATTTGAAGTTCGAACGAAAGTTCGGTATCCATGCAAGTCAAACGATAACATCTCATTCTAATCCTTATAGGTCTTCGCCATTTTTTTTGCAGAATCCTCTTTATGTTTTTATTTGTAGCATCAACGGCTCTGTTCATCCTAGGACGGTAAGGAGAAGAATTGTGGTGCTCAATCTTGAAACCTTCACACAACTCTTTCATTCTCTTTTTATTCAAATTAGTCTCATTATTTGTTATGATTATACTTGGAATTCCATAATGACAGATAATCTTCTTCTTGATGAAATAGACAACTACCTGCTTGGTTACATTGGTGTAGGATGCGGCTTTAACCCACTTTGTGAAATAATCAATAGTCACCAATATGAAACAATGACCATTGGAAGCTTTAGGCTCGATTGCTCCAATCATGTCGATGCCCCACATATAGAAAGGTCAAGGCGATGACAACATATTCAACAATGTTGGGGGCACATGCACCTTGTCGGCATAAATCTGGTACTTATGGCATTTCCTAGCATATTTGATACAACATGTCTTCATGGTTAACTAGTAATATCCAGCTCTTAAAATTTTCTTGAACATGGCATGTCCATTGGCATGAGTGCCAAATGATCCTTCATGAATGTCTCAAATCAACAGGTCTGCTTCTCGTCTGTCGACACATCTAAGCAAAACCATGTCATGATTCCTTTTGTAAAGCACATCATTGTTGAGAAAGAACTTGGACGCCAATATCCTTAAAGTCTTCTTATCAAGAGTTATAGCGTTAGCTATAATTGGCTTGTGTTTCACGTTCATGTACATTTTCCATTATGGCATAACCTTGCATTTATTGAGCTCCTAAAGACATGGGATCAAGGTATTTTTCTGTGATTTGAGTTTTCCCTATTCAGAGGTGATTTATTTGGCTATCGCACTCGAGTTGAGATAAAGAATGAGTTCTCAATGTCATGATTATCTTCTTTACCGAGGCCCATCAGATGTCAAAGTTGTCTTCATCATGACTTCTCAAGAGGATCAGTGTGCACTCAAGGGTATAAATTTTGGTTTCATGTCAAGTGTGGTTATTCAGTCATGATTTTGTTCGGGCATTTTAATTTTTAAAATTTTCATTTATCCGACTTTATTTTTACTTAGCATAGCATGCATATTATCTCGCATAGTGCCTAAAAGGTCATAGGAATAATTTCTCGGAGTTACAAACAGACCGGTCAAACTGAATCACAACGGTGCGTAAAATTGGTGGACGAAAAATTTTAAAATCGAGCTTGTAGACGTCAATTATATTGATTTATATTTCGCGCAGTTTAACCCGACGTGTTCATTTTAATTTGTTGACCATTTTTCGTCGCAGTTTGATCGGTTTGAGCGTTTTAACGGGTCAAACATTATTTTAAAATCTGGCTAAACACAGTATTTTTACGAGTCGTATATTTTGCGCTGATTATTTTAGTATACTTGGTTTATTTTTTCGAGTACTTGAGCGTCCGACTTTTATTTATTTAGGGTTTGTTTATTTCTACATTTTTTTGTCTAAATATTTATAGTAAATAAATAGGATAATTAGTGTTTTATTTTAATTTTATTTTTAATGTTTATTTTATTTTGAGGTTTAAATAATTATTTATTTTGAGTTTTAAAATGGAAATTAGGAACATTAATGACAATTTAGAATTAACCTAATTTAATCCTTATATATATACATGTATGTTGTATTGTTGAAAAAGGAGATCGGAAGTATATTGAAAATTTGTGTGGCATTTGGTTGTACTTTCCCCACAGAGTCATTGATTCCCCAACGAGGTTAGACTCGTTTCCAACGTCTGGTTGTCTTTCCGCAGCCGAGTCGTCTGTTCCCCGCAGAGTTGTTTTCTGGTTGGCCGTTCAGGGCGTTTTCTCCAGTAGAGTTGGCGGTGGTTCCCAATAAGGTTGTCTATTCCCCCAGAAGGTTGGTATTCTAGATGGCCGTTCAGGGCGCTTTTTCTCAGCAGGTTATGATTTGAATTCCCAGTGAAGTGGATTCCCGTTCTTGTTAGAACATTTTTGCTCAGGGATTTCCTTTTTCAGGAAGTCATCCAGGGCTTGTTTCCCCCAGCTTAAGTCCAATTGTAATTGGCATGCTTTGTTTTCCCCAGCAGGGTGGTGTTTTCTTTTCAGCATTTATTTTGCTGATTCGGTTCCGTTGCATCTGCATTCATGCATGTCATCCTCCCAAACACATATCATTTCCATTTTGTATGGAACATTACGCCATATTCAAACATATACATGTGGAACATAAGCCAGGTTGTTACCTCTTTGCTTTCAGGTGTTTCTACAACAGGCGATTGATATTTTGTTGCCCATATGGTGTTCAGACCATAGCAATTCCTGCTAGCCCGCGTGGTATCCAGACCCCGACTTACGTTATTCCCCCAACAGTGTCGCCTGACTGCGGTCGGTAGTTGTCTCATTAATTCGTGTGGCATCCAGACCTCGGTTAATGACATCTCTTGAGCTCGTGTGGTATCCAGATCCCGACTCACATTATGGTGTTCATTGGCATGTGCGGTATCCAAGCCCTGGCTGATGATTGTTCGTTAGTATGTGCGGTATTCAGACCCTGGCTAGTGATGTTTCTTTGAGCCTGTATGGTATCCAGACCCCGGCTCACACCGATTGGTTTCATTAGTATATGCGGTATTCAGACCCTGACTGATGATGTTTTCTTAAGTCTCATTAACCCGCATGGTATCCAGACCCCGGTTAATGATATTTCTCGAGCTCGCGTGGTATCCAGACCCCGACTCTCGCCGTTGTGTGTTCATTAGCATGTGCAGCATCCAGGCCCTGGATGATGGTTGTCTTATTAGTATGTGTGGTATTCAGACCATGATTAATGATGTTTCCAGCAAGCCCGCATGGTATTCAGACCCCGGCTTCCACCGGTTCATATCTTTCTCGTGCGGTATCCAGACCCCGGTAAGAGTTGTTGACAGATGTGTTCATATTAGCGATATTTCCGAGCCCGTGCGGTATCCAGATCCCGGCTCATACCATCTTGTTTCATTAGTATGTGCGGCATCCAGACCCCGGTTAATGACGTTTCCATTAGTATGTGTAATATTCAGATCCTGACTAATGATGTTTTCTTGAGCTCGCGTGGTATCCAGACCCCGTCTCGCACCGGTTTCGCTCAAACCCGTGCGGTATCCAGACCCCGACTTCCTCTAGTTACTTCTTGAGCCCGTTTGGTATCCAGACCTCGACTCACACCGTGTGTTTCATTGGCATGTGCGGCATTCAGGTCCTGGCTAGTGATTATTCCATTAGTATGTGCGACGTTCTGGTCTTGGCTAGTGACGTTTTTCCGAGCACGTGTGGTATCCAAACCCCGACTCGTACTAGTTTTCCCCTTTAGCACGTGCGGTATCCAGACCCTGGCTAGTGTGGATTTATCTTGCTTGTATGGTGTTCAGACCATGGCAATGTGATATTGTTTCTCTAAGTCCGTACATGTATCCAGACCTCGGCAGAAGCCCTTTGATAGATGTGTTCATCTTATCATGTGCTCCTCAGTTGAAGTCCTAACAGAATTACTTGGTTAAGTTTCTTTTGTTTCCCCTCCAGAGTTACTTGTTTAAGTTTATCTTTGCTCCCCAAGCAGAGTTGTTTGGATGCCTGATGAGGATATCAGATGATTCTTTCCGACTTCGTGTCGTTGCCTGTGTGTTAGCAGATGTTCTCCCGACTGCGTGTCGAGGTTTTGGATTGGTAATCAGTCAGCTTATTGTTGTTGCAACTATTATGCAGCTATTTCCGGATACTTTGTCCCCAAGAGGGTTTGCAATTCTATTTCTGCGGTTGGCAAATTTTCGGGTTCGTTGGTATTCAACCGTGTTTTACCTTGATTGTTTGAAAGTCGTTCTCTTTTCACTCAGTCAGGTCCAAGTCGTTTGAATAGGGGCAGCTGTTGTACCCCAAAATTTGCCCAACCTTTTTCTTTATCTGGCTTGTGTTTCATTTCATTTCTCTAGCATCTTTGCATTGCATAACATGGTTGTTTGTAGGGGATCAAGAAAGGTGTGTATCTCAAGAAAAGGTTGTTAAAGATTCCTAGATCAAGCAAGAGAGTTCAGTTCAAGTCAGCTGAGGATCACAAGCTCATGGATATGGATATTTAACAGATGTTTGATGGAGATGTCAGATGTTTCTTCTCAGCTTCGGGTTGAGCCAGCCTTCGGGTTCGATGCCTGTTTTTATTTAACAGATGCTTGACGGAGATTTCAGATGTTCCTTCTCAGCTTCGGGTTGAGCAGGCCTTCAGGTTCGATGCCTGTTTTTATTTAACAGATGCCTGACGGAGATGTCAGATGTTTCTTCTCAGCTGCGTGTTGAGTCGGCCTTCAGGTTCGATGCCTATTTGTCGCTACTGCGAAAATCGGCGCCGGCTGAACAGAAGAGTCGCCACCGTGCGTTATTTATCCCAACGGAGGGAAAGGAAACGCTCAGAGTAAACCTACCGCAAAGACGGGAAAGGAATGGTCATCGCAACCAAATCCTGGATTCGGGAGTCGGTTACGCAAGGGGAAGGTATTAGCACCCCTCACGTCCGTCGTACTCGACGGGATCCACGCTTGTTTTCTAGTACGAATTGTTATTCTATCTATTCTACAGGTTAAGGGTTAAAAGAAAATAAAATGACTCGGCAAAGTATCTCACTTTATGCCTACGTATTCCCGTCTGGAACGAGAAATCAGAGTCAACGTAGTTCGCCTACCTACGGGAAAGGAGGGGAAGGTTGCTCGCTAGGATATCGCATCCTATGCCTACGTACTTTCATACAGCATGAAAGATCAGAGCAAACGTAGTTCGGGCTACGGAAGACACAAGTTTGTCTTAATTGTTTTTTATCCTTCTGAAAAAGGTTTTTCTCCTGATTACGGGTCCAAGCGGACAAAAATGACACCTTTGATTGGTTTTCAGTCTTTTACGCAAGAACTGTCTTTTATTGATGTTTGAAATCTTATTACTGTGTTTTGAATAATTTTGAGATAGAAGAGAAAGAACTCTAAAACCTAGGGTTTAAAAATGGGAATCAAAAAACTACCCTAATGTTGTCATGCATGGATTAACACCTAATGTCTGTCATATTTCTCTCTTGCGCAGAGAGAAACAGAGATCCTAAGGGATAAACGGAAAAGAAACAACAAATACAGTAAAATGCATGCGATGCAGCAATACAAGCGAGGCAAGGGAGTCCTGCTCAACCTCGAACCTGGGAAAACAACAGGCAAACTGAATCAACATTCACTTCAAACCTAGGGGGAAAGCTGTACAAGCCAACAAACAATACAGAAAACAAAAACCAAAGCAGAGGAGGCAGCCCAAGCAGCAGCACCAAACTCCTACAGTAACCAGCACAAGCAGCAGCTCTGACAGCAACAAGTTGATTAAACAACAATCTTCCAATGAATCCCAAAGTCAAGCTCCAATGATATCCAAACTACAACAAACTTCCATCTCCAAGAAATCACCAAGCTCAAGCAAGCACAGAATCTTAACCAGTTGACAGCATCAGACAGCAGATAGCCCCAAACAGCAGTAACCCTAGCTCACCAGTTGCACAGCTCTGACATGAACAATCTTCATCCTTGTCAATCTTTGATCTTCATCTCTATATTCAATGGCTTCTTTCTTCAAAATAAGCTCTCCTAGATGAGAATTGATTTATCAGAATAAATTGAATGTCAAACAGTTCATTGACAACCAAAGGAAGTCTATGAATAGTTGACATTGTAACAGACTGTTTCCCTCAAAGTTCTACCTCTAAGGTAAGGCCACTTATCCCTCCAAAGGAGGGAGGTGAATACCATGGAGGGAATTTATGTCATAGAGAGGAATGGAAGCACATGAATCTATCCATGTTTGCACAAAACAATTCAGTCTATTCTAAGGCTCTGCTTATTCCTATGATTTCCTATGCCTTCATTCAACTCCTAGCTCAAGCAATCTTCAAGCTTCAACATTTGATTATCATCTTCAATCTTCTCTTTTGGAGTCTTCATGCTCCACAAGCTCAAACCAAGCCCCATACCTCAAATAAGAGCCCAAAAGCCCAAGCAAACAAATATAAACCCCAAGTGGGAACACCAAACAAACACTCCATTTGTAAAATATACTAAAAATAGTAAAATAGTATTTAAAATTCTAGGATTTATTCTAAGGGGACCTATTTATCTACCCTATAGCCCATATATTCCCTTATAACCTAAACCAAATGCTACATGCCCCAACTACATTATACACTACAACTAAGTGTTTTTGGATTAAATTCTATCCTACAATTTTATGTACAAACTAGTGTTAAATCCTAAAAATATACTAAGCTTACCCTAAAATATTCTAAGTTTTTTATTACACCATATCTATTTCAACATTTTTTTACTACCATTTTTATTCTAAAGTTTTATCACATTATCCTAAGGGAAACCCTAAAGTATATTAATATCTATATTATCAAGATCGAAGATCAAACCCTATATCAACTTCTAAGGGGTCTAAACAATTCCTAACATGCAAGGGGTCAAGGTTAACCATCAATTGGGAAGGCCCTAATCAACAACCCTAAAACAGAACCAAATTACATCTAAAAAATCTACAAAAATTCCTAAGGAAACATGCGAGTGTTAGCTACAATCTACCAAAAGATCTAAGCAAGAATCATCACCAATTGAGAGAACAAAATTCTATAAAACAGTGGTATCAAATATGCAAAGCAACCATCAATTAAATCATGCAAAATACTCATCAGAATGTAAAATGCAAAATAAATGGGAAAACAATCCACAAAAATCTATGAAAAATTCTACAATCTCCTAAAGATGTTAGAAACCTATGGTAAAAAAATTAAAACCAAATTCTAAAGTTAAGGTCACTTTCTAAAGGAAAACCTATAAAGTGTCCAGGGAACATTCAGATGGGGATGTCTCTAAAAAGCGGATTCAAAACTAAACTTAGAGTCGTCTAAAAATTCCAATAAAAATTTCTGGGGTAACCTACACATATCATCTAAAACATATCCAAAAATAAACTCAAAATCATGAAGCATCAAAGAGAATAAAATTAAACAAAACAGATGAACAGTTATGTACACCAATGGATATTAGCACGAAAGAAAAATCATAACTAAATAAAAAAAAATCCAAAAAATGCAAACTCAGCGCCTAAAATTTCTTAAGACAATCAAGATCTACATAAAAATATTTCATAATTTTTAGATCATTTTTACTATTTTTAACGCAATAAAAGCAAACAGACCTCAAAACAGAAAAAGAAAAAGAAAAAGGGAATGAAGAAAATCTCCGAATTAACAATCCTAAAATTATCCACAGGTGTTCACGATCCTAACCGCATGAGAATTTCTAATTATCTCCTCCTAAATCCATGGTAAAGCGAAGGTTTAAATACCTTGTTCGGAGCTTCAAAACGGAGTATCTTCGGCTCTTTTCGTGCTTCCGAAAGCTTCAAATTCGTTCAACAATATGCGAGGAAGCTACTACAATCTTCGAATCAAACCGAAAACGCCTTGAATGAAGAATCGAATCTTGATTTGCTCTCTTGAAAATTGATATGCTTTCTTCCAATCCAACCCCAATCAATCACCAACCTTGATCCTAATGATTTTATCAACCTTTATAGAGGTATTTGGAAGATTCTAGAAGTGAAGCCCAAGCCCAAAATAATAAAATCCATTTCCCTTGGAAGTTTCTAGATTGTTCATGTATCTTCCCTTGGAAGTTTCTAAATTGTTCATTTGCTTCATTTGCTTGCCTTGGAAGTTTCTAGATTGTTCATGTATCTTCCCTTGATTGATTCAAACCAAAATAGCCTTCCAAATGCCTTGTTAAGTGGTTTGGATTAGTGACTTACATTTCAAGTAACCACTTTTACAAAGCAAGTCATGAAATTATTGCTCAATTCAAAAATGTGCCAATGCCATTGTCTTTAGAATGCAATTTCTACTCAAAATGAGTATTCACTTGACATGTTTGTGACCTCTAACCCAAAATTTGATTTTTCCCACCAAACTTTATTTGACTTATTCCCTTTTTTTTAGGCCATTTTAAGTGACTTTTTGAAATAAGCCGATCAATCTACCATGATGACTTATTTGACCTAAAAACATCATTTTAAGCACATTCCGTGCTGAACGATTTTTCATCTGAAGAGTGGAACATGGAGATTTTGACCTATGCTCAAAAAGGACCTATAATCTCACTTTCCCAAAATACCCCTGGCTTGTACAACTCATAACTTGAGCTCCACAAATCCAAATGAGGACTTCTATAACTTTTTTGGAAAGCTAAGAAGATAAGAAACATCTCTCATGTTTGCCAAGAATCCATTTGAAAACTCCTTCTAGCTCAAAAGTTGCTTGGAAGTCAAGTGACTTTCACAGTTAAATTTCAGATGCCTCTGAGGACCCCTGACTTGTCTGGGCTATAACTTGAGTTCTATAAATCCCCTTGAGGACTTCTAGTACTCAAATTAAAGTTATGAACCTCCTCTACAACATTCATGTGGAGATCCAAGTCACTTGAAGCTCACATCTTGACTTAGAAGGCTTGGAAGTTCAGTGAAAAACAGGGGATTTTACCCTAGGAACCCTGTCTTGTCACCCTCAATCCTTCTTGATTCTTTTGATTTGCTCTTGGCACAAACCACATATGCTTCAACATATCATTTAATGGCTATAATGATCTAGTGCTAGGCTTTGATGCCTCTCAAACACTCTCCTTGAGCTAGGATTACTCAGACAAAACCCTAATTGCACGCACTTCAATCAGAACTCTTGAACTTGATTCTATGGCTTGCTTAAGCTCCTTATTGGCTCTCTAGGGACTCAATAAGCTCTATTCACATCTCATACCCTTGATAAAGGCTTCATAGACCCCTGAGACTCTTCACAAAACCCCTCACACTTGGAGATAGACCTTGTACAACCAATGCAACTCTTTAAGCACCCAAATCTTTGACTGATGGCCTTGGTGGCTTCTCTAGCTTGTATGATCTTCTGATTAGGCTATCCTCTTTTATATATCACTCTTGATACCCTGTTAAATGTTAATGCTATGATATGCAGATGCTAGAACTATGTTAGAACTATGATATGTTATGCAATGGAACATAAACTCAAGGTTGAGCAAATTTTGGGGTGCAACACTATTGTTTCAATAGATGCCTGATGGTGATATCAGATGATCTATTCCAACTTAATGTTGTTTCCTGTGTGTTAGCAGATGTTCCTTTCGACCGCATGTCGGTGCTTTTTGGTTGGTAATCAGTTAGTTTGTTGTCATTGCAACTATCAACTCAGTTATTTTCGGAGATTTTTGTCCCAATAACAGTTTGCAGTTCTATTTCTGCGGTTGGCAAATTTTCGGGTTCTTTGCTATTCAACCATCTTTTACCTTGATTGTGTGAAATTCGTTCGCTTTTCACCCAGTCAGGTCCAAGTCGCTTGAATAGGGGCAACTGTTGTACCCTAAAATTTGCCCAACCTTTTTCTTTACTTAGCTTATGTTTCTTTTTCTTTAGCATTTGCATCTGCATAGCATTGGATTTTACAGGGGATCAAGGGAAGCGTACTATCCAAGAGAAGGTTATCAAGGATATCAAGCTCAAGCAAGAGTGCTTATTCAACTTATCAAATGCTTACAACCATCAAGAAGTGGTCAAAGTTCTCTGCGAGAGAAGATTGACAAGGGTTGCTTACCTCCTATCTTGGAGGTCGACTGAAGATCATCAGGGGTTCACATGGCCATGGTTATGGACAAGAGATGTTGGGGAAGCTCATTGAATTCTTTTGAAGTCATTGGGGAGCTTATCTAAGGGGTCATATCATTTGCAAGAGGTTGCAGTCAAAGTTGGTGCACCTAGGGTTTCATCTGCTTAGTGCAAGGTCAACTGTTGGCTTGAAGGAGTTGGAGACTTGGTTCCAAGTCATTGGAATCATGGGAAGTCATGTTGAGACATCTAGTATGCCACTTCAAGTTCAAATCAAGAAGAATCAAGAGTTTGAGAAGTTACTAAGGTAGGGTTTCAGAGGATGTTAGTGTAAAACCCCCTTCTTTAGGAGCTAACTTCAAGGACAATTTACCTCAAGATACAAGTTGAATATCATTTTCTTATACACATGAGACTTGTAGGACATTTTCTAATATTTCTTTTGAGTATTATAACTCATCCATTGGGTTTGTGGAACTCAAGTTGTGATGCCATCAAGTTATGGGTCTCAGATGAACATATTTTTCAGTCAACAAAAGTCAACTCACTTCCAAGGCATTTTTGACCTAGAATCATGTTTCTTCTCAAAATTTTATGAACATTAAATTTTTACTCATGATCTTAGCTTTCCAAAAAGTCCTAGAAGTCCTTCATATCATTTGTGGAACTCAAGTTATGAAGCTTGCAAGGCAGAGGTATTTTGGGAAACTTTGATTATAGGTCATTTTGATTATGGGTCATTCTCATGAACTTAAGTACCTCAAATGGAACTTCAACCAACATGAAAGTTGTCCCAAATGACTTCAATTTCACCATGAAACTCAAGATTGGTGTGAATTATAAATGGTTATGAACATTGGTGAAGAAATTCAGGTGAAATTTGGATTTTTAAATGTGAATTCAATTGAACAAGTTAGAGGTCTTTTTCATGCGATGTTTTTATTCAATTTTGTTCACAATGTGATCATGTATAAAATGCACAAATTACTTTGGTTAATGAGGTGTAAAACACGAGCAAATGGATTTTACTTCACAAAGAAGTTTTGCATCCAAACTCCTTAATTGGATCACCAATCAAGCCCAATTCAATCCCAATGTAAGGTTCACATTCTCAGCTGCAAGTCCATGCTAAACTCATGTGTGTAGCAAGCTGAAATCACGTGTGCATGGGAGTAATTTCCAAATTGGGAATTTTCAAATTACATCACAACCAAGCCTCATGGGCCTTTCTTTCTCATCCATATCCATAATATATAAGCTCCAAGTTCATTTTGAGAGCTCAGAAGGGGAAATTCGTGGACGAAAGAGCAGAACCAGTTTTTGAAAGTGAGAGCAAAATTCAAAATCGTGAATTCAGATCCAGAGCAATTCAAGTAAAATTGAAGCAAGCATCATCTTCCTCAAATGAATTGGAGTAGATCTGCACGTTTGCAAGCAAGCTAACCATCAATTGAAGCACCAACGGAGTGTCTCCGTTAGGTAATCTTCCATTCCATTTTTTCTCATGTTAGGCACTGTTCTAGGACCATTGTGGTTGCATTTGAAGCCCTACATCATGCAGGCAATGTTTGATAGCTTGATTGTCTTGCTTGATGAGGTTTACAGTTATGCATCCAAAAATTTCACCGTTCGATTCTCACTATTTATGCATGATTAAAACAAATGAACACTAGATTTGGATTGTGTGTGAGTAAAGCTTCAATTTGATATAAAATTTGACAAGTTTTGGTGATTTTTGGAAACCTGAACTCCGGCCACCTCGTCGGAGAAGACGACCGGAGCTAGGGCTCCGGCATCTGGTTCAAACTCAGGCAAGCTGAGGTGTTATTGTTTGACTTGTTGATTTGATGAGATGTGTGGTCCAGATCGTTTTGACTTGCCTACGTGGAGGTTTGAATGCCACCTTAATTATTTAAACGCAACATTTGAATTAGTGGCTGAGTTGAGTGGACCTGGGCCAGACATGTTGTTTGCACCCCCTTTCTTGTTGAGCCCAATGTTTTGAATGTTATTTATTGCTATTTGCACCTTTTTGTTTATTTGCTTTATTTTATTTTTAATTTCTTTTCTGTTTTGATTTTAATTGTCTAAAAATACTTCCAATCAATTTAAAATTCCACAAAAAATATTTTCTGACACTTTAATGTGTTATTTAATTTTTGATTTTTTTAATTTCATTTTTCTTTTATTTTTCAATTAAATTGGAATTAAATGATTGGAAGGGTTTTTAAATGGTTTTCATTTGTTCTTCTTTGTTCTTGTTTGAATTTGTTGACCAATTGAAATCTCCAATGAATGAGACTTCTTCCTCATGTTGATGATGAGTTGAGGTGTCTTAGAGGATGGTTTTGGTCCTTGTTTGACTTTTTTTGGTTGACTTTCTCTTCCATTTGTTTGACCCTCGATAAAAACCTTTCAAAATGGAGCACCCTAGTGGATCAATTCCTTTGGTGATGTTTTGATTGGATTTTGATCTTGTTGCTTTAGCCTCTGGTTTCCAATATCTTTATGAACTTTGGGTATTTTATTTGGATTTATTTGAACTATTCTCCTATTTATGGATTACCTTGCAAGTCAAGCTACCCCTAAGGATGGTTCACACATACTACTTGACCTAGTTTTGGTGGGAAATGACCCTTGTGGATTCCATATGCTTCCAACTCTTTTTTATTCACATTTCTAACATGTTGAAGTGGATGGTTGCAAACTTTTAGGTCTTACACTTTCTTGGTTCATGTTGCAAGTTGTATTTGTTTAAGGCTTTCCATTTGATGTTGAATGTTAAAAGTGTTTAGAACCTAGGTTCTTTACCATGCCTCATCTTGCAATTTGATTTGGCTTGATTTCTTCTTTGGATTGCCTACCTCTTCTCTTGTTCTCACTTCTGTCTTAGGACCTTGGGGACTCATCCAAGTTGATTTAGTGCCTCTTGGTTGCACTTTGAGTTTGACTTGGATGAGAAGCCATTTTGAGGACTTCTTTTGTTCTTTTCTTGCATGATCTTGGTGATGCCTTTGGTTGAGTTTCATTTTGTGTTGCTTGCTGCCCAAGCCTTATCTCCCATCCTCACATTGATTATGCCTTCTTCTTCTTCTTCTTGTTTGTTTTGCCTTGGTTAGTGATTGGTGTACAAGTGGTTGTAGGAATTCTATTTCTCCCACTTCATCTCACTTTTAGGATTGAACTTGTTTAAGTTCTTTGGTTTGCTCTTCTTCTTTGTTTTTCATATTTTGTTTGCTTGAAGAGGTTGAGATGTGCTTGTGGTGGTTGTAGCCCCACACCTTTTTCCTCCCTCTTCTTCTTTGTGTTGCATTGCATGCTTGCATCCTCTTTTCTCCTTTCACTTATGCTTTCTTTTTCTTTCTTCTTTGTCATGTTCCCTTAGGACCTCTAATCCTTCTTGTTCAAGATGGATTATGATAGACATTAGGTTTGAATCCAAGCATTATAACATTAGGGTAGTCTTCCCTTTTCATCCCAACCATAGGTGTACTTTGCATGAGAACATTAGGTTGAGTTTAGTCTCCTTTTTAGAGTGTGTCTTCTCTTCTCACCTCAAAACATCTTCAAGACACTTAATAAAGGATAATGAGTGTTGTACACTACGAGCCTTAAGCATTTGGGAAATGATGATTGGGGGGCCTCTTCTCAATTGTCTAAAGTGTTTAGCATATGTCCTTTGGACGATATGCGACGCATTCGCTCCTAAGTCATAGCCTTTAGTGCAACATGAATTACAAACCCAATTCAATTCACTTATTCCATAAAAGACTTCAAAAACAAACACCAAATCTTTTTTTATCCTTCGGGATTAATGGAAAACATTTTTCATAAAGAGAGTTTTGTTAACTCTTGGTTCTACCGTAAACAGGTAACGCCTAAGTCTCCAATGGCCGAGTTGTATACACTTAACTGCTAGAACTAATGTTTAACCCTACTCGGATAAAACACTTGAACCAACCTGTGGTCTTGTTAGCCCGAACTACGTTTGCTCTGATTTCTCGTACCAGATGAGGATACGTAGGCATAGAGCGGCGATGCTTTATCGAGTCTCTTTTCTTTTCTTTGTCTTTGTGGCATGTACTTTAGATAGATGAACACCCTTTAGATAGATAACAAGCATGGATCCCTTCGAGTACGACGGACGTGAGGGGTGTTAATACCTTCCCCTCAAGTAACCGACTCCTGAACCCAAGATTTGGTTGCGATGACCTGTCTTTTCCCTTTTCGTTAGGTTTTCTCTGATCGTTTCATTTCCCTCTCTTTGGGATAAATAACGAACGGTGGCGACTCTTCTGTCCTTTTCGGCCCCCTCTTCACAGCGATGCGACAGACGTCTCCGGACTCCACCACCTAACACCCTTGGAATGGCTAGATCTTAAGAGTGGGTGGGTCAGGTACATAGAAATACGTGTAATTTTTAACTTCTCCCACCGCCAAAATCCTAAAAGAGAGAAAATGGCAGGAAAGCAAGCAGTAAAAGAAATTACAAAAGTATTTGGTTTAATAACTATTGTCAATTTGTTACATTAAAAATGAAACGAGTAGATAAATAGTTTTCTCAACTCTAGTACCACTTTATTTTTAGCTGCATTCCAGGTTCGTGGTATCTCCTCCCCTTCGAGAGACTCCAATATGTATGATTTGAAGGTGAGATAATACTTAGAAGGGGGGTTGAATAAGTATGAAAGATTAAATCTTAGAATTAATAACACAATTATTTTTATCCTGGTTCGTTGAACTCAACTACTCCAGTCCACCCTTTCTAGAGTGATTTGCCTTTCTCAACAAGGACTTAATCCACTATTTAATCAAACAGATTACAAAAGTAACACCTAAGAACAACTGTTCTTAGTCTTCTCAAGAGCTACTGATTCCAACTGAATCCTCTTAAGGAAATCCTTTACAATCAATGTAAATCTAATACAAGAGTATGAATGCTTCTAAAAAGCTTTTATCACAACAGTGATATTTCTCTTAAGATTAAGTACAAATAATTCTAAGAATGAATATAGAAAGTATGAGAGCTTGAATGTTATAATTTCTTTTCAGCAAAAAATCTCACTGAAGAATTTGGTGGAGTCTTCCTTTTATAGGCAAGTGATCCAAGGAGAGCTGAACGTTGAGAAGAGTGTCCCAAAAAGGTCTGATCCTTTTTGTCTTCACATCAAGTGACCTTTCCTAGAAGTAGAAAGCACAGAAAAATCCTTTTTGTCTGTGTTCTTGTGTCTAGCACAAATGAGGAAAGAGACGTTTGATTTACTTCAACGGATATAATCTTTGAATATTTCTTCTTCAGTTTTCAGCAAGTTCATCAGAATCTGATTGAGTCAGAGTCTTCTAATGATGTTCAGAACTTTGTTGTATCAGAGTCTTCTGCAGCATGTGTGCTTTTAGCGTGATAATCATCAGAGCATATTTGAAACAGAACTTCAGTACTGGAAGCTTTAGTACTTTCAGAAACTTCTGTAGAAACTATGCTTTGAAAAAACTCTTCATACAAAATTCTTCTTTGCTTCAGATGCTTCTGCTTGCTTCAGATTCTTCTGGAGCTTCTGCTTCAGAATCTTCTGGAGCTTCTTGCTTCAGATCCTTCTGCTTGCTTCAGATTCTTCTAGAGCTTCTGCTTCAGAATCTTCTGGAGCTTCTTACTTCAGATCCTTCTGGAGGCTACGCTTAGGAACTTCTCTAAGCAGCAATCAGAATCTTCTAATGAGTGCATCTGGCGCTTCAGAGTCTAGTTAATTTCATGTATACAATTCAGATTTGCTTCTGGAGTGTTAATTTCATTACAATCTGCAGTAAAACTCTCAAGCAAATTTTAGAGTATATAATTCTTAAATACAAAATTTCCTTAACAGTTATCATCAAAACAAAGAGATATTATTAAGAACCAATCTGTGTTCTAACAATCTTCCCCTTTTTGATGATGACAAAAAGCATCAGAAATTTTGTTTAATTGAAAATATTAGAATTATAACTCCCCCTGAGATGATGAATCTCCCCCTGAGTTAAATAAGGAATAGAAACTTCCCTTTTGTCTTGATTATTCTTCAGAGTTAGATCTTGTTTGTTCTTTTTAACATTTGAAGGTCAGAATGTCTTGCAAAAATTAATATTCAGAGTTTGATAATGGTCAAGTGATCTGAGAGACTCAGAGTTTGATAATGGTCAAATGTTCTGAAACAGTTAGATTAAATGTTAGATAGAATAAATATGTCTGAAGTTTCATTCTGGTGAAGTTATATTAGACAGTTCAGATCTATATTTTCTCCCCCTTTTTTGTCATAAGCAAAAAGTAAAAAACTTTTAAAAAGACCAGTAAAAGGAAACAGTAATTTAGACAATTCAATGGAGAAAACTGTGATTCATTCATTTGATCAGATTAAGAGTACATAGGCAAACATCAGAAGATATAGCAATAAAGTACATATGCAAACAACAGATGCAAAAACATTAGAATGAAAAAAATCTAAGAGTGTTTAGACAAAAACATCTTCAATAGATCTGTAATCTCAGAAGATGATTGCTCTTTCTTGGACATCCACTTAGCCATAGTTTCATTCTTTTCATCTTGCTTTGACATCCATTCTGTCATATCCTCAGACTTCTTATCCTGTTTTGCCATCCAGGACTTGATCTCTGACTGGCCAGCTTCCAGAGCAGCAATCTTATCTTCAAAATCTGGATGTTCTTTCTTTATCTGAGATGAAGAAGTATGATTAGGTTCTGTAGCCTGAACAGAGTCAATTTCCATTGGTTCTGTAGAGTCTGGAGCATTAGAATTAGAAGGAGGGTCTACCAGAGTCATATCCAATTGATTTTCTTCAGATGCAGTTTCAGTAGATTCTGTTGAAGGTGGAAGAGCATCTATAAGAAGCAGAGGTTCAGATTTCTTGACAGTCCAGAATAGAGTCCTTGCAGCCTCAGCAAATCTGAGCTTTGCATCATCAAAACATACGTTCTTCAGATTGGAAGCTACAGAGTTGAATCTGTTGATGAATCCATTCCAGATGATGTCAGATTCTTTGGCATCCATTGTTGCTGAGCATTTCTTCTGAACAGTACCTAAATACATCTGTATTTCTTGCAAAAATGTTTGAAATAAATGATCAACATTAAGTCTGGGCTTTGGTCGTAACAAAGTTTCCAGAGTTACAGGTTTAGGTTGGGGAGTTGGTGGAAAAATTGATTTTTGGATGGAGATCAGAGGAGGAGGATAGTATGGAAAGAAAGGAATTTCAGGTTTTTGAGGTTGAGATCTGTTTAAAGCATTTAACAGATTTGGTTTTACTTTAGTGGGATGGGAAACCACATCAAAGGGTTTGTTTGAGTAAGGTTTGAAGGCAGATTTTGGAGGTTTCTTGGAAACAGCAGGTGTATCAGATGATATTTGCAGAGCTGAAGCAACAGCTTTATCAGATTTTGCAGAACATGATATAGTAGCTAAAGATCCTATATCTGACATAGATTTTATGTAATCAAGAATCACAGATGGAAGGGTCATGGTGAGTTTTGGTTTCAGAGGGTTGATGGGGTCAGATGGTTCAACTCTGTCATAAAAGTCTTTTAGTTTGAAACCATAGGCCAAATTATGAAACAGAGAGGATACTTGGGCACAAGATATAGAAGATCTTGGGTTTGAAGTGGGGATTAATATCTCAGATGATGGTGCAGGTATGGGAATAGGATCTGGAATGGGAGCTTTTAAAGGTATAGAAGGCTCAGGTTGGTTTACCTCAGAGTATTTTTCAGATGGAGAGATTAGAAAATCTGGGTGGAGTTCTGATTCTGAGGAGTTAGAAGATGTTGTAGGTGTGCAGGAAGTAGAAGACACTTGAAACACCGTTTTTAAGGGTGTGACATCAAGAACTTCTGTCTCAGGGATGTGAGGTTCAGAAGTATTGGTTTGTTTTGAAGGAATTTCAGATGGTTTTGATGGTTGTTCTAAGATGGGTGAGTCAGATGGAATAGTGATTGGTTCTGATGAAATTGGAGCAGAAGTGACTTTTGTAGGTTCAGATGCAGTGGGTTCAGATGGAGTGGGTTCAGATGGAGGATTATTTGATTGTGGTTGATTTTCAGAGGCTTTTTCTGGTTGAGATTTTTGTGATTTTACTGGTTGTTCAGAAGGCTTTTGTTTGGATGGGTCAGATGATTTTTGTTGTACAGAAGGTTGTGGTTGTTGTTCTGATGGTTGTTGTTATGATTGTTGTTTCTGTGAAGATTGTTTTTATGGAACAAACTGTTTGATATGGATTTTTGGTTGAGATGATTTGGGGATAGAGACTGGTGGTGTTTGAGTGATTTTTGTTGTTGTTGTTGTGGGAATAGAAGTTTGTTTTTGTGGTGATTTTGAACTTGGAGCAGTAACAGAAGTAGTTTGAGTTGAGGGTGGTTTTGGTACAGACTTAATATTGGAATCATTTATAACAATATTTGCAGAAGATACAGAAGATTTAGTACCTTTTATTTTGATCCTCTTGGTTGGTACAGAAGCATCATCTTCAGATTCTTTTCTCTTCAAGAGCTTCTTTGGCTTCTCAGCAATCTTGACCTTCTTCTGAGCAGGTGCAGGTTCTGCTTCTGGCTGATTCCTTTTTCTCTGTAGTTGTGCTTGTTCTTCTTCTACATCTGGAAGAGGTTGTCTTGCTAGTTGTACCACATTTGCAGGAACAAGCTTGCCTTCCTTCTTACATTCATCAATGTACATGACCACAATGTGTCTAGGCTCTTCAGCAAAGAACAACGGAAAGTCATCTACAGGAACCCTCTTCTGACTTAGTTCAGTCATATTCAACTTCTTGGGCACTGTTGTGAGTTCATCAACAATTTTGAGTCTCTGAAGACTTTTAGCATTCAGAGGCTTTCCCATTATAAATTCTAATTCCTCTGTAACTCCAGCAGCGTACAGAGCAGTGACCAAGACATTCTCAGTTAGAAGATCTGAGATCAACCTTCCAAAGGGGATCCAAGTTCTGATCTTCTGTCCTTTCTCTTTCACATATTCTCTAGATGCATTTATATGGTTCCACAGATGCATAAACAGAATATATGGAAGATCTACCTTGGTGCTCTGACTGAGGCAATACATGAAATAGAGCTGTTCATTATTGACATAGTCTGGAGAATTAGTTGACTTCCTATGGTGGATGCATCCCATGAAGATCTTTGCCCAGATCTTGTAGTCAGGCTTCAGATCCTTGAATTTGTTAGAAGCTTGACCAGCAGTCATTACTTCTTCATATACCTCATCCATGTCCACACGCCCAGCTGGCAAGTGGGAAACACCGTCTGTTTCTTCATATCCTATTAATTTTCTGATCAGATCTTCTGTGATAATGATCTCTTTTCCCAACACAGAAGATAAGATGAACTTGGGGTAAACAGATGCATGGATCCAGAATTCTTTCACAAGTAGAGGGTAAACTGGTCCAAAAAGCCTATCAAAATACTTAACCCATCCTTGAGCTCCAATGATGGAACGAAACTCAAAGCCATTTTCTGCAAGAGAGTCAAACTCTACCATGGATTCACATAGAACTTCCAATTTTTCAACAGGGGTTAGAAGAGTTCTTTTGGGAGGAGAATAGGGAGCAAAACCCATGTTTGCAGAAGTTACTGCAGCCATAGAAGATTGGAATTGAGCAGCTGTTGATGATGAAGTTTCCATTGAAGAATGCTTTGTCACACACTTAGGTTTAGGGTTTTTATGCAGAGAAAAGAGGAGATGAAAACGCATATAATTTATGAGATTGTAAAAGTGTGAAAGTGAAGTGAAGACAAGTATTTATACTAAAACACTTAGGCATACCATCAGTCAGAATTTGCACGTTTTAACAAGCATTAAATGAAAAGAATAATAATCATTTCAAACATTAAATGCTTCTGACAATTTGGGGGGAAAATCAAGATTTTCACTATTCAAACTTCACCTCAAACGTCTCTTCAGTAATGTACACGCCACCTCTGCAGATTTAGTGTGGCACGTGTTTGCTTGCATGTGTTCTGAAATCTTTTGAGAAATGAAACGTTAACCAACATTCAAATCCTCTAAGGATTGTTAGTTCAGAGTTTCACAAAAAAAATATTAATCAGAATAAGTAAGCAATCAGAAGAAACACTTCAGAGCATTAGGCATTTTTGCATCAGTAAAAATTTGCTTCTGATAAATATCATTCTGGACAAACATCCATACCAATATTTTTCAGAATAAATTTAAATCTATCTTCAACAAGGGGTTTTGTAAAAATATCTGCCCATTGATGATCTGTATCAACAAAGGCTAAATTTATGATTCCCTTCTGAACATAGTCTCTGATGAAATGATGCTTAATTTCTATATGTTTTGCCTTAGAGTGTAAAATGGGATTCTTAGACAAACATATAGCAGAAGTATTATCACAAAAGATAGAAATGTTACTTTCAAAATTTTGATAATCTTCTAGCTGACTTTTCATCCAGAGCATCTGAGTGCTACATCCAGCAACAACAATGTATTCTGCCTCTGTGGTTGAAAGTGCAATTGTGGGTTGCTTCTTGCTGTACCAGGAGATTAGATTTCTCCCTAGAAATTGACAACTTCCAGAAGTACTTTTTCTTTCCACTCTGTCTCCAGCGTAGTCAGCATCACAGAATCCAACTAATTTGAAATCATCAGATTTTCTATAACACAAACCCACATTAGAAGTACCTTTCAGATACCTTAGAATCCTCTTGACAGCTGTCAAGTGTGATTCTCTAGGATCTGATTGGAATCTAGCACACAGGCAAATACTGAACAATATGTCAGGTCTAGAAGCAGTAAGATAAAGAAGAGAGCCAATCATACCTCTGTAGAGCTTTTGGTCTACTTTCTTACTTACCTCTTCCTTGCCAAGTGAGCTAGTAGGATGCATTGGAGTCTTTGCCAGCTTACTATCAGACATGTTAAATTTCTTCAGAAGTTCTTTAACATATTTTGTCTGATGTATGTAAGTGCACTCTGGAGTTTGATTGACTTGGATTCCTAGAAAGAATCTGAGTTCTCCCATCATGCTCATTTCAAATTCTGCCTGCATACATGTAGCAAACTCCTTTCCAAGCATAATATTTGTTGATCCAAAAATAATATCATCTACATAAATTTGGCAAATTAGAAGATCTTTCTTAATTGATTTACAAAAGAGTGTTGTATCCACTTTGCCTCTGATGAAATTCTTCTTCAGAAGAAAATTGCTCAATCTCTCATACCAAGCTCTGGGAGCTTGTTTTAAACCATATAGAGATTTCTTTAATTTGAAAACATGATTTGGAAATTTTTCATTTTCAAAACCAGGAGGTTGGTGGACATAAACTTCTTCTTCTATAATACCATTAAGAAAGGCACTTTTAACATCCATCTGATACAGAGTGATGTTATTTTGTGCAGCAAATGAAATAAGAAGACGTATAGATTCTAACCTTGCCACTGGAGCATATGTCTCAATGTAATCAATACCTTCTTTCTGACTGTACCCTTGAGCAACCAGCCTTGTCTTATTCCTTTCAACTTTTCCTTTCTCATTTAGCTTATTTCTGAAAACCCATTTTGTACCAATTATATTAAATCCTTGTGGTCTTTGAACTAGATCCCATACATCATTTTTGGAGAATTGATTTAGCTCTTCTTGCATAGCAATAATCCAATCATTGTCTTACAGAGCTTCATCTACAGAAGATGGTTCAATTTCTGACACTAGTCCAAATAGTGATGCTTCAGATGATCTTAGAAAGGATCTTGTTCTGATGGGATCATCTTTCTTTCCAATAATGACATCCTCTGGATGAGAAGCTTTAATTCTGGATGATGATCCTCTAATAGTTGATTCTTCAGAAATGTTTAGATTATTCATCTGAGAAGTTAAAGGAGTAGCATCTGGCGTTGCTTCTGGTTCCTTCACTTGAATTTTGTCTGCTTCTGGAACTTCAGAGTCAATGAAGACTACTTCCCTATCTGCAGAGTTATCAGACTGCTTTGGCTTTTCAGAGCCAAGCTTATCATCAAATCTGACATGAATGGATTCTTCCACAATCTGTGTCTCAGTGTTGTATACTCTGTAGCCTTTAGAGCGTTCAGAATATCCAAGCATGAAACACTTATGTGCTTTGGAATCAAACTTGTTCAGATTTTCCTTAGTGTTTAACATATAGCAAATACATCCAAAAGGATGAAAATATGAAATGTTGGGCTTTTTGTTCTTCCACAGTTCATAAGGAGTCTTCTTCAGAAGAGGTCTTACAGACACTCTGTTCTGAATGTAACAGGCTGTGTTGATTGCTTCTGCCCAAAAGTGTTTTGCCAGATTTGTCTCATTGATCATGGTTCTGGCCATTTCTTGCAGAGTTCTATTTTTCCTCTCTACAACTCCATTTTGTTGTGGAGTTCTAGGACAGGAAAAATCATGAGCAATGCCATTTTCAGAAAAATATTTTTCAAAATATTTATTTTCAAATTCACCACCATGATCACTTCTGACTTTTATAATTTTGAAATCCTTTTCATTCTGGACTTGCTTGCAGAAGTCAAAGAACACAGAATGTGACTCATCCTTGTGTTTTAAGAACTTTACCCATGTCCATCTACTATAGTCATCAACAATGACTAATCCATACTTCTTGCCTCTGATGGATGCAGTTTTCACTGGTCCAAACATATCAATATGAAGTAGTTCTAGTGGTTTGGAAGTAGAAACAACATTTTTTGATTTAAAAGATGTTTTTGAAAACTTCCCTTTTTGGCATGCTTCAGAAAGAGCATCTGAAGTGAACTTCAGATTAGGGAGTCCTCTGACAAGATTAAGTTTAATAATCTGAGATATACGTCTCATATTAATATGGCCCAATCTTCTGTGCCAGACCCATTGCTCTTCATTAACAGACAAGAGACATTTAACATTTTGAACTTTAAGTTCTGAAAGATTAATTTTATAAATGTTGTTTTTCCTCTTACCACTAAATAGGATAGAGCCATCCTTTTGACTAATAGCTTTACAACATTTTTGATTAAAGGTGATATCATAACCATTGTCACTTAATTGACTTATGGACAATAAGTTATGCTTTAACCTTTCAACAAGTAAAACATTAGTAATAGAGGGAAGGTTACCATTTCCAATAGTGCCAGATCCAATGATCTTGCCCTTCTGGTTCCCTCCAAACTTCACATCACCTCCAGATCTAAGTTCCAGGCTTTGGAACATAGACTTTTCTCCTGTCATGTGTCGTGAGCATCCAGAGTCCAGGTACCATGATTGGTGTCCTGACCTTGCTGCTAAGAACATCTGCAACAGGGATTATTTTACTTTTAGGTACCCAGATCTTCTTGGGTCCTTTAGGGTTAGTGGTTCTGGAGGTTTGTCTAAACTTTTGTTTTTCAACATAATGTTTATTCTGACTAACCTTGGGTTTAAACATATAAGTATTCTTCTCAGAGCTTGTGTGTTTAACGTCATTTAAGTGACCAAACTTAAATTGAGAGTACAGAGGTGTCTTCTTGATGAAGAGTTTGTCAACAGATTTTGGATTGCTTCCAGAGGAAGATTCATATCCAATACCTCTTCTGTTGTTCCCACTAACACCATAGATCATAGAAGCCATCTTGCTTCTGTCTATGCTCTTAGTAAGGAATCTCTGAAAGCTAGAGTCATATTTTTCTAAAATGTTTTCACATGACTTAGTCTCAGATTCAGATTCTTGTTGAGCTATTTCAAAGTCATTTTTGATTTTCAGATTAATTTCTTTTTGCTCAACAAGTTCTGTCTTCAGAAGATTAATCTCAGATTCAAGACTGCTTTTCAGCTTCTTGTATTTGAGTTTGATATTGTTGTAACTTTTCAGAACTTCTGATAAAACTTTTATTAGTTCTTCTTTAGTAAGTTTAGCCATTACCTCTTCAGCGTCATCATCAAATTCAGAATCTGATTCATATCCTGAGGTTCCTTCCTCTTGATCTTCTGTGCTGGCCATCAGTGCAACATTAGCACATTCTTCTTCTGATTAAGAAGATGATTCAGATTCATCTGAGTCATCCCATGTTGCCATCAAAACCTTCTTCTTTTTGTTAAACTTCTTCTTGGGTTTTTCTTTTTGAAGTTTGGGGCAATCATTCTTGTAATGCCCAGGTTCTTTGCACTCATAGCATACAACTTCTTTCTTGCCAGATCTTCTGTGCCTAGAAGATTCCTTTCTATGATCAGATCTTCTGAAGTTGTTGAACTTCTTTCCCTTGTGCTTCCAGAGTCTGTTGATCCTTCTGGACAGCATGGATAATTCATCTTCTTCTTCAGAAGAAGATTCTTCAGAGCTTTCTTCAATAACCTACAAAGCTTTAGCAGATTTGTTAGATTTTAACGCAACAGATTTACCTTTTTCTTTCTTCTGAGGTTCATCTTCCTCAAGCTCAATTTCATGGCTCCTCAGTGAGCTGATGAGTTCTTCTAAAGAGATCTTGTTCAGATCTTTAGCCATCTTCAAGGCAGTCACCATTGGTCTCCATCTGGTAGGTAGACTTCTGATGATTTTCTTTACATGATCTGATGTGGAGTATCCCTTGTCCAGAACCTTTAGCCCAGCTGTGAGGATCTGAAATCTGGAGAACATGGCTTCAACAGATTCAGAGTCTTCCATCTTGAAGGCCTCATACTTCTGGATCAGAGCCAGAGCTTTTGTCTCCTTGAATTGAGA
The DNA here is from genome assembly GCA_963859935.3 of Lathyrus sativus. Taxonomy (NCBI): domain Eukaryota; kingdom Viridiplantae; phylum Streptophyta; class Magnoliopsida; order Fabales; family Fabaceae; genus Lathyrus; species Lathyrus sativus. The sequence goes on from OZ012739.1 coordinate 638,137,409, forward strand.
GTTTCCCTCATGAGTCATTTTTAAGGATTCAAACATATCAAAAGCAGTTTCCCTGTTTGTAATTTTTTCATACTCAGTATGAGAAATTGCATTCAGTAATATAGTTCTGGCTTTGTGATGATTTCTAAAATCTTTCTTCTGAGCATCTGTCATAGATTTTCTGTCTATCTTTTTGCCATTTCCATCTGTGGGATGGACATATCCATCTATGACTAGATCCCATAGATCAGCATCATATCCTAGGAAAAAACTCTCAATTATGTCTTTCTAGTAATCAAATTTCTCCCCATCAAACATAGGGGGTTTGGTGCTGATCCTGTCCCTTTCTTCATATTTATTGTTAATATTGGATATTATATTATCAGCCATTGTAACAAATAAATATATATATCAAAGTATTTCTCTCTGGATCTTTACTGTCACTGTTAAGTGGTAGTACACACAGAACCGGAGCTCTGATACCAACTGAAGGTGAGATAATACTTAGAAGGGGGGTTGAATAAGTATGAAAGATTAAATCTTAGAATTAATAACACAATTATTTTTATCCTGGTTCGTTGAACTCAACTATTCCAGTCCACCCTTCCTAGAGTGATTTGCCTTTCTCAACAAGGACTTAATCCACTATTTAATCAAACAGATTACAATAGTAACACCTAAGAACAACTGTTCTTAGTCTTCTCAAGAGCTACTGATTCCAACTGAATCCTCTTAAGGAAATCCTTTACAATCAATGTAAATCTAATACAAGAGTATGAATGCTTCTAAAAAGCTTTTATCACAACAGTGATATTTCTCTTAAGATTAAGTACAAATAATTCTAAGAATGAATATAGAAAGTATGAGAGCTTGAATGTTATAATTTCTTTTCAGCAAAAAATCTCACTGAAGAATTTGGTGGAGTCTTCCTTTTATAGGCAGCTGATCCAAGGAGAGCTGAACATTGAGAAGAGTGTCCCAAAAAGGTCTGATCCTTTTTGTCTTCACATCAAGTGACCTTTCCTAGAAGTAGAAAGCACAGAAAAATCCTTTTTGTCTGTGTTCTTGTGTCTAGCACAAATGAGGAAAGAGACGTTTGATTTACTTCAACGGATATAATCTTTGAATATTTCTTCTTCAGTTTTCAGCAAGTTCATCAGAATCTGATTGAGTCAGAGTCTTCTAATGATGTTCAGAACTTTGCTGTATCAGAGTCTTCTGCAGCATGTGTGCTTTCAGCGTGATAATCATCAGAGCATATTTGAAACAGAACTTCAGTACTGGCAGCTTTAGTACTTTCAAAAACTTCTGTAGAAACTATGCTTTGAAAAAACTCTTCATACAAAATTCTTCTTTGCTTCAGATGCTTCTGCTTGCTTCAGATTCTTCTGGAGCTTCTGCTTCAGAATCTTCTGGAGCTTCTGCTTCAGAATCTTCTGGAGCTTCTTGCTTCAGATCCTTCTGCTTGCTTCAGATTCTTCTGGAGCTTCTGCTTCAGAATCTTCTGGAGCTTCTGCTTCAGAATCTTCTGGAGCTTCTTGCTTCAGATCCTTCTGCTTGCTTCAGATTCTTCTGGAGCTTCTGCTTCAGAATCTTCTGGAGCTTCTTACTTTAGATCCTTCTGGAGGCTACGCTCAGGAACTTCTCTAAGCAGCAATCAGAATCTTCTAATGAGTGCATCTGGCGCTTCAGAGTCTAGTTAATTTCATGTATACAATTCATATTTGCTTCTAGAGTGTTAATTTCATTACAATCTGCAGTAAAACTCTCAAGCAAATTTTAGAGTATATAATTCTTAAATACAAAATTTCCTTAACAGTTATCATCAAAACAAAGAGATATTTATTAAGAACCAATCTGTGTTCTAACATGATTATCACTCGGTGCTGGTCTACACCCAGTAGGGCCCTTCCCAATTTGCTGCACTCTGGGCATTTTTCCCTTTTATGTCAGCTCTTTGCAGCACCACATTTCCCGCTTGGAATCTCTTGGTCAAACTCAACCCTTGTACCTTAATGTTAGTGCCATGATTCTATGAGTACCCATGGTCCTATGATTGGCTAAATTTTGGTAAAACATGACTCTACACCAATGATAAGTACGATGTCATTACCATAGTTATGACATCGCTAAATGAGCAAGCAGGAGTTGTTGATAGTACTGCTGTCATGTGTTATAAACAACAGAAGTTGTGGTGCAGTAGGAGCTGAAGACAGAACTATTGTCATACTGAATATCATGACATTACTGTCTGGCACAACAGGTGCTACTATGTGGATTGACAAGGTCATGTCATCAAAGTGTGATCCTAAGGAGTGTAGTAGCAGCTATCTTAGCAGTAGCCACAACACTTTGAGGTGTGATGAAGTTCCTCACAGGGGTGAGTGAGGTGTGCAGCCAAAACAGGTTGAGTTGTGATTAAGTTCCTCACAGGTGGTGAGTGAGGTGTGCTGACATGGGTTTTAAGCAGGACATCGCTGCATGACAACAAAAGGAGATGCTAGTGTATATCTCTTGACAGAGTTGGTTTGGTTTGATGAGACTGTGTTGGATATACCTCATCAAAGATTGGGAGAAGCCATGACTGTCATGAAGAAAATTTTGCATAAGTGTTCAGCAGGGAAAGCTGGAAAGCAAGTTTAAGTGAAGCTGAATGTCATGACCAATGCTATGACATTAATCGTATGACATCAGGCGTGAAGAGTTTGTTTTTCTGTTATAATACCTGATATATCTCAGGCTAAATTTCAGGAAATCTGTTATGGTATCTTAGTTATCTCAGGAGAGATTCTAGTCAGGGCTGGACATAACATGAAGCTGCTGTGACCTAATTTGACAGCACCTTGAATTGTGGAAATTAGTTTTACTTTGTTAAACCTAATGTTTGTTACTTGTGACCAGCCCAAGCCCAATCTTTATTGTTATAAAAGTAGGAGCAGAAGCAGAAGAAATTAAGCACTCACATCAAGAAAAACCAGAGTGTAAAATAAAGGTCTAGGGTTTGAGAGCCCCTTGTGTGTAAGTCAGCCTTTATATCTTTTGATACATTGTGGTAGACATATTTGCTAGTGAAGAAGGCTAGTCTTCATGTGTGAATTTTGTTTAGGAATACTTGTACTCCAAGCAATTGTCTGGTGGATGATTGCATTGGATAGGTGGATTCTAGGTTGTGTCTCACCCAAAGCTGTGAAGCAAGAGTGTGTGAGTTCCTTGATCAAAGTTGTGAAGCAAGATCAAGGTGTGTATGAAGTGTCTCTTCATATTGTTTTTGTAATTGTGAATTATAAATCATTGTTGTATGATTGAGGGGGAGTGAGTGGGTATACTCAGGTACTAGAGTGTCTCTAGGCTGAAATTACATTGGCTAGAGATTAAGTGAGGAGTGTAAACTGAAGGTTTAACTCTAAATTAATTCTGCTAATAATGGATTTCCTTCATGGCTTGGTAGCCCCCAGATGTAGGTAATTTTGCACCGAACTGGGTAAACAATTACTGGTGTTATTTATCTTTCTGCATTTACAATTCTGCACAATTTAAATGGTTAGATAAATAGGTTTGTTAGCTTGCAGATGTCACAACAGACGTCGTGACGTTGGTCATTACATTGGGACAATTTAAAGAAATTTAAATTAGTCATGGTTTGTCCTCGTCCTTGTTGAGCAGAGATCAATGTTCTTGGGACATATGTGATCTGCATACCAGAATTTCAATTGGTTTCAGAGCAGGCATCCTGTCTGTTCTGGATAAGATCTTGGGAGATACTTTCTGGTGTTTTGGAACAAGGAGAAGCTGTAGCTGAGTTGTTGATCTTGCGGAATGTTTGAGCTACTGCTCATAGAGCTAAAGAGAAGCTTGTATCTGCTGCTGTGCCCTCTGATATAGGAGCTGCTATGACCTGCTGTATCCTTTGCCAAAGGAGGAGTAGCTACTTCTGGCCTATAGGATGGTCTGACATCTAGTTTAGGCCATGTTGAAGATGTTCTTTTGGTGGTTCCGCTGCATATTTCTCTGATATAAGAACTCTGATGCCCCTGGGAGAAGACTGACTCATATACAGTGTGATGTATATTTCTGGAAGCTGTGCTAAAGAAGATAGTGGGAGGTGATTTATTTTCACCACTCATGACTTGTAAGGGATCTATCAACAGAGGAAGTCATAGAGAGATTGAGTCAAGGGTGGCAGCCTTGTTGTTTCAACATTAAAGATAGTTATACTAAAGAATACTCTTGGTGGATGATCCAAGTCTGGCTTCTGGAAGAAGGATCTCTTTTATTACACAAAGCATCTGGCCGTTGTGGTCAACTTCAAAGGTCTGATGTTCAATCAGATGTTGAGACATTCCATTAGCAGAGATTGTGCTAAATTCTGTTGATTCAAGGAGTGAATCACAGGTACCATACGCATGTGTGGTAGGATCTGTCTTTATTCTAGTAAGTTTCCTGGCAAGAAACTAAGACTAGAATGTAGTGCTGATGGAAGTGGAGATGAAGACAGTTCTCTTGAATCAGCTTATTGGAATGCAGCAGGTGTGCTCTAGTCTCTACTAGAAGCATATCTAGAAAGTTTCCTGGCAAGAAACTGGTCTAGAAGTTGGTGTTGGTAGCTCTGCTTGGGTCAGTTTATTTCTGATCTAAGTGCATGGGAGCATGAGATCTTGTGCAGCTTGGAGGTCAAGGATAAGTGGCAATTATCTCTGATTTTCTAAAGGAGTCTATATTTAAGGAAAGCGGGAATCCTTTTGTAAAGACATGTGTGATACTTCCTCCCTAAAAGAATCAAGCCTTAGCACACTTAGTTTCTCTAAAGAGGAGTTTTCTGAAGCAAATGCATCTCAAAGGTAGCTATTGCAGAATACAGTCTGTCTACTCAAACTTGCTATCAGTAATGATGAGGCTCTTCTAAATGGCATAATGAAGGACTGAATTCATCAGCAGAATGTCTTATCAGATGTTGTGACACCCAGGAGTAACTTCAGGGCCTCAATAGATGTTGTGGTACATTAATTGAAGATAAGTTGATCTGCTCAGATATGAGTGGAATTGATACTATCTCATGCAGTTTGCAGGAGCTGTGTGAAGAAGAAGAAGGTGTTACAGGTCCAAGTCTTGGTGTATCTAAGCTGCCTTGGAGCATGTAGGATGTGAAGATCAAGCTTGCTTAGATTGTCTAGTGCTCTGAAAGATGTTGAGTAACCAAAATAGTGGCATTTGGTTATGCAAGCAGTGTGCCTCAGAAAACTACTCTTGTGCAGAAGGGTAGCATTTGAAGACCAAAGAAGGTGCTGGGTCTGTTCATGCTTGGAACTAATGACTCTTGGGCAGAAGGGTAGTTGGTTGAAGACCAAAGGAGGATCTGGTTCTGTTCATATATTAGAGCTTGTGGTAGAAGCCCTAAGTTATGTATGGAAGTTTACCTTCGTTTGAAGAGGTATTTGATCAAGCTGGTGGAGATGTGCTCTCTGAAGATCCTCAGATTGGATTACTGCTCATATAGTAAGTCCAAGTGGTTAAGGTATGATGTCTTTAAGAACATCACTTGGTTTGCTGGACTTGAAGATCTGTTGTGGAACTCATGATTCACATTCTAACTAAGAAGTAATCTATCTTGTCATACGAGAGAATGATGAGGTAGAAGGATTGTCTGGGAGTATGATGTGAAGGTTTTGTACAAGACTAGAGTGGTTCATTGCATCTGGACTATGATGATTTATATGGATGTGAATATTCATCAGTTAAACCAGAAGTGTTCTAACTTATCATATGGGAGAATGATGAGGAAAGAATGTCTTGGATTATAAGGTGTTCAGTCCATAAGTCTTGTGGAGGAGTGGTAACTCCAGAAAGAAGTGGAGCAGTATAAGCATGAGGTTGGTCGTGAGATATATTCTGGTGATCTTGGAGCATCTGTTTCAAAGATAGGGGGAGAGCTTCTGTTTGAAGGGTGTACTACTTGCTTGTGGTTCAAGCAGTAAGTGAATGCGTTCAACATGTATGTTGAACAGAGAATGAGTTCTTGAAGACATGAAGATGCGTCTTATGTTTTCCATTCATGTGCACTGGTTACCCTTGATATGGGGAGGTATACTTCTATCTAGGATGTGTTGCTGTAAGAGTGCAGTTATGTGTCAAGATTGTTTGTGGTTTCAAACAAATCTGGGACTTGATGAAGGTAGAATGTCAGACAAGATGTTGTGACATTGGGTTACTGCTCCAAGCTCATGGTGAAGATGACAGGGTATTCCTGTTGGGTCTGTCAGTAGGTGCAAATGGACCAAATCAGATTGCACAAAGATGAAGATCAAGACATCATCAGCTCTTGTTCTGTAAAAGTCAAGGAAACATGGCATTTACCCTGACTTTTTAGAGATCTTACAGATAGCTATCCTGCAACTCTTTTGCTATCTGTTCCAGTATGGTCTATAGGAATGTAAAGCTACAATATGAAGATGTTGAAGAAAGTCTTCATATGGTTGGACTCTCTCTTAGGGGGACTACTGAGTATGCTTGATATGGGGAGTTGTGTACCTGTCTGATATGTAGCTACATTACTTGTGTTGGCATTGTACTAACATGAAGATGTGTACAAAGACTGTTGAAGCTCAGGCAAGCCTGTGTCCTGGACCACTAATGAGAATATTTGTGTGTCTCAAATTGGGGATTTAAAATCAATTGTTACATGTGGCAAGTACTTAATTGATTATCCTTTAATTGGTGATGATAAAAGTGTCACTCCTGAAGGTGCAGCTTCAGACAAGGCAAAAACTCAAGATCAAATGACTATGTTCATAGGGTAAATCTATGTGGAGTTGTTACTGTGGAAGAGCGTTTCTCATCATGATGAAGCATGGTTGTGTGTCCCAGCTATTGATAGATCTGGTACGAGAAGAGATGTAGTCCATGCCTTGGTGCTTACAGTCTGACTGGTGGATGAAGGAATTATTTCTTAAGGTGCTTAAGAATAATTTTTGGAATGTCAGACAGGGTGTCTGAACATTGTGTCTCTAAGGGAGCTACATGAGAGTCTAGTTCTCTCTATGGTTGTCTGGTGATGACCTGTGGAGCTGTTGCTGCTGTGTCCAGCCGTTTTTAAAGGCTTGTCCATGGAGTGTTGCTGCAGTAGTACAATCGTTCTACTGTTAGGGATCAAGCAGCCGGTGTATCTCTTGGGAGATTGAGATATGACTGAAGGGAAACTGAGTCTTGATTTGAAGCATGGTGTTCCTGACTCAGTTTAGGTTTGGCTCTGCTATGAGCATATACACTTACTCCAATTTTGTCAACTTTTGACTAAACCAAGGGGGAGAAAAGCATTATTGTTGCTATGATGTTGCTTGTTGGATGCAACTATTGAGGGGGAGCATGATAGTTTATGTAAACTACTGTTGCTGCCCTGATAAGTTGTTTGGGTGTTTTAGCCAAAATTTTCCAAAGGGGGAGATTGTTATTGCCATGATTTTATGAGTACCCATGGTCCTATGATTGGCTAAATTTTGGTAAAACATGACTCTGCACCAATGTTAAGCAGGATGTCATTACCATAGTTATGACATCGCTAAAGGAGCAAGCAGGAGTTGTTGACAGTATTACTGTCATGTGTTATAAACAACAGGAGTTATGGTGCAGCAGGAGCTGAAGACATAATTGATGTCATACTGAGTATCATGACATTACTGTCTGGCACAACAGGTGCTGCTATGTGGATTGATAAGGTCATCTCATCAAAGTGTGATCCTAAGGAGTGTAGTAGCAGCTATCTTAGCAGTAGCCACAATACCTTGAGGTGTGATGAAGTTCCTCACAGGGGTGAGTGAGGTGTGCAGCCACAACAGGTTGAGTTGTGATGAAGTTCCTCACAGGTGGTGAGTGAGGTGTGCTGACATGGGTTTTAAGCAAGACACCGCTGCATGACAACAGAAGGAGCTGCTAGTGTATATCTCTTGACAGAGTTGGTTTAGTTTGATGAGACTGTGTTGGATATACCTCATCAAAGATTGGGAGAAGCCATGACTGTCATGAAGAAAATGTTGCAGAAGAGTTCAGCAGGGAAAGCTGGAAAGCAAGTTTAAGTGAAGTTGAATATCATGACCAATTTGTAAGTGCTCTTGATTGGCTGCATTTTATGGTAAAACATTAGAGTGTGCATGTATGTCATACTGGTTGTTAGGACATACTTAATGATGTGTGTACAGGGTAAGTTAACTATAAGTTAACTTAGTTAAGCTGAATGTCGTACAAAATGTCATAACATTGAACGTATGACATCCAGTGGGCAAGGTTGTTTTTCCTGGTATCTATAAACCAGGAAACAGAATAGGAGCTCAAGCTGGATATCAGGAGATTTTCTAGAAGCCCTAGGCGAACTAGAATAACCCTGAATTAAGTGGCAGTGTGCAGATCATTGAGAATAGGTTTGTTATGAATAAAACTTAATTGATGCACCAAGGCCCAAAAAGGACTGACGTCTGCTATAAAGATCAGAAGATGCAATCCTGAATAGCAGCTCTTGACAGAAGATTAGTGAATGCAGATTGCAGAGTCCTTGCGAGTGAAGAAGGATAGTCTTCACGTGTGAATTCTGTTTAGGAATACTTGTACTCCAAGCAATTTTCTGGTGGATGATTGCATTGGATAGGTAGATTCTAGGTTGTGTCTCACTCAAAGCTGTGAAGCAAGAGTGTGTGAGTTTCTTGATCAAAGTTGTGAAGCAAGATCAAGGTGTGTGTGAAGTGTCTCTTCATACTTATTCTATATTTGTGAATTGTATATCACTGTGGTGATTGAGGGGGAGTGAGTGGGTATACTCAGATCTAGAGTGTCTCTAGGTTGAAGTGTCATTGGGTAGGGATTAAGTGAGGAGTGTAAACTGGAGGTTTAACTCTGAATTGATTCTACTAATAGTGAAGTTCCTCCCTGGCTTGGTAGCCCCCAGATGTAGGTGTTGTTGACACTAAACTGGGTGAACAATTGTTGTGTTATATACTTCTTTTATTATTATTGATTATTAGCTGTTAAGTAACAGATGTCACAGCGGATGTTATAACTTTGGGAATAACATCCATCTTGTGCTTGCCTGAATTTTCAATTAAAAAGCATTATTGCTGCTATGCTGTGGCTTGCTGGATGCAACTATTAGGGGAAGAATGATAGTTTGTGTAAACTACTGCTGCTACCCTGATAAGTTGTTTGGGTGTTTTATCTCAAATTTACCAAAGGGGGAGATTGTTAGTGCCATGATTCTATGAGTACCCATGGTCCTATGATTGGCTAAATTTTCGTAAAACATGACTCTGCACCAATGTTAAGCAGGATGTCATTACCATAGTTATGACATTGCTAAAAGAGCAAGAAGGAGCTGTTGACAGTACTGCTGTCATGTGTTATAAACAGCAGAAGTTGTGGTGCAGCAGGAGCTAGCAGGAGCTGAAGACAGAACTGCTGTCATACTGAATATCATGGCATTACTGTCTGGCACAGCAGGTGCTGCTATGTGGATTGATAAGGTCATCTCATGAAAGTGTGATCCTAAGGAGTGTATTAGCAGCTATCTTAGCAGTAGCCACAACACTTTGAGGTGTGATGAAGTTCCTCACAGGGGTGAGTGAGGTGTGCAGCCATAACAGGTTGAGTTGTGATGAAGTTCCTCACAGGTGGTGAGTGAGGTGTGCTGACATGGGTTTTAAGCAGGACATCGCTGCATGACAACAGAAGGAGTTGCTAGTGTATATCTCTTGACAAAGTTGGTTTGGTTTGATGAAACTGTGTTGGATATACCTCATCAAAGATTGGGAGAAGCCATGACTGTCATGAAGAAAATTCTGCAAAAGTGTTCAGCAGGGCAAGCTGGAAAGCAAGTTTAAGTGAAGCTGAATGTCATGACCAATGTTATGACATTGATCGTATGACATCAGGCGTGAAGAGTTTGTTTTTCTGTTATAATACCTGATATATCTCAGGCTAAATTTCAAGAAATCTGTTATGGCTTCTTAGTTATCTCAGGAGAGATTCTAGTCAGGGCTGGACATAACATGAAGTTGCTGTGACCTAATTTGACAGCACCTTAAATTGTGGAAATTAGTTTTACTTTGTTAAACCTAATGTTTGTTACTTGTGACCAGCCCAAGACCAGTCTGCATTGCTATAAAAGGAGGAGCAGAAGCAGAAGAAATTAAGCACTCACATCAAGAAAAACCAGAGTGTAAAATAAAGGTCTATGGTTTGAGAGTCTCTTGTGTGTAGGTCACCCTTTGTATCTTTTGATACATTATGGTTGACATATTTGCTAGTGAAGAAGGCTAGTCTTCACGTGTGAATTCTGTTTAGGAATACTTGTACTCCAAGCAATTGTCTGGTGGATGATTGCATTGGATAGGTAGATTCTAGGTTGTGTCTCACTCAAAACTGTGAAGCAAGAGTGTGTGAGTTCCTTGATCAAAGCTGTGAAGCAAGATCAAGGTGTGTATGAAGTGTCTCTTCATATTGTTTTTGTAATTGTGAATTATAAATCACTATTGTGTGATTAAGGGGGAGTGAGTGGGTATATTCAGGTACTAGAGTGTCTCTAGGCTGAAATTGCATTGGGTAGAGATTAAGTGGGGAATGTAAACTGGAGGTTTAACTCTAAATTAATTCTGCTAATAGTGGATTTCCTTCCTGGCTTGGTAGCCCCCAGATGTAGGTGATGTTGCACCAAACTGGGTAAACAATTACTTGTGTTATTTATCTTTCTGCATTTACAATTCTGCACAATTTAAATGGTTAGATAAATAGGTCTGTCATCCTGCAGATGTCATAACAGACGTTATGACGTTGGTCATGACATTGGGACAATTTAAAGAAATTTAAATTGGTCATGGTCTGTCCTCGTCCTTGTTGAGCAGAGATCAATGTTCTAAGGACATATGTGATCTGCATACTAGAATTTCACTTACATTCGTGTCTTACTTGACGGAAGCACTACTGAAGGTGGCCTTCATCCTTTTATCTTCTAAAAGGTTGAGCTCTTCTCTGATGGCTTTACCTTTCTCTTCTGCTGGCAAAGGCTTGGATGTCCTCCAGCTCATCTCTTCAATTGCTACTAGAACGAATGCTTCTACGGTGTACATGAGCCAAAAAGGAGTTTCTATGGTAGTGGATTAAGTAGTAGTACAGTAAGCCCATAAGACGTGTGTAAGTTTGTCAGCCAATTTCTCTTGGCATCCACCAGTTTCTGCATTAGACCTCAGACTAGCACCTAATTAGTTGTTTTGACTTGACGATTTGTTTGAGGTTGTTCTAGTATGCTAAGTGTTGCTTGATCTTCAATCCTCCCACCTAACTTTTAACTTTTTATCTATGAATTTCATTATATTATCTATCATATTAGCTTGGGGACCCAAAACCTGACCAATATGTTTCTCATGAAGAACTTCAGGATGTTCATTGTAGAAATATTCTCTAGAGGCTCCGCGTCGATCCACTTTGTAAAATAGTGCATAACTTTGATCAAGTATTTTAGTTGTCCTAACACGGGGCAAATGGACCGAGGATGCCCATTCGCCATTGTAAGAACGACCATGGTGATGCCAAAACATTCAATTTGGTGAATGGAGCATTGAAAACATTTGCGTGTTGTTGGCATTGGTAACATTTTTCACATATTCCCTAGCATTATGGATCATGGTCTACCAGAAATATACTACTCTCAAGATATTCTTGGCAAATGTCGAAGCCCTCAGATGTTGCCTGACTATCCCTTCATGTACTTTTAAAAGTCATAGTCAACTTCCTTATTCCTCAAGCACTTCAACAGAGGCGTAGATAAGCCTTTTTTATATACAATTCCCCCGATCATGGTGTATTTAATAGACATTCTCTTCAAGAGGATCGCCTCAGACGGGTCTGATGAAAGGTCTCCCATCTCAATGTACCTTTGAATCATGGTCATCTAGGAGAATGGGATAATATTATTGATTGTTGCCACTGCCTTTTCATGAGATTTGATGCTTGGTACTTTCTTGGTCTCCTATATAAAGGAGTAATTGATCTTCGAGCTCCTCATGCTAGCCAACAAGGTAATACATCAACGTAAGTATTCTCCTCTCACAGAATATGGGCAATTTCGAACGTCTTAAATTTTGCCAGCTTTTCACTAGCTAGCTGTAGGTACCTTTTTAGTGATGGGTCCTTGGCTTGGGCATCCCCTCTTATATGAGAGATAACCAATTAGGAATCTATTATTATTTTGATGCCCTCACCCCCATTTCTTTGGCTAGGGTAACCCTTATGATTATTGTTTCATATTCAACTTAGTTGTTAGTGGTTGGGAACTCAAACCTAAAAGAAACTTCTACCACCATCCCAAAGTTGTTCTCTAGAATTTTACATGTTCCACTTCCTCGACTATTTGAAGACCCATCAGTGAATACCACTCAAGTACAATTTGGCTCGAGGGATTTCGGGGTCATTTCTGCCACAAAGTCAGCGAACAACTAAGCCTTTAGTGCTTTCCTTGCCTCAAAAGGTACTTCGAACTCAGACAACTCTATGGCCCACTTATTTATACGTATGTCCAAGTGTGACTGATAGAGCACTTGCTTTAGTGGTAAAATTGTCTGAACAATAATGGAGTGTGCAAGGAAGTACTTTCTATGTTTCCCTGAGGCTATCACTATCACCAAGGCAGCTTTCTCGATCTTTTGGTATTCTGTCTCCACCCCAGGTAGCACTTTTGATATTAAATATACAGGTTCTAGTCAAAATCCAACTCTCTGATAAGGGCGAGGCTAACTGCTTCCTTCGCCTCTTCTACATATAAGTACAAAGTTTCCCTCAGAAATGGTTGGGTAAGCACTAGGGGAGTAGCTAGGGTTTTATTTAGATATTTGAGTGCCTCTTCGCAGTACGGTGTCCGCTCATATTCTACCTTATTCTCAATAACTTGTAGAAGGGAAAAGCATGATGGGCATATTTTGAAATGAACCTATTCAGAACACTCATCATACTGTTCAATTTCTAGACCTTCTTTTTTGATGTCGGTGAATTTATATGGATCATTGTTTCAAACTTGTCGGGGTTTACTTTGATCGCCCGCTCAGCCAGATAGAAGCCTAAGAACTTGCTGATTGTTACCCCAAAGGTGCACTTCTCCAAGTTGAGTGTCATGTTATACTGCTGGACCCTGTTAAATGCCCGCTGGAGGTGTTAAGCATGAGGCTCCTCCCAAATAGATTTTACAATCAAGTCATCCATGTACACCTCAAGTGTTTGCCTTATTTCTTCTTAAAATAATCTTGTTCGTCATCCTTTAATATGTTACGCAAACCTAATTCAACCCAAAGAACATGACTTTGTATTAGTAATTGGAGAGCTCGTTCATGAACGGTATTTTTATCCAGTCGGATTCAAACATGGGTATCTGATTGTGTCGGATTCAAACATGGGTATCTGATTGTGCCCAAAGTAAGCATTCATGAAGTATACCAATTGGTACCAGGCCAAATTTTCCATGAGCTTATTGATGTTCGAGAGTGGGTAAGAATCCTTTGAGAAGACCCTATTAAGGTCGATGTAATCAACACACATCCTCCATTTGCCCAAGGCTTTTTCCACCAAGATGACAATGGACAACAACTCAATATACTTCGCCTTGAAAATGAATATGGTATCTAATAAGCCCCTCCTCGTGTTGGTATTAGCTTAATTTTTTTCAAGGGTCTGCCTCCTCCGATGCTGGGAGACATAACGAGTGTCGGCGTCTACATTCAGCTGATGGCATGCCACACTGTTGTCAACATTGGTTCAAATAGGTCCACACTTGCCAGGAGACATTAAACTAGGGCTGCCCTTACTTCGAAGGGAAGCCCAGATCCTATCTTTACTGACTGGACCAGATTATCACTAAGCTGGATAAACTCAGACTCGTTGTTTAATATGGGATTAAATTTATCCTCATGCGTATCTAGATTGCACGTATTGGTCTTCCCCATATTTTCCTCTACTCCTGACGTCGACACAAGAATATCCCTCAGGACAAGCACTTTGATCCGCTTACCCTCTTCTAGGCAGGTGCTAACAATGGTCGACCTTCCCTCTCTATCATGATAGGTTACTTTTAGATAGACCAGGGATGTTACAGCGTCTAGCTTCTCTAAGAAGGACTTCCATAGGATACCTCAGAAAGTGCTCTTACACGGAATTACACGAAAGCTAAGGATCACATTTCTCTCGCGTACTGCTTCTTATGGCGTCAACGACAAATCTTTTGTTCCCTATGGGTGAGTTATCAAATTGTTGAAAGCCAATAGATATCCTCCCTAATACTGACCCATATCAATTCACTGGATACATATCAATTCTAACGTGTTAGCATATGGAACATTGCAAGAGCTTCCATCATCCACGAGGAATCTCGTCTCGTTTTGATCAGTGATGGTGACTGCTAGAACTAAAGGTAACTTGACGTTTGAAATTCCATTGATCTTTTCGCGATCTAGGAATTCTAACTCCAATCGATCTTGTTCTGCAGAACGCCATGATATGTCATTAAATGAAGGAAATCTGATAGGGAATATGCGTTGGATGTCGCAGAACTGTGGAATTCATCAATCGATGATAAGTGGTGGGGGACTCAACCAAAAAATGGAATGGATATATCAGACATGATCGATAGAAATACCATTGTTACCACATCTCCTTCTAGTAGAGATCGTATTCTAGATTGAAAAATATCTGGTCATGGAATTTTACAGGAATCAAAAGTCAATTTCAATAGGTGGGGCCATTGTTTCATATTGGAAACATAAATAATTGAAGTAGGTTGTGTGGAATCCTACACCGGCGGTGCTGATCTTAGATGCAACTTTTAGTACCATGTTTCTATGGTTCTAGGATTGGCTAAATTTTGGTAAAACATGATTTTGCACTGATGTCAAGCCAGATATCACAACATCTTCATCTACTGTTATGATAATACTACTGTCATGTGTTTAAACAAGATGTCATTACCAATGTCATAACATCGCTGTCTGGTGCAGCAAGAACTAGCAGGAGCTGATGACAGAACTGATGTCATGGGTGCAGTAGGAGCTAGCAGGAGCTGATGACATAACTTCTGTCATGGATGCAGAAGGAGCTAGCAGGAGCTGATGACAGAACTGCTGTCATGGGTGAACTGCTGTCATGGATGTCATACTGAATGTCATGACTTCTGTGTCTGGTACAACAAGGAGCTGCTATTTTATTTCTCTTGACAGAGGTGCTTTGGTTTGATGAGATCCTGTTGGATATACCTCATCAGTATGTGCAGGACAAAGTGATTCATTGGGAACAAAGTGCAGATTTAATTGGTGTTCATAAAAAGGATCTTTGAGACTTTTTAGGAAACTATAAGATGCTTGTTTCTGCTGTTGTGAAGAAGATTCTGCAGGAGTGTTCAGCAGGGGGAGTTTTGTCAGTTAAGAGTAAGTGAAGTTGAATGTCATGACTGAATGTTATGACATTGATCGTATGACATCAGGCGTGCAGGGTTTGGTTTTCTATTATGATACCTGATATATCTCAGGCTAGATTTCAGGAAACCTGTTAGGGTTCCTTAGTTATCTCAGAAGAAATTCTAGGCAGTATCATGACCTATTTGAAAGCACCTTGAATTATAGAAAGTGGTTTAACTTGGTTTAACCTAAAGTTTGTTACTTGTGACCAACTCAAGCCCAGTCTGCACTACTATTTAAGGAGGAGCAGAACCAGACGAAATTAAGCAATCACATCAAGAACAACTTGAGTGTAAAATAAAGGTCTAGGGTTGAGAGTCCCTTGTGTGTGTCTTTGTAAGTCACCCTTTGTATCTTTTGATACATTGTGGTAGACATATTTGTGAGTGAAAAGACTTGTTCTTCACGTGTGTCTAGGAGTCTTAGGATTCCTTGTGTGCCAAGCAATTGTAAGATGTATAATTGCTTTAGTTTATTGTGTATGAACAAGTGTGTTCATTGTGCCACTCAAAGCTGTTAAGCAAGAGTGTGTGTCACTTGATCAAATCTGTGAAGCAAGATCAAGGTGTCTTTTTGGAGTGTATCTCTATAACTGTCTTGTAATTGTGTGTTGATATCACTGAGGTGATTGAGGGGGAGTGAATGGGTATACTCAGGTCTAGAGTGTCTCTAGGCAGAAGTGTCATTGGGTAGGTTTTAAGTGAGGAGTGCAAACTGGATTGTTTGACTCTGAATTAATTCTACTAATAGTGAATTTCCTCCCTGGTTTGGTAGCACCCAGATGTAGGTGAGGTTGCACCGAACTGGGTAAACAATTACTGGTGTTATTTATCTTTTCGCATTTACAATTCTGCACAATTTAAATGTTTAGATAAATAGTCTGCCAGCCTGCTGATGTTACAACAGATTTCATGACGTTGGTCATGACATTGGTACAATTTAAAGAAATTTAAATTGGTCATGATCAGTCCTTGTCCTTGTTTGAGCAGAGATCAATGTTCTTGGGACATATGAGATCTGCATACCAGAATTTCAATTGGTATCAGAGCAGGCATCCTGTTTGTTCTGGATGAGATCTTGGGAGATACTTTCTGGTGGTTTAAACAAGAAGAAGTTGTAGCTTCCGTGTTGATCTTGCTAAATGTTTGGGCTGCTGATGTATTTTGTGTATCTACTGCTGTGCCCTCTGATATAGGTGCCTCTATGACCTGGTGAGTGTGTTCTAACGTCTTATTTAGGGCTTGTTGAAGATGTTCTTTTGGTGGTTCCGCTGCATATTCTTCTGATGAAAGAACTCTGGTAGCCCTGGGAGATGATTGCCATATGTACAGGTTGATGTATGGCTATGGCTGGTGCTGATAGATGGCATAATGGGAGGTGATTTATTTTCACCATTCATGATTTGCAAGAGCTCTATTAGTTGAAGGAATTCATAGAGAGGTTGATTCAAGGGTGGCATCCTTGATGTACTTATATTGAAGAATAATTTTGGTATTACTGAAGTATAAATATCTATCAGATGGTCTTCTCAACAAAGTGTGTGGATTTAAGATCAGTTTCTATGTGTGGACTACACACGTATTTAATTGGTTATCCATGAAGTTCAGAGAAGGATTGATTATAAGGATTTAAGATTCATTGCTATTTGAGATCTTCACAAATATTTAATGAATTATCCTTAGTCAATGATCAAGATGTCTCATCAGTTGCAGCACAAGCATAAGGCCCCTGATTTGTTTGATCTACTTCAAAAATATGATGTTCAACCAAATGTTGAGACATTCCATCAGCAGAGATTGTGCAGAATTCAGTTGATTCAAGGAGTGCATCACTATATCAAAGGAGATAGAGCTGATAATCTTGGTACCATACACATATGAGGTAAGATCTTTCTTTATTCTAGTAAGGTTCTTGGCAAGAAACTAAGGCTAGAATGTAGTACTGATGGAAGTAAAGATGAAGACATTCTTCTTGGCTCAGTTTATTTGAGTAGAATAGGTGTGTTCTAGTCTCTACCAGCAGCATATGATATGTATCTAGAAAGTTTCCTGGCAAGAAACTGGTCTAGAAGATGGTGCTGGTAGCTCTTCTTGGGTCAGTTTATTTCTGATCTAAGTGCACAGAAGCATGAGATCTTGCTCAACTTGGAGGTCAAGGATAAGTGGCAGTTATCTCTGATTTTCTGAAGAAGTCTCTACTTAAGGAAAGTGGTATTCCTTTTGTAAAGATTTTGTTTCTCCTCTCTGAAGAATCAAGCTTTGGCATGATTGGTTTCTCTAAAGAAGCGTTCCTGAAGCAAATGTTGTTCAAGGTATCTGTTAAAGCAGAATAGAGGGTGTCTAGTCTCTGTGAACATAGAACTCTTGTTATGATAGAGTGATAAGGCTATTCTAAGTGGCAGAATGAAAGCCTGAACTCATCAGCAGGATGTCCTATCAGATGTTGTGACACCAAGCAGTAACTTCAAGGCCTCAATGGATGTTGTGGTACATCATTTGAAGATAATCTTCTCAGGTATGAATGGAATTGATACTATCTCATGCAGTTTGCAAGAGCTGTGTGAAGGAGTAGGTGTTACAGGTCCAAGTCTTGGTGTATCTAAGTTGCCTTGGAGCATGTAGGATATGAAGATCAAGCTTGCTAGAGCTCTGAAAGATGCTGAGTAACCAAACAGTGACATTTGGTTATTTAAGTAGTGAGCCTTTAGAAAACTATTCTTGTGCATAAGGGTAGACCACAAAAGGTTCTGGGACTGTTCATGCTTGGAACTAATTACTCTTATGCAGAAGGGTAGTTGGTTGAAGACCAAAGGAGGATCTGTTTCTGTTCATATATTGGAGCTTGTGGTTGAAGCCCTAAGTTGTGTATGGAAGATTACCCTCTTTTGGAGTTGTATTTGATCAAGCTGGTGGAAATGTGTTCTCTGAAGATCTTCAGTTGGAATACTAGGCAGTAGTAAGTCCAGTTGTGAGCATATAAAGAACCAATGGATGATATGTCTGTGATATGTATCATCTGGTTTGGTTCTACTTGGAGAAGGACTTGAAGATCTGGTGATTCACATTCTGACTAAGAAGTACTTTGTCTTGTCATACAGGAGAATG
This sequence comes from Lathyrus sativus, assembly GCA_963859935.3. NCBI lineage: Eukaryota > Viridiplantae > Streptophyta > Magnoliopsida > Fabales > Fabaceae > Lathyrus > Lathyrus sativus. The sequence continues at coordinate 638,155,959 of OZ012739.1, forward strand.
ATGAGGTAAAAGGACTGTCTTGGAGTATGATGTGAAGGTATTGTACAAGATTGAAGTGGTTCATTACATGGAAATCTGGACTATGATGAGTTATATGGAAGTAAGTATGCACCAGTTAAACCAGAAGCTTTATAACTTATCATATGGGAGAATGATGAGGAAAGAATGTCTTGGATTATGGGGTGTCTATCTAGTTCGTTGACTCAGGACAGAAGTCTTGTGGAGAAGTGGTAACTCTAGCAAGAAGTGGAGCAATATGAGCATGGAGTTGGCCATGAGAGATAATGTGGTGATCTTGGAGCAGCTTGTATAAAAGATAGGGGGGAGCTTTTGTTTGATGGGTGTACTATGTGCTTATGGTTCAAGCAGTAAGTGAATGCGTTCAGCAGGTGTGCTGAACAAAGAGTGGGCTCTTGAAGACATGAAGATGAGTCTTATGTTTTCCATTCACGTGCTTCTGGAAAAAGAGCACTAGTTATCCTTGATATGGGAGGTATACTTCTATCTAGGATACGTTGGTGCAATGGTACAGTTGTGTCTCAAGATTGCTTGTGGCTTCAAGCAGTTTGTGATTGTATGCCTCTAGGAGGGTGGAATGTCATACCAGGTGTTGTGACATTATGTTACTATTCATGATGAACGTAACAGTGGTTCTGCTCTTGGTTCTGTCATTGGGTGTCAATGGATCAAGTCAGGTATTTGGGTCTCTATCCAAGTGTTTTTTTTCTTGTATGACTGGTGAAGATAAAGATCAAGATATCATCAGCCTTGATCTTGTGCATATGGAAGGACTTTCATCCTGACATCTTGGAGATTGCTCTAGCTTTTTCAAGATGAATCTAATAGGGGGAGCAATGTTTATGCATGACAGGGGAATATATGTACCTATCTGATGTGTGGCTACATTACTTGTGTTGACATTGTGTGGCTATGGAGTTGTGTATAGAGTATGCTGATTCTCAGGCAAGCTTGTGTTCTTGAACCACTAATGAGGTTGTAATGTCAAACAAGATGTCTTAACATTGTGCCGGCTGGTGTATTGTCGTGCCTTGGCAATATGTTTATGGGTTACTGTCTAGGAGAATTTATTTTTCTCTACAGAATATTTGTGTGTCTCAAATTGGGGATTTAAGATCAATTGTTACTTGTGGCAAGTAGTTAATTGATTATCCTTTAATTGGTGATGTTAAAAGTGTCATTCCTGAAGGTGCAGCTTCAGGCAAGGCAAGAACCCAAGATCCAATGACAATGGTCATAAGGTAACTCCATGCTGAAATATGATGTGGAGGATGCACACATCAGGATTGAGCTTACAACATTTGATGGTGCAGTTTTCAAGCAGCTTGTGTATCTCATAGGAGATTGTGAGATGATTGGATTTTTCGAGATCATGTGCAGTTTGTCAGCTGAGCCCTGCCTTGAAGCATGGTGATTATGGTACATTTACTCCAATTTTTGTCAAATTTTGACTAAACCAAGGGGGAGTAAAGTGTAGTTATCTGCCGCTACTGCCATGGAGAGAGCAACTATTAAGGGGGAGTATTTAAGCAAGCTACTGTTGTTGCTGTCGTTGCTGCCTTGACAAGTTTGCTTGGGTGTTTTAGCCAAAATTTGCCAAAGGGGGAGATTGTTAGTACCATGTTTCTATGGTTCTAGGATTGGCTAAATTTTGGTAAAACATGATTCTGCATTGAGGTCAAGCCAGATATCACAACATCTTCATCTACTGTTATGACAGTATTGCTGTCATGTGTTTAAACAGGATGTCATTACCAATTTCATGACATCACTGTCTGGTGCAGCAGGAACCAGCAGGAGCTGATGATAGAACTGCTGTCATGGGTGCAGTAGGAGCTAGCAGGAGCTGATGATAGAACTGCTGTCATGGATGCAGAAGGAGCAAGCAGGAGCTGATGACAGAACTGCTGTCATGGGTGAACTGCACTCATGGATGTCATACTGAATGTCATGACTTATGTGTCTGGTACAACAAGGAGTTGTTATTTTATTTCTCTTGACAGAGGTGCTTTGGTTTGATGAGATCCTGTTGGATATACCTCATCACTATGTGCAGGCCAAAGTGATTCATTAGGAACAAAGTGCAGATTTAATTGATGTTCATAAAAAGGATCATTGAGACTTTTTAGGAAACAATAATATGCTTGTTTCTTCTGTTGTGAAGAAGATTCTGCAGGAGTGTTTAGCAGGGGGAGTCTGGTCAGTTAAGAGTAAGTGAAGCTGAATGTTATGACATTGATCGTATGACATCAGGCGTGCAGGGTTTGGTTTTCTGTTATGATACCTGATATATCTCAAGCTATATTTCAGGAAACCTGTTAGGGTTCCTTAGTTATCTCAGACAAGATTCTAGGCAGTATCATGACCTATTTGAAAGCACCTTGAATTATGGAAAGTGGTTTAACTTGGTTTAACCTAAAGTTTGTTACTTATGACCAACCCAAGCCTAGACTACACTACTATTTAAGGAGGAGTAGAAGCTGAGAAAATTAAGCACTCACATCAAGAACAACTTGAGTGTAAAATAAAGGTCTAGGGTTGAGAGTCCCTTGTGTATGTCTTTATAAGTCACCCTTTTTATATTTTGATACATTGTGGTAGACATATTTGTGAGTGAGGAGTCTTGTTCTTCATATGTGTCTAGGAGTCTTAGGATTCCTTGTGTGCCAAGCAATTGTAAGATGTATAATTGCTTTGGTTTATTATGTATGAACAGGTGTGTTCATTGTGCCACTCAAAGCTGTTAAGCGAGAGTGTGTGTCACTTGATCAAAGCTGTGAAGCAAGATCAATGTGTGTTTTTGGAGTGTATCTCCATAACTGTCTTGTAATTATGTGTTGATATCACTGACGTGATTGAGGGGGAGTGAGTGGGTATACTCAGGTCTAGAGTGTCTCTAGGCAGAAGTGTCATTGGGTAAGTTTTAAGTGAGGAGGGCAAACTGGGTTGTTTGACTCTGAATTAATTCTACTAATAGTGAATTTCCTCCCTGACTTGGTAGCCCCCAGATGTATGTGAGGTTGCACCGAATTGGGTAAATAATTACTGGTGTTATTTATCTTTCTGCATTGACAATTCTGCACAATTTAAATATTTAGATAAATAGTCTGTCAGCCTGCTGATGTTACAACAGACGTCATGATGTTGGTCATGACATTGGTACAATTTAAAGAAATTTATATTGGTCATGATTTGTCCTCCTCCTTGTTTGAGCAGAGATCAATGTATTTGGGACATATGAGATCTGCATATCAGAATTTCAGCAACGACACAAGATGAACCCACATGTTTAGCACTCCAATGCTCATGCCAGTTCAAGATTCGAGATGATTGTAGTAAAAAGTGGAGGTCAGAGAATATATTTTACTTTCTGCGTGAAATGCCTTTATACCATTGGTCAAGTGAAGTTGACTTAAGGTGAATTGAGCCTTAGCTATTTGGGTCTTCAGCAGGCCCAAAATAAATTTATTTTTCAACGACTAAGGTTTCAATGTTATACATCCTCTGAGCTTTGGCGAGTCTAGATTATTTTAACATGATATAAATTTTTGCTTTGGTATCAAGCTGATTATGATGTTCTTTGCTATTTAGCACATACCACGTACAACCAAATTGATGGAAATATGAAATGTTATATTTTCTATCTTTCCATAATTCACATGTAGTCTTGTTCAATATAGAACTATTATATATATTATTTTGAATTAAATTGTTGTATTTACAACTTTTGTCCAGAAGTGGTTTGCATTTTTCTCATTAATATGGATTTTGACCATCTCTTGAAGAGATCTACTTTTCCTTTCTATAACTCCATTTTTTTTAGAAATTTTTTCAAAAGGTTTTTTTTCAAATTCTCCGCCATGATCACTTTTTTTTTTAATTTTCCAGCATTTTTCAACTCGCACTAGTCTGCAGAACATTGAGAACACAAAATGAGACTCATTCTTGTGTCTTAAAATTTTTACCAACATCTATTTGTTATAGTCATCAACTATGACTAGTCTATACTTCTTACTATTAGGTGATTCAGATTTCATTGGTCCAGAATTATCAATATTTAAGAGCTCTTGTGGTTTGCAAAAGAAAACAATATTTTTAGAATAAATAACGTTTTCTTAAGTTTGCCTTTTTAGCATGCCTCACAAAGAGCATTTCATTTTCTCCCCCTTTTTGTCATAAACAAAAAGAAACTTTTAAAGACAATTAAAAAGGAAACAGAGAGAAAAGATATAATTATATAGAGAAACATTCCGAATCATTCATTCAAATATTCAGATAGACAAAAGCATCAGATGAGAAATGCAAAACAAGTGCTCAAACATCAGATAAAGAAAGCATAAATCTAAGATTGTTTGGAGAGAAGCATCTTCAGAAGTTGTGTGATCTCAGAAGAAGATTCTTCTTGCTTGGACATCCATTTCTCAATGTTGTCAGTCTTCTGATCTTGCCTTGCCATCCAGGACTTTATCTCAGCTTCCAGCACAACAATCTTATCTTCTAAGTCTGGGTTCTCTTTCTTTATCTCAGAAGAAGTAGACGGAGCAGATTCTGATGCAGGAGTAGGAGCAGAGTCAATAACCATTGCAGTTGCAGATTCTGGAGGCACAGATTCAGATGATTTATCCATAATCATCAGAGCTAAAGGATTTTCTTCTAGAATGACAAATCGCCACACATCACACAAGTCTGCAAGGCATTGGTCAATACAGGTTTCGATGATGACAAATTATAGCCTTGGATAGATTGGAAATTATAAACTCCAGATCTACTAAACAAATGCAACGTATCACCTACCATATCCTTTTATACTTGTCTTAAAACTGCTGTAATAAATATACTATGTGTAGATAAAATACAATCATGACTAGAGGCATGAAAGACCATAAACTGATGAATTTTTGCAGGTTTGCAGGGCATGAGTCGACCATAGGGTCGGCGCATGTATCAGAGCACTTCTCCACTAGTTAGCGCACAAAGCAATGAGTCGACCATAGGGTCGGCGCATGAGGGAAAAATTTTCCAACGGGTCAGCGCATAAAGGCATGAGTCGACCATAGGGTCGGCGCATGAAGGAAATAGTTTTCAACGGGTCAGTGCACGCCGACTGTATGGTCGACACATACTGATGAATTTTCCAGATTTCCAAACAACACAGGTCATGCATCGACGCACAGACCTGCTGCGGTCGATCGTTCGCGTGGAAATTCTATTTTTAAATGATTCCCTCTTATATTTAAAATACTGTTATGTCTAAAATTGGGTTGGTACTATATATACTTGTTTAACCACTTGTGTCATTTTAACATTTGACAATCTTTGATTCATGTGTTCCAAAACAAGAAAAAGTGAAATAGGTGTCCAAGATTCATCATCTTCATCTTCAACATCTCACAACATTTCAATTACACACAATCATTTTTGAAGTGCATTTGTGAGTGATTCAAGGTGATAAGGTTCGAAGCTTAGATTGGAGAATTAAGTTCGGGTTGAAGCTTGTGACAGGTTCTTTCTTGAATAAAACCGTTGGGGTTTTACCCTCCAAGATTGGTTTGAATTTTGGGGTTTTTTGGACGAGATTCTTCATCAAGGGTCAACTGAGCAAAGGTGATTGTGAAGAGGTGTTCTTCACAAATCTAGTATCGGATTCAGTGATATTGAAGGGAAGATCTCGGGTTCGATTTGTTGCTGTTGAGATCAGCCAGAGCCGAAGGTTTGAACAACAACGTGTTATTCAATAAGGTGGCTGGAGTTGGAGGTCCATCAACAACAATTGGAGGACTTGATTCATCTTGAATCAAGGGGCAAGGAGTGAAAGCAACTTTCAACACATTAAGATTTCTGTTGTATATTTGCTGTTCAATCCTTATATAAACTGTTACATTCAACATGTGATATCTATAAAGTATATATCAATTCTAGTTTTAGAATTGAGGGCAGACGTACCCTGAAGCGAGGACGACGGGGGAACTGCCTCACCAAATACTTGTCTTCTCTATTTTTCAGCATTTACGTTATAGCTCAAAAATAAGTGATTTTAGTATATGCACTATTGTCAAACTGTGATATCAATTGAGTAAGAGGTTAAAACTCTGTTTTTGACTCAAAAGTACAATAAGACATTGTATTAGACTAGTTGGAATCACTTACTCAACATAAAAATCACTTGGAGTGTTTTGCACACCAAGTGTTTGACAAATTGTGTAAACCAAAATTATCTTACTTGTGTATCTAGTTTTGGTTTGCTTCCTTAATCATTGGAACTAGGAATCCTAACAATTGAATTAGATCATTGATAAGTGTGATTAGTGTTCTGATTCTATTTTCCATATTGTCATTAATCCAAAGGCTTACGCATATCCGGTTTTCCAATAACCGTTCGTTTTAGACTATATTTTCCTCAGCCGCTTCCGCACTTAAAACAATTTTTCAAAACCAATTTTTAAATTGGTAGCGCCGACTCAAATTTTAATTGGGGATATATTCAACCCCCCCTTCTAGATCTGTGCCATAGTCTAACAAGTGGTATATAGAGCTCCAGTTATTCGGTGCTTCAAATACAACGTAGATAGAAAATGGCTAACGAACCAAAAGGGGCGTACAATAGAGCTCCCGTTTTCAACGGTGAAAATTATAGTTATTGGAAAGACTGTATGCGGGTGCATATAAACTCCATAGACAGAAAAATATGGAACGTTATCCTCAATGGTCCAATAGAAATTACTATGACCAATGCGGATAACGTAGTCGTGCCAAAGCCCGAAGTACAATGGACCGATGACGATGAGAAAAAATACAATTATGATTGGAAAGCCAAAAATATCTTAATCTCCTCATTAGGTGTAGATGAATACTATCGTGTATCCCATTGTCCTACTGCTAAGGCCATGTGGGGTTCACTACAAATAGCCCATGAGGGGACAAACGATGTTAAGTTGGCTAGAATCAACACATTAACACAAAAGTTTGATCTCTTTTTCATGGAGCAAGGGGAAACCATTGCTGACATGCAAAAGAGATTTACTCATATCATCAATCGTTTACATTCATTAGGTAGGCCTGTTTCCAATGATGTTGCTACGAATAAGATCTTAAGATGTCTTAACAGGGAATGGCAGCCTAAAGTGACTGCCATCAAAGAAGCACAAGATCCTACCTTATTAGACTTGACAACATTGTTTGGCAAATTACAAGAGCATGAACAGGTACTCTTGAGCCTAGACCAATGTGAAAAGATGGAAAAGAAAGACAAAATGAAGGTGAGTGAAAAGAAATCGATAGCTCTCAAGACTTCCTCCTCGAAGTCTCAAGCAAAAGAGCAAAGTGATTATTCCTCAAGCGACGAAGAAGAAGAGGATAAGAGCAAAGGTATGGGGTTGTTTGTCAAACGGTATAACCGTTACGTGAGAAAGAACGACATCCAACATTCCGAGAAGAACTTGGTAAACTTCCGGAAACAATCGAGGTACTCCAAGGATGATGACTCAAAAGGTAAAAAGACTAGAGGGACGTGCTACAAGTGTGGAAAGCCCGGTCACTACAAACCGGACTGCCCGATGAACAAAAAGGGAAAGGAAAAGGAATCATCAAAGTCACACAAGAAATCATCAAAGCCTAGGAGAGCGTACATAGCTTGGGAAAGCGACATCGACTCTTCCTCCTCTGATGAAAGCTCTAGTGATGAAGAAGAGTCTGTGAATCTATGCCTCTCCGCTCATTAGAAAAATAAGAAAAAACAGGTACGTCACTCTAAATATGATAAGTCCTCAAATATGTCGCATTCAGAATTACAAACCGCATTTAATGCCTTACACAATGAAGCAGTTGAAGCCTTTAAGAAACTTGCCTCTAATAAAAGAATTTTTACGTATTTAGAGCACAAAGTTAAAGAGTCCGAAAAGAAATTAGAGGACCTTAAGGCTTCCATTGTGAAAGGCAATGAATCGAATTGTAAGGACAATAGAAACCCTTTCGACTTTGGGTGTGATACTTGTCATATTTGGCAAGGTGAGGTTAGAAACCTCAAGGCCAAATTAAACAAGGCACTTGAGCCTAAAATTACATTTGCTATTGATAAAAAGGATTTTAGAAAAAGTATGATTAACCCATACCAAAAATATGCATATGTAATCAGGGATCAAGCAAGTAAAAGTGAGTCTAAAGTCGATTTTGCATGCTTATATTGTTGCAAGAAAGGCCACTCCATTGGTAAATGCCGGTTTAGGAGATTTCTTGTTCCTAAAGGCATCTACCAATGGTTGCCCAAACACAACCATTTTGTCGCTAACCTATTAGGACCCAATATGCCATTGGGTACCTCCCTGTGCTAATTATGTTTTGATAGGTAAAATGTGTCGAGACCACCGAGAGAAGATGGGTTCTCGACAGTGGGTGCTCAAGACACATGTCTGGAGACATATCCTTATTCATAGACTTTGTGGCTAAGAAGAAAGGGTATGTAACTTATGGTGATAACAACCGCAGAGCAATACTAGGTAAAGGTAGTGTAGGTAATCCCTCCTCTACTACGATTTCCGACGTGTTGCTTGTCGAAAACCTTAAACATTATCTGCTTAGCATTAGCCAATTATGCGAAAAAGGATACAATGTATCTTTTTCAAAAGATTGTTGCAAAATTGTGCATGAAAATGATAAGAAGAATATGTTTAATGGTTTTAGAGTAAACAACGTATATATGCTTGACTTAAATGAAGTATCATTAACAAGTGACAAATGCCTCATAACTATGAGTGAAGACTCATGGCTATGGCATAGGCGTTTAGCGCATGTTAATTTTGACTTACTCAATAAGGTAGTCTCAAAAGACCTAGTTTTAGGACTTCCGAAAATAAAGTTCACCAAGGATCACCTTTGTGATGCTTGTCAAAAAGGGAAGCAAACGAGGATCTCATTTAAATCAAAAAAGATAATTTCAACAATGAGACCTCTTGAACTTCTTCATATGGACTTGTTTGGGCCGTCTAGGATCAAAAGTCTAGGAGGAAACTATTACGGGTTCGTAATAGTGGACGACTTTTCTAGGTTTTGTTGGACCGTCTTTTTAGTAAGTAAAAGTGATACATTTGCCGCTTTTGAAAAGTTTGCTAAGCTTTCCCAAAATAAGTTAAATACAAACATAGTGTCAATTAGAAGCGACCATGGAGGTGAGTTTGAAAATCACTTATTTGAAGAATATTGTGGTAACCATGGTATAGATCATAACTTCTCCGCTCCACGCACCCCTCAACAAAACAGGGTTGTGGAGCGTAAAAACCACATTTTAGAAGAATTGGGAAGAACAATGATTAACGAAAGTGGTTTACCAAAATATTTTTGGGCCGACGCCATTAGTACGGCGTGTTATGTTTTGAATAGGGTGCTTATTCGCCCCATTCTAAATAAAACACCGTATGAACTTTTAAAAGGGCGAAAGCCAAATGTTTCTCACTTGCATGTGTTTGGATGCAAATGTTTTGTATTAAACAATGGAAAGGAAAACTTGGGCAAATTTGATTCCAAAGCCGATGAAGGTATCTTCCTCGGATACTCTCAATCGAGTAAAGCATATAGAATATATAATAAACGATTACTTGCTATAGAAGAGTCTGTGCATGTTACTTTTGATGAGTCCTATCCGAGAAATGTCGGAAAGGATAGTGTTGTTCATGGTGCAGGTACATCCACAGAAGACATACTCAAGAGTGACGAGACGGGGATTGATCAACCTGACAATGTCAAAATTGAGGAGGATAAGGATGTACACCATGATGTAACAGAGGAAGTTCATCTGCCTTCAAACGATGATCTCCCTCAAGCTTGGAAGTCATCTAAAGACCATCCAATTGAAAAAATTCTTGGAGACATCACAAAGGGTGTAACAGCTCGATCGAAGCTAAGTAATTTCTGTTATCACTTTGCATTCGTGTCACAGATGGAACCTAAAAACCCTAAGGAAGCCCTACTCGATGAACACTGGTTTTTGTCAATGCAGGAGGAACTGAATCAGTTCACTAGAAATGAGGTTTGGGATCTTGTCCCTCCTCCGCGAGGTCATCGAGTAATCGGCACCCGATGGGTGTTTAGAAATAAATTGGACGAGAACGGAGTAATAACTCGCAACAAAGCGCGTTTAGTAGCGCAAGGGTATAACCAAGAGGAAGGCATCGACTATGAGGAAACTTATGCGCCGGTTGCCCGACTCGAGGCTGTCGCTACTGCGAAAATCGGCGTCGGCTGAACAGAAGAGTCGCCACCGTGCGTTATTTATCCCAACGAGGGAAAGGAAACGCTCGAAGTAAACCTCGCAAAAAACGGGAAAAGGTATGGTCATCGCAACCAAAACCTGGGTTCGGGAGTCGGTTACGCAAGGGGAAGGTATTAGCACCCCTCACGTCCGTCGTACTCGACGGGATCCACGCTTGCTTGGGTCGTCTAAAGGATGCAAAAACAATCTATCTACGGCTGCTAAATCTAACCGGAAGGGAATTGACTCGATAGAGTGTCGCATTCTATGCCTACGTATTCTCAAGAGAGAAAGTCAGAGTCAACGTAGTTCGGGACTACGGGGAAATTGGCTCGCCAAGACCTCGCGTCTTGTGCCTACGTACTTCCACACTGCATGGAAGATCAGAGCTTACGTAGTTCAGGCTAACTACGGCTAAACAGGGATGTTCTCACACAGCAGTGAGAAATTAAACTGGTTTTAAAGGTACGGGAACCTATGGGAAAAACTACGGTCTGGTCTCAAATGCACTCGGGCAAGAGAAAAGGATAACATCAGTCGTCAGCGGGAAAGTCTCGATCGCACAGCAGCGAGAGAACAAAAGAGTTAGTTGTTAGTGTGCTCGCTAGGATATCGCATCCTATGCCTACATATTCTCGTCTGGTACGAGAAATCAGAGCAGCTGTAGTTCGGTTACTTCGGGACCACAGCTCAAATCTCATTTTATTAACATTCTGAAAAATGATTACAATGATTGAATACTGAAAATAAACCCCTAGGAAATACTATCCTATCCTATCCTGAAAAATCAAATGGAAAAGAGTCCCCTAACAAGTGGACTTTTAAGACTATCCCTAAAATAAACTTCTATGAAGAAAATACACTCTAAAAAAATATTAAATCTATACTAATATTTTTTTCTTTTTCTATTTTCAATATTCCTTTTTTCTATATTTCTTCCTCTTTTTCTTTTTCTATTTTCAATATTTCTTTTTCTTTATTGTATTTCTTTTTCCAATCTTTTTCTCTATTTTTTTCCATATTCTTTCTTTTTATATTTTTTTTTCTACACTTCACATTTTTCTTTTCTATTCTCATTTTTCTTTATCTTTTTTCTCAACATATTTTTATTGTATTTCTTTTTTCATAACATTCCCTAAAAGAAAAAAGAAAAATACAAAGGGGAGGGGGTGCAGATGGATACAGGAGGTAATACAGCAGTAGAATCTGCAGGCCCAGCCCAAACAGAAAAGTATGCACACGGGGAGGGGGGTATTGAATCAAAACCGGAGGTGTTGGAAGCAAATGGGCCCAGCCCAGTCAAGCAATAACCCAGAAAACTAGCCATGGGGGTGCTTCGGCCAAAACTGGGGTGTTTGACAAAAAAACCAATGGGCTTTGAGGTTTGAGGCCCAAAAACCCAACGTCCACTTCACAGCATGCCACACCAAAAAACCTTAATTCCTCTTTCCTTGTACTGTTCACCGCCGCCCCTCTCTCTCACAATTCTTTCTCCTTCTCTCCGATTCAACCTCCATCTCGTTTTTTCCCCTCTCAACCTCCCTCAATCTTCCATCTCAAACCTTTCTCCTTCACAAATTCACAAGTCGTTGGAGATTGATGATTTTTGAAGTTCTTTTGTGGAGTGTTCTTGACGAAGAAGATCCAGCTTCGCAGAAAACTTAAAATCACTTGCAAAAAGTGAAGGATCTGGATGTTACCGGAAAGGGCTTTGAGCGTCTCGAAGGTTTACGAGCTCCGGTGAGTGCGCAAGAAGAACCTCACGGAGTTCTCTGAAGAACAAAGTTCTTGAAGTAGTGAATTCCTGGAGAATCTGGATCTTGAAGATCTTCACACAAATCTGTGGATTTCTGGACAAACGGAGGAAGAAACAAGACGAAGACGATGAATGTTGAACAGATTCTTCGATAAAGAGTTGGAGATCGTATGAGGCTTGATGTTGACCCTGATGAGGATTGAAGATTGGCTGTTCTTGTTGTTCTTCGAGACGGTATCTCTGGCCAACGGATGCAGATCGTATGAAGATTACGGATGTTGATGAAAGTGTATAAGATTTCCTGGAGAAAACTGATGAAACTATGACGCTGATTTGAAGAAATCTGGGAAGCTGAATCATGATGTTCTTGATGAAGTTGTGACGGACAAGATGGATCTAGTGACGAACAGACGAAGATCTTGGCAAGAACACAGGATGAAGATGGGTGAACGGAGGAAGAACATTGAAGGAGGTTGATGATTGTTGATGATCGGAGGAGATGAAGTTCTGGATTTTGTTGATCATGGATGATGAAGGTTGATCGGAGAAAGATGAAGTTCTGGCGATTTCTGGATGTTTTAGGGTTTTTGGTGTCTCCGGCGAGAATGATGGTGGCCGGAGTAGGTTAGGGCATCGCCGGCGAGTTGGTTGCGGTGGTTGCATGGGCGCCGGCCATGCAACCGGTGAGTCTCCGGTGTTAGACAGGTGGCAAGGGTAGTGGGGTGGGTTGCTGCATGAGTGCCACTTGGCGAGGGCGTGGCAGAGAGAGGGAAAGTGTGGAGTGAAGTGTGGCAGTGTGTGAATGCAAAACGTGGCTTCCCCCTTGTGATTACACGTGGCCTGATATTTATATACTGCTGGCAATTGATTTCTTGGACTCAGACTAAATGGGCCTCCACACCCAAAGGCCCAATACGAAAATGATGGAAAAAAAACTCAAAAATCTGAATTGAAATGAAAAAAGGATTAAAACTGACTGATTAGTAAATTAAAATGATTAATCCTAATTAACTAAGACCTAATTAATCTAATTAAATCTGAAAACTATATCTAACTAATTAAATCTAGAAAATTCTATATTAATAAAACTAAATGATCCTATTAACTATTAAAATTCTATTAAAAGAAACTCTATTAAAATTCTTTTAAGAAAATCTATATTATTCTATTAAGAAAATGATAAAAAATCTATTTAATATCTAATATATCTAAATCCTTATTAAAAACTAATTAAAAGTTATTTAACTATTTAATATCTATTGAAAAAACTATATCTAAAATCCATTTATTATCTATTTGTATTAAAAAAAGGGAATATATTCTAAAAATATATTTAAAATCTATTTAAAATATAAAGAAAATCTATTTAAATTCTATAAAAAATTATAAAGCCTATTTAAAATCTACAAGAAGCTGTTAAATCCTAAAAATGCAGATAAAGGCAAATAACCAATATAAAAGAGGGCGCGAGACCAGATCGAAGCAAACAGTAACCCAAACACCAAAAATCTCAGAAATCACTGCGTAAGCCGAAAACACCCAGGAAGCGCGCGACTTCCCAAAATAACCTCCGATTATCCGTACCGGTCTGAGATACCTAAAATGCGACAGCAGGGCTGTAATCCCGATAAAATCACCATGATTGGAGAAATGCACTATATGCAGTATGTAAATGCGAATGCGAGATGCGTCGAAACAAGGACCAGATGCGGGACCCGGTTGGTCAAATTTTAGGGTGCAACAGAGGCTATACGCCTTTTACTTGCTTTCGCTTGTGTGAAAGATTTTAAATTATTTCAAATGGACGTCAAAAGTGCGTTCCTTAACGGGTTCATAAATGAAGAAGTCTATGTTGCTCAACCACATGGTTTTGAGTCTCATGAGTATCCTAATCATGTCTACAAACTGAAAAGAGCTTTGTACGGTCTCAAATAAGCTCCTAGAGCTTGTTATGAGAGACTAAGCAAATTCTTACTTGATCAAGGCTACTCAAGAGGAAAGGTTGATACTACTCTCTTCATTAAACGTCAAGGAAAGCACTTAATTCTTGTACAAATTTATATTGACGATATCATATTTGGATCCACTAACATGAATCTCTTAAGAGAGTTTGCTGAGCTTATGCAGGGTGAATTCGAGATGAGTATGATGGATGAACTCACATACTTTCTCGGTTTGCAAATCAAGCAACTGAAGGAAGGAACATTCGTGAGCCAAACAAAATATTGTTTGGATCTTCTCAAGAGATTTGACATGGAAAATTCAAAGGACATAGACACCCCTATGCCAACATGTGTAAATATGAGTAAAGATGAAAGTGGTAAAAATGTTGAGGTAAAAAGGTACAGAGGTATCATTGGCTCGCTTCTCTATCTTACTGCTTCTCGTCCCGACATTATGTTTAGCGTGTGTATGTGCGCCAGATACCAATCATGTCCTAAGGAATCCCACCTAAAATCTGTCAAACGCATACTTCGATACCTATCTGGTACCCCGAAATATGGACTGTGGTATTCCAAAGGTAATGATTGTTCATTGGTAGGCTTCTCCGATTCCGATTTTGCTGGTTGCAAATCGGATAGGAAAAGCACCAGTGGTTCGTGTCACTTATTTTCAAATTCCTTGGTCAGTTAGCACAACAAGAAACAAGTGTCTATTGCTCTATCAACCGCCGAAGCGGAATACATAGCCGCCGGTAGTTGTTGTGCGCAAGTCCTATGGCTTAAACAACAACTATTGGACTTCAATTTGAAGCTAGAACGTGTTCCAATATTTTGTGACAACACCAGTGCTATAAATCTTACCAAAAATCCGGTGTTACATTCGCGTACCAAACACATAGAAATTCGACACCATTTTCTGAGGGACCATATAGAGAAGGGTGACGTTGTCTTTGAACACGTTGATACCAAAAACCAACTAGCAGACATTTTCACAAAGCCGCTAGCCACTGAGCCCTTCTTTCATATCCGTTGAGAACTTGGTATTCTCGACATTTCTGATCGGGTTTAACAATTACTACGTTCATGATTAATCTATTTACAACTATGCTTTTGTACTACTAACAAGTTTAGCTTTTGTTGCAAGTACAAATATGTGTTTAACAAGTGTGGTCGGTGTAGAGGTGATATTGCTCCTTTCTCTCTCTCTTTATATATCTCTCTCTCTCTCTCTCTAAACATTCATGACTTGAAACTAAGTATATCGTTTGATAATCATGGTACTTATACATGTCTATGATCTTTGCTGCTGATACTATGTGTGTTAAATGCAAATTACAATGTGAAAGGGTGAATAGGCATGATAAATGGGCAAATATGGCATTCTGCATAATATGAAACTGAAAAATTGGGTTTTTAAAGGTTATGAGTCGACCTAAACAAGACAACGGTCGACGCATGCTGTAGACTTTCAAAATTATCAAAAAACACACAGTATGCGTCGACGCATGCAGGAGCTATGGTCGACGGCTCGCGCAAAAACCCAGATTTTTTTTTTAAAAACGTTCCAAGTTTCTCTTCTTCTCCATTTAATGTACAGTCAACTTTTGTTATGATTTGATATTGCATTTGTCTTGTAAATTGCATCTAGCCATCTATTGTGTCCTCTTGTCTCCTCCCTCTTACAAAAACCCTAAAACCTCTCTCTATTAAAGGGAACAGTCTTCATCTTCTCCAAAATCATCCTCAACTACTCTCTTCAAAGTTCATCTCTACAAAATCTCCAAAAATCATCATCAATGGCTTCTCTTCTTCGCAAAAATACAGGTAAGAGATCAAGGGCCTCATCATCATCTGCTTCAGTCCCCATTACCGCTGTCTCACTAGTTCATCCACTTGCTGTTGAAAAATTCAACAAGAGTCTCAGCAAAAGAGCAATAGTTCCACAACATGCCTTCTACCAGGCAACGGGCGAGCGCTTGCATCTCACCCAAATTCTGTCTCTGCTGGAGGTTCAGGGGTTCTCCAGTTTTCTAGAGTGCAACACAAAGTATAGTGAGGATTTGGTCCGGGTGTTCTACACAAATCTGCGGGGTAACTTTCAAGATCAATATTTTCACACTTCTGTCAGCAATAAACTGGTAAACATAAATTCTGAAGTATGGAACAAGTATTTTGATTTGACTGTCGATGCTGATGTACCACCTCTTCATGAGGTAACAAACACTCGTACGGTGCCAGGGTATGAGTTTAAGAGCGCTCTGAATGACATGCTCAAAAGACCCTATCCATATGCCATTGTCAACAGTGATGCCTTTCCTAGAACGGTCACAGCCGGGAAACTCAGTACAGGGGAGCGCATCCTTCAGTGGATTGTCGCTCGCATCCTATGACCAAAAAAAGCTGGACTGTCCCGTGTCGAACAAGCTGAGGTACATCTCATCTATATATTGAAACATAAGATCAAAATAAACTGGTCATACTATATTGCAAGCAGGATTTTTGCTCTGAGAGACTCAAGTAGAGGCACTGCTCTAGCCTATGGGTCGTTTATTTCAGAAATTCTTGCCGCAGCAAATGTTGTATACCCAACATTTCCTTGTGTTTCAGTTCCCTCTGACAAAGAATTTAGCACCAAAACCCTTGCCATGATGGGGTACTTTTGGTGTGCTGAACGACAATCATACAGATTTGTCCGTTGAGCCAATATTCCTTGGGTGACTCGTGACAGTTCCGATGACAGCTCTGAAGAAGAAAGTGAAGAACAAGGTGAAGAAGACGATGATGAAGAAGATACAGCTGCAGAGGTACAAGAACCTGTATGTGAGCCGCAAGACTATCATCAATCTCCAGTTCAAAATACGTCTCCAAATACCGATTGGCTCCAGCATTCAGCTCCTTCAGAAGCACAAGAAGACGGTTATACAAATAAGGGATGGGGTGAATGGCAATACACAGGCTGGACTACCCTGGGTAGATTCTACGACCCATATCACGGCTACCCTCAAGACTATCAACCTTCCCAGCACTCATCACCTCCTCCACAATCGGACAACTCTGAAGTCATTAGTATGCTGCAGTCCATGCAGTTAGATCAACAAACCTTCATGAGGAGTCAAGATACACAAATAGAGCAAATTAGAGCTGAGCTTCATACCCAAAATGAAAGGTTAAATTCATTTTCGAATCGGATGGACGCTCGTATTGAAGCTCTGGTTGAATCACATGAAAGGCAAGACTTGGAAATCACCGACTCTCTTCATCACCTCAACATGTCCGTAGAAGCATTTCTAGACTTCTCGGATCCTTACCGCAATCCCGATACTGCATACCGGGGGAGGGGCCGAGGTCGGGGTCAGGGATATTAGTTTCATAGTTGCATATTTCATATTTGCATATGTGTTTCTTCTATGTACTTTTCATTTTTCCGTATTATGTTTACCTGAATATTCACCTATTTTGCATGTTCTCGTAATTATCTATTAATTCAAGTTACTTTTGTTCATTATCATTCTTATGTGTGAAGTTTGGTAATTAACTATCACCTATTGTATGTTTTCTGTTAATTGATGTGTTCTCCTTCTCTTTTTGATGGTGTCAAAGGGGGAGAAGAACATGTAGCAAGCCAACACCAAAGCCAAGTCAGGATATTAACAACAGTTGATGGCTGTTTGTTCTACAACCTTATATTACAAAAGAAAGGGGGAGCTTGTGTATACATTGCATATTGGTTGTTTTGGTTGTATACAGGTTGTCATCATCAAAAAGGGGGAGATTGTGGAGGCAAATCGCCACACATCACACAAGTCTACAAGGCATTGGTCAATACAGGTTTCGATGATGACAAATTACAGCCTTGGATAGATTGGAAATTATAAACTCCAGATCTACTAAACAAATGCAACGTATCACCTACCATATCCTTTTATACTTGTCTTAAAACTGCTGTAATAAATATACTATGTGTAGATAAAATGCAATCATGACCAGAGGCATGAAAGACCACAAACTGATGAATTTTTGCAGGTTTGCAGGGCATGAGTCGACCATAGGGTCGGCGCATGTATCAGAGCACTTCTCCACTAGTCAGCGCACAAGGCAATGAGTCGACCATAGGGTCGGCGCATGAGGGAAAAATTTTCCAACGGGTCAGCGCATAAAGGCATGAGTCGACCATAGGGTCAGTGCATGAAGGAAATAGTTTTCAACGGGTCAGCACACGCCGACTGTATGGTCGACGCATACTGATGAATTTTCTAGATTTCTAAACAACATAGGCCATCCGTCGACGCACAGACCTGCTGCGGTCGACCGTTCGCACGGAAATTCTGTTTTTAAATGATTCCCTCTTATATTTGAAATACTGTTATGTCTAAAATTGGGTTGGTACTATATATACTTGTTTAACCACTTGTGTCATTTTAACATTTGACAATCTTTGATTCATGTGTTCAAAAACAAGAAAGAGTGAAATAGGTGTCCAAGATTCATCATCTTTATCTTCAACATCTCACAACATTTTAATTACACACAATCATTTTTGAAGTGCATTTGTGAGTGATTCAAGGTGATAAGGTTCGAAGCTTAGATTGGAGAATCAAGTTCGGGTTGAAGCTTGTGACAGGTTCTTTCTTGAATAAAACCGTTGGGGTTTTACCCTCCAAGATTGGTTTGAATTTTGGGGGGTTTTTGGACGAGATTCTTCATCAAGGGTCAACTGAGCGAAGGTGATTGTGAAGAGGTGTTCTTCACAAATCTAGTAGCGGATTCAGTGATATTGAAGGGAAGATCTTGGGTTCGATTTGTTACTGTTGAGATCAGCCGGAGCCGAAGGTTTGAACAACAACGTGTTATTCAATAAGGTGGCTGGATTCGGAGGTCCATCAACAACAATCGGAGGACTTGATTCATCTTGAATCAAGGGGCAAGGAGTGAAAGCAACTTTCAACACATTGAGATTTCTGTTGTATATTTGCTGCTCAATCCTTGTATAAACCGTTACATTCAACAGGTGATATCTATAAAGTATATCTCAATTCTAGTTTTTGAATTGAGGGCAGACGTACCCCGAAGCGAGGACAACGGGGGAACTGCCTCACCAAATACTTGTCTTCTCTATTTTTCAGCATTTACGTTATAGCTCAAAAATAAGTGATTTTAGTATATGCACTATTGTCAAACTGTGATATCAAATGAGTAAGAGGTTAAAACTCTGTTTTTGACTCCAATGTACAATAAGACATTGTATTAGACTAGTTGGAATCACTTACTCAACATAAAAATCACTTGGAGTGTTTTGCACACCAAGTGCTTGACAAATTGTGTAAACCAAAATTATCTTACTTGTGTATCTAGTTTTGGTTTGCTTCCTTAATCATTGGAACTAGGAATCCTAACAACTGAATTAGATCATTGATAAGTGTGATTAGTGTTGTGATTCTATTTTCCATATTGTCATTAATCCAAAGGCTTACGCATATCCGGTTTTCCAATAACCGTTCGTTTTAGACTATATTTTCCTCGGCCGCTTCCGCACTTAAAACAATTTTTCAAAACCAATTTTTAAATTGGTAGCACCGACTCAAATTTTAATTGGGGATCTATTCAACCCCCCTTCTAGATTCGTGCCATAGTTTAACAAATCCTTCAATAGTCTCTGAAGTAGCAGACACTCCAGAAGATGAATGTTCATTCTCAAGAAGCAATGTAGGAGATCTGGTCACATTCCAAAGCATTGTTCTGGTAAGCTCAGCGAATCTAATCTTCGCATCATCAGAGCAGACACTCTTCAGATTTGAAGCAACAATGTTGAATCTGGCAATGAACTTATCCCAGCATTCTTCAGAAGCTTCTGGATTAATGCTTGAGAGACATTCCTCTTGAACAGAATTCAAACTCATCCTTATTTCTTTCTTGAAACTTGCAAATATGGCATCAACATCTAATCTGGATTTAGGTTTAAGGTAGGCTTCCAGAGGTGTTGGTTTGGGTTGTTCTGGTGGAGGTGGTATGGTAAAAGTTGGGATGATGAATAAAGGACGAGGATAAGAAGGTAAAGAGGGATGTTCAGATGATGAAGTGAAATTTCTGGATCTGGATGATGATGAAGTGGGAAACAGAAATGGTTTAAAATTTGATGCAGAGGGAATGACATCAAAAGTTGTAGAGGTATAGGGGGTAAAAACAGATTTTTGAGAAAGCAGAGGTGTTGTTGGAATTATATCTAGTTGTTGTGTAAGATAGGTTTGAAGAACAGATGGAAGGATAGTTGAAGAACTAGGTTTATATGGAGTGGTAGGGTCAGATGGTTCTATTCTGGGGTAAAAGTTTTTAAGTTTTAGACCAAAAGGAAGGGGATCAGAGGGATATGGTTTGAAACAAGTAAAAGATACAAACTCAGAAGTTCTGGGTTCATAGCCACGGAGAGAGGGTGGTGAAGAAACTTCTGGTGGTAGGTCAGATTCAGATGAATCAAATGATTCAGATGAATGACAGGATGTAGAAGAGAGTTCAACCAAAGTAGTTAATGGTTGAATATCTAGGACTACAGAATCAGGTATTAAAGGTTCAGATGGTTGGATAGATTCTGGTTGTGGTTGTTGTTGTTCTGGTTCTTGCGGAGTTGGTTCTGGTTGGTTTGGTTCTGCTGGTGTTGGTTCTGATAGATTAGAAGTTTGTGGTTCTGGTGGGGGAATTTCAGATGATTGTGGTACAGGGGTTTGTTTGTCGGATGGGGGAATATCAGATGGTTTAGAATGTGTTGGTTTAGATTTATACTTTTCAGATGGAGTTGCTAGAGGTTGGGGTACAGAAGAAGTTGTAACAAAAGGTTTCCTAGGTTTAGAAACACGAGGAGGAGAAGGTGAAGGTGATGGTATAGGTTCATGAAGAGTTTGATCAAATGTTAATACCTCTTTGACAGTTTCCAGAATCTCGTCTAGACTTGCCTCTAGAGGATTGATCTCTTGCCTCTTGACCCTCTTTGGCTTGACAGCAACAGCTTCACCAGTAGCTTTCCTCTTGGGTTTAGAAGGTTCTTCTGCAGCAACCTTTCTCTTCTTCTTGTGCCTGGCCTCGTAAAGATCTGGAGCAGGTTCACCTGCCTTCTGAACCAGATTTGCTGGTAGAGGAATTCCTTCATTCAGACACTCTGTGATGTAATACAAAAAAATCTCCCTTGGTTCATTAGCAAAGAACATAGGAAAATTTGCAACTGGAACTCTTCTTTGAGTGACCTCTTCAGTGTTGAATTTCTTTGGAGCAGAAGTAACTTCTTCTACAACTTTCATCCTCTGAAGACTCTTCCCGTTCAGAGGTTTTCCAACTGCAGAGGCTAATTCTTCCTTCATTCCAGCTTCAACCAAATGACCAACAAGACCATTCTCAGTCAGAATGTCTGAGATAAGTCTTCCCATTGGAATCCAGTTCCTCAGCTTCTGATGCTTGGTTCTGACCTCTTCCCTTGACTGTTTAACATGTGTCCACAGATGATTAAACAGAAGATATGGACGATCCACCTTGGTGCTCTGACTCAGACAATACATGAAGTATAGTTGATCAGTGTTGGCATAATCTGGAGAATTGGAAGATTTCCTGTGATGAATGCAGCTCATGAAAATCTTAGCCCAGATCCTGTAAACTGGCTTTAGATCCTTAACCTTGTTAGAAGCTACTCCAGATGAGCAAACTTCTCTATACACATCAGTCATATCCACACGCCCAGATGGTAGATTAGTGACTCCATCAGTTTCCTCATATCCTATGAGTTTCCTTATCAAGTCTTCAGTAATAATAATTTCTTTGCCCAAAACAAATGAAACTATGAACTTAGGGCAACAAGAAGCATGTATCCAAAATTCCTTTACCAGACGAGGGTAAACTAGTCCCATTAGCCTGTCAAAAAACTTGGTCCAACATTGTGCATCAACAATGGGACGAAGATCATACCCATTTTCAGCAAACGATTCAAAGTTGACAGTGGATTCACACAAAACTTCCAACTTGTCAATAGGTGTGAGTAATGTTCTGATAGGTTCCTTAAACGCATTAGCACCCATGTTTGATGAAGAAACATCAGCCATTGTATATTGGAATTGAGCAGACGTTGAAGATGAAGTAGCCACGAAAGTTCTTAAAGAATTAGGGTTTCTGAGATGTTTGGGTTTGAGAGAGAGATGGAAGCAATGAACCAAGAAGAAATGCATACAAGGTGTTCGTAAGAGTGAAAAGTGTGAAGTGTGTAAAATTGTGGCATTTATAGAAGAAATTAGGGCACACAAGAGTCACACGATCAGCACGCTTGCACTTAGCATTTAATGAAAAGAAAATAATCATTTCAAGCATTAATGATTCTGACAATTTGGGGGGAAAACGAGAAACCAAATATTCAAACAGTACCTCAAACCTCTTTTCAGTATTGTGCACTCCATCTTTTCAGATTCTGAGTTACACGTGTTTGCTTGCATGTGCTTCTGAAAACTCTTTGAGAAATGAAACGTTAGCCCACGTTCAAATCCTCTGAGATTTGTTAGTTCAGATACACACAGAAATAATAATTCAAGAAATTAAATAAATGACAGATGAAATACTTCAGAGTTTAAACATTTTGCATCTGAGAAAGTTGTTCTGATAAATATTATTCTGGACAGAATTCCATACCAATATTTTTCAGAATAAACTTAAACCTATCTTCAGCAAGGGGTTTTGTGAAAATATCAGCCCATTGATGATCTGTATCAACAAAGTCTAAGTTTATAATACCCTTTTGAACATAGTATCTAATGAAGTGATGTTTAATTTCTATATGCTTAGCTTTAGAGTGTAAAATTGAATTTTTAGATGAGCATATAACAGAAGTATTGTCACAGAATATAGAAATATTACTCTCAAAGATCCGATAGTTTTCTAGTTGACTTTTCATCCAGAGCATCTGTGTGCTACATCCAGCAGCAGCAATATATTCTGCTTCTGTAGTTGATAGAGCAATTGTAGGTTGTTTCTTGTTGTACCAGGAGATTAAATTACTTTCCAGAAATTGGCAACTTCCAGAAGTACTTTTTCTTTCAACTCTGTCTCCAGCGTAATCAGCATCACAGAATCCAACTAGTTTAAATTTATCAGATTTTCTGTAACACAAACCCACATTAGAAGTACCTTTAAGATACCTTAGAATCCTCTTAACAGCTGTTAAGTGTGATTCTCTAGGATCTGTTTGGAATCTTGCACACAAGCATACACTGAATAAAATGCCAGGTCTAGAAGCAGTTAAGTAGAGAAGAGATTCAATCATACCTCTGTAGAGTTTCTGATCTACTTTCTTACTTACCTCTTCCTTACCAAGAGTGCTTGTTGGATGCATTGGAGTCTTTGTTGACTTACTATCAGTCATGTTGAACTTCTTCAGAAGCTCTTTTACATATTTGGTCTGATGAATGTAAGTGCAATCTGGAGTCTGGTTGACTTGAATTCCCAGAAAGAATCTCAATTCTCCCATCATGCTCATCTCAAATTCAACCTGCATACATTGAGAAAACTTCTTTCCCAGTGTAATATTTGTAGATCCAAATATAATATCATCCACATATATTTGACAAATTAACATATCTTTCTTAAATGTTTTACAGAAGAGTGTTGTGTCCACTTTGCCTCTGATAAAAATTTTCTCTAGAAGAAAATTACTTAATCTCTCATACCAAGCTATGGGAGCTTGTTTTAAACCATAAAGAGATTTCTTAAGTTTAAAAACATGTTCTGGAAATTTATCACTTTCAAAACCAGGAGGTTGATGAACATAAACTTCCTCTTCTATAATCCCATTTAAGAAGGCACTCTTAACATCCATCTGATATAGAGTGATGTTATTTTTTGCAGCAAAAGAAATGAGTAAACGGATAGACTCTAACCTGGCCACAGGGGCATAAGTCTCTGTGTAATCAATTCCTTCTTGCTGGCTATAACCTTGAGCAACAAGCCTTGCTTTGTTTCTTTCAACTTCTCCTTTTTCATTCAACTTGTTTCTGAAGACCCATTTAGTTCCAATAATGTTGAATCCTTTTGGTCTTGGAACCAAATCCCAAACATCATTTCTTGTGAATTGATTGAGCTCTTCTTGCATGGAAATTATCCAGTCATTGTCTTGCAGAGCTTCATCCACAGAAGTTGGTTCAATAACTGACACCAACCCAAATAATGACGCTTCAGATGATCTGAGGTAGGATCTTGTTCTTATAGGATCATCCTTCTTTCCAATGATCACATCCTCTGGGTGAGAGGCCTTGATTATGGAAGATGATCCTCTAACATTAAGTTCTTCAGGAATATTCAAGTTGTTCATTTGAGTAGCCAAGGGAGTTGCATCTGACGTTGCTTTTGGCTCTTTCAGTTGAACCTTTTATGCCTCTGAGCCTTCAGAGTCTGTGAGAATTACTTCTCTATCTGCAGAACTTTCAAACTGCTTTGGCTTTTGAATGCCAAGCTTATCATCAAATCTAACATGTATAGATTCCTCCATAATCTGTGTTTTAGTATTGTATACTCTGTAGCCTTTAGAGCGTTCAGAATACCCAAGCATGAAACACTTTTGTGCTTTAGAATCAAACTTGTTTAGATTCTCTTTAGTGTTCAACATATAACATATACATCCAAAAGGATGAAAATAAGAAATGTTGGGCTTTCTATTCCTCCACAATTCATAGGGAGTCTTTTCCAGAAGAGGTCTTACAGACAGTCTGTTCTGAATATAATAAGCTGTGTTTATTGCTTCTGCTTAAAAATGCTTTGCCAGATTAGTCTCGTTGATCATGGTTCTGGCCATTTCTTGCAAAGTTCTATTTTTCCTCTCTACAAATCCATTCTGTTGTGGAGTTCTAGGGCATGAGAAATCATGAGCAATGCCATTTTCATTAAAATATTTGTTTTCAAATTCGCCACCATGATCACTTCTGACTTTAACAATTTTAAAATCTTTTTCATTCTGGACTTGTTTGCAGAAATCAAAGAACACGGAATGTGACTCATCCTTGTGTTTTAGGAATTTCACCCATGTCCATCTGCTGTAGTCATCAATAATGACTAGTTCATACTTCTTGCCTCTGATGGATGCAGTTTTCACTGGTCCAAACAGATCAATGTGAAGCAACTCTAATGGTCTTGAGGTTGAAACAACATTTTTAGTTTTAAAAGAAGATTTTGAAAATTTTCCTTTTTGACATGCTTCACAAAAAGCATCTGAGTTGAACTTCAACTTAGGAAGTCCTCTAACCAGATTGATTTTATTAATCTGAGATATACGTCTCATATTAATATGCCCCAATCTTCTGTGCCAGACCCATTGCTCATCATTAACAGACATAAGGCATTTTACGTTCTGAACCTTAAGTTTTGAAAGATTGATTTTGTAAATGTTGTTCTTCCTCTTTCCATTAAATAGGATTGAGCCATCCTTCTGACTAACAACCTTACAAAATTTTTGATTAAAGATTATGTCATAACCATTGTCACTTAATTGACTTATGGACAATAGATTATGTTTTAATCCTTCTACAAGTAAAACATTAGATATAGAGGGAAGGTTACCATTACCAATAGTACCAGAGAAAATTATCTTGCCCTTCTGATTCCCTCCAAATTTGACGTCCCCTCCAGATTTAAGCTCCAGGCTTTGGAACATAAACCTTTCTCCTGTCATGTGACGTGAGCAGCCATAGTCCAGGTACCATGATTGGCGTCTTGACTTTGTTGCTAAATACATCTGCAACATGTATTATCTTATCCTTAGGTACCCAGATATTTTTGGGTCCTTTTGGGTTAGTTGCCTTAAAAGTTTGTCTGAACTTCTGTCTTTTTACAATAGGTTTGTTCTGACTAACTTTCAGTTTAAACACAGGAACATTTTGATCATAACGTGTGTGTTTAATATCATTCAGATGACCAAACTTAAAATGAAAATATAAGGGAGTCTTCTTAATGATAAGTTTATCAACAGGTATTGGATTTAAATCCTTTCCAGAGGAAGATTCATATCCAATTCCTTTCCTGTTGTTTTGCTAACTCCATAGATCATTGAAGCCATCTTGCTTCTATCTATGCTTTTAGCCAGAAACTTCTGAAAACTATAGTCATATTCTTCTAAAATATTTTTACATTTTGACTTAGTTTCAGATTCAGAGTCTTGTTGAGCTTTTTCAAAACTGTTTTTCATTTTCTAATTGTTCTCTTTGAGCTCAGCAACTTCTGACATTAACAGACTATTCTCAAATTCAAGATTGAATTTAAGCTTCTTGCATTTGAGCTTAATCTGGTTATAGTTTTTCAGGACTTTTGATAAAACCTTAATAAGTTCTTCCCTAGAGAGATCAGAAAGTATCTCTTCTGAGTCAGATTCAGAATCAGATTCAGATCCAGATGTTCCTTCATCCTGATCTTCCACACCAGCCATCAGTGCCATGTTGGCACATTCTTCTTCTGACTCTGATGAAGATTAAGATGCATCTGAATCATCCCATGTAGCCATTAGAACTTTCTTTTTATGCTCAGGCTTCCTTCTTGGCTTCTCCTTCTGAAGCTTTGG
The DNA here is from genome assembly GCA_963859935.3 of Lathyrus sativus. Lineage (NCBI taxonomy): Eukaryota > Viridiplantae > Streptophyta > Magnoliopsida > Fabales > Fabaceae > Lathyrus > Lathyrus sativus. The sequence continues at coordinate 638,182,481 of OZ012739.1, forward strand.
GCATTCATTCTTGTAGTGCCCAAGTTCCTTGCATTCATAGAAAACAACCTCCTTATTTCCAGATCTTTTGTGTCTAGAGGACTCTTTACGTTGATCTGGCTTCTTGAAGTTCTTGAAATTCCTCTGTTTATGCTTCCAGAGTTTATTGATCCTTCTGGACAACAGGGACAGTTCATCTTCTTCTTCAGAAGAAGACTCTTCAGAACTTTCTTCTAACACCTGCAACGCTTTAACAGATTTGTTATACTTTAAAGCAATTGACTTACCTTTCTTTTGAGGCTCGTCTTCTTCAAGTTCAATCTCATGGCTCCTCAGAGAGCTGATCAGTTCTTCCAATGTGATCTTGTTCAGATCCTTTTCTAGCTTCAGAGCAGTGACCATATGTCTCCATCTGATTGGCAAGCTACTGATGATCTTCTTCACATGATCAACAGTTGAATAGCCTTTGTCCAGCACTTTTAATCCAGCTGTGAGGATCTGGAATCTAGAGAACATAGCTTCTATAGATTCAGATTCTTCCATTTTAAAGGCTTCATATTTCTGGATCAGCGTCAGAGCCTTGGTCTCTTTAACTTGTGAGTTCCCTTCATGAGTCATATTCAAAGACTCAAACAAATCAAATGTTGTTTCTCTGTTGGTAATCTCCTCATACTCAGTATGAGATATAGCATTTAATAAGATTGTTCTTGCTTTGTGATGATTTATGAACTCCTTCTTCTGAGCTTCAGTCATAGATTTTGTATCAATTTTCTTGCCATCCCCATCAGTGGGGTGAACATAACCATCAATGACTAAGTCCCAAAGATCATCATCATAACCAAGGAAGAAACTCTCTATTCTGTCCTTCCAATAGTCAAACTTCTTCCCATCAAACATAGGGGGTTTTGTGCTGATTCTATCCCTTTCTTCATATCTGTTGCTGTTGGATGTTGAAGCTTTAGCCATAATATCAACCAAAGAAAAATATCAAGAGTTTTCTCAACTAGATCTTTTCTGTTCACGGTGAAGTGATAACACACACAGAACCGGAGCTCTGATGCCAACTGAAGGTGAGAAAATACTTAGAAGGAGGGGTTGAATAAGGATTCAGAAAATATTATGACAATAAAAACACAAAGATTTTTATCCTGGTTCGTTGAACTCAACTAATCCAGTCCACCCTATCAAGAGTGATTTGCCTTTCTCCACAAGGACTTAATCCACTATAATCAAACTGATTACAATATCAACCACTAAGAACAATGGTCTTAGTCTTCTCAAGAACTACTGACCACAACTTGGTCTTCTTAAGGAACTTTTACAATCAAATGTAAACTAAACAAGTGTTTAAAATGCTTCTAAGAAAGCTATATCACAACTGTGATTTACACTTAAGTTTAAGAACGTATGAAACTATTCACCAAAGAAATATAATTTGTATGAGAGCTTTGAGAGAGTTTTCAATGAATTTGTTAGAATACGTCAATTGAAGAAAGTTGTTGAAGGCTTGCTTTTATAGACAGAGAAGTCCAAGGCATTGCAAGCTTGAAGACCGTGTACTACAAAGTAGTTGTAGCCTTTTGTCTTCACATGACTTGATCTTTCCTAGAAGTAGAGCGTTCAGAGAAATCCTTTTTTCCTGAGTTCTTGTGTCTAGCATGAAAGAGGAAAGAGTCGTTTGGCATAACCAACGGATATAACTTTGAATAATCTTCTTCAACAAGTTTCTATCTCACAGCAATCAACATCAGAGCCTTGAGTGATCAGAGTCTTGATGTCATCAGAGTTTGTTGTATTAGAATGTTGCAGCAAGTGTGCTTCAGCGTGAAATTAATCAGAGCAGATTTTGGAGATCAGATCCTCAGTACTTGCAGCGAACAGTACTATCAGAGTCTTCTGAAAAATAGTGCTTGAAACTCTTCATACAAAGTCTTCAGTCTACGCTTCAAATACTTCAGTAGCTTCTGCTTCAGAGTCTTCTGTAGGCAGCGCTCAGAGTCTTCTAACGAGATGCTTCTGACGCTCAGAGCCTTGCGTAGTTCAACGTTCAGATCCATTTTTGCTTTCAAAAGAATATTAAATTTAATATCTACAGCAAAAATACTTGAACAAATTTAGAGTATATAATTTCTTAATACAAAATTTCATTAGTGTTATCATCAAAACATAGAGATATAACTAAGAACCAATCTGTGTTCTAACAGTAGGTTGTGAGGAATCCTACACCGGTGGTGCTGATCTTCGATGCAATGACACGAGGTGAACCCACATGTTTAGCACTTCAATACTCATGCCAGTTCAAGATTCGAGATGATTGTAGTAAAAAATGGAGATTAGAGAATATATTTTACTTTCTGCGTGAAATGCCTTTATACCTTTGGTCAAGTGAAGTTGACTTAAAGTGAATTGAGCCTTAGCTATTTGGGTCTTCAGCAGACCCAAAATAAATTTATTTTTCAACGACTAAGGTTTCAATGTTATACATCCTCTGAGCTTTGGCGAGTCTAGATTATTTTAACATGATATAATTTTTTGCTTTGGAATCAAGGTGATTATGATGTTCTTTGCTATTTAGCACATAAATATGAAATGTTGTATTTTCTATCTTTTCATGATTCGCATGGAGTCTTGTTCAATATAGAACTATTATATATATTATTTTGAATTAAATTGTTGTATTTACAACTTTTGTCCAAAAGTGGTTTGCATTTTTCTCATTAATATGATTTTGACCATCTCTTGAAGAGATCTACTTTTTCTTTCTATAACTCCATTTCTTTTACAAATTTTTTCAAAAAGTTTTTTTTTAAATTCTCCGTCATGATCACTTTTCTTTTTTTTTTTAATTTTCCAGCATTTTTCAACTCATACTAGTTTGCAGACCATTGAGAACACAAAATGAGACTCATTCTTTTGTCTTAAATTTTTTACCAACATCTATTTGTTATAGTCATCAACTATGACTAGCCTATACTTCTTACTATTAGGTGATTCATATTTCATTGGTCTAGATTGATCAATATTTAAGAGCTCTTGTGGTTTGCAAAAGAAAACAATATTTTTAGAATAAATAACGTTTTCTTAAGTTTGCCTTTTTAGCATGCCTCACAAAGAGCATTTGATTGATACTTCATATTAACTTAGAGACTAATCTCAAGTTTATTGCTTGACTTTCGTTAGAGGTTCCTCTCTAGATGACATTCTTTTGAAAGTTCATTTCTCTTCTTTTCAGACTGACTCTCTTAGTTTATTCACATAAGTGTTTCAACGTTTTATCCAATAATTTACATTCAGAAGTTAATTTTGAAAATGTAATTAATTTATGTAGTATGATATATCAACACCTTCCAAGAATTAATCCAATATACTTCCATTTTAGCCTTGGACACTTCCTTCAATTTCATGAATAAAACTTCTATATTTCTTCGAACCCACCAGTGGGCCACCCCGCAAGTCACATGAAAACCTTCCTTGTTTCTGTTTCAATTATTTCGGCATTAAGATATCTTTCAACAAATTCTCACTAAAGTTCCTGTACATAAGCTTCTATTAGAAGCTTCTCAGTTTTTCTTCTATATAAACTTCGACACCAATTTTCCAAAATCAATAGATATATAATTCGGTTCAACTACAATTTACAAATGCATAAGAAGAATTTTTCACCGCTATTTCGACAATTACACAGGGTCATGAAAAAACTGTACTCTCTGCTGCACTGTTGGAGAATGAACTCCAATGAATCCAAAAATGTGAAACAAAAATGGTGCACGTTTGATGATGATGATGATGAAAAAGTAATTAGAGATGACATAATTGAAAATAATTATGATTTGGAAGATGATATTGATATAAGGGCTGAGATTTTTATTGCTAAATTTCGACGTCAGCTAAGTTTGGAGAGAAGAATATTTACCTGAGATTGATTTAATAGTTATTATTTTCTGAGTTTTCTATGTATAATGTAATGTGTCCTAATTAGTGTGTTGGGTTTTGTTTTAAGTTAGTGAGGTTTATAAGAAATTATATTTGTATTATATGTAAAGTAACTTGTTGAAAGAATAAAGCATAAAATGCTAAAGTGACAATGTGTTCAATGTCATTTTTAGTTTATGACTAGCTTTCTCTTTATAATAATTGGTTTTTAAAAAGTAGTTAGAAAGTTACTATTTTAGAAAACTAGTTAGTTATAGTTTGTTAAGAGAGTTTTATAGCTTGTTTAATAAGCTATATATGAATGATGTATGTGCCACTTCTGATTTAAACTCAACAACACAATTGATAATTTCAATTTCAATTCTCTCCTTTTTGTTTATTATTTTTCTTTCATGAATAATTCAATGTTTTAATATGGTATCATAAGCATGTCGTCCGACCTACCTGCATTTTTCATCTTCTTCTTTGATTCTTCTTGCAATTTATCTTCATCAATGTCTATTTGTATAGCTCTTATCGATCTGCAATTAGACCAAAGTTGTCCCAACTATGTTAATCCAAGAGACTTTTATCAGTCAAAGTTTGTTTACTGTGACATTTAATAAATAAGCGCTAGTCTCTTATAAAAGATTACTTGCAGGATCGACCAGATAATCGTAGGACATAGTCCTTAAAACCTTTTTGAATTTTGTTTAAGAAAGTAAAGGACTTCGACGTGGTCGAAATCTTTAAGTAAAAAATAGTGCAAAAAGGTAGATTTTTGGATAGATAAAAGAATTCGACCATGACTAAGTGACAAACTTTGTAAAAGGCTAATGTAAAGTGACAAGAAAATAACGACGAAATGAAAGTAGAATTGGAAAGGAAATTAATTGAATTACAAGACTTTGGATTTAAATGAAATGATGTTTGGAATCATACATTTTGCAAAGATAAACTCATTTCTCGCTTCGCTTGGGTACTTTGAGTTTAAGAGTTTTGTAGTATATTCAACACAACACTTTGAATCCTAACACTAGAACTCCTATTTATATTAATGCAAAATAACTGCTTGTAATGTTCTCCTCTTCAGAAATTGACACCTATTTGCTGCACGTTTTTAGCCTCTAAAATGTCTTCCACGTGTCTCTTTGGATAAGACTGAAAAGCAGTTACTATTTTGAAAATGTTCCTTCACACTAACCATTGTTTGTCGGCGTATCTTGCTGACATCTAAATCCTGAGCAATCTTACCGTCGAAATCTTGGACGAAAATCTCTTTTCAAAATATACTAAGTCCCAATCTTCATTCCACATCCAAGACTTCGACTTCCTGAACTCACAACTTGTGTCGAAATGTCCTCTTAACCTTCCAACTTTTCTATGTTTTCTTACTGCGTTGAGATTTGACCCTGTCAAAAACTTTAGCTAAAAAATTGCCCCTAAAAAATGTCACTTTCAACTAACAATAAGATAAGGGTGTTTTTTACTTTCCTTACACTATTTCACCTAGTGGGCTGATGTCATTGACATCATGACCCTTCCATCAACTGTCACCTTGGAAACGTGCACCTTCCACAATCCCACAACTTTTGATCACACCTCCACTCTTTTAGCACATCGTGGCTACGTACACAAAACCGTCCCAATCTAGCCTTTAAAATTGTGGCACGTGTCACAGAAAATGGCACCATTTGTCAAAAGCAAAAATGAAGAGTTTTTTCTCCCATATTATAAATACACCTTTTGTACTTCTTCTTTTCTTTTCCGCTTCTAACTACACACAAACTCTTCTTCTAAATTTATGTTCTTCAAACATCAAGCTTATCACCTTCGACAATAACTTCCAAAGCAAAAAACATTTGGAAAGAGTTAAAAGATAGACTCTACCATGGAGACATCTTCATAATTTCATATATCAAAGAGGGAATTTTCACTTTGAAACAAGGTGATTGCTTAATCTCTTCTTATTACACAAAATTGAAAATGTTGTGGCAAGAATTGGACAATTTTATCATATTCCTATTTGTGAATGTGATATTAATTATCAAGCTGTTGACAAGATTCTTAGCTACAAGGATTCTAATCAAGTTACTAGATATTTAAAAGGTTTAAATGAACAATATTCTGTTGTTAGATCTCAAATCATGTTAATGGATCCTCTTCTTAAAATTTTCAAAGTATACTTTATACATGTTAAACAAGAAAGACAAAATTTTACTCATCTAAATGAATCCAAGATCTTGGCTTTTCCTACTAGTTCATCTTAGGGTAGATAAGGATACCCTTTTTGTTGAAAAATATATTAAATGTGGACGGAATGCTGGTGGTAGAGGAAGAGAACAAGGATTTTCACAAATTTTGGAATGACCAACCATACCTTAGATGCATGCTTTAAGAAGCATGGTTATCCGCCACATTGGCAACAACATGGTACTATAAAAAATTTGGCCAATGATAATAATCAAGATGACGGTTCTCATTCTAAGGTTAATGAAGAACATCACATGAGAAAGATTTTAGTTTATTGGCCTTCACTCCTCCCCTGTTCGGGAACAAGAAATGGATGATGTAACTCTGCTTATGAACTCTAAATGAAGATAGTTGGATAACTAGTGATCTTTAATGGTTTTAGATGATTTTGATTGGCTTCATTTTATGGCAAAACATTAATGTATGAGTAAATGTCATAACTGATGTTAGGACATACGTGAAGAGTCTTATGCAAGGAAAGCTATGAGTAAGTAAAGCTGAATGTCATACTGAATGTCATGACACTGATCGTATGACATCAGGTGCGTAGATTTAGTTTTCTGTTATTCAGAATGAGGCTCGGGCTAGAATTTAGGAAACTTTATAGAAGCTCAAGCTGGAAGTCAGGAAACATTTTAGAAGCCCTGGAGAAATTAAATGTACCTGACCTAATTGGTAAGTGCAGCTTTTTGAAGAGAGGTTTGGGTAAACCTAATTTCTGCACCAAGGCCCAAAGCAGGTCTGCTATTATAAATAGAAGAAGGAGCATTCCTAATGGGCAGGCACATAGAGGAGAGAGCATCTAGTGAGAGATCATAAAGTTTGTTTGTGAGTGAAGAACTTTGTTCTTCACGTGAGTCTAGGAGTCTTAGGATTCCTTGTGTGCCAAGCAATTGTATGTTGTAGAATTGTTATGGTTATTGTGTATGAATAGGTGTATTCATTGAGTCACTCAAAGCTGTTAAGCAAGAGTGTGTGTCCCTTGATCAAAGCTGTGAAGCAAGATCAAGGTGTGTTTGAAGTTTATCTTCATATTAGTTTTGTAATTGTGTATTAATATCACTGAGGTGATTGAGGGGGAGTGAGTGGGTATACTCAGGTCTAGTGGTCTCTAGGCTGAAGTGTCGTTGGGTAGGTCTTAAGTGAGGAGTGCAAACTGGGATTGTTTGACTCTGAATTAATTCTACTTATAGTGAATTTCCTCCTTGGCTTGGTAGCCCCCAGATGTAAGTGTTGTTGACACTAAACTGGGTGAACAATTACTGTGTTATTTACTGCTTCTCCTTATAGCTTATTATTAACTGCAGTAGCCTATGTTACAGTGAATGTCATAACATCTACAATAACATCCATCGTGTGCTTGCCAGAATTTCAATTGGCATCAGAGCAGGCACCCTACCTGTTATATCTGGGTGAGATCTAGGGAAGATAAATTCGGGTACTATGGATAAAGACATAGGATTCACAAATAGACCACTAATTCTGGATGGCTCTAATTATGAATATTGGAAACCTAGGATGATTGCCTTCTTAAAGTCTTTAGACAGCAAGGCATGGAGAGCTGCAAACTCTGGCTGGGAACATCCTGTGAAGACTGACAAGGATGGAGTATTTGTGTCAATTCCTGAAGAGGAATGGAACAAAGAGCAAGAGGCTCTGGCCCTTGGGAACTTTAAGGCATTGAATGCACTTTTCAATGGTATAGACAAAAACATCTTCAGACTGGTACACCATTGTGAACTGGCTAAGGAGGTGTGGGACACTCTCAAAACTACTCATGAGGGAACCTCAAAAGTCAAGATGTCAAGACTACAAATGTTGACCACCAAATTTGAAAGTCTAAGAATGAAGGAGGATGAGACTATCCATGAATTCTACATGAATATTCTCGAACTAGCAAACACCTCAGGAGCCTTAGGAGAAAAGATGTCTAAAGAGAAGCTGGTAAGGAAGATTCTCAGGTCCTTACCTAAAAGGTTTGCCATGAAGGTAACTGCCATTGAAGAAGCCGGAGACATATGCAATATGAAGGTGGATGAACTCATTGGTTTTCTCCAAACCTTTGAAATGGGAATGTGTGATCAGACTATGGAGAAAAAGAACAAAAGCATAACTCTTGTCTCAAACACTACAGAAGAGTCAGAAGAAGAAGATGGTGAAACTGAGGAGAATTTGTCAGAAGCAATAGCCTTTCTTGGAAGACAATTCAACAAACTTATAAAAAGATTTGATCATAAGTCTAAACCATACACCAAGAACAGCTCTTCTGAAAGCAGCAGAAGGGATAAGTCTGAAGAAAATTCCAACCAAAGCAAAGGAGTACAATGCCATGAATGTGAAGGATATGGGCACATTAGAAAGGAATGTTCCACCTACCTCAAAAAGAAGGGAAAAGGCCTAACTGTCTCTTGGTCAGATGGAGATTCTGACAGTGGATCAAAAGAAGAATGTGCTAAACATGTCCCTGTTCTAAAAAGTGTATGTATTTCTGATAGTGATTCAAGTGAAGAAGAGCTAACTTATAATGAACTTGCAGGGTCATATAAGAAGTTATGCCTCAGAAGTACAGAATTGTCTCAGCAAGGAGAGCAACAGAAAAAGCTCATAAGGGAATTAGAGGCTAAGAAGATAGAGCACCTTGCAACAATAGACTCACTCAAAAGTGAGGCAAATTTGTTGGAATCCAAAATAGAGCAGGTGTCAAAATCCCTAAGGATGCTAAACCCTGGGAGTGACACTCTAGAAAGGATTCTACAGAGTGGTCAGAGAGCTGGAAACATGGCTGGACTGGGATTTGTTGATGAACAGAAACCCATCTTGGAGCTCAAAAGACCAAAGCCTGGAACTCAGAGGTCAAAATGGATGTCACGACCAATGTCACAACACCCAAGAAACAAAAGCTAGAACCATACCAAGAAAAAGTTCCAAGGGTATAGGTGTTACTACTGTGGTAAACTTTGACATATTAAACCTTTCTGTTTCTGGCTGCATGGATTTCCTAGTCATCCTCATCAAGGCAAATCCAAACAGGGTGCTTATGTCAAGAAACAAAATCATGCTAAGCTCAAGAAGGTTGTCCCTGCCAAGAAAAAACAATGGATTACCAAGGAGGTTGCTCTAGTAGCTCATAACTCTCTTAGGATTCCTACCAAAGGAGACTGGTACTTTGACAGTGGATGCTCTAGACACATGACTAGAATGGTGATCCTTTTGGTAAACATCAAACCTCATTCCTCAAGTCATGTAACATTTGGTGATGGAGCTAAAGGAGAAATCAAAGGTGCTGGACAACTAGATTATCTGGGTGTTCCAAAACTGGATGATGTCTTATTGGTTAAAGGACTGACTATAAATCTTATCAGTATCAGTCAGCTCTGTGACCAAGGACTTAGTGTCAAATTCACTAAGGAGACATGTGTGGTTGTCAATAAAGAAGATGAGGAAGTCATGAGGGGTAATAGAGCTCAGAATAACTGCTATTTATGGAAGTCTAAAAGTAACCTCAATGATTGTACCATGACTCAAGAAGAGAAGAAGGATCCAATATGGTTGGAGAAAGGTAGACTTCCTCACAAGATGAAGAAGACCATAACCAAGGAATCAGTAAGAGGAACTTCTAAATTTCCTCTAGATGGAAGAAGAGGCTGTGGTGAGTGCCAGGTTGGCAGGCAAGCCAAGATAGCATATCCAAAAAGAGGACATCACAAAAACCTAGACCTATTATACTGGAATCTGGTGGAGTCCATGACTAGTAATCATCATAAAGCAAACAATGTCACTCAGGATGTCATGACATTATTCTGTGACACTCACAGTAACTTCAATATGAACTTCATTCAGTTCAAGAGAACCATGCAAAGGGATGACATGGATCAAGTTGAAAAGGATTGTGTGAAACATGGTGATTCTGACCAATAAAGGGCTGACACAATGACAAGAAGTCTCAAGGATACTCAATTTGAAGATCCACAAAGCAAGTTGAGAACCTCCATAAATGAGGATATCAATAATGAAGAAGCCAAGTAAATCCACTCCACCATTGTCAACTTGGTTACCAGGGTTCTGATTGAGCCAAATGATGTGCCAAGACTATCCATTCCCCCTAATACTGAGGAAAAAGCTAATATCACTCATAATGTTGAAACCTTTGAAGCAACCTCTCCAAAGGACAACGACAAGGATCAAGTCTCTGAAGATAATGAACACATGCTAAGTGAAGAAAATGATGCTAATAAGTCTTCAGACAATGAGTTGATAGCCACAGTCAAACCTAGCATAGCCAAAAGGCTCATGACTAGGAAAGGGAAGAAGGAAGCTGTCCAGAGTAACCCCAAGAAGAAGAATGTGACCAAAAGAACTCAGGTTGGCCCTACCAAAGCTTGGAGCAAAGTAGTACCAAAGAAGAGGAAAGATGAAACTAGTACAGAATCAGATTCTGATGTTACCTGTGATGCCACTGACATCTAACCAAAGAAGAAACCTACACCTAGCAAGCTTGCTGCTAGTGTCCCAGATGATCCTATTGACAATGTCTCATTCCACTATCCATCAAGTGTTAACAGATGGAAGTATGCCTATCAGAAGAGGCTGGCCTTGGAGAGAGAGCTAGTTCAAAATGCTCTTGAAAGCAAGGAGATCATGGCTCTTATCCATGATGTTGGTTTGGTGAAGACTGTAAATCAGTTCTCACAATGCTATGAAACACTTGTCAAGGAATTCATAGTAAATATATCAGATGAATGTGCTGACAGAAAATATGCTGAAATTGGTAAAGTTTATGTTAGAGGAAAATGTGTCACCGTCTCCTCCACTACCATTAAAAACTACCTTGAAAGATCAGATGGAGCGCAATCTGATATAACTGCCTCTGACAACAAAGTGTGTCAAGTAATTACTGGCAACCAAGTCAAAGGTTGGCCGTCAAAAGGAAAGCTAGTTGCCAGCGAACTGAGTGTAAAATATGTTGTGCTACACAAGATTGGTGCTGCAAATTGGGTGCCCATTAATCATTAATCAACAGTGGCAACTATTCTGGGAAGGTTTATCTATGTTGTTGGGACCAAGACCAAAATTAATTATGGTGCCTACATATTTGATCAGACCATGAAGCATGCAGGAAGTTATAGTGTCAAAGGCCCCATTGCATTTCCCTCACTCATCTGTGGCAGTATATTGAATCAGTATCCCAACATCCTCAAAGAGAATGATACTGCAAGGAAGAGAGAGAATCCTATGTCATTCCATCACAAGTTGTTTCAAGGAACTCATGTTCCAGACATTGTCATGACTTCCACTGAGACATCCAAAGGGAGTCCCAAGACCAGAAAAGTTGAGGTGATTGTCATGCTCAAACAAACCTGCAAGGAATTGGATACAAGGAAGCAGAATCTAGAAAAACTGATCAGATCTCTTGAGCTAGATGAGGACTCTGAAGTTCATGACAATGACGAGAGTTCAGGGGAGGATGATGGCTAGGATATAACATCACAGGAAGCTGTTGCCAGTTCTGAGGTGGCTAGTGATGTTTTTTTTGCTTTAGATGTTAATCCTTATTTGACAGCATTATTGTGTGATGCTCTCCATGAGCAGTTTTTATTTGTAATAACCCCAAACATGTGGAATGTTACTCATTATGATCCAGACTATGTTATTAGTTTGATCTTAATTTGTGGCTAAAAAGGGGGAGAGAGAGTGGTAGATATGCAAGTGGAAGACTTTTGACTGAGTTGTTGCTACAAGTATGTTGCAGGTGTGTGACAAGGGCTGCAGCAACTATGCATGATTGAAGATTTTGCTAATGTGTTTGTGTGATAACAGCTAGTGCTGTTAGTGATGTGTGAGTTCCTAATAAGTAGAGGAATGTATGTTAGAATTATGTGTGTTCCTTGATGGAACCTAGTAGCTTTATAGCTGCTAGTGCTGTGTGTATCTGCAGGATAATTGCAGAATGTTGTGCATCTCTTCAGGGGGGAGTAGCACAGGTTGTTCCACATCAGGTGTGCTTCAGGATGTCATCCTGAATGTTGCAACATCCAGAGCAGGCTGGATGAATATGTGTGACTGCAGGGTGTCTGCAGATTCTGTACAGCTGGTGTGATATGCATCAGTTGAGGGGGACTAAATTATGATATGTTACTCAAACAATTGTGACATCTGTAGTGATGACTAACAAATGGTATTGTGAACAGGTTGATCCTGAGAGCTAATAGTGTGAGTGCGTGTAGACAACACTGATAGTGTGTAGCTAGTAGCTTTCCTGCATGTTATGTTAGACTTCTGCTGCTTGTAAACTCTGATATGTTAAAAGGGTGTTTTAGCCAAAAATTTGCCAAAGGGGGAGTTTGTAGATGATTTTGATTGGCTTCATTTTATGGAAAAATATTAATGTATGAATAAATGTCATAACTGATGTTAGGACATATATGAAGAGTGTTATGCAAGGAAAGATATGAGTAAGTAAAGCTGAATGTCATACTGAATGTCATGACACTGATCGTATGACATCAGGTGCGTAGATTTAGTTTTCTGTTATTCAGAATGAGGAAGCTCGGGCTAGAATTCAGGAAACTTTATAGAAGCTCAAGCTGGAAGTCAGGAAACATTTTAGAAGCCCTGGAGAAATTAAATGTACCTGACCTAATTGGTAAGTGCAGATTTTTGAAGAGAGGTTTGGGTAAACCTAATTTCTGCACCAAGGCCCAAAGCAGGTATGCTATTATAAATAGCAGAAGGAGCATTCCTAATGGGCAGACACACAAAGGAGAGAGCATCTAGTGAGAGGTCATAGAGTGTGTTTGTGAGTGAAGAAATTTGTTCTTCACGTGAGTCTATGAGTCTTAGGATTCCTTATGTGCCAAGCAATTGTATGCTGTAGAATTGTTGTGGTTATTGTGTATGAACATGTGTGTTCATTGAGTCACTCAAGGCTGTTAAGCAAGAGTGTGTGTCCCTTGATCAAAGTTGTGAAGCAAGATCAAGGTGTGTTTGAAGTTTATCTTCATATTGGTTTTGTAATTGTGTATTGATATCACTAAGGTGATTGAGGGGGAGTGAGTGGATATACTCAGGTCTAGTGGTGTCTAGGTTGAAGTGTCATTGGGTAGGTCTTAAGTGAGGAGTGCAAACTGGGATTGTTTAACTCTGAATTAATTCTACTGATAGTGAATTTCCTCCCTTTCTTGGTAGCCCCCAGATGTAAGTGTTGTTGACACTGAACTGGGTGAACAATTACTGTGTTATTTACTGCTTCTCCTTACAGGTTATTATTAACTGCAGTAGCCTATGTTATAGCGGATGTCATAACATCTACAATAACATTCATCGTGTGCTTTCCAGAATTTCAATGGTGACTCTGATCTCCTTTATGGTAGCGCAAGGTGGACTTGAATGGTTAACACTCTAATGCCTAAGTCAATTCAATATTCAAGATGAGTATAATGAAAATGGATATCAAAGATTATCCCTTTCTTTTAGCATATAAGTTGTTTTTACATTTTGGGTTGTGTAGATTGGATTTGAGATGGATTAGGCATTAGTCAGTTAGGCCTTTGGTTGGTCTAGAATATTTTCCCTCAAGGACTTTTCGGGCACTAAAGGAGATGGGGGGAAGCCTTAAGCATCATTGATCAACCTCCATGTTGTGCTCTGATGCAGAATAGAACTGAAATGCTTGGAATCAGTTTTCGAAAAAATAATGTGGAACGAGCGTATTTAATGCGGTCCCATCATTGAAATTTTTCGTCGCCCTTTTCTAGAACATGTATGGATGTAACCAAATAGGGAATGACGTGACTTATAAAGTACTTGAGTGCACTCATGTTGGCGTGTATCGTTAAGCAAAAATCTAGTCGTTGATCTTGTGATTTCTTTCCATAATCAGTATTGATATTTCACCAGCCATTTCTAATAAATAGAATGAGTTGAGTTATTTGGAATTTTTCGCAACCTTTTAACTTTCAAGCTTACAGTTACTCTCCAAAAAATGGTCTTTGTTCCTTCTTCCATCAGAGTACCATTATAAGTGGTTAGGTGCTTCATTTAGAGTTTTTGCATTCTTTCATTCCTATTGCTTCATCAATCTCCCATCACCAGGTACCTTTTTAACTCAAGTTTTCTTCTTCAACATTTCATATTTTCTTGTTAGGATGAGTGATAATACTATCAATTTAGTGGGAGATTATGAAGTGGAAACTTCATTTTCTTCTACAATAGGTACATTTCCAAATTATCAATTTCCCTCTCTTAGTAGGGATCACATAGGACTGGAAATCATAACCCTATCTAATGATTCGGGTCAAAAAGGATATATGGAAATTCTTTGGAGGGAGAAACATATTCTTTTAGGTCATTAGACACACTTATATCAAACATTAATAGAAAAATAAATTACGCTGACGTCCCTATGCCCCATCACGTTCTATCGGAAGAGGAGGTGGGAGTAAAATTTCAAAGGAGGAACATGCTAGAGATTTCATTCAACTTCATCTACGGATTGAAGATTATGAGCTTAGCGACGCTATGGGCTGGAACACTTAAATCTTCGAAATCGGTTGAATATGCCAATGTATGACTGGTTAGATGAAAAGGTAGTGGGAACTCCCTCAGATTTGAGTGGTGTGGTTTCTCTTAGAAATGCTCACATTATGGTTGGAAATTCTTCATAGTGGTTAGTTCTTCCATTGTCAACGGAGAAGAGGAAATGCAATTCTTTTTATGACTATATGATCTCTTTCTATAAGTTCCTGTTTATAAGAATAGGACTTCATATTCCTTTTTTTCAATTTAAGGTAGCCTATATAAAACATTTAAAAGTTCCTCCTTTCTAGTTTCATCTAAGGTCATGGTTGTACATAAAGGTCTTCAAACTGTGTGTCGAGTACAAATCTTAAAAGCCTTCTCTTATCTTTTTTTAACCTTTTCCATCTGATGTGTACTTCCCTATAAAACTTTCATAATCATGGGCTTATTTACTTCCATTCGTTCAACCTTTGGTTCCGCCCCTTTACTCTAGACGAGAGAGATTTCCCGGGACGTTTTTATTGGTGAAACCCCTCACCCTGTTAATTGACTCTATTTTTTTCCATATCACTGTCAATTCTCCTCAATATTTTCAAATTTCAGACCCAAAGTATTAGTCTTCTCACTCTTATTTTACCTAGTCAGGTTCTCTTTCTCCAAATTAGGTGACGATGAAGGAGGAAATGATATCCTAGTTTCAAGAGCTTGGCTATGAGGACGGGTTCGGCCCTAGTGAGGTGCCTTCTACCGATGTGAGAAAAAGGAGAATTGATACTCATGTTATCTTGAGTGTATTTAATCTTGAGGAGAGTATGCAGATATTTTGTGAGAGCAGAGTCTTCATGCTTTTGTTTCTTTTTTTAAACATGCATGATTACATTATACAGATAACATGAATAAAATAAGAAAGTTGAACATGTTCTACAACCTTGCAGATGTTAAAGGTATTTGGGATGTGGTAAACACTTAGACTTATGCCTCTACATAACTCCTTTGGTGACCACTGTTCCTTCTCTGACTTTTTCTCCTACATCAGTATTAGAATATTATGCTTCTCCATGTAAGGTGGATTATCTTATGGACGCTACGACCACTTTGGCAGTGGGAGAACCAACTAAAGCGAAATCGCGATATAAAATGCAGAGGAAAACAAAAAATTTCATAAATTGATCCTTATGAGTGATGCATGATTAGTGACAAAATAGTTACCTTATGAATCAAGGTTCCTATTTGCTTTGAGGTACTTTTGTTCAAGTTTGAAGGCAAGGGTTATTTTATCATCATCATGAGTATCTTCTTATCAAGGCTTTTTGTATGCTAATGCAAGAGGTTGGTGTTATACCCCAAATTTTACCCTTAGATTCCTTGATCCTTTCCACATCATCTTAGGTCAATTATACATGTATAGCTAACCGATTTATTATTTTTTGTTGTTTTCATTTGTGAATTTAGGGATGCTGAAGAAGGTTAGAGGTCGTAAAGGCTTGGTGTGTGCTGATAGTCCCCTGCAAGTTGTGTTGAGTTCCTGTAGCGGTGAAGGGAGGATATTCCCTCATTCTTATGGACCCTTAGTCAATACAAGTTCATTTTCCTCAAGGTTTCTCAGAAATTTCCCCAAGGAGGATTAGGGTTTTCTGCCTTTTGGCTTCAAGGATGATCATTTGAGAACTGGGTGTAATTTTGTGGTGTGTTGCATTACAAGTGGTATTCTCAATTCCAAAGACTCCTCAAGGCATTGGTTCACGTGAAAAGGTTTAACATAGTCTAAAGGCTTGCTTAGAGCTTCGTTAAATCAAGATGTTTCAATGAATCTATCAAGAGGAGTGTGATTGACTTGTAGGAGATAACAAACTTGTGAATTCAAGAATGTTTCAAGTGATATTAGATTTTGAGCATTTATTTTGCTCTAAAATTTGTCTTGAGTTAGTTTTCTTGAGATTCAAGTAGTGGAGGTGTTGTTCAAGGTCATCGTTTGTTTTAGGGTTCTTGCTTATGATATGAGTTTGTGGACCAATTCAAAGTTGTGGATATAAAGTGCAAGCTCAATGTTCCTACATCTATTCAAGTTTTAATCTCAAACCCTTTTGAAGATCAAACTCAGAGGTTCAAGTTACAAGAGATCTTTAGGTGGTTTATCAATGTTTAAATTCAAAATCCAATCAAAGAAATTCCATGTTATGGATTTATGTCATTAAAATTCAAGACTTATGTTTCAATTGATCCATTATTCTTATGATGTGTAAATTCAAAGTTAATCCATGGTTCAAGTTGAAATATGTGCAAGTTCCTGACAAGGAATGATTCAAGTTTCATCACGAAAATTCACCATTAAAAAATTTTCAAGTTATAAAAGTAAGAAGATTCTCATATGATTTGTGTTTCTTTTTAGAATCAAGAAGTTCAAGAATCACATGCTCTTTACAAATAATTTAGTATCATTACAAAAATTCAAGAATTTTATGAAATAAGTGGTAGCCCAAAATATGAAACAAGTCACATGCTCTCATGCAAGAATATGCCAAGCTTTTCCAAGGTTTTCATGATATCATTTTCAATATTGCCAATACAGGATTATGCCCACAATTTCATCTGTGTACCATATTGCCTAGTCGTACCAGTACTCTAAATTGCAAAAATAATAACGACATCATGCTAGTCCATATCAATTGCAAAATGGAGTCAAGTCATCCAGTTCATCACACTATTCAATCATACATTCAAGGCTACAATCACAATTTTCAAAGTTCAATTTAACAAATAAATTGTCATGGAAAAAACAAGAAAGATCAAAATTCAAGGATATGAAATTCCAATACAAAGTACAATTGATTACAAAATGATTCTCAAACGAAACATGCCATCTTCCCGGAGTTCATTCGTCAAATAGGTCTTCTTCTCCAAATTCTTGCAATGTAGCAGTAGCTAATGAAAATGAGGAAAAGCTCGAAATTACAAGGCAATTTTAGATAAGATGGAAGGAACTCTAGGCAAAGCTAGAAGTTTACCTATTGAATTTGTTATTTGGAGCCACTGCTGCTATTTACAAAGAAGGCCTAAGGCATTGCCCTTTTTATACTCGAGGCTTTCACTGCTTCGTCGGAAATAGGATCTACTGCAAAGGACATTATTCCATTGTTGCTTCAAACTCTAAATAGGACTGGGAGAGCTCCACTTGATCACGCCGGCTCGGGTCATTAGCTTCAACGCTACGTCGAAACTCAGTTTTGCATCTCTTCAAATAATTGTAAGGATGGATTTAATCCCCTTTAGTGACGTTCCTCAGGACTTTCTACAAAAAGATGCAACAGAGAGTTATGCTAAACTGCACATCATTCTGCCATAATATCTAGCCATACCATGAAATTGATAAAGAGATATGAGGACGATGCCAAAAGATTCAAACGGCCATTCTATTTGAAAAAAGGAACATTCATTTTGAAACATCCAGGCTGTTGCACATTCCAAAACCAAATCACAAACATGTTCAAAGTAAAAAAGGAAGAAATTTGAACGTGTCGGAACATGTCTGAGACAAAACAGAAGCATATTCATCATGGAAATTGTGTGTTCAAGGAAAGAATCACAATTCATAATAATGTTTCCAAAACAAGATTCGACAAGGTTTAATTGGGAATTGAAAATCCATTTCGTTAAAGCTTATATAAAGAAGTAGTACATACAAACAAATTCGCAGACACGTTGCAAAACCATCACAATACACACGTGTCATAGAGGGGATTCACAGATACCATCATAAAGTTCAAGAATAAATTCACATACGCACGCAGGAAGAAGAAGTAAATTCATAATATACAACATCACAAGATTCACATAAAGAAGGGCGTTATTCTCCAAAAACCATCATCACGAAGAAAAGAGTGAGAACAGAGAGAGCACATTTGCATCAGTAATAGCGAAAGAATACTCGATTCCGTAACGTCGACAAAAGAAAGCGACACAGTATGTAAGCTAGATTCGATTCTTACCTTAATCCTCTACATGATTGTTCAATTTATTCTGTTCGTAAGGTGAGTCGCAATAGCTTCGGATTCGTCGGGAAATCAAAATAGAACGAGCACGACGTGTTAGATTCTTCAGTTATTGCTGACGTTTGCGCAAGCTCGTAAATGATGATGAAGAGAGAGAGAGAGGATGAGGAGAGCATTGCGAGAAAGAGACAGGGCTGAAGGGGAGTGGGGTGGATTAGGGGTAGCAGATGGATGGATTGGATTGTTAAGCAATGGATTAAAACAATCTTTAATCCATTAACAATTCACTATTTTTTTTTTAAATTATCCAATACAATCCATCTATTAAGAATAAAATTTATCTAATTCATCTATTAACATATTTTTAATAAATGAATATCCATCCATCCAACTTTTTTTATTTCGAAAAAATAAATGTATTTTTTTATTTTTAAAAATCAATTTTATTTTATTTTTGAAAAATTCATTTTTTGTATTTAAAAAAAAATATTTTTTAATATATTCATGAAAAAAATTGAATTTTTTGTATTTTCAAGAAAAAAATTGATATTTTAATTTTTGAAAAATATCGATTTTTTTATAAAAAAAAAATTGGTTTTTTGTTTCAGAAAAAAATCGGTTTTTTCGGAAAAAAAATCGATTTTTTATTTTGGAAAAAAAACCGATTCTTTTTTTCGGATAAAAAAAACCAAATTTTTTTTCAAAAAAAATCATTTTTTTTAGAAAAAAATTCAATTTTTTTTTTGGAAAAATTTCAATTTTTTTATTAGAAAAAAATCAATTCTTTTCTTTTAAAAAATCTATTTTTAATTATTTTTAAAAAAAATAAATCTAACAAAAATAAAGATAATTCATTGGATCCTTAAAATATGTTGGATGAGTCGAATCCATCCATGCATATAAATGGATGTATTTAATCCAATCTATTAACTTATTTTTTATGTGGTGGATAGATTGGATGAATTTTTTGATGGATGAATTAGATAGATTTTGTCTTAATGGATCAAATTGCCACCTCTAGGGTGGATCGATGGGGAAAAGAGAGTGATCTATTTCAATTTTCCTTTTTTTTTTTGTTGATATAATGTGTTGTTATGGAGATGGGTCCGCGTGGGCTCAATCCCACCGGCCCATGTTGTTTTTTTTATTATTTTATTTATCTATTTATTATTATTATTATTATTATTATTGTTATTATTATTATTATTATTTATTTTATTGTTTATTTATTTACTCATTTTTAATTTAATCCAATATGTTGATTTTAATTTAAGTTAATTTTGATATTGAATTTTTAATGGTTATTTAATTTGGTGATATCGATGTTGATCCTGATTTTATTGTTTTGGTTTTGTTCTTGATGTTGATTTTGATGTTAAATTTTTTATTAGTTTTAATATGCGGTCTTTGATGTAAAATAACTCTTTTATTTAATTCTGTAATTCATTGTTGATTTAGATTCAAGAATGATTTCGTGAATTAATTTCGATTAACCTTTGTTAGACGATGACGTGGATCTAGAAGGGGGGTTGAATAGATCCTTTATTTAAAAATGAGTCGGCGCTACCAATAAAATGGTTTTTAAAAATTTATTTAATTTGCGGAAGCGGCCGTGGAAAAATTATCGTCTATAACGAACCGTTACTAGAAAACCGGATATGCGTCTAGCCTTTGGAAATTGATAGTGAGAAATGAGAATCACCACGCTAGTCACACCACCAATTTGATTTAGATCATTACTTGGTATGATTAGTTCCAATGCCTTAAAATGCCAACAAAGTAAATGGACAGTTGCCATACCCTAAATTTGTCCTACCCTCGTGTTTTCTTGTACTTGACATTTGTGTGATCATCTGGCTTCTAGCCATGATTCTAAATCTAGGTCATCGATACCTTGTGGCCATAGGCTCTTGTAGGGAGGTGTGTCCTCAGTCTCATCAATTGCTCAATTTATGTAGCTGGTCAACTTCAAGGCATAATCGACTGGTTAATGATCGTAAACCAGGTCTAAAAAAGAAGGTCTAGATTGGTGGGTCATTTTTTTTACTATAATTCCTGTTCTAACTCATAAATGCTAAACTTACAAAATATTGTCACAAGGTGTCACAAGGTTTGATAGATTTGGGAATTAAAACCTGAAGTCACAAAAATAAACAGGTTGCTTCATAAATGAAAAGGGATGATACAAGGAATTCAAGTTGGAAATTTTGGGCTAAATGATGATAAAGGCATATTTTGGATTTATCATGTTTAAATCACAACAGGTTTTGATCAAGACAGTTTGCATTCACATATTTCTTGATGACAAACAATACAAGCATTTTGTTACAACCTATAGCCCTATGCTATATCAATTTGAATTCAGTTTTACAAATGTGAATATTTAATGGCATCTAAATTTAAAGATCAATTCTAAGGCAGCCCTCATTTTCTTTCGCTGGTCCACTCTTGGCTCTACTTTTAATTCGCCGGTCGCTTCACCTTCAGTTCTTATCGGATTGGTCACCTGAGTATATCATCACAGAACATCAGCCCATAACATTATCATATCGTTAAAAGCAGCATACGAGACAAGCGCTAAAAAACTCATGTTACCGGCACACCATCAAGTGACAGCACCCCCACGCTACTAACAAGTTTGAAGCTGTAAAGAACCAACCTATCAAACCACACTGCTATGCCATCCAACAATTGTATGATTCAAAGCACACAATACAAGCTACAAGCTATACCAAATGCAAGCTTCAAAGGATGAGTTTCAGCCCAAAAAGTTAAGCTGCGAACAAGCTCCAAGATTGTTTTTTTATGCGCTGCAAAATTCAGAGTAACCTGCAACAAATGCCTCCTCATTATGCAGCAAAAGAAGAATAACCGAAAACAGCATACACCAAGCCGACGTTGCATAAAACCTGTGAAACATAAAAAAACAAAACCTTCATAATCCACCTACAGGGGCACAAAACTGTAATTTTTCGCAACGGCATCCGGTACACGCGTACTAAAGTCTAGCCAATTTCATCAGTTTTATGACAGCTCATATCCTGCTATCAGAAACAAGTCTGCTACAAAAATTCCAACACCTTGTATTGCACGGGAAAGAGAATACCAAGACGCCTCAATTCCGTATTGTCAAGACGAGCCGCGACTGGTACATTTCAAAACATACAACCACAATAGAGAAGCGAGGCCTGAAACTTGATACTTTTCCTTCCCATGTCCTCTTCAAAGGCTGAAAAAACAGATTCGATTGAAAAAAAGAAACTCTTATGACGGTGCAGAATTTCCAATACCTCCTTCATTTTTAATAGGCGAAAACCACGTCCTACAAGGTTATATTCAAAAGCGGCAAGTGAGTGACAGCATATTCGTACTATACCATTAAAACTTCCAGTCATAATGTGTATAAAATAAATTCACAGAAATTGTTACGTACCTCACGAAGGGACCCCACAAGGCTGTGTGCATCAGTATGGTAGCCTTTAATATGTAATGACCAAAAGCAATGAAAAACGCAGCACCTACAATGGGAAACCAAGCCTGTCCAAGAAATTAAAAGAGGAGTTACCGCAGTGAAACAGTGAATTGGTGGTAGAAAACTCACATATTTTCCAGGTCATGCTTTTGTACCTTTGGTCCCCACAAAAATCCTTCACAAATGACCAGCTGCCACACAAAACCCACACCAGACAACAACTCTGCAAAACCATACAGCTATGCTGCATACCCTGTGCATATGCCTCCAAAACCTGTGCCTAGAAAACCTTGCACCAAAGTTGCAAAAAAACTCTTCACATACACTCTGCCAAGAACCTGATAACCAATATACTTTGCACCATGGAAAATGACTAGTCAAAACAACAAGATAATTTCACAGAAAAAATACTTTAAATTAGAAGAGAAAAAGAAAATCAGAAAGCAAAAAGGGGGAGAAGAACAAAACCCCGCAGCTATACCTTCAACAGGATTTTCTCAAACCATTCTGAAAACCTTTTGGCTAATATCCAAAACCGAAACTCATCTTCCTCTCTTCATCTTCAAATCCTCACCGGAAATCACCTCAAAATCCCTGGTTGAACCTTCGGAACTGCACACCTTTTCTTTCTCAGAATCTCCCTCACGCTCTAACCTCCCTTCAACCCTAAACCCTTCCATTTTCTGAAACCAAAACCTTTAACCCATTTCATCTTCTGCAAAACATTGAAGCCCATTCCAAAACTTTCTTCAACTCATTGTTCTGTCTCGCCAAAACCCATAACCTCTTCATTTTTCTCAAACCTCCATCTTCTTCCTCCAAACTGTCATCTCAAGACCGAACAGACAACCCATTCTTCATCAAAAATCCAGAAATCTCCCATCTCCTCAACCTTCGGAAAAAATCCAACAAAAGCAGACTCCAAACCTTAACAGAAACATAACCTTTAAACTTTCAACTCTTCAAATCCATTTTCAAAAACCAACAGCCAAACAATATCCTTCACACTACAACTTCATCCCTTCCAAACCCCTTCACCGTCAGTCTCCTTCCAATTTCACCTCCAAAAAACCAGACGAAGCTTCGAACTTCAAACATCAAAATGCAAATGACACAGACCTCCACCTAAATCACCATTTCGAAAACCCTCAACCGCAAATCCAAACTGAAAACCCCAACAAACCCAACCTCCATTTTGAAACAAACCCATTAATAACCTTCAATCATGAACGCAACAAACCCAAATCAGATAGAAGAAGGAAAGGATTCGAAATTACAAGATGAAGCAAGGAGATTGAGAAAAAGTCATTCAAACCTAGAAACAAAAGCGCAGAGAATCGAGAGTGGATTCGAATTTGAAACGCGAACAACTGAAGGTGGGGACGAGGACCTCGGTGTTCATCGCTTTCGTTATCCGTTTCTGTTTGTGGTGATGTGTCGATTTTCCTTTCCACCGTTTCTTTTCATCCATGAACTAGCATGTTGACTGAGTTTAATTTTGTGATGAGTGGGCTGTGATGGCCCATGAGGATTCACGGTTTCTTTTGTTTGGATCAATTTTTTTGTTGTTTTTTTGTTATTGTTGACTGATGGATGATGGGTTTCGGCCCAAGGGATTCCATGGCCATATGCACATCCCTTATTCGTATGTACCCCCTCCACTTCTTTCTTAAGTTTCTTTATAAAAGATTTATGGATAGTTTTCTTAAAATAATTTTAATAACTTCTATTTTATGTGTATTTTTCTTTTATTAATATTTTCAACTAATATTATAAGAGTTCTTTAGTAAATAAATTTGAAGTTTATTTTTGGTTGTATTTTCTTTTATTTCTATTCACTTCCATTGCGTTTTGGGTCGATGACGAGATTATCAATGTTTAACCGTCAAATTATTGGCGTGAAGCAAAGGATCCGAGACCACTTTCTTTCTCCGATCTTATTTTGATTTTTGGATCAATGAAGTCTTTTATTCGTAAGCGTCGCGTATCGAAGTTGATAACCTTCTCGATTTCAAATCTATGGTGAATGACCATTGGGGTCATTTTCCGTACTTTGGGATCGTGATAGGCTACCTTCGATTAATCGGCATTATGTTTGCGATTAAGATGAGATCCCATTCCTTCGTGTCCCGATTCGATTCACTAAACTAACCAATAACTTTAATTTTTGTTAAATATTATTGTGAATATTATTGTTACATTATCTTGACATATTATTATTGTCATACAATACCACAAACTCTTTTCATACTCCTCGATTCGATTCAAATCATTTTCTCAACATTTTTCTCAATTCAAACTCCAAAAGAAGGAGGTTCTTGGAATCTAGCATTCCTTGAATCTTCGAGTGAATAATTCTCGAGGCACGCTCTTGAGTTATTATTCATTCAATCTTTCGACTTTTATCTTCAAAACATTTTCTCAATTAAAACTCCGAAAGAAGGAGGTTCTTGGAATCTAGCATTCCTTGGATCTTCGAGTGAATAATTCTTGAGGTACGCTCTTGAGTTATTATTCACTCAATCTTTCAACTTTTTCAAGCATTCTCAAACATTCCCCTAAGTCGAGTGCCCGTCCGTATTCGCAACCGTCGACATTTCACACACATTCACAATTCATCGTGGTTTCGATATTGGGGGCACCCTTAGGGACTAATATCGTTTCTCACAATCCAACCCTTGACACGTCGTCAAGTCAGTTCTATCTTCAATCAAATTCCTCGACTCGTCGTCGAGCCATTTTCAAACCAACCTCCTTTGGCCTCGCGTTCTGTTTTCGACCCAATCTTTTACAAACATTTTTTAACTTGCGAAAGAGGGATATTCTTAGAATCTAGCATTCTTTGAATATTCGAATGAGTAACTCTCAAGGCACGCTCTTGAGTTGTTATTAGTTCATTCTTTTGATTTCAAAACATCCAACTCTTTTCAACCCAATTTCCGAAAGAATTGAGTTCTTGGGATCTCGCATTCCTTGAATTCTTGAGTGAAAAGCTCTTGAGGCACGCTCTTGGGTTGCTTATCAATCACTCTTTCGTCTCAAACTCAACTTTAACCCAATTCAATCCTGTTTATTTTCGTGGTTGTTACCACGAACTACGGATGCTCTGATTCTTCATTCACTCTTGAATGTAAGATACGTAGGCACAAGATTGCGATGATCTTGGCAAACACACTTCTACCTTTTTCCATTATTCCATCCACACTTTCCCATCCTTTCCCGTAGTTGAACTACGACGCTCTGATTTCTCATTCTCGTCCGAATGAGCATACGTAGGCATAAGGGCCCCAATCCTTGGAGAGCACCCTATCCCATAACCACTCATTTCTCCTTTGCGTCTTTTAACCTTTTTACCTACCAATTCTACCTTTATCATCGAGAAGAAAAACAACCAAACCTAGATAACACTCTCCACAAATACCCTAAGAGGTTCCCGTTGAGTACAACGGGCGTGAGGGGTGCTAATACCTTCCCCTCACGTAACCGACTCCCGAACCCGGAACTTGGTTGCGACAGCCCTGTTCCTATCCTTTTCGCTTTAAGAGGTTTTCTCGATATTTTCCTCTCCTGTTTATTTGGGAAAAATAAAGTTCGGTGGCGACTCTATCGAACCGCATTTCCGCGCCTTTCGCGCGAGGGCCGTTTCTCCAAAATGTCTCCGTGATTTTTCGATGTGCGACAACAGCACACGAGAATTTTGGTTCATACAATTTATCAAACACTTGGCGTGCGAAGCACTCCAAGTGAGTTCGGCTTTGAGTAAGTAGCTCTAGTTTTCGTGTACAATAAACTATTGTACCCGAGTCAATATTAATTCAGTACTTACTCAAAACAGTCCTAAATTCGATATAATTGTTTGTACGAAAATCTCGGAAATATTAAGCAAATGTAAAAGCATAATGTAAAAGGCACAAGGATTTGTTGAGGCAGTTCCCCCGCCGTCCTCGCTTTGGGGCACGTATGCCCTCAATTCTAACAATAGAATTGAGTTCGTATAATATAAATGTAACATGTTGTTGAATCGTTTATACAAGAATAGAATAGCAAATGCACAACCAAACTCCCTTGTTGTTGAAGATGCTTTCTCTTCTTGTCCCTTGATTCGAGTCGAATCAAGTCCTTCGATTGCTTGTGGATGAACCTCCGATTACAGCTCCTTGTTTGAAGAACCTTACGTCTTCAAACCCCAGCCCGGCTAATCTCAAACACTTGCTAATCGAACTCGAACTTCTCCTTCACAATTCACTGATTACCACTACTAGATCGGCGAAACCCACCGCTCCTCGATCACCTTCGCTCAGCTGAATATATGTTGAGAAGATTCATACCAAAACCCCCAAATTCAGTGAATCTTGGAGGACAAAACCCTCAAGGTTTTATCCAAGAAAAACCTGCCAAAATCTCAACCCGAACCGGATTCCCAATCAACGGCTTCAGACGTTATCACTTTAAATAATCCATAATGCACATCAAAGATTACTGTGTGTGATTATTGTGGTATGAAATGTAGAAGATGAAGATGATGAGAACTAATGGCACCTCTTTCACTTTTCTTGTTTTACAATTGATTCAATTGTTATGAAATGGAATGAGCAACTTTCTATTTATATCAGACCATAAATAACTGATATAACTACTTTTCAAAATGATAGACAGACCAAAAATTATGCAGCAAACAGTGAACGATTGACCTATGCAGAAGGCAACAGTCGACCAGAGCTTAACATGTGAAAACAGATTATGTAAAATAAACATCTATGCATCGACCGAAACAGGACTATACGTCGATGCAAAGCCTTCAATTTTTGACAAATAGAAATTATAACAGTATGCGTCGATCGGTAGGTCGACGTGCGCCAACCCGTGGAAAATGCAATTTAGAAACACCTTCTATGAGTTGACCGGAGCAGATGAATGGTCGACCCAAAGACCTATATTTTGCAAAAATGCTTATTTTTATGTTTTTGACTCTTTTATATGCAACATATAATACACCAATGATGTTTGACTCGAATAACGCTAATTTGACGACACAACATGCAAGCAAATGAGACATAAGAGATAAGGTATGCTTATGACTTGTGGTGATAATGCCAAGTATCGATTGAGGCATCATCAAAACACACATGTATAGTATATGAGGCTTTGCCCTCACATACTCTCCCTTTCTGATGATGGCAAAACATGCGTGACCAGCTTGTGTGATGTGCGGCATTATCCTCCCCCTTGCTTAATGCCTTCATTTGCAACGTCTTCATGGTTTTACTATTATCTTTTCACACTCTTCTCCCCCTTTGACAACATCAAAAAGAAAGAGAGATCGGTTAAGAAAAAAATGCTCAAATCAAAATATGTACAACAGGTAAAAACAACATTAACAATTATCCACACATGATAACGTCAATGATCAAGAAACCAATAGATAAAATACAACCATATAAAAATAAAACACATAACAATTGTTGCTAAGGAATGACATATAAATTCAAAATGCAAGTCATTGTCACAATGAGAAAGTATTTAATACAACACAAAAGAACAAGACACCATAAAACAATGAAATGCAAGTATGCTAAATGCATAGGCTTCAATGTCTCCTCCCCCTGAAGTGTTGGCCTCTTCCACGATACGGATCCGTCATGTCGGTAAATTCCAAAACAATACTGTTCAAGGTATTAAGGCTGTTTGAGATGACTCGGTGATGACTTTCAGATGATTCAACTAGAGCATCTAACCGTTCATTGATATTCAAGGAGAAAGTGTTGAATCTTTCAGTTTGTGTCTCGAATTGACTTTGAAGTTGGGCGAGACGCTCATCCTGAGCAGTCATGAAGACACATTGCTCTAATTGCATGTCCCTCATCATGTCTAGAAGTTCTGAAGAATGTTGTTGCGGAGGGTTTGTGAAGTGTGGTTGCGCTTCATAACCCTACTGGGGAGGTTCCTCATAACCCCAATTTTGAGATTGGTCATGACCCCACTGCGAATTGTCTTGATACTCCGAGTATTGTGGGGGCTGATAATAGTCACGTAATGTTTTCCACCCGGTATGTTGCCATTGGCCCCAACCTTGATCATTACTAGAATCTGTGGGAGGTGTGTGTGCAATCCAATCCTCATTTATTTGATTGGTAGTTTCCATTGGTTGTCAATCATCTTGTTCCTCTTGTTCGTCTTCTTCTTCATCCTCTTCACTTTCCTCATCACTCTCATCGGAATCATCTAACCGAGAAGTAGTGGCTTTAACAACAAATTTGTACCGCTGTTCATCATGAAGCCAGATATAACCCATCATGGGAAGAGTTTTCTGACAAAACTCTTGATCCGAAGTGAGCGATTTATACCGAAACTCCGGAAGTGAAACTTCAGCGCTCGTTATAATCTCTTGAATAACTGACCCATAAGAGAGAGTTGTACCACGACTTGAGTCCCTTAGAGCGTAAATCCTACTTGCAATGTAGTAAGGCCAATTAATTTTAATCTTGTTTCTCAGAATGTACATCAAGTGAACTTCAGCCTGATCAACGCGAGAAAAACCACCTTTCTTAGGCTGTAGAATGCATGCCACTATCCATTGCAATATCCTATCCTGTGGTTTCAATTTTCCTGTGGTGACGGTCTTCGAAAGTAAGTCGCTTGCCACAATATGAGCAGCATACAACTTTTTCAACATAGAGTTCAAAGCTGTCTTGAACTCATAGTCTCCACTGTATGGGTATTAGTGACCTCAAAGAGAGGCTTGTCCGAATCAAGATACATATTAAAGTACTTTTTCCAGACATCAATAGTGACACTAACCTTTATGTTGCCAACCTTAGTGTGAAATTGAGAACCCGGAAACTTGCCATGAAGACATGTGTAGATAATGCGCACAAGGTCTTCATTATACTTTTCATTACACTCCAAAAAGTTGTTTACCCCTTGAAAATCAAGAAGACTTACTATGTGAGGAATGTGCATGCGCTTCGCGGAGAGACGATAATAAGCGTGTTTCTTGACCATAGATCTTTTGCTAAAATTTTTGGTGAAGCTTTCGGTAAATTCCGGAGGAACTAACGATACGGCGGAAACCGGAAGGGATGCAGATGAGGAGGCCCTTGTAGATTGTTTACTGTCACTTTTCTTGCAGCCATGGTTGTTGATGTCAAAGAGATGAAGATAAAAATGGGTTGATGATGATTTGAAAAGATTGGAGAAGATTCTTGAATGTGTTGAGAGGTTTGAGACTTTTACCCTTTTTGTAGGAGCTATTTAGGTTTTGGGAAGAGGAGAGTGATAAAGTATAGGTGTGATGTAGTGTCAAGTTACAATGCAAATGCAATCATACACATTGAATGAGTCATAAAGACAATTGAAAAGTGGAATTTTGAACGGTTTTTAAAACAAATTAACTGATTTCGCGCGATGCATCGACCGCTGTTGGTATGCGTTGACGCATACTGTGTTGGAAATCACACGTTCAAAAACTCAACAGGTATGTGTCGACCGGTAGGTCGACCTGAGCATACCCGAACAAATTTCAATTTTGGTGACACTTTTGTGAGTCGACCGAACCCTGTTTTAGGTCGACTCATGCATGAAAAACAAGCATATTTTTTACATTTATGATCATATAAGCAACAAGGATACATAAATAACTAGCCACAACAAACTTCAAGCATTCAAATAGACAAGATACATATATTATGACATATGTGACACATATAACACAAAATTTGATGCATTCTTGTGAACATGAGAATAGGGAGATAGAGTTGAGGAAAGATATCACCTTCATTCCAAATGTGGCTAGATGAACACACACATGTACTTTCAACATCTTCAATTGGTTAGATATCCAATAATAAAAATAGATGTAAACATAGATATATAAAAGATGTGCAAGAAATGTTACTAAACACGATCCAAAGTATCGAGAATACCTAATTACCATCGGATATGAAAGAAAGGCTCATTAGCAAGAGATTTTATGAAAATATTCGCTAGTTGATTTTTAGTATCAACGTGTTCAAAAACCACATCGTCTTTTTCCACATGATCCCTAAGGAATTTTTGTCGTATTTCGATATGCTTAGTGCGTGAATGCAACACGGGATTCTTGGTGAGATTAATGGCACTTGTATTATCACAAAAGATCGGAATACACTCAAGTTTGAGATTAAAATCTAACAATTGTTGATTAAGCCATAAGACTTGAGCGCAACAACTACCGGCGGCAACGTATTCCGCTTTGGTGATTGACAAAGCAATAGAATCCTATTTCTTGCTATGCTAACTGACCAAAGAGTTTGAAAATAAGTGATAAGTATCACTGGTACTTTTCCTATCCGATTTGCACCAGACAAAATCGAAATTGGAGAATCCAACCAAGGAACAATCGTTTCCTTTGGAATACCATAGTCCATACTTCGGAGTACCCGAAAGGTATTTAAGTATGCGCTTAACCGCTTTGAGATGGGATTCCTTAAGAGAAGTATGATATCTAGCGCACATGCAAACACTAAACATAATATCGGGCCTAGAGGTGGTAAGATAAAGAAGAGAGTCGATCATACCTTGATATCTTTTTACCTCTACATCCTTACCATTTTCATCTCTACTGAGATTTGCATAAGTCGGCATTGGTATGTCAATAGCTTTGGAATTTCCCATGTCAAACCTCTTGAGAAGCTCAAGACAGTATTTTGTTTGACTTACAAAAGTTCCTTCTTCAAGCTGCTTGATTTGTAACCCAAGAAAATATGTGAGCTCCCCCATCATACTCATCTCGAATTCACCCTGCATTAGTTTAGAAAACTCTCTCACGAGATTCATGTTAGTTGAACCATGGTTCAAGTTATATTATTACTTATATTTTAATTTGGTTGATTTATTTAATTGAAAGGTTGATTTAAATTTTTTTTTGCAAGTTATATTATTGTGATCATTTTAAATAAAATACATTATTGATTTATAACATATGTTTTCATTTGATTAAATATATTGAATACGGTAAATTTGCAAGTTTAGTAAGATTTATTTGCAAATTCTAAATATATAATACTAATGTGATAATATTATGATAATTATAGCAAATAGAAAATATTTAATAAATAGAAAACAAATAGAAAACAAATCTTACTAAACTTATGTTTTTTTACTTTATTTAAGTAATAATTTCACTTTATTTAATATTTTTAATAAAATAAATAATATATTTTATTTAAAGTAAACACAGTATAGAACATGCAAAAAAGTTATAAATAAAAAAGATCAAACAAAAATGAAAAACAAATAGAACATGCAAAAAGTATAAGTAATAATTTCACTTTATTTAATATTTTTAATAAAATAAATAATATATTTTATTTAAAGTAAGCACAGTATAGAACATGCAAAAAAGTTATAAATAAAAAAAGATCAAACAAAAATGAAAAACAAATAATAAATTTATATTTTTAATTTTTTTTAATTAAATAAAAATATGGGTAATAAAACAATATTGTTTTATATTTATAATTATGTAAGTTCTAAAGTATAGATTAAATACTATATTCATAGTAGTATTCAAAATTAAATAATCAATAAAACTATATCAGTCCTATAAATAAAACACATTATTTGTTTGTTCTATTATTGTGATTATTTTAAATAAAATACATTATTAATTTATTACTTATATTATTTTGCAAGTTAACTTATTGTGATCATTTTAAGTTAAAATACATTATTGATTTATCACATATGTTTTCATTTGATTAAATATATTGAATAATGTAAACTTATATCCTATATTTAAATTTATTTTATTTATTAATGTTTAAGATTAATAAGATATTTGAGAAAATTCTACTATTATGGTCATTTAAAATAAATTATTTTAATCTCATAGTATTCTAATAATTATAGCAAATAGAAATGATTTTCTATTATAGAATTTTTATATTTATAGAATGATTTTCTATTTATAGAATTTTTAAGATTAATTAAAAATGATTTTCAGATTATTTAAAATAAACATATGTTTTCTGATCATTTAATCTCATAATTATTTTAAGATTAAAAATGATTTTCTATTTATAGAATTTTTATATTTTAAGTATAATATTCAAAAATTCACTAAATTATTCTTTATATAAAAGTAATAAATTTTAAATATTAATTAAAAATTTAAAAAAAAAAACATGAACTGGAAGACTTCCAAAAAGTCTTCTGGTGAACAAATGAAAAAAATATGAACCGGAAAACAAAAAAAAATGTGAACCAGAAGACTTCCAAAAAGTCTTCCGGTGAACAAATAAAAAAATATGAACCGGAAGACTTGCAAAAAGTCTTCCGGTAAATAAATGAAAAAAAATAATAAATTTTTATACGAGGATATTTTGGTCCAAAAAAATTTAATGTTGGGGTATAGGTATAAGTGTAGGGGTATGGGGTAAAAATTCCGTGATTTGTTTACATTTTCCTTTTTTTTTTTTGATATAATGTGTTGTTGTGAACATGGGTCCGCGTGGGCTCAATCCCACCGGCCCATGTTGTTTTTTATTTTATTTATCTATTTATTTTTTATTTTATTTATTTATTTATTATTATTATTATTATTATTTATTTTATTGTTTATTTATTTACTCTTTATTAATTTAATCCAATATGTTGATTTTAATTTAAGTTAATTTTGAAATTGAATTTTTAATGGTTATTTAACTTGGTGATGTCGATGTTGATCCTGATTTTATTGTTTGATATTGATTTTGTTCTTGATGTTGATTTTGATGTTAAATTCTTGATTAATTTTAATATGTAGTCTTTGATGTAGATTAATTCTTTTATTTAAGTCTGTAATTCATTGTTGATTTAGATTCAGGAAAGATTTCGTGAATTAATTTCGATTAACCTTTTCTTTAGTCTTTATCAGGTTTTTAGTTAAATTCTATTTGATATCTTGTTGGAATTTCTGCGTAGGATTTGATGAATGCCCTCCATATATGATTGCTTATGTTTGATTCCAAAGAAAAGGATTCTCCGTTGACTGCCATGTCACATTTAGGATAGTCTTGTCAACCTTTCTCTTGAGACACATTAAAGTCTTACCCTTTCATCCTAGCCTTAGGATTAGAGTCGCCATACTCCATGTAAATGCCCTGCCACTGACACTTACTTATCTTTTCTTTTCAACTTAGATTTAAGTTTGGAGTCGTCGCACTCCATGTAAGTGTCTTGCCACAAACACTTACCTTTCCCACTAGAACCTTGACCACAATCAAGAGTTCCTCACCCTTATTTAGGGGAACTATGAATGTTCTGATTCCATTCCCTTTAGGATACGTAGGCATGAGATGCGATGTCTTGGCGAGCATACTTAGAAATAATACCCTAGGTCACTCCCTTTAGCAGACAAATAACAGAAAACACGTATAAAACAAGAGGTTCCTATAGAATACTACAGATGCTTAGGATGCTAACGTCTTCCCTATGTATAACCAACCCCCGGACCTTAGATCTCCCGCATTGTTTTTACAATGCAATTAGGGTTTTCGTTCTTTACCATTTCCTTTGGATAAATCAAAGCTCGCTGGTGAACTCTATGATTTATGATTCAAGTTAATTAATAGCTTGATATCTGATTCTCACCGCAACTGAAATGGCGACTTCACTGGGGAATATCCTCTCAAGGGTTACCCCTAACTTGTTTGATTTTTGTTATTTGTTGAATATCTGTTTATATATATTTGTATGATTATATCTGCTTGGGTTGTTACCGTTGAGTAGTGAGATAAGTCATATCCTCGGACTTGAGTGTACTTATGATAGGAAGGTGATATATTCAAGGAGGCTTATAGTGAGTTGATTCCCGACCAAGCTGACTTGAGAAATCACCGCTCAGTTGAGGCCCTCTTGAGAATAGTATTGAACGAATATTCGTGAAAACATTACTAATTTCGACCTAGGAGCCCGTGACACTGAGGACCTTTATTTACCATTAACCCAACTTGGCCTTTCTTAGGACGTAGTGTGATGACTATGAAGGAGTAGTCCCAAAATAGTAGATACGCGATACAACACTCAAAAGAGGCTATCTTGAGAATATTATTAACCACCGAGTAATTGGGAACTTGATTATATCCAAAAGATGGACTGATGACTTTGGGAACCTATTAGAACCCTTGTTCTGCAAATACAAGAACCCTTATTACAAACCTTTTGGGATGGGTAGACCATGGTTCCATGCTCGCGATCTCCAAACCTAGGCCCTTGTTTGTTTTCATGTATATATGTATATTTGTCCATACATTCATCCATACATTCATGCATAACCCTTTGGTTTCAAGGAATTCAATTGTTCATTCCTTTGCAAAATCAATAGAGATCGTGAATTTTAAAAATGAAACTTTTTAAAATTTTCTAAAATGTTTGTCAATTGCTTTTGAATTCCTTGAAATCACTGCATTGCATTCATGTCATTGCACGCGCATTTTCCTTTCGCGTTTTGCTCATTTTGTTGTCTCATCTTCCGTTCTTTCACCTTGAATCCTCTGTGCCCGTACAACACCAGAGCTCAAGCTCGTAGAAGGATGGCGAAACATAGTAAAGATCTTAATCGTATCAATAATAAATTAGAATACCTACGAGGAAGTGTAGGGAAAATTATGGAGATAATATAGGTTATGCGCATGAAGATGAATACTCAGCCCACTGTTGTTTCTGAGATTGTCAATACAGTTGTGGATCCTCAGCCAGCAATTGTTACTACAGCAAATGTACCTCCATACGGTCTTCCAATGGGTTTTGTGCCTGCACCTACTGCAATTCCCATTATTCAACAAGTCCAAAAAGTTGTTTCTTTGGTTACTGAAGCTCCTTATGTGATTCCAACTTTTGCACCAGCTACTGTGCATACCCATGTGCAACCATACTTCAATGAGCATCAACCATTATATGATGTCCCTGACATGACGGAAGATGAGAATGAACGTCATGAGAAACTCAGAGGAAATATGGAAATTATTGATAAGAGGTTAAGAGTGATGGAAGGAGATCAAGTCTTTGGTGTTGCTGCCAGAGAAGTGTGTCTTGTATCTAGTCTGGTTATCCCTCCAAAGTTCAAAACTTACAGCTTTGATCACTACGAAAGAACTACATGCCCAAAGAGCACTATAAAAAAATGGCTTCTCATGTTGGTAATGATAAGCAGATGATTCACGATTTCCAAGACTGTTTGAAGGGGGCTTCGTCGAAATGGTATTTAAGTCTGGATCAGTCTCACATTAAAAGTTTCCAAGATCTATCTGATGCTTTAATCAAGCATTATAAATACAACATGGACTTGGCTCCTGACCGAAGGCAATTGTTAAGTATGTCCCAGAAGAATTCTGAATCGTTCAAGGAATACGCTAAGACATAGAGTGAGACGGCTTCGCAAGTGGAACCTCCTTTGATTGAAAAAGAGCTAGCTGATTGGTTTGTCGACACCGTTCGTCCTGAATTTTACGAAAGAATGGTTGGAGTTTGACTGCCCATTTTTCTGATATTGTTGTTGTAGATGTGAAGATGGAATTGGGTTTGAAAAGTGGAAAAATGTCAAGTACTACTGGAAGTTCAAGCTCCAACAAAGACCATGCTAAGAAGCCTTCCAATAGTTTAAACAAGAAAAAAGAGGGTGAAACTAATGTCGTAATGTCAAAAAGAATAAGAAATCAGCCTTGGCAACATCAGCCAAACTATGCTTAACAACAAGGTTACCCTGTCCAGTTTGCTCAACAACTGTAGGTGGTTGTTGTTACACCCGCTTTCAATCAACAAATTCCTGCATACCAGCTTGTGCAACCGGCTCCTATTTATCAACCACCTTCTATCTATCAACCTTCTCTGTTTTATTAGCCTTCCCAAACTCCATCCAATTATCAACGAGCGCCCAATGCTCCCACCTATCAACAACTGAAGAATCAAGCACCTCGCCAGAATGTTCCCAACAGAAGACAGTATAAGCCTCTAGTTCCTCCTATTCCAATGACCTATTTTGAATTGTACCCTTCATTGGTACAACAAAGTTTGATAACTATAAACGCTTTGGGTCCACCTCCTAATCCACTTCCATCTAATTACAATCCAAATGTTCATTGTTTGTTTCATGAAGGTGCACCTGGCCATGATCTAGAAAGTTGTTATACTCTCAAGCATCTTGTAAGAGAGTTAATAGAGAAGAAGATTCTGTCTTTTGGTGATTCTCAGCCTAATGTTAAGAACAGTCATTTACCCACCAATGGGTCTGTCCATGATGTTGATGAGGTATCTGACGAGAGTTTAATCCTTGATGTTTCGAGATTAAAACTCGTCTCTAAGTCTTCCATTCAAAGCTGTTTGAGGCAAGTTTGGTGAATGTTTGCCATGATGTTTGTAAATTCTGTGATGCCAGTATCAAAGGATGTATGTTGGTTCAGAGTGATATTCAAAGTTTGATCAATGATGGTTTTCTACAAGTGAGTAGTAAATTGAAGAAAGATGAAATTTGTGTGATTGAGTTCATCTTCAACTTTACAGAAACAGGTGATAAAGCACCCATTTTTAATTTTCCAGATTCAAGTTCTATAGTGCCTATTTTTAGTGCACCAAAGCCTGTGTTCAACATACTAGAATTTGTTGTTGCTTCTGCAGTTAATCCACCAAAGCCAGTGATCATTCAAAAGCCCAGTCCTTTTCATTTCAGAGACTCTAAAGTTGTGCCTTGGAAATATGATGTGACAATGATTGCAAAGAATTTGGGAAGTTTATTCCCAGGGAAGAATTGAAAAGTGTTAGTGAAGATGTGACTAATATAGCTGGGGCAAGCAAGATGACACGAAGTGGCCACATTTATACTCTGCATTTCAACGAGGCTCCGCCTAAGTAAATTATTACCACTGGGCCTGCCAAAGACAAAGAGAAAGAAGTGGTTGCAAATGATGAAGATGCTGAGTTCTTGAGGATTGTCGGAAAAAGTGATTATAAAATCATTGATCAGCTTCACCAGACTCGCTCCAAGATCTCAATCATGTTGCTTTTGATGAGTTCACCTGCTCATCGAGCGGCACTGCAAAAGTTGTTGGCTCAAGCTCATGTCGCCCAAGATATTACTACTGGCCATTTTGATAGTGTGATTGCAAATATTACTTCCTGTAATACCCATAGCTTCAATAATGAAGAGTTACCGAGAGAA
Source organism: Lathyrus sativus (assembly GCA_963859935.3). Lineage (NCBI taxonomy): Eukaryota > Viridiplantae > Streptophyta > Magnoliopsida > Fabales > Fabaceae > Lathyrus > Lathyrus sativus. Next base: position 638,219,775 of record OZ012739.1, read on the forward strand.
GGTCAGAAACACAATCGTGTTTTACACGTGTCCGTGAAATGTCATGAAGATACTTTGTCAAGAGTACTTGTGGATACTGGTTCCTCTTTAAATGTTTTACCTAAAAGGAATCTTGCAAAGCTGGCTTACAAAGAGACTAAGATGAGACCTACTTCTTTGATAGTCAAGGATTTTGATTGTTCCTGCAGAACTATAATTGGAGAAGTGGAGCTACCGATTTTAATTGGTCCATATGTATTCGACATCATATTCCAAGTGCTAGATATAAACCCTACTTACAGATATTTACTTGGAAGGCCATGGATCAATACTACTGGTGTTGTAACTTCAACATTACATCAGAATATGAAATTTCTGATTGATGATAAGTTGGTAATCATACATGGAGAGGAGGACTTAATGGTAAGTAACTTGTCTTTGTTCGATTATATAGAGGTTGACGATGATGCTTTAGAAACTTCTTTCCAAGAACTCGAGATAGCCAATGTTGTCCTGTTGGAAGTCGAGGAACCAGTCGACAAGAGTAATCCAAAATTTGAGTCTTTCAAGAGTATCAGGTTAACAATTGAAGGAGGTGTGTGCGAAGTTTGGGGATAGGTAATAAATGTCAAGATAAAGAGGGATCGCCATGGGTTGGTTTATAAACCAACTAAAGATGGAGCATCGACATCTGCCAAAGGTCGTCTGAAGACTATCCAAGAAGTGTTTGTCAGTGGAGGTTTCCAGATAATGCTGTTAAGGATGGTAATGAGGATGGTTTCTAGAGTAATCTGGTATTCAAGTATGATGCACCTTTGGACAATTGGGAAGCAGTAGAGATCCTAGTGATTTTTCCTTCATCAAAGTAATTTATTGTCGTTTATTGTTGTTTACAAAAATTTCATAGCTATGCCAAAGGCTATTGGATTGCTTTGTAGGGCCTGTTGCAGTGAGAATCGTCATTCCAAGCTATTGATTAACTTGAATCTTAATTCTTAAATTCACAACCGGACTTTAATTTATCCAAAGGAAAGGTCTAAAGAAAGAAAGAACCTTTTGCGCGATGTAACAACAATGCTAAGAGATTCGGGGATCGGGGGTTGGTTATGCATAGGGTAGGTATTTCACATCCTAAACATCTGTAGTACTCTACAGGAACCTTTTGTTTGTTTGTATGCTAAGTTTGCTAAATGTTTTCTACGGATTGGAATTGGGTAAAAGGTTAAGGTTAAAACCTAAAGGTAGTTTCCAAGTTTGCTCGCAAAGACATCGCGTCCTCTGGCTACGTATCCTTACTAGGATAGAATCAGAGCAATCGTAGTTCACCTCACTAGGGATAAAGAACACTTGATTATGATGAAGGTTCAAAGGGGAACAAACATTTCCATGCTTGTGTAGAGTTTAAGAAAACTCTCTAGATCTACATTGAACACTCAAGAAAGGGGAGTAAGTAATCATTTCCATGATTCTTACATAGAGTTAACCAAACTCTACCTAATTCTATGTTGTAAGAACAATTGGTTCTATCTAGACCGAAAGGAGGAAGAAGGGGGAAGGTTGCTCATCAAGATATTGCATCTTGTGCCTACGTATTCTCATTATCTAGTGAGAAATCAGAGCGGTCGTAGTTCGGGCACGAACTACAGAATAAGGATTAATTGGTTCTTTCTAGACCAAAAAGAGGGAGAAGGTTCTATCCAGACCTATGAGTTTAAATCCTATTGGTTCTATCCAGACCAAAAGGGGGAGAAGGTTCTATCCAGACCTATGAGTTTAACTCCTATTGGTTCTATCCAGACCAAAAGGGGAGAAGGTTCTATCCAGACCTATGAGGTTAAATCCTATTGGTTCTATCCAGACTAAAAGGGGGGAGAGGTTCTATCCAGACCTATGATTTTATGAGCTATCTATGACCCAAGGGTCAATAGAGAGACTTTCCTTTGGAAGGGAAGAGAAGAGGAAACTTGGATGAGAACTAAAGAGTTCCATCACTTGGGGGAAAAATACTTAACAAAGCAATAATCATTCAAACATGATGAATACAAGAGACATGGTTACAACCAAGAACATGCAAGCATATTACGATATCAAGCAAGGATTATGAGTAAAGTATATGGTTACGACCAAGGCAAGTATCAAGATATTACGATATCAATGATTTCAATTAATATAAATGGTTACGACCAAGATCATGCAAGCATATTACGATATCAAGCAAGGATTACGATTAAGATAAGTGGTTACGACCCAAAATCATGTAAGCATCAAGATATCACAATATTGTAAAGGGGGTTCTTACAAGACTTAAGCACAAAAGGTTAAAGTCAAAAATGACATATCTTAATGAAGATGATGGTAACAACCCAAAAGAGATATATTAACAAATATGAAGATAACAACCATGCAAATAAGTCACAGCTTGAGGTAAGCATGCTATAGGTCAAAGTATAGCAAATGTAACAACATCATACTAACAAATCATGCCTTGATGACAATCAAATATAAGCAAGAAGGGTTACAACAGTTCAAGCTCAAGGTTTTATGAAGAAAGCATACAAGTTCATAGTGAAGACCAAAAGAAGGTAGACTCTAACATGTTATGATTCTAAACATACACATAAACAAGTTAACAAACACATATGGATCAAGCATAAACAATCTCACAAGATAGCTCAAGCATTAATTGAGAAAAGTTTCAATAAGAAACAAGGTAAACAACTTTAAAAGGAAACAACTTTCAAGTGGGTAAAAGTATTTCTAGAATGAATATCTTTGAATTATTTTCTCATTATGTGAAACTAGACAAAATCAAGAACATTTAGCAAAAAGAATGGATCAAAAAGATTAAAACATGAAAAAGTTATGAGGTGTTGAGTTTTGTGAAGAAAACATAAAAAACAAGTGGTAAAAAAATAATAGAATGCTCATGGAAGGTGTTGAACCCACGACCCTTGGTCTACAAACTCAAAATATTACCAACTCAGCCAATGCACGCGCGTGTATATTCAATGGAAATGAAAGAGGAAAATAATAAAACAAGATAAATAAAATAAAACAACAAAAGAGTTGATCCACCAGAGATCGAACTCAGGACATGTAAGAAAGCAAGGTACTTAGCGCATAGGTTACAACCATTGGGGTGGCAATACATCAGTGTATTATGTCACCCCTAATAATAGGTAAGCCTTACAAAGCAAAGAATTCTGGGCAAAGTTCACAAGCAAACATGGCCAAATGCGTGAAGGTTCAAACCAGCTCAAAACTCCATCAATTTTTACAAACTAAAAGCCTAACTTGTGTGAAATTTAACAAGGATCAAGATGGCATCATTGGTTTTCTCAGAAAATGCACATATAAAGGAACACGATAGCAAATGCAAAGATGATGCTTGAGATGCATAAGGGAAGTCAAGGTTTAAACTAGACAGGTTCATCCCATGTGATCAACATACACAAACTCTAAACATGTAATTGATGGATTTTAGATTCAAAGAACATTCACAAACACATCAAAACAAGAACTGGCATGTATGTTGTAACTATGGATCAAAAAGTTGAAAAGCTGTTTTGGAAAAGAAGAAGCAATTCATGATGCAGCATATCAACACAACTCCAATGATTCACACTCTACCAAGGCATGAATTTCAAACATACATAGGCTGCAAGAATTCTTGTGAAGTTTGATATCTCAAAAGGTTGACAAACCTTAAAACAAAAAGCAATGCAATTGAACTTATTCACCACCTCACCAATGTTTTGACAGCAGTAGATGCAGACATGACAAACAACATTAAACCATGATGTTCTTTGTTTACAAACAGCAAGAAGCATTCAAAAATGATAAAAGTTGAAAATGAAGGGTAGTAGCAGCACGACATGGCAGTTGTACTTGTAACAGCAAAGGCATGACATGAACATTCAAATCATTGATCAAGAAATTTCAAGACATATTACAAACATGATGTACAAGGCATTGAAACATACATGGGAAGGGTGCATACATGCTTATCACATTTGGCAACACAAACGACATAATTAGCAATAACCTTACTACAATGCCTAGAAAAGATAGTCATTACTTCACAAAGATTGCAACCCTAGTATGCAAATCTAATGCTGACAGTAATTGATGCAAAATGAACATGATAATAATTAAAGCCTAACAAAGCACATTTCAATGGATACCACATTCTCATGTTAACAAACATAGACCAAACACCAAGCAGAAGTTCAAAACAAATACAAAGGTATACTTAGCATCACAATGGCAAGCCTCAAATTTCAAAGCATGTATCTCATGATGGTAATGACCATTTGACAGCAAAAGGAAAGTATTGGTCATCAAAACAGGCTTTAACAGTCATATGAATCATTCCAATGTTCAAGTTCAACAAGATTACAACCTAACAGCAAACCAAAACAAGCATGGCAATATTGATCATCATAGGTCAAGATGTGTTTCAACAACATCTAGGTGAATCACTCCAATATTGGCCATGACTATGGTAAACAACCAGCAGTTTTCTTCTAAAAACAGATGAGATGCATAAAGAGATCAGAGCATGAAACATTGGCAATCTAGTTCAAAAACAGATGTGCACACATTACAATCATGGTATATGCAAAGTCTTTACATCAAGATACATCAATTAGGCAACATGTTTGAGAATGGCATATGCATGCAGCTTGCACTGCCCTATACTAGATTCAAACAGCAAAAGTCAAATGTGTCAAGAGCAGGGTTAGGCACAATCAAAATGAGATGCTCAAAAGTAACTCAAATATCCTACCTTGAACTAACAGCAACAACAACAATAAGCTCAATGGAAAGTCTTAGCACTCAAATCCAACTCCAACCATGACAGTTGTGATATAAAACCTCCTAGAGTTCAAACATGACTTAGGGTAATGTAGCAGAGACTTTAAAATTGACATGGTGCAATATCACATTATGAGATGGTTAACAAAATGTTTAGACATGATGATGATCAAAGCAAACACAAATCTGGCAGATTCACATGTGAACTTTCATTTTCATTTAAACACATCACACACCAAGCATGTCAATCATGTTCATGATAGGTTATAAAAGAGATAGTGACCACTAACCTCTTGTAGACCTCCAAGAAAGCTTATTGCAGTAGGGAATGCCTTGAAGACTTCCAACTGTTGTCCAACCAATGCCTTGATGATAACAGTTTTTTCTTGCACTTGAAGGAAATGAGAGAAACTTGTGACAGATCTCAAAACAAGTGAAGATGAAGTTATTTTAGGTTATGGAAAGTTGGTACATCTTATACCAAAGGTGTTTGGAGGGTTGAAGTGATTAAAACAGGCCTGAGCAAAGGTTTCTCTGATTGTGTGAAAGGTCAAACTTTGCTTGGTTGAAAGTTGACTTTTGAGAATATGGAGTTTTTTAATGGTTTAAGAGTTTAAACACCTCCCACACATCATTTGTGGATTGTGTGGATGGTTTGTGGTGATTTTGGTTGAGTGAAAATGGTTTTGGAAGCTGTTTTGCTCAAGACAGATTTTTGAGGTTTTTGGGATGGTTTTCTTCACTTGTAAGAAAATGAAAGATAGTATGAGAGCAATGGGTTTCTCTTGGGTTGTAGAGTGCTCTGGTGTACCTCTCAACATAGAGGAAACCTCTATTTATAGGCAAGGCAAGGCTTGGGGAAGATTGGTACTTTGGCCCTTTTGGTGGGAGTTTTGAAAATGAGATCTTATTCAAGATTGTATGGCAGCTGCATACATCACTCCCTTGGTTCAATGCAGTAAAAAAAACTCAAGTAAAATAAGGGGCATGAAGTGATTGAAGAGAGCATAGAGGGTAGGGAAGCAGCTGCTGCAGATTTCATGGAAAGTTTCTCTTTCCTCGTTGATTTTCTTTGAATAAAATATTACAACCTCCTTGCAACTTGCCATCTTTTCAAATCCTTCACTTCTTCTGCATTTTCCTTCATTATACTCCCTAAATATCAGATACAAAAATGATCCAAGGGCTGAGAATAGCTCAAGTGATCAAAAGGTGAGCTTGTGAAAAAGTGAGAGTGTTGGACTCAAGTCTTAAAACCTCATCTTGTTGGATTCATAACTCTCAACTCATAAGGGCTATGGAGGAGTTCTAGTACATTTTGGAAAGCCCTTATGTAGCTCTACAACTTTCATGTTTTCATGAGCTTCAGATTCCCAATGGAACTAGTTCAAAAAGCCTCTCAAAGTTGCTGAAAAACATGCCTAAAAAGGCCAATAACTTAGAATTTTTCTAAGTTATTTTTCCCTCTTGTAATGAATTTGGTCATAATTCAAAATCTATGAATTTTCTGCTCATGGACAACTGTGAGACTTTTGTAGGACTTGCCAAGAGCTTTCCAATGAGCTTTGAACCAACTCAATTGGATGTGTGGTTATGGAGTTATGGTCTTGCCCCATTCAAAACCCTAATTCCCGATTTTTGCGATTACTCCTCAATCCTTGATCCAATGATCATGAAACTTCATGAGTAGGTGTAATATGTTACTAGGAACATTTTTGATTCCCACCTTGAGGTCAAATTTCTTATGAGTCAAGAGTTGACTTTTCGGTCAACCGAACGATCGATCGATGACTACCGAGTCGACTGTTGATGTTCCGGGTCTTTTGAGGCCTTGCAACTTCTTGAGTAGACTCACTAAGTCATATGAACTTCATGGACCATGATCCCACCATTGTAACACCATTTAAATCAAAAGTCAAACTACAGTTGACTTTTCCTAATCGAAAACCCTAATCAGGTATCTTGAACTGCACTGTTCTTGATCCTTGGGTGACAACCTCAAATTGGATTCATACTTGATCCAATGGAGTATATTTGATGATGTGGAGACTTATTTCATGGAGAACCAATCCAATACGTTGACTGATTAATCTCTCAAAATCTCGATTCTCGGCTGTACGGAACCCTAATTCACTTGTATCTTAACAAAGACAAAGTTGAAACAGGTTAAGGTTAGATAATCAGATGAGTATGACCCTAAAATGATGATGAAGATCTAAGGGGTCAAAATTTAGGGTGCAACAGTTGCCCCTATTTAAATACTTTCACTAGATGGCAGTGAGAGATGATAATCCTCATAAAATCGTAGTGAAAGGTATTTAAATATAGCAAACCAAAAATTTTGTCCCTTAGATCCGATGATATGCAAAAGGACAAATGCGAATATGCCATGAATCTAGATGATGCTTTATGATGCTTGAATGCAAGACAGATGCAAACACGCGAGCAAAGATAAAAGAACGACAAGACAACGAGTAACCACTCAGTGGGGAACCCAACACACTAGGGAAAGATCCAAGCAAAACAAGCAGAATAGTTCAATCATGACTAAAGATGCTGCTCAGGGGAATCTTTCATACAGGGGACGCAAACTCCACCAGGGAAGACAAATCTTCACCAGGGAAAAGGGGACACACACTCCACTGGGGAAGAAGGCAATTCTCCCCCAGGGAAACAAAAGATCAGAGACGCAAACCTCACCGGTGATGACCAAATGAGGAAATTCTTATAACGAAGAGTTCGACTGGGATCTTCAGAAATAAGACCAGACGCACTGGGGATGCTAGTATCCACTAGATCTCCGAGACTCGAATGGGAAAGCAACGACTTTGCTGGGAATATTGGTGACGACCAACTTATGGTATTAATAACAAATGGATTTAGGCAATACGAGTAACCACTGGGCTCTTTAAATGATTTGGTGACGACCAGCTCTTCAAATAGGAAGTACATATATATCCCTCAAAACCTTAGGAATGAAAGTCAAATATCCTCAAAGCATTAGGATACATCAAAGATTTCATGCAAATGCAACATTCGAGTCTTTGGAAATTCCTGAACTCGGAATCCAAAGTATACATGTCCAAAGGTACAAAACCTGAGCTTGGGATGGAAACAAACACTTCCAAAGGTAAACAAATTGATCCTGGAGGCAAACATATCCAAAGGTACAAAACCTGAGCTTGGAGGAATATATACAAAGGTACGAAACCTGAGCTTGGAAGCAAACATATCCAAAGGTACAAAACCTGAGCTTGGAAGCAAACATATCCAAAGGTACAAAACCTGAGCTTGGAAGTAAACATATCCAAAGGTACAAAACCTGAGCTTGGAGGCAAACATATCCAAAGGTACAAAACCTGAGCTTGGAAGCAAACATATCCAAAGGTACAAAACCTGAGCTTGGAAGCAAACATATCCAAAGGTACAAAACCTGAGCTTGGAAGCAAACATATCCAAAGGTACAAAACCTGAGCTTGGGATCAAACGAAAATCTCTCTCCAAAGGTACACAACCTGTGCTAAGGATAGAAACAAACATCTTCCAAAGGTACGAAACCTGTGCTTGGGATCAAACGAACATCTATCTCCAAAGGTACACAACCTGTGCTCACGATAGAAACAAACATCTTCCAAAGGTACGAAACCTGTGCTTGGGATCAAACGAACATCTATCTCCAAAGGTACACAACTTGTGCTCAGGATAGAAACAAATATCTTCCAGAGGTACGAAACATGTGCTTGGGATCAAACGAACATCTATCTCCAAAGGTACACAACCTGTGCTCAGGATAGAAACAAATATCTTCCAAATGTACGAAACCTGTGCTTGGGATGGAAACCGTCGTGACTTAGTTTGGAATGATACACAACCAAATTGTCAGTATCTGTCATCCATGGATTTTCATAATACCAATTACCATTGGGCCTTTTTCGAAATATGATTGGTCACCACCAAATTAACTATACCAGTATCCACTGGATTTTTTCAAACAATGCTGGTCACGACCATGCCTTAACGTCCTTAAGATAACGATGATAAGCTTCTCGTAGGAGACTGCCACTCATCACTGCAAGGGTTTGGATAAGCTTCTCAGAGAATGAGACTTCCACTTATTTGTTGAAGACGAATAAGCTTCTCTACAGAGAATGCCACTTATTTGTTGAAGACGAATAAGCTTCTCTACAGAGATTGCCACTTATTTGTTGAAGACGAATAAGCTTCTCTACAGAGACTGCCACTTATTTGTTGAAGACGAATAAGCTTCTCTACAGAGACTGCCACTTATTTGTTGAAGACGAATAAGCTTCTCTACAGAGACTGTCACTTATTTGTTGAAGACGAATAAGCTTCTCTACAGAGACTGCCATTTATTTGTTGAAGACGAATAAGCTTCTCTTCAGAGACTGCCACTTATTTGTTGAAGACGAATAAGCTTCTCTACAGAGACGGCCACTTATTTGTTGAAGACGAATAAGCTTCTCTACAGAGACTGCCACTTATTTGTTGAAGACGAATAAGCTTCTCTAAAGCGACTGCCACTTATTTGTTGAAGACGAATAAGCTTCTCTACAGAGACTGCCACTTATTTGTTGAAGACGAATAAGCTTCTCTACAGAGACTGCCACTTATTTGTTGAAGACGAATAAGCTTCTCTACAGAGACTTCCACTTATTTGTTGAAGACGAATAAGCTTCTCTATAGAGACTGCCACTTATTTGTTGAAGACGAATAAGCTTCTCTACAGAGACTGCCACTTATTGATAAGCTTCTCTACAGAGACTGCCACTTATGGATAAGCTTCTCTACAGAGACTGCCTCTTATGGATAATCTTCTCTACAGAGACTGCCACTTATTTGTTGAAGATGAATAAGCTTCTCTACAGAGACTGCCACTTATTTGTTGAAGACGAATAAGCTTCTCTACAGAGACTGCCACTTATGGATAAGCTTCTCTACAGAGACTGCCACTTATTTGTTGAAGACGAATAAGCTTCTTTACAGAGACTGCCACTTATTTGTTGTAAGGCAACACACAATGTTCTTCTTGATAGATAGTGAAAAATGAATGCACGTCCAGGTAGGTTCGGCAACTGACAGGGACCAAAGTTCAATCTAGAACTAAGCTAGAAAGAAACTGTCAAACAAGATTCCAACCATTGAGGAATGAACTCGAATGGGGACACCTCTTATCCAATCATGGAAAAAGATAACTGAAGCAACCATCATCCACGAGGATTAAACTCTGTGGGGAATCGAGAAAGGATGGACATTTTATGCTTACGGGCTGATAACTCTATTGGAGAGAGACAACACACCCAGTCAATTGGTGAGAAACACCAAAGTGAAACAGGGACAATTAATAACCAGAGATAGCAAAAATGCACGGATGCTATTCATATGCTTTATGTCATGCTTATGTTTATGCTGACAAAACAGACAAAACAAAACAGGAGATGAAATAAACATCTCGACACAAATACCCAGCCAATTTCACCAAAATTGGACATCAACAGGGATGATCATAAAGATCAACAGTTCCACTTCAAAGTTACAACCTTCTCTGGGAGAGAATAATCTTCTTAGGACATAACATCATGACTTCACTTGGATTTCCATCATGAGCTTGAATTCATTGTTGGAGGAAAAGTCACCAAGGGAAGTTCCAAGATCAACCGAAGTAACAACTTAATCGAAGAGCCGACAAAAAGGTATCATGAGAACAAAACACCGCTGCCCCTCGATAGTATATCAATCCTCTTCAAGTGAGAAACAACTCTTGCAACAAACAGTCTTCAAACTTTCTGCCCCAGATTACATGGTCTGTGGGAAGAAACCATCAAGAGATTTTTATAAAAGAATCAGCACAAAGATGCTTCAATGTCTTGAAACTCTTATAGAGAGAGATTTACAAATCTCGACGTGATTGCCCCAGTTTAACGGTGCTTGATAACAAAGTCTCGGACTGTATAAGTAACGACTGGGGAAAAAACTTGCCCCTGCTAGCTGTTAACTGCAACAGAGTTGCCCCAGACTAAACTGTTCTTTGAGAGATTCAACTGATCTTGACATGGTCGGCTCTGATTAGCTGAACGTTATGATTAACAAATCCTTCTGATTAGTTGCCCCAGGCTGTGCTTCCTTTATCAAGTCAAATTCCCCAGCTTACAGCGTTTGTTGGGATTCCTTTGACATTGGATCGTCTAGCACACAATGTTGTTCATTAAAATTTGGCAATTTTCAATGTAAAATTCATGCAATCTTTTGAAAACATTTTTTGATGAAACACACACGGCGGAGTGATCAAATGATCAAAGTGAAAGTGATCCAATCATTTTACAGATGATGGAAAAGTGATTAACACACACAAACATCAAAGATCATTAGGAGTCAGGTTATCCAACCTTGCTGTAATATGCTTTCAAAACAACCTTACCTCAATTAGGTCTTTTAAGGGTTGTAACGTGGCTTGGTTCACGGTTCATGAAACAAAGGATAAAGGCTCAAAGTTATTTGTCCCACCCATTCTCCATGATGAACTCCAATCCTACGCTCAGTTAACTCAAACTATACATTCAGGTTCTTATAGGCTTAAGAATTGGACTGATGATAGTTGGTGATGACTTACAAACCTAAGGTAGTCACAACTCCCTTACAGTATTTGATAGCTTTTTGCTATTTGAGGATTTTTAAGAGTGATAACTCTTACAAAATTCCTCTCTTTTGTTATCCCTGACCTTTGTCTGAACTGTTTTGTTCGAATATACAGTCAACGGGATGCCCCATTTTTGCCTAAGTCTCCTTCATAGGTTTTGACTTAGCGGGATTTTCAATTTTCTTTCTTTTTCTTCTTCTCTTTTTTTCTTGAGAAAGGAGGTGACCACCTAGTTTAATGGCTACGGCGAACCATCATCGTCTTTTGAACTTCGACACTTGCTTTTTGTGTGTGAAGGAAAACCTGAATGCATCACTTTTATGTGAAAAGTGTCTTGTATGCACATATCTTCAAGTTAACTGAGAACTACCCGCCCCATGTTTGAAATTTAAGGTTTCTGTTTTTGTAAAGAAAGAAAACTCCTACTTCTAGGCTCGAAGGGGTTAACGAGGGATTATCTTCCTTATTTCTCTAGTGTTTAGGGATTGAAACAATGCCTTACATCATCGGCAAAGTTAAATTGAAAGCATATCAACAGCAGTTATGGATATAGTGTTCATCATCCTCCCCAATCTTTGCTTTAAACAACAGTTTAGTAAAGAAAAGAAATTTTTGCATTTTTCGTCATCTTATAACAATGAACGGAAAGAGAAAGAGTGAAACAAATGGATTTAATCAAAAGATGCACAAACATTTCATTAATCTTGCCAATTCAAAATGAACAACAGCTTACAAGCAATTCGAATGCACAGAAAACACAACAAAATGTTGAAACAGTCTACAGCTGCCAGTCTTAGGGAATTAAAATTGACAAAACAAATTTCAAATTTTAGGCCCATGTGGGGAAACACCTTCAACCACCACTTGCTCCTTGTGATATAGAATTATGAGAGGTCTCACGGGTCCTTTGCCTTTGGATTTAGGAATCGCAGCACTATCATTTGATTTATCCTCCTGAGGTCTCAACAACTCTTGTATTCTTAGTTTAAAACCTTCACACTCTTAAACTAGGTGCCCTGTTGTCCCAGTATGATATCCACATTCTACTTCTGGGTGGTCTTCCTCGAGGATCATACGTTTGTCAATGATCAGCTCTTGCACAAGATAACCCAATGCTATACATGCATCTAAGTTGTGTCCTTCATCTCCTTTGTGGAATTCACAGTTCAAGTTCGCATTATGCCATGGTCCTGGCACAGGATTGGATAATCGCGGAGTCACTAGTGAGTTCTAAATCAGTAGCGGGTAAAGTTTGCTTAACGGTACTAGAGTTGGTTTACCGCAAGTCTTATTTTTCTTGACATGATTTTTCTTGTTCAATCTCCGTCTTGGAGAACCTTGAGGAGGAATAAACATCGACTGGTGAGAGACTTCAGTTGAACGCCCCAGTTCCCCAGCATGATAGTCCCATTTAGCGTTGGTATCAAAGTTCAGAGGGTAAGGAGGAATTACTGGTTTCAGCTCCTTTGGTATTATCAATTCGCCTTGGATCAAGTCTGGCAATATCTGACCGTATGACATTGGAAATGAACTCTCTGGTTTCCTTGGTCTTTGTTAGGCGTGCTGACGCGATTGACGGTTATCTGGTGGTTGATACCGAGAATGTCCTTGCGTTGGAGGAATCATCGGAGATAATGCATCCCTAGTTTCTCTGGACGTCACATGGTCAAGGTGACCTTCCTTTTTCATCATGTTCTGCAATGTCTCTAGAACCCAATTCATCTGACACTTGAGAATTCTGATGTCCTCTTTTAGCATCTCCTGGGCTTTCAAAAGTCCCTCCATTGTTGCCATTTGTCTCGGATATGTGCTAGGTATCCCCTCTCTATCTCTCTGATATCAACGGAACATAGAATGAACCAAAAGACCAACGCAACGAAGTATGATATGCGAAATGTTGATGCAAGTGCAAAAAATGCAACTGGTTTTACAAAACTCAGAAGATTGATTAGGTCAAACCCTCGTTTCATTAATCGTTGGGAAAAGTTACAACTTTTAAAAATACCAGAAAACGACTGAGCTTTACAAAACCAGTTGCGACATGATATGCTTATGGTTATATGGTGGGATGATGCACACATAACACAAAGGCAAGTATTCACAAATACATGCACACACAAAGACATCCTAGGCTCAAGATCAAAGCAAGGAGTCAAAGGTCTACCCATCCCCAAGGATTTGTACTATGAGCTGTTTGTACCTGCCAAACGGGTTATAACAAAAGTTCCCAAAGTCATAGTAAATCCTTCGGATATTGCCAACTAACGCGACTACTCACGTGAGTTAATAATATTCTCAAGATAAACTCGTTTGAGTGTAGCACCGCGTGACAATTATTGAGAGACTACTCCCTAACAGTTTCTGCACTACGGACTCATATTGAAATAATTAGCGAATACACGACTACTCGTGCATTACTTATCATCTCAAAAGACTCTCGACTGAGTGCGATTACATCACATGTCAGGCATACTGGGACTACTCCCAATAGCCCAACTATCGATCATATCACAATCCTATCTCATGGGTCACTCAAATCCGGGTATAGGACTTATCTCACCTCTCAAGGCACCCAATATCCAACCCACAAACAAATATATTGACAAATATACATGTTAAACAAATATTCACAAATATAGCATATAATCAAACAAAATAGGCTAAACCCTCAAGTCTTCCCCAGGGAAGTCGCCATTTTTGTTGCGGTGAGAATCGTGATACCAAGCTATTGATTAACTTGAATCTTAATTCTTAAATTCACAACCGGACTTTAATTTATCAAAGGAAAGGTCTAAAGAAAGAAAGAACCTTTTGCGCGATGTAACAACAACGCTAAGAAATTCGGGGATGGGGGTTGGTTATGCATAAGGTAGGTATTTCACATCCTAAACATTTGTAGTACTCTACAGGAACCTTTTGTTTATTTGTATGCTAAGTTTGCTAAATGTTTGCTACGGATTGGGATTGGGTAAAAGGTTAAGGTTAAAACCTAAAGGTAGTTTCCAAGTTTGCTCGAAAAGACATTGCGTCATCTGCCTACGTATCCTTACTAGGATAGAATCAGAGCAATCGTAGTTCACCTTACTAGGGATGAAGAACACTTGATTATGATCAATGTTCAAAGGGGAACAAACATTTCCATGCTCGTGTAGAGTTTAAGAAAACTCTCTAGATCTACATTGAACACTCAAGAAAGGGGAGTAAGTAATCATTTCCATGATTCTTACATAGAGTTAACCAAAATCTACCTAATTCTATGTTGTAAGACCAATTGGTTCTATCCATACCAAAAGGAAGAAGAAGGGGGAAGGTTGCTCGTCAAGATATTACATCTTGTGCCTCCGTATTCTATTATCCAATGAGAAATCAGAGCGGTCGTAGTTCAGGAACGAACTACAGAATAAGGATTAATTGGTTCTTTCCAGACCAAAAAGAGGGAGAAGGTTCTATCCAGACCTATGAGTTTAAATCCTATTGGTTCTATCCAGACCAAAAGGGGGAGAAGGTTCTATCCAGACCTATGAGTTTAACTCCTATTGGTTCTACCCAGACCAAAAGGGGAGAAGGTTCTATCCAGACCTATGAGGTTAAATCCTATTGGTTCTATCCAGACCAAAAGGGGGGAGAGGTTTTATCCAGACCTATGATTTTATGAGCTATCTATGACCCAAGGGTCAATAGAGAGACTTTCCTTTGGAAGGGAAGAGAAGAGGAAACTTGGATGAGAACTAAATAGTTCCATCACTTGGGGGAAAAATACTTAACAAAGCAATAATCATTCAAACATGATGAATACAAGAGACATGGTTACAACCAAGAAAATGCAAGCATATTACAATATCAAGCAAGGATTATGAGTAAAGTATATGGTTACAACCAAGGCAAGTATCAAGATATTACGATATCAATGATTTCAATTAATATAAATGGTTACAACCAAGATCATGCAAGCATATTACGATATCAAGCAAGGATTACGATCAAGATAAGTGGTTACGACCAAAAATCATGTAAGCATCAAGATATCACAATATTGTAAAGGGGGTTCTTACAAGACTTAAGCACAAAAGGTTAAAGTAAAAAATGACATATCTTAATGAAGATGATGGTAACAACCCAAAAGAGATATATTAACAAATATGAAGATAACAACCATGCAAATAAGTCACAACTTGAGGTAAGCATGTTATAGGTCAAAGTATAGCAAATGTAACAACATCATATTAACAAATCATGCCTTGATGACAATCAAATATAAGCAAGAAGGGTTACAATAGTTCAAGCTCAAGGTTTTATGAAGAAAGCATACAAGTTCATAGTGTCGCTACTGCGAAAATCGGCGCCGGCATGACAGGAGAGTCGCCACCGTGCGTTATTTATCCCAAAGGAGGGAAAGGAAACGCTCGAAGTAAACCTCGCAAAACGCGGGAAAGGTATGGTCATCGCAACCAAAACCTGGATTCGGGAGTCGGTTACGCAAGGGGAAGGTATTAGCACCCCTCACGTCCGTCGTACTCGACGGGATCCACGCTTGGTGTTTATAAGGAAAAGGGTGTGTTTATCTATCTACGCTAATGGTCAGTCTGAAAAGAAAAGAAAAGGACAAGACTCGACAGAACATACGGTGTTCTGGGCCTACGTACTCCCTCGTGCAATGGGAAAGTCAGAGTCAACGTAGTTCGACTACCTACGTCTAAACGGGAGAAGGTTGCTCGCCAGGACATCGCATCCTGTGCCTACGTACTTCCACACAGCATGGAAGATCAGAGCAAACGTAGTTCGACTGCCTACGGCTAAACTAGGGGCTCTCACACAGCAGTGAGAAAACAAACTGGTTTTAATGGTCTGGGAACCTACAATTACGGTCTAGTCTCAAATGCACTCGGGCAAGAGAGAGGGATAACAATCAGTCGTTAGCGGGAAAGTCTCGATCGCACAGCCGCGAGAGAACAAAAGGGTCAGTTGTTAGTGTGCTCGCTAGGATATCGCATCTTATGCCTACATATCCTCGTCTGATACGAGGAATCAGAGCAGCTGTAGTTCGGCTAACTACGACACAAGCTACTCAAGGGCTTCTAATGCTATGAAAGGGAAAAGACACCCTAAAACTATGACTGAAAAGGGGAATCTACCTACTGCTATCATGCCTGGTTGACCATCCTAATGTCTATCATAACTCCCCGCAGCGGAGAAGTCAGAGCTCCTAAGGGATCATGGCAACAGGACTAAACAGCAAACAACTGCAAAGTAAAGAAATACTGGAAATATGCATGAGTGCAACAACCAAACAAACAAGGCGCAAAGGCCGCAAACCACAGAGGTAAGGGAGCTCGGCTCTACCAAATGCCAGCAAGCAAAGCCACTCAATAACAAACAAGCAGAAGGAGGACCACCTCAACTTCTTATGCACACAAAGCCTACTTCTAAGATGCACCTACCTCAGAAATATCTAGATGAACCCCTAAGTCTAATGCAACACAACATCACGCAAGTCAAACAACACAAATAGAAGGCAAACCAGCCTGACAAACTCCTATCCCAAAACAAGAAACTACCCCTGAGCAAGACCCTAAACAACCCTGAAACAAACCCCTGATCTACCCCTGAACAAAGCCCTATGCAAAACCCTAATCAAATATCTAAGCAAAACCCTAAACAAAGCAAATATCTAAGCAAAGCCCTAACACAAGAGAAATCAATCCCAGTCTTCAAGCTTCAGAACAAGCTTACCAAAGAAAGGGAGCTAAGCAGACACACCCATAGTGCCTTCCTCGGGAAAGTACCAGGAGGTTACCACTCAGGAATCATATCCTATGCGGCTCAACAACTGTGAATGGTTTATATTCCTCCTCAGGAGAAACTAAACTCACATGAAGGCTCCGGCATCATTGGATACTTGAGAAATCCTACCTGAACTAAGGGAACTAAGTGAATAGACCCATAGTGCCTTCCTCGGGAAAGTACTAGGAGGCTTCCACTTAGGAATCGTATCCCATGTGGCTCAACAACTGTGATCAGTTTACATTCCTCCTCAGGAGAAACTAAACTCACATGAAGGCTCCAACATCATTGGATACTTGAGAAATCCTAGATGAACTAAGGGAACTAAATGAACAGACCCATAGTGCCTTCCTCGGGAAAGTACTAGGAGGCTTCCACTTAGGAATCGTATCCCATGTGGCTCAACAACTGTGATCAGTTTACATTCATCCTTAGGAGAAACTAAACTCACATGAAGGCTCCAACATCATTGGATACTTGAGAAAGAGGTGAGAAGAAAGAATGAAATTCATTCATAGTGCCTTCCTCAGGAAAGTACCATGAATTTCCCTCACACTTCAGGATCTCAAACCTCACAAACAGAGAACAAGCTCCTAGACTAAGACTTTAATCCACACCTCCTTGCAAACTCTTCAAAACAATCCAAGCCCCAAAGCAATCCCCCCAAAGAATAAAACCCAAAGACAGACAATCAATGACCAAACAATCAGTACAATCAGTCAATTCAGTCAAACTCAGAAAATACCCTGAAAATACGAAGACAAGGGGAAAAATTCCAACACTTATTCACAATGGTCTATATACCTACCCATAATATCCCTATATGCCCATACCCCAAAAATCAAAACAAAACTCCTAAAAGAAATGATTTACTTCACTTATGCCACACCTAAACCCTTAATTTGGTTATGCTAATGCTAGCCTAAACAAACTAATCAAATCTTAACCTAAAAATCATGAAATAAATCCAGAGGGAACTAAAGCTCAATGTCTAATCATACTAAAAAAAATGGATCAAAAAGATTAAAGGAAGTTCCTAAAATAAATTCTACAAAATGAGGTACCAACTAAATCTATTTAAAAGCTATTAAAATGTAAAATATACAAAAAATAGCAAACTGAAAATAAAATTCCATTTTTATTTTTATTATTTTTCTAGACATTAAAATTGACCTATAGAAAAAAGAAGGAATCAAAAACATTGATTTTTCATTTTTTTATGAATTATACAAGATGCAAGAAAATATTAAAAGAATTAAATTGGGGAGGGGGTTCAGATAGCACATGCGCCCAGTTGAAACTCTGGATGGGCTCTAACCTAGGGCTGCAAAGAGCAAATGGGCGCAGGGCCCAGCCCAATGATCACATTCAGTTTCCTCACGCAAAAGGGGGGTGCAGTACGAGTAATTCCTAGTTGGTTTTAATTGGGCCCACGCTATGGGGGGTGCGCCTAGCAACTCAGGGCCAAGGCCCAATCCAGAATCTCTTCAGCTCTCACGCAGGGGGAGGGGAATGAGTAAACGGAGGGGTGAGCCTCAGCAAAACGAATTTTGGGCCCAAATGCTATCCAAACCCTAGCCCACGCATCTGACTAACAAAACCCTGCTTCCTCTCTAATCCTCTGGTCACTGTTCACTACCATCTACCCAAACACGCCGCTCGCAACTCAACCTCTCTCTGCAACTCCTCTAACCTACTCTCAAGAACCTTCAACCAAACCCTCTCAGATCAACTCACAAAAACAAGCAAACAATTACTAAGAAATCCTAATCTCAACGAAACAATATCATCTAAATCCATTCGATCAAGCAGAAGAACTAGCTTCACACTTAGTGAATGCGTACCTGGAGACGAATCAAGAACCAACTCGTGGAGTTCTTGAAGCTTCAAAGGAGATCGACGCGAGAGAGACTAAGATCTGGAGGTTCTCTGGAACTTGCTTGCTCGAACGATCTGGAGAAGAGAGCAGGAGATCTTTCTGGAAAAATTGAAAGTTGATTGAAGGAATTGAAGATCGCTGGAAAAAATATTGAAGAACGATGAAGATTTGACTTTGTTCTGGAAAATTGCGCTTGAAGAACGATGAAGATGGATGGTGATTATTGTTGAAGATCGGAGGTATCTTGAAGGTTTTCTGGAAATTTGTTCTTGAAGTTTCCGGCGGTGTTTGAGATTTCCGGTGAGGAGATTGATCAAGTTGGACGGAGGAGGAAGGGGGAGGAAGAAGAAGAAGAGGGGAGGATTCTGGGTTTTCTGCAGTTTTCGGCGGGTTAGACGGCGGCCGGAATTGTTTGGAGGTGGCCGGAAGGAGTTTGCATGCCGGCCGGTGGAGTTTTCGGCGAAGCTCAGGTGAGGGCTTGCGGAAGGGACAAGTGGCAGGGTGAGGATTGCATGGAGGACGCGTGTCTGAGGCGTGGCAGAAAGGGAGAGAGAGGGTGGATACGTGGCAGCTGGTGGGGTCTTCAGAGTTGTGTGGTGGTAGCTTCCAGAAGGGGACGCGTGGCCTTATTTATACTTGACAAGTGTCATTTCTGGCCAAAAAACTGAACAAAAAAACTGGACCTGCAAGGACTTTGGGCCTCCAACTGCACAATCTGGCCCACGAAATTGATCACTTGGACCCTGAAATCTGACTTAACCAATTTATTAAACCTAATTAAAACTAATTAAATCTACACTAACCTAATTAACTGAAAATGATCAACTACAATTAACTCTAACTAAGATTAATCTATCCTAATTAACCTAATTAAACCCTAATTAAATCTAACAAAATCAATTAAAATCTAAAAAAGATTAAATCCTAATTAACCTAATTAAACCCTAATTAAATCTAAAATTAATAAAATTCTATTAATTTCTATAAAATCTCTATTAAAATCCTATTAAAAATCTACCATTTATTTAAAACCATTAAAAGCTATTATTAATAAAAGAAAAACTATATTCTTTCTATTTTATTCTAAACATTTAAAAACTATTTAAAATCTATTATACTCTAAAAATGATTAAAAAACTATTAAATCTATTAAAACTTTTATAAAGCTCTAAAAAAAAAGATTTAAAACTATTAAAAAATGTTAAAAAAACCTATTTAAATCCTAAAAAAACCTAAAAAGCCTATTTAAAATTCACAAAAGGCCATTAAACCCTAAAAGAATGCAGACAAATGCAAATGACCCCCATAAAAGAGCGCGCGAGACCAGATCGAATCGAACAAAACCCCGGGCATCGGAATATCCCAAAAACCACCATGTGAGCTGCAAACACCGAGGAAGTGCACAATTTCCCGAAAATAAAACCCTGATGATCTGGATTGGATCTGAAATATCTGGTGAATGAAAACCAAGCTGTAACTTTGATATCCTCTGTCTGTGCACACATGTCATGCATCTGATATGCGAATATGAATTTAAACCACGAGTCAGATAGGAGAACCGGTTGGTCAAATTTTAGGGTGCAACACATAGTGACGACCAAAAGAAGGTAGACCCTAACATGTTATGATTCTAAACATACACATAAACAAGTTAACAAACACATATGGATCAAGCACAAACAATCTCACAAGATAGCTCAAGCATTAATTGAGAAAAGTTTCAATAAGAAACAAGGTAAACAACTTTAAAAGGAAACAACTTTTAAGTGGATAAAAGCATTTCTAGAATGAATATCTTTGAATTATTTTCTCATTATGTGAAACTAGAAAAAATCAAGAACATTTAGCAAAAAGGATGGATCAAAAAGGTTAAAACATGAAAAAGTTATGAGGTGTTGAGTTTTGTGAAGAAAACATAAAAAACAAGTGGTAAAAAATAATAGAATGCTCATGGAAGGTGTTGAACCCACGACCCTTGGTCTACAAACTCAAAATATTACCAACTCAGCCAATGCACGCGCGTGTATATTCAATGGAAATGAAAGAGGAAAATAATAAAACAAGATAAATAAAATAAAACAACAAAAGAGTTGATCCACCAGAGGTCGAACTCAGAACATGTAAGAAAGCAAGGTACTTAGCGCATAGGTTACAACCATTGGGGTGGCAATACATCTGTGTATTATGTCACCCCTAATAATAGGTAAGCCTTACAAAGCAAAGAATTCTGGGCAAAGTTCACAAGCAAATATGGCCAAATGTGTGAAGGTTCAAACCAGCTCAAAACTCCATCAATTTTTACAAACTAAAAGCCTAACTTGTGTGAAATTTAACAAGGATCAAGATGGCATCATTGGTTTTCTCAGAAAATGCACATATAAAGGAACACGATAACAAATGCAAAGATGATGCTTGAGATGCATAAGGGAAGTCAAGGTTTAAACTAGACAGGTTCATCCCATGTGATCAACATACACAAATTCTAAACATGTAATTGATGGATTTTATATTCAAAGAACATTCACAAACAAATCAAAACAAGAGCTGGCATGTATGTTGTAACTATGGATCAAAAAATTGAAAAGCAGTTTTGGAAAAGAAGAAGCAATTCATAATGCAGCATATCAACACAACTCCAATGATTCACACTCTATCAAGGCATGAATTTCAAACATACATAGGCTGCAAGAATTCTTAAGTGAAGTTTGATATCTCAAAAGGCTGACAAACCTTAAAACAAATGGCAATGCAATTGAACTTATTCACCACCTCACCAATGTTTTGACAACAGTAGATGCAGACATGACAAACAGCATTAAACCATGACGTTCTTTGTTTACAAACAGCAAGAAGCATTCAAAAATGACAAAAGTTGAAAATGAAGGGTAGTAGCAGCATGACATGGCAGTTCTACTTGTAACAGCAAAGGCATGACATGAACATTCAAATCATTGATCAAGCAATTTCAAGACATATTAAAAACATGACGTACAAGGCATTGAAACATACATGGGAAGGGTGCATACATGCTTATCACATTTGGCAACACAAACGACATAATTAGAAACAACCTTACTACAATGCCTAGAAAAGATAGTCATTACTTCACAAAGATTGCAACCCTAGTATGCAAATCTAATGCTGATAGTAATTGATGCAAAATGAACATGATAATAGTCAAAGCCTAACAAAGAACATTTCAATGGATACCACATTCTCATGTTAACAAACATAGACCAAACACCAAGCAGAAGTTCAAAACAAATACAAAGGTATACTTAGCATGACAATGGTAAGCCTCAAATTTCAAAGCATGTATCTCATGATGGTAATGACCATTTGACAGCAAAAGGAAAGTATTGGTCATCAAAACAGGCTTTAACAGTCATATGAATCATTCCAATGTTCAAGTTCAACAAGATTACAACCTAACAGCAAACCAAAACAAGCATGGCAATATTGATCATCATAGGTCAAGATGTGTTTCAACAACATCTATGTGAATCACTCCAATATTGGCCATGACTATGCTAAACAACTAGCGGTTTTCTTCTAAAAACAGATGAGATGCATAAAGAGATCAGAGCATGAAACATTGGCAATCTAGTTCAAAAACAGATGTGCACACATTACAATCATGGTATATGCAAAGTCTTTACATAAAGATACATCAATAAGGCAACAAGTTTGAGAATGGCATATGCATGCAGCTTGCACTGCCCTATACTAGATTCAAACAGCAAAAGTCAAATGTGTCAAGAGCAGGGTTAGGTACAATCAAAAGGAGATGCTCAAATATAACTCAAACATCCTACCTTGAACTAACAGCAACAACAACAATAAGCTCAATGGAAAATCTTAGCACTCAAATCCAACTCCAACCATGACAGTTGTGAACTAAAACCTCCTAGAGTTCAAACATGACTTAGGGTAATGTAGCAGAGACTTTAAAATTGACATGGTGCAATATCACATTATGAGATGGTTAACAAAATGTTTAGACATGATGATGATCAAAGCAAACACAAATCTGGCAGATTCACATGTGAACTTTCATTTTCATTTAAACACATCACACACCAAGCATGTCAATCATGTTCAAGATAGGTTATAAAAGAGATAGTGACCAATAACCTCTTGTAGACCTCCAAGCAAGCTTATTGCAGTAGGGAATGCCTTGAAGACTTCCAACTACTGTCCAACCAATGCCTTGATGAAAACAGTTTTTTCTTGCACTTGAAGGAAATGAGAGAAACTTGTGACAGATCTCAAAACAAGTGAAGATGAAGTTATTTTAGGTTATGGAAAGTTGGTACATCTTATACCAAAGGTGTTTGGAGGGTTGAAGTGATTAAAACAGGTCTGAGCAAAGGTTTCTCTGATTTTGTGTGAAAGGTCAAACTTTGCTTGGTTGAAAGTTGACTTTTTTAGAATATGGAGTTTTTTAATGGTTTAAGAGTTTGAATACCTCCTACACATCATTTGTGGATTGTGTGGATGGTTTGTGGTGATTTTGGTTGAGTGAAAATGGTTTTGGAAGTTGTTTTGCTCAAGACAAATTTTTGAGGTTTTTGGGATGGTTTTCTTCACTTGTAAGAAAATGAAAGATAGTATGAGAGCAATGGGTTTCTCTTGGGTTGTAGAGTGCTCTGGTGTACCTCTCAACATAGAGGAAACCTTTATTTATAGGCAAGGCAAGGCTTGGGGCAGATTGGTACTTTGGCCCTTTTGGTGGGAGTTTTGAAAATGAGATCTTATTCAAGATTGTATGGAAGCTGCATACATCCTTATGTAGCTCTACAACTTTCATGTTTTCATGAGCTTCAGATTCCCAATGGAACTAGTTCAAAAAGCCTCTCAAAGTTGCTGAAAAACATGCCTAAAAAGGCCAATAACTTAGAATTTTTCTAAGTTATTTTTCCCTCTTGTAATGAATTTGGTCATAATTCAAAATCTATGAATTTTCTGCTCATGGACAAATGTGAGACTTTTTTAAGACTTGCCAAGAGCTTTCCAATGAGCTTTGAACCAACTCAATTGGATGTGTAGTTATGGAGTTATGGTTTTGCCCCATTCAAAACCCTAATTCTCGATTTTTGTGATTACTCCTCAATCCTTGATCCAATGATCATGAAACTTCATGAGTAGGTGTAATATGTTACTAGGAACATTTTTGATTCCCAGCTTAAGGTCAAATTCCTTATGAGTGAAGAGTTGACTTTTCGGTCAATCGAACGATCGATCGATGACTATCGAGTCGACTGTTGATGTTCCGGGTCTTTTGAGGCCTTGCAACTTCTTGAGTAGACTTCACTAAGCCAAATGAACTTTATGGACCATGATCCCACCATCAAAAGTCAAACTACAGTTGACTTTTCCAAATCGAAAACCCTAATCGGGTATCCTGAACTGCACTGTTCTTGATCCTTGGATGACAACCTCAAATTGGACTCATACTTGATCCAATGGAGTATATATGATGAGTAATAGATCCATGCATTTGTGACAAATGGCAGAAGGAGATTATGGTGGAGGTTATGAGAGGTTATTTTTTATTACTATAAATAGGGTGTCTTAGACATATCCAAAGTGTCTTGTAATTTACTATTGTACAAATTACTCTTGAAATTACTCAAAGTATCCGAGTGTAGAGAAAGTGAGTATTGTAAGAGAATGTACGTGATGTAAACACACCATTTTTTAAACTTAATGCAATTTACTTGTGGTTACTTTAAGTTTTACAAAGTTTTTTATTGTCTTTATTGTCTTTACCCCTTTTCCTCCTTACTTTATTTCTCCCCTTCCTATGCAATTCTTTTCTCTTCGTCCTCAATCTGACTTCTTTTCTCCCAACAAACTTTCCTCTCCTTTATTAAAAGCTTCGTTTTGTCTTGAAATTTATCTGTAGTCGAATAGACGTTCCTTTAGAATTCTTTCACCCCAATATTGTTCGAGTGTGGAACTTGAATAAACTCTTAATACCAAAAATAAATCTTTTAGCACATGTCTTAGGATCAATCTGATCGATCCTGTGAGTCACCAAAGTTAGATTTGGAAGATCAGTGGTTGTTTTCCGATTTTCAAGGGAATCAAAATGGCACGCCCAATGGGACAGTGCTAGAAAATATATTTTATAAAACTAAACTTATAAAAATTCTACAGTTATACCGGTCCCTTTTGGTGAGAGGTACATTTTTATGTTACTAAGAAGTGGTAAAATTGCCGCTATAAACAAAGAAACACAACCAAGACGAAGCAGTAAGAACATGGCTACGGATACGAACCAGCCAGATAACTCCAACCAACAAGGAGACGGTTCCAGTGAGGGGATAAGAGACGAGGGAGTTCCCCATCTGATACCGTCGACGGGAGAGAAAATGGTGCTTCCAGTAAGATCAGTATAGACGCCTTCAGTACTTGGGGTGGGATCGACAGTGATAAGGCCTTATACTCAGCCAGTGTTGGAATACATTGGTCACCAAATGTCGAATCCTCAGATTTTGTTAGGAGGGAGTTCGACGTCCAGGCAGTTTGTGCCCCCTGGTTTTTCACAGTCACTAAGAAACCCCTCATATGGGATGCCCACTGCTATGATGCAAGGGCTCCAAAGTGCACCTCCCATATTCTCATATCAAGCGATGGCTTCACCGCTACAAGGGTCAGGGTCAGGTGTGAACATGGGTCGAAACCCCCAAAACCAGAGTTTAGGGTATTTGACACAAGGCCCCAATTTGACCAACACCTCAGTTGCTTGTTTGAGACAGCAGATGGATGAAAGTAACCTACAAATGGTTCAGACTTTGTCACAAACCATGGGTGAAATATTTCAACCATTAACCCAAAATACAACCCAGACCAATCAACAATTGGCAGTACAATTAATGAGATTGGCTGAATTCATGGGGTACCTCCCTTGACCAGAAACCAAGCCGCAGTAGTGGATGTCCCACGAGATAACTTGGCGAATATGGTAGAAGTCGACGTAGGAAACCAAGGAAGGATAGTTCCTCCGGTAGTCGAGGGGCTTAGGGAAGAGCCTTTGCAAAACCAACCCCGTGGCCTGGGAGAAAGAAATCCAGGAGTAGTGGTTATGAATCGAAACCAAGACGCAGATAATGTAGTCCAGCATGTTCGTCGAAACAACATAGCCGTAGACAATAATCTAGCGGCCATGGTCGAAAGAATTATGGCCAGAAATGGGTTAAACACTGGTTTCACCAGGCCAAAATACACTTCACATATAGTGGACTAAATCCTTCAGGAGGAGTTACCTCCTATGACGAAAATACCTAAATTCACTAAGTTTTTAGGAGATACGACGGAATCCACCATCGAACATGTGGCTCGTTACCTAATCGAGGCTGGAGAGATAGCGAACGATGAAAGCCTCAGGATAAAATACTTCCCAAGTTCTCTTACTAAGAACGCCTTTACCTGGTTCACAACGCTTCCCCCTAACACGGTATGTAACTGGACCCAGTTAGAGCGTTTGTTCCACGAACAGTTCTATATGGGTCAGACTAAAATTAGCTTAAAGGAACTCGCTAGTGTGAAGCGTAAATTTTCTGAATCAATAGAGGAGTACCTTAATAGGTTCCGTTTGCTTAAGTCCATATGCTTCACACAGGTCCCTGAACATGAGTTGGTCGAAATGGCCGCTGGTGGTCTCAACTACTCTATTAGGAAAAAGTTGGATACCCAGTACCTAAGGGACATGGCCCAATTAGCCGATCGAGTTCGACAACTCGAAAGACTCAAAGACGAGAAGGTTAAGTTTAATAAAAATAAAAAGGTAGCGTTTGTCGAATATAATGATAACGTCGAAGGTTTGTGTGATGAGTCTGTGAGTTTCGACGATGGCGAAGTGGACCTTGCTGAACTCAAGCAAGGACCACCTTACTTGTGCAAAGTATTGGTTCCCCCACAAGGGAAGAGTTATGTCGAATCTGAAAGGAATGATAGGTTCCCAAAGAAAACATATACTTTCGACATCACAAAATGTGATGAAATCTTCGATTTGTTAGTTAAAGACGGACAAATGATAGTGCCTCCTAGCGCCAAAATACCGTCCATAGAACAAAGGAAGAAAAGAGGGTTTTGTAAATATCATAACTTCTTAGGTCATAAAACATCTCAATTTTTTCTTTTCAGGGACCTTGTTCAGAATGCGATCCAAGAAGGACGTCTAAAGTTCGGAGAGAAAGCTGGTGGCCAAATGAAGGTCGACTCAGATCCTCTACAAACGGCAAACGCAAATTACACAGAGCCAGTCGAGGCTAATATGCTCGAAGTTGTCGACGGTTATGACTTTCCAATCGAAGTAACAGAGGCTGCCGGCAATCCCGTAAACAAAGTTGTAATGGCGAAAGTTACCATCAGCTTCAGACAAGAGAGCTGTGTCGAAATGGAAGTTGATAGCTGTGACCAAAGGGATGAAACCAAAGGCCCAAACAATTGGAACAATCTGGGCTGGGAGATAGTGACCAAGGAAACGACTGATGACTTCGTTAAGATTGATGAAGCCACCAAAGGCGTGGAGTTAAGCATGAAGAAGCTTAATCTGGCCAAGGAAATTGAAATTAACATGGTACAAATCACTCAACATGAAGAGGTAGCGGATAGTGAGTCGAACTACCAGGAAACACACACAAGGGAAGCCTACCCAGAGCAGGAGGAATCCATCGTTTCTTTTCTTCACCGCTGCCAGTAGAAAGGTTCTAGTGTGATGTTTTGTCCCCGATGCAGCGCCATATTCGACAAGAAGGCTGCACAAAAGCTAGAAGGGACACGAAGGCTGAGGCAAGAAAACGAAAGGCCAAGATTTGACCCTCGAAGAGGCCTTCAATAGAGATCTGACCCTCGCATAAGGCCTCCTATGAACAAACCCACCGGCTTCAAACCCAATGCTGAGGCCACTAATGGGAAGTGGACGAAGCCTAATGAAGACAGGCAGCAAGGGCAAAAGAGATGGAAGAACTTCAAAGTTCAATGAGGATCTTCGCTAAGCTATCGAAAGGAATTTCAGTCTTCAAAGGCTGCTCATGTGTCAGAAAATTATAAAGGGAAAAATCCCATGTCTCGGTCCCAATGGAGGCGCGAGCAGAGAAGGAGAAAAGCACACAGAGAAGGTGCCAATAAAGACCAACCACAATCCAGCACCAATATTCTCGTTGAATAGGAGGGGCGAACAAAGGCTTTCGGAAAGACACCTGTAGGAAGAAAGTTGTTTCCAACACAGGTCGAAGAACAAAGAAAATCGATCGACGATGAAATGACCGATAATTTTGATGAAGACTGTGATGATACATTGGATATTCTGGTAGACGTAGTATCAGGAATTCCCAGGGAATTCGACAGGGTTTCCGTAGTTGAGAACTCAGACGCATATACGGACTGGGAAATAACAGCTCATAAGCCAGTATGCTACTATGTAATGAACAACGGCTGCGTCGAGGAACAAAATGCTTTCTTTGAACGACCAACAGAGGCGATGAAAAACCATCTGAAGCCTCTTCATATTACGGAACAAATAGAGAAGGTCCCAGTTAACAAAATACTGGTGGATTGCGGTGCTACGGTAAACTTAATGTCGCGTTTTCTGTTGAACAAAACTGGGAAAAGTGAGACAGACACCAAGCCACATAACATGGTGCTATCAAACTACGAAGGAAAAGCGGGTTCGACCATGGGGGTCATTCAGGTGAATTTCACGGTCAGAACCATCACCCGCCCGACTGTCTTCATGGTGGTGGAGACCACTGCCAATTATAATCTATTACTTGGAAGAGAATGGATCCATGGAGTGGGGGCAGTACCATCGTCGATGCATCAGAGGATTGCCATCTGGAGGCCAGATGGTATCGTCGAAAACATCAAAGCGGATCAGGGATACTTTAAAGCACCTATAAACCATATTGATAGAGGACAGTTTGACAAACATTTGGCTGGTATAGGGCCATGTGAACCTGCAGACTTCGACTTTACACCTAATGACGAAGTGTATTTCTCGTTATATTTGCATCCCGTCGAAGGTTTACGATGGGACAAGGAAGTTCCAGGCGAAAGGTTACCATACCTTGGCGAACTTCCCATAGACCCCACTGGCTGGGGAAGTGAGTTCGATGATGATGACTGAAGTTGCAGCGCTTCAAAGGATTTCGGCCTACGTGGCCGAAACTAAACTACAAATGGCCTTGGAGGCCGCTAATAATGAAATGGCTGAGGGAGCCAACGAAAAATCCAAACAAGCAGGTCCAGTTGGGTATTTCGACCCTAAGATTCAATACGAGGGGCAGAGACTCGACGCCATATATGACGATGAGCCTTTGGGTTTTGAAAAGGATCCCTTGGCCAGCGACGTTAAAATGTTGGCGCAAGACCCACTTGAGGAGGTTGACCTGGGAGATGGAATAATCAAAAGGCCAACTTATATCAGCGCCAGCCTCGACCCCCAACTTAGGGTCGAGATCATCCAGTTGCTACGAGAATACAGGGATTGTTTTGCTTGGGACTACGACGAAATGCCAGGTCTAAAGAGAGATCTAGTCGAGCATAGGCTACCAATCAAGCCAGGCAAAAAACCAGTCAAGCAGAATCCAAGACGTTTCGCCCCTGAAATTCTCACAAAAATAAAGGAGGAAGTCAAAAGACTCCTCCGATGCAAGTTCATCCGTACGACCAGGTATGTCAAATGGCTAGAAAATATTGTACCAGTCATAAAGAAAAACGAATCTTTAAGGGTCTGTATAGACTTTAGGGATTTGAATTCAGCAACCTCTAAAGATGAGTATTTGATGCCAGTGGCAGAAATGCTAGTCGATTCAGCTGCTGGCCACAAATACCTTAGCATGCTGGATGGATATTCTAGTTACAACCAGACTTTCATTGCTGAGGACAACGTTCCTAAAATAGCATTCCGTTGCCCAGGGGCCTTAGGCACTTACGAATGGGTAGTGATGCCTTTTGGCCTAAAAAATGTTGGGGCAACGTACCAGCGGGCGATGAATTTGATTTTCCATGACTATATTGAGTCCTTTATGCAAATATACATTGATGACATTGTGATAAAATCTGTGTCAGGAAAAGCTCATATGGAACATCTGCGCAAAGCCTTCATGAGAATGAGGAAGTTTAGCCTCAAGATGAATCCCCTCAAGTGTGCATTCTGCGTGCAAGCAGGAGATTTTTTGGGTTTCGTAGTCCACAAGAAAGGGATCAAAATCAACCAAAACAAAACGAAGGCCATCATGGAAGCGAAAGCGCCATCCAATAAGAGGGAACTTCAATCCTTGTTGGGCAAAATAAATTTCCTAAGAAGGTTCATATCAAATCTCAGTGGAAAAACACAAGCCTTCTTGCCATTGCTTCGAGCAACTAAGGAGAAGTTCGAATGGACGAAAGATCAACAAGAGGCTTTCGACAAGATCAAATGCTACTTGACACATCCTCCGGTCCTTGCACCTCCATGTCGAAATAAAAGCATGAGACTGTACATAGCAGCGTCAGACAAAACTCTAGGGAGCATGCTCGCTCAAGAGGATGAAAGTGGCGTCGAAAGAGACATTTATTACCTTAGTAGAGTTTTTAATGATGTAGAAACTAGGTATAGTGAGATAGAGAAATTATGCTTATGTTTGTATTTCTCATGTATGAAGTTGAAGCAATATATAAAACCAGTTGATATTTACGTTTCGTCACATTTCAATGTTATTAAGCACATGTTGTCCAAACCTATTTTGCATAGTCGAATTGGTAAATTGGCATTAGCATTAACTGAGTATTCATTGACTTATAGACCGCTGAAAGCGGTCAAAGGGCAAATACTGGCAGACTTTATTATCGACCACTCCATAAATGAAAGTACCCTGAACTTTGTTGAACTAGAGCCTTGGAAGCTATACTTTGATGGGTCTAGGCACAAGAATGGGACAGGCATAGGTCTAGTGATCATTTCTCCTGACAAAATTCCAACAAAATTCAAGTATAGAGTCAAGGGCCTGTGTTCTAATAACGAAGCTGAATATGAAGCGTTGATTGCCGGACTTGAAATTTTGTTAGAATTGGGGGCAACCCAAGTCGAAATAATGGGAGATTCAGAGTTGGTTGTAAAACAGCTAACAAAGGAGTACAAATGCGTCAAAGAAAATCTCATCATGTATTTCGTAATAGCCAACAGGCTACTCAAAAAATCTGAAGTCTGCACTATTCGACACATACCGCGAATACACAATCAGATAGCCAACGACCTGGCACAAGTTGCCTCAGGATACAGGGTCTCGAAGGAGAGCTTGCAAGAGGCAATTGAGGCTAGAGGTAAGGTGGTATCCGTGGGCTTGAGACCGTCAGACTTGGAAGTCACGAAATTTGGTTACGCCGACGAGGAAACCTTTGAGATTTTTACGGTCGATGGTCTGACAAACAAAGATTGGAGGAAACCTCTGGTCAAATACCTTCAGAACCCTTCAGCGACTACAAAACGAAAGATAAAATACCAAGCACTAAGCTACGTCTTGTTGGGGAATGAGTTATTTAAGAAAACTTCTGAGGGAGTTTTACTTAAATGCCTCAGTGAATCTGAAGCATACTTGGCATTATCCTCAGTCCATAGTGGGACATGCGGAGCACACCAAGTAGGCCATAAGATGAAATGGCTACTGTTTCGCCAGGGGATGTACTGGCCTATGATGCTGAAAGATTGCATCGAGTTCGCCAAAGGTTGTCAGGAATGCCAAATTCACGCTGGCATACAGCATGTCTCAGCAAGTGAGTTGCATTCCATAGTCAAGCCATGGCCATTCAGAGGTTGGGCTTTAGACCTTATAGGAGAGATTCGACCTGCGTCTTCCAAAAACCAGAAGTATATTTTGGTAGGGATAGACTATTTCACCAAGTTGATCGAGGCTATACCTCTATCAAAGGTAGACCAAGAAGATGTTATCGAATTCATTCAGAAGTATATCATCTACAGATTTGGGCTACCAGAGACAATAACGACAGACCAAGGGTCAGTATTTACGGGTAGGAAGATGCAAGAGTTTGCCAAAGAAATGGGATTTAAACTCCTTACCTCGACACCTTACTACGCCTAAGCCAATGGCCAAGTCGAAGCGGCAAACAAAGTAATAATTGGCATGATAAAGAAACAGATTGGAAGCAAGCCTATGAATTGGCATAAGATGTTGGACCAAGTCCTATGGGCGTGTCGAACATCCCCGAAGGAAGCAACCAACACTTCCCCCTATCGACTCACCTTCGGCCATGAAGCAGTATTGCCAGTTGAGATACATATACAGTCAGTAAGAATTCAAAGGCATCATGAAATCCCTCGAGAGATTTATTGGGACATGATGCTCGATGAGTTAGTTGATTTAGACGAAGAAAGATTAAAAGCTCTAGAACTCTTGAGAAGACAAAAGAAAAGAATGGAGAAATCTTATAACAAGAAGGTCAAAGCGAAGACTTTCCTGGTTGAAGATTTGGTATGGAGGGTAATCCTGCCTATGGATCGAAAAGTAAGGTCCCTAGGTAAGTGGTCCCCAAAGTGGGAAGGACCATTCCAGGTATCGAAGGTATTCTTCAACGGGGAATATGAAGTGACAGAGCTAAGTAAGGATGAGAGGGTATTAAAAGTAAACGGCAAATATTTAAAGAAGTATAAACCTGCACTTCGAGAGGTAAAAATATCAACAGAGTAATAGTCAAAGATAAAGCAAAGCCATAAATGGTAATTTAAAATATGCCAAAATGGCCCAATGTCTTACAAACAAAATAAAAATGGCTTACAAAGGCCAGTATAATCTGCTCTATTACAAAACCTAACAAATCAAAAAGGAAGATTCGCCTTCATCTTAAGGTAAGTCGATTTTTGAAGTTCGAGACGGCTTTGGCATTGAGCGTTATCTATCCTCAGCTGGGCAACTTCAGATTCCAAACGACGGGCTTCCTCAGCATAGGTAACGGCATGCTCAAGCTCAGCTGTTAAAGAGGAGTCGTCGAAGGAAGATAATTCAGCGTTCTTTTTCTTAGCCTTCGCTATCTTACCACGGAGCCTTTTAATCTTCCGTTCCTAGCAGGAAATGTTCGTCTCGTTAGTCAGGACCTCTTGTTTATTTTTTTCCTAGTTTCTTCCAACTTAGCAATCTTCTCCTCAGAGTCGACAACAGTGCTCCAAGCGGCAGCTTCGCTGCCAGCCTTCGTCTCAATCTCACCCTCAATCTGGGGCAACAAGCGATAGTCTTTAAAACCTAGTCGATCAGGGTACCAACTTCTTGAATAACACTTGCAGCCTTAGGGGTAAGGGATTTAATGTCCACTTTTTGAAGAAGAGCTTTGAGGGGAAGATGGCTGGCAGGGCCCATCTGCAGGAGGGTAAAAAGATCCCCTTTGAAGATCTTTTGCTTAACCTTGTCGAGGGCACTGTCAGTTGGTGGCTTTGAGGTTTGCCCTTCGGAGATCGAAGCACTGGGAGTACGGCTAGAAGAATGACTTCTCCTGCTCAACAAAAGCTTGATGTACTGTCGAGGGTTGGAAACCTTCAACGCGTCCAGTTCGGCGGGAATATCCTTTGGGGTAGAAGGAACAGGAGTTTGTGTTGTTTCAACAGTTGTAGGTTCTTTGACAGAGGTGTCCACAGTTCTCAATTCTTTATCTTGGCTGTCCTTTTCCTTGTCGCCATCCTCCTCCATGTCATCCCCAATGCCTTTGTAACTGGATTCGTGCAATTCAGGTTAAAGCTTAGCCTGATCCTCAATGGCTTGGTCACCCTCGACAGCCTTTTCATCCACAACTACTGTCTGACCCAAAGGAGAGTTGGTCGTATCAGCCAAAGTTGTTTTCCCCTCCAAAGCGTCGACCTCATCATCCACTATAATGGGATAAACCTGAGGATTGTCGTCTTCATGATCAGAATCGTCAGTCTGAGACTGCTGGGTAGTGGTCTTTGTAGGAGAGGGAGGGACTGTGAAAGAATCAGGTTTATTAATTTCACCAAGTGAGCTCACACCAGAACCCAAATCAGAAGTGGGATGATAGGTAGGCTCACCTTGGCTATTCAAGGGGTAAAGCGACAGAGGAACCGCGGTGGGATTAGATCGTGAAGTTCTAGCATCATCCTAGAAAAGGTGGACATTAGAAAGAATAAAGATCAAAGAATCAGTGCAAAGGCCCAAGGAAAGGTAGATGCGCAACATACCTTGACAGTTTCGTCAGCGGGACTCGAATTATCACTTTCCATAGGGACACCAGCTTGTATCGAAGCATCCCCTACGGGAGTTGGAGTAGGTTCTTGAGGAGGATTGGTAGGTTGAGGTGTGTTGGTTACAAGAGGAACGGATGGAGCATTAGGAGCATCCACATCATGGATAATCTTTATTTTCCTTTTCACTTGAAGACTCTCACGAGGAGACTTATCTTGGTCGTCGGAATCAAGGATGATCTGGGGAAAAGCCCTTTTTAATCTTCTTTGAGGGGTAGGTGGTTTTCGACTAACCTAAAGACAACATAAATTGTTGAGATTAAGATAAGGAGGTCGAGATAGTAAAGAATTACGGAAGGTTACCTTTTGATCTTCGTCCTTGACTTCAGTTCTGATTGTGGGGGCAACATGTTTCGGAGCAACTGAAAAATAGATGATACTAAAAACAATTAGCAACAATAAAGCTCAGTGAGGAAAGTCCAAATCGAAGGGGGATGAACCTTCAAGAATGTCGGATTCGATGCGAACATCTTCGATACTGACATGAAGGTGCCCTTTAAATGTATCGAGTGTATGTTTAGTCAGAACCACCCGCTGTGCTTTGGGCTTAGACTGATGTCGAAGAATTTTTATAGCGTCTCCACAAATGAACCAATCTGAGAATGGAGGGGCAAGAGCCACGCTAAAACCAGCGGTTGGTAGTCGAGGGACTTTTGGGGGAAATAGTTTAAAGGACACCTCATACCGTTTCTCGCGAGGAACAGAAGAGGGAATTTTAAACTATCCAGTTTTTTGGAAAATGTTTCTTTCAAAGTGACAGCAGCCTCACGGATGGTTCGACTAACATCATCTGGTCGATAAGCAGTTTCGAAATACTTCTGGAAGGCTTGAATCTCTTTGATATGGGTAGACATACCTTTCTTGATCTTCTCCTGCACATCAATGAGAGCTTGGTCAATCAAGCAAGCAAAACCGGAGGCGTCAAGAAATTCTGAAGCGTAATGTTTCGACCACCAGTCATAGAATTTTTGGGAACAAAAGTAAGAAGGTTCAAAGTGAACAGGTGTGAGGTAGGACTTGTGAGCATGGCGCGCCAGTTGTGTCGAACAATCCAGAGGAGATAGCACAGTAAAAGGGAGAATGATATGTGATTTCTTGTCATACAGGCATTTGGGCATGGTTTGTATTAACCCGAATTGCCTGGACACCAAGTTCGGTTGATAGGCTAGCAAGCTGGAGTGACCTTTTACAAGGTTTAGTTTGTGAATCAGTAGGCGGGGAATGAGGAATCTCTCCCAAATCAGCTTTAACTCCTCTTCTTGTTTCTTTAAGGGAGCAGGGAAGGGTCTAGCGAAGCATTCTGGGCCACATTTTCGTTCTGCGAAGGGAGCCATCTTCGCGGTAAACTCATACCGTTTTGCAAACATATGAACAAAGCTGGATAAATTAGATCGAAGAGAATGGCCTTCCTCGCTAGGAGTAAGTTGAGCCAGGCGAGGCCATTCGACCCTTCTCTCAGCAACCAAAGGCGAACGTTCATCAACTTCACCTTTGTTGGGAAGACTGTGCTCGAAAGTGGCATTAAGCCACAGCTGAAGAAGCCAAAAGGGGCCCGACAACAGCAAGTTGCCATGGCTGTCAGGATCTTTCAATTTACCCGCACCTTCACCTAAGGCCTCATAAAGACTAGCTAGGATCATTTCACTGAGGCAAACGCCTCTCTTCACATGTAGCTGGTTGGCTAGGACCAGATACTTCCGCGCCACTTGCAAGGATTTGGTACAGAAGACACAACGGGACAACCACATGGCCAAAAAGGCTATATGTTCTTCATCGTCAACTGAGGTGCTAGTTTTATTATGGTAGTGTTGGACAAAAGCTGTATAGGTGTGTTTTGTATTGGCGAAACCAATGCTATCATGGCTATCGATCTCGGGATCATACACAAGGTCGTAGGGTTTTATACCTACAATGGCAGCTACGTCGAGTAAAGTGGGTGTCATCATCCCACAAGGAAGGTGAAAAGTGTTATGAGCCCTATCCCAGAAGAATAAGGAAGAAGCCAGCATAAAGGGGCAGTACGAAGGGCCTACCTTCGACATCATGATTAGATCGTAAATCCTAGTGTCCTTCCATTCCTGGGCTTTTACTTTCTCTATTTTTGTCAGCCAGTTAAGATAAAGTTCGGAATCTTTGAAGTAAGGAGTAACCCTGAATAATCTGGCCCCATCATGAAGATACCTGAGGTCTACATCGAAGAGGCTCAGGCTATCAGGACCGTCAGTGGAAATTTTATTAAAGTCTCTTTGCCCTAGGGGTTTAGTGGTTCTGTAAGAGGGGAAGAAATCTTTAATGGCGGAGTAGTCAAGACCTAGAGGGGGTAAAGGCCCAGACATGTCTAAAGGCTTCCCTGCAACAATAACAGTAATGATTACCTGAGATTCATAAATATGGCGTTTCTCCTCCGTCAAGGGTTCTCGGATGAACTGTTGATTCTTTACCGCCTGGGGACCACTCAAGCTGGCAAAGGGAGGAAGTGTTGATGCATAAGTTTGTCCTTTGAGTTACATTTTCTTCTTTTGATGGTCATCCGTTGTTGAAGGAGGTAAGAGTTTGCTGGTTGGAAGCAGAAAATCAGAGAAAAAGCAAGGAAGTTGTGAAGAGTTAGAGAAGTTGTAAAAAGTGAAAACATCAGAGGGAAATTACTTATATAGTGACTGGAAGACTGAAAGTTTTCATCATTAAGGGGCTAGAGTTAGTGGGCCACGTGTGTGCTGGGATGTGGGATGGCAGAGGCAGTAGTTACAATTCAAGTCCCCGAGGTTGGAAGGGTGATGATGGCCCACGATTTTGTTGAGTCCCGAGAAAATAGCCACGATGATGGTGATGTCATAAACGTGCATCAAAGTGGCGGAACAGTAGCTTGCGTGTTTATAGCTATCTTTCTTTTTCTCTTTCATTCCCTTTCACCTTCCCAGACTTGCATTGGTGGAAAGAGTATCAGACGACACTCATGAGAACAAAGCGGCGTCGAAAGCCAGACGTTGTCAAAAAATGTGCTTTTCCACAGTCGAAGTTGAAAAGACATTTTTGGGGGCAATTTGTTAGCTCCTAAATTCGACGCCCCAGGTAGAAAGAAGGTATTTAAGACCAAAGGGTAAAAAATAGGTTGAGACCAAAAATGGTCGAAAGAAGCAAAGTAGCCAAGTCGAAGGACTCACCCAGAAGCCAAGAGTTCGACCGCCTGCTGAGAAGAATGGTTTATCGAAGGATTTGAAATTTAAATATTGGAGGGAACGATTTTGTTTGTTGAATATTGAGGGAGACACGTGTCACCTTATGAGTAATAGATCCATGCATTTTTGACAAGTGGCGGAAGGAGATTATGGTGGAGGTTATGAGAGGTTATTTTTTATTACTATAAATAGGGTGTCTTAGACATATCCAAAGTGTGTTGTAATTTACTATTGTACAAATTACTCTTGAAATTACTCCAAGTATCCGAGTGTAGAGAAAGTAAGTATTGTAAGAGAATGTACGTGATGTAAGCACACCATTTTTTAAAATTAATGCAATTTACTTGTTGTTACTTTAAGTTTTACAAAGTCTTTTATTGTCTTTATTGTCTTTACCCCTTTTCCTCCTTACTTTATTTCTCCCCTTCCTATGCAATTCTTTTCTCTTCGTCCTCAATCTGACTTCTTTTCTCCCAACAAACTTTCCTCTCCTTTATTAAAAGCTTTATTTTGTCTTGAAATTCATCCGTAGTCGAATAGACGTTCCTTTAGAATTCTTTCACCCCAATACTGTTCGAGTGTGGAACTTGAATAAACTCTTAATACCAAAAATAAATCTTTTAGCACATGTCCTAGGATCAATTTGATCGATCCTATGAGTCACCAAAGTAAGATTTGGAAGATCAGCGGTTGTTTTTCGATTTTCAAGGGAAACAGCAGCTTACACTGCCCTATACTAGATTCAAACAGCAAAAGTCAAATGTGTCAAGAGCAGGCTTAGGCACAATCAAAATGAGATGCTCAAAAGTAACTCAAACATCCTACCTTGAACTAACAACAACAACAACAATAAGCTCAATGGAAAATCTTAGCACTCAAATCCAACTCCAACCATGACAGTTGTGAACTAAAACCTCCTAGAGTTCAAACATGACTTAGGGTAATGTAGCAGAGACTTTAAAATTGACATGGTGCAATATAACATTATGAGATGGTTAACAAAATGTTTAGACATGATGATGATCAAAGCAAACACAAATCTGGCAGATTCACATGTGAACTTTCATTTTCATTTAAACACATCACACACCAAGCATGTCAATCATGTTCATGATAGGTTATAAAAGAGATAGTGACCACTAACCTCTTGTAGACCTCCAAGCAAGCTTATTGCAGTAGGGAATGCCTTGAAGACTTCCAACTGCTGTCTAACCAATGCCTAGATGATAACAGTTTTTTCTTGCACTTGAAGGAAATGAGAGAAACTTGTGACAGATCTCAAAACAAGTGAATATGAAGTTATTTTAGGTTATGGAAAGTTGGTACATCTTATACCAAAGGTGTTTGGAGGGTTGAATTGATTAAAACAGGCCTGAGCAAAGGTTTCTCTGATTTTGTGTGAAAGGTCAAACTTTGCTTCGTTGAAAGTTGAATTTTGAGAATATGGAGTTTTTTAATGGTTTAAGAGTTTGAACACCTCCCACACATCATTTGTGGATTGTGTGGATGGTTTGTGGTGATTTTGGTTGAGTGAAAATGGTTTTGGAAGCTGTTTTGCTCAAGACAGATTTTTGAGGTTTTTGGGATGGTTTTCTTCACTTGTAAGAAAATGCAAGATAGTATGAGAGCAATGGGTTTCTCTTGGGTTGTAGAGTGCTCTGGTGTATCTCTCAACATAGAGGAAACCTCTATTTATAGGCAAGGCTTAGGGCAGATTGGTACTTTGGCCCTTTTGGTGGGAGTTTTGAAAATGAGATCTTATTCAAGATTGTATGGCAGCTGCATACATCACTCCCTTGGTTCTATGCAGTAAAAAAACTCAAGTAAAATAAGGGACATGAAGTGATTGAAGAGAGCATAGAGGGTAGGGAAGCAGCTGCTGCAGATTTCATGGAAAGTTTCTCTTTCCTCATTGATTTTCTTTGAATAAAATATTACAACCTCCTTGCAACTTGCCATCTTTTCAAATCCTTCACTTCTTCTGCATTTTCCTTCATTATACTCCCTAAATATCAGATACAAACTTGATCCAAGGGCTGAGAATAGCTCAAGTGATCAAAAGGTGAGTTTGTGAAAAAGTGAGAGTGTTGGACTCAAGTCTTGAAACCTCATCTTGTTGGATTCATAACTCTCAACTCATAAGGACTATGGAGGTGTTCTAGTACATTTTGGAAAGCCCTCATGTAGCTCTACAACTTTCATGTTTTCATGAGCTTCAGATTCCCAATGGAACTAGGTCAAAAAGTCTCTCAAAGTTGCTGAAAAACATGCCTAAAAAGGCCAATAACTTAGAATTTTTTTAAGTTATTTTTCCCTCTTGTAATGAATTTGGTCATAATTCAAAATCTATGAATTTTCGGCTCATGGACCATAGTGGGAGTTTTGTAGGACTTGCCAAGAGCTTTCCAATGAGCTTTGAACCAACTCAATTGGATGTGTGGTTAGGGAGTTATGGTTTTGCCCCTTTCAAAACCCTAATTCCCGATTTTTGCGATTACTCCCCAATCCTTGATCCAATGATCATGAAACTTCATGAATAGGTGTAATATGTTACTAGGAACATTTGTTATTCCCACCTTGAGGTCAAATTCCTTATGAGTGAGGAGTTGACTTTTCGGTCAACCGAACGATCGATCGATGACTACCGAGTCGACTGTTGATGTTCCGGGTCATTTGAGGCCTTGAAAATTCTTGAGTAGACTTCACTAAGCCATATGAACTTCATGGACCATGATCCCACCATTGGAACACCATTTAAATCAAAAGTCAAACTACAGTTGACTTTTCCTAATCGAAAACCCTAATCGGGTATCCTGAACTGCACTGTTCTTGATACTTGGGTGAAAACCTCAAATTGGATTCATACTTGATCCAATGGAGTATATTTGATGATGTGGAGACTTATTTCATGGAGAACCAATCCAATACGTTGACTGATTAATCTCTCGAAATCTCGATTCTCAGCTATACGAAACCATAATTTACCTGTATCTTAACAAAGACAAACTTGAAACAGGTTAAGGTTAGATAATCAGATGAGTATGACCCTAAAATGATGATGAAGATCTAAGGGGTCAAAA
Source organism: Lathyrus sativus (assembly GCA_963859935.3). Lineage (NCBI taxonomy): Eukaryota > Viridiplantae > Streptophyta > Magnoliopsida > Fabales > Fabaceae > Lathyrus > Lathyrus sativus. The sequence goes on from OZ012739.1 coordinate 638,260,396, forward strand.
TTTGGGGTGCAACAGTTGCCCCTATTTAAATACTTTCACTAGATGGCAGTGAGAGATGATAATCCTCACAGAATCGTAGTGAAAGGTATTTAAATATAGCAAACCAAAAATTTTGTCCCTTAGATCCGATGATATGCAAAAGGACAAATGTGAATATGCCATGAATCTAGATGATGCTTTATGATGCTTGAATTCAAGACAGATGCAGACACGCGAGCAAAGATAAAAGAACGACAAGAGAACGAGTAACCACTCAGCGGGGGATCCAACACACTGGGGAAAGATCCAAGCAAAACAAGCAGAATAGTTCAATCATGACTAAAGATGCTGCTCAGGGGAATCTTTCATACAGGGGACGCAAACTCCACCAGGGAAGACAAATCTTCACCGGGGAAAAGGGGACAACACTCCACTAGGGAAGAAGGCAATTCTCCCCCGGGGAAACGAAAGATCAGAGACGCAAACCTCACTGGTGATGACCAAATGAGGAAATTCTTATAATGAAGAGTTCGAACGGGATCTTCAGAAACAAGACCAGACGCACTGGGGATGCTAGTATCCACTAGATCTCCGAGACTCGAATGGGAAAGCAACGACTTTGCTGGGAATATTAGTGACGACCAACTTATGGTATTAATAACAAATGGATTTAGGAAATACCAGTAACCACTGGGCTCTTTAAATGATTTGGTGACGACCAGCTCTTTAAATAGGAAATACATATATATATCCCTCAAAACCTTAGGAATGAAAGTCAAATATCCTCAAAGCATTAGGAAACATCAAAGATTTCATGCAAATGCAACATTCGAGTCTTTGGAAATTCCTGAACTCGGAATCCAAAGTATACATCTCCAAAGGTACAAAACCTGAGCTTAGGATGGAAACAAACACTTCCAAAGGTAAACAAATTGATCCTGGAGGCAAACATATCCAAAGGTACAAAACCTGAGCTTGGAGGAATATATACAAAGGTACGAAACCTGAGCTTGGAAGCAAACATATCCAAAGGTACAAAACCTGAGCTTGGAAGCAAACATATCCAAAGGTACAAAACCTGAGCTTAGAAGCAAACATATCCAAAGGTACAAAACCTGAGCTTGGAAGCAAACATATCCAAAGGTACAAAACCTGAGCTTGGACGCAAACATATCCAAAGGTACAAAACCTGAGCTTGGAGGCAAACATATCCAAAGGTACAAAACCTGAGCTTGGAAGCAAACATATCCAAAGGTACAAAACCTGAGCTTGGAAGCAAACATATCCAAAGGTACAAAACCTGAGCTTGGGATCAAACGAACATCTATCTCCAAAGGTACACAACCTGTGCTAAGGATAGAAACAAACATCTTCCAAAGGTACGAAACATGTGCTTGGGATCAAACGAACATCTATCTCCAAAGGTACACAACATGTGCTCAGGATAGAAACAAACATCTTCTAAAGGTACAAAACCTGTGCTTGGGATCAATCGAACATCTATCTCCAAAGGTACACAACCTGTGCTCAGGATAGAAACAAATATCTTCCAAAGGTACGAAACCTGTGCTTGGGATCAAACGAACATCTATCTTCAAAGGTACAAAACCTGTGCTCAGGATAGAAACAAATATCTTCCAAACGTACGAAACCTATGCTTGGGATGGAAACCGTCGTGACTTAGTTTGGAATGATACTCAACCAAATTGTCAGTATCTATCATCCATGGATTTTCATAATACCAATAACCAATGGGCCTTTCTCAAAATATGATTGGTCACCACCAAATTAACTATACCAGTATCCACTGGATTTTTTCAAACAATGCTGGTCAAGACCGTGCCTTAACGTCCTTAAGATAACGATGATAAGCTTCTCATAGGAGACTGCCACTCATCGCTACAAGGGTTTGGATAAGCTCCTCAGAGAATGAGACTGCCACTTATTTGTTGAAGACGAATAAGCTTCTCTACAGAGATTGCCACTTATTTGTTGAAGACGAATAAGCTTCTCTACAGAGACTGCCACTTATTTGTTGAAGACGAATAAGCTTCTCTACAGAGACTGCCACTTATTTGTTGAAGACGAACAAGCTTCTTTATAGGTTTTGACTTAGAGGGCTTTTCAATTTTCTTTCTTTTTCTTCTTCTCTTTTTTTTTTTAGAAAGGAGGTGACCACCTAGTTTAATGGCTACGGTGAACCATCATCATCTTTTGAACTTCGACACTTGATTTTTGTGTGCGAAGGAAAACCTGAATGCATCACTTTTATGTGAAAAGTGTCTTGTATGCACATATCTTCAAGTTAACTGAGAACTACCCGCCCCAGGTTTGAAATTTAAGGTTTCTGTTTTTGTAAAGAAAGAAAACTCCTACTTCTAGGCTCGAAGGGGTTAACGAGGGATTATCTTCCTTATTTCTCTAGTGTTTAGGGATTGAAACAATGCCTTACATCATCGGCAAAGTTAAATTGAAAGCATATCAACAATAGTTATGGATATAGTTTTCATCATCCTCCTCAATCTTTGCTTTAAACAACAGTTTAGTAAAGAAAATAAATTTTTGCATTTTTCGTCATCTTATAACAATGAACGGAAAGAGAAAGAGTGAAACGAATGGATTTAATCAAAAGATGCACAAACATTTCATTAATCTTGCCAATTCAAAATGAACAACAACTTACAAGCAATTCAAATGCACAGAAAACACAACAAAATGCTGAAACAGTCTACAGCTGTCAGTCTTAGGGAATTAAAATTGACAAAACAAATTTCAAATTTTAGGCCCATGTGGGGAAACACCTTCAACCACCACTTGCTTCTTGCGATATAGAATTGTGAGAGGTCTCACGGGTCCTTTGCCTTTGGATTTAGGAATCGCAGCACTGTCATTTGATTTATCCTCCTGAGGTCTCAACTGAAGGTGAGAAAATACTTAGAAGGGGGGGGGTTGAATAAGTATGACAGAAAATAATCAAAGATAAAAACACAAGTATTTTTATCCTGGTTCGTTGAACTCAACTACTCCAGTCCACCCTTTTCAAGAGTGATTTGCCTTTCTCAACAAGGACTTAATCCACTATTCAAATCAACTGATTACAAATAGCACACCTAAGAACAACTGTTCTTAGTCTTCTTAAGAGCTACTGATCTAACCTAGATCCTCTTAAGGAAAACTTTCTTTACAAATTAATGTAATACAATGAAAGAGTAAGAATTGCTTCTATGAAAGCTATAAACACAACTGTGTTATTTCTCTAAGTTTAGAACAATGTATGAACAGTGAAGAATATGAAAGCTTTTAGCGTGAGAGAGTTCTTGTCAATATTGTTGTAAAATCGGCACTTGAAGAATGAGCTATGATGTCCTTTATATAGCCACTTGAATATTGGAGAGAATATTTTACCGTTAGAGAAAATATTTCCAATATCAAAATAGTACTGTCCTTTGTACTATTACAGCAGAGAGACGGCGCACAAAATGTGGGTGTAGCAATTGTCTGCTGAGCTGTGATTTAACTATATCAGGAATGTACCAGAGGAATAATCTTCTTTGCAGAGAATTTTGTCTATCCCAATTAAGGAAAGATTTGCTGGCATATTCCAACGGATATATTAAAATATTCTTCTTCAAATAATTCAGATCAACAATCAATATCAGAGTCTTCAGTCTTCAGAACCTTCTGGAAACTTCAGAGCCTAATATGTTCTTCAGATGTTGATGAATCAGAGTCTGGTGCAGCTGTGTGCTTGAAGCGTAACATGCTCTTAGATCAGAGTCTTCACTCAGATCAGAGTCTTCTCTCATTCAGAGTCTCTTCACTCAGAGTCTTCTCTTATTCAGATTCTTGATAATACATGCAGCGTGTTGTATCTTCAGAATCTTGATAACTAAGCTCTTATACTTCAGATTCTTCTAATCTTCAGATGCTCTTGAGCCATTCAGAATTCATTGTTCACATTAAATTTGCTCTTTAAGATTAAAATCTTTTGTGCCTGTAGAAAACAGTTTAGAACAAATTTAGAGAGTATAATTCTTGTATACAAATTATCATTAATGTTATCATCAAAACATAGAGATATTACTAAGGGTGTGATATCCAATATCTCATTAGGATCAATGGGATTTTCAGGTTGGTCAGAGTGTTCAGGGTGAACATCCTCTGGAATGGTAGATTCTGGGATGGGGTTTTGAGGTTGTGGTGTTGTTTGTTGAGTTTGTTTGGATTGTGGTGTTTGAATGTTTGTTGGTTGTGGTGTATGAGTCTCAGATGGTCTAGATCTTTTAAATATGAGGGATGAGTCAGATGGTGTGGTAGCAGAATGATGAACAGGATTAGAATCAGTGTTAAATACCTGTTTCAGAGTATCTCTTATCTCTTCAAAAGTTGCTGCAGGAGGATTTTGTTGAACCTTCTTCAGCTTCTTTCTTTTCTTCTTCTTCTCAGCATCTGAATGCTTTCTTTTCTTCTGATGACCTTCTTTATCAGCTTTTCTCTTGCGTCTTCTTTCCCTTGTCTGATCAGGAAGAACTTGGCCTTCCTTCTGCACAAGATTTGCAGGGATCTCAACACCATCTCTAATGCACCGAGCAACATACTCAGCAATAAGTTCTCTGGGTTCATCTGAGGTGAACAAAGGAAAATCTTCAACAGGAATTCTTCTCCCCCTAACTTCTTCAGAGTTAGTTTTCCTTGGTTTCTCAGATAAATCTTCAACCAATTTCATCCTTCTCAGAGTTAAGCCATTTATCTCAGAGCCAATGATAAAGTTCAGATCTTCTGTCAGCCCAGCCTCTTGCAGATGCGCCACAAGTTGGTTTTCTACCAGAATATCTGAAATCAGTCTTCCCATAGGAATCCATGATCTGACTTTTCCAGTTTTATCTCTTGCTGTTTCCCTTGTTTCCTTGACATGAGATACCAGATGATTGAACAACAGATAAGGAAGATCAATCTGAATGTTTTGATGCAAACAGTACATGAAGTAAAGTTGTTCAGCATTAACATAGTCAGATGAGTTTGAGGAGGGTCTATGAAAAATGGTGTTCAAGAAAATCTTAGCCCAAATCTTGTAAGTGGGTTTCAAAAACTTAACCTTCTTACAAGGTTCACCAGTAGTGCAGATTTCTTGACAAACATCCTTCAGGTCTTCACGCGCAGAAGACAGAGAGGTTACTCCATCAGTTGCTGTGAAACCTATGAGTTTCCTGATCAGATTTTCAGTGATAACAATCTTCTTACCCAGCACAGAAGAATGAACGAACTTTGGAGTAGCGAATGCATGGATCCAAAACTCCTTCACTAACTTTGGATACACAGGACCCATCAGCCTATCAAAGTAACCATCCCAGCCTTGTGCTTTGATTGAAGGAACCAGATCAAACCCATTTTCAGCAAGGTCTTCCAAATCCACGAAACTTTCACATAACACTTCTAGAGAATCAACAGGAGTCAGGAGAGTGCGTACTGGTTCAATGATAGTGGTAGAATCTTTGGTAGTAACTGCTTTTGATGTAGATGCCATTGTTGATGAAGAAGAAAGAGATGACGGTTTCTGGGTTCTTTTAGGGTTTGAGAAGAGAGAGAACAACAGACAAAAGCGCATATGTGTTGAGAATGTGAAAAGTGTGAATGTGTTGTGAGAGTGGTTTATATAGAAAAATAAAACACGCATGGGAAACACAACAGACATACATAGGACACATACGCACGTTTGCATTTAATGAAAAGTAATCATTTTTAATTATGATATGACATTTGGAGGGAAAATCAAGACAGATTGAGATTTTCAAAGCAATACCTTAAACGTCATAGTCAGTAGGTGTACTCCATCTTTTCAGATTCTGAGTGACACGTGTTTGCTTTGCATGTGATTCTGTAACTCTTAAGAAATGAAACGTTTTCAACTTTCAGATCCTCTGAGATGGTCAGTACAGAGTTTCACACAAAAATAAATCACAGATAAATTAAACAAGCAAAACAGATGAAATACTTCAGAGTGTTGAACACTTAGCATCTGAGAAGTAGACTCTGAGAAATATTACTCTGGACAAAAATCCATACAAATATTTTTCAGAATAAACTTAAACCTATCTTCAGCAAGGGGTTTTGTGAAAATATCTGCCCATTGATGATCTGTATCAACAAAGGCTAAATTTATTACACCCTTCTGAACATAGTCTCTGATGAAGTGATGTTTAATCTCTATATGTTTAGCCTTAGAGTGTAAAATTGGATTTTTGGATAAACATATAGCTGAAGTATTGTCACAGAAGATAGAAAGATTACTCTCATAGATTTGATAATCTTCTAGTTGACTCTTCATCCAGAGCATCTGAGTGGAACACCCAGCAGCAGCAATGTATTCTGCCTCTGTGGTTGATAGTGCAATTGTTGGTTGCTTCTTGCTGTACCATGAGATCAGATGACTTCCAAGAAACTGACAGCTTCCAGAAGTACTTTTGCGCTCAACTCTATCTCCAGCATAGTCAGCATCACAGAATCCAACTAGTGAATATTTGTCAGATCTTCTGTAACACAAACCAACATTAGCAGTACCTTTCAGATACCTTAGAATCCTCTTAACAGCAGTTAAGTGTGATTCTCTAGGATCTGATTGGAATCTAGCACATAAACAAACACTAAACAGAATGTCTGGTCTAGAAGCAGTCAAATAAAGAAGAGATCCTATCATACCTCTGTAGAGTTTCTGATCTACCTTCTTACTTACCTCTTCCTTACCTAGAGTGCTTGTAGGATGCATTGGAGTCTTTGCCATTTTGCTATCCAGCATGTTAAACTTCTTCAGAAGCTCTTTAACATACTTCGTCTGATGTATGTAGGTGCACTCTGGAGTCTGATTTACTTGGATTCCCAGAAAGAATTTCAGTTCTCCCATCATGCTCATCTCAAATTCTTCCTGCATACATTTAGCAAACTCCTTGCAACAGGAGCATATGTTTCTGTATAGTCTATGCCTTCTTGTTGACTGTAGCCTTGAGCAACCAGTCTTGCTTTGTTCCTTTCAACTTCTCCTTTTTCATTCAGTTTATTTCTGAAAACCCATTTTGTTCCAATAACATTGAAACCTTTAGGTCTTGGAACCAGATCCCAGACTTCATTCCTTGTGAATTGATTCAGCTCCTCTTGCATAGCTAAAATCCATTCATTATCTTCCAGAGCCTCATCAACAGATGAAGGTTCTATAATTGACACTAAGCCACAGAAGGAAGATTCAGAAGTTCTGAGAAATGCTCTTGTCCTTATTGGATCATCTTTCTTTCCAATTATCACATCCTCTGGATGAGAAGCTTTCATTCTGGAAGAAGATCCTCTGACTGTTGGTCTTTCAGAAATATGCAGATTGTCAAGTTGGGAAGTTAAAGGTGTAGCATCTGGATTTTCTTCAGAGTCTTTGTCTTTAGTCTTGTTTGCCTCTGAGCCTTCAGAGTCTGTGAGAATAACTTCTCTATCTGCAAAACTTTCAACTTGCTTTGGCTTTTCAGAGCCAAGCTTATCATCAAATCTAACATGAATAGATTCTTCCACAATCTGTGTTTCAGTATTGAATACTCTGTAGCCTTTAGAGCGTTCAGAATAACCAAGCATGAAACACTTCTGTGCTTTGGAATCAAACTTGTTTAGATGATCTTTAGTGTTAAGCACATAACAAATACATCCAAATGGATGAAAATAAGCAATGTTGGGCTTTCTGTTTCTCCACAATTCATAGGGAGTCTTTTCCAGAAGAGGTCTTACAGACACTCTGTTCTGAATATAGCATGCTGTATTTATTGCTTCTGCCCAAAAATGTTTTGCCAGATTTGTCTCGTTGATCATGGTTCTGGCCATTTCTTGCAATGTTCTATTTTTCCTCTCTACAACTCCATTTTGTTGTGGAGTTCTAGGACAGGAGAAATCATGTGCAATTCCCTTTTCAGAAAAATATTTTTCAAAATATTTGTTTTCAAATTCGCCACCATGATCACTTCTGACTTTAATAATTTTGCATTCTTTTTCAGTCTGGACTTGATTGCAGAAGTCAATGAACACAGAATGAGACTCATCCTTGTGTTTTAGAAACTTTACCCATGTCCATCTGCTGTAGTCATCTACAATGACTAACCCATACTTCTTGCCTCTGATGGATGCAGTTTTCACTGGTCCAAACAGATCAATGTGAAGTAATTCCAATGGTCTAGAGGTGGAAACAACATTTTTTGGTTTAAAATGGGATTTTGAAAATTTACCCTTTTGACATGCGCCACACAGAGCATCTGAATTGAACTTCAGATTAGGGAGTCCTCTGACCAGATTGAGTTTATTAATCTGAGATATACGTCTCATATTAATATGTCCCAATCTTCTATGCCAGACCCATTGCTCATCATTCACAGATAAAAGGCATTTTACATTTTGAACTTTAAGTTCTGAAAGGTTAATTTTGTAAATGTTGTTTTTCCTCTTTCCACTGAATAAGGTTGAGCCATTCTTTTGACAAACAGCTTTGCAACATTTTTGATTAAAGATGATATCATAACCATTGTCACTTAATTGACTTATGGACAATAGATTATGTTTCAATCCTTCAACTAACAGAACATTAGAAATAGAGGGTAGGTTACCATTACCTATCGTACCAGAGCCAATGATCTTGCCCCTCTGGTTCCCTCCAAATTTCACGTCCCCTCCAGATCTAAGTTCCAGGCTTTGGAACATAGACCTTTCGCCCGTCATATGTCGCGAGCATCCAGAGTCCAGGTACCATGATTGGTGTCTGGATTTTGCTGCTAAGGATATCTGCAACAGGTATTATTTTGCTTTTAGGTACCCAGATCTTTTTGGGTCCTTTGGGGTTAGATGTTCTGCGGTTTTGCCTAAACTTCTGTTTTTCAACATAGTGTTTATTCTGGCTAACCCTTGGCTTAAACACATAAGTACTCTTTTCAGAGCTTGTATGTTTAATATCATTCAGATGACCAAACTTGAAATGAGAATACAGAGGAGTCTTCTTGATGAAGAGTTTATCAACAGACTTTGGATTGCTTCCAGAGGAGGATTCACATCCAATGCCTCTTCTGTTGTTCCCACTAACACCATAGATCATAGAAGCCATTTTGCTTCTGTCTATGCTTTTAGTGAGAAATCTTCTAAAACTGGAGTCATATTTTTCTAAAATATTTTCACTGGACTCTGTTTCAGTATCAGATTCTTGTTGAGTTGTTTCTAAATCATTTTTGAGTTTTAAATTTATCTCTTTCTGCTCAACAAGTTCTGTTCTCAGAAGATTAATCTCAGATTCAAGATTGCTTTTCAGCTTCTTGTATTTGAGTTTAATCTTGCTGTAGCTTTCCATCATGTCAGATAAACTTTCAACAAGTTCAGCTCTGGAGAGTTCAGAAAATACCTCTTCAGAGTCAGAGTCTGATTCTGACTCAGATTCAGATGATGACGTTCCTTCATCTTGATCATCTGTGTTGGCCATCAGCGCAACATTTGCACATTCTTCCTCAGATTCAGAAGATGATTCAGATTCATCTGAGTCATCCCATGTAGCCATCAGAACCTTTTTCTTTTTGTCAAACTTCCTTTTGGGTTTTTCCTTTTGAAGTTTGGGACATTCACTCTTGTAGTGTCCAGGTTCTTTACATTCAAAACAAGTGATCTCTTTCTTGCCAGATCTTCTGTGTCCAGAAGATTCTTTCTTTTGATCAGATCTTCTGAAGTTGTTGAACTTCTTCCCTTTGTGCTTCCAGAGTTTGTTGATCCTTCTGGACAGCATTGATAGTTCATCTTCTTCTTCAGAAGAAGATTCCTCAGAGCTTTCTTCATTAACCTGCAAGGCTTTAACAGATTTGTTAGATTTAAAAGCTAAGGATTTACCTTTATCTTTCTTCTGGGGTTCATCTTCCTCCAGCTCAATCTCATGACTTCTCAAAGAACTGATGAGTTCTTCTAATGAGATTTTGTTCAGATCCTTGGCCAGCTTCAATGCAGTCACCATAGGTCTCCATTTGGTAGGAAGACTTCTGATGATCTTCTTGACATGATCAGATGTTGAGTAGCCCTTGTCCAGAACTTTCAACCCAGCTGTTAGAATCTGAAATCTGGAAAACATAGTCTCAATGTTCTCAGATTCTTCCATTTTGAACGCTTCATACTTCTGTATCAGCGCCAGAGCCTTTGTTTCTTTCACCTGAGAATTTCCCTCATGAGTCATTTTGAGAGACTCCAACATATCATGAGCAGTTTCTCTGTTGGTAATTTTCTCATACTCTGTATGCGAGATTGCATTCAGAAGTATGGTTCTGGCTTTGTGATGATTCTTGAATTCTTTCTTCTGCTCCTCAGTCATTGATTTTCTATCAATCTTTTTGCCATCCTTAGTAGGATGTTCATACCCATCAATGACTAAGTCCCAGAGATCAGCATCATACCCCAAGAAAAAACTTTCAAGTCTATCCTTCCAATAATCAAATTTTTCTCCATCAAACATTGGAGGTTTGGTGCTGATTCTGTCTCCTTCATATTTGTTGCTTGATGTAGGAATATCACCCATATTAGCAACCAAATAAATAACAGAGTATTTTTCTCACTGGATCTTTATCTGTCACGGTTAAGCGAATGCACACTCAGAACCAGGCTCTGATACCAACTGAAGGTGAGAAAATACTTAGAAGGGGGGGGTTGAATAAGTATGACAGAAAATAATCAAAGATAAAAACACAAGTATTTTTATCCTGGTTCGTTGAACTCAACTACTCCAGTCCACCCTTTTCAAGAGTGATTTGCCTTTCTCAACAAGGACTTAATCCACTATTCAAATCAACTGATTACAAATAGCACACCTAAGAACAACTGTTCTTAGTCTTCTTAAGAGCTACTGATCTAACCTAGATCCTCTTAAGGAAAACTTTCTTTACAAATTAATGTAATACAATGAAAGAGTAAGAATTGCTTCTATGAAAGCTATAAACACAACTGTGTTATTTCTCTAAGTTTAGAACAATGTATGAACAGTGAAGAATATGAAAGCTTTTAGCGTGAGAGAGTTCTTGTCAATATTGTTGTAAAATCGGCACTTGAAGAATGAGCTATGATGTCCTTTATATAGCCACTTGAATATTGGAGAGAATATTTTACCGTTAGAGAAAATATTTCCAATATCAAAATAGTACTGTCCTTTGTACTATTACAGCAGAGAGACGGCGCACAAAATGTGGGTGTAGCAATTGTCTGCTGAGCTGTGATTTAACTATATCAGGAATGTACCAGAGGAATAATCTTCTTTGCAGAGAATTTTGTCTATCCCAATTAAGGAAAGATTTGCTGGCATATTCCAACGGATATATTAAAATATTCTTCTTCAAATAATTCAGATCAACAATCAATATCAGAGTCTTCAGTCTTCAGAACCTTCTGGAAACTTCAGAGCCTAATATGTTCTTCAGATGTTGATGAATCAGAGTCTGGTGCAGCTGTGTGCTTGAAGCGTAACATGCTCTTAGATCAGAGTCTTCACTCAGATCAGAGTCTTCTCTCATTCAGAGTCTCTTCACTCAGAGTCTTCTCTTATTCAGATTCTTGATAATACATGCAGCGTGTTGTATCTTCAGAATCTTGATAACTAAGCTCTTATACTTCAGATTCTTCTAATCTTCAGATGCTCTTGAGCCATTCAGAATTCATTGTTCACATTAAATTTGCTCTTTAAGATTAAAATCTTTTGTGCCTGTAGAAAACAGTTTAGAACAAATTTAGAGAGTATAATTCTTGTATACAAATTATCATTAATGTTATCATCAAAACATAGAGATATTACTAAGACACAATCTGTGCTCTTACATCAACAACTCTTGCAGTCTTAGTTTAAAACCTTCACACTCTTCAACTAGGTGCCCTGTTGTCCCAGTATGATATCCACATTCTACTTCTGGGTGGTCTTCCTCGAGGATCATGCGTTTTTCAATGATCAACTCTTGCACAAGATAACCCAATGATATACATGCATCTAAGTTGTGTCCTTCAGCTCCTTTGTGGAATTCGCAATTCATGTTCGCATTATGCCATGGTCCTGACACAGGATTGGATAATCGCGGAGTAACTAGTGAGTTCTGAATCAGTAGCGGGTAAAGTTTGCTTAACGGTACTGGAGTTGGTTTACCGCAAGTCTTATTTTTCCTAACATGATTCTTCTTGTTCAATCTCCGGCTTGGAGAACCTTGAGGAGGAACAAACACCGATTAGTGAGAAACTTCAGTTGAACGCCCCAGTGCCCCAGTATGATAGTCCCATTTAGTGTTGGTATCAAAGTTCAGAGGGTAAGGAGGAATTACTAGTTTCAGCTCCTTTGGTATTATCAATTCGCCTTAGATCAAGTCTGGCAATATCTGACCGTATGACATTCGAAACGAACTCTCTGGTTTCCTTGGTCTTTGTTGGGCGTGCTGACGCGATTGACGGTTATCTAGTGGTTGATACCAAGAATGTCCTTGAGTTGGAGAAATCATCGGATATAATGCATCCCTAGTTTCTCTGGACGTCACATGGTCAAGGTGACCTTCCTTTTTCATCATGTTCTGCAATGTCTTTAGAACCCAATTCATCTGAAACTTGAGAATTCTGATGTCCTCTTTCAGCATCTCCTGGGCTTTCAAAAGTACCTCCATTGTTTCCATTTGTCTCGAATATATGCTAGGTATCCCCTCTCTATCTCTCTGATATCAACGGAACACAGAATGAACCAAAAGACCAACGCAACGAAGTATGATATGCGAAATGCTGATACAAGTGCAAAAAATGCAACTGGTTTTACAAAACTCAGAAGATTGATTAGTTCAAACCCTCATTTCATTAATCATTGGGAAAAGTTACAAATTTTAAAAATACCAAAAAACGACTGAGCTTTACAAAACCAGTTGCGACATGATATGCTTATGGTGATATGGTGGGATGATGCACACATAACACAAAGGCAAGTATTCACAAATACATGCACACACAAAGACATCCTAGGCTCAAGATCAAAGCAAGGAGTCAAAGGTCTACCCATCCCCAAGGATTTGTACTATGAGCTGTTTGTACCTGCCAAACGGGTTCTAACAAAAGTTCCCAAAGTCATAGTAAATCCTTCGGATATTGCCAACTAACGCGACTACTCACATGAGTCAACGATATTCTCAAGATAAACTTGTTTGAGTGTAGCACCGCATGACAACTATTGAGGGACTACTCCCTAACAGTTTCCGCATTACGTCCTAAAAAGGCCAAGTGGGGTAAAAGTGTTACTAAAAGTTCCCAGCTTCACGGGCTCATATTGAAATAATTAGCGAATACACGACTACTCGTGCATTACTTATCATCTCAAAAGAGTCTCGACTGAGTGCGATTACATCACATGTCAGGCATACTGGGACTACTCCCAATAGCCCAACTATCGATCATATCACAATCCTATCTCATGGGTCACTCAAATCCGGGTATAGGACTTATCTCACCTCTCAAGGCACCCAATATCCAACCCACAAACAAATATATTAACAAATATACATGTTAAACAAATATTCACAAATATAGCATATAATCAAACAAAATAGGCTAAACCCTCAAGTCTTCCCCAGTGAAGTCGCCATTTCTGTTACGGTGAGAATTGTGATACCAAGCTATTGATTAACTTGAATCTTAATTCTTAAATTCACAACCGAACTTTAATTTATCCAAAGGAAAGGTCTAAATAAAGAAAGAACCTTTTGCGCGATGTAACAACAACGCTAAGAGATTCGGGGATCGGGGGTTGGTTATGCATAAGGTAGGTATTTCACATCCTAAACATTTGTAGTACCCTACAGGAACCTTTTGTTTGTTTGTATGCTAAGTTTGTTAAATGTTTGCTACGGATTGGGATTGGGTAAAAGGTTAAGGTTAAAACCTAAAGGTAGTTTCCAAGTTTGCTCGCAAAGACATCGCATCCTCTGCCTATGTATCCTTACTAGGATAGAATCAGAGCAATCGTAGTTCACCTCACTAGGGATGAAGAACACTTGATTATGATCAAGGTTCAAAGGGAAACAAACATTTCCATGCTTGTGTAGAGTTTAAGAAAACTCTCTAGATCTACATTGAACACTCAAGAAAGGGGAGTAAGTAATCATTTCCATGATTCTTACATAGAGTTAAACAAACTCTACCTAATTCTATGTTGTAAGACCAATTGGTTCTATCCAGACCAAAAGGAGGAAGAAGGGGGAAGGTTGCTCGTCAAGATATTGCATCTTGTGCCTATGTATTCTCATTATCCAATGAGAAATCAGAGCGGTCGTAGTTCGGGCACGAACTACAGAATAAGGATCAATTGGTTCTTTCCAGACCAAAAAGAGGGAGAAGGTTCTATCCAGACCTATGAGTTTAAATCCTATTGGTTCTATCCAGACCAAAAGGGGGAGAAGGTTCTATCCAGACCTATGAGTTTAACTCCTATTGGTTCTATCCAGACCAAAAGGGGAGAAGGTTCTATCCAGACCTATGAGGTTAAATCCTATTGGTTCTATCCAGACCAAAAGGGGGGAGAGGTTCTATCCAGACCTATGATTTTATGAGCTATCTATGACCCAAGGGTCAATAGAAAGACTTTCCTTTGGAAGGGAAGAGAAGAGGAAACTTGGATGAGAACTAAAGAGTTCCATCACTTGGGAGAAAAATACTTAACAAAGCAATAATCATTCAAACATGATGAATACAAGAGACATGGTTACAACCAAGAACATGCAAGCATATTACGATATCAAGCAAGGATTATGAGTAAAGTATATGGTTACGACCAAGGCAAGTATCAAGATATTACGATATCAATGATTTCAATTAATATAAATGGTTAAGACCAAGATCATGCAAGCATATTACGATATCAAGCAAGGATTACGATCAAGATAAGTGGTTACGACCAAAAATCATGTAAGCATCAAGATATCACAATATTGTAAAGGGGGTTCTTACAAGACTTAAGCACAAAAGGTTAAAGTCAAAAATGACATATCTTAATGAAGATGATGGTAACAACCCAAAAGAGATATATTAAAAAATATGAAGGTAACAACCATGCAAATAAGTCACAACTTGAGGTAAGCATGCTATAGGTCAAAGTATAGCAAATGTAACAACATCATACTAACAAATCATGCCTTGATGACAATCAAATACAAGCAAGAAGAGTTACAACAGTTCAAGCTCAAGGTTTTATAAAGAAAGCATACAAGTTCATAGTGACGACCAAAAGAAGGTAGACCCTAACATGTTATGATTCTAAACATACACATAAACAAGTTAACAAACACATATGGATCAAGCACAAACAATCTCACAAGATAGCTTAAGCATTAATTGAGAAAAGTTTCAATAAGAAACAAGGTAAACAACTTTAAAAGGAAATAACTTTCAAGTGGGTAAAAGTATTTCTAGAATGAATATCTTTGAATTATTTTCTCATTATGTGAAACTAGACAAAATCAAGAACATTTAGCAAAAAGAATGGATCAAAAATGTTAAAACATGAAAAAGTTATGAGGTGTTGAGTTTTGTGAAGAAAACATAAAAAACAAGTGGTAAAAAATAATAGAATGCTCATGGAAGGTGTTGAACCCACAACCCTTGGTCTACAAACTCAAAATATTACCAACTCAGCCAATGCACGCACGTGTATATTCAATGGAAATGAAAGAGGAAAATAATAAAACAAGTTAAATAAAATAAAATAACAAAAGAGTTGATCCACCAGGGATCGAACTCAGGACATGTAAGAAAGCAAGGTACTTAGCGCATAGGTTACAACCACTGGGGTGGCAATACATCCGTGTATTATGCCACCCCTAATAATAGGTAAGCCTTACAAAGCAAAGAATTCTGGGCAAAGTTCACAAGCAAACATGGCCAAATGCGTGAAGGTTCAAACCAGCTCAAAACTCCATCAATTTTTACAAACTAAAAGCCTAACTTGTGTGAAATTTAACAAGGATCAAGATGGTATCATTGGTTTTCTCAGAAAATGCACATATAAAGGAACACGATAGCAAATGCAAAGATGATGCTTGAGATGCATAAGGGAAGTCAAGGTTTAAACTAGACAGGTTCATCCCATGTGATCAACATACACAAACTCTAAACATGTAATTGATGGATTTTAGATTCAAAGAACATTCACAAGCAAATCAAAACAAGAACTGGCATGTATGTTGTAACTATGGATCAAAAAGTTGAAAAGCTGTTTTGGAAAAGAAGAAGCAATTCATGATGCAGCATATCAACACAACTCCAATGATTCACACTCTACCAAGGCATGAATTTCAAACATACATAGGCTGCAAGAATTCTTAAGTGAAGTTTGATATCTCAAAAGGTTGACAAACCTTAAAACAAAAAGCAATGCAATTGAACTTATTCACCACCTCACCAATGTTTTGACAGCAGTAGATGCAGACATGACAAACAACATTAAACCATGATGTTCTTTATTTACAAACAACAAGAAGCATTCAAAAATAACAAAAGTTGAAAATGAAGGGTATTAGCAGCATGACATGGCAGTTGTACTTGTAACAACAAAGGCATGACATGAACATTCAAATCATTGATCAAGTAATTTCAAGACAAATTACAAACATGACTTACAAGGCATTGAAACATACATGGGAAGGGTGCATACATGCTTATCACATTTGGCAACACAAACGGCATAATTAGCAACAACCTTACTACAATGCCTAGAAAAGATAGTCATTAATTCACAAAGATTGCAACCCTAGTATGAAAATCTAATGCTGACAGTAATTGATGCAAAATGAACATGATAATAATCAAACCCTGACAAAGCACATTTCAATGGATACCACATTCTCATGTTAACAAACATAGACCAAACACCAAGCAGAAGTTCAAAACAAATACAAAGGTATACTTAGCATGACAATGGTAAGCCTCAAATTTCAAAGCATGTATCTCATGATGGTAATGACCATTTGACAGCAAAAGGAAAGTATTGGTCATCAAAACAGGCTTTAAGAGTCATATGAATCATTCCAATGTTTAAGTTCAACAAGATTACAACCTAACAGCAAACCAAAACAAGCATGGCAATATTGATCATCATAGGTCAAGATGTGTTTCAGCAACATCTAGGTGAATCACTCCAATATTGGCCATGACTATGCTAAACAACCAGTAGTTTTCTTCTAAAAATAGATGAGATGCATAAAGAGATCAGAGCATGAAACATTGGCAATCTAGTTCAAAAACAGATGTGCACAAATTACAATCATGGTATATGCAAAGTCTTTACATAAAGATACATCAACAAGGCAACAGGTTTGAGAATGGCATATGCATGCAGCTTGCACTGCCATATACTAGATTCAAACAGCAAAAGTCAAATGTGTCAAGAGCAGGGTTAGGCACAATCAAAATGGGATGCTCAAAAGTAACTCAAACATCCTACCTTGAACTAACAGCAACAACAACAATAAGCTCAATGGAATATCTTAGCACTCAAATCCAACTCCAACCATGACAGTTGTGAACTAAAACCTCCTAGAGTTCAAACATGACTTAGGGTAATGTAGCAGAGACTTTAAAATTAACATGGTGCAATATCACATTATGAGATGGTTAACAAAAATTTTAGACATGATGATGATCAAAGCAAACACAAATCTGAAAGATTCACATGTGAACTTTCATTTTATTTAAACACATGAGTAGGACTTCATGGGATCCCAATTATTTATAAACATTGCCGTAAAAGAAAACGTTTTATTAATTTTGAAACGGATTACTAACAATTATTCTTTTAAAAGTCCCAAATAAATAGCTAAATAAAAGCTAATGAAAGCCCTAAGGAAGTTTTGAATTCCACTGCTTGAGCTCCTCTTCCAACCGGGTCTTCTCACGGGTGAGATTATCCACAATCAACCTCCAAATAGTACATTGTGGGTCGGAGAAAAGTAAATCCTCCAGAGCTTTCCTCTTCTTGCAAGGAAGTAATTCTTCATCCTTCGACTATAGTTGCTTCTGAAGTTCATCATTCTGTTTCTGGAGTTCAGCATTCTCTGCAACAACCACTTGGTACTTGTTCTTCCATGACTCTGACTCATGTTGCGACTTCCTCAAAGCGACTTCTAACTTCTCAGCTTCAGACATAAAGACATAAGTTGGTTCTCTTTTTGGAGGTATAGAATCTTGACGAGAATAGGGCATCTTTAACTTGATTGCTCTCTCTCTAACCCACTGAAGGTACGGTTCCAAGACACACAATTAAGTTTCCCAAGGCTTTCCTTCCCTTTCTTATGCAAATGCTCCCATGCAGCTAGAATCTTGTATTGAAGTTCCTTGTTATCCCTAAAGAAAATGTTCTCCACTTGAACACTCTTAGGTGGCTCCTTCAACGGATATCCCAACTGTCGACGAGCTAAAATCGGATTGTAACTGATCCCTCCATTAAAACTAAGTAACGACACATTAGCAAAATCCCCACAACCATCAATAATTAATGTCTCATCATATGCTCGGTTGTACCAATTAATGTCTGAGTGGGTCAACGCCATAACTCTCGGAGACCAAAGCCCTTTATCAAGATTAGAAAAAGAACTAGACTTAGGCAAGTGCGAAATAAACCACTTGTAAAGTAAGGGCACACAACAGGTGATCATCCCTCCACCATAGAAGTTTCAGAGATGCACAAAATGATAAGTATTACCCAAAAGAGTTGGCACTGGATTGTTCTTCATAAAAATCTTAATCGCATTAAGGTCGACGAACCCCTCAAAACTTGGGAATATAAACACTCCATAAATAAGTAGGGCAAAGATTGCCTCGAATGGAATCATGTTCGCATAATCGCCATAATACATAGCTTTACTGATTAAGAAATCTGTAGTCAAACCAAAAGTACCACCTTTACTAGTTAAGTTTCCCTTGACGTTGGATACCTTTAGATAAAGAGCCTTAGAAATATCTCTTTCTTCAGGGTCGCTCTCCAAGAAAGGGAAGGGAGATTCTTCTAGGATAGGTAGACCAACCAAAAAGGAGTACTCTTCCAATGTAGGTAATAGTTGAAAGTCTGAGAATGTAAAACAATGATAAAGCGGATCATAGAACTGTAATAAGGTCGAAAGGAGTCCTTCATCCACTTGGCGACTTAATAAAGATATTAGCTTCCCATATTTTCTCTTGAACTTTTCTTGGTCTTTAATTAAAGCTGCCAACTTCCTTAGGCCATCCAATGTAGGACTCTTAAAAGTGTATTTCAAAGTGTGTCTTCTGTTGGAATTCATAGTGCCCTACAATGTTCATAAACAAAGATGAACTCCATGAATTCCAATGTGGTATGATGCTTTATGAATGCAATAAACACAAGTAAGCACATAGATGCACAAAGATAAACAAACAAGGGACCCTAGGTTTGCAACGAGCATGGAGCAAAAGGGTGTACCCATTCCCAAAGGATATGGACTAAAGGTTGATTGTACCTGCAGAACAAGGTTCTAAGAAGGTTCCCAAAGTCATTAGTCCATCTTTCGGATATTATCAACTTCCCAATTACTTGGTGGTTAATAATATTCTCAAGAGAACCTCTTTTGAGTGTAGCATCGCGTAGCACTATTTCGGGAGTACTCCCTCATAGTCCCGCACTACGTCCTAATAAAGGCCAATGTGGGGTTAAAGGTAACTACGGTCCTCAATATCATAGGCTCCAATCGAAAATAGTGAATGTTTTCATGAGTACTCGTTCAACATTACAGCTTTCGAGAGGGTCTCAATTGAGCGTAATTTTCAAGTCAACTTGGTCGGGATTCGACTCCCTATAAGCCTCGTCGAATATATCACAATCCTATCTTAAGTTCACTCAAGTCCGAGTTAGGACTTTGTCTCACCACTCAAGGATATTAACCCAAAAGCAAAAGAATACAAATAAACAGATAATCACATATAACAATAAACAAGCAAAACAAGTTAGGGAAACCCACTGAAGAGATCCTCAGTGAAGTCGCCATTTCTGTCGCGGTGAAATTTGATACCAAGCTATTGATGAGCTTGAATCTTAATTCATTTGCAACCGAACTTTGATTTGTCTAAAGGAAGGGAAAAAGACCTAGGGGTTTATTTCTAAGTATACTCGATAAGATATCGCATCTTATGCCTACATATCCTTACAGGAGTGGAATCAGAGTATTTGTAGTTCCCCTAAAGGGTTTGAGGAGTTCTTTGACTGTGGTCAAAGTTCCTACGGGATAAAGGTAGTTGATTGATTGATTTTAGGAGAAAAGATGAGTTGTCATTTTAAGGGAGATTACTTGATTTAACCACCACAACTTTGTAGGAAAAAAGTCTTTGCATCGTCTTAAGGGAAGGGCTCAAGTACTCAGATTGTCAACAAGTACGCCTCTATCTCTCCTAAGGCAAAGTCCCTACATATTGATTGAATTGTTATGGAGTAGAAGTTTTGTCTCGCTTAAGATGATTAACATCTTATTCTCTAATGTGTTTGAATCGTTTGAATTAAGTTGTTGAATATGTTCGTTTCTATGTTGTAAAGATAAAAGGTCCTCCTTATGGGGTAGGATCTAAACTTAGAAGATCGACTTGAATGGGATCAAGGATCAATGAGGAATATGATGCAAATGAGATGCATACGCACAATTGTTTAAGTTATACGCAGGTTCTTCCTTTGGACGCTTATGCAACGCGGTAAAATAAAGATAAACAATGATAAATATAAATTGCGGTAAAATAAAGTGGCGGATAAAGTAGATAAATAAAGACATACACACGCATGAAAGTGCTGAAATGTACAGGTGTGTGAATTATGAATATTCGAGTGGAGACGCAAGCGTGCACGAATGCGGCGTTGATTTATTTTAATTGGGGTTGATCTATGAGAAAAGGTCGATTTAAGGGAGGGCCTGATTAATTTTAGGCGGATTAAGAAGATATGTTATTTTGATGAGATTTGATTTTAAGAAAAGCTGGATAAATCAGTTTTATTTATTTAATAAAATTAGGTTGCTAATTAAAAGGTTTTCTTAAGTTTTAAATTATTTTCTTGTTATATAAAAATGATTTTTATTATTTTGTTTAAGTTATTACAAAAAAAAGGGTGTTATTATTGATAAATAAAATAAACTAAATAAATTGTTGTGAAGTGAGTTTTTAAAATGAAATAGTTTTATTATTATTAATTTACGAGGTTATATTATAAAAGTTTTTAAAAAATGGACTCTTATTTATTATAAAAAACTAAAAGCTAATTTTAGAAAAAAAAAGGCTTATTATAATTTATTAAAAGGTTATCTTGAATATAAAAAGTTTTAAGGAGAAAGAACAAATAAACATAATATTTACTTAGAAAAAAGATTTACTAGTTATTTTAAATAAGAAAGATGATTAAAACTAATAAAATGATTAAAAGGGACGAGTTTAAGTTAAAAAAGGATTAAGGTTGATTTATTTTAATAAAAAAACTGATTAAGTGATTAATTAGAAGTTACTGACGCGAATTGGGTGTTATGAGGACGTGTGGTTTTACTGTGGGCTGCGCGGTGTGATCCGTAGGATCTGATCTGTTGGAGATCAAGCGGTGAAGATGCGTGGGTGCACCGTGTGTCTTTGTATGTGCGTTTACACATAATCACTACATCAAAGAAAAAGAAAAACAAACAAACAGAAAAAACATTAGTCCCCAAATCGGAAATCCCCCCTTTCTTCTCTCTCGTTGCGGTTTCTCTCTGTCTCGCTTCATCCTTTCCCTCTCATCGTCTTGCTCTCACTTCTCTTTCCATGTTTCTTTCGCTTTGAACCTGAAACACAAACAAAACCATCAGAAGTTCAATACTTTTGACATTAATAAAGGGTTACCGTAGGCTGTGGGCGACGGGGTCCGAGATGGCAAGGCGAAAGCTTCCTTGGTTTGGAGACTCGCGGCGGGTGGCGACGGCTTCGAAGGTTTTGACAGCAGAAGAGATAAGTTTTCTCACTCTTTCGATTTCACGAGTTTATGGATTTACTTTGAGATTTCTTTTTGAATGTTGTGTTTTTTCGTTAGTGTCGCTACCGCGAAAATAAGGTGCCGACAAAACAGAAGAGTCGCCACCTTTCGTTATTTATCCCTCAGAACGGGAAAGGAAACGATCGGAGAAACCTGACGAAAAGGTATAAGACTAGGTCATCGCAACCATGTCTGGATTCGGGAGTCGGTTACGCAAGGGGAAGGTATTAGCACCCCTCACGTCCATCGTAATCGATGGGATCCACGCTTGTTGTGTTTATCTGACGGGTTGGTTTTACTATCTACCTATCAAGGCCAGTCTGAAAAGAAAAGAAAATGACTCGGCAAAGCGTCGCGATTTATGCCTACGTATTCTCATCAGAGAATGAGAGATCAGAGTCAACGTAGTTCGCCTAACTACGGGTTACGGGGAATGTGGCTCGCCAATACATCAGTATTATGCCTACGTACTCTCAACAGGCATGAGAGATCAGAGTTTACGTAGTTCAGGATAATACGGATTACGGGAATTCAGATTCATCTGTTTTTCGAGTAGGGTTAACAAACAGTTCCAGCAGTTTGGTGTACGCAACTCAACCCTTGGAGACTTAAGCGTTACCGTTTGCGGTAGAACTGGGAGTTAACGGCACTCTTTTCTTCTGAAAAGCTTCCTTTGACTTACGGGCCCACGGGGCAAAAAGGTTTGAAGTTTGTTTTCTGTCTTTTACAGAAGAGCTGTTTTTTATGGATGTTTGTAACCAATATCGCACTAGAGACTATGACCTGAGAGTGAATGCGTCGCATGTCACCCAAAGGGTGCCATACTAAACATCCAAATCATTAGAAGGAAACCCTCTAACAATCCTTTCTCAAGTAGCTTAAGACTCGTAACGTACGACATCAGTTAACCTTTATTACTGTATTTTAATTTGTTTTGAGATGAGAAGAGAACGAACAGGCTCAACTAAGGGGAGACTATCAAGTCCTAACAGTTGTCATGCCAAGGATTCATCCTATGGTTGAGGTTTGAAACAGGGATCTCCTAGAAGTTATCATGCGTAGGTTTCAACCTAAAGTTCTAATCATCACTTCCTTATCAAAGGAAGTGAGATTCCTAGGGGATCATGTCAATGGTATACAGAAACAGATAAAGCATCAGCTTAAACAGTAAACAACTGTAAATAAAATGCATGTATGCAACAACCAAGCAGAAGGAGCCAAGCTCAACTTCTGAGCAAACAAGGCACAAAGGCCACAAACCACATAGGCAAGGGAGCTTAGCTCTACCAAATACCAGCAAGCAAAGCCACACAGTAAAAATACAAGCAGAGGGAGAAACTCAACCTCTAATGCAATACAAGAAAGGGGAGAAGCTCAAAACTTAGGATGCTATTAGGCTTATTCAACTACATGACCTAATCTAAATGCATCACACCAATCAAGTCACATCAATACAGTTGCACAAGAAGAAAACAGACAAACAGGGAAAACAAGCCAGCAAACTCCACAGCAGAGCAATCTTCTGACAGCAACCCAATCCAAAGTTTGTAAATGTTCTTCAAGTCCACCATCTTCAAGATAATAAAAGGGATACTCCCTCTTCAAGCTTTAACAATGCACTCCACCAAGAATGAAGAGATTCAACAAGATGATTGTTTGATAATGGGAAGCAGACAGGAAACTAAAGGAATCCCATCTGACACTCAACCAGTCATCAGAGAAAGGCATCCTCAAAAGTTCTACTCATTGTAAATGTCACACATCCCTCCAAAGGAGAGATGAGACTTTAACATGAGGACTTTGAATCATAGGATGGGAATGGAAGGTGAATGAAACCAACCATTATTTGAAGAAAAAAAACTATTTCTAAAGCTCTCTCCTAAAGCCCTAATCTTATAAGCTACAAAAAGCTAACAAAAAAGAAAAGAAAAGCTCCAATCCAAGCTCCACCAGCAATTCCACAAAAGCTTCATCATGTCCATGATATCCTCCAATAAGAACCAGAAGCCCACCATGCAAGAAAAGCCCACTTTGAGTCCATTCCACACAATCACCAAAGTTGAAACACCAAATGAACAATCAACTTGAATATTCTATTTAAAATATCAAAACACATTCTAAAAATCTAATTATTTTTCTATGGGAACATGCACTTGTTAATGATCTACAGTTCAAAAATCAGGACCTAATTCAATCTCTAAGTCCTCTAATAAAATCCTAAGTTGAAAGGTATCACTAAAGATATCCATTAAAGATCACTCCTAAACAACTACTCTAAAATCATATTTAAAATCATCTAAAAATCATGATAAAAATCACATAGCAACATCAATATGTACACAAACAGCACACAAAAATCCAAGATTAAACTCCAAAATATGAGAGAGAAAGAAAATGGACAAATTCATAACATCATTATTTCATCATTAAACACTAGAAAATATGCAATAAAATGGAAAATGCATGAAAAATGAAAAATAAAAGCATGACAAAATTCTAAACATCTTAATTTGTATGCACAAATTTTCTCAGAATTTATTTCCATCATTCATTTTTTTTTGTGAATTAATCAAAAAAGCATGAAAACAAAAATTAAAAAGAAAAGAAATTAAGAGCAAAACTGAGAGGGGTGCCATCAGCAGCAAAATCACACTTAATTTCGCTTGGGCCCAGGAAATGGGGGTGCTGGAAGCATAAGGGCGCTAGGCCCATCTGAGTTTCAACTCAGCCAAGTTCTCATGAGAAAAAATGCCTGGGGAGGGTGCACTAAGCAAGCGTTCTATGTTGTAAAATCCTTGATGGGCCTGGTGGTGGAGTGTTGATAGCACAGGATAATTGAAGCCCAACGCACATAATAATTCTTTCAGTTCACAAATTAACCAGAAAAAACGTACACTCAAGGACTCGAACCTATGTACCCTTGGTTCATACAGCGAAGCGAACAAGCCTGGGATTCTCATTAACCAAAACGGTGCGTTTAGGGGATGGGGTATGTGGCGCATTCTGGGCGCTAGGATTGATTGACCAGGTCTTGCTTTCATCACGCATGAACGGACGTGATTGCGCCTTCTTCGTTTTAAAATTGCACAGGGTGGGAAACTCAGAATCCGACGAGGGCGGCCAGAGCCTCACCAGAAAAGATCACAATATCCTAACTCCCTCTATACTCCACCATTTCACATGATTCCTGAACCAAAGTTGCTCGAATTTTCATAAGGAATTCAACTACACTACTTAATCATGCTAAAAACGCAAGAATCAAAAAATATCACTCTCAACCAAAAATGGAATCATCCCTAAATTGTCACTAATGCTCAAATTAATCATCCAGAATCCATCTATATCCTAAGGGGAACCTAACCACATGCTTCTAATCCATTAAAAACGCATAAACAAAGAGAAATTTCAAGAAGTAGAAACCTGGTTTTGAGCTTCGATTGTGGTGGTTTCAGACCTCAATTCTCTTCCAACTCGTGCAGAAATCTTCAGTGATTGATGGTGAACGATTCTTGATGATCAATTCCTGCTGAAAACCTCTGATTCTCAAAAACGAAAACTCACTTTCAAGCTTTTTTCTTCACTTTGCTCCAATGGCTTCTCCACGAATTTTGGCACTAGAAGCTTCCTAAACTGATCCAAATCTTATTTATATTCTGTTTCAACAAGTTGGAGGCCCAAACCAAGCCCAATTGTGGATTTTTGATTTTCACTCTCTACCAAAAATTCAATGTTGGTAAGCACATTCTAGCCTTGTTGCTTCTTCAAACTCAGTCCAAATGATTCACTTAACACTTGTGGTGTGTAATGGAATGGTTCCCCTCCCTTGATTTCAATCCATGGAGTGTGTTTCATATGTTTCTTACTTATGAAGCAATCTTCCAAATGGCTATGTTATGAACTTCAAATAAAAAATGTGATAATGCCAATCTCTTTAGAATATCAATTCCATTCAAAATGACCACAAATTTGACTTGAAAACATGTTATTTCCAATTATTTTGAATTTTCACCTTTTAATTCATTAAAATGGCCTTTATGTGAACTTTCTTCAACCAATGCTTGATATAATCCATATCAATGGACTCTTGATACTTGGCTAAGCTAAAAACATCATTTTGAGCAACTTTCATGTTGAACAAAAATCCATTTGAGGCTTGCAAGATGGTGAAATTGACCTATGATTCAAAATGACCTGTAATGTCCAAATACCCAAAATACCCTTGACTTGTCAAAGCCATAACTTGAGTTCTACAAATACAATCATGGACTTCTAGTACTCTATGGAAATCTAAGAGAATAAGGAACAACATTCATGTTGACCAAAAGTTCATAGGAATCACCCTTCTAGGGAAAAGGTGTCATGCAAGTTGGGTAACTTTCAAGCTCCAAATTCACATGCCTCGGATGACTTGTAACTTGTCTGGCTCATAAATTGAGTTCTATAAACCCTATCAAGGACTTCTAATACTCAAATTAAATCTGATATCATGCCCTAAAACAATAATGTTGGGGTCAAGATAATATGACAATCATATCTTGAGTTAAATAGTCTTGAAGTCAGGGGTCAAACTAGGGGGTTTTACACTGTCAAGTCTTAGAAACCCTAGCCTGAAACTTCTCAAACTCTTCAATCATGATGATTTAACCTTGGAATCATCCTTAGAACATCTTAATGCATCAATCCATGATCACATGGATCTTGGATTAGGTCTCAACCTTCTTCAAATCATCAGTTGACTTAGGGTTGACCCAGTCAAACCCTAGCTACACCACTCATGGCTGAGCCTTCTTAATCTTGCACAATGACCTGTCTAGGCCTCAAAGTGATCTTCAACACTTCTCATGAGCTCTCTCAAGACCTCCAGTCCAACTTCATGGCTTCAGAATCATCTGATGGCTTCCCACAACTCTCAAGTTAGGAGACCTACACACTTGGTTTCAACCACTCTTTCTGAGGCTCTTTCAACTTCTCTGACAAGGATATCAACCCTTGAACACTTGAATAACCTTCTTAGCTGGATTCATAGTCTTGTATAGCTCTTAACTGGTAAACATACCTCTTGATCTTCTGCATACATGTCAATGAAATGAAAATGATAATGCTAATGTGAATGAAATGAAACATAAGATAGGTAAAGAAAAGTTGGGCAAATTTTGGGGTGCAACAGTTAGGGTTCTCTGTTCCTTTTATAGGTGATTTGCAATTTTCAAATTCGGATGATGATGAATGTCTTTCCTTTCTTGGGGAGACATGTTTGGGACCGATTTGGGAAAGGTTAAATTGGTTTTATTGTGAATTGAAACTTGCCCGTTCTGACTCATTTTGTCTGATTTTGTTGTAGGTCCACCAATTTGATAATCAATGGTAATTAATGTTAAGAGTTCAACGTCTTGCTTCAACTTGCGGAGTACGTGGCTCAAGTGTCTAAGGGTCTCCACGAGTGTGATGTTTGAATGGCTTCTGCAATACCTATTTCTTCTGGAACTAGTATTTAACTTCCATTCCTTCCAACACTCTCATTTAAAGTCATATGAGTGCGACCAAAAGCTTCGGCGTATCCGGGCTCAGAGCAATGTTCCCTGGTATAGAAGTGTAAGGTTACATGAGTTACCATTACTACCGTTTTTCTTGTAACACGGTTCGTATGTCTGGCATTTACTTAGGAATTTTGATGGTAACTAACATAAGGTTTGCTTATGGTTTTCAGCTTTGATCAAAGGCTTGGAGCTGCTTTCGTCTTGGTGTGTTATGACAACACGGAGGAACTTGAGGCAGGAATAAAATCAAGAGTGCTTCGCTAAACTGGCCTAAAATACCAACCACGACCATAGTCATCCCAGCAAAGTATGTTGATCGAATTGGTGCAGAAAACGGCCAATAGCCCCATGTATAGTTTATATCCATCCAACAGCTATGCCCAATGATTCAGGTGCTTTAATGTTTCCCTGAGGAGTTCCCTTCTTGTTAATATCATATCCAAAGAGATTTCGTTTGAGAACTTATCTAGATGCAACAGGGATCATTCTTACTGTAAGGAAGAGAGCTGCGAGACTGATTCCAGCATCGTAACAGGTCTACACTCGGTGGGGATACGTGAGCAAAGTGGCATGGCATTCTTGGCCCTCTCTGAGGTATTGCAGATTGTACTTTCTTCCGAAAATGCTGCTCGACTTACGTTATGAACTGGTGGTTGTTGACCCTTGTTTTCTTGTGTATCATGCAGGTCGCTTAAAGGCTTTGAGCTTGTTACTTAAGTTCATACAGCTGCTGTTGTGGGAGTTGAAACCAATTCTTTGTGATAACGGCATTTTTCAGACTGGGCATACTCTAATTAGCAGGTGATTCCATCGAAGCCGAATTTGGTATTTACGCACGGAGTTGTAACGACACTGATTTTTTTGTGATGTTTTCCATCTATGGGATTTGTCTGCAAGAATTCTAAGGGTGCCGCCGACGGAAGCTGAGTTGATGATGAGGTGAGACTGCTTGGAATTGAGTTACTAAAAGAAGCTGTGAATTTGACTGTGTTCTTCTTCCAACTAATGTATGTTACTGCTGTTAATTCTTGGATTTCAAATGATAAGTTCCTCCTTTGTTTCAGCCCCAACATACTCAGCTGGTTTTTTTAGGAGATGTGTGATGATACGGTTCTTGCTAATCTTCGACCTCACCCAGAACATACCCAATGACGGTAGGCTTTAACATCGAGTATTGTTGTATGATATTCCTTCCTTTAAAAACTTGTGGTTTTGATTGATTTCATCTCTTGATTTCTTGAATCTAGGTTGTTGTTGAGTTAATTGGGAAGGAATACGATGGCGACGCGAAGAAGATGAAGTGCGGAATTTATGATATGGATTGAGGATGGAGCTATCTGAACTGCTTCAATGTCATCAGCTTATTCGAGCAAATGATTGCTCGTGTCCTTTTAAGACTTCAGCTTTCTTTTTTTTACTTTTAACAAGACTTTGTTTATATATGGGTACTCTATGTTGAAATACGACGACTCTCGTCATTTGTAAATAAAGATTTTGTCGACAATTCATGATGTAAAATAAAAGCTCCCACTGTTAGTTAACAAGATTTCTATTTGTTCTTTACCTCATCATTCACATTGACACTTAGCATTAGCCTTCTCATATTTTACTTGTATCAAACCGTGGTACTGTCATACAACAAATGTCATGGTGTTGTCATACAACAAATTGGTAGCACAATTGGGGATGTCCATATCCAACAAGTAACAGACCACTATGCCACATACTATAGAGATAAATATTAAGCCTAAAAAGGTCACACTTATATAACCATCAATAGCCTTCACCTCCTCTACTAATATACCACCTCCCTTTTATGATATATCACCTCTCATAATAGTAGATGCTTTACCGTAAGATTTAATGAATAATGTCATCGTCTGAAATAATGCTTGCCATTTGGGTTCCAACTAAATTTGTACTTGAATGAACTGTCAGAGATATAAGCCAAAATCTAAAGGAAAGAGATGCCTAAAGGCTTAATGACGTTCGAGCATTCTTGACTCCCTCAATCTCTCATGTGCATCTCATAAAGTAGACGCCTTTTACTCGATATAATCCCAACCTTGAAGAACCTTATGGAAATAAGGATAAGTTCTTGTGATGCAACTTGTCACAAACTTTGACCATGCTAAAATAGAAAGAAATCCCTGAGGGGTAATTTGGCCTTGTTCGGACTATAGGACCACATAGGAAATTAGAAGTTCACACAAAGCGTTCACGACTTCCTGAGCTTTCAACAACAAACCTAACTTCAAAAAACACGAACGGATGGGTTAGAATGGTTAGTTATGTATGTTGATCGTGAGAATGAATGCTATCTCCACTCGATATTACTGTGTCTGCACAAATTGGTTAGTCGCATAAATATTAAATATTAAATTAAAGTCAAATAACAGCATGAAAACACAAAAAGAGGTGAGGTCTTGCGGTCAAAAATTAGGGTGTGACATTGTTATCATGTAAGGGATCAACCCTAATGTCTATCATCACGATCCTTGAACAAGGATGTGAGAATCCTAAGGGAACATGTCAATGGAAATGAGAAACAGAATGCTAAAGTCATTAAGCAGATGAAATATAAATGTGAATGGATGCACATGCTATGCAACAATACAAGCAAGGGAGGACACCTCAACCTTTAATGCAAACAAGGAAAACATAAAATAAAATAACACACAAGTAAAGGGAGGCAACCTCAACCTTTAGATGCAAACATGGACTTAAGAGAAAGAACGCATATCCTAATGCACCTAACCAAACTAATATGCAGGGGAGGGGATAAACAAGATGATGGGAAAGTAAAAGGAGAACTAAACTCATCAAGTTCAACGTGTAAAGACACAGGAGTCCACAAAGGGTCAAACTTCTTATGGAATGCACTTGGTTCCTCCACAGGAGGAACTAGGCTCTCACAGGAAGGATCCTAAGATTATAGGACAAAGAAGGAGAATATGTGTACAAACACAAGAGTCCATCAAAGGCTCAACTTCTTATGGAATGCACTTAGTTCCTCCATAGGAGGAACTAGACTCTCACAAGAAGGATCCTAAGATTGAAGGACAAAAAGGAATGAGTGTACCAAGTACTTGAGTCCATCAAAGGCTCAACTTCTTATGGAATGCACTTGGTTCCTCCATAGGAGGAACTAGACTCTCACAAGAAGAATCCTAAGATTATAGGACAAGGAGGAATTAGAAGGAGGAGATGTGGAAAAAGAATCATGCAAAGATGGAAGTTATTCAAGGGTATCCACAAGGAAAGTCTAAAGGAAGGTCCTAAAGGAAGCCTAAGTTAGGAGCAAGGTATGAACATGATTAAGACTTGAAATTCATCACACAAGTGGCTTAAGATGTCTACAACATTAATATGCAAGAGTTGGATGCACAAGCATTGCAAAGAGTTCACACAAAATGCAAACTAGGCAAGTGGTAAGGTTGAAACCACACAAATGTAGGCCAGAATGTAAAAACTACCAAAAATAGTAAACTGAACCTAAAAATTCTAAGGAAATTCCTAGGATACCTCCCTGGTGTTGGGAACCAGGGGTCTAAATTTGAGAGAAATATTCTAATCCTAACTATGCCAACAGAAGGCAAAGTCTTAAGCATGCTCTAAGAACTAGGCAAGAGAGAGGGTCCTAAAGGCTCAATCCAAAACCTAATCAAAAAGCCTCAAAAAAACAGAGATAAAAATACTCATAAATCAATCAAAGTATCCACAATATGCACAAGAAATTTCATGAATTTATTTGGTGTTTTTATTAGGAAAGAAAAACCAAGAAGTGAGTATGTGCAATTTTCAACAATAATGGACACATTAAAAATAAAATACAATATTAAATTGAAAAAAAATGAAAAATTCAATTTTAAAATATGGAAAATTAAAACACATGTCGAAGTATCTAAATGTATTTTTTTTCATAATTTTTGGGATTATTTAACATTTTTGAATGAATTAAAATGAAAACAGAAAATAAAATGCAAATAAAGAAAAGGAAATAAAAAATTGGAAAATAGTTGGTGCAAAAAGTAATCCAACAACGTGCAATTGCTGGGCTCAGACTTAGGGGGGTGCAAAGAGTGATAAAGCCCAGTCCATTGACTTCACTCAACTACAGCCAAGACTCAATCATAGCCCTATGTTTCAAATACCAGTCAATCATCCAATGGTTAATGCAATGACACGCGTGCATCAACATCTAAACACAAAATAAAATGAATCTCAACCTCTCAATCTAAGACTGGTCATATGATCTAATGGTCGAAACACGAGCTGCTGAAACGCAACGTTTCATTAAGGGGAAGTCCAAATAATCTTGGCCATTGGTTCTAGTTGAAGTCAAGTAATCTCATGGTTAAGATATTGCCACGTATCCATCAGAAGCTCGGTACAAAATAGAATTGAATCATGGCCGTGAGATGGGGGTCCAAGTCAAGTGTTCAACCTAGATATAAGGGATAACATCAGGCCATGTATTAACCAGCATTTAAATAAAGATTTGGGGGGAAGAGTTACAGACGGTGGCCGGAACAACTCCGGTCGTCTTCTACCTCTAGCACGCATTATAACAACTCACATAAGTTCACGAAACTCAAAATTCCTGACACCAATCAACTCGTCTTGCTTAACACAACATCATGCCATAGTTTTCTTGACCTAATTGCCTCTAAAAAAGCCTAATCGAAAGCTACAAGTTTCCATGCTCAATCAAGAATTTCCACCATCAGGCCTCAAATCAATCCTAAATCCGTCTACTAAGTGCAATGATCATAAATACATGAAAATGACATGCTAGTTCTTCCTGAACAGAGAGGAAAGTTGAGAGATAGATTACCTAGTGGAGAGCTTCCACTGAGCCTTCAAATGTGGTGAATTCTTGATGAATTTGATCCAAAAATGATTAATGATCCTTCCTAGAGCTGTTAGAATGATCAATCTGGCTTGAAACTTCAAGAAACTGAAAATGTGATTTCAACTCTTCTCTCCCTTTTTCCAACTGATTTCTAACTGAAAATAGCTCCAAATTCTGTCCCTCTTGATTGTGAATGATCCCAGCAATTTATACTTTGGATATGGATGGATTTTGAGCCCAATTGCAGCCTGAATAAGCCCAATTGAAATCCAATTTTCCTTGTGTTATAAACTTCACGAAGCATGCAAAACAAAGTTGGGGAAGCCTCAAGCTTGCTTCAGATAGCTTGCACATGAAATAAGTGATCCAATGGTGCAGAATTAGCCCTTGTTTGGATCTTAATGGAGTAGATTGCATATGTAACTTCATGGTGAAGTTTCATGGAAAAAGCTTATGGAAAAAGGCTCAATTTGAAACTCTAAAAGTGCCATTGTGTTTAGAATGTATTTTGCACTCAAAATATGCACAAACTTGAATGGAATTGGTTCCATATGAATTAATTTGATTTTTGTACTTTTAATGCCCTTTTCAGGGAAATTTCTTCACTAACTCTTCAATCCAAGCCAATTCCATGATGCCTTGATGTTTGGTTGAGCAAATGACCGAATTTGGAGCAAGTTTCAAGTTGGAAAGATTTCCATTTGAGTTGTGCCAAGTGGTGAAATTGACCTATAATGAAAAGTGGCCTATAATCTTAGTTTCCCAAAATACCCCTGCCTTGCAAGCTTTATATCTTGAGCTTTACAAATCAGCTTAAGGACTTCTAGTACTTTTTAGAAAGCTAAGATCATAAGGAATAACTTTCATGTTTGGGGTCAAGATGAGGAGGGACATCCTTCTAGGTCAAAAATGTCTTGGAAGTTGGTTGACTTTCATGGACCAAAATCACATTCATCTGATGACCTGTAACTCGTCTGCTTCATATCTTGAGTTCTAGGAATCCAATGGAAGACTTTTATTACTCAAAGGAAAGCTAAGAACATGATCTAAAATCCTCATGTTGGAGTCAAGATGAGATGAAACTTGTATCTTGAGTTATGTGGTCTTGAAGTTGGGCACTAAATAGGGGATTTTACACTGTCAAGCTTAGAAACCCTAGCCTAGCAACTTCTAACACTCTTGATTATTGATGAATTAATCTTGGAATAATCTCTTAAGTGTCTCAACACAACATTCCATGATCACACAGACTTGGAATTGAGTCTTAATCTTCTTTAAATTCACAATTGACTTAGGGTTGACCAGATGAAAACCCTAACTGCACCACCTTTAACTGTAGCTTCTTGCACTTGATATGATGACATGAATAAGCTCCATAATGATCCTCAGGACATCCAATGAGCTTATAGAATGTTCTTCTTTCATAACCATTGACTCAATACCATCTGATGATCCTCATTTGATCCCCAAGATAGGAGGTGAACCATATTCGTCCATCTGCTTTTTTCACAAAGCTCTGACCTTCTTCTGATGATGATAAACTCCTGATAGCTTGGATAAGATCTCTTGACTAGGCTTGGCACCTTTGACAATCTCCTCTTTCTAGGCACACCTCTCTCAATCCCCTGTATATGAACAATGATATGCAAATGCAAATGCTATATGAAATGCAATGAAACATAGACCAAGTTAGAAAAAGGTTGGGCAAATTTTGGGATGCAACAATGAGGTAGTCATAACTAAAAACAACACCTAACCTGCAAATAAGATGTTTAGAGTCATCCTCCTGAAGAATGCAACCTCTCAAGAAGCTTTTCAACTATTCTCCTTATCGAATAATCTCAAATTTGATCTCTAACAATTTTTCGATGACACTATCATTCTAGGTCAATTTTACTGGGAAAATATATGGATGCTCAAAGTGATTTTATGTGGCTTTGAAATTATTTCAGGTTTAAAAATAAACTTCCACCAAAGTAGGATTTTGGGATTCAACATTGATCCGGTTTTTGCGGAGGTTGCTTCCGACTTTCTATCCTATTCTATTACATATTTGCCTATCAATTTTTAGGAGTCCCTTTAGGTGTCAATCCTAGAAGGCGCAAATCTTGGGCTCTGATTATCGACAAAGTGAGCAAGTTCATTTCTCATAGAGGTCGAGTAGTGCTTTTAAATGCAATTCTTAACTCAATTACACTTTATTTATTCTCTTTTTACAGAACACCAAAGGTGGTGATTAGCGAGATAAAAATAACATTCAAAAGAGCTTTTCTTTGGAAGGGTGTTGAAAGTAAGAGACATATCAATTGTGTTTCTTGGTCTTTAGTGTGTAAATCTAAATCCAGTTGTAGATTGGGAATAAAGCCTTGTGGAACTTTTAATGTAGCTCTACTCAGCAAGTAAATTTGGAAAATTGTGGATAAACAGGACTTCCCTTGAGCTGATATTCTATCATTCAAGTATGGAGATATTAAACCTTAGCTGCTCGATAATTCTATTCTAGTCTCCAAGCATTATTCATTATGGTGGCGCAATATCAGAAATATTGTGGCAGAATCGGGTTCTAGTTTTGGTTGGTTTTCAAAATAGTATTTCCCATAGGCTTGGTGCAGGTTCGGACATCGATTGTTGGAGTTCAAGATGGATTGGTCACTAACCTTTCAAAGAATTATTTCCAGCTTTATTTGATCTATGATGTGATCAAAGAATGGTTGCTTTTGATGCAAGATTCAGGTCTGATGACTGCTGGATCTGGAACTTGAAGATTCACTCGTAAAATTCTTCTACATAATCTGATGCACAGTAGGAAGAACTTATCTCAATTATGTCTCCCATCTCGCTTAATCTACATGACAAATACTCATTTATCTAGTGGAGAGATGATGATGGTTTTTTTAGCAAAATTGGCTTATATAACGTTGGTTGATTTTTAGGAATCAGACGTTACAATTGATGTGACTCAGTCAGCGGCTTTAGTGCTAATTTGTAGATGTTGTGTCCCAAGTAACATCAAGTTCTTTTTCTGGTGGCTGATTGTGCGAAGACTTCTTACTTGAGACAAATTGGCTAGCAGAGGTATTATCTTTGGTTTGCATAATCTCATTTGTTTGCTTTGTCTTGGCCCACCAGAAGATCTCTATCACCTTTTCTTTTTTGCCCAGTTGCTTCTCAAGTTTGGGATATCATGCAAAACTGGATAGGTATTTCTATTATGTCTCTTCATCAAAATCCTTTGGCTCGCATGTTTGAATTCTTTAAGCGCTTGACTAGTTATTTAAAGAAAAACTTTTGTCTTCTAATTTAATTGTCGGTTGCTTGGTCTTTATGGTTGACGAGAATTGATATTCTCTTTAAAGAGGACCATCAAATTGTATCTGATATTTTTTATTTTAACTAAGAAGCTAGTTTGAAAATGGATAAGAGTCAAGATATCGAGGCCTTTAGAATTTGAGTTGGAGGATTGGGTTAGAAATCCCATTCTCTACTTTCCTTAATCTATCTTATTTCTTTAGTGAGCCCTTTCTTTATTTGTATAGGATTGAGTATCATACTCAATCTCAATACAATTTTACTTATAAATAAAAAAAAAAACCACTAAATAGCAACAAAGTTACTTAAAAAATATCTTTACAATTAATTAAAGATAAGAAAGAAAGCGTCCCTACTACTCAATTGATTTCTTTCTCTTGAAAATTCTATGAAATAACTCAATTGGTTTCTTTCTTGAAAACTCTATGGAATGATTCATTCTGCATGATTGATTGATTTTGAATTGAAAGAAAAAAAATCTCATATTTATTATATATAAATACTATAAGACTATTTTTACCTATATTTTATATTTTTCATTATTTATGAATATCAATTAGTTTAATAATTTCTAAATTCTAAATTTTTATTATTGTCGATAGAATAATTTTTTATATTCATACTTATAAAATATATATACACATACATGTAAAGAAATTTGTTTATTTTCTATTTGTCAAATTTCAATCGATGAAGTATTTCCTCATGTACAAAATATCCTCTAATCTTTATTTTTTTCCTGAAATAGCTTGTTTCATGCCTTCTAGAATATTCCAATTGATTTTTCTCCCTCATAAAAATATTACAACATCTTTTATAGAAAAAAAAATCATATTTTGTATTCTAATTAATTCTTTTACATAAACATTTTTCTAAAACAAATTTCATACTAATATTTAATGACTTGTTAATATTATCTATTAAGATATCGAGAAAAATATAAGATAAATTGTTAACCGTGTGTTTGAGGATATCCATAGTCTTTTCTAGGAACGACTATCCTTAGTTAAGGCGTTCCCATCCATCAGTCGGTGTCACAATGAAAACAAGCCACGGCTCTTTCCTTACGCCACATTAAATTCAGCTCAAACTCATCCAAGTAAAGTAAGCAACCCATCAATTCAAAAGGTCACCAGTATGAACAAACCATATATACATTTATGGACTCTTACATATCCTATCTAATCTTCCATCAAAACTACCCACATATTCGTATTCTCATATTCACACCCACAAACCAATCCCTTCCTTCACACCCACATATAGAATCCAAAAAGTCCATCTGGATGGTTCATATGATTAACACTTTTTGTGTTACTTTTGTGTTGTGTTGTGTACGCGCATGCTTTCTCATTACTACTTTCATTATTTAATCCTATTCGTTCATCTACTCCAGAAAGTAACCAAATCATTGAATACATTTGAACTTTCCTCTTCTTTAGTATTTCCTACAAATTCAATAGCCGGGAATTAAGACGAAACAACCAAACAACCTTAACATCTCTTTTTCTAGCCGCTACCTCGTCTGTCTCTTTGTTCAATTCTACGTCACTGTAACTCTTTTCTTTCCGTTTTTTTAATCAAACTGTCTTTGTTCATACTGTTTTACCGCAAATACTTATACTCTCTTTTGTCCCTCTTTACTTGACTAAAATCCAACCACCACCAAATACTATATCAATCACTTCAACTTTTTGCAACTTTCACTTTTTCCCCCATAAATTCCGTGTCGTTTCATACAAACGTCGCTTTCTTCTCCACCCTTTACATATACCTACACAACCATTGTGAAAAATATTAAGAAAATGGTGGTTGTGGAAGGTGAAAACGAATACAACAAAGAGCATGAAGAACTGATTCCAGGTTTACCAGATGAAATAGCAGAGATTTGTCTTCTTCGTGTTCCTTACCCGTATCTGCCTCTAGTACGCTGTGTTTCTTCTTCGTGGAATAGAGCGATATCGAATCCATCTTTTCTACTCTCCAAGAAGAACCATTCGAATTATCCACACCTCTTTGTGTTAGGTTTTCATACACTAACCTCGAAACTCCAATGGCAATCGCTGGATCTTTTTTCTAACCGTTGGTTTATACTTCCTCAGATGCCTCTCCCTAACGACACCGTTTGCTCAACCTCCTTCGCCTCCGCCTCGTTGCCGAGTCAGGGAAAGATATTCGTCATGAGAGGAACTTCAACAGTCGTTTACCGTACAGCGGTTAACCAATGGTCGACGGCGTCAAAGATGATATCGGAGAAATCTTACTTCGCGGCGGAGGAATTGAACGGGAAAATCGTGACCGTTGGTGGGAGTGGAACTGAAATCTACGATCCCGAGAGTGACACGTGGAGGAGAGGCGCGAAGTTTCCGGGGGAGTTGGAGAGATACGAAACGGTGGTTAACGGAGGGAAGATGTACGTAACGGAAGGTTGGTGGTGGCCGTTTGCGGTTAGGCCGAGAGGTTGGGTTTACGAATTGGAGAATGACACGTGGCGTGAGATGAGAGAGGGAATGAAAGACGGTTGGGCAGGAGAGAGTGTTTCGGTGTGTGGGAGGTTGTTTATGATACCTGACGTTGATTTACCGATGAAGGTTTACGATGATGAAACCGACACGTGGCGGTGTGTGAGTGGTGAGAGGTTACCGAGAGACAAAGTTAAGAAACCGTTTGTTGCGAGAGGATTAGGTGATAGAATCTACGTGGCGTCGCTTGGTTTGAAAGTGGTGGTTGGTACGGTTGTTGTTGATGATAACTATGGTGTGAAGGTGACGTGGCAGGTAGTGGATGCACCGGAGGCTTTTGGGGAATTCTCACCTTGTAGTTGCCAGGTGGTGTATGCTTGAATAATTACAAAAGTAACTGTTTTGCAATGGTGGCCAGGGTGGACATGTTTTTTTTGAGGGTTTTAATATTAAACACTCTTTTAGTACTACCAACATGTCTTGCTAATGGTTCTGTTTGGTTTTAGATTGGGGTGTTTTTTTTTAATTTTTGTGTTGGTTTTGTCAAGGATGAAGTGAATTGGGACTTGTTAGATGGAAACTGAATCTGATTTGTGGGTTGGCTTTGTCTGATAGTACAATGCAAAATTGCAAATAGTACAATAGAGGGGTGCAGCAGGATGAAGACATACGAGTATACGATGAATCTATGTTTAGGTGAATAATCTCTCTAAACATACACTGATGTCTTGTTTTTTTTTTACAATGATATCTATGTTTTTGTGCATGTAAATTATAATAATACAAAAGACATTTTATTTGCCATCAATTGTAGTGCTAATT
This sequence comes from Lathyrus sativus, assembly GCA_963859935.3. Classification (NCBI taxonomy): domain Eukaryota; kingdom Viridiplantae; phylum Streptophyta; class Magnoliopsida; order Fabales; family Fabaceae; genus Lathyrus; species Lathyrus sativus. The sequence continues at coordinate 638,299,387 of OZ012739.1, forward strand.
TTTCTACAGGTTTGAGGCCTTGTTAAATTATTTCATTAAAAAATATCAATAAACGACTTTGTATATAACAAATATGGTACTTGATGCACTAAACAAAATCAGATTTTAAAATATTTGTAGTATTGTTTAAATGCTTATAAGTACTGTTTTTAATGAGGAAAATTATAGGCATTAGACTAGAAATAAATAAAGAATCTATATGTTTTTAAAAGCTTAATATTGTAAACTTTTGTAGAAATAACTGATAGTTTACTATTGAAAAATACGACGAAGAGAAAAAAAATAGAATAACTACTTCTAGATAGTCAGTTAGAATGGTGGTTAAAAGAGGTTAGGGAAGTTAGTTAAAATATCTAATTTTTGGCTTTGTAACTAACTTGTAACTTTGTATAGTCTTGTATTTATATAGCTTACTACCATCCATATACAAGGCAATGCACTAACTCTAATGAACATAATAATATTTTGTGATATCTCTATATGTTTCATAGGTCATTCAATATGATATCATAACCTATATATCATAACCTATTAATTATTATATGAGTTTGTCTATCGTTTTTTTTGCGCACCAAGTTTAAAAGAGTATTGATGTGAGAAGTGAAGATGTAAAAAGTACACAAGAAGGGAAGGGGATGTTGAATTGTGTTTCACATTTTTTTAAAATTTAACTTATGATCAGAGTTTCAGAATCAGAACTGATTTTCAGATTCTGATTTAATTCATTAGCAGTAGATATAACAGAAGTAAATAAAATAACAGCAGAAGACACAAGATTTATTTTGGTTTCTGTTAAATATTAACAAGTGTGAGTAGTGTGGATAATAGTCTCACATTGGATAGAAATGTGGTGACTTGAGCATTTATAAGTGAGAGAACCCATACACCTATCACCTTAAGGTTTTGGGTGAGTATGTGGTGTGTCTCTCATAAAGGTTGCTCTAGAAAGAAAAAGTCTCACTATGTTCAATGCTCCCTAGTTGAAAGTCCAACAGTGGTATCATGAGCCTTTGGTTCGAATAAAGGGAACGACTTACTTGTATCGAAAGTATCCCCATAGGTCGTGGGTTGCGGTACAAGGGTGCAACTACTTGTATCGAAAGTATCCCCATAGGTCGTGGGTTGCGGTACACGGGTGCAGTTGCACAGTTAAAGTTTCCGCTTAAGGGAGAGCATTGTGGATAGACTCACACTTGAGGGATCAATCGCTTATTCTTCTGCATAAGTCTTTTACTCTTACTCAAACCAACTGTCTGAGACTTCCATTGTTTAAAGCACATGTCTAAGACTTTCCTTCCCGCACACCTTCTGACTGAACCATCTGCTTCAAAGGTCTTCTAGTTGAGACTTTCCCTTACTTAGAGCATGTGTCTAAGACTTCTTGCACAGTTAAAGTTTCCGCTTAAGGGAGAGCATTGTGGATAGACTCACACTTGAGGGAGAGTGTTAAATATTAACAAGTGTGAGTAGTGTGGATAATAGTCCCATATTGGATAGAAATGTGGTGACTTGAGCATTTATAAGTGAGAGAATCGATACACCTATCACCTTAAGGTTTTGGGTGAGTATGTGGTGTGTCTCTCATAAAGGTTGCTCTAGAAAGAAAAAGTCTCACTATGTTCAATGCTCCCTAGTTGAAAGTCCAACAGTTTCTGCCTTGACTAAGAGTAGTCTAATCTCCTTACCTCACAAGAAATTTTCATTATGATCACTTATTGATTACAATCGCTTATTCTTCTGCATAAGTCTTTTACTCTTACTCAAACCAACTGTCTGAGACTTCCATTGTTTAGAGCACATGTCTAAGACTTTCCTTCCCGCACACCTTCTAACTGAACCATCTGCTCCAAAGGTCTTCTAGTTGAGACTTTCCCTTACTTAGAGCATGTGTCTAAGACTTCTTGCTCACATCCTCTAGTCGAGCCACCTGCTCTTCTGGCCATCCAGATTGAGATTTTCCTTTCTCAAGCTGCACCCGAGACTTCTTGCTCACGCCCCTCATACGGAGACTTCCTCTTACTCAATCAGACTAGCTGAATAAGACTTTCACAGCTCAAACACTTAAACAATGAGACTTATGTGGCTTAAGCATCTTAACTCAAGACTTGTTGCTTGAATTCCAATGAGACAAGACTTCTGCTCAAGCACATAGCAAAAGACTTTGATTTAAACTACTGATGGCTCAGCAGAATAGAGAACAATGTGTACATGATACAAGTATTGGAGGTATGGGAAATCACTATAACAAAGACCTAAAGTTCTTAAGATTTCTAAGATATTTAATGGTAATAAATCTTAAGGCTTTTATAATTACAACCTACAACAGAAAATCTGCATATTACAATAAAGTTGATAATTGCTTAATCTTGTTACTCCTTCATCTGAAGAATCCTTGTTAAGATTTAAACTTGAATCTTCAGCCATATTTATAGCCTTTGCATAAACTAGCCGTTGAGGAGGTAATTTGATCAAGTGACTTTGCCTTTTCCCCATAGTACAAGAGACGTTGAAGATGGATGCACAGCAGATTATAAATCCTGTGTGTAACACGTTTAACCTTTGAGTCTTCAAGAGGTTCTGTACTGATATAGCCATTGAGAGCAAATATTTGTAGAGTATGTCAACCTTTCTTGAGTCTTGCAATATTGTAGACTCTAGCTGACAAGCTGATAAGACAACACAACTTACTTTCTGCAGTACAGACAATCCACAGCCTTATCACCAACTCCGAATGGTACCAGATGCTGATATACAATTACCAAGTGTAGTAACTCGTATAAATGTTGAGTCCTTCAGCTTAGAGTCTTCGCCAAACCACACTAGCAATTGTTCTTCAAACTCTGCCACCAGAAGGTAGCAATGAAGCAACTCTCAAGTGTGTTCATGTAACACAAATTCTGATTATTTATGTACAATGACAAGAACCTGCATAAATAAAACACACATCAAATAAACCATTGTTCTTTCAATACTTTGTTATCATCAAAACCAAAAGAGAATATGTCATGAACAAATCTTGTTCTAACAATCTCCCCCTTTTTGATGATGACAAACACAAGTATTTAAAGGAAAATGTTGGGTATTTAATTTTCTCTGCAACAATAGAGTATGAGGTTTGTAAGCTCCCCCTGAGTCTGATAGTCCACAGGTGACTTCTACTGACTCTAACACCAAAAACTATTTTTCAAGAAAAAATAAATTAGTCTTAGTAACACCAGGGTCTTAGGTTTGCAAGCCCCCTAAGTCAAATAGTTCCAAGGTTGAGGTTTGTAAGCCCCCCTTAGTTCCATATTTAAGAAAACCAAAATAACAACATTTTAACTTCCTTTGGCAACATCAGAATAAGAGGTTTGTAAGCTCCTTCTGAGTCTAAATAGGCTAAGTCAGAGGGTTGTAAGCTTTAACTTAACACTATGTACAGAGAGTTAAAATATGGTTCCCTTATAACTTTCTTTGTCAACACTAGAATACGAGGTTTGCAAGCTCCTTCTGAATCTGATAGGCTAAGTCTCAGGTTTCTAAGTTTTTCGATAGACCTATGTACAAGAAAGTTAAAATACGCCCTGAGCAAGGTAACCATAAAAACAGAAAATAAATGACCAATATGTACAACTGAATAGGTACTCAATGGGATCAATTCCCACTTAAATACTTACTATTATTTCTCCCCCCTTTTGTCGCATCAAAAAGAATAAAAAGAAAAGAAAAGAAGAAGAAAAAATATCACTCATAAATGTATCTCAAATCATCATTACAGGATCAGTTTTCAAGGAGGAAAAGTAATCAAGTAATAAGAATCATTAAGGTTTGTATAGTGCATGCTTTAAAGTCTTAGTGGTCGTTACTATTCCAAGAATTAAACAATGACTAATTTTAGACTCTTGGTATCCATAGAAGCCATTATAAAAGCACCCAGTTTCTAAGTCATTTTCATCAATTCTCTTCCTAGAGATATGTAGTCATCAACTGAGAGTCATAACACATCCATCATAAAAGATGTTACATAGGGATCTATGAGTTTAGAAGTCCAATCCCCTCAGAGGCGAGCTGCTTCTGAATCTTCTACAACTAAGCCTTTGCCCTCAGCAATACTTACTTCTGAAGAGGCAACTTCATCAATACCTGAACGACCTTCAGAAGGAGGTTCTACATTAGCTTCTTTGAAGCCAAAGAGAAAAAACATGAAGAGGTCAAAGAAGAAAATAATGGTCCACAATTGGTTCTAACACTCACTCCCAGTCATAGAAGAGGAAGAAGAGATTGATTCTGAAGACGAAGAAGTGGACTATGGAAACAGTAGACGTCGTTGGGCATGAGATGCTCTAGCTAGGGATCTCTACTAAAAACATTTTGTTCCCTTTTTTATTTAAAATATTTTTGTAATCCACCATTTTAATATCAATGAAATAGTTTATTTTGATCAATATTTTTTTCAGCATGCAAGTACATTTCAGTAATGTTTTTTTAGATTTTCTGAAAGTACATTAACAAAGTGAGACTCACACAAAAACAACAGTTAAAACTAATGAACCATTAACTCAAGTTGTTTAGAGAATCTTAACTAGGTTAGACTCGCTACAAGACACACAATATATGGTTTGGTCTTCACAAGCACTTTCGTCGCAATTGAAAAATTTAAGCTCATGTAACATGTTTTCACCGAAGCTATTAATCAACTCTAAGAAAATAACTTTTTCCCATGGAATCAATAGGTAAAAGGTGTCATTCTATCTCACAAACTTCAAAAAATGATGGTAAATCCTCACATTTCTCCTATTTTCAAAACTGACGATGATAGACTAGCTAATGTTGTTTCTAAAGATTACAAGTCTTGGATTGTCCAAGATTAAGAATTGTTTACTTGGTTGCTATATACAATTTTTTAAGTCGTGTTACCACATGTGCTTTCTTGCAAACATGCATATGAAGCGTGGCACAAAGTGTACAAACACTTATACTCATAGATGAAAGATTGAGTTCCTCAATTAAGATCAGAGTTGAAGACTATCAAGAAAAGTAATCATTCAATCTCTGAGTATGTTCTTTAAATTAGAGCCTTAGTTGATTCATTATTAAATGTTGGTGATCCAATATCTGAAAAGGACCAAGTTGATGCAAAGGTCTCCTTGAAGAATACAATCCATTCATTAGGATGATCCATGGCAAAGTTGAACCAACTAGAATATATGATGAGGTATTTCCATATGTTCAAGAAGCACAGTGGACAAGTTTTTGCCAAGAACTTTCGACTTTAAGTGCAATTTCTAGTGCCCCAGGTTGTATCTAATGATTATTTTTTTGAATAAATGGTGGGACATTAGTGTTCTTGTGTAAAAAACATAACTGGTCGACCTCTCTGATGCAAGCCAGGGAAGGTAATAGATGTATGGTTGGATTGTCTGTATAGGGAAAGGGGTTCATGGCCACCATTGTTGGTGGTCCCAAATTTCTTCGTACGATTACTCTTTTTTATGTCATTCATTCCCCCCCCCCCCCTTCTTGTTGGTCTTAGAGTCTACTTATATGCAGACCTGGCTCCCTTCTGGATTTGAAGAGTCATGGTTCCATAAATAACTTGTAACTGATTCTTTATTAAATGACTTGTAACGAACTTGTCATTAACCATTTGTGACATTTTTTTTATAAATGCCTATAACGGTTTAATGAATTTTTGGCCGACCCCTTTAACTATTTAAGGACCTGGTCGTCCGACATCTGAGGTCGCCCTGTATGTATTGGCCTGAGGTCTCTACATGACCATCTTATCCAACATTAAGAGGTAGATATCTCAGCCAAGTTAGAAATTATGGTTTCATACCTCGGTCGGCTAAATAATTTCCAGAATGTACATAAGCCCCCTGAGCATGAATCCTGAAAGGGTAAAATGTCCGGACAAGAAGAAGCTTAAAACATTATTCATTATTGAAGATAAGGTACAACCTGGCCTGCTATTACTTGCTTTCACTTTCTAAATTAGCACAATGACGTGAATGGTCGTGGCAAGTCTTTTATGACATGGAGCATGTCTTTTGACAGGTTTTCTTTCTTTCTCTCCTGTGGTACGTTTGGACTCTATTGAGGCCTTCAGATTTATAACAATGTTGTATGTTGATTTTAATTATATTGATCTTTGATACTTACCTCATATTTAAGCCTAAAGCATACTTTTGTTTTTCCAAGGAGAAGGATAAACCCAGGCGCTTCTCGAGAAGGTCTACGTCTAATGATGTCAGAGAACGCAATGTTTTTCAATAAATAAATCGGATTTTATTACTAGGTTCTTAACATAGTGTCGACTTAGAACCTGAAGGGTTCTGGATATGGAGAAGTCAGAGAGCCCTAGTGGTTCTCGATCTATTGAAGCTCCATTTTTAATCACTCTAATGCTTGGTTATGTTCTTAGACTTGTGTTATCTCACGTAGGTTTTGAGCATTGTGGTAATTCGTGCTTTATTACCAGATTTCCTCATAGTACTTAGATTAAATAAGATCCAATTAGCCCCAGACTATGAAAGTTAGGTTAACACATCCTGGACAAAATACTTATAGAATAACGGGCTTTAGCAAATAAGTGATTCTCTCTTGAGCGCAAATTAAGCTCATATGAGTTTGTTTTAGTTGTGACTAATCGCTCTTGAACGCGAATTAAGCTCATATGAGTTTGTTTTAGTTGTGACCATTATTAATCTGTTTGGATATGCAGTGATGATAGATTTTTCCCCTTTGATAACGAGTTATTTTTTCTGAATGAAAATCAAGCAAAATAGTCAGTTCAGAGCAAGACAACTCATCTTTTTAAGCTGAAGTTTGTTCCGTATAGGTTTGATGCCCCAACATTGGGCCTCATTTGTTCTGTATAGGTTTGACATATCTCAAACACAAATCAATTAATTATGAGTAGGCCATGTTGGATATTTCGGTCATTGGTAAGCTAAATCATTTTAAAGTTAGAGATATGTCAACTTTGCACAACCAACGTTCAGAGCCCATGGGGGTTAATGTTAAATGAAATTCGGAGGCTTTTGTTTTACATGATCTGGTCAAAACCAATTACGCCAGAGGCATCAAGTGTGATTGGATTTCGACCAGAGGTATATTAACATGGCCCGAACAAAGTCGAGTTTTCCAGAGGCATCAAGTACGCTTGGACTTTGACCAGACGTATATTAACATGGTCCGGACAAACCCGAATTTACCATAGGTAAATTAACTTGGACTTTGACCTGAGGCATCAAGTGAGCATAGCTCAGATGAAGCCAATTATGTTCAACGTCACCCTTAGGGATTCAATAGGTTTAACATCCCAACCCATGATGCTTAGTATGTGCTAGGCGCAGCCCCTTGAAGGCTCTATACTATAAGGAAATAAAGTTACTTCCTCACTAACAACAATTGCTTTTAGTGCATTGGTAAGCACTTGATCCTACTGATTATACCAGAGGTAAATTAACTTGCACTTTGGCCAGAGGGATCAAGTGCACATAGCCCAAACGAAGCCGATTATGCCAAAGGTAAATTAACTTGGACTTTATCCAGAGGAATCAAGTATGCATAACCCGGACGAAGATAATTATGCTAGAGGTAAATTAACTTGGAATTTTGCCAGAGGCATCAAATGCACGTAGCCTGGACGAAGCCGATTATGCTAGAGGTAAATTAACTTGGGCTTTAGCCAAAGGCATCAAGTGCACATAGCCCGGACGAAGCCGATTATGCCAGTGGTAAATTAACCTGGACTTTGGTTAGAGACATCAAGTGCGCATAGCCCAGATGAAGCCGATTATGTCAGAGATAAATTAAATTGGACTTTACTCTTATGCCAAGAGTCTTAAAATGCTTTTGGTCTTACTTTTACTGGTGAGCAAGTTTCCTTGTGCAATACCTACAAAATAAGGGTTTCTCCTAATTTATAGATTTAGGTTAGATTACACCCCAAGCCAAAGCCTAAGCTATAAAAGCCCAAATATATCTAATCTAATCTTTCTAAATCAAATATGATCTTTTTAAATTAAATCTAATATTTCTAAAACAATGAATTACATATTTAACACACCACCTAATTCATTGTGTCTAAACTATCTACATTCATCATAGACCTTAGCTTCTTTAACACTTCGAGTAACACTCCCTTTGTCATCATGTCTACAATCTGATTCTCAGTTCTGCAGTGTTCCAAGTTCATCTTCCCTTCTGCTACCTACTCTCGAAGATAATAGAACCTCATTTTGATGTGCTTGCTTCAACCGTGTGCTATTGGATTCTTCGCCAAGTTAATAGCTGACATATTGTTGATCTTCATGGTAATTGCTCCATGACTCTTTGTTGTGATCTCTTCTTTGAAGTCGATTCCTTCCTTCTGAAGAAATCCTTTCGCCACAAGTCTCGCCTTGTGTCGAGTTACTTCTTCTTTAGGATCCACTCACTACAAGAAAAAAGGAGTTTTGCGACACATGAGTTGCGACAGTTCTCACAAAACTGCCCTTATTCCTGGATTGCGACAGTTGTCAGGGCAGTTAGAGCCAACTGTCGCAGATTTTCTAAACATGTTGAGTAACATAATTGCGACAGTTTCAAAGAACCGTCATCTTTCCACACCTGCGACCGTTAGAGCAAATTGTCTCGACTACTTTGACCAACCATAATTGCTACTTTTTTATTCCTTTATTTTTCCATTTTTTCTTTCATTTTTTTTGTTTTCCCTCCTTTTTATTTTTATTAATTAATTGTTAATCATATCAATATATTTAACCGAGGCGAGGACAATCTAGTCGATGCCTCACCACCTTCTCCGCCGGCGAGGCCGTCATCTTAGGCTTCTCAGTACATCGGTCCCCCGAGGTCTATACGTCTCGTATACTGCGATGAAACAGGAAAGTTCCAGATGGATCTAGAAGCCGTCGCCATACTTCAACTTGTCAAAGAGCCCATCAGTGTTGTTTGCGTTTGTGGTCGTGCTCGACAGGGAAAGAGTTATATCTTGAATCAGGTGATTATTCTCTCCTTTTGTTCCAATTTCAGTAGACTTTCATTATTTTTAGAGTTTAGGGTTTTGGTTTGGGTTCTGGTGTGTTTATTGGTAATTAGGGTTTTATGATGTATTCAGTGTGGTTATTATAGATTTTTGTTGGGTTTAATGTGTGTTAGGTTTTGATTAATTTTAGGAGAGTTATATGATTTTTCAGTCTTCTAGTTAAAATTTTGATTCCAAATTACGCTATTTAAAACCTAGTTGTTGGGAGATTGTTTTTTACTATGTTTGACTATAGTGAGAAATTGGATCTTCATTTTGAGTTTGTATGCTAGTTTGCTTATTAACTACAACAGTTAGTGTGTAGATGATTTTTTCCTTCTAGACTTTATTGAAAATTTGACAATGGCGCATACCTGATGCGATACACTATAGGTGAAGCATTAAGTTTGAAGTTGATGTGGGTGCTTAATTTTTCTATGTTTGTTTAATTACTTGTAGCGTCAACATGCTTTTTGGAAGTATCTTTCTTGATAACTCCCCACACTAATAAGTCATACCGGGTTGAGAATATTGTTTTATATATGGTTGAGTACTGTAATATGATTGATTATGAAACTATGTGGATAATTTCTAGTATACATTGAAGAGAGATACTTTTGAGCTTACTTTTGTACCTTAGAATTCTATACTTTCATGAGAATATTTTCCAATACAACTTCTTAATTTTAATATATCTAAGATTGAAATTTAACTTTTCCACTGCCATTATTTCAGCAGGTATTCAAAATACATTAAATATGTTAGACCTTGTTAAGAAATGTGGTTGGGCCTAACTCAACCCTACAAAACCGGTTGGTAGAGTGAGTATTACCTCACTTATAAACACATGTGGGACTCTTAACAGACCTTTTTGCTGCCATCGTTTGTATTATAGATTTGTGGCTTATTTTGTTGTTGTTGTTGTGTTGCAGCTCTTAGGAAGGAGTAGTGGATTTCAGGTAGCATCTAAATGTCGACCCTGTACTAAAGGACTTTGGTTGTGGAGACATGTATAATTTATTCAAATCGAATGGTCATTACTTTGGTAACCACTGCCAAGTTTTCTTTCTTATCCATCATAGCTACTTACATTTTTTCACGGTTTTTAATTTGAGTTTGATGTGATTAGCAACTTTCTATGAGCTCTAATTTGAGTTTGAATTATTTTTATATATTTTTTCAATTTCTATATTAGTAAATATATAACTTGCAGACTTATAAAAGAATGAAAGAAATTGATAATGCTAGTTTGGATGCTGCTTTACTTGACGATGATGCTTTCAAATTGGAAGCAACATAAGATATATGCATAACTTGCTGCAATAATTAGTTCATATGTCTTTTCTGTTTCATTCTTACTCCAATTTTTGTAATATGAATTGTACAAATGAAAAGTATTCATACCTGATATGAATATATTAGGTGATAAACTTGTGAAAATTATTGAACTTGTGAAGTTTTTGTGTTTTTGTCACTGAAGAAGTCAACAAAAGGTGGAAAAATTGTTACTAATCTTAAGCTTCCCAATTTGGCATGGAAAATATAGAAGCATATTGTAGTTAATCTTTTATGGTTGCTGAAGTTATAAGAAGCAAATTATGGATCAACCAGTTGAATGGTTCATATGTCATGCTTACTGATTATAGAAAGTGTGGATTTGGCCCCTGCTTCAAGTGGCTTCAAATAGGTACCACTAAAACATGTTAAATTATAATATGGATAATACTTAATATATTCAAGTGTTAATTTAATTAATTATGTGAGACATGATATTTAACAGTAAAATGTAGTTGGAAATATGGGCTATTAACTTATCTATATAGACTTGTTGAGGTTATAGTTTTTATTTATAAAAATAATGCTGGAATAGTTTTCATTGACACTTAATGAAAAATTGTGTATTCATGTCGGTTTAGTGATTCATGTATTCGTGTCAATTATATGTTATAGTCTTATTTTCACTAATGTGTTTAAAATGTATGTATTTAATGACATTTAGTTCATATACCATAATTAGTAGTTTTAACCAGTATCTCATATTCTGGTATTGAATAATAATGATGGATCCTGAAACGATGCTCTAGAAGTCGGATTGTCTTGTCAATATACTTTTAAAAGTGATGTCTACAACTTTAGAGTCATCATGTTAGAGCTTCTTAGGTAAAACATTGGAATACCTTTAGGCTTAAGTAATAGCTTTTTGTCGCAACTGCGAAAAACCCCCGGCGAAAAACAAAAGAGTCGCCACCTTTCTTTATTTATCCCAAAGAGAGGGAAAGGAAACGATTGGAAAAACCTGACGAAAAAGGGAAAAGACGAGGTCATCGCAACCAAGTCCTAGATTCGGGAGTCGGTTACACAAGGGGAAGGTATGAGCACCCGTCACGTCCGTCGTACTCGACGGGATCCATGCACAGTTATCTATCTAAAAGGGTGATTATCTATCTAGCTAAAGGTCTCAGGGACAAAAGAAAAGAAAAGAGACTCGGCAGATCATCGCTGCTCTACGCCTACGTACTCCCTCATGCAATGGGAAAGTCAGAGTCAACGTAGTTCGGCTAACTACGGGTGAAGGGGGGAAGGTTGCTCGCCGAGACATCGCCGTCTCGTGCCTACGTACTCTCAACAAGCATGAGAGATCAGAGCAAACGTAGTTTGGGCTAACACGACCACATGTTGGTTCAAAAGTTTTAACTGAGTAAGGTTAACAAATAGTTCTAGCAGTTTGGTGTATGCAGCTCGACCATTGGAGACTTAGGCGTTACCGTTTGCGGTAGAACTAAGAGTTAACAATACTCTTTTATCTGAAAAGATTTTCCTTATTATAAAAAGTCCCAAAGGATAAAATAAGTTCAATGATTTGTTTTTTGTGTTTTTTAGAGAAGAAGTGTTTTGAGTTTGATTTGTAACTCCTGTTGCACTAGAGACTATGACTTAGGAGAGAATGCGTCGCATATCACCCTAAGGGTGTATACTAAACAATCTAGGAAATTGAGAGGAATCCACTCAATCACCATTTCCAAAGTAGCTTAAGGCTCGTAGCGTACAACATTCATTATCCTTTATTATGTGTTTTGAAAATTTTGGAAGATGAGGAGAGAAAGGACACACTAAAGGGAGACTAATTCAAACCTAAAAGTTGTCATGCAAAATGGACTTAGAGTTGGGATACAAAAGGGAACTACCTAATGTTATCATGCATGGTTTAGCACCTAATTTCTATCATAACCTCTCTTGAATAAGAGAGCTTAGAGATCCTAAGGGAAGAAAGACAAAAGAAGAGAAGAAGAAAGGAACATGAAAATGCAATTATGCAAACATAGAATGCACAAATAGGATGAAAGTGAGGGAGGAAATATGTGTGGGGCAGTATCCTACACAATCTCATCTCAACCTCAAGCATCCATATGAAAATGCAAAAGAAGAAGAGAGAAAGAAATGCACAAGATGACATCACACAACAAGAAGAAAATCACACAAAATGCACCAAAAGTGGGATGAAATGGCCTAAACCAAACAACATCAACCACAATGCCATAAAGCAAAATAAATGAAAGGAAAGCCTAAAACAAAGTGAGGATGGGAGGCTATATGAGTATAGCAAGGAACTCATAATATGCACTCAACCATAAGCATCACAAACAAAGTGCAAAAGAAAATACAAAGAAGTCCTCAAGGATTCATCACTTTAGGTATGCTTCAAGTACCTTCTAAGGAGGGACTAAGCCACCTTAAATGAGACTCCAAGGTCATGGGACAGAAGGGAGGATGAGAGCAAAGTGCTCAAAATAAAAAGCAATCAAACCAAAAGAAAATGAAAGCACTAACACAAAGGAATGCAAACATGTCACATATGGAAACCCTAATTGAGAACTCAAAAAGAAACACAAACTTGAACAAGCAAAATACAATGTCATGACCTAAAATTGAGCAAACATCAACCTTAACAAGTTAGAAACATGAATCAAAAGGAATTGAAGGATCAAAGGATCCATAAATGTCATCTCCAAAGCAAACTAGGTCAATGTGTATGTATGAACCTCCCTTTGGGGTAACTTGACTTGCAAGTTACCTCAAAATTAGGAAAATGATTCAAAAATAACCAAATAAAATGCAAGAAGCTCATAAACATGTTGGAAACCATAGGGCAAGAAATCACAATCAAAGTCACTTCACAACATCACCATAGAAATTGATTCACAAGGGTGCCCCATTGTGAAGGAGGATTGTCGAGGGTCAACAAAAGCAAGGTCAAAGTCAAACCAAAACACAACCAAACAGGGGGAAAATGGTCCTGAAAAATCAGTCAACCCATCATGGATATGAGGATTGATTTTCAGTCATTGGATCAAAAGGAAAATGCAAAAACAAATCAAACACAAGACAATGTCAAGAAATAACTCAAACAAAACACTTCCAATTGATAATTCCTTTTTAAATTGAAAAATAATTCAAAAAATAAAATAAAAATTTCCTAAAAATAAAAGACATCCCAAAGTGTCTCAAACATATTTTTGATGAATTTTATCAATATTGGAAGTATTTTAATTTGAATTAAATCTAAACAGATGCAAAAATATGAAAATAATGAAAAGAAAATAAAATTGGAAAAGGAGTTGGTGCAGGAAGTAATCCACACGCGTGTATACTCATTGGGCTTGTGTGTAGTGGGTGTGGTTAGCATATTAGCCCAAGTCCACTTATCAAAATGCACTGTTTTGCTAAAAGCTGGTCAACCATGTCAAGATCTCATCGTAGCCACTCATTCTATTTCCAGTCAACCAATTTAAGGACTCTCACACTGACACGCAGGCTTGGGAATTCAAACATTCAGATGTAAGGAGAATACACAGACGCCGGATCATGGCGGCTCCGGTCGTCTTCTCTGGTATCACGCTACTGTAGTAGTTTCAACAACTCAACGAAACTCAAAATCTCTTACACCAATCAACTCGTCATGGTGTGTACATCAAGAATCCATGGTTTATTTAGCCTAAAACCTCTTAAAACAGCCAAATCGCATCAAAACAAATTCAAGCATTCAACACAATCATCACCAACATCAACCAATTTAAACTAGAATCCATCTATGAAGTTCAGAGATCATAAATATGCAAAAATGGCGTGCAATTACATCATGAATTGAGTGAATTTTTGAGAAGTAAGTTACCTAACGGAATAGCTCCGTTGGACCTTCAATTGCTAATGAAGCTTGATGAAACTTTGTAGATCCACTCCTTAGAGCTTGAAGAAGATGAATTGGAAGTTGAATTGCCTTGAAAACAGCTTAATTGTGTTTCACGATTTTGAAATCTTGCTTGCTTGCTTCAAGTATGCTCTGCTCAAATCTCCATGAAAATGCCTCTCTCCTGATTCAAAAATGACCTAGAGCTTTTATATGATGGATATCTAAGCTGATGGAGGCCCAATTGTAGCTTAAATGTGAAAATTGGTGAAATGCCAAATTTCAACTTCCATGCTCATGCACACGTACAAACTGCCTCAATTCTCCTTGTTTTTCGTTCAAATTTGCTACTGAGACTTCACTTTGATCATGTGGATGAGATTTGTGCCTTGGTTTTGATCAAATGGTGTGATTTGCATATGTTATTTCCACTTGAAGCAAGCATGAAAGTGGCCATAAAAAAACTCAATTTGCAAATCCAAAATTGGCATTGTTCTTGGAATGTTTTGTGGACTCAAAATATGCACACATATGACCAAAATTGATTCATCATGAATTTATTTGATTTTTATGCCTTTAATGCCTTTTCCATGGATTTTCCTTCACCATTCTTCACATATGAGACATATCCATGACAAGTGATTGTTTGGTCATAAAAGACCTCATTTGGTGCAAGTTTGATGTTGGGAAAAGTTTCAATTGAGGTGTGCAAGGTTGTGAAATGGACCTATAATGAAAATGACCTGTAATCTTACTTTCCCAAAATACCCCTACCTTGCAAGCTTCATAACTTGAGCTCTAAAAATCAGATGAAAGACTTCTAGTACTTTTTGGAAAGCTAAGATCATGAGGAACAACTTTCATGTTTGGGTCAAAGTGAGGAGAAACATCCTTATAGGTCAAAAATGTCTTGGAAGTTGGTTGACTTTTATTGACCAAAATCACATTCATCTGAGGACCTGTAACTTGCCAGCATCATAACTTGTGTTCTAGAAATCATATGAAAGACTTCTAGTACTCAAAAGGAAAGCTAGAAACATGCTCTACAAGTTTCATGTTAGGGTCAAGATGAGATGAGACTTGTATCTTGAGATATGTGGTTTTGAAGTTAGGCACTCAACAGGGAATTTTACACTGAGAACCCTAATTTAGTAACTTCTCACACTCTTGATTCTTGATGAATTGATCTTGAAATGACATATTATACATCTCAACACAACATTACATGATCACAAAGACTTAGAATTGAGTCTTAATCTCCTTCAATTTCACATTTGACTGAGGGTTGACCAGATAAAAACCCTAATTGCACCACCTTTGATTGTTGCTCCTTATACTTGACATAACAACTTGAATAAAATCCAACATGGATCTCAAAGCACTCAATGAGCTTTCTCAACATCCCATATCCAAAATCATGGATTCACAAACCTCTGATGATCCCCAATTGGCCTCAAAGTTGGGAGATTATCCACATACATCCATCAATTATTTCAAAGAGCATTGACCACCTCTTGATGACTTTGGTGAGCACTCATGCTTGAGTAAAACCCCTTCCTTAGGCTCAAAACTCTTGGTAACCTCCTCTTGCCATGCACACCTCTCTTGATCCCCTGCTAAACGAAAAAAATGCTATGCAGTGCAAATGCTAAAAGAGAAATGAAATGAAACATAAACCAAGTTTAGAAAAAGGTTGGGCAAATTTTGGGGTACAACAGCTGCCCCTATTCAAACGACTTGGACCTGACTGGGTGAAAAGCGAACGACTTTCATACAATCAAGGTAAAAGACGGTTGAATACCAACGAATCCGGAAATTTTGCAACCGTATAAATAAAATTGCAGACTCTGATTGGGGATAAAAATCTCCAGAAACAACTGAACTGATAATTGCAATATTGACACGTAGTCGGAAGATATACCTGACTTCACCGTCAAGCACTACCATCAAGTTGGTGAACATCTGGCATCGCCGCCAATCATCAACATTAATTCGAAAAGATCAACTGATATCATACAGTAGATGATGAATCTCTGACTTTGTTGTCATGCCTCTACAATACTTTTGGAAAAGCACTCGACTTCACCGTCAGACATTTGCACTAATCTAGAAACGCATATGACCTCGCCGCCAAATACCAACACCCATTTGAAAGAAAACGTCCTGACTTCGCCGTCAGGCACCCGACCATGCCATCAAGCGTCAAGATCAATTCGGTAAACCCTTGACATCGCCGCCAGTTCGGAGAAACATCTGACCTCGCCGCCAGGTGTACATATCAAGTCAGTAAAAGCATCTGACCTCGCCTTCGGTCCTCTTCCTCAAGTCGGTAAAAATAGCTAACATCGTTGTTAGTTCTCCGTTAAATAAAAACAGACATTAAATCCAAAGATACGATCCTCTAACATCGCCGCCAGGTCATCGCTAAATGAAAGCGAATGACAACTCCAAAGATCAAATCCACACAGAATATCTGACATCGCTGCCAGTCATCTATTGAACTGATACACCTCTGACATCGCCGCCAGACAAACATAAATCTGATGAAACACCTGACATCGTCGCCAGACAACATCAAAGTTGATAAACATCTGACATCGCCGCCAGAAAACCATAACATAGACAAAGATTTGACATTGCTGCCAGAAAACCAAAACATCCGACATTGCCGCCGAAAAACCAAATCATCTGACATCGCTGCCAGAAAACCAAAACATCCAACATCGCCGCCGGAAAACCAAATCATCTGACATCACCGCCAGAAAACCAAAACATCTGACATCGTCGCTGGAAAACCAAATCATCTGACATCGCCGCCAGAAAACTAAAACATCCGACATCGCTGCCAGAAAACCAAATCATCTGACATGGCCGCCAGAAAACCAAAACATCCGACATCGCCGCCAGAAAACCAAATAATCTGACATCGTCGCCAAAAAACCAAAACATTCGACATCGCCGCCGGAAAACCAAATAATCTGACATCGCCGCCAGAAAACCAAAACATCCGACATCGCTGTCGGAAAACCAAAACATCTGACATCGCCGCCAGAAAACCAAAACATCTGACATTGCTGCCAGAAAACCAAAACATCTGACATCGCCGCCGGAAAACCAAAACATCTGACATCGCCGCCATAAAACCAAAACATCTGACATCGCCGCCAGAAAACCACAACATCCGACATTGCCGCCGGAAAACCAAATCATCTGACATCGCCGCCAGAAAACCAAATCATCTGACATCGCCGCCACAAAACCAAAACATCTGACATCGCCACCGGAAAAAAAAATAATCTGACATCGCCGCCAGAAAATCAAAACATCTGACATCGCCGCCGGAAAACCAAATAATCTGACATCGCCGCCAGAAAACCAAAACATCCGACATCGCTGCCGAAACTTTCGCTAAATAAAAGCGAGCATCAAGATCCACACGAAGTTAAGATCATCCAATGATAATAATCACAAGGAAACTCTGTTGGGGAAATAACATAAGTCGGGGTCTAGACACCACGCGGGAAAAGATACCAACTATCTGCGAGATACACTTGAAACAAAGAGATAACAACCTGGCTTATGTTTCACAAGCATATGTTTGAAAATGGCGTAATGCTCCATACGAAATGGAAATGCCACCCTTTTGGGTAGATGCTATGCACGCATGCAGATGTAACAGAACTGAATCGACAAAATAAATGTCGAAGATACGGAAACCACCCTGCTGGGGAAAGAAAAAAAATCTGTTGGGGATAAAGATGCAAACTCCAATCGCTCAGGACGAACTCTGGCTGGGAAGAATAAACTTGTTTGAGTAACTGCCCCAATTGTAACGCCCCGATTCTGATTTTCCCAGTTATTTATTGAGTCTTTTATTTAATTGGATGATTATTGTTTTAATTGTGAGATTCGAATATTAATATGATATGTGTGCATATTGTGATATTTTATTAGTCGGAGAATATTTGAGATATTTCCTATTTAAGGTTAAGTTGGATATTTTATGAGAATATGGATTAATAGATGTTTTGAGAAGAAATATAATGGAAAGAGTAGAATATATATATATATATATATATATATATATATATATATATATATATATATATATATATATATATATATATATATATATATATATATATATATATATATATATATATATATATATATATAAAAGAGGAAGTGGAAAGAGAAGAGAGGAAAATAGAAAGAGGAGAAAAAGAAGAGAAAGAAGGAAGAGAAAGAAAGGGAAAGAAAGAGGAAGAAGAGAAAAGAGGAAACTTGGAGAATCATCAAGATCAATGCTTAGGAGTCGATTTAATCGGGTAAGGGTGTGAAATATTATTATCTTGTCAATGTATGTGATTATGTATGGATTGTTTGGATTGTTTGGGTGTTTTTGTGCATTTTCCATTTTTAGGTTGAAATGGATTAATCGTTAGAAATCGAGGTTTTAACGGTTAGAAGTTGGAATAAATGATGTAGATTAGTCGAGAAATGTTAGGCTAAGACTACTGGAGCTTGTGAGAATTTAATGGGGTGATTTTGTAAGTTTTGACATTTTTGGTCAATTGGAGGTTAAGATTTTGGATGAAAATCAGAAGTCGTAGAATTTGCGTTTTATGGTCCCAAATTGTTACTATATGATTGGTAATGATGAGTAGGTATTTAATCGGGAGAAAATAATTAAATTGGTCGGGTTTTTGGTGCAAACCCGTAGCTGTTTTTCTGAGTTTTTCAGGTGTTAACCGGTTAACCATATACGTCAACCGATTAACACAGTGTTGAGGGCCTAAAAATTGAGTTTTTGGATGTGTTAACCGGTTAACCATATACGTTAACCAATTAACACTGTAAGTGTGAGAAAATATTATTTTTCAAAACTTTGAAAATTCATAACTTCTTCACCGTTTATCGGATTTTGTCGTTCTTTATATCAAACTGAAGCTAATAATATGTTATATAACTTGGTAAAAAGAAATATTATTTTAAGCCGACTTTTAGCCGTTCACCGATTAATTAAGATTAATTATTTTAAGTAAGTGAGGCTTAAATAGTTAGAGCGTTCGGTTGCGATCGACCTCTTCTTGAATGAGTAACTTGTGTGATGTTGATTGTATGCTGTGGGTAGCCGTATGGCGTGAATCCTAGATTATGAATTGATTGTGAATTATGGCCGTTGGGCAAATTATATGCATTGTTTAAAATTGATTAAAAATGCATGATGATTGTGATGGAGTTTGTTGTCGTTTGGCATGATTTTGAATGCATATTGATTGTATGCAATAGAATGTGATGAATGATGAATACAATATACATGGTGAATGTATGATGATTGTATGTGATAATATGTGAAGAATGCATGAGAAATATATTTGCGAATATGTATGCATTTCAAGAATGTCATGAGTCGTTTTGCATGTGAAGCATCATGATATGCATTCTTGTGTTGATTGATCCCGCGTAGGATCTGCAGAAACCTCATGTGCCCATGTAGGGTGTGAGCGATGGTTTATAATTTATTCCGCGTAGAATCTGCAGAACGATTGTGTGCCCATGTGGGGTGTGAGCAATCGGATTGTGTGCCCGTGTGGGGTGTGAGCAATCCTGAAAATCGTGTGCTCATGTGGGGTGTGAGTGATGGGTGAATATCGTAGGCCCGACGGGGAGTTACTTCGGTAACGAGCGATGGTTCCATTTGGTTCTTCAAATGAACCTGCTGAATGAGTCGGTACCGCATTTGCATCTGCATAGAGTCGTGAGTCGGTCTCTATGAGTTGCATTTATCATCTATATGATTGAGATTTGTGAATAAACATAATTGTAAATGTTTATGTGAAAATGATGCGAATTGTAGAAGCATGATTGATGAATATGCTTAGTTGTGTGTATATATATGCATTGTGATGTATATGATGAATTGCGAATAATGCCTGAGAATATAATAGTGAATATATATATATATATATATATATATATATATATATATATATATATATATATATATATATATATATATATATATATATATATATATATATATATATATATATATATATATATATATATATTGCTTGGTAAGTGTGATAATGATGTTGAAAATAGGTATATGTGATAGAGTCGTATACACTAGGGTAGAATGACTGAGATGTCGTTCCTAGTGGAATAATTACTGGGATAGAATAACTGAGATGTTGTTCCTGGTAGGGCATAAGCGATGTATCCATAATCCCAAATGGGGATTGATGAGAATTGAAGGGTTGTATATGAGTCACACGACATAGATAGGATTGTTGTATGAAGTATGCATATGTGTGTGAATTGTTGAATTGAGAAATTGGGATGTAGGCATGATGAAATATGCTTGGTAATTATCCATATTTGTTTTTATATATATATATATATATATATATATATATATATATATATATATATATATATATATATATATATATATATATATATATATATATATATATATATATATATATATATATATATATATATATATATATATTGTAATGAGTTATAATTGAACTGTGCTGAGAAAATGTGGAATATATGTATTGTGTACTTGTGCGTTCATATATGATTATATGCATTGTTATTATGATAATATTTCTCACCCTTCTGCTGGAATGATGTCCTATATGACATCGTGCAGGTATCGAGGAGTAGTACTGCTCGTAGTTACAAAGTCGCTATTGGTGTAGCTGTTTAGTAGTTTAATTATGTTGGGTCGAGTCATGCTCTGGTTATGTAACACTGGGATCGCTTGGTTTATGTTTTAGAGATATGTTATGTATTATACGCAATGTTTTTATATTTATTGAAATATTGTGATGTTGGCCTCAGTGCCTAAGTGATGTTGATTTACGTGATGAACATGAATGTTCTGTTAAGAGGATTATGAATATGAAATGAATCCGCTGCTACATGCAAAGTGAAAATTGAATAGCATGACTATTTATTAAAGTGTTAAAAAAAAGAATGGTAAATGTTTTGTGTTTTTTTAAGTGATGTGTGACACCCTAATTGTGAATGCGTGGGAATTTTACTCTGATTATTTATGATTATTCCGTGAGGTTAGAAGGGTGTTACACCAGTGTCGTTCAATCTGCCCCAATCTAGTCTCTAGGATGATTCGTCTTGAAAAGAAAAGCTTGTCGTGAAACGACATCGAGATGGCTTGCCCCCCGTACCTGTAACATGAAGGGATTCGACCCTGGTTGACCCCTTTTGATAAACTCTGAAAATATGGAGAGGAACAAATCCTTCATTTCCCATTTTTCCCCAGCCCATGGGATCTGCACAGCATCTTCCTCGAAAGGAAACCTGAAATCTCTGTACCCCGACGGTTGATATGAACTGCTTCAGCATTTTGAACCTCACATAGGTACTCTACATCAGTTGCCCTCTGGTTGAGAATAACTGTTAGGCTCCTAGGGTGGTCTGTCCCAGCCTTGCAATGCCTTTGCCCATGACTGGCTGATTTGTGGTGCAGTACCCTTGGCTGCGAGAGATTTACCGAATCTTAACCTGATTGCCTCAGATTAATTGAATTTTGAATGGCTGACTCCCATGATATGATCATTTGATATAACCGGCCCTGACTCAATAGAGAATTCAGGCATTCTGCATTCTATCCTGATCGAACTTTCCGCTGTGGAAACTTTTCTACTGTCAGGCGCTTACTCGCAAGTAAAACAAATTGTTCTGCATAAAAGATATATTAATGCAACACATATGAAAGTTTTGAAATTCAAGTCTGTTCACCGGAAAAATATGTGACATATAGTAGATGAAATCATTTATCAAAATGCCAACATTAATACCCACAAGATGAGCTAAATCCCTTTAGGAGTCAGTTTCGACGCGATCTTTACCGAAGTATGCTTTCGAAGCAAACCTGCTTCAATTAGGACTTTTTGAAGGTTGTAACGTGGTCAGGTTCACGGTTAAGAAAGAAAGGATAAAGGCCCAAAGTTTATTTTAACCCATCCATTCTCCTTGATGTTCTCCAATCCTACGTTCGGCTAATTCACCACAAGCACTCACCTTTCAAAGGTGGAATGACATGAGTAATGGTTCGGGAAAACCACAAGTTTTCAGAGTGACAGTCACTCGCTTTTCGTCTTTGGTGCCTGGAGTCACACGACTTGTTTTTCCGAGGATTTTTATTTAGTAATCCTTTTCGCTCTTCGCTTTTTTTTTCTGTTTTTCCCTAATTTTTGCCTAGACTAGCTCTTTTGAGTTTCTTTGATTTCGAAGTCCAGCGGGATGCCCTAATTTTTGCCTATGTCGCTTGTTTTCAAGATTCGACTTAATGGGCTTCTTTTTTCGATTCTTTTTTTTTCTCGGAACAAATCATGTGACACTAGCTTGTCTGACTTGTTGAAAGAATTGTGATTGTTTCACTCTTTGGTCGACAATGGATAACCACTGTGGTTTTTTAGGCACGATGATGGGCTAGAGACGTGTCTACTTATGCGTCTAGCGGTATCTTACTGCAAGTGCACAGCCTATCGAAGTAATATTTAAGATTATCGATCCACAGGGATTCTATGGTTACTTAGTGCTAGATGAACTTCTAGTTTAGCTAAGGCGAATGGTTGTCACGATTTTTTGTTGGTTTTTAAGACTATTAAAGGCGGAATTAAATTTAAGTTTTAATAAAGTAATATTAAGGCGGTCGGTATGTAATTATACTAACTTAGGTGGGTCAATCTAACCTAGGCTTATAAAGGTGTTCACTTAATCTATTCGGTAGAGATTACCAGTTTAAATACCCTCAACTCACACTCTCGTGGTCTTATATCAGATCGTATCCCTAAAGCCCTATGCCTGCTCTCGCTAGCCCGTAAGTGTTTAGAGGTAATTTTTGGAAACTAAGCAATTCTAATTTATCTTAAAGCGCTCTCGCTGTGTTTAATTTAAATGCCTAACTTTAGCTATCTGGTTAAAATCTCACACTCTCGTGGTCTTGACCTAACCTAATACTCTTTTCTTACTCTCGTAACGAAAAGGTCTATTTCAATTAAAAAGTATCAGCCAGAATGTTAAGTGATTAATTATTTTTAGCCTATGGTTATATTTTACCGGTTAAGTTTGTTATAACTACATACCGCCCTAAGGTGTTTAGCTACTCATCGATGTTGAACCAGACAGAGACAGAAAATTTAATAATAACGTACTCATGGCAGAAAAATAAATAAACATTATAATTAAATTAAATTGCAATATAATGAAAAACCTGGTTAACAAATATTCGAGCAGACTCCTTCTTCCACAGACCGGAAAGCTTGGAGTTGGCGGAAATTGAAAATAAATGAATGCTGAAGGTTTAGAAACAAATAAATGTATAACAATTTCCTGATGTTGGAAATTGTTATATGGCGGGTTTGGATACAATAAAAAACGAAACAGAAAACTAAAAATAATGCAGGAATAGAAAGGCTGGTTCGTAATACAGTTCGGCAGAGCTTCCGCAGGAATTTGAATAAAAAATGCTCTGTCCCTTTGTTCATAGAACTTGTACTATTTATAGAATCCTTAATGGGTTGGATTTTTGGACCTTTGTTGCATGGGCCTTGCTGAATTTGTGGAAGGAATGCAGGAACGTGGCAACAAAATAGGAGAAGTGGTCTTCACGTAATGCCTTGACATAGTCTGAGTCAAAAACCTAATTTTACCCTTGTCACGGTCGTGACAAGGTCTTCACGTTCGTAACTTGTGGTTTTTAAGTGTCACGGTCGTGACCACTCTCTTACGGTCGTGATGGCTCAAATTGGGGTGTCACGGTCGTGACACCCTTGTGACGGCCGTGGCTGCAACAAATTATGCAGTCTTTTGCAGGCTTCTTCATTTCTTCATCTCTTTATGGTTTCTTTTGTTCCTTTTGCTCTTAATTCATGATTTAGCTCCATATAATGATGTACCTGCAAAATGGTAAGAAAACCTCAAGAAATCGAGTGTTAAAACGGTGAATATGCGATAAAACGTTAATGAAACCTAGCAATATAATCGATGCGTTTTCTCGTTATCAAACTTCCCCAAACTTAAACCTTTGCTTGTCCTCAAGCAAATAGTCGGTTGAAAATCGGCGGACAAGATTTTATTCACGCATACTCATAACAAACCGTACGAGGGATCGTTTTGTCGGATAATTCGGTACTTTGATAGAACACTACCGATACACTAATGACACAAGCAACAAGCTATGTCATTGACTTCCCGTTAAACGAAACAATCGGCAATTACATTACGATTTCACCTGGAGTTTTTCGATCTTATTTCGCCCGGTTTCATTCTAGCGCAATCACATTAAGCCCTTTGCCTTAGCACGCACGTAGTGGAGTAGCCGGTTAGCGACTTTGATCCTTTTTGAGCACGGGGTCTGGTACACGAGTGTGGTAACCCTACATATTTTATCCGATTTGGAGGTTGTGGGGGATCGAGCCGTAGCACGCCCTACCGAGTTCATAACCAGTACCTCTGAACCAACTTGCAATGGACTCCTTCTCATATTTCTCGTTTCTTATATGTGACTGTGTACTTTGGTGCAATTTCTTTTCATTTTGCATCGAGATATGAAGGATCATTATTGATTAGGCATCAAACGCTTATATTCATCGGCTCCCCACGTGGTTTGTGTTCAGACGGTGCTGACTGCTAGTATAAACTACTAGGGGTTACTTTTGAACTGAAACTAAAAGTGTACTCGTAATGGTAATCGGGATGGAATTGCTTAAGTGGGGAGTCAAAGATGTCAAGATTGTATTGGTCTTGTTTAATCGTTCTCGGCTTCCTAATTACGATTCCGTAGGTAAGTCGGGTAATGCGAATAATTAAAGATTTTTTCTGGTATAGCTAAATAATCGGGGAAAGTTCGAAATTAAAGAAAATAGCACAAAGATTTGCTCATTTCATTAACTTGCGAAAAGAAATACAACGAAATTGAAAATACAACGAAATGGAAAAGTGCGAAAAAGGGAAAATGCGGAAATGAAAGGTACCTCTCCCACACTATATCATACATTGTCCTCAATGTTGTGATATAAATGCGGTAAAAGTACAGTACAACGACAAAAACGAAAAACAAACATAAGAAAACTAAAACTATGGCTGCTGAGGACCGCGGGCTCGGCCTCTGGTGCGGGAGCGGCGTCTGGAAGGAGTCGCTTCAGGATCAGAACTGGTGCCGGAGGCAGCAGTGATGTTAATGCGGAGGGCTTCTAGCTCGCTGAAAATTTCTCCAAACTTCTCATTAGTAGCTTCCTGGTTTGCTGCAATAGTGTTGAGTAAAGAATCATACTGCTCCTTCTGCCTTCGCTCCAGTGCGGCGTTCATCTGGTTCTGCTGATGAATCGCACGGAGGACTTCCTCAAGTGTGATTTCGGGAGCAGGGGGCTGTCGGGTAGATGTCTCTGGTATATCCTGGACAGGCTCAGCTGCATCCATAGCGTCCTGCATCTCATCCGCTGGAGGGTCTGCCTGATCATCATGAATAGGGACGTGATCGGCAGCAACAGGTAAAACAAAGAGCCAGTTGGCTCGGCTGGATGGATCGATGCGGTCGCGGGACGGCAGAATGATATGATGGAAAATGGTGCCATGGACAACAGGGCTATACCTGCCATCCTCTCGCTGCGCAATCAGGTGAGCGGACCTGCAATAACTCTTGGTGAGGAATTCTGCGGCTAGGTGAGGCTGATTAACGACCAAGTCACCAAGCCCCAACTGAATGGCGAGGGTGGTGACAATGCCGCCTATGAAGAACGGGGTGGAGCCTCTGTGTGCAATGGCCTGGATATGATAAAGCATGAAAGGGGCAGCGTTGATCGGCTCGTCATTAAGAGCGCAGTGTAAGAATAGAAGCTCCTTGGAGTTGAGCTTATGGTTGCTTTCTCGAGCGAAGATGGTGTTGCATATGACACGGTGGAAATAGCGGATTGCCGGGTTGTGAATGTGCGTAGCGTTGAGGCTTTGGAAGGCTGATGCACGGGTGTTGGTTAAGTCGTGCCATAGAGTGAAAGCTTGTTCATTAAAATTATCGGGCACGCGACGGTGAGCTTTAGTTCCGTGATCGAAGCCTAACAACTCGGCTATCCTGGTTTGCGAAATGTTGAACTCTTGGCCATGCAATCTGAATTTGGCGACACCGGTGAGCTGACTCTGAGAACCGGTACCGGTGATGCAACTGAATGAGCTTAAGAACTCCAGTGTCAGAAGCTCGAATGTGGGCTGAGGTTGACTGCAAAGATCCCACAGACCGACTTTTTGAAGCAGGCTTTTAACACTGGCAAGCATTCCGAGTTCCCTCAAACAGACAGTGTCAATGTAACGTGTAGGTTGCACACCGCGGTTTTGGAATCGGAGAAAACGTTCTCTCTGAGTTTCTCCAGCATCACCTTCTCTAAAAGTAATAGAATCCATTGCATGCAAGAGCTTAGAGTGAAGAATGAAGATTTTTGATGTTTTGTGAAAAAATGGTAAAATGAAAGAAATATTGATTCGGGATAAATAATGGAGAGTGAGAATGTGATAGGTTATGATAATGGGGGGTTAATGAGGTTTAAAGTTGGTAATGGGGAGGTTACGGAGGTTATGGAGAAAATGGGCAGTTTTGAGGAAGTTATGGAGGAAGAAGAAGAAGAGGCACGAAGAGAAACAGTTTTGTTTCTCACGATTCCTGTAATAGGGGTTGTCACGGTCGTGACAGGGGTGTGACGGTCGTGACACGCTATTTAAGCACGTCACAATCGTGAGATGGGTATGACGACCGTGAGGGCACGCTTCGTTGAATAATTTCCAGAAAAACATTTTCTCACTTAATTCACATATTTTATAATAATGTATTTTCTTCACTAACACTCATATTAAATTATAAACACCATATAGTATATAATTTCAACACAGTACTATACTAACTTGCATGGCATGAGAGATTGTATATAATATGAAATAATGCAAGCATAACAGTACATAGAATGAAAAATATATAAATTGCTAAAAATGGAGAAATTTTGGAATTAAAGGTGCATTGCATAAAGTAATTGAAAATGAAGTTACATAAACGGAAATTACGGTATGAAATTGTTGCGAAAAATAAATCTAACTAGAAACGAAAACAATGAGAAAAATAAACTAAATCACTTATAGCATTTTCAAAAGCGTTTCTTCAAGTCTTCGATGGCGGAGTTCAAGTGATAGAATTGTTCGCAGGTTATGTCAGTCAATCCTATAATGTCCAATCGCATGCTCTTAATGTCTTCTTTAAATAAATTAATGTCAGTTTGGTAAGCATTGAGAGTGTTCATGATATTTTGTAAGTTGTTAGCATAATCTCCTTGATTCACTTCAGGGGTTTCATGTACTTCTTCAGTGTGGTCAATGTCATGGTAACCAGGAGGTGTCTCAGGGTCAGTTTCGACAGCGGTCATTATATCATCTTTTATCTTGTAAGACTGAGGTGTTTCAGGAGTAAATGGATAATCAGGTGGGTTTAACTCATAAAGCCAGTTATCCTTATTGTGAACACTTACTCTAGCATGGTTAGGCAATGTGAACAGGGTTACTACTTCGTTCCGGATTAGGTACTCAAAAGGTGGATGTCCTAAATTCCTTATGATATGTCTATTGAAGCAGAAATTAAGATTCATAGGGCGGGTTGTTCCTAGACGGTTGCACCTGTGCAGTTGGTACCTAAGTCCTATGGCATCAGCAATCATGGTTACAAGACCTCCTACTAATATAGGTAATTCAGGTTCTTCTTGGATACGGGTGAAGGTTTGCATCATGAAAGGTACACCATTAACAGGTTGTCCATTAGTGAAACATGACATAATAAATATTTCATCTTTAGAAACTCCGATAATGTTTTCTTCTTTTCCAAAGAAGGTGTGGGCAAGGAATTTATGGAAGTAACGGAGAGCAGGATTATGGATCTCATCATTATTCATGTTATTTGGTTCAGGGTGGTAGTTTCCGGTTAAAGTTCCCCAAAAGAAATCTAGCTCCATATCCATCAATTCTACCTGTGTGGTAGTAAAGGCAAATGGTCCACTAGGGAATCCTAACAAGTCAGCTAGTTCTTTATGGTTAAAGTCATATTCTATTCCAAATAGGCGGAAACTAATAAATCCTTTCCTAAATCCAAAACCGCGCTCAGGTAGGTAAATTAAGGAGCTAAGGAACTCAAGGGTGAGCTCGCGGTAAGTCACAAACTTATGTTGGATCAATGCATTCTCCCATCCGAGTCGGTTTAACAAGTACATGACACTATCATGTATACCTAGGGTTTCCATAGTCTTATCATCCGGGTACAGGGTCAAATCCATTTGCCTCTGTGATAACTCTTCAAACTTCATTCTTTGGTTCCTACCTCTAAATTTGGTTTCCATATGGTTAATTGGTTGGTTAGCCATGGTCAGTGCAAATATGGGGGAAACAAATCAGGGGAAGAAGGAAAGTGGAAAAGACTTTAGAAAATCTGTAAAAAGTGATTTAAGATAAAAATAAGAAAATGAAATGCATAATGTAATGGCAATAATAGTAATATAAAATAAAACTATAAGATGACAAAACAATTAAACAAATAGTAAAACGATAAATAACAATATGCTAAAAGAGAAGAATAGTTTAAATAATTAAATAAGTAAATGGGTTGCCTCCCACTAAGCGCTGTTTTTATCGTCAAAAGCCTGACGTAATGCTTAGGTTTAGATTAATCAGGGGAATTAGTGGACAATTCTAAAAGCTTTAGATTATTTGCATAATCTCTATTTTCAACTTTATGATAATGTTTTAAACGTTGTCCGTTTACTATGAATGGTTCACTAGTCCTACCCTTAATTTCTATTGCTCCACTCGGGAATACTTTAGTTATTTCAAAGGGTCCTGACCATCTAGATTTTAATTTTCCAGGAAAGAGCCTAAGTCTTGAATTAAAGAGGAGTACAACGTCTCCCACACTAAATTCTTTCCTAGATAGGCGTTTATCATGCCATCGCTTAGTTCTTTCTTTATATATCTTAGCATTCTCATATGCATCTAACCTTAATTCTTCTAATTCGTTAATGTCTAGGATTCGCTTTTCTCCTGCAGCATTATAGTTTATATTGAGAGTTCTGATCGCCCAATAAGCTTTGTGTTCTAGTTCTACTGGGAGGTGACAAGATTTTCCATAAACTAGTTTGAAAGGTGTAGTACCTATGGGTGTCTTGTAAGCGGTCCTATAAGCCCATAAAGCTTCATTAAGTTTAGATGACCAATCTTTCCGAGATATGGCGACAGTCTTTTCTAAGATTTGTTTAATTTCTCTGTTTGAGACTTCGACTTGTCCACTTGTTTGTGGGTGATATGGTGTAGCCACACGGTGTCTTACTCCATATTTAGATAGTAATTTGTCAAAGATTTTTGAAATGAAGTGCGAGCCACCGTCACTTATGACGAGTCTAGGCACACCAAATCTGGGAAAGATTATATTTTTGAAAAGCTTTATTACTACTCGTGTATCATTTGTAGGAGAAGCTATGGCTTCAATCCATTTCAAAACATAATCAACAGCTACGAGTATGTAATTATTACCGAAAGATGATGGGAATGGTCCCATGAAATCTATTCCCCAGACGTCAAAGATTTCTACTTCTAAAATTCCTTTTTGAGGCATTTCATCTCTTCTTGAAATATTGCCAGTGCGTTGACACCGATCGCAATTTATAACAGCGATGTGGACATCCTTCCATAGATTAGGCCAGAATAAGCCGGCTTGCAAGATTTTTGCACAAGTCTTGGAAGTGCTTGCATGTCCACCATAAGGAGATGAATGGCGTTGAGCAATGACATCTTCTATTTCTTCTTCGGGAATACATCGGCGAAAGATTCCTTTTGGTCCTCTTTTGAACAATAATGGTTCATCCCAATAGTAATGTTTCAGATTATGAAAGAATTTCTTTTTCTACTGATAGGTTAGATCGGGTGGAAGAGCTCCTGCGGCTAGGTAGTTGACAATGTCAGCGTACCATGGCAGTCCTACAGTTGTCTGGATTGTTTCCACGGATTCTGGTTCATTTATATCTAACTGAGCTAGGTCGCTTCCTATTTGTGCTATCAGCTGTTCATACGGAAAATCATCGTTAATCGGCACTTGTTCGGGTTTAATACCTTCTATTCTAGATAAATGGTCCGCTACGACGTTCTCAGTACCTTTCTTATCTTTTATTTCTAGATCAAACTCTTGTAAGAGTAAAATCCATCTTAAGAGTCTTGGTTTAGCATCTTTCTTAGTTAATAGATATCGGATAGCAGCATGGTCTGTGTAAATGATTATTTTCGCTCCAACTAGGTAAGAACGGAATTTGTCAAGCGCAAAGACAACTGCTAACAATTCTTTTTCGGTAGTAGCGTAGTTCATTTGGGCAGAATCTAAGGTTCTACTGGCATAGTAAATCCATGAAGTTTCTTTTCCTTTCTCTGGCCTAGAACTGCGCCTACAACATAGTCACTCGCATCGCACATGATTTCAAAAGGTAATCTCCAGTCAGGGGGTTGCATGATTGGTGCGGTGATGAGGGCTGTTTTTAGAGTTTCGAATGCTTTAAGACAATCTTCATTGAATATGAACTCAGCGTCTTTCATTAATAAACCAGTAAGAGGTTTAGTGATTTTCGAGAAATCTTTGATGAATCGTCGGTAAAAACCGGCGTGTCCTAAAAAGCTTCGTATTTCTCGAACGGTTTTAGGGGGTTGAAGATCTTTTTTTACTTCAATCTTAGCTTTATCAACTTCAATTCCCTTGTCGGATATTACATGACCTAATACTATTCCTTCGTTGACCATAAAATGACATTTCTCCCAGTTAAGCACGAGATTTACTTTTACACATCTTTCTAACACCATTTCTAAGTTCGATAAGCATCCTTCAAAACTTTGCCCGCATACAGAGAAGTCGTCCATGAACACTTCCATGATGTTGTCTATAAAATCTGCGAAGATTGACATCATACATCTTTGAAAGGTTGCAGGAGCGTTGCATAATCCAAAGGGCATTCGCCTATAAGCGAACGTTCCATAAGGACATGTGAATGTAGTCTTCTCTTGATCATCAGGATGGATAGGGATTTGGAAAAATCCTGAGTAACCGTCAAGATAACAGAAGTAAGAATGCTTGGCTAATCGTTCTAACATTTGATCTATGAAAGGTAGTGCGAAATGATCTTTTCGAGTGGCTTTGTTTAGTTTACGATAATCTATGCACACTCTATATCCCGTCACTACTCTTTGCGATATCGATTCGCCTTGAGCGTTTTTCACAACAGTGATACCTCCTTTCTTTGGCACTACATGTATTGGACTAACCCATTCACTATCAGAGATTGGATATATTATCCCGGCATCTAATAATTTCTTAACTTCTTCTTTTACTACAGTGCTAAGGGTTGGGTTAATTCTTCTTTGAGATTCTCTGGAGGTTCTGCAATCTTCTTCTAGCAGAATACGATGCATACAAACTGAAGGACATATTCCTTTGAGATCAGATATGTTATATCCTAATGCAGTTGGATATTTCTTCAAGACATCTAAAAGTTTCTTTGTTTCTATAGTTCCTAAACTGGAATTTACTATAACTGGTCTTTTACATTCAACGTCTAAGAATTCGTACCTTAGGTTATGAGGTAAAGTTTTTAATCCTAATGTAGGTTTATCTTTACTTGGCATGGGATCCGGTGTAAGTGCTAAACTTTCGCTTAGACTATCATCCTGATACGGTTTTCGCCAATTATCATCTTCGAAAATCGGAGGGATTTGAATTTTCATTATTTCAGAATAAGTGGTCTCTTTCAGTTCCATTTCTCTTACACATTCGTCAATTACGTCCAATAGATAGCATGTATCCTCTATAGCTGGTGATTGTAAGAATTGTGTTAAAATAAATTCAACTTTCTCTTCACCTACTTCAAAGGTTAGCTTTCCTCTTTTTACGTCTATTATAGCTCCGGCGGTAGCTAAGAATGGTCTTCCTAGTATGATAGGTGTAGTGGAGTCTTCAGAGATGTCCATGATTATAAAATCAGTAGGGATGTAGAATCGTCCTATACGTACTGGGACGTTTTCTAGTATGCCTACAGGATATTTAACAGAGCGATCGACTAGTTGAACAGACATTTTAGTTGGTCTTAGGTCTCCCATGTCTAGCCTTTTGCAAATCGTTAAGGGCATAACACTGATACTGGCTCCTAAATCGCATAGAGCTTTGTCAATGACGAATTTTCCTATTACACAGGGTATAGAGAAACTTCCTAGATCTTTTAGCTTAGGAGGCATTTTATTCTGAATTATGGCGCTACACTCGGCAGTAAGTGTAACTGTTCCGTTATCCTCTATCTTTTTCTTATTGGATAAGATTTCTTTTAAAAACTTAGCATACGAGGGTATTTGGGTAATTGCTTCTGTAAACGGAATAGTAATATTCAACTGTTTCAGAAGTTCGACAAATTTCTTAAATTGACCTGTCGTCTTGGAATTTATTAATCTTTGAGGGTACGGAATTGGTGGTTTATAGGGTGGTGGAGGCACATAAGGTTGTTCTTTCTCCACTACCTCTCGATTGTCATCTTCCTTTTCTTCTGGATCATTCACCACTTCAGTCGGTTTATCCGGTTTTTGGTACATGGCTGGATTGTCAAGTCTTGGATCGGTAGGTCCGTCAAGTTCCTTGCCACTTCTTAATATTACAGCGTTAGCATGTCCTTTCGGATTAGGTTGAGGTTGTCCAGGGAATACTCCAGCTGGTGCAGCAGTAGGTGCTTGTTGTTGAGCTACTTGTGAAATCTGAGTTTCAAGCATTTTGTTATGTGTAGCTAATGCATCTACTTTGCTCACTAATTGTTTAATCTGCTCACTAGTGTGAATGTTTTGGTTTAAGAAGTCCTTGTTTGTTTGAGATTGGTTAGCTATAAAGTTCTCCATCATCAATTCAAGGTTCGATTTTCTAGGGATATTAGGAGCAGTCTTTTGATATCCTGGTGATGTAGCTGGTGCTTGACCTGGTGCGTAATAAGCATTGTTATTCTTATAGGAGAAGTTCGGATGATTCTTCCAACCTGGGTTGTATGTGTTTGAGTAAGGGTTTCCTTGAGCATAATTCACTTGATCAGTGGGAGTTCCTGCCAATAGTTGACAATCAGAAACTTCGTGTCCTGGGACTCCACATAACTCACAGTTAGGTGTTACTGCAGCCACGATGGTTGTAGGTGTTATGGCCAAGTTATCGATCTTTTGGCTTAGTTGGTCAAACTTCGCATTGACTTGGTCCATACTACTTACTTCGTACATACCTCCCTTTGTTGTTTTCTCAGTTGCGACTCTCTCGCTTCCCCAAAGGTAATGATTTTGAGCCATACTTTCGATAAGTGCATAGGCATCATTATATTCTTTGTCCATCAATGCACCACCCGCGGCAGCGTCAATTGTCATTCTTGTATTGTACAAGAGTCCATTATAGAAGGTATGGATGACCATCCATTCTATTAATCCATGATGTGGACAAAGTCTCAGTAGATCCTTATAGTGTTCCCAAGCTTCGAATAATGATTCACTTTCTCTTTGCTTAAATCCGTTGATCTGAGCTCTCAACATAGCTGTCTTGCTAGGTGGAAAATACCTATTCAAGAAAACTCTCTTAAGTTCTTCCCACGTAGTTACTGAGTTCGAAGGCAGAGATTGAAGCCAAGCTCTTGCTCTGTCTTGAAGCGAAAAAGGAAATAAACGTAGTCTAATAGCTTCTTGGGTAACTCCATTGGCTTTTACGGTATCTGCATATTGCACAAAGATCGAAAGATGAAGATTCGGATCCTCGGTAGGATTTCCGGCGAATTTATTTTGTTGCACGGCTGATATCAACGAAGGTTTTAGTTCAAAATCATTTCGGTTGATAGCCGGCGCTGCAATGCTCGAATGCGGTTCAGCTTGCGAAGGGTTAGCGTAATACTTGAGTGGATGAGTCTGTTCTTCAGCCATCTCTGCGTCCTTTGATTTTACGACTGGTTTAGGCGGATCTAATTGAAGATCTGGAATATTGTAATTATTTTCGAAATCGAATATACGTCTTCTTACGTGTAAGAAGTGTTCCGATTCAGGGATTAGAGGTTGCAAGTCTTCGCTTTTAGAGCGAGTACTTGGCATACACTTGGAGATTAGATTAAATTAAATAGTTGATACCTTAGTCTAGACAATGCTACCTAAATGCACTAGTAACTAAATTAAGGAATCCCCGGCAACGGCGCCAAAAACTTGATGGGCTAGAGACGTGTCTACTTATGCGTCTAGCGGTATCTTACTGCAAGTGCACAGCCTATCGAAGTAATATTTAAGATTATCGATCCACAGGGATTCTATGGTTACTTAGTGCTAGATGAACTTCTAGTTTAGCTAAGGCGAATGGTTGTCACGATTTTTTGTTGGTTTTTAAGACTATTAAAGGCGGAATTAAATTTAAGTTTTAATAAAGTAATATTAAGGCGGTCGGTATGTAATTATACTAACTTAGGTGGGTCAATCTAACCTAGGCTTATAAAGGTGTTCACTTAATCTATTCGGTAGAGATTACCAGTTTAAATACCCTCAACTCACACTCTCGTGGTCTTATATCAGATCTTATCCCTAAAGCCCTATGCCTACTCTCGCTAGCCCATAAGTGTTTAGAGGTAGTTTTTGGAAACTAAGCAATTCTAATTTATCTTAAAGCGCTCTCGCTGTGTTTAATTTAAATGCCTAACTTTAGCTATCTGGTTAAAATCTCACACTCTCGTGGTCTTGACCTAACCTAATACTCTTTTCTTACTCTCGTAACGAAAAGGTCTATTTCAATTAAAAATTATCAGCCAGAATGTTAAGTGATTAATTATTTTTAGCCTATGGTTATATTTTACCGGTTAAGTTTGTTATAACTACATACCGCCCTAAGGTGTTTAGCTACTCATCGATGTTGAACCAGACAGAGACAGAAAATTTAATAATAACATACTCATGGCAGAAAAATAAATAAACATTATAATTAAATTAAATTGCAATATAATGAAAAACCTGGTTAACAAATATTCGAGCAGACTCCTTCTTCCACAGACCGGAAAGCTTGGAGTTGGCGGAAATTGAAAATAAACGAATGCTGAAGGTTTAGAAACAAATAAATGTATAACAATTTCCTGATGTTGGAAATTGTTATATGGCGGGTTTGGATACAATAAAAAACGAAACAGAAAACTAAAAATAATGCAGGAATAGAAAGGCTGGTTCGTAATACAGTTCGGCAGAGCTTCCGCAGGAATTTGAATAAAAAATGCTCTGTCCCTTTGTTCATAGAACTTGTACTATTTATAGAATCCTTAATGGGCTGGATTTTTGGACCTTTGTTGCATGGGCCTTGCTGAATTTGTGGAAGGAATGCAGGAACGTGGCAACAAAATAGGAGAAGTGGTCTTCACGTAATGCCTTGACGTAGTCTGAGTCAAAAACCTAATTTTACCCTTGTCACGGTCGTGACAAGGTCTTCACGTTCGTAACTTGTGGTTTTTAAGTGTCACGGTCGTGACCACTCTCTTACGGTCGTGATGGCTCAAATTGGGGTGTCACGGTCGTGACACCCTTGTGACGGCCGTGGCTGCAACAAATTATGCAGTCTTTTGCAGGCTTCTTCATTTCTTCATCTCTTTATGGTTTCTTTTGTTCCTTTTGCTCTTAATTCATGATTTAGCTCCATATAATGATGTACCTGCAAAATGGTAAGAAAAACTCGAGAAATCGAGTGTTAAAACGGTGAATATGCGATAAAACGTTAATGAAACCTAGCAATATAATCGATGCGTTTTCTCGTTATCACACGACCTCTAGAGGTGTGATTGATCCTCGAACGGGAACACTCCTATTACAATTTGGACACTTGGCCAAATTAACTGACACCTACCCTCCCCCAGGTTAAGATTGAGGGTTTTTTGTTTTCAGAAATAAACTCCTACTACTATGCTCAAAGGGGTTGACAAGGGATTATCATCCTTATATCTCTGGTGTTTAGGAATTTGAAACAATGCTTGTATATCATCAGCAGGTTTTATTCAAAAGCATACAATCAGTGTTGCGGTGAGAATCTATGCATTTTCTGCTCATGGACCACTGTGGGAATTTTGTAGGAATTATCAAGAGCTTTCTAATGAGCTTTGAACCAATTCAATTGGATATGTGGTTAGGGAGTTACAGTCTTGCCCCTTTCAAAACCATAATTTCCCGATTTTTCGATTACTCCTCAATCCTTGATCCAATGGTCATGAAACTTCATGGATATGTGTAATATGTTATTAGGAACATTTTTGCTTCATACTTTGAGTTCAAATTCCTTATGATTGAAGAGTTGACTTTTCGGTCAACCGAACGATAGATCGATGACTACCGAGTCGACTGTTGATGTTCCGGGTCTTTTGAGGCCTTGAAACTTCTTGAGTGGACTTCACTAAGCCATATGAACTTTATGGACCATGATCCCACCATTGTAGCATCATTTAAAACAAAATTCAAACTACAGTTGACTTTTCCTGATCGAAAACCCTAATTGGGTATCCTGAACTGCAATGTTCTTGATCCTTGGGTGACAACCTCAAATTAGATTCATACTTGATCCAATGGAGTAAATTTGATGATGTGGAGACTTATTTCATGGAGAACCAATCCAATACGTTGACTGATTAAACCGTCGAAATCTCGATTCTCGGTTGTACGGAACCCTAATTCACTTGTATCTTAACAAAGACAAACTTGAGATAGGTTAAGGTTAGATAATCAAATGAATATGATCCTAAAATAATGATGAAGATCTGAGGGGTAAAAATTTGGGGTGCAACAATCGGAAGCTTGCGCATCTTTCAATTGCGTCATCCTCCCTGGATTCCGCTTAAACAAGCGTTTGACATCTGCAAGCAATAATTAGTGGACACGAATGGATTTAATCAAAACATGCATATTCATTTCATTATCATTATCAATTGAAAACAAACAAGTTTTACAAATGAAAATTGCATTTAAACAGGAAAGAAACTACAAATGTAAAGAAACAACAAGATGAAATAAAGATTACCAGCTTCTGGGAACTGGGCTTTCAAATCTTGACTTGCTGCTGAGTCAGCCATCTTTAAAATTGTTCGTCAAAGTCAGTATGATACTCCTCTGAACATCTGCTCTCGGTGAACTCTTCCACAACATGAACTGATACACCCACCTGACTGGATGAAGGAAGATCGTTGATCTGAATACCCTGAGGCGTGATTAAGAATCGGTTGGAATCCAACAGAGTCTAAACTTGGCTTCTAAGCACCTTACAGTTATCAGTTGAATGCCCCTATGCTCCAGCATGGTACTCACAGCAGGCGTTGACATTAAAACCTGGCGGATATGGCGGAATCGCGGGATTCATTTTCTTTGGCACTATTAATCCACCCTTGATCAAATCCAGCAACAACTGCCTGTATGATACCGATAATTGATTAAAATGCCTCTCTGGCTTCCTTGGTCTTCGTCTGGCGTGTTGACGCGATGGATGACAATATGCTCGTTGACTTTGACGTGCAGACCTTAGAGATTGCTGACTTTGACCAATTGAATCACCTGGAGATTGAGTCTGAGATATCAGGGACTCCCTTTGTTCAGGTGCTTTCATCCTCAGGCTTGGCCTTGGAACAGGGCACTGCTGCGGGAAGGGGGATGCAGAAAACAAGGATTGCAATATATAGCCCTGGCCTGATACAGCTTCGGGGGAAAGAATATGAGTTTCCACCTTCTTTGCAATACCTGGAATAACACCTCCCGGTATGCTTACGCCACCCGACGTGAATTCAACCGTCTTTGAATCAATCAAATCCTGGATCTAGTGCTTAAAAGCTTTGCAGTCCTCAATGTTATGCCCCGGTGCCCCAGAGTGGAAATCACAATGGGTACTTACATTATAACTTGGTAGCAGCTCTCTTGTCAACGGAGACATAGTCCGAAGTTTGACGAACCAAAGTTGAAGCAGGAATTGCAACAGCTGAGCATATGTCGTAGGGATCTGATCAAAAATTTTGGCAGACTGCCTTGGCCTCTGTGCATACTTTTCAGCATTAGGACTACCTTGGGAGACATGACATAGCTGTTGACGATGAAATTCTGGAGCTTCAAGGCGTGCACGAGATCCCTGAGACCTATCATGCCTTGGGAGAGGTTTCACTGGTAGAAGTGGAACTAGCACCTCTGATGCAGTCTCAGGCACCTGATCCTTTCTTAGCACACCTCTCAACACTTCTGTGATCAAACCCATCTGAGTCTTCAACTGCTGGTTTTCCTCTCTAAGCATCTCCTGATCTAGACGTAACGCTTGCATGTCCCTCATAACCTGCCTCATTTGGTTCTGCACTTCCCTCAACTCTGCTTGCATTTGCTTCATCACTCTCTTCTGATTCCCCCTGGTAGCGTTCCAGTGAGTTGTTTGATCAACAATCCTGAAACACACTAATGGAACACAGGAAATAAGATTAACAGTTCTGATGCACCTGTAATGCAAAAATGCAAAAATGTAGACATGTATGCATGCAACAGGGAAATTTCCCCCTCGATTCTAGTTTCCGGGAGAAAAACACAACAATGGAGAACCCTACAGACCAGCATATAATAGAAACTCCTCGTATATAATCACAGGCTAACAGGCAATGTACAAGCAACAATTGAGTATAATAAGAAAGGACCTCAACCAACAAGCTTGGTGATGGTCAGTGCAACAAACAATAAGCAACAAGCTACAAAAAGATAAACAAGATAGTCAAGCTGGATGACGAGACCGGAAGTCCTCTAGCAACTCTTGCGTCTCAGGATGATCTGGTCTAGCAAGTAGTCCCTGAATAAGTAGCTCTCGTTGGCTGGTAGTATGCTGCAGACTCTCAACATGGTCTTCCCAAGCTCCTTCCCCAAAGCACGCCTCGAGCTTGCATCTCTTGGAATCAGCTCTCAACCTGCAATCTTTCAAGTTTGCAATAGCTTCGTTCAGTCTGTATTCACTATCCCGTCTGAGTGATGCCTCTGCTGAAATCTTCTCGTCCTTGACACTGAGCTGCATCTTCAACTTGCTGACCTGTAGCTTTAACCTGTCTTCGTGCTCTTTGTTGTTGGTGAGCGTAGCGTTCCATTGATTGTTAAACTTAGAAATCTCTAAGTAAGCTATATCCAAATCTTCCTTCTTGGAAGCAAGAACACTATTAACAGCCTTGAAATCCAAACCCAAATGCTCCCAAGAATTGGTCTCCTTGGTCAGATCCGTACCCAATTTGTTTACAAACTCAGTTTGCTTCTTGAAGGAATGAACAACCTTAATCTTCTCGCTTCGAAGCTGAATGATCTCTTTCTCTAACTCCTCATTGGCTTTTCCCAACTCTTCCTTCTCAAACCATAACTGATTGTACTTCTGAATGTCCATGGTGGTAGGTTCCTCAATCATGAGAGGATACAAAGGCTTCACAGAAGGAAACGGCATCAAAAACTTTGCAGCTCTCTCACGAATCCAAGTCAGGTAAGGGTCATAGGCTCGACTATTACTCTTCTCGAACAATGTTTTTCCCTTCCTGTGAATATTGTTCCAGTCATGCTCAAGTCTGGCTAAAGTGTCACCCTCCAACAATCCAGTGAGATACAGAGATTCCTGTATCTCCTCTTCTCTAGGAGGATCTCTCAGCGCGTATCCAAACTGCCTAACCAATAGAGATGGGTTATAATTGATGCATCTT
The DNA here is from genome assembly GCA_963859935.3 of Lathyrus sativus. NCBI lineage: Eukaryota > Viridiplantae > Streptophyta > Magnoliopsida > Fabales > Fabaceae > Lathyrus > Lathyrus sativus. The sequence goes on from OZ012739.1 coordinate 638,339,378, forward strand.
TTCCTTCCGACCAAAGGGACGTTAGGAAATCCGCCGCAATTATAAATAATATATGTACCGAGTATATCTCTGTCAAACTAAGTGATATTCTCCGCAGACAAACCCATCAACCTATCGGACCACTCTAAAGTACCAGCGGTAGCAACAAACGAACCTATCTTGGGCATGTGACCAGAAAACCACCTGTATAATAAAGGGACGCAACAAGATACATTCTTGCCCCTTCGGTTCTCATTCTTGTGGTGCACAGAATGATAAACATCTCCAAGAAGTGTGGGTACCGGATTCTCTGAAGCTAGCAAGTAGAAAGCATCCACATCTACAAAGTTTGGCAGATTGGGAAACAATACGATGCCGTATATACAAAGAGCTAGAATGGCACCAAACACAATCCAACACCCATCCTTGACGAACTGCTGAGCTTTCTCCCCCAGAAAAGGAAAAAGAAAACCATATGTCCCACTCCTCTTAACCAGCTTCCCCTTCAACTCTGAAGCATCCAAGTGCAATATAGAAGCGAGTTTAGCCAGATCAGGCTCAACATCAATATGGACAAACAACATCTGATCAAGAATAGGTACCCCTAATAGCTCAGAATACTCCTCTAGGGTAGGAGCCAGGACATAGTCAGGAAAGATGAAGCATCTCAGCTGGGCATCATAGAAATCAAACTCCGCATAGAAATCTGGGGTTGGGAACCTGTAAGCAACTGTCCACTTCAAGGGCTCCATGTCAATAAATAAGGAACAAGACCACTAGAATCAGGGAGGAAATATGCACCTGCAACACAGATACATGTTAATGAAATGCAAATGAAAATGCAAATGCACATGCAAACAGGGGATCAAGATTGCTGTGATGTTGATCAAGAAGAACCGGCGCTCCGTTTTAGCAAGAACAAAGTACCGACAATAGGACCCACTGATATCAGGAACACAAATTCACACTGTAAAGAACCGGGTAATATGAAAGCCAAGGTTTCCTGCACAACCCAATCCTTCTCACAGGTATGGACCTATCCACTGACAAGGTTTGGCATCCTATGCATTCATCAGCGTCACATACTTTCAAGAAATGATGATACATTCACCATTTCTATCATCATCTCCTGAAGCGGCCTCACTTAGCTGAATCCCAAATTATTGGTCCCCAGAGTCGACAACCCTCAAATCCAAAATCCCCTTGAGCCCTAAGGGCCAGAAAAGAAATCATCAAAGAGAATCTCGTATGAGCATAAATTTCATGGGGAACTGTGCCTGTTAAGCAAGCAGGTCCCCCACTAATCTCCACTACTAATGCTAGGTTTGTACTCAAGCCCGGGTCCGACTTATCTCTCAACGAAACATTCACTTCCCACAGCAATAATGATACAATGCGGAAAGTAAATGCGATAAGATAAATAAAGTACATATATACAACACCCAAAAAGACAAACAACCAAGCGATGGGATTGACTCGCATAAGGAACCAAAGTCCCCAGCAGAGTCGCCAGTTGTCGCAACTGCGAAAAACACCCGGCAGAAAACAAAAAAGTCGCCACCTTTCGTTATTTATCCCAAAGAGAGGGAAAGGAAACGATCGGAAAAACCTGACGAAAAAGGGAAAAGACGAGGTCATCGCAACTAAGTCCTGGATTCGGGAGTCGGTTACGCAAAGGGAAGGTATGAGCACCCCTCACGTCCGTCATACTCGACGGGATCCACGCATAGTTATCTATCTAAAAGGGTGATTATCTATCTAGCTAAATGTCTCTAGGACAAATGAAAAGAAAAGAGACTCGGCAGAGCATCGCAACTATGTGCCTATGTACTCCCTCGTGCAATGGGAAAATCAGAGTCAACGTAGTTCGGCTAACAACGGGTGAAGGGGGGAAGGTTGTTCGCCGAGACATCGTCGTCTCGTGCCTACGTACTCTCAACAAGCATGAGATCAAAGCAAATGTAGTTCGGGCTAACACGACCACAGGTTGGTTCAAAAGTTTTAACTGAGTAAGGTTAACAAATAGTTTTAGCAGTTTGATGTATGCAGCTCGACCATTAGAGACTTAGGCGTTACCGTTTGCGGTAGAACTAAGAGTTAATAATACTCTTTTATCTGAAAAGATTTTCCTTATTAAAAAAGGTCCCAAAGGACAAAATAAGTTCAATGATTTGTTTTTTGTGTTTTTTAGAGAAGAAGTGTTTTGAATTTGATTTGTAACTCCTGTTGCACTAGAGACTATGACTTAGGAGCGAATGCGTCGCATATCACCCTAAGGGTGTATACTAAACACTCTAGGCAATTTAGAGGAATCCACTCAATCACCATTTCCCAAGTATCTTAAGGCTCATAGCGTACAACACTCATTATCCTTTATTATGTGTTTTGAAAATGTTTGAAGATGAGGAGAGAAAGGACACACTAAAGGGAGACTAACTCAAACCTAAAAGTTGTCATGCCAAGTGGATTTAGAGTTGGGATACAAAAGGGAACTACCTAATGTTATCATGCATGATTTAGCACCTAATGTCTATCATAACCTCTCTTGAATAAGAGAGATTAGAGATCCTAAGGGAAGAAAGACAAAAGAAGAGAAGAAGAAAGGAACATGAAAATGCAATTATGCAAACATAGAATGCACAAATAGGATGAAAATGAGGGAGGAAATATGTGTGGGGAAGTAGCCTCTACAAGCTCATCTCAATATCAAGCATGCATATGAAAATGCAAAAGAAGAAGAGAGAAAGAAATTCACAAGATGAGATCACACAACAAGAAGAAAATCACACAAAATGCACCAAAAGTGGGATGAAATTGCCTAAACCAAACAACATCAACCACAATGCCATAAAGCAAAACAAATGAAAGGAACGCCTAAAACAAAGTGAGGATGGGAGGCTATATAATGACAGCAAGGAACTCATAATATGCACTCAACCATAAGCATCACAAACAAAGTGCAAAAGAAAACACAAAGAAGTCCTCAAGGATTCATCACTTTAGGTATGCTTCAAGTACCTCCTAAGGAGGGACTAAGCCACCTTAAATGAGACTCCAAGGTCATTGGACAGAAGGGAGGATGAGAGAAAAGTTCTCAAAAGCAAAAGCAATCAAACCAAAATAAAATGCAAGCACTAACACAAAGGAATGCAAACATGTCACATATGGAAACCCTAATTGAGAACTCAAAAAGAAACACAAACTTGAACAAGCAAAACACAATGTCATGACCTAAAATTGAGCAAACATCAACCTTAACATGTTATAAACATGAATCAAAAGGAATTGAAGGCTCAAAGGATCCATAAATTTCATCTCCAAAGCAAACTAGGTCAATGTGTATGTATGAACCTCCCTTTGGGGTAACTTGACTTGCAAGTTACCTCAAAATTAGGAAAATGATTCAAAAATAACCAAATAAAATGAAAGAAGTTCATAAACATGTTGGCAACTAGAGGCTAAGAAATCACAATCAAAGTCACTTCACAACATCACCATAGAAATTGATTCACAAGGGTGCCCCATTGTGAAGGAGGATTGTCGAGGGTCAATAAAAGGAAGGTCAAAGTCAAACCAAAACACAACCAAACAGGGGCAAAATGGTCCTTAAAAATCACTCAACCCATCATGGATATGAGGATTGATTTTCAGTCATTGGATCAAAAGGAAAATGCAAAAACAAATCAAACACAAGACAATGTCAAGAAATAACTCAAACAAAACACTTCTAATTGATAATTCCTTTTTAAATTGAAAAATAATTCAAAAAATAAAATAAAAATTTTCTAAAAATAAAAGACATCCCAAAGTGTCTCAAACATATTTTTTATGAATTTTATCAACATTTGAAGTATTTTAATTTGAATTAAATCTAAACAGATGCAAAAATATGAAAATAATGAAAAGAAAATAAAATTGGAAAAGGAGTTGGTGCAGGAAGTAATCCACACGCGTGTATACTCATTGGGCTTGTGTGCAGGGGGTGTGGTTAGCATATGAGCCCAAGTCCACTTATCCAAACGCACCGTTTTGCTAAAAGTTGGTCAACCATGTCAAGATCTCATCGTAGCCACTCATTCTAATTCCAGTCAACCAATCCAAGGACTCTCACACTGACACGCAGGCTTTGGAATTTAAACATTCAGATGTAAGGAGAATACACAGACGCCGGAGCAAGGCGGCTCCGGTCGTCTTCTCCGGGAGCACGCTACTGTAGCAGTTTCAACAACTCAACAAAACTCAAAATCTCTTACACCAATCAACTCGTCATGGTGTGTACATCAAGAATCCATGGATTATTTAGCCTAAAACCTCTTGAAACAGCCAAGTCGAATCAAAAAAAATTCAAGCATTCAACACCAATCATCACCAACATCAACCAATTTAAACCAGAATTCATCTATGAAGTTCAAAGATCATAAATATGCAAAAATGGCGTGCAATTACATCATGAATTGAGAGAATTTTTGAGAAGTAAGTTACCTAATAGAATAGCTCTGTTGGACCTTCAATTGCTAATGAAGCTTGATGAAACTCTGCAGATCCCCTCCTTAGAGCTTGAGGAAGATGAATTGGAAGTTGAATTGCCTTGAAAACAATTCAATTGTGTTTCACGATTTTGAAATCTTGCTTGCTTGATTCAAGTATGCTCTGCTCAAATCTCCACGAAAATGCCTCTCTCCTGATTCAAAAATGACCTAGAGCTTTTATATGATGGATATCTAAGCTGATGGAGGCCCAATTGTAGCTTAAATGTGAGAATTGGTGAAATGCCCAATTTCAACTTCCATGCTCATGCACACATACAAACTGCCTCAATTCTCCTTGTTTTTCAGTCAAATTTGTTGCTGAGACTTCACTTTGATCATGTGGATGAGATTTGTGCCTTGGTTTGATCAAATGGTGTGATTTGCATATGTTACTTCCACTTGAAGCAAGCATGAACGTGGCCATAAAAAAAACTCAATTTCCAAATCCAAAATTGGCATTGTTCATAGAATGTTTTGTGGACTCAAAATATGCATACATATGACCAAAATTAATTCATCATGAATTTATTTGATTTTTATGCCTTTAATGCGTTTTCCATGGATTTTCCTTCACCATTCTTCACATATGAGACATATCCATGACAAGTGATTGTTTGGTCATGTAAAAGACCTTATTTGGTGTAATTTTTATGTTGGGAAAAGTATTAATTGAGGTGTGCAAGGTTGTGAAATGGACCTATAATGAAAATGACTTGTAATCTTACTTTCCCAAAATACCCCTACCTTGCAAGCTTCATAACTTGAGCTCTAAAAATCATATGAAAGACTTCTAGTACTTTTTGGAAATCTAAGATCATGAGGAACAACTTTCATGTTTGGATCAAAGTGAGGAGAAACATCCTTCTAGGTCAAAAATTTCTTGGAAGTTGGTTGACTTTTGTTGACCAAAATCACATTCATCTGAGGATTTGTAACTTGCCAGCATCATAACTTGAGTTCTAGAAATCAGATGAAAGACTTCTAGTACTCAAAAGGAAATCTAGAAACATGCTCTACAAGTTTCATGTTAGGGTCAAGATGAGATGAGACTTGTATCTTGAGATATGTGGTTTTGAAGTTAGGCACTAGACAGGGGATTTTACACTGAGAACCCTAATTTAGTAACTTCTCACACTCTTGATTCTTGATGAATTGATCTTGAAATGATATATTAGACATATCAAAACAATATTCCATGATCACAAAGACTTAGAATTGAGTCTTAATCTCCTTCAATTTCACAGTTGACTGAGGGTTGACCAGATGAAAACCTAATTGCACCACCTTTGACTGTGGCTCCTTATACTTGACATAACAACTTGAATAAACTCCAACATGGCTCTCAAAGCACTCAATGAGCTTTCTCAATATCCCATATCCAAAATCATGGATTCACAAACCTCTGATGATCCCCAATTGGCCTCCAAGTTAGGAGATAATCCACATACATCCATCAATTCTTTCAAAGAGCATTGACCACCTCTTGATGACTTTGATGAGCACTCATGCTTGAGTAAAACCCCTTGCTTAGGCTCAAAACTCTTGGTAACCTCCTCTTTCCATGCACACCTCTCTTGATCCCCTGCTAAATGAAAAAATGCTATGCAATGCAAATGCTAAAAGAGAAATGAAATGAAACATAAACCAAGATAAGAAAAAGGTTGGGCAAATTTTGGGGTACAACACTTTTACACTAACATACTTGCAAATATAACACACTCTTGCTATCCATGAAGCAATGTTTCACTTTTATTTGTTTTTGAAATTATGCATTGATATAATGTTCAAATTTTTTATTTTCTGATTATTGAAACATTCCATCTACAGCTCAAGGTTTGAACTGTCGTTGGTTTGATTTCATGATATTGATGCATTGGATAAAATGGTTGTTTATGCATTAAAAGGACTATAACCTCTCACATCTCTTTCTTTACTCACTGATGTCATTGCATTGTGTTTAGGTAATGTCTCAATCATAAATTCACACTATCATAAATTTACTAATTTCTCCCCTTTAAAAAGAAAACTAAATGCAAAACTAAAGTTACCATATATGTATTGATTTTGTAGAACTTTTTCTATATTCTTTAAAAAAAATATTTTTTTTTATATCATGAGAGTTATTTCTGACTAAAATGGGCACCTGAACCATAATGACGAGGTTTGATATTGTTGAGTTGAGTTACCCTGCTCTTTGTCTATCGCCATTTGAATTACCCTGATATTGTAGTTCAATTGAAAAGCTATAAATGCAGGGTTAGACCCTAAGTATCTATATAGTTATTTTAGGATTAAAGATTGGTTTGTACCCAAATGTATGTTTAGTGGCAACGTGAGTCCAACTGACCCAACATGAGACCCAACTTGAATCCTTGTTTAGTGGCATGAATCATGATAGCTGATGTTGCTTATTCACTTATGAATTGTGATTTTTTTTAACTTTCCTGAATGTGATTTTCCTCTTTCAGATTATCACTTGACCCAACCTTTAAAAGTAAAGTTGGTGGTGTGCTAGTTGAACTAGTTATTGATTCACAAAAGAAGTTAAATGGTAGGAAATACTATCTAACCTGGCCCTGGCAACTAATCTCTCACTTCTGCTCACTTTATCTATTTATTTTTATAATTACTCTATTCAGACCTTACCATTTTTTTCTTATTCGTATCTGATCATAAATTTGTAGAAGATCAAAGAAAGAAAAACACATATAGGTATTTTTAGTTCTACGATAAGTCAGAGATATTACTTCTTATGGGTTTTACGTAAACAAATAATTGTTTGTTGATTCTCCTTTGTCTCACCATTATATTACTAATTTTTAGTTTTTGATGCACCTCTTTTTGTATTGCAGGATCCCTCTTCTTTTGTTAGGACCAAATTTCTCAATAAAACTCAGAAGTTGTTGACTTTATAAATGATGCAATTATATCAATGGATGCTTTTGTTAGTGGCTAGGAACTAGGAGCTTTATTCTTCTCTTGCTAAATTTTTATATTAATATTTTTTTTTGTAAAAATTGTACTAGTTATATTTATTTGTATTAATACCATTTTAATATATCCTTATGATGTAGATATAACTACTCAGGAACTTCATACTTCCAAAGTCACAGGTTTTGTAATTGCCTGGGCTAGTAGGTATCAAAATATTATGAATCATATACATTTCCATTAGATGGATTATAGGTAGTAGTGGTTTTGAAACCTCCTGATAGTCCTCTATAAGAATAATCAAAATTTTATTATGTTGAAAAGTGATAGAAAATTAAATAAAAAGTTATAGAAATATTATAAAAATAATAATAATTTAAATAAAAAAATAATATTATAGAAAAAATTGAGGAAAATAATTTTAAAAAAAAAAGATTATTATAAAAAAAATCTTATAGATAAAATTATGGCGGTTTAAACCGTCGCAACTAGCGTGATTTATTTAAAAATAGTCAATATAATTACGACGGTTTGAACCCTTATTAGATGCAATTTACGTCAGTTTCCTAACCGTCGCAGTTTATAACGACAGTTGGAGTGGCGGTTTTAGCAACCGTCACAATAACGCCTGGCGACACACGTTTCTATGACCGAACCAAAGCTGTCGCAACTTGCAAATTAAGGCGGTTAGAACCCCCGTAATCTACCAAACTGAACCGTCACAACTTGCCAATTTTCTTGTTGTGACTTTCACCTTGTAAACCCACTTCACATCAATTTCCTTCTTGCCATTAGAAAATTCAACAGGTGACCAGGTGTTGTTGACTTCAATGGAGTCTAACTCCTTATTCATTGGTTTCACCCACTTCAAATCTTTCAATACCTTATCTGCATTGACTGGTTTGATATCCGCGTAGAAAGCATAACGTATCAGCTCACCTTCTTCATCGACCACATCATCTGATGTAATTATAAATTCTTGCAACCTTGTAGGCATGTGTCTTGTTCGTCAAGGTCTGTTTGGGCCAGCTTCATCTCTAAATTGTTCTTGTCGAACTTCACTTTCAACTTCAGTGGCTAGTTCTTCACAAGACATTCTCAGTCCAATCCCATTCTTTAAGCTCATATATGATCACGTCCCTGATGATCACAACTTGCTTATTCACTAGGTCGAACAACTTGTAACCTCCAGTCGAATGATATCCTATCAAGATCATCTTATTCGACTTGTCATCAAGCTTCCTTCTCAACTAATCTGGCTTATGTCTATGTGCTATAGATCCAAACACCTTTAAGTGACTGAGGTTAGGCTTAGCACCAGACCAACATTCTTCTGGTGTGATTCCTTCAAGCTTCTTCGTCGGGCATCTGTTTAATATGTATGTTGTTGTCGAAACCGCTTCTCCCCATAACTCTTTTGGTATATGCTTTCCATTCAACATACTTCTCACCATGTTCATGATGGCTATGTTCTTTCTTTCTGCAATTCCATTTTGCTGTAGAGTGTAGGGTGTCACCACCTCATGCACAATCCCTTCTTTTTCACATAATGCATTGAACTCTTTTGACACATACTCTCCACCACCATCAGTCCTTAGAATTTTCAGCTTTTGACCACTCTTTCTTTCGACCATAGATTTGGATCTGGAAAATACCTCGATCACATCACTTTTCTTCTTGATGAGGCAAGTCCATAGCTTTCGACTGTAAGCATCTATGAACGTGACAAAGTATATGTTGCTTGCAATCGAATCCACATGGATTGGACCACATACATCAGAGTATATGACTTCCAGAATAACCTTCGACTTCCTTCCTGCATCCTTGCTGTAGCTATTTTGTGTTGTTTCGACTGAACACACTCTTCACAAACTTCTCTTGGAATGTCGATTTCAGGTAATCCTGAAGCTATATTTCTCCTCTTTAGCTCTCTGGTGTCATTGAAGTTGAGATGGCCTAGTCGAAAATTCCATAACCATTCATCTCTGCTGGCTACAGTTGCTAGGCACTTATGCTCCATCACATTGAGTTCAATATTGAAGGCCATATTCTGAGACATTGAAGCCTTCAAGATCAATCTACCACATGCATCGATAACTCTCATCATCTTGTCTTCGATCGATATCTTGTAGTTATTTTCGATTAGTTGTCATATACTGAGCAGATTACTCTTCATGCCTGATATGTACAACACGTTAGAAATTGTTGACCTCTTGCCATCTTTCCTCATAATCAAAATATCGACAATACCTTCAGTTGCTAGAGTATTGTCATTTGCAAATTTCACCATGTTCTTTGACGAGGGCTTCATGTTGATAAACCAATCTTTCCTTCCAATCATGTGTGATGAGCATCCTGAGTCCAAGTACCACTAGTCCTAGAATCTCTCTTCATCTCTTGTTGTGACCATTAGCAACATCTCTTCTTCTTCATGCTTCGCTATCTTTGCATTAGTTTGTTGATTCTTTTTATTTTCTCGACATTTACTAAAATAGTGACCATACTTCTGACATATGAAACACTAAATGTGACTTTTGCCAGGATTTTTTCCATGACCTCTTCCTCTACCTGTAGCACCACCTCTTTGGTTGCGTTGGTTCCAGGATTTTCTTTGATTTGACCAGTTTCCTTCCTGCTGATTTTGACCAGTCGAATTGTTGTAGCCTCATCTACCTTTGTTGCTCTTCCAGCTTCCTTTGTCTTTCCTTTCCTTTCCTTTTCTAACTGCACTTACAAAGGCATATCACTCTTCGACTTTCCTGCAGCTCTCTCAGCCGTCCTTTGTTCATGAGACTCAAGCGTCCCTTGAAGCTCTTCCTTCGTCAGTGTTGACAAGTCTTTCGACTCTTCTATGGCTACTACCACGTGGTCAAACTTTGGAGCCAACAACCTCGAGATCTTTGCAATAGCTGATCTTAATGTCAACACTTCTCCACATACCTTGATTTGATTCACCAGCTTTGTAACTCTAGTGAAGAAATCTGCTATACTTTCACTTTCTTCCATTTGAAGTAATTCATAGGTTCTCTTGCGAGTTTGTAACCTCACCTCTTTCACCTTTTCTACGCCTCCAAACGACTTTTCAAGAATCTCTCATGCTTCCTTCGCTGATTTTACATCACTAAGCTTTTCAAAATTATCCGGATATACACATTGATGGATTATAAAGAGAGCTTTATAACCTTTCTTCTTCAATTCTTTGAATGCAACATTTTCTTGATCAGTCGTGTTTTCTGCAAGCGGTGCTACTCCTTCCTTCATAAGATCCCAAAGATCTTGATAACAAAAAACCACCTTAACCTACATGCACCAATTCTCATAATTATCTTTCTTGAGAATTGGAAGGTTTTCCGGAAAGTTCCCGTTTGGATGATTCATCGCCATTACGATTTTCCTTCCTTGAATCGTAACCAGACTCTGATACCAGATGTTGGAAATTCAACCACAATCTATGGAGAAGTTCACTTAATCAATCTTGATCTCAAGATTGTTTCAACTCACGTAATGACTATGAAATAAAAGTATAGGAAGAAAGAAAGTAAATGTTGAAGAAGAAGATGAACAATTTTTTGCAGAGAACTCTCTGCCTCACAAGGTCATTTAACCCAAAAAGTTGTAAAAATTTCGAAAAAATAATAATAAAAGCAAAACAAAATAAAAATATTCCCATTGATAGTTGGTTCAGAGGTGTCTGGTGCTGAACTCGGTAGGGCGGGTTACGATCCGATCCCCCACAACTACAATAGGGTCAATAAAAGGGGTTACACCAATTTTTGTACCAGAGCCACATGCTTAAGATCAGAATCACTAACCGGTCACTTCACCATGAGCACATATGGATAACGGGATTAATGTGATTGCGCCTGAATGAAAAGGACCCAAAAGGAGATTTAAAAGTAGGCATAGGTACGATAGGGTAGTACAAATTGATTTTTGTAAGAACGAAGCCTATGTCTGTATTTACGGAGAAGTGTCACTCCGATACCCGTGGTTCACTGAGTTAATACCTATCACTTCATCCCAGCTTGAACTTATAAGCCCTTTTTCCCAGATCATTTATGGATATCACCCTTTTCTGTCATGATGTTTTGCTTGAGGACAAGCAAAGATTTTAGTGTGGGAGAATTTGATAGACCCAAAATATATTGTTTATTCGACTTGATTTGCACATTTTATTTAGGATTTTACTTCCATTTTCTTGTATTATGCCCCTGTTTTGTTTCTTTTTCAGGTTTTTGTATTTTCAAAGCTACTCGAGAAGAAATGAAGAAAAACGAGCTAAAAGACTAACATTCTCTGAAATTGTACACATGGCTTCCACCATGGCGGGTGCCATAGGGGATGCCACACATTGGATAGAAGACCAACTACTAACAACTGCCACGCCTCCCATTCCTTTCCACCATAGTTCATGTGGCGGGCGCCACCTTTGCAGTCTTGTTTCCCTCCCAAAAGGAGTTGTAGGGCATTCTTGTCCTTACCTGTACTTTCCTACCACTATAAATAGAGGATTTTTGTCTCATTCTAATCATCCAAGCTTAGTTACAGAACTCAAGCCATAAATTTCATCTATTGTAAAGTGATAAACTTCTCACATCGAGGGGTTATCGCATTATCTAATCGAGTCTGTAATCGGGTTTGGAGCACTTTGGTAGAAGTTAATCCTGCCGCCATTTCATTTTCGTCATTTATTTCAAGTCGTACCAAGATTTAGAGCCTTTCGTTTGGAGCAGGTTTCTGTTTATTTATCGCCCTTTTTATTTATCCGCTTTTATTTCCTGCACTGTTTATTTTATCACGCTATTTATTTATCGCACCCTTTACCGCATTTTATTTATTTCCTCACACTTTATTTGCTTGCATTTATTTACCATGCCTATTTACTTTACCATGTCCGACTAAATCATAAAGGTTAGGATGCGACAATCGTAGTTAAAATAGTATTCCATACGGCTGTCGATAGAATTACTTAGGGGTTATTCTGACTTTTAACACTTATTTTTCGCACTTGAAATCTGTTGGGTAAGATCGAAAGTCGTCCAACCTTTAGATAAATTTGGTTAGTCTTAACTGTTCAAAGGAAGCGAAAGCGCTTGGTCCAGTTAAGTAGGAATTTTTTAATGTTTTAGAAAACCGATTTTAAAACTGTTTTCAGACGCGTTTATGGATTTAAAGTCCGATTCACAAGAACCTCTTTTTGTTAGAAATTCCAGGTGAAAATACTTTTCAACTAAGTTAAGAAACTATATTTCTTAAAAATAGGTTTAATCACTCTAACGCAATGCACGCCTTTTTATAAGTGACAATAAGAGGGATTGATTAGAGGATAAACTCGGTTCTGAATACGCGAAAGCGACAGTTCCCATTAAATTAGTTCTTTCCACGAGTAGAAAACATTACCCCATAAGGCATCCTATTTATACGCAATTGGAATACTACCTAGCTATGTGAATTGCATCTAAGCCTATTTTTTTAATATTGAATTTATTTTCGCACTTTACTTTTATTTCGCACAACTTAACCCTTTATTGACTTGCCTTAGATAAACACCGTAACAATAGCAACCGATAGATTAACGTTTGGTCTCTTTGGGATCGATAATCTTTTATATTACTCTGACGTTATTCGTGCACTTGTGAAACACATCATCAATACCCATGGACTTGTATGAACCTTGTGTATCTTGTGAAAACCTTATATGATGTTGTAACATTGTATCCCTTTGATTCACCTTGATTGTCATGTTGTTTACATGTAAATGTATGTTGAAATCTTCTTTTTTTCATGCCATTGACATTTTAGTTGTTACCTTGCTTTCAACATATAATCTTCCTCGATGTTTGTTTAAATATTGATGTATGCATGTGATTTATGTTTGTCATATCATGTTGAAGTGTTTCTTAAATTCTTTGGTGCCTTAAATTGATACATGTTTGTATGAGAGAACCTTGTGATGTTATCTTCTTCCTCAATGTCATGATTGAACCCCAATTCACATGTTGGTTGCTACCTACTCGCCATGAATTATCCAAGCTTGTACCATGCTTATTTGTTCCATAAATATCTCATTTTGATCATATGATATTATACATGGATGTTTATGTGAATCTTTGTAAAGTTCCCACTTTGTTCAAAACCATGTTTGAAACCCTAATGCATGTTTTCCTCAATCTTGACACTTAATTTGTATCCATGATGCTTTAGTCTTGTTAGAACGATATTGAATGACTGTTTAGATGTTGTTACATCTTTTCTTATACTTGGTTGTTACCTTACCCTTTTTGACTTTGGCAAGTGTTTGCATTGGATGTTGTTACATCTATTCTCATAGATTGGTTGTTACCTCTACTTTGTTTAGCTTATATCCATGCTTTAAATATTGTCATGAATTATGCATGTTGATCTTGAATTTTGAATTTTGTCATGATAAGTAATGTTTTGACTTATGCATGATTGCTTGTACTTTAAATTGACATCTATGATGTTTGGTCTTGCGAGAACCTTGTTTCATGTTTATTTAGATGTTGTAACATCTATGATTACCTTTGATTGTATCCATTTAATTTGATTCTAAACCTCTTTGAATGAATGCTTGGTTGTTACCTTGTCATCTGTTAACTTTATCAATCCTTATTTGATGTTGTCACATGCTTGCCCTTACCTTCTCGGTGTTTACCATGATCATATGTTTTCATCATACTTGAATGAACATGTGATTGAAGTGTGCTTAAATATCATTTGTTTTTGATACCTCTTTAAACTTTGTTAAGATTTCTCCAAGTGATGTAGCTTGTTAGCTTTCATCCTAAAGAGTTGCATTTTTGTTCCTTCGTCCAAAGGAAAGTCTCTCTATTGACTTAATGTCATAGATAGCCCAGTTCTTAGTCTTCCCTTGACCTTTTTAGAGTCATTAGCTCCTTCAATTTAGCCTTAAGTTAGAACCTACATCCCTTTAGCTTTGTTAGGTCAAGATTTTCGCGTACCTTATTAGTATAAATTTTTATAATATGATTATAGGCTTAATTACAGTTTTGGTCCCCCTATTTTATATGACTCACGAAATTGATCCATCTATTTTAAATTTAAACAGTTTTAGTCCCTCTATTTTAAATTTAAATAGTTTTGGTCCCCCTCTCATATTTTTAAACTTAAAATTAACGATGTTTTCATTATTTAATGATAATTTACACGTGAAACATAACAAATTATCGTATATAAACATATTATTGAACTTTGTAGATAAAAATATAAGTTAGAAAAACAAAATTTTCATCGATTTTCTATGGAAAAAATTTAAGAGGGGACTAAAACTATTTAAATTTAAAATAGAGGGACCAAAACTATTTAAATTTAAAATAGGAGGATTAATTACGTGAATCGGACAAAATAGAAAGATCAAAACTGTAATTTAACCATAATTATATTATCATCTACTTTCTTTTACTCATATGTTTAAACTTCTTATTATTACTATCATACTACATCATAATAATTTTTGGTGGTTGGTGTTTGTGTGTGCTTAAAGTTGAATCTATAATGCATAGGTACGGGTATAGTATCCGATGTGGGTACTGATATTGGTAAGAGATATGGCATTTTAAAAAAAATCAAGTTCAAGTATGTTAATAAAAAAATAAGAATTTTTTATAAAATATATGAACAGATAACTGAATTGTTAAGTTTATTACAAAATACTACTATAAAAATTTATAAAAAAAAATATTAATAATGTTAAGATACAATGAAAAAAATTAAAACACATAAATATATTATATTAATATTTAAAATCAAAATTTTCATTTATAATCAAATAATAAAAAGAAAATGAAATTAATTTATCACTCTTATCTTTGTACACTTTTGTTTCATTCTAGCAACATGATTTTATGGTCAGAAATACTAAACATATTTACTTTTCAAAATGAATATCGATTTGGTCAAATTTTTGCTAAGAAACTTTTTGAAATGGAATAAATTATGAAATTAAGGGGAAACAAATTCAAAATTTTGTTAAAATTTTGCTAGTTTTGCCATAACAAAACATAAGAAAAAAACATCAAAAAATTTGCAAGTTTTGCTAAATATTTAACTTTAGAATAAAAGAAAAATAAAACATAAAATAAAAAGCATAAGAGGGAGAAAACAAAAGAGAGGAGAATGAAATAGAAGAGAGAAGAAGGAGAACATAAATGAGAAAAAAGAGAAAAATAAGAAAGTTATAAATAAAAAATAATTCTATGGGACAATTAGAGATGAAAATAGAGTAGACCGAGTTAATATTTGTCAAGTCTAAGTTTATTTTGCTAAAAAATTAAAGTTTAAGTCTGACTTATAGTCTGTCATATATTTATTTTTAGACCTGAGTCCGACATTTTTTAAGGTTTGGTTAGTCCGTTAGCCTATATAAAAGTCTATCATTTTAAATAGACTAACAAACTAAAAAATCAACGAGATTAAAAGTTTGTTTACATTGACTTATTTTAACTTACTTATTAGTATAAATTTTGTGAGATTATTTGTTTAAGATAACTTATAAAAATAACTTATAACATTGTTTATAAAATATTTTTATTTTATTTTTATAAATTCTTTAAAATAATTAATTTTTATTTATGTATTTAATTCAAAATATAAAACATAGTGATAATTAAAATATTATTCATATTTATTTAAATAGATCGATTTGTTAAACTTTAAAAAAAAAATTCATAGGATGAAACCTAAATTTTTTTATGTTTATAAAAAAATTTAAGTCTTTTTTACTTTAAAAAAATTGATCTAACCTAAATCTATGTAAATTAGATCCATAAATCCATGTTATTGGTCTAACTTATTTCTATTCTTAAAGACAACCCTTAGCAATGTAGAGTGGTCAAAACATTGCAAAAAATGAGATATAAATCTTTGACCATTTGCCTTTCCAAATTTGAATTCAAACGCATCAATAAATGTTGCGAGGATACCTTGGCAAAGACCAATTTCAATATTTGAATTTTTTAAACGTAGGAGTTTATCCCTCGCAACGCACAAAGTCAACTTAAAATTTTTTCGCCTTCAAAGTTGCAAGGTTTTTTTATTTATTTGAAATTCTTACATTACAAGAGATTTAATCCCAAATATTTTTCTTTTGCGAAGGATTTTAACTCAGATTAGTTAAAGCTTGGATTTGATTTCTCCAATATTTTAGGAGGAGTGGTATGCTTACACCAAAATACTTATACGTAGGGCTGGAAATGAGTCGAGTCGAGTCGAACTCACCTCAGCTCGGCTCGACTCGTTAAGAATTGTTCGAATTCGAGTTCGAGTTCGAGTTCGACACGAACTTTTTTTTAAGCTCAAACTCGACTCGTTATAAGTTCACGAACAGTTCGGCTCGACTCGTTAGGTTCATCTCATTAGGTTCAGCTCACATGGTTCACGAACTTAAAAACTATTTTTTTAAATATATATATTTTTTAGTATATTTGACATTTTAAATAAATATATATTTTTAAAATAAAATATTAAAATAAAATAAAAGTTATCATATTGAAATTTAACTTTATCTTCAAAATCTACTACTTCAAAACCTACACAACTTTCAAGAGATACATTTGAGAGTCTAATTCAAAAACTAATAAATTGAAGATTAAATTTGTCTAAGATTTGAAGTAAATATTTAAACCTAATCTTAAAGACAGTATAATTCTTTTCATATGTAATCGAGTTGACTCATGAACCTAACGAGTCGAACTATGTATAGTTCAAGTTCAGCTCATTTAGTTAACGAACTTAATTTTTCGCTCATACTCAACTCATTTGGTTCATGAACCTAGTTCAACGATTTAATTGTCGAGTCGAATTCCGAACTATCTTCGAGTTGGTTTGGTTCATTGCCAGCCCTACTTATACGGTATGTTTACCCTGTAATTCCTCAATTTCACTGTCACAATGCACAAATTTTAATTTTCATAAAAATAATAAATAAAATAAAAATATAGATGGTATAGTATTAAAATAAGATGTAATATCATTTTAGGTTTAATTTTCATAAAAATAATAAATAAAATAAAAATATAGATGGTATAGTATTAAAATAAGATGTAATATCATTTTGGGTGTCATTAGATCCTATCTCATATTTTAAACTTTTTTAGTACAGACTTTTTGAACCTTAAATTTTTAGTTTTGATTTTTAACTTTTTGAATAATATTAGGTTTTTATTAGTGAAACTAATTATAGCTTATAGTTGGTAGCTGATAACTGATAGCTGATAATTAATAGTTTATAGTTTATAGTTGATGGCTGTTAACTGATTAGTTAATTTGAATGTTTAGGAAATTAACCGTTACCCTAGTTAATAGTTACAAAATAATCTAAAAATATAAAAGTTAATATATTAATAACAACATTGAAAATAATTTTAATATATATAATAAAATTAAAATATCATCAAAATATATAAATTTGTATATAAGTTTTATAAGCTTTGCTATTTAGTATGAATATATTGATAACGAAATTCAATGAATAAAAGAACCAACAAAATACATGAAGCAGGGGTATTTTATAAAGTCATTTATAAGGACATAAAAGTAAAAGTAAAGTACAGAAAGGGGGGTGTACCTGCAAGACACTCCGATGCCAAAGTAAGGAATTGGGCAGAGTGGAAGTAAAGTACAGAAAGGGCAAGATGTGAATTACCTGACCCTCTTGAGGAAGAGGGTATTTATAGAGAGACCCTAGCGCTGGGCCAACGGTCACTTGCGTTGGGCTGGACTGCCAGGCCCAACCCAGGTGACTGCTAGGGCTTACGTGGCGTAGTGAAGACCAGGACGTGATCTTCGCCCTAGTCCAACTGCTCCTTGATCTCCGGAAGTGGGTTTGACCTGCTCTTTCGGAGGTGGGCAGTTGGTTGATGGCGTGTCCCCGCGGAGGGGAACACGTGGAGAACGTGCGGCTGGCACGTTGTTCTCCCCGTGGAGGGGAGCTCGGGAGGTTTCCCGGGGGCGCGTTGTTCTCCCCGCGGAGGGGAGCACGCGAGGACGCGGAAGAGCCATGTGGTCTCGTCCGATGGCCCGGGGGCGTTCTGTCTGGCCAAAAGGGGGCGCCGAGGACGCTTCGGGACGTGCCGTCCCGCTCGGCGGGGAACGTATCCTGCCCGTCCTAGGGGGGTGTGCCTGGTCAGGCTATTCCACTTAATGGGCCTTGTGCGTTATTGGGCTAGACCGCGAGGCTGGGCCCAGACCAGAACAGGAGCCCCCCAAGTTGAAGCTCTGTGGCGAAAGAGCGAGGACTTAAGGTCGTTGCTTCGGGAAGAGAGGTAGCGAGGCGAGAGGCTCGTCGGTTTTGTGCCCGGTGGAACGCGTGCATGCGCGAGGGTCTTCTTGTCGTCGGGAGAGCGGGGGAAAGGTATATGAAGGGACGCGACCGTTAGGTTACCGCCACGTGTCGCACGTTGAGTGGGTAGTAGGGCGACTACCCTAGGTCATTTAAGAGCCTAGTGTCGCTTCGAGTTCCGCGTCGGGTTATAAATATGGGGGTCCCCGCTCATTTTTTTACTTTCCACCTTGCTGTCTTACCTGTGAAACTCTAAGATTCCTGCTCGTCCGCCGTTGTTGTAGATCGCCGCCGCGCCGTTAGTTCTTCCTCCCGTTCGCCGCCGTCACAAGTGAGTTTCTCTCTTTTCTCCTTTTATTTTCGCCGTTTAATTAGGGTCTGTGGTCGGGGCGTGATGAATGCCCCGAGGAGAGACGCGAGTTCCGCCGTATCTGGCGGTTTTCTGGGTTAGTTTGGATGAATGCCCCGGGGAGGCTTGGTTGTTCCGATGAATGCCCCGAGGACGGGGGCTTTCTCCGATGAGTTCCCAGGGGACGCGTGCCTTTTCCTATGAGTACCCCGGGGAGGGGTGATAGGTTAGTCTTTGAACGCCCCGTGGAGGAGCGGCGGGGAGCGCCTGCGCGCTGGTCGTTCTCCCGTCGTTGTCGCCCTTTCACTTGACCTGCGGTGGAAGGGTGGATTTGATCTTGGCTATCGAATTCACCATTGTCCTCTGCTTTTCAGGTGTAGATGTCGGCCTTGATATCGGGGACGATGGTCGAAGATAATGAACCCGAGGTCCCGGATTTCGACGAGCGTGTCCTCCCCGTCGAAGAGTGGGTGGCCGAAGAGCCGTTGTCCACCCCCTCTTGCTTCGTGGTCGACGCGTCCGATGTCTACGCTACCATGGAGGATACGCCTGAAGGGGAGCCGCAACACTGGCAGGTGTATCGCCCGAAGGAGCATCATCGCATCTGCTCGCGATATGGGCGGCGGATGTTTCCCATGCACGAGTTCTACTTCAAAGAGGCCCGGCTCAGATTGTCGTTCTCCGCTTTCCATTTGGGCCTTTTCGATTGGTTACATTTGGCCTCGTCCCAGCTGCATCCTAATGCTCTGTCCTTTATCCGCACGTTCGAGGTGGTGTGCTTTTATCTCGAGGTGGAGGCCACGGTGCCCTTGTTTTTTCGCATCATCCACCTGCAACGCCAGTCGGTGAACGGCCGTCAGGGATGGGTCTCGTTTAAACAGCCGACCAAGCTCTTCAAGACGTACAGCGATTTCGTTCGAGATTTCAAGGGTCGGTTCTTCCTCGTGAAACCGATCACCCAGGAAGGCTCGGATACTCTTTTTACCGAGGGAGAGCGGATGGTAGACGGCCAGCGGTTCCTTGCGTGGCTCCCCAAGATACATTTGTTGTGGACCTCGGAGCACTTCAACCGCGGTACTGACCGGTATATCGTGCGGGCAGGGACTCTCGACGAGAGGGATATGACCGCCTATATGAAAATAGTGGCCTTTGTGCGGGATCTTCCCCCGTCGAAACTGGTGACGCCCGACGGTCGGTACATCCTCAACGCGCAGGGGAACGTGCGGACGAAGAAAAGGTTGATTGACACGAAGACCCTGCTTGGTTGCGCCACGGGGGAGGACGCTCTGGAATATCGAGGTAGGGCCGTTTCTTCTTTCTCGTGATCATATGTTTCGTCCGTTGCTAACTCTTTTTGTTTGTTTTTGCAGCGAACATGTCTTCTATCGAGGAGCGGGTGAAGAAGCTGCGCGCCTCAAGAGCCGCCGCGGTCCCGAAGACGCGGGTGAGTCAACTGGTTGGGCAGGAGGCCGTGACGCCGGGGGGGCAGAGTTCGTCTTCTTCTCCCCAGGAGAGCCAGACTCCTATGTCTCAGGGAGCTGCGAAGAGGCCGAGATCCGAGGAGTCCAGCGGCTTGATTGATCTGACGACCGGCTTGGCCGAGGAGGGCTATGTCGTTCCGCCGTGCCATCAACATCCGGGCTATTTTCACGGGGCCTGATCTCCTACCGTCTCTGCTGGGGAAGTGAAGGCTGTCCGTGAAGCCGATCGAGAGTCTCGTCGACGGATCCTGGCGGAGGACTTGGCCGCAATGATGCGGACGTTTACGACGGCCCTTGTCCTGAACGAGGAGGGTTGCTCTGCCGCCGAGCTGTCCAAATTGCAGGGGGACCTTACCTTCATGCAGTCGCGCCTGGCCAAGCTTACCGAGGAGCTGGAGAAGAGTCGAAAAGACGCTGCCGATCAGCGCAAGCGAGCGGAGGGTGCTGAGGAGAAGGTGACCTCGATGGAGGAGAAGCTGGGGGCGGCAGCGGCCGAGGTGCAGGCGCTGAAAGTTCGCATGGAAGTCCTGGACAGCGCACTTAGTCCGGCTGAGGACGAGACTGAGGAGGACCAGCGGATGATCACGCGTGCTGATTTGGTCGCCCGGATTCGGGTGTTGGAAGGCGATTGTTTGGATGTTGTCGAGGTCGGGTTCAAGAGCGCCGTTGCGCAGATCCAAGTTGTCAACCCCGGCGCCGCGTTGATCGTGGAAGGGATTGGGTCGTATCATGAGATCGTCGATGGGAAGGTGGTTGACCCCGAGCTTGTCGTTCCCGACGATGGCCCCGTGGTTGCTGTGCAGGAGGGCGAAGTTGTATAGGTTTCCCGGGCCTGCGTGCTCGTAGTTTCTTGGCCTGTGTGCCGATATTTTGTAACTTGTTTTTCTTTGTTGGGCCTGCGTGCCCCTGTTCGTATAATATTGACTACTGGGTTGGTGCCCGCTTTTGTTTAATATATCTTTTGAGAATTTTCTAAGTGTGCGCTCGGTATTTGCATGATGTTTATGCTCGTCTTATTTTCTCATTTATTTGTTTGCTTGAATTATGTTTGATATGCACGTGTTGGTATGCTTTTCGGGCCCGTCCGGGTGTTAGCTCGACAAACTTGTTACCGGCGGTGAAGGGAACTGGCCGGTTTGGCCGGCGGTGTGGCCTGACCGTTTCGGGGGTAGTTCTCCTCGTGGCGTGGACGTCCCATCGCGAGCTGGGCGTCTTGCCGGTTTTGGTACAGCGGTGGGAAGTCTCGGTCGAGGTGTTCCCCACCAAGCAAGGCCTTCTGCCTGCGCACACAAGAGGCAAGGCTTGCTTTTCTCTGGTCGTTAGTGGACGCGTGGGAGTGCGGTGGTACCATGTCGCCCCCTAGTGGTCGGGACGATGGGTCGTCGCGGGCAGTGTTTTAACTGTAGTACCGCTTAAGTTTCACAGCGTTCCATGGTCGAGCTAGTTGTTCCCCGTGCAGGTTTTCGAGGTAATGGGCCCCGTGCTCCGTCTTGTCGCGGACACGGTAGGGGCCTTCCCAATTCGCAGCCAGTTTGCCCTCGTGTGAGTCTTTTTGGTTTCTGCGCAGAACTAAGTCGCCGTTTTGAAAGTCGCGTTTTAGGACTTTGTTGTTGTGGCGAAGTGCTACTTGTTGTTTCAGCCGGGCTTCCCAGAGGGCGGCTCCTGAGCGAATTTCCTCGACGAGGTCGAGCTCTTCTCGTAGGGCGACGTCGTTGTCGTCGGTGTCCAGGGGAGCTTCTGTTCGTCGGGATGGTTCGCGTATTTCGACCGGTATTACGGTTTCGGTTCCATACGTGAGGCGAAATGGGGTTTCCCCCATGGTTGAGTGGGGAGTGGTGCGGTATGCCCAGAGGATACTGTGGAGCTCTTCGACCCATGCTCGCCTTGCATCACCGAGTCGTCGTTTGAGTCCCCTGAGGATGACCCTGTTCGCGGATTCTGCTTGGCCGTTTGTCTGGGGGTGCTCGACCGAGGTGAAGTGGTGCTTGGTTCCGAGCTTGGTGACGAAGTCGCGGAAGTTTTTGTCCGTAAATTGTGTGTCGTTGTCGGTGACGATGGCGAGTGGGACCCCGAATCTTGCGAGGATGTTTCGTTTATAGAATCGGAGTATGTTGTGGGCTATGATTTTGGCCAGAGCTTCGGCTTCGATCCATTTGGTGAAGTAGTCGACGCCCACGATGAGGTACTTGTTCTGATAGGACCCTAGGGTGAAGGGCCCGAGGATGTCCAACCCCCACCAGGTGAACGACCACGGGGAGGAGAGGGATGTGAGTTCGGCTGGAGGGGCGAGGTGCATGTCCCCATGTCTTTGGCATTTGTCGCATTGTTTGACGTGTTCCTTCGCGTCCGATTGCATCGAGGGCCAGTAGTAGCCTGCGCGTAGAGCTTTTCGCGCTAGGGATCTTCCTCCGAGGTGCTGCGTGTTGATGCCCTCGTGGATTTCCTCTAGGACGGCTGCGCTCTGGGAGTTATCTATGCATTTGAGGAGTGGGATCGCGAAGCCCCGGCGATACAGCCTTCCTTCGAGGAGAACGTACGAGCAGGCTCGTCGTCTGGTTGTGCTAGCCTCTTTGGGGTCGGCCGGAAGGTGGCCGGTGCTGAGGTAGGCGTGGAGTGGGGTCATCCAGCAGTCAGTATCCCCGATGGCGTTGATGTCGAGAAGGGGAGTGGTCGCGTTGGTGCTCGGTTGCGACAAGACTTCTTGGATGACCGACTTGTGGCCGCTTCGCTTTTTGGTGCTTGCCAACTTGGAAAGGATGTCGGCGCGGGTGTTCTGCTCGCGCGGGACGTGCTGAATCTCCGCTGAGTCGAAACCTTGCAGTTTTTCGGTGATAAGTGCTAAGTACTCGGCGAGGTTGTCGTTCTTTGCTTGATATTCTCCTCGTACTTGAGAAGCGACTAGATGGGAATCTGTGTAGATTCGGATGTCTCGGGCCCCGAGGTCAGATGCCAAGCGGAGTCCGGCTAGAAATGCTTCGTATTCGGCTTGGTTATTAGTCGTCGGGAAGGCCAGCGTGAGGGAGACTTCGATGAGGGTGCCTTTGTCGTTGTCGAGGACGATGTCGGCGCCACTTCCCGTGGAGTTGGAGGAGCCGTCCATGAAAATGGTCCAAATGTGGCTCCTGGTGGTGGGATCGGGTGACGGGGTCATCTCGGCGACGAAGTCTGCCAGGGCTTGAGCTTTGATGGCGTGCCAGCCCTCGTAGGTGATGTCGAACTCAGACAGTTCTAATGACCATTTCAGCATGCGTCCGGCCATGTCGGGACGGCCGAGGAGCTAGCGAATGGGTTGGTCGGTGCGGAGCACGATGGTGTGTGCGAGGAAGTAATGTCGGAGCCGTCGTGCTGCGGTGATGAGGGCTAGGGCGACCTTCTCGATCAGCTGGTATCGGACTTCGGGGCCGTGGAGGGCTTTGCTAGTAAAGTAGATGGGTTTTTGGCCCTCCCCGGCTTCGCTGACGAGGACGACGCTGACGGCTTCGTTAGCCACGGCCAGATATAGGTATAGGGTTTCGCCCGTCACGGGGCGTGTTAGTACTGGTGGTTCGGACAAGACGCGTTTGAGGTGACAGAGGGCTTGCTCGCATTCGTCTGTCCATTCGAACTTGGTTTCCTTCCTGAGCAGTTTGAAGAAGGGGATGGCGTGCTGGGCGGACTTGGCAATGAACCGGAAAAGGGAGGCGAGCACGCCGTTGAGGGATTGGATGAACTTCTTCGTGGTGGGCGTGGTGATATCTGAGAAGGCGTGGCATTTGTCCGGATTGGCTTTGATCCCCCGTTCGGTCAGGTAGTAGCCGAGGAACTTGCCGGCACGGACACCGAAGGTGCATTTCTCCGGGTTGAAGCGCATTCGACACGTCCTTGCGGTCTCGAAGACCTTCCTGAGGTAGGCTGTGTGGTCGTCCTCTGTGCAAGATTTGACGATCATGTCGTTCATGTATACTTCGAGCATGTCGCCGATTTCGTCTTGGAAGACACTGTTCATCATCCGTTGATACGTGGCCCCAACGTTCTTTAGGCCGAAGGGCATTACCTTGTAGTAGTAGTTGCTCGACGCTGCATGAAGGCCGTGCTCTGTTTATCGTGCTCGGCCATCGGGATCTGGTTGTACCCCGAGTATGCGTCCATGAAGGACAAGAGCCTGAAGCCTGCGGAGTTGTCGACGAGCTTGTCGATGTTGGGGAGGGGGTATGCGTCCTTAGGACATGCCCAATTGAGATCAGTATAGTCAACACACATGCGCCATTTTCCATTATTCTTTTTAACGAGTACAACATTGGACAGCCAGGTTGAATATCGGGCTTCCGAAATAAAATTTTCCTCTAGGAGGTCGTTTACAGCTTTCTCGGCTGTTGCCGATTTTTCGGGGGACTGTCGACGCCTACGTTGCACAACGGCCTTCGCGGTCGGGCTGATGGACAGCTGGTGGCAGGCGACCTCGGGGTCGAGTCCGGGCATTTCTGCGGCGCTCCAGGCGAAGAGGTCGGCGTTCTCGCGGAGGCAAGCTTGGAGCTGTCTTTTCGCGAGGTCTGGGAGTCCGACGCCTATCTTCACGGTTCTGCTCGTGTCTTCCCCGAGTGTGATGATTTCGAATTCTCCGTCCGGGATGGGTCGTGCTGGGTGGGTGGCCTGCCCGTTGTCCCTGATGGTTTTTATTACGGGATCGTGCTCCTCGGTGAAGCGACTGTCGAGGTCCACGGATCCGACCAGCTTCTTTGGTTAGCCCTTTGGCGCTACGACTGGAGTTGTCTGCTTGGTCGTTGGAGCGATGGAGTCTAAGCCTTTCAGCGCGGCCTCAAAACACCTCCGGGCGGCTTCGATGTCTCCGTTAAGGGTCACCACGGCCCCCCGTTTTGTGTAGTATTTCATCTTCAGGTGGACGGTGGAAGGTACCGCAGTGAGTTCTGCTATTGTTGTTCTGCCTAGGATACAATTGTAGAGGGACGGACACTCGATGACTAAGAAACAGATGCTGACCTCCCTGGCTATTTCTTCTTCCCCGAAGGTGACTTTCAGCTCTACGTACCCCCACGGTCTCGTCGTCGTCCCGTTGAACCCCTGGAGGTCAGAGCCTACGTAAGGGGAAAGGTTGGATTCGTCGAGTTGGAGGGTCGTGAACAGGTGCGTGTACATGATGTCAACCGAGTTGCGCCCGTCGACGAGGATGCGTCTGACGTCAAAGTTCGCCATCTGCGCTCGTATGAGCAGGGGAATGTTGGAGTTGGGGGATCCCCCGGGGAGTTCCTCGAGGTAAAATGTGATCGGATTGGATCGACTTTGGAATCTTTCGAACGTGCTCATTTTTCCGGAGTTGCTCGTGATAAGTTCGTCGAACTTTCTTTTCACTGATCCTACAGACAGGCTCATCGTGGTTCCATCTGAGATGACCATGGCTCTAGCGAAGTATTCCCATCGGCTGGTTGGTCGGATCGGCTCGCCGACTAGGTCGGGTCCTTCGGGAAGGCCGAATTCTCTGTCCGCGAACCAATCCTCGGGGCGGCTGACACAAAGTGCGACCTGGAGCCTGCTGTTATCCTATGGAGAGGGGAGTTCCTCGACTTTCTTGGCCTCTGGGGCCTCTTGCCTCGGTGGTTCGCCTCCCCGGGTGTATCTCTTCAGGTGACCATCTTTGATCAGAATTTCGATCGCGTCCTTGAGATGGATGCAGTCTTCGGTCACGTGCCCGTGGCTCCTGTGGAATCGGCAGTATTTTGATTTGTCCATATTGGGTTTGGGGGGTGTCGGTCGCGGAAAACGGACACCTCCCTGGACAAATTCGGTTTTGGCGCATTCGGCCAGTATGCGCTCGCGGGAAGCGACCAAGGCCGTGTACTCTGTGAGTCGACCGGCAGGGCCGCGTTGTTCGCGGGGCTCGCGGGGGCGATCTTCGCGACGGCGGTCCCCTCCCCGTCGATGGCTCGAGGCTCCGTCGTCTCGGTGCCCGCGAGGGGCCTCCCTGTCTCGGGTGTCTCGAGCGGAGTTGGCCGCTTGTGTTTCTTCGAACCGGATATAATGCGCGGCTCTGTCAAGGAAATCCTGGAGGGAGGTTGGCCGGTGTATGCCTACGGCTTCATAGAATTTGGAGTCGTGGCGTAGACCCTGCTCCATTAGGTAGCGCTTCATCTCGTCTGACATTGTTACTTGCACTGCTTCCCGGGTGAATCTTTCGATGTACTTTCGGAGAGGTTCGTTGGGGCCTTGGATTATCGCCCCGAGGACGGCTTCCGTCTTCGGGTGGCGTCGGGACGCTGTAAAGTGTTTGGAGAACAAATCCTTCAGGACTCTCCACGACGTGACTGATTTGGGCTCCAAGCTTTTGTACCAGGTCATGGCGCCTTTCCTCAGGGTCGTCGGGAATAGTCTGCACTTGATAGCTCTCCGGACGTTTCGGTAGTCGAGCATGGCTTCGATGTCCACTAGGTGATCGTCCGGGTCAGATGTGTCGTCGTACGTCGATAGCGTCGGGGGCTTCTCCATCCCGTGGGGGATGGGAGCAGCCATGATTTCCCGGGACAGCGGAGTGCGATAATCGTCCTCGTCGCTGGGACCCGGGGACTGATGAGGAGACGTGCCGTTCAGAATAGGCCCTTGGTTTCGGGTTCTCGACCTCCTGCCCGGGTTTTCGCCGCGAGGATCCCTGGCCGGGATCGCTGCAGTTTTCTGGCGCCTCTCGCGAACTTGTCTTGCTGGGGACCTGGTGCGTTCTCGCACCACCTGCGTTCGATGTCTCTCCAGCCGCGGTCGGCGATTTCTGGGTCGAGGTGAGGGACTCCTCGAGCCTCCGTTCTGGTCTTCCCGCGGGGGGGACCTCGGAGGGCCGACGCGCTCCAATGCTCCAATCCTTGCGTTCTGCTGGAACAGCAGTTGGTTCGTCTGGTTGATGGCCGTAAAGAGGGCGGCCACCGTTGGGTCTGCTCCCGCTGGGATGGGAACGGGTTGGAATGCTGCCGGGCTCGGGGGCCGGCGGTCGGCCTGTTGTAGCCGCTCTGCGGATGACGGTGAGGCAGTTTGGCCGTCTCTCTCGTCGGTCTCCGCCGGACGCGACGTTTTCATCTGCTTGTTCCCGTTGGTGGCGACGTTGAGCACAAATTCGTGCGGAGTGTCGTCGCAGTGTGGGCTAGCCATGATCGTGGAGTGTTGGTGAAACTTTGGTTTTCTGCTCGGAGTAACGGGGAAGTTTTTGTTCCCACAGACGGCGCCACTGATCTGACCTGATCGAAAGGGGATCACGGGCTGGCCACACGTTGTTGGACTGCCACCTGTTCACCGGTGATGAGGAGGAGAAGGGGGGTGTACCTGCAAGACACTCCGATGCCAAAGTAAGGAATTGGGCAGAGTGGAAGCAAAGTACAGAAAGGGCAAGATGTGAATTACGTGACCCTCTTGAGGAAGAGGGTATTTATAGAGAGACCCCAGCGCTGGGCCAATGGTCACTTGCGTTGGGCTGGACTGTCAGGCCCAACCCAGGTAACTGTTAGGGCTTACGTGGCGTAGTGAAGACCAGGACGTGGTCTTCGCCCTAGTCCAACTGCTCCTTAATCTTCGGAAAGTGGGTTTGACCTGCTCTTTCAGAGGTGGGCAGTTGGTTGATGATGTGTCCCTGCAGAGGGGAACACGTGGAGAACGTGCGGCTGGCACGTTGTTCTCCCCGTGGAGGGGAGCTCGGGAGGTTCCCCGGGGGCGCGTTGTTCTCCCCGCGGAAGGGAGCACGCGAGGACGCGGAAGAGCCATGTGGTCTCGTCCGATGGCTCGGGGGCGTTCTGTCCGGCCAAAAGGGGGCGCCGAGGACGCTTCGGGACGTGCCGTCCCGCTCGGCGGGGAGCGTATCCTGCCCGTCCTAGGGGGTGTGTGCCCGGTCAGGCTATTCCACTTAATGGGCCTTGTGCGTTATTGGGCTGGACCGCGAGGCTGGGCCCAGACCAGAACAATACGTAAAATAATAACACTGTAATTTTGAATTTAGTTATATTAATCTAAAATAATAACAAAAATAAATTTATTGTCTAATATTTTACAATAAAATTGCAATAATATTCTGAATTTTCTTCACCTTTATTGATTTCATTGATTCTCCTATGATGTTTCACTAACTTGAGAATTATCAACACTATTTTTAAATTAATTATATAGTTTATATTTAACAAACAAAAATAATGTCTAATAAGATTTTAAAAAATCATAAAAATATAATTTATATTTAATAAATAAAAATAATGTCTAATAAAATAGAGAAAAATAATAAAAATATATTATAGCATTTTTCAAAATCTCGATAAATTCAATCTTTTAAAATTAATTTTTTATTCGTAATATATATATATATATATATATATATATATATATATATATATATATATATATATATATATATATATATATATATATATATATATATATATATATATATATATATATATATATATATATATATATATATATATATATATATATATATATATATATTGAAATAAAAAATCATAAATTAAAAACTTCTTCAAATAACTTTTGAAAATAAAAGTTAAAAACTAATTAAAAAGATAAAAGCTAAAAAACAATTACTAAACATAATTTTTTGGTTAAAATAAGCTGAAAAACTAAAAAATAAAACTCTTTTTTGTTTTATCAAACGGACTGTATATGTAAACTCTTTCATAAGTGCTCTTTAAAATATTTTTCTAACTTCGTCCTAAATTTTCTTAAACAAAAAAATAATCGGTACACTCCACGTGAATGGTTCTCTACCAAATAAAATTTTCTTTATTTATTTCAATTTAAAAAAGGAAATTGTTTATTTTTTAAAAAATATTTGAAAAACAAGAAAGAGAAAAATAAATTTCAACTATTCATTGTCATTATTATCCTACAATTCCTATTAAAAGAAAAATTAGAATTCTAATAAACTAAAAATTATCCTTTAAAATAATAATATCTATACATTTTTGTTTTTCTTCTTTTTAAGTTGTTTTGTAATAAATAGCATTACTCTTTAAAAATAAAAATCTAAAATTAAATGTGTATGTTTAATAGTTTAAGTTTTTTTTTTTAAATATGTAATTTATTATTTTAGAAATGTTAGATTTGATTTAGAAAGATTAGATTTGATATTTTTGCAATTTTATAGTTTGCGCTTTAGCTTGAGAAGTAAGTTAACCTAAAGCTATAAATAGGGAGGAACACTTATCGTTGTAATCAACAAGTTTGATTATCACGGTTCTACAGTTGCAATGTGATTATAAAATTCCACAGTTGTGGACAGAAAGTTACTCTGTAGTTCATACTCATCTTCTTTAAATGTGTTCTTATTTTTGTTCATTGTCATTACATAACAATCTTGAGATTAAGATTGAGAAAGATTCACCATAGATCGTAGTTGAATTCTAACATCTGGTATATAGAGCTCCGGTTTTGATTCAAGGGAAAGAATAACTGTGATGACGATGAATCACCTGAGCGGTCACTTTCTAGCAAATCTTCCAATTCTCAAGAAAGATAATTATGAGAATTGCTGCAAGCAGATTAAGGTGGTTTTCTGTTACCAAGATCTTTGAGGTCTTGTGAAGGAGGGATTATCACCGCTTGTAGAAACTGCGATAAATCAGAAGAAAGCACCATATAAAGAATTGAAGAAGAAAGATTATAAAACTCTCTTTATAATCCATTAATGTGTTGATCCAGATAACTTTGAAAAGGTTAGTGATGTAGAGTCAGTAAAGAAAGTGTGCGAGATTCTTGAAAAAAAATGGAGGTGAAGAGAAGGTGAAAAAAGTGAGGTTACAAAATCACAAAAGGACTTATGAATTGCTTCAGATGAAAGACAATAAAAATATAACATATTTTTTCACCATAGTTACAAAGCTGATGAATCAAATCAAGGCATGTGGAGAAGTGTTGACATCAAGATCAGTTGTGTCAAAGATCTTGAGGTTATTAGCTCTAAAATTCAACCACGCGGTAGTAGTCATAGAAGAGTCAAAAGACTTGTCAGTATTGACGAAGGATGAGCTTCAAGTGACGCTTGAGTCTCATGAACAAATGATGGGTGAAAAAGTTGCAGGAAAGTCGAAGAAAAGAAAGAAAGGAAATGCAAAGGAAGCTGAAATGACAACAAAGGTAGAGGAGGCTACACTAATTTGACTGGTCGAAATCAGCATGAAGAAAACTGGTCGAATAAGAGAAAACCCTGGAACTAAGGCAACCAAAGAGGTGGTGATGCAGGTAGAGGAAGAGGTGGTGATGCAGGTAGAGGAAGAGGTGGTGGTCGAAAGCCTGACAAAAGTCACATTCATTGTTTCAATTGTCATAAATATGGTCATTATTTTAGTGATTGTTTAGAAAAGAAGAAGAATCAAGAAACTGATGTGAAGCTAACGAAACATGAAGAAGAAGAGATGTCGTTGATGGTCACAACAAGAGACGAAGAAAGATTCCAGGACCAGTGGTACTTGAACTCAGGATGCTCATCACACATGACTGAAGGAAAGATTGGTTTGTCAACATGAAGCTCTCGTCGAAGAACACGGTGAAGTTTGCAAACTCTAGCAGCTGAAGGTGTTGGTGATGTTCAGATCGTGAGGAAGGATGACAAGAAATCAATAATTTACAATGTGTTATACATACCAGACATGAAAAGTAACCTGCTCAGTATAGAACTGCGTGTCAAAAAGAACTACGAAGTGGTTGTCGAAGACAAGATGATGAGAGTTCTCGACACAGGTGGTAGGTTGATCTTGAAGGCTCCAATGTATCAGCATAGGACCTTCAAGATTGAACTCAATGTGATAAAGCACAAGTGCCTAGCAACTGCAGCCAACAGAGATGAGTGGCTATGGCATTTTCGACTAGGCCATATCAACTTCAATGATATCAGAGAGCTAAAGAGAAGAAATATGGCTTCAGGATTACCTGAAATCGACATTCCAAGTGAAGTCTGTGAAGAGTGTGTTCGTTCGAAACAACACAAGAATAGCTTCAGCAAGGATGCAAGAAGGAAGTCAAATGCAATTCTGAAAATCATATACTCTAATGTATGTGGTCTAATTCAGATGGATTCGATTGCAGGCGAAAAATACTTTGTCATGTTCATAGATGATTACAGTCGAAAACTGTGAACTTACCTCATCAAGAAGAAAAGTGATGTGATCGAGGTATTTTCCAGATTCAAATATATGGTTGAAAGACAAAGTGGTCAAAAGCTAAAAATTATGAGGATTGATGGTGGTGGAGAGTATGTGTCGAAAGAGTTCGATGCATTATGTGAGAAAGAAGGGATTGTGCATGAGGTGGTGCCATCCTATACTCCACGACAAAATGGAATTACAGAAAGAAAGAACAGAACCATCGTGAACATTGTGAGAAGTATGTTGAATGGAAAACATTTACCCAAAAAATTATGGGGAGAAGTGGTTTTGACAACAACATACATATTAAATAGATGTCCGACGAAAAAGCTTGAAGGAATCACACCAGAAGAATGTTGATTGGTGTCAAGCCTAGTCTCAGTCACTTGAAGGTGTTTGGATCTATAACACATAGACATGTGCCATATTAGTTGAGAAGGAAGCTTGACGACAAGTCGAATCAGATGATCTTGGTAGGATATCATTCGACTGCAGAATGTCAAGAAGGATTCAGTGAGAATCTCTTGTGAAGAACCAGTCACTGAAGTCGAAAGAGAAGTTCGACAGGAACAAGTCAGAGATGAAGCAGGCTCAAGCAGACCTCGACGAACAAGACACATTCCTGCAAGGTTGCAAGAATGTGTGATTACATCAGATGATGTAGTCGATGAAGAGGGTGAGCTGGTACATTATGCTTTCTACACAGATCTTGAACAAAGTCAATGCAGCTGAGACATTGAAAGATTCGAAGTGGGTGAAATCAATGAATGAGGAGTTAGAGTCCATCGAAGTCAACAACACCTGGTCACTTGTCGAATTGTCTCAAGGCAAGAAGGCGATTGATGTGAAATGGATTTACAAGGTGAAAGTGAATTCTAAATGAGAGGTAACTCGACACAAGGCGAGACTTGTGGCGAAAGGATTTCTTCAGAAGGAAGGAATCGACTTCGACAAACTGTTTGCACTAGTTGCTTGGAGTTCGAGAAAGGAGACAGTAGTTGCATTGTCATCATGCGAAGCAGAATACATAGTTGCTTCTCTTTGTGCATGTCAAACAACCTGGATGGTGAACCTGATCAAAGAGATCACGGTGAAGAGTCATTGAGCAATTACCATGAAGATCGATAGCATGTCAACTATCAACCTGGCGAAGAATTCAATAGCACATGGACGAAGTAAGCACATCGAAATGAGGTTCCATTATCTTCGTGAGCAGGTAGCAAAAAGAAAGATGAACTTGGAGCACTGCAAAATTGAGAATTAGATTGCAAATATCATGATGAAATGAGTGAAAGTCGAAGTGTTCAAGAAGTTAAGGTCTATGATGAATGTAGATAGTTTAAACACAATGAATTAGGTGGTGTGTTAAATATGTAATTTATTATTTTAGAAAGATCAGATTTGATTTAGAAAGATTATATTATATATTTTTGGACTTTTATAGTTTATACTTTAACTTGAAATGTAAATTAACCTAAATCTATAAATAGAGAGGAACTTTTATCATTGTAATCGTCAAGTTTAATAATCACACTTTTGCAGTTGCAAAGTGATAATTAAATTCCACAATTGTAGGCAAAAAATTACTCAGCAGTTCATACGAATTTACTATAAATTATGGTTGAATTCCATCACTTTTAAGTTATAAATGTATACTTAATTAAATGATTATACATATCAAATAAATTTTAAAATCTATAAATAGAAGGCATTTATTTAGTCCAACATATGTGGGGCATGACCGTGCAGGAAAGTATGAGGATGAGGCTGAGAAAAAGAAATGGATAATAAATAAAAAATAGTGCGGAGTTTCCTTACGCGGTTTTGTTTGTGTATGACGAGTATGAATGAGCATATGTTATTCTCGCCTCTTCTAGAACGACTAGAACCTTCAACTTGTATTTCTTCTCTCTTTTCCTTTCTTTTCTTAGACGCTATATATTGTTCTGGTCATACAAATATATTAAGGTTCCAACCTCTGATAAAAGTATTTACGACAGTATCTAAGCAAGACCATAACATAACAAGGTTTTATCACCAAAGACAAAGGAAGGGTTAAGGAGGAAGATGTGTTTAGTGTTTGTGTGTGGAAAGGATGAACAAGTGGTGTCAAGGCAGGCAGCACCTGGGTCGTGTCCTTATTGTGGAGGGATGATCCAAGCTGTGGACATAGATAGCCACTGGAATTTCTGTTTCCTACCCTTGTACCACAACACCAAACGCAGGCACTATTGCACCATGTGCTCCAGAAAACTCGTGGTCAAGTAGCTCTAGCCATCATCATACATCATCAGCCAAAGAAAAAGCTATTAATCACAGTTTTTTATGGTCTTCCTTTACTGTTTAACATGTATAACAAGTTATAAATACATCTATGATACGAGTTTAGCCAAGATATTTCTTAATTATGATTTAACCATCGCAGAGTTATTATGAAAACCTATTTACCTGCAATTTTATTCTGAAAATTTTGGGGCCCTATGATGTTAGTCCAATTTCTTAGAACTTAAAAAGTGTTCTAACCCATGTCATTGGCTCCTTTGTTATAACAGTTATCATTTGTAATAATTTTACAAAACACAGTTTGCAGAAGCCAGACATATGCTTTTGTCCATCAATAATCACCTGTAACAATTTCAGATCAGCAATTTACATAATTAATTATAGTAATTTGGGAAATATGGAGGAATCTAAAACTAAACAGGACTGCGTTTTCTTCTAGGAAATTAAATAACTAGATGCCAACCTGTAAAACAACAATTGACTTGTCCAATTACATCATAGAAGTTAAGATTTCTTCAAACAACATAATGAGCCTAATAAGGAGTTAAATAATCCAAAAGTTCCTAATCAAATATAACAGAAAAAGGCAGAGGATTAATAGTAGAAAAATCAGGTTTAGAGTGTTAATGTCCTCGCCAATGACAGGCTCAATTTGAAGCTTTGGTGCTTTTTAGGAGAAAAGGCAAAGAATGATATATCTGAAACAACCATAGTTGAGGAAGAGAGAAGAAAAGAGATCACTTGCAGAGTTTCAACTTCTTAAAATATGAAGATACAATTGACTTAGGATAAGGTTTTGTGGCAAGGCAAGTAGGTATGTTTTCAGGTTGTTCAATCCACAGTTTGTGGATGATACCACCAGATTTCAGCTTCTCAGACAAGTTTTTGAGCTGGGGTTCTCCTTTCACTTCGAGTGTGACCTAAAGTTAAGTTCAGTAACCAGTTAGCTCAAACCAGATGATATGCTGCAACAAACACGAATTAGAGCCCTTGCATAGAAATTACATATGCATTTGTACACAGGCATACGCTACATGATACGACAGCCTTACTGATGATAAAAATGTGGAGCAAGAAGCATGAAATCCTATGCACATTTGCCAAGTATCGCATTTTTGCAATATGAACTTCATATTTCTTCTATCAAGTTGAAAATTTCATCACATGACATCTATTAATGATTCTATATTTGTAATTGTCATGTTCAAAATATCCAAATTCTCGGAATTGCAGACAAAAAGGATATTGAGGTGTCCAGCATAAGAAAAGCAAACACAATTAGGCAGAGCCCAAAAGTAAATACAACAAACAAAGTAGTATTCTGATAAGTAAAATTGGCTACATGGATCAAATTACGTCATAATATTCTATTCAATTCATTAATTTCGAGATCTTTCTTAATAGTTTCTCTTATAACTTTTTTAAGTCTTCTTCTAATCTAGTCATTTGATTTCTCTTCGTCTGATTTATTCTCCTTACAACAAAATTTGTAGATCTCCTCTCTACATGTCAAAATCACATAAGTCTATTTTTCATCTTCTTTTTTACTATAGGTGCTACTCCAACACTCTCTCTAATTTTTTCAATTTATAATGTCTAGTCTTACTACACTTCCAGCACACCATTCATATCTCTGCAACACTCTCTCTAATCTTTTCTACTTATCATGTCTAGACTTATCACATTTTCAACACAACATCTTTATCTCTGCAACACTTTATTTTCGTGTTGATTATTAGCTGCTCAACATTCTTTCTTGTTTCCCTCATATATTTTGGATCATTTGAATATAGGCAATTCTAACCTCTTTCTTTTTTAGAGATTTTCACAAAATATCTCGAGACTATCACACATCTTCAAATCAATGAAAGTTAAGTGCAAGGTTTGTTGATCCAACCGATATCGCTCAATCAAGCGCCGTAGTAAATAGATCGCCTTCATGGTGGACCTCCCATGTATAAAACCAAATTGATTATCAATAACACGAATCTCTTTTCTTAGTCTCAGTTCAATCTCTTTTTCCTATAATTTCATTGTATGATTCATAATAAATTTAATTCCCCTATAATTATCACAATTTTGTATATCTCTATTGTTCTTACAGATTGGAATTAAAGTGTTTTCTCTGCATTCATCCGTCATTTGCTTTAACCTCATAATTTGTTAAAAAGTTGTGAGCCATTTAATGCCTCTTTCTCCAGGACTCTTTCACACTTCAATAGATATGTTATCTGGCCCAACTACTTTGCTGCTACTCATCATTTCCAACATTTCTTTTACAGTATTTTTAAATCTAATGGTAGTAGTTATAGTTTTGATCCTCTACCCACAAGATAGTTATATAAATCAAGTTTTGAAAATCAAACTGCTCATTGACTTGGTGAAGGTGCTAGTGTGCAATTCACTAATCCAACCTTGATTGATCCATAGTTTAAACAAATGGAAATTGAATAAAAATCAAAACACATAAAATTTTAAACTTAACATGCAATGATCATGCATTCATACTCATGTCATGAAAGTTATAAACATATACAGTAAAAAAGAATGCATGACCCATTTTAACTGAATGTTAGATCTTTATTTATAAGAACACTTTGTTTTCCACTTCTCCACCACTGATCTACTGATTAGCTGATTCTCAGGTTGGATGAATCCATATTCATATACTGAACTGTATCAACTATTCTTAGTGTGGTGAACTAGAAACCCTAAAACTAAACAGATTTCACAACCTAAAAGCCCACATTGATTAAAATAAGAAGAAAAAGAGGGAAAATAAAAACCTTACTTTGTGCATAGAATCGATTTTATCGGGGCTGCAATAATCGATTGTGACAGGATCGTCTTTATTAGACCAAACGGCGGAAACAGAAGCGTGGCAACCTTGAGTGACCACACTGCCTAATGGCCAAGTATCGATCAGGTCTCGCCGGAGCACCATGTACTGGACCACAACATCGGCGTTTTCTGGCGGTGACGGAGCAACTTCAGGTGTCGACAGAGTGCTGGAATCCGTGGCGGCGGGTTGACTCATTGAGTTAGATGTGAGTTGACACGTCCGGTTCGAGAAAGAGGCCGTGTGTAAAGTGGCGCTAAATTTTGTGCTTGAGAAGGCGAGGTAGGAACCGGAGGGGTTGAAGAGACGAAGAGATGGAAGGGTGTAAGCCATTGATAAACTGACACGGTAAACGTAATGTATCTATCTGTGGTTTTTTTTTAATTAACCTCCTAATTATTCAATTACTCGCTCTCGTTTTTATTTGTATTTTTATTTTTACTTTATTTTAAATTACTCACTCTTGTATTTATATAAGTTTTATTTAAGATAGATGATTATTGCATTACAAAATGTACTTCAAAAAAATGCACTTACAAAAAATACAATCTATTGATTGGGAAGTATAAGTGTGCTGAATTTGTAAAAAGCAAATAAGTTATTTAATCTTAAAGAATTGAGATATGTGTAGGTCTAGCTTATGGATGAAGTTGATGAACGAGGAATTTATTTTCTTCCAATTATTTGACTAGGGCATATGAATGTGAAGATTGTTCTCTTAGATAATAAGAATCAAAACCTCGTTTTTTTTGCTAATAGGAGAAGCAGATTCTTCACACATGTGGTTCAACACGTAAACATCCAGGTATATTTTTGAATGGGTATGTAAATGGGACGATACAACTCATAGGCGTGATGGGTCGAAACCGAACGGCCCATGAACCGTCAGGTCAAGTCCGCCCATAGTTTGGTGTCCCCTTGTGATGCTTCTTGAGTCGTTTGATTTATAAACCATGATCTTATATGCATAACCAAAGTTATCACAACCAACGGTCCCTCAAGCACGATGCATTGGAAGTGTAAAGTCATCTAAATATGTGAGACATTAATCTCTTTCTAGAGAAATGCATCTATTAGACGAAGCTTAGAGGGTGATTCTTGTAACGCCCCAAATTCTGAATTTCCCATTTTTGTTGAGTCCTTTTTAATTCATTTGGATGATTGGTATTTTAATTGTGGAATTTATGTGTTGATATGTTTAATTTCAATATTGTGCTATTTTACCGATTCGGAGAGTTTTCGGGGAAAATAGAGTAAAGGGTATTTTAGACATTTAGTATTAAGTGTTAAGTGGATTATTGTGTGAGAATTAATTGGTAAGTGTTTGGAAAGAAATGGAGAGGAAAGAAAATAGAACATGAGATAAGAGAGAAAAGGAAATAGATAGAAACATTAGTGGAAAAACAAGGGAAAGAAAGAAGAGAGAAGAGAAAGAGGAGAAAGAAGAGGAAAACCTAGGATTTCATCAAGGATCAACATCCAAGCTTTCAATCAATCGGGTAAGGGTATGAAACTCTATTATACTGTTAATGTGTATGATTATGTATGTTGTTGATTGTTTGATGTTGGATTGAGAAGAGTTTCTACTCATTTCCATCTTAGGGCAATATTAGGATTTAATCAGTAGAATATGGTTTTAACCGGTTAGAATCGAGAAATGGATGGAGTAGGATAATCGGGTGTTATTGGGTTGGACTTATTGGTGTAGTTTGGTGTTAGAATTGGTTGGTTTTGTGAGGTTTGGGCTTTGGACAGCCATGGAAGTTCTGAGTTCGCAGGTTCGCCAGGAGAACGGCAGCGAAGCTTCGCCAGGCGAAGCCCAGCGAGCAACAGCGAACTAAGTCAGAAGCATCCACCCTGTCTTCGTTGGCAAGTTCGCCAGGCGAATGAGAGTGGCGAAGGTTCGCCAGGCAAGTGTGCTGGCGAGTGCTAGCGAGTAATTCCAAAATAACTCCCAGTGGTCTTCACTGGCAAGTTCGCCAGGCGAACTAAGTAGCGAAGGTTCGCCAGAGGCTTCACCAGGCAAAGGTTGGCGAATGCGACAGCATTTTCCTATTTTCTGTGTTTTCCCTTTTCATGCGGATTTCTTTGTTCAGTTATGTTTAATCCTTATCGAATTGAATAGTTTTGTGTATCATGTGGTATGTTATGTTATGGGTAGCCGCAAGGCGTGAATCATAGAATGTGGAATTTTGATTGTGAAAATATATGCCTTATATGGAATGGTATGTGTTGAAATAAAGAGTATGTGTATATTATGGAGTATAAGTATATTGTGAATGTGCATAGATTGTATGTGCTTGTATGAGATGAATATGCATAGTGATATATTTGCGAATATGTATGCATGTAAAGTAATGATATGAGTCATTTTGCATAAAGGCATCATGATGTACATCCTAGCGATGTTGATTCCTTGGAAAATCTGCTGAACATTTGATTCCTCGGAGAATTTGCAGAGTATTTGATTCCTCAGAGAATCTGCTGAATATTCGATTCCTCGGAGAATCTGATGAATATTTGATTCCTTGGAGAATCTGCTGAATACTTGATTCCTTGGAGAATCTGCTGAATTGAGTCGGTACCGCATTTGCATCTGCATAGAGTCGTGAGTCGGTCTCTATGAGTTGCATTGATCATCTTTATATGATGCATGGAGTGAATTGAACATAATTCTAGATGTTTATGTGGAAGATGATGAGTATGTATAGACGCATGATTTGATGAATATGCTTGATTGTGTGAATATGCATCGTGATGAGATGTGGTGAGAATCTGAATTGTGTTAATCCCATGTATGTATATAGATATATAAATATATGTATTGACTGTTATGATATTGTTTCTCACCCTTCTGCTGTTTCATAATGCTCTACGAGGCATTGCAGAGTAGGATTGTTGGAGGTCATTTTTGTGTGAAGCAGGTCTTCATTATTTTTGGTCGATGGCTCTGATATGTAACATCTGGGTAGTTAGGAAGCCTTTGGCTCTTTTTGGAGATACATTTGTTTTGATTTCTTTTGTGATACATCTGCGTATGTATCTGATGATGGATGTTTGTACATATGAATTAACTGAATGATGTATATATGTTTATATGAATGTATCGATTCAATGTTTAGATGTTTCCGCTTTATTCTAAATATTGAGATGTGTGTTTTAGAACTATGTTCTTCAGTCGTGAATTGCCCATTGTTGCATATCTATTTGAGCAGGTGTTGTAGGTGTTTAACTTCATGATAATGTGATACACCTCTTTTATATCATGTATTAATTAAACTCTGATGAAACTTTTATCAAGGGCCTAAATGATTTAATTGTTTATTTGGGGGTATAGAAAGGGGGTGTTACATTAAGTGGTATCAGAGCCAGCGTTGAGTCAGTTGTGTCTGTCTTATTGTTGTGTTGGTTGAACGGTTGTTTAACCTTGTTATTTTTGGTAATCCTCATAATATGGCTAGTCGTAATGACAATGCTATGGCTGCGGCATTGGAGGCTATGGCTAGGGCGGTGCAAGGCGCACCGAATGTGAATGCGAATGATGAGTTTAGAAAGAACCAACCACCGGTATTCAAGGGAAGATTTGATCCAGATGGTGCTCAGATTTGGTTAAAGGAGATCGAGAGGATCTTTAGGGTTATGAATTATGTTGAAGGAAACAAGGTGAGACTTGGGACTCACATGCTGAGAGAGGAAGCCGATGACTGATGGGTCGGTATGAGACAAGTTCTTGAAGTAGACGATGAGGGAATCACTTGGAATCTTTTTCACACCGAATTTTTGAGAAAGTATTATCCTGAGAGTGTGAAGGGAAAGAAGGAGATGGAGTTCCTGGAATTGAAACAAGGCAACATGTATGTGATAGACTACACGGCTAAGTTCACAGAGTTAGTGAAGTTTCATCCTCACTATGATGCGCTGACGGCAGAATTTTCCAAATGTATTAAGTATGAGAATGGCTTGCGCCCTGAGATCAAGCAAGCGGTAGGTTATCAGAGGATTAGGAGATTTTCGGACTTGACCGAATGCTGTAGAATCTTTGAAGAAGATAGTAAAGCTCGTTCCAGTCACTATAAGAGTTTGAATGAGAAGAGAGGGAAGCAACCGATGAGGAGTGGAGCCTATATGACGCCTGCTGATAAAGGCAAGCATAGGAAAAACTTTGATAGGAAGCCCAGAGGAGGTTCTAGTGCGATTAAATGTTTCAAGTGTGGCGTAATGTGCCACAAGTCCTTTGATTGTGGAAAATCTGTGGAGAAGTGTGCTAACTGTGGGGTTCCTGGACATGCCACTTCAGATTGTAGAAGGAATATGGTGAAACGCTACAACTGTGGCGAAGTGGGTCACATTAAGCCCAATTGTACTAAACCGAAGCAAGCTCCAGCGGGCGGAAAGGTATTTGCGTTAGCCGGTGCAGACACTACTAATGCGGATCGTTTGATTAAAGGTACATGCTTTATTAATAATGTGCCTTTAGTTGCTATTATTGATACTGGAGCGACTCATTCGTTCATTTCTCTTGAGTATGCCAAACGTTTGGAGTTGTTCATGTTTCTTTGAGTGGTGGCATGGTTATTGAGACTCCCGCTTCGGGGTCGGTAACTACTTCCTTGGTATGCATAAGTTGTCCTTTGACCATGTATGGTAAAGACTTCGTTATGGATTTAGTGTGTTTGCCGTTGGACGGTTTGGATGTGATTTTAGGTATGAATTGGTTGCAATATAATAAGGTTCATCTGGTTTGCTATCACAAGTTGGTAAGATTTCCTTATTTGGAAGATGATGGAAGTGAGAGTTTTCTATCCACTAAAGAGTTGAAGAAACTTTTAGCAGACGAAGCTCAGTTGTTCGGTTTGTTTGCGTCCTTGTCGGTAGAGAGTAAAGTGGAACTGGAGGTGTTTCCCGTAGTGCAAGAATTTCCAGAAGTGTTTCCGAGAGATATTAAGGATGTGCCGCCGGAGAGAGAGATTGAGTTTTCTATTGATCTAGTTCCGGGTACTAGACCGATTTTGATGGCACCGTATCGTATGTCGGCATCGGAATTGGTAGAGTTAAAGAGGCAGATGAATGACTTGTTGGATAAGAGATTTGTAAGACCAAGTGTTTCTCCTTGGGGTGCGCCGTTATTGTTAGTAAAGAAGAAAGATGGAAGCATGCGGTTGTGTATTGAATATCGGCAGTTGAATAAAGTGACGATTAAGAATAAGTATCCGCTTCCAAGAATAGACGATTTGATGGATCAATTGGTTGGAGTCCGTGTTTTTAGTAAGATTGACTTGAGATCGGGTTATCACCAGATTCGGGTGAAAGAAGAAGATGTTTCAAAGACGGCCTTTAGGACACGATATGGTCACTATGAGTATACGGTGATGCCATTCGGAGTTTCTAACGCGCCGGGTGTGTTCATGGAATATATGAATCGTATTTTTCATGAGCAGTTAGATTGTTTTGTGGTGGTGTTCATCGATGACATCTTGATTTATTCTAAGTCTCAAGAAGAGCATGAGGGGCATTTGAGAATTGTGTTGCAGATTTTGAAAGAGAAGCAATTGTATGCCAAGTTGTCGAAGTGCGAGTTTTGGTTATCGGAGGTGAGTTTTCTTGGACATATTATTTCTGGAAATGGTATTAGTGTTGACCCATCCAAGATTGATGCGGTAATGCAGTGGGAAGCTCCTAAGTCAGTTACGGAGATTCGAAGCTTTTTGGGATTAGCCGGTTATTATCAGAGGTTTATTGAAGGATTTTCGAAGTTGGCACTTCCGTTGACTCAATTGACTTGTAAGGGAAAGGCTTTTGTTTGGGATATTGATTGTGAGAAGCGTTTTGTTGAGTTTAAGAGAAGGTTGACAACGGCGTCGGTTT
The DNA here is from genome assembly GCA_963859935.3 of Lathyrus sativus. Taxonomy (NCBI): domain Eukaryota; kingdom Viridiplantae; phylum Streptophyta; class Magnoliopsida; order Fabales; family Fabaceae; genus Lathyrus; species Lathyrus sativus. The sequence goes on from OZ012739.1 coordinate 638,382,071, forward strand.
TGATTTTACCGAATCCGATGGAGTCATTTGTGGTTTGTTGTGATGCTTCTTTATCCGGTTTAGGTGGTGTTTTAATGTAAGATGGGAAAGTTGTGGCTTATGCTTCGAGACAATTGAGAGTGCATGAGAAGAACTACCCTACGTATGATTTGGAGTTAGCGGCCGTGGTGTTCGTTTTGAAAATTTGGAGGCATTATCTTTATGGTGCAAGATTTGAGGTTTTTAGCGACCACAAGAGTTTGAAATATTTATTTGACCAGAAAGAGTGAACATGAGACAAAGGAGATGGCTAGAGTTTTTGAAAGACTACGATTTTGGTTTGAATTACCATCCGGGTAAGGCAAACGTAGTAGCCGATGCTTTAAGTCGAAAGTTGGTTCATATGTCAACGTTGATGATAAGGGAATGGGAATTGTTGGAGAGTTTTAGAGATTTGAGTTTGGTTTGTGAAGTGACGCCGAGAAGTGTGAGACTTGGTATGCTTCATATTACAAATGATTTTCTTGCGACCGTTTGTGAAAAACAAAAATTGGATTTAAAGTTTGTTGATTTGATGATGAATGAGAATGAAGATTTCAAGGTTGATGAATTTGGTGTTTTAAAATTCTGTGGTCGTATTTGCATTTTCGACGATGCGGAGTTGAAAAAGATGATATTGGAAGAAGGTCATCGGAGTAACTTGAGTATTAATCCTGGAGAGAATAAGATGTACCAAGATTTGAAGAAGATCTTTTGGTGGTCCGGATTAAAGCGAGATGTTGCTCATTTTGTGTATTCGTGTTTGACGTGTCAAAAGTCAAAGGTGGAACATCAGAAGCCTAGTGGATTGATGCAACCATTGGATATTCCGGAATGGAAATGGGATAGCATATCGATGGATTTTGTTACGGGATTTCCGAATACGCAAAGAAGTCATAATGCTATTTGGGTGATCGTTGATAGACTTACTAAATCTGCTCACTTCATTCCGATTGATATTAGTTATCCTTTGGAGAAATTAGCCGAGATTTATGTTCGTGTGATTGTGAAGTTGCACGGAGTTCCTAAGTGTATTGTATCGGATAGAGACCCTAGATTTACTTCAAGATTTTGGGAAAGTTTGCAAGGTGCCTTGGGTTCTAAGTTGAGGTTGAGTTCGGCTTACCATCCGCAGACGGACGGTCAAACCGAGAGGACAATTCAGTCGTTAGAAGATTTGTTTCGTGCTTGTGTGCTAGAACAAGGTGGTGCTTGAGATGGTTATTTGGCGTTGATTGAGTTCACTTATAATAACAGTTTTCATTCGAGCATCGGTATGGCACCATTTGAGGCTTTATACGGTCGGAGATGTCGAACACCTTTGTGTTGGCATGAGACAGGTGAGAGGTCGGTAGTTGGACCGGAGATGGTACAACAGACGACGGAAAAGGTGAAGTTTATTCGGGAAAAGATGAGAGATTCTCAGAGTAGGCAGAAGAGTTACCATGATAAGAGGAGGAAGGACCTTGAGTTTCAAAAAGGCGACCATATCTTTTTGAGAGTTACACCGGTTACGGGAGTAGGTCGTGCCTTAAAGTCGAAAAAGTTGACTTCTCATTTCATCGGTTCGTATCAGATTATTGCATGTGTGGGTGTTGTGGCGTATCGTGTGGCGTTGCCTCCGAACCTTTCAAATTTGCATGATGTGTTCCATGTTTTGCAACTTCGGAAGTATGTTCCGGATCCGTCACATGTTATTCCTATGGACGAGGTTGAAGTAAGGGATAACCTTACGGTTGAGGTTTTACCGATTAGGATTTTGGATTGTGAAGTTAAGAAGCTAAGGGGCAAGGATATTGTACTTGTGAAAGTAGCCTGGGGGGGTGTTGCAGAGGGAAATATGACTTGGGAATTGGAGAGCAAGATGCCAGGTCGCATCTAGAGTTGTTTGAATCAGGTAATATTTTCGAGGACGAAAATTTCTAAAGTGGGGGAGAGTTGTAACGCCCCAAATTCTGAATTTCCCATTTTTGTTGAGTCCTTTTTAATTCATTTGGATGATTGGTATTTTAATTGTGGAATTTATGTGTTGATATGTTTAATTTCAATATTGTGCTATTTTACCGATTCGGAGAGTTTTCGGGGAAAATAGAGTAAATGCTATTTTAGACATTTAATATTAAGTGTTAAGTGGATTATTGTGTGAGAATTAATTGGTAAGTGTTTGGAAAGAAATGGAGAGGAAAGAAAATAGAACATGAGATAAGAGAGAAAAGGAAATAGATAGAAACATTAGTGGAAAAACAAGGGAAAGAAAGAAGAGAGAAGAGAAAGAGGAGAAAGAAGAGGAAAACCTAGGATTTCATCAAGGATCAACATCCAAGCTTTCAATCAATCGGGTAAGGGTGTGAAACTCTATTATACTGTTAATGTGTATGATTATGTATGCTATTGATTGTTTGATATTGGATTGAGAAGAGTTTCTACTCATTTCCATCTTAGGGCAATATTAGGATTTAATCAGTAGAATATGGTTTTAGCCGGTTAGAATCGAGAAATGGATGGAGTAGGATAATCGGGTGTTATTGGGTTGGACTTACTGGGGTAGTTTGGTGTTAGAATTGGTTGGTTTTGTGAGGTTTGGGCTTTGGACAGCCATGGAAGTTCTGAGTTCACAGGTTCGCCAGGCGAACAGCAGCGAAGCTTTGCCAGGCGAAGCCCAGCGAGCAGCAGCGAACTAAGTCAGAAGCATCCACCCTGTCTTTGTTGGCAAGTTCGCCAGGCGAATGAGAGTGGCGAAGGTTCGCCAGGCGAGTGTGCTGGCGAGTGCTAGCGAGTAATTCCAAAATAACTCCCAGTGGTCTTTGCTAGCAAGTTTGTCAGGCGAACTAAGTAGCTAAGGTTCGCCAGAGGCTTCGTCAGGCGAAGGTTGGCGAATGCGACAATATTTTCCTATTTTCTGTGTTTTCCCTTTTCATGCGGATTTCTTTGTTCAGTTATGTTTAATCCTTATCGAATTGAATAGTTTTGTGTGTCGTGTGGTATGTTATGTTGTGGGTAGCCGCAAGGCGTGAATCCTAGAATGTGGAATTTTGATTGTGAAAATATATGCCTTATATGAAATGGTATGTGTTGAAATGAAGAGTATGTGTATATTATGGAGTATAAGTATATTGTGAATGTGCATAGATTGTATGTGCTTGTATGAGATGAATATGCATAGTGATATATTTGCGAATATGTATGCATGTAGAGTAATGTTGTGAGTCATTTTGCATAAAGGCATCATGATGTACATCCTAGCGATGTTGATTCCTTGGAGAATCTGCTGAACATTTGATTCCTCGGAGAATCTGCAGAGTATTTGATTCCTCGGAGAATCTGCTGAATATTCGATTCCTCGGAGAATCTGATGAATATTTGATTCCTTGGAGAATCTGCTGAATACTTGATTCCTTGGAGAATCTGCTGAATTGAGTCGGTACCGCATTTGCATCTGCATAGAGTCGTGAGTCGGTCTCTATGAGTTGCATTGGTCATCTTTATATGATGCATGGAGTGAATTGAACATAATTCTAGATGTTTATGTGGAAGATGATGAGTATGTATAGACGCATGATTTGATGAATATGCTTGATTGTGTGAATATGCATCGTGATGAGATGTGGTGAGAATCTGAATTGTGTTAATCCCATGTATGTATATAGATATATAAATATATGTATTGACTGTTATGATATTGTTTCTCACCCTTCTGCTGTTTCATAATGCTCTACGAGGCATTGCAGAGTAGGATTGTTGGAGGTCATTTTTGTGTGAAGCAGGTCTTCATTATTTTTGGTCGATGGCTCTGATATGTAACATCTGGGTAGTTAGGAAGCCTTTGGCTCTTTTTGGAGATACATTTGTTTTGATTTCTTTTGTGATACATCTGCGTATGTATCTGATGATGGATGTTTGTACATATGAATTAACTGAATGATGTATATATGTTTATATGAATGTATCGATTCAATGTTTAGATGTTTCCGCTTTATTCTAAATATTGAGATGTGGGTTTTAGAACTATGTTCTTCAGTCGTGAATTGCCCATTATTGCATATCTATTTGAACAGGTGTTGTAGGTGTTTAACTTCATGATATTGTGATACACCTCTTTTATATCATGTATTAATTAAACTCTGATGAAACTTTCATCAAGTACCTAAATGATTTAATTGTTTATTTGGGGGTATAGAAAGGGGGTGTTACATTAAGTGGTATCAGAGCCAGCGTTAAGTCAGTTGTGTCTGTCTTATTGTTGTGTTGGTTGAACGGTTGTTTAACCTTGTTATTTTTGGGAATCCTCAGAATATGGCTGGTCGTAATGACAATTCTATGGCTGCGGCGTTGGAGGCTATGGCTAGGGCGGTGCAAGGCGCACCGAATGTGAATGCGAACGATGAGTTTAGAAAGAACCAACCACCGGTATTCAAGGGAAGATTTGATCCGGACGGTGCTCAGATTTGGTTAAAGGAGATCGAGAGGATCTTTAGGGCTATGAATTATGCTGAAGGCAACAAGGTGAGACTTAGGACTCACATGCTGAGAGAGGAAGCCGATGACTGGTGGGTCGGTATGAGACAAGTTCTTGAAGTAGACGATGAGGGAATCACTTGGAATCTTTTTCGCACCGAATTTTTGAGAAAGTATTATCCTGAGAGTGTGAAGGGAAAGAAGGAGATGGAGTTCCTGGAATTGAAACAAGGCAACATGTCTGTGATAGACTACACGGCTAAGTTCACAGAGTTAGTGAAGTTTCATCCTCACTATGATGCGGTGACGGCGGAATTTTCCAAATGTATTAAGTATGAGAATGGCTTGCGCCCTGAGATCAAGCAAGCTGTAGGTTATCGGAGGATTAGGAGATTTTCGGACTTGACCGAATGCTGTAGAATCTTTGAAGAAGATAGTAAAGCTCGTTCCACTCACTATAAGAGTTTGAATGAGAAGAGAGGGAAGCAACCGGTGAGGAGTGGACCTTATATGACGCCTGCTGATAAAGGCAAGCATAGGGAAAACTTTGATAGGAAGCCCGGAGGAGGTTCTAGTGCGATTAAATGTTTCAAGTGTGGCGTAATGGGCCATAAGTCCTTTGACTGTGGAAAATATGTGGAGAAGTGTGCTAACTGTGGGGTTCCTGGACATGCCACTTCGGATTGTAGAAGGAATGTGGTGAAATGCTACAACTGTGGCGAAGTGGGTCACATTAAGCCCAATTGTACTAAACCGAAGCAAGCTCTAGCGGGCAGAAAGGTATTTGCATTAGCCGATGCGGACACTACTAGTGCGGATCGTTTGATTAAAGGTACATGCTTTATTAATAATGTGCCTTTAGTTGCTATTATTGATACTGGAGCGACTCATTCGTTCATTTCTCTTGAGTGTGCCAAACGTTTGGATTTGTGCATGGTTTCTTTGAGTGGTGGCATGGTTATTGAGACTCCCGCTTCGGGGTCGGTAACTACTTCCTTGGTATGCATAAGTTGTCCTTTGACCATGTATGGTAAAGACTTCGTTATGGATTTAGTGTGTTTGCCGTTGGACGGTTTGGATGTGATTTTGGGTATGAATTGGTTGCAATATAATAAGGTTCATCTGGATTGTTATCACAAGTTGGTAAGATTTCCTTATTTGGAAGATGATGGAAGTGAGAGTTTTCTATCCACTAAAGAGTTGAAGAAACTTTTAGCGGACGAAGCTCAGTTGTTCGGTTTGTTTGCGTCCTTGTCGGTAGAGAGTAAAGTGGAACTGGAGGTGTTTCCGGTAGTGCGAGAATTTCCAGAAGTGTTTCCGGGAGATATTAAGGATGTGTCGCCGGAGTGAGAGATTGAGTTTTCTATTGATCTAGTTCCGGGTACTAGACCGATTTCGATGGCACCGTATCGTATGTCGGCATCGGAATTGGTAGAGTTAAAGAGGCAGTTGAATGACTTGTTGGATAAGAGATTTGTAAGACCAAGTGTTTCTCCTTGGGGTGCGCCGTTATTGTTAGTAAAGAAGAAAGATGGAAGCACGCGGTTGTGTATTGGTTATCGGGAGTTAAATAAAGTGACGATTAAGAATAAGTATCTGCTTCCATGAATAGACGATTTGATGGATCAATTGGTTGGAGCCCGTGTTTTTAGTAAGATTGACTTGAGATCGGGTTATCACTAGATTCGGGTGAAAGAAGAAGATGTTTCAAAGACGGCCTTTAGGACACGATATGGTCACTATGAGTATACGGTGATGCCATTCAGAGTTTCTAACGCGCCGGGTGTGTTCATGGAATATATGAATCGTATTTTTCATGAGCAGTTAGATTGTTTTGTGGTGGTGTTCATCGACGACATCTTGATTTATTCTAAGTCTCAAGAAGAGCATGAGGGGCATTTGAGAATTGTGTTGCAGATTTTGAAAGAGAAGCAATTGTATGCCAAGTTGTCGAAGTGCGAGTTTTGGTTATCGGAGGTGAGTTTTCTTGGACATATTATTTCTGGAAATGGTATTAGTGTTGACCCATCCAAGATTGATGCGGTAATGCAGTGGGAAGCTCCTAAGTCAATTACGGAGATTCGAAGCTTTTTGGGATTAGCCGGTTATTATCGGAGGTTTATTGAAGGATTTTCGAAGTTGGAACTTCCGTTGACTCAATTGACTTGTAAGGGAAAGACTTTTGTTTGGGATATTGATTGTGAGAAGTGTTTTGTTGAGTTTAAGAGAAGGTTGACAACGGCGCCGGTTTTGATTTTACCAAATCCGATGGAGTCATTTGTGGTTTATTGTGATGCTTCTTTATCTGGTTTAGGTGGTGTTTTAATGCAAGATGGGAAAGTTGTGGCTTATGCTTCGAGTCAATTGAGAGTGCATGAGAAGAACTACCCTACGCATGATTTGGAGTTAGCGGTTGTGGTGTTCATTTTGAAAATTTGGAGGCATTATCTTTATGGTGCAAGATTTGAGGTTTTTAGCGACCACAAGAGTTTGAAATATTTATTTGACCAGAAAGAGTTGAACATGAGACAAAGGAGATGGCTAGAGTTTTTGAAAGACTACGATTTTGGTTTGAATTACCATCCGGGTAAGGCAAACGTAGTAGCCGATGCTTTAAGTCAAAAGTTGGTTCATATGTCAACATTGATGATAAGAGAATGGGAATTGTTGGAGAGTTTTGGAGATTTGAGTTTGGTTTGTGAAGTGACGCCGAGAAGTGTGAGACTTGGTATGCTTCATATTACGAATGATTTTCTTGCGACCGTTTGTGAAAAACAAAAATTGGATTTAAAGTTCGTTGATTTGATGATGAATGAGAATGAAGATTTCAAGGTTGATGAATTTAGTGTTTTGAAATTCCGTGGTCGTATTTGTATTTTCGACGATGCGGAGTTGAAAAAGATGATATTGGAAGAAGGTCATCGGAGTAACTTGAGTATTCATCCGAGAGCGAATAAGATGTACCAAGATTTGAAGAAGATCTTTTGGTGGTCCGGATTTAAGCGAGATGTTGCTCATTTTTTGTATTCGTGTTTGACGTGTCAAAAGTCGAAGGTGGAACATCAGAAGCCTAGTGGATTGATGCAACCGTTGGATATTCCGGAATGGAAATGGGATATCATATCGATGGATTTTGTTACGGGATTGCCGAATACGCAAAGAAGTCATAATGCTATTTGGGTGATCGTTGATAGACTTACTAAATCTGCTCACTTCATTCCGATTGATATTAGTTATCCTTTGGAAAAATTAGCTGAGATTTATATTCGTGTGATTGTGAAGTTTCACGGAGTTCCTAAGTGTATTGTATCGGATAGAGACCCTAGATTTACTTCAAGATTTTGGGAAAGTTTGCAAGGTGCCTTGGGTTCTAAGTTGAGGTTGAGTTCGGCTTACCATCCGCAGACGGACGGTCAAACCGAGAGGACAATTCAGTCGTTAGGAGATTTGTTGTGTGCTTGTGTGCTAGAACAAGGTGGTGCTTGGGATGGTTATTTGGTGTTGATTGAGTTCACTTATAATAACAGTTTTCATTCGAGCATTGGTATGGAACCATTCGAGGCTTTATACGGTCGGAGATGTCGAACACCTTTGTATTGGCATGAGACGAGTGAGAGGTCGGTAGTTGGACCGGAGATGGTACAACAGACGATGGAAAAGGTGAAGTTTATTCGGGAAAAGATGAGAGCTTCTCAGAGTAGGCAGAAGAGTTACCATGATAAGAGGAGGAAGGATCTTGAGTTTCAAGAAGGCGACCATGTCTTTTTGAGAGTTACACCGGTTACGGGAGTGGGTCGTGCCTTGAAGTCGAAAAAGTTGACTTCTCGTTTCATCGGTCCGTATCAGATTATTGCACGTGTGGGTGCTGCGGCGTATCGTGTGGTGTTGCCTACGAACCTTTCAAATTTGCATGGTGTGTTCCATGTTTCGCAACTTCGGAAGTATGTTCCAGATCCGTCACATGTTATTCCTATGGATGAGGTTGAAGTAAGGGATAAACTTACGGTTGAGGTTTTACCGATTAGGATTTTGGATCGTGAAGTTAAGAAGCTAAGGGGCAAGGATATTGCACTTGTGAAAGTAGCCTGGGGGGTGCTGCAGAGGGCAATATGACTTGGGAATTGGAGATCAAGATGCGAGAGTCGCATCCAGAGTTGTTTGAATCAGGTAATATTTTCGAGGACGAAAATTTCTAAAGTGGGGGAGTGTTGTAACGTCCCAAATTCTGAATTTCCCATTTTTGTTGAGTTCTTTTTAATTCATTTGGATGATTGGTATTTTAATTATGGAATTTATGTGTTGATATGTTTAATTTCAATATTGTGCTAGTTTACCAATTCGGAGAGTTTTCGGGGAAAATAGAGTAAAGGGTATTTTAGACGTTTAGTATTAAGTGTTAAGTGGATTATTGTGTGAGAATTAATTGGTAAGTGTTTGGAAAGAAATGGAGAGGAAAGATAATAGAACATGAGATAAGAGATAAAAGGAAATAGATAGAAACATTAGTGGAAAAACAAGGGAAAGAAAGAAGAGAGAAGAGAAAGAGGAGAAAGAAGAGGAAAACCTAGGATTTCATCAAGGATCAACATCCAAGCTTTCAATCAATCGGGTAAGGGTGTGAAACTCTATTATACTGTTAATGTGTATGATTATGTATGTTGTTGATTGTTTGATGTTGGATTGAGAAGAGTTTCTACTAATTTCCATCTTAGGGAAATATTAGGATTTAATCGGTAGAATGTGGTTTTAACCGGTTAGAATCGAGAAATGGATGGAGTAGGATAATCGGGTGTTATTGGGTTGGACTTACTGGGGTAGTTTGGTGTTAGAATTGGTTGGTTTTGTGAGGTTTGAGCTTTGGACAGCCATGGAAGTTCTGAGTTCGCAGGTTCGCCAGGTGAACGGCAGCGAAGCTTCGCCAGGTGAAGCCCAGCGAGCAGCAGCGAACTAAGTCAGAAGCATCCACCCTGTCTTCGTTGGCAAGTTCGCCAGGCGAATGAGAGTGGCGAAGGTTCGCCAGGCGAGTGTGCTGGCGAGTGCTAGCGAGTAATTCCAAAATAACTCCCAGTGGTCTTCGCTTGCAAGTTCGCCAAGCGAACTAAGTAGCGAAGGTTCGCCAGGCGAAGGTTGGCGAATGCGACAGCATTTTCCTATTTTCTGTGTTTTCCCTTTTCATGCGGATTTCTTTGTTCAGTTATGTTTAATCCTTATCAAATTGAATAGTTTTGTGTGCCGTGTGGTATGTTATGTTGTGGGTAGCCGCAAGGCGTGAATCCTAGAATATGGAATTTTGATTGTGAAAATATATGCCTTGTATGGAATGGTATGTGTTGAAATGAAGAGTATGTGTATATTATGGAGTATAAGTATATTGTGAATATGCATAGATTGTATGTGCTTGTATGAGATGAATATGCATAGTGATATATTTGCGAATATGTATGCATGTAGAGTAATGTTGCGAGTTATTTTGCATAAAGGCATCATGATGTACATCCTAGCGATGTTGATTCCTTGGAGAATCTGCTGAACATTTGATTCCTCGGAGAATCTGCAGAGTATTTGATTCCTCGAAGAATCTGCTGAATATTCGATTCCTCAGAGAATTTGATGAATATTTGATTCCTTGGAGAATCTGCTGAATACTTGATTCCTTGGAGAATCTGCTGAATTGAGTCGGTACCGCATTTGCATCTGCATAGAGTCGTGAGTTGGTCTCTATGAGTTGCATTGGTCATCTTTATATGATGCATGGAGTGAATTGAACATAATTCTAGATGTTTATGTGGAAGATGATGAGTATGTATAGACGCATGATTTGATGAATATGCTTGATTGTGTGAATATGCATCGTGATGAGATGTGGTGAGAATCTGAATTGTGTTAATCCCATGTATGTATATAGATATATAAATATATGTATTGACTGTTATGATATTGTTTCTCATCCTTCTGCTGTTTCATAATGCTCTACGAGGCATTGCAGAGTAGGATTGCTGGAGGTCATTTTTGTGTGAAGCAGGTCTTCATTATTTTTGGTCGATGGCTCTGATATGTAACATCTGGGTAGTTAGGAAGCCTTTGGCTCTTTTTGGAGATCCATTTGTTTTGATTTCTTTTGTGATACATCTGCGTATGTATCTGATGATGGATGTTTGTACATATGAATTAACTGAATGATGTATATATGTTTATATGAATGTATTGATTCAATGTTTAGATGTTTCCGCTTTATTCTAAATATTGAGATGTGGGTTTTAGAACTATGTTCTTCAGTCGTGAATTGGCCATTGTTGCTTATCTATTTGAGCAGGTGTTGTAGGTGTTTAACTTCATGATAATGTGATACACCTCTTTTATATCATGTATTAATTAAACTCTGATGAAACTTTTATCAAGTGCCTAAATGATTTAATTGTTTATTTGGGGGTATAGAAAGGGGGTGTTACAATTCTCTCTATTATTGGTTAAATGGTGATTGCCTCAAGTGTATCCTAGAGGATGAGTCCCTGAAGCGTAGTTCAGAGAACGGGTTCCTTAAGTTTAGGTAAGAGTGATAGTTTCAGAAGCTTAAGGAAAGTCTCTCTAGCAGATTTTAGGATGAGTCTCTCAAGCAGAGTTTAGGGTGAGTCCTTCAAGATTTTCTTGGGGCGAGTCCCTAAGCGATGCTTGAGGAAATTTCACCAAGCGTTATTTGGAAAGGTATGTGCAACATTTAAAGCTTATGTATGATGGATTTTTTTGGGAGGTCACAGTCATCATGAGATGTTGATTCATCTCCATCAGTATCCATTTGTCTAATTTGGCCCCCGTAGATGTCCTCCCACCTACTATCAGGTGCAACCCTAGAGTTTGACAATCATGCCTACTCGGTCTAGGCTTTTGGATTTATAAATAGAGGAGTGGTAATTTTTTTCCCTATTATGGTATATGCACTCACTGAAGTTACTCTGCCCCTCTAGGATTTTGGTTTTGCAGCTTATCTCGTTTACTATTGTATCGTTTATTTTTTTTAGTTATTGAGTTTCCACTAAATTAAGTTTTGCACATATCTTAGAATTGAGTGCAATGCATTTAAATCATGTTTTGCATGCATTAAATCAAATCTTGAGATAAAGTTTGTTGCAAAGTGGTTCAAGTCAAAGCAGTAGACTGTTTGGGTAAAGAAACGTATGAATACATGAATACTATCATTCTAACCTTATATTCAATCAAACACTTCATTTTTTTAAAAATTGTACCCTTTTGAAGTGTGATTCAAATCAAGGATATGTATGATTCGAATAAAAAAATGAACGTAAATTTAGGTTTTTCCGCTGCTAGTGTGATTCGAATCACAAGCTTCTCTGACTCGAATCAGAAGCAAGCCTGATTCAAATTAATCTAAATTTTGGTTCGAATGAAAAATTCATTTCAAATCTTGTATTTTAGTTTTGTAATCATGATTCGAATCATGGGATTCTTTGAATCGAATCACTGGCTCATTTCACTTTATAAATCATATCATTTTTTCCTTTAAATTAAATCATACTCATTACACTTCACTCAAATTAAATGGGTATTTTACTCATTTTTAGTGCTCTATCTCAAGCACATATATAAATCATTTATGTCATTTTTCCAAAATCTCAAATGATATGATCATAACATCCTAACTTTGAGAGTTTTTCAAAATAGAATTTTTAGCTTTCAAAGTATACCAATTCATAATTTTTTATTGCAATTGAATTCATCTTCAATTTCTATCAAGATTATCATGAGGTGCACTACAACATTTTGAATATACAGCAATGCAAAACAACCGTTGTAAAATCCAAAAAAACCCGTTGCCTTTACATATGAGAACGGTCTTCAGGACGTTCTAAACCAAGACGTTGTTTTAGCCTTTAGGAACGGTTATTTAGCCAACGGCACCGCCTTGTTCAGAGTCGTTGCTGTAATTTTATTTAGAGAACGGTCTAGAACAGCAACGGCTGGACTCCGTTTTCAAATTTAAACCGTTGCAATTGTTTTTTATTAGAAAATGGTTATTTTATGGAATATAGCAATGTATCTTAGCCGTAGCCTATTCTAAAACGGCTATTTTATAAACCAAATAAATAAATAAAATTTAATAAAATAAAATTTTATTTTATTTTATAAACCTGATAATAACATCATTCACAATTTTTTTTATATAATAATATTCAAATACAAATTTTAAAATGATCTTGCATTTAAAAAAAAAATACATGACATTAATCCATTTAAATATCATAATGTCAACCATTGATTCACAATCAACAAAACATCTTCAAATTGCATATCGTAATGTCAACAAAACATCTTCAAATTACATATCCCAATGTCAATCATCATTCATAGTCAAAATAACATCTTTAATCTATAAAATTAAACTTAAACATCTACATCTCTATACCTACGTTTCTTCATCTTCAAATGATTCAAAATCTTCATTGATATTATCATTCATGACCTGCAAAATAAAAATAATATAACTTAAATAAGATTATTATTCGAAGGATCTAAAATTACAGTGTTAAAATAGAAAAGCCCACCATCTACATCATATCAATAGAAAAGTACAAAGTTGCAGAACATTTGAGATTAACTTACTATCTCACCTAAACCAAAAGCTAAAAAATATGTACATCATTCACAATGACAACAAAGCCTTATCCCACTAAGTAGGGTCGTCTAAATGGATAAAATGACACCATAGTGTTCCATCAAATACCATATAAATACCAAGTAACTAAAACATATCAAGTAACCAAAATAACAAACATATTATTACATAGAAATCTCATCCTAATATAAAATCATTATAAGCACAATCTATCATCAATAAACGTTTGTATAATAAAATAATTCACTCCACCCAAGACATTATAAGCCACTATGAAAATTCATTCCTCCCCATTAACCAAACAACCTATCCATCAATAAGGATCGTGTATTAATACTCAATCAATTTTCAATTAGCTTCAACTTTACACAAAACTAATCCAATACCATATAAAAAAATCCATAACTCAGAGGAATGTAAAAAATCTTATTTGATCATTAGTTGGAGCATGTGTTGATGTAGAAGAACGTAAGACACTGTTAGCATCAGTTGCAGGAGTTGATATCAAAGCTGCCAAAGCCTCTATATTCAACTCGGAGGTATTTTGATTCAAAACAGTCTTAAGAAGAAGCTGAATTTTCCTATCAATTTCTTCTTTATCTTGACGATGTTTTTCTTCCATCTCTTGTAACCTGTCATTAAATTGTCTAACTTCAGCAACATGATCTCTTTTAGTTTTTTCAATTTCTTTGTTTCTTTTCAAGAGAGTTGGTGTTGTGGTTCTTCTGTGGCAACGCAATCTCCCAGGTTTTTGTTTGCCCAATATGCTTTCAAAAGCTTCTGAAGAAGGTTTTCCATGATTTTCAATCAAGTCTTGAAGCTTTATCTAACATACATAATATAGTAGTAGTAAATAAAAGGCAAAGGACAAAACAATCAAAATATCTACATGTTCTTTAACTATTATCACATGTTTTATGATTAATTTCAATTTTCATCAATATATGTATAATGATAATGGTTATTATGGAAATGTATCGATCTATGTGTAGAAGCACACTTCAATCTCAAGGTTTTGATGATGTCAACAAAGACCTAAGCTCATTCCATGATTGCAAGCAAAAAGTCAAGCTTTCAAATTGATCAAGATACTTACACTATATACCCGTGGGGGTATATGTACTAAGAAGCTGCTTGCACTATATACCCGTGGGGGTATATACACTGAAGATAAAACCAGAAGCATATCATCTATGGAATGTTGTCATACAAATCAAGCTTCATGTGCAAATGTTCCTACAACTTTCAAGATTTGGACTCAAGCTTCGGTATATCAATATTCACTCCTTTAATTGATATACAAGTGTTCAAATAATTTATCATATTAACATATTGCATTTGCATATTTTTAAAACCATTTGAATTGGTATAACACTTTTTAACTCAAGCATTTTTCTGAGTTTTAACAGTGTTAATCGATTAACCATATGGGTTAATTGGTTAACGGCCTTAAATTTTGAATTCTCAGGGCTAATGTTCAAGTGTTAACCGATTAACCTATATGGTTAACCGATTAACACTGAACGAATTTTGAAAAATTGTTTCCGTTAAAATTCAAATATTGTTTGAATGTTATACCTTTTCATCTTTTGATTCATACACATTTGTACTTTTTTGAAAAGGTGTTTTACTCATATAAATTCTGAAAATTTCAAATTGAAAAACACCTCCAATAATTTTCAAAATATTCATTGAATCAAATTCACTACTTTTCAAATATTTTCAAATATTTTCAAAGAATGTTCATATTATTCATACAATTTCATATCCAGATTTTTGAACACTTGTATTGATATTGAAAAGTGGATTTTGATCAAAAGGAGAAGATCAATCATTAGATTGATATTATCATTGTATCACTTTCAAATTACAAAAATACAAAGTTTTTTCTATTGTGACTTGTGATCCATGATTGTTGGACACAAGGGTTAGTGCTTGCAAGAGGATTGTTCTTGCTCACTAAGTTGTTGAAATAGTTGTTAGATAGTAGGCCTCACCAGTTGATGGTGTGATAGGTTATACATTCTAAAACTATAGTGAAAACTCTCTTTCATGTGGAAAGGGGAGTGGAGTACCTTCGGATTGTGAAGGGAACCACTATAAATCTCTGTGTCCATTTTTTCATTCTGCCTTTACTGCTTTCATCACCAAGAACTTAAAGAAGAAAAATTCAAGACTATCGAAAAATCGGAAAAAGTTTCTAAAGCCTAATTCACCCCCCCTCTTAGGCATACTCTGAACTTACAATTGGCATCAGAGCAGGTTAAGGTAACCTGTTCCTAACGATTCAGTATGGCTTTCGCTAGCACCAACCCGGTTTTCAAAGACGGTGGAAGTAGTAACAAACCACCATTATTCTCTGGAGAATATTTCGATTTCTAGAAAATCAGAATGAAGGCACATCTTGAAGCCCAAGGAGAAGGTATATGGGAAGCAATCGAAGAAGGACCACACAATCCAGTAAATGTGGTCAATGGCGTTGGAACCGCAAAGTTGAAAAGCACATATGATGAAAATGATAAGAAAAAGATTCTTAACGAAAAGTAAGCAATCAACATACTCCAAAGCGCTCTTAGTATAGACGAGTTCTTCCGTGTATCACAATGTACTTCGGTAAAGGAGATTTGGGACACCTTGGTGGAAATGCATGAAGGAAGTGCAGAAGTAAAAAGATCAAGACTCAACACGTTAAGTCAAGAATATGAGATGTTCCGTATGCAGCCCAGTGACTCTATTGTTGCCTTACAAAAAATATTCGTTCATCTAACAAATCACTTGATTGCTCCCAGGAAGACCTTCACCAATGATGATCTGAACCTGAAAGTCCGAAGATCCTTAACAAGAGAATGGCAACCAAAAGTGACCGCTATCTCGGAAAAGAAGAGTCTCTCAACGATTACATCCGCATCCTTATTTGGCAAACTTCAAGAGCATGAATTGGAACTTGGAAGGCTCGAGAAGCACGAAAGTCAAGAAAAGAAGTCCAAAGGAATTGCCTTGAAGATTGACACAAAGGATGACAAAGACGACGGGACTTCCAAAGAAGAAAATTTCATGCTTCTTGTAAAGAAGCTTGGTAAGTTTTTTAATAATAATAAAAATTCCTCTTTTCCTAAAAAGAATAGATATTTCATGAAAAAGGATGCATCCACATCAAATCAAGAAGTCACATGTTACGAATGTGGGAAGTAAGGTCACATAAAGCCGAATTGCCCGAAACTTGCAAAGAAAGGAGGATTCAAAGGCAAGAAGGATTTCAAAAATAAAAAGGCCTATGTTGCTTGGGACGATAACGAGATAAGTTCATCATCGGAATCAGAAAGCGATGAATGTGCAAATATGGCTCTTATGGCATCCTATTATTCCGATGAAGAAATTGATGATGTTAGTAACGACTTTTCTATTTATGACAATGATGCACAAGAAGTCATAGATGAACTTCTAAAAGAATGCAAGACTTTGTATAAAAGCATCTCATCCCAAAAGAAAAGAATTTCATTTTTAGAAGAACAAAATACCGCTTTTATAAAAAATATTGAAAATGAAAAACAAAAATTGGGGGATGAAAAACAAAGTCTTGTATGCAAAAATTGTGAATCCTTATCTTTTCAAATTGTTCAACTTAAAAGAGTTTTGGAAAGATACGAAAAAGGTCAAATTGGCTTGGAGGAAATTCTTAGGCACCAAAGATATCCTAATGATAAAAGTGGACTAGGATATTCTAAGTTTTCCAAACCAAGCACAAATGAAACCATTTTTGTGAAAGCAAGTGAACAAGTTGTTAAAGAAAAGGCAAACAATTCTAAAACTATGCATCAAAGTCATAAAAAGAAAAAAATTGTGAAGAAAAAGAATTATGTTCCTAGATATAGAAGTCATTTTCAACCTACTTGTTTTTATTGTGGAATCAAAGGCCATACACCTAATGCTTGCTATGTACGCAACATTGGTGTTGCTAAAGGGCATTATGTGTGGGTTGAAAAGGATACTAACTATCAAGGACCCAAAGCAATTTGGATACCTAACAATACTTGATTTTGTGTTGTAGGTATGCTTGAAAACAACTTCTAATCAATGGTATCTTGATAACGGTTGTTCTAAGCATATGACAGGAGACATAAACAAATTTTCAAGTCTATCATTAAAGGACAAAGGATACGTTACTTACGGTGATGATAATAAAGGAAAAATTCTTGGAGTTGGAACCGTTGTTGCACCTCCATGCACAATCATCGAAGACGTTCTTTATGTGGAAGGCCTTAAACACAACCTACTTAGCATAAGTCAATTGTGTGACAAAGGGTTCCGAATCAACTTCACAAAGGATGAATGTTTGATAGAACATGAAGTCACCCATGACATCTTGCTAAAAGGTAAAAGATTTAATAATATTTTTATGATCTCTTTTGATGACTCTTCCTTGAAGGTAAAATGTCTTATGGCGAACAACAACGAGGTGTGGCTTTGGCATAAAAGATTTGCTCATATTCACATGGAGCATTTAAACAAGTTGATAAAGCATGATCTAGTTGTTGGTCTTCCGAAGATAAAATTCATCAAGGATAAGTTATGCAATGCATGTCAAAAGAAGAAATAGACCAAGACAACTTTCAAATCCAAGCAAGTGGTTTCTACATCAAGACCACTTCAATTGTTGCATATGGATCTCTTTGGTCCATCGAGAACGAAAAGCTTCGGAGGTAGTATTTATGCTTTAGTTATCGTTGATGATTTATCTCGATACACATGGACATTGTTTTTAGTGCAGAAAAATGATGCTTTCAAAGCATTCAAGAAGTATGCGAAGCAAATTCAAAACGAGAAGTCACTCACCATAGCCTCCATAAGAAGCGACCATGGTGGAGAATTCCAAAATTCAGACTTTGAAGATTTTTGCGAAGAGCATGGAATTTTTCACAATTTTTCCGCACCAAGGACTCCTAAACAGAACGGTGTCGTAGAACGGAAGAATAGGTCACTGGTGGAGCTTGCTAGAACGATGCTTAGCGACTCGAATCTTCCTAAATATTTCTGGGCAAAGGCGGTTAGCACGGCGTGTTTCGTAAGCAACCGTGTCAATATTCGACCAATTCTCAAGAAGACTCCGTATGAGCTGTTCAAGGGTAGGAAACCAAACATAGCATTTTTCCACATATTCGGATGTAAATGTTTTGTTTTCAACAACAATAAGGACAATCTCGGTAAGTTTGATGAGAAGTCCGACGAAGGTATATTTCTTGGTTACTCTCTTTCTAGTAGAGCTTTTAAAATTTTTAATAAAAGAACTCTTACTATTGAAGAATCCATTCATGTTTCTTTTGATGAGACTAACCCCTCGAAAGAGGATAATATTATTGTGGATGATGATGATGATATAGTAGGTTCTTCACCACAACAAGAAGAGACTTCAAAGGATCAAGCAATACCACAAGAAGATATCACTCAAATCATTGAAGAACATCAAGATCTTCCGAAGGAATGGAGAACGCATAGAGATCACCCGATAGATAAAGTTATTGGTGATATTAGCCAAGGCGTTGCAACTCGACTAAATATTAAGGATGCTTGTCTCAACATGGCTTTTGTGTCTCAAATTGAAGCAACCAATATTGATGAAGCCTTAGGCGACGACCAATGGATTGTAACGATGCAAGAAGAACTCAACCAATTCGAAAGGAATCAAGTTTGAAGTCTCGTACCAAGACCGGACAACAAGCACATCATAGGAACGAGATGGGTGTTTAAGAACAAACTTGACGAGAATGGGATCATAGTTCGTAACAAAGCAAGATTGGTCGCACAAGGCTACAACCAGGAGGAAGGAATTGATTTTGATGAACCGCTCTGGTAGCAAGGTTAGAAGCAATTAGATTATTACTTGCTTACGCTTGTTCTATGAATTTTCATTTGTTCCAGATGGATGTCAAAAGCACTTTCCTGAATGGATACATCAATGAAGAAGTCTACGTCAAACAACCTCCGGGTTTTGAAGACTTCAAAAATCCCTCGCATGTTTACAAACTGAAAAAGGCACTCTACGGACTGAAACAAGCACCAAGAGCATGGTATGACCGCCTTAGCAATTTCTTATGTGAAAAGGGATTTACAAAAGGAAAGGTTGATAAGACGTTGTTCATAAAGAAGATCAAGGGTAACACCTTACTGGTTCAAGTCTATGTCGACGACATCATCTTCGGATCAACAAACAAAAAGCTTTGCGAAGAATTTTCACTTATGATGCAAGGAGAATTCGAGATGTCCATGATGGGAAAATTGAACTATTTTCTTGGACTACAAATCAAGCAAACAAAGGATGGCATCTTCCTCAACCAATCCAAGTATTGCAAGGAATTGTTGAAGAAACTCGATATGGATAGTTGCAAGGTGATGTCCACTCCTATGGGATCCGAAACGTATGTTGATCAAGATGAATTCGATACTCCAATTGATATTACAAAATACTGAGGTATGATCGGTTCATTATTATATTTGACGGCAAGTCGTCCTGACATTATGTTTAGCGTTTGTTTGTATGCACGCTTTCAAGCAAGTCCGAAGGAATCACACCTCACTACTGTGAAGAGAATCATAAAGTATCTCAAAGGAACAACGAACGTCGGATTATGGTATCCAAAAGGTAGTACTTATTCTTTAATTGGTTATTCAGACGCTGATTATGCAGGATGTAAGACCGATAGAAAAAGCACGAGTGGTACGTGTCACATTCTCGGGAATGCACTTGTGTCATGGGCCTGCAAGAAGCAAGCGTGTGTGGCACTCAGTACAGCCGAAGCGGAATATATTGCAGCAGGATGTTGCTGTGCACAAATTCTGTGGCTCAAGCAACAACTCCTCGATTACGGTGTAGATCTCGGTTGCATTCCTCTTCGATGTGATAATACAAGTGCCATCAATATTACAAAGAACCCGATCATGCATTCAAGGACAAAGCATATCGATATCCGGAATCACTTCCTTCGAGATCACGTACTAAATGGAGATGTAGATGTTACTTTCGTCGATACACACAATCAACTCGCCGACATCTTTACCAAACCTTTGGCGAAAGAACCATTCTTCAAAATTTGACGAGAACTTGGGATCCTCGATGAAAGTGATATCTGATCTTTTCTCTGGTTTGTGTATGCATACTGTATGTTTTTCAATGTTTGTGCATTCTGTTTTTAGCAATTTTCCAAAATTCGCGTGTGTTAATCGATTAACCTATAGGGTTAATCGATTAACACTGTTAATTTTTCAATTCTGTCTTAAATTTTTAATGTATTAACTGATTAACCTATAGGGTTAAACGATTAACACTGACACTTTTATTTTGGAAATTAATGTTTTTATGTGTTAACCGATTAACCTATATGGTTAACCGATTAACACTGTTAAATTTTTCAAAAATCAAAAACGAAAAATTAATTAAAATTTTAAAAAATTAAGTGTGTTAAATGTGTTATTTATGTGTCGTTAATATTTTCTTGAACATCCAAATCACTATCCAAAGAATTCTTCTTCTTCTTCTTTGACTACACTTTTGGACTTCCAACCAACATTAAAACCCACTCAAATAACTCCTCATATTAAACCCTTTCCTCCATCTCTCTCATCTGCATCAAATCCTAAAACTTCAGAATCCAGAACCCTCAGCATTTCTCAAACTTCATCCATGGCATCATCTCACAAAGGCAAGGGAAAGTTACCAGAATATGACTCTGCATCAGAAGACATCATTCCTATGGAGACAACCAAGAAACGCCGTATGGATTTCAAGGTTCGGGTCCGTCATATTCTACCGGTAAAGTACGTAAACCTTAAGGCTTTTCCTGCTTCATCCTCTGATTTTCCTGTTCTGCTCAAATATCAGAAGATAGATAAGTTTGTTTCTGATTCTGGAAATTGTTACCATGATTTGGTCAAAGCATTTTTGAATAAGTTATCTGTGTATTTGAATGCTGACGATGAGCACATTATGGAAACCACTATTCAAGATTGCCTCCTGAAAGAGAATCTGACCGATATTGCTGCGAAGTTGAAAATTCCATCATCTGGCTACTTTCTCCAGAAAGGGGTTAACCACGTGGAAGGACCATGGTCTAACTATGACAAGATGGAGCACTATTACCAAATCTGCAGGTTTCCAAAGGAGAATGTTGTAGAAAACCAACGGACGGCTCACATGCTCTGTTATGCGAAAAATCTGACGGTTTCGGACCGGATGCTACATTACGTAATTTGCTATGTGCTGATTCCGAAGGATTCGAATCATGCTCAGATCAATGACCTGGAAATGCAACTTCTTTTCGCAATCAAAAAGAAGATAAGGGTAAATTGGATTTTGACAATCATGTATCATCTTCAACAGCAACTTTCTCTGTCGACACGTCTTCCGTATGCAAGGCTGGTTTCAAGAATCCTTGAGTTGACAGATTTGGACCTTAACAGGAAACCATTCACCAAGATGAAACCAATAACCAATGAAATAAATGAGATCACCATTGTTAAGAACACTGGTATTATTAAAGACGTTGACGACACTTATAAGTATGCGGGCGAAGGATCAGCCTCCAACCAAGCGTATCCCGTTCTCGAAGGAGGTATTACAAATGAGTTTCTCTATACTACTATGATGACCCAACATCGGGAAACTATGAATTGTCATCGAGAAACCTCCAGGGACATTGCTTCACTTTGCAACCTTATCCTTACCGCTCATCCTTCCAACCCCGGGATTGTTGAAGAAGAAGATGCAGATGATGAAGGTAGTGAAGAGGAAGAAGCAGAAGACGTGGATATGTCCGATGAAGATGTTTAGAAAATATTTGTTTCTATTGCTTTTATTGTTTTTCTTTCCGAATATTGTTTAAGTTTTTAAGTTGTAACCGTACACTATTTGTTGCACTTTTATGTTTG
Organism: Lathyrus sativus; assembly: GCA_963859935.3. Taxonomy (NCBI): domain Eukaryota; kingdom Viridiplantae; phylum Streptophyta; class Magnoliopsida; order Fabales; family Fabaceae; genus Lathyrus; species Lathyrus sativus. The sequence goes on from OZ012739.1 coordinate 638,404,092, forward strand.
CTGCACTTTTATTTTGATCTATGATGTTGTGCTTGATTATATGCTGTCTTGTATGCCGATATTGCTTTTGTTTGGTTTGAAAGCCCCTTCCTTTTTGCTAATGAAAAAGGGGGAGAAGAGCTTGGTTGTCTAATATCTTTGTGTGCAGAATTTTTTGCCTCTGTTTAGATAGGGGGAGTTACTAAACATAGGGAGAGAAGCAAGCCAAGATCAAAACCAAACATCGTCAAGGATATCGCACAGACTTAGTTGTTTGTCATCATCAAAAAGGGGGAGAATGTAGAAGCATACTTAAATCTCAAGGTTTTGATGATGTCAACAAAGACCTAAGCTCATTCCATGATTGCAAGCAAAATGCCAAGCTTCTAAATTGATCAAGATACTTACACTATATACCCGTGGGGGTATATGTACTAAGAAGTTGCTTGCACTATATACTCGTGGGGGTATATACACTGAAGATAAAACTAGAAGCATATCATCTATGGAATATTGTCATACAAATCAAGCTTCATGTGCAAATGTTCCTATAACTTTCAAGATTTGGACTCAACCTTCGGTATATCAATATTCACTCCTTTAATTGATATACAAGTGTTCAAATAATTTATCATATTAACATATTGCATTTGCATATTTTTAAAATCATTTGAATTAGTATAACACTTTTTAACTCAAGCATTTTTCTGAGTTTTAACAGTGTTAATCGATTAACCATATGGGTTAGTCGGTTAACGGCCTTAAATTTTGAATTCTCAGGGCTAACGTTCAAGTGTTAACCGATTAACACTGAACGAATTTTGAAAAATTGTTTCTGTTAAAATTAAAATATTGTTTGAATGTTATACCTTTTCATATTTTGATTCATACACATTTGTACCTTTTTGAAATGGTGTTTTAGTCATATAAATTCTGAAAATTTCAAATTGAAAAACACCTTCAATAATTTTCAAAGTATTCATTGAATCAAATTCACTACTTTTCAAATATTTTCAAAAAGTGTTCATATTGTTCATACAATTTCATATCCAGATTTTCGAACACTTGTATTGGTATTGAAAAGTGGATTTTGATCAAAAGGAGAAGATCAATCATTAGATTGATATTATCATTGTATCACTTTCAAATTACAAAAATACAAAGTTTTTTCTATTGTGACTTGTGATCCAGGATTGTTGGACACAATGGTTAGTGCTTGCAAGAGAATTGTTCTTTCTCACTAAGTTGTTGAAATAGTTGTTAGATAGTAGGTCTCACCGGTTGATGGTGTGATAGGTTGTACATTCTAAAACTATAGTGAAAACTCTCTTTCATGTGGAAAGGGGAGTGGAGTACCTTCGGATTGTGAAGGGAACCACTATAAATCTCTGTGTCCATTTTTTCATTCTGCCTTTACTGCTTTCATCACCAAGAACTTAAAGAAGAAAAATTCAAGAATATCGAAAAACCGGAAAAAGTTTCTAAAGTCTAATTCACCCCCCCCCCCCCCCCCTCTTAGGCATACTCTGAACTTACACTATGTTGCTGACACATAGAAAATTGGACAACTGTCATTTGAACATTACTCATAATATACTAGTCTGATCCACTTCTAACTAGAACTCCTAACAGAAATAATAGTTAACAATAATAACTTACAATTGCATGGTTGGTTTCTTCATCCAACTCCTTTCCTTTCCTACTTTTTCGAGTAGCAATGAACATTTCAGCTTGAGTCGGAGGTTCTTTATCTTCATTATTTTCACGCTAAACCAAGTAAAACAAGAGTATGAGATTATTAATAAAATAACACAATTTAATATTCAATTAAAATATAATTTAAAAAAAGAATACAATTTTTTCTCTTATAACAGCAAAACCTTTATTCCCCATTCGATGTCTCCATTTCAGTTGAGCTATATTTTCGGCATTTTGATGACTGACTTCCTACATTTTCATGCATTGATGCTAGAAAGTCAAGACTATGACAGTCTATACATACACACACATATCCAACACTTAGAATCCATACATACACATTTGCAATATACAAACCAACCATCCAATTTCATTCATATCACTCATCATCCAAACCAAAATAGGTCTTTTGTCAAAGCTTATAATTTGTCCTAAAATTCAAGATTCAATCCAAGTCCAAGACATGTTCATAATTCATACAACAAAATTTAGCATACCTACCATATACATGCAATGCAAGTCAAGCATACCGTTCACTTTAACACACCAATACACTAACTCTTTTCCAATTTCTAACAATTGTTTCAATCACCTCTAATTTCCAAATAATTAACATAACAGTTCAAACAATACAAACTAACGTCAACTAACTTCTAAGTCCAATTAACTTACTAAGTGTCACTAACATCAGCTCCCAACATCATCTAACTCTACCAAATTAACTAACATTTCGTCTTTTCTTTTTTTGAACCTAACTGATTTTCCAACTAACATGTAACTTATTCAAACTAATTGTCAACATCATCCCACTAGCTCTTAATCAATTAACACTAACAGCTCCATTGACCAAAACACTAACATCATAATAATTCAAATTAACCAAATAGACTAATGTTTTTCAAATACTATTCCTAACTAACTAAAATAGTTCAAATCCCTTCATAACTGATTCAATTAACTAACGGTTCCATTAGTCAAACTAATTACCATAACTAATCAATTAACATAATCTCTAACTCCTACATACTATCTACCAGTTCAATTAACACAATTAGCTAATTCCAAAACTCACTAACAGTCAACATTCAAACTAACACTCTTAATCATTTATAACCAAGACCATTATTGCACATATGTAGACTTACTTGAGTTTTGTCATATCTCCAATACTCCAATAGCTTTCTAAAATCTTCTTCTGGTACCTCTTGTGGACGATTTTTTAGTTGCTCGCGCAAGGTTTTATACTTACTAAAATGCTTCCTTTTAAGCGAGCATTTGTATCGTCTCCAAGCATCATTTGTAATAGCAAATACAACCTTCTTTCCTTCCTTTGGGATATTGTATTTTTCCTGCAAAAATATATATTTAGAACAATATATACATTAAAGTATGTTAAAAAAACACAAAATCAAATAAAAAACTAATTACATTGACATAATCCCACACAGGATCCAAATTGTGTTCCTCCCAATGCTTAACCAAATCAATCCAACTAGTGAAAGTGAGAGGACATAAATATGAACTTCTTCCTAGTGTCCCCAAAAAACTACTAAGTTCAGACACTATCTTTTCATCTGGCCTAATTGGTTGTCCTTCTTCATTCAAGGTGATCTCTTGTCTATCTTTGAATTGTCGTCCATGAATTTTTCGACATAACGTCTTTCCCCGTTTTTTTGTTAACCCTGAGGATGAAACACCTAAGGTATTACCTTCAGCTTTGTTTACATCTGTTCCCTCAACTTCCTTACCATTATGGATGCTATCATTCTCCATATATTCTTCCATTTCATTTTCTTCTGTATATTCATCGTCGAATTCCTCTACTCTATTTTTTCCTTATTTTTATCGAGACATTCGGTAGGGGGCATGGTTAGACACTTTAGAAGACTTTTTTTTTCTTCTCAAAGGATTGTTGAGACTTGTTCATAGTATTGTTAAGGCTTTACAAAATCTGAATGTAAGAGAATAATGAGCTTCATATCAACCAATAATAATTAAAAATTCATTTAAGAAATCAATACATTACTATAAGAGGTTGTCCCCATTTTTTAAAATTAACTTTCCATATATTTATTATTATTAATAGAACTAGAAAGTACTATAAATTACCTTTTTGGTTTGATCGCTGGTGTTCTTTGAGACTTGTGATTCTATTGAACCTTTAACTTGATGATCCACCGTTGACTTCAATTTCTTTTTAGTATTATTATTCAGAGCAAGCACTTTTCTTGGCTCAGTAATTTCCTTTGTGGCCTCTACTTCCATTTGCCTCTTATTACTATTGAGAACATGCACTTTGCTCGGATGGGAAACTTTATTAGAAATTTCTACTTCCGATTGGCTTCTAATGTTAGTATTCGGTACAAACACTTTGCTTGGCTCAACCATTTTCTTAGAGACTTCTACTTTCAATTTCTTTCGATGGTCCAGCTTTTGAATGTTTCCAACATTGGTGTTTATAGGATTGCTTCCTTGATTTGTTGGGTTGTCTTTTAAAGCCTTTTCATTTTCAACCTTGATTTTCATCTTCCTCTTTAAATTCTTGCTAGACTTAGCTTGGAAATCAAACACAAAATCGTTCCGGTTCGTCATTTTCCTGCAACAGAAAGTAAAAACAATTACATGGAGAAGCAGAGGGCAGAGTTTCTTACCAAAAGCATAAGATTTAGGATACAATGATCTGTACAATTGTGAGATACGATTCATGGGCTCAAAACATTAACAAATAAGGCCATAGGTTATACCCTAGATCCAACAATGATTGTTTTATGTCAAATATTTATTAGAAAAAGGTATAACAGTGACATGTTTTTAAACTAATATGATATAATTTTTCAAACAGGTGATACTATCAGGACTAAATCTCAAGTCAGTAACCATATGAACATCCATTACTTCAAAACACGATGAAATACATTGCGTTGCTATACTGAACAATAAATACATAAAAGATCAGGTTAGTAACAATAACAGTGATATTATCAGGACTATCAGGACTAAATCTCAAGTCAGTAACAATAATTACATTGTGTTTCAAAAGATCATATATTCAAGATGCTAGTATTAGTCTAGTAGTTATCCCATAAATACAATGCTATATTGAACAATAACAGTGATGGAATGAAGAAAAGTTCAATTCCAATGTTTAATAGTAACAAAAGATCAGGAAACAACTTTCTTGTTCTCAAATAGTGATGAAGTTAACATACATAAAAATTTTTCATAAATGTGAATCGTCATCAGATTCTATTACATTTGGCGCAGGTACAAAATTATCAACAATTGTGGGTGGAATTTCATTCCTAACAAATTCAACTTCACAAATTTCATCACTCGAAGCTAGATTCACTGCATGATCTGATAGATCACAATTATACGGCTGATGGGTATTTGATTTTGATTGTTCATTCATGTTAAAAAAATCCCTCGGAATAGACTTTATAACATAGTGTTTATTTGCATCAAAAGGATCTTGAATGTAGAAGCATTGGTGGACTTGAGAAGCCAAGACAAAAGGATCATCCACATAACACCTCTTGTTGAAGTAAACACAAGTCATCCCATATTTTTCCTCTTCAAATTCAAACCAATCACATCTAAATAACACAAACTTCAACTTACCATAGTAGTTATTGCACCTCAAATTTTGACCCCTTAGATTCTCATCATCATTCTAGGAGCATACTCCTTTGATTATCTAACTATAACCAGTTTCAAGTTTGTCTTTGTTAAGTTACAAATGAATCAGGGTTTCCGCACAGTCAAATCGAAGCTTCAGGGTTTGTGATCAATCAAAGTTTTAGGCTAATTCAATCATGAAACAAGATCAAGGATGTTATATGAGATCAAAGGAGAGTCCAATTTGAGGTTATTACACCAGAATCAAGAATAGTGCATTTTCGGGCACCCGATTAGGGTTTTGACCAGTAAAAGTCAACTGTAGTTTGACTTTGGTATTGGAAGGTGTTTTAATGGTGGGATCATGATCCATGGAGTTCATATGGCTTAATAAAGTTCATTCAAGAAGTGTCAAAGTCTCAGGAGGTCTAGAGTGTCAACAGGCGACTCGGTAGTCACCGATCGATCGTACGATTGACCGAAAAGTCAACTCTCCAAATTTAAGGAATTGGACTTCAAAGTGTGAACCCAAAATGTTCCTTATATCATATTGCACTTGCCTATTAATTTTTATGACCATTGGATCAAGAATGAAGGAGTAATCGAAAAATCGGGAAATTAGGGCTTTGAAAGGGGCTAAGCCATAACTCCTTAACCACACATCCAATTGAGTTGGTTCAAAGCTCATTGGAAAGCTCTTTACAAATCCTACAAAAGTCCCTAAGTGGTACATGATCGAAAAATGCATAGATTTGGAGTTATGATCAAATTCATTTCAAGAAGGAAACAAGACTTAGAGAAATTTCACTTTTTAGTTCATTTTTTAGCAACTTTGAGAGACTTTTTGGCCAAGTTCCTTTGGGAAATTGAAACTCATGAAAACATTAATGTTTTAGAGATATTTGAGGGCTTTCTAAAAAGTACTAGAACATATCAAAAGGATTTGTGAGCTGAAAGTTATGGTTATGGCAAGTTGGTGGTTTTTCACTTTAGTCCCACATTGTCAAATGTTCAAAAATCCATTATTTCATAAATCTGACCAATCTCAGCTTGTGAATCAAGTTTTATCTGATATGTAGAGATTTTGTAGATTGGAAATACAATGAAAATATAGAGGAAATGGAATTAGCCAAGTTTGCAAGTGGCTTTACAACTTGCACTTAAAAGTGAAAATGGCAAGCATGAGGTGGAAAGACAAATCTGAACCAGCCATCAATCTATGCATTCTAGCATGCATTTAGCCACTTCAAACTCATCATGAAGCTTGACTTTGGAGCTTACCTATCAGCCAAGGAAACCTTTTTGTGGAGGTTTGATTCAAAAAGCAAACCTTTCCTTCCTATGAAGAAAAACTTCAAATATGCCCATACCATTCCTTTGCCTATAAATAGAGGACATCTACAACTCATTCAAGACATCATAAATATCTCCAAAAACCAGAGAAACACAAAGCTCTCATTAATCCACTCTTTGATCCATTTTCACCAAAATCACAAAATCACAAAACCATGAAAAATCTGTCTTGACAGTCCAGCGGCCAAAGCCATTTCTCCACACTCAAACTCACCAACAATCATCCCCATAATCTCTAAATATGATATAGAAGGTGTCCAAGACCTTAAACCACCCAAAAACCTCATTCTTCAAAAAGTCAACTTCCATACCAAGTTCCTTTGACCAAAAGCCACAAAATCAGCCAAAACTTGTTCCAGACATTTCCTTGGTGTTTTAATCACTCAAACACCTCACATATATCATTTCTCAGCTGTTTAAAGGGTTAAAGATTAGTGGTGGAGTTTATTTCTCCAATTGTCTTGAAGTTTGCATTCTTGCTTCAAGAAGAAGAAATCTCCAAAGCTAGGTGCATTTGAAGTTCCTCTGGGTTTCTTGGTATTTTAATCTACTCAATACAGTATGCTAGAGGTATGTAGATAGTTCACTTCATCCTTCATCTCATAAAATCATGTTTGGCATTTTTGAGCTTGTGGTAGTATTGAAAAATGTCATTTTTATGTCATATGTCAAAACTTGTCACAACTAAGAGGCAGCTGTCTCTTGAATTAGAGCACTTTTGAAATCATGTTTATGTTAGATATGTAAGGTTATTTAGAACTGTTTCCATCTGGTTTGTTTGGTCATTCACAAAATGCCATATTTTGCATATTAATGCCATAGACATGCTAGTTTTGGTTACATGCTAGAGTTGGCTTAAGTTTGAGTCTAGAATCATCCATTTATGCATTTATGACTTGTGTGTGCAACTGGTTTGGGTTAAACATGACCAGAAACTGATTTGAATATTTTCATGAATGTACAAAGCACAATATCACAGCTTGCATATCATTTTCTCATAACAGACTGTTTTGACTTGCTTTTGTTGTTTGATTCCACTTAACAACATGTATGTATTATGTATACATGATCAGCTTGCCATAATTCTGCATAAAACATGAATTGATTGTTTAGCTTGCATTCAAAAGCATCATCTTGCATTTAGTTCATCAATCTTCACATCAGCCCTTTTGGAACCAATTTCATTATGTAAAATCATTTGTCTATGGATACACAAGTTGTGTATGTGATTTGTTTTGATCAAAATGCTTTAAAACTATTTTGAGCATCATCTTGCATTTCATCAAAATTGCAACTCACATACACTATTTTGATCTATTGATTTTGGATAACATTTTCCTGTTGAGACGCATTCTATACCACATTTCAAGCTTGCTCAAACCATCAATCCTTTTTAAAATCATCTGTTTTAGTCTATGGTTGCAAGGTTGCATTTTCAAACATTACATTTTGCAACTCTCATGCCATTGCTCATTCTGTTGTGTTTTGATTTGAGCTAACTGTTGGAATTCATCAAATACATCATTCATAACATGTTCAGGCCCTCACTTGATTGGAATAACAGTTGGTTCATGTTTTGAAGTTTAAAATGCATATCAAAATGTTCATTTGCATGTTCCTTCGAATTTTAAAATGTGAGCATTTTCTAGAAAAATGGATTGTACCATCATGTTCCTCATGAAATTTCACGCAAGATTGACTAAAGTTTTGTTAAAATCCATCAAGATTTGGTTAAGTTATGATGCAAAACGCAAATCAGTTTTTTATGTGTTTTTGGTTCTTGCCTTGCCCAGATTTTTAATTGAACCTACCCATATATTTTAATGGGGTGGCATTTACAAACAGATGTATAGCCACCCCAGTGGTAGAACCTGCGCCCTTAAATCACCTTTCACTGCCTGATCCTGAGTTCGATCCCTAAGGAGGGTCAACTCTTTTTGGTTTTTTTCATATTTTCCCATGATCTGTTATTTTCTCTTTCTCTTCCAATCTTTGTTTACACGCACGCATGTGGCCTGGTGGTGAAGCTTCTCACTTGTGATTCCAAGGTGTTGGGTTTAACTCCCACCTAGTGCACATTTTAATTACTTATTTGTTTATTTTATATTTTTTCTTCACTATTTTCAAACATTCATAAACTCTTCAAATTTAATCCTTTTTCAGTGTTTCTTTTTGCTGCTTTCTCGTGTTAATGTATTTTTTCACCTTTAAATGTTGTCAATCTTTTCTCCTCATCCTACCCTTAGGATTCGAGCCGCCGCGCTCATGTTTTTCCCTTTATCCTAGCCTTAGGATTCGAGCCGCCGTGTTCATGTTTACCGTCCCGCCGTGGACAACCTTTATCTTTTTATCCTAGCCTTAGGATTTGAGTCGCCGTACTCATGCTTAGCGTCCCGCCGTGGACATTCTCTACCTTAATCATCTTAACTTAGAAGAGGATTCGCCGCATTCCATGTAAGTATTTCACTATGAATGCTTACTTCCCTTTGGAATCTTGACCACAGTCAAGAATTCATCATCCCTAGCAAGGGGAACTACGATTGCTCTGATTCCATTCCCGTCAGGATACGTAGGCACGATATGCGATGTCTTCGCGAGCAAACTTGTACATACATTTATACTTTAGATTTTTACCTTAGAACTTTACCCTTAGCAAGCAAACTTTAGCAAACACAAATATTGACAAGAGGTTCCTGTAGAGTACTACAGATGCTTAGGATGCTAACACCTTCCCTAGGTATAACCAACCCCCGAACCTTTAGATCTCTCTTTGCTTAGCTTTAGGCCTTGCCTTTTGCTTTGCATTTTTGTAGGTTTTTCTTTCTTTAAACCTTTCCTTTTTTGGATCAATTAAAGCTCGGTTGTAAATGAACTAAGATTCAAGTTAATCAATAGCTTGGTATCCAGATTTCACCGCAATAGTGGTCTACCTCAATTATTTCTGTAATTAATCCATAGTATATTATTGATTGTGTTATTGGATTTTCATCTTTGGTACTTGAATAAATTTCAGTTATTGCCGCTAGTGTCACACCACTATTTTGTGTTTTACGTCTAACATCACGTCCTTTTGTATGAAACCTATATCCATTAATTACATAGCCAGAAAAACTTCGTGCAATTTTATTTGGTCCTCTGAATAGCGTCCTAAGGTTTCCTGATACATCACTTAACAATGCACGCTTCTTAAACCATTCAACAAAATCTAAGCCTTGACTCTTTGCTTTGCTCCACCCCTTTCTCTTGTTGGAATTTGAATTTTCATGCTCACTACAATTAAAATTATACTGTTAAAGTTATTGTAAAACAAATCTTTTACGAAATTGGAACTTACAAGTATATTTATTTACCTTATAAATTTTTGGACATCTTCATGATTGAATAAGATGTAACGATGGGCTAAACTCCTTGACTTGCAATCCAACGAAATTGCTTCACCCTTTCTCTTTCCTCCAATAGGATGACCAATGTTAAGACAAGAGCTTGGACTTTCATGTTCATGAGGATCAAATCTATCGCTATTTCTTGTCATTCTAGTGAATCTTGTTTCAACACCACTATGCAAATATCGAGAGAAAAATGTCAAGCATTCTTCAACCAAATAACCCTCAGCAATAGAACCCTCAGGATGACATTTATTACGAACATAACTCTTCAATTTTCCTAGATATCTTTCCGGAAAGTACATCCACCGAAATTGAACAGGTCCTCCCATTCTTACCTCATTCACTAGATGTATTGGCAAATGAACTATTATATCAAAGAAACTCGGGGGGGAAATTGTCTCGAATTGGAAAAGTGTTTTTGCAATCTCAAATTGTAAGATATCCAAATCTGCCACCTCAATCACCTTCTGACACAAACAACGAAAAAATGAACAAAGACGGATTAATGGATGTGCAACCTGGTTTGGTATTGTACATCTCACAACCACTTGAAGCAAGTAATGCAACATGAGATGTGCATCGTAGCTCTTGTATCCGCTAACTTTTTTTTCAGCAAGTTGAACACATCTTGAAATGTTTGAAGCATAACCATCAGGTATTTTTGCATTTTTCAATACAGAGCAAAAAGTAGTTGCCTCCTTTGGAGTCATGGAAAAACATGCTTTTGCAAACACTGACTTTTTTCCTTGATCTACCTCATTTGGGTGAAGTTTCTTTCTAATACCATCTCTTTCAAGTCTAAACGTGCATTTTTATGATCTTTTGTCTTTCCTAGGATATCCAACAAAGTCCTAATTATACTATCAAAAATGTTTTTCTCTATATGCATCACATCAAGGTTGTGGCGTAAATTATTATGCTTCCAATATGGTAACTCAAAAAGTATTGATTTTTTCTTCCATGGACCATTATTACTTTTCTTTTGCAACCTCCCAAAAGAATTGTTAACATACTTTAGTTTGTTTGAGATTAAGTTAACTATAACACCCTTTTTCTACCCCAAAAATATTAAGGCAAAATAACACATAAATCAGAGTGAATAAATAAACCTCATTAAAATGCCACTAAAAGGGCGTACATTTCTCAAATTCATCAAAATAGGATCCATACTCCGTAACTACGGGTTTTTCCCAAAAATACATCAAAGCATCATAAACAGCGGAATTCAAAACATACTTCAAAGTCTTCCTCAAAGAGGAAAATTAATCAAAATAACATCAATAGTATAAAATCAACTCAAGGAACCCAACCCGATGTTACATATCATAGCAAGACCCTCTAAGCTGACCAAAAGACTAAAACGCTCAAAAACTTCAAAACTAACTCCTCGCCGGCGTCCATGGCTAAACTGGATCATCTGCATGTTACCCACGTGGAGATAACATTCAAACAGGCAGGGTGAGTAAAACAATTCATAATAATCAATGTATGACAATTAATGCATAAACGACAACATATTCACATTCAACACATTCATATTACTCACATATGCCTCAAAGGTCACAACATCATAATTTATACGCAAAGACTCATAAATGCAATGTAATACAACTCAATGCATATGGTACCAATCATCACAACTCGATAGACATTGGGCCATCAACCCTCCATAGATCCCCATCAATAGGATCGAAACACGTCAAAATACTTCACATCAACACAGTGGTATTGAAGCCAAAGCAATCGAATGCGCATGAATGCATGATGCACACGTCACAATAATAATCCTCACAGTAAAACATATGGTGCATCATCATTCATCATATTCATCATCATCACATAACTCACATAAAGCATCATATCTCATGTTATCATATAGTTCATCAGATCATGGTAGTTTCATCATATTAACTCAATCGATACATCATGGAAAACTATCATAACATCATGTACACATCACCTAAAACCCACTGTCATGCTCATGGCAACTCATCCCAGAAATCTCAGAATCACACATCACGGCATCGCTGCATAATAATCAATTTCGCGAACTTCTGCTACGTTCGCTGGCTCGCTCTCTAGGCGAGTCTCATAGCGAGCCCTCGTTGGCTTGCTCGCTAGGCGAGCCTCTAGCGAATCCTCACTGGCTTGCTCGTTAGGCGAGTCTTGTAGCGAACCTTCGCTTACTTGCTCACTAGGCGAATAGTGCGATGACAGCAACTTCTGCTACGCACTAGAACTGATTTCTACCCAAAAACTCATATGAATCATTCACCCAATGTCCCTAAAGCATCCCCAAATCATCCCTAAGATCATACGGCGATAACGACACAACATCTATGGTTTATTAGGCCAATCCGGCAACATTTGCACTGTCTAAAACACTATTTCCTGCAATTTCTCTGAGTGCATCAAAGTTACTCACATATGAATATTCCTATTTCTACAGGGTCAAACACACAACTATCCAAGGTTTTTGGCCACAAAGGCCTAAGGTTTCCTTCCTCGCAATAATATTCAGTGATTCATACCATAACCCACAATCTCAGAGTTCTATAATCGAATCTCTTAGTTTTCCCAATTCACTACGAGAATCATTGATTAGCCTTTCAATTATGTATCGCCTCAACTATATGTCACCATCACGACTTTAAAGGTAGATCCATACCATGACAACTTCTGACATACTTCCGTTACCGTAATAACACTTCCATAGGACGAATAATCTTAGTGCACTAGGAGAAAAGAATATAGCACCATGATTCCTAAATCCTAATAAGTTAAACAAAATTTTAAATGCAAAATCGCTAACATATTGAAGTAATTGTTGTTGCGAATCACATGATACTTAGTTGCGATATCAAATGCCAAACATTATGATTTTACTCCACCAACAACGTTATAACCAACTGTGATCTGTTGTTATAACAACTCTTCCATCTGGAAATTCAACATTGAGTCAAGACACAAAGATCAAAGTGCATTAAGGCATTCAAGAGGTGAGGAAATACCAAGAATCTCGAACATGGAACTAATGGTGGTTTTGACAGTTTCCACTGTTGATGAAAGCGCTTACGAGACATCTCATAGAATGTAGACTTCCCAGAATAACTTTATATCCATTGTAATCGAGCGGACAAGTATTAGTCAATCATATCCAAATATACATAATAGAGGAGATCTTGACCTTCATTAACTCGATGCTCACTCTTGTAGAACAATAAAGATCACATCCTCGACATGGACGAATATGTTGGAGGAAATCAATCCAAACTCATAATAACATTGAATCAAAACACCATATAAGATGCCTCAGGTAGACATTCTTATCTAGCTTAATCCTTGGCTTCACCAACCTGCAAGGGTATAGTATTATAGATACGGAAACTAGGCTCGATTCACATAGATCGATAAAGTACTTAGTGAATAAGCCCTCAGAAGACTTCACATCTATTATGAAACACTCTCAAAGTAAGTAGAAGCTAGCCAGACCCAAAGGGGTAAACATTCATGCCTCCTACGAGCGCACTTTTGACCTAACTCTGGAAGAGTAGGGAAAGTATTGTCTACATCATAATAGAGGGACAAATAAAGATACTACTCGGCCAATTGTTTAGAAGGGGCAACCCCAAGCTACCCGGGGATAATCGAGTGTCTAGGATCAAAAAATATTATTCATAAGTTCTACAAGGATACTTCATCTTCTGAAGCATGGAATATGCCCGATTAGGAATGACGTTGTTGCAGATAACTTTCTAACCTTACCGAATGTCCCTAGTATGAGTATTGCCCCTATACTGACGAAATCTTGCTCCGTCGAGGGTCGTCAACCTTGTCCTTTAGACGAGAGCTACACTTACTTGGATAACCTTTTCAGGCCTTTTGAGGAGGAAAAACTAGATATTATGGCTTGGTATACCCAGCGCACCTCGACTGCTTTAACCTTTGGTGCATCCGGTCATTGAGAGGATTTTTGGTCCAAATGGCATCGTGCTGAAAAGAAACGGATCGAGGATAATGCTCGCGACATGATGCTTCAAAAAGATATGTACCTGCATGAAATAAATAAAGATTCAACCTCATTTTCTAGGGTGAATGATGTTTTACTTCCTTTGAAGCTTGTTGGTTCTCTTGTTGACCAGGTGGCTCAACTGGTGAGAACCGTGGCGATGAAGTACCAAACTCTATCTATTATTTGAAGCAGTTTGGAGTCCAAAAAATAGTTAGAGTTCTTGTATTCTCATAATGCTTCATTGAACCAGCAACTGACTGACTATATGAGTTCCACCTTGAGGTAATTTCACAGTCATTTGAAAATGCTTTGCATCAAGTGGAACACGTTCTAGAGAGCAAATCCAGTTGGATTAAGCTTTCATAGATGGGGAATTTGTTTTGCTACAAAAGTAGGTCAATTTGGGGCCAGTGTTTCCCTTTTTATGTATTGTTTGATAGTACCTCGCCATGGAAAAGCATGTAAAAATACTTTTATTGAATGAAATGCTTTTATTTACCTACTTAATGTGTATCTGTATGATTATGAATGCATGGCTCTAGATCTTTGCGAACTTATAAGGTCTTCCTTCGAAGTTAATTGGACGTCACTATGGTCATTTTAGGTGAAAGTTAGGTTCCCCTTCCCCTACCAGATGAAAACCCGGTCAGCGATAGGTGTATGGCCAACCCACCACATCATCTGAATTGGCTAGCTGCCAAATGGTAGTGGGTCGTTATTGTCACTGGGGAGTTAATTGTTTTAGTCAAACTTGCAAAGTATCACCAACAACACCCGTGACTTTATGTGAGGTGTTTATTGATTTATTCGGACGTGTAAAAGGTCTTCGACAACACTCCTGACTTTACATGGAGAATTGATTGCTTTAGTCTGACATGTAAACCGTCTCCAATAAAACCTCTGACTTTATATGGGGGATTAATTGCTTTAGCAAGATGTGAAAAATATCTCGAATATAACCCCCAACATTATGTGGAGAATTGATTGCTTTATCTGGATGTGAAAAGTGTATCTGACAGCACCCTTAACTTTATGTGTGTCAGGCATCAATATCCTTGGTCGTGACCTAGATTTTCCTATTGCTATGCATAGTGATAAAGAGCATAATGTTTTAGAAAACATAACTTTTATTTTTCTATTGGCAAATATATATGTATACAAGATGTAAATAATTCAAGTATAGTATTCTATATGATTAAATAATAGGAAACATAACCAGGGGTTAATCATTGTGTATTCATTCACTCTTTTTTCCGGTTAGTTCAACCCTTTTTTAGAGGACAGATTCCCATCCTTTTGAGTTTCCCGATGAGGGAAGTCACATTGAGCTCCATGGATATGCCTTCTCTTGGATATTTTTGGAGATCCTGATATATCCTCTTTTCTCCCTCTAGGTTAGCGTTGATGATTGGCGTTTCTCCCTATAGGTTGTGATATTTAAGCTTGAGGTGGGTCGACGAGTAAACAATGTCCAACATGGCTGCAAAGGGTCATCCCACAATGCAGTTGTAAACACTCTTGCAAGGAACAACAAGAAATTAATAATTTATCGCATGAATGTCTTTTCCATTTCCACAAAACCATCATCTCCACATACCCCTAGGGACGGATAGTGATTATGCTAATTGCCTGGAGATTAGAGTCTTCGTATGACAGGGAATTGCTTTGATCTAGCCTTATTTTCTCAAATAACTTTGAGTACATGATGTCACAGAAGCTTCCACCACTGATAAGGATCAGAGATACAATAAATTTCCCAAGTGTAGAAATGATCACTAGGGGAAAATTTTGTTAGGAATTCCTCTAACCTTCTTTGAGTTCCGAAATCCCAACATACGTTTGTTGGGGATTTTTGTCAATATAATTCCTTCTTTGCGGTAAACATCCATCATTTGTGCAATTTTCCTCTTCATGGTGCCTTTGGAGGGGAGGTTCATTCGAGGTGTTCCTTCGGTTATGATGGTAATGTAAGAGTGTTTTCCTTTACTTGCCTTTTTGCTTTCTCCACTCGTCTCAGTCATCGCAGTATTCAGACAAATTTACCCTTAGGCGACTCCATTCTATCCCGCTTGCCCCCTTTAACATACTCATCTAATCAACCTTTCTCGATCGGCTCTTCGATGACATCTTTCAACTGGATGCAATTATCGGTGTTGTGGTCGGGCTTCTATGGAAGCGATAATATTTTGATTTGTCCATTAGAAATGTTTTTGTAACAGGGTAATGAGGTTGAATTCATGCTTTCTAAAATTCAATATTTACATAGTCTTGATAAATTTTCTCATGGAAGACCATCAGAGGGTGTAGCTATAATATTTTCCAAACATTCCCTAATCAAAGTCATCCCGGATCCGCTAGGATTCTTTTTTGGTCGGGCAACTAGAGTGAGATTCGATGGAAGCAGGGTTGTCAAAACACATGGTCAACTTCTCTTCCAGGATCATGTAAGGTTTAACCATGTTTAACATTTCCTAGACATATTTTACCTTCCTTTTCCTTAACTTCTTCCTGAAAGGGTGGTCTCTCATAAGGCCGTTCTCAAAGATCCATCACTAAAGACCTTATTTAGTCCCTTCCACATCAGATGAGACCTGCATGAATTAGTCTATATACAATTACAAACTTTCTTTCTTTCCCTATATTATCCGGCCCAAGGCACCTTCAATTTCATATCTTTGCTTCCGAGTTGTGAATTGTGAAAAAAACTTCTCATGGAACTATGCCCAACAATCGATACTTCTGTTGGGCACACCATTAAACCATAATCAGTTTGGTCCGACTAGGTTTAATGCAAATAACTTGAACTTGGACGTGTCATTGGCGTTAAAATAACTCAGTCTGTCATTTACAAGTTGCACGTGCTCAGTGGGTCTCCTTTTCCATCATAATCTCCCAACTTAGACGACTTTTCCATAGACTTTGGGATCTTCCTCTCAAGGAATCTTACTAACAATGGGTTCTTTGGTTGCACATTTTTTGAGAGAGTTTCTGCCTAAATTGAGAAATGAGCATGACTGTCTCATTCTCCCCTGGGGCAAGAAGAAGGAGTCTGATGCTTCATGCTTTTACAGTGATCCTTTGACTGATGAGCCTCGTTATTCTTTGTCCCAGCTAGTTCTGAGACGACAACACGAGTTTTTCCTGAAGCAACTTCTTTAATTATATTTTTGCAAGAGGGGGCGTTGTAAAGGCACTGAAGCCTCACTTCAAGAGCGTGTGAATTTGGTTGTCAAATGATGTTAAACATGTTGTTCAACAGTTCCTTAGAACCTTGCGCACCGAGGTTCTCTTGCATAGTGTGGAAGCCATGCAAGACTTCAGGTTGCCTAATCTGAGGTGGAACAAAATTCTCTATCGAAGTAACTTGAAAATATCTGGACAATTGCGAAGTTCAATCCAGATTTAGATGCAGCAGAAGACCCATTTCAAGACCTACAATGCTTTGCAGCGAAGGAAGAAGTGGTGGATTGTTTGCTGCTAGAGTAGCGACATCAGCTTCGTACGCAACAGTGGATCTGATAGCCTTATATCCAGCCATCATAAAAAATTGTTGGAACTGGAAAACTATAAATATGAGGAAACAAAATTGAGTTTGTGCTTAGATGAATCAAAATGCAATGGATTCTCACGTTTGATCGCCAACACTTTCGTATCGGTGATCGGAGGAAGTGGCAAACAGAGAAGTTTGAGAGAGAATGTGAATTTGTGGAAATTGTAGGAATCACAAGTCGATTTCCACATACTACGCCATTGTTTTATTCTGTAACTATAGATGAAAAGATGAAGGGCGCTAATGGCAAATCGTGACTTTCAGATGCGGTGGAGTGGGAGAACCTATAAGGTTAGCACTTCAATACTCAAGTCAGTATACGAGACAGAAAAGTAAATTGAAATTGAATTTAAAACTTGTTATCTCAATATGGCGTCTTTTATGTATATAAACACGAGACAAAAATTTAATGTTGTGGGGACATCATTTTAATTTATGAATTTGTAGTATAATATATTTATTATTTATTTTTAATATATATATATATATATATATATATATATATATATATATATATATATATATATATATATATATATATATATATATATATATATATATATATATATATATATATATATATATATATATATATATATATATATATATATATCATATTTATTTTATAAAATTTATCTTTAAAAAATATTTAATAATTTTTTTAATTTTATGATTTTGTAATTTTTTTTCAATTTTGTTGTTAAAAAAACACTTATTTACCTATATTGATATATTACTAAATAACGATGGTATGAATAATTTTCTATAATATTTGGTGATGAGATCTAAGTATTAAAAATAAAAGACTATAAATCAAATTATTTTTTAAAATTTTAATGAAAAATTGTTTTGAAATCATGCATAACTAGACTATATTTTAGCCGTATATATTTTGACTTTAAAATTAATTTTAAATTATAATTTTGATCTTTCTATTTTGTGTGATTCACGAAATTAGTCATGTTATTTTAAAGTCAAATAATTTTGATCTTTCTTTTATTATTTTACACAACAAATCAATAAAATGTCAAATTTTTTAAACTATATTTCTTATTTATAATGTTCACAAACAAAATTTATATTATAATTTATCAAATTTTACAATTGGTACGTCATTTAAAAATTATTAATAAAATGAGGATTAAAATTATTTATTTTAAAATAGAGAAGTTGATTTTGTAAATTATATAGAATATGAGGGTTTAAATTGTAATTTAACTTTAAATAAAAAATTCACAATCATCTCAATCCGGACACTAAACAATTATTCATATACTATATAATTTTATATCTAATTTTAATAATATTTGCAAAAAAATACTATTTTTTAATTAATTAATATATAAAGTATAATGGTATTCATATGTATATTTTGAAAACATAGTATGAGTCTCATGCTATTTATATATATATATATATATATATATATATATATATATATATATATATATATATATATATATATATATATATATATATATATATATATATATATATATATATATATATATATATATATATATATATATATATATATATATATATATATATATATATATATATATATATATATATATATATATATATATATATATATATATATATATATATATATATATGGTAAAGTCGGTAGTCTATTCTGTTTAAACTCGTCCCATTTAAGCTTATCTAAAAGCGTGACGGAGCGGCCAGACCAATTTATACGTTCGAGTTTAAAAGTTAAGTCCATCCCGTTTACTAACAAGTTGGCGGGTTGATGAGACGATCCACTAATTTTTAATTTTTAATTTTACAATTTGATTTACTATATAATTTACAAAAAATTTAAAATTTATTTATTATTAAAGAGATTGACAAAAGATTTTTTTAAGAACGCATAATAAAACTTTAATATGTCTTAAAAAATAAAAGAAGTCAAAACCTATTACAAAAAAATGACAATGAAATAAACTCAAACATACTAAAAAATGTATCAAAATAAATAAATAAACAATACATATCATCCTAATCCTATTTAAAAACTAACTACTAAAAGAACTAAAATAAGAATTTACAAAAGACAAACAATGATAACAATTACACTGCATAAATAAAACATCACAGTGCATAAAATAGTAGTGCATAAAATATCAACACCTAGCTTTTTCACTGTTTGCATCATATAGACTCTTATATTGACTGATTTCTTAATAGTGAAATCATAACTTTATCACACGTATACACTAATCAAATCTTTCATTTTTTTAAAATCAACATCTATTTCTAAAGAAAACTTGCGAGCTAATGTTTGACAACTTAATAATTCAGCATGATATACAATTGTTTTTTATTTTAAGTTTTTCCAATCAAAACATGTATTAGAAAGTTATAGAAAGAAAATTATAATTATAATTCAAATTATTTGTATAATAATTTATAATACAATTCAATTAAGATAAACCTAAAAGAAGAGTGTTGTTTTTATAATTAAAGTTATTTTCATTTTAAATAAAAAAATAATTTTTTTTAACAAAATGTTCGTGGGCAAAACTATTAGAATATTAATAGTAATTCATATTTATTTAGTTGTACTATTTTCTTAGCCCCTAAGTTTGTTAAAGGGTATTTTAGTATTTTATCTTATTCTAGTAACCCTAGTTTTAGCTTATAAATAGGGTGACAATCATTGTAACTTTAATCATGTTTTGTAGCCGTCATTCTTAATAGAATATTTCCTTTCATCATCATTTATTCACCTTGCACCAACAATTGGTATCTAGAGCTCCGGTTCAGATTCATTGGGAAACATGGGAAACACGAGTGAACGTGAGGTCTTGTGTGTTTGATTTTGATTCTTAGATTCGTGTTGAATCTTGAACAAAATCTGATCAGAATTTTATTCTGTGGGTTGGGAAACACTGTGTGAGAAACACTGAGTGTATTGTGCAAGGTGAAGATGAACGGAAACGGCAACATGAACACCAAGCTTCCAGTATTTGACGGTAAAAACTGGAATCGTTGGATGATCCAAATGCTTGTACTGTTTGGTGCTCAAGATGTTTTAGATCTTGTCACTGATGGTTATGTTCCGGTAGCAGCAGATGCAACAGATGAACAGAAAAACGCGCAGAAGGAAGTAAGGAAGAAGGATCATAAAGCATTATTCTTTATTCATCAATGTGTTGATGTAAATGTGTTTGAGAAGATTGCAGATTCAACGACAGCAAAGGCTGCGTGGGACACACTGGTTAGATGTTATGGTGGTGACGCATCAGTGAAGAAGGTGAAGCTTCAGTCCTTGAGAAAGCAATATGAGAATCTCAACATGAAGAATAATGAGAAAGTTTCTGAATACATCTCCAGAGTGATTCTGATCACTAATGAGATGAAGGCGTGTGGAGAAACTCTTTCTGAAGAAACAATCATGGAGAAGGTATTGAGATCCCTTACCTCTCAATTTGATTACATTGTGGTAGCAATAGAACATTCCAAAGATCTGAGTACCATGAGAATTGAAGAGCTGCAGAGCAGTTTAGAAGCGCAAGAGTTGCGTTTGACTGAAAGAACTTCTGAAAGGGAAGTAGAGCAGCAGGCTCTGAAAGCAACTTCTGATAGGAGGTATCAGAAGCAGTCAGAAGCCAGGAGAAGATCTGATGGTGGTCAAAAGTCAGAAAGCTCAACCTCTGATAGACAAAAGAATGCTCAGAAGGGAAAAGAGAAGTATGACAAGAAGAAGATCCAATGTTACTGTTATAAGAAGTTTGGTCACTTTGCTAGAGATTGTTGGTCAAACAAGGAGAGAAAATCAGAAGAAGCAAATATACCCAGAAGTTCTGATGACGAATCTGTGCTATTGATGGCCTCTGAATCTGATGATCTGACAGACTGGTGGTATATGGACACTGGCTGTTCAAATCATCTTACTGGAAACAAGAAATGGCTGGTTGACTTTGACTCTGAAAAGAGAACAAAGATCAGATGTGCTGATGACAAATATCTTAATGCAGAAGGTATGGGAAATGTCAGAGTGATTCTGAACAATGGGAAAACAGCATTGATTCAGAACGTGTGGTATGTACCTGGCATCAGAAGCAATCTGATGAGTGTGGGACAATTAATTGAGAAAGGTTTTTCAGTTACCATGAAGGACAATCTTCTGAAGCTGTATGACTGCAATCAGAAGTTGATTATGGAGTCAGAACAGGGAAGGAATAGAACATTCAAGGTGAATGTCAGAACTGCAGACTCAGAATGTCTTAGTGCAACATGTGCTGAGAAGGAGAGTGAGCTGTGGCACAGAAGATTTGGTCATTTGAATTTCAGAAGCCTAAAACATCTGAATTCAAAGAAGCTGGTACATGGAATTCCTGCAATTAAGAAGCCTGAAAAGTCATGCAAAGTTTGCATGGAAGGAAAACAACCACGTTTGCCATTTGCGTCAGAAGTTGCTCCAAGAGCAAAACATGCCTTGGGAGTTGTACATTCTGATGTGTGTGGTCCATTTCCAGTAGCATCAATTGGAGGGAATAAGTACTTTGTGTTGTTTGTTGATGAATTCACAAGAATGACATGGGTATCCCTTATTAAATTTAAACATGAGGTGTTTGATGAATTCAAGAAGTTTAGAATGAAGGCTGAGAATCAGAGTGGTCAGAAGTTGAAGATTCTTAGAACTGATGGTGGAGGTGAGTATAACTCCAAAGAGTTCCAGAAGTTCTGTGAGGAGAATGGAATTGAGCATGAGGTTACTGCTCCTTATACCCCTCAACACAATGGTCTTGCTGAAAGAAGAAACTGTACTTTACTTGATATGGTGAGAAGCATGCTAAAGGAGAAGAAGCTTCCTCAGAAGCTCTAGGGAGAAGCTGTTGTCACTGCAACGTATGTACTCAACAGATGTCCTACGAAGAAATTGAAGGAAATAATTCCTATGCAGAAGTGGACGAGAGACAAGCAAAGTGTTAGTCATCTGAAGGTGTTTGGTTCTGTTTGCTATAAACATGTTCCAGAAGCCAGAAGACAGAAGCTGGATGATAGAAGCAAAGTGATGATTCTGATAGGGTACCACAGTACAGGTGCATACAAGCTCTATTGTCCAGAAACCAATAAAATTGAATTCAGCAGAGATGTGATTGTGAAGGAATCAGAAGTTTGGAATTGGGATAAGTCTCAATCTGATTCTGATGTTAGAACTTCTGAAGAAAGATCAGAGTTAAGAATTTCTGAAGTTGGAGTAAATTCTGACGTTGATTCTGACTCTGATAGTGATTCTGACTCTGGAGAAGACTCAGAAGATGAAGGTGACTCTGATGATCCAGACTCTGATGGTAATCCAGATTCTGGTGGAAATTCAGACTCTGATGATGGACAAGACTCTGAAAATATGCCAGATCTTGAAGATGGTCAAAGCTCTAGAGGAAGTCAACCATCTGAAGCTGGAAACTCTGAAGCTCAAGACTCTGAACAAGTTCAGAGACCACAAAGAATCAGAAACGTCCCCAGAAGATATGCAGAATTTGACATGCTGCAAGACACTGAAGTAGACTCTGAAGGAGAAGTTATTCAGTGTGCCATGTTAGTAGACTCTGAACCTATAAGTACAGAGGAGGCTCTTAAGCAGAAGCTCTGGCTGAAGGCCATGAAAGAAGAACTTGATGCTATAGAGAGAAACAAGACTTGGAAGTTGACAGAACTTCCAAAAGACAAGAAAGCCATCAGCGTTAGATGGGTTTTCAAGCAGAAGCTAAAGCCAGATGGTTCAATTGGCAAACATAAAGCAAGGTTGGTAGCCAGAGGATTTCTACAGAAACCTGGGCTGGATTATTCTGAAGTGTTTGCACCTGTAGCAAGACATGAAACAATTAGAATGGTGATTGCAATAGCTGCTAACAGGAATTGGCCTCTGATGCATTTAGATGTAAAATTTGCATTTCTGAACGGTCCATTAGAAGAAGAAGTTTATGTGTCACAACCTCCTGGATTTGTGAAAAAGAATCCGGAAGGGATGGTGTACAGATTATACAAAGCTCTATATGGATTGAAACAAGCGCCCAGAGCTTGGAATCAGAAGATTGATTCATTTTTCAAGAAGCAAGGCTTTCAGAAATGTGAGATGGAGTACGGTGTCTATGTTCAGCATACTTCTGAAGGCAATATGACTCTGGTATGTTTATATGTTGATGATATACTGCTGACTGGAAGTTCTGAACAGGAGGTAGCCAAGTTCAAGAAGGTTCTAATGAATGAATTTGAAATGACTGATCTAGGCAAAATGACATACTTTCTAGGGATGGAGTTCAGATATTCTGAGAAAGGTATCATTTTGCATCAGCTCAAGTATGAATTAGAACTTCTGAAGAGATTTGATCTGAAGAATTGTAAGATGGCTGTCACACCTTCTGATACAAATCAGAAACTGGATTCAGACTCTGAAGGAAAGGATGTGGACGCTACAACCTTCAAACAGTTGGTTGGTTCTCTGAGGTATCTGTGCAATACCAGACCTGATATCTGCTACTCAGTTGGGATGGTTAGTAGGTTCATGAGTAAACCTAAGTGGTCCCATTACCAAGCTGCTGTCAGGATTCTGAGGTATATCAAAGGAACTCTGAAGTATGGAGTGTTATTTCCCTCTGGAGGAAATAATGAGTCAGAACTTCTGAGTTATTCAGACTCTGATTGGTGTGGAGACAGAGTTGACAGAAGAAGTACATCTGGGTACTTGTTCAAATTTCTGGGAGGTTCCATTTCTTGGTGTTCCAAGAAGCAACCTGTTGTGGCGTTGTCAACCTGTGAAGCTGAATACATTGCAGGTGCTGTTACTGCATGCCAAGCTGTGTGGATTATGAATCTGTTGCAGGATCTGAAGATTAAAGTAGACAAACCTCTGAAGTTGATGATTGACAACAAGTCTGCAATCAATCTTGCAAGAAACCCAGTGTTGCATGGGAGAAGCAAGCATATTGAGACCAAGTATCATTTTCTGAGACATCAAGTTCAGAGTGGAGTGTTAGAAGTTGTACACTGCAGCACTCAGAAGCAGTTGGCAGATGTTCTGACGAAAGCTATCAAGGCTGATCAATTTCTTAGACTAAGGGATGGAATTGGTGTTACAAGTTTTGATGGAATATGAATTAAGGGATGGTATTAGAATATTAATAGTAATTCATATTTATTTAGTTGTACTATTTTCTTAGCCCATAAGTTTGTTAGAGGGTATTTTAGTATTTTATCTTATTCTAGTAACCCTAGTTTTAGCTTATAAATAGGGTGACAATTATTGTAACTTTAATAATGTTTTGTAGCCGTCATTCTTAATAGAATATTTCCTTTCATCATCATTTATTCACCTTGCACCAACAAAAACCTGTCCCGCTCCGTCTCGATCTGCTTTTTCAAGCGGGTTAGACGAGACAGATCAATTTAAAATACTGAGTCGAAAATCTTAATTCAGCTTATAAAAAATTATGGATCAAACGGGTTGACCCGGTAGACCCAATCCATTTTACCACCCATATATATATATATATATATATATATATATATATATATATATATAATAAAAAGAATATTGTACGACATCGGTGGTAGCGACAAATCAAAATTCAGGGTAGCAGCGGCCACTAGGCTGACAAACAAGATGCAGCCCCCCTCCACCAAAATCATGTCAAACTCTTATCCATTCTTTCAATCAACATGAGTATGGGGAATATGGAAACAGAAACTTGGTTTCATCTTTTATTTGTCTTTTCCACTTTTCGATTTAATATTATTTTTATCTCTATATTTAACTTTGACCTTTATAGTATTTTTAAACAAAGACTTTCTACTCATGCTTTTATTTGTGTTTAAAGAAAAAAACGAAAAAGAAAATTTTCTTAGGAATATTCGTGTTCAATTTACACTTTAAAAGAAAAAACAACAATATAGAGGGAGTGATATAGTAAAAAAGAAAAATAATGAAAAAAATAACATGTTAAATAAATTTAAGAGAGTCTGGGTATGTTCATTTATAATTACTCAAAACATCATTTCCACTACATACAAAAACTAAAAATACTTTTCTTAAATAAAAACTAAAAGACATGTACAATTGTCTAGAGTATATCATTGGCTGTCTTTAAAGATCTACAATTTGAATGGAGCATAAAGTTAAAATTTATGAAAGTTAAACTGTTATTAGATAAAATTTTATAATATATTTGTTACAATCAAATTATTATTAAATAAAATTGATTAAATATTTGTCAAGATTAATAATGAGAATTAAGATGAAGATGATAAAAGAGAATTTTCATTAAAGAAGATGAGAATACAAGTTGAGCTTATATACAATCTAAGTAACTTGTATTATAAGGTGCAATGGATCAACCATTATATTGTAGTTTAGCTCACAAGTAATAACTTTAACTGCCTTTATAACTAATTTCTAACTTAAAAACAAACTTAGTTATTGTCTTGTAATCTTCTAATCTTTATGGTTCACTCTCTTTATGTTTTTCATCATCCTTTATTCTTTTGATATTTGCATACTTCAATATCTCCCACACGTTGAAGGTTGGTAGATGTCGATCATCTTCAACTTCGATATCAACTCATTAAAAGGTTGAGGATGCGAAGTTTTTGTAAACATATCGACAAACTGATCCTTCGATTTGACTTGAAAGAGCTTCATGATGTCTTTGCTTTGTTTCTTTCTCATAATGTGACAATCAATCTCCAAGTATTTGGTCATTTAATGAAAAATATGGTTAGATGTAATGTGGATAGCACTTTGATTATCACAATAAATCATATGTGTCATTGTGCATTTCATATGTAAACCATCCATGAGATATAATAACCATTGCAATTCACAAGTGGTTGCTGCAAAAACTCTATATTCAACTTCTGGTGAGGACTTTGAGACTATTAACTATTTCTTTTTTCTCCAAGAAATAAGTGACCTATCAAGAAAGAAACACTAGCTTGAAGAAACATTGGCTTGAGATTGATCTTCAAGTATCTATGCAGCCTGCCTAATCTACATCTAAATATCTATTCAGCTGTATAACAAAATCCATTTGAAGCAAAATGTCTCGAGATGGACATGTTTTAAGATACTTGAGGACTTTACATGCAACATTAAAATGAGTTATAGTAGGAGCTGATAAGAATTTGCTCAGTTGTTGTATGCAAAAGTGATACTTGTCTTGTTGAATTTAGATATAACAATCTTCCTACAAGTCTTTTATAAATAGGTACATCATGGTATGGAGTATTAGAGTCTTGATGCAGTTTAATGGAAGGATCAGAAGGTGTTGAAACTGGTCTGGATTCAATAAAGCTTGAGTGTTCTACAAGTAAAAACAATATTTTCTTTGGCATAGAAAAATTCCTTATTTTGATTCTGTTACCTCAATGCCTAAAAAGTATTTTAGCTTTCCTATATCTTTAATTTTGAATGTGTCATCCAATGCCAACTTGGTGGAGTTGACCTCATTCAAATCATTACCTGTTAACATCACATCATCTACACACACTAATAGAATTATAAGAGAAGATCCATTAGATTTCACAAATAATGAATGATCAAAGTTGGTCTGCTTGTAGTGATGTTCAATGAGAAATTTTGTAAGCCTTTCATACCATCTCATTGTAGTTGCATATCCCTAATATGTTCAGAGGAAAACCCCAATATAATTATTTTGTTATTTGTTTTATCGCTTTTATTTTCAAACACTTTCGATTATTAAGTCTAGTTCATGATTGCACTTCTCTGGATCAAGTATTTAAATGATTCATTTTTAGCATGCATAAACCAATATTATGTTTGAACTTGATCAAGATGTTTTTAGTCAATTGCACGAGTTAGTGAAATAAGAACCATATATGTTATTGATTCAAGTTAGATGGACAAAAAATTCTCAAAGTATTTTGAAAATTATGAAAAATTGAAATTTTGTGTGATTGATTTGAATCAAGCACATATTATGACTCAAATCAAATTGAGCAAACCAACCCAAACTTTTTTAAACACCCTGATTCAAATAAACATTTACACTTGATTCGAATCATACTTTTTTTGGGTCACCTCTGGATGATTTAATTAGAATCATAATTTACACTTGATTTGAATCTGAAAGTTTTTCTCAAATTTTCCAGTTAGCTTTGCTTAAACCGATTTGAATTAGAATAAACACTTTCAAATCACGGGGTCTTTGATTCAAATCAGACTTTGTTCTTGACTCGAATCAACTATAAAATGGGTCAAAATTCTATTTTCTTCTTATTTCATTTCACTTGCTCTTTTGACTCAAATCATGAATTGCTCTTGATTTGAATCTAACTAAAATTTTTAACCATTTTTAGTTCTTAATCTCAAGCACATATAAAAATAATTTTCTCATCTTTTTCATGTAAGATTTCCGTAATCAACATTGTGATTTTCTATGAAACCAACACCCTCTATTTTCTAAAGTTCAAAGCTTTTGTGACAAAACTCTTACATCTTAAACTTCAGTTTGATTTTAGATCTTGATAACGAGAGAATGGTTATTGATTGAAGGAGACGTTGTCTTGAAACTAATCATTCTTGAAGATTTGGTTGAGATTTTCAGATAGCTTTCAAGATTGAGGTTATTTTTATTGGTGCTGACATATTCTAGTGAAATGGAGGTTCTTCTCTCCATATTGCGTTAGTAGTGACTGTGTGGAAGGCTACAGATAAGGAGAATTTCTTCTCAAATCTTCGGAAAATTAATTTCTAAAGGAATCAGTAGGATCAAGGGGTGATTGTTACACACGAAGACTTGGAGCAGATTGGTGATATTGGAATATTTAAGAAGTGTTAATCAAGTAAAGATTATGCTAAGAGTTTGGATTTACGTTGTATACAAGTCAAGATCCTAGTAGAAGATTTTATTTTTCTCAGTAATATTGTGGGTTGGTGATTGTATGAACTCTTGCAGATATTTGTCAAATAGAAAGGAACATTGCAGGTTCCAATGGGAACCCAATAAAGAGTGCATATAGGCAAAGTTAGGACAAGGACGAACGTTGAAGCAGTATAAATCCCGGTGTCATCGCTCTTCCTTACTCTTGTATTTGATTTTTGTAGGATTTGCATTCTTAGGCATTTTAATTCTAGTGTAGTTTATCATTTATTCAATTGGCACCAATTTGTAACATAAGGTTAGATTTCATTAGAACTGATGCCTAATCTAGCTGAATTGGTGAATAAATTCTGAAAAATAATTAAGGTTAGAATTCATTGAAATTGAATTATTGCATAATCACATCGTGTGAAATATACAATTAAGTCAATTGAATACCTGGTGTATCATCAATAAAATCATAGTTTGGTATTTGATAATTGATTAAGCGTCAATGTGATCAAGTTTTAATAAAAGTATAATTTTTATATTTTCACTTCAAAACTTCTGTGCGCATCTTTTGAAAAATATTTGATAATCTATTTGAAAAAGCGATTGATTTTTTTTTAAGGGTCTACTCACTCCCCTCTAGATCGTTTTTTCTACTTCCTTATTCACATCAAACAATTGGCATTAAGAGTTGATCTTTTGATTGTGTCTAATTGACATCTAAAAGTTATGAATATGGTAGACAACGATGATTCTAAGGGAGCGTATAATAGAGCACATGTTTTTAAAGGCGAAAATTATACTTATTGAAAAGTGGATATGTATGTACAATTATTATCCGTTGACAAAAACCTATGGTGTGCCGTCACCGAAGGATCATTCATCCATACGGTTGATGATAATGTTCTTAAACATTCTAAGGATTGAACAGATGATGTGACACCCCGTTTTTAGTAAATTATTTTATTTTAATTTAACTATAATTTTGGGTATTTATTTAATTATTATGCGTAGGTAATTAAATAAATGTGGGTGAGAGAGAGGGTATATGAGCTTATGGTAGAGTGTAGAGAGTTATTAGAGGAAGAGAGAATAATTAGAATTATTTTATTAATTAAAATAATGAGTTGGTTATATTATTGAAATAAAATAAAAAGAAATAGAAGTTGTAATGATATTGAGGGCAAAGTGGGGATTAGAAATAAAATTAAGGGTAACGTAGGAATATCCTAATTAAGAGATTAGGTTTCTAGAGTAAAAAGAGAATCAGTAGGGAAGTTTGACACTACAAAAAAAAAAGGTGAAAAGAGGCAAGAGGAGGGAGAATGCTAGGACATAGAAGAACATCCATCAGAGAAGCTTGGACGAAATTGCAAGAGATGTCTAACGTAAGGAGGAGAATAAATTTTAATAAAAAGGTATTATGTATGATGTATAAGGTAGGGGAGTCCTTAACCTCCAATAGAGATTGTGTAAATTTTGTTTTGTTGTGTTGTTGTATGATTTTTTTGTGTTATATTCAGTGATTTGTGTGCACTCTTTTTTATTTGATACATATGTTGATGCCTTTGATAAGAGAAAATTAATGTGATAACTCTGTTGATGTCATGTTCTTGAATACATTCTATAAGGTTAAGAATAACTATTTATTTTTGTGATTTCTGACTTGCCTTGTAATTGTGTGATGATTCGTGTTTATACCCTTTGGGGCGAAATTTCCTAATAATAATTTAATCATGGTATATACTTGTTTGGAGTCTAATAGGTGTGTTTTTGGGGGAGGTTAGAACTCAAATAGGATAAATAAGCTACTTTTAAAATATGTTCAATAGAGAGGAAAGCTTGGAAAATTGCAGGTAGACATAGGAGGGGATTAACTGCCTTATTTTAGGCATAACTTTAGTTTCGAGACTCGGATTGAGGCCTGGATCGAAGAGTTAGAAAGTTAACATGATATTACTTCTTTTAAAGTAGAGAAATTGGGTCTAGCAGCGCTACAACAGTAGCAGTTTTCTAGTTTTTATACCAGAGGCGTAGTCAGTTTCAACTCTGCGTTGGTCATCATGTTTCAGGCATAACTTGAGTTTCGTATTTTCTTTTGGAATATCGTCAGTTGCGTTAGAAATAAGGTTTAATGATATTTTAAAATGGAGAGTTTTATAATTTTATCATTAGTATATAATTTTTCGTGATATTTTAAAGTCATGCATTTCATTTTAAAGTTTATGTAGAAATTATAGCGATAGGGCTGAACTGAAATGAATAGAACTAGAGTTTCATAACTCTGTTGGAGGTATGGTTAAGTGAGTTTAAAATAGGATTCAAATATATTTTAGACTGGAAATTTTCATAATTTTATCATAAGTTTAATTTTTTGTGTTATTTTGAAGTTAAACAATTTTAGAGTTAGGTTCAGAGTTTTGAGCAATTTTGGGCATGGTGACCTTTTGTTACCTTTTTAAAAATTTTAACAGTCCTATTTTATTTGGTTAGAGTTGTTATAGAATTTGAAGAGTTGTTTTTGAGTTGTTTGGATTTGTAGATCAGAATATAAGATACACTTTAGTTAAACTTATAACACTATTGACATTATAAGGTTATTTTTTTAGTAATATTTTTATGTGTTTAAGTTTGTTAAGGCAAGAGAGTTTAAATATAGTTGTTGAGTAATTAATAATAATAATTTAGAGTTGAATTGAATATATTTATTATTTAGAGTCGTCAATAGAGTTGTTAAAACAACCAATTGAATTCATAAGAGTTATCTTTATGAGCAAGAGTTGTCAGTAGAGCATTTTTGAGCACCTTAAAGTTATTTTATAGTTGCAGAGATTATTGTTGACTTGTTCAAATTTCCTTGGGAACTTTGTTAAGTTATAATTATATATTGTTATAACTTCTTATGAGTTAAGAACATAGAATAAATTAATAAAAATACTCTATTGAGATGTTTTGAACTCATAAAAATATTATTTTCGATTCTTTTGAGTTTTTGGAACTGTTGGATATCGTTGTGTAGTGTTAAGAGCTGTTTGGCATGACTTAATTGATTAAAAATAATTTTTAATTTATTTTATAAATATTATAGAGTTGAATTATTATATGTGACGGAGTTGTGTTGTTATGCTGAGTATTGTGTAAGTTGTTGTGGTAATCCAGGAGAGAGGATTACGCGAGTTTGTCAATGCATGTATGTTAGGATCAGAAGAGAGGTATTACCGCATTGAATTTTGTTAACATGTTCATACATTCATGTTGAGTTGTGTCAAGAGGCATGTTCGTTAGTTTACAAGAGGGAACTAGTGACTTGTTCCAAGCTCAGAAGAGGGGACTTGGAGCTTAGAAGATGGGGCTCATGGGTTTAGAAGAGGGAACCCAGTTACATAGAGAACCAAATGTTGAGTTGGTACCACAAGCATATGCATAGGGTTCATAGACGAGTGGCATTGCATAACGAATCATATGTGCATTTGTTGAGATATATTTTGGATCTTGACGGCTGATTAGAACCTGGAGTGAGCCAGATATAAATGCTTGTGATGCTGGGTGTGAGAGAGGATGAGGAGGTGTACCTACAAGGCATTCTGATGTTAAAGCAAGAATCGGGCAAGAGAGAGAGAGAGAGAGAGAGAGAGAGAGAGAGAGAGAGAGAGAGAGAGAGAGAGAGAGAGAGAGAGAGAGAGAGAGAGAGAGAGAGAGAGAGAGAGAGAGAGAGAGAGAGAGAGAGAGAGAGAGAGAGAGAGAGAAAGTATAAAATATGAGTATATCAGGGTGAATATTAGATACTTGACCCCCTCAAATGAAAAGGTTTTTATAGTGCCCCAAGCGATTGGTCATTGGTCCCTATTTTTGAGGCGAGATAACTGTTTCCTGAAGAATAGGTAACTGGAAGAACTAGCCGTTGGAACGGGCAGAGGTGCCATAACTAGTCGTTGCTACGGGCAAGGGCATAGTTACGGGCACAAGCGTCTTGGTTGTTTCTGGATGGTGGAACCGTGCGTGACGGGCAAGGACTGACGGGGAGAAGTGTTGTTACCAATGGTAAACTGGCCAGCCTCCCTTGTTGGAGGGGCAAAAAGGTAAATGCTTCCCCCAATTGGTTGGACTTAGGCAATTGGGTTTTTCTGGGAGAAGAAGTGGATTGGGCCACACCTAGCCGTTGGGCCAGTCCGTAACAGTAGCCACTCAAGTCGTTGCTTCCGAGCATGAGAGTGATGACTTAAGGACAATCCCTTTTTGGGAAAGGTTGTCGCTAGCTGCAGAAATGGAGTTGTTACCTTCTGCCCGAAAGAATATGTGCCCGGGCATCTGTTACGCTGCTTGTCGGGGAGCTCGAGGTATGGGGAGACCAACGGTTGATGGGATCTGAGGAGTGGGAGTGCCACGTGTGCCTCGAGTAGTGTGTTGCATTTAATGCGTAATGATGGCTAGGCTAGGATAATGATGATACCTCTAGTCGCGCGTGCTCGTACACGTGCTTGGAATTTCCTATAAATAGAGTGAGAGTCCGCTCATTTGCATTTTTCGCTTCTTTCTCTTCCTTCGTCTTCTGTTCTCTGTTCTCTCCCGTCTGCCGCTGTCAAGCTCCATCCGACCACCGTACAAGCACTGGCCAGAGCCATTTAAACCCAGAAACATCGTCCCCGACCACGTAAGTATGCTGATTCTTTGCTTGTTGTTTGTTTTTCTCATTTTCATACCTTAGATTACATGCGGTTAGGGTTGCTACAAAGTAGTTTTAGGGAGTTTTCTGGTGGCTGTTGGTGGCAGGCGGTGGTTTGGCCACTTTTTCTGCTGTCGGCGCCGTAGTGACTGTTAGGAATTTAGGACTTAGAAACTTGTAAGATTTTAGCTAGTCTTGGTATCGTAGCGACATAGTGGTGTTTGTCTCCAGAGGGAACCACATATTTCGATGTGCTTATGAGCTTTCCAGTGATTTCCTCTCGAAGATTCTGAGTTTTGTGCACGGGGGATTTTTCCCCCAATGTGTCAGGGAGATCTCCCAGGCATTTCCTTATTTGTTGGCTGTACCATTTGAGTAGGGCTTAGGTCGGTGGTGTTGTCCCTAACCTTTCACGCTCTTTCACTTGACTAGCAGTGGAAGGGTGGATTTGATTTTGTCATCGAGTTTACTTTTATCATCTACTTTTCAGGTAAAAGAGATGTCGCACGGGGCCGAAGAAGAGAATCTAAGAGATCTGTCCGAGGAGAGCTCATCGGAGGAAACTGAAACAGACGATGCCTTCACGCCTCCTGATGCTAGAGAGGCTCCCGCTTCGAGGACCACCGCTGAAAAGTGGTATGTGGATGAACCAATGGCGCATGCCTCTTGTTAGACTATGGCACGGATCTAGAAGGGGGGGAGTTGAATAGATCCCCAATTAAAATTTGAGTCGGCGGTACCAATTTAAAATTGGTTTTAAAAATGTTTTATGTGCGGAAGCGGCCGAGGAAAAATATAGTCTAAAACGAACGGTTATTGGAAAACCGGATATACGTAAGCCTATGGATTAATGACAATTCGGAAAAATAGAATCACAACACAAACTACACTTATCAATTATTTACTTCAGTTGTAAGGATTCCTAGTTCCAATGATTCAAAATCAAACCAAAAACTAGATACACATGTAAGATAATTTTGGTTCAAGCAATATGTCAAACACTTGGTGTGCAAAAACACTCCAAGTGATGTTTATGTTGAGTAAGTGATTTCAACCAGCCTAGTACAATGTATTGTTGTACTTTAGAGTTAAAAACAAAGTTTTAACCTCTTACTCAATTGATATCACAATTTTGACAATAGAGCTTACACAAAAATTACTTATTTGAGCTGTAACGTAAATGCTGAAAATAGAGAAGACAAGTAATTTGGTGAGGCAGTTCCCCCTGTCGTCCTCGCTTCGGGGTACGTCTGCCCTCAATTCTAAAACTAGAATTGAGATATATTGAATAGATATCACCTGTTTGAATGAACAGTTTATACAAGGATTGAACAACAAATATACAACAGAAATCTCAATGTGTTGAATGTTGCCTTCACTCCTTGCCTCTTGATTCAAGCTGAATCAAGTTCTTCGATTTGTGTTGATGGACCTCCGACTCCAGCCACCTTATTGAAGAACACGTTGTTGTTCAAACCTTTGGCTCCGACTGATCTCAACAGCACCAAATCGAACCCGAGATCTTCCCTTCAAAATCACCGAATCCGCTACTAGACTTGTGAAGACCACCTCTTCACAATCACCTTCGCTCGATTGATCGTTGATGAAGAATCTCGTCCAAAAACCCCCCAAAATTCGAACCAATCTTGGAGGGCAAAACCCCAATGGTTTTATTCAAGAAAGAACCTGTCGCAATCTTCAACCCGAGCTTGATTCTCCAATCTAAGCCTCGAACCTTATCACCTTGAATCTCTCACAAATGCATTTCAAAAATGATTGTGTGTAATTGAAATGTTATGAGATGTTGAAGATGAAGGTGATGAATCTTGGACACCTATTTCACTCTTTCTTGTTTTTGAACACATGAATCAAAAGAATATCAAATATTTGTAGACACAAGTGTTTAAGCAAGTATATATAGTGCCAACATAATTCAGGACATAACAGTATTTCAAATATGAGAGGGAACTATTTTAAAACAGATTTTCCGCGTGAACGGTCGACCATAACAGGTCTGTGCGTCGAACGCATGGCCTGTGCTGTTTTGGATTTCTGGAAATTTCATCAGTGTGCGTCGACCATACAGTCGGCGTGCGCTGACCCGTTGAAATTCATTTCCTTTGTGCGCCGACCCTATGGTCAACCCATGCCCTTACACGCTGACCTGCTGGAATGTTATTCCTTCATGCGCTGACCCTATGGTCGACGCATGCTTTGTGCACTGACTGATTTGGAGCTTTTTTGATGAATACGCCGACCCTATGGTCGACCCATGTCCTGCAAGCCTGCAAAAATTCATTAGTTTGAAGTTTTTCATGCCTTTAGTCATGATTGCATTTTGTTAACACAAAGTATATTCATTTCAAAAGTTTTAAGATAAGCGAAAAAAGGATATGGTGGGTGATACGTTGCATCTGGTTTAGTGGATCTAAAATTCATACTTTCCAGTCTATCAGGGGAATTTGTCATCATCGAAACCTGCATTAACCAATGTCTTACAGACTTGTGTGATATGTGGCGATTTGC
This sequence comes from Lathyrus sativus, assembly GCA_963859935.3. Lineage (NCBI taxonomy): Eukaryota > Viridiplantae > Streptophyta > Magnoliopsida > Fabales > Fabaceae > Lathyrus > Lathyrus sativus. The sequence continues at coordinate 638,439,718 of OZ012739.1, forward strand.
CTCCACAATCTCCCCCTTTTTGATGATGACAACCTGTATACAACTAAAACACCGAATATGCAATGTATACACACAAGTATACACAAGCTCCCCCTTTCTTTTGCACTATAAGGCTGTAGAACAAACAACCATCAAATGTTGTTAATATCCTGAACTGTTAATATCCTGACTTGGCTTTGGTGTTTGCTTGCTACATTGTCTTCTCCCCCTTTGACACCATCAAAAAGAGAAAAAGAACGCATCAATTAACAGAGAACATACAATAGGTGATAGTTAATTACCAAACTTCACACACAAGCATGATAATGAACAAAAATATCTTGAATTAATAGATAATGGCGAAAACATGTAATGAAAGTTCAGGCACACATAATACAGAAAAAAAATGAAAATTACACAAACGAAAATATATAAGCAAATATGAAATATGCAGCTATGAATCTAATAACCACGACCCCGTCCTCGTCCTCTCCCTCGGTATGCAGCATCTGGATTGTGGTAAGGATCCGAGAAGTCTAGAAAGGCTTCTATGGACATGTTGAGGTGACTCAGAGAGTTGGTGATTTCCCAATCTTGCCGCTCATGTGATTCAACCAGTGATTCAATACGGGTGTCCATCCGAGTAGAAAATGAATTGAACCTTTCGTTTTGGGCACGGAGCTCAGCTCTAATTTGCTCCATTTGAGCGTTTTGACGCCTCATGAAGTTTTGTTGATCTAACTGCATTGACTGCATCATAGTGATGACTTCAGAGTTGTCCGAAGGCGGAGGAGGAGATGAGTGCTCAGGGGGTTGATAGTCTTGAGGGTAGCCGTGATATGGGTCATAGAATCTACCCAGGGTAGACCAACCCGTATATTGCCAATCGCCCTAGCCTTGATTTGTAGAGTCGCCTTCTTGTTCTTCTGATGGATATGAATATTGAACCCAATCGGTATTTGCAGCCGTATCATGGATTGGAGATTGATGATATTCTTGAGTCTCATGGATAGGTTCTTGTATCTCTGCATCTGTATCGTCTTCCTCATTGTCTTCTTCACCTTGCTCTCCACTTTCTTCTTCACTTTCTTCTTCACCCTGCTCTTCACTTTCTTCTTCATCAGAATCGTTACGAGGCACCGGCGGAATATTGGCCCGACGGACAAATCTGTATGAACGTCGTTCAGCACACCAAAAGTACCCCATCATTGCAAGGGTTTTGGTGCTAAGTTCTTTATCCGAGGGAACTGATACACATGGAAATGTTGGGTACACAACATTCGCAGCAGCAAGAATTTCCGAGATGAACGACCCATAGGCTAAAGCAGTGCCTCTACTTGAGTCTCTCAGAGCAAACATCCTGCTAGCAATATAGTAAGACCAATTTATTTTGATCCTATTTTGCAGTATATAGATGAGATGTACCTCAGCTTGTTCGACACGTGACAGACCACCCTTTTTCGGTCGTAGTATACGAGCGACGATCCACTGAAGGATGCGCTCCCCTGTATTGAGTTTCCCAGATGTGACCGATCGAGGAAAATCATCGCTGTTGACAATTGCATCTGGATAGGGTCGTTTGAGCATTCCATTCAGAGCCCTCTTAAATTCATAACCCGACACCGTACGAGTGTCAGTTACCTCATGAAGAGGTGGTGCATCAGTATCAACAGTCATATCAAAATATTTGTTCCATACTTCAGAATTAATATTAACCAATCTATTTCCTACAGAAGTGTGAAAGTGTTGATCTTGAAAGTTACCTCGCAAATTTGTGTAAAACACCCTGACCAAATCCTCACTGTACTTTGTATTACATTCCAGGAAATTGACGAACCCTTGAAAGTCCAACAGGGACAAAATCCGGGTGAGATGCAAGCGCTCACTTGTTGCATGGTAAAAAGCATGCTGTGGAACTATGGCCCTTTTGCTGAGACTTTTGTTGAAGTGTTCAACAGCAGGAGGATGAACAAGTGAAAGAGCAGTAACTGGAACTGAAGCAGAGGATGAAGAGGCTCTTGATCTCATACTGGTAGTTTTGCGGAGAGAGGAAGCCATTGATGATGAGTTTTGGAGGAGTTTGTAAAGATGAACTTGGAACTTTGAAGAGAATGATTTGTGAATAATGTTGGAGAAGAAGAATACTTAGGTCTTTAATAGAGAGAGGTGTTAGGGTTTTTGGGAAGAGGGAGGAGACAAGGAGACATATTAGGTGTCTAGATGCAATTTACAAGATGAATGTCATATCAAAACATCATAAGAGTTGTCTGCACATTAAATGTAGGGGAGAGGGAATTTGGAACGTTTTTCAAAAGAGAAAAATTCTGGGTTTTTAAGCGAGCCGTCGACCATAGCCCTGCATGCGTCGACGCATACTGTACAGTTTTTGATAATTTTGAAAGTTTACAGCATGCGTCGATCATTGTCCTGTTTAGGTCGACTCAAACCTTCAAAAAACTCAAAATTTTCAGTTTTATGTTATACAGAATGTCACACTTGCCTATTTATCATGCCTATTCATCTTTTCACAATATGACATGCATTCAACACACATAGTATCAACCAACAACAGTCATATACATATATAAGTACCATGATTGTAGAACAATATAGTTATTTTCAAGTCATGAATGCTAAGAGAGAGAGAGAAGAAAAAGAAGGAGAAAGGAGAAATATCACCTCCATACCGACCACTCTTGTTAATCACAGATTTGCACTTGCAACAAACTCAAAACAATTGTTAGTGGTACAGAAACATAGTTGTAAATATATTAAATTTGAACGTAGTAATTGTTAAACCCGATCAGAAATATCGAGAATACCAAGTTCTCGACGGATATGAAAGAAGGGCTCATTGGTTAGCGGCTTTGTGAAAATGTCCGCTAGTTGGTTTTTAGTATCGACGTGTTCAAAGACAACGTCACCCTTCTCTACATGGTCCCTAAGAAAATGGTGTCGAATTTCTATGTGTTTGGTACACAAGTGTAACACCGGATTCTTGGTAAGATTTACAGCACTGGTTGTAAGTACAGAGTATGCCTAAGAGGGGGGGGGGGGGGGGGGGTGAATTAGGACTTTAGAAATTTTTCCGGTTTTTATGGTTTCTTGAAATTTTACTGGTTGGTGTTCTTGGTTATGAAAGCAAAAAAAGATAAAAGAACAATGGACACCCAGAATTTATAGTGGTTCCTCTCACAATCCGAGAGTACTCCACTCCCCTTTCAACACGAAAGAGAGTTTTCACTATTGTTTAATAAAGTACAACCTATCACACCATCAACCGGTGAGGCCTACTATCAAACAATGAAACTAACAAGTGTACAAGAACAATCCTCTTGTAAACACTCACCCTTGTGTCCAACAATCCTGGATCACAAGTCAGAATACAAATAATTGTAAAGATTTTTTATTTGAGAATAATAATATCAAAGTTGATCTTCTCCAAATGATCAAAATTCACTCTTATAATTTTCAACACAAGTGTTCAAAGATGAATATGAAATTTTATGCACATATGAACACTTAATGAAAGATTTTGAAAATGGTGAATTTGATTCTAAGACAATTTTAAAATGAATGTAGAAAGTGTTTGGAGATTGGAAGTTTTTGTATTTTTTGGTAGTGTTTTTCAAAATTGAAAAACTCAGAATTTATATGAGTAAAATACCCTTTCAAAAAGGTATATTTGAGTAGACATCAAAGATATGAAAATGGTGTAATTTTCAAACAATTTTTGAACTTGAAACAAAGCCATTTTTCATTGTACGTTCAGTGTTAATCGGTTAACCTATATGGTTAATCGGTTAACACTGGAACGTTAGCCCATAATATTTAAAATTTGAAATGGTTAACCGGTTAACCTATATAGTTAATCGGTTAACACTGCTATTTTTCAGAAAAAATGCTTTTAAAAATGAATGTTATACCAATTTTAAAGATTCAAAAACATACTCATGTATTATGCTAAAATGCTTGATGTTTTTGAACACTTGTATATCAATTATAAGGGTAGAATTTGATATACCCGCAATAAGTCCAATGTCTTGAAGAATCATAGTTCAAAATGTAGCTTGACTTGAAAGATAGCTTGACTTGAAAGATAACTTGACTTGATCTTGATAACTTTGAAAGGCTTGTCTTTTTGTAATCAAGAGATGACCTTGAGTAGTGTTGACATCATCAAAACTTGAGACTGAAGCATGCTTCTACATTCTCCCCCTTTTTGATGATGGCAATCAAAAAAGTTGTGCGATATCTCTTAGTTCTTGATATGTTTCTCCCCCTATGTCTAGCAACTCCCCCTATCTTAACAGAGGGAAAAAAATCTGCACACAGAGAGACATTAACAGAACCAAGCTCTTCTCCCCCTTTGACATCAGCAAAAAGGAAGAGCTTTCAAAGAAATCACAATATAGCAGCATATATAGTAATAAGCACATGCGAAGCCAAGTAAACACAACGCATAAACAGTAGTACATATAAAATGTAGCAAATAGAAATTGTACTTGTTACAATAAAACATAGTTCAAATGGAAGCATAAACTTAAGACTAGAAAGCAAAGCAATAAAAACAACAACAGGAACATATTCTCTAAGCATCCTCATCCGCCATATCCTCCTCCTCTTCTTCTTCATCACTATCATTCTCTTCTTCAATCTCTTCGTCCACAACTCGGGTGTTGGAATGTGGAGGGTTAAGAATGAGGTTTCTGAGGGAGGCAATTGCTCGGGAGGTCTCTCTATGCATATTCATGGATTCTCGATGCTGGTTCATCATGGTGGTATAGAGAAACTCACTAGTAAGACCCCTTTCAGGCATTGGATATGCGTGATGTACAGGACCGTCATCAGTATACCTGTAGGTACCGTCAGCCGCCTTGATGATTCCAGTATTCTTTACAATATTAATCTCATTGATCTCATTAGTTGTAGGTTTCATCTTGGAGGATGGTTCTCTGTTGAGGTCAAGTTCAGTTAATTCCAGAATTCTAGAAACCAAACGAGCATACGGCAGTCGGGTAATGCAATGAAGTTGTTGCTGCAGATGATACATAATAGTCAAAATCCAATTGACTTTGATGCGATTCTTAATAGCAAAGATCAGCTGCATTTCCAAGTCGTTGATCTGAGAGTGATTTGAGTCCTTTGGAATGAGGACATAGCAGATAATGTAGTGAAGCATTCGATCAGATACTGTCAGATTCTTGGCATAGCACAGCATACGAGCGGTGCGAGAGTTTGCAATAACGGTTTCTTTTGGGAACTTGCAAATCTGATAGTAATACTTAATTTATCATAGTTTGCCCAGGGTCCATCGACATGGTTTACACCTTTCCTCAGGAAGCAACCTTTTGATGGAATCTTAAGGTGTCTAGCAAGGGTGGATAAATTCTCAACAAACTCATGATCTCTAATGGTGGAACGGATCATGTGGTTCTCATCCATGTCCAGATATACAGACATTTTATTCATAAAAGCTTTAACAAGATCAGGATAAATAATACCAGAGTCTGTGACGAACTTGTCGATACGCTGATATTCCAACAGAGTAGGAAAATCAAAAGATATTGCAGGAAAAGCTCGAAGATTTACGTACTTTACCGGCATAAGTTGATGAACACGAACTTTGAAATCCATCCGCCTCTTTTTGGTGGTTTCTATTGGAATGCTGTCGTCATCTGATTCTGATGCAGAATGATGTTCTGGTAGTTTTCCCTTGCCGCGATTTGATGCTGAAGCCATGGATGAAGGTTTGAGAGAACTGAGGTTGTGGGTTCTGAGGAAGTTAGGGTTTGAGAAGTTGTGGGGAGTTTTCCAACTTTAGAGAGTGGGAGAGAGAAGTTAGGGTTTGAAGAGGGAATATGGATTTTGGATATGGATTTGGATATTTGAGAGAATATGGACCACATAAAAATACATTTATAAAATATAAAATTTTCAAAAATTTAAATGATTTTCGTTTCTGATTTTTTTAGAAAAATTAACAGTGTTAATCGGTTAACCATATAGGTTAATCGGTTAACACATTAAAAAATTTAATCAGAATTGAAAATTCAACAGTGTTAATCCATTAACCATATAGGTTAATCGGTTAACACACTCGAATTTTTGAAAAATACTTAAAAACAGAATGCATACACATGAAAACATATCACAAATGATGCATACACATATTAGAGAAAAAAAGTCAGATGTCACCTTCATCAAGAATCCCAAGTTCTCTCCGAATTTTGTAGAACGGTTCTTTCGCTAAGGGCTTGGTAAAGATGTCGGCGAGTTGGTTGTGTGTGTCGACGAAAGTAACATCAACATCTCTGTTCAATACGTGATCTCGAAGGAAGTGATGCCGGATATCGATATGCTTTGTTCTGGAATGCATAACCGGATTCTTCGTGATATTTATGGCACTAGTATTATCACATCGTAGGGGAATGCATCCGAGGTCAACACCATAATCCAGAAGTTGTTGTTTCAGCCATAAAATCTGTGCACAACAACTTCCTGCGGCGATGTATTCTGCTTCGGCGGTGCTGAGAGCTACACAAGCTTGCTTCTTGTAGGCCCATGATACTAGAGCATTTCCGAGAATGTGACATGTACCACTTGTACTTTTTCTATCAGTTTTGCATCCTGCATAGTCACCGTCAGAATAACCAACTAACGAACAAGTACTACCTTTAGGATACCATAATCCGACGTTGGTCGTTCCTTTGAGATACTTGATAATTCTCTTCACAGCAGTGAGATGCGATTCCTTCGGATTTGCTTGGAAGCGCGCACACAAACAAACACTAAACATAATGTCAGGACGGCTTGCCGTCAAATATAGTAATGAACCAATCATACCTCAATATTTAGTAATATCAATTGGAGTACCAGATTCATCTTGATCAACATATGTTCCGGATCCCATAGGAGTAGACATCATCTTGCAACTATCCATATTGAATTTCTTTATTAATTCCTTACAGTACTTGGATTGGTTGAGAAAGATTTCATCCTTGGTTTGCTTGATTTGTAGTCCAAGAAAATAATTTAACTTTCCCATCATGGACATCTCGAATTCTTCTCGCATCATGAGTGAGAATTCTTTGCAAAGTTCTTTGTTTGTTGATCCGAATATGATGTCGTCGACGTAGACTTGTACCAACAAGGTGTTACCCTTGATTTTCTTTATAAACAGCGTCTTGTCAACCTTTCCTTTTGTAAATCCTTTCTCACATAAAAAGTTGCTAAGGCGATCATACCATGCTCGTGGTGCTTGTTTTAAACCGTAGAGAGCCTTCTTTAGTTTGAAAACATGTGAGGGATTTTTGAAGTCTTCAAAACCCGGAGGTTGTTTGACGTAGACTTCCTCATTAATGTACCCATTTAGGAAAGCGCTTTTGACATCCATCTGGAACAACTGAAAATTCATAGAACAAGCATAAGCAAGTAGTAATCTAATTGCTTCTAACCTTGCTACCGGAGCAAATGTTTCATCAAAATCAATTCCTTCCTCCTGGTTGTAGCCTTGTGCGACCAATCTTGCCTTGTTACGAACTATAATCCCATTCTCGTCAAGTTTGTTCTTGAACACCCATCTGGTTCCTATGATATGCTTATTATCTGGTCTTGGTACAAGGGTCCAAACTTGATTTCTTTCAAATTGATTAAGTTCTTCTTGCATTGCTATAATCCATTGGTCGTCGCCTAAAGCTTCATCGATCTTTGATGGTTCAATTTGAGATACAAACGCCATGTTGAGACAAGCATCCTTTAAATTAAGTCGAGTTGCAACGCCTTGACTAATATCACCAATAACTTTATCAATTGGGTGATCTTTGTGTATTCTCCATTCTTTTGGAAGATCTTGATTTTCTTGAGTAACATCTTCTCGTAATATTGTTTGATCATTTGAAACAATTTCTTCATTTTGTGGAGTATCTACAAAATCATCATCATCATCCAAAACAATATTATCCTCTTTCGAGGGGTTAGTCTCATCAAACGAAACATGAATAGACTCTTCAATGGTAAGAGTCCTTTTATTAAAAATTCTAAATGCTTTACTATAAAGAGAGTAGCCAAGAAATATACCTTCGTCGGACTTCTCATCAAACTTACCGAGATTGTCCTTATTGTTGTTGAGAACGAAGCATTTGCAGCCAAATATGTGGAAGAATGATATATTTGGTTTCCTTCCCTTGAACAACTCATACGAAGTCTTTTTGAGTAACGGTCGAATATTCACGCGGTTGCTTACAAAACACGCCGTGTTTACTGCTTCTGCCCAGAAATATTTTGGAAGATTTGTGTCGCTGAGCATTGTTCTAGCAAGTTCAACTAGTGAACGATTCTTCCGTTCTACGACGCCGTTTTGTTGAGGAGTCCTTGGTGCCGAAAAATTATGAGAAATTCCATGTTCTTCGCAAAATTCTTCAAAGTCTGAATTTTGAAATTCTCCACTGTGGTCGCTTCTTATGGAGGCTATAGTGAGTGACTTTTCGTTTTGAATTTGTTTTGCATACTTTTTGAATGCTTTGAAAGCATCATTTTTCTGCACTCCGAAGCTTTTTGTTCTTGATGGACCAAAAAGATCCATGTGCAATAATTGAAGTGGTCTTGATGTAGAAACCACTTGCTTGGATTTGAAAGTTGTCTTGGTCTATTTTCCCTTTTGACATGCATCGCATAATTTATCCTTGATGAATTTTATCTTCGGAAGCCCAACAACCAGATCATGTTTGATTAATTTGTTTAGATGCTCCATGTGAATGTGAGCGAATCTTTTATGCCAAAGCCATGCCTCGTTGTTGTTTTCCATAAGACATTTTACCTTCAAGGAAGAATCATCAAAAGAGATCATAAAAATATTGTTATATCTTTTACCTTTTAGCAGAATCTCATGAGTGACTTCGTGTTCGATCAAGCATTCTTCCTTTGTGAAGTTGATTCTGAACCCTTTGTCACACAATTGACTGATGTTAAGCAGGTTGTGCTTAAGGCCTTCAACATAAAGAACGTCTTCGATGATTGTGCATGGAGGTGCACCAATGGTTCCAACTCCAAGAATTTTTCCTTTATTATCATCACCGTAAGTGACGTATCCTTTGGCCTTTAATGATAAACTTGAAAATTTGTTTATATCTCCCGTCATATGCTTCGAGCAACCACTATCAAGATACCATTGATTTGTGGTTGTCTTCAAGCATACCTACAAAACAAAATTAGGTAGTGTTAGGTACCCAAATTGCTTTGGGTCCTTGATAGTTAGTACCTTTTTCAACCCACACATAATGCCCCTTTGCAACACCAATATTACGTACATAGCAGGCATTAGGTGTGTGCCCTTTAATTCCACAGTAAAAACATGTAGGTTGAAAATGACTTCTATATCTAGGAATATAATTCTTTTTCTTATCAATTATTTTCTTGTTATGATTTTGATGCTGAATTTTAGAAGTGTTTGTCTCTTCTTTAACAATTTGTTCACTTGCTCTTATGAAAACGGTCTTATTGGTGCTTGGTTTTGAAAATTTAGAGTATCCCAATTCACTTTTATCATTAGGATACCTTTGATGTTTAAGAATTTCTTCCAAGCCAATTTGACCTTTTTCATATCTTTCTAAAACTCTTTTAAGTTGAACAATTTGAAAAGACAAAGACTCACAATTCTTACATACAAGACTTTGTTTTTCATCCATCACTTTTTGTTTTTCATCTTTAATATTTTTCAAGAAATCAGAATTTTGTTTTTCTAAACGTAAAATTCTTTTCTTTTGTGATGAGATGTCTTTATACAAAGTCTTGCACTCTTTTAGAAGTTCATCTATAACTTCTTGTGCATCATTATCATAGACAGAAAAATTACTACTAACCTTATTTTCGTCATCGGAATGGTGAGAGGCCATTAAAGCCATATTTGCGCATTCATCGTTATCTGATTCCGATGATGAACTCACTTCGTTGTCGTCCCATGCGACATAAGCCTTCTTTGTTTTGAAATCCTTCTTGCCCTTGAATTTTCCTTTATTTGCGAGTTTTGGGCAATCTGACTTTATGTGACTTTGTTTCCCACATTCGTAACATGTAATTTCTTGGTTTGATGTGGGTGCCTCCTTTTTCCTGAAATGTCTATTCTTTTTAGAAAAAGAAGAAGTTTTATTGTTATTAAAAAACTTACCAAGCTTCTTTACTAGAAGCATGAAATTTTCGTCTTCGGAAGATTCGTCATTTTTATCATCCCTTGTGTCAGTCTTCAAGGCAATTCCTTTGGACTTCTTGTCTTGACTTTCATGTTTCTCAAGCCTTCCAAGTTCCAGTTCATGCTCTTGAAGTTTCCCGAATAATGAAGCGGATGTCATTGTTGAAAGACTTTTCTTTTCCGAAATGGCGGTCACCTTCGGTTGCCATTCTCTTGTCAAGGATCTTAGGACTTTTAAATTGAGATCATCATTGGTGAAGGTCTTCCCGAGAGCAATCAGATGATTTGTTAGATGAACGAACCTTTTTTGTAAGGCAACAATAGATTCACCGGGCTGCATACGGAACATCTCATATTCTTGACTTAATGTGTTAAGTCTTGATCTTTTTACTTCTGCTGTTCCTTCATGCGTTTCTACCAAGGTATCCCAAATCTGTTTTGCCGATTGACACTGTGATATGCAAAAGAATTCATCCATACTGAGAGCGCTTTCAAGTATGTTGATTGCTTTCTTCTCATTCAAGATTCTCTTCTTGTCATCTTCATCATATGAGGATTTAATCTTTGGGGTTCCAACACCATTTACCACACTTGTAGGAACATGTGGACCAGTTTCAACGGTTTCCCATATACCATCTCCTTGAGCCTCAAGATGTGCCTTCATACGGATTTTCCAAAAATCGAAGTATTCTCCAGAAAAGAGTGGTGGCTTGTTACTACTTCCACCATCTTTGATAACCGGGTTGGTACTTGCGGAAGACATATTGAATCGTTAGGAACAAGTTACCTTAACCTGCTCTGATGCCAATTGTAAGTACATAGTATGCCTAAGAGGGGGGGGGGGGGGGGGGGGTGAATTAGGACTTTAGAAATTTTTCCGGTTTTTATGGTTTCTTGAAATTTTACTGGTTGGTGTTCTTGGTTATGAAAGCAGAAAAAGATAAAAGAATAATGGACACCCAGAATTTATAGTGGTTCCCCTCACAATCCGAGAGTACTCCACTCCCCTTTCAACACGAAAGAGAGTTTTCACTATTGTTTAATAAAGTACAACCTATCACACCATCAACCGGTGAGGCCTACTATCAAACAATGAAACTAACAAGTGTACAAGAACAATCCTCTTGTAAACACTCACCCTTGTGTTCAACAATCCTGGATCACAAGTCAGAATACAAATAATTGTAAAGATTTTGTATTTGAGAATAATAATATCAAAGTTGATCTTCTCCAAATGATCAAAATTCACTCTTATAATTTTCAACACAAGTGTTCAAAGATGAATATGAAATTTTATGCACATATGAACACTTAATGAAAGATTTTGAAAATGGTGAATTTGATTCTAAGACAATTTTAAAATGAATGTAGAAAGTGTTTGGAGATTGGAAGTTTTTGTATTTTTTGGTAGTGTTTTTCAAAATTGAAAAACTCAGAATTTATATGAGTAAAATACCCTTTCAAAAAGGTATATTTGAGTAGACATCAAAGATATGAAATGGTGTAATTTTCAAACAATTTTTGAACTTGAAACAAAGCCATTTTTCACTGTACGTTCAGTGTTAATCGGTTAACCTATATGGTTAATCGGTTAACACTGGAACGTTAGCCCATAATATTTAAAATTTGAAATGGTTAACCGGTTAACACTGCTATTTTTCAGAAAAAATGCTTTTAAAAATGAATGTTATACCAATTTTAAAGATTCGAAAACATGCTCATGTATTATGCTAAAATGCTTGATGTTTTTGAACACTTGTATATCAATTATAAGGGTAGAATTTGATATACCCGCAATAAGTCCAATGTCTTGAAGAATCATAGTTCAAAATGTAGCTTGACTTGAAAGATAGCTTGACTTGAAAGATAACTTGACTTGATCTTGATAACTTTGAAAGGCTTGTCTTTTTGTAATCAAGAGATGACCTTGAGTAGTGTTGACATCATCAAAACTTGAGACTGAAGCATGCTTCTACACTGGTGTTGTCACAGAATATTGGAACACGTTCTAGTTTCAAATTGAAGTCCAATAGTTGTTGTTTAAGCCATAAGACTTGCGCGCAACAACTACCAGCGGCTATGTATTCCTCTTTGGCGGTTGACAGAGCAACAGACACTTGTTTCTTGCTGTGCCAACTAACCAAGGAATTTGAAAATAAGTGACATATACCACTGGTGCTTTTCCTATCCGATTTGCAACCGGCGAAATCAGAATCGGAGAAGCCTACCAAAGAACAATCATTACCCTTAGAATACCACAATCCATACTTCGGAGTACCAGATAGGTATCGAAGTATGCGTTTAACAGATTTTAGGTGGGACTCCTTAGGACATGATTGGTATCTGGTGCACATACACACGCTAAACATAATGTCGGGACACGAAGCAGTAAGATAGAGAAGCGAGCCAATCATACCTCTGTACCTTTTTACCTCAACATCTTTGCCACTTTCATCTTTACTCATATTTGCACGTGTTGGCATAGGGGTGTCTATGGCTTTTGCATTTGCCATGTCAAATCTCTTGAGAAGATCCAAACAGTATTTTGTTTGGCTCACGAATGTTCCTTCCTTCAGTTGCTTGATTTGTAACCCGAGAAAATATGTGAGTTCACCCATCATACTCATCTCGAATTCACCCTGCATAAGCTTAGCAAACTCTCTTACGATATTCATGTTAGTGGATCCAAATATGATATCGTCAACATAAATTTGCACAAGAATTAAGTGTTTTCCTTGACGTTTAATGAAGAGAGTAGTATCAACCTTTCCTCTTGAGTAGCCTTGATCAAGTAAGAATTCACTTAGTCTCTCATACCAAGCTCTAGAAGCTTGTTTGAGACCGTACAAAGCTCTTTTCAGTTTATAGACATGATCAGGATACTCATGAGACTCAAAACCAGGTGGTTGAGCAACATATACTTCTTCATTTATAAACCCGTTAAGGAACGCACTTTTGACGTCCATTTGAAATAACTTAAAATCTTTCGCACAAGCGAAAGCAAGTAGAAGGCGTATAGCCTCGAGTCGGGAAACCGGCACATAAGTTTCCTCATAGTCGATGTCTTCCTCTTGGTTATACCCTTGCGCAACTAAACACGCTTTGTTGCAAGTTGTTACTCCGTTCTCGTCCAGTTTATTTCTAAACACCCATCGGGTGCCGATTACTCGATGACCTCGTGGAGGAGGGACAAGGTCCCAAACCTCATTTCTAGTAAACTGATTCAGTTCCTCCTGCATTGACAATTACCAATGTTCATCGAGTAGGGCTTCCTTAGGGTTTTTAGGTTCCATCTGTGACACAAAAGCGAAGTAATAACAGAAATTACTTATCTTAGCTCGAGTTGTTACACCCTTTGTGATGTCTCCAATAATGTTTTCAATTGGATGGTCTTTAGATGACTTCCATTCTTGAGGAAGATCGTCGTTTGAAGGTGGATGAACTTCCTCTGTTGCATCACGGTGTGCATCCTTATCCTCCTTAATTTTGGCTTTGTCAGGTTGATCAATCCCCGTCTCGCCACTTTTGAGTATGTCTTCAGTGGATGTACCTGCACCATGAACAACACTATCCTTTCCGACATTTCTCGGGTAGGACTCATCAAAGGTAACATGCACAGACTCTTCTACAGCAAGTAATCGTTTATTATATATTCTATATGCTTTACTCGAGTGAGAGTATCCGAGAAAGATACCTTCATCGGCTTTGGAATCAAATTTGCCCAAGTTTTCCTTTCCATTGTTTAATACAAAGCATTTACATCCAAACACGTGCAAGTGAGAAACATTAGGCTTTCGCCCTTTTAAAAGTTCGTACGGTGTTTTGTTTAGAATGGGGCGAATAAGTACCCTATTCAAAACATAGCACGCCGTACTAATGGCGTCGGCCCAAAAATATTTAGGTAAACCACTTTCGTTAATCATTGTTCTTCCCAATTCTTCTAAAATACGGTTTTTGCGCTCCACAACCCCGTTTTGTTGAGGAGTGCATGGAGCGGAGAAGTTATGATCTATACCATGGTTACCGCAATATTCTTCAAATAAGTGATTTTCAAACTCACCTCCATGGTCGCTCCTAATGGACACTATGTTTGTATTTAACTTATTTTGGGAAAGCTTAGCAAACTTTTCAAAAGCGGCGAATGTATCACTTTTACTTACTAAGAAGATGGTCCAATAAAACCTAGAAAAGTCGTCCACTATTACGAACCCGTAATAGTTTCCTCCTAGACTTTTGATCCTAGACGGCCCAAACAAGTCCATGTGTAAAAGTTAAAGAGGTCTCATTGTTGAAATTATCTTTTTGGATTTAAATGAGATCCTCGTTTGCTTCCCTTTTTGACAAGCATCACAAAGGTGATCCTTGGTGAACTTTATTTTGGGAAGTCCTAAGACTAGGTCTTTTGAGACTACCTTATTGAGTAAGTCAAAATTAACATGCGCTAAACGCCTATGCCATAGCCATGAGTCTTTACTCATAGTTATGAGGCATTTGTCGCTTGTTAATGATACTTCATTTAAGTCAAGCATATATACATTGTTTACTCTAAAACCATTAAACATATTCTTCTTATCATTTTCATGCACAATTTTGCAACAATCTTTTGAAAAGGATACATTGTATCCTTTGTCGCACAATTGGCTAATGCTAAGCAGGTTATGTTTAAGGTTTTCGACAAGCAATACGTCGGAAATCATAGTAGAGGCGGGATTACCTACACTACCTTTACCGAGTATTTCTCCGCGGTTGTTGTCACCAAAAGTTACATATCCTTTCTTCTTAGCCACAAAGTCTATGAATAAGGATATGTCTCTAGACATGTGTCTTGAGCACCCACTATCGAGAACCCATCTTCTCTCGGTGGTCTCGACACATTTCACCTGTTTTTTTCTTGTTTTTCTGATGAGCGAAGAGGCATAGATTCACGGACTCTTCTTCATCACTAGAGCTATCATCAGAGGAGGAAGAATCACTGTCACTTTCCCATGCTATGTACGCTCTCCTGGGTTTTGATGATTTCTTGTGTGACTTTGATGATTCCTTGTCCTTTCCCTTTTTGTTCATCGGACAGTCCGGTTTGTAGTGATCGGGCTTTCCACACTTGTAGCACGTCCCTCTAGTCTTTTTCCCTTTCGAGTCATCATCCTTGGAGTACCTCGATTGTTTCCGGAAGTTTACCAAGTTCTTCTCGAAATGTTGGATGCCGTTCTTTCTCACGTAACAGTTATACCGTTTGACAAACAACCCCATATCTTCGCTTTTATCCTCTTCTCCTTTGTCGCTTGAGGAATAATCACTTTGCTCTTTTGCTTGAGACTTCGAGGAGGAAGTCTTGAGAGTTATTGATTTCTTTTCAGTCACCTTTGTTTTGTCTTTCTTTTCCATCTTTTCGCGTTGGTCTAAGCTCAAGAGTACCTGTTCATGCTCTTGTAATTTGCCAAACAATGTTGTTAAATCTAATAAGGTAAGATCATGTGCTTCTTTGATGGCGATCACTTTAGGCTGCCATTCCCTGTTAAGACATCTTAAGATCTTATTAGTAGCAATATCATTGGGAACAGGCCTACCTAACGAATGTAAACGATTGATGAGATGAGTAAATCTCTTTTGCATGTCAGCAATGGTTTCCCCTTGCTCCATGAAAAAGAGATCAAACTCTTGTGTCAATGTATTGATTCTAGCCAACTTAACATCGTTTGTCCCCTCATGGGCTATTTGTAGTGAATCCCACATGGCCTTAGCGGTAGGACAATGGAATACACGATAGTATTCATCTACGCCTAATGAGGAGATTAAGATGTTTTTAACCTTCCAATCATAATTGTATTTTTTTTCATCGTCATCGGTCCATTGTGCTTTAGGCTTTGGCACAACTACGTTATCCGCATTGGTCATAGTAATTTCTATTGGACCATTAAGGATAACGTTCCATATTTTTCTGTCTATGGAGTTTATATGTGATCACACTAAAATTCACCGTATTTCTGACTCCGATTTCGCATGCATTCTTAGCTTTTATTGTTGTTTTGCTTTGTTATTGCTTTGTTTTCTTATGTTTTCAGGTTTTTATAATAATCGGAGCTTGAATCGGGAAAAGGAGCGAAAAAGGAGTGAAAACGGACGAAAACCTAGAAATTCAGCATTTTGCACTCGCGGCACCCACCATGGCGGGCGCCATGGGGTTAGCCATGACGTGGCCACGTCTCAAGACCACTCCTCAACCTCCAAGACCCACGATCCCCACTCCATCATCCCCTATAGGGACCATGGCGGGCGCCATGACCTTGCGGCGGGCGCCACAAGGCAAAATTTCATAACCTCCACTTTTTAGTGGAGGGGCGTCCCGGTCATTTCATGCTTTCAGTTTTTACTATAAATAGGACCTTAGATTTTCGTTTTTCTTCATCCAGAATTAGAATTCTCTAGGCATATATCAGTTATAAAGCAGTTGCCATTCCACATCGGGGTGCCTCTGCAATCGAGTGATCGAGTCTGTAATCTGTCTGTGGTTCGAGTTTTGGAGCACTCTGGAGGAAGTTAATCCTGCCGCCATTTTAATTCCAGTTAGCATTTTATTTTTCCGCATTGCTTTACTTTTATTTATTTTCTCGCACATTTACTTTGTTTATTTCCCGCACTCGCACATTTACTTTGTTTATTTCCCGCACTCGCACATTTACTTTGTTTACTTCCCGCACTCGCACATTTACTTTGTTTATTTCCCGCACTCGCACATTTACTTTGTTTACTTCCCGCACTCGCTTTAAATTACTCATATGAAAAACTATAAAAAGAATATTTACTTTATCATGTCTAACTAATCCCATAAAGGTTAGAATGTAAGGATCGTAATTAAACCAGTAATCAGTATAATTGTTCGTGGAAACACCTAAGGGCTGTTTTATCTTTCAATTCATGTAATTGTTTTTAACTATTTCAAAAACAGCCAAAAGCGCTTTGTATAGTTCATTAGGAGTTTTTAGATTAAAAAGAAAAGAGATTTTAAAACGATTTTCGGACGCGTTATGAGATTTAGAGTCTGGTTCATAAGAACCTCTTTTTGCTAAGAAGTCCAGGTTAAAATACTTTTCAACTTTGTTAAGAAACTATATTTCTTAAAAATAGGTTTACTACTCTAACGCAGTACGCACCTTTTTATCCGTGACAATAGGAGGGGTTGATTAGAGAGTACAACTCGGTTCTGAATACGCGAAAGCGACAGTTCCTGTTAAATTAGTTCTTTTCAAAGGAGAAAACATTGCCCATAAGTAGTTCCATTAACAAGTACTGGATTATCATTGATTACGTGAATTACATTCGAGCCTGTCTTTTATTTATTATTTAAAATTATAATTTTATTTACCATTGCACCCTTACTAAAACCCTTAAAAATAGTTGCCTTAGATAAACACCATAACAACAGGTACGATAGATTGACACTTGGTCTCTGTGGATTCGATAATCTTTTATATTACTTTGACGTGATTCGTACACTTGCGAAAAACACGCATCAAGTTTTTGGCGCCGTTGCCGGGGACCAATATCGTCAAATTTCATTACCCTGTAGTTATACCGTTTAGACTAAGGTTGTTACCCACCGGTCAATGCGAAAGACTCGCAGTGCCGGAAGTTTAGTAGACCCTCTAGCTAAACCTGAACGTTACGCTCGCGCACGTTTATTTTTCCATAGGAATAGGAGAGCTATGGCCGAAGATCAAAATCGAAGACCTCTTAAGGACTTCGCCCAACCATCAAACGAGGAACCTAGTTCCAGTATAGTAAACCCCGCTATCCCAGCCAATAATTTTGAACTTAAGCCATCCCTGCTGCAATTAGTGCAACAGAGACAATTCGCAGGTCTCGCTACTGATAACCCGAACCAACATTTAAAAAACTTTCTTCAATTAGCAGACACCTTTAAAACGAATGGAGCTTCTCCTGAGGCAATACGCTTAAGATTATTTCCCTTTTCCCTCAGAGATAAAGCTCTATCATGGTTAGATTCCCTTCCACCCAATTCAATAACAACTTGGGATGACCTTAGAAAAGTTTTCCTTGCTAGATATTTTCCCCCAAGTAAGACCGCTCTTCTTCGAAACCTAATAACTAGATTTACCCAACACCAAGGAGAGTCGTTGTTCGAAGCCTGGGAGAGATATAAAGAACTATTAAGAGCATGCCCACACCATGGCCTAGAGAATTGGCTAATCATCCAAACCTTCTATAATGGACTTCTTTATAACACTAAAATGACCATCGACGCTGCCGCTGGTGGCGCACTGATGAACAAACCTTACCCTGAAGCTAGTGCCCTTATCGAGGATATGGCCCAAAACCATCAATCATGGGGAGTAGAACGAGCGACAGTGGAAAAGAAGGAAGCCCAAGGAGGAATACATGAGCTAAGCTCTATAGACATGATGCAGGCTAAAATGGACGCGTTGGCCCTTAGAGTCGAACATATGTGTACAACTCCGAATACTGTTGCCGCAGTTTCGCCGAATTGTGAGATATGTGGAACGCAAGGACACCAATCCGCCGAATGCAATCTGTTGAATGAAACCAACACTGAGCAAGTGAACTATACCCAAGGGAACCCATTTTCAAACACATATAACCCTGGATGGAGGAATCACCCAAACTTCTCCTACAAAAATAATAACCCTATCCAAAATACCGCACCTCCGAGACAACAAGGTTACCAAGCCCCTAGAACAAATCAACCTATGCAACCTGTACCACCTAGCCCGAGCTTTGAGGAAGTTGTAAAAGATTTTATCGTTGCTCAAAAACAACAAAACAAAGAGTTCATGAACCATAACGTCCATGTTAACGAACTAATTACCAAGTTAGGAACCAAGGTTGATCAAATTATTACTCATAATAAGATGCTTGAAACCCAGATCTCTCAGGTAGCGTTAAACCAAGCCCCACAGACTACACCTGGAGGACAGTTCCCTGGACAACCTCAACAAAACCCGAAAGGGCAAGCTAATGCCATTACTCTACGAAGTGGAACCGCTTATAAGGAACCTTTAAACCCTAGATTAAGTGAGCCCGAAACTTCTGAGAGGAATGAGGAAAAGGAACCAGAGAAGCCTGAAACCCCGGAAAGTCAAGAAAAAGGAGAAGAACCTAAAAATAAAACCTATGTACCGCCACCGCCATACAAACCACCAATACCTTACCCTCAAAGATTAAAGAAAACCCAAATCGATAATCAATATCAAAAATTCGTTAAGGTTATAGAAAAACTTCACGTAGAAATCCCCTTTACAGAAGCCATCACCCAAATACCTTCTTATGCTAAGTTTCTCAAAGACATACTTACAAATAAACGTAGACTCGAAGATCCGAAACCCGTGGAATGTAATTCTATTTCCGAAAATAGGTTAGCAAAGAAAGATAAAGATCCCGGAAATTTTTCCATTCCTTGTGTTTTGGGGAATCATGTCATCGAAAAAGCTTTTCTAGACTTAGGAGCTAGTGTGAGCTTAATGCCTTTAGCAGTTTGTGAGAGATTAAACTTAGGAGAATTACAACCTACTAAGATGTCACTTCAATTAGCCGATAGATCCGTTAAATACCCTATAGGCATACTTGAAGACGTCCCTGTTAGGATAGGTCAGCTGTTTATACCTACTGATTTTGTTGTCATGGACATTAAAGAAGATGACGACATACCAATCCTCCTAGGTAGACCGTTCTTATCGACTGCTGGAGCCGTAATAGATGTTAAAAAGGGAAAACTAACTTTTGAGGTAGGTGGCCAGAAGATAGAATTTATATTGTCAAAATTTCTTATGGCACCTGTGATAGGAGATTCTTGTTATGCCTTAGATATCATCGAAGAATGTATTAGGGAATTAGAACAAGAAGAAGAAACTGAATCTATAAAATTGCCATCAACCCTTATTTTGGAAGATGACAATTATAAAACACCCTACATTGATGATAACCTTCACGAATGTATATCTCTAACCCCAGATCCTATGCCTTGCCCTATAAAACCGACCGTAAAACTTAAGGAACTGCCTAAAAACCTGAGATATGAATTTCTTGATGAAGATATGAACCGTCCAGTTATAGTCAGTGCTACCTTAAACCAAGAAGAAACCGATCAATTATTAGAAGTTTTACGTAGGTACCCCTCAGCCTTAGGATATAAGATCTCTGATCTAAAAGGAATAAGCCCATCCGTATGCATGCATCGGATTTTGCTTGAAGAAGATTCAAAACCTTCTAGAGAACACCAACGAAGAATAAATCCTATAATGAGTACTGTAGTTAAGACTGAAGTTCTTAAGTTACTAGAGGCAGGTATAATATATCAGATCTCGGACAGTAAATGGGTGAGTCCTGTGCATGTAGTACCTAAAAAGGGAGGCATCACAGTCATGCAAAACGAGAAGGGCGAACCTGTAGCAAAAAGAACTGATGGAGGTTGGCGTATGTGCATAGATTATAGAAAATTAAATAAAGCAACTAGGAAGGACCATTTCCCATTACCATTCATAGACCAAATGTTGGAGCGCCTAGCCAGACACTCTTACTTTTGTTATTTAGATGGATATTCAGGATTCTTCCAAATACCTATTCACCCCGAAGATCAAGAAAAAACTACCTTTACATGCCCAGTTGGAACCTTTGCCTATAGAAGAATGCCTTTTGGACTTTGTAATGCTCCTGCAACTTTCCAACGCTGCATGATGTCTATCTTTGCTGATTATTTGGATGGAATCATGGAAGTATTTATGGACGATTTCTCAGTTTGTGGGTCAGATTTCAAAAATTGTCTTGTCAACCTTGAGAAAATCCTGGAGAGATGTGTGGAGGTAAACCTTGTGCTAAATTGGGAAAAATGTCATTTCATGGTCACCGAAGGGATTGTTTTAGGACATATAGTTTCCGAAAAAGGTATAGAGGTAGATAAAGCAAAAATAGAGGTCATAGAGAATCTAAAACCGCCGAAGACTATCAAGGAGATAAGAAGTTTTCTTGGACATGCCGGATTTTACCGACGTTTTATCAAGGATTTCTCCAAAATAACAAAGCCCTTAACTGGTCTTTTAATGAAAGATGCTGAGTTCATCTTCGATGAAAAATGTACTGAAGCATTTAATCTTCTGAAGCAAGCTCTGATTTCAGCACCTATAATGAAACCCCCTGATTGGTCGGAACCGTTTGAGATAATGTGTGACGCCAGTGATTATGCTGTTGGAGCCGTTCTAGGTCAGAGAAAAGATAAGAAGTTACATGTGATTTATTATGCCAGTAGAACCCTAGACGCTGCACAGCTCAACTACGCAACAACCGAAAAAGAGCTCCTAGCTGTAGTTTTTGCAATAGACAAATTTAGATCTTATCTAGTAGGAGCCAAGATTATAGTTTACACCGACCATGCTGCCATTCGTTACTTACTAAGCAAAAAGGATGCCAAGCCTAGGTTACTTCGATGGATTCTATTATTACAAGAGTTTGATTTGGATATCCGTGACAAGAAAGGCACTGATAATGTGGTAGCTGATCACCTATCTAGGCTAGAATACCTGAAACCTGATCCAGTACCCATAAATGACGATTTTGCCTACGATAGAC
This sequence comes from Lathyrus sativus, assembly GCA_963859935.3. NCBI lineage: Eukaryota > Viridiplantae > Streptophyta > Magnoliopsida > Fabales > Fabaceae > Lathyrus > Lathyrus sativus. Next base: position 638,461,481 of record OZ012739.1, read on the forward strand.
TGATAGCCCAACTAGAAACCATTGAAGATGATAACCCAGACCCTCATGAGCAATTTCATAAATCCTTAGCTATAAGCAATGTACCTTGGTATGCAGATTTCGTTAATTACCTAGCCGCTGACATCATACCCCCTGATCTAAACTACCACCAGAAGAAGAAGTTCTATAGTGATGTGAGAAACTTCTATTGGGACGATCCATTTCTTTTCAAGAGAGGTAAAGATGGCATTTTCCGCCGTTGTGTTCCAGAAGAAGAGGTAAATAATATAATTGAGCATTGTCACTCTGCACCCTATGGTGGACATGCAAGCACGTCTAAGACCTACGCCAAGATTCTTCAAGCTGGCCTATTCTGGCCTACTATGTGGCGTGATGTCCATGCTTTCATTGTCAAGTGTGACAGATGCCAACGCACAGGAAATATTTCAAGACGTAATGAAATGCCGTTAAGAAATATCCAAGAAGTAGAACTCTTCGACGTATGGGGTATGGACTTTATGGGACCGTTCCCACCATCTTTTGGAAATCAGTACATATTAGTAGCTGTTGACTACGTGTCTAAATGGATTGAAGCTATCGCCGCACCCACAAACGACACCAGAGTAGTCATCAAATTATTCAAGAATTATATATTTACCAGGTTTGGAACACCCCGTTTAGTCATAAGTGATGGAGGATCACACTTCATATCGAGAATATTTGATAAACTTTTAAGCAAGTATGGAGTTAAGCATAGAGTAGCAACACCATACCACCCACAGACCAATGGACAAGTGGAAGTATCTAATAGGGAGATAAAACAAATCCTCGAGAAGACTGTCTCTATATCTAGAAAAGATTGGTCGCAGAAACTTCAAGAAGCATTATGGGCCTATAGGACCGCTTTCAAAACTCCTATAGGAACAACCCCTTATCAACTGGTCTATGGAAAATCATGTCACTTACCATTTGAGTTGGAGCATAAGGCCTATTGGGCCATCAAAACTTTGAATTTGGATTACTTGACAGCTGGTGAGAAACGTATCCTTGATATCCACAAATTAGAAGAGCTCAGACAATCTGCCTACGAAAATGCCATCATATACAAAGAAAGAACAAAAGCTTGGCATGACAAAAGAATCATAAGAAGAGACTTCAAAATAGGCGATCCTGTTCTCCTGTTCGATTCTAGGTTACGACTATTTCCAGGTAAACTCCGTTCGAGATGGACTGGCCCTTTCGAAGTATCTAAGATCCTGAGATCCGGTGCTATTGAAATCAAGAACCAAACATGTAAACCGTTCATAGTCAATGGACAGAGGTTGAAGCCCTACGAAGGAGGTGACATTCCAACAACATACACCTGTCATACTCTGAGTGATCCACCATATCCTTCCAATGATGTTTAAATATCGGTCGTCGAGCTAATGACGTTAAACAAGCGCTGCCTGGGAGGCAACCCATGGTTTTTCTTATTTTTGTACTTTTCATTTTTATTTTTACTTTATTTTAATTTGTTTATTTTATTATTATGTCAGGACTCACGATTGAATGTTTTATGTGCTTTCAGGACTTGTTTGCTAACCTTGTACAGAATGCAGAACCCTGATGACATGCACGTGGCCTTTAGAGATGATGCACAGAGAGAGCGTTACTATGTTCACATGAGACGCCCTATGGCTCCTACCAGGTACCCTGACCATGACTGCATGGATGCCTTGGGGATAGAGCCAAGCGTCAGATTTTTATGCCATCAACTCCAGTGGGACCAGTTTGACGACAGGAACAACACTTATAGGAACTTGACTCTTGAGTTCCTCAGCTCGTTTCATCATGACCCTTGGGCTGGACCCGATGGACTCGCTGTTTTCAGGTTGTTCGGGATTGACTACTCATTCTCTCACAAAGAGTTTGGTGATTTACTAGGTTTCCAGACTACTCCTGATGCTATTCTAGAGACTCCGATGGGGTATTTTATGAGCAGAGAAGTGGAAAAGTTTTGGACTAAAATATCAGGCGGAGGGAGCCAAGATCCTTCTACCCAGTTTTCTCAGGTAATCCACAACCCTGCATTGAGGTACTTCCAGATGATTCTAGCACATTCTTTCCTAGGTTTTCCAGATACAGAGACACTGCTAAGTGAAGAGGAGATTTTCCTACTGTTTTGTGCGACTCAGTCTCGCCCTGTTGCTTGTGGCAACTTTCTACTGAAGGGCCTTGCTAGTGTTGCCAGATCATCAGTAGGAATCATCCATGTCGGTGGGATTGTTACACAGATTGCTACTGCATTGGGTTTGTCTCGCAAGCTATTGCACCTCAGGACCTTCTGCTGCTACACCACCCTGGATATTGATTTTTGTCTTGATAGAGGACTGATGAGGAGGGCTTCTTTTGAGCCCAACATGTTTAGATTGCTGATCGACGGTGAAGCGATACACTACTTTACATTACCAGATCCGCTGATGACCAGTGTCCATGATCCTGCCAATTGGAGTTATGCTCTAGAGGGTTATGGAGAGACTGTCGAAGAGCCGAAATCGCCTCCCGCCGCTGAGTACACTCCTACACCTCTTACTCCCCGAATCACTGTTATGTCTAACAATATGTCTCTGCAGCCACCTGACCTACAAACACAGATTTATGAGCTCCGCAAGGAGACTGCCCTGCTCAAGCAGGAAGTGGCAGACTTAGAGTTACAGATGCAGGTTTCTGATCTCACTCATGCCTCGGAGACCGATTCTCTACATCAGGCGATCGACGAGCTTCGGAGGGAGATAGCTGAGATTCGTGGATCAAGCCAGGATAAGAAACCTACCACATGACTCATTCCACCCTGACAGCACTACCCTAGTATTTAACTTCCTTTTATTTATCGCATTTCCAGACATATTTTACTTTATTGCAGCTTTTATATTTTCATGCACTTTGAATTCCTTATATATATACATATTATGCACTAATTTTTATTTTTATTTTTATTTTTTGATTTTTAATTATTTTATTTTTGTCGTGCAAAGAAAAAAAATATATAAGACAAAAATATGCAAGCCAATGCCTTGAAAAGAAGAAGAAAACGCTATTCAGACCCCCCGGAAGACAAAGGTGCAAGGAAGGCCCAAAGGAGGATCCAAAACCACAAGGCCCAGGAATTGGCCTTGTGGCGGGCGCCATAGGCCCTGTGGCGGGCGCCACACCGTACCATCAACAAATACGGGATTCAATCCCCATTTCCACCATTTTCATCCCTTTCTTCACCAAAAACCCATTTTTCCAACCTTCCAAATCCTCCTTGAACCCCATTAAAGCTCCCCCATTTCCAAAATACCCTCCATCCATAAAACATATCCAACATCCATTTCCATTTTCATCCATCAAAAACCAAAAAAATCAAAACTTTATCATTCCCCTCATAAACCACTTTTCTACTATTTTCACTACCTAAGGAGCTTTTCAACAATGGAGTTCAACGGATTTATTCTTCGTGATGGAAGACCGGGAGAAAGGCAACGGAAAATTATTCAGAGGCTTCAAAGTCGAGAAATCCTCTCGACTAGGTACGTCGACGATAACTGTCTGTATGCTTTGGGTATTTATCATAGTGTTTTTAATTTATTAGAATTTCTAGGCTTGCATAATATTTTCATTAATCAGGAACCTACCTATGAGAGACTGACAACTGAGTTTTTGAGTTCTTTGATATACACTGTCAGTCCTAACACTGCTAGCACTGTCGGTACTGTTATTTTTAGACTGTTTGGAATTGAATATGAATTCAGTACCAATGAGCTAGCAGATTTGTTAGGAATCCCTCATAGGGAAGGTTCGATTTGTGAGGCACCTTTGGATGCTGAATGGTCGGCCGAGGTATTTACCTTCTGGCTAAGGCTTTCAAGTACTTCAATTAATTCTTTTGAAGGGATACTTGCGTCGACCATTCACAACCCGGCCATAAGAGTTTTTAGACTTCTTTTGGCATGTACTATTTTTGGCCGGGAAAGTCCAAACAAGGTTAATGCTCGTGAACTCCTATTTTTGCAAGGATGCCTCACTAGAACCCACATCAATCCGGTCCCGTTTATGCTTGCCCACATGACTTTATTTACTAATAAAACAGGACCGATTGTTTTTGGAGGGCTTGTTACGTCTATTGCTCGGGCTCTTGGCCTGAATGATGAGATAGCTACACTTGAACCACTACCTCCTCGCACAATTAATTTAAAATTTCTGAAAGACATGAAATTGTGCCGAACAAGGAGAGAAGGTGGTTATGAGTTGATGGTTCATGGGGTAGCTATCCCATCTGTTGCTTTACCATGCAGTAGACGTACTGATGTACATGATGAAAGGAACTGGACCTATGATCTTAATGCTCCACGTGTTTTGGGTCCACTTCCTCCTAATATTCCCGATGGGGAGGCACATGACACTGATGATGAGTATGATCGGAGAGAGCAGTCTCCCATCCCTCACATGTCCCCCCATCGTCCTTCACAGTCACACACTGCACCATCTTCCTCTAACCCTGTTGCAGGTACTGCTCCTGGATTCTTTGTCACCGAGGAGATGTGGCGTGATATGACAGCTAGAGAAGAAAGGCGTGATGGCCTTCTCTCTACTATTTCACAGCAGCTGACGAACAATATGAGCTTCATGCAACAATCGCGATTGGTTTCGGATCGTGCTTATAGCAACGTTTGCCGTACCTTGAACGATATTTCATTAGAGCAGAACCGTCAGAGAGAGTTCAACAGCCGACACTACCAGCTTGTAGAGGCTACTCAGGGTTCCATCTTGGGTAACCTTCGAGAGGTCCGGAGTGCTCAGGCTGCTTTATCAGCACGACTCGACCGGAGGGACCAGCATCGTAGTAGATCCCGTCGTTCCAGACCATCACATCAGGACGGCGAAGGCACCAGTGCCCCTCCTCAGTAGTCTTTTTCCAGGTTACCCCCCTTATCTTATTTCGAAACATTGGGGACAATGTTCGATTTAAGTGTGGGAGGGGATTTTATTGCTTTCTGTTATTTCCCTTTTTAGTTAATTTCCTTTCAGTTATTTCCCTTTTCAGTAATTTATTTTTCTTAGATAATGCATGAGTCTGACGAGTCACCAGTATAGTGTCTTTTTAGTTCATCTTCATTTTTTCCCATTTCCTTAGCCTTACCAAAAATTTTTTAAAAAAGAAAACAATGTTGTTTCACATGTTTTTTGGGCTTTGAGACAGGTTTAGATTAGGATGTGGTGACTTAGGTCAACTTTTTGAAACATCAGAACCATTTTAGCACCATAGACCTCTTGAATATAGGAATCACTCCTAAACCCCACCACCATGGCCTTTACTATCATTCAAAAAATTGTCCTAAGTAGTTTATTTTAGCAGTCAGCTCCGGCCTAAGCATACTCTACGTAGGGGGCCGATGAATATAAGTGAATGATCCAGTGCTAATAAAAAAAAAAAAAAATTGCAAGTCACCTATTGTTAGTTGGTTCAGAGGTATCTGGCACTGAACTTGGTAGGGCGGATTACGATCCGATCCCCCGCAGCTACATTTAGGCGAAATAAAAACAGGTTTACACATGCTTATGTGCCAGAAACCTTATGTTATGGATCAGAATCACTAACCGGTCACTCTACTATGAAGCATGTACGGATAACGGGCTTAATGTGATTGCGCCTGAATGAAAAGGACACAAAAAGATGAGAAGATAGGCCTAGGTATCGTGGGATGACATGGAGTGGTTAATATAGGATTGAAGTTTGTGTTTGTGTTACTATGGTACCCTTGGTTCACTTAGTTAGTATCTGTCACTGCATCCTGACTTGAACTTAGAATCCCTTTAGCCCAAAGACAAGTGTTGACACCATATTTTCTTAAGCTTTAATGTTTGCTTGAGGACAAGCAAAGGTTTAAGTGTGGGAGAATTTGATCACACTAAAATTCACCGTATTTCTGACTCCGATTTCGCATGCATTCTTAGCTTTATTGTTGTTTTGCTTTGTTATTGCTTTGTTTTCTTATGTTTTCAGGTTTTTATAATAATCGGAGCTTGAATCGGGAAAAGGAGCGAAAAAGGAGTGAAAACGGACGAAAACCTAGAAATTCAGCATTTTGCACTCGCGGCACCCACCATGGCGGGCGCCATGGGGTTAGCCATGACGTGGCCACGTCTCAAGACCACTCCTCAACCTCCAAGACCCACGATCCCCACTCCATCATCCCCTGTAGGGACCATGGCGGGCGCCATGACCTTGCGGCGGGCGCCACAAGGCAAAATTTCATAACCTCCACTTTTTAGTGGAGGGGCGTCCCGGTCATTTCATGCTTTCAGTTTTTACTATAAATAGGACCTTAGATTTTCGTTTTTCTTCATCCAGAATTAGAATTCTCTAGGCATATATCAGTTATAAAGCAGTTTCCATTCCACATCGGGGTGCCTCTGCAATCGAGTGATCGAGTCTGTAATCTGTCTGTGGTTCGAGTTTTGGAGCACTCTGGAGGAAGTTAATCCTGCCGCCATTTTAATTCCAGTTAGTATTTTATTTTTCCGCATTGCTTTACTTTTATTTATTTTCTCGCACATTTACTTTGTTTATTTCCCGCACTCGCACATTTACTTTGTTTATTTCCCGCACTCGCACATTTACTTTGTTTACTTCCCGCACTCGCACATTTACTTTGTTTATTTCCCGCACTCGCACATTTACTTTGTTTACTTCCCGCACTCGCTTTAAATTACTCATATGAAAAACTATAAAAAGAATATTTACTTTATCATGTCTAACTAATCCCATAAAGGTTAGAATGTAAGGATCGTAATTAAACCAGTAATCAGTATAATTGTTCGTGGAAACACCTAAGGGCTGTTTTATCTTTCAATTCATGTAATTGTTTTTAACTATTTCAAAAACAGCCAAAAGCGCTTTGTATAGTTCATTAGGAGTTTTTAGATTAAAAAGAAAAGAGATTTTAAAACGATTTTCGGACGCGTTATGAGATTTAGAGTCTGGTTCATAAGAACCTCTTTTTGCTAAGAAGTCCAGGTTAAAATACTTTTCAACTTTGTTAAGAAACTATATTTCTTAAAAATAGGTTTACTACTCTAACGCAGTACGCACCTTTTTATCCGTGACAATAGGAGGGGTTGATTAGAGAGTACAACTCGGTTCTGAATACGCGAAAGCGACAGTTCCTGTTAAATTAGTTCTTTTCAAAGGAGAAAACATTGCCCATAAGTAGTTCCATTAACAAGTACTGGATTATCATTGATTACGTGAATTACATTCGAGCCTGTCTTTTATTTATTATTTAAAATTATAATTTTATTTACCATTGCACCCTTACTAAAACCCTTAAAAATAGTTGCCTTAGATAAACACCATAACAACAGGTACGATAGATTGACACTTGGTCTCTGTGGATTCGATAATCTTTTATATTACTTTGACGTGATTCGTACACTTGCGAAAAACACGCATCAATATGCACACGCATACAGTCTTTCCAATAACTATAATTTTCACCGTTGAAAACGGGAGCCCTATTGTACGCCCCTTTTGGTTCGTTAGTCATTTTCTATCTACGTTGTATTTGAAGCACCGAATAACCGGAGCTCCTGATACCACTTGTTAGACTATGGCACGGATCTAGAAGGGGGGGTTGAATAGATCCCCAATTAAAATTTGAGTCGGCGCTACCAATTTAAAATTGGTTTTAAAAATGTTTTATGTGCGGAAGCGGTCGAGGAAAAATATAGTCTAAAACAAACGGTTATTGGAAAACCGGATATACGTAAGCCTATGGATTAATGACAATTCGGAAAAATAGAATCACAACATCAACTACACTTATCAATTATTTACTTCAGTTGTAAGGATTCCTAGTTCCAATGATTCAAAATCAAACCAAAAACTAGATACACATGTAAGATAATTTTGGTTCAAGCAATATGTCAAACACTTGGTGTGCAAAAACACTCCAAGTGATGTTTATGTTGAGTAAGTGATTTCAACCAGCCTAGTACAATGTATTGTTGTACTTTAGAGTTAAAAACAAAGTTTTAACCTCTTACTCAATTGATATCACAATTTTGACAATAGAGCTTACACAAACATTACTTATTTGAGCTGTAACGTAAATGCTGAAAATAGAGAAGACAAGTAATTTGGTGAGGCAGTTCCCCCTGTCGTCCTCGCTTCGGGGTACGTCTGCCCTCAATTCTAAAACTAGAATTGAGATATATTGAATAGATATCACCTGTTTGAATGAATAGTTTATACAAGGATTGAACAACAAATATACAACAGAAATCTCAATGTGTTGAATGTTGCCTTCACTCCTTGCCTCTTGATTCAAGCTGAATCAAGTTCTTCGATTTGTGTTGATGGACCTCCGACTCCAGCCACCTTATTGAAGAACACGTTGTTGTTCAAACCTTTGGCTCCGACTGATCTCAACAGCACCAAATCGAACCCGAGATCTTCCCTTCAAAATCACTGAATCCGCTACTAGACTTGTGAAGATCACCTCTTCACAATCACCTTCGCTCGATTGATCGTTGATGAAGAATCTCGTCCAAAAACCCCCAAAATTCGAACCAATCTTGGAGGGAAAAACCCCAATGGTTTTATTCAAGAAAGAACCTGCCGCAATCTTCAACCCGAGCTTGATTCTCCAATCTAAGCCTCGAACCTTATCACCTTGAATCTCTCACAAATGCATTTCAAAAATGATTGTGTGTAATTGAAATGTTGTGAGATGTTGAAGATGAAGATGATGAATCTTGGACACCTATTTCACTCTTTCTTGTTTTTGAACACATGAATCAAAAGAATATCAAATGTTTGTAGACACAAGTGTTTAAGCAAGTATATATAGTGCCAACATAATTCAGGACATAACAGTATTTCAAATATGAGAGGGAACTATTTTAAAACAGATTTTCCACGCGAACGGTCGACCATAACAGGTCTGTGCGTCGACGCATGGCCTGTGCTGTTTTGGATTTCTGGAAATTTCATCAGTGTGCGTCGACCATACAGTCGGCGTGCACTGACCCGTTGAAATTCATTTCCTTTGTGCGCCGACCCTATGGTCGACCCATGCCCTTACGCGCTGACCTGCTGGAATTTTATTCCTTCATGCGCCGACCCTATGGTCGACGCATGCTTTGTGCGCTGACTGATTTGGACCTTTTTTTATGAATACGCCGACCCTATGGTCGACCCATGTCCTGCAAGCCTGCAAAAATTCATTAGTTTGAAGTTTTTCATGCCTTTAGTCATGATTGCATTTTGTTAACACAAAGTATATTCATTTCAGAAGTTTTAAGATAAGCGAAAAAAGGATATGGTGGGTGATACGTTGCATCTGGTTTAGTGGATCTGAAATTCATACTTTCCAGTCTATCAGAGGAATTTGTCATCATCGAAACCTGCATTAACTAATGTCTTGCAGACTTGTGTGATATATGGCGATTTGCCTCCACACCTCACTCTTTGCTTTTTATACCGGGGACGTCTTCATAACAGTGGGGCCTGAAGGGAAATGGAAAGTCCACTTCCCCAGAGAGGATAATCGCATATGCTCGTCATACGAGGGAAGGTTCCCTATGTACGAGTATGCTTTCAAGGAGATAGAGCTGAGGCTGCCCTTTACAGATTTCTAGAAGGCAGTATTTGTACACTTGGACGTGGCGCCCTCGCAGCTGCATCCAAACTCGATAGCCTTTATACGGGCATTCGAGCTGGTGTGCGAGTACTTGGAGATTGTGACTACTCTCCCTTTGTTCTTCACTGTCTTCCACTTTCAACGACAGGTAACGGGGAGGAGAATCTACTGGGTTTCCCTGAAGCAGAGGAGAAAACTGTTTAAACCTTTCTCTGAGTCCATCCGGACTTTCAAAAAGAGGTTTTATGTTATTGAACCTATATCATAGATAGCCACTGATTCAATCTTTGTCTGAAAGGTTTCCACAAATGAGTACGGGGAAGACCTGGTAAGATAGTCTCTCGGCGGCTGTTCCAGTTCCCTTTTTGCTGGAGTGGGACCCATTTTACCCGTTCAATCGACGAGTATATAGTCACCCCTCATCAGTTGGGGGATGACGACCGGACTAGTTATGCCAAGCTGGTGGCATATGTTGACAGGTTTCTTCATGCCCAGTGTGTGACTCGTCTTGGGAAAATCATTTACGAGAAAGATGGGGGTCCCCTGGTGGAGGCCCGATATATTAACACAAAAGAGCTCCTTGAGTGCAACACTCGCACGGGGGTTCTAGAATTCCTAGGTAGTCTTTTACTTTTGCCTAGTTTATCTGGGTTACTGTTTACTTCGTGTACTGATGTGTCAGTTATTTTATAGGTAACATGTCTTCTGCGCAGAAGCGAACGGTGAAATATTCTTGTTAGTTCTATGATTGGCAGCAATTTTGGTAAAACTTGGGGATATCATAAGATGTCCTATAGGATGTCTTGACATATGATTTTAGCATTCTGCAAGTGGTTATTCTTAATGTTGCAGGTTTTTAGTTCATGATGTCAAGTATGATGTCCTGACATGTGTGAACAGAACATTCAGTGAGAATGTTATGTTTTATCTGTTGCGTTTTTGTGGAACCTTGTGTGCTTTTATGATAAGGATTTCTGCTGGTGCTATTCAACGTGAAGATCTTCTTTAGACAAAAGACCTTCTGCTAGTTAGTTCGTGGAATATTGTGGAATCTTTTATTCTATTTTCATGCAAAAAATCTTGAGAAGATTTGGAGTGTGATTTGATTTGATTTGATCAAATCTGTTTTAGTTCTATTTCTATGATGTTAATTATGAAAAGATTTGAAGAATCATCTGATTTGATTTTATCAAATCAGAGGTAGTTTTTTCTAAAGCCCAAGCCCATTCAAAGTGTTACTATATAAAGACTTTACAATCCTATTTTGAATATTAGAGAAGCTAGGGTTGTAAGAGTGTGTTGCTTAAAGAATAAGGTTTTTACCTTCGTGTGTTATTGTTAATTGTGAGCCATTCATTCATCACCTTGATGTGTGAATTGGACTGAGTCTTTGAGTTGTAAGCTATCCACTCTAAGCTTTTAAGCAAGAGTGCATTGTTCTTGGTTGAAGCTTTTAAGCAAGATCAAGTATTGTCCTTGAAGAGTGTCTTCTATGTTTTGCTAATCTATTTGTATCACTGTTGTGATTGAGGGGGAGTGAGAAGTGTCTCATATCTAAGAGTGTCTTAGATAGAAATTGCAAGGGTAGAGATTAGGTGCGAAGATTGTAAACTAGAGAGAGTTTTTTGTGAATCTTCAAACTAATTCTATTTAGTGAATTTCCTTCCTGGCTTGGTAGCCCCCAGATGTAGGTGTGTTTGCACCGAACTAGGTTAACAATTGTTTGTGTCTCTTGACTATTGTTAACTACTTTTTATCTTGTTCATATATTAGTAACTGTTCAGATATTAGTGTCGTGACATCTCTTTCAACATCTCATATCTGATACCTGAATTTCAATTAGTATCAGATCAGGCATCCTGCTCTGGTTCTGGGTGAGATCTAGGAACGATACTTTATGGTATTATGGACAAAGAAGGAGGATTTATGAACAGACCATCTGTTCTAGATGGGAATAATTATGACTATTGGAAACCTCGCACGGTGGCATTCTTAAAATCATTGGATAGTAAGGCTTGAAAAGTTGTCATAAAAGGATGGGAACACCCTATGACTGTTGGGAAAGATGGAAAAGCTACATCTGACCTGAAGCCTGAGGAAGAATAGACTAAGGAGGAGGATGAATTGGATCTTGAAAATTCTAAAGCCTTGAATGCCTTGTTCAATGGAATTGATAGAAATATATTTAGATTGGTGAACAATTGTGAAGTTGCTAAAGATGCTTGGGAGATACTCAAAACTACTCATGAAGGTACTTCTAAGGTAAAAATGTCAAGACTTCAATTGCTAACTACAAAATTTGAAAACCTACGGATGAAATATGATGAAAGTATACATGATTTTCGTATGAATATCCTTGAAATTGCCAATGCTTCAAGTGCTCTAGGTGAAAAGATGTCAGAAGAAAAGCTTGTAAGAAATATTCTCAGGTTTCTTCCCAAGAGATTTGATATGAAAGTAACTGCCATAGAAGAAGCTCAAGACATCTGCAAGATGAGGGTGGATGGACTTATTGGATCTCTTTTAACCTTTGAAGTGGGGATAAGTGACAAATATGATAAGAAAAAAAGCATAGCCTTTGTGTTCAATGCTGAAAATGGAGAGGATGAATTTGATGGGGATACTGATGAAAGTTTATCCAATGCTATAGTGCTCCTTGGAAGACAGTTTAACAAGGTAATGAAGAGGATGGATATGAAGTCAAGACCAAATGTCAAGAACAACTCCTATGACATCAGCAGGTCTAATGATGCTGGTAAAAGAACAAGGTCTGAAGAAAAATCCGCTCAAAACAAAGGGATTCAGTGTCATGGATGTGAAGGATTTGGTCACATTAGAGCTGAATGCCCTACTTATCTCAAGAAAGAAAAGAAGAGCCTAGCTATTTCTTGGACTGATGAGGATTCTGAAAGTGATCTTTAAGAAGAATCTGTTAAACATGTGACTGCTTTGACTGGGAGATATAACTCTGATGAAGACTCTAGTGATGATGAATTAACCTTTGAAGAACTTGCAGCTTCCTATAAAGAGTTGTCTCTTAGAAGTGAAGAAGTGTGTCATCAAGGAGAAAACAGAAGAAACTTATAATCAGACTGAAGGCTGGAAAGGAAGAACATCTTAAAACTATCTCTAAATTGAATGATGAAGTTACACTACTGAATTCCCAACTTGATCAAATGTCCAAGTCTGTTAGGATGCTGAACAGTGGTACTAACACTTTTGATGAGATCCTTCAAGCTGGAAAAAGGGCAGGAGACATGACTAGGATAGGGTTTGATGGAGAAAAGAAACCATCTTCAAACTGTAATACCTCTTCACACCATAATCCTTTTGGGCCTAAGCGAAACATGTCACATCAAATGTCTCAACATCATGGCAGAGGACAACCCAACCACCCAAGAGGAAGATTTCAAAGATGGAGATGTCATTACTGTGGACGCTTTGGTCACATAAAACCTTTATGCTTTAGGCTGCATGGATATCCTAAACTTATTCCTCAATCTAGAACAAATAACAACATTCCCTCTAATAGGAAGCAATGGATTCCTAAAGCTGCTGCTACCAGTTTGATAGCTCATATGTCCCTCAAAGTCTCAGCTAAGGAAGATTGGTATTTTGAAAGTGGGTGCTCCAGACACATGACAGGAATTAAAAATCTCTTAGTAGACATCAAATCCCATCCTACTAGCTATGTGACTTTTGGTGATGGAGCCAAGGGTGAAATCAAGGGGGTTGAAAAATTGAACTGCTCAGGAGTTCCAAACCTTGAAAATGTGTTGCTGGTTAAAGGATTAACTACCAACTTAATTAGCATCAGTCAATTGTATGATTAAGGACTCAAGGTCAACTTCACTAAATCCGAATGCTTAGTTACAAATGAGAAGAGTGAAGTGATCATGAAGGGATTCAGATGTAAGGACAACTACTATCTATGGGTTACTCAAGATTCTAAATGTGCTCTAGCCAAAGAAGATGAAGTGAAACTGTAGCACCAGAAACTTGGTTATTTGCATCTAAAAGGAATGAAGAAGATCATCTCTATGGAAGTTGTCAGAGGAATTCCTAAGCTAAAGATTGAAGAAGGAAAAGCCTGTGGTGAATGCCAAATTGGAAAGCAAACTAGGATGTCACACCAGAAGATCAAACATCTAACTACTTCAAAAGTATTAGAACTCCTTCACATGGACTTAATGGGACCTATACAGGTGGAGAGTCTTGGTGGAAAGAAGTATGCCTATGTGGTGGTGGATGATTTTTCCAGATATACTTGGGTGAATTTTATAAGAGAAAAACCTGAAATATTTGATGTGTTCCAAGATCTCTATCAAAGAATTCAAAGAGAAAGGGAGAGCAATGTTGTTAGAATCAGAAGTGATCATGGGAAGGAATTTGAAAATAAAAAATTTGCTGAATTTTGCTCATCTGAAGGGATTAGCCATGAATTCTCTTCTCCCATTACTCCACAGCAAAATGGAGTTGTGGAAAGAAAGAATAGAACTATCCAAGAATCTGATAGAGCTATGATTCATGCAAAGAAGCTTCCTTACCACTTCTGGGCTGAAGCTATGAACACTGTCTGTTATATTCATAATAGAGTAACCCTAAGAACAGGAACCATGACCACCTTGTATGAGATATGGAAGGGAAGAAAGCCTACTGTCAAATGCTTCCATGTGTTTGGAAGCAAATGCTACATATTGGTAGATCGTGACCAAAGAAGAAAGACGGATCCAAAAAGTGATGAAGGAATATTTTTGGGCTATTCTACTAACAGCAGAGCCTATAGAGTATTCAACTCCATAACTAAAACTATGATGGAGTCCATCAATGTTGTTGTTGATGATGTGCATAAGAAAACTAATGTCCTAGAAGATGTTTGAACATTCTTTGATACCTCAGCAGAGTCTGCAAACAAGACACTGATCCCAATCCTGGTACTACAGAACCTGAACCTGAACTAGTTAACAAAGGACCCTCTACCAGAATTCAGAAAGATCATCCTATGGATCTTGACATAGGTGATCTAAATAAGGGGGTTACTACTAGATCCAGAGAAGTTATTACAAGCTCGTGTTTTGTGTTTAAAATTGAGCCAAAAAATATCAAAGAAGCATTAACTGATGAATTCTGGATAAATGCCATGCAAGAAGAGCTAGGGCAATTCAAGAGAAATGAAGTATGGGATCTTGTTCCAAGGCCTGAAGGAAAAAAATGTGATTAGAACAAAATGGGTTTACAAGAATAAGTTTGATGAAAAAGGACTGGTCACCAGGAACAAAGCCAGACTGGTTGCACAGGGATAAACTCAGATTGAAGGGGTTGACTTTGATGAAACTTTTGCTCCTGTAGCTCGGCTTGAATCTATCAGATTGCTTTTGGGAGTTTCCTGCATTTTGAAAATTAAGCTGCTTCAGATGGATGTTAAGAGTGCCTTCTTAAATGGATACCTAAATGAGGAAGTCTATGTGGAACAACCTAAGGGATTCATTGATCCAACTCTTCCCAATCATGTTTATAAGTTGAAGAAAGCTCTGTATAGACTGAAGCAAGCTCCTAGAGCTTGGTATGAAAGGCTAATAGAATTTCTTGTTGATAATGGATACAGAAAAGGTGGCATAGATAAGACATTGTTTATAAAGGAAGAAGGAGGAAAACTCATGATTGCTCAAATATATGTTGATGATATTTTGTTTGGTGGGATGTTTGATGAGATGGTTCAACATTTTATCCAGCAAATGCAGTCAGAATTTGAAATGAGCCTTGTTGGTGAATTAACCTATTTTCTTGGGTTGGGAGTCAAACAGATGGAAGATTCTATATTCTTATCCCAAAGTAAATATGCCAAGAATATAGTTAAGAAGTTTGGGATGGAGAGTGCCAGTCACAAGAGAACACCTGCACCTACCCATCTTAACTTGTATAAAGATGAAAAAGGTTTTAATGTGGATCAAAGTCTCTATAGAAGTATGATAGGGAGCTTGTTATATCTTACAGCAAGCAGGCCTGACATTGCCTTTGCTGTAGGCGTATGTGCTAGATATCAAGCTGAACCCAAAGTGAGTCATATCAATCAAGTAAAGAGGATTCTAAAGTATATTAATGGAATAAGTGAGTATGGAATGCTATACACTCATGGATCTGGCTATGTGTTGTCTGGTTATTGTGATACTGATTGGGCTGGAAGTGATGATGATAGTAAAAGAGCATCAGGAGGTTGCTTCTTTTTGGGGAACAATCTCATATCATGGTTCAACAAGAAGCAAAATTGTGTCTATCTATCTACTGTAGAAGCTGAGTATATAGCTGCTGGGAGTAGCTATTCTCAATTGGTTTGGATGAAACAAATGCTGACTGAATATAATGTCACACAAGATGTCATGACATTATATTGTGATAACTTAAGTGCTATAAACATCTCCAAAAATCCTATTCAACACAGCAGAACCAAGCATATTGATATTCGTCATCATTTTATAAGGGAGCTTGTTGAAGATAAAATCATTACTTTAGAACATGTTACTACAGAAAAGCAACTAGGTGATATCTTTACTAAGGCATTGGATGCTAGTCAATTTGAAATTTTAAGAGGGAAATTAGGGATTTGCATTTGTGAGGATTTGTAGCAATTATTGTTTAGTGGAAATATCATTCAAGAGGTTTGGTATTTTCCAAAAATAAAGATGTCTCAACATCACTTATTATTAAAAGTCACTTCCACACGCTACCCTAATCACACTTTTCACTCCAACTGCCCGTTCATCTCCCATACCTTTACAGAACCTCTGCTTGAACCTCTGCTTGAAACCCATTCTCTCACTCACAAAAAACTCAAGATGTCTCTAAAACAAGTTTCTACCTTGTCCAAATCCGCTAGGTCTGATTCTAAGACAAAGGCTCAACCTGTGAGCATCTCATTTGATGACAAGCTTGATGTTGCTCCTCTAGCCATGGTTCCATGTAACGATGTTGAAGTGATAAAATCCACAACCACACATGCAAGCGGTTCCAAATGGGCCTTTATAGGTAAATCTTCTGATACTCCTCTTGATTCAACAACTGAAAATAGGAACAAAGAGGGTAGTGTTTATGTCGATAGGGTCATTAGGAAGTTAGTTACTAAGGTTATGTATGGAGGCCATAATGTCCCTGAGATTTCTACCCCACTGTCTGGTATGGATGGTATTCTCACTACTGTTTCTAGCCAAGGTGAAGAAAAAGATGTTGATGACCCTCATTCTAAGAAGAACCCTGACACTGATAATCTGCACAAGTTAGCTAAATCTGTGCTCAAATAAGGAAGGATGGAAGGTGATGCTAATGAGGATGCTGGTACCTCTGGTGTCCGGAATAAAACTGGTAGTTCAGATCAAAGTAAGAAGAAGGTTAATGACTCTGATGATGTGGTAGATCTAGATAATGTTCCATCTGATGATGAATTAATTAGGAATGTGGCTCCTGGAATTTCCAAAAGGTTGAAGACTAGGAGACGTAAATCTATGATTGATCAATATCCCTCTATGAGTAATAAGAAGAAAACTGTTGTTGGACCCCTTAAAGCTTTGAGAAAAGTCACTCTTGTCTCTAAGAAAAGAAAGGCTAGGCCAGAAACTGAATCTGATGAAGGTGTTGAGGATGATGTCCAGGACATCACTCCTGTAAAAAGATCTGCTACAAAGAGAGCAACAAATATTGTGCATGCTGCTCCTTTAGAGAATGTGTCTTTTAAATCCATTGACAATGTGGCAAAGTGGAAATTTGTGTACCAGAGAAGAGTTGCTTTGGAGAGAGAATTAGGCAAGGATGCTCTTGAGATCAAGGAAGTCATGAAATTAATCTCTGATGCTGGGATGATAAAGACTATGGTTGGTTTTTCAAAATGCTATGATATACTAGTTAAAGAGTTCATTATGAACATTTCTGAAGACATTACTGACAGAAAGATCAAGGAATTCATGAAGGTGTTTGTGAGAGGAAGATGTGTTGAGTTTTCTGCTTATGTGATTAACAAGTTTCTAGGTAGGGATGAGGAAGAGGCTAGTGAACTGGAGGTAACTGACAATCAAGTTTGCAAGGTGATAACTGCTAATCAAGTTACTGCATGGCCCTCAAAAGGTAAATTATTTATTGGCCAACTGAGTATGAAGTATGCTATCCTGCATAGGATTGGTGCAGCCAACTGGGTGCCTACCAATCACACTTCCACCATTGTTGTTGGTTTAGGAAGGTTTACTTTTGCTGTTGGCACCAAGGTTAAGTTTGACTATGGAAGTTACATCTTTTATCAAATTGTTAAGCATGCCACCATTAATGTTGTCAAGCTACCCATTGCTTTCCCTTCTCTGATTTGTAGGATTATTTTGAGCCAGTATCCTGGGATTCTGTTAAGTAATGATGTGATCTGCAAAAGGGACTTTGTACTATCACTCCATTATAAGCTGTTTGCAGGAAGACATGTCCCAGACATTGTCTTGACATCTTCTGAGGAGACATCCACTATAAAGACTGGGGTTATCTCATAATTAAAGGAGAGCTGCAAGGAATTGGGAGAAGTTATTAGTGTGGCTACTACAAGGAAACTAAAGTTGGAAGCTCTGATAAGAGGTTTGGAACAGAATGAAGAAAATAATGTGGAGGTTGCTGATGCTCAGGAAGAGGAAGATGTGGAGGTTTATGTCTCTGGTGAGAAGATTGGTGACCATGTTTCTGGGTCTACAACTGATGATGAAGAACACAGTTCTGGGTCTAAGGAAGAGAATTTATGGTGCTTGGCTATGGTGTTCTTTGAATTATGGTTGTTGTGTTTGTTGTTTTAGAATTTGTTCTTCTTGCACTTAATGTGCTTTTGACTTGTATTATTTGGTTATTTGGTTCTGTATAATTATTCTATGTTATTGTGTTTCCATTAGTATGATTCCTTTATTTATGGCTAAAAAGGGGGGGGGGGGGAAAGAGTATGGGGAGTTGTTGTTGTTGGTGAGATTTGAGGAGGTTTGGTTTTAACTGCTGCTGGTTATGATGTTGAGGGGGAGTTTTGTTTTTTCGCTTACAATTTGGTTTGAGGGGGAGGGAGAAATATCTGTTTTTCTACTGCTGTGCTCTCTGATATGTTCTGGGAGCTCTTGTGATCAATTGCTTGTTTTAGCCAAAATTTGCCAAAGGGGAAGTTTGTTAGTTCTATGATTGGGAGCAATTTTGGTAAAACTTGGTGCTATCACAAGATGTCCTATAGGATGTCTTGACATATGATCTTAGCATTCTGCAGGTGGTTATTCTTAATGTTGCAGATTTTAGTTCATGATGTCAAGTATGATGTCCTTACATATGTGAACAGAGCATTCAGTGAGAATGTTATATTTTATCTGTTGCGTTTTTGTGCAACCTTGTGTGCTTTTCTGATAAGGATTTCTACTGGTGTTATTCAACGTGAAGATATTCTTTAGACAAAAGAGCTTCTGCTAGTTAATTCGTGGAATACTGTGGAATCTTTTGTTCTATTTTCATGCAGAAAATCTTGAGAAGATTTGGAGTGTGATTTGATTTGATTTGATCAAATCTGTTTTGGTTCTATTTCTATGATGTTAATTATAAAAAGATTTGAAGAATTATCTGATTTGATTTTATCAAATCAGAGGTAGTTTTTGCTAAATCCCAAGCCCGTTCAAAGTGATATTGTATAAAGACTTTACAATCCTATTTTGAAGATTAGAGAAGCTAGGGTTGTAAGAGTGTGTTGCTTAAAGAATAAGGTTTTCACCTTCGTGTGTTATTGTTAATTATGAGCCATTCACTCATCACCTTGATGTGTGAATTAGACCGAGTCTTTGAGTTGTAAGCTTTCCACTCTAAGCTTTTAAGCAAGAATGCATTGTTCTTGATTGAAGCTTTTAAGTAAGATCAAGTATTGTCCTTGAAGAGTGTCTTCTACATTTTACTAATTTGTTTGTATCACTGCTGTGATTGAGGGGGAGTGAGAAGTGTATCATATCTAAGAGTGTCTTAGATAGAAATTGCAAGGGTAGAGATTAGGTGCAAAGATTGTAAACTAGAGAGAGTTTGTTATGAATCTTCAAACTAATTATATTTAGTGAATTTCCTTCCTGGCTTGGTAGCCCCAAGACGTAGGTGTGTTTGCACCGAACTGGGTTAACAATTGCCTGTGTCTCTTTACTATTGTTAACTGCTTTTTATCTTGTTCATATCTTGGTAACTATTCAGATATTAGTGTCGTGACATCTCTTTCGACATTTCATATCTGATACCAAAATTTCAATTCCCAAGGAAAAATGAAAGAATGGGTGACGATAGGAAAAAAAACCGTCTCAGTCAGCAAGCGGTTCCTCCTCAAACAGGGTTGGGGACCTCCTCGCACCCCACATGCTCCCCAATCGTCGCCTCTGCCCGTAAGTTCAAGGCTTAAGAATTCTCATTTGAACGAATTAGTGGACCTCAGCAGAGAGAGAGAGAGAGAGAGAGAGAGAGAGAGAGAGAGAGAGAGAGAGAGAGAGAGAGAGAGAGAGAAGCAGGTTCGAGCTGCCTCCGTGCCTGCACAACAGAAAATTCTTTGAGGGGTCTTCTTTGGCCATCCTTCGGGCAGAGTCCCTCAAGCTCGAGAAAATGGACCGACCCAGCAAGCGGACCATGCTCGCACAGCATGCTTAAGCTCTTATGAGGATTCTGAAGATGGCGGTGGTCTACACCGAGGATGGTTAAGAAACTCCAGAAGGAGCGAGAAAGGGAGCTTAAGGAAGCTGTGCGGAAGGGTCGGAAAGAGATGTCCACGGAGAAGGATGTCCTAACTGCCTAAAAGAAGGCAGTTGAGGACCTGATCAACCAGTTGAAAGTCGCCGCTGCCCCTGCTGAGGATGAGACAGAGAAGGTGAAGTAGTTGTCAACCCGAGCGGAGTTGGTTGCCCAGATTACTTAGGTCGGCGATGATTGCTTGGCTATAGGCAAGGAGGCCTTCTAGAATGTCGTGGATCAATTGAAGTTAGTGAATCCTGGTGTTGAGATGTCCACTGAAGGCACCAGGTTTCTCTATACTGTTAAAGATGGCAAGATAGTCATCCACGAGTTCCTCCAGTTCGATGAAAAACACGTGCAGACGGCCCAAGAGGAACTTTAGCAAGTGGAGCAGTGAGCTTTGCTCGGTTTATGTTTTTGACCTGCATGCCACTGTTTATCTGTAATCTTGTTTTGTGGGGATTGACCTCATTGTACTGTAATATGCACACTCGCGACCTTTGTGACTGCTTTATGTTAATATGTATTTCCTTGTATGTTTATTTATACTTTGTCTAATTTTTCTATGTTTCATACGCCGTCCAATGCTGGTCGTATGAGACATCTTAGCGACTGATTATTATGCTTCGAGTATGCTCAATAAACGATGTTCGACAGTGTGGGGAATGGAGCTCAGGACGCGTTCGTGGCCTGAGTTCACGGCGTGAACTTCTCATTATAAGCTGGGGGTTCTGCCCTTCATGGTACTTTGGCAACGACAGTTCGATCGAGGTACCGCTGTTGTGCACAAGGTTTGTTTCTCTTCGACTAAACTCTACTTAGATTCGTGTTGGTGGTGCAGTGCTTGTACCTGGGAGTGCGCCTATGGTCGGTATTTATGCTCGTCGCATGGCGGAGACATGCCGACAGTAAGGGCCTTAGTTGTAATATTGTTTCAGCTTTTCAACGTTCCATGATCGATCTAGTTTTTCTCTAGTGAGGTATTCTAGGTAGTAGGCGTCATTCTCTATGTTTGCTCTAACACGGTAGGGTCCTTCCCAGTTTGTGGAGAGCTTGCCTTCACAGGAATCTTTGTGATTCCTTCTTAGGACGAGACTGCCTACTTGGAACTCTCGTTGTAAAACCTTGGCATTGTGTCTAATTGTGATTTTTTTGTTTAAGTGAGGCCTCCAAGAGGGATGCTCCTGATCGGACCTCTTCAACGAGATCGAGCTCCTCCCTTAGAGCCTCGTTGTTCGTTTCTTCGTCCAAGGGTGCTTCAGTCCACCTGGAGGGCACGTGAGCCTCGATGGGAATTACCGCCTTTGTCTCGTATGCTAGGCGAAAAGGAATTTCCTTGGTTAAAGAATGGGACGTAGTGCGGTAGGCCCATAGCACGGTGTGAAGCTCCTCAACCCACTACTTCTTTGTTTCATCCAGCCTTCGCTTGAGGCCCCATAGGATTGCTCTGCTCGCTGCCTTGGCTTGCCCGTTAGTCTAAGGATGCTCGACGGACGCAAAGTGTTGTTTAGCACCTAGTTGGGCGATGAACTCCTAGAACTTTTTGTCCGTGAACCATGTCTCTTTGTCATACCCCAAATTTTACCCTAAGATCCTTTGATCATTTCATATTTTAAGTCAACCATTTTTGCTTTTACTTAGTTAAATATTTCATTTCATCATTAATCATGCATTTTTAGTCATTTTATAATTCTTTTTAGATTTTTGTTTTCTATTATCCTAAGGTTTTTTTTATTTAGTTTAAGTCAAATTTAGTATTTATTTTTTAAAATTAGTTTTTCTATTAATTTTACTTAATTTCAATTTAGTTAATTTTAATGTAGTTTATTTTTAAAATTTATTTAGCTTTGGTTTTATTTATTTATTTTAATTTAATCTTTTCTTTTTTAATCAACTCTATTTCAGTTTTTATTATTTTTAATAGTTTACTTATTTATTTATTATCTTTTTTTATAATATAGAATTTTATTTTTAGCATAACTTAAGTTTTAAGTTTAAATAAGTCTTTTGTTTTATTCATTTTTTGGTGAAAGTCAATAGTACAAATATAAGAATCCAAATAAACAAAACCAATTTCATTCATACTACTACAAGTCTATTACCACTCTACACTATATGCCAAAATCTTCAGACATTATCCAACGCACAATGACCAAAACTACTCCTGCTGCAAGTTCAAACACCCTGCTCCAAAATTTACACCAAAATGCACACAGAACATGCAGTCTTTCACACATCTGCACGCAACAAGCCGTTTAACAAGCAACCAAATTTCACACTAAAAGCAAAAGAACAAAACCACCCCTGCTCCAAACTTTACACCAAAAGGCGAACAAACTCCAAAAACTTGCGCTGCTGCACTGCTACAACCCAAACCAAAACCATGCACTACTGTAGTCAAACATTGAAAACCTGTGCACAATAACCAAAACACATCTACACAAGCCAAGGACCTGTTTTGAAAACAACAACATCAGACAAGGTTTTTCTGATTTTGAAGGATGAGCAAGAAGAAGTTTAAAATAAAAGAGGAAAAGAGCTGATAACGGAGAACCTGGAAAAAACTTTGAATAAAAAAACTACTATTATCACCATTTTTGCTATCCCAACCTTCCTCCCTTATCACAACCATAAAACTCCCTTCATCATCTTCAACTCAAAATCACCCTTCATGAAACAACCTATTCACAAATTCCCATCTTCAACATTTTTTCCAGACACAAAAATCACTCTTTTCTCTAACCTCTACACGACACAACAAACTCCATTATCAATCCTCATATCCATTCATCTTCCTCCACCATTTGAACCAGCTTGCACAATAATACTATTACCATGTACCATTTTTTTACTCTCCTCGACCACCGCTGCGATTCGCCTTTGTGAGCAACAAACGTAACCATCCACAAACAACCTTCAAATCTCACATCCACCAACAATCCAAAATCAGAACAGAACCAGAGAGAATTGGAGATGAAATGAGAATTGAGAAAATCAAAAGAGTGAAACGAGATTAAAATACAAACCTTCGTGATTGAACCTTGAATCGAGCAAATAGAGATGGACCAAAGTAGAAAGTGATTGAGGTGGAATCGAAGGTCTAAAGTTCATGCTTGCCTATGTTGGTTTTTTTTTATGTTTACAAAAGTGATAATGATGAAAGCCAGTAAGAAAGCATAATCGAGAAAGAACGAGAATGAGAAGCGAGGAGGAAATAGAGAGAATTCGAGGGAAGAAGCAGGGGAGAAGAACTCCGTTTTTGAAGTGGAAATTGAACGCGTGAGATTTCCCTTTTCGTTTCCTTTGACTTAGCTTTTTAGGTTTTTTTTTATTTATTGTTATTTTTTCATTTTTTTTATTTTTTAGGATAGTTTGGGCTTCAGATTTCATGATCTACAGTCTCATGTACTGCTGGCCCATCTTCATACTCTAGTTTTGAGCTGGCTTTTTTATGCAATATATTTGTCTTTCCTTTTTATTACAACTATTAAATCTTAGGTTTTAACAATTACTTAGTTTTTTTGTTTACTTAGGTTTTATTAATTATTTTCTTTAAGATTTTTGTAAATAATTTCTATAAGATTTTAATTGGTTATTATTTTGTTAATTATTAGTTAATATCCTTGTTAGTAATCTTGTTTAATGATTTTGTTAGCAATTTGTAAGTTATTTTTGATTTAACTCTTGTTAATCATTTTGTTAAAAAATTTGTTAATTATCTTGGCCATAGATTTTATTAGTATCTTTTTGTTAGAAAGCACTTTGTACAAAGGTTTTTTTTGTTAATGTTTAGTTGATGATAGCTATTTAGATTGTTTGTTTAGTTATAACAAAATTTCAAAAAATTTCTTTAGTTCTTGATTTATTTTCTTAGATCTAATTTTTTAGCCTTTATTTAGTTAATTCCCTTACCGATCTAACTGTTGACTACTAACTTATTAACATATGACTTGGTTTCTCCTCTTAGAGACGTGACTCTTCCTATTTGAGTTTTCAATCCAGATTTTTGCATTCACAATCTTTTTCTTATTTTGTGTTCATCGCCATTCACTCATGATTGTTATCTTGTATGCTTAAAGCTTCATCCTTGCTATTTGTTATCTCTTTCCCGATTTCAAAGGAAAGGATCATTCATAGTTGACTGTCGTGTCATATGTAGGATAGTTTAGCTTCACTTACTCCTTCCTTCACCTTTATCCTAGCCTTAGGATTAGAGTCACTGTACTCTATGTGAGTGTCCTGCCATGGGCATTTCTTTTCCCGTTTAACCTAGCCTTAGGTTTAGAGTCGTCACACTCTACGTAGGTGTCTCACCGCAGACATTTACTTTTCTCCCTAGAACCTTGACCATAGTCAAGAGTTCCTCACCCCTATTGAGGGGAACTACGGTTGCTCTGATTCCATTCTCGTCAGAATACATAGGCACGAGATGCGACGTCTTGGCGAGTATACTTTGTATTTAGTTTAGATCTTTACCTTGGCACTTTTGCTTTAGCATAACACAAATATTAACAAGAGGTTCCTGTATAGTACTACAGATACTTAGAATGCTAACACCTTCCCTGGGTATAAGCAACCCCCGAACCTTAGATCTTTTAACTGTGTTGTTACATAGCGTACTTAGGGTTTTTCTTCGATCTTTACCCTTCCTTTGGATAAATCAAAGCTCTGTGGTGAAATTCATGTTTTGTGATTCAAGTTAATTAATAGCTTGATATCCGATTCTCACTGTAATAGAAATGACGACTTCACTGGGGACCCGTCTCCTAAGAGGGTTAAACCCATCTTGTTTATATTTGTGTTTGCTATATGTTTTCTTGCTTGTATATTTTTATATATTTGTACATATATCTGTTTGTGCTTGGGTTTTTCTGTATGCAGAATTATTATCTTGAGTGGTAAGATAAGTCCTAACTCGTACTTGAGTGTACACCTATGATAGGATTATGGTATAATCAATAGTTAGTTGTTGGGAGTAGTCCTAAAATGTATAGCATATGATAACCATGCTCAGTGAGGCCCTTTTGGGATTACTAGTGTATAATGCAAGTAGTCGTATTGGCATCACTTTTTCCGACCTGGGAGCCCGTGAAGTTGAGGAACTTTAGTTACCATTCACCCCTTTTTGCCTTTTAAGACATAATGCAGTGATTATCCAGGTGTAGACCTGTGATGTTTGTCATGCGATACTACACTCAGACGAGTTTATCTTGAGAATATTATTAGCCCAAGAGTAGTCGTGTAAGCTGATAATACCCGTAAGATTTATCGATGACTCTAGGAACTTTGTTTGAACTCGTTGTGCAGATGCTTTACCCCCAGTACACACCCTGTGGTTGGTTCTTTACCTAGACCTCATGCTGTGATCTCGAACCTTTGATCCTGTTATGTGTGTTTTGCATCTTGTCTTGCATCACATTGCATTTGCATCTTTGCATGATTCATTGCATATCATCTGTCTGTCCAGCAACTCATATCCAGTTGTCTCTATCTTCCAGTTTCACCTGTCAGTCATCAAGTTGATTCCTCGACACTGATATCAGACTAGAGCTAACTATAAACGTAGGATGTCATAGTAAGAAGTATACAATACAGAGAACCGAATGAAGATCGATGATTTAAAATCAGGCATGACTAAGCTCACTGAGATGCTCTAAGTCCTGATTGCCAGAGGAGAGCAACCTCAAAGGACTATCACTCAGGAAGTTTCAAGCGCTGATCCTTCACATGTTCAAATGCCACCTTCAATTTGGCTAGAGTTTGATTTACCTCACAACTCTTCTCCACCTCTTGCATCTACTGCTATGATTGGTCAGACTATCAGACCATTTTTTTAAGCTCCTATTTTTGCTGAGCCTATACCTGTGGTCCACACTATTACCCAGACTGTCCGAGCTCCCTTTGAGAATCCTCTCTATGAGTACAATGTTGCCAGCGCAAAAGGTGAAGACCATGAAGATTTTGTTGAGCCTGAGGTTGTTTGTGAACAGTTTCAGATCATAGATAAGAGACTTAAAGTCGTTGAGGGTATCGACTTCTTCAATGTGGATGCATACAACATGTGCTTAGTTTCTGGCCTTGTTATACCTGCTAAGTTCAAAACTCCAGAGTTCGTAAAGTACAAGGGTCACTGATAACGCGAAATTGTATTGGATATTTAACTTGACTTACATGAATTTTATCTGCTTTTATTACTGTTTTATTTGATTTATCTTCGATTACACATTTGTTTTCTTATGTTTTGTAGGTTACCATAAATATGGACTAAAAGAATAAAAGGAGAAATAAATGAAGAAAATGGAAAGAAAAAACCAAAGAAAGAAAACAAGAAGAAAGAAAGAGAAAGGAAAGAAAAAAAGGTGTGGGGGCCACCACACACCAAGTGGAACTTACCACTTGAGTGTGGCGCCTGCCACATGAACATGGAAAAGAGGTGGTGGCTGCCATATGCATAAGAGGTGGTGAGTGTCACTCCTAAGTAATAGGAAGTGGCAACTGCCATTCCTACAAGAACGGGAAGTGGCTTCCTCCCCAGATTCTTTTCCACTTTCTCCCTATTTTTTCTCAACTTCCTGACTACATTCTCTCTTGATTTTTCTCCTCATTTGAAGCCTCAAATTCATGTAAGCGTCACCCACTAAGAGTATAAAAGAGAAGGAAGTTTTGGAAGATAGTGGGACGCATTAATTTTTCTGTTTTCGTTTTAGTTTTTCAGCATTTTGTTTTAGTTTCTTTACATTGTTTTAAGAGAATTTTTGTAAGGAAATTGTTTTTCACACTGATAAACAATTGCCATTTAGTTTTAGGATTGATTCAAAAAGGTTGTAATATTGTACCGAAATGCAAGTCGACCTTCATAATCAAATCCAAGTTTTGTTCTGCAAATATCCAGGTTTTGTTTATCTGCTTTCATTTTTATCATTATATTGTTATGCATTCTTTCTATTTTCTGTTTAGTATTAAGATTAGATTTAATAATAGAATGAAATCCATTTCTGGCTAAACCTCTTAGTATCGGTATGTAATTACGATTGGTCGGATGGGGTTTAAGTAAATCGTGACGTAAACTTAATGGAATCTAATTCTTCTGGTCTCTGTTTCTTTTGCCAAATTAATAACTTTTTTCATGAGAGTGAGAAAGTAACGAAGGTTAAGATCAATAAAGCGAGAGTTTGAGGTCTTAATCGGGTAGTTGAAACTAAATATTAGGCTTAAATACAGCGAGAGCGCTTTAAAGTTAATTAGGATTTGTTTGTTTCCAAAAAGTGTTTTTGAATGTAAAATGAGATAGTGAGAGTCGTACTCTGATTTGAGAGCATAGTCTAAGTCAATACCACAAGAGTGTGAGATAAGGCCTTTTAAATAACTATTTTCTACAGAATAACAATTCTTTCTTTTAAATTAAACGCCCATGAATTACCGAACCCCCGATGATTGACAGGGTTATATATTGATATTTCGCATTATCTTAATTTAATTTGATTTTAATTATGCACTTATTTTATTTCTCGCATTCCAAATTTAGAAATCCATTAGCCTTAGCTTTACATAGTAGCATTAGATAGCGGTAGATCGACTCTTGGTCCTTTGAGTTCGACAATCTTTTAAAACTACACGATCAAACTGTGCACTTACAGTCACGAAGCATTTAGACATACTAAATAGCGATCAGTCACTCTTGCCCAAGAGCTCATATAGTCACGTACTTTTGAAGGATGGCTGCTTATACCAATAATCAGAAGTTGCTCATCCACTGCTTTTAAGACAGTTTGAGTAGCGCCTCTCTCAAGTGGTATATGAACTTAGAACAAAACAATGTCCAATGCTTCCAAGATCTCGCCAATGCTTTTATGAAACAGTACAAATACAATATTGATATGGCTCCTGACCGTCTCCAGCTTCAGAATATGTCTCATAATGAGAGAGAGAGAGAGAGAGAGAGAGAGAGAGAGAGAGAGAGAGAGAGAGTCATTCAAGGAATATGTGTTGCACCCCAAAATTTACCCAACATTTCTTTACCTAGCTTGTGTTTCCTTTCATTCACATTAGCATTATCATTTGCATTTCATTGACATGTATGCAGGAGATCAAGAGGTATGAGTACCAATTAAGGGCTATACAAGAGTTTTAAGCTAGCTAAGAAGGTTATTCAAGTGCTTAAGGGTTGATATCCTTGTCAGAGAAGTTAAAAGATCCTTAGAGAGAGTGATTGAAGCCAAGAAGGTGTGTCTCCTAACTTAAGAGTTGTGGGAAGTCATCAGATGATTATGAGGCCATGAAGATGGACTTGAGGTCTTGAGAGAGCTCATGAGAAGTATTAAGGATCACTTTGAAGCCTAGACAGGTCATTGGGCAAGAGTAAGAAGGCTCAACCATGAGTGGTGCAGCTAGGGTTTGACTGGGTCAACCCTAGGTCAACTGATGATTTGAACAAGGTTGAGACCTAATTCAAGAGCCATGTGATCATGGATTGATACATTGAAATGTTATAAGGATGATTCCAAGGTTAACTCATCATGATTGAAGAGTTTGAGAAGTTTCAAGCTAGGGTTTCTAAGGCTTGACAGTGTAAAATCCCCTAGTTTGACCCCTATCTTCAAGGCAGTTTAGCTCAAGATGTGATTGTCATCTCATCTTGCCCCTAAAATGAATGTTGTAGAGAATGCTCTTAGCTTTAATTGGAGTGCTAGAAGTC
Source organism: Lathyrus sativus (assembly GCA_963859935.3). Taxonomy (NCBI): domain Eukaryota; kingdom Viridiplantae; phylum Streptophyta; class Magnoliopsida; order Fabales; family Fabaceae; genus Lathyrus; species Lathyrus sativus. The sequence goes on from OZ012739.1 coordinate 638,490,563, forward strand.
CTTGATAGGATTTGTAGAACTCAAGTTATGACTTTGACAAGTTACAGGTCATCTGAGGTATGTGAATTTGGGAGCTTGAAAGTTACCCAACTTGCATGACACGTTTTCCCTAGAAGGATGATTCCTATGAACTTTTTGTCAACATGAATGTTATTCCTTATTCTCTTAGCTTTCTAGATAGTACTAGAAGTCCTTGATAGGATTTTTAGAACTCAAGTTATGGCTTTGACAAGTCAAGGGCATTTTGGTCATTTGGAGATTACAGGTCATTTCAATCATAAGGCCATAACTCCTATTTCCAAGCTTCAAATGGGAAAATGTTCAACATCAAACTTGTTAAAAATGATGTTTTAAGGCTAGTAAAGAGGTCACGAGATGTTGGAAATGCTTGTAGCTCAAAGTTGCAAAAATGACCTAAAATAAGGGCATAAGTTAAATAAACCAAAGTTGGAAATTGATATTTTCAACCTACACATCCAAACCATGGCATGTAATATATCATTTTGACTCTTAAAAACATTTTAAGAACATTGGTTTAGCCACATTTTTGAGTTGAGATTCAATTTGTGGACTTGCTTTGAAAAGTAGTTACTTACATCATAAGTAACATTTGCAAAACTCAAATTCAAGGCATGAGCAAGATCCCTTGCAAGCCAAACACTTTCAAAATGTCACTAGGGGAGAAATTGGAAGAGAATGAGATTGGTTTCAAGCTGCAAACAGAATTATGCATGTCATGGCATATGGTTGAAAATCTCATGACATGAGAGATTGAAACTCTCATTAGAAGGATCTAGAGGGTTCTAGATCATCCATACATCATCTATATATTGAGTAGAGGTGATCCAATGCAAGGGTTGGTGATGATTGAAGAAGAGAGCATATATTGAGATTGAGATTTCATAGCTTGCAATTGAATTCGGTTTCACCAATTTCTTCACTTTCCATCCATTTTCTTGATTGCAACTTCTTCCATGAATGCTAGGGATTGAGTTCAGATCATAATCAAGAGGAATTCGTGGCTGAATCGTGTATGAGCAACTGAATTTCAGCACCTGCAACTCACCATCGGGTTTCAAGATTCAGGAGTTTTCAACCAGTTCTATTGCATACAGAAGCAAGGAAAGGGTCCATTGATCGTGTATGGAAGCTTTGAGAGCTTGATTTGAAGGTTTAGTGCATCTGTTCATCAAGAATTTTCAGGTTAGTAACTTTCTTCCTACAACATGAATTAGGTAGAATCAAGATGAATTAATGTGTTAGATGCATTGTAGAACGGTGTAGGAAGGTTTTCAGATAGTTAATTTGAGAATTAGTGACCAATCTAGGATGTTACCATTTTCGGTTGAAAGGTGGTTATGGTGAATCTTGAGGTTTCAGAGAGAATTAAGGGCATGAATGAATTCGTGAGGGAATTTTGGACATGTTTCATTAAGGGATCGTGGCCTATGGTGGACTCTATGTTGAACTAGGGTTGTGGAATGGTGACCGGAGCACCACCGGTGGTGGCCGGAGCTGGGCGCGAAGTTCAGAGGTTCAAAAGGTAGAAAATGACTCTAGAGCCATTGGATGGGGGTTGGACTTTGACTGAATGAGTGATCCAACGGCCACATTTTGATTTCAATTTGTGAGAGAGTCTGAGTAAGTGAAACGATGCGTTTCACTTACTAGTTGGTTTTGGGCTTAATGCAAAGATTGATATCAACACCCCCCCAGCGAGCCCAATCCATGAAATGAACTGATGGTCATTGCTATCTGCACCACACGTTTGGTGATTTTCTTATTATTTTCTTTATTTCTTCATTTTATTCATGGTTCATGATTAAATCATATAAAATTGAAAAATGATCCAATTGACCCCATTCTTTTTGAATTATACTCATGATTGAGTCTAGTATGTTTTAGATAAAAAATATTTTCATTTCATGCATTTTCTGATTTTATGGGAATTTTCATATTTTAATTGATATTAAAATGGTTATGTTTGATACCTAATTTTGTGTGATCATATGGTGATGATTTTGATCCTAATTTTTTGTATGTGATTATCATAGATATGCATGATCCCCATATATTTTTCTCACATTTTTTTGATGAACATAGGTGGTAGTTTAGGTTGAAACCTTTAGATGCTCCATTTTTAGGGTTTATGGTTGATACCTTTGGATTTAGGATTTAATTTTAGGACTTAATAGATGATATAGTCCCTGGTTTTTGTATGAGGCATTCTTAATTGACTTAGGATCCCTTAGGAATTTTTGTAGAAATTTATAGGATAGTTTCCTATTTTTGCTTGATTTTAGTTTAGGTGCTAGTTTTAGATGATTCTAAGGCACTAACTCAACTAGATTAACATCTTTAGTTCCCTTAGATTAGGGTTTTGATTTGCTTGTTCTTGGATGATGTTGAAGGCAAGTTGAAGATGCATTGGATTGCTTGAAGAGGCTTGGATTTGAAGATCTTCCCTTCTTGTGGTGTAGTCTTGATTAGGCTAAGATTAGGGTTTTGTAGGCAGAGCTTCTAGATAGTTCTCTTCCTTCTTAAACATGGAATATGTTGATCAATTCCATTCTTCCCTATGATGAAATGTCCCTTTATAAAGGCCTCATCCCTCCTTTGGTAGGATGTGTGGCTCTTTGCAAATTGGTAGAACCTTTGAGGGTCCCTTTCTCTGATGACAGGATGCTTAGTGGTGACCTTTGGTCTTCACTCTGCTACCAATCATCCAAACTTTGCTCTTGATAGATGTATCTTTATCCCTTGTTAGAGGATGGAGTTCCTTGCTTGAAGAGATTGAAGAATGAAGTTGATACTTCCATGTGATTGAAGACTACTCTGAGAAGCTGAAGCTTGTAGATGAAGAAGACCAAGTTGGTACTGGTAAAGCAAAGAGAGCTGAAGCTTGAAGACTAAGTTGATACTTGTGAAGAAGATCTATTTGAGATTGAGTGAAGATATGAGGCTTGAGGAATAAAGGATAAGTTGACACTTACACTGATGCTTGGAGAACCTGAGGGAATCAAGTTGATACTTGTAGCTAGGGATAAAGCCTGAAGGTGGAAGTGACTGAAGAGCTGAAGCTTGAAGAAGAGAGAATAAGTTGAAACTTATGTTGATGGATTGAAACCTGGAGAAGCAAGTTGATACTTGTCATGAAAGATGTTAGCCTTGAAGGGTGGTTGAAGTCTGAAGACTGGTTTGCTGTTAGAAGAGCTGAAGCTTGAAATGGAAAGAGGAGTTGATCTGCTTTCTTTTCCTGTCTGTTTTCTTTTCTGTATTGATGTGACTTGTTTGACTTGCTTGATGCATTAGAATAAGTCCATATCTAGACTGATTTAAGCTAGGAGCATGATTGCACTAGAGGTTGAGTTGCTCCCTCTGCTTGTATTTTTACTGTATGGCTTCGCTTGCGGGTATTCGGTAGAGCCCAGCTCCCTTGCCCATATGGTTTGTGTTTGCTTGACAGCATTTTATTTCTTCTGTATGATTACAGTTTATTCTATTTTGCTTGATAGCATGTTTTATTCTATTTCATTTTTGTATGATTACAGTTATTCATATCTGGCTTGAGGTCGAAACGAGCTTGTGGAGGCTGACACCCCACACACATTTCCTCCCTCACTTGCATTGCATGCATTTTACAGTCGTTTACTGTTTACTGTTTAAGCTGATGCTTTATCTGTTTCTGTTTATCATTGACATGATCCCCTAGGACTCTCACTTCCTTTGATAAGGAAGTGATGATTAGAACTTTAGGTTGAAACCTATGCATGATAACTTCTAGGAGTTCCCTGTTTCAAACTTCAACCATAGGATGAATCCTTGGCATGACAACATTAGGACTTGATAGTCTCCCCTTAGTTGAGCATGTTCTCTTCTCATCTCAAAACAGCTTAAGATACAGTAATCATGAATGATTTCTTTCGTACGTTACGAGCCTTAAGCTATCTGAGAAAGGATTGTTGGAGAGCTTCTTTTCAACAGTCTGGATGTTTAGTATGGCACCCTTTGGGTGACATGCGACGCATTCACTATCAGGTCATAGTCTCTAGTGCGATTGAAATTGCAAACAACCATAAAAAACAGTTCTTCCGTAAAATACAGAAAACAAACTTCAAACCTTTTTACCCCGTGGGCCCGTAACTCAAAGGAAGCTTTTCTGAAGAGAAGAGTGTCGTTAAACTTCAGCGCCACCGCAAACAGGTTTTGTCCCTAACTGCTGAAACTGCTGTTTAACCCTACTCGATAAAACAGATGAATCTGAATCCCCGTAATCCGTATTAGCCCGAACTACATAAGCTCTGATCTCTCATACCTGTTGAGAGTACGTAGGCACAATACTGATGTATTGGCGAGCCATCTTCCCCGTAACCCGTAGTTAGGCGAACTACATTGACTCTGATTTCTCATTCTCTGATGAGAATACGTAGGCATAAAGTGCGACACTTTGCCGAGTCATTTTCTTTTCTGTTTTAAGCCAGCCTTGATAGGTAGATAGATAAAACCAACCCGTCAGATAAACACAACAAGCGTGGATCCCATCGAGTACGATGGACGTGAGGGGTGCTAACACCTTCCCCTTGCGTAACCGACTCCCGAACCCAGACAACGGTTGCGATGACCTTGTCTTATACCCTTTTCGTCAGGTTTTTCCGATCGTTTCCTTTCCCGTTCTAAGGAATAAATAACGAAAGGTGGCGACTCTTCTGTTTTGTCGGCACCTTATTTTCGCGGAAGCGACAATATGCTCAGCAGTGGAGAGAATTAGCTTCCCAAGTTGAACCCCCTCTAGCGGAGAAGAAGCTAACTAGAATGTTCATGGACACTCTATCCCCTTTATATTAGGAGAAGATAATTGGGAGTGTCTCTTCAAGCTTTACAGATCCGATGACTATCGACCAAAGGTTAGAAGAACAACTGAAAAATGGTAAAGCATCCAAAGCCGCTGAATCTTCTAATAGTGCGAAGAAATCCTTTGGGACCTTCCATAAGAAGAGAGAAGATCAGACCAATGCTATCATGGCTGAAGTGAGGAGGTCTTGTCCCCAACCTTGGTATAATCACCCTACTATTTCTGCCATTACTCCTGTTGTTGCTGCTCTACGACCAACACAAGTTCCTCAACGTCCAACTGTTGGACAGAACCAATATCAAAATAGGAATCAATTTAATCCTATTCCCATGACATATACATAACTTTATCCTGACCTAGTTCAACAAGGGTTGATCACTACAAAGACTTTGCAACCTCCTCATAATCCTCTTCCAACTGGATTTAGATCTAATCTCCACTGTGCATTTCATGAGGGAGCCCAGAGCCATGACTTGGAGAATTGTTATGCATTGAAAGCCAGAGTGTGTGATTTGGTTAGAACTAGAATCCTTGATTTTAAGGGTAGCCATCTGAATGTCCAAAACAATCCCTTGCCAGTACATCAAAAGTGAAGCTTCAATCGACTTCAACAGACTATCTTCCTAAAAGCCAGTGCTTCAGATATGACGACTCATCCTTGTTACTGATTAGTCACTAGGCCTTTTGTTTCTTATTGTTTGTACTTCCCTTCATTTTGTTTAAGTTGTTTGCTTTTAATAGTGTTTGTACTTTCGTATTAATGAAATGAGCATTGCAACTTTTGATTTCAATTCATTTTGTCTATTACTTGCACTTTCATGCTTTATCTTTCAAATATTTACTTCTTGTCCAAACTTTTGATAATACAAATATTTGAGGGAGGATGATGAAAACATTGTACCCATAACCGTTGTTGGTGCACTTTCAATCAAACTTTGTTGATGATGCAAGGCATTGTTTCAATCTTCCAAACACTGGAGAAATAAGGAAGTTATTCCCTTGTCAACCCCTTCGAGCCTAGAAGTAGGAGCTTTCTTTTTCCAAATAACCCACGTTCTGAACCTGGGGCAGGGTAGTTCTCAGTTAACTTGGTTGTGTGTTCATGAAAGACACCTTTCATATAAAGGTTGCATTCACAAGTTTTCCTTCGCACACAACAAGTAAGTGTCGAAGATGTTTTCCAAGTCAAAAGCTGATGATGGTTCACCGTAATCATTAAGCCAGACAATCACTTTCTTTAAAAAAAACAAAAGAAAAAGCTCGCTAAGTCAAAACCTATGAAGGAGACTTAGGCAAAACTGGGGCATCCCGCTGATTGTAAGCTTCAAAAGAAACAGTTCAGGCAAAAGTTAGGAATAATAAAAAGAGGAGATATTTAAACCCTTCACTTTGAAAACCCTCAATGTCAAAACAACCAAATGTTATAAGGAAGTAGTGAATGCCTTCTCAAAAGTCCCTTGACTTCTGAACCATCATCATGGCTATCATCAGTGCAATTTCCCACCTCTTAGGAATCTGAGTGCATAGTTTGAGTTAACTGAGCGTAGGACTGAAGATCGTCACGAAGATCGTGTGGGTACAAATAAAATTTGAGCCTTTATCCTTTGTTTTATAAACTGTGAACTAGACCCCATTACAACCCTCAAAAGACCTAACTGAAGCAAGGTTATTTTGAAAAACATACTACAACAGGGTTGTGTAAACTGACTCCAAAATATCTTTGCATGTCATCTGTTTTGGCATCACACATGTGCTTTACATTTCACTTTAATTGTCTTGAACCACCGTGTTTTTGACATGTGACTCATAGGTTTTGCATCTTTCAAAAATGATTTTGATTTCAAAAGTTGCATGAACTTTGCATTACCATGTTTGTATGAATACTTTGGTTTGCAAATTGGCTTTCTTCTCAAGGAATTTTCAAACAATTAAGAAACTTGGTCAATGATATTATCAGGGGAAATTCTTTCTCAGAATTGGTTTCTTCAGAATATTTTTTAAGACACAGACTAAGGCAAGCTTTCCAAGCGCACCATAAAGCAATCATTTTTAGAATCATACAAACTGAAGCAATTACCCGTTCGTCTACAACAATTAGCTAATCTGGGGTAGTTTACTTGAAGAATCCCCAAGCAACTCTTCATCCTACCTACAAGGATCGTCAATTTGATACATTACTAGTGTGGCAGAGATGTGCTCAGCAGTAGCATTTGTAGTCCTCAAATAGAATGACAGTGATCTCCGTGTTAAGGAATCAGTCTTCCAATCTTGTCTTCTAACAAAGAGTCGAGTCCTGTCGTCAACATCTGCATTTGCATTTAATCAAATATCATATGCATAGTTCATATACATGTGAATAACATGAGTGTTTCATTCTCATTTGCATCTCCTGAGGTCGTGTTGTTATCCGCGTCTTACCTGGTGGTCAAAGTCCAACTTACTTGGCGCCTACCAAACAGATTCTATCATGCATATCTGACGTTCTTCCAAATATGACTTTTCTTATCAGATTGTTTTTTCGGGTATGTATGTTCCTCTTTTGCATCCAATGCCATTCTTGGGTGTCATTTATGTTTGTCTCTCTAATGTTTTTCCAGATTGAGTTTTTATCTGATATTTTTCCAGAACTTATCTGACATTTTTCTAGATATTCCCTTTGATTCTAACGCTTTTCCAGAATCTATCCGAGGTTTTACCTGATATGTTTATCTCTCTGATGTTTTTCCAGATTGAGTTTTTGTTTTGATGTTTTTCCATATATTTTCTATTGTGATTTTGACACCCTTCCAGAATTTGTTTTACTCCCCAATGAGTTTCCAGATATATACCTTTGTAATTCTGATGCTTTTTCAGAATTTTATTTCTTTTGCCGTTTGATGTTTTTCTAGATGTGTCTGTAATTCTGATACTTTTCCAGAATTTCATTTCTTTTGTTGTCTGATGTTTTTCTAGACGTCTTTGTAATTCTGATGCTTTTCCAGAATTTCATTTCTTTTGTCGTCTGATGTTTTTCCAGTTGTGTCCGTAATTCTGATGCTTTTCCAGAATTTCATTTCTTTTGTCGTCTGATGTTTTTCTAGATGTGTCTATAATTATGATGTTTTTCTAGAATTTCATTTCTTTTACCGTCTGATGTTTTTCCAGATGTATTTGTAATTCTGATGCTTTTCTAGAATTTCATTTCTTTTACCGTCTGATGTTTTTCCAGATGTATCTATAATTTTGATGCTTTTCTAGAATTTCATTTCTTTTGCCGTCTGATATTTTTCTAGATGTGTCTGTAATTCTGATGCTTTTCCATAATTTTTTTTCTTTTACTGTCTGATGTTTTTTCAGGTGTGTCTGTAATTCTGATTCTTTTCCAAAATTTCACTTCTTTTATCATCTGATGTTTTTTTCCAGATGTGTCTTTTGTTCTGATGTTTTTCCAGAACTCCTTTGTCTATCTGACGTTCTTCTAGATACGACTTTGTTTCTGATGTGTTTTCGGATATGACTTTTGCTTTTGATGTTGTTCCATAGCCCCTTTGTGTCTATCTGATGCTTTCCCGGATATGACTTTTGTTCGGATGTTCTTCCAGAACTTCTTTTGTGTCTATTTGATGCTTTTCTGGATATGACTTTTGTTCTGATGTTCTTTCAAAACTCCTTTTGTGTCTATCTGATGCTTTTTTGGATATGACTTTTGTTCTGAAGTTCTTCCAGAACTCCTTTTGTGTCTATCTGATGCTTTTTCAGATATGACTTTTGTTTCTGATGTTTTTCCAGAAACTCCTTTGTACCTATTTGATGCTTTTCCGAATATGTATTTTGGTTTTGATGTTCTTCCAGAACTCCTTTGTTGCTTATCTGACGTTCTTCCATATATGTCTTCAAACCATTTCCCATACATTGAATGCTCTTCTAGATGTCTTCAATTTGTTTCTAACTTTGGTTAACAGCTTTTGAATGTTTTCAAGTTTGTTTCCATTCTTTATCCAATGTTTTTCTGGATGTGTCCCGGAGTTTATTCGATGTTTTTCCTAATATCTTTGGTGTGTTTCAGAGTTTATTCAATGTTTTTCCGAATGTCTTTAATGTCTGTTGTTTTCTAGAATTCACTTAGTGCTTTTCTGAATGTCTCTGATGTTTGTTTCAATGTCCCTAATATATTTCCCAGATATCTCCTCACTTCATTCAATGATCTTCTGAATATTGTGACTCTTTTCCATCCAGTTCCATTCATGGATGATGACTGTCTTCCCCAGTGCTGATGTCTTTCCCAGTGAGTGGTTACTCATTGTGTCGTCTATATCCTTGTCTGCTTTCTTTTTCATCTGCATTATTTTGCATTCAGCATTCCATCCTTTTCATCATGCTAGAATTCATTAAATGTCAGCATTGCATAGTCTCTTTTGTCCATAGCATAACATGTCATTGCATCTAAGGAAATTTTTTTCGATTATCTGTATTTAAATACCTTTCACCATGACTTCATGAGAATTGTCATCACTCATGTCATCCGGTGAAGATATTTAAATAGGGGCAACTGTCATATCCTAAATTTTACCCTCAGATCCTTTGATCATTTCATATTTTAAGTCAGCCATTTTTGCATTGACTTAGTTAAATATTTCATTTCATCATTAATCATGCATTTTTAGTCATTTTATCATTCTTTTTAGATTTTTGTTTTCTATTATCCTAAGGTTTTTTTTATATAGTTTAAGTCTAATTTAGTATTTATTTTTTAAAATTAGTTTTTCTTTTAATTTGACTTAATTTCAATTTAGTTAATTTTAGTGTAGTTTATTTTTTTAATTTATTTACCTTTGGTCTTTTTATTTATTTTAATTTAATCTTTTCTTTTTTAATCAACTCTATTTCAGATTTTATTATTTTTAATAGTTTACTTATTTATTTATTATCTTTTTTTATAATATAGAATTTTATTTTTAGTATAACTTAAGTTTTAAGTTTAAATAAGTTTTTTTGTTTTATTTATTTTTTGGTGAAAGTCAATAGTATAAACACAAGAATCCAAATAAACAAAATCAATTTCTGTCACACTAATACAAGCCTGTTACCACTCTACACTATATGCCAAAATCTTCAGACATTATCCAACGCACAATGACCAAAACCACTCTTGCTGCAAATTCAAACACCCTACTCCAAACTTTACACCAAAATGCACACAGAACCTGCAGTCTTTCACACATCTGCGTGCAACAAGCCATTTGATATGCACCCAAGTTTCACACCAAAAGCAAAAGAATAAAACCACCCATGCTCCAAACTTTACACCAAAAGGCGAACAAACTCCAAAAACTTGCGCTGCTGCACTGCTACAACCCAAACCAAAACCATGCTCTACTGCAGTCAAACATTGACAACTTGTGCATAATAACTAAAACACATCTACACAAGCCAAGGACCTGTTTTTAAAACAGCAACGTCAGATAAGTTTTTTCTGATTTCGAAGGAAGAGGAAAATAGTTGATAACGGAGAACCTGGAAAAAACTTTGAATCAAAAAGCCACTATTATCACCATTATTTTTATCCCAACATTCCTCCCTTATGACAACTATAAAATTCCCTTCGTCATCTTCAACTCAGAATCATCCTTTGCAAAACAACTTATTCATAAACCCCCTTCTTCATCATTTTTTCCAGACACAAAAAAATCATTCTTTTTTTCCAACCTCTACACGACACAACAAACTCCATACTTAATCCTCATATCCATTCATCTTCCTCCACCAATTGAAACAGCTTGTACAACAACACCATTACCCTGTACAATTTTTTTACTCTCCTCGACCACCACCACGATTCACCGTTGTGAGCAACAGACGTAACCATCCACAAACAACCTTCAAATCTCACATTCACCAACAATCCAAAATCAGAACAGAACCAGAGAGAATTGGAGATGAAATGAGAACGGCGGAAATCAAAAGAGTGAAACGAGATTGAAACACAAACCTTTGTGATTGAACCTTGAATCGAGCAAATAGAGATATACCAAAGTAAAGAGTGAATGAGGCGGAATCGAAGGTCCGAAATTCGTGCTTGTCTGTGTTGGTTTTTTTTTACGTTTACAAAAGTGACGATGATGAAATCCGGCAAGAAAGTGTAACTGAGAAAGGAACGAGAATGAGAAACGAAGAGGAAATAGAGAGAATTCGAGGGAAGAAGCAAGGGAGAAGAATGTTGTTTTTGAAGTGGAAATTGAACGCGTGAGATTTCCCTTTTCGTTTCTTTTGACTAAGCTTTTTAGGTTGGTTTGTTTTATTTATTATTATTTTTTTATTTTATCATTTTTTAGGATAGTTTGGGCTTCAGATTTCATGATCTACAGTCCCATGTACTACTGGTCCATCTTCATTCTATTGTTTTAAGCTGACATTTTTTATGCAATATATTTGTCTTTCCTTTTTATTACAACTATTAAATCTTAGGTTTTAACAATTACTTAGTTTTTTGGTTTACGTAGGTTTTATTAATTATTTTCTTTAAGATTTTTGTAAATAATTTCTGTAAGATTTTAATTGGTTATTATTTTGTTAATTATTAGTTAATATCCTTGTTAGTAATCTTGTTAATGATTTTGTTAGCAATTTGTAAATTATTTTTAATTTAACTCTTGTTAATCATTTTGTTAAAAGATTTATTAATTATCTTATTAATATCTTTTTTTAGAAAGCACTTTGTACAAAGGTTTTTTTTGTTAATGTTTAGTTGATGATAGCTATTTAGTTTGTTTGTTTAGCTATAACAAAATTTCAAAAAATTTCTTTAGTTCTTGATTTATTTTCTTAGAACTAATTGTTTATCCTTTATTCAGTTAATTCCTTTACCGATCTAACTTTTTACTACTAACTTATTGACATATGACTTGGTTTCTCCTCTTAGAGATGTGACTCTTCCTATTTGAGTTTTCGATCCCGATTTTTGCATTAACAATCTTTTTCTTATTTTGTGCTCATCTCCAAAGGAAAGGATCATCCTTTTTATATGTTATCTCTTTCCCGATTCCAAAGGAAAGGATCATTCACAGTTGACTGTCATGTCATGTGTAGGATAGTTTAGCTTCGCTTACTTCTTCCTTCCCCTTTATCCTAGCCTTATGATTATAGTCACTGTACTCTATGTGAGTGTCCTGCCATGGACATTTCTTTTCCCGTTTAACCTAGCCTTAGGTTTAGAGTCACCGCACTCTATGTAGGTGTCTTACTGCAGACATTTACTTTTCCCCCTGGAACCTTGACCATAGTCAAGAGTTCCTCACCCCTATTGAGGGGAACTACGGTTGCTCTGATTCTATTTCTTCCAGGATACATCGCATCTCGTGCCTATGTATTGGTGAACATACTTTGTATTTACATTAGATCTTTACCTTGGCACTTTTCCTTTAGCAAGCACACTTTAGCATAACACAAATATTAACAAGAGGTTCCTGTAGAGTACTATAGATACTTAGGATGCTAACACCTTTTCTAGGTATAACCAACCTCTGAACCTTAAATCTCTTAGTTGTGTTGTTACATAGTGCAATTAGGGTTTTTCTTCGATCTTTACCTTTTCCTTTGGATAAATTAAAGTTAGGTGGTGAACTTTGTAACACCCTAATTTTTAGTAATTATTTATTTAATTAAATTAATTGATTAATTGTGTGATTTTGTGCCTAATTGAATTAACTAATTTATGTGATTTATTTGAAATAAATGATTTAGTTGATATATTTGAATTAGTTGATTTATTGAATTTATATGAAATATGTGATTTATATAAATTAATGGATTTATTTAATTTATAAGAGTTAATTGATTTAATTGATATATGTGATTTATCGAATTAAATTAATTTATGTGATTTATTTTATTGGTATAATAAAATGTAGAATTTGCTAGAGTAATTAGTTGGAATTATTTTGGGGTGTGAATAGTAAGTGCGAGATTGAGTTAGTAAGGCTCAATTGAGTTAAGACAAATGATAGTGTTTAACATAGAGTAAGAGGAGAATAGAAAGAAAGAAAAAGTTAGTAAAGAGGAAAAAATAGGCAAAGATAGAAGTGGAGAAGAAGAGGAGAAAACTCAAGTTTAAGAGCTCTAGAATTTAAGAAATTCAAGGTAAAGGTGAGTTTTTACATAATTATTGAAATTGTTTGATAGTGTATAATAGGTAAAAACATGTTTAGGATAAAACCTCTAATTTTTATGATTTGATATTTGTTAGGTTTTGAAGATAATTTTAATATGTAATAATTAATTTTGTTTAGAATTATTATGTATTGGTGAGTTGAGGGAGTCACTAGTAGTGTAATTGTCATGATTTGATTAATTAGGATAAGTTAGTGTTAGTTTGTAACCTGTTATGAGTTAGAAAGTGTAGTTAGTAGGTTATAACTAAAATTCCATTATGAACGGTTAGAAAAGGTTAGTTGTTTTGTTAAGTTGAGTGGCTAGATAGTTGATTGGAAATAGAATTGTTGTTGGTGTAATTAGGAGCTGTTATTACTCTGTCAAAGTTAGTATGGACATGAATTTATTAATTGGTTGTTAAATTCAAAGTGATACTACCTACTGAATTTTTACTGTAGCGTAAGCATCAAGAATGAAAGTGTAACCCATTATTCACAACATCTTTTAGCGAAATAATAAGACAAGGCAATGTATTTCCTTTTCTTTTTTTCAATATCCTGTAGTGAAATACAATTAGTATGGTATGGAACCTTGTTGAATACTAAATCAATATTGATTATTTATTTAAGATATTGATTACTATTTAATATTGAAACTTTATTTATTATTAAAATTTTACTTAATATTAAAACTTTATTTATATTGAAATTTTATTAGATATTAGAACTTTATAAAAATATTAAAATATTTATTTAAAATATTGAATTATTTATTGAATATTGAATATTTATTTAAAATATTAGATTGTTTATTGAATATTGAACATTTATTTAAAATATTGAATTATTTATTGAATATTGACTATTTATCGAGTATCGAATTTTTAATTATTGATGATGATTAATTATTTTATATTTAATTAGGGATTTGTGTTTTGTGAATTGAGGTTGAATTGTATTGATACTTGTGGATTACTTACTAATTGTGGTGACGATGTTTGAAGTAAGAATGTCATGATTCTTGAAAATGTGTTTGTATGTGCAAATGTGTGGTAATTCAAGTGTGATGAATTATTGAAGATATGTGTAGATATTAAGATTTGTGTATGATCTTAATTGCATATAGTTGTTGAATTTGCATACACATCATTTATGTCAAGAGGCAATACTTGTTAGTTCCGTGGGAACTAGTGACTTGTCCCAAACCTAGAGTGGGGTTTGAAAGCTTAGGGAATGGGCTTTTTGTGTGTTATTGGTCTAGGGAACGGACCCGGTTTAATGTAAAAACCGAAAAATAATAAGTGTTGGTACCACATGGCATGAGTTGCATTGAATCTTGAATTGAGTTTTGCATTGAGTCTCAGTGTGTATATGTTTGTGCTATGAGATTATGTGTATCTATGTGAATTGTTGAAATTGGTGAAATTGTGGATTGTGGGTATATACTAGAGAATGGTATGGCTACTTGAATGATACTTTGTTGATGAAACTTTGAAGTGTGAGAATAATTGAATTATACTTGTATGCCTTAGATTAATTATTGTCTTATAATTTCAATAATTATGTGAATTCTCACCCTTCTGTTGGAATGATGTTTTATACGATACCGCTCAGGTACTGAGGAGTAGAGTTGCTTCTAGCGCGAGGTAGCAGTCGGAGTAGCTTGATTTGTGTCTTTATTTATTATGGGTCGAGTCATGCTCTGATTATGTAACACTGGGGAATGTTTCGATTTCATATTTTGAGAGATATTTTATGTACTCTACTTCATTCTGATTATTGTTATTTTGAATTATATGAAGTATTGGCTTTTAAGCCTAAGTATTGATTATGAATGAGATGAGCATGAGACTTTCATTATGCCTATTATGATTAAAGTAAATCCGTTGTTACATGCTAATGTAAAAGTGTATGAAAAACATGAAGTTATTTAAGTGTTATTGAGCATGACAGTTTTATGTGAAGTTTTGAAATTTTATGTGACACCCTATTGTGAGATGTATAATAATTACTCTGATTTATTTATATTTATTCCGCGGGGATTAGAAGGGTGTTACAAACTTCATGTTTTGTGATTCAAGTTAATTAATAGCTTGATATCTTATTCTCACTGCAACACCTGTTATCAGTGACGATTGCTTGAGGAATGCCGAAGCAGGCAATGCTGTTTCTCTTGTAGAAACGAAGTATGTTGTGGACCATTATTTTGGCCAGAGCCTTAGCTTCTATCGACTTGGTGAAGTATTCTACGCCTACTATCAAGTACTTATTCTAGTTTGATCCCGCGATAAATGGTCCTAGGATCTCTAGGGACCACCAGGCGAATGGCCACGGGGAGGACATCGCTTTGAGTTCATTGGGCGGTGCCAAGTGCATGTCCTCATGCCGTTGGCATTTGTCGCATTTCTTCACATGTTCCCTTGCGTCATTTTGCATGGTCGACCAGTAATACCCTGCCCAAAAAGCTTTCCTCACGAGGGATCTCCCCCCGAGGTGCTGGGCGTTGATTCCTTCGTGGATCTCGTGCAAAACATGGGTGACTATTTCTTCCTCGTTTCATTTGAGGAGAGGGATGGAGAATCCCCGCCTGTACAACTTATTTTTTACCATAACGTAGGAGCAGGCTCTGTGCCTTACTATGCTGGCCTCCTTGGGGTCGGACGATAGTTTGTTCTTTGTGAGGTAATTGTATACTAGGGTCATCCAACAATGGTTGTCATCGACAACATGAACGTCGAGGGTCGTGGGCGCTTTCTCAATGCTAGGTCGTAGGAGTATTTCCTGGATGACGGATTTGTTCCCCCCTTTCTTTTTCGTGCTTTCTAGCTTTGATAGGATGTTTGTCCAGGCGTTGTGTTCGCGGGGAACATGTTTCACTTCTACGGAGGTAAACTTCGTCATTTATTCTTTAACCATGGCCAAGTATTCATACAGGTTGTCATTTTTGACCTGGTATTCTCCCCAGACTTGGAAGGCCACGATCTGAGATTCGGTGCAGATGATGACTTCTTTTGCTCCTGGGTCTCCGGCAAGGTGCAGACCTGCGAGAAAGGCTTCGTATTTGGCCTGATTGTTTGAAGTAGGGAAGGACAACATGAGCCAAACTTCGATAAGGATTCCTTCCCCGTTTTCCAGGACGACGTCTGCCTCGCTCCCCGCTGAGCTGGATACCCCATCGATGAAGATGACCCATTTTCGGGCACCTTTGGTAGGGCAGTCGGGCAAGGTCATTTCTGCGACAAAATCGGCCAGTGCTTGCGCCTTGAGAGCCTTCCTGCTGTTATATCAAACGTTGAATTCAGACAGCTCCAGTGACCATTTGAGCATCCTGCCGATCATATTTGGACGATCCAACATTTGCTTCACAGGTTGATCCGTGCGCACCACGATTGTTTGGGCTAGAAAATAGTGCCTCAATCTTCTTGCGGCATTGATAAGGGAGAGGGTCACCTTCATTATTTGTTGGTACCTCAGTTGTGGCCCTTGTAGTGATTTGCTTGTGAAATAGATGGGTTTCTACCCGTTTGGAGTTTCACGAATGAGGGCGGTGCTCACAGTCTCGGTTGCGACAACGAGGTAGAGATAAAGGGTTTCCCCGTTATCTGGCCAGGAGAGGACTGGTGGTTCCAACATAGCTCGTTTTAAGTGGAGGAGGGCTTTGTCACATTCCTCTGTCCATTCGAATGCGGCCTCCTTGCGGAGAAGTTTGAAAAAGGGGAGGGCGTGTTGGACAAACTTGGCCACGAAGCAGGAAAGCAATGCGAGCATCCCATTGAGGGAATTGATGGAATTTTTTGAGTTCAGCATGGGGAACTTGGAGAAAGCTCTGTACTTGTTGGGGTTAGCTTCAACTCCTCGTTCGGTTAGATAGAAACCGAGGAACTTGCCCGCTCGTACCTTGAACGTGCACTTCTCCGGATTAAAACGCGTCTTGTGCTTCCTGGCCTACTCGAAGACCTTTCTTAAGTGGGTCGTGTGATCGGTCTCCTCGTGAGACTTCACGATCATGTCGTCCATATAGACTTCGAGCATGTCCCTGATTTCTCCTTGGAAGACTTTGCTCATCATCCTTTAGTAGGTAGCGCCAGTGTTTTCTAGCCGAAGGGCATTACGTTATAGTAATAGTTGTTTGATTCGTTCATGAAGGACGTGTCCTTTTTATCGCTTTTTGCCATGGGTATTTGGTTATAGCCTGAATAAGCATCTATGAAAGATAACAATTTAAAATTGGTAGAATTATCAACTAGTTTATCTATGTTGGGGAGGGGATATGCGTCTTTAGGGCAGACCCTATTAAGATCGGTATAGTCGATGCACATTCGCCATTTTCCATTATAATTTTTCACGAGTACAACATTGGACAACCAAGTGGTGTAGTTGGCTTCCAAGATAAAGTTCTCCTCTAGGAGGTCTTTTACAACCTGTTTAACAGCCTCCATCTTCTCCAGAGACTGTCGTCATCTACGTTGAGATACTGACCTAACGGCGGGATCGATAGTGAGGTGGTGATAGGCCACATCAAGGTCTAGCCCAGGCATCTCCGCGGCCCTTCACGTGAACAAATCTGCATTCTCCTAGAGGCGGGCTCTTAGTTGTTTTCTTGCAAGCTCGGGGAGACAGATCCTAATCTTCACTCCTTGCTGGGTGTTATCGCCGAGTAAGACAAGATCGAACTCTCCATCCAGAATTAGGCGCATCAGATGGATTATTTTGCCGCTACTAGAGGGGCTGCTGAAGATGGCTGGATATCTTTCCCCTTTGCCTTCTAAATCTTCTGGTTGTTTTTGGAGAAACGGATGTCAAGGTCGATGGAGTCGATGCGGGGCAACAACTTCGTCTCTTCGGCGCTGCTGGGGAAAGGAGTCTGGCTGGGAGTCTGCGTCCTGGCGATGATGGTATTCAGCCTCTTGGAGTCTGCTTCAAAACATCTCCTCGTGACTTCAATGTATCCGTGTAGAGTCGCCACGAGACCCTTCGAAGTATAGTATTTTATCTTCAAGTGCACTGTTGAAGGCATGACCACCAATTTGGCCAGAGTTAGCCGGCTGAAGATGCACTGGTATACCGATGGGAAATTGATGACTAAGAATTGGACCTTGATTGACCTGGCCGTTTCAGCGGACCCAAAAGTTACAATCAACTCTTCATAACCTCAGGGATTCGTCACCGACCCATTTAAACACTAGAGATCGGAGCCTACGTAGGATGTTAAATGTGATTCGTCCAGCTGGAGGGTGGAAAACAGCTGAGAATACATAATATCAACTGAGCTACCTTGGTCGACGAGGATTCTTCAGACGTTAAAATTTTCCATCTGGGCTCTTACGAGCAGAGGATGTTGGCGTTAGGGGCTCAACCGAGGAGCTCCTTGCGGTAGAAGGAGATGAGAACAGACTTTCCCTGGATCCTATCGAAGGTGGAGTTCCTGTTTGAGCTGTTGCTGGTAAGATGATCAAATTTTCTTTTGACGGTCCCTACTGTAACTTTGTTAAAGCCCCATCC
Source organism: Lathyrus sativus (assembly GCA_963859935.3). NCBI lineage: Eukaryota > Viridiplantae > Streptophyta > Magnoliopsida > Fabales > Fabaceae > Lathyrus > Lathyrus sativus. The sequence continues at coordinate 638,509,043 of OZ012739.1, forward strand.
GGATATGACCATGGTAGAGGGGAAAGTCTCCCACGGGCTGTGCACGGCGAAATGTGGAGGGGCGCTGAGCCCCTTGGGGATGTAGAAATCTTCAAGTTGTGAGATGCTCATAGCGACCTGAAGGCTAGCTTCTTCGGAGGAAGGTACCTCTTCCTCGACCTTCTTGGATTCCTAGGCGTATTGCCGAGGAGCATCCTTCCATTTGGAGAACTTCTTTAAATGTCCATCCCTAATGAGTATTTCTATGGCATCCTTCAAGTGGATGCAGTCGTCGGTCATATGCTCGTTGCTTTTGTGGAACCGACAATATTTTGACTTGTCCCTGTTTGGTTTGGATGGTATCTTCTTCGGGAATCGGACCCTTGCTTGCTAGAATTCTGATTTGGCGCATTCATAAAGGATATTTTCCCTTGAAATTGTAAGGGGATTATACTCGTGGAATCGAATGGAAGGCCCTTTGTTATCCTGGGGCTCTTGGGGGCGGTCTTCTCGTCTTCTGTCTCCCCGACGGGATGTCGAGGACTCGTCAGACCTGGAGGTTCGGGAATTCTCCCGGTGCCTCGAATCTCGGGCAGAACTGGCGACCTCCTTCTCTTTGTACTGAATGTACGCTTGTGCCTTGAGGAGGAAAGCGTCCAGCGTTGTTGGGGGCTGGATGCCCATAGCTTTAGCAAATTTAGTGCGGGGATGGAGCCCGTGCTCTAGCAGAAACATTTTCATGTCATCGATTGTAGAGACCTGGAGGGCTTCCTTTTAAAACCTTTCAATGTAAGTTCACAGGGGTTCATCTCTCCCTTGAATAATGGCCTCAAGGGAGGCTTCGGTCTTCGGGTGACGACGGGAGGCCGTGAAGTGTCTGGAGAACATTTTCCTCAGTTGTCTCCATGAGGTGATGGAATCGTCGGGGAGTCTTTTGTACCAGGTCATCACCCTTTCCTAAGTGTGGTCCAAAATAACCTACATTTGATGGTGCCCCAGATGCCGCGATAATCGTGTAGCACATCGATATTTTCGATGTGCTCGTCGAGGCCCATTGTATGTGCCCAAAGAAGGGGGTTTCTCCAGTCCTTTCAGCAGGCACATGGCCATAATCTCTTGGGCCAACAGGCCGCGAGGCTCGTTGCCACTGCTGCTGCTAGTCCAAGATGGGGAGCGGGTGTCACGTCTGTATGTAGGATGACGATCTCGACGGGGAAACGAGGTTCATGCTCGGCCCTTGGATCTGGGAGGAGGAAAACGTCTAGACTTTGCTTGGTGGCTTCTTCTGGTCCTCTTGGGTCGCGGGGAATACTAGTTCTGAGAAGAGATGAGGTTGCGCTTTTTGATGGTCAGGGTCTCTGGCTCCGGAGCTGTCTGACGATTTCTTTCATGCCGAGGATGAGAACTCTGTGATCTTTGACGTTCCTTTCTCGGCGGAGAGGAGCTTGAACGACTAGACTCTTCTAAGGCTTCAATCCGCACATTTTGGTTGAGGATTAGGAGTTGGTCTTGTTAAAAACCTCGAAGAGGGTAGCCATGGTCGGGTCAGTGCTGGGCGGAACTGGAACTGGCAAGTGTTATGGAATGAGCGGGACTTCACTGTGATCTATGCGAATAGAGGATGAAGAAGTTGTGGCTCCGCCCCTTTGTCGGGGGACGTCACTGCTATGAGAGGTGGTTGCTCCATCAGCATCATTCTTGCTGACAGGGAGGAAGCAAAGTTGCGAGCATCAAGAGTGTTGTCATGATTGGCCATGATCAGGATTTTAAAGAACTGTTTTGGTCTTGTGTCTAAGAAAGTAAAAAGATGTGGATAACAAGATTCCCACAGTCGGTGCCACTGATCTTAACGGCTTATCAGAACCTGGAGTGGGCCAGAGACAAACACCTGTGATGCTAGGTGTGAAAGAGGATGATGGGGTGTACCTGCAAGGCACTCCGATGCTAAAGTAAGAATCGAGCAAGAGAGAAAGCAAGTAAAGAATATGACTATATTAGGGTTAATAGTAGACACTTGACCCTCTCAAATGAGAGGATTTTTATAGTCCCCCCAACGCTTGGCCATTGGTCCCTATTTTTGGGGCGAGATAACCGTTTCTCGAAGAATAGGCAACTTCCAGAATTAGTTGTTGGAATAGGCAGAGGTGCCCATAACTAGCCATTGCTACGAGCAAGGGCGTAGTTACGGGCACAAGTGTCTTGGCTGTTTCTGGGTGGTGGAACCGTGCATGATGGGCAAGGACTGACAAGGAGAAGTGTTGTTACCAATAGTAAACTGGTCAGACTCCCCTGTTGGAGGGGCAGAAAGGTAAATTCTCCCCTCAAATTGGTTAGACTTAGGCAATTGGGCCGTTCTAGAAGCAGAAGTGAATTGGGCCACACCTAGCCGTTGGGCCAGTCCAGAATAATTTTTTTGAGTTATGATTGATTTGGTAAGTTGGGTGTGGGAATGTAATTGATATACTGTGATTGAGATTGTGTAGAATATATTATGTGTTTAATATTCTAACTTGCAGTATATGCCTGTTATTATTAATTGTGATTTCTCACCCTTTTAGTTTGTGTGTTGCCTTTACATGGGCATCATGCAAATAATCAAGAGTAGCTTTGACTGAAGTAAGTGGAAGACTAACTCTTGAAGTAACTTCCATTAGTTGTCATTTATTTAGTATGGTTTTGTCTGATCGTGTAATATCGGGATGAGAACCGTTTGTCTTTATTTCACTTGTTATTGTTTGTTGGAGTTTTGATTTTATGTTGTTAAGAGATGAATAATATAACTTTCTTGTTAATGTTTTTAAAGTTGAAGTAGCATTTGAGACCAATGATATGAATGTTATATGTTTGATTGTGTTATTTTTAACTATGTCTCGCTGCTAAGTTATATCAGATGAGTTTGGATGTCGTGTAAACATCCCAGGTAAATATCAGATGGGTTTGGATGTCGTGTAAACATCCTAGGTGAAATAAAGTTACATGATTAACAGGTGTTGTTTGTTGTGTATGTATGACATCCTATGTGATAATTTGAAAAATCTTTGATTTATTTATGAATTATGTGTTGGGGGTAAATAGGGTGTTATAGATGATGAGACCAAAAAGGCTTCATATGATTTGAAAGTGAGGAACATACTTATCTCCTCTTTAAGCACGAAAGTATTCTACTCAATTTCACATTATACGAGTGCTAAAGGTATGTGATACACTCTTCAAACTCTCTATGAGGGAACAAATGACGTAAAGGATTCTAAAATCAATATGTTTACAAAGGAGTTCTAACTATTTCATATGGAACTTAGAGAATCTGTGGATTCCATCAAAACTAGATTCCTCTACTTAATCAACAAATTACGCAAATTGGGTAAAATATTTCCTAACAAAGATTATACTAATAAAATATTAAGATCTATGTGCAATGAGTGACAACCAAAGGTTACCACTATTAAAGAATCTAACGACCTTAGTACTTCAGATATTACAAAACTGTTTGAAAAGTTAGTTGAGCATGAAAATAAATTGAAACGACTCACCAATAGCGAAGTAAAGTCAAAAAATAAAAAGAAAGGTAAAGAAGAGAAATAAGATCTTTCTTTGAAAGATATATCTACTAAAGGGAATACGTCAAAGGAAGAAAGTGATAACTCTAACGAAGAAATTTCTAAAAAGGAAGAGATGAGTTTATTCGTCAGACGCTACAATAGATACTTAAAGAAAAATAAGCTCAAGCATACCGACAAAGTGCTAATAAATTTTAAAAATGCTCACCCGCCTAAGAAATAACATAAGAAAAAGGATGATGATATTACATGTTACGAGTGTGGAAAATCAGGACATTTTAGAACCACTTGTGCAAGTCTCACCAAACATCATAATAAGAAAGATAAAGAACTCTACAAGACAAAAGATAAAATCTCCAAAGGTCTTAGAGCCTATATCGTGTGAGAAGAAGTGGATGAGAGCTACTCCTCCAATTCTTGCTCAAGTTCAGATGATGAGTTTACCAACATATGTTTGATGGTACGTAAGAAAGGTGAAACTTCAAAGGTATATACTTCTAATTCCGATAAAGAATAATCTTATAGTGAATTGTCAAAAGTGTTCAATGATATGTATGCAGATTCCATAAATGCTTTTATGAAGATTTCTTTCCAAAAAGAAATGATTTTAAAACTTAAAGAGGAGATAAATACTCTTAATCACACTTTGAATACTCTTAAGAAAACACATACATCTCTAGTTGATTAGCGTTATCATATTTCAGATACTTTAGTTGAAAAGATGGAAATAATAAAATGTATTAAGTATCCAATTTTAAAACTTGAAATTGAAAATCTCAAAGGACAACTAACACATGTTACTTCCCTATCTTGTACTTGTTCTAGTTCATCTAGCAAAAAGGGAATGTTTTTAAGAAAAAACCCTAAGTCACTAAAATAAATAGAAGAAACATTTCATCTAAAGCAATTCGTCATTATTGTGGTGATAAGGGTCACATTAGGCCTCTTTGTCGTGTTAGGAACGTTCAAGTTCTCAATGGTAAAATGACATGAATTCCTAAGTGTACCTCAACTAACTCCAAAGGATACAACTAAATTAGGTACCCAGTTATATCTATTGTTGTTTTCTGTAGGAGTGTCTAGCAATCTTTATGGATTCTCAAGACAAATGAAGGAAGATGTATTCAATCATATTTTTAATCGTATTCTATTCTTTTTATTGTATTAGTGTTGTTATTTGCTAACGTTACTTGTGCATAAAATTTAGTCCTAGATCATCGTAATTGGTGTTATCGTTTCATTCTCCTTTATCTTCATATAGTTGCACTTTATTTTTCTTGTATGCTTTTAATTGTTTTCATATGCATCAAGACTATTTTTCACATGCATCAATTTTTTTCTTCATATTCATTAAAGTCAAATTTCATTTGCATTAAAATAATGTTTTAGTTGCATTAAAATATTTTTCATTAAATTCTCCTTGTATCAAACGATATTCACATTAAAAATTTTCATAAGCATGAGCAAAGCATATTATTTTAGTTCAAACTTACATTGATGATATTATATTTGGCACCACTGATGAATCTCGTTGCAAGATATTTGCTAGTGTCATACAAAGAATTTGAGATGTCTCTTATGGAAAAGTTGACATGTTTCTTAGGATTACAATTCAAGCAAGCCGAAGAAGGCACTTTCATAAGTCAAACCAAATACTAATTATATATTCTCAAGAAGTTTGATATGAAAGATTTGAGAATTGTCTCAACACCAATGGCTTCAAATGTGCTTATTAACATAGATGAAAGATGAGTGGATTTTGACATAAACAAGTATAGATGTATAATCAGATCCTTACTCTATTTATCTGCGAGTAGACCATATATCATGTTTAGTGTGTGCATGTGTGCTAGATATCAAGAATCACCTAAGAAATCCCACTTTAAGATCGTAAAACATATTTTTAGGTATCTTAATGGAACCTCTCATCACAGTCTTTGGTATCCTAAAAGCAGTGCTTGTAGCTTAGTAGGTTTTTCTGATTTTAATTTTGCAGGGTGCAAGTCGTATAGGAAAAGTATCAGTGGTACTTGTCACTTATTTGAAAGTTGTTTAGTTTCTTAGCACAGTAAGAAGCATCACATAATTGTTCTTTCTAGCGCCGAGGATGAATATGTAGTCGCTGGTAGTTGTTGTACACAAGTCTTATGGCTAAATAAACAATATCTAAATAGAATAAGACTCACTAAGAATCTGGTACTTCATTCATGGACCAAACATATTGATATCCAATACTATTTTCTAGAGATCATGTGGAAAATGGGATGTTATTTTTGAATACGTTAACACAAAAAGTCAGTTTGCTGATGTTCTTACAAAATCGTTGTCATCAGATCCCTTTCACAAGATTTGTAGGGATTTGGTAGTCTTAGACTCTTCATGCTTTAAATAGAATATGAATTTTGTTTAGTTTCATTTGTTATTTTTTGTTTTCATTTACACTATCTTGTAGCAAATCATAGCTCTTACCAACTATATTGGTATGTCTTTACAACTTGTGTATCCAGTTTTATATCTATGTATGTGTTTGTTCTAAAGTTATAAATTGGTTTGCTTATTATCTTCTTCATTTTACTCATTTCATCTCTAGCATATGTTCTTGATTGATCTACTTTGCATTTAAGCCTATTTAAATGCGTATTCATAATTATGTTCATTTTAACATTTGTGTACTTGTTCATGCATTATTTATGTTGTTAATGCATTCCCTTACATAATAATTGTAATCACTCAATTGTTTGTTGTTAAATGTTGTTGTTGCATGTCTATTTGCATTTTGTTGCATGTAGCATGTTTATCTTCATTTTCTATATCTGATATTTGTTGTTGTATATTCTTCTTAGTTGTTTAGCTCATATGTTCATTTGAAATTATTTGTTTGTGGTTATTTATTTGGTTTGTAGATGTATTTCAATTTATCTCTTTTTGATATTTTCATAGGGGAGAAATTGTAATGTGAGACTAGAATTATTTTATGCATTTTATGATGTGGTTTGTGTGCAATGTTTCAGGGGGAGCATAAGCATTTTTGAATTTTGCTCAAAGTCGACTGAGTTCTAAGTGAAAGCTTGTCAAGCATAAAAAAAGGGAGAATGTAGTTGCATGTCCCTAATATATTCAGGGGAGCACCCCAATACATTTATTTTATTGCTTGTCTCATCATTTTCATTTTCAATTACTTTTAATCATTGAGTCTCCTTCATGATTGCACTTCTCTAGATCAAGTTTTGAAATGATTCGTTTTTAGCATATTCATAAACCAATAATTATGTTTGAACTTGATCAAGATGCTTTTAGTCAATTGCATGAGTTAGTAAAATAAGAATCATATATGTTCTTAATTCAAGTTAGGTGAAAATAAAAATCTCAAAGCGTTTTGAAAATTATAAAAAAAATTGAAATTTTGTGTGTTTGATTCGAATCATGCACATATCCTAACTCGAATCAAATTGAACAGGACAAACCAAAATTTTTCAAACACCCTGACTCGAATAAGCATTTACACTTGATTCAAATCATGCTTTTTCTGGGCCATCTCTAGATGATTTGATTCAAATCATACTTTACACCTGATTCGAATCAGAAAATTTTCTCACATTTTCCAACTTGCTATACTTAAATTGATTCGAATTAGAATTAACACTTGTCGAATCACAGTGTCTTTGACTCAAATTTGTCTTTGTTCTTGACTTAAATCAACTGCAAAATGAATCAAAACTCTATTTTTTTTCTTATTTCACTTCACTTTCTTTTTTAACACAAATCATAAATTGCTCTTGATTCAAATCTAACTAACTCTTATCTATTTCTCTTCTCCTTATAAAAAGATGGAGGGCCAAACACATTTTATTAAAGCTCTCATTTAAAAAAAAGTAACTTTTTAAAAAAATAAGTATTTGAGTAAAAGGAACTTTTAAAGAAAAGGTGTTGAAACTAACTTTTGGGAGTTTATTATATTGGGCCTTGCTTTAAATCTCAATGAGGGCTTTCTTTTCAATTTTTTTATTTATAAATATTACATGAGATGCATGCCCTGCTTTATTTTACCATTCCCGCAAAACGGCGTCAGTGCAACAGACTCTGCAGACTACAATATTTTAATTATGCAGGTATATTATTGTTCTCTTTTTCTTCTTATATTTCTCTCATTATCTTTGCATGTATTGTCCAATTTTTCTTTTTTTCTTTCTTTCTATGTTAGATCTTATTTTACTGTAGATTTTTTCCCTTTTTCATTTTGATGCGATGCTTTACTTTATATAGTAGTACTATTATTAGTTGTGTAGACTACAGATGAATAATAATTCAAGAATTCAACTCAGTTAATACTCATTAGGTACTATCTATTATTTTTATGAAAAAGAATGCATATACAGGCAAACATCTGCATGTGGAAACCCTTAGATTTCAAAAGAATTGTCATAGTATTCAAAAATTAACAGCATGATATATTTTCTTTTTCAAACAAAGTTATTGACTAATGGAAATGAAAAACGATATCATCCAACATCTAATCATGTCTACGATGAAACAAATTATATTTATTTTAGTTCTTTTCTAAACTTTTGTGGCTAACGAAAACTGATACAATACAATAATAATAATAATAATAATAATAATAATAATAATAATAATAATAATAATAATAATAATAATAATAATAATAATAATAATAATAATAATAATAATATATTTTTTTTAATTATAAACACTATTGTTATAATCATATGTATTCAATTTTTGTTTTAATGATTTTCTTTTTTTATATTCTCAGTTGATAGTTGAGTAATGCTAACCAAGAATTGTTTTATCTAAGATTCTAACTCATTTTCTTTCGAACGATTTCTCTTTAAGTAGAACATGCTAACCATATGATTTTTTATGGTTAGGTATGGATAATTTTTTATTTAAATAGTCTGTTGGTTTCTCTAAGTTAGCGAATTTTTGGTTTTGATCCCTATATTTTTTTATTGTCTGAGTCCATATATCTCACTTTATGCGTGCGTTTTAGTCATAAAGCAAAAATCCACAGGTTTCCTGCGGATTTTGATTTTAGAGACTAAAACACACGCAAAAGTGAGATATAAGGACTCAAACAAAAAAAAATTACAGGGCCCAAAAATATATTTAAGCCATAATTTTTTATATATTGCAGTTTATGACTACAAAATAAAGTCTTCCAAATATTTCTAAAAATTTAGGAAAAGCAAAGTGGGATGTGTTTAGTACCAAAAGTGTTACTTGAAAATTGTATAAATAAAATTTGTAAATGTGGAAAGTTAGGAATTGCTTTTAGAAATAAAAGATGGGAAAAAATTCGTGAAGAATACAATAAACATACTAATAAAAACTATATTAAAAAACAGTTGAAGAATAAGTTGGATAGTTTGAAAATTGATTGGACTATATGGAAACAATTATTGGGTAAAGAAACTGATTTAGGATGGAATCCTTAAACAGGAAAAATTGATGTCGATCATGCATGGTGGGATGCTAAGATAAGGGCTAGTGTTACAAATATTTTAATTTTTAATCATTGAAAGTTAAGTAGGAGAATTTAGATTGTCTAAATTTTATATCTTGTTATTGGTTGCATAGAAGAATGTGAAATATTTTAAGTTTCGTTATCAAGGTTTGAAATTTCGTGATGAATTGGAATTCATATTTGGGGAGATAGTAGCAACTAGTAAATGTGCATGGATGCCAGCTATGGGCGTACCATTAGAATCTACTGTAAGTAGAGTTGCACCTAAGAGGGAGGGTGAATTAGGTACTCAAAATCTTTTTTCGGTCTTGTTGTAGATTTCTTGTTTTACTTTTCTAAAAGCTACTAAGTGTTGAATGCAGTAAAAGCGGAAAGTAAAGAGACACGACGATGTATCCTGGTTCCTCTCACAGTCCGAGAGTACTCCAGTCCTCTTTCAACACGAAAGAGATTTTTCAATATTGTTAGATCCTAACAGAAGACTTCTACCTAGTCTTTCTTATACAGACTCTAACTAATCAAACACCAAGAACAATCCTCTTGGATTTTTCACTAAGTCCAATGAGAACAATCCTCTCAAAATGGACCTCTTGCTTCCAACAATCCTGGACAATAAGGTTACAATCTTACAAACTTGTTTCCAACAATCCTGGAAAAATAAGATGTAATCAAAGAGCAAATAAATTCTGATTTGAGTAAGTTGCAGTAGTCTTCAAATATCAATCTTGCGACTGATCTTCTTCTTGAGATATCAACTCTTATATATCAAATACAAGTGCTCAAAGATAGAGGAATGAAACTATGATGAAATAATGAAATTTGAAGTATAATAGTTTCACTCTTGAAAATGAAGAATTTTTGACACTTGTGAAAATTTGGAATTTGAGAGATGAAAATAAAATTTGAATTTTTGCAAAAAGGTTAATCTCAAAGTCTGAGATTATGAGGTATATAAATGCCTCTAAACACCTTTTCAAAAGAGTGCAAATGACCAAGAGTTGTCATGGTTGAAGAAGAAATGAGTAAACAAAATTCTGCCAACAGATGCAATTTTCTGGCTCACTGCGTCAGTGGTAATTGGTTACCATTTGTGGTTAATCGGTTACCAGCCTCAACGTTTTAAAAAATTTGAAAGTTAACACAGGGTAATCGATTACTAGAAAATGGTAACCGGTTACTCTGAACAGATTTTGCAAAAATCATTTTGAAACAGAGGCAAAAATGCATTGTAATGATTTTAAAATATTTTTAATATGATATGTAAGAATGAGAGATGAAGTTGAACACTTGTACAAGCTATATAGAAGCTGAATGTTGTACCTCCATTTGTGTAGAACTTTTTCTTCATTCTTTACCAAGTCTTGACATATTGATTTGAAATTTAAGTTCTTCAAACTTGATTTCTTTGAGATTCTTTTATCCATCCTTGTATTTTGTAGAGTGTGTCGTCATCAAAACCGTTTGAGAAGCCATGTCTTCACAGTCTCCCCCTTTTTGATGATGATGATAACATCTTCTTTGAAAGTTTTTGCGGCTTTTCTAACAAGTACTCAAGTGCCCCCATCGGATGATGCTCCTCCTTAATCTATGATTTAAGAGAGTCTTGAAGTTTTTTGCAAAATTTGTTAGAAGAGCAAACAAACAGTATACAAACAATTCTTCTCCCCTTTTGTCAACAACAAAAAGGATGGGAAAAGTTTTTCAACAAGAAACACACATGTCGACAAAAGACTAAACACAAGAATATAAAGTAGAACACAACATGTCATAGATACGAAACAAACATAACGAATGACACCAAACGTATTGTCCGGATTACAACATAAATACATAAAGCGAAAACATAAAAAATAGAAATCATTATTTAGAGGGGGTGAATTAGGTACTCCAAATCTTTTTTCGGTCTTACTGTAGATTTCTTGTTTTACTTTCCTAAAAGTTACTAAGTGTTGAATGCAGTAAAAGCGGAAAGTAAAGAGACATGACGATGTATCCTGGTTCCCCTCACAGTCCGAGAGTACTCCAGTCCCTTTTCAACACGAAAGAGATTTTTCAATATTGTTAGATCCTAACACAAGACTTCTACTTAGTCTTTCTTATACAGACTCTAACCAATCAAACACTAAGAACAATCCTCTTGGATTTTTCACTAAGTCCCATGAGAACAATCCTCTCAAAATGGACCCCTTGCTTCCAACAATCCTGGACAGCAAGGTTACATTATTTGTAATTTCCTAATAGACATGAGTTAAAAGAACTGCTCTTGCCCAGAACTTGGAATGCTCTCCATCTTAAATATTGTTATAGTTAAATTGTTTGTAATTTCCTAATAGACATCATGACTATGTACATGTGAATAATGTTTTGAGCATTTATGACCAACAATGACATTTATCTAAACCTTTTTCATGTTGGACTTCATAAATGAATATCATTTCCGCGCTTTGAGGAAATACTTGCTAGACTTCATAAACGAATATCCTTGTTGCCCTTTTGAGGCAATACTTGTTGGACTTCATAAATAAAGATCCTTTTCGCCCTTTGAGTATATACTTGATGGACTTCATGGAAAATATTATAACACCCTAAACCCCCAAAACTCTTATTTAAATAAAATCTTGCAAAAAATACTTTTTATTCAGCAAAGGGTTTCACATCTCCCTCGTAAAACATCATTCTTAATTTGTTTTTATAAATAAACAGCGGAAACTCAAAAAACATGTTCAACTTAGATATTTGATAATTAACATAAGTGAATTTCAACCATAAGGAAATTAATCCAACAATTCTCAGAAAAACATAAAATAAATGATAACCTGTCCAAGTGTTACATATCAGAGTGACACACTAATATACTAAAAATAACTCAAAGTGGTAAATAAAGAAGAAGTCATCTACATTATTCTTCAACACAACATCAAATAATGCTCATCTACTGAGTATTTATAACACCTACATAACAAGAGAAAAAAACAAACAAATAAATAAGGGGTGAGAAATACATTCACAAATGTTATTGGTGTATAAACAGTGAGGATAGTTTCAATAACATTATTTATCAATCACATAATTTAGATTCACAACGACAAAAAATTATAATGCATATATATAATGCAATGTAACTATGCTCCAAATGCACGTGGTACCGAGTTTTTAGATTTCATAGTTATCTGGTTCCTCATCTGAATTTATAATTCTACCAATGAATCTGAGACCTATTTTGGATTCCTCATATGAACCAACGGGTCCACTAATTAATTTGAGACCACCTCATTGGACTGAAGTCCTAGGCTCCCCACTGGTCCCCTCTTCTTAACCAGAAACTCATCATTGGACCAAAGTTTGTACACCTATCTCCGACATACATAACTCATGAAATGCAACAAATAATAACAATGTAACAATCATCACAAATTCATCTATGAACCCACAACATCGTCAACATAAGGCCATCACTGTAATTCCTCATCTGAACTACTCATCTCAATAATATATATGTAATTACAACTTAACAACATGCATATAGTTATATATTTATTCAACATTACTCACCAACAGGGAAAAATATTAACATATGTGCTCAACAATACTCATAAGAAAGATCTTAGTCTTAGCTTTCCAACGCTTCAAATCGTGCCTCAGTCGGAGTCATAAAACTCAAGTTATGCCCTTTTTTTAATTCAAAAATTATTTGTCATCTCGAGCCGAGCTATTGAGTCACCACTGCCGAGCCGAGCCGACTTTCTGACTTTTCTACTTTTCCGATTTTTTTGAATTTTCCTGATTTTTCAATTCTCGAAATTCTCTCCCTATTGAATAAATTTAAACTTGCCTCGTCTATTTGACTACTAATCATCTCAATACATGTTAACCAAGGTTAATATGACTCAAAATAAAAACATACAAATTCATATATGCTCGTCTTATCATAAGACACAACCATTATTCAACCAATTAATCCCGCTTTTATCAAAAGATATCAACATGATTATTAAAATAAAGCCAACAATGATCAAATTCAAACTGATTATAATATTATCACAACAATTGCCTCAAAAGGTTTTTCCCAAACCTTCCTTGGCCACAAACATAAACACTGAGAATCAAGAAGAAGAAAATATGAGGGTAAGGGTCCCTCACTACCCGACTGCTTAAACACCCACATGTGAACAATTACCCACTCCCCCTTACCTCAAAAGTGCAAAAAAAATTAAAGCTTCGCTATGGAGTCTTCCATACCAAGAGCTCTCATAGGGTTTTTTGCCTCTTTCCACTCTTTGCCTCTTATCTCCAACTTTTCACGTACTGACAATTCCCCTTTCTTCATTCACTATTTTTTATTTAAACTAACCTAGTTTTATTTTAATTAGACTAATTCCACTACTTCTCTTCTATTTCTGTCTAGTTTTGCCTCATTACTCTATTTTAAATTAATTTCTACTTTTCTCCCCAAAACCACAAATTCTCTATTTTCTATATTATTCTTAATTAATTTAAATATTAAACTAATTCTTAATAAAAAAACTAACCATCCAATAATTAAATAATACTTATTTAATTAAATAAAATCATATAAAAACTCAGATAATTATAAAAAATAATATTAAAAATATTAAAATAACACTAATAATATTAAAATTATAACTTGGGTGTTACAAATATCCTTTCCACCCCAAAAGGAAATATATTTTGGACTTCATAGAAAAGATCATTGCCACCCCTTGAGGCAATGTTTGATGAACTTCATAGCAAAGATCCTTGTCGCCCCTCACATAAATACATATGAGCTACCCAATTCTCACATGGGGGACTTACGATCTCATCAAGCTACATATTGCTTCACTTTGGGGAATTAGATCTCTCTGGCTAATTAAATTATCGCCTGGGGGACTTAATTTTTCCTCGGGCAAGATCAACACAAAAGTCACGCCTAAGAGGCGTAGCCAAAGTCCATTCAAAGAGACTTAAATCACAAGCCTTGTCTGAAGGCTTGTTAAAAATCCCACCCAAGAGGTCCAACACCACACCTGAGGGACTTACGATTAGTCGGGCTACATATTATTTCACACAGGGGACTTAGATCTCTAAGGCTAATCAAACTCTCACCTGAGGGACTTAGTGTTCCCTCGGGCGCGATCAAACACAAAAATCACGTCTAAGAGGTACGATCAAAGTCTAGCCTAAGATACTTAAGTTATAAGTCTTGTCTGAGGGCCTGATAGAGATCAAATGATGTGTCTGAAAGACTTATAGTCTCATCATCCAGGCTACAAGTATCTTTGCCTGAAGGACATAGATTCTTTAATCTAATTAAATTCTTGCTGTATGGAATCTGATTTTCCTTAGGCGGACCAAACAATATGAATTTTTGTAAATAAACCCTCGAGCCTAATAGGACACATAGGAATGTCGGGGGCTCGAGATACTCCATTATCAATGTTCTAAAATCACTTCGTCCTCTATCAAGGGTCTTATGTTTAAGGGATTATGTAGTGTTATATTTGTAAAGGGCTTGTGCAGGGCAACAAGAATAAACCTTCCTAAAGAGCGACATTAATATGTCACCCTCAGGGAGGTACACCTCTCCCTTCAAATACTTCCATATCGCCTCATCATGGGAAATATTGAATAAGATGTTTCTAGGGCAGAGAGAAGTCAAAACTAGTAACTAATTTACGCCCCCTTGAAAATACGGATTCAAGTGTTCACAATTTTACTAGGTGGGTGATGACCTTTCCCAAGAAAACCCTAGTCCCAAAAGGCCTCTATAAATACTTTTCCCCCATAGGGAGAAAGTGACAAATCTTAATCCATACAGATCACACCTCACATACGCTTATACCTAAGCATACCACTCAATAACAAAGCCCCTCACCTCACGTGAGTAGGACCTCTAAAATAACCATCAAATATCACCATAAAAGGTTTCTCGCCACCGTGGGTAAGTCCTAACCACCATACATCGTAATATACCTACTAAGGTCTTTGAGTGTCCTTGCCCTTTTTAAGGACAACACACACACTTATACTTTTTTAATAGTACAAGTCTATTTTCTTTTTCATTCTAAGATATAGTCCTCAAACAGTCAATATTACTTTCTTAAGTCATTTTCCCAGTTTAGCAATATCTTAATCTTTGGTGGATTCTGTTTATTCTTTTACCATTTCTGCTTTTGCAAAGGTAGGCAATCTTGATGGTGCTTTTGGAGAAGGTTTTCCATCTTCTTATTGCGGAGTCTTGACTCCCACCGAGGATGATATAATATGCAATAAGTATGGTGATTGTGGCATTCACTTTTATGAGTGCACTTTCTCTTTTTTGGGTCTTCGTCTCCTCTTTACTGCCTTTGAGATAAACGTTTTGAAGCATCTGGTGATGTCTCTTTTGCAACTTTATCCTACAAAATGAGGATATGTGAAGTTTTACCAGTATTGGTGAGAATATATTAAAGGAAAACCCTCTATGACCATTTTTGATCATGTCTACAAATGCCACTGTAGTTCTGTAACTCAGGGGTGTAACAGAGGATTGATTTTTTTGGAACCAACCGTGCATGGATTTGGGACTCTTTCCGAGCTTCAACCTTTTGAATATTGATTCTTTATGGTCGCCCTCATTGGTTTGCACCATTGGAGACGTGGTGGAGGGACGGTGTGTCGAGTTGTTCTATAAGTATTGGATTGAGAGTCACTTTCTTACGGGAAATAATGTATACATATATAAAGAGGGGGATCTTTCTAATGAGGATCTATATTAGAATAAGTAGTTGGCGAGCTTTATTAGTGATCTGGGTTATGCATCGAAGGAGGTACTTCACGGAGGAGGCCGATTAGAAAATGTTTGCAACGCCTTATTGACGTCCAGTTACTGCTAGAGGCTCGCTCCCAAGAGGAAAGAAAGAACATTTTTGGTAAGCTTTGGAAACTCTTGGCTTTTCTGTCTTTAATATGCTTGTTCATGATGTACTTATTCTGACACTAGTTATGATGGTGAGCAGATCATATGAAAGATGAAGTGGATCTCTGCCTTTTTAGGCGAGGGATATGGCCGGCCGGGAGTGGCGTTGCTTTGGGTATTCTCTAGCCGCTTCCAAATGTATCAGTCTTCCCTGCTCGCCCGTTGGTGACAGGTCAAGTTCAAAATTTTCTAGAGACCTTCGAACTCCTCCCTTGAAAGAGGACTGCATATATTTGGTAAACCTGTCTGAGTCTGCCCTAAAGGAGAAATTGGACACTCTGGCCCGGTATACTCGGCGTGCCTCTACAGCTTTGCCTCTTGGTTGAACTGGCCAATAGAAAGCTCTTTGGCCTGACCGTCACCGTGTTGAGAAGCAATAGTTGGAGGAGAGCGATCACGATCTAAAGCTTCAACAAAATAAATACCTACGTGAAATAGAGAAGACTTCTACCATTCTTACCGAGGTGAGGGACACTTTTCCCCTTAATATTGTTGGTCCTCTATTTGACCAAGTGACACATTTGGTGAAGACCACAACAAAGAAAAATCAGGCTTTGACTTCTATTCAGGGTAGTTTATTGTCTGCTCAGAGGGAATTAGAGTCCTTGTGTCTTCAAAAGGCTTCCCTAACTCAATAGTTGGTCAACTGTACAAGCTCTACCCTAGAGGCAATTTCGCCATCTTTTGAGAATGCCTTGCAGTAAGTGGAACATTTTCATCACTACTTGGTTGTCTCAAGGGAGTAATCACGTGCATATCAAATACTTAAGCATGGAGAGATTATTTCTCTACGGAAGTAACCCTATCGGTCACTCTTTTTTTATGTACTTCATGTAAAGTACCCTATGATGGAAGGGTATGTGTGCACATGTTATCCTTTTTGGAATGAATAATTTTTTACCTTTTAAGGCGTATTGGTAGAATCCTGAGTGAAAAGCTTTGGATCTTGTGCAAACTTACAAGGTTTTCCCTCAAAATTAATTGGATGCCACTCGGACTATTCATGTACAAAGGCTGGTTCCCTTTCCCCTAGTGGATGAAAGTCTGGTTAAGGGTAAACGTATGGCCGACGCACCATGACCTCTAGAGTGACTAGCTGCCAGAGATGGGCGAACCATTATTTCCATTGGGTAATGGATTGTTCTGGTTGAAAGTAATTAGTGCCTTCGCTAGAACCCCTAGCGTTATGTGGGGAGTCGGTTAATGTAGCCGAATGTACAAAGCGTCTCCAGAAGCACCCTTGAATTTATGTAGGGAGTTGATTACTATAGGTAAAAGTACAAAGTTTCTCCGACAACAACCCTGACTTTATGTGGGAAGTTGATTGCTATAATTGGACATATAAAGCGTGTTTGGCAGCACACCTGACTTTATGTCAGGAGTTGATTGTTGTAGCCGGACGTACAAAACAACTCCGGCAATACCCCGGATTTTCTTTAGGCCCTACCTTGATCTCGTTCATCATACCTCGGGTTTACAGTTAAGAAACAAATATTTTAAAAAATAACATGTTTTATTTATAGTTGTGAAATATCCATGTACATAAGGATGATGATTATACAACCACAATATTTAATATAAATGGGATAACAAAAACATAACTAGGCAGACTAACTGCCGCTTATTCCTTTTGCTCGACTAAGCTGGCATAGCCACTTCTTGGAGGAAAAATGCTTATTTTGTTAAATTGTACATTGAGGGAAATTACATAGATCTCCTTACCCACACCTTTCATTAATATTTTCAGATGCCTTGATAATTTCTTTTAACGCTCTTAAGATCGACATTGATGGTGGTCGATTCTCTCTGAAGATTGTGGTATTTGAGCTTAAGGTGAACTAGTGAGGCTACAACGTCAACAATGGTTGCAAAACGTCTTTCTTTCCATCATATTCGCCTAATTTGAGTGACTTCTCAATTGATTTTGGTACCTTACTTTCTAAAATATGTACCTTTCCTAGTTGATTTTTTGCTTGAACCGGAGAAGGAGAGTGGCTTCCTCGGTCTCCCGTGGGGCTTTGGGAGAGGAGTATTCTTATTTTTGCTTCTATGTTAATCTCTCGACTTAAGAGCTTGGTTTTTCTTCGTCCCGGTCAGCTCCGGGACGATGATGTGACTCCTTCTTGACGCAACCTTTTGAACAATGTTTCCACGAGGAGAAGCATTATGTAAGTTCTCTTTGAGGCGTTGTAGAATGCATGTGAATTTTGCTGTCAAATAAGATTGTACATATTATTCAACAGTTCGTTTGTACCTTACAACCATATGTTTTCTTGTAACACTTGTAGACCATACAATGCTTCTAGTGGCAAGAATGAAAGTGGAATAGGAAGTTTGCTCTAAGGCGCTCGAACAAATCTGACTATCTGAGGAATCTGGATCAAATATGGAAGTAATAAAATCGTTGCCTTAGAATTTGTGATGCCTTCTGGAGGAGGCAGAGGCAGTTGATTGATTGTAGCTAGAGCAACACTAGCAACTTCGTGCACGACGGTAGATCAAGTGGCTTTTGAACCAATCCTTACTTAGAATCGCAAGAAATAGAGATCTGGAGTTTTAAGGAATCAAAATTGAGACGATGCTTGATTGCATAAAATATTATAGATTCTCATGTTTGATTCTAAACGCTCTTGATTCAGTGACCTGAAGAGATTATAAACTGAAGAATTAGGAACGAGCGCAAAATCATGAAAATCGTAAAACTTAAAAATCAATTCCTACAGACAACATCATTTTTCCCTACTAAAATAAAAAATGGTTTGAGAAGTGGTGATGATGGCAGATAAAAAAAATGCTTTGAGAAGTGGTGTTGATGGCATATCAAAACTTTAAATGCGGTAAAGAGAAGGCTGACCTACAAAATTTACACTCTAACCGAAGTCAATATACACTGTTAGACGGTGGCTTAGATCTAGAAGGGGGTTGAATAGATCCCAATTAAAATCAGTCGGTGTTACTAATTAAAAATTGATTTTTCAAAATATTTGTTTTAAGATTTGCGTAAGCGGTCGTGGAGAAATTACGTCTAAGAACGAACAGTTATTAGAAGACCGAATATGCGTCTAGCCTTATGGAAATTGATAATGAGCAAAATTTGATTCAACACACTAGTCAAACTATCAGTTGATTTTATCACTGGTGGAGAAGTTATTAAGCCTTTCATTTTGTGTTTGTAGTTGGTTTTGAATTTGAGCGAATCTCTCATCTTGAGTGCGCATAAAGTTTTGTTGTTCGAGTTGCATGGACTGCATCATGCTGAGAATGTCAGACGTGTTGGATTGCTGAGGAGATTGAGGTGCTTCAGTATATCCATGATACGGATCATATTATTTTCCCAAAGTGGTCCAGCCAGTGTGCTGCCACTCACCCCAGCCTTGATTGTTGTATTCTTCTTCATCCTCAGGTTGAGCTGTGTATGGAACCCAATCAGTATTTGTGTACCCAGTTGACTTAGTTTGATGATGATTGTCATATGCCTCATGCGCGGGTTCTTCTTCTTCTTCTTCTTCTTCTTCTTCTTCTTCCTCTTCAGGTTCTTCTTGTTCTTCTTCGTCACTTTCTGCACTTTCCTCACTGCCTTCAAATGCTTCAACCACTCTAGGTGTAGTTGCTCTGTGAACAAAATCGTACATTCTTCTTTCTTGACACCAATAATATCCCATCATTGAGAGAATCTTTATGCCAAATTTCTTATCTGAAGAGATGGATGTGTATGGAAATGTTGGATAGACAACATTTGCATCTGTGAGAACTTCCTGAATGAATGGCCCATATGCTAGAGCAGTTCCTCTTGTGGAGTCTTGTAATGCAAACATTCGAATGGCAATATAGTAGGGCCAGTTAATTTTGATTTGATTTTACAGGATGTAGATGAGATGGACTTCAGCCTGTTCGACTCTGTAGAGCCCTCCTTTCTTTGGCCGCAGAATGCGCGCCACAATCCACTGAAGAATTCACTCACCTGTTTGTAAATGCCCTGCAGTGACGGTTCTCAGAAATGCATCACTATTCACAATATTCTCTGGATATGGCCGTTTTAACATCGAATTTAAAGCCGTTTTGAACTCATATCCAGCCACAGTTTGAGAATCAGTTACCTCAGGAAGAGGATTTTCACCAGCAGCTAGTTACATGTTGAAGTATTTACTCCACACAGGAGAGTTTAGATTTACCTTAGTGGAGCCTACCTAGAATGAAAGAACTGACCACCAAACCTACCATGGATGCCGGTGTAGAAGACACGCACCAAGTCTTCACTGTACTTGGTGTTGCATTCCAAGAAGTTGGTAATACCTTGAAACTGCAGCAACGATAAAATTTCGGAAAGATGAATGTGTTCTGCAGTGAGCTTGTAGAATGCATGTTGCTTAACTACCCCTCGTTTTCCGATATCTTTGTTGAATTTCTCAGCAAGAGTTGGAAGAACTAGGGATGCAGCAGTGATTGGTATGGAAGCTGATGATGAAGGTGCTCTTGATCGCTTTCCGGTAATTCTGCGGGAAAAGGAAGCCATTTGATGGTGGTTGGAGAGAATTTGAGAATGTAGAGAAAAGGAGTGTGATTGCAGAGAAGGTTATGAGTGTGATTGCAGAGAAGGAGGAATACCCCTTTTATAGATGAAACTTTTAGGGTTTTTGTTTTTTAGAAGAGGGAAGGTCAAGAGACAATAGGCATGGTAGGTTCAATTCATTAAGAATTTGAGTAAATGTACATAGCATGTTGATAAAGAGTATTTAATGTGCAGGAAGTTAAAATGATTTGCAGAAAATCTGGGTTTTCGCATGATGCGTCGACCATACATCTACATGCGTCGACACATACTGATTGAATTTTGACAGATCTAAACATCTATAAGTGTGCGTCGACCAGTCCCCTGTTATGGTCGACTCATACAGGCAGAAAATGCAGATTTTCACATTTATGCATAGATGAGCATACATTTGATGCATAAATAAAATGCCACACTATAATAAGCATCCGAACATATATAATACATGAAAAATGTCATATATACATAGTATTTGTCAGACAATACCATCTTTTGAGAATGAAATTTGTAGAGAGAGAGAGAGAGAAAGAAACAGTATCACCTCTATACCGTCCATACTTCGGAGTACCAAATAGGTATTGAAGTATTCATTTGACAGCTTTTAGATGGGATTCCGTGAGACATGATTGGTATCTTGCGCATATACACACGCTAAACATAATGTCGGGTCTAGAAGCAGTAAGATAAAGAAGTGAGCCAACCATACCTCTATACCTTTTTACCTCTACGTCTTTACCATTTTCATCTTTATTCAAGTTTGCGCATGTAGGCATAGGTGTGTCTATGACTTTGGAGTTTGCCATGTCAAATCTCTTGAGCAGTTCCAAACAATACTTAGTTTGACTCACGGAAGTTCCTTCCTCAAGTTGTTTAATTTGCAATCCGAGAAAGTATGTGAGCTCCCCCATCATACTCATCTCGAACTCACCCTGCATAAGGTCAGAAAACTCTCTCACAAGATTCATGTTAGTTGACCCAAAAATGATATTATCCACATAAATTTGTACCAATATCAAGTGCTTTCCTTTACGCTTAATGAAGAGAGTGGTGTCCACTTTGCCTCTCGAATACCCTTGATCAAGCAAGAACTTGCTCAGACGCTCATACCAAGCTCTAGAAGCTTGTTTGAGTCCATACAAGGCTCTTTTTAGTTTGTAAACATGATCAGGATATTCGTGCGACTCAAAACCCGGAGGTTGAGCAACATACACTTCTTCATTAATGAAATTGTTAAGGAATGCACTCTTAACATCCATTTGGAATAGCTTAAAGTTTTTCGCACACGTGAAGGCAATCAAAAGGCGTATAGCCTCGAGTCGGGCAACCGGCGCATAAGTTTCCTCATAGTCGATGCCTTTCTCTTGGTTATACCCTTGCGCGACTAAACGCGCCTTGTTACGGGTTATTACTCCATTTTCGTCCAGCTTATTCCTAAACACCCATCGGGTGCCGATTACTCGATGTCCTCGCGGAGGAGGGACAAGGTCCCATACCTCATTTCTCGTGAACTGATTAAGTTCATCTTGCATTGACAAAAACCAGTTTTCATCAAGTAAGGCTTCTTTAGGGTTTTTAGGTTCTATTTGTGAAACGAAAGCGAAGTGATAACAAAAATTACTTATCTGAAATCGGGTGGTAACACCCTTTGATATGTCTCCGAGAATGTTGTCAATTGGATGGTCTTTGAAAGACTTCCAAGCTTGAGGGAGATCATCTTTTGGAGGCGGATGAACTTCCTCGGTTTCCTCATGGTGGACATCTTTTTCCTTCTCAACTTTAGCTTGGTCAGGCTGATCAATTCCCGGCTCGGCATTTTTGAGTATGTCTTCTGTAGATGTACCTGCGCCATGTAAAACACTACCTTTTCCGACATTTCTCGGATAAAATTCATCAAATGTTACATGCACCGATTCTTCGACAGTAAGTAATCTTTTATTGTAGATTCTATAGGCTTTACTTGACTGAGAATATCCAAGGAAAATACCTTCGTCAGCCTTAGAGTCAAATTTACCCAAATTTTCCTTTCCATTATTTAAGACAAAACATTTGCAACTGAAAACATGTAGGTGAGACACGTTTGGCTTACGCCCTTTTAAAAGCTCATAAGGTGTTTTGTTTAGAATAGGGCGGATGAGCACCCTATTCAAAACATAACAAGTCGTACTTATGGCGTCGGCCCAAAAATATTTTGGTAGTCCACTTTCATTTATCATTGTTCTTCCCAACTCTTCTAAAATGCGATTTTTGCGCTCCACCACCCCATTTTGTTGAGGAGTCCGTGGAGCGAAGAAGTTATGATCAATACCGTAACTACCGCAATATTCTTCAAACAAATGGTTTTCAAACTCACCTCCATGGTCGCTTCTAATGACACAATGTTTGTGCTTAATTTATTTTGGGATAGTTTGGCTCTCTCAAAGGCGGCGAATGTATCGCTCTTGCTAGCCAAAAAGATAGTCCAACAAAATCTAGAGAAGTCATCCACTATTAGGCCCAAATAAGTCCATATGGAGAAGCTCGAGAGGTCTCGTAGTTGAGACAATATTTTTGGATTTAAAAGAGATTCTCGTTTGCTTTCCTGTTTGGCAAGCATCACAAAGGTGATCCTTGGTAAATTTTATTTTGGGGAGACCTAAGACTAGATCTTTTGAAACTACTTTATTTAGCAAGTCAAAGTTAACATGTGCTAAACGCCTATGCCATAACCATGAGTCTTCACTCATTGTCATGAGACATTTGTCACTTGTTAACGATACCTCATTCAAGTCTAGCATATAGACGTTGTTCACTCTTAGGCCATTAAACATATTCTTCTTGTCATCATTATGCACAATTTTGCAACACTCTTTTGAAAAAGATACATTGTATCCTTTGTCACATAATTGGATAATGCTAAGTAGATTGTGTTTGAGACCCTCGACAAGCAACACATCGGAAATAGTAGTCGAAGAAGGGTTACCTACACTACCTTTGCCAAGTATTGCACCACGATTATCATCACCATAGGTTACATACCCTTTCTTCTTTGCCACGAAGTCGATGAATAGGGATATGTCTCCGAACATGTGTCTTGAACATCCACGGTCGAGAACCCATCTTCTCTCGGTGGTCTCGACACATTGTACCTATGAAAAAATAATCAACAAGAGGAGGTACCCAATGGCATATTGGGTCCTAATTTATGAGTGACAAAGTGGTTGCATTTGGGCAACCATTGATAGATGCCTTTAGGAACCAAAAATCTCCTAAATCGACACTTAGCAATGGAATGACCTTTCTTGCAACAATATAAGCATGAGAAGTCAACTTTAGAATTGCCTTTGCTCTCTTGATCCCTTATTACATATGTGTACTTTTGATATGGATTCACCATACTTTTTCTAAAATCAGCTTTATCGATAGCAAATGTAATTTTGGGCTCAAGAGCCTTGTTAAGTTTGGCCTTTAGGTTTCTAACTTCACCTTGCCAAATATAACAAGTATTGCATCCAAAGTTGAGGAATCTGCTAGGATCCTCACAATCCGATTTATTACTTTCCACCATAGAAGCCTTAAGTTCCTCAAGTTTCCTTTCAGACTCTTTAATTTTGTGCTCTAGGTAAGTAAAGATTCTTTTATTAGAGGCAAGTCTCTTAAAGGCTTCTTTTGCTTCATCGTGTAAAGTATTAAATGCGGCTTGTAATTCGAAATGAGACATATTTAAGGAGTTTTCATATTTAGAGTGACGTACCTATTTTTTCTTATTCTTTTGGTGTGCGGAAAGACATAAGTTCACAGATTCTTCTTCATCACTTGAGCTTTCATCATCAGAGGAGGAGTCGCTATCGCTTTCCCAAGCTATATATGCTCTTCTCGGTTTTGATGACTTCTTATGTGATTTAATAGATTCCTTTTCTTTGCCCTTTTTGTTTAAAGGACAATCCGGTTTGTAATGACCGGGCTTTTCGCATTTGTAGCATGATCCTCTGATTTTACTTCCTTTGGTGTCATTATTTCGCGAGTTCCTTGATTGCTTTCGGAAGTTGACAAGGTTATTTTCTGAGTGTTGAATGTCGTTCTTTCTCACATACCGATTGTAACGCTTTACGAATAGCCCCATATCCTCACTCTTGTCATCTTCTTCATCGTCACTTGATGAATAATCATTGTGCTCCTTAGATTGAGACTTCGAGGAGGAAGTCTTGAGAGCAATAGATTTCTTCTCAACAGTCTTTGTTTTGTCCTTCTTTTCTTTCTTTTCATGTTGGTCGAGGCTTAGGAGCACTTGTTCGTGCTCTTGTAGCTTTCCGAATAATGTTGTTAAGTCCAAAATTGTGAGGTCATTTACTTCTTTGATGGCAGATACTTTCGGCTGCCATTCCCTGTTAAGACATCTCAAAATTTGGTTAGTAGCAACATCATTGGCCACTGGCCTACCAAGTGAATGCAATCTATTGATAAGATGAGTAAATCTCTTTTGCATGTCCGCAATGGTTTCCCCTTGCTCCATGTAAAAGAGATCAAACTCTTGTGTTAGTGTGTTGATTCTAGCAAGCTTCACAACATTTGTCCCCTCATGGGCGACTTAAAGTGAATCCCACATAGCTTTTGCCGTAAGACAATGAGAAACCCGATAATATTCATTAACTCCTAACGAGGAGATCAAAATATTCTTGGCTTTCCAATCATAGTTGTATTTCTTTTCATCATCATCTGTCCATTGTGCTTCGGGCTTAGGCACAATCTCATTATTTGCATTGGTCATGGTTATTTCCATTGGACCATTGATAATAACATTCCATATTTTTCTATCTATGGAATTTATGTTCCCTCGCATACAGTCTTTCCAATAACTATAATTTTCTCCATTAAAAACGAGAGCTCTATTATAAGCCCCGTTAGGTTCGTTCGCCATTTTCTATCAAAGTTATACTCGAAGCACGGAGTGAACCGGTGCTCCTGATACCACTTGTTAGACGATGGCTTGGATCTAGAAGGGGGGATTGAATAGATCCCAATTAAAATCAGTCGGCGCTACCAATTAAAAATTGTTTTTTCAAAATATTTGTTTTAAGATTTGCGGAAGCGGCCGTGGAAAAATTACGTCTAAGAACGAACAGTTATTAGAAGACCGGATATGCGTCTAGCCTTATGGAAATTGATAATGAGCAAAATTTGATTCAACACACTAGTCACACTATCAGTTGATTTTATCACTTATTAGTAGAACTAGCACCAATGATCTATAATGCCCACAAAGTAGGCAAATGGACTAAGTAAACTTTGGTGTTGGCAATTTATCAAACACTTGGTGTGCAATACATTCCAAGTGCGGTTTGACTTGAGTAAGATGCTTTAAGTTCCTTGTGCAATGTATTATTGCACTAAAGTTCAAAACAGTAATAAGTACTTACTCAAATCAACCCAACTTATGATATAACTGCTTATACTAAAATCACTTAAATTTTAAGCCAAAATTGAAAGTGCTGAAAAGTAAAGGAGACAAAGATTTGTTGAGGCAGTTCCCCCGCCGTCCTCGCTTTGGGGTACGTCTGCCCTCAATTCTAATAATAGAATTAAGACCAATATATTAGATATCACCTGTAATGTAGAAATGTTTATACAAGAATTGATAAGCAAAATGTACAATCAAGCCCTCTTAAAGTTGATGATGCTATCGCTTCATGCTCATTGATTCGAGTTGAATCAAGTTCTCCGATTGTTGTGAGTAGACCTCCGATTCCATCCCCTTTGTTGAGTAACCTTCAGTTCTTCAAAGCCTCGGCCCGACTGATCTCGTGCACAAACAAATCGAACCCGAAACATTCTTGAACGCTTCACTGATTTTCTCTACTAGATTGACAAAGACTACCGCTTCTCAATCACCTTCACTCAGCTGAAGTAGGTAGAGATGATCCATACCGAAAAACCCCTAAAATCTCCAAATCTTGGAGGGTAAAACCTGCTAGGTTTTATCCAAGAAAAACCTGCCTTCAAAATCACCCAGAACCGAATTTCCGATCACGGCTTCGGACCTTATCACCTTGAACAAGATCACAATCACCCCAAGAATTGTTGTGTGTAATTTTTGTGTTGTGGGTTGTAAAAGATGAAGATTGATGAACTTTGATGGCACCTCTTTCACTTTTTTTGATTTGTGACAATTGACTCAAATTCACAATTGTTGTTGATAAAAATGAACAAAGTTACTATATATAGTAACCAGCCAAAAACCAAACTTAACAACTTTTCAAACATAGTGGGAAATTTTATAAAAAAACAGTACAAACGCGCGAACGGTCGACCATAGCAGGTCTATGCGTCGACGCATAGCCTGCAGATTTGGACAGATTTGAAAGGGCAGCAGTGTGCGTCGACCATAGGTCGGCGTGCGCTGACCCGTGAAAAAAACAAGAGCTTCATGCGTCGACTCATAGCTTTCCTGCGCTGACCCGTGAGAAAAACGCATATACATGCGCTGACTCAATGGTCGACTCATGGCCTGAAATTCTGCAAAAAATATTATTTATTTTGTTTTTATGCATTTAGTCATAACCACATATCATTCGTATATATTGTATTAAGTAAAGCACTTTAAATGATAGGATATGGTAGATAAAATATTTGCAGTTGTCTTTGTAAAGGCGAAACCGATAATGCCAATTCATCCATGGTTGCAATTTGTCATCATCGAAACTCAGGATCTTATATTATATAACGGTTTGTTCTCACATACACTCTATATGTGAAAGAGAGGAAAAAAATAAAATTGAAATTTATTGTCTTCTCTCTTGTAAAAAGTCATTGAATGCACCGTGTAATAAAAAGATTTTAAATATTATTATTGTTTAGAAGTAGATATGACCAACCCAATACAAATACTATATTAAATATAAACCTGGAACTCATAAATAAGATTGTGTATGACCTTAAAACTCCATATTGTAACTTAATTTATTTGAATTAAGCTTAAATATATTTTTGGTTTTTAAGTTGTTTTTTTATTTATTTATTGAAGTTTTAATCTATTCATTTTTACAAAAAAAATCACGTTTTAAAACTCCAAAATTTTATTTGTTCGGTATTTTGAACACTCACCCTATCTAAAGATAATTTCAATGATATAGGAATGTGTTATTCATAAAATATAATATAAATATTAAACTAATTAATCTAAAGACTAATGTGTCAAAAAAAAATTAAATCTCAAAATAAAACCGGGGACCAAAACTATTGTAGGAATAGAAATGAATCTTGTTAAAGATCTATAGTATACGTTGAAAAGTCAGCATGACCCATGTTATCCGCAAGGCAATTAATCAAGATATTATAGCTTAATACCAACTACTAATAAGCAACTCAAATAGGAAATACCAACCAAATTAGTTTAACATTATACTAATACACTTCAAATCCTATTCTAATTTATCTTTAATTTTCAGTACAGACAAAGGGACCACAACTTACTTTATCATAATAGAACCTTAATAAAGACGTAAATTAAAGCCCTTCTTTTTGTAGCATCCTTATCAATACTCTAATCAAAGGATAAGATAAGATTTGTTCAAGATACGTTCTAAATACTAATCACAACTAACCATACTTTCATTATCACCACTCATCTATCCAAACTTTTCTTGTTATATTTTTCATAGCATTAATGTAATTCCAACAATAACCACATCCATATCCATCTTGTGGAAAAAAAAGAAACAAAACATCATCAAAAGAAGAAACAAAAATTTGTTGATCATTATGAAGCTTTCATTACTTTGGTAGACCCACATTAGGATATGCAAGGAATATCTTTAACAAAATTCATTTTTTTAGTATGCAAATCCTAAAGGTCAATAAAGAAAATATTGATATATTACTCAAAATTTTGTTTTAAAATGATTTAATGTTGTAATAATAATTTTTTCAATTATATCTTATAATAATATTATTATAAGAAGTCATTTTAAAACGAAAAACTATTAGATTAAATGCTGCCGCCAGATATCGAACTACTCTCACCATGGTGAACAAAGTTCCGTAGGAACTAAACCCATTTATTGGTATGAGTTTTATAGTGGTTGCAAATATATAAAAAAAGAGATAGAAAGAGAAAGATACAAGTTATTCAATTCATTAACTTAGTAGTAGTTTATTTAAAAACAAAAGAATAAAAGAAAAAGCTTTATGTTAATGTTAATTAATAATTAATTAATCATCTTCATCATCTTCGTCATCCTCATCCTCATGTTCTTGTAGATCTGCAAGAGAAAAGCTTCTTGACTTAAAGCTTCTAAGTCTAAGCCTCATTTCAGCTGCATAAGATTCATGCATTCTACCATGCCCAATCTGAACTTGATCTTCTTGTTTCTTATCCTTGTCCTCTCCCAAGGAAGATGAAGATGAAGAAGATGAAACTTTTCTGGTCTTCTCCTCTTCTTCATAATCTTCATAATATTCGTGATCATAAGCATCGTCATCATCCTCGTCAACAGGCAAAAGTGGCATGGATTTAGGGTTTGACCATGAATAGAAAGACGATTTTCTCGAAAATTTGGATGCAATTAGAACCCTTCTTCTCTTGTTAAAAGGACTCTCTTGCTTTCGCAATTCCGTTAAATTGCTTACTTGTGATAGATCTGTGAATGACTTTGATTTTCCTTCAAAATGACTCGATAATCCCCTCCTAATCACAAGATTAATAAAAAATTAGCAAATTAAACAAAAACACCAACACACCAAAAACCAAAGTAGAGAGAGAAAGAGGAACAAACTTGATGGGGAGAGAGTCTTCTAAAGAATCCAACGAACCCAATCCATTTCTTGTCTTCATCTGACTCTGAACTTCCTCATCGTTGTCACTGTCATCCGGAGTCCCGATCGACGACGAACTTTCCGGCGAACCGCCGCCGAAAAACTTTTCTGGTCGCGAGATCCGAAACGTTGTTGGAACTTCATCTTCATTCATGAAGAGGCGGCGGCGTCCGTCGGTCTGGTCGGAAGGCGGCGGAGATGAAGGAACGTCGATGGTGAATGTGGGACCCACTAAAACCTCCATTTTAACCAAAAAAAAAGCTTTTTTTTTTTTAAAGAAAGAGAATTTGATTACCCTTGTCCTGTTCTTCTTTTCTTTGTCTTGGGCTTCTGAGTAAAAGGGTTATTTGTCATCAAAATTCAAAACAATTAGAAACAGTAACAATGTAACAAACTCAACAAAATGAATGAACTATGAGATTCATTGATTTGTAACAACTATTAAAAACGTTGGTGTTGTGTTTGTGTTGATGAATTATCATGAAAAAAAGAAAGAAAGAAGGGGAGAAATGAAATGAAATGAAGTGTGTTGGAGTGAAAGTAGAATGATATGATTATATAAAAATTTATTTATGAATAAAAAAATAGGATGGAGATAAATACTGAAAAATAAATAATAGGAAAATAGGAACGATGAGGTGAGGGTAGATGAGGGAGAGAGACAGAAGGGTGGTTTGACACGTTCGGAATGACGTGGCAAAAAGCTAGGCCAGATAAAATCTGTACATTGTTCATCATCATGGGTAGGGTGTCTTACTCTCATCTCATACTTATCCAGTTATCTATCCTTATGCATGTTTCCTTTTATTAATGTCATATCTCAAATGGGTGTTTCCTTATTTACTACATTTACTTTTGGGAATTTAGATTTCATTTCTTTTTTCTTTTCTTTTTATTAATAGCAAAAGTTTCCTTGAATTCAGATTTTTTTTCTTTTTATTAATAACAAAAATATTTCATTGGATTGACTAATTAAAAATATTATGAATTGATTAATTAAAAATATTGTGTATGGTTAGATCGTATTATATCATAGTGTAATTTGCGAATATTTTAAATATTTCACATTAGATTCTTGATTGAACAAAATGTGATTAGATATCCGTAATATGGTTATGCGATGAAAAACCTAATATATATTAAGTTTATGTAAACTATATTGGTCAAAAAGTACATATGTGTTTCTTCTGTAAAGGTAGAAGGACTCCAAGATCTTTGTAAGTGTAGAAAAAATAACAGTGGTTAGGGTGTTCTCACGGCGGTGAAAATCTCTGTATGATGGTGATTTTAGAGACCTGCTCACGTGAGGTGAGAGACCTTGTTATAGAGTGGTTGCTTCTGTATAAGCGCATATGGGGTTATGGTCTGTATGAATTAAGATCTGTCTCTTTCTCCCTTTAAGGAGAAGTGTTTATAGAGGCTCTTAGGCCTGGAGTTTTCTTGGAAAGGGTCATCTCACCTAGTCAATGGTGGACTATTGAATCCCTATTTCCAACGGACGCCGGTCAGTTAATGACCTTAACTTCTCTCTGTCCTAGAAACGTCTTATCCTGCATTTTCCATGATTAGGCGATAAGAAAACCTTGGGGTGAGATGATACCCTCCCTTGGGCGACACGTTTTCGTTGCCTCTCTGAGGGCGGACTACAATCTTCGCCTTACCCGGGTCCTTTTATAAATATAACACTACATTGTCCCTCAAGCACGGAACTTTTGATAAAGGACAAATTGTTTTTAGATCGTGACTCAAGCGGGTATCTTGAGGACCTGCATTTCTCATAGTGATAGTGGTGTATATCATCCTTCGACTTAAAACCACAATGGACCCTATATGTAAAGTCGAGTACTTAATTGTTGAACAAACATTTACCATAGCTAGATGACCATAGTAACAACTGATGGATACTCCACAAATCATGTTGAGGGACATGAGTAACATAGATGGGTACTCTATAAATCATATGTAATTTAATATAATTGCCATCGTCACAAGAAACTACAGGGTCACATACATAAGGACAAATTGATGAGAGAGAATAAATAAAGAACATTGTAAGGTATGAAGTACTTAATGAAGGTGTGAAAACATAAGAAAGGGGAGGTTGAATTGGGCTTTTAAAACACAAGTTTTTACCAACTCAACAATCAAAAGATTGAACAATGAGAGAGACACAAGGATCTTTATCCTGGTTCGCTTGAAACACAAAGTTAATCCAGTCCCCCCCTCCCCCCGACGCCAAGGTGATTTCGCCTTATTCACAATGACTTAATTCACTATAATCAACTGATTACAAATGCACTAGCTACAACTGGTGACTAAAAAACCACAAAGACAAATAATCAATGTCTTCTCAAGGATACTGATCTAACAGGTCCCTAAAGGAACTACAAACAAAAAATTTAAATATAAAGATGTGTGTTTACAAATTGCTTCTTAAACAAGCAGATTTACACAATTGAAAAACAAAAAATACTTACAGAAAAGTTTGCACAAAGTTGAAAGCTTTTCACGTAGAAACACTCTTTTTATTTCAGTAACTTTCTTCAAGTCTCCAACTCCCATATATATATATATATATATATATATATATATATATATATATATATATATATATATATATATATATATATATATATATATATATATATATATATATATATATATATATATATATATATATATATATATATATATATATATATATATATATATATATATATATATATATATATATATATATATATATATATATATATATATATATATATATATATATATATATATATATATATATATATATATATATATATATATATATATATATATATATATATATATATATATATATATATGTAAAACATGAAAAAGGAACAGTTGAAGGAAAAATCAAGAATAGGAAAATGCAACTGTCCACTAACGGAATAGTAACAAGTGTGATAAATAGTATTATCCTTTCGCGCACAAAAGCAGGTAGTGGAGGAACAATTTCGTTTTGTACTCTATACTATTTTGATCATGTATCCTTTATCCATATGTTCAAATTCATTGGCTTTTGATGAAGAGTTGATGAAGCATGAACATAAGAGTCACGTAGCTTGAAATCAGAATCTTCAAAATCATCAATCAAAATCTTGATAACATCAGCGTCTGACTTGAGATCTTCAGAATCTTCATAATCTCCAGCTAGAAACTTCAGAAGTTTGACTTTCTTCAGAAGTTTGATGATCAGAGTCACATCCAGAAGCAAAAACCAAGAGAACATTGCAGCAGCAATACGACGTCTTCTCAAAAACTTCTTGGAAATGAATTATTGTAGAAGCAAATTTTGATCTCATCCCTTAGTATAACCAACCCCCGAACCTTTAGATCTCTTCGCATTGTTGTTACATTGCACAACTAGGGTTTTATTCAATCTTTTCCCTTCCCTTTGGATAAATTAAAGTTCAATGGTGAACATTCAACGTTTTGCGATTCAAGTTAATACAATAACTTGATATTCAATTCTCACTGCAACACATGTTAACTCTTCTTGAGTCTTGTGAACTTAGACTCTATATGACTAACTAATTTGACAATGCAACTTGCTTTCTACAGAACAGATAGCTTCAGCTTTATCACTAACTTTGAATAATCACCAGAAGCCTATTACATTCACCAAGTGTAGAGACAATATATTGCTTCTTCTGATGTTGAGACCTTCAGCTTCAGAGTCTACGCAATACATCACTTAGAGAGTGTTTTTTAGATTCTGCACTATCAGAAGCTAGTAATTTATCTCCTCTCAAGTGCATCGTTATATCAGTTTCTGAATGTATATCTTTACACATTATAACCTACATACTTGAAACACACATCAAATAATGCCATTGTTCTTTTAATGCTTTTGTTATCATCAAAACCCAAGGATTATATATCATTGAAAAATCATGTTCTAACATATTATGGATGTCAAAACATTTACGAAAACATCTGATTTTGTTCCGAAAATTATGCAGAACTTTGTGCAACAATCTGTTTTGGATCTGCTGTGTGTTTGTTTATTTAGCCCGAAGCCCATGCTATTCTAAGGCTATTTAAAGAATGGCTCTAAACCTAAAATTATTGCAATTGTATTGTGTGAGAGAGTTTTTTAGGGTTTTGTCTGTTCATTGCTATTTGTGAGCCACTCTCGTATCACTTAGACATTGAAGTTGGAACGAGTCTTTCAATTATAATTGTGAATCACTCATAAGCTTTTAAGCAAGAGTGATTTTTATTTATTGGAGTGTGTCTCCTCTTTGATTATTTTCGTTGTCATCCATGTTATGTGATTAAGGGGGAATGAGATGGGTCTCTTACCTAGGAGAGTATTAGATAGAAATTCCATGGGTAGTAATTAGGTGCGAAGTTTGTAAATTAGAGGTTGTTTAGAACTTCAAACTAATACTATTATAGTAGATTTCTTTCCTGCCTTGGATGTCCTCAGATGTAGGTGACGTTACACTGAATTGGGTTAACAATTG
The DNA here is from genome assembly GCA_963859935.3 of Lathyrus sativus. Lineage (NCBI taxonomy): Eukaryota > Viridiplantae > Streptophyta > Magnoliopsida > Fabales > Fabaceae > Lathyrus > Lathyrus sativus. The sequence goes on from OZ012739.1 coordinate 638,542,860, forward strand.
ATCTGTGTTATTTACTTTCTACAATTTTGTTTAAATTGTTCTTTTTTTAACTATGATGTTACAATGTCTTGACTTTGCTTTCGACATTCTGGTGTCCTGACATCGTATACGACATTTGTATTCTTGTGTCAGAATTTTAGATTGTATATATCTCTTTATTTTAGATCTGAGCATCCATTATCCAACAAAAACAAAGATCTTTGTGTTAGATTAGAGTTTCTTTTCAACACACCCCTCACATCCAAGACTATTGGATATGGGCGTTGATGTAAATGATGATTATCCTATAACGAAAAAGCAGAAGTCCAACCGATCTTGAATATCCTCTGATACCATTTTAATAAATATGATGCCCTTTTCCATTATCTTTTTATTTTCATTTCACCCGCATCAAAATATCAGCCAGGGGAGTTTTAAATATGCGTCAGAAAATGCACCAGCAAATTCTTTTCCAACTACTACTACAACTCCTCTGTAACCGGCTAAGTCCTGTAGCTAGAAAGGGCACATGGGAAAACCAAAATTGATTATCATTTTGTCGAATATGAGAGCATTAACGCTACATTGACCAGTAAATGGGCATGCCATGTGCATATGGGGAGAACGTTCTGTTCATGGCGAAGCTAGTGCAGTGGCCAATCACAATAGGAGACTTTTTTTTACGACTTTACCAACTATAATCAGATCAAGAATAATTTAAGTTTTATTGGTTCGAACAATATCCCAAAGAGGCATAATATAAGCAGGACTGAAAAAATTAGCCCCAATAACACAATCTTGCGAGCTAATCTTTTCACCAATAATGTTAAAGTCAATAGTAGATATGTTTGATGCCAAAATGCAATGTGAGGGACACATCATATCAAGATCACTAAATATTTCTTGTTTAATACTGATTTTTTCAATTACATCCTCAATGACCATGCCCACATCTTTAAGTTCTATATAACCAAGTTTGTTTGTCCTATGAAGTGAATGAACCCATGGTTTGTGCTTCTTGGAAATTTAAGGAGCCTATAGCCTATATACCTTTAGTAGCTTCTCAGAAGATACAATAGCATCAATGAGTCTTAGTTTCTACCTTTCATAAGATGTGATTGGTTTATATGTAAGCATCACTTCAACTTCTTTAGACATCCCAACAAGCATTGGAAGATGTTGTGTACCTCCGAATCCAGGCGTAATGCCGAATGTCAGCTCTGGCAAGCTTAGTTGAGCTCTTGGAGCGGCAACACCTGCATGGCATCTCAGGGCCAATTCTAATCCACCTCCAAGAGCAAGTCCCTCTACTGCTGCAACAATAGGCTTCGAAACTTAAATTGAGTTGACAACTAGCTCTACATATACATCAGGAACAAGTGTAATATCTGTCATACCCCAAATTTTTCCCACTTGTATAACCTTCATATGTACATCCCGTCCACTCACCATACTCAGAAAATTTAAAGATATGTGGTTTTTTTTTCTTGCTTAGCATATCACAGGTGAATTGAATTGAACAGAGTTTTATTTTAAAGGAGGTCAAGTCATGGGTATGTAACATAGATCAAAGCTCATTTGTTTGTGGCTAAACTTTAGCCAAACAGGTTTGTTTCTTGATTGAAACCATGATAGGTATGATGTCAAGTGGTATATGATTGAATTGTAAGGCAGGGTTGAGTTTGATTCAAGTCAGTGGATGTCCGCTTCAAATTATGTGTGCTTCAAGGAAGAGAAACATATGGATTTAATTCATTTTTATTGGGGCTAGATGCAAAGTGCTAAGATCTATATAAGCAAGTCATTATATTGTGATTGAGCGTTTGTTTCATTATGAGGAATTGTCCTCATGGATGGTCAGGTGGTAAAGTCAGGAAGTGAATTCAATAGTGAACTCATTTTAATTCATGGTCTTGATTTGTCTCAGATTCAAGATAAGCCCAAGTTGTCAAACTTTCAAATTTATTCAAATTATGCCATTTCAACAAATCCCAAAATTAGTCTCTAAGCCATATCATACGTGATCCCCCAACCTTATGGTGATATATCATTTTCCAAACCAACATGCCACAAGTTTGAACAAACTATATATAAAGTGTCTTTTAAATAAATAAAAAATGATGATAAAAAGTCATTATTCAAGCCATTGTTGCAGTTCAGATGAGGTTATAAGCAAAAAATTATAAAATTCTGATACATGCTTTTGATGGACATTTAGACGAGGTCCATGGGCTGGCTTTTGCTGTCCGATTTCCATTTCGCGGGATGTACAGCAACGCGTAACACATACACCACCTTACAAATACACAACAACCATAATGTTCAACATACATCTTGAGACCCAAACCATTTGATTTAATTATCAATCAGGGCTATTAAATTTTTGTGGGGAAAACCACCTTCTTGAACAGCTCGTTTGGTTTTTATTGCATACTCTTGTGCATGGTGTCCTATTGCATCAGTTTCAATTCCACCGTCCGTCAACCTTCTCAAAGAATCCAGGATAATATCCGTCTGATAACAACTCACAATCCCAATCACGGCTACGCGTCACAAATAATCCGCAACTCTCTCACCGAAGCCGTAACTTGTGTTCTTTACCTCATGATAGATCCTCCTACATAAAAAGAAAATAGCAGTAAGAAGGAAAGCCTCAAAGAGAATATTATGAAACACAACGGACCGACATAACGTTCGACGGATACGGAAAAGCGTAAGGACAATTCACAAGCTGTGAGAGGTGCACAAACCATACAACAATATCAATGCAAGACCTTACCCTCACGAGTACGACAAAATCGTGACGATTTTCACCGTAAAACCATCATGATTATCCATCCATGAAGCAGCCCACACCAACTGGAATATCCAAACATTGTTTTTCTGAAGCAGCCCACACCAAATGGAATATCCATGAAGCAGCCCACACCATCATGATTATCCATCCATTCACAAGCAGCCCACACGCAAGTGCCTGAAATATCCAAACATTGTTGTTGTCAGTATTTGGAGTGTATGAAAACTACCCACAATCTGCATAAAACAATAAGACAAAAATGCGAAAAAATGCATATGCACCAGAAAAATGAAAACGCACAACAGCACATGTTTTTGCTCCCTTACACAAAACCGTCTTGGTCTCTTTTCTGTATACCATGGTACAATAACACAACCTGTGTGAATATTTGAGGAAAAAACGCAGCACCATACCACAACTCTGCTCCCTGCTACACCTAAAACCATACTCCATCTCCAGACGCTCACCTACAATAAGAAAGGGACCACACAGCTTCATTAAAGCTCAAACCGAAAACCACTTTCCACCTCAGCCACACAACACTGCTAGCTGAACCAAAATAGCCATTTATTATTCACATAACAACAAAAAGGCCAAACATTAACCTGCTTTGAAACTCGTACAACATCCCTTCTGCAAATCAGGACAGCTAATTCATATTGACTGCTACCACATATGCATAAACCTGTACCAAACTTTGCAGCAAACCAAGTTACAACAAAACGGCATATTGAAAGTAACAGAGCATAAAGAAAAGGAGAGGGAGACCATTCCCAATCTTCAAAAAAGAGAACACTGTAATCTTAAAACCAAGACCAGAACCTCCTACTCCACTTCCTCATTTTTTTCACCTTCAACCACTTCAACCCCTAGAAAACAGAGCAAACCGAACAAACCCCTGTAACCTGCAAAAATACTCTTCCGCAACTCCTTCTCATTTTTCGTGTTTATCACACAGCAATACAAACCTTAATAGAAACTCCTCCAACAACTAACGAACCATCAAAACCAACAACAATCTTGAAGCATACTCACCTTTCCTTCCTTCATCAGCTACCTCACTCAAAATCATCGGAAAATTCCTCCGTCAACTACCGAAACACGACCTTCGTGAAACTCCTCACACTTCAAAACCCCCAAATCCTCAACCATCATACACATCGTTTTCCTCCTTCAAATCTCAAACCGAGTCTTCGTTTTCGGTGTTCAACCTGAAACCGCCACGAACCTTCCTCCGTTTTCAAACAAACATCATTTTCCAAATCTTCTTTAAACCTTCAAAGAAATACAGAAACACATTCAAAATATGAAGCGTATCAAATCCCTAAACAAAAATTGTTGATTTCAAAACCAAAAGGAGAATCAGAGCTAAACTCAGAGGAAGAAGAAGTAAGAAATCAAACCCAAACCTATTTCTTCTAACTTCAAAAAGAAACACTTAGACAGTGAGGAAGAGAAATTGAGGTGCTGACATCTCGAAGGTAGAACGACCTCGGTCCTTTGCTCTGATCTTGTTTTTCTGTTGATTTGCCTTGCATCTACCTGTTGGGTTTTATTTCAAATGAAAAGATAATGGTTTGTTTGTTTAGAAACAGATGATAAGCTTGGCCTTTTCCCAGAAATGTGCACCCATTTGGTACATATGCAACTGGGGTGGCGTTATACATGAAGGTGAGATAATACTTAGAAGGGGGTTGAATAAGTATGAAAGATTAAAACTTAGAATTAAAACACAAGTATTTTTATCCTGGTTCGTTGAACTCAACTACTCTAGTCCACCCTTCCTAGAGTGATTTGTCTTTCTTAATCAAGGACTTAATCCACTATTTAATCAACCAGATTACAATAGTAACACCTAAGAACAATTGTTCTTAGTCTTCTTAAGAGCTACTGATTCCAACTGAATCCTCTTAAGGAAATCTTTTACAATCAATGTAAAACTATTACAAGAGTAAGAATGCTTCTAAAAAGCTTTAATCACAACAGTGATATTTCTCTTAAGTTTAAGTACAATGAAATAAGTTCTTAGAAAGAATATGAAAATATGAGAGCTTGAGTGTTTTAATTTCTTTTCAACAAAACGTCTAACTGAAGAATTTGGTGGAGTCTTGCTTTTATAGGCAGCTGATCCAAGGTGAGCTGCACGTTGAGAAGAGTGTCCCAAAAGGTCTGAGCTTTTTTGTCTTCACATCAAGTGACCTTTCCTAGAAGAAGAAAGCACAGAAAAATCCTTTTTGTCTGTGTTCTTGTGTCTAGCATAAATAAGGAAAGAGACGTTTGATTTACTCCAACGGATATAATCTTTGAATATTTCTTCTTCAGTTTTCAGCAAGTTCATCAGATTCTAATTGGGTCAGAGTCTTCTGATGATGATCAGATTCTTGCTGGGTCAGAGTCTTCTGCAGCAGGTGTGCTTTCAGCGTGATAGATATCAGAGCATATTTGAAACAGAGCTTCAGTACTGGCAGCTTTAGTTCTCTCAGAATCTTCTGTAGAAACTATGCTTTGAAAAACTCTTCATACAAAATTCTTCTTTGCTTCAGATGCTTCTGACTTGCTTCAGATTCTTCTGGAGCTTCTGTGTTATCTTTTCTTTTTTATTTTCCATTACTTTCCATGTATGTATATGTGGTTGAGTTGGTTTATGTTTTCATCTTGTCACCCCAAGGTCTTGGGTTCAAACCTTGGGGAGGCATTTTCTCTTTTTTTTTTTACTTTGTTCTTTTTATTTCTTTTTTATTATTCCTTTCTTAATTATATTCCATTTATTTAAAATTAGTATTTAGATATTTAAAAAATCTTTTTTTTTATGTTTTGATATATTAATTTATTTTTCTATCTCTTTTTATTTTCATTTATTCTTTTCTCTCGATTTTGGGCTTTTTAGTCCGTCTTAAAACATTTTCAAACAAATTATCTTTGTATTGAATTAAAAGAGAGGATTAAGTGTAGACTTCTTCCTCTCCGAGTGTCGAGATGCTCACTGTAGTGTGGGTGGTTTAGACACTCGTCTTTCAATGCGAAGACGCATTCATTTTTAAACCTTTCCTCCTAAAAAAACCTCGGCCCTGCGCCGAGTGCATTTTCAAAATCTCTTTCAATAAGATTCAATTTCTCTTTGTATTGAACTAAAAGAGGGGATTACGTGTAGACTTTCTTCCCCTCCGAGTGTCGAGATGCTCACTGTAGTGTGGGTGGTTTAGACACTCGTCTTTCAATATGAAGACGCGTCCGTATTCACCACCTCTCCTTCCCCAACATCTTTCTGAAACCTTTCTCACCTAAAACCTCGGTCCTGTACCGAGTGCATTTTCAAACTCTTTTTCCTAACAAAAACTTGTATGGTCGTAGAGTGGTTAGGCATAGGCCTTCTCCTATCCCAAGTGCTTGACGTTTACCGTAGGATTCTCTGTCGCAAAGCACTTACCATTCAAAACCAAAAACATCTTTAATAAGAGAACGAAGTTCTCTTTGTATTGAATTAAAGAAGAGAGGATTAATTGTAGTCTTCTTCCTCTCCTAGTGTTGAGATGCTCACTGTAGTGAGGGTGGTCTTGATACTCATCTTTCAATACGAAGACGCTACGTTCGCCACACCATTTCATAACAAAAACTTTGAGATAAAGAGTTGGGTACTGTCGCTTCCGCGAAAATAAGGTGCCGGCAAAACAGAAGAGTCGCCACCTTTCGTTATTTATCCCTTGGAACGGGAAAGGAAACGATCGGAAAAACCTGACGAAAAGGTATAAGACAAGGTCATCGCAACCATTGTCTGGGTTCGGGAGTCGGTTATGCAAGGGGAAGGTATTAGCACCCCTCACGTCCATCGTACTCGACGGGATCCACGCTTGTTGTGTTTACTGGACGAGTTGGTTTATCTATCTACCTATCAAGGCTGGCTTAAACAGAAAAGAAAAATGACTCGGTAAAGCATCGCGCTTTATGCCTACGTATTCTCATCAGAGAATGAGAAATCAGAGTCAACGTAGTTCGACCTACTACGGGTTATGGGGAAGGTGGCTCGCCAATACATCAGTATTGTGCCTACGTACTCTCAACAGCTATGAGAGATCAGAGCTTACGTAGTTCAGAGTAATACGGATTACGGGAATTCAGATTCATCTGTTTTATCGAGTAGGGTTAAACAGCAGTTCCAGCAGTTAGGGACAAAGCCTGTTTGCGCTGAAGTTTAACGACACTCTTTTCTTCAGAAAAGCTTTCTTTGAATTATGGGCCCACGGGGCAAAAAAGGTTTGAAGTTTGTTTTCTGTCTTTTACGAAAGAAGTGTTTTTTATTGTGTTTGCAATTTCAATCGCACTAAAGACTATGACTTGAGAGTGAATGCATCGCATGTCACCCAAAGGGTACCATACTAAACATCCAGACTGTTGGAAAGAAACTCTCCACCAATCCTTTCTCAGGTAGCTTAAGGCTCGCAACGTACGAAAGAAATCATTCATGATTACTGTATCTTAATTTGTTCTGAGATGAGAAGAGAACAGGCTCAACTAAGGGGAGACTATCAAGTCCTAATGTTATCATGCCAAGGATTCATCATATGGTTGAGGTTTGAAACAGGGAACTCCTAGCTGTTGTCATGCATAGGTTTCAGCCTAAAGTTCTATCATCACTTCCTTATCAAAGGAAATGAGAGTCCTAAGGGATCATGTCAATGATACACAGAAACAGATAAAGCATCAGCTTAAACAGTAAACAGTAAACAGTAAACGACTATAAAATGCATGCAATGCAAGTGAGGGAGGAAATGTGTGTGGGGCAATAGCCTCCACAAGCTCATCTCAACCTCAAGCCAGATATGAATAACTGTAATCATACAGAAAAAATAACATGCTATCAAGCAAAATAAACCACATGCGCAAGGGAGCTGGGCTCTACCGAATACCCGCAAGCAAAGCCATACAGTAACAATACAAGCAGAGGGAGCAGCTGAACCTCTAGTGCAATCATGCTCCTAATTAAAGTCAGTCTAATCATGGACTTATTCTAATGCATCAAACAAGTCAAACAAGGCACATCAGCAATACAGAAAAGAAAACAGACAAGAAAGAAACAGATCAACAACTTCCTACTTTCAATTCAAGCTTTAGCTCTTCTAACATCAATCCAGTCTTCAGACTTCAACCACCCTTCAAGGATATCAGCTTCACTGGCAAGTATCAACTTGCTTCTCCAGGTTTCAACCCATCAACATAAGTGTCAACTTAATCTTCTTCTTCCCCAAGCTTCAGCTTTTCAGTCAATTCCACCTTCAGACTTCACTCCTAACCACAAGTATCAACTTGATTCCTTCAGGCTCTCCAAGCAACAGTGTAAGTATCAACTCATCCTTTATTCCTCAAGCCTCAGCTCCACACTCAATCTCAATTGGATCCTCTTCATGAGTATCAGCTTAGTCTTCAAGCTTCAGCTTTCTTTGCTTTTCCAGTCTCAACTTGGTCTTCTCCTCTTACAAGCTTCAGCTTCTCAGAGTAGTCTTCAATCACCTGGAAGTGTCAACTTCATCCTTCAATTCTCTAAGCCTCAGCTCTTCACTCAATATCCATTGGGTCTTCAAGTATCAACCTGCTCTTCTTTCTCTTCAAGCTTCAGCTGCAATGACAATGCTCAAGGAATCATCCTCTTCCACACTCTCCAATGAAGTTCTCCTCTTCAAACTCAAGTCCAACATCTTTCAAGATACTCAAACCAGAAGACAATTGATTTAACAAGATGAGGGGAAATGATAAACAGCTTACTGACAACCAAAGGAAGCCTGTAAGGGTTCATCATTATGAGAGACTGGTTCCCTTAAAGTTCTACTTCCCAGATAAAGCCACTCATCCCTCCAAAGGAGGGATATGAATATCTTGGAAGGACTTTTAGTCATTGGGAGGAATGGAAGCACAATACGCTTTCCATATTTTTGAAAGAAATCATTCTAACTATAAGGCTCTCCCTATGTTCATATCCCCTAAACCTTCATCAGACACCTTCAGGCACCAACAAATCCAAAGCTCCAAGCAACTTCAAGCATCCTCACCTTGTCTTCAACTTGTCTTCAATCTCAACCAAAGGAAAACTAAGCACAAACCCTAATCTAAGGGGACTAAGGAAGTTAAACTAGTTAAATTAGTAAGTTAGGATCACCTAAAACCTAGTACTAAAGTTAGTCCTAACTAAAATACTAAAACCAATTATAAAATCCTACAAAAATATCTATGGTAACCTAGGTCAATCATGACTCTACCATATTAATTTCAAAGATCAAATCATCAAATTAGACCTAGAACTAAAATCTACATTACAAGGTATCAAACCTAAAACCCTAAAAGGAAGCACCTAAATATCAATCTAGAAAGCACACCTATTTTCATCACAAACATGTGAGGAAAATTCTATGGGAGCGTACATGTCTAACCTAATCACACACAAAAAATTAGGCTCAAAATCGTCACCAAGTGATCACACTAAATTCCACAAAAATATGCATCAAACATAACCATTTTAATATCAATTAAAATATAAAATTCCCATTAAATCAGAAATTACATGAAATGAAAATATTTTTTTCTCTAAAAAATACTAGACTCAATCATGAGTAAAATGAAAAAAGAATGGGTTTAATTGGATTAATTTTCAATTTTATTATGAATTTTTCAAGAATCATGAACAAAATGAAAAAATAAAAGAAAATCCAATTAAAAGAATAAACGCACGGTGTGGATAGCAATCAAACACAGTTTAAATCCTGGGTTGGGCCATCAGGGGGTGTGGATAGTGTTGCACCCCAAAATTTGACCAACATTAATTTACCTATCAAGTGTTTGAAAGTGGATGCCTTCATCAGAAAGTTCAAGAGAATTGGTTGAAGCCAGAGTTGTGTGCTTCATAACTTGAGGGTTGTGGGTGCTCCTCAGATGATTCTGAGACTTTGAGAATGAACTTGAAGCTTTGAGAAAGCCTATGAGATGTCTTGATAGCCATCATGAAGCCCAGAGAAGTCATTGTGCAAGAATTCAGAAGATTCAGCCATGAGTGGTGAAATTAGGGTTTTTGACTGGGTCAACCCTAGAATAACTGAAGATTTGGAGAAGGTTGAGACCTAATCCAAGGGCCATGAGATCATGGAATGGTGTATGGAGATGTTATAAAGATGATTCCTAGACCAACTCATCATGAATGAGGAGTTTGAGAAGTTTTGAGTTAGGGTTTCCAAGAATTGTCAGTGAAAAAACCCTAATTTGATCCCTATCTTCCAGGCAGTTTTAGCTCAGGATGTGATTGATATCTCATCTTCCCCACAACATGAATGTTGTATAGCTTGTTCTTAGCTTTAATTTGAGTGGTAGAAGTCCTTGATAGGATGTGCAGAGCTCAAGTTATGGTGTTGACAAATTACAGGTCAGCAGAGGTGTGTGAATCTGGGTCCTTGAAAGTCACCCAACATGCAGACAACTTTTGCCCTAGTAGGATGATTCCTATGATCTCTTGGTCAACATGAATGTTGAATAGCATCTTCTTAGATTTCTATAGAGTACTAGAAGTGCTTGATAGGATTTGTAGAACTCAACTTATGGTTTGAACAAGACAGGGGTATTTTGGTCATTTGGCAGTTATAGGTCATTTTAAGCAAAGGCCATATCTCCTATTTCCAAGCCTCAAATGAAAAAACTCAAAACATGAAAGTTGTTCAAAATGGCATTTTAAGCCTAGAAAAGAGGTCATGAGCTATTGAAAAAGCTTGTAGCAAGGATTTTCATGATTGGGTAAAAATGACCTAAAAATGGCTTATAAGTTTAAAAAGTTGAAGTTGGAAATTGGTTTGGGAGATCTATGAGTCCAAAATAGGTCATCCAATATATCATTTTGAATGTAAATGACATTCTAAAAACTTTGGTTTAAACAGAATTCTGATTTGAAGCTCAAAAATGAAGGTTGCTTTGGAAAATTGTTACTTGAATCATAAGGTAACTAAACAAAACTTCACAAAAGGCAAGGAAGTGCATGTTTTTCACTCATTCTTTCTCAATATCCCTTGTAAGGAGATTTTGAAGCCAATTTGACAAGCCTAACTCATGAGATATGGTATGATCAACATGTCATTAAAGGAGAAATTCTATAACTTTCTAGCACTTTCCATGAGTTTCTAGATGATTCTAGGAGTTTCCATGGATTGCTATAAGAAGAGTGAATCACAATTTGGCCAGGGTTGGTGATAATTGTTGGTGAGTGGTGAGATTAGAGTGTGAAAAAGTGAGATTCTTCCATTTGCATTTCCATAACAAACTCTCTTTCTCTTCCATCTTCATTCATTTCTCCTCCACAAACATATTCTTCTGGTCCTTGTGATTGCTTGCATACTGAGATAGAGGAAGATCCATGGAGGTTTGAAGCTGTTTTGAAGAATTTGCAAGAAGAGAATATTGAGATCAAGCACAAGATTCAAGCATTGTTCATCAATCTTTTTGCATACAGAATTCTTATCTGCCATTGGAGATCAATCAGGGAAGGTTGCAGGCATTGAATTGGAGTGAAACCATATCCACCATTGAAGCTTGACAGGTTGGTGATTTTATTCGTATCACCTTATTTATATGCATTCCCTCATAGTTCTAGGTTTAGACTGGTTAAGCTAGGGTAGAGGACTATATTCTGAGAATTTGAGGAAGTTTTGTGAAGTTCCATGGCAGACACCAATTTCTTTCAGTTGCAAGAATGAGTCGTGTGTTGGGTATTGATGGACATGGCATAGTGTAGAATAGCTAGGGAAGCATGTGGAACAATTCTGGATCGTTAGTTTGAAGTTACATCAAGATTGATATCAGTGTAACATGTTGGAACCCTAACTTTCAAGCGTTCTGTTTGGATGATATAAGATGTTTCAGTGAAAACTATGCACATGATCATGTTCCTGGTGAGTAATAGAGCAAGTTTGGCTTTGGAATTGTTGATTTTCATTGCATATTGATGGAGAACGAGTGGAGTTAAGATTCATGCATGGGTGCTGTTTTTCTGAAAACCCTAGTTCCGTTTGGGACGATAAGCCACAGCCCTTGGATCTCTCTAAGAAGTTGACTAAATCGTCCAATCCCACGGCCACGATTCAAACTTGTAAATGGAGGGAGTCTGAAGCGCATGAAACGCAGCGTTCTACTAATCCAAACGCACCGTTTTGGTTAATTGATAGACCTGGGCCTCAGCAAATGGTTTCTATCCACACCTCCCACATTCCTGGCCCAATCATAAATGAACTGAGGCGTGTTACTTTTGATACCCCCTCCCCTTTTAATTCAATTCATTTTATTTTCTCATTTATATTTCTTGCATTTTATAAAATTCATAAAAAATCCAAAAATTAATATTTTTCATTTCTTCTTTTTTTCACATATTCATGATTTTGTCTAGAAAATTAATAAAAATAAAAATTCCATTTTATTTTTCTTTTAATATTTTTTAGCATATTATTTTTGCAAATAGTCTTTTTAATGGTTTTAGTTGACACTTGATTTTGTACAATTTGTTTTAGGACTTTCCCTTAGGATTTTTGGACCATTCTTTTTGGCATAGTTAGGTATTGAACCCTAGTTCATATAGAATTTAATTCTCAATTTGTAGATTAAAATTTGATGTAGTTTGATTGTTTGACATTTAGGTGCTCAAATTAGGGTTTTAGGTTGTATAAGTAGATTTGAACCATTTTGTTTTGGGGTTTATAGGCCAAATTAGTGTATGGGGAATATGGGTTAAGGGTAAGTATGTATAGAATCCCCTAGAATTTTGCTAGAATATTGTATGGTGTTTTAGTATTTTTAATTGATTTTTGAATGTATGGATAGTATGTGTGTTGCCTAAAGGCATAGTTTGTATTGTTGTGCTTGTTTTTCTTCCCCCTTGAGTGTGTGAGCTTTGAAGATTGAGTTGAAGACCTTGTGGATCATCATTGAAGCTTTGAAGACCTTGCAGAAGAAGTTAGTTAGGTTTTGTTGTTTTGTTCATAGGTTTATAAGTGCATAGGTAGAGCCTCAGATAGAATACTTCCATTCAGTAAACAAGGAGTGTCTTGTTCACCTCCTTCCTTCTCTATGACATAAAGTCCCTTAAGGGTATTCACCTCTCTCCTTTGGAGGGATTAGTGACCTTGGCCCCTGAGGTAGAACTTTGAGAGAGCCTTTCCCTTTGATGTTAAGTCCTCAATGGCATCCTTTGGAAGTCAGGGAGCACTCTAACATCCTCACCTCATCTTGTTGACTGAATCTTGTTTGCTGGAGCATTTGAGCCATTGAAGATAGAAGTTGAAGCTTCGAAGAGGAAGATTCCTTGAAGATTGTTGAAGTCTGAAGACTTTGTGAAGATCAAGTTGATGCCTGAATATCCCTGAAGATAGTGAAGCCTGAAGGTGGAGCTGATCAAGAAGCTGAAGATTAAGGGAGAAGATGAGTTGATACTCATGTTGTAAGATTGATACCTGGAAAGCAATTGATGATTGAAGTCTGAAGACTGGGTTGCTGCTGGAGGAGCTGAGGCTTTCTTCTGTTTTTCTTTTCTGTATTGTTTGTTTTGCTTGATTTGTCTGTTGCATTAGACTAAACTCATCTAGAATAAGTTCAGTCTAAGAGCATGATTGCATTAGAGGTTGAGTTGCTCCCTCTGCTTGTATTGTTATTGTATGGCTTTGCTTGTGGGTATTCGGTAGAGCCCAACTCCCTTGCCCATGTGTTTATTTTGCTTGATAGCATATTTTCTTTTATCTGTATGATTGCAGTTTACTGTTTAGTGCTTGATGGCATGTTGTTTATTTTTTTTTTCCAGTATGATTACTGTTATTTCATGACTGGCTTGAGGTCGAGACGAGCTTGTGGAGGCTGAAGCCCCACACACATTTCCTCCCTCACTTGCATTGCATGCATTTTACTGTTAAGCTGATGCTTTGTCTGTTTTGGCGTATCATTGACATGATCCCTTAGGACTCTCATTTCCTTTGATAAGGATTTGATGATAGACTTTTAGGTTGAAACCTATGCATGACAACATCTAGGAGTTCCCTGTTCAAACCTCAACCATAGGATGAATCCATGGCATGATAACAGTAGGACTTGATAGTCTCCCTCCTAGTTGGGCCTGTTCTCTTCTCATCTCAAAGCAGTTTAAGATACAGTAATCATAAATGATTTCTTTCGTACGTTACGAGCCTTAAGCTATCTGAGAAAGGATTGTGGGAGAGTTTCTTTTCCACAGTCTGGATGTTTAGTATGGTACCCTTTGGGTGACATGCGACGCATTCACTCTCAGGTCATAGTCTCTAGTGCGGTTGATAGCGCAAATACAATAAAAAACACTTCTTTCAGGAAATAAGCTGTAGTTTCCCGAACTACGTGAGCTCTGATCTCTCATGCCTGTTGAGAGTACGTAGGCACAAGATGGCGATGTCTTGGCGAGCTACCTTCCCCCCATCTTCCCCCGTAGTTGGCCGAACTACGTTGACTCTGATTTCTCATTCTCTGATGAGAATACGTAGGCATAAAGTGTGATGCTTTGCCGAGTCATTTTTCTTTTCTTTTTTCAGCCAGCCTTGATAGGTAGATAGATTATAACCAACCCGTCCAAGTAAACAAACAAGCGAGGATCCCGTCGAGTACGACGAACGTGAGGGGTGCTAATACCTTCCCCTTACGTAACCGACTCCCGAACTCAGACAATGGTTGCGACGACCTTGTCTTACCCTTTTTCGTTAGGTTTTTCCGATCGTTTCCTTTCCCGCTCTGAGGGATAAATAACGAAAGGTGGCGACTCTTCTGTCATGCCGACACCTTATTTTCGCGCAAGCGACAGCTGTCGACTCTGCTGGGGACTCCAACGGTTCCCTGTGCGAGTCAATCCTACCGTTTGTGTGTTTACTTGTTGGGTTGCGTTTATTTATCGCATTTTTACCTCTCGCACTTTATTTCCCGCATTTTATTTTCAGTATAATATGATTATTTGTGCTGTTGTGGGATGGGAGTTCTGATGAGTGAGAAGCCAGACCCAGGCTTGAGTGCACTATAGACTTAGAGTGGAAATTAGTGGGCGCGTGCTTGCTTTGCAGGCACTAGTGTCTCATGAAATCCACGCTCAGACGAGGTTCATCCGGTTGGCTTCACTTTCAACCCTTTGGGTTGAGACGGTTGCTGGTTTGGTGGATTGTCGACTCTGGGGACCGATCATTTGTGATTCAGCTAAGTGAGGCCTCTTCAAGACTTGATGATGCCACTCCTTCTGGGAATCGTATCATCAGTTTTGAAAGTCTGTGACGCTGATGAACGCATAGGATGTCGTACCTTGAGTCAGTCTAGGTCCATACCTGTGAGCGGGACTGGGTTTATTGCAGGAAACTTAAACCTTCAGACTACCTGGTTTTCTTGACAGTGAATCAGTTATGTTGGGTTCTCAGTTACAGATATGTTCTTGATAGAGCAAGGGTTTGATCAGAGGATCTTATCATCGGGTGTTTGTCTGTTCTTGATAGAGCAGGCTTCGATCAGGGTGTTATCCTCAGTGGTTTGTTCAGGATAGAGCAGATTTTGAGTGAGGTCTGAAGATCTCATCAGCAGATGTTATTTGTTCTTGATGGGGCAGATTTTGAGTGGGGTTTGAAGACTTCATCAACAGATGTTACTTGATCTTGCACCTAGGGTCCTTATTATCAGGCCCTTATTCTTGTCAGAGCAGAATTTTGATCTCGGTCCTATCAGATGGTTACTCTCAGCAGATCAGATCAGTGGTTTTGCACCGGGGTTTTCTTCTCATCAGTGACTGTTGATACCGAATCTCCACAGCAGCTACCTGGATATATTATTGCATGCCTGCATTTTGCATTAGTTTGCGCATTCATCTGCATTCCATTAACGTGTGTCTGTGTTGCAGGTACCGTTTCCCCGATCCAGGATTTCCCGCCTCCTACTGTTATTATGGCCTCCCTCAGGAAGACTGTTGCTTACAAGTTCCCGACCCCCGATGTGTCAAAGCTGACTGGTTTGATAGCCCTGGCAGGGGATTCTATGAAGGATAGGTTCAGGAAGTCTTATGGCAGGTTGCTTAGTCTGGTTTGCAAACCTTCTACATCCGAGTTGAATGGGTTACATGCTCTTCTGCAATTTTATGACCCTCCCTTGAGGTGTTTCACTTTTCATGACTTCGTTCTCGCGCCGACATTGGAAGAGTATGCTGATATGCTGGGTGTGCCTATCAAAAGGCAGATGCCTTTCGTACACATGGATGCTGAGCCTGATCTGGCTGGTTTGGCTTCCTCACTCCATTTGAGTGCTTCTGAGTTAGTGGTGACGAGCTGGAACAAGGTCCCAGGGTTCTCTCTGGGAATCCAGTCCCTACTCTGATCGGAGACGTCTACCATTCAGTGCATTACAAGAATGAGAACCGGAGAGGGAAGAATGTCTCATGCTGCGTACCATTGTTGTACAGGTGGTTTGATAGTCATTTGCCCAAGAGGGGTTCTTCCATCTTGTCTGCAGCCACAGCTGAGTGGCCTGAGCGTCTGATGAGTTTGTCGGCAGAAGACATTGATTGGTTCGTTGACAGAGACAGGCTAGGCACCGAGTTGATCTTCAGTTGTAGTGGGTTTCCTAACGTACCTCTGATAGGTAGGAAGGGTTGCATCAACTATAATCCATCATTGCTAGTTCGTCAATTCGCATATGCTTTGAGGACTCCACCGAAGGAGGAGGAGGTACAGGAATCTCTGTACCTCACGGGCACTCTAGAGGGGGATTTGTTGTCCAAGCTTCAGTATGCGTGGAACAATATCAGCACGAGAGGAAAGCCTTTGTTGGGAAAGAGCAACAACCAAGCCTACCCTCCTTATTCAGATTGGATCAGAGCCAGGGCCAGCGCTATAGGGATGCCATTCCCTCATGTCAGACCAGAGAGTCCTCCACCAGTCGAAGAGCCTACCACTGTGTCCATTCATTAGCACAACCAGGTATTGGCTGAGCGAGATGAACTGAAGCGGGTGAATGCAGAATTAGAGAAGGAGTTAGCTCAGCTGCGAAGTGAACGGAATGAAGCCGTGCATGCTCTCAAAAAGCAAACAGAGTCGGTGAACCAACTGGGTGCAGACTTAGCAAAGCAGATTGCTGATCGGGAACGCTTAGGTCAAGACTTCAGGGCTGCTAATGATGTACTAGCTACGAAGAAGCAGCATTTGGAGGAAGCATATCGGAGGATATCTAAGTTCGACCAGCATTGGAAGACTTCCATGGCCACCAGGAAGGAGCGAGAAGACAAACTGATGCTGCAGATTTCTAAGCTAGAAGCCGAAGTAAAGGACAATGAGCGGAGGTTTGATGAAGAGACCGCCCGCAGATACGCCGCCGAAAGCCGTCTCAACAAAGCTCTTGCTAACCTGAAGGAGCATAAGCTGATGTTTGAGTCTAAGAAGCGGAAGCTGGAGGATTGCTTTGGCGAAGGAGCTTGGGAGAGTTCAGTTCAGGGGCTTCAGCATACCATCAGGCAGAGGGAACTACTCATCGAGAGGTTGCTCACTTTGCCAGATCATCCAGAGACGAAGGAGTTATTAGCAGAGTATCGCGCCCGTGGCCGTACTTGACTAGTTGTATTCCTGTTGTTTTGATCTTTGATGTATGCTGACCATCACCAGACTTGTTGGCTGGGGTCATGCTGTTGATCTGTTTGTATTCGTTGATACTGTGTACTGCCTTGACAGGCCTTTCCATATATATATATATATATATGAGATTGATGTTTCCATGATTGGGCTCGGATTTCTTCTTCCTCTTATTATTATCAGCACCGTCACTAAGGCACTAGGACCGGGGAAAATCTCCCACGCACACAGACACACGCATGCATCTGCATGAAGCATATTTGCATGGTGTATATCTTATTGCTTTTCCTAACCTTTATTGTTGACAGGTTTTTCAGGTTCCGAGCTGTCTCTGGTCTCCAGGATTGATCAAAGACTCATCCACCGCTACTCAACTCGCGCTAATCAGACAAGGATAACGGACCAGGTGCAGTCAGATGTTCAAGAGCTCCGTGAACGGATGGATCGTTTTATGGAGCTGATGCAGGTGGTCGCTAATGGTCAAGACCAGCTTCGCACTTTGGTTCAACCTCTGATCTCCAGGGTTGACAGTAATGGCATACTTCATGGAGGGGCCGTGCCTACTCCTCCTCCAGTGGATGCTCCACAGAATGTTGTTCCTGTTGCCGGGGGCAACGGCAGTGCTAACGGCAATCTGATGACTAATCTTGGACTCAATGCGGCAGGCGTCGGCAATGGTAGTCTGAGAGCCAATGTTAACATAGGGCCGGTCAACGGCAATGCTGGTGCAGGAAATCTGTTGGTGCCTCAACCGTGGCTGGAGGACCATCAGGATGACATATTCTCTCAGAGAGGTGTAGAAGCAGAGTTGAACGCTGAAGCTCGACTCAGGTTCAAAGCGCTGGAAGACAAGATGAGAGACATCGAAAATCAGAACACATTGGGCGTTGACATGTCCAAGCTCGGGTTGATTGCTGACTTTAAGGTACCTCATAAGTTCAAGGTGCCTGTCTTTGAGAAGTATAAGGGTACTACTTGCCCCCGTGTTCACCTTCGATCTTATTATAGAAAGATGTCCGCCTATTCTGACGATGAGAAGTTGCTGATGCACTTCTTCTAGGATAGTCTTTCTGGTCCATCACTCGAATGGTATATGGGCCTGGAGCCCGCTACTGTGCGCACCTGGAAAGACCTCGCAGAAGCGTTCGTCCTTCACTATCAATACAATAGCGACTTGGCCTCCAACCGAGTTCAGCTTCAGAATCTCTCACAGCGGAACAATGAAAGCTTTAAAGAGTACGCCCAACGGTGGCGTGAATTGGCTGCTCGGGTTCAACCGCCGATGGTTGAGCGTGAGCTAGTGCAAATGTTCGTGGCTACCCTTCCTGGAATCTACTATGAAAAGCTGGTCAGTGGCATGTCTGGAACATTCTCGGCTCTCATCACTATGGGCGAGCATGTTGAGAACGGTATAAAGATTGGAAAAATTCAGGGCGAATCATCCTCAGCTGGAGGAGGTAGTAAGAAACCTTACGCTGGCAAGCGTCGAGAAGGAGATGCCAGTGCTGTCACTAATGCTCGGAGAAAGGGCAAGGGCCCTCAGCCTCAGATTGCTAGCATAAATATCCCAGCTGCTCCACCGCAGCCGCAGCAGCAGCCTCAGCAGCAGAATCAGCAGGGGTATAGGAGATATCAGAATCGGGCTCCTATGACAAATCGTCAGTTTGAAACTCCACCTATGTCGTATGCACAGCTTCTGCAAACGTTACTTCAACTCCAATTAGTTCAAAAGAGGACAATGGCTCCCTTAACAGGGGCACCGCCACCGGGGTATGACGCCAATGCTACTTGTGATTTCCATACTGGGGCACCAGGCCATACGATTGAGAATTGTAAAGCTTTTAAGCACAAAGTCCAGGACTTGGTGGACGCCAAAGTTATTAACTTTTCTGATAACGTGCCCAACGTTACCAAGAACCCTATGCCTCATCATAAGGGGGGCGGAGTGAATGCCGTTATCACTGAGGAGAGTGCGGACTTGCTGACTGATGTCAAAGAGTTGAAGACGCCGCTTAGTTTTTGTCGCTACTGCGAAAATCGGCGCCGGCTGACAGAAGAGTCGCCACCGTGCGTTATTTATCCCACGGGAGGGAAAGGAAACGCTCAGAGTAAACCTCGCACAACATGGGAAAGGTATGGTCGTCGCAACCAAAACCTGGATTCGGGAGTCGGTTACGCAAGGGGAAGGTATTAGCACCCCTCACGTCCGTCGTACTCGACGGGATCCACGCTTGTTTTCGGGTATGGATTGTTATTCTATCTAAACTATAGGTCAAGGGTTAAAAAGAAAATAAAAATGACTCGGCAAAGTATCGCACTTTATGCCTACGTATTCCCGTCTGGAACGAGAAATCAGAGTCAACGTAGTTCGCCTACCTACTGGAAAGGAGGGGAAGGTTGCTCGCTAGGATATCGCATCCTATGCCTACGTACTTCCACACTGCATGGAAGATCAGGGCAAACGTAGTTCGGGCTACGTACGACACAAGTCTGTCCGTTGTTTTTTATGAAAAATCTCACCTTAAACAAGGGTTTTCTTATTGCAAAAGGTTGATGTCTGTTCAAATCTTTTGACGGAAGAAATGAATTAATCTCTGTTATAACCTTTATTAATGTTTTTCTGTTGTTTGAAGAAAGAAAGAAGAGATGACACTCTACAAATCCTAGGGTTAAAAGGGAATAAAATCTACCCTAATGTTATCATGCATGGGTTAAATCCTAATGTCTATCATGCTCCTCTCTTGCACAGAGAGAAACAGAGATCCTAAGGGAAGAGACGGAAACAGAAACAATAGCAGATATATACGGTAAAACAGTAAAATGCATGAATGCAACAATACAAGCTAGGCAAGGGAGTCCCACTCAACCTCGAACCTAGAAAACAATAGGCAAAAGTGAACAGGCTTCACTTTCGACCCAACAGGGTAAATAGCAAACAATACAGTCAGGAAAACCAATCAATACATCAAGGAATGAAATGCATCAAAAATAAACAGCCACAGCAGCTCTTCATCAATATCTGTCTTCAGGGCATCTCCAAATAGCTACAAACTTCAACAAGCATTAATCTCCATCTTCAGGACCTTCAAACAAGGGCTTTGATCATCAGTCTTCTATCTACAATGGCTTTTCTTCAAGTTCAAACCTCCAGGATGAGGGATCAATCACAAGAATGAATTAGGTGTTAAGCAATCAGTTGACTACCAAGGGTGGTGAACAGACTGCTTCTAACACATATGATATTCTCTCTCAAGAGTTCTATCTCTTAGACACTAGCACCAAGCCTTCCAAAGGAAGGGGGTGAGTGTCTTAGAGAGACTCTGTATCACAGAGAAGAATGGATGCAGACAAGGCAATCCATGTTTGAGAAACAAGCTTTCTAATCTAGAGCTCTGCCTAGCTCCTAAACCCTAATCTCCCCAACAGCTGCTAGCAAGAACTCCTCTTCAACTCTGGAAAATGGCCTTCAGTCTGGATCTCCAATGGCTCCATCATCATCAGTCTTCAGCTCTCCCAGATCCCCAGACAAATCCCAACACCCAAACAAACAAGCAATAATCCCCAGAGGGCACACCACACCAGTCAATTAGATATACACAGTATATTAATAGCAGTAGGGGAATCCTGACTTTTCTAAGGGGATCTGATAACTACCCATAGCCCCTATAGTCCCATAACTAACTATTCAAACTCTAAGCCCTAAGGGAAATGAATTAATTCTCCTAAGTTGTCACTTAAAAACCCTAATTTGTTCATGTTGTTTACCCCTAAACTAATCAACTAAAACTAACTCCTAAAAATATGATTTAAATTGCATCTACAAGTTGAATATCTAAACTAAACAACCTAAAAAGAGTGGACAAAAAATATTAAAGCAATTAATAGAACAAAAATTAACAAATTTATGTATGAAATGAAAGTCATTAAAATGCTATTTATTTGGAAAATATGGGAAAAATATCAAATAAAAAATAAAATGCAATTTTTATTTTTTATAATTTTCTAGACTCTTTAAATAAAAATATGCAAAAAGAACCATCAAAAAATAATGATTTTTCAATTTTATATGATTTTTATAAGATGCATGAAAAAATGAAAGAAATTAAAAAGAATTAAAAAAAGAAATAAATGAGGGGGTGAGAATAGCAGGGCCAGACAGTTCAAATGATTGGGCTCCACACGCGTGGGGGGTGTCAATAGCATCTGAGCCCATTTCCCTCTATTTAAATGAAACGGTGCGTTTCAATATTTAAAATCTCCCTCCGTTTTCAGCTTTAATCGGGGCCGTGGGATGAGTCTTCAAGTCAAAGGTCAAAATGAGATCGTGTGGTCCAGCCATCATCTTCAACCTTGAGCAGCCCTAGGGTTTCAGAAAACCCTAACCATGCACGATCTTGCACCACTCTGTTCTCCCTCCTACCTCCATGGATTCACACGATACAAAAAGCAAAATTGGTCTACAACAATCCCTCTACACAGCCACAACCATAAATCTTCCTAAAACTCAAGCAATTAATCAATTCGATGAAGATAACAGTTATGGTCCACCATGAACATCTGATATTCGTTGCTCCAATTCTTGCTCAATTCTTTCCTAACATGCTCTATATCTCACACTGATTATTCCAAGCTATTACCCTATGATTATCATGCCTTAATCTCAGAGTTATAAGCTTCAACAGAATTGGTACCTCATGCTCAAACTCCATGAAACTTCTCCAAAATTATCCCAATCAATCCTCTACCCTATCTTAACCATTCTACCCTATCAAAACCCTAAGATTCTAACTAAATCATGCTATACGAAGAGGATACAAACCTGGTGCAATTGGTGAAAACAGGTATGCAACCCTTGGAATTAGGTGCTTGCAGTGATTGAAACTTGCTCAGTGTCTTGAATTAAGAGTTCTGTATGCAATAATCCGTGTGTAAACCTCCTGAATCTTGGACTTGAAATCTTCTTGCAAGTTGGATGAAGAAGATGAATAGTACAATCCTTGGCCAATTCAACCAATTCTTTGATACAATTCTGACCTATGAATGATCTAGATGATGATCCAATCAAGAACAGTAAGGATTGATGGAGATTATGGGGATTTTGTGAAGCTTATGCAAAAATGAGAAAAGTGTGAAAACTTGAGGTTTTTGAACAAATGGAATCACCAACCATGGCATGAACCATCTTGTATGAATATATAGATGAGGTTAGAACCTCCTAGAAACTTGGAGAAGTTTCCCTTGCACAAATTCCCTTGGATTTTGATTATGTTTCTTACATTGCAAGCAACCATGGATAACTCTTAAAACATGAACTAAGCTCAAAATTCCACTTTAGCCAATGTCTTTAAAATGATCTTTCCATTCAAAATGACCTATAATTTTGCTTCATTTGGCCAAAATATGAAAAATCTCATTTTTTAGGCCATTTTTATTCATTAAATCCAACAATTTTGAAAACTTGTGCTATGAATCTTTCCAATCTCTCATGGTCACGTTTCTAGACTCAAAATGTCATTTGGAACAAGTTTGATGTTGTAAAGTTTTCCATTTGAAGCTTCCTTGAATGAGTTTTGGGCATAGGTTAAAATGACCTGTAATTCACAAATGACCAAAATACCCTTTGCTTGCCAAGACCATAAGTAGAGTTCCACACATCCTATGAAGGCATACCATACCATTATAGAAAGCTAAGACAATGAGGAACAACTCTTATGTTGACCAGAAATTCATTTGAAATCTCCTTGAGGGGTAAAAATAGCTTGGAAGTCAAGTTACCTTCACAGACAAAATTTCAGATACCCCAAATGACCTGTAACTTGCAAGAACCATAACTTGAGTTCTATAAATCTACTTAATGTATTCCACCACTCAAATTAAAGGTATTGAGATCCTCTACAAGTTTCATGTTGGCCAAGGATCCATTTGGAGCTTGCATTTTTACTTATCTTGCTTGGGAATTTGACCTAAACTAGGGGATTTTACATAGAAACCCTAATTTAGGACCTCCTCTTCTCCTTGATTTCCCTTGATTTCTTCTTAGCATAACAACATATCCTTATTCTCCATGTCAAATTATGAACCCCACATCTCTTCAATAGCCCTTAATGCCTCTCCAATAATCCTTTGACCTAGGGTTGACCCAGGGTTGACCCAGATGAAACCCTAGTTGATTGTCTTCAACTGCAATTCTTGTGATCATATCAACAACTTGCCTTCTTCTCCAAATGACTTTCTAAGTCCTCCAAGATGTCTAGATACTCCCCATGCTCATCCCACAGCTCACCATTTCTTTGTTGATCCTCAGACACCCTCAGTTAGGAGATAGATGAACTGCTTGATCCATTGACTTGATAGCTTCCCAAATTCTTTTCTGATGACTTGAATGAGGTTGAATCAGGATAATAACCTCTTGATAGGCCTCTAGAGATGAGAATAATGATTGGTCCCCTGTTAGCTGACTTGCTATGCTTATGCTATGCAGATGAGTAACCTATGTACATGGCCCTATATGCAAATGCTAATGCAATTGAAACATAAACCCAGTGAATAAGGTTGGGCAAATTTTTAGGGTGCAACAGTTTTGTCAAGGCTAAGTTGCTGAAGAAGGGCTTCTTCCCTGGATGTGGAGAATTATGTATGGCTTGTGCTACGCTTCCTGATGGGTGTGAGCAGCTGGTCGAAGGTATCCAAAGTCTGATGTCCGAGGGTATTTTGCAGTTCAGCCGGAGCATAGAAAGTGCATCAGGGGAGGTCGTGCTGAAGCAGGCAGATGAAGTTGCTACCATTACTATTCCTCGTCACCCTATTACTATTTCTGCGCCCCGACCGCCTACTATCACTATCACCAGGGCCGGGCCAATCCCATTCGAAAGCACTAACGCCGTCCCATGGCATTACGGCGCCGAAGTCTATTGCAATGGTCAAAAGTTAGAGCTGGAACCATACGGATCGACTGTGCAGAATCTTACCGGAGTCAGTGGCATTACTCGAAGCGGTAGAGTGTTCGCACCAGCAGAGGTTGCAGCAGAGAAAGTGGTCCGAGCTGAGGCTGCTGATAAGGGTAAAGGTAAGGCTGTTGAGGAGATCCATTCTGGGGCAGAGAAAGATTTGCTGGTTAAAGATGCCGAAGAGTTCATGCGACTAATCAAGAAGAGCGACTACAAGATTGTAGATCATCTTCATCAGACTCCGTCAAAGATCTCGATTCTTAACTTGTTGCTGTGTTCTGAGGCGCACCGCAACGCCTTGCTGAAGGTATTAAACGCTGCATACGTGCCGCAGGAGATATCGGTAAATCAACTGGAAGAGGTGGTAGCCCATGTTAATGCTGGTAATGGGCTGGGATTTACAGGTCTGGAGCTGACTCCTAAAGGGAGAGACCACAACAGCGCCTTGCACGTCTCGATAGAGTGCAGAGGCACTATTATGTCGCATGTCCTGGTGGATACGGGTTCCTCGCTTAATGTGCTTCCGAAAAAGGCACTGATGAAGTTGGATACCCATGGATTGCTTTGCACGCCCAGTGATCTGGTGGTGAAAGCATTTGATGGAACTAAGCGCCACGTCTTCGGAGAGTTAACCCTGCCAATTCAAGTTGGTCCAGAGACGTTCAATACGGTTTTCTATATCATGGATATCATGCCTGCCTACAGTTGCCTCTTAGGCCGGCCATGGATCCATGCTGCTGGTGCCGTGACGTCCACGCTGCATCAGAAGCTTAAATATGCTGTCGGGGGCAGCATAGTAACCGTCTGTGGTGAGGAGGACATTATGGTGAGCCATTTGTCATCCTTTAAATATGTTGAGATGGATGGCGAGATCCATGAAACTCTCTTCCAAGCATTTGAGACCGTCAAGGTGAAAGAGGTAGCTCTTGTCGTCGCAGAGAAGCAAGAGATGAATCTCTCCTCGTTTAAGGAAGCTCGGGCCGTTGTCGAAGCCGGTTCCACCCCAGGCTGGGGGCATGTTTTGGATATACCAATCAAGCAGGATAAGTTTGGATTGGGGTATTCTCCTGAAGCTGAAGCTTCATCTTCTTCTAGCAGTTCGTCTCGTGGGAAGGGGCTGATCCTATTCACCAAGGGAGGAGTAATTTTCGAAAGCATCAACGCAGCGTCTGAGGACAGTGGGGATAGTGATTGTGATCTTGACGCCTGGATTCGACCAAGCAAGCCGGGCGAGCGCCTCAACAATTGGACCATCAAGGAGCTTATCAAGCTGACAAGTGAAGAGTAATGATTTGCTTTTTACAATCTTTGTACAACCCTATGTCCTGCCCGGGGCATAGTGGTTTTACTGTCAGGGCCTTGTTGGATTATGTACATGCATTTTGTTAATAAATAAAAGGCGTTTTCTTCACACTCAAATATTGTGTTCTCTGTTATTCCTGTTTCATGTTTATTTCGAAAAATAGCAAAATGGCAACGAGGTTTGTGCTAACCTGCATATTCGTGCTTTAAACTTAACCCTTGTTATTGCAGGATCCACATAACAGATGACATCGACTCTGGACCCTCTACGGCTCACTACGACTTTGGTTGCCCGATCTATCAAGCCGAGGATGAGATTGATGAAGACGAAGACCTTCCGGAAGAGTTGGCCCGCTTATTGAGACAAGAGGAAAAGGTTATTCTGCCTCACGAGGAAGATATTGAGATCGTAAACCTGGGTTCTGAGGAGCTCGTCAGAAATGTCAGAGTAGGGGCTGCGCTGCAGAAGGATGTCAAGCATAGACTGGTCGAGATGCTTCGAGAGTATAGTGACGTCTTTGCTTGGTCATACGAAGATATGCCCGGACTTGACACTGACATCGTGGTTCATCGCTTGCCGTTGCGAGAAGATTGCCCTCCAGTCAAGCAGAAGCTTAGGAGGACAAGACCAGACATGGCTGTAAAAATCAAAGAAGAAGTCCAGAAGCAGTTGGACGCAGGATTTCTAGCCGTTACCACTTACCCTCCGTGGGTCGCCAACATAGTGCCTGTACCGAAGAAAGACGGTAAGGTACGCATGTGCGTCGATTATCGGGATTTGAATAGGGCGAGCCCTAAGGATGATTTCCCGTTGCCTCATATCGATGTGTTGGTCGACAACACAGCCCAGTTTTCCGTGTTTTCATTCATGGATGGCTTCTCCGGTTACAATCAGATTAAGATGGCACCGGAGGACATGGAGAAAACGACGTTTATCACCCCCTGGGGAACATTCTGCTATAAGGTAATGCCCTTCGGTCTGAAGAACGCAGGGGCCACTTACCAGCGAGCAATGGTAACTTTGTCTCATGATATGATTCATCATGAGATCGAGGTCTATGTTGATGACATGATTGCAAAGTCCCAAACGGAGGAAGAGCATCTGGTCGACTTATTGAAGCTGTTCGAGAGGCTTAGGAAGTTCAGGCTGAGGCTGAATCCTAACAAGTGCACTTTCGGAGTGCGGTCCGGAAAGTTATTGGGGTTTATCGTTAGTGAACGAGGTATTGAAGTTGATCCTGCAAAAATAAAAGCTATCTAAGAAATGCCAGCGCCGAAAACAGAAAAAGAAGTTCGTGGTTTCTTGGGCCGAATAAACTACATTGCAAGGTTTATCTCTCAGCTCACGTCCACTTGTGAACCGATGTTCAAGCTTTTAAAGAAAGATCAGGCGATTACTTGGAATGAGGATTGCCAGAAGGCATTCGACAAAATAAAGCAGTATCTTCAAGAACCTCCAATCTTGATACCCCCAGTGGCTGGTCGGCCATTAATCATGTACCTGACGGTTCTGGAGAATAGTATGGGGTGTGTTCCCGGTCAGCACGACGAGACGGGCAGAAAGGAGCATGCCATTTATTATTTGAGTAAAAAGTTCACTGAGTGTGAATCTCGATACTCGATGCTGGAGAAGACGTGTTGTGCATTAGCTTGGGCCGCCAAACGTCTACGACAGTACATGCTCAATCACACCACTATGCTAATTTCGAAGATGGATCCGATCAAGTACGTCTTCGAGAAGCAGACTCTTTCGGGCAGGATTGCCAGATGGCAAATGGTGTTAACGGAATATGATATTCAGTACGTCTCTCAGAAAGCCATTAAGGGAAGCGTATTGTCTGATTACCTTGCCGAACAGCCAATCGAAGACTACCAGCCGATGAAGTTTGAATTCCCTGATGAGGATATTATGTTTCTCAAAGCGAAGGATTGCGATGAGCCATGGCCCGATGAGGGGCCAGATAGGAAGTCTCAGTGGAAGTTGATATTCGACGGAGCGGTTAATTCCTATGGAAGTGGTATCGGGGCTATCATCACGACTCCTCACGGATCCCACATCCCGTTTACTACGAGACTGACGTTTCCAGTTACCAACAATGAAGCCGAGTATGAAGCATGTATTATGGGTCTAGAAGAGGCAATTGATTTGAGAATCAAGAATCTAGACATATATGGTGACTCAGCGCTTGTAATCAATCAAATTAAAGGGGAGTGGGAAACTCGTCAAGCGAATCTAGTGCCGTACATGAATTATGCCAGGAGGCTGCTTCCTTTCTTCGATCGAGTGGAACTTCATCATGTACCCAGGGCTGAAAATCAGATGGCTGATGCCTTAGCCACGTTGGCTTCAATGTATAAAGTCAATTATTGGAATGAGGCTCCAAGAATTGTGCTTTCGCGTCTTGACAGACCGGCATTTGTCTTTGCAATCGAGGATGTCGCCGACGGCAAGCCATGGTTCCACGATATCCAGACCTTCCTTATGACTAAGGAGTATCCTGCGGGTGCGTCAACCCAGGATAAGAAGACTCTGAGGAGGTTGTCTGGAAACTTTTATCTCAATCCTGACGGAGTGTTGTATAAGAGAAACCACGATCTTGTGCTACTCAGATGTGTAGATGAGAAAGAGGCAAGTATGCTCATGGAAGAAGTCCATGAGGGCACATTTGGTACGCACGCCGGCGGGCATGCCATGACGAGAAAGATCCTGAGAGCAGGATATTACTGGCTGACTATGGAGTCAGATTGCTTCAGATTCGCGAAGAAATGTCATAAATGCCAGATTTATGCTGATAGAGTTCATGTGCCGCCGTGCCCATTGAATGTCATGTCCTCCCCTTGGCCGTTCTCCATGTGGGGCATCGACATGATAGGCAAGATCGAGCCCACTGCATCCAATGGTCATCGTTTCATTCTGGTAGCCATCGACTACTTCACCAAATGGGTGGAAGCAGCCTCGTACGCTAATGTGACCAAGCAGGTGGTAGCTAAATTCATAAAGAAGGACATCATCTGTCGCTATGGAATTCCCGAGCGGATCATTACTGATAATGGTTCGAATTTGAATAACAAGATGATGAAGGAGCTGTGCCAGAGCTTCAAGATTGAACACCACAACTCATCTCCTTACCGGCCAAAGATGAATGGCGCTGTTGAAGCGGCCAACAAGAACATAAAGAAGATTGTTCAGAAGATGGTTGTGACGTACAAAGATTGGCACGAGATGTTGCCGTTCTCCTTGCACGGTTATCGTACGACGGTGCGTACGTCGACCGGGGCAACTCCTTTCTCCTTGGTGTACGGTATGGAAGCTGTCCTACCGTTGGAAGTGGAGATTTCTTCTTTGCGAGTTTTGGTTGATGTGAAACTCGACGAGGCAGAATGGATTACGAATCGTTTGAACCAACTTAGCCTGATGGACGAGAAGAGGTTAACATCGATTGCATTTGGTCGCCTGTACCAAAGCCGAATGAAGAAAGCTTATGATAAGAAGGTGCGTCCTAGAAGCTTTCAGGCGG
The DNA here is from genome assembly GCA_963859935.3 of Lathyrus sativus. NCBI lineage: Eukaryota > Viridiplantae > Streptophyta > Magnoliopsida > Fabales > Fabaceae > Lathyrus > Lathyrus sativus. The sequence continues at coordinate 638,572,021 of OZ012739.1, forward strand.
GTGATCTCGTCCTGAAGAAGATTCTTCCGCCACACTCTGATCACCGGGGCAAGTGGACTCCGAATTACGAAGGGCCGTATGTCGTCAGCAAGGTCTTCTCAGGAGGAGCTTTGTTGTTATCCACGATGGATGGTGAAGATTTTGCATCCCCGGTGAATGCGGACGCAGTTAAAAAATACTTTGCTTGAAAGAGACCCGCTGGACAAAAAAGAAAGAGTCCAGGCAAAAAAGGGGCATCCCGGCGAACCAAAAACAGAATAAAAGGCTCGGGCAAAAATTAGGGATATATTGAAAAAATGTACACCCGCGAAGTCGAAAACCTACACTGGGCGGCTTCGGCAAAAAAAGGTATCCCGGTGAACTGAAAACCCGTAAAGGGCGGTTCACGCAAAAGTTAGGGATTTGAATAAGCAAATGACTGCGCTCCACGTGCGGACTTTCATTGTTTAGTGGTTTGGAGGACCTGAGGGCCGTTTATCTGAATCAATCTCTTCCGAAGCTGAAGCGTCGGAGAAGTATCGAAGTCGAGTGGGTCTTAGAGGGATCAACTCATGGTGTTCGTCTACGCCTCGTTGTCGACATTTGTATATACTAATGTATATTTATGTTTTCTTTTTTGCGCGGATTCCTCACTCCAGGAGCTTGCCTCTGTTGTAAAACATTTTTGCCCATTCAGGGGTTCATCATCAATAAAATGCACATTATTCAACAATTCTGCTTGTCTGTTTAGCATCTACCTGTTTTGTTTGCGAATGAAAACGCCGGTGTTTTTGATAAAATGCGCATACATAAACTTACGGGCCTAGGCCCATTGATTGTTGAAACAATTAATTACCTGAATATTGTCACGAGATAATAATCTTGATAGGCCCCTTTGAGGAGGGTATCTTGTCTGTTTGTTTATGTTGTTGCAGGTGTAGCACTTTCCAGAAGATGTGTCGGGCGCATCCCCGAAGCAGGACGAGTCCTCCTTCTCCAGCAGAGTTCAGTAGTCTCTCCTCCGCAGAATCTGAACGCAAGATGGTGAGCATTGATATGTCTCCCCTGGCAGAGATGATTCTCTTCCCCAAGCAGACGCATCCTGAAGGAACGTCATTTTCTCAGCCGAGTCACGCGCCGAAGCTCATATGCCCCCAGCACCGGGTCACAAGTGTAGGTCTCATAGAAATGTTTGGGTACCGAAGCTCGTGTTTTCCCCAGTAAAGTCGCCGAAGCAGGTGTTTCCCCCAACACCGGGACGCAAGTGCAAGTCTTGTAGGAAGCTATTCGTATGCCGAAGTATGCAGTAACTGATGGTGCCAGACTGAAGTCTCCCGCGCAATTGAGATTCTCCACCAGAGCCGTATTCTCTCCTGAAGTTGGATGATTCCCTCTTCCCCAGTAGAGTATTGGAACAACTGATGTTGTATTCCCCTACAGAGTTGTACTCCCCCCCGAAGTCAGATGACTCTTTCTTCCCTAGCGAAATTGAAATTCCTCACCGGGGTCGTACTCTCCAGTGAAGTAGAATGATTTCTCTCTCCCCGGCTGAGTCCGCAGACCCCAGGAGAGCCGAATCCTTGGTAGCAGTGGGGACCTTGAATGGATGTTCCCTAGCGGATATTGAACAGCTGATGCTGTATTTCTCCAGAGTCGCACTCTCTTCAGCGAAGCAGAATGACTTCTCCTTCCTCAGCCGAGTTTGCAGATGTCCAAGAGAGCCGAGTCCTTGGAAGTCGATCAGACCATACTCAGTTGTTTCCCCAGTGGAGTGTTGAGCAACTGAAGTTGTTTCCCCACAGAGTGGTTATCCCCAGAAGAGTAGCCGAGAAGGCCCCGCAGTTTGTTCTCGCGACCGATGTCACTTTCTCGTAGAGCTCCGTTCCCCTGCAGCAGGCAGCTGAATTTGTGCTCCCTGCGGCAATCCACGGAAGATCAGTTCCCCAGACAGAGTCCGATTGATATTGGCGTGTCCACGTTCTCCTCAGCAGGATGATTCCTCTATCTGAGTAGCTCTTTCTCCTTGACAGGAGAATTTCCCCCTCAGCATTTATTTTGCTGACGGGATCGCATCATTGTGCATGACTGCACAGCATTTAACACTGCACAGCATTTAACACTGCACAACATTTAACACTGCATAGCATTTAACATTGCATAGCATTCAGCATAAGCGCATAGCATTCCCACCATGTGGAGTAAGGCGCAGAAGCATACGCATCATAAGCATGATCCAGGTTACTATCATTCTTGTCTTACAGGTGTTTCATCAAGAGACCAGTTGCTCAGGACAATTCCTGATGTTCTCTCCAACGAGGTTGCTTTCCTAAGGTGATTCTTAAGACCCCGGTGTAATCCCCACAGTCGCTCGCTCAAGATGATTTTTGAGACCCCCAGCGAAGTCTGCAGTTCAAGACGATTATTGAATTCCTCAGCAGAGCCGTTTGCTTAAGATGATTCTTAAGACCTCAGCGTTGTTTCCCGAGTTGTTTGCTTAGGATGATTCTTAAGCTCCCCAATGGCGTCCCCAGCAAAAGTTGCCCAGGAGGATTCCCGGAATATGCCTAGCAGAATGAAGTCTCCAGAAAGGTCAGCAGTTCGAGATGATTCTTGAAGATTGCCCGACGAAGTTGTTTGTTCAAGATGATTCTTGAAGTCCCTAGCAGCGTGATATGTCTGCTCCAACAGTGATGTCTAATCTGAAGATTGACTTCGTAAACGCCTGAAGGCGGTATCAGAGGTTCCCGTGAATCCAGATTTCCTCGCTGATGAATCAACGTGTGGCTGGAGGCAAGGTTATCCCCAAAGTCATGAATGGCTTAGGATTCATTTTTCGGACTGAAGGCCGAAGTATCCCTGACTGAGGTCACGGATGCTCTATAGCAGAGGTGGAGTTGCCTGAAGGCAGATCCATGTATCCTTGAAGGCCAAGGACCATTTCTTCAGACCGAAGTCGAAGATACCTCCTACAGAGTTGCCATCCTTGAAGGCCAAGGATGCTTATCCTCAGAAGTACTTGAAGATATTTTCTAGCTGAAGCTGGAAATGGCCAGGGGCCAGGGTTTCATATAGCTTTGATGTTGAAGTTCTACGGTGAACTCAGTGTGCGGTAGTATTCGGATGTTCATTATGGTTCTGAGGGTGAACCCCAGATCAGAGTGTGCTCGGTTAAGCCTCTCGTTCCCAGCGGAGTAGTTTCAAATACGCAAGTGCACCTTTTGTTCCATTTACCAGGGGTGAACCCCAGGTCATAGTATGGATTTGGTTCGACGGCGAGGTCGAATGTTTGTTTGACGGCGAGGTCAGATTATGATGTGTTCGATGGCGAGGTTGAATGTTTGTTTGACGGCGAGGTCAGATTATGATTGGTTCGACGACGATGTTGGATTTGTTCGACGGCGAGGTTGAATGTTTGTTTGACGGCGATGTCAGACTCTTTAAATCCCCAGCAGAGATGATGATGGTACGACGGCGATGTCGGGTGTCTCTCAGAGCGATGTTTGTTTCCGACGGCGACGTCAGATTCAGTTTTCCAGCGGCGATGTTGGGCATGTCAAGTTGATCCAGTCTTCTGACGGCGATGTTAGGTGATGCAGATCCTTTAGTTCTCCAGCGGCGATGCAGGGTATTTTGGCAGATTTAGTTCTCCAGCGGCGATGCGGGGTATGTTGATTGTCCGACGGCGAAGTCAGATGTATTTTCTCCAGCGGCGATGCGGGGTATTTTGTTCAGAGATGTATTTTCTCCAACGGCGATGCGGGGTATTTTGTTCAGAGATGTATTTTCTCCAGCGGCGATGCGAGGTATTTTGTTCGGTGTTGTATTCTCTCCAGCGGCGAGGCGGGGTATTTTGTCAGACTCAGTTTTCCAGCGGCGATGTTGGGTGTGTCAGTTAATTCAGTTCTCCAGCGGTGATGTTGGATGGTTCGTTCTCCAGCGGCGATGTTGGGTATTTTGGTGATTCAGGTCTAGGTCTCCGGCGGCGATGTTGGATGCTTGTTTCCCCGAGTTATGATTGTTCTTGACGGTGATGTCAGGTGATTTAGTGTTCCAGCGGCGATGTTGGGTGTTCCTCAGAATTTTGTCTGACGGTAATGTCAGGTGGTTTAGTCTTCCAGCGGTGATGTTGGGTGTTGTGGTTGTCTGAAGGCAATGTCAGAAGAAGTTAACGTGGATAACTGACGGCGATGTCAGATCAGTATTTCTCCAACTAGTTGTCGGGCAGCTAGTGTTCCAGTTTTCGAAGATTTGTTCCCCGCAGGGCATCGTGGGCTCGTGCAGTTGGCAAATTTTCGGGTTTACCGGTATTCAATCGTCTCGCACCTTGATTGGTTGAGAGCCGTTCGCTCCTCACCCAGTCAGGTTCAAGCCGTTTAAATAAGAGCAGCTGTTGCACCCCAAAATTTGACCAACATTAATTTACCTATCAAGTGTTTGAAAGTGGATGCCTTCATCAGAAAGTTCAAGAGAATTGGTTGAAGCCAGAGTTGTGTGCTTCATAACTTGAGGGTTGTGGGTGCTCCTCAGATGATTCTGAGACTTTGAGAATGAACTTGAAGCTTTGAGAAAGCCTATGAGATGTCTTGATAGCCATCATGAATCCCAGAGAAGTCATTGTGCAAGAATTCAGAAGATTCAGCCATGAGTGGTGAAATTAGGGTTTTTGACTGGGTCAACCCTAGAATAACTGAAGATTTGGAGAAGGTTGAGACCTAATCCAAGGGCCATGAGATCATGGAATGGTGTATGGAGATGTTATAAAGATGATTCCTAGACCAACTCATCATTAATGAGGAGTTTGAGAAGTTTTGAGTTAGGGTTTCCAAGAATTGTCAGTGAAAAAACCCTAATTTGATCCCTATCTTCCAGGCAGTTTTAGCTCAGGATATGATTGATATCTCATCTTCCCCACAACATGAATGTTGTAGAGATTGTTCTTATCTTTAATTTGAGTGGTAGAAGTCCTTGATAGGATGTGCAGAGCTCAAGTTATGGTGTTGACAAATTACAGGTCAGCAGAGGTGTGTGAATCTGGGTCCTTGAAAGTCACCCAACTTGCAGACAACTTTTGCCCTAGTAGGATGATTCCTATGATCTCTTGGTCAACATGAATGTTGAAGAGAATCTTCTTAGATTTCTAGATAGTACTATAAGTCCTTGATAGGATTTGTAGAACTCAACTTATGGTTTGAACAAGACAGGGGTATTTTGGTCATTTGGCAGTTATAGGTCATTTTAAGCAAAGGCCATATCTCCTATTTCCAAGCCTCAAATGAAAAAACTCAAAACATGAAAGTTGTTCAAAATGGAATTTTAAGCCTAGAAAAGAGGTCATGAGCTATTGAAAAAGCTTGTAGCAAGGATTTTCATGATTGGGTAAAAATGACCTAAAAATGGCTTATAAGTTTAAAAAGTTGAAGTTGGAAATTGGTTTGGGAGATCTATGAGTTCAAAATAGGTCATCCAATATATCATTTTGAATGTAAATGACGTTCTAAAAACTTTGGTTTAAACAAAATTCTGATTTGAAGCTCAAAAATGAAGGTTGCTTTGGAAAATTGTTACTTGAATCATAAGGTAACTAAACAAAACTTCACAAAAGGCAAGGAAGTGCATGTTTTTCACTCATTCTTTCTCAATATCCCTTGTAAGGAGATTTTGAAGCCAATTTGACAAGCCTAACTCATGAGATATGGTATGATCAACATGTCATTAAAGGAGAAATTCTATAACTTTCTAGCACTTTCCATGAGTTTCTAGATGATTCTAGGAGTTTCCATGGATTGCTATAAGAAGAGTGAATCACAATTTGGCCAGGGTTGGTGATAATTGTTGGTGAGTGGTGAGATTAGAGTGTGAAAAAGTGAGATTCTTCCATTTTCATTTCCATAACAAACTCTCTTTCTCTTCCATCTTCATTCATTTCTCCTCCACAAACATATTCTTCTGGTCCTTGTGATTGCTTGCATACTGAGATAGAGGAAGATCCATGGAGGTTTGAAGCTGTTTTGAAGAATTTGCAAGAAGAGCATATTGAGATCAAGCACAAGATTCAAGCATTGTTCATCAATCTTTTTGCATACAGAATTCTTATCTGCCATTGGAGATCAATCAGGGAAGGTTGCAGGCATTGAATTGGAGTGAAACCATATCCACCATTGAAGCTTGACAGGTTGGTGATTTTATTCGTATCACCTTATTTATATGCATTCCCTCATAGTTCTAGGTTTAGACTGGTTAAGCTAGGGTAGAGGACTATATTCTGAGAATTTGAGGAAGTTTTGTGAAGTTCCATGGCAGACACCAATTTCTTTCAGTTGCAAGAATGAGTCGTGTGTTGGGTATTGATGGACATGGCATAGTGTAGAATAGCTAGGGAAGCATGTGGAACAATTCTGGATCGTTAGTTTGAAGTTACATCAAGATTGATATCAGTGTAACATGTTGGAACCCTAACTTTCAAGCGTTCTGTTTGGATGATATAAGATGTTTCAGTGAAAACTATGCACATGATCATGTTCCTGGTGAGTAATAGAGCAAGTTTGGCTTTGGAATTGTTGATTTTCATTGCATATTGATGGAGAACGAGTGGAGTTAAGATTCATGCATGGGTGCTGTTTTTCTGAAAACCCTAGTTTCGTTTGGGACGATAAGCCACAACCCTTGGATCTCTCTAAGAAGTTGACTAAATCGTCCAATCCCACGGCCACGATTCAAACTTGTAAATGGAGGGAGTCTGAAGCGCATGAAACGCAGCGTTCTACTAATCCAAACGCACCGTTTTGGTTAATTGATAGACCTGGGCCTCAGCAAATGGTTTCTATCCACACCTCCCACATTCCTGGCCCAATCATAAATGAACTGAGGCGTGTTACTTTTGATACCCCCTCCCCTTTTAATTCAATTCATTTTATTTTCTCATTTATATTTCTTGCATTTTATAAAATTCATAAAAAATCCAAAAATTAATATTTTTCATTTCTTCTTTTTTTCACATATTCATGATTTTGTCTAGAAAATTAATAAAAATAAAAATTCCATTTTATTTTTCTTTTAATATTTTTTAGCATATTATTTTTGCAAATAGTCTTTTTAATGGTTTTAGTTGACACTTGATTTTGTACAATTTGTTTTAGGACTTTCCCTTAGGATTTTTGGACCATTCTTTTTGGAATAGTTAGGTATTGAACCCTAGTTCATATAGAATTTAATTCTCAATTTGTAGATTAAAATTTGATGTAGTTTGATTGTTTGACATTTAGATGCTCAAATTAGGGTTTTAGGTTGTATAAGTAGATTTGAACCATTTTGTTTTGGGGTTTATAGGCCAAATTAATGTATGGGGAATATATGGGTTAAGGGTAAGTATGTATAGAATCCCCTAGAATTTTGCTAGAATATTGTATGGTGTTTTAGTATTTTTAATTGATTTTTGAATGTATGGATAGTATGTGTGTTGCCTAAAGGCATAGTTTGTATTGTTGTGCTTGTTTTTCTCCCCCCTTGAGTGTGTGAGCTTTGAAGATTGAGTTGAAGACCTTGTGGATCATCATTGAAGCTTTGAAGACCTTGCAGAAGAAGTTAGTTAGGTTTTGTTGTTTTGTTCATAGGTTTATAAGTGCATAGGTAGAGCCTCAGATAGAATACTTCCATTCAGTAAACAAGGAGTGTCTTGTTCACCTCCTTCCTTCTCTATGACATAAAGTCCCTTAAGGGTATTCACCTCTCTCCTTTGGAGGGATTAGTGACCTTGCCCCCTGAGGTAGAACTTTGAGAGAGCCTTTCCCTTTGATGTTAAGTCCTCAATGGCATCCTTTGGAAGTCAGGGAGCACTCTAACATCCTCACCTCATCTTGTTGACTGAATCTTGTTTGCTGGAGCATTTGAGCCATTGAAGATAGAAGTTGAAGCTTCGAAGAGGATGATTCCTTGAAGATTGTTGAAGTCTGAAGACTTTGTGAAGATCAAGTTGATGCATGAATATCCCTGAAGATAGTGAAGCCTGAAGTTGGAGCTGATCAAGAAGCTGAAGATTAAGGGAGAAGATGAGTTGATACTCATGTTGTAAGATTGATACCTGGAAAGCAATTGATGATTGAAGTCTGAAGACTGGGTTGCTGCTGGAGGAGCTGAGGCTTTCTTCTGTTTTTCTTTTCTGTATTGTTTGTTTTGCTTGATTTGTCTGTTGCATTAGACTAAGCTCATCTAGAATAAGTTCAGTCTAAGAGCATGATTGCATTAGAGGTTGAGTTGCTCCCTCTGCTTGTATTGTTATTGTTTGGCTTTGCTTGTGGGTATTAGGTAGAGCCCAGCTCCCTTGCCCATGTGTTTATTTTGCTTGATAGCATATTTTCTTTTATCTGTATGATTGCAGTTTACTGTTTAGTGCTTGATGGCATGTTGTTTATTTTTTTTCCAGTATGATTACTGTTATTTCATGACTGGCTTGAGGTCGAGACGAGCTTGTGGAGGCTGAAGCCCCACACACATTTCCTCCCTCACTTGCATTGCATGCATTTTACTGTTAAGCTGATGCTTTGTCTGTTTTGGCGTATCATTGACATGATCCCTTAGGACTCTCATTTCCTTTGATAAGGATTTGATGATGGACTTTTAGATTGAAACCTATGCATGACAACATCTAGGAGTTCCCTGTTCAAACCTCAACCATAGGATGAATCCATGGCATGATAACAGTAGGACTTGATAGTCTCCCTCCTAGTTGGGCCTGTTCTCTTCTCATCTCAAAGCAGTTTAAGATACAGTAATCATAAATGATTTCTTTCGTACGTTACGAGCCTTAAGCTATCTGAGAAAGGATTGTGGGAGAGTTTCTTTTCCACAGTCTGGATGTTTATTATGGTACCCTTTGGGTGACATGCGACGCATTCACTCTCAGGTCATAGTCTCTAGTGCGGTTGATAGCGCAAATACAATAAAAAACACTTCTTTCAGGAAATAAGCTGTAGTTTCCCGAACTACGTGAGCTCTGATCTCTCATGCCTGTTGAGAGTACGTAGGCACAAGATGGCGATGTCTTGGCAAGCTACCTTCCCCCCATCTTCCCCCGTAGTTGGCCGAACTACGTTGACTCTGATTTCTCATTCTCTTATGAGAATACGTAGGCATAAAGTGCGATGCTTTGCCGAGTCATTTTTCTTTTCTTTTTTCAGCCAGCCTTGATAGGTAGATAGATTATAACCAACCCGTCCAAGTAAACAAACAAGCGAGGATCCCGTCGAGTACGACGGACGTGAGGGGTGCTAATACCTTCCCCTTGCGTAACCGACTCCCGAACCCAGACAATGGTTGCGACGACCTTGTCTTACCCTTTTTCGTTAGGTTTTTCCGATCGTTTCCTTTCCCGCTCTGAGGGATAAATAACGAAAGGTGGCGACTCTTCTGTCATGCCGGCACCTTATTTTCGCGCAAGCGACAGATAGCTCCTAGTTCACTAAGCCCAAAACACTGAATAAATGAAACGGTGCGTTTCATGACTTCAGATCCTTCACAAATGAACTTTAAAACGTGGCCATTGGATTTCTTCCTCAGTCAAAGTCCAACCATCATCCAATGGTGCTAACATCATCTTCCACCTTTTGAACATCTGAGCTTCGCGCCCAGCTCCGGCCACCACCGGTGGAGCTCCGGTCATCACCCTCAACCCTAGTTCTCTCTACAGGCCTCCATTGCAAATGGTCAAAACATGAAACTCATCCCAAATCTTGCCACGAATTTAACCATACCCTTAACTTCCTCTGAAACCTCAAGATTCATCATATCTAATTCTCAACCGAAAATGGTAATTCTCCTATTTTGTCTCTAACTCATAAATTAACTATCTGAAATTCATCCTACACCATCCTACAATGAATCTAACACCTTAATTCACTTGGATTCTACCTAGATCATGCTATAGGAAGAAAGTTACCAACCTGAAAATCTTGGATGAACAGATGCACTAAACCTCCAAATCAAGATCTCTAATCTTGCAGACACGGTCAATGAACCTCCTCCTTGCTTCTGTATGCAAAAGAACCAGTTGAAAGTGCTTGAATCTTGAAACCCGATGGTGAGTTGCAGGTGGGAAATTCTGACTTCAAGAGCACCAATTAGCCATGAATTCTTCTTGATAATAATCTGGAATCACTCCTTGACATCTATGGAAGAAGTTTCAATCAAGAAAATGGATGGAGAGTGAAGAATTTGGTGAAACCGATTGCACTTGCAAGCTATGAAATTTCAATCTCAATCTATGCTCTCTCCTTCAATCATCACCAACCTCTTCAATGGATCATCTCTACTCAATATATAGATGATGTTTGGATGATCTAGAACCCTCTAGATCCTTCCAATGAGAATTTCCACTTCTCATGTCATGAGATTTTCAACCATGTATCATGACATGTACAATTTTGTTTGCAGCTTGGAACCAACCTCAATCTCTTTCAATTTCTCCCCTAGTGACATTTTGGAAGGGTTTAGCTTGCCAAGGGCCTTGCTCATGCCTTGATTTTGAGTTTTGCAAATGTTACTTAATATGCAAGCAAGTGCTTTTCAAAGCAAGTCCACAAATTGAATTTCAACTCAAAAATGTGGCTAAACCAATGTTCTTAAAATGTTTTCTAGAATCAAAATGATATATTACATGCCATGGTTTAGATGTGTAGGTTGAAAATATCAATTTCCAACTTTGGTTTATTTAACTTATACCCTTATTTTAGGTCATTTTTGCAACTTTGAGCTACAAGCCTTTCCAACATCTCATGACCTCCTTACTAGCCTTAAAACATTATTTTGAACAAGTTTGATGTTTAAGATTTTTCCATTTGAAGCTTGGAAATGGGAGTTATGGCCTTATGCTTGAAATGACCTGTAATCTCCAAATGACCAAAATGCCCTTGACTTGTCAAAGCCATAACTTGAGTTCCCCAAATCCTATCAAGGACTTCTAGTACTCTCTAGAAAGCTAAGAAGATAAGGAGCAGCATTCATGTTGACCAAAAGTTCATAGGAATCATACTTCTTGGGCAAAAGTCTGATGCAAGTTGGGTAACTTTCAAGGCCCCAGATTCACATACCTCAGATGACCTATAACTTGTCAAAGTCATAACTTGAGCTCTACAAATCCTATCAAGGACTTCTAGTACTCAAATTAAAGCTAAGAACAAGCTCTACAACATTCATGTTGGGGGTAAGATGAGATGACAATCACATCTTGAGCTAAACTGCCTTGAAGATAGGGGTCAAACTAGGGGATTTTAAACTGTCAAGCCTTAGAAACCCTAGCTTGAAACTTCTCAAACTCTTCAATCATGATGCGTTAACCTTGGAATCATCCTTATAACATCTCAATGTGTCAATCCATGATCACACGGCCCTTGAATTAGGTCTCAACCTTGCTCAAATCATCAGTTGACCTAGGGTTGCCCCAGTCAAACCCTAATTGCACCACTCATGGCTGAGTCTTCTTAATCTTGCATAATGACCTATCTAGGCTTTATGATGGCTTTCAAGACATATCATAAGCTCTCTCAAGGCTTCAAGTCCACATTCCTGGCTTCAGAATCATCTGAGGAGCTCCCACAACTCTCAAGTTAGGAGGCACACACTCTTGGTTTCAACCACTCTCTCTGGGGATCTTTCAACTTCTCTGACAAGGATATCTATCCTTGAACACTTGAATAAGCTTCTTATCTAGCCTCAAAGTCTTGAATAGCCCTTGATTGGTAATCATACCTCTTGATCTCCTGCATACATGTCAATGAAATGCAAATGATAATGCTAATGTGAATGCAATGAAACATAAGCTAGGTAAAGAAATATTGGTCAAATTTTGGGGTGCAACAGGTACTACCCACAACGGGTTACTATCCGAGGACTTATCTCGCCCCTAAAAAACAATCTTACAAATCAAATGTGACATCTTGCCTCGCATGGCGAAAACCTAATCATTTCAAAAAGGATATGTTATGTTCGTTCTACCGCAAACAGGTAACGTATAAGTCTCCTCACATACGAGCGACAAAACACCTAAACTGCTAGAATGCGCACGATAACATCATCCATAAAAACATTGGCAAACCGTAGGCCGAACTACGGCTGCTCTGATTCTTTACTTCTTGTAAGTAAAGATACGTAGGCACAAGGGCCACAATCCTTGCCGAGCACATTCCACTCTATATCTGTAGTTCCCCGAACTACGTCGACTCTGACTTTCTCACATCCATTGAGAATACGTAGGCATAGGACTGCGAAGTCCTACCGAGTCTGTTCTTTCTTTTTTCTTCCCTGTTATCCCTCTTTTCTTTGTTTCTAAACCCTGTTTCTTTACCCTTTGGAAAACACTTTTATAGCATAATCTTTTAGCAAATAAATTCACACATGCGACAAACAAATGGTTCCCATAGAGTACGATGGATGCGAGGGGTGCTAATACCTTCCCCTCGCATAACCGGCTTCCGAACCCGTTCTTGGTTGCGAGACCATCTTATCCATTCTTTTCTTAAGGTTTTCTCGATATTTTCCTTTCCCCTCATGGGATAAATAAAGTTCGGTGGCGACTCTTCTGTCCTTTCTTTTCGCCTCTCCGTCATTGCATTTTTCGAGTAGCGACAATATCCCCAGTTTGATGAATTGTCTGCATAACACTGATGTCAAACCCACTAGAAAATCTCTCACCTTTGCCAGTCAAAACTATAACATTTACATCATTTATCCCTGCTGCTTCATCAAACTTATATTTCAAATCCCTAATAGTTAGAAGAGCTAAATCATTAACAGGTGGATTACACATAGCGATAACAGCAACTCCATAATTTCTAACCTCAAAACCAACCTCAATTGATGCCCTATAAAAGAGAAATTAACCAAAAGATTCTTCTTTTTAAAACATTTATATATAATGAGTTAGATTTTATATTAACGACTATGTTTGGATAATTTAAAAACAAACTGAACAGAATGAAACGAAACGGGGAAGGTGGAATTGAAATTCCGTTTTATTGTTTAGATATTTTAGGATGGAATGAAACAAAAAATTTATTCCACCAAAATCAAAAGGTACCAAATTAAGGTGACAAAAAACACAAGAAAGAGGGATTTTAATTGGGTTTGTAAGATCAAAAATTTTTGAACCCAAAATACTCATAAATGAAACAAGAACACAAATAAATGAACCCAAATATTTCTGTCCTAGTTCATTGTTAACGAAACTAGTCCATTCCACCCGCCAAAGTGATTTTGACTTATCAACAAGGACTTAATTCACTATATAAACTAAGTAATAAAACACAAAGACTACCCGTCAATGTCTTCTCGAGAATCTTGACTATACCCTATTCTCTCAAGGAATACAAACTCAATCAATGAGATACAAGAAATGTGTTTACAAAGTGGATTCTAAGAAAGAAGATTACACAAGTTTAAGTAAAATGAATTTATCACACAAAAACGAACAAAAGCTCTATTTATGGTTTCTATTCTATATTCACAAGAATAATTCAGTTCAGCAAAAGTATTGTGATGTAGCATTAATTAGCATAAAAACTAGCGTGAGCTAAAAATTTCATTCATTCTTCCAAGTCTCCTTTATATAGGCAATGAAAGATCTGTTGGAGGGTAGAATAGAAATTTTCACAAATGAAATGACACCTTGCATAACGGTCTACAACAGGACTTATACTAGTTCGACGTGGTTGTCCTTACTTTGGGCCTACTCTAGTCTTTAATGGCTGTCCATTGAAATTTTTTTGGTCTTCCAATATGATTTGTGATAAAAAGTATAAGAGTTCATACAATAACAATATCTAAAAATAACACTGAAAATATTAAAATCTTCTTTCTGGATATTTGACTTGTACATAATCTACGAAATAAACTCTTTGCAAAATTCTCACGCAAAATAAATTCTTGAGTCTTCCGACTCTAACAACCTGTTCATAAGTCTCATTTATGCGATAAATAATCTTTACTCGACCCCCAAAGGTATTTTGAGCATTAGTGTGTTCGAAGGTTAAGAAGAACTCCTACTTTGTCTGTAGGCTTTCACACAGTACTATCAAAGTTAACATGGAGAAAACAACCTCCTTCTTTTTCACTAGAATTGTCAAAACCAACCATAACACCACACATCTTGCAAACCTTTGAAATATTAACCAAATCTTTAAAGAAATGTTAAGTTCAAAAAACAATCTCCTCAACAATCACTAATCTCTGAAAATGAGATTCAAATTTATACAACAATGAAAAAAGAATAAGGTGAAAAATGAAAGAAATTGTTTGTAAGTGTTCACAAAGATTCAAAAATCTTTTGAAAATGTGAAAGAACAAGTAGTTTGTGAGCTATCAAATAAATATTGAAAGTGTACTTTTTATAACATTATAAAGGTTTTGAGAGAAAAAAAAATGATATTATAGGTGTTGCAGATCTAGCACGAAAATGAGTGAAAAATGATATTTGATTCAAGTCACAAGAAAAAAGTATAATTTGAGTCAAAGAGCAAAGTGATCAAAATCGAGATACAAAATATATGAGAAGCCCATATTTATGATTTGGGTCATGATTCAAGTCATGATTCGAATCAAACAAGGCAGAGTAAAAACATGAAACTACAAATCTACATGATTCGAGTTATAGGGTGATATGATTTGAATCATGTAAAAGTTATTATTTAAAGCATAACAGCTTCTAACAATTACTGCACTCTTTATTTCAATGTATTCGAGTCATAAGATGTGTGATTCTAATCACACACTTAGAATCTCAACATTTTGCAGTTTTAAAGTCATTTTTAGATTTTATTAATGTCATAACATCAACTAAACTCAAATATAGTTCTTAACTCAAAAATTTCGACAAATTAACTTAAAGCATGTCACTTACACTATAATCAAACACATGCATGCTAAAAACATATGTAAAACTCAATCCAGAGATACGCAACTGATGAGGAGACTCAATGATATAAAATTACGAACCAAAAGCTTTAAGAGAGAAACAACAAAACCATAACCATTAAAGTAGTAGAGACGTGCAACTTTAGCGAAGACGATAGCATCAAACCAATATATATCCTAATAATATATATATATATATATATATATATATATATATATATATATATATATATATATATATATATATATATATATATATATATATATATATATATATATATATATATATATATATATATGTTGCACCCCAAATTTTGACCCCTTAGATTCTCATTATCATTTTAGGAGCATACTCATGAATCAGGGTTGTGTACAGTCAAAATCAAAGCTTTAAAAAGGTGATCAATCATTATTTTGGGTTGATTCAATCATGAAACAAGGTCAAGGGTATCATATGATGACAATTGAGAATCCAATTTGAAGTTGTCACTCCAGGATCAAGAACAGTGCAGTCCAGGAGCCCCGATTAGGGTTTTTGACAGGTAAAAGTCAACTGTAGTTTGACTTTGGTGTGGGAAAGTGTTTTAATGATGGGATCATGGTCCATGAAGTTCATATAGCCTAATAAAGTTCATTCAAGAAGTGTCAAAGTTTCAGAAGGTCCAGAGTGTCAACAGGCGACTCGGTAGTCACCGATCGATCGTACGGTTGACCGAAAAGTCAACTCTTCAAATTTAAGGAATTGGACTTCAAATTGTGAATCAAAAATGTTCCTTATTTCATATTTCACTTGCATATCAATTTTAATGACCATTGGATCGAGGATGAGGAAGTAATCGAAAAATTGGGAAATTAGGGTTTTGAAAGGGGCTAAACCCTAACTCCTTAACCACACATCCAAATGAGCTGGTTCAAAGCTCATTGGAAAGCTATTGACAAATCCTATAAAAGTCCCTAAGTGGTCCATGATCAGAAAATGCATAGATTTGGAGTTATGACCAAATTCATTTCAAGAAGGAAAAATGACTTAGAAAAATTTCACTTTTAAGCTCATTTTTTAGCAACTTTGAGAGATTTTTTGGCCTAGCTCCTTTGAGAATTTGAAACTCATGAAAACATGAATGTTTTAGAGCTATTTGAGGGATTTCTAAAAAGTACTAGAACATATCAATAGCATTTGTGTGCTGAGAGTTATGGATTTGGCAAGATGGTGTTTTCACACTTGAGTCCCACATTGACAAAGTTTCAAAAATCCATTCTTTCATCAAATGGACCAATCTCAGCTTTTTTGAATCATGTTTTATCTGATATGTAGAGACTTTGTAGCATGAAAGTACAAAGGAAATGCAGAGGAAATGGAATTGGCCAAGTTTGCAAGTGGACTTGCAAGTTGCCTTGCAACTTGCATTAAAGAAATATTAAAAAGAGCAAGAGGTGGAAAGTTGAGCTCTGCAAACAGCCATGCCCTACAATCTCTAGCCTGACTTTAGACACACTAAACTCATCATGATACTTGAATTCAAGCTTACCTCCAAGCCAAGAAAGCCCTTTTGGGAGATTTGATTCAAAAAATGCAAAACTTTTCCCTCTTAGGAAGGAAACCTCAAATCTGCCCACTACCTCTCATTTGCCTATAAATAGAGGCACTCTCCACTTCATTCAATACACAAGAACTCCTCTAAAAAACCAGAGAAGTTGCAAGCTCTCACTCTCTCACTCTTTGTTCCATTTTCACAAAATCACAAAACCACCAAAATACCACAAAATCCGTCTTGGTAGTACAACTGCCATATTCATTTCCACACATCCAAACTCACCAAAAACCATCTACACAATCCACAAATATTGTGTAGAAGGTGTCCATGCCCTTAGACCACTCAAAAACCTCACCATTTAAAAAGTCAACTTCCATACCAAGCAACTTTGACCACAATGCATAAAATCAGCCAAATCATGGTCTAGACATTTTCTTGATGTTCTAATCATTCAAACACCTCATATACATCATATATCAACTGTCCAAAGCATTGAGGATCATTGGTAAAGCTTATTTCTCAAACTGTCACAAAGTTTGCATATTGCTTCAAAGGGAAGAAAAGGTTCAAGGCTAGGTGGTGAAGTAAAGTCTCTGGCTTTCTTGTTCTTTGGCTTGCTTGAAGTTGTCTACAAGAGGTATGTACCATGGAACCTTATCTCATTCATTGCAATACCATCAAAGTAACACTGATGTGTTTTCATGAAACTTGCTTTGCCACTGTCTTTGTTACCTCCATTATGCCAAAATTTGTGTTTAATTGAAGTGTGCTGTTTATTTAAGTTGTAGCATGTCTATTTTCAGGTATCTAATGATTATACACCATTGCTCATCATGAAAAATCATTTCATTGAAAATAAAACATCCCTGCTGCTCCAACATTAAACCAAACTGTTTTTGCATCAAACCTGCCATTTTTACTTAAACTGACTTTGTGGTTGATCTTTATGTTCAAATTCATGTATCAACATGTTTTCAATATGTGTATATGAGCTGTTTGATCCATTTGTGCATAAAACTGTTTTTGAATTCCTTCATACTTCATCAAATGGCCAAAAAGGCAACTTGCATACCATTTTTTATACCAACTTGTTTTGAAGTCATTTTTGTGTTGGAACTCATTTGTGAGCATATTTGGAAGGTGTGTGCATGATTGATTTGACTTGAATATGCCTAAAACTGATTTTGGAATTTTCATGCATCTCAAAGTGGCAAAGAGCAGTTTGAATGTCATTTTCTGCCATAGACTGTTTTGGACTAGTTTTTGTGTTTGTTCTCATTCATTACCATGTATGTAATGTGTGTATGTGATTCACTCGACCAAAGTATGCATAAAACTGGTTTTTGACTTTTCATGGACACCTCAAAATGCCAAAACTACAGCCTGAATACCATCCTCAACCACAGACTGTTTTGAGCCATTTCTTATGTTTAAGTTCACTTGTTACCATCAATATGATGTGTATGTGTGATTTATTTGACTTAATTATGCTTTAAACTTGAATTGGATTCTTTCATGCATTTCATCAATACCAACTTGCAACTTGACGGTCATTTTCCACCATACTTTGTTTTGAGCTGGTTCTTGTGCTATGACTCATCCATCAACATGTTTTTGTTGTGAATATGTGTTTTATTTGATCTGGAACTGCCTAGAACCCAAACTGAACACCATGATGCATTTCACATGTTAATTTTGCAACTTGAACAACATTCTTCACCACAGTTTGTTTTGAACTCCACCTTGTGTTCACACTCATTCATTAACATATTCATAATGTGTGTATGTGATTAGTTTGATTTGAAAGTGATTAGAACAGGTCTTGAGTTTCAAACTGCATTCCAAAACTCCAAAAGGCATGTGCTATCGTGTTTTGAATTAGGGAGGGTATTTCAAAAAACTAACAGTGCCATCAAGTTCCTCATGAAATTTCACGCAAGATTGACTAAAATTTTGTTAAAATCCATCAAGATTTGGTTAAGTTATGATGCAAAATGCAAATCAGTTTTTCATGTGTTCTTGGTTCTTGCCTTGCCCAGGTTTTCATGATAAAATATCCCATATATTTATGGGGTGGCATTTGTACTTGGATGTACAGCCACCCCAGTGGTAATCACCTTTGCACAAAACACGCCTTTCACCATGCTAGCATGGGTTCGACCCGTGTGGAGGTCGAACCCTTTTGTTTTTTATGTTTTCCATTTTTCTCCTACCAGCGTGCATGTACCAAGAGGGCGTGGGTTCAAATCCCACCCCTTGTCATTTTATCATTTTTTGCTTTGTTAAATATTTTATCTTGTATATATTTTTCATAAAACTTCATAAAATCACAACTCCTTCATTTTTCATCATTTTTAGTTGATTCTTTTTGCATTGTGTTAATTTTGAGGCCTAGTTTCACATAGTATAAAAATATGACACATTTTTATTAATTGTAATTTCTTTTGCTTATGTGGAAATATGTTCATTTCATGAGATCATCATCCTACATACTGTTGAACTTCTCTGCACATTGATTGAATTTTCTCGTGAGACCTCTGCTTCCCATGTTAGTCAACATGCTAGGATTTATTTTCCTTTGGTTGTCACCATGATTTGTATTTTTCATCTCAATTGTTTTAAAGCTTGATCTGTCGTCACACTTCTTGCTTGATCATTTGCTTTGGTCGTCGTCAATGCATATTTTGTGTTTACATTTAACATGTTCATTTAATGGTTGTCACTATGCCTTTATTTTCACCATGTTTAGTACTTTTAATTAATGTTTTCTTTCCCCAAGTGATGAAACTTGTTAGTTCTCATCCAAGTTGCCTCCCATTTGTCCTTCCGAAGGAAAAGTCTTTCCATTGACCTTCATGTCATGGATAGCTCATTCATCATTCTTGACTTTGTTAAGTCACTTTAACCTTAGTTTATAAGCCATTAGACTTTGCTTTAAGTCTAAAAAACCCACATGTACTAGGAGTGTTCTTCAACTAGAACCCTAGGATAGAGTTTGTCAACTCTATGTAAGAATCATTATCATGATTTCTTACTTCCCCTTTTAAGTGTTACAATTTAGATTAGGGAGTTTTTGTCAAACTCCACACAAACATTGTCATGTTTGTTCCCCCTTGAACCTTGATCATAATCAAGTATTCTTCATCCCTTGTGAGGTGAACTACGATGTCTTTGCGAGCAAACTTAGAAAACCATCTAGGTCTTTACCTATCCCTTATCCTAACCCCAAATCTTAGCATATTTCAAAAACTTAGCAAACAATCAAACAAAAGGTTCCTGTAGAGTACTACAGATGCTTAGGGTGCTAACACCTTCCCTAGGTATAACCAACCCCCGACCCCCGAATCTCTTAGCGTTGTTGTTACATGACGAAAAGGGTTTTTCTTTCTTTAGACATTTCCTTTTTATAAATTAAAGTTCAGTTGTAAAAGAATTAAGGTTCAAGTTAATATAATATCTTGATATCCAATTTTCACCGCAATAGAAATGGCGACTTCACTGGGGACGACTGATCTTTTGTTTTGAGGGTTTAGCCTATCTTGTTTGATTACTTGCTATATTTGTGAATACTTGTAAATATGTATATTTGTGCTCTGTTGGATCTTGGAAATTTTGAGTGGTGAGACAATACTATACCCGTGTTTGAGCGTACTTATGATAGGATGGTGGTATATTCAAGAAGGCTTATAGGGAGTTGATTCCCGACCAAGTTGACTTGAGAAAACCACCGCTCAATAGAGGCCCTTCTGAGAGTTAATATTGTCGATCGAGTATTTGTGAACACAATGCTACTTTCTACATGGGAGCCCGTGACACTGAAGACCTTTAGATTACCTTTTTCCTTACTTTGGCTTTATTAGGACGTAGTGCGATGACTATGAGGGAGTAATTCCGAAATAGTTGATACGCGATACTACACTTGTACGAGACTCTCTTGAGAATATTATCGACCACCGAGTTATTTGGGAAATTGATAATATCCGAAAGATGGGTCGAAGACTCTGGGAACCTTTTAGAACCCTGTTCTACAGTTTTGAAAAGCCCTAGTACATACCTTTGGGATGGGTAGACCTTGGCTCCACGCTCATGTTCTCCAAACCTAAACCTTCACCTGTTTACCCATGTGTATATGTGAATCTATGCTTACCTGTGTTTGTGCATTCATGCATTCATGAGCATCATATCATAAAAGTTTCATGGAACTCAGACTTTTGTTTGTAAACATTATGATCATCATGGATAGTGAAAAAAAGAAAACTATGAAGTACACTTACAAGAGTCCTAACTTGGATGACATAGAGAGGTTGAGCACTTTGATAACAGATCTAGAAGGATTCAAGAGCAGGTATGGGAACTTATTGTCATTGTTGAGGGTAAAGAAGAAGATGGATCTGGGACTTCTCTCCACACTTCTCCAATTTTATGATCCGCTCTATCATTGTTTCACTTTTCCTAATTATCAACTGGTACCTACACTTGAGGAATATTCTTGTTTGGCAGGGTTACCCATTCTTGATGAGTCTCCTTTTCCAATCATGGAGAAAGACCCTAAGGAGGAAGAAATTGCTAAAACTACACGCTTGGGATTGGTGGATATTCAGAAAAATATGGCTGCTAAAGGAGGAGTCTTTGGTTTGACTGCAGAGTTCTTGGTTGGGAAAACCCAATACTATGCTGATCATTTGAGTATGGATGCATTCGAGGCTATCCTTGCCTTGCTCATTTATGGTATCTTCTTGTTCCCGAGTTTTGATAATTTTGTGGACCTCAACGCCATTAAGATTTTCTTAAAGAAAAAACCATGTGCCTACTTTACTAGCTGATGCTTACCATTCTCTTCATCTGAGGAATTTGCATAAGGGAGGAATGATTACCTGCTGTGTTCCTTTACTATACAAGTGGTTTATTTCTCACTTACCTAAGGCTCATGCTTTTTGGAAGAAAGGTTGGCGGTCTCAGAAAGTTATGGCTCTCACTCACTTCGATATTGATTGGTACAACCGTAACTACGATGGGATAAAGATCATTGACAGTTGTGGAAGTTTTGGTAATGTACCTCTTTTTGGTACAAATGGAGGAATCAGTTACAACCCTGTTCTCGCTCGCCAACAGCTTGGATATCCTTTGAAAGACAAACCTAATAATGCTCATGTGGAGAAT
Organism: Lathyrus sativus; assembly: GCA_963859935.3. NCBI lineage: Eukaryota > Viridiplantae > Streptophyta > Magnoliopsida > Fabales > Fabaceae > Lathyrus > Lathyrus sativus. Next base: position 638,593,593 of record OZ012739.1, read on the forward strand.
ATTTTCTTTACGGGAAGTTCAGAGTTGAAAGAAGAGATCCTAAAAGCTTGGGGTCATGTGCATAGGAAAGGAAAGGAAGACTTAGGGAAACCTAATTGCGTCTCTCTCGAGCCTTATCTCCAATGGGTCCGAAAGAGAGCTATTCAGCTGAAGATGCCTTATCCTCAGCAGGAACCCATGGTTTTGAAGGAGGAACCCCCATTGATCTTTATGTCTGAAGAGGAGAAGTTGAAGATTGCTTTGAGAAAATCACAGCAAACTGAAGTAGCCTGGAGATACAAGTACCAAGTGGCCGTGGAAGAAAATAATGAACTCCGTAGACAACTTCAGATGAAGGATGAAGAAACGATTGCTTGTAAGAAGAGGAAGGCACAAGAAGATTTATTTTATTCCAGCCATCAGTCAACTCCATGGAAGTTAATGGTGGGAAAGCTCATTCTTGAGAAGACACAAATAGAAGAAGAACTCAAGAAGATCAAAGCAAGAGAGGAATTTTTGTTAGAATATCTTTAGCTCTATGTTTAGGACTTTTTGTAAGATGTACTATTTTGTAATTCAAAACTTGAAAATCAATGAAATGAAATGATGTTTTGATATTTACAAAATCTGAGTTCCATAAAACCTTTGCATTTGCATTCTAATTAATTAAACATTCAAGGAATTAAAGTTTGTTTTGTAGATATTAACAAATGGATTCTGGAAAAAGAACAACTACAGAGAATGTGTTTCAAAGCCCAGATCTGGGGAATTTGAGAAGACTAGCAAGCTTGGTAGAGGATCCTGAGGCATTCAAAGGTAAGTATGGGAATGTATTGGCTTTACTTGAACTTCAAGTGGATGAATAAATGTTGTCAGCACTTGTGCAATTCTATGATACGACCTATCATTGCTTCACATTTCCAGATTAGCAGTTGCTACCGACCTTGGAGGAATATTCTGCGTTGATAGGATTAGGCCTTGCCCCTAGGCCATTTTCTGGAAGAGAAGGGACACCCAATGAAAGAGTAATTGCAGATGCCTTATATCTAGAGACGACTGAAGTACGCCCACAGTTGACTACTAGGGGAAGCCTGTATGGATTGCCAACTATGTTCTTATTTGAGAAAGCACAATTATATGCAGAGTCAAAGAAGGTGGAGGAATTTGAGGCCATCCTGGCCTTGCTCATTTATGGACTTTTCTTGTTCCCGACTGTTGATAATTTTGTGGAGGCAAATGCAATCAACCTATTCTTACTCAAAAATTCGGTGCCCACATTGTTAGCTGAAACATACTTCTCTATCCATCGTAGCAGTCATTATGGAGGTGGACGAATTGTATGTTGTACCGCTCTTCTCTACAAGTGGTTTATTTCACACTTGCCGAGACTACCAGCTCTTTGGGATAGACAGAATGGACTCTCATGGACAGAAAGGATTTTGTTACTCAAGCACTCAGACATCAAGTGGTATGACCCCGTGTATGGAGAGATTCCTATGATTCAAAGCTGTGGAGACTTCCCAAATGTACCGCTCATCAGCACTGAAGGTTGCATTAGTTATAATCCTATCTTAGCCCATCGTCAGTTGGTATACCCAATGAAGAGTGAACCAGACTTTTCCCTTTTGATAAGTTTCTACATTGAGGAAGGAAAAGATCTAGCTTACAAAGCTCGAATTGTGTATGCTTAGCGTCGCATCAACACGAGAGGAATGACTGCTTTAGATTATCCTGACATAACTATTTCAGAATCTTACTTAGCATGGGTAAGAGAAGCTGCATTGAAGATGTTCTACACTAGTTTTGAGCCTAGCCCAACAAAGCTCACTCTTGTGGAAGAATTAAAAGCTATTCTGGCGAAGGCTGAAAAAGAAGGAAGAGATTGAAGGGGTAAGTACTTCAAAGTCATGCAAGAGAAGGAAGAGCTCCAGGCATTGGTTTATCAAAATGGAGGAAAGAATCAGCGTGAAGACGAAGGACCATCCGACCAGAAGATTTAGAAACTTTATGTTTTCTGTATTTTATCATTCAGTTGTATTGAAGATTGGTATTTCAGTTTCTAGTTTGTTGTTGTAAAACTCTCCAGTTGTTAATTTATGAAAAATTGTCTGCTTTTTTTCCCCATTGTTATAATATTTGCAAATATGGCCTTAAAATTCCTTGAATGTTTTGCATTTGCATGTCTGCATTCATAAGCATTGCATGTGCATGTTCCTGGGCTGTTGATCGCTCCGCAAGTGCACGGAAATATCGAAGTAATATAAAAGATTGTCGAACCCACAGAGACCAATGTCAATCTACCGTTATCTATTATTACGGCGTAAAGCTAAGGATAGTAGAATTAGGAAAATTGAATGCGAATGAAATTAAATGCAAAAGAAATAAAGAAAATTGGTTTAAAGAAATGCGGTAAAGGATATCGGTATGCAAAGACTTAGTTATCTGGGATTCGACAGGTCACCGATGCTTCTTACTCTTTGCAAACATTGTTCAGAAGAAAATAGTGATCTGAAGACTTTCGTCTCACGATGGTTGTTGACGCTAGTCATAATTCTAAGGGCCGAATGTACGCTTTCGCTGTCCCATTCGGGGTTAAAACTACTTTTTGGAAATCTCTAGGTTCTAATCCATTTTAAAGTGCTTTCGCTGTTATTAAAACAAATGCCTAGTGTTTACTATCTGGTCTTGCCGCAGCTTTCGCTTGTTGGTTCGTACCTTAATTAATTTCCCACTTTCGTGGCAAAACTACTTTTAAATAAGTTCTCGCTTTCGCGACGAAGTTTATTCAGTAAATAAATTTAAACACTACGGCCAAAAAGGTTGTTTGTAAAAAGGGAAGATGCCGGTTACTATCGAATCCTATCCTACTAATTCGGTTACATACCGATAAAACTAACTTAGCCAGACATGATAATTAATGCGAACGGAAATAGACATAAACAACGGAATAATAAAGCGTGCATCATAACAGAAATAAAGTAGTAATTCAATTAATAAAAACCTGTAAATTGTACTGATCTCAAATCCTTGGGTAGTCCCCCACAATGTTGGCAGGATTCTACTTTGGCGAGAAATAAAAGGTACAGGAAGAAAATACAATATTCTGAACTGAAGGAAAATGGAAAGGAAAATAAAAGTAACGATAAATAACTTTGATGGAATTTTGGCAGAACTTCGGGATGAAGAATCCACACCTTTCTCTGTGAGTCTCTTGTCTATTTATAGGAGATGTTTCTTATCTCAACTTCCTGAGATCATGCGTGAGATATGGAGAAAGTGGTAGTAACTTCCAATAGTGGGCAGTGAGTGGAGAAAGTGTAGTAACTTCCAGTAGTGGGCAGTGAGTGGAGAAAGTGTAGGAAGGGTTTAAGTTGAGATTGATCGTGAATTCTGATTCTGCGTTTTTTGTCTGCGTGACGGTCGTCACACGCGTGACGGTCGTCATGGACCTGTGACGGTCGTCACAGCAGCAGAATCCGTATCTGCTGTTTTTCATCTATTTTTCATCCGTTTTTCATTTGTTTCTTCTCTTTTTCTTTCTTTAGTCCAAATTCTCCCCAATCTGCAAAACGAAGTAAATTAATCATATAATAGAACATAAATCAAGATAAATTATTAAAAGTCACAAATAAATGCATGTAAATCAAGCCAAATAAACGATATGATTTCGCGTTATCAAACATCCCCACACTTAAACCATTGCTTGTCCTCAAGCAATCGACCAACACAGTAAAAAGAAATAAGCATAGTTTGAAACAAAGTCACGACGAAACTCTAATCATACGTGGCTGCTAGGCTAATGTTAGATCGATAGGTACTAAATATTAATACCAAGGATATCATAACGACACAATTTCAAAAACTCCCTACTTATGCAAACCAATCGGAATCATGCCATTATAACTCAACCTATAACTCATGCTCTCTTTCACCCCATTTCATTATAGTGCAATCACATTAAGCCCGTTATCCATACACATTCATGGCAAGTAGACCTGTTAGTGACTACGATCTCATTATTATTTCATTTTTTTCTGCAAATATGCTTAAGCATCAATTGAACTTAAAGAGTTTGTGCCGTTAGGCTAAGTGCTCGGGTGAGGAGCACCTAACTTAGAAGGAACATGTCTTTTTCTTCATAATAATTTTTTTTCTTTTCTTTCTTAGTTTCTCATTTTAACCTAGAGATCATACACTTATTTGCATCAGTTTCTTACTTAGTGTGCTTAGGATGGTGCTGACTGCTTAAATAAACTACTTAGGAATTACTACAAGAACCTGGAGTTTTAAGGTCTCGGCATAATGGGTACTCAAATTTATTTTGCATATTTAGGGGGTTAAGGTTGTCAGGACGATATCAATTTTATCAAAACTTTCCCAAGTTTTTCTAACATAGCCTAAACAGCCTATATACTTTCAGAGTACCATGTCATGAATCAAAAAGTTTTTGTTGGAGGTTAAAATTTTGAAATTTTGGGGAAGTTTGAATAACAGGCGAAAACCACTCATAAAGACTCGACAGCACATGCAAAGATTTTGACATAGCATTAAAAATAGATAAAAACAATAAATCAAACTAAAAGGCAATAGAATGAAAGCGATAGAGTTCCTCCCCCACACTTAAACCAAACATTGTCCTCAATGTTTCAGTAAAAGGTGGAAAAGGAAAGATAGAACCTGTATGAATGCTACTGCTCTTGCTATCCTTGTCTTTGTTGATCACTTCTACTTCGGTTGCGGGCATTTTGAGATGCTTTGTTTGTGTAATTCTTGAACCAGCTCATCATGTTGCTCGCGTCAAGAGGAAGTACTCATCATCAGTGTTCCCACCAGCAGCGACACTCGTAGGAATGTCCGTGGGCATAGCTCATCTTCTCAGATCGTCATCTAGAGAGTTTTCGCCTAGATATAGCTAAAGCGTAACAAGCGATACATTTCTTTATTTTCTGCCGATTTAAACAAACAAATTAAAATAAAGACCTTGTGGGTTGCCTCCCACACAGCGCTTTGTTTAGCGTCGATATCTCAACGGCTAAGGAGTGCAAGTACTCATGGTGGTTCTTTCGAGAATGGTTCCTCGATCGAACTTTGAATAGTCTTCGGTTTCCATGGCCACTTATCAATCCATCTCTCATATCCCTCACCTTTTCGTTTCTTTCTTCTGTAGGGTGGTTTCTTGTTTTAAACGCGTGGTGGTGGTTCTGGATCTATTCTGCGTATCAGCTTTTCAAATTTGGGATTTGTTATTTCATCCACCACCTCAAAAGTTAATCGTACCCTTTTAACAATAATAATGACCCTAGTTTCACGGTCCTCGAATTTTCTTTTTCTATGAAGGGCCTTAGACAAAGGTGCATTGGTGTGTATATTTTTCAATACCTCGACATATGTTTTGGATTGGGAGTCTACCTCAACTTCTGCAAACCTTTGTGGGAAAGAAATAGGTGGGGTATAGGGAGGAGGAGCAACGATACGTGCTTCCTTCTCTACCTCTTCGACAACCTCCCTTTCGGTTGGTGTCGGTGGATTTTTCTCAATATGTATGCTTTTCTCACCAAAACTCTCCTCAGGCTCATCATCAATCTCCCTAGGATCTTCTATTTGTTCTTCATTAACGGTTGTTACAACATTCACATGTCCTTTTGGGAAGGGTCCTAGAGGTGTTTGTCTAAGCAGGGAGGTTTGAGTCTCCAAAGTCTCGCTGTGAGTTGCGAGGGAATCGACAATAACGTTCATCTGCCTAAGGTCTTCATTAATTTGGAGATGTTGTTTTCTAAAATCTTCGTTTTGGAGAGTTTGTGTTTCCACAAAGCGTTCCATCATAGATTCTATCCTAGAGTGAGTAGACGTCTCATTGAATTCTTCTAGTAGTAGTTCAAGGTTGGATGTATCAAAATCTTGCGTTTCCTCAAAACATTGAGAGTCGTCATCATAGAGGGAATTTGGGTGAGAGTGCGTAGTATTGAAATCTTCTAATAATATTTCGAGGTCGGATTTAAGCGGAATTTGTGGTTCCTCGAAATATTGGGGGTGGTAGTTATAATATGGAGGGTGGTAATTATAAGGGAAATATGGGTTATACATAATGATTTAGATAAGAGTGCCTTAGTCTATACTATGCAACAACGGAATCACAATATTGATTGTTGGTCCCCGGCAACGGCGCCAAAAACTTGATCGCTCTGCAAGTGCACGGAAATATCGAAGTAATATAAAAGATTGTCGAACCCACAGAGACCAATGTCAATCTACCGTTATCTATTATTACGGCGTAAAGCTAAGGCTAGTGGAATTAGGAAAATTGAATGCGAATGAAATTAAATGCAAAAGAAATAAAGAAAATTGGTTTAAAGAAATGCGGTAAAGGATATCGGTATGCAAAGACTTAGTTATCTGGGATTCGACAGGTCACCGATGCTTCTTACTCTTTGCAAACATTGTTCAGAAGAAAATAGTGATCTGAAGACTTTCGTCTCACGATGGTTGTTGATGCTAGTCATAATTCTAAGGGCTGAATGTACGCTTTCGCTGTCCCATTCGGGGTTAAAACTACTTTTTGGAAATCTCTAGGTTCTAATCCATTTTAAAGTGCTTTCGCTGTTATTAAAACAAATGCCTAGTGTTTACTATCTGGTCTTACCGCAACTTTCGCTTGTTGGTTCGTACCTTAATTAATTTCCCACTTTCGTGGCAAAACTACTTTTAAATAAGTTCTCGCTTTCGCGACGAAGTTTATTCAGTAAATAAATTTAAACACTACGGCCAGAAAGGTTGTTTGTAAAAAGGGAAGATGTCGGTTACTATCGAATCCTATCCTACTAATTCGGTTACATACCGATAAAACTAACTTAGCCAGACATGATAATTAATGCGAACGGAAATAGACATAAACAACGGAATAATAAAGCGTGCATCATAACAGAAATAAAGTAGTAATTCAATTAATAAAAACCTGTAAATTGTACTGATCTCAAATCCTTGGGTAGTCCCCCACAATGTCGGCAGGATTCTACTTTGGCGAGAAATAAAAGGTACAGGAAGAAAATACAATATTCTGAACTGAAGGAAAATGGAAAGGAAAATAAAAGTAACGATAAATAACTTTGATGGAATTTTGGCAGAACTTCGGGATGAAGAATCCACACCTTTCTCTGTGAGTCTCTTGTCTATTTATAGGAGATGTTTCTTATCTCAACTTCCTGAGATCATGCGTGAGATATGGAGAAAGTGGTAGTAACTTCCAATAGTGGGCAGTGAGTGGAGAAAGTGTAGTAACTTCCAGTAGTGGGCAGTGAGTGGAGAAAGTGTAGGAAGGGTTTAAGTTGAGATTGATCGTGAATTCTGATTCTGCGTTTTTTGTCTGCGTGACGGTCGTCATGAAATGTGACGGTCGTCACACGCATGACGGTCGTCATGGACCTGTGACGGTCGTTACAGCAGCAGAATCCGTATCTGCTGTTTTTCATCTATTTTTCATCCGTTTTTCATCTGTTTCTTCTCCTTTTCTTTCTTTAGTCCAAATTCTCCCCAATCTGCAAAACGAAGTAAATTAATCATATAGTAGAACATAAATCAAGATAAATTAATAAAAGTCACAAAGAAATGCATGTAAATCAAGCCAAATAAACGATATGATTTCGCGTTATCAGTTGTGTCTCATTTTGCTGTCTTGTCTTCAGAGAATCACACTGAATCCTCAACATCGATACAATACCCGAGCCCAAGCTCGTCTGAGAATGGAAGTACAGAATTTGGATGTGGACAGAATTGATAATGAACTCGGAGAACTACGAGGAGGCATGGGGCATATCATGGAAGCCCTACAGGTCATTTGTGCAAAGTTGGACACTCATGCCACTGTTGTTTCTGAAATCACTGGTATAGCTGTGGATCCAATCCCGACGGCAGTTGTTGTACCCCAAATTTTGACCCCTTAGATTCTCATTATCATTTTAGAAGCATGATCATGAATTATCTAACCCTAAATCAGTGCAAGTTCATTATTGTCAAATTACAGGTGAATCAGGGTTTTCGCACCGACAAATTCAAAACAACCAAGGAATGATCAACCAATGATTTGGGCTAAGTCAATCATGGAATGAAATCAAATCTGATACCAAAGTCAAATGAGAAGCCAATTTGTAGAAATCAGTTCAAAATCAGAGACAGTGCAGTCGGGAGGCCCCGATTAGGGTTTTTAACTAGTGAAAAGTCAACTGTGGTTTGACTTTGATGTTGGAAGGTGTTGTAATGGTGGGATTGAGGTCCATGAAGTTCATATAGATTACTAAAGACTACTCAAGAAGTATCAAAGTCTCAGGATGGCCAGAATGTCAACAGGCGACTCAATCGGCACCGATCGATCGTACGGTTGACCGAAAAGTCAACTCCTCAAATTTTGAGAATTGGAATCCAAGTTGTGAATCAAAGTTCTTCCTTATGTCATAATGGACTTTCATATCAATTTTCATGATCATTGGATCAAGGATGAGAGAGTAATCGAAAAATCGGGAAATTAGGGTTTCAAAAGGGGCTAAACCCCAACTCTTTAACCACACACTCAATTGAGTTGGTTCCAAGCTCATTGGAAAGCTCTTGGCAAGTCCTACAAAAGTCCCATGCTAGTCCACAACCAGAAAATGCATACTTTTTGAGTTAGAAGCAAAAACATTCCTAGAAGGGAAAATAACAGAAAATTTCTAAGTTATTTTCACTTTAAAAGCTTGTGTGCAGCCAACTTTGAGGGGATTTTTCACCTAGTTCCAATTGGATTTTGATTCCTTGACAAACATGAATGTTTTAGAGCTATGTGAGGGCTTTCTAAATTATACTAGAACATCTCAAGAGGAGTTATGAGCAGAAAGTTACATGGGTGCAAAGTTGGTGATTTCACACCTTAGTCCCACATTGATCAAAATTGCAAAATCATCTCTTCCATCCAATTGAGCCAATCTCAGCTTGTCAAACTAATTCTATCTGATATATGGAGTATGTGTAGCATGTTAGATCAGAAGTTATGCATAGAAGTATCACAAAATTAAAGATTGAAGTTTCATTGCCATAAAGTGAAAGTTGCCAAAATTGACTTTTCTAAGCATGAGGTGTAAAGGCCATTTCTGAACCAGCCACTCTACAAAGCTTCTAGCCTGCATTTGCATCAGAAAATCATCAATTAACTTGCCCTTTGGGAGAAAGAATGGCCAAGGAATCCAACAAGTGGGATGGTGGATCAAAAATATCAAAGATTGCTTCATGGTGAAGAAATGTCTCAAGCAAGCACCTCAATCCATTTCTCTATAAAAGGAGGGCTCATTCACCTCATTCCACACACAATTAATCTGATAGAAACCATAGAGAATCTCTGTTATCACAATTTCCACTCTTTGCTTCAAATTCTCAAAAACACCAAATCCTTCAAAAACCACTAACATGTCACTTTGTATCTTTTACACCAGAACTTTCTCCAAACCTTAAAACACTTCAAGGACCACATAGACAACCTTAAAATGACCCTCTGAAGCTGTTCCAACCATTAGTTCTCTCAAAAAACCAAAGGATCAAAAAGTCAAATGTCCATGCACCATAGTTTGACCTTTATGCATTTTTCTTGACAAATCCTTACACAAAGCTATTCCCACCATTCCAACACTTGAGACACCTCATATTAATGATATCCAAGTTGTTCAAAGTCTCATAACACAGCTGGAAGATCATTTGTTCAAACTAGCCACAAGAGTGCATTTTGCTTTCAAAAGAAGAAAACTTCAAAGCAAGGAAGTGATTGAAGATCTCTGGGTTTCTCAGCCTATTTTGTTTCTTCAATATTGTCTACAAGAGGTATGTGATGCCCTAATTGCCTAGAAATCATACATTATCATGTTTACCATTTTGAGGTGATTTTGGTTATAATGTAGTCTAGCTATCCTATTTGGAGTGTTTTGCAAGAATCTTTGTTTTTGGTCATTGATATATTGTTGTGTTATAATGTTTTCATATGCAAATGACATGTAGAATGTATGTGCATAATCAATTTGACTTGAGTAGGACAACACATAGCTTTGATTTTATTCATGCCTTGTTTCAACATGACCATTGCACTTGCATTCTTCACATATTTTCAAGTATAACACCGGTTCTGGTTTTTGATACACTTTAATCTCATTTAGTTGTTAAAACATCTCATATACATCATTTTAAACATGCCTAAAACCTGGTTTAAGTGTTATAACAATTAATGTAGATTTTGAATTTCAAGTGTATGTTTTCAAGCACTTCCTTGCATATCACATGACAGTTTTTGTTCTAGTGCATTTCTAACTAAACCACTTGTCTAGACACCTCAAATATATCAGTTTGAAGATGTTCAAACATTCACTTAAGTGTTAATGCAAGTATTTTAAGTCTTGGCTTTCAAAATGCAAGTTTCAAATGTATTTTTGCAAATCACTTGCAATTTTTTCAAACTGTCAATTTCAATGGTATTTGAAGGCTTAGACTCATTTCATATGACATATTAGAGGTGTAGGACCTTTCAATTTGAAGTAGAAAAACTTGGAACCAAACTGTCCAGATTTCATCTTTGAAAATGCCATTTTTGCTCAATTTTGCATTTGTCTTGCTAACTGTCATGCTAGTTGATTTTTCACACAAATAAGGTTTGGAACATCTCATAATGATCATTTGTAACATGTTTGCATGGTTATTTCATTGAAAAACACCCTGTCATGGAAAATCACTTTTCAAAATGCAAGTTTCCACATACACATTCACATCACAAGCCACTTTTTGCATAACTTGTTTTTTTCACTAAAACCACACCACATACACTTCATGTTAGTCATTTATGAGATGTTGGAAAGATCATTTTGAACTAATACTTGCTGTCATGAAGTTTCACTCATCAAATGCTCATCTCTTCATAAAATGGCATCAACACACCAATCCTTGAATCAGTTTGTTTTTAAATGAAATGACTGGTCTAACACTTCATACTCATCCATTATAGCATGCCTACATGGTTACTTTGCATCAAAACTTGCTGTCATGGAATTTCACTCTTGAATTGCTCACTTTCTTCACAAAATAGCATGTCACACACCAGTTCGTGCCTTAACTTGTTTTGTGTTGATTTGTTTGTTCTAACAACTTGTGTTAATCATCTGAAATATGTTTGCATTGGTCTAAAGCTTTGAAACCACCAGAACACCAACACACACCACATAATACACATAATCACATAATGAGCATGTTGAACACCAAAACCATACACATTCATCACAGTCCTTTGAATTTCACACAAACACACTTATAATCATGTAATACATGTGTTTGAAAGGTTGTTTTGATCAGTATTGCCTTGAAACTTGAAGTACCCACTGTCATGCATATCATTTATGTATTGTTTGCAACTTGAACTTGGTTTCTCACAATAGCTCAGTTCTGGCCTTGAGGATGTTTTGAATTGATTCATTATCATTTATTTGTGATGTGTGTGTGTTCTTCATGGTTTGAATATGAATGTTTGAAGCTACACATATGAAATTGCATATTTGAGCCTAAAAGAGGGACACTATCGGGTTTTGCAGAGGATTAAGAATTTTGAAAAACTAAAACCACCATTGAATTCCTTGTGTGATTCTACCCCAAATCCATATAAATTTTGTGCCGATCCGATTAACGGTTAGGAAGTTACGATACAAAACGTAAATCCATTTGTTGTGTGTTTTTGCCCAGAAAGAAAATTGTCACTTTTTATACTAAACTTCCACCAGTGGAAGTTACTTGTAAAACTTGTCATTTTTCACTCCAACTTCAAAAATTCATAACTCGCTCGTTTTTTTATCGTTTTTCGCCCGTTCTTTTTCCGTTGTGTTCGTATTAATGTTTATTTTCATGCTGTATTTTTATTTGTCATGTTTGAATTTTTTATCACTTAGTTTGATTATGTACAAGTATGCGCGTTTACGCGACCGTTTGTATAGTTGCAGATGAATGTTTATGTGATTCTTTTAGATATTTTCTGGAAACTTGTTGGAATCCATGTATGCACATGTTAGTTAACATGCTAGGGTTATTTCTTGATGTTTAACCATTTTTTTCATCTTTTGTTTTTCGTCAAAGTGCGAACCGCTGTTGCAGTATCGTTTATTTCATCTGTTAACTTTCATCACCATGCTTCATTTTCACCATCTCCTATTATTTAAGTGGTTGTAACCATGATTATACTTCGCTTTGATTGTTATCTTGCCTAACTTTTTTATTTCTTCTCTCCCCAAGCGACGAAACTCGTTAGTTCTCGTCCAAGTCGTCTCCCCGTTTTCCCTCCAAAGGAAGGTCTGTCCACTTGACCTTCAATGTCATGAATAATTCAATCACACTCTTGACTTTGTTAAGTCGTTTTCACCCTTAGATTAGAAACTCTAGACTTTGCTTAAGTCTAAAAGACCCGCCCGTACTAGGAGCGTTCTTCAACTAGAACCCTAGGAAAGAGTTCGTCAACTCTGTGTAAGAATCATCGTCATGATCTCTTACCTTCCCCCTTTTCAACTTAGAATAGGGAGTTTTGTCAAACTCCATACAAACATTGTCATGTTTGTGTCCCCCTTGAACCTTGATCGTCATCAAGTGTTCTCTCCCCTTGTGAGGCGAACTATGATTGCTCTGATTCTATCCTAGTCAGGATACGTAGGCAGAAGATGCGACGTCTTTGCGAGCAAACTTAGAGAAACACTTAGGCCTTTGTTTATCTTTATCCTAAACCATAGCACAATTCAAAAACTTAGCAAGTAATTAAACAAAAGGTTCCTGTAGAGTACTACAGATATTTAGGGTGATAACACCTTCCCTAGATATAACTAACCCCCGATCCCCGAATCTCTTAAAGCGTTGTCGTTACATCGCGAAAAAGGTTTTTCTTTCTTGAGACCTTTCCTTTGGATAAACTAAAGATCGGTTGTAAAAGAAATAAGGTTCAAGTTAATTAATAGCTTGCTATCCAATTTTCACCGCAACAGCAATCACTGTTGCTAATGTGTCAACCTATGGTTTACCACCTGGTTTTGTACCTCCACCAACAGTCAACCAGCAAGCAGTTCCCCTTGGGGCAGAGTTTCCTCAAGCTATTCCTACTTACACTCAGCCTTCTGTTCAGACTCAAGCGCGCCCTGTTTTTCATAATCCTCCACAAGTGTATGAAGGTCTTGATGGGTATGAAGAAGAGAGTGGACGACATGATAGGTTGAAAGAAAGTGTAGAGACTATAGGCAGGAAGGTCAGAGCAATGGAAGGAAACGACATCTTTGGTACTGATGCCAGGGATATGTGTTTAGTATCTGGATTGGTAATTCCACCAAAGTTCAAAGTTCCCAATTTTGATCAGTACTCTAGTGCTACTTGTCCTCGGACACATCTGATTATGTACTACCAAAGAATGGCCTCACATGTGGAAGATGATAAGTTGATGATTCACTATTTCCAGGATAGTTTGAAAGGAGCTCCTGCTAAATGGTATTTGGGTTTGGATCAGTCTCATATTCACAGTTTCCAAGACTTGGATGATGCTTTCATAAAACATTACAAGTATAACATGGATTTGGCTCCGGATAGAAGACAGTTACTGAGTATGTCACAAAAGAGTTCAGAATAATTCAAAGAATATGCACAGAGGTGGAGAGAAACTGCATCTCAGGTAGAACCTCCTTTGAGTGAAAAAGAGTTAACAGACTGGTTCGTCGATACAGTGAGACCAGAGTTTTATGAGAAGATGATCAGCAGTGTAACCGCGAGTTTCTCTGATATAATAGCTGTAGGAGTAAGAGTGGAGTTGGGAATAAAGAATAGAAAGGTGGCTAGTGGTTCCGGTAGTTCTAGCAAAGACAATGTTAAAAAGGTCAGTGGTACTTTCCATAAAAAAAGGGAGGGAGAAACAAATGCTATAGCAATGGGAAGGAAGAATCGTATTTGGAGACAGCCTTATCAACAGTATCAACAACCTCAGAAAGGCTTTGTTCAGCAGCCTCAACCAAGTTATGTTCAGCAACCCCAGCAACAACGACCAATGTATCCGTTGCAGTATGCCCAACAACCATATGTGGCAGCTGTAACACCAGCTTTCAATCATCCTGTTCCCAATTTTCAAGCAGTGCAGCCAGCACCCGTGTATCAGCCGGTTCAACAAGGGAATCAACGAGCACCCAACGCTCCACCCTATCAACAATATCATCAGCCTAGAGCTCAGGCGCTAAGACAGAACTACCAGAATCGGAGACCGATAACAAAACCTCCACTTCCTCAGATACCGATGACTTACACAGAGTTGTACCCCTCCTTGGTGCAGCAAGGGTTTGTGACAACACGACCGCTTAATCCAGATACTACATCTCCTCACTATAATTCAAATGCTCATTGTGCCTTTCATGAAGGTGTTGCCGGTCATGATTTAGAAGGTTGTCTTGCCTTAAAACATCTTGTCAGGGAGTTAATAGAAAAGAAGATCTTGGCTTTTGATGATGTACCCCCTAATGTTAAAAGTAATCCATTACCGATTCATGGAGGGGTTAATGCGGTAGAAGAAGTTTCAGATGAAAGGATAATCCGGAGTGTGTCAGAGATCAAGACTCTGTTAAGGTTACTTCACGAGAAGCTACTGAAAGCAGGATTGATAGAGGATACCCATAATGACTGTGAAGAATGTTCTAGTGATTCTAAAGAGTGTGATGCAGTACGAGGAGATATACAAAGATTGATTGATGATGGAGTATTGCAAGTGTGTAGCAAGGTGAGGAAAGAAGAAGTTTCGGTAATTGAGCCTGTTTTTAATTTACCAAAGAAATGTGAGAAACTTCCGGTGTTCAAAATGACCAACAAAAGTGTGAAGCCTCTTTTCAGCAAGCGGGTATCGATCAATCTTGACCGGTTATTATTCAGAAACCAAGACCATTTCCTTTTGAAAACACAAAGGTTGTTCCATGGAAATATGACATGACTGTGATAGACCGAGGATCTGGGAAGGTTAGTCAGAAAGAGACAGTGAAAGACGACCAAGTGGACGTGACAAATATTGCAGGTACAAGCAAGATGACCCATAGTGGTCGAATCTATCAGCCAAAGATAACAGTAGTCACTCCAAAAGAGGTTACTCCTGTTGCGACAAAGGAAAAAGAGGTACCAAGTACTGAGGGAGACGACGAGGAATTCCTAAGGATTATTCGGAAAGTGATTATAAGGTTATTGATCAACTTCGCCAAACCCCATCAAAGGTATCGATCTTGATGAACTCTCCAGCTCATAGAGAGGCTCTGCAAAAAGTATTGAGGCAGGCACATGTGACAAAGGATATAACTCTCGGCCAATTTGACTCAGTGATAGCCAACATTACGGCATGTAACACCCTGAGTTTTAGTGATGCAGAGTTGCCAAAAGAAGGACGTAATCACAACCGTGCGTTGCACATATCTGTCAGGTGCCAAGAAGACACAATGGCATGATTTTTAGTCGACACTGGATCCTCAATGAATGTATTGCCCGCAAGGTTGCTCGCAAGGTTAGCATATGCAGGGGCAGAAATGAAGTCGACGTCGTTGATTGTAAAAGCTTTTGACGGTTCAAGAAGAACGATTGTTGGAGAGGTAGAATTGCCAATCATGATAGGACCTCATGTGTTCGATATTACATTCCAAGTCATGGACATTAACCTAACTTATAGTTGTTTGTTAGGACGACCGTGGATTCACGCAGCTGGGGCAGTGACTTCCACTTTACATCAAAGAATGAAATTTGTTGTGAATGACAAACTGGTGATTGTGCATGGTGAGGAAGACCTAATGGTAAGCAATCTGTCATCATTCAGGTATATCGAAGCGGATGAGGGTGCATTGGAAACTTCTTTCCAAGCACTCGAAATAGATAATGCAGTGATGATAGAAGATACGGTGGCAAAGAGTGGTCCATATTTTGCATCCGCTTAAAGCATCAAGTCTACACTAGAAGGAGGTACTCTTGCAGGTTGGGGAGAGGTCGTTGAAGTTAAGGCAAGACTGGGCCGCCAGGGGTTGGGTTACAAACCAACTCATATCGAAACATCAACACACACTGAAGGACGTCTGAAGACCATCCAAGAGGTGTTCATCAGTGGTGGATTCCAAGTCAACGACGTGGGAGAAGATTTCGAAGAAGAAGATATCGAGCATTTGGTGTATCATTGTGAAGCTGCTCTAGGAAATTGGGAGGCTATTGAGATTCCCGTGGTCTTTCCCATGTCGAAGTAATTTATTTGTTTTTCTTTACTTGTTGTTGCTTTTTTATCTTTAAACCTCCATAGCCCTGCCCAAGGCTATAGGATGCATTTTGTAAGGGCCCCGTGCTTTCATGAATATTATGATCAAGGAATGGTTTTGTTAAATCCTTTTGTTGTTGTTTCCTTATTTGCTTTTGTTTCCATATTTAAAAAGAAGATGGCAATTTTTCTAAAAAATCATCAAAAACAGTTTTTCTTGATTGCTGCATTTGTCTTTGTGTGTTTTAATAAATTAAGCCATTCCAACATGCAGTGATACCCCAAAACCCGTTGAATCCATTGACTTTGCTTTCCCTCCTGACTTTGACTCGCCAATTTACCAAGCTGAAGATGAGGACGAAAATTTTGAAATCCCTGATGAACTGGTAAAATGGGCACATTATGAGTACACAGAGCTTCAACCCTACAAAGAACAGGTAGAAGTCATTAATCTTGGCACCGAAGAAGACAAGAAAGAAGTCAAGATTGGGGCAGCTCTAGGGGCAGAAGTCAAGCAGCAACTAGGGAAGCTTCTGAAAGAGTATGTGGATGCATTTGCTTGGTCATACCAAGATATGTCGGGTTTAGACACTGACATAGTGGTTCACAAATTACCGCTTCGACCAGAATGCCCACCGGTTAAATAAAAGCTCCGAAGAACAAGACCTGACATGGCTCTTAAGATTCAAGATGAGGTGAAGAAACAGATTTATGCGGGTTTCTTAGCAGTGTCCAAATACCCCGAATGGGTGGCCAATATTGTACCTGTACCGAAAAAGGATGGGAAAGTAAGAATGTGTGTGGATTATAGGGATCTAAATAAGGCCAGTCCGAACGATGATTTCCCTTTGCCGCATATTGATACGTTGGTGGATAATACGGCTCGTTTTACAGTTTTCTCATATATGGATGGTTTCTCCGGTTACAATCAGATTAAGATGGATCCCGATGACATGGAAAAAACTACTTTCATTACTCCGTGGGGGACTTACTGTTACAAAGTTATGCCTTTCGGTCTGAAGAACGCAGGTGCTACTTATCAAAGAGCCATGGTAGCTTTATTTCACGACATGATGCACAAGAAGATAGAGGTATATGTTGACGACATGATCGCCAAATCTCAGAGTGAGGAGGACAATTTGGAACATCTTTTGAAATTATTTAAGAGACTCAGAAAATATCAATTGAGACTGAATCCAACCAAGTGTACCTTTGGGGTAAGATCTGGGAAGTTACTCGGTTTCATTGTCAGTCACCGAGGGATTGAGGTAGATCCAGATAAAGTCCGAGCCATTCAAGATATGCCAAGCTCCACAAATTGAGAATCAAGTCAGAAGTTTCCTTGGAAGGTTGAACTATATATCCAGGTTTATTTCTAACACGACTCCTACTTGCGAGCCCATCTTCAAATTGTTACGCAAGGATCAGACGGTCGTTTGGAATTCAGATTGTCAGGAAGCATTTGATAAGATCAAGGGTTACCTTCAAGAACCTCCGATCTTGATACCTCCTGTTCCGGGAAGACCTCTCTTCATGTATTTGACAGTGCTCGAGAATTCAATGGGTTGTGTGTTAGGTCAGCAGGATGAGTCCGGACGAAAAGAACATGCTATTTATTATTTGAGTAAGAAGTTTACTGATTGTGAAAGCCGATATTCACTTCTGGAGAAAAATTGTTGTGCTTTAGCATGGGCTGTCAGGCGTTTGAGGCAGTATGTGATTTGTCATACCACTTTGATGATTTCAAAAATGGATCCGATAAAGTATATTTTTGAGAAGCCTGCTCAGACTGGAAGGCTCGCCCGTTGGCATATGTTATTATCAGAGTACGATATCCAGTACGTAGCCCAGAAGTCTATCAAGGGTAGTGTTTTGTCAGAATATCTTGCAGATCAACCAGTGGAAGACTATGAGTCTCTCAAATTTGATTTCCCATATGAAGACATTATGTTGGTAAGAGATTGTGAAGAGCCAGGTCCTGATGAGGGTCCGCAGACAGGTCTTTGGTGGAAAATGATGTTTGATGGTTCCTCCAACTACAGTGGGCATGGTGTAGGCGCCGTTTTAATGAATCCGGAAGGTGGTTACACTCCATTCACAGCCAGGTTAGATTTTGACTGCACAAACAATATCGCCGAATATGAAGCATGCATTCTCGGCCTCGAAGCAGCTATCGACCTCAAAATCAAACTTCTTGAAGTAAGTGGAGATTCAGCTTTGGTTATTTATCAAGTTACTAGTGAATGGGAAATTAGACATGAGAATTTGATCCCTTACAGAGCCTACATTGTTAAAATGATTGAGTATTTTGATGAAATCACCTTCAAGCATGTTCCGAGATCTGAAAATCACATTGCCGATGCCCTAGCCATGTTAGCCTCAATGTGGAAAGTCAGGGATGTCAATGATGCCACTCTCATTTGAATTGAACGCAAGACCGAGCCCGCCTACTGTCAGATGGTTGAAGAAGAAACTGATGATAAGCCCTGGTTCCACGACATCAAGAATTATCTGTTAAAACAAGAGTATCCAGCAGATGCTACGTCACTTGACAAGAAAACTCTGAGACGATTAATATCCAAGTTCTTTCTCAGTAATGATGTGCTTTACAAAAGAAATCATGATATGGTCCTGCTTAGATGTATCGACAGACGAGAAGCAGAATTGTTAATGCAAGATGTTCATGAGGGAATATTTGGCACTCATGCCAATGGATATGCTATGTCTAAAAAGATTTTGAGGGCTGGTTATTACTGGTTGACTTTGGAAACTGACTGTATTCAATATGCCAGGAAATGTCACAAGTGTCAGATTTATGCGGACAAGATGCATGTACCTCCGACGTTGCTAAATGTGTTGTCATCACCTTGGCCTTTCTCTATGTGGGGCATGGATATGATTGGGGAAATTAAGCCAAAAGCTTCTAACGGACACCGATTTATTCTGGTTGCTATTGATTATTTCACAAAGTAGGTTGAAGCTGCATCCTACACCAATGTTACTCGATAAGTGGTGGCCCGTTTTATCAAGAAAGAGATTATCTGTCGTTACGGAATTCCGAGCCGAATCATAACGGACAATGGTACCAATTTGAACAACAAAATCATGATAGAGTTGTGCGGTGACTTCGAAATTGAACATCACAATTCCTCTCCTTATCGTCCCAAGATGAATGGAGCTGTAGAAGATGCGAATAAAAACATCAAAAAGATTTTGCAAAAGATGGTGAAAACTTACAAAGATTGGCATGAGATGCTACCATTTGCCTTGCATGGGTACAGAACGTCCGTCCGCACTTCAACAGGGGGAACCCCTTTTTCTTTGGTATATGGAATGGATGCGGTACTTTCTATTGAGGTCGAGATACCTTCCTTGAGAGTCATAATGGAAACCAAGCTTGAAGAAGCAGAATGGGTGAGGGAAATGTTTGATCAGTTGAATCTTATTGACGAGAAGCGCATGTCTATGATGTGTCATGGTCAGTTATATCAGAAAAGGATCAAGAGAGCTTTTGACAAGAAAGTTCGCGTCCGAGAATTCCGAGAAGGGGAGCTTGTACTCAAAAAGATTTTACCAGTTCACAAAGATGCACGGGGAAAATGGATGCCTAACTATGACGGCCCGTTTGTTGTGAAAACATTCTTCTCAAGAGGCTCGTTAATTCTCACGACCATGGATGGAGAGTAGCTTACTCATCCAGTGAATTCTGATGCAGTACGAAAATATTACGCCTAAAAGAACCCGATAAGCCGAAAACTCAAAAGAACGGCTTATGCAAAAGTTAGGGTTGAGAAAAAGAAAAAAAGAATAGAGAGAAAAAGAAAAAGAAAAATAAGAGCTCGCTAAGTTGAAAACCCAAAAGGGCGGCTTAGGAAAAAAGGAGCGTCCCGGTGGATTGAAAACCTGAAAGGGCGATCCAGGCAAAAGTTAGGGATAAAGGCGTTTCACTGCATCGGATAAGTTGTCACTACTGCAAAAGTTTGTACAAAGAAATCATCTCAACCGCTCTTGTCAAAAGCGAGGATTTCAGGGAGTTTTTAGTCTTTAGGGATAGTTTGGTCATGGGATTTAATGTAACCTTGTCCACGTTGCCATCTTTCACTTGTAAAACTTCTATGGAATTTTGTCATTTGTAAGATTTCATTCTTGAATAAAATCAGTTTTGAGCCGTTCTTTCTTTTGCAAATTTACCATTTCCTTTATTTTCTTTGTTATGCAAAATATTGTTCGTTGATCAACGATAATTTTGAAAGCATAGGGGTCAAATTATCGAATAAAACTTGAAAAGATTAACAAACGTAAAAACTTCAACCCATGGAAAAGAGTCGAGGAAAATCGTACTTCCCCAGAACCTCAGGGTAGCAGAAACTTCGATACGCAATCCTATCGCACTCCCTGGTGAAGTGTAAGCAAGTTGAACTGTTGATTTTCCTTTGGTCATGTGTGGTTATCAAGCTTGAAGACTGTCTCTCAAGAACTTCTTATGATGATGTGAAGACTCGTCCTCAGTAGAAGATTTCTGAGCATTTGTTTGAATTTACTTTGTCATCTCTGACTAGCTTTTTTAAAGCTATGTTCCCCTGTTAGGATTGGGTTTATTTTCCAAGTCTACATACACCCTTCAGCCTGGGTTCAGTGTGATTCGTTTTGTCTCTTGGGTTCGGTGTGCTATCTGTCGATCCCCTGTGAAGTCTAGTCGTTACTAGTTAATTTCGGTTAAAGTCCAGTTGTAACTGACATTGTTTTAAAAGCCGATTGTTATTGGTATTCTTTTGGTCGTCACCATACTCCCTTTTAAAATCCGATCGTAACTGGCATTGTCTTAACTCCGCTTGTTATTATCTTTTGGTTTGGTCGTTACCAACTTTTCCCTTTAAAGTCCAGTCGTAACTGGCAGATGTTCGAAATCCAATCATCATTGGTATCTTTTGGTTTGGTCGTTACCAACCTTCCCCATGAAGTCCATTCGTAACTGGCATCATTTGAAATCCAATCGTTATTGGTATCTTTCGGTTTGGTCGTTGCCAACCTCCCCAGCTGAAGCCTAGTAGCTTGTTAGCATTCTCATAACCACACGTGTTGATATACCCTGATTTGGTCGTCACCATGTTTCTTTTAAAAGCCCAGTCGTAACTGGCATTACTTGAAATCCAATTGTCATTGGTACCCGGACTTGGTCGTTACCAATCTCCTTTAAGTCCAGTTTGAAATTTGGTCGTCACCAATTTCCCCTGTCGAAGTCCTATGTGTTACCGATTGGATTTGAGAAATCTCATTTGTTATTATCTCAGGTTGGTCGTTACCATTACCTCCAGGAAGTCTAGTGGTTACTAGCACTGTTTGAACTGTTTGTTAAAACTGGGTGACATTAGTATCCCCAGTAAAACCTTTGATTTTCCAGTCAAACCCCGGAGATCTAGTCGTTACTAGTATCCCTAGTGTGTTTGGTCTTGTTTCTAGTCTATTCCTGAAGATCCCGTTTGAGCTCTTCACTATAGGAAGTTCCTCATCTGATCATCCCCAGTGAGGTTCGTGTCTCTAGTCTTTCGCTTCCCCGGTGTAAATTTGCTATCTTTCCCCAGTAGAGTGTTTGCTCTTCCCTAGTGAGATTGTCATCTTCATTGGACTTCTTGCATCTTCATGTGAAATTATCCTCTCAGTTATCACTAGTCATGTTTGAACTATTGATTGTTATACCTCGGTTTTCCCCAGTGTCGAGTCCACAATACCAGGTCCCCATGAGTAGTTACTCGTTGTTTTGTTTTTCATCTGCATATGTCTTGCATCCAAGCATCATTTAGAGTTCATGGCATATCATGACCTGTCCTTTTGCATATCATCGGATCTAAGGATAGAGTTTGTCAACTCTATGTAAGAATCATTGTCATGATTTCTTACTTCCCCTTTTGAGTGTTACAATTTAGATTAGGGAGTTTTTGTCAAACTCCACACAAACATTGTCATGTTTGTTCCCCCTTGAACCTTGACCATAATCAAGTGTTCTTCATCCCTTGTGAGGTGAACTACGATTGCTCTGACTCTATCCTAGTTAGGATACGTAGGCAGAAGATGCGATGTCTTTGCGAGCAAACTTAGAAAGCCATCTAGGTCTTTATCTATCCCTTATCCTAATCCCAAATCTTATCACATTTCACAAACTTAGCAAACAATCAAACAAAAGGTTCCTGTAGAGTACTATAGATGCTTAGGGTGCTAACGCCTTCCCTAGGTATAACCAACCCCCGACCCCCGAATCTCTTAGCGTTGTTGTTACATCGCGAAAAGGATTTTTCTTTCTTTAGACCTTTCCTTTGGATAAATTAAAGTTCGGTTGTAAAAGAATTAAGGTTCAAGTTAATATAATAGTTTGATATTCAATTTTCACCGCAACAATATGCGAATCCAAAAAAATTTATTAATGGGGGCAATAAAAAAATAGTGTAGATAATTTGATTTAGGATGCTAACAAAGCTAATTAAATATTTTTTAAATAAAGCACTTAACACAATTTTTTGTAAAAATTTATATTTATTAAAGAGAAATAGGAGACAAAAATAAAATTGATTAAAATAATTTGTTTTATCTTTAATAATTAAATATTATAAGTTAGTGAGTTTCTTAAAATACTTTTTAATGACAAATATTAATTTTAAGTGAATGTACTAATTGACAAAATTAGTTGATGTTGAACTTAGAAATAAAAAATACTTAAACTTTAAATATAAAGAAAATGATGATGAAATTTATATGAATTAAAAAGAGAGTGATACTAAGAGCAACTTTAACGCATAGTTGTTAAACCAAAATTTTGTATAGCTTACGTTAGTAATAAGGAATTTGCATTATAGTAGAGCTGACATGACATATGGGATGCTCTAAAACTAGTTTACGTGCTCTACACAAGCAACGTACTCTAACTCATTATTTAACATAAATAATAGATTTTTATTAACTATTTGACATATATAATAGATTTTTATTAACCATTTAATACCAAGTTTGAATTCCTTATAAACAATCACCATTGAAGTACACACTTTTTAATTCAATTTTGGATTGCTTAAATCCTTCATGTCAATTTGGACCCACGTAAAATAACTTAGTTCATCCAATTTAGTTGCTCTCATTAAAGATGCTAATTTGTGGTGTGTAAATAAGTGTGAGTTATTAAACCTAATTAATTTTATGGGACTTAAAAAAATATTAATAGTAATATAAAAATAGATTTTTGTTTTCTTGTGGAGGTTTGAGAATATATATGAAATGAGAATGTTATTTATATGTGATAATAATAAGAATAATTATTAGTTTTTAGATTAAAAATGAATGATTGAGATTAAAAAATTAACTTAAAAAATATGTGTATCTCTTTCATCATTTATGTGCGTTGAAATTCATGATGAGTTAAATGACGAAAGAGACACACATATGAATTAAATGAACTTTATAATCTCAACTATTTATTTGTAATATAAGGGTTAATAATTATTCCTACTATTCTCATGTAAAAATAGTATTTTATATTTATATATATATATATATATATATATATATATATATATATATATATATATATATATATATATATATATATATATATATATATATATATATATATATATATATATATATATATATATATATATATATATATATTGTGAATGTGTCTTAAAACCTTTGTTGATGAAGAGAAAGAAAATATATTTTAGAGATTGCATTTATTGCAAAAATCGAACGAAAAGTAGAGAAAAAAATCAGTCGGTGAATAGTATCGTCCATACGGTAAATAGTGATATCTGTACGGATGAATAGTGATGTCCGCACGGTGAATGGTGTTGTCCGTACGGTGAATAGTGTTTCGCATTTTCAGATTTTTTTCGATTCGGTCCATGGATCCATGTAATTTTGGACTTTGTTTGTTGAGTATTTGCTATTATAAATATGTATCTCTTATATGTTTGGTGTGTGACAATCTTAGAATTTACACCAACAAGGGAGAGCACCTTAGAAAATCAAAGGTTTAGGTAAACCTTTGGAGTTGTTTAAGGTTATTGTGAAACACTGTTACACCTTGGGTTTGAATGATTCATATATTTAGAGTTGGAGAGGTTGAGAAACACTTGGTTAGAAAATAGGGTTGTTCTTGGGAACCTGAAGGTGAAGGCTATTTTCTTGTAACCCATTTGTAATCTCTTGTAACAACTTTCTAAGTATAGCGAATTAGAGAGCTGCTCTCTCCTCCAGAGTAGAACGTTTGATCGAACTGAGTAAACAAACCTTCAACTTTTCCTTGCCTTATTCTATTATATTATCTGTGTACTGATTATTATTACTAAAGACCATTTATTTTGGTTGTTATTGTTCTTTGCCTTATAAATTGATATTGAATTTTGTCGTAATTCACAACAAGATTCACAATAAGCGGTGCGATGAGCACGGAGCAATGAGATATTGTTGACAAGTGAGCACCATGGTTAGTAGATGGAAGATCATGAAATTTTCTGGTAACAACGACTTCGGGTTATGGAAAATTAAGATGCAAGCAATCTTAATTCAAGAAAAGTGTATCGATGCTATGAAGAGTGAAGCATTGATGCCTGCAGGGCTTACACAAGTACAGAAGATTGAGATGGTGGATAAGGCCAGGAGTGCCATTATCTTGTGCCTCGGGAGAAAAATGTGGTTGCTATGTGGGCGAAACTTGAATCATTGTATATGACAAAGTCTTTGGCTCCTAGGTTGTATGTGAAACAACAAATTTATTCATTCTGAATGATGGAGGACAAATCCATAGTCGAGCAGCTCATAGAATTTCACAAGATTATCGATGATCTTAAGAATATTGAAGTGAAGATTGATGATGAGGACAAGGCTTTTCTCCTGTTGAGTTCATTACCCAGATCCTTTGAGCACTTTAAGGATTACCTTCTTTATGGTAAGGAAGGTACTATTACTTTGATTGAAGTCCAGACGGCGGTGAAATCCAAAAAAAAATTAAAGTCGAAAGATTTGAAGATTAAAGATAGTGGTGAAGGATTAAATGTGTCAAGAGGAGGAGGTGAGTGTAAAGGGATGTCCAAATCAATAAGGTCTGACAAGTTAAAGGTAAAATGTTTTAATTATTAGAAAATCGATCACTTTAAAAGGGATTGTCCTGAAAGAAAAGTCAATGTAGATTATGTTCAAGCTGTAGTTGCATTGGGTGAGTAAAGTTATGAGGATGCTGAAGCACTAGTAGTATCGAGTTTGGGAACTGAAGATAGTTGGGTCATTGACTCAGGTTGCTCTTATCACATATATCCAAGAATAGAATAATTTGAAACTTTGAAGATGGTGCAAGGTGAAATAGTTCGTCTTGGTAATAATAAGGCATGCAAGGTTTGTAGTATTGGTACGGTCAAATTTAAAATGTTTAATGATCGTGAACTTCTTATTCACAATGTGAGGTATGTTTAAAATTTTTCTCGCCAAGATCATCGCAATCTTGTGCCAACGTATCTTACATTCAAATGAATGAAGAATTAGAGCGTCCGTAATTCATGGCAACAACCATAAAAAGAGAAGGGTTGAATTGTTGAAGTTAGGTTTGGAACAAAAAGATTGAATGACAAACAACCCAAGGGGCGTGCCTTGAGAGCTATCTCTCAAGAATCCAAGGAGTGCGAGATTCCAAGAACTCAGTTCTTTCGGGAGTTAATTGAGACAAAATGTTTGATAAATATTAGATGTTTTAAGACAAAAGGTTAGATGAATAACAACCGACGCCGTGCGCCTCAAGAGCCATTCATTCGAAGATCCAAGGAATGCTAGACTCCAAGAATCTTCTTCTTTCGAAGTCTGTTTTAGAAAGCGTTTAAAAAAGATTGAATCGAATAAGTTGATGAAAAGAGGTTGATGGCGAGGCAAAAGGCACTCGCCTTACAAGTTTGAATAAAATACTACTTGACGTTGGATCAAGGGTTTGTGAAACATGTGAGAATCGATACTAGTCCCTAGGTGTGCTCCTAATAATGAAATCACGATGAAATGTGTGAGTGTGTGGGTGTTGGTGTAAGCCCTAGAGGCCAATACTTTTTGGTACTTGTATCGGATTATTAGTTTAATAATAAAAGGCATTTCTTTATTATGTTTGTCTTTCAGAATAATAAAGTCCCTAGAATAGTTAGTCTGTTTAATGAAATGTTAAGTGTGACTTAATCATGAGATCCCATTAAACATAAAGACATTATTCTTAAAATATCTGTAGTCAAGCTTTATTGCAAAGTGGGATAACATTAAAAGCATTGAGACTATTATGAAGATAGACTGATGATCACATCTCATGGATCATGGATAAAGAATTATCAAGTCTTGACATAGGTATAAATATTAGGAGTAATATTTATACCGGATTGACCCGCTATGAGAATACTACATAGTATGTTATGCAAAGTGTCATAAGTTATTCTCATGGTGATAATGGTGTATTACCACCCTTCGACCTGAAACCACTATGGACCCTAGATGTAGAGTCGGGTGCTTTATTGCTGATCAAACATTATCCGTAACTGGATGATCATAAAGACAGTTGATGGGCACTCCACGAAGCATGCTGAGGGACATGAGTGTCCTAGATGGAATTTGCCAATCCTGCATAACAGGAGAAATGTCTAAGGGCCCAATATTGAACTGGACAAGGATGACACAGTGTATGCCTTGTGTTCAATATAGACATAGGGGCAAAAGGGTAATTGTACAAACATATATTATCACGAAAAAGGTTTTGTCAGATCACATGACATTTTCGTGACTTGGGTAGCAGTGATGTGTTGCTAGATACCATTTACTGTTTATTATGTTAAATATATAATTTAATATAATTACCAACGTTACGAAATCCTACAGGGTCACACACATAAGGACAGTTTGATGAGAGATAGAGAAATCAAAGGAACACCGTAAGGTACGGTGCACTTAAGTGAAAAATAGAAATTCGGATAATATAATAATAATTATTGTTATTTTATAATGGTTATAAAATAATAATAAAATAAATATATTTATTATAATAATAGTTATTATAATAATATAGAATATTATTATGGATCATGTGAATTGGGTTTTTAGCCCGCAGCCTACAAAAGAGTCTATAAAAGGAACCCTTGTGATGAAGCTTTCACTTGATGCAATTTCGTTTTTGATTCTCTTTTCTCACTCAAATAATTCCGTTCGTAAGCAGCTAGCACTGTGACCGGAAGCTGTTCGTGTGGACTGAGTAGAGGCGTTGCACTTCATCAACGCTTGTGATCGCTGCATCAAAGATCTGAATCGCCACAAAGAGGTAACGATTCTATCACTGACCATGCTCATTCGTAAGGATCACTAAAAAAATTTTTGTTTTCCGCTGCGTTTAGATCGCAATTTTCCTTCAGTGGGTTAGGTTGATGGCGAATGGTAACGAGCAATCGACTTACGATAGGTGTTTGAAAGTGGCTCGATAACGAATCGAGAATTAGTTTGAAAATAGTATAGTTTGTAAAAATTGAAAGATTGAATGAATAACAACCCAAGGGCGTGCCTCGAGAGCGATTCATTCGAAGATCCAAGGAATGCTAGACTCCAAGAATCTTCTCCTTTCGAAGTTTGATTGAAACAAAGTTTAGTTACATATTTGACTCGAATTAGGGTACCCGTAGAGTTTATTCATACGAGTGTGCGAGTATGAGGTTTGACTTGTTAAGTGTTTTAGGGAGAATGAAGATTATTCAATAAACGAGATGTCGGTCTCGCAATCAATTAATTGGGGCATTATTGGGATGCTAGATCCTAATGGCACCTTTTTCATTCGATTAATTATGAAATATCATTTGATGAACAACGAAAGTACCATATGGAATGCTAGACTCCAATGGCATTTCTTTCTCTAAATAATTAAGGAGTGTATTTTAGAAACGAGAAGTTGAATGACACACTACCCAAGACGTATGCCCCAATAGTGGTCATTCAAGAACCCAAGAAGTGCAAGACTTCAAGAATTCAATTCTTTCGTAATTTAATTAAAAAAACAATTTGAGTAGGTGTGTTAAGTATTTTAATCGAAAATAAGTGCTTAGGTGCTTTGATTAGATTAAGCGAAAATTAATTGTTTTTTAGAAACGAAGGATGAAACAGTCACAACCCAAGACGTGCGCCCCAAGAGCGACCGCTTAAGAACCCAAGAAGTGCTAGACCTCAAGAATTCACTACTTTCGTAATTAATTAAGGAAATGTTTTGATTAATCACATTGATAATTTGAAAATGTTATTTGGCATCATTTCAAAGCTTTGTTTAAAGTAATTTTTTTGAAATGTCTTAAATAAAACAAACTAATTAATTAAAAATAATTGAATGAAAGGTGATTTTAAAGGAAAATGGTTATTGATTTTAGAAATGTATATAGAAATTAATTCATAAACAAAATCGAAATATGCCCAAGGTCGATTTATGCGTGATGACAATGTGAGGGGAATGTCCTACACGATGATTAAAACGTGGAGAAATTATTTAATTAATGTGTCAAAAAAAATGTGGCATAATCAACTTGAAATTGTCGAATTCGTAAATTAAAAAAACCGATTTAACTTAAGGAAATTAAATATTAGTAACACAAATAGTTACTCATAAAATTTACAGAATTATTCACAACACTTAGAAGGCTAGGGGTACAAAATAGAAAGCAATATGACTTATGGGCCTAAACTATCATATGAAGTCGAGCCCAATCACACCTTAAAATCAAGTTTTATAAAATAAATAAATAAAATATAAAAAAAGACAGCATGAGCCCGCCATCTAATCTCTCATTTCCAAACTAATACCAAATATCTTTGGTTGACTTTTCAACCATTATTTAATAATGAAAAGCAAATACTAACAACATTAGTTTCAATATAATACTATTTGAAACGTTTTAACAACAAAAAATTCAATAGAAGTAGTCTACAAAATTGGAACACAAAGGCCAGAAGGAGTAAGACTAAAAATGCATCAAGTAGTCGAGACTTAACCCAAAACAACTACGCATAACAATCACGAATCAATATAGTAACAACATAGCCGTTCTCGTGGACTTCAGCAACAATACGAATACAAGCATAAATACGTTATCGCAATGTCGAATAGTAAGCATAAAATAACATTTTAATATCACACACAGTCATAGTTAAACCAAAACCAATCACATCTCAACTTATAGGAACATTGAATATTCGCAATTGCTAAATGAACCACACACATTTAAATCATAGAAAATATTAAAATCATAGCTCCACAAAAGATGTGTCAAGTTAGAACAAAGCTTAGTAAGACTAAAGCCGACACAATCATAACCAAAACTTGCAATTTAGTCATAACATTTCTTGTATATTACAAAGTAAAAACAAGAACTGGAAAGCATATTGGTACCAAAACTTATTCAAATGTAATTCTAATTTAAAGCATAGTAAATTTTCAGCATAAAGTACTAAGAGAACAACATCAATAACCCTGCAACTTGTTACTCAAAACCTTATGAATAACCATATACCACATTTTCCATTCAATAACAACATTGTACGCATATGAGATCGTAAATACACAAACAGATCGAAACCAAATATAAATAGCTCACTTAAAAGAAATCGGGTACACATGAGGAAACAAATTCGCTACAGCCTAAAAGAAAATGATCCTAGCAGCTACATGATTACAAGCGAAACCAAAACGACATAGCTCAAACCAAAGCTTGCAATCGAAACAACGTTATAATCGAAAACCATACGCATTGAAGTTGCGGATAACATTTGGTTTCAACAATCTTAAGCATACAAAAACAGCTCAATGCAGCAACATCAATCAACAAAATATGAAATGAAATTCTGCAAAACTGAAATCGAAACACTCCCAGAACCGCAACATACATGTTCAAATAATCATAAAAAATGCAACTCATACTAAAAACAACAGTATGTTAAACAAGATAGAGAGAACAGAGAAGTGATCGAAGCTAACACCAGTTGAACTTTTTGAAGGTGAGAAAATACTTAGAAGGGGGGTTGAATAAGTATAGAGAAAATATTAAGGCAATAAAAACTCAAATATTTTTATCCTGGTTGTCGCTACTGCGAAAATCGGCGCCGGCTATGATAGAAGAGTCGCCACCGTACGTTATTTATCCCACAAAAGGGAAAGGAAACGCTCAGAGTAAACCTAACGCAAAGAGGGAAAGGAATGGTCATCGTAACCAAATCCTAGATTCGGGAGTCGGTTACGCAAGGGGAAGGTATTAGCACCCCTCACGTCCGTCGTACTCGACGGGATCCACGCTTGTTTTCTATCTAAGAATATGTTTATCTATCTACTCTAAAGGTCTGGGTTAAAAAGAAAAGAAAATGACTCGGCAAAGTATCACACTTTATGCCTACGTATTCCCGTCTGGAACGAGAAATCAGAGTCAACGTATTTCGCCTAACTACGGGTTATGGGGGAAGGTTGCTCGCCGAGATATCGCATCTCGTGCCTACGTACTTTCATACGGCATGAAAGATCAGAACAAACGTAGTTCGGGCTATGGAAGACACAAGTTTGTCTGAGAGTTTTTTATCTCCATATGAAAGGGTTTTCCTGATTAAAGGTCCAAGAGGATAAAAACAGAGTTTGAATGTTTGTTTGAGTTTTTTTTTTTACGAAAGAACTGTTTTTTAAGATGTTTGCAATCTCAGTCGCACTAGAGACTATGACCCAGGAGTGAACGCTTCGTATGTCACCCAAAGGGTACCACACTAACATCCAGATTATTGGAGAGAGACCCTCCACCAACCTTTTCCCAGATAGCTTAAGGCTCGTAACGTATGACTTCAATTAACCTTATTACTGTATTTTTGAATTGTTTTGAGATGAGAAGAGAAAGACACCCTAAAACTATGGTTGAAAGGGAATCTACCTACAATTATCATGAATGGGTCAAAACCTAATGTCTGTCATAATTCCCTCTTGCACAGAGGAAATCAGAGATCCTAGGGGAAAACAGCAAAAGAAAGCAAGCAGTAAATAGTAAACAGTAAACAGTAAAATGCATGCTATGCAACAGTACAAGCGAGGCAAGGGAGTCCGACTCAACCTCAAACCTAAGAAAACAACAGGCAAGGGGAGACAAGCTCCACCTCAAACCTAAAGGTAACCAACACAAGCAAACAGATAATACAACAAAATAAAAGAAACAGAGAAAACAACTCAAGCAACAGCAACAGTCTTCAGCAGACAGCAACTTCAATCCTCAACAGCAGTTCTGAACAGCAAATCCTCTTGACAGCAAAGTTGACAGCAAAAGGCTTCATCCTCAAGTTAGATTCTATCTTCAAGCTTCATCAAACTTCATATTCAAGCTCTATCAAGCACACTCCAAGCAAAGGATTAATCACTAAGATCAAGGTTGCAATGTTGAAAACCAAATGAAAACCAAAGGAAATCATCAAGTACTAACATTGAAATGGAAAGGCATCCTCAAAGTTCTACTCATGTATGGGCACACCACACATCCCTCCAAAGGAGAGATGGAGTTCCCTAGGAGGACTTTACACCATTGGGTAGAATAGAAACACATAATGCATTCTATGTTTGATGAAAGAATCAAAATTAGTCCTAATGGCTCTTCCTAAAACCCTAATTTCCTAAGCTCCTAAAAAATCCTAAAGGAAAAGAAAACTTCAACTCCAAGCTCCAATCTTCAAGCCACAGCATCTACACCAAATCTATAAGACCTCCCAAGAAGGAATCCAAGCAAATCCAGCTCCAAGGTCACCAACAAAACCAAGCAAACAAAGGCACACAAAATAGAACACCACAAGCACAAGCAACTTGCAAAATACAACTAAAATAGAAAACAAAGTTATAAAATTCTAATAAAATTCCTAG
This sequence comes from Lathyrus sativus, assembly GCA_963859935.3. NCBI lineage: Eukaryota > Viridiplantae > Streptophyta > Magnoliopsida > Fabales > Fabaceae > Lathyrus > Lathyrus sativus. The sequence continues at coordinate 638,625,755 of OZ012739.1, forward strand.
AGGAACATACATGTTTGAACAGCCTAGGATTAAAATATTAAAGCCTAATTCAACTTCTAAGTCACCTAAATAATTTCTAAATTGAAGGGTGTCAAGGTGATCCACAAGTTTGGGAAGGCTCTAATCTCAACACCTAAAACAGAATCTAAAGTTGTTCTAAAATTCTAACAAAAATTATAAGGGAACATGAATGTCTACCCTAAAACATACTAAAAAATCAAAGCCAAACTCATCACCCAATGGAAGAACAAAATTCAACAAAACAGATAGTCAAATATGCAAATATTAAAGAGTTAAACAAAATAAGAAAAATCAAATTAAAATGAAAAATGCATGAAAATGAATTTTATTGATTTCAGAAAATCAAAAATTCTCTCAAGATCATGGAGATATTTTTGAAATAATTTTTGGATCAAAATTGAATTTATTGTGATTTTTTGAATCGATAATGCATTTAAAATAATCAAAATCAAATAAAAGAAAATAAAAATCTGAAATAAAACCACGCGCGTTGGATCTGCATACAAGTCAATACATCCAAGGATCCACATCTTGCCAACGCATTAGTGAAACTACTGCGTTTTGGACTCAAAAACTTCACTCTCAGATTAAAACACAGTCGTTGGATGAAGGGGAAAGTCTCTGGTCAAAGCAAGATCTAATGGTGCAAAGATCATCTTCTCCAAATCAAAGACCAAACGGAGTGAGATTCAGTGTGGTGGCCGGAGAAGACTCCGGTTGTCTTCTCCGGCGAGGCAAAAGTCACAGGCATCCAAAACATGCAATCCTTATACCAATCTCACTCAGAATTTCATCAGGAATTCAAATCTCCTATCCATATGTTCTAACTCTCCATAGATTTCAAGATTCGAAGCAATGTTCAGAACACACATCCAGATCAATCATCATCAATTGCAAATCTAAGGCTATAGAATTCATCCTCATGTCACATACATCACTCTGATCTATCTAGATCACTCTAACTCTATTTGAATCAAGAGATTCGAATCAAAACAGAAATGCTATGTCATGATCAATCATCACCAAATGCTTCCAAATTGATCCTAAAACGATCTACATCTTGTCTAGATCCTAACCACAAGTTCAAATCTAACTACATCATGCTAATTCATGTGGAAAGTTAAAAGTTACTAACCTGTTGTAGATCTAGTAACAGAGGCACTTGGAGCTTGATTCTCCCTTCAAAACTCTCCAGATACGTTCATTGATGCACTAGGAAGAGTTTGCAACCTCCAATTTGCACTGAATTGGCCTGGAACTCAAAACACGATTTCACTTGCTCCTCTTGAAAACTCAACTGCAACTTCAGTGTTCTTCACTAAAATGAAATCCAAAACCACTCTGAATTCAATGCAATGAATATATAGAATGGTTTTATGGGCTTTTGAAGTGTGTTTAAAGCCCAATCCATCAATTTGCAAATTCTGATTTTCCTTCACATGTGCAATGTAACAGTCACGAATTCTCATTTGTAACTTGTTTTAGAAGCTTCATTTTTCTTGCAAATTCCCTTATGCACGAAATTAAACCAAGAGGGAGGCCTGAATTGCATTGGTAAGGTGTTTGGCTATGTAACTTGCATTTGAAGCAACCATATGATAACTCATGAAAATTGACCTATGCCCCAAAATCTACCAATGTCAATGTGTCTAAAATGAACTTTAGAATCAAAATGGTCACTTATTTGACATGTTTTGGTCATTCTATTCAAAATGTGAATTTTCCCTCCTTTAATCATTTGAAAATCTTCCTTATTCAAACCATTTCAAACCAAGTCTTGCTATGAGCCCCATCAATCCAACATGACCTCTTGGTTAGCCTGAAAACCACATTTTGAACAACTTTCATGTTGAACAAAAATCCATTTGACAAGTGCAAGTTGGAGATTTTGGCCTATGATTGAGAATGACCTATAATCTCACTTTCAAAAAATACCCCAGACTTGTAAACCTCATAACTTGAGTTCTACAAATCATATGGAAGACTTCTAGTACAATTTATAAAGCTAAGATCATGAGGACCAACTTTAATGTTGGTAAAAAGTTCAGGTGAAACCTCCTTCTAGGTCAAAAATAGCTTTGAAGTCATATGATTTTCACAGACAAATTTCAGTGGCATCTAAGGACTTGTAACTTGTCTGGACCATAACTTGAGTTCTATAAATCCCCTTGAGGACTTCTAGTACTCAAATTAAAGGTATTGAGATGCTCTACAAGTTTCATGTTGGCCAAAGATCCATTTGAAACTTTTGTCTTGACTTATGTGGACTTGAAATTAGGCACTAAACAGGGAATTTGACACTGAAACCCTAATTTAGCAACTTCCCACACTCTTGAATTTTCTTGACTTGATCTTGGCACAACACCAAAAATGTCTCATCATATCATTTCATGAATTCCATGACCTAAAAGTAGGCTTTGACACTCTTCAATTGCCCAGTTGACTTAGGATTGATCCAGATGAAACCCTAATTGCTTGCACCTCAACTGTGACTCTTGCATTTGACACAATGACTTGATTAAACTCTCCCATGGCCCTCTAGGCATACTATGAGCTCCATACACATACTCTTCTCACATTCAACACTTCACAACCCTCTGATGGTCTTCAGTTGATCCTCAAGTTAGGAGAAGATTCACACTTAAACATCTAAACCCCTAGGCCCTCAACTCACCTCCTGATGACTTTGATAACTTCTCAATCTTGAATAAGACCTCTTGCTAGGCTTCTCTTGATAAGAAATCACACTTGATCCCCTTCTATATGAATGATATCATGATATGAAAATGATATAACTATGCAAATATTAATGCAATGAAACATAAACCAGGTAAGAAAAGGTTGGACAAATTTTGGGGTACAACAGATGCCCCTATTCAAACGGCTTGGACCCGACTGGGTGAAGAGTGAACGGCCTTCAAACAATCGAGGTAGAAGACGGTTGAATACCAAGAAACCTGGAAATTTTCCAACCGCATAAATACACTGCGAAAACTGCTTGGGGAACAACATCCGTTGCGCTGAACCCAGTTGTTACGACAACAACTGATCAATCATCTGATAAAACTTGGGATTTCAACATTAACCCCCTGTGTAACGCCACATGCATCAAATTAACTTTGCAAGAAACAACTACGTCCACAACTGGTCTAAACTTCGTCAACACGAGGAGAGACTCCATCACCATGGGTACAATACCGTCCATAACTGGAATAACGATCTCTGTCAATCACAGGTAACAACTCCACTGGGGACAATTCTGTTGATCACGGATAATAACTCCGTCTACACGGGTAACAATCACTGTCAACACAGGTAACAATTCCGTCAACACGGATAACAATCACTGTCAACACATGTACGATTCTGTCAACATGGATAACAATCGTTGTCAACACAGGTACGATTCCGTCAACACGGATAATAATCACCGTCAGCACGGGGTAAGATCCGTCAACGCGGATAACAATCACCGTCAGCACGGGGTATGATCCGTCAACACGGATAACAATCGCTGTCAACACAAGTACGATTCCGTCAACACGGATAATAATCACCGTCAGCACAGGGTACGATCCGTCAACACGGATAACAATCACCGTCAGTACGGGTAGCAATCATAGTCTGTGAACTTTTTACTCAAGTAGTAAATCGCATGCTCTTTACGTCCGATCTCGTCATGTTGACTGAGAATACAACCCATACTTTTCTCAAGAACCGTCAAATACATAATCAATGGTCTCTCGGCTACTGGGGGTATCAATATTGGAGGTTCCTGCAAATATTCTTTTATTTTTTCAAACGCCCTTTGACAATCTTCATTCCAGGTCACAGCCTGATCTTTTTTCAATAACTTAAATAACGGCTCGCACGTGGCCGTTAGATGAGATATGAAGCGGGCAATGTAGTTCAATCTCCCTAAAAAGCCACGAACTTCCTTTTCTGTTTCCGATGTTGGAATTTCTTGTATTGCTTTTATTTTAACAGGATCAACCTCAATTCCTTTTTCGCTCACAATAAACCCCAATAGCTTACCAGATCTCACCCCAAAGGTGCACTTGTTAGAATTTAGCCTCAGCCTGAATTTCCTAAGCCTCTTGAACAATTTCAGAAGATTGACCAGATGCTCTTCCTCCGTCTGGGATTTGGCAATTATATCGTCAACGTAGACTTCGATCTCTTTATGCATCATGTCATGAAAGAGTGTTGTCATAGCTCGCTGATATATTGCCCCGGCATTCTTCAAACCAAAGAGCATCACTTTGTAGCAAAACGTTCCCCACGAGGTAATAAAAGTTGTTTTCTCCATATCATCCGGTGCCATCTTTATCTGATTATAGCCTGAAAATCCATCCATGAAGGAAAACACGGAGAATTGAGCGGTGTTGTCGACCAGCACATCAATATGAGGAAGCGGAAAGTCGTCTTTTGGGCTCGCCTTATTCAAATCTCGATAGTCCACGCACATCCGCACCTTACCATCTTTCTTTCGTACAGGTACTATATTGGCGACCCATGAGGGATAAGTTGTGACAGCCAGAAAACCTGTGTCCCACTGTTTCTGAACTTCCTCCTTAATTTTCACAGCCATATCTGGTCGAGTTCTTCTGAGTTTCTGCTTAACCGGCAAACATTCCTCGCGCAATGGCAGACGGTGAACCACCATATCAGTATCCAACCCAGGCATGTCTTCGTAAGACCAAGCGAAGATGTCACTGTACTCCCTATCCAGATATTCCTGACAACCTCTTCGGACCCCATGTTGATAATTTCAATTTCCTCCTGATAAGGCAGAATGATTCTTTCTTCTTGTTTCAAAAGTTGAGTCAGCTCTTCTGATAAGTCATTATCCTCAACAATCTCTTCTTCTGCTTGAAGTATCGGGTGCTCGAAGTCGAAGCGAGTCATAGGAAGTTCGTGATCGGTGTTGTCTGAAATATGAATCCTACAATGAGAATGGTTAAATGTTTCAAATAATGCAAACAAAGCACATAACCACGTTGCCATTTTATTGTTAAACAAAAACAGGAACAACAAGGATCACAAAATTTGTACGAGAAAAACGCCTTTATTAATGATTAAGCAAAGTACACACATAAGCAGGTAGCCCTAAAAACAAAATCATTATGCCCCGGCTAGGACACATGATTATATAATAATCGAGAAAACAAATCATTACTATTTTGTAGTCACTTGGACAAGTTCCTGGATAGACCAGTTGCACAGATTCTGTCCTGGCACGCCGGGCTTGATCCACGAATCCATATCGCAGTCACTATCTTCGTCTTCAGCATCGGAAACATCGTTGATCGTTTCATAACAGACCCCACCTGGAGTGATCACCACTGGTCCTTTGAACTTTGGCACGCCTGATGCGGAGGGTGACGATGTCGGGCGGTACCCCAACCCAAACTTGTCCATCTTGACTGGAATTTCTAAGACTTGGCCCCATCCTTTGGTTGTTCCAGCCTGAACCACTGCCTATGCGTCTTTGTACGAAGACATGGCCACCTCTGGCCCTTTGCTAGGAACATGAGACTTGTCTTTGATCTGCAACCCCTCGAAGGCTTGGCATGGAGTCTCATGGATCTCCCCATCCACTTCGACGTACTTGAATGATGAAAGATGACTAACCAGAATGTCCTCCTCTCCGCAAATAGTAACAACACTGTCCCCGACCATGTATTTAAGTTTCTGATGTAGCGTGGACGTCACAGCCCCTGCAGAATGTATCCATGGTCGCCCGAGCAAACAGCTGTAAGCTGGATGTATATCCATGATGTAGAACACTGTGTCAAACACTTCCGGCCCAACTTGGAGCGACAACGTTATGGATCCAAACACCGACCTCTTGGTCCCATCAAAAGCCCTCGCGACCAAGTCACTTGGCGTGCATATGATTCCTCGGACATCTAGCTTCATCATAGCCTTCTTCGGCAACACATTCAAAGATGATCCGGTGTCTACAAGAACGTGCGACATAACAGTGCCCCGACACTCCACTAAAATGTGCAAAGCCATATTATGATCCCGACCTCGAGGCGTCAAATCAAAGTCAGTAAATCCCAGGTTGTGTCCGGCATTCACATGCGTCAGTACCCCTTCAAGCTGATTAACAGTTACTTCCTGAGGTACAAAAGACGTGTCCAAGATTTTTAATAAGGCATTCCGATGGGCCTCGGAACAAAGCAACAATGATAGTATTGAAATTTTGGAGGGCGTCTGCTGCAAGTGCTCCACAATCTTATAGTCACTTTTGTGAATCAACCTCATAAACTCTTCTACATCCTTGACCGATGTTTCTTTCTCTTTTGACTGGGAAGGTCCTCCTTCATTCACTTTGGCTTTGCCTCTAGCAATCCTCTCAGCCTCGATCTCGGGTGAAGTGAAGATTCTACCACTTCGGGTCATACCTCCCGCTTCAACAAGATTGCCCACTGCCTCTGCTGGCTGGCTATCCACATTAATCTTTTCTCCGTTGCAAAAAACTTCCAACCCATAATTCCATGGAATGGCTTTCGTACTCTCATAAGGAACGGGTCTTGCTTTTGTTATCGTGATAGTTGGCCGCTTGGCGGGCGCTGATATCGTAATAGTCTTTTGTGAAATTGTAATTGTTGCGACCTCACCCTGCTTTTCACAGTTTACCTCACCAGGTTTCTCAACAGTAGTGTGGTCAAACTGTAAAGTTCCTTCATCAATCATGGCCTGAATACCTCTCTTCAAATCAATACAGCCCTCTGGTCGGGTCCAACAATCCAAACAGTACTCATCACATCCGGGGAAGACCCCCCCCCCCCCTTTCAACAATCTGCTTTTAACATAGCCTAAAGGTGCCTTCAAATCATTTACGTCCATAACCAAATCCAAATCTTCTTCTGTCAAAACAACATTCGCTCCATGATTCGGCATTGGTTTCTGTACAATGTTAGGACCATCCTGGCTGAAGTTAATGACTTTACTATCAATCAAATCTTGGACTTTGTGTTTAAAAGCATGACAACTCTCGATATCATGTCCGGGTGCCCCATAATGAAATTCACACTACTTACTAGTATCATACTCGTAAGGAAGTGCTCCTGTGGATGGGTCCAACATTCTCTTCTCAACCAGATTCAAACTTAACAGCGTCTGAAGCAGTTCTGCATACGTTAACGGAGGTGTATCAAATACCCTCTTCGGCTTCCCATTCTGGATCCTTCTCTGAGCAGGATTATACCTTTGTTGTTGCTGCTGCTGTTGTTGTCGTTGTTGTGGTATAGGGATCGTCACACTAGCAACCTATTGTTGAATATACTGATTCTGACCTCTACCTCGTCCTCGACCACCATACACTGCATTGGCGTCTCCTTGCCTTTTACCACCAAAGACCTTTTTTGCATCTCCAGCTGAGGTCGATTCACCGGCTTGAATCTTACCAATTTTGATGCCATTTTCAATTCGTTCCCCCATGAGTATCATGTCAGAGAAACTACCCATCGAGCAATTGAGCAATTTATTATAATACATCCCAGAGAATGTTCCAACAAAAATATCAATCAATTCCCTTTCAACCATAGGTGGGTGGACTCTTGCCGCCAGATCCCGCCAACGCTGGGCATACTCCTTGAAACTTTCTCCGTTCTTCTATGAAAGACTTTGAAGTTGGACCCTATTTGGTGCAAGGTCACTATTGTATTGGTAGTGTCTGACGAAAGCATCAACCAATTCTTTCCAACTTTCGACCTGTGCAGGCTCTAGTCCCATGTATCATTCCAGCGATGGTCCTGACAAACTATCTTGGAAAAAATGCATAAGCATCTTCTCATCATCAGAGTAAGCAGACATCCTCCGGTAGTATGAACGCACATGAACCTGTGGGCACGTATCCCCTTTATATTTATCAAAAGTGGGAGCTTTGAACTTCAATGGCACTCTCAGCCCAGGAACCAGCCCCATGGTAGCCATGTCCAAACCTGCAGAATTTTGATTGGCTATACCTCTTATCTGCTCTTCCAGCATTTTAATCCTCCGATCATTATCAGTGGGACCCTCAAAACCCATTCCTTGCCCAGAAAAGGTGTCTTCCTGACGATCTCTATTCCAGTACGGACCCTCATTACCATATCCGTCATAAGCAGCATTACGACCATGACCATGAGCACTTTGGAAGAACCTGGGGTCATACCTCAGATTGCCAAGCTCTTGATTAGCAGCCACTGTCCCAAAACCAGTATTGAAAGGACCCATCTCAGCACCATTGGTATTCACATTGCCAAACCCAGCATTGCCGTAGCCATTATTACCAAAACCTTGATTGTTATCACCAAACCCTCTGTTGCAGAAGCCCTGATTATTGAAGCCATCATTTCCATCCTGATTGCCAAAGCCAAGACCCTGATTGTTGTCACCGAAACCAATATTGATACCAACATTCTTGTTAGTTTCCACGTTCCCATTAACAATATAGCATTTCTGTTACCAGCGTTGCCATTACCGTTGCCAGTACCATTCTCACCAGCATTTGGTATCACTTCCTCCCTGCGAGGAGTCTCAACATGAATAGAGTTGTATTCAGTATTGCCAGCCGCTCGCGCCAGCAGCGGTTGCACCAAAGTTTGAAGATGTTCCTGGCCTTTAGCCACAACCTCCATAGTCTGCATGAATTGGGCCAACCTATCCCGGATCTCCTGCATCTCAGACTGTACTTGATCCATGATCTTCTTACTGTTGCTTCTTGTAGCGTACCGGTGAATTCTCTGTTCGTCAATCTTGAAACAAACTGTAAGACACAGGAGATAAGATTCGAGTTCAAAAAGGTACCTGCCATGCAATATGAATATGCAAATGCACACGTGTAAATATGCAACAGGTTAATTCCCCCCCCCCCCCCCCCCCCCCCGATTCTAGTTCCGGAGAAGAAGCCATAACAATAATGGAGTCCCAAGTAAGCAAGCGCAGAATCAGAAACCTCATACATAAACAAATGCCAAGAGGCAGAGTACAAGGATACAACTGAATACAACTGAAAAGACCTCAGCCAACAAGTCTGGCGATGGTCAAAATACAAGTACAAATAACAAGAGAAAAGCAAAGATAAATCAGGACAAATGGCGCGCCCTGACATCTTCCAATAGCCTCAACGTCTCCGGATGACGTAGTCTGGAGATTAGTTCCTGTATCAGTAATGTGTGCCGCTCAATAGTGGATCTCAGCTTTTTGGCGTCCTCTTCACAGGCTCCCCTGCCAAAACACTCATCAATCCGGCATCTCCTGAAACCAGCCTTCAGTTCACAACCCCTAGTTTCTTGGACCATGCTGCTCACTCTAGACTCAGCGTCACGTCTAAGAGATGCCTCTTCAGCAATCTTCGCATCCTTAGCACTGAGTTGCTCCTCTAACTGGGAAATCTGAAGCTTCAACTCATCTTCACGCTCCTTCCGGCTAGTAAGCGTGGCATCCCACAAAAATTCCCATTTGGAAAGTTGAGAATAAGCCTTGTTCAGAAGCTCTTTCTTAGTATCAAGTACACTACTAACACCACTCAGGGCTACTCCCACCTTCTCTCTCCTGCTGGTCTCTTCAGTCAAATCTGAACCCAACCTATTAATCATCTCAGTCTGCTTCTTCAAAGTGAAGGTTGCCTCATTCTTCTCATGCCTAAGCTGGAAAATCTCTTTCTCTAACTCTTCATTTGCTCTTTGCAACTCTTCCTTTCCAGCCAACAGCTTGTTATACTTCTCAATCTCTACTGAAGTAGGTTCCTCAACCACCGGAGGATACGAAGATTCTACAGCAAGATATGGCATCAAATAAGTCCTAACTCTCTCATGAATCCAGAGCCGATAAGGATTATAAGCTCGACTGTCACTCTTGCCAAGCAATGGCTTTCCTCTTATGTGAATATTACCCCAAGCACACCTCAATCTGACCAAAACATCTCCATTTAATAAACCTGTGAGATACAGAGATTCCTGTATCTTGTCTTCAACCGGAGAGTCCCTCAAAGCATAGCCAAACTGTCTCACAAGCAGAGAAGGGTTATAGTTAATACAACCTTTCCGTCCAATCAAAGGAACGTCCGGAAAGCCATTGCAACTATATATAATATTCACTCCGAGCAGGTTTCGATCAAACCAAACAATGTTCTCAGCACACAATCCCATCAATCGGGAAGACCAATCTAAAGTACCAGCAGTATCAACAAAAGGTCCCTTCTTAGGAAGATGTCCCTGAAACCACCTATATAGAAGAGGTACACAACAAGAAACATTCTTTCCCCGACGCTTCTCATTCTTATAGTGAATAGAATGATAAACGTCACCCAAGAGAGTAGGCATCGGATTCTTCGAGGCAAGAATAAAGAAAGCATCTGAGTCAACAAAATCAGGAAAGTTAGGGAACAATACAATCCCATAAATGCAAACAGCCAAAATAGCACTGAAGATAATCCAACATCCATCCTTCGCACACAGCGTAGCCTTCTCAACCAAGCAAGAAAGATGAAAACCATAAGCTCCATTCAGCTTGACCAAACCTCCGGGGAACTCAGAGGCATCTAAACTAACAATCTCAGCAAGCTTAGCCAACTCAGGCTCAGTATCCTCATGAATAAAAGGCATCTGATCTAACACAGGAACTCCCAGCATATCAGAATACTCCTCTAAAGTAGGAGCCAAAATAAGATCAGGGAACAAGAAACATCTCAACTGAGGTTCGTAAAACTGCATCAAGGTATACAATCCAGTCATCTCAAACACAGAAGGTCTGCACAACAAACTGAGCAGTTTCCCATAAGACTCTCTAAACTCAGCCCTCACTCTCTGGTCTGCTAGAGCAACCAACTGCAATAAGGAACTGATATCTGGAGAAGGCAACCTGTAAGCAACTGTTCTCTTCAGGGACTCCATGTCTGGCAAGAAGAACACTAGAATCTGAGGGGGAAAACACACCTGCAACATAAATACACGTTAATGAAATGTATACATGAAAATGCAAATGCATATGCAGACAGGGGATCAAGTGCAATAATGAAGAACTGTGCTGTGCTGTTCTGCAACTTGAGAACCATCAGATCTTCTCCTCAATCCAAACCAACCACACAAGAACCCTCATAACCAATTTTCACTGACAGAGATAAACCAGGTGTTCTGAGGCCAGAGTTTCCCTGCAAAAGAGACCCACCTACCCCTCACAGGTATGTACTTAACTCGCAGACGAGGTACGACATCCTATGCGGTCATCAGCGTCGTAGACTTTCAAGAGCGATGATACGATACCAAGAAAGTGTGGCATCATCATCCCTTGAAGAGGCCTCACTTAGCCGAATCCCAAATGATAGGTTCCCAGAGTCGACAACCCTCAAATCCAACAACCTGTCGAGCCTAAAGGGCCAGGCAAGATGTCCTCAAAGAGAATCTCGTCTGAGTGTAAATTTCGTAGCTAGCTGGTGCGAGCAAAGTAAGCAGGCTAACCACTACTCTCTACTTCTAAGTCTATGTGCACTCAAGCCCAGGTCCGGCTTATCTCTCAAACTAACCCTCTACCCACAACACAATAACAAAAATACACAGTACTGAAAGTAAAGACAGAAAGATAAATACATACAAAACCCCAGACGGGAAAACAAACGCTAGGATTGACTCGCGTAGGGAACCGTTGGAGTCCCTAGTAGAGTCGCCAGCTGCCGCTACTGCGAAAATTGGCGCCGGCTATGACAGAAGAGTCGCCACCGTGCGTTATTTATCCCACAAAAGGGAAAGGAAACGTTCATAGTAAACCTAACGCAAAGAGGGAAAGGAATGGTCATCGCAACCAAATCCTGGATTCGGGAGTCGATTACGCAAGGGGAAGGTATTAGCACCCCTCACGTCCGTCGTACTCGACGGGATCCACGCTTGTTTTCTGTCTAAGGGTATGTTTATCTATCTACTCTAAAGGTCTGGGTTAAAAAGAAAAGAAAATGACTCGGAAAAGTATCGCACTTTATGCCTACGTATTCCCGTCTGGAACGAGAAATCAGAGTCAACGTAGTTCGCCTAACTACGGGTTATGGGGGAAGGTTGCTCGCCGAGATATCGCATCTCGTGCCTACGTACTTTCATACGGCATGAAAGATCAGAGCAAGCGTAGTTCGGGCTACGGAAGACACAAGTTTGTCTGACAGTTTTTTATCTCCTTATGAAAGGGTTTTCCTAATTAAAGGTCCAAGAGGACAAAAGCAGAGTTTGAATGTTTGTTTGAGTTTTTTTTTACGGAAGAACTATTTTTTAAGATGTTTGCAATCTCAGTCGCACTAGAGACTATGACCCAAGAGTGAACGCTTCGTATGTCACCCGAAGGGTACCACATTAACATCCAGATTACTGGAAAGAGACCCTCCACCAACCTTTTCCCAGATAGCTTAAGGCTCGTAACGTACGACTTCAATTAACCTTATTACTGTATTTTTGAATTGTTTTGAGATGAGAAGAGAAAGACACCCTAAAACTATGGTTGAAAGGGAATCTACCTACAGTTATCATGCATGGGTCAAAACCTAATGTCTGTCATAATTCCCTCTTGCACAGAGGAAATCAGAGTCCTAGGGGAAAACAACAAAAGAAAGCAAGCAGTAAACAGTAAAATGCATGCTATGCAACAGTACAACCGAGGAAAGGGAGTCTGGCTCAACCTCAAACCTAAGAAAACAACAGGCAAGGGGAGACAAGCTCCACCTAAAACCTAAAGGTAACCAACATAAGCAAACAGACAATACAACAAAAGAAAAGAAACAGAGAAAATAGCTCAAGCAACAGCAACAGTCTTCAGCAGACAGCAACTTCAATCTTCAACAGCAGCTCTGAACAGCAAATCCTCTTGACAACAAAGTTGACAGCAAAAGGCTTCATCCTCAAGCTAGCTTCTATCTTCAAGCTTCATCAAACTTCATCTTCAAGCTCTAGCAAGTACACTCCAAGCAAATGATTAATCACTAAGATCAAGGTTGCAATGTTGAAAACCAAATGAAAACCAAAGGAAATCATCAAGTACTAACATTGAAATGGGAAGGCATCCTCAAAGTTTTACTCAACTATGGGCACACCACACATCCCTCCAAAGGAGAGATGGAGTTCCCTAGGAGGAATTTACATTATTGGATAGAATAGAAACACACAATGCATTCTATGTTTGATGAAAGAATCAAAACTACTCCTAATGGCTCTTCCTAAAACCCTAATTTCCTATGCTCCTAAAAAATCCTAAAGGAAAAGAAAACTTCAACTCCAAGCTCCAATCTTCAAGACACAGCAGCTACACCAAATCTAGAAGACCTCCCAAGAAGGAATCCAAGAAAATCTAGCTCCAAGGTCACCAACAAAACCAAGCAAACAAAGGCACACAAAATAGAACACCACAAGCACAAGCAACTTGCAAAATACAACTAAAATAGAAGAAAAAAAGTTGTAAAATTCTAATAAAATTCCTAGGGGAACATACATGTTTGAAAAGCCTAGGGTTAAAATATTAAAGCCTCATTCAACTTCTAAGTCACCTAAATAATTTCTAGATTGAAGGGTGTCAAGGTGATCCACAAGTTTGGGAAGGCTCTAATCTCAACACCTAAAACAGAACCTAAAGTTGTTTTAAAATTCTAACAAAAATTCTAAGGGAACATGAATGTATACCCTAAAACATACTATAAAATCAAAGCCAAACTCATCATCCCATTGGAAGAACAAAATTCAACAAAACAGATAGTCAAATATGCAAATTTAAAGAATTAAACAAAATAAGAAAAATTAAATTAAATGAAAAATGCATGAAAATGCATTTTATTGATTTCATAAAATCACAAATTCTCTCAAGATCATGGAGATATTTTTGAAATAATTTTTGGATCAAAATTGAATTTATTGTGATTTTTTGAATCAATAATGCATTTAAAATAATCAAAATCAAATAAAAGAAAATAAAAAGCTGAAATAAAACCACGCGCGTTGGATCTGCATATAAGTCAATACATCCAAGGATCCATAGCTTGCCAACGCATTAGTGAAACTACTGCGTTTTGGACTCAAAAACTTCACTCTCAGATTAAAACACAACTGTTGGATGAAGGGGAAAGTCTCTGGTCAAAGCAAGATCCAATGGTGCAAAGATCATCTTCTCCAAATCAAAGACCAAACGGAGTGAGATTCAGTGTGGTGGCCGGAGAAGACTCTGGTTGTCTTCTCCGGCGAGGCAAAAGTCACAAGCATCCAAAACATGCAATCCTTATACCAATCTCACTCAGAATTTCATCAGGAATTCAAATCTCCTATCCATATGTTCTAACTCTCTATAGATTTCAAGATTCGAAGCAATGTTCAGAACACACATCCAGATCAATCATCATCAATTGCAAATCTAAGGCTATAGAATTCATCCTCATGTCACATACATCACTCTGATCTATCTAGATCGCTCTAACTCTCCATGAATCAAGAGATTCAAATCAAAACAGAAATGCTATGTCATGATCAATCATCACCAAATGCTTCCAAATTGATCCTAAAACGATCTACATCTTGTCTAAATCCTAACCACAAGTTCAAATCTAACTACATCATGCTAATTCATGTGGAAAGTTGAAAGTTACTAACCTGTTGTAGATCTAGTAACAGAGGCACTTGGAGCTTGATTCTCCCTTCAAAACTCTCCAGATACGTTTAATGATGCACTAGGAAGAGTTTACAACCTTTAATTTGCACTGAATTGGCCTGGAACTCAAAACACGATTTCACTTGCTCCTCTTGAAAAATCAACTGCAACTTCAGTGTTCTTCACGAAAATGAAAGCCAAAACCACTCTGAATTTAATGCAATGAATATATAGAATGGTTTTATGGGCTTTTGAAGTGTGTTTGAAGCCCAATCCATCAATTTGCAAATTCTGATTTTCCTTCACATGTGCAATGTAACAGTCACGAATTCTAACTTGTAACTTGTTCTAGAAGCTCCATTTTGCTTGCAAATTCCCTTGTGCACGAAAATAAACCAAGAGGGAGGCCTGAATTGCATTGGTAAGATGTTTGGCTATGTAACTTGCATTTGAAGCAACCATATGATAACTCATGAAAATTGACCTATGCCCCAAAACATACCAATGTCAATGTGTCTAAAATGAACTTTACAATCAAAATGGTCACTTATTTGACATGTTTTGGTCATTCTATTCAAAATGTGAATTTTCCCTCCTTTAATCATTTGATAATCTTCCTTATTAAAACCATTTCAAACCAATTCTTGCTATGAGCCCCATAAATCCAACATGACCTCTTGGTTAGCCTAAAAATCACATTTTGAACAACTTTCATGTTGAACAAAAATCCATTTGACAAGTGCAAGTTGGAGATTTTGGCCTATGATTGAGAATGACCTATAACCTCACTTTCCCAAAATACCCCTGACTTGTAAACCTCATAACTTGAGTTCTACAAATAATATGGAAGACTTATAGTACAATTTAGAAAGATAATATCATGAGGAACAACTTTCATGTTGGCCAAAAGTTCAGGTGAAACCTCCTTCTAGGTCAAAAATAGCTTTGGAGCCATATGATTTTCACAGACAAATTTCAGTGGCATCTGAGGACTTGTAACTTGTCTGGACCATAACTTGAGTTCTATAAATCCCCTTGAGGACTTATAGTACTCAAATTAAAGGTATTGAAATGATCTACAAGTTTCATGTTGGCCAAATATCCATTAGAAACTTGTATCTTGACTTATGTGGACTTGAAGTTAGGCACTAAACAGGGAATTTTGCACTGAAACCCTAATTTAGCAACTTCCCACACTCTTGAATTTTCTTGACTTGATCTTGGCACAACACCACAAATGTCTCATCATATCATTTCATGAATTCCATGACCTAAAAGTAGGCTTTGACACTCTTCAATTGCCTAGCTGACTTAGGATTGATCTAGATGAAACCCTAATTGCTTGCACCTCAATTGTGACTCTTGCATTTGACACAATGACTTGATTAAACTCTCCCATGGCCCTCTAGGCATACTATGAGCTCCATACACATACTCTTCTCACATTCAACACTTCACAACCCTCTGATGGTCTTCAGTTGATCCTAAAGTTAAGAGAAGATTCACACTCAAACATCTAAACCCTTAGGCCCTCAACTCACCTCCTGATGACTTTGATAACTTCTCAATCTTGAATAAGACCTCTTGCTAGGCTTCTATTGATAAGAAATCACACTTGATCCCCTGCTATATGAATGATATCATGATATGCAAATGATATAACTATGCAAATGTTAATGCAATGAAACATAAACCAGGTAAGAAAAGGTTGGGCAAATTTTGGGGTACAACACTGGTTCGTTGAACTCAACTACTTCAGTCCACCCTATCAAGAGTGATTTTCCTTTCTCCACAAGGACTTAATCCACTATTAATCAAACTGATTACAATAGCACGCACTAAGAGCAACTGTTCTTAGTCTTTTCAAGAACTACTGACCACAACTGGGTCTTCTCAAGGACTGTTACAATCAAATGTAAAACTAAAACAAGTGTTTAAATGCTTCTAAGTAAGCTATATCACAACTGTGATTTACACTTAAGTTTTAAGAACGTATGAAATAAATTCAGCTAAAGAGAATAAATTGTATGAGAGCTTTTATGAATTTCTTTCAATAAATCATCGTCAGAAGAAGAGTGTTGGAGACTTGCTTTTATAGGCTTGAAGATCCAAGACGTTGCATGCTTTGAAGACCGTGTCTGCAAAGTAGCTGGAACCTTTTTGTCTTCACATCACTTGACCTTTCCTAGAAAAAGAACGTTCAGAGAAATCCTTTTTGCTTGAGTTCTTGTGTCTAGCATAAATGAGGAAAGAGTCGTTTGGCCTAACCAACGGACATAACTTTGAATTCTTCTTTAACAAGTTTCTAATTCTCATCAAATAACATCAGAGCCTTGAGTGATCAGAGTCTTTGATGTTTATCAGAGTTTGCTGAATCAGAGCATTGCAGCAAGTGTGCTTCAGCGTGTAATACTTCAGAGCAGAGTTTGGGATCAGATCCTCAGTACTTGCAGCGTACGGTACTATCAGAGTCTTTTGAAAAACTATGCTAGAAACTCTTCATACAAAGTCTTCAATGCTTCAGATGCTTCTGTAGCTTCTGCTTCAGATCCTTCTGTAGGCAGCGCTCAGAATCTTCTGTAGGCAGCGTTCAGATTCTTCTAAGAGATGCTTCTGATGCTTTAGAGCCTTGCATAGTTCCATGTTCAGATCCAATTTGCTTTCTGAAGTATATTAACTTTAATATCTGCAGCAAACATTCTTGAACAAATTTTAGAGTATATAATTTCTTAATACAAAATTTCATAACAGTTATCATCAAAACATAGAGATATAATTAAGAACCAATCTGTGTTCTAACAATCTCCCCCTTTTTGATGATGACAAAAATATAAGAAATTTTGTTCAATAAATCAATAATTATAACTCCCCCTGAGATTATGAATCTCCCCCTGAATTGAATACTTAGAAGGAATAGAAACTTCCCTTTTTGCATAAGTATTCTTTTTAGAGTCAGAGCCTGATTGTTCCAAAAAAAACTTGACTTGGATGAATGTTTCAGAATCAGAGCCTGATTGGTTAAAACTAGATCTGGGGATTTCAGAGTATCTTTAAAGAATTTTTCAGATTTTTCATATGTTCTGAAATACTAAGAGTTCACGTTAGTTGTAATTGGATATGTCTGAAGTTCATTTAGGTAGAGTTTATTTGAACAGTCAGAATTTCATTTTCTCCCCCTTTTTGTCATAATCAAAAAAGAAAAACTTTTAAAGACAAAATAAAAGGAAATAGAGAAAAGATACATTCAAGTAGAGAAAACATCAGAGTCATTCATTCATTCAGATACAAGACAGACAAATCATCAGACAAGAAATTCAAGTACATGTGCACAAACATCAGATACAAAAAACATCAAACTAGGTTTGCTTGGAAAGAATCATCTTCAGAAGTTGAGTGATCTCAGATGAGGATTCTTCTTGCTTTTTCATCCATTTTTCCATGTTCTCATTCTTCTGATCTTGCTTAGCCATCCATGACTTGATCTCAGATTTCCCAGCTTCCAATACTGAAATCTTATCTTCTAAGTCTGGATTCTCTTTCTTGATTTTAGAAGAAGATGGAGGTGCAGATTCTAATGCAGGGGCAGAGTCAATTTCCATTGGAGATGCAGAGTCTGGAGCTTCAGATGCAGAGGGTTTGTTTACAATTGTCAGAGCCAATGGATTTTCTTTAGAAGCATATTCTGCAATAGCTTCTGTAGCAGATACTCTAGAAGATGAAAGTACATACTCAAGAAGCAAAGGTGCAGATCTTTTCATATTCCATATCATGCTTCTGGCAGTCTCAGCAAATCTGAGCTTCGCATCATCAGAACAGACATTCTTCAGATTTGAGGCAACAGTACTGAATCTGGTAATGAAGTTATTCCAGATAACATCAGATTCATTTGCATCCATGGTTGACAATCATCTTATCTTCACAGATCCTAGATTCATCTTTATTTCTTTCATAAAAGTTGCAAATAAATTATCAACATTTAACCTAGTTTTTGGTTTGAGAAGGGTTTCCAAGGTGAAAGGCTTGGGTTGAACAGATGAAGGTGGAATGGTGAATTCTGGAATGATGATCAGAGGTCTAGGATAGGCTGGTTTCTTTTGAGCAGGCATAATGCGAAAGAACGGTTTGATTCTGCGAATGGATGGGATGACAGCTTTTGGATTATCAAAATAAGGAATAAAAGCTGATAGGTTTGGTTTAGGGGTTGGTGTTGATTCAGGGATGATAGCATCAGATGAAATAGGTTGATCTGGTTGGTTAGATTCATATTCTCTGAGAGAAGGGGGTGAGATAACATCTGGATGAACATCAGATTCAGAGGAATCATATGAGGTAGATGGGGTATAAGATGTAGAAGATACTTCAAACACAGTCTTGAGGGGTTGAACATCCAAAATTTCAGAATCAGGTATGTTTGATTCAGTAGGATTGGATAGTTGAGGATTAGAAGGTTTGGATGTTTGTGGTTCAGATACAACTGGTTAAGATGCAACTGGTTCAGATGCAAAAGTTTCAGATGCAACTGGTTCAA
The DNA here is from genome assembly GCA_963859935.3 of Lathyrus sativus. Lineage (NCBI taxonomy): Eukaryota > Viridiplantae > Streptophyta > Magnoliopsida > Fabales > Fabaceae > Lathyrus > Lathyrus sativus. The sequence continues at coordinate 638,644,905 of OZ012739.1, forward strand.
ATTGTATGGTTTTAGGAACAGAGTTTTGTTGAGTGTCAGGTTGTTGTGTTGGAGTTTTTTCTACTGGATTTATTTGTGGTTCTGATTGAGGAAAGTCGGTTGATTTTAATGGTGTTGTGGAAACAGGATCAGATGGAATTTGTGAAGTAGGAATAATGGGTGGTTCAGATGTTTGAGATGGAGCAGGAATTGTTTGATTTTGAGTGGGAGGAGGTTCAGGTATAGAACTAATTGTTGATACATTTACAACAATTTTAGAAATAGAAGGTAAATATGTTTTAGTACCTTTTTTCTTGATGCGTTTGGTAGGAACAGAGGGAACTTCTCCAGAAGATTTTCTCTTGATCTGCTTCTGTGATTTTTCAACAACTCTCTGTTTCTTCTGAGCAGCAACTTCTTCTGCCTCTAACTGTCTTCTTTTTCTCATGTTCTCCTCATAAACATCTGGAATAGGTTCTCTTGCTTGTATCAGAATGTCAGCAGGAACAGGTGTTCCATCTGCTTTGCACATTTCAATGTACCTAAGAATAATATCCCTAGGTTCTTCAGCACCAAAGATTGGAAAGTCTTGAACTGGAATCCTTCTCTGACTAACTTCAGTAACATTCAGCTTCTTAGGATCAGTTGTGAGTTCATCCACAACTTTTAGTCTTTGAAGACTCTTTCCATTCAAAGGTTTTCCAACTATTGACTCAAGCTCTTTCTTCACTCCAGCTTCATGTAGAGCAGCTACCAGACTATTCTATGTTAGAATGTCTGAGATCAATCTTCCAAAAGGAATCCACGTCCTGATCTTCTGTCCCTTAGTCTTAATGGATTCTCTGGATGCATTAATGTGATTCCACATATGCATGAAGAGAATGTATGGCAGATCTACTTTGGTACTCTGGCTTAAGCAGTACATGAAATAGAGTTGTTCATTATTCACATAATCTGGAGAATTTGTGGATTTTCTGTGATTGATGCATCCCAGAAAAATCTTTGCCCATATTTTGTAGTCAGGTTTCAGATCCTTAAACTTGTTGGAGGCTTGTCCAGATGAAATAACTTCCTCATAAACTTCTTCCATATCAACATGCCCAGCTGGCAGATGACAAACTCCATCAGTTTCCTCATACCCAATGAGTTTTCTGATGAGATCTTCAGTGATTATGATCTCTTTTCCCAGAACAGAAGAGAGGATGAACTTTGGGTAAACAGATGCATGAATCCAAAATTCCTTCACTAAGTATGGATACACTGGTCCAAATAATCTATCAAAATACTTAACCCAACCTTGTGCATCAATAATAGAATGCAAATCAAATCCATTGTCAGCCAGAGAGTCAAATTCCACCATGGATTCACAAAGAACTTCAAGCTTATCAACAGGAGTTAACAAGGTTCTCTCAGGTTCCTTAAATGGAGTAGCACCCATGTTTGATGATGCAACTGTAGCCATTGATGATTGAAACTGAGCTGATGTTGAGGATGATGTTGCAATTGTTGAAGATGAAGAAGATTTGGATGAAGGTTTAGGGTTTTGATGAAGACCAAATAGCAAACAGAAATGCATATACTTGTTTGTGAAGTGAAAAGTGTGAAATGGTGTGATTTGTGATATTTATAGAGAGAAGTTAGGGCACACAAACAGACACATTAAGCATGTTCTCACTTAGCATTAAATGGTATTTAATGAAAAGAATAATAATCATTTCAAAAAATTAATTGATTCTGACAATTTGGGGGGGGAAACCAAGATTTTAACTATTCAAACAATACCTCAAATGTCTTTTCAGTAATGTGCACGCCATCTTTTCAGATTCAGAGTGACACGTGTTTGCTTGCATGTGCTTCTGAATTCTCTTGAGAAATGAAACATTAGCCAACGTTTAGATCCTCTGAGATTGGTTAGTTTAGATACACACAAATAATACTAATTCAATAAATTAAATAAATAACAGATGAAATGCTTCAGAGTTTTTAACATTTTGCATCTGAGAAGTTTGCTTCTGATAAATATCATTCTGGAAAAAAATTCATACCAATATTTTTCAGAATAAACTTGAACTTATCTTCAGCAAGGGGTTTTATGAAAATATCAGCCCACTGATGATCTGTATCAACAAAGACTAAGTTTATAATACCCTTCTGAACATAGTCTCTGATGAAGTGATGTTTAATTTCTATATGTTTTTCCTTAGAGTGTAAAATGGGGTTTTTAGACAAACATATAGCAGAAGTATTATCACAGAATATATAAATATTACTCTCAAAGATCTGATATTCTTCTAGTTGACTTTTTATCCAGAGCATCTGCGTGCTACATCCAGCAGCAGCAATATATTCTGCTTCTGTAGTTGATAGTGCAATTGTAGGTTGTTTCTTGCTGTACCAGGAGATTAAATTTCTTCCTAGAAATTGACAACTTCCATAAGTACTTTTTCTTTTCACTCTGTCTCCAGCGTAATCAGCATCATAGAATCCAACTAATTTAAAATCATCATATTTTCTGTAACACAAACCCACATTAGAAGTACCTTTCAGATACCTTAGAATCCTCTTAACAGCTGTTAAGTGTGATTCTCTAGGATCTAATTGGAATCTTGCACATAGGCATACACTGAATAAAATATCAGGTCTAGAAGTAGTTAAGTAGAGAAGAGATCCTATCATACCTCTGTAGAGTTTCTGATCTACTTTCTTACTTACCTCTTCCTTACCAAGAGTACTTGTTGGATGCATAATGGTCTTTGCCATCTTACTATCAGTCATGTTAAACTTCTCCAGAAGCTCTTTAACATATTTGGTCTGATGAATGTAAGTGCAATCTAGAGTCTGGTTGACTTGAATACCCAGAAAGAATCTCAATTCTCCCATCATGCTCATCTCAAATTCAGCCTGCATACATTGAGTAAACTCATTTCCCAGCATAACATTGGTAGATCCAAATATAATATCATCCACATATATTTGACAAATTAACAGATCTTTCTTAAATGTTTTACAAAAGAGTGTTGTGTCCACTTTGCCTCTGATAAAAATTTTCTCTAGAAGAAAGTTGCTTAATCTCTCATACCAAGCTCTGGGAGCTTGTTTTAAACCATAAAAAGATTTCTTTAGTTTAAAAACATGTTCTGGAAATTTTTCATTTTCAAAACCAGGAGGTTGGTGAACATAAACTTCTTCTTCTATAACTCCATTTAGAAAGGCACTCTTAACATCCATCTGATATAGAGTGATGTTATTTTGTGCATCAAAAGAAATGAGTAAACGAATAGACTCTAACCTGGCTACAGGAGCATAAGTCTCTGTATAATCAATTCCTTCTTGTTGGATATAACCTTGAGAAACAAGCCTTGCTTTGTTTCTTTCAACTTCTCCTTTTTTCATTCAACTTATTTCTGAAGACCCATTTAGTTCCAATTATGTTGAATCCTTTTGGTCTTGGAACCAAATCCCAAACGTCATTTCTTGTGAACTGATTGAGCTCTTATTGCATGGAAATTATCCAGTCATTGTCTTGCAGAGCTTCATCCACAGAAGTTGGTTCAATAACTGACACCAACCCAAATAATGACGCTTCAGATGATCTGAGAAAGGATCTTGTTCTTATGGGGTCATCCTTCTTTCCAATGATCACATCCTCTGGGTGAGAGGCCTTGATTCTAGAAGATGATCCTCTAACATTTGATTCTTCAGAAATATTCAAATTGTTCATTTGAGAAGCTAAAGGAATTGCATCTGGCGTTGCTTCTGGTTCCTTCACTTGAGCTTTTTCTGCCTCTGAGCCCTCAGAGTCTGTGAGAATTACTTCTCTATCTGCAGAACTTTCAAACTGCTTTGGCTTTTCAATGCCAAGCTTATCATCAAATCTAACATGTATAGATTCTTCCACAATCTGTGTTTCAGTATTGTATACTCTGTAGCCTTTAGTGTGTTCAGAATACCCAAGCATGAAACACTTATGTGCTTTAGAATCAAACTTGTTAAGATTCTCTTTAGTGTTCAACATATAACATATACATCCAAAAGGATGAAAATAAGAAATGTTGGGCTTTCTGTTCCTCCACAATTCATAGGGAGTCTTTTCCAGAAGAGGTCTTACAGACACTCTGTTCTGAATATAACAAGTTGTGTTTATTGCTTCTGTCCAAAAATGCTTTGCCAGATTAGTCTCGTTGATCATGGTTCTGGCCATTTCTTGCAAAGTTCTATTTTTCCTCTCTACAACTCCATTCTGTTGTGGAGTTCTAGGGCAGGAGAAATCATGAGCAACGCCATTTTCATTAAAATATTTTTCAAAAAATTTGTTTTCAAATTTGCCACCATTATCACTTCTGACTTTAACAATTTTAAAATCTTTTTCATTATGGAGTTGTTTGCAGAAGTCAAAGAACACAAAATGTGACTCATCCTTGTGTTTTAGGAATTTCACCCATGTCCATCTGCTATAGTCATCAACAATGACTAATCCATACTTCTTTCCTCTGATGGATGCAGTTTTCACTGGTCCAGGCAGATCAATGTGAAGTAATTCTAATGGTCTTGAGGTTGAAACAACATTTTTAGTTTTAAAAGAAGATTTTGAAAATTTTCCTTTTTGACATGCTTCACAAAGAGCATCTGAGTTGAACTTCAACTTAGGAAGTCCTCTGACCAGATTGAGTTTATTAATCTGAGATATACGTCTCATATTAATATGCCTCAATCTTCTGTGCCAGACCCATTGCTCATCATTAACAGACAAAAGGCATTTAACATTTTGAACCTTAAGCTCTAAAAGATTGATTTTGTAAATGTTGTTCTTCCTCTTTCCATTAAATAGGATTGAGCCATCCTTCTGACTAACAGCTTTGCAACATTGTTGATTAAAGATTATGTCATAACCATTGTCACTTAATTGACTTATGGGCAATAGATTATGCTTTAATCCTTCTACAAGTAAAACATTAGATATAGAGGAAAGGTTACCATTGCCAATAGTACCAGAGCCAATAATCTTGCCCTTTTGAAGCTCAGTGGGAGCGATTTTAAAATCTTAGTGGGAGCGATTTTTAAAGATCAGTGGGAGCGATTTTAAAATCTTAGTGTTCTATGTCGATGACATCCTTCTAGATAGCAACAACGTTAATATTTTGAATGAGACAAGATTGATTTTAAGTAACCACTTTATATGAAGGACCTAAGTGATTCTTATGTTGTTTTAGGCATCCAAATTTTTCGTGATAGATCACACGACGTTCTTGGTTTGTCTCAAAAAGGATATATTGAAAGGATACTCAAGCAATTTATTATGAAATCTTGCTCCTTGTGCATTGTGTCTGACCAAAAGGGTGATAATCTCTCTAAATTTGAATATCCTTAAAATGATAAAGAAATTGTTGAAATGGAAAGAGTCTCATATGCTTCGGCTATTGACAGTTTAATGTATGCTCAAGTTTGTACTCGTCTTAATATTGCCTATGTAGTTAATGTTTTAAGGAGATACTTGAGTAACCCAGGTTTGGATAATTGGAAAGTTGTTAAAAATGTCATGTGATATTTGTAGGGAACCAAGGATTATATGTTAACATATAAGAAGTCTGACCAACTTCAGGTCATTGGTTATTCTGATTATGATTTTGCGGGATTCCCTGACGACCGAAAATCTATTTTCGGCTTTATTTTTATGATGTCGGGAGGAGTTATTTCACGGAAGAGTGTTAAGAATATTCTTACGATTACCTCTACCATGGATGCATAATATGTAACTGCCATGAACTACTTGTCAAACTATGTGGCTAAAGAACCTATTCTCTCACTTCAAAGTTGTTGAAAGCATATCTAAACCACTTGTGATATTGTGACAATTTTGTTGCTCTACATTTATCTTGGATCACTAAGAGTTCTTCTTGCTTAAAGAATTTTGATATTAAATATCCAGTTGTCAGAGAGAAATTTTTTAAATTTCAGATTCGAATTGAATATCTTGCCACAAATAACATGTTGGCAGATCCACTAACCAAAAGCTTAACTGTTGGAGTTTTTCAAAGGCATGCAACCAGCATGTGTGTAGTTAAATAATTTGATATTATGTATTAGTGGGAGTCTGATTGTTGTATTTAATTATAGTAATGAGATATGTATAAGATGACGTCAATTTAATAATCATATCTCTTATAGAATTTCAGATGTTTGGACTATTATTGAATTACATATTTCTTCATTATAGTATGTTAATCCATATTTATTTTTTTATGTGAAATGAGAGTATTTGACATGCGTGATTTGTTTTTCTATCTGATACAATTTATGCATTGTTAAATTTTGTGTTTTCTCACACTATTTTGATGATATATAATTGATATATTTGTTTATTATAATTGTTATATTTTAATAATGAATTAAAGTCATTCAAATGGGAGAATGTTAAATTTTATGAATTTACTTTAATTAATTATTAATTATTATAATTATTATATTAATTACTATTTGATTAAATAAAAATGGATATTGTATTATTGTTAATTGTTGAATGACTTGTGATGTATTAGATCTTTCTTTTTTGGTTAGCCTGTTAAGAGGTTCATTCTCTCTTCTTATGATGGTTATATATTTTGATTATTTCAGTAGGTTAGAACCAATCACCGTAATTCCAATAGCATTCTCAGTTTTATTGTATCTATACTTGAAAAAATAGATTAAATCATATTAGATACGTATTTATTGCATTATTTATTCTTTTGATATATTATATCTATAATTTTGATTATGATGTGAATAGCTCAACATAGATTAGTTTTATCAAATTTAATAAAGAAATTGTGTGACAACTCATCACCTTAACTTATTCTTGTTGTTATGATTTTTTCACACTATTTTAATAGGTTAATATTTACTTGTCATTTATTTTAGTTGACATTAAACAAAGAGAACTATTTTAAAATAAGAAAAATACTAGTGCAATTAGATACCAAGTATTCCTCATAAAAAAACTTTATTTATTAAAGTGTTGTAGCCTATTTTTCTTTTGGGTATTATTATTTCTTAAACTTGTAAGTAAAATTATTTGACTCTTTTTGTATAAACCCTAATACCTTATATTTCTCATGAAAATATACGGTACGTGTATTAAAAGAAATGATATTCTTACACCATCTTTTACATCTACATCATATTTCACTGTTCACCAATACGGTGAACAGTAAAATATTATAAAATTAAATATATTTTTTAAAAAATATATAAAAAATAATTTTTTTTAAATTAAATGATACTGATATGAAATTGTGTCATTAACCAACTTTATAACTCTATTAACCAACATTTATATATTATAAACCAACTTTATTTACTGTTAAAAATTATTTTTAATTCTGTGCGTTTATTAACCAATTTCATCACTTTATTGACCAACTTTTTATACTTCATTAACCAACTTTGTTTCATAACTTAAAAAACTATTGACGAACACTGTTTATGTAGCACTGTTCATGTACTGTTCACCATATTGGTTAACAGTACATACATGTAGTATAGTGTATGTTTTTAGTGCCAACCTAACATTGTTGGTGTATTAAATATGAATTTTGCTTGTATCTCTCCTCTCTAATACTAGTTGATAAGAATCCTAATATTAAATGAACTCTCTTTTAATAGATAAAATATGTATGGGTTGATTAAAAAACGGAATAGGTATATTAGGTGTCTGATTTTAGTAATTAAGCAATTGAGAACCTAAAGAAAGATTCATAACAAGCCCCTAATAAAATATTCTTAGAGCATGTATAAATATACTTTGATTTTGGTGGACTTTACAATATTGGCAGACAGATATTCCAAAATAAGGGGAGTTTATTGTTAATTAATAAAATGGTTGTAAAAAATTGGGTCAACGTGAGGAGTGATCAGTGATTGTTGTTGTTGCACTAAGCTAATTGCTAATTGTGATTGTAGACCAACCTTATCTTTTTGGATAAAGTAAAGAAATTTAATCAAATCATGCACTCCAGATTTGGTGCATGGGTCATGGCATCTATTAAATCAACTGCTTGCTTAGAGAGACAGCTAGTAATTCTAAAGCATGACGAAGGGAATGATGTAATTGATAGAACTTTTTATATCTACATGCTTAGATAAATCAAATTTAAGATAATGTTCTAAATGATATTATATCACAATATTTTTTGCAATCCATCACTCGAAATGATCTTTGAAGGATTTCGGAATCCATTGAACAATACAATACCAAAATCATTGGTTAAAGAAATTTATGTATAAACAAAATTGTGTTCTGAGTAAAAAAAAAAAAAAGTTTAATATTCTATTCCTATTCTACTAATTACGTAGTTTTTATTATTAATAGGTCCTAGGAAGATAAAGAAATATAGTTTGAAAATAGTTTATAAAGGTGACAATCTTTTTTGCAACTATTATTTAAAACAAATGTAAAAAATTAATATGATATGAGAATTTGAAAAAGAGGAAATTCAAAAAAGAGAAACCCGTAAAAACAACTCAAAGAAAGACATTCATTAATTTGAATCAATTTTTGGTGCTGATGGTTGAAATATTAGATTTGATTAGATTAGATTAGATTTAATATTTAAATATAATTCAAGTTGTATTATCTCAAACTTAATTAGGGTTATATAAATAATCATAATATATATCATTATTTGTAACAATTCATTCAATAGTATCAATTTTATTTTTTTTATTCTCTCTTTCTCTCCTCACTAAAATTCCTCATGCACTAACAAATTGGTATCTAGAGCTCTGGTTAGATTCTTGATTGTGTTTTCAAGAATCACACGTCAGAGATCGTGTTTTCGGGATCGTGAGTTATTGTTGATCAATCACTGCAAAGATGAATGGTAACGAAAATTTATCAAACCCCCTTCCAACTCTTGACTGTAAGAATTGGTTTCGATGGAGAAAACAAATGCAATCTCTATTAAGCTTTCATGAAACCCTATAAGTGGTTACTAATGGCGTTCCTGCGCTTGGTGAAGATACAACTGAAGTACAAAGAACCGCTCACAAGGATGCAAAAAAGAAGGATTGCAAGGTGGCGTTCTACATCTAGTCGGTGGTTGATGCGTCTAATTTCGACAGAATCGCTCATGCTGAATCGGCGAATAAGGCGTGGGATATTCTTGTCAAGTACTATGAAGGAGGCGAGAAAGTTAAGGTTGTCAAGTTGCAAACTTTGCAATGACAATATAAATTGTTGTTAATGGGAGAAAATGAAAAGATTGCAGGCTATGTGTCGAAGGTGTAAAAACTCGTCCATCTCATGAAGGATTATGGTGAAACCCTAACCGATAAGATAATAGTTGAGAAGGTAATATGTACGTTGACCTCTCGCTTTGATCACGTTATCGCAGCTATTCAAGAATCTAACAATCTTGAAACCCTAAAACTGGAAGATTTGGTTGGTTCATTGAAAGTGCATGAGATTAGGATTGTCGAAAGGAAATGAGTTCAAGACTCGATACCAGCACTACAGGCGCAATCGTGGAAGAAGAATGGTGGTTCCAACAAGTTCAAAGGCAAAATTGATAAGACTTTGGGCAAAAAGTCTTGACCGAATTTTCACAAGAATAAGATCGATGATAGAACTTCTGAATCCTCGAAAAGGGGAGAAGGAAATTCCTATCAGAAAGAAAAACTAGAGAAAAGAGGCGTGCAGTGCTATAATTGTGAAAAGTATGGTCACTTGGCCAAGCATTATTGGTATAGGAAAGACAAGGGTTCGACGAAAGGCAAGGACAAAGGAGCGAATCTTGCACGTCAAGATTCAGATGATATGGTAGTTATGGTTGCAGTTGCAGATGACCATGTCGAATCGAAGATTTGTTTCTTTAACTTAGGTTGTTTGAATCACATGACTGGTAAAAAAACAAGGTTATTAGATTTTGACGAGTCGAAGAATAGTAAGGTGAAACTTGCTGATAATAGCTTGTTGCCAACAAAAGGTACTAGCAACATAGTTATTCAAATGAGTAATGGATCAAAAGTCTTGATCAAAGATGTAGTCTATGTCCATGGAATGAAGTGAAATCTGCTAAGTGTTGGACAACGGGTCGAAAAGAGGTTCTCAGTGGTTATGAAATATGGAGCCTTAGAACTTTTCCACATCCAGAATAACTTGGTCTTAAAATCTCCTATGTCGAAGAATAGAATATTTAAGATCATGATCAGTTTGACGATGGTACAATGTCTAAAAATAGTTGTCGACCACAAGAATAGTTGGTTGTGGCATATGAGGTTTGGCCACCTGAACTACAGGTCGCTAAATCAACTGATCACTCAAGATATGGTAACTAGTATACCAAGTCTTAAGATGCCCGACAAACTCTGCGAAGGTTGTATAGTCGCAAAGTAGTCCAAAGAAGTCTTTTGTTTTGACTATGCCAATGAGATCGTCTTGCATACTCAAAGTTGTACATTCAAATGTATGTGGTCCTTTTGAAGAGCATACCATTGGTGGAAACATATATTTCGTCTCATTTGTCGATAAGTACAATCGAAAGCTTTGGATCTATGTGATCAAACGAAAGGATGAAGTATTTAAAATCTTTTAGAGATTCAAGATACTTGTCGAAAACCAAGGTGAAAAGAAAATTAAAGTTCTGCGAATAGATGGAGGTGGCGAATACACATCCAAGATATTTGAAGCATTTGTGCAGAACATGGTATTGCTTATGAGATAACTGCTTCTTATACTCCTCAACATAATGGAATAGTAGAAAGAAGAAACATGACCATATTGGACATGGCGAGATGCATGCTAAAGCAGAAGAATTTTCCAAAATCCTTATGAGGAGAAACTATTTCGACTGCTATTTATACTCTAAACAGGTGCCCTACCAAGAAGCTGAAAAACAAGGTTCCTGAAAAAGTGTGGAGTGGAAAACGACCAATAGTGATTCATCTAAAGGTGTTTGGCTCTTTTTTCTATAACCATATTCCTGATGCTAGGAGAATAAAGCTGGATGATAAGAGTGAACCTATGATTGTGGTAGGATATCATAAGACTTAAGCATACAGGTTATTCAATCCAATTAATCAGAAGGTTGTGATGAGTCGAGACAATGTGATTGATGAAATTTTTTCCTAGGATTGGAATTCTAGTAATGCAATTGACAAGCCACTGCTGAGCTATGATTTCGATGAAGCAAGTAATGATGTCGAACTCGAAGACATTGTTGATACTCCAGTCGAAGAAGAAGTCGAAGCAATTGCTGACATTCTCGACACTGTCGAAGTCGAAGAGGATATGGCTGGCACAAGTTAGAGACCTCAAAGAACAAGAGTTCGTCCAGCAAGACTTCAAGACTATGAAGTGGTTATTGATGATCAAATCACAATAGATAGAGAACTAGTCCATTTTTATTTACTTGCAGGTGCTGAATCAATCAACTATAATGAGGCCTTCTGTAACACCCCCTTCTATACCCAAATAAGTGCATATAAAACAATTAAGCACATACAAATTATCAGAGTAAAATTTTTAGAATAAGGTATAAAGGAAGAATGTCACAATTTCACCAACAAAACTCTTTAACATTTTGCTCCATAAAATATGTAACATTTTCGTAGTTTTAGAAATCACATTTCAACATTTAATTTAAGCGGAAGATAACATCATTTAATCAGTTCCAAAATATTAATTCAAATGCACATAAGTCATCCAGATTAATACATCATATTAGTTAGATTACAAAACCATATCAGCTGATACATCGCAATGTATCACAAAATAATGACTATACTAGTCTAACTACCCGGTGTTACATATCAGAGCAGCCGACTCAAAAGAATGAAGACTAACTTCACAAAAGGACTCCAGCATCCTAATATGCAATGCCTCATAGAGCATTATAAAACAGCAGAAAGGTGAGAAATATAACCATAATAATCAAAGCATAAGATTATATATATATATATAGGTAGTCATATAACACATATTCACATTTCTCACCACACTTCATTCTCTTAGTCATATATATTTACCACACATATATAGACAAACATGGATATTCACAAAGCATTCCCACATTATGCATACACTTATAATTTCCACAATCTCATCATTCACACATAAGCATCTCTTCATGCATATGTCTTATATCAATGTGACTCAACAACTCAATGCAACTCATGCAATGCGGTACCGACTCTCGTTATCTTTTTTCGGTTTTTACATTAAACCGGGTCCACACTTCTAGACCGATAACCCGTTATCTTTTTTCCGGTTTTTACATTAAACCGGGTCCACACTTCTAGACCGATAACCACAAAGGCCCGTCCTCTAAGCCTTCAAACCCACACTTCTAGGTTTGGGACAAGCCACTAGTTTCCACGAAACTAACAGACATTGCCTCTTGACTAAATGATGCATGTACAATCAACCACAACAAATGCACTTAAGACCGACATCTTAATCTCATGCATTCGAATAATTCACCCCTTCGAGAATTTCATTATGATTGCACATGCAACACATATCAGACATTTATCAATGTATTCATTTCCCACATCATCATCATACTCAACAACAATGCACACATATCACATATGTTCCCATGCATTTACACAACAATCGCATATAAATATGCACTCACAATTCATTAGACAATACACATACATTCACCATTGTATTCACATGTACTTCTAATTATCACAATTAATGCGCATCGCATATCAACTAGCTTTCACGCCTAGAGGCTACCCACAGTACACATCATCACAATAGATCATATCTATATCATATCATAGAGGTATTAACCTATGTGAATCAATCAAACAATCACCACATGAGCAACACAGCAAAAGAAAAATGCTGTCACAGTCGCCTTCATTCGCCTGGCGAACCCTCGCAGCGAAACTTCGCCTGGCCTTCGCCTGGCGAACTCTCTCAGCGAACACTCGCTAGGCTTCGCCTGGCGAGACTTCCCAGCGAGCCCAAGTCAGTAACTACTGACTTCATTCGCCACCCTTCGCCAGCACCTTCGCTGGGCGAACCTTCGCTATCCAGCTTCGCCTGGCGAACCCGCCAGCGAAGTCCACTGGGATTTAAATATAACTATTCGCCAACATTCGCTGGGCTTCGCCTGGCGAAGCTTCGCCTTTGGTCGCCTGGCGAGAGCCAGCGAACCTGCGCAGAACAGATTCACACTCTGTTCCTCCTTCACCAATCCATCATCAACCCTCTCTTACACATCCAAATCAGTATAAACAGCATCAATACATGTTACCCGACCATTCTACGGCATTATTACTCAGTTTCAACCGATTAAATCATCAATCTACCGATTATCCAACATTTTGCCCTAATTGGAAAGTGATGGAAACTCTACCAAAACCCCAACCCAACATACATAACATCATACAATGATCAAATAGAAACATTTCTCACCCTTACCTCGATTAATCGGAGCTTTAATGTTGGTTCTTGATGATTTCCACTTTTCCTCTTCTTCTCTTCTCTTTCTCTCCTTTCTTCTTCTTTCCTCTTTCTTTCCAAATGTTTTCTATCTTTCTTTTCTTTTCCTTCTCTATTATATATTTCCTTTATTTTCCTTCCTTCCAATTTCCTTCTCAATTCTCTATTAATTCCAATTAATAAAAATTAATTTCCAACATTAATAAAAATCCCACTAAATCAATTAATTACTACCATTAATTATTTAATGAAATTTGGGCTGTTACAACTCTCCCCCACTTTAGGAATTTTCGTCCTCGAAAATGTTACTTGATCCAAACAGCTCTGGATAAGACTCTTTCATCCGACTCTCAAGCTCCCAAGTAACATTTTCACCAGTCGGTCCTCCCCAAGCGACCTTCACTAAAGCAATCTCTTTACCTCGAAGCTGCTTCAATTTCCGATCCTCTATCCGCACAGGTGATGTCTCAACAGTCAGGTTATCTCTCACCTGCACATCATCTATTTGGACTACATGAGACGGATCCGCAATGTATTTCCTCAACTGAGATACATGGAATACGTCATGAAGATTAGCAAGCGACGGTGGTAAAGCCACACGATAGGCCACTTCTCCTATCCTTTGCAAAATCTGATAAGGACCAATGAAACGCGGCGACAACTTGCGCGACTTCAGTGCCCTACCAACACCTGTCATCGGAGTGACTCGAAGAAACACATGATCTCCCTCTTGAAATTCAAGTGCCTTCCTCCTCTTGTCATAATAACTCTTCTGACGACTCTGAGTAATTCTCATCTTCTCTTGAATCATCTTGATCTTATCAGTAGTCTGTTGAACTAACTCGGGTCCAACAACAGAACTCTCTCCAGACTCGAACCAACACAATGGTGTCCTACACCGCCTACCATACAACGCCTCAAATGGTGCCATACCAATACTCTAATGGAAACTGTTGTTGTAGGTAAACTCAATCAAAGGCAAGTAGCTATTCCAAGCTCCTCCTTTTTCCAATACACAAGCTCTTAAAAGATCTTCAAGCGACTGAATCGTCCTCTCCGTCTGACCATCAGTCTGAGGATGATACCCTGAACTCAAATGCAACTTAGTACCCAAAACACTCTGCAGGCTCTCCCAAAATCTCGAAGTAAACCGCGGATCTCTATCTGAAACAATACTCGACGGAATACCATGCAAACACACAATCCTCTCAATATACAACTTAGCCAACTTCTCCAAAGGGTAATCCATACGCATAGGAATAAAGTGAGCAGATTTAGTCAACCTATCCACGATAACCCAAATAGCCTCAAAATTACTCGGCGTCCTCGGCAAACCCGATACAAAATCCATGGAGATACTATCCCATTTCCACTCAGGAATAAACAACGGCTTCATCAAACCCGATGGCTTCTGATGCTCAATCTTTGACTTCTGGCAAGTCAAACAAGAATATACAAATTCTGCGATATCCTTCTTCATACTAGGCCACCAAAATACTTTCCTCAAATCCTGATACATCTTAGTAGCACCCGGATGAATACTCAATCCGCTACGATGTTCTTCCTCAAGGATGCTCTTCTTAAGCTCAACCATGTTCGGAACACAAATTCGATCCCGACATCTCATAATACCATTCTCATCAATCCGAAAATCGCCACCTTGGCCTTGGTTGATTAAAGTCAACCGATCAACTAAGCTCAAATCCGATTTCTGTCCTTCTCGAATTTCGTCCAAAATACCACTTGTAAGCTTTAACATACCCAACTTAAATCCAAAAGAAGTTCTCTCACATACCAAACTCAAATTTCGAAATTGCTCGACCAATTCTAACTCTTTCACCATCAACGCCGACATATGCAATGATTTCCGACTCAATGCATCCGCTACTACATTCGCTTTACCCGGATGGTAATTCAAGCTAAAATCATAATCCTTCAAAAGTTCAAGCCATCTTCTTTGTCTTGCATTCAATTCCTTTTGATCAAAAAGATATCTCAAACTCTTGTGGTCACTAAACACTTCAAATCTTGCGCCAAATAAATAATGCCTCCAGAGTTTCAACACGAATACAACGGCGGCCAACTCTAAGTCATGCGTCGGATAATTCTTCTCATGCACTTTGAGTTGCCTCGAAGCATAAGCTACAACTTGGTTATTCTGCATCAACACACCTCCTAAACCCATTAAAGAAGCATCACAATACACAACGAATGGTTCTTCTGGATTTGGCAGGATCAAAACAGGAGTTGTCGTCAACCTTCGCTTAAGTTCTTGAAAACTCGCTTCACACTTGGCGTCCCAAACAAAGGCTTGACCTTTCCTAGTCAACTGCGTCAACGGCAACGATAACTTAGCAAATCCTTAAATAAACTTCCGATAATAACCGGCTAAACCAAGAAAACTTCTAATCTCAAAAACTGACTTCGGAGTCTCCCATTGCGACACCGCTTCAACCTTCGACGGATCGACCGCAATACCACTACTAGAAATCACATGACCAAGGAAACTAACTTCCTTCAACCAAAATTCACACTTAGAAAGCTTCGCGAACAACTGCTTCTCTCTCAGTACAGATAACATAATCTTCAGATGCTCGGCATGCTCTCCTTCGCTCTTCGAATAAACCAAGATGTCGTCGATAAACACCACCACAAACTTATCCATATAAGGATGGAAAATCCTATTCATGTACTCCATAAATACACCTGGTGCATTAGTCACACCAAATGGCATCACGGAATACTCATAGTGTCCATACCTCGTCCGAAAGGCCGTCTTCTGAATATCCTCAGCTTTCACACGGATCTGATGATACCCAGATCTCAAATCAATCTTGCTGAACACGCTTGCACCAACCAACTGATCCATCAGATTATCAATCCTTGGAAGTGGATACTTATTCTTAATAGTCACCTTGTTCAACTGTCTGTAATCCACACAGAGCCTCATAGAACCCTCTTTCTTCTTAACCAACAACACCGGTGCACCCCACGGCGACACACTCGGGCGAATAAACCTCTTCTCGAGCAAATCCTCAAGTTGACTCTTCAACTCTTTCAATTCCGATGCCGACATACGATAAGGAGTTATCGATATCGGACTAGTTCCAAGAATCACATCTATCGAAAACTCCACTTCTCGCTCCGGCGGTAAATCCTTTATCTCTTCAGGGAATACTTCCGGAAAATCTCTAACAATGGGAAAAGCGTCAATTTCTTCACTTTCACTAGTCCTCAAAGTTTCCATAAGCATAAATACCTTAGCCCCATCTTGCACCGATTCTTTCACTTGTTTCCTCGTCATAAACAAACCCCTTTCAACATCCGAATCGGGAAAAATAACCGTTTTGTCAAAACAGTTAATATACACACGATTGAATTTTAACCAATCCATTCCAAGAATGACATCCAGTTGATCCAAATGAAGACACACTAAATCGATCCCAAAATCTCTACCGAAAATACTCAACGGGCAATTCAAGCAAACATACGGTGTAGTTACCGAACCCATAGCAGGAGTATCAATAACCATACCGCCACCAATCACAGACAACTCAAGATTCAACCTCCTAACACAATCCAAAGAAATAAAAGAATGCGTAGCTCCGGTATCAATTATAGCGATCAAAGGTATACCATTAATGAAGCACGTACCTCGGATCAATCGATCGTCGCTAGCAGTCTCAGATCCAGATAGAGCGAACACTTTCCCGCTCCCTTGATTCTTCTTCGGCTTATCGCACTTGGTACTGATGTGTCCTCGCTCACCACAGTTATAGCAAGTAACACCCGCACCGCTTCTACACTCTAGAGCCTTGTGGCCTGGCTTGCCACACTTAAAACACCTTGGTTTAACACTTTTGCACTCCGGAGCACGATGCCCCGCTTCACCACAAGTGTAACACCTGACCTGAGTAGAAACTCCCCCACTTGGCTTCTTGCCAAAACCAACCTTTTGTTTCCCCTTATCGACAGGAGTTACGTAAGGTTTTCCTCTGAATTGTCCTTTTCCTTTCTTATCACTTAGGCTCTTGTAGTGGCTAGACCTAGCCCTACTGTCTTCGTCATAAATTCTGCTCTTGTTAACCAACTCAGAAAACCACCTGATTTCCTGGTACCCAATAGCTTGTCTAATCTCGGGTCTCAAACCTTTCACAAACATGAGGCACTTAGACCTCTCAGCATTACCAGTATTATAGTGAGGACAAAATTTGATCAACTCCTCAAATTTCGCCGCATACTCAGCAACCGTCGAATTACCTTGCTTCAACTCAAGAAATTCGATCTCTTTCTTCCCCCGCACATCCTCTGGAAAATACTTCTCCAGAAAGGTTTCTCTAAACAAATCCCATGTAATCACAATATCATCTTCCTCAAATCTTTGGCGAGTATTACCCCACCAATCTTCAGCTTCTTCTTCGAGCATATGAGTCCCAAACTGCACCTTCTGTGCATCCGAGCAATTCATAACTCGAAAAATCTTTTCCACAGCTTTCAACCAAATTTGTGCCTTGTCCGGTTCATGAGTTCCCTTGAAGACCGGAGGGTTATTCTTTTGGAAATTCCCCAAAGCACGGAATCCATCATCAGCATAATTCCTCACATTCACATTGGCCGGAGGATTCTGCCCAATTGCCCCCGCCAATCTCGTCAATGCCTCCGCAATCGCTTCGTCGTTCCTTCCTGCAACCATCTTACTAATTCCAACCACAGAACCACGTAAGAATAACCAATATTGATAATGCAACACACGCATATCAATAACACACAGGAAGAAAACACTCTAACAACTTGGCCGGACGGACCGACCTGCTCTGATACCACTATTGTAACACCCCCTTCTATACCCCAAATAAGTGCATATAAAACAATTAAGCACATACAAATTATCAGAGTAAAATTTTTAGAATAAGGTATAAAGGAAGAATGTCACAATTTCACCAACAAAACTCTTTAACATTTTGCTCCATAAAATATGTAACATTTTCGTAGTTTTAGAAATCACATTTCAACATTTAATTTAAGCGGGAGATAACATCATTTAATCAGTTCCAAAATATTAATTCAAATGCACATAAGTCATCCAGATTAATACATCATATCAGTTAGATTACAAAACCACATCAGCTGATACATCGCAATGTATCACAAAAGAATGACTATACTAGTCTAACTACCCGGTGTTACATATCAGAGCAGCCGACTCAAAAGAATGAAGACTAACTTCACAAAAGGACTCCAGCATCCTAATCTGCAATGCCTCATAGAGCATTATAAAACAGCAGAAGGGTGAGAAATATAACCATAATAATCAAAGCATAAGATTATATATATATAGGTAGTCATATAACACATATTCACATTTCTCACCACACTTCATTCTCTTAGTCATATATATTTACCACACATATATAGACAAACATGGATATTCACAAAGCATTCCCACATTATGCATACACTTACAATTTCCACAATCTCATCATTCACACATAAGCATCTCTTCATGCATATGTCTTATATCAATGTGACTCAACAACTCAATGCAACTCATGCAATGCGGTACCGACTCTCGTTATCTTTTTTCGGTTTTTACATTAAACCGGGTCCACACTTCTAGACCGATAACCCGTTATCTTTTTTTTCGGTTTTTACATTAAACCGGGTCCACACTTCTAGACCGATAACCACAAAGGCCCGTCCTCTAAGCCTTCAAACCCACACTTCTAGGTTTGGGACAAGCCACTAGTTTCCACGAAACTAACAGACATTGCCTCTTGACTAAATGATGCATGTACAATCAACCACAACAAATGCACTTAAGACCGACATCTTAATCTCATGCATTCGAATAATTCACCCCTTCGAGAATTTCATTATGATTGCACATACAACACATATCAGACATTTATCGATGTATTCATTTCCCACATCATCATCATACTCAACAACAATGCACACATATCACATATGTTCCCATGTATTTACACAACAATCGCATATAAATATGCACTCACAATTCATTAGACAATACACATACATTCACCATTGTATTCACATGTACTTCTAATTATCACAATTAATGCGCATCGCATATCAACTAGCTTTCACGCCTGGAGGCTACCCACAGTACACATCATCACAATAGATCATATCTATATCATATCATAGAGGTATTAACCTATGTGAATCAATCAAACAATCACCACATGAGCAACACAACAAAAGAAAAATGCTGTCACAGTCGCCTTCATTCGCCTGGCGAACCCTCGCAGCGAAACTTCGCCTGGCCTTCGCCTGGCGAACTCTCTCAGCGAACACTCGCTAGGCTTCGCCTGGCGAGACTTCCCAGCGAGCCCAAGTCAGTAACTACTGACTTCATTCGCCACCCTTCGCCAGCACCTTCGCTGGGCGAACCTTCGCTATCCAGCTTCGCCTGGCGAACCCGCCAGCGAAGTCCACTGGGATTTAAATATAACTATTCGCCAACATTTGCTGGGCTTCGCCTGGCGAAGCTTCGCCTTTGGTCGCCTGGCGAGAGCCAGCGAACCTGCGCAGAACAGATTCACACTCTGTTCCTCCTTCACCAATCCATCATCAACCCTCTCTTACACATCCAAATCAGTATAAACAACATCAATACATGTTACCCGACCATTCTACGGCATTATTACTCAGTTTCAACCGATTAAATCATCAATCTACCGATTATCCAACATTTTGCCCTAATTGGAAAGTGATGGAAACTCTACCAAAACCCCAACCCAACATACATAACATCATACAATGATCAAATAGAAACATTTCTCACCCTTACCTCGATTAATCGGAGCTTTGATGTTGGTTCTTGATGATTTCCACTTTTCCTCTTCTTCTCTTCTCTTTCTCTCCTTTCTTCTTCTTTCCTCTTTCTTTCCAAATGTTTTCTATCTTTCTTTTCTTTTCCTTCTCTATTATATATTTCCTTTATTTTCCTTCCTTCCAATTTCCTTCTCAATTCTCTATTAATTCCAATTAATAAAAATTAATTTCCAACATTAATAAAAATCCCACTAAATCAATTAATTAATACCATTAATTATTTAATGAAATTTGGGCTGTTACACCTTCGAAGATAAACAATTGAAGTCTACTATGGTCGAAGAGTTACAAGCAATTGAAAGAAACAACATATGGGATTTGGTCGGATTTTCAACTCATACAAAAGCAATCGAAGTAAAGTGGGTGTTAAACTTGAAGCACAATGTTGATGGGTCGATAGCAAGGCATAAGGAGAGATTGGTAGCTCGAGGATTTCTTCAGAGAGCAGAACTCGACTACTCTGAAGTATTTGCACTCGTCGTAAGATTGGAAACTGTTTGACTAGTAGTGGCCTTGGCATGCAAGCAAGACTGACCAACATTTCAATTAGATGTGAAATCATCATTTTTGAATGGATCTTTGGAAAAAGAGGTGTATGTCACACGACCTCCTGGGTTTTTGATTCAGGAGGATGCAAGTAAAGTATACAAGTTGCACAAAGCGTTCTATGGTCTCAAGCAGGCACCTATGGCATGGAATAAGAAGATCAACTCATACTTGGTTGAATTGAGATTCGTAAAATGCAAATATGAGTATGGTGTCTATGTTAAAGTTATGACACAAGATATAATAATAATCTGCTTATATGTCGATGACTTGCTAGTAACTAAAAATACCCTGAAGAACTTATCGAAGTTCAAAGAGCTGATGAAGAAGGAATTTGAAATGTCAGATCTGGGAAAGTTGTCATACTACATAGGCATGGAATTTCAAATGTCGAAGCAAGGCATGGTGGTACATCAAAGAGAGTATGTCAAAGAGATACTTAAGAGATTCAGAATGGAGGATTCTACTCTTGCATCTTCGCCTATCGAACCAACTTTAAATTTGGAGAAGCATGGAGAAGAAGACAAAGTCAGTGTAACTTTGTTCAAATAGATTGTCGGATCTCTAGGATATGTGTGCAATAGTCATCCCGATATATGTTTCTCAGTCAGATTAGTCAGAAAATACATGAGTGAACCAAGGGTATCACACATGAAGGCTGCAAGAGGAATCTTGAGATACTTAAAAGGATCGACAAACTATGGAATTTTATTTCGACGAGACTCTGAAAGCAAATATGTTATGGCTACTTGTTATCCAAATGTTGACTGGTGGGGAGATAAGGAAGAATGAAGAAGCACTACTAGATATTTATTTCAAGTATTTGGTGCCCCAATTTCATGGTGCTCGAGAAAGCAACCTGTGGTGGCATTATCATCATGTTAAGCTGAATATATAGTAGGATACTATGCTGCTTGTCAAGCAATTTGGATCATATATGTGCTTAAAGAAATGGAGGTTGAAGTGAAGAAACCTCTGGTAATGCAGATCGACAACAACTCAACCATAAATATGGTAAAGAATACAGTTCTGCATGGAAGAAGTAAGCATATCAAAGCTAGATTTCACTTCTTAAGGGAAAAGGTAAATCGAGGAGAACTTGAAGTTAGGCACTGCTCAAGTGAAGTACAGTTGACCGACATTTTCATCAAAGGATTGAAGATCGACAAATTCCTGAATTTTAGAAAAAAAATTAGGAATAGTTTAAATTGACTATGATTAACATAGGTTCAACAACTTGGATTATGGGGGTATGTTGAAATGTTAGATTAGATTAGATTAGATTTAATATTTAAATATAATCCAAGTAGTATTAGCCGAATCCCAATTAGGGTTGTATATATATATAGTCATAGTATGTATCATTATTTGTAACAATTCATTCAATAATATCAATCATATTTCCTTATTCTCTCTTTCTCTCCTCACTAAAAGTACCTCATGCACTAACAGTTGTGAACAGTAGTGCTCATTTGGTAAGAAGAGAAATAAATTTGTGAACATGAAGAACTTCAAGAGCTACAATTGTCAAAGATTTGGACACTTTGCGAGTGTATAGAAAATATGTTATAAGAAGATCAAACAACACAAACAATATTAAGAGTCACGCATCAGATAATATATAGCATGAACATATGTTTATAAGTGGGGGCAGTCCTCACTCTACCAATCGGTTTTATATGGTTGAGTTAGACCTAAACACATTTTTTAACATGGTATCAGAGAGTGGTTTAAGATCCGATGGACCACCTATTATGGTTTCCGCTATTAAGCCTCGGTCGAGGAGAGTAAAAGGGTACATATGCATCTTCTGCCTCAGGAAAGTATCCAGGATCTTCTAAATAAGGCTCCTAGTCTTGAGCAGGAATGGAATCATCTTCAAAGCCATCTGAGATGTATCCTTTAGAGTCATCTTCAAGAATTATAGTTGTAGAATAATCTTTGTTGATGAATCTGGTGTTGTGAAAGGCCTCATTAATACGCTTCAAATCTCTTATAATTGTACTAGGGGCAAAGCCTAAACCAGTTTTGTCTTTATTATCAACCACATCAATAACTTGGTCCCAACATCAAATCGACCAATCTCTAATACATGCAGAGCATCTTTCAAAGATGACATGGGCAGCCCATTCTTTTTAACAGCTTTATCATCGAGGGAAAGAGCTTGGAATGGAGTCCCAACAGTTTCGTCGGTATCAACATATAAAAAGGATGAAAGATAGCTTACCAACAACATTGTTCGCCTCCAACAATTACCAGCTTGTCATTCTTAACAAATTTCAATTTTTGATGAAGAGTCGAAGCCACTTCCCCAGCTTCATGAATCCAGGGTTGGTCAAGCAAATAACTATAAGCAGGACGAATATCCATTACTTGAAAAGTAATTTGGAAGAAGCTTGGTCCTATTTTGATTGGAAGATCAACCTCTCCAATCACAGTTTTTCTTGATCCATCAAAAGATTTAACAACCCGCTATACTTCATGGGAGCACCTTGGTATGAAAGCTTTGACAGAGTAGACTTTGGAAACACATTCAAGGAAGATCCTATATCAACCAGCACATTGGAAAGTGCATCTTCTTGACAGTTCATAGAAATATGTAAAGCCAAATTGTGATTTCTCCCCTCCTCGAGTAACTCCTCATCACAGAAACTCAAACTATTACATGTTGTGAGGATGGCAACAATGTCATCAAACTGATTAACAGTCACATCATGCTCAACATATGCTTGTTCCAACACCTTCTGCAAAGACTCCCTATGGGCCTCAGAACTCATCAATAGGGATAACACTGAAATCTTAGACAGGGTATGTAAGAGTTGATCTACCATATTATACTCACTCTTCTTGATCAAATTCAGTATCTCATCTTCATAAGACTTCTTATTCAAACCACTTGACTGACCGGAAATGTCGACAACATTCTCTCTTTGAGGTTGTTTCCCAGCAATAATATTCTCCACAATCTTTGGAGGTTCAGAAGCAAAAACACGACCACTATGGGCCACTCTGCTAACATCAGCGATGCTTACCACAGAAGACAAAGAAGGAATGCGCACTTCCTTACCATCTTAGACCATTGTAGCATTGTACTTATACGCAACAGCCTTGTCAGATTCATACGGTACCGGACCAGGTAATCGAATGACCGAAGGTGTAGCAGTGGTCTTACGACTATCATAGGAGATAACAACTCGTTCGGGCATATTAAAGTTGGCACAATAACATTCACCTCATTCTCATATTCATCTCTCTTGGCAGTGACCTCAATCGAATTCTGATCTATCATCCCTTGAATGTCCCTTTTCACTATCACGCAACCACGCGGGTTCACAGAACAGATGCAACAAGCTGCATAATCATGACCAATATTATGGTACTCACTCAAAAGTGCATACATTTCCACAAGCGATCTTCAGATCCAACGGATATCATAAATCTTAAATGTACCAAGATAACCTTAAACCATATTGACAGACGCCTTACCATGATTGGGCAATGGGTTCGATTGTACATTAGGATTGGTATCTTCGAAAGTGAAAATACAACTTCTAACCAATCTTTGTACCTCCATCTTCAATGAATAATAGTTCTTATTATCATGCCCAGTTCCCCCTAATGGAAAGCATAATGAGCCTCGGTCTTATACTATCACGGTGAATCTTTTGTAGCAGCAGGTGGTGCACGGGTCTGAACAAGATTCTTCAAAATTAAACCAGGAAGCAAATATGTGTTGGTCATCAATATCGGATCAAAGTCCTTCTGAAAACGGCCCCATTTACTATTTTGTTGGTTAGAACCTTATTGATGAGCATCTGGAGTTGAGTTGATTAGTGGAGTGACAGAAGCAACATGATATGGTTGTTTCTAGGTCTTCTATATTTCTCTCGATAAACGGCATTGGTCTCTCCTTCTTTCTTCTTGGCAAGTCCTCCACCATATTTCTTGGAACTTCCAGTAGCATTACCATCCTTTGACAAACGTCCTCCACAGACACCTTCTTCCAATCTCATCCCCATATTGACCATCTCAGTGAAGTCACTCGAGGCACTCGAAATAATACACTCATAATAGAAAGGACTCATGGTTTTCAAAAAGATCTTAGTCATCTATTTTTCTTCTAAAGGAGGATTAATCTGAACAACAATATCGCGCCATCTCTGCGCGTATTCTTTGAATGTCTCCTTATCTTTCTAAACCATTGCTCGAAGTTGATCATAATTGGGAGCCATATCCATATTATACTTATACTGCTTTACAAAAGCTTCACCCAAATCTTCGAAAGTGCGAATTTGAGCGTCGTCGAGTTCCATATACCATTTCAAGGCTGCGCCAAACAAACTGTCTTAAAATTAGTGAATAAGAAGTTGTTGATTATTAGTCTAAGTCGACATCTTGCGGGTGTACATAATCAAATGACTCAACGGACAAGAGTTACCCTTATACTTTTCAATGTCAGGGACCTTGAACTTAAGTGGGATCTTCATATTAGGAACTAAGCATAACTCATGGGCATTCTTTCCAAACAGTTTTTTACCCTTCAAAGCTTTAATTTCTTTTTCGCATTTCTGCAAACTGATCCTGAAAATCATCCATGCAGTCAGGGACATCCAAACTCTCGCTTAGAGCAGTATGGAAAATATGTTCTTCAGCATAAGGCACAGTGTGACCCACAGGTGGTGGCATAGGTGTAGCAGTAGGAACAATTGGAATCTCAATATTAGGAACAACATTGACCATAGAAGGTGGTATAGTCATAACAACAGTAATTCTTAGAATTTCAGAAGCAGGAGGTTGATATCTATCTGGCACAAAATGAGGAGGCATGCCCCAAGGGGAACCAGTAGGCATCTGATGTTGAGAGGCATTAATCGGAGCCACAGAAATGGGCGTTAATCTGATCTTTGAAATCACAGTTCTCTGAACAGGAGGAGGAGGAGGCATTGGTGGATGATTCTTAGCAGCCGCCAGAGCTTCCATCATAGCATTTATTCTTTCTAAATTGTCCTTCAGAGTTGTCATTTCCTCACGAA
Source organism: Lathyrus sativus (assembly GCA_963859935.3). Lineage (NCBI taxonomy): Eukaryota > Viridiplantae > Streptophyta > Magnoliopsida > Fabales > Fabaceae > Lathyrus > Lathyrus sativus. The sequence continues at coordinate 638,670,756 of OZ012739.1, forward strand.
GCTCACGACTCTCTTGTTGTAACTGATCCATCTTTTTCTTGAGATTAGCTCGAGTGTTGTATTGGTGCGACAACTTGGCTGAATGAAGACCAAAGGAAACATAAGACACCTGGAAAAGGCAAGAAACATTACAAGAGATGATGCTTGATGTGAAATATGCAAATTCAAAACATTCAATGAACTTCAAAGATACAAAGTAAATTGCAAACATTATATTGAAATAACACATTCGAAGTACTAAAAATCTCATTTTATTGATAATGGAAAAGGATTACAACTTTTGAAGTACAAATTCAAGAATCCTAATTGAAACAAAAGATAATAGAAATCCTAAGAAAATCCATGAAAAGAAGATCCTCCTTGCAACTTCTTATTGAGCTCTTTGATTTGATCTTCCATCTGAGTCTTCTCAACTACAAGCTTTTTGATAACCAACTTCTAAGCAACTGAGGTAGAGGGAGTGTCTGAATTCTGAATGCTAGAGGAAAACAAATCCTCTTGCACTCTTCTCTTCTTGTTAGCCATTTCTCCTTCATTCCTTTGCTTTAACTGCTTTTGAAGTTATGTATTTTCCATGTCAACAATTTGATAGTTGTTCCTCCAAGCATCCCTTTCTTGTCGCTCTCATTCAAAGCAATCTAAAGTTTCTCTGTATCACTCGTGAAAATAAGAACGGGTGTCCTAACAGCTAGAGGTAAAGGCTCTTGGCATGGATAAGGCATCTTCAATGTGATAGCCCTAGCTTGTACCCATTTGAGATAAGGCTCCAAAGAAACACAATTTTTCTTTCCCAAAGCTTCCCTCCCATTTCTATAGATGTGGCGTCAGGCTTGCACAATCTTCTCCTTGAATGCTTTGTTGTCTTCACCCTCCTTGAAGAAGAAACCCTCCAAATGGATATTACTTGGTTTGTCTTTCATTAGATACCCCAGCTGACAACGGGCCAAAACCGGGTTGTAGATAATGCCTCATTTTGTACCAAGAAGAGGTACATTAGGAAACTTGCTGCAACTATCAATGATCTTCACTTCATCATAATCACGGTTGTACCAAACAATGTCTGAATGAGTAAGCGACATGATTTTCTGTGACCATTATAGACGATCCTTGAGGTCCCAAAAAGCAATAGACCGAGGCAAGTGAGACATAAACCACTTGTATAACAACGGTACACAACAAGTAATCATCCCTCCACCATAAGAATTTCTGAGATGAAAGTAGTGATAGGCATCAGTGAGTAGAGTAGGAACTGGATTTCCAATAAAGAAGATCCTGATAGCATTAATGTCGACGAAGCTATCAACATTAGGAAAAAGGAACAATCCATAAACAACCAATGCAAAGATAGCCTTAAAGGCATCCATACTCATCATGCTAGTGAAATAACGGGCTTTATCCATCAGAAACTTAGCAGGTAACCCAAGAATGCATCCCTTGGTAGCCATGTGAGCTTTAATCTCAGATACCTGCAAATGATTAGCTTCAGCAATATATTGATACTTAGAAGTCTCTTTCAAACCAGAAAATGGGATTTGATCAGAAATAGGAAATCCCAGCAATCCATAATACTTCTTAAGTGTGGGCATGAGTTGGTAATCAAGGAACGTAAAACAACAGTACACCGGGTCATAGAATTGAATCAAAGTAGCCAGAACTCCATTTACCATATCGATCTTCAAACGAGACATAAGACTTCCTTATCTATCTTTGAAAGCATCAGGATCAGCAACCTAAGACGCTAGCTTTCATAGATCTTCCAACTTAGAACTCTTAAAAGTGTACTTTTGAGTTTTCCTTCTTCCAAAATCTATGGTGAAAAATCCCTACAATGTTTGCAACAAAGATTTTTAAGTTCCTTGAAGACTTGGTCGAAATGATGCTTATGAATGCATGGATGCAACACCCACAAGCAAGACCATACAAAGCACATGGGTTTAAAGGTTCGGCGTGAGCATGGAGCCAATGGATAAGAACCAACCCATAATGGTGTGTATAAGGTTACATCATCACCTGTAGGACGGGTTCTAAAAATTTTCCAAAGTCCTCAATCCTCTTTCGGATATTACTAGCACGCTGATTACTCAGGAATCAGGAATATTCTCAAGAGAACCTTGTTTGAGTGTAGTGTCGCGTATCAACTATTTTAGGTTTACACCTTCATAGCCACTGCACTATGTTTTAATAGGCCAAGTGGGGTAAAAGGGATACTAAGATCCTCAGTGTCATAAGTATGAGGTCGGAAAAAGTAATGTTTTTCGCGATTACTTGCTAGACATCAGTAATTCCGAGGAAGCCTCAATTGAGCTGATGGATTCTCAATTCATCTTGTTCAGGATTACTCCCTAAAAGCATCCTTGACTATACCATCCTTCTACCATAAGAGCTCTCAGATTCGGGCATAGGATCTATCTCACCTCTCAGATCACGCAAACAGAATAATCAATAACAAACAAATCAACAGATAAAGCATAAACAAAATCAAAGTAAGCTAAACCCACTAAGAACCAGGATATTCTTAGCAGAGTCGCCACTTTTCTGTAGCGGTAAAAATTGTGAGTATAAGCTATTGACTAACTTAACTCATAAAGCAAGAGTTGCCACCACACTTTTATTTTATCTAAAAGTAAAGAAAAAAGAGCGAACAAAACCTAAACAAGTTCTAAAACAAGAACAAAAAAACAGAGAAAGGGTAAGGGGTTTGGTTATGCTATGGGAAGGTGTTAGCATCCAAAACCTCTATAGTACTCTATAGGAACCTCTTTGAAATGTCTACGCTTTTTGGTTTGAAAAATGTTTGATTGAAATGAGATTGAGGAGATGAGAAGAGATTATTTTTTTAAAGATTTTTGTGTTTGGAGAGACTTATCGCCTCATGCCTACGTACCCATAAAATGCAATATATGATCAAAATCTCATAGTTCATGGTAAAAATAACAAAATTTGTTAGTTTTGGTTGATGTTAAAAGTAGAGACAACTTTTCATTTTAAGTGGATAACTCATTTAATCAACCATAAGAATGAAAACGCGGTATCATACATTACCATGGAGAGGGCTTCAACTCGGATAAAATCAACGAGTATGCCAACTAACTCTCACGGGTAACAAAAGATCCAATTATTTTAAATCATATTATGGTGAGTAGAAGATTTATACCCGACTATGAAAATAACTCATGTCTAAACTTATGAAAAGACAAAGTGCACAAAGGCACAAAACAATTGAGTGAGGTTGATACTTTGTTAGTTTTGAATTTATGTCAATATGCTTAACATTTATTAAGAAGGAAAAAAAAGTTTAAAATCACTTGACCAAAGTCAAGGTTTTTATTTAAGAAATCGGTTTGAGTTTAGAAACAAGAAGATTTTTGGAAAAAGAATAAGCTTTGAAAATTTAAGAAGGGGGAGATGAAGTGACTTTCCTAAAGCATAAAGTAAAAAGTTAGAGATAAGAAAGATCTGACGAAATTGTATCACACTTTAGAGCAAGCAAAATAAGAATTCAATATGTCTTAAAGCATAAGCAAATGAGTAAGCTAAATGAAGGCAAAGATCCATAATACTCCAAGTATAGGGAAATAGTCATAATTTATAAGTTCAAGTGTCTAAGAATAATCCAAGAGGTCTAAGTCCATCCATAAGCATAAGCACAAAATTAAGAGCACGATGTTTTTTAGAGGTTTAATCATTTATTAGTGTTTTGAATAAGATATGGTCCAAGTGGACAAAAGAAAAAAAGAGCGGAATCATAAAATATAATATGAGATGAGATGATAATAATGGAGCATAAAAATAAAAGAGAGATAGGGAGCGAGAAGGAAAAATAAACCAAATTAGTACAATAATATTGTTAGTGAGTTAGTGATTAGTTGTTAGAACAAATGATCAACGATGGTTAAATAAGAGGATTGATAAAATCAAAGATTCCTAACAACAAGTTTCATAAGTAATGGACCCAAGAAAAATAATTAACGATACTTGGACTTTCAAACATAAGTTTGAGCAACGAATGATCATTTTGTGATACGGGACACATGTAACACTACGTTAAGCAATTGTAGCACAATCTATGAGGAAGATCATAATATGGGAGGTCGGTCAATAACAATATTAGAATTAACACATGTTAGAGAAGTGATATGCAAAGCACTCTGCTAAAACATGCCACACAAAAAGAAAAAGGGAACGGACTAATCATAATCGAGATTTCACATCGATTTATCAAAGAAAATCTATCACGATTCTAGAGCATAGAAAATGATCCAAATGATCACTCACCCAAAGATTTAAAATAATAAAGATTAAACATCTTTGAAAATCAACAATCATCTATTTGGAGATCTCATCGACCAAAAAAAGAAGAAAAAAAGATGAAGAAAGAGATCTGCGAATCTACCAAATTATGATCCAAGCAAAATCAAATAATAAGAAATAAAATCAAATCAAATATCTCAAATAACTTTTTCAAAGAAATTGACAAAAGATACATAGATCCAATATCAATTAAAAATAAGAACAAATAAACAAAGCAAAAAGTTAACAAAAAGAAGTAAAAGGAAAAAATCAAAAAAAGAGAAAGCATCTGAGGAGGGGAATGACGCTAGATGTAGTGTGTAGTAGCAATGGACCATCGAATTTGTAAAGCCCAAACCACACAACCCAATTTATTTAAAAAAGAAATGAACAAAATATAGTAAAGAAAAAAGAAACAGAATGCCACATTTTCTTCCTCCTTCATGCGCAGAACACTATTCATCCATGGAGCCAACAATTTTGAGCTCCGTCAAATCGGAACGACGGAGCTCCGATGTGGTACCGTTGCGACCAGGAAAGAGAGAGGAGTTCAAATATGTAATCAATTTCAACCGTCGTAAATAAAATGCAACGCAAATGGAGATTAAAGCTTCGTCGAAAAATATTCACCACCTTCAAAATTCAAGTAAGTAAAGCTTCAATTCTTCCATTCTTCCTCTTTGTATGTTGTTGTTGTAATTGTATGGTTTTTGTTGATGATTTATGGATGGAAGATGTAATTGATTGGATTTTTTTTTTAAATTTGAAGCTTGAAGTTGCAACAATGGAAGATTGGTGTTTGGGAGGAAATTTTTACAGCATTATTTTGGCTTCAAAAGCTTGAAGAATTGAATAAAATGATAGTGTATTTATAGATGGAAGTGGGGAGAATTTTGGAATTGATTGTGAAATTTTCATTTTGCATTTTGGACTGTATTCTTGCATTGCAGACAGTATGGATTTATGACATCATCACCTTCACTACATATGCAGTGCCACTTTCATCTAGTCTCCACATTTTGCAATTTTTTTCCGTTTATTTGGTCATGCTAATGGGGCTTGTTGCTTTTTGCACCTCACAATTGGAAGTTTGTCTTATGCATCTATTATATTGGAATTGGGCATAATGGAAATGGACTAGAAAAAATATAGTTTTAGTAATTGACTTTAAAATGACTAATGGAAATTTGGATGTGGTTTATTTAATTGGATAATGGATTTAAAATTAGTTAAATATAGTAATAGAAATATTTATGGAAGTGGATAAATGGAAATGAAATTTGGATATGACCTTGGTTTAGAGAATTTGGTTTAGATATGGGTAACTGGATTTGTGAAATGGATTTAGATGGTGATAAAAAGAAAAAGATATAGACTTTTATGGACAATGAGAAATGGTTTATAGATATGAATATGAATTGGATTAAAAATAGTTTTTGGTTTTTTAAATGGATATTTGGAAATGAAATGGATTTAAATTTGAGAAAAATGGATATGGAGTTTGGATATTAACAAAAGAGACAGAAAAATGGGTTGTGAGCGAACAACCACATTTGATCTGAAATCACTTCATTGTCTTTGACAAACCTGCAAAACTCTGGAGAGAGAGAGAGAGAGAGAGAGAGAGAGAGAGAGAGAGAGAGAGAGAGAGAGAGAGAGAGAGAGAGAGAGAGAGAGAGAGAGAGAGAGAGAGAGAGAGAGAGAGAGAGAGAGAGAGAGAGAGAGAGAGAGAGAGAGAAGGAAAACTGCAACATATTTTTGGTATTTTGGTTAGAAGTTAGTAAACATAAACAACATAAAGATAAACACACACAACAGAGCTTGGTGATCTTGCTTGCTACGCGGAAATGCAAATGGAGCATGGAATCTTAGGTGTAAAAATTAAGGTATTACACACGTATATGATTAAAGTGAAGTTAAACCATAAGAAACTTCAGGTGTAGCAAAAAATGAAGCTGAAAACAAGACCTTGATGATGGTTATGCAAATGAAGGCAATTATAAAGAAGCAAAAAGCACAAGTCAAGAAAAAAATGATGAGCCATGGATCTGAAGTTAAGAGAATAGTAATGGATTTTGAAATAGAATCTATAAATAAGAATGATACTTGGGAATTGACCACACTATTTAAAGGCCTAAAAACCATTGGAGTAAAGTGGATTTACAAAACAACGTCAAATGAAAGATAAGTGGATAAACATAAAACTAGAATAGTAGAAAAATGATAATCTCAAAAGCATGGCATGGAAGGGTGCAACAAAGTATGTAACCTTATTCCCCTGTTGGGGAGTTCTAGAGAGTCGGAAGCACCAACGGGACTAATGCTCTAGGACCGCAAGAAAGGGAGACGTCATATCTCAACCCAAAACCTTAAGGTTTTAGGTATATAGGTCATCTCTCTGATAAATCTAATATTACACTCATTCATAGGTAATGTGGAACTTTAACCACTCACGTTTGCACCTAACATTCTCCCTCACATCCTTTAACAGGATCCAACGCCGGATCCAGCTTTCGTTCCCCCATAAAGCCAAATCACGGGTCTGATACCACTGTTGGGGAGTTCGGGAGAGTTGGGAGTACCAATGGGACTAACGCTCCAGGACCACAAGAGATGGGGACGCCACATCTCAACCCAAAATCTTAAGGTGTTAGGTAAAAAAGATACTCTCAAGAAAATGACAAAGCTTTTGATGCTACCATCTTCAAGAAAATTGTAGGAAGTTTAACGTGCCTCTTGGCTACCAGACATGACATGGTTTTTCCAAACTTCTTGGTGGATAGATACATTGAGAGACCTACAGAAATGCATGTTTTGCAATTAAAAGAATCATAAAGTTCTTTGCATTCTATACAAGCATGGAGGTGCAACCAGGCTGTAATTACTAGGATGGTCTGAATCAGATTATGTAGGATATCGTGATTACAGGAAAAGCACGCCATATCATCTTTTCAAGATTGATTCAAGGTCAGTTTTATGGTCCTCAAAAAAATAACCAATAGTCGCATTGTCTACCACAAAAGTGGAATTTATAGTTATTATTTTATGTGTTGTCAATGGATTTGATTAAAAAATTTATTGGCTCATTTGAAGATATCTCAAAAGGAAGCATCAATCATTTTCTGTGCTAGCAGTTCTAAGCTATCAAAGAACTCAATTATGCATGTAAGATGCTAGTACATTAATAGTAGGTTTAATTTTCTAAGAGACCTTATTAAAGATGCAGTGTTTGAATTGAAATATTACAATATTCAAGAATAGTTGGTTGATATCCTCACTAGCTTGAATTCGTTTTTGAATTGAAGGAGAGTTTAGAAATGAAAATTGTATCCAGTGTTACTTGTTTGATTTCTTGGAATAGAAGTCAAAGTAAGGGAACGAATGTTGTATAAATTTGTTAGTTTTATTAATTAATAATTAAATATATTTTTGGTCCTTATAAAATATTAAATTTTGTTTTTGGTTCCTATAAAAAAAATAGTGTGTTTTGATCTCTACAAAATAGTTATGCACGTAGTTTTAGTCCCTACTGTTAAACCAATGTATATTTTTGAATGATTATTTTGCATATATGTTTAAAACATTATAAAAAGTTCCTCGAAAAAAAAAAACTCAAAATTTGATTTATAAGTCGAAATTTTTATTACTTTTATCATTACCTTTTGAAATTTAAAAAATTCATATTTAATTCTTCTTATTTTAAAAAAATTATATAATTAGATAAATAAACATTTTATAATAATTTAAACACATATGAAAAAAATTATTTAAAAATTTAAAAATAATTAAATAGTTTTCAAAAAAATAGCAAAACTAAAACTACATGTTTAAAATTTTTGTAAGGATTAAAATATTTTTTTTTATAGAGACAAAATGAAATGTCAAATATTTATGAATCAAAAAGATATTTAACCCATTAATTAGTTAGTTATAAATTAGTTTCTTAACATTACTTGCTCTACAAGTAATGAACTTAATTGTCTTGTATAAATAGCTATTAAGCATTGAATAAAGATGATGAATAGCATTGTATTCAACAACACCGAGTATTGACTGGATAGGATATCACTTAATTAATTTTGATTAGGTTATAATATTAATAATTTGATAGTGTATGGACAAAAAAGAGACGGTGATCTATTAATTAAAAAGAAAAATAAAGAAAGAAAGAAGGGTGGTTGTTAACAATCCAAGTTGAAAATTTATTTCAAAAAATTGACCAAAGCCCATTTTGAAATTGTGACACGCATACGTTGGGTCATTGATGTTTTATGTGGCTCTGGTTGTGGAGTGTGTATCATGAAATTTAATTATCTTTGTCAACCACATTTATTTTGACATTGGACTTTTTTCTAAACATTGACATTTTCGTGACTAGCATATAAAAATGGAGTAATTTAAGTGCTTCTAGTCAATGGTTCATTTCATGGGAAATGAAAGCTAGGTTTCATAAAAAATATTTGGTGTGTACCCACACTTTGAGAGAGATAAATAAAATAAAATAAATAGAGAGAGAAAATTATATAATGTGTATTAGAAGGGTCATGCGATAAGAAGAAAGAGGTGAAAAAAATATTAAGAGAAATGATATGGTTATACCAAAAGTAACACTACACCTATTTTTATACTTTACATTATACCTTTTTTATTTTATTTATTATTTTTATAAAAATTAAAATTTGTGCTGCATTACGAAGCTAGGAGCTACGGTGTACATGTACGGTGTAAATATTTTGATGTAAACAGAGCACTTCTCAAATGTTAAATATGTGTATGAAAAAAATATATTGTACAAATATCTTTCTTGTATTTTATAAAATATTTATTTGAATTCCATTCTGGATATCATTGTTGTATTTTATAAAATGTTTATTTGAATTTTATTATGGATAATTTGGATAGTTTTTTGTATACGAACTTTTGATTTAACCTCTATTTTAGTTAAATAGATAAGTAAAGTTGTTTAAATTTAAAATATAAGATTAATTTTGTTAATAAAAGAATTTGTATTTAATTATCTCTCGTTGTATGGAACACTGAAATATCATAATTTTAAAAAAAATAAAATATATTTCTTCTATAATAAAATGAATAAATTTTAACACATAAGGTGTAATAAAATGGTGTGTAAAAAAGTTAACAAATATAAGAAAATATATTGCTTTGTATCAAATTTAATGTAAAATATTGAGAGATATTAAGTTCAACCATATGAGAATAGCTCTACAAAGATTATATATATATATATATATATATATATATATATATATATATATATATATATATATATATATATATATATATATATATATATATATATATATATATATATATATATATATATATATATATATATATATATATATATATATATATATATATATATATATATATATATATATATATATATATATATATATATATATATATATATATATATATATATATATATATATATATATATATATATATATATATATATATATATATATATATATATATATATATATATATATATATATATATATATATATATATATATATATAATTTCATCTTATAATTGACATGGGACTTATATATAAATACTCTTTAATAAATAAATACATATTTTATCACACATCCGCAATCAAAGTGGGAGGTTAACAGACGCTTAGACTGATACATAAATCATCAAAGAGAACTCTAAGGAGATCTTTAGTGAAGATATCAACAATCTGGTGTCGGGAAAGGACATGAAGAACACGGGCTTGACCACGAGCGATCTTCTTCCGGACAAAGTTAATGTCCATCTCAATGTGTTTTGTACGTCGATGTTGGATAGGATTATCGAATAGGTATATAACACTAACATTGTCACAGTACACAAGAGTAGCCTGAGAAATAAGAAAATAAAGCTCCAAGAGAAGGTTGTGGAGCCAACATGATTCTAAAACTGCATTAGCAATGCCCTGGTACTCAACTTCTGCACTAGAACGTGAAAGTGTGGATTGTCACTTGGAAGACCATCAAATTAGGTTATCACCAAGAAAAACACAATAACCCAAAATAGATCGACGAGTGTCGGGACATCTAGTTGAATCAGCATTTGTGTAGGAAATAAGCTTCTCGGTGGGAAAAGGATAGAGATGCAAACCATATTGTAAGATGTCATGAACGTAACACATGATGCGTTTCAGTGCAAGCATGTGCTCGATGTAGAGAGCATACATGTGAAGACACACCTGCTGGACAACATAGGAGATGTCAGGATGGATAAATGTGAGATACTGCAAAGCACCGGCAAGACTCCGATATAATGTAGGATCATCATATGGAGCGTTGGCTGAGGTACTGAGCTTCTGCTTGGTGTAAACTGAAGTAGCGGAAGATTTGAATGAGGTCATGCCTGCTCGAGCAATAATGTCTTTGGTTTAGGTACTCTGATTAAGAAACAGTCCTTCTGCATGTCTTGTCACTATAATACCAAAAAATAGCTTAATGGTCCCTGATCCTTCATAGCAAACTCGAAGGCCAAAAGCACCATGAGAGATTTATGTGGGTCATGGGAGGAGCTGATGAGGATGATGTCATCAATATAAAATGAGATGTAACCCATGTCGGAGCCATGCATGCAAATGAAGAGAGAATGATCAGAGGTGTTGTACTGAATCCAATGATGGAGACAAAGTTGGCAAAATGTTGGTACCATGAACGAGGTGCTAGCTTCAGACCGTAGAGATGTTTCTGCAAGTGGCACACATAATCTAGGTTATGAGGATTATAAAAGCTCAATGACTGAAGCATATAGACAATTTCATGAATATCGTCATGTAAAAAGGCATTCTGAATATCTAACTAATGAATGGGCTAGGACTTGGAGAGAGCAATAGTGAGAACAATGCGAATGGTCGTAGGTTTCACTACAGGGCTGAAAGTCTCATCAAAATCCACTCCTATAATTTGAGACATGCCATCACCTACAAGTCAAGCTTTATTTTGCTCAAACAAACCATTAGATTTCTTTTTATGCCGAAAAACCCAAATACAGCAAATAATGTTAACATCACAAGTTCAAGGAACTAAATCTCACATATTGTTTCTAATAAGAGCATTAAATTCATACTGCATTCAGATTTCTAATTCAGGTCAGAAAGGGAAAGTTTATGGTTTTTGGGAAGAGGGGAGATGGTCGATTCATCAATGGTAACAAACGGGTTAAAGAGTTTTCTAAGTTTATAAATGTCCCTCATATTGCGAGTGCTCATGATCCGGGTAAGAAGTGTTGGCTAGGCCTGTGGTATAGGTGAAAGAGAGGTACCTAGGTGATTCGACGAGGAGAAGGGAGGAGTGAATGGAGAGGATAATGATATATAGTGAGGGTTAGGTATAGATGATTGTCTAAGAAGGTCATCTGGTGGAGACTCTAAAGATGTATGAGTCCACTGATGAATAAGGGAAGGGTGTAAAGCATCAATGAAATATTTGTATGTAGTGGCAGGTGTGGACAACATGCAAGAAAAGGGAAATTGAGTCTCATCAAAGATGACATGTTGTAAGATGATGGTTTTTTTGTGCGAAAAATCAAAACATTTATAAACTATATGATTAAGGGGATATCCAAAGAAAACACACAGAGACAAGGGGGTTGTAATTTTTTGATGGTAGTGGAATGAAACAATCGATAATAAAGACAATTAAAGATGTTAAGATGTGTGTAAGAGGGATCACAATGATATAAAAGTTGGGTAGAAGAGAGATTAGACATACAATTTTGGGGAACAATGTTAAGAAGATATGTAGCCATTTTAAGTGCATGGTGCCAAAATGAAGTAAGAACGGATGCATGAGCGAGAAAAGTGTGAATCATGTTGTTAATAGTGGGTATTTTTTATTCCTTCTTGCCATTTTGTGATGAAGTGTGACGCCAATAGAAGCGAAAAATGAGACCAGTAATTGCACAATAATTATGAAAATATGTATTTTTCGTATTCTCATTCATTATCACATTGAAAACATTTGAAAATTTGGGAAAATTGTGTGTGAATTTTATTTGAGAGAGAAGTGAACATTTCAAAAACTTGAGATTTATTAGTTAGAGGAAACGTCCACAGAAAATAAATAAAAAAATCATCCAAAAACAAATTGGTGATGTCCATAAATCACTATGTAAATTATCAAAGTGCATCACAGTAACATTATTGGAGGAAACAAAAGGTAAACTAACATGTTTTTCAAACACACAAGAAGCGCAAATTATCCTAGAATTCGAAGAATTATAACTAATGAACTTATTTCTATGAAGAGACTACAAAGTTGAAGCGTTTGGATGTCTGAGACGACTGTGATAAAGATTGTAAGCAAGACCGAAAAATGGTAGGAAGTGGTAACTGGATATAGATATCCAAGGCTATCACGTCTCATGAGTGGAACCACCATGTGAAAGTCATTTATTAAAAAACCAAAAGGATCAAAAGAAACCGAAACATTACTGTCAATAGTGAGTTGTCGCACATAAATCAAATGTTTGATAATTTGTGGTGTGTGCAAAACATGGGGTAAGGTTTAATAGTTTATGTTTACAGGAGGTCGGTAGGTTTGTGTGTCTAGAGTTCTGAGTTAGAATGCCTTGTCCACTACCAACAAACAGTTTTTGATTTAAGTGACTCAAATTAGAATAAAATTACCTTGTGACGCCACTATGTGGGAAGAGGCACTTGTGTCCATTGATAACTCTAAAACACATATTTATTTTGAATCTATTTGCACATGTTTTAGTGTCACTTTATCATATTTTGTAGTGTTAGGCTGGTTATTTGTGTATGTTTCAGGTACTTTAAAAGTTGGAGTCGATATATGAAGAAACCGGACGAAAATGATGCAAAGCGGAGAAAAATGGCAAAAATACACTGGTGGCAACCCGCATGGCGCCTACCATGGCACCAACCATGACTAGGCAGTCATGGAGCCCACCGGCGAGGGAAAAGGAGCAGAGAAGCGCATTCAAAAGGGTGTGGCGACTGCCATAGACCTTATGGAGTCTGCCATATAGTGCAAGTTGGCCAAGATCATCTCATTACACTTGTCGCAACTGCCACAAGTATCATGGTGTCTGCCATGTAGTTCGCCTCCTAAAAAATTGCAACAAAAAGAACCCAATCTTCCCCCATTTCTCCATACTTTTCTCTCACAACTTCTACACGTTTAGTACTTTAGTTTCAACATTTGTATCACTATATATAGTTAATTTTTATCATAGTTTTGCATCCAATTCTTGTGCAATTTCAGAGTTTTAGTTTTAAGCATATATTTAGTATCAAAAAGTGGTAGTTTCTCACATCGGGGGACTACTGCATCATTAGTTCTAGAGTTTTAGTTTCCACCATTGTAACTTTCTTGGATCAACAATCTTATTTTCAGGTTTATTTAATTTACAATTGCCTTTAATTTTCTACTTTTACTTTGAGTCTTTTACCATTCCTGCTTTATTATTGCAATTCTATTATTCTTGCTCTAGATACCTGTTTATTCAGTTAATTCATATGAAAAACTCTTTTATCAATTGCTTTAAATTATTTATGATGTCTTTGTTTGAATTGAATATTGTTAATCGCATGTTTGTTTCTGCAATCATGTCCGGCTAAATTACTAGAGTCTGGATGTGAGGACCGTTATTTCGACGGGACTCAGTAAATACAATTGGCGTATAATTTTAACATTAAAGTATTTTTCTGGTTCTAATTTTTAAGGTTCAATATTTAAAATTTTTGCATGAGAGTGAAAACGTTCAGATATTGGTCAACAAAATGATAGTGTGAGACCAATATCCGATAAATTTTCTGCATTTGGAATTTCGATACGTTCAGGCACCGATCAATCAAATGATAGTGTGAGACCAGTGTCTGATCAATGTCTGCATTTGCAAATCAAAACATTTAGGTACTGATCAACAAAACGGAAGTGTGAGATCAGTATCTGATCGTAAAAATTGGATTTAAATTCTAAAAATAGCGACATCACTTTAGAGATTAATTAGGATTTATTGGTTTCCAAAAAATGCTTCAAAAGTGTAATTGAGATAACGACATCAAAGCATTTACGTTTTGAAACATATCACGGGTTGCGCGAAAGTGAGCAGTGTTTTTAAATTGATACTTCCTTTCTGAAAAATATTTTATTACTCAAAACATACGCCGATAATTTATTTAGTCCCAGAGGTGCGATTGGAAATTACATTTTGATCTCGCTTTTATTATTATCCAAAGCCAAATCTTATTTCTTATTTTATTTTCTTTTCCAAAAATACAAAATTATATCCTTAGCCATAGATTTACATAGCGATAATAGAATACGATAGGATTTACTATTGGTCTTTGTGGGTTCGAAATCTTTTATACTACTTCGAAAATATTCGTGCACTTTCGGGTAAGCTACGACACGTAGATACACATTATCCATGTACCCTGTGTTATTCAGAGGAGTGAGAGACGTGGTGTGTATAGCATTTGCAATGTCCATGGGTATCGATGAAACCTTGGCAGCATAATCCTGAGGACGCTAGCCTAGAATGCCTTGTTGATGAGGAGGCATAGAAGGGCGAGTCCGTTGAGAAGTAGGATACGGGCACAAAGCTATGGCCCACGGTGTTGGAGTCTAACTCTACTACTGGTGAGAGGTATATTGTTGTTGCGATTGTTGCTGATGTCAAAGAGGAGAACTTTGTGTGATGCTACCACGAGGACCACCATGATTACGATGATTTCCACCCCAATTATGATTGTTGTGAGGACGAGAGTAGTTTCCAGGCATCCAAATTTGTGGAGCCAGATTCTATGATGGTGGTTAGCATGTCAATAAAAATTATGGAATAGATCCACTGAAGCACGATTGCATCCAAGGTGCCCCACTAGTCATAATTGGGGTCAATGACAAGTGGACGAGAGTATATATATATATATATATATATATATATATATATATATATATATATATATATATATATATATATATATATATATATATATATATATATATATATATATATATATATATATATTCCGTTCATTACATGTTATAGTCGATGTGAGACTTATATACAAATATTCTTTAACAAATAAATGCATGTTATATCATTTAATATTCGATGTGAGACTTATATATAAATATTCTTTAACAAATAAATGCATGTTCTATCATTTAATATTCGATGTGGGACTTATATATAAATATTCTTTAACAAATAAATGCATGTTCTATCATTTAATATTTAAAGTCAAGATCCAATTTGGTCCCTCACAAAAATTACAGAACTAGATTTAATTTAGTCCCTCTGTTAATATTTTTTTCAAACCGTTTTTTTCTATTTTTGAACCATGGCTGAATTGTCATGTATATTATTTATGTCACATGTAATTTTTAATAATTTTTATTTTGTTTAAAATTATGTGGACAGCCATGCTGGATTGGATGTTTAAGCAACATCTTATGTCTTTACCACTAGGTCAATCTACATTGGCCACAGATAATTCCCTTGATAGGTAGTAATATTAAACAATTATAAATTTAAAATAAAAAATATTAAATTTGAAACCATCGGTCTCAAACCTAGGTACCATCAAGTTACATGAAAATCACTTTACCACTAGACCAATCAAATTCTATTGTTCATATTTCTATTGATGAATACTTAACTTAATCACTCATAATAAATGTTTACTTATTTTAAATAACATATAAATAAATATGTACTTATTTAAAATTAATTCAAATTACATAATAATAATTAATTTAATAATTATTCGATTAATTATAAAATATTTAATTAAATAAAATTAATTAATTAATTTTTAAAGTATTTAATTAATTAGAGTTGAATGACAATCAATTAATTTAATAGTAATTCAATTAAATATTAACCAATTTACTTTTATTTGATTAATTATGTTTATGATTTATATTTTAATAATTGTGGTATTTGGATCAAACTCTAGTGTCGACAAGGGTAACTTTGTAGTTCAATAAAAGTTGTGCATGTTGTAGTCGAAGTCTATTCAACATGTTGTCAAAATATGTTAGCTTTATACTTAATTTAGCATGTCAAATTGGAATTTGCTTGTAAGCTCAATTGTTAAGTTAGCTTATATTCTAAGTTAGCTTAGTAGTTTATAAACAGACTAGTTTTCTCAAGTTGTTTAGAGAGGTTAATTGTTGGTATTCACTTATAATCTTTGAACCCTTATTGAGAAAATGAATAGTAAAACAGTTCTAATCAATTCTTATTCTTCTTCTTCCTTCTTCTCTCTCTTTCGTAAAACCTAATAGAGATTCTTGTGTTTGTTCAAGATACTCAATCTTTATCTTATAACTTTGTTTTGTTCTTAACGACATTGTTTTACAACAAACTGATGTGGTGAGCATGGAGGAGAAGATGCCATCAACAAATTATGAAATTGAGAAATTCACCGGTGTGAATGATTTTGATTTGTGGCGCTTGAAGATGCAATCCCTTCTTGTTCAATAGGGTTTGTTAGAAGCATTAAAAGGACTGGAGAAGATAGATGTTTCCATATCAGAGAAGGAGAACACAACGATGGTTAAAAAAGCCCACAGTGCCATTTTATTGAGCCTTGGTGATAAGGTTCTCCGACAGGCTTCAAAGGAGAAAACGACAGCTAGTGTGTGGACAAAACTTGAAGGTTTGTACATGATAGAACCATTGGTTAATCATCTCTACCTGAAGCAAGCTTTGTATTCATTCAATATGAGTGAAGATAAAACCTTGGCTGAGCAACTAGATATGTTCAAAAAGTTGATTCTTGATCTTGAGAATATCGAGGTCAAGATTGATGATAAAGATCAAGCATTGTTGATGTTATGCTCTTTACCTAAGTTTCATGCTCACTTCAAAGAAACGCTCTTGTATGGGAGAGAGACGTTAACCTTTGAAGATGTTCAATCTGCCTTGTACTCTAAGGATTTGAACGAACGAAAGGAGCAAAAGCCATCAACAGTTAGTGAAAGTTTATCTGTTAAGGGGAAATTCTCGAAGAAAGATGGTAAGTTTGAAAAGAAAAAGGGTAAAGTTTTACAAAATTATTATGGTGGTAATGCTCTTACTATTAAGTGTTATCATTATAAGAAAAAGGGTCATACAAGAAAGGTATGCCCTGATCGACTAAACAATCATGGTGGAAAGGATAATGGTAATGCACCCATTGTGTAAGATGGTTATTAATCATATGATGTCTTGGTAGTTTCAAGAAGCGACTCTAGAAAGGAGTGGTTTATGGATTCATGGTATACTTGGCACATGTCTCCAAACAAAGACATGTTTGAGGAATTGTTTGATCAAGATGGTGGATCAGTGCAGATGGGAAACAATAAAGCATGCAAAATTGTAGGTATTGGATCTGTGAGATTCAAGCTCCATGATGAATCAATAAGGCTATTGATTGATGTTAGGTATGTACCTAGTCTTAAGAGGAATTTGATTTCTCCTAGTGAATTTGACAAGAAAGGATATATTTTCAAAGGAGAACAAAGTATCATATGGGTAATAAAGGGGTCGAAGGAAGTCTTGAGAGGCGTGAAGAAACAAGGGTTGTATATCCTTGAGGCTAAGGTTATAGGTGGTTCAGCAGATGTGGTATCCACGAGACCTGTATCGAAGGCTAAGCTATGGTACAAGAGACTTGGCCATGTCAGTGAAAAAGGCCTGGTCGAATTGTCAAAACAAAATATGTTGTATGGTGACAAGGTCGAAAAAATGGAGTTTTGTGAACCATATGTATTTGGTAAATCCTGTAGAATGAAGTTTAACAAAGGTAAACAAAGAACACATGGATCCCTTGATTACATTCATGCTAATCTTTGGGGACTTACAAGGATTCCTTCACACTAAGGTGCAAAGGATTTTCTATCCATAGTTAACGATTACTTCAGAAAGTTATGGGTATTAATCCAAAAGACTAAGGATGGAACTTTTGAAAATTTCAAAAGTTGGTAGACTCTGGTCGAAAACCAAACTAGCAGGAAGGTCAAGAAATTGAGGACTGACAATGGTCTTGAATTTTGAAATAAGGTTTTCAACAACTATTATGTTGTGTCTGGTATTGCAAGGCACAACACTACTGTAGGTAGTCCTCAACAAAATGGTTTGGAGGTTTAATTGAACCATTTTAGGAAGGGTGAGTGCATGTTGATAAGTGTAGGATTAAAGAAGGTGTTTTGGACAGAAGTTGTTGTGACTGCAGCATACTTGATAAATAGGTGTCCCTCAACAGCTATGGGGATGAAAATACCTAAAGATGTCTGGTAGAAGCACCCACCAAATCCGACAGAATTAGAGTATTTTTCTGCTTAGTCTATGCTCACATTAGCTAAGACAAGGTCAAACCTAGAGCTCTGAAATGCATGTTCCTTGGATACCCTGAAGGAGTCAAAACTTATAGGTTGTGGTACCTAGATCCAAGTCACATGAGGTGTATCACAAGTCGAGACATTACTTATAACAAAGCTGAGATGGGTTTCAAGAAAACTGATGACATTGGTCAAAATTCAAAGATCTCTGAAAAAGATCTGGAACAAAAATAGATTTCTGTAGAGGTGGAGCATAGTGATGCTAAATTTCATGACCCAGATGAAGTCGAAGAAGAAGCAGAAGCTGCTATCGAAGCTGAGGAAACTGATAATTACTACCTGCTAGAAAGAGGCGTGTTAAGAAGAGTCATCAATCCACCTCAGAGACTTGGTTATGCATTTCTCATAGCATTTGCCGTAATCTCTACAAGTGAGGTTCTTGATGAAGAACCTAGAGATTAAAAGGACGTTGTGAGGAGTCGAAACAAGAATGAATGGATAAAAGCCATGGATGATGAGATGAAATTTCTTCATGATAATAACACTTGGGATCTTATTGAGAAACCTTCAGGGGCCAGGTTAATCAGTTGTAAGTGGATATTCAAGGTTAAGGAAGGAACCGAAGAAGTGATGTGGGAGCATTTTAAGGCAAGGTTGGTTGCTAAGGGGTTCACTCAAAAAGAAGGTGTCGACTTCAATGATGTGTTCTCACCTATTGTAAAGCATAGATCCATTAGAATGTTGTTAGCCATGATGGCGAAGTTCGACATAGAACTTGAACAGATGGATGTGAAAATAGCCTTTCTATATGGTGATCTAGATGAAACAATCCTGATGATACAACATGAAGGGTGTGTAGAAAAGGGAAAGGAAGATTATGTGTGCAAGATGAGTAGGTCTTTGTATGGCCTGAAACAATCTCCTTGACAACAGAATAGGATATTTGACATGTTCATGGCACACATTGGTTTCACTAGAAGCTAGATCGATCATCGTGTTTACTTCAGATTTTGACCTGGAAATTGACTTGTCATTTTATTGCTTTATGTGGATGACATCCTCATAGAAAGCAACAGCGTCGAAGATGTTATGAAGGTAAAGGCTGAACTCGATAAGGAGTTCGACATGAAGGATTTGGGAGATGCCTCCAGAATTCTTAGGATTGATATTCAAAGAGATAGAAAGCATTCAAGATTATTCTTATCTCGAGAGTCATACTTGAAGAATATTCTAGACAAGTTTGGTATGTCGAACTTAAAGCATGTTCTAACACCGACTAATACTTAGTACAAGCTAAGTACGACTCAAATTCCTATTACTGAAGTCGAAAGAGTCTATATGAATAGCATACCATATGCTTGTATATTAGGTTCTTTGATGTATGTTATGGTCTGTACGAGGCCAGACATAGGGTACAGAGTGAGTCTTGTAAGCAGGTATATGGCCAATCCTGGAAAGGCGCACTGGCAAGCATTAAAGTGGATTCTTAGGTACATCAATAGTTCTCTGAGCAGAGTCATTACTTATGGTGATGATAGCAAAGTCAAAATCGATGGATTTTTCAACTCTTATTGTGCAGGTTGTATGAATTCCAGAAAATCTATTTTTGGATATATGTTCATTATGTTTGGCATAACAATCACTTGAGAAGCAACACTTCAGAATATTTTCTTATCAACCACTAAAGTGAAGTATATCACCCTCACTAGAGTTGTGAAAGAATAATTGTGGCTTGAAGGTTTGGATATGGAGTAGAAACTTCAAGGTCGAGTTATCATTTTTAAATGTGATAGTCGACATGCAATACACCTGTCGAAGAATTCATCCTTACATGAGTAGGGGTGGGAATAAGACAGACCAACTAACAGGGACCTACGGTCTAACCTACTCAAGCCAAGGCCATGCTAGGTTTTTTTTAAGTAGAAAAGACCTAGGCTTTTTTATAAGCCAATTTAGTTAAATAGGCTAGGCCGCTGGCCATAAAAAAGCCTTTTAAGCCTATTAGGTCGACCTATTTTAATGAATATAAATAAATATATTATTTTTTATATTTTATTTTATATTTTATATTAAAATACAAAAGTAAAGTTTAGTTATCTTGAAGAACTTGTGAAAATAAGTTTTAAAAAAATTTATCAATAATGTCATAAATTGTTTTCACAAATTTTCCTAAGCAAATAATCTCACAAAACTTATGCTTCTATGTAAGCTCAAACAAGTCTATGTAAACAAACATTCAATCTTATTGTACTTTTAATTCTCTAGTATATTTAAATATTAGTTGAATTGCTTATTTACATATATTCAAATAATATAGGCTTTTTAAGTAGGCTAATAGGTTAATCAGGGCTTTGAAAAGGCCAGACTCATGCTGAAAAATGAGCCTCTCATAGGCCATAGGCTAGGCTTAGGCTTTTATTTTTTTAGCATGTCAGGCTCAGGCTTGGCAAAGCCTAACTCGACACAGTCTATTTCCACCCCTAATCATGATCGAACTAAGTACATCGATGTGAGGCTGCACTTTGTCAGAGAGATAATTGAGCATGAAAAATTCTAAGTGCTGAAGGTTTCGGCTGATGACAATAATGCTGATATGATCACCAAGACATTGCTAAGTAGAAATTTTTCTCACTGTATGCAGTTGATAAAGCTGCATGATGAAAGCCAGTTTATTCCCTTTTTAGCAGGATATCTTCATGGTTCGACAAGAGTTATGCAAGTTATAGTCGAAGTTTGTTCAAGCATGTTGTCGAAATATGTTAGCTTTGTACTTAAGTTAGCATGTTGAATTGAGCCTTACTTGTAAGCCTAATTGTTAAGTTAGCTTAGTAGTCTATAAATAAACTAGTTCTCTAGGTTGTTAGAGAGGTTAATTGTTGATATTTTCTTGTAATCTTTGAATTCTTATTGAGAAAGTGAATAGTAAAAGAGTTCTAACCAATTCTTATTCTTCTTCTTTCTTCTTCTCACTCTTTCGTAAAACCTAATAAGGTTTCTTGTGTTTTTTTAAGACACTCAATATTTATCTCATAAATTTGTTCTGTTATTAACGACATCGTTTCACAACAATAATTTTATTTTTAAATTTGTATATTATTTGAAATAAATATTATTTATTTGTGTTTTATTTAAAATAAGTAAACAAATAAATGTTTATTCTGAATTATTAAGTTAAGTATTCATCATTAAAAATATTAACTATAGAAATTGATTGGTCTAGTGGTAAAGTGACTACCATTTAATCTGAAGGGACATGGATTCGAGACCCCGTGGGAATTACCTGTCATCAATGTATGTTGGCCTAGTCCTAAAGACCTAGGATGTTCATTAAAGGTTTTTTCGAGGACAAATTTTGGCTTTTTTTAATAATGTGGCATAAATAATATACATGACAATTCAGTCATGGTTTAAAATATATAAAAAATATCGACATGTTTTAATTAAATAAATTAAAATCAAAAATTTAAAAACACACTTACTAATGGGTTGCCTCCCACCCAGTGCTTCTTTATCGTCAATAGCTTGACGCTCTATGCCTAAGGCACGTCATACGCAAGGGATACCCTCACGCCAGATAATTATCCTTTATTCCTTCCTTTTTCGTCCTTGTTACCTTTGTCTTCAATCTGGTAGCATGTTTCCATATCATCTACATGCGGTGTCTACTCATAAGCATTAAACACCATTTTTCATTATTGAACTTCAACTAAATTTGTCTATTTGCAAATCTATTAACGCCTTCTTGATCGCCCAGAATGAGCGTCCGAGAATAACTGAACTACATGTGTCTCCCTTCATATGTACTACCACAGGATCTGTAGGAAAAACTAGACCGTTGACATGTACTAAAACATCTTATAAAACACCATGAGGATGAGTAATAGATAAATCAACTAAGGTAAGAGTTTTTTTACTAGGTGCGATCTCTCTTAAATTTAATTCTCTCGCAATATTAAGAGGCATTAAATTGATACTTGACCCTAAATCACATAGATCACGTGGGATCTCTACCCCACCAATAGTTCAAGAGATGGTAACCTTACCTGGATCCTTCAGTTTTGTTGGCATTGTTCTGAGCAATTTTGTATCACAGTTCTCAGTCATATTTACCTGTTCTTTATCCAGCTTCTGATTTGTACCAGTTAATAACACCTTCATAAATTTATAAAATTTTGGCATTAGCTCTAAAACTTCATGAAAAGAAATACTTACCTGAATCTTGGTTAACATCTCTTTAAACTTGGTAAACAACCCTGCCTCATCTCCATGTAGTGGTTTCTTCTTAATGAACGGATATGGTGGTTTTACGTAATCGGGAAGCTCTGGGTTAGATCATTAAGAATTTGTTTCTTAGTCCTTCTCGAAGGGGATTTTTTTCTATCAGTTGCTCAATGGTGACCCTCTTCTCAACTTGGTGACTATGGTTTTCACTCTCCTCTTTCTTAGACCCTACTTGATCCTCTTCAATCAAGACCTCTTCCATTACTTCATTCCCACCTATGTTGGTGATTACCATAAAACCTGCTTCTAAATCCTTTCACGTCTCATTTTTAGGATTATCCACAGCGTTACCTATGAATCCTCCACTAGAATTGGGTAAAGCTGATATTTGTCGAGATAGCTGACCAATTTGCATCTCTAAATTTTTTTATAGATGCATCATGGTTCTTATTCATTATTTCTTATTGTTTATTTACCTTTTCAATATTGCTATGAATGGCCCAGATGAATATGTTGAGGGTCTCCCTAAGGGGTGAAGGTTTCCTTTGGGTTTAAGCCTGTTGATTTTGCTGAACACCCTGATTAGCACTTGTATTCTGATTATTGCTCCATCCAAAGTTTGAGTGATCCTTCCATATGGGATTGTAGGTGTTAGAATACAAATTATTTTTTTGGAAATTTTCAAATTAGGCTTATTCACTCGACCCTTCCAAAGAACACATTCCATTTGCATGTACCTCTCCACATAAATCACACTTAAGTGCTTGTACTTGACTCATTTTAGCTTAACTCAAGTTGCTTTCAGCTAGCTTTTTATTTAATACTTTAATTTGAGTTGAAAATGCAGTATGATTATCAATAGCTAACATACCTTTTGGTGTACCTGCAGTTTCAGTTTTCACTGATCTTTCACTCTTTGAATAATTTTCATTTAAGCACGTATTTTCAATCAAGTCTTTAACATGTGGTTCTGTCATGATTCTGATCGTGCCTCCCGCTGAAGCATCTAAAAGAACATGTGTTTAACCATTGAGACCTTTAATAAAATTGTGCATTTGCTTTATGTTTTTCATGTTATGATTTGAGCACCTACTTAATAAAAGTTTAAACCTTTCCCATGAGTCATACAATGATTCAGTTTCCCCCTACTTAAAGTTTGTGATTTCAGCTCTTTGTTCAGCAAATTAAGTGGTGGTGAAAACTTTCTCCAATAACTTATCCTCCAGCTCTTTCCATCTTCGTATAGTTCCATTTGGAAGAAAAAGCAACCAAGTTTTAGCTCTTCTAATCAGTGAGAAACTAAACAACCTCAGCTTGACTTCGTCTTCAGTGACATCAATAGGCCTGCACATTGAGGTTGTTTCATAAAAGCAAGCAAGGTGCTCCCACGAGTCTCGAGTTACGTTATCGTCAAACGGATTGTCTCTCAAACCAGAAATTACTGAATTTTTATGTCAAAGTTAGCGGGATTTGCCGATACAAACCTTCTAGAAATTTATCCTCATCAGTCCATTTGAAGTAGTCCCCCATAATGGGTGGTGGTGATACATTTGTCATGATGATTTCCACTTCGGAGTCTGAAGAAATTAGTAAATTCTCTTATACTAACATCCTTTGAGTTAGAGTTGTTTCTCTAACTGCTCTCCTGATGGAACGTGTACTAATTTTAATTTTGGGATAAAGCGATGTCAATTTTGATCTTGAGTTGTGCACACACAAACAAGAAATACCTTCGCAGCACTATTTAAACAATTACAAGAAAGCAAAAATAAAAACAAAAACTAAATAAGAAAAACGTTGCAAAAGCGTTGCCTTATTGAAATTATCAACAGTCCCCGATAACACTGCCAAAAAATTGATGACTTATTGGCAAGTGCATCAATAGTGTTGTAATAATAAAAAGAGTATTGAATCCACATGGATTGCTATATAACAAAGCAATAGTTGTGCAAGTATAAAAGTGACAATTAGGGGGGGGGGTCAAGTTTGTAGTTAAAAATAAAAGAAGTGTTTTGACAATTTAGAGAAAGTGGTCAGGTTTTGCCTAGAATCCCCTATATCTCCCATGTTGATGTCTAAGGAATTACATAAATTAAGCGTCATTATATTTCCACGACAAGTTAACAAGACCACCATACTTAATATCTTGGTGTATAGCTCATCGATTCCTACTAGAGGTCTCATATCCCTATTCAACTGGCGTAAGTGAAATCAAGGCGATGATACAATACGTTAACTCTAAGGCTGCTATTCAAGGTCTCCTATCCATATTCAACCTGCGTAAGTACGATAGTTTCCCTAGATCAGACGCATAGACTAAGGATTGGTATTCCCTATACGTCCATAATCACATTAACAAAGTATCTCAAATAATGCACTTTAAGTAAAAGAAGTAATTAAATAGAAATATAACTAAGATAATTCATGCAACATCAAACTAAACATATGTCCCAACAAGTTTGAAACAACTTCATCAGACAAAATCTAATTGATAAGTGTCGCTACTCGAAAAAATGCAACGAAGGAGAGGCGAGAATGAAAGACAAAAGAGTCTCCATCGAACTTTATTTATCCCATGAGAGGAAGGGGAAACATCGAGAAAATACGTACTCGATGGGAACCATTTGTTTGTCTACATGATGATATCTGCTAAAGGGTATTGCTATAAAGAGTGTTCCAAAGGATAAAGAGAAAGGTTAGAAACAGAGAAAAGAGAGATAAAGGGGAAAAAGAGACTCGGTAGGACTTCGCGGTCCTAGGCCTACGTATTTTCAAAAGATATGAGAAGTCAAAGTCAACATAGTTCGAGAAACTAAGGGGATGGGGGAAGGTTACTCGCAAAGACATCGCCATCTTGTGCCTACGTATCCTCATCTGGTATGAGAAATCAGAGCAAACATAGTTCGGGTAAACTACAGGAAAAGGTGAAAAAGTGTGCTCGCCAAGACATCGTTGTGTTGTGCCTACGTATTCTCATATGGTATGAGAAATCAGAGCAAACGCAGTTCGGGTAAACTACAGGAAAAGGTGAAAAAGTGTGCTCGCCAAGATATCGCAGCCTTGTGTCTATGTATTCTCATCTGGTATGAGAAATCAGAGCAAACGGAGTTCGGGGAAACTATGGGGAAAGGTGAAAAGTGTGCTCGCCAAGACATCGTCGTCTTTTGCCTATGTGTTCTCATCTGGTATGAGAATTCAGAGCAAACGTAGT
Source organism: Lathyrus sativus (assembly GCA_963859935.3). Classification (NCBI taxonomy): domain Eukaryota; kingdom Viridiplantae; phylum Streptophyta; class Magnoliopsida; order Fabales; family Fabaceae; genus Lathyrus; species Lathyrus sativus. The sequence continues at coordinate 638,696,813 of OZ012739.1, forward strand.
TCGGGTAAACTACGGGAAAAGGTGAAAAAGTGTGCTTGCCAAGACATCGCCGTCTTGTGCCTACGCATTCTCATCTGGTATGAGAAATCAGAGCAAACTTAGTTCGGGGAAACTACGGGAAAAGGTGAAAAAGTGTGCTCGCCAAGACATCATCGTCTTGTGCCTACGTATTCTCATCTGGTATGAGAAATCAGAGCAAACGTAGTTCGGGGAAACTACGGGAAAAGGTGAAAAAGTGTGTTCGCCAAGACATCGTCGTCTTGTGGCTACGTATTCTCATATGGTATGAGAAACCAGAGCAAACATAGTTCGGGGAAACTGTTAACCAGTGTTTTGTGGATGATGCTAACATGCGCATTCTAGCATTTAGGTGTATTGCAGCTCGCTTGTGGAGTCTTAGGCATTACCTGTTTGCGGTAGAACGAACGTAACATATCCTTTTTTGAAAATATTAATTTTCGCCATCGAGGCAAGTTGTCACATTTGGTTTGTGAAAGTTGTTTTTAGGGGTGAAATAGGCCCTCAGATAGTAACCCCTTGCGGGTAGTACCCAATTCTTTATCTCAAAAAGATTTATTGTGAAAATGGTATGGCGAATACAGTCACGTCTTTGTATTGAAAGACGAGTATCAGAACCACACACTCTATAATGAGTATTCTGACACTCGGAGAGGAAAAAGTCTGCACTTAATCCTCTCTCTTTAGTTCAATACAAAGAGAACTTCATTCTCTTATTAAAAGTATTTTTGATCTTGATTGGTAAGTGCTTTGCGACAGTGAGCCCTAAAGGTAATGTCAATCACTTGGGATAGGAGAAGGCCTATGCCTAACTACTCCACAACCATTCAGGTTTTATTGTGAAAAGAGTTTGAAAATGCACTTGGTACGAGACCAAGGTTTTAGGAGAAAAAGTTGTAAAAGAAGAAGTGGTGAATTGGCTTGACAGTTGGTTGAGAAAATCCGCTTGACGTTGGATCAAGGGTTTGACTTACATTTGCATGCAAAAGCATGGTGGGATGGAAGTGAGTTTGAAAATACCTCACTTGCGAGTCGAGGGTTTAGGCGTGAGAAACGATACTAGTCCCTGGGGGTGCTCCTAATATCAAGTTCACAATGAAGTGCAACAGTGTGTGCAATAGGTTGATGGCGAATGCGGGCGAGCACTCGACTTACAGAGGGGTGTTTGAAAATGGCTCGATGACGAATCGAGAATTAGTTTGAAAATAGATATACTAGTCCCTAGGGGTGCTCCTAGAAGATAAGCCGCAGTCAAAGAAATACGAAATATGTACATCGAAAATGGGAGAGGGGTAGATGAAAATTACACGAGATTGCACGAAATAAAAGGTCTCATTTTCAGGTAGCCCAAGAAAAAGTTGTGTGTGCAATGTGTCCTAAACTAAGCCTTGAGCGAAAGTCGGGCATAACTCCATGCAAGGATTCCTGAAAAATGTCCAATTGTCCAACACTCGGATAAACAACCAACAGTCCACCAATTTAGGGTTTTATGGTTTTGATAATTATTAGGTGTTTTGATAGAATGTAAAAGTGAATATGAATATATACAAGATATGTAACAATATATACAATAATATTCACAACAATATATCAAGAGAAATATCAATGAGTATATGGACAAGATAATATAATCAGGATAATATTGACGGAAAAATAAAGCAATGTATATTGGCAAAAAGTAAAGTTAGTGGTTAGTTTGTTAGTGAATTGAACCGGGACAAAATGTGACGCTAAACCGTCGTAGCTCGACTTATGACGGAAGTCGAACTATAGGAGGTCGTGTAAATTGATATTCGTGTTATGGACAAGATAGAGAAATAATATTGAGGATCATTCTTCGATCAAATCGTGTCGCACGGACAAAAGAAAGGTGGGATCTCGTCTTAATCGTAAACATCATGTCGATTAACCGAAGGTAGCCTATCACGATCCCAAAGTAAAGAAAATGATCCAAATGGTCATTTTCCATAGATTTGAAATTGCGAAAGTTATCGACTCCGATAAATTGAAGCTTATGAATTGAAAGACTTCATAGATCGAAAAAACTGAATAAAATCAAAATTGAAGAAGAAATGAAAGAGAAAAGAAGGTGGTCTCGGGCAAACCGTTATCTATCAATAATTTGACCGATAATGATTTTAGAGGTCTCGTCATCGACCCAAAAATGAAACTAAAATAAATCCAAGACTAGATCAAGATAAGATGAAGAAAGTGGTATAAAAGAAAATCAAGAATGATTTAATGAACTAAAAACAAAAACATTTAGCAAAGTGTTCTTTCTTTATTTTATGCAAAAATCACTAAATAAATTATTAAAATTCTAAGAATTCATTTTAGAAAAAATATTAAAAACTCGAAAACTAATTTAGAAAAATATATTAAAACTCTAAAACTAAATTTAAAAAAAATATTAAATCTATAAAAGAAAACTCTTTTAAAAACTTATATAAAAAAATGTTTTGAAAAAAAGAAAGAAGGTCATGGGGGGTCTGAAAAATGTGAGAAAAAAAACAAACTGGGAATCACTTGGGCTCCAAAGAGCCCATCATCCCCTCTCAAAGAATAAAAGGACCGTGGAAAAATGTGCATTGCATAGCACTTTTCATTGAATAGGGGATCAAGAGGTTGTGTACATCAAGAGGAGTCTACTCAGAAGGTTGAGCCTAAGCAAGGGGTGTTACTCAAGTTTGAATGGTCATCAAGTCATCTAGAAGTGGGCAATGGTCTTGTGAAAGGATAGATGAATATATGTGGTTCACCTCCTATCTTAGAGGCCATGAAGAGCTCAACAGATGATTTTGAATCCATGGATGTGGGTATGAAGCATTAAGGGAGCTCATGAGATGACCTGAGGATCATTATGGAGTTTATTCATGTCATTATGCAAAATACAAGAGGCCACAGTCAAAGTTGAGTCAACTAGGGTTTTCACCTGGTCAACTGTGAGTCTTGGGGAGATTAAGGATCAATTCCAAGGTCATGTGATCATGGAATGTTGTGTTGAGACACTTACGAGATCATTTCAAGATCAATTCATCAATATGCAAGAGTGTGAGAAGTTATTGAGCTAGGGTTTCTTAGCTTGACAATGTAAAATCCCCTATTTTAGTGCCCAACTTCAAGACCATATAACTCAAGATACAAGTCTCATCTCAACTTTTGTCCAACCTGAAACTTGTAGAGCATGTTCTTAGCTTTTGTTTGAGTACTAGAAGTCCTTGATAGGATTTATAGAACTCAATTTATGAATCAGACAAGTTACAGGTCATCAGATGAATATGATTTTGGTACTTGAAAGTCAACCAACTTCCATGCCATTTTTGACCTAGAAGGAAGCTTCTCCTCAACTTCAGGCCAACATGAATGTTGTTCCTTATCTTCTTATCTTTCCAAAAAGTACTAGAAGTCCTTGATTGGATTTGTAGAACTCAAGATACATTGCTTTCAAGTCAAGGGTATTTTGGGAAAGTGGGATTACAAGCCATTTTGGATTATAGGTCCATTTCACCATCATACATACCTCAAATGGAAATTTGTCCAACTTGAAAGTTGTTCAAAGTTATGTTATTTACCCAACCAAGCACCAATAATTCATTGACATGGATTGGAATGAGGATTGTTAGAAGGAAATCTCATGAATGAATTATTAAAAGGCATTAAAATGGAAAAATTCAAATTAATTCACATTTGCTCAAAATATTGCAAGCTTGTGCATATTTTGAGTGCATTTGATGGTTTGGAAACATTGGCATTTGTTGTACCCCAAAATTTGACCGACCTCTCTGGCTTATGTTTTATTTCATTGCATCAGCACATACGTAAGCATTGCATTGCATAGCATTTTGCATTTCACAGGGGATCAAGAAATGTGTGTATAACAAAAATTACCAATGGTTTTTAACCCGATCAAGGAGGTTATATTCAAGTCACCAAGTGGTTACCCTTATCAGAGACAAGTCAAGGTCCTTAAAGACAAACAGATAAGCATATGTGATTGTCAGGGACAGAAAAATAAAAAATATGTTGTTTCCACTCATCATCCAATTTTGTGTAAGGTTGAAATACTCGCGTATAGGGTATATGCCTGAGGATCCAATTAAGGTTTCTACTTATGCGAGTTGTCGGGTGGCGCTAAATTCAGACGATTCATGGCTGAGAAATCACCAAAGATCAGTTCATTTTCAGTTAGAGCCTTGGGCTCTGTAGTTCACATCTCAGGCCATTATCTTTTGATTTAGAGACACTTATTGCTCATTTGGTTCCTGGTGAAGGGGTTATTTACATCAGTGCACGCAACAAAGTTTGGAAATTGATTCAGTGATGGACTCATGTCAATATAAGATTCTATTTCATTTCAATTTTAAGGTATTTCGGGCATAAATCAAAAGTGTGAGAGGTGGAGGTGCAAAGAAAAGTGTACACAGGCCCAATAGCATTTTATTCAAAGTCATTGAATTTATGATGAGGATCCAAATTACCCAAATTTTATTCATAAAAAAAAACACACATACAATTATAGCCTGTGTCATTACAAAATCCCACAATTATAATCCCATTAGTCCATACAAATTTCCCTTCCATACACTTGAAACCCGTTTCCTTCTATCCAACTCATTCACACTTACGGTAAAAAAGAACTATCACCAAATCCATGTTACAAAAATTGTTAAGCCAAGTCCACATGATTTTTCACTCAAGCCCATTACATTTACAATTAAAAGAATATTGAAAAAATTTCTACATAGGTACAATCACAACTTGCCATGACCCCACCATATCACTACAAACCAAAGCAATTTTGTAGCATAAAAACAGGCCACGCGCACCAACATTTACTGCCAAACGTACTACCTGTTGTTACCACTCCAACAAGAACCTGCTGCAACAAAATCAGCCCCAACAAAACCAATTACAAGTTACAAAATTCACTACCCTCCAAAAGTCCCAACAACTACAATTTCTGCCCAACAAACAGCGGTCCCCACATTTTTTCAGCACTACTATCCCGTCAGAACCGCAACAGCTACACCAACAAGCTTGTAATAATCAAAGCAGACCAACTCTGCTACAACCAGTGAAACCCCACACCAGACATCCTATCCTATACAAATACATCCACTACAATCACAAACCAATACCTCATGAGGCCCCCTCCAAACTCTGCTACACAACCAGCAACATAAAACCATTGGCTTCACAAACAAACAAAAAGACAAGTCCTGCAGAACTGGTACAACCCTGCTGCCACTCCAAAATCATGCTACAAAGCAACAGCCTCTGCACAACCTGCACCATTCCACAACAATACAAAAGGGGGGACCTCCATTTGTTTTAGGGAGAGGACCTGGTTTTCATTAAAAACCTGTCAAAAAAAACACACACAAGAAGACCTCTCATCAACTTCATATACAGAGAAAAACCATAAAACAACAAGAAAAAAAAGAAAATCTGCAATCACTAACCTTCAACAAACTGAGCTCCAAGAACTCACCCCTTCTACACCTTTCTTCAAAACCTTCACCAACCATTTTTGAATCACCATCATAACCCTCTTCTCTTTCGAGTGTTTCCGCAACCCACTCTCAATAACTACTGGCCGTGATTCTGCTCGCCATAATGCAAGTATCTCCCAACACCCAATACCCTTTTCACAAAGGACACATCTTTAAGCAGTACCAAAAGAAGTTGTCTCATTCTTCCAAGTTTTGAAGTCGAGTTTCACAAATGTATTGATCTGACTGACTCAGCTGATGAGTTTGAGTATTGCGGGTCCACACTGGTAGGTAAATGCGATCTTAGCGACGCCGCCGTTAAGCCAAACGCGCAAGCGGTTCAATAGCTTCGACTCTAATATATGCCACGACATTCAGGACAACGATAACTCTAGCCTTCCGTCGACGCTGTCATCTGCGACTTGGTCTGCACTTTTTCAGCTTGCGTACCATGATTTAATTGAGATTATGTTGGATGGCATCAGTTCAACAGGGGTTCTGGTATTGAAAGGGAAGTAGGTACTTGGAGTCACTCATGTCTGCAGTTACAATAGACTCAACAACAGCGGTTTACAGCTCGAATAAATCGCAACAATTTCGACACTGTCAGCTCCCATTTCTGTGTACAACGACTCAAAGCCTTCAAACATCCTCCAATAAACTTCAATAAATCACCCAGAAATCTCCATGAAACCCTCAAAGCCATAATAGAACTTTCATCGAACATATGGTGGGCGATTTTTACGTCTCTGTTCAGCACCTTTTTCCATTGATCTCCACTGTTGGTTCTTAGTTTCTTCAAACCACACTCAAACCACAACCTTCAAATCCAAATCAAACTCCTTCCCGGTTCTTCAACCAACATCACATTTTGAGCTGAACTTCTGCTCACCATGGAGTTCCATTTTCCGCAAACTTTTCGATGCCTCACAATCAACAGGACATAATATTGGCCCCGTTTAGCTTGTTGTTACCAAACCAATAATTACGCCGACAAAGTAGATATTGTCACAACCGCATCAACAGAAACCCTTGCATTAAGTAGTTGTGCAATGCCTTACCAAATCTTCCTGATTTTTCCTTCAAATTTCCGACCACACCATCCTTCAACAACAGCCAGAAAATCCTCCTCCCACTCATAAACTCTTCACTCTCCATGAACAAAACAAACATCCCCAACTTGTATTCACCGTAAACACAAATCATCATTAGCCAACAGAATTCATCATTATGGAATAGGAGAAGAAACCTTTTGGTTTAGTACTTTCATCAAACAGATGGTAGGCGAGATTAGGGAGCGATGAAAATATGACACTATCGTCACTCGAACTGAACAACAACCGTCAGCTACCATCTCACTACACCATCCCATCTTCATCCTTTCAAAATCCCTCAAATCACCCATTCCACCTGTAGAAAATCAAACAAAAAATCCAGACAAACTCGACCACCCTCTTTCGCCCATTTTCGCAAACCATTGCTCAAATATCTTCAATCATCAACTTTAATACTCACCTTTCTCCGACATCTCTTCAAAGCTACACACAAACCTTCATCAAACCCAACAAATCCCCTATTACCCTTAATCCAAATCAGAGCAGAAGATTAGGAGAAGAGGAGAAACCATCAACGAGTACGACCCAAATCTTCGTCACCACAACATAATCTCCGCTTTAATTGAAGCCGAATCGCATCATGATGATCTCGATATGAATCGATTGTGTGAGAGTGGATCTGATGCACGTTCTTCTGGGAAGGTAGAGTTTTCGAGTTCGTTCCTCTTTCTTCACTAACCAGATGTTTTGCCCGTGTTATTCTTAGGTTTGTTCTTCTTCTTTTGTTATTATTAGTATTTTTTGTAAATATCATGTTTCTGCCTATAATATATTATTATTACTATTATGCATATATAAATTAGATTGAACATATTACATTAATATTGTCTTTACTTTATCTTTTTTTTTTCTTTTTTGTAAATAAGCTATATATATTATTTCGTAAGTTTTAATTTCATTTCAATTTATATTAGAGATTTTAAGTCTTTATTTTTAGAGTTAAATTTCTTTCTCTTTCACATTGGGCATTTTGTACCTTTTGGGTCGATGACGAGACCTCCGTAATTCATTACCAGTCAAATTATTGATAAGTAATGTTGGATCTGAGACCACCTCTTTTCTCTCTTCATTACTTGTCCCGACTCGATTCAAAAACTTTGTCAAACAATTTTCAAAATCAAATTATCTTTGTATTGAATTAAAAAGAGGGGATTAAGTGTAGACTTTCTTCCTCTTCGAGTGTTGGGATGCCCACTGTAGTGAGGGTGGTTCCGACACTCGTCTTTCAATACGAAGACGCTTCCCATCCATTTTCAAATCTCATCTCCTTAAAATCATTTCTTTGTGTTGAGCTAAAAAGAGGATTGGGTGTAGACCCCTTCTTCTTCGAGCGTAGGGATGCCCACTGTAGTGAGGGTGGTCTCGATGCTCGTCTGTCAATACAAAGACGCTTCCACCCCTTTTGCTCTTAAAACCTCGGTCTTGTACCGAGTGCATTTTCAAACCCCTTCAATAAGGAATCGTTTCTCTTTGTATTGAATTAAAGAGAGAGGATTGGGTGTAGACCTCTTCCTCTCCGAATGTTGGGATGCCCACTGTAGTGAGGGTGGTCTCGATATTCGTCTTTCAATACGAAGACGCGCCTCTATCCACCACCTCTCCCTTTCACAACTTCCTTCCACAATTTTCACACCTAAAACCTCGGTCCCGCACCGAGTGCATTTCAAATTATTTTTACAACAAAAACTTGAATGGTCGTGGAGTGGTTAGGCGTAGGCCTTCTCCTATCCCGAGTGCTGACATTTACCGTAGGGTTCTCTGTCACAAAGCACTTACCATTCAAAACCCAAAAACATCTTTAATAAGAGAACGAAGTTCTCTTTGCATTGAATTAAAGAGAGAGGATTGGGTGTAGACCTCTTCTTCTCCGAGCGTTGGGATGCCCACTGTAGTGAGGGTGGTTTCGACGCTCGTCTTTCAATACGAAGACGCCTCGTTCGCCACACCCTTTTATGACAAAAACTTTGAGACAAAGAATTGGGTACTACCCGTAGGGGTTACTATCCGAGGACCTGTCTCGCCCCCTAAAAAACAATCCAATCAATCAAACGTGACTTCTTGCCCCGCGTGGCAAAAACTAATCAATCTTTCAAAAAGGATATGTTACGTCCGTTCTACCGCAAACAGGTAATGCCTAAGTCTCCAACGAGCGAGCTGCAAAACACCTAACTGCTAGAATGCGCACGATAGCATCATCCGTAAAGACATCAACACACTGTTAGCACGAACTACGTTTGCTCTGATTTCTCATGTCAGATGAGAATACGTAGGCACAAGACGGCGATGTCTTGGCGAGCTCCCTTTTTTCACCTTTCACCCGTAGTTGGCCAAACTACGGCTGCTCTGATTTCTCATACCAGATGAGAATACGTAGGCACAAGACGACGATGTCTTGGCGAGCACAATTCGCCCATATCTGTAGTTCCCCGAACTACGTCGACTCTGACTTTCTCATATCTGTTGAGAATACGTAGGCATAGGACTGCGAAGTCCTACCGAGTCCTTTCTTTCTCTTCCTCCCCCGTTATCTCTCTTTCCCCTGTTTCTAACCCTTTCTCTCTCCCTTTGGAACACACTTTTATAGCATAATATTTTAGCAAATATAATCACACGTCGACAAGCAAATGGTTCCCATCGAGTACGATGGATGCGAGGGGTGCTAATACCTTCCCCTCGCATAACCGGCTTCCGAACCCGTTCATGGTTGCGAGACCATCTTATCCATTTATTTCCTAAGGTTTTCTCGATATTTTCCTTTCCCCTCATGGGATAAATAAAGTTCGGTGGCGACTCTTCTGTCCTTCCTTTTCGCCTCCCCGTCGTTGCACGATGCATTTTTTCGAGAAGCGACAACGTTATTATAATTTCAAGTTGAAGCTTATTTCATGGCCAATTTTGGAATTGCTTCAAGAATAAGTTACATAACAAATACCAACCATTGGTTGAAATCAAAGGCTGAATCATAGCCATTCATTCTCCTTACATCACTAGCATTGAGTTTGAGCCAATTTGGAGCTGGAAACAGAGCATTTTCGTGAGCATGGCAAGTGGAAAAAGTGAGAAAAAGTGAAAGTTGGATTAGACTGTATGGGCCATGATTAGGCTTGAAATGGATCCAAATAGATTGTATATAAACTCTAGATCGTTTTCAGATTGAGTTGGATGCATTTTGGAAGGAAATTCAATTTGAGCAGTTGAGAATTTGGAGCTTGCAAGTGAGAATCAATTTTGGAGATTGGAGCAAAATCAAGAGGAATTGAACATCAAGATAGCACCAACATTTATCACTGAGTGATTCTGCATTATTTGAGCAAGTTTCCTCCATAAATCGAGCCTCCATTGAAGCTTCTGATCAGGTTCTTACTTTTCACGAATTCTCCTTAATTATGTGCAATTAAGTTAGATTGAACATGCAGTTAGGTTAGTGATGATGCCTAGGTGGATTCTAGATAGGTTTTGTACTCAATCGTGACAATTCTTGATGTGGTGCCAAAACTTGATGGCTTCGGTTTAGGATAACCTTAGGGTTAAAATGAAAATGGAGAGTGTCATCATGATCAGCATGATGAGAGGAAGAGATTGATGTCAAGTTTCTTGAGTTTGGTGAGGTTTGAGAATAGTGCACTGTTCATCGTCTGAAGGTTGAAGATGATCGGAGGTGGCTGCCACCGGCGGCGCCTCCGTCTGGTTTAGTTCCCCCCAAACCTCCAGTTTAAATCGTGGCCGCTTGATCTGTTAGAAGAGTTGACTGGTATCATCATCGTGTGGCCTTCGTTTGGCCTCATTTTGAACTAAAGTTGACCAGCATACGTGGCATTTGTGGATCCATTGGATGAGTAGACTGGTATGCTGCTTGTGTGGTCAGGATTTTGTTTCAGCCCGTTTAATGAAACGCGGCGTTTCATTTAGTGGTTCATTTGCTACGTGGCGCATTATGGCGCTTTGGATTCATTGACTGGTAGCTCCATCTGATGGTTGTGACATTTTCTTGTATCTTAATTTCTTTTAATTCATTTTCTTTTTATGTTTTATCGATTGATTCATTTTAATTCATAAAAAATAGGAAAAATCATTAAATAATTCTGAAAAAAATCATGAATGATCCTTGACATTTACTTTAATTTTATGAGCTTTTTAATTTCATTTTTGATGCATTTTGGATTTTCTGTGTATTTTTCATTTAAATTGTCCTTTAAATAATGTCAAAAATACATGATTGACTTTCTGATTTTTGTACTAGATCATGGTTATGATTTAGGATTTGAATTTTTGCATGGTAGTTTTGGACTCATTAAATGACTTGTATGATTTTTATTCTGATTTTTAGAGGCCTTTAGATGTAGGTTTGAACTAGTTCTTTAGGACCCTTCCCATTTGAAATTCACATAACACACTTTAGGTTTAGCATTTAGATAGTGCTCTTAAACTTAGAGTTTGCCTCTGAAATTCTTACCATAGGTTCATGACATCCTTAGGGGCCCCTAAGATTTTTGGTAGAATATTTAGGGATGTTTTCCTATTTTAATTAGATTTTACATGGTGGCTGTTTTTAGGATGACCCTAACTTAGCATATCATCTAGTTTGACTTTAAAAGTGATCTTTAGCAAACTTTAGATTCCTCAATCCTTCTTGATAGTATAATGTGTAGGTTTACACATTTGTAGAATGATTTTCAAGGCTTGATAGTGTTCATAGATCCCTTAGGGTGGATATCCTTTAGTGCTTAAACATTGAAAGTTTTCTTTAGAAATTCTAGGTGAATGATTCCTCCTTTTTAGGTGTCTTGTTCTGCTTTGCTTGCAATTGTACCTCCACTTCTTATCCTATAATTCAAGTTTCCTTGTGGGAGCCTAGTCCTTCCTTTGGAAGGACTAAATGTATACCATGAAGGTAAATCCTTTGAGGATATAATCATCCTTGATTTTGGTTGAGTGCCATGAAGGATACCTTTGGTATACTTCATGCTTCCCATTATCATTCCAATCCTTGATGTTGGTTGAGTGCCATGAAGGATACCTTTGGTATACTTCATGCTTCCCATCATCCTTTCAATAACCCCTTAGCTTGTTTTCTCTCCTCTCCATGTTTGATTCCTTGCTGTGTTGCATGTAGGATAGAGTTGCATGAGTAGAGACTCTTGTTTAGGTGCATGTTTGCATTAAAGGTTGAGCTAGTCTCCCTTTGCTTGATTGCATTAAAGGTTGAGCCAGTCTCCCTTTGCTTGTTTGTTTAACTGCTTTTATACTTGCCTCTGGTGTTTGCATTGAAGGTTGAGGTGATCCTCCCTTGCTTGTGTGTTCTTTTTCTTTTTATGTTTGCATTAGAAGTTGAGGTTTCCTCCTTCTGCTTGTGATGATGCATTGCATATCCATCCATGTTCTTATTTCAGTAGCTTAATAGTTGTATTCATCTACTTATTGATTTTTTGTTGTTTCTGTTTCCCCTTTAACATGTCCCCATAAGTTCTCTAACCTCTTAAGGTTATGATAGACATTAGGTGCCTAAACATGCATGATAACATTAGGTAGTTCCCTTTTGAATCTCAACTTTAGGTGTACTTTGCATGATAACTTTTAGGATTGACCAGTCTCCCATTAGTGTTCTTTCTTCTCTTCTCATCTTCGAACACTCTTAAAACATCTAATAAAGAAGGACAAGTGTAGCACGCTACGAGCCTTAAGCTACTTGAGAAATGGTAATTGAGGGGCCTCCTCTCAAGGACCTAGAGTGTTTATTGTACACCCTTTGGGTGATATACGACGCATTCGCTCTTAGGTCATAGTCTCTAGTGCGACATGAGTTACAAATCAAATTTAAAACACTTCTTCTCTAAAAAACACAAAAACACTTCAAACCTTTTTCACCCTTTGGGGTTCTTAACCAGGAAAATCTTTTTCACAAAAAAGAGTGTCGTTAACTCTTAGTTCTACCGCAAACGGTAATGCCTAAGTCTCCAATGGTCGAGCTGCATACACCAACTGCTAGAACTATTTGTTAACCCTACTCGGGCCTAAAAACTTTTGAACCAACCTGTGGTCCTTTTAGCCCGAACTACGTTCGCTCTGATCTTTCATACCAAATGAAAGTACGTAGGCACAAGATGCGATGTCTTGGTGAGCAACCTTCCCCCTTTCTTTAGTCGTATTTAGTCGAACTACGTTGACTCTAACTTTCCCATTGCACAAGGGAGTATGTAGGCCCATAGCAGCGATGTTATGTCAAGTCCTGTCTTTTCTTTTTCTTTTGTCCCTGAACCTTTAGCTAGATAGTTTCAATACACCTATAGACTAGACAACAATGCGTGGATCCCGTCGAGTACGACGGACGTGAGGGGTGCTAATACCTTCCCCTTGCGTAACCGACTCCCGAATCCAGACATGGTTGCGATGGCCTTGTCTTTCCCGTTCTCTTTAGGTTTTTCCGATGGTTTCCTTTCCCTCTCTTTGGGATAAATAACGAAAGTGGCGACTCTTCTATTTTTTCCGTCGATTGTTTTTCGCAGTTGAGACACACGTGTGATTAAATGAGGATGTAGGATGGAAACAATTGTGACTATGTAAGGGAATTATTTTTTAGATGATTTTGCATGATCTAGAATATTCCATATGAGGTTACATTTGAAAATTGGTGTCAAAATGCTGCAAAACTTGAAAATGTTGTTTCTGGCCAAATATTGCACGTGTTAATTGGTTAACCTCAGGGTATTAATCGATTAACACAGTGGAAAAAATGAGGAAAATTGCTTTTTGTTGTGTTGTCTCAGCTCTGACTCAATTTTTTGACTTGTCAGAGAAGACATGGAAATAAACACATGAATCTTAGAGTTTCTTGGGCAATAAGTAATCAAATGTTCGGGTAACTCTTGATCAACTTTTGATTTTGATTAAGGGTTGGTAAACATAAGCAAATATAAAGCAAACAAGGAAACATGGGTGCTTGGTGATCTTCCTCAAGACAAACCTACAGAGGAGGGAAAGAGAACCAAAACTTGTGATATTGTTTGTGATGCATGTGATGCAAATGACATGTGGGATCTTAGGGGTAAAAATTAGGGTATTACATCAGGTCCTCTAACTATACCCCCAACCTTTATTTATCCGAGTTAGATTATTTCAAGATGGTGGTGGATGGTTGTTTGGTGGAGGAAGATAATCCGAAGTCGACTCTTGAGCAAAATGCCTCTACTGAAGTTGAACTTGTTGTTGACAATCAGGTGCTTGAGAAGAGTAATATCGAGGAGGTCAAATGCGAGAATATGTTGTGCGTCAAATATTTACGTAAAGAACACTAGTTGAATAACTCCTCTGATGTTAGTTAGAAAGAGCAACCATAGTAGGCAAGTTCTTCGTATGAGTTGAGTTTGCCTTTTCAATTTGATATGTGCTTCTTTTATACTCATTCCATTAGCCTGATATGAGACAAGGGATACAAATGCAATAAAATGCTAATCAAGAGCCATAATAATCACTTATTCGATAATTATTGTTCTAGGAAGAGATGTCTAGGCATGTTGTTACGTGATAAATGCCATAAATACTTGTCTTAGGTATCCTGACATTGAAGTGGCCGCCTATATTACGCATAAACTTGGAAATAGACTATGCTCGACTCGCGTCTTGATTTAGCTTACAATCCTTGTGCTTAACCTCCAATTATAGAATATACACAATCCTCAAACACGAGGCTCGAAGGAGCGAAGTGACGGTGTCGTGTTGATTCATTAGGTACCCTTACTTGATGTCCTCGTTGTTGATTCACTCCAGGTGTTTGAGAATTTGAGGTCTCAGAAACATCAGTGGGATCCCTAAGAAGTTCTTGCATTTCTAAGAAGTCTTGTGTATGGAGCGACGCCAAATTGTCCTAACTGAGTTTGTGACCCATACTAGAGTAGTTGGGACGTGATGAAGGGTTCATTGGTGTGCGGCCTGGACGATTGAAAGGGGACATTGGAGTGAAGGATTTGTTGGTGAAAGGTTGAAATGGTAGTAGTGTTTGAAAGTCATAGGGTTGTTGTGATGTTTGTGTTTGTCGACTATAGTGTGATGTTTGTGTGTGTCGGCTATGGTGTGATGTTTAAGCGTTTTGGCTATGGTACGATGTTTGGACGTTTTAGCTACAGTACGATGCTTGGCGTTTTGGCTATATCTTGATGTTGTGTTTGGGGCATATGCATTTTGGGTGTCTTGATAATAGTCATTTTGTTGGAGATGGTATGGGGGACACTTTTGGTATTGTGGTTAGGTGTTTGACATGTTTGGATTGTGGATTTGTGTGTTTGTGGATCGGTAACTCGCACCCTTATCATTCTTGTCATTCTTAACTTGCACCCACCTGCGCAGTGCATCAAATTTCTCAATACTTTAAATTTTTTTGCCTTCAGGTACGTCTCCATCTAACCAACGATTCAACTCCCTCTGTAATTGCTTGAAACTTTAGATGTTCCAGAAAAGCATCTCCATCAGAGACTTCTCTCTCGAATAAATCACTTTCCATAGTGCGAACGATACATGTTATCACTAATATAAGAATACGAAAAAGATATGAAAATAATTGATCACGTCACCTCTATTTACAATAAAATTACACATTGCACCATGTCTTCAAAAGAATTGGCGACAACATTCAAATTTAACACACTGTCTCCAATTGGATTGGAGAAAGCATGTGGTGTCTCCAATCCAATTAACGACACATTTTTATCTTACAAAGCAATCGCCAATTCATATGACTCTCCAAAAGTGTGGTACTTTAAGAAATAAATTGAAAGTGAGTTATTTTGAAATTTTTATTTAAAATGTGGGGTATTTAGATTAAAAAAAATTCGATCTCTTATTTAATAAATCTTACATTTTAATCCCTCAAAAATCATTTTATTAGTCAATTTAATCTTTTCTATTAGATTTTAAAAACTATATACTTCATTAAATTATGATGATGTGGCAAACTAGTTGATAAATGTCAAAATGGTGAGTCAGGAACAAATCCAAAACAATGACAAAAAGTCCACTTGTTTAACAACGACAAAAAGTCCCAACAACACATTTTAATTCCAACTATAAAAAATTATAAACAATAACAACCTAGAACAACAAGAACTCTTTTCACCTCCAAATTCAGACTCATTATTATCATTTTCTCAGATCTAATTTCTGACTGCCAAAAACACCAGTTCCAACAACACCACCACCCAATACATCATATTTCACAATGGTGTCAAGATCTAGAATTTGACAGTCAACACCGCCTTCGAAATCCACAACCATGTATCTTTAAGAAGGCGGATGATACATAAGCATTTTTTCAATAATAAAAAAAAACTTTTATGACCTAAAAATCTATGAAAGTAAAAATAAATAAATAAAATCTCCAATCACAAATCCAAGAAAAATAATTAAAGAATGAACAGTTAATAGATTGAAGAAAAATCTATGAGTTAATGGATTGAAGATAAATAATTGAAAAACAACTCGAACAGTTACAGATTAATATAAATTAAAAGAAATATTTTGAATTTGAGTTGAAATTTATGATAAACTAATAATAGTAATACTTGTGCCCAAAAAAATAATTAGTATAGTGAGACAAGATTTACATTGCAACCACTAACCACTAACCAACACCGTTCTCATTTAAGTTTCTATTTTCTAAAAAAAAAGAAAAATCTAATATTCCCATTTCTAATTCCCACCTAACGTTGACTCGAATACCACCAAACCCATACTCCCGGAAATATTCTCCTGCATCGCAGTATGAATCTCGTGACGATGCTCCTCCTCATACGTTACAATCAGCATCGTTGGATCATCCATTGCTCGCTCCACCTTTTTCCTCGCTGGACACTCTTTCACTGTACTGCACCTATAATAACCCCTGAAAAATAAAATAAAAAATCAACGTCAATAAACATGCCTTTGACCAAAGTCAAAACAAATCAACGTCCATAAACATTCCTTTGACCATAGTCAAAACAAATCAACGGCCACAAATCACCCACCTTGGATACGGTGATCCCTTTATCGGCTTCTGACCATACTTCCTCCACGAATACTCGTCTGCCGGTATATCCGCAATCCTCGAACTCACCGCCGGTACTCTCAGTGTTCTCTTCATCCGATTTTTCCTGCAAATAAAAAACCTTATTATTAATATTCACCGTAGTTGCTAACATGCACCAAGTGTTACATTCACTAGTCAAAACTCAAAAGCAATAAGAATAAACTAAACGACAAATAAAAATGTGAAACGACAGAGAGTGGGGTTAGGTTCTGATTGGGAAATTTGATTTTTCCTTGTTTTTTATGAGACAGAATTTCCAAAAATTCGTCTGTTGACAAACGCAGCGCATAACAAAGAAACTCATGTAGTCGCTTTCACGCGTGCCGTGACCAATAACAATTGATTATTAATAACTTTAACTTCACTACTACCAAAATCGTTGACTATTAACAAAGATTCGTTACTTCACCCGCACAAAACCGAGTCAATTAATGATTCTGACTCGGTATTAATTAATTAAATAAATTGGATTTTATTAAGGAAGGTACTATAATTAATTACCTTTTCTTGATGCAGTGGCACTTATTAGAACCGGAGCGTTTGCCGGAGACGTTGTCGGAGTGGTCGTGACATATGTTCTTCAATGATGTAGATGAAAGAGGAGGTTTAGCAGCGGAAACAGCAGGGACGAGGAAGAGAGATGAACCTAGTTTACCGTTTGAGACACTGCCGTCGCCGGTGATGTCACCGGTAGTGATAGCGGAGGACATGAACGAGGAGTTAGAGGAGACGCTGAAGGCTTCTTTAGGGAATTCTAGATCTAAAGATTTAGGGTTTGATCTCAGCATGTTAGGTTTAGTGAAATCAAGAGTTAGAGAGTGGTTCTGAGGTTGAACTTGAGGCGGCGTTGTGGAGGCGGAGGGAGTGGGAGTGGGAGTGGGAGAGGGATTTTGTGGCGGTTGAGGGAGGGGAGCGCGACGGAAGCGGGCGCGACCGGTACGGTTGAGTAAGTTGGAAAGTTTTTTGAAGTTAGTTACGGTGGTGTTTGTGAGATCGGAGTTTAGATTAGAAGGGTTGTGAGAGAGAAAATCGATGAAATTTCCGAGTGAGTTTATACTATCTGAAGCAGTTTCTAGTATTGCTTTCTTTTCTTCTTTGTTTGGAAATTCCATCAATTCAAACTCCATTTTTTTCTTTAGGAAGAAAAGTTAGGGTTAGAAATCAAAATGAAATGAAAGGAAGAAAAAAATAGGAGAGAAATTAGGGAATGGTTAGATTGGTTATATATATGAGAGAGAAGTTTTGTTAGTCAAAGACTTTATTAATTTATTCGGTTTGATCGGAGGGTTGAGATTTGTTTGAAGATTGGTGAACGGTTAGTGATATGTGTGTGGTGAACGTTGAAGTGGGACCTGACTTCCTCGGGTTCTAAATTTCTTAGCGTTGAATTTCAATAAAGAATCGCTATCTAGAAAATCAATTGCGATATTGTCAAAAGAAGAGAATAAATCAATTATGAGTAATTATTAGACAGCGTGTGAATTTATGTTTATTGAATTTATTTATTTTTTAAGATTTACGACTTTTGATTCATAAGAAAATTTGAAAACGACTTTTTTTATTGACTTTTCTTTTTCTAATTTATTTGTTTTTTTTTTTACTTACAAAATAGACAAAATAAGGAGGTTGTGTTATGCGAAATTGAAAGGGCTTCCAAAATAGTACTAGTACAATGCTAGCAAGTTTCATTTCATTTTCAAAGAATAAATTATATTCATGTTACTGAGAGTTCCGAATGTCAAAGAATATGGTCATCGTCAAAGATTATAGTCATGGTCAAATATTATAATCAATAGCTGTGTTTGAATAAAGTTATAATTTGTGAACTAAAAAAAACAACATCCATAGTTTTGTAACAACTCTTATAATTTTTTTTAAAGATGAACACCTATAAATAGAGGTGCATTTCTCATTCATAACACAACAAAAAAAACATTGCAACATAACATAAAAGAAAAATTTTATAAAGAAAGAATATGTTGTATTTTCTCCTATAAGATTTTTTTTAGTGAATGTTCTCCTATTACAAGAGAGAATGTAATTTGTTATCTCTTTGTATTTAGAGAGAAGTGTTGTAATTTGTTCTACTAAGTAAAAAAAATTTCTACCTATATGTGGTTTTTCTCTTATTTGTTGAGGTTTTTCCACGTAAATATTTTGTGTCAATTCCTATTCCTTGATATGTTATTTTTGTGATATTTATCTTACTACTCTGAAACCTAACAGAATTCTAAATAACTTTTGCTGGATTTAAGATTTGTGTAAGTTGTTGATTAATTGGTTGAAATCATAGTATAAAAAATTAACAATCGTGCTGCATCTTAGGGGTGGACAAAAATCCAACAACCGTAATAGATTACGAAAAAATCAAGTTTTGATTTTATATATTGTTATATATAAACCTATCTCAAGTGAAGGAAATTAAAAAAAAAAACCTTAGACGCTGCACTGCTATTCCTCTTTGCTTTCTCTCACAATCAGAACTTTACAAATTCAACCATTCACAAAATAGAAGAAGTGACACAAGATCTAAATCAACCATTTGAAGTTCAAGTTCAACCATTCACAAACATCTCTCTATTTTAATCTTAATACTGACGTTATTTAATATCTTTATTTTATCATTTTTGTCTCCTTCATTTTCTTTATTATCTTCCCTATTTATTATTTTTTAGTGGTAACTGCTACATTTTCTTGTATTTTTTTTTTTTGGTTTGTTGAGATTCTTTATTCTTGTAAGTATTACTGATTTGCTTTTATTTTAATATTAAGATATTTTTTCTAAAAAAAAAATTATTTTATTTTTCTATATTTTTAGGTATCTAATTTGAGCAAGAGTCTCATCAATATTGCTAGACTACAAATTTTTTTATGTTTGAATGTAATATTACTTTGATGTTTGGATGTATTATGACCTTATTAAGATTTGTAGATTTGACACCAGTTGTAAACATAAGACAACTTATATGTTCATAATTTTAAAATTATTGCTGAGTTTTGATTCATTGTGATTAACATGGTTTAAATACTATGTTTTTATAGAAAAATAAATCACCACCATTCAAATTTGAATGAAAAAATTTCCAATAGCCAAATTTTATATAGATATGAATAAAAAAATTAATAATTTTTAATTTCGGTCAAATTCCTTTTATAGTGTTTAACATAAAAAGCTAAAAAGAAAGATTTTGAGAAGAAAAAAAATAGTTTTTGAAAATTTTTAAAACGGGGATCATCATTAGTTCAGTGTGAAAAAAAATTGAATGATTTTCTAAAATCAAAAAATTCGAGTTATGAAATCGAATCTGGAAAAAATCAAAATCGAAAAAATAGATTGTTCAACCGGACATAATTTGGTCTATATTTCTCAACTAAGGGTTGAGTCGGTTTGGGGTTTTGGGCCCGAAACCGAATCGGACCGACCAGATCTCCACCCTTACTACATCTGGTGTACACCCCTACTGCATCTGGTGTAGAATCTTGCTGCAATAAGAAGTCTTTCTTTTCTTTGTAAGAGGCGCAAAGTTCCTATTCCTTTGTATTAGAGTTTTAACATTATTGATGGTAAAAGTTTTATAGTTTGCCATGCTTTTTAAGAAGGTTAGGGTGTAAGTAGATTCTAGTAAAAACATTATTCATTCATTCACTCAACGGAGTAATACATTTGAGATTTTTCATATGTATCCAGCATTTATTTAAACATAAAGATAAAAGGTATATGATTAATTTTCCACGTGTTTTTTCTAGAGAGAATGCATGCCTTCTCTCTCTAAAAAATTTATTGCGTCTTTCCCTTTTCCCTCTAAGACTTGTGGTTCTTTTCCAGTTCTCTGGCTTTCCCCCACCACCATTTGGGTTTTAGACTCCTTGTCTTTTTGTTTCCGTTTCTCCCAGCTAGACTGCTATTATCCCATTGTGGTTCACGTTGAAGATCTCATGGATCTATTCAAAGATGGAAAAAATAAGGTCTCTTCCTATGTCCAAGGAAGAGGAGGAAGGGGAGGTTGCGGCTGAAGATATGATTTGGGATAACGAATCGCTCCAAAGGACTTTAACGAGTAAACTATGGACGAAGAGTAGCTTCAACGCTAGTTCTTTCTAGAGCACCATACTTAATGCTTATAAACTAAAGAACCCGGTGGAGATTCAAGACCCGAGTAAGAATCTTTTCCTGTTCAAGTTTGCTATAAAGAGAGAACTTGAATTCATCTTGAGAAGTGGTATGTGGAGCTTTGATGATAGATCGTTGTTCGTGCTAAATCGCATCTCTATAGAGGAACAACCTTCAAATCTCAACATGCACTATGGTTCTTTCTGGGTTAGGATATACGAGTTTCCTCCCATGCTCAGATCCGAGACTATGGCGAAAAAATTGGAAGCATCATTGGGAACTTCAAAGAGATGGACCTCAAAGAGGCTCACAGGAACGGTCATTTTCTTCGAATAAAAGTCACTATTATTTTGAAGGAGCCATTAAAAGAGGCACTATTGTGAAGTTCAAAGACAAAAACCTTAGAGTTCATCTCAAATACGAGAGGTTGCCGACTTTATGCTTTGTCTATGTAAGAATGGGCCACCAAATGAAGGGTTGTGAAGTTGTAGAGGATATCAACAAAGAAGGATTTGAAGAGGTGAAGGAACAAGATCTTTCTTTTGGTCAGTGATTCAGAGTTTCCCCATTACCGAAGATGGGGGAGGAGAAAAAGAAGAAGGAATCAAGTTCTAGCATCTACAACAATGACCTATTTAATATTTCATCTAGCCATAGTCAATGTGAATCGAAAGGGAAAGACAAAATTGAAGAAGAAGAAGTTCAACAAGATAAAATAGCAAAGGTTCCTACAGAGGCTATATAAAATAAAATTCATACTAACAAAGGCAAGTGTGTTAATGTAGAGACAGTTACGGTGTCACTTAGAGCAATGGCTATATCGACTGAGAAGAAAGGCATGGAAATTCAATATGAAGTTCAAGCAGTCCAAAAAAGAAAGTGGATTATGAGGAAGGGGATAAAAAAATTCGGGGGTAACCAACTGAAGGTTCAGGGAACGACGGATGTGAAGATACATTTAATTGATGTCATGATAACTGAAGGTTCTATTGAGGATTGTGGAAGGGGTGAGAAAAGAGGAAACAAGTTAGGTTCGAATAAGAAATTTGTGCCAATCAACCAGAGGTGATGTTGGAAAGCCAACACCGTCTATCATAATGCAAACCATCAACTGGAACTGCAGGGGTTTGGGGTGCCTCCGAGCAGTTCAAGCCCTTGTGTAACTCATCTATATTGAAAGAGCCCAAGTGGTTTTTCTTATGGAAACTGTTCTGGACTGGGCCGACGCTTAGCCCATAATCGAGCAGGCCCAAACCACACTGGATTTGGGCCCAATAGGACCTCACAGACGGGCAGAAGATCCGTCGGGCACATCATCTTCCCCCGCCGGGCACAGGCCAACATCCGTCAAGCAGGACCCTCGTAGTTGTCTGGTCAGCCTCTTTCTCCCCCGTCGTCGGGTAGATCCCAGCCTGCCCGGGGAGCTCCTTAGACCTCTCCCACATTCTCTATGTGCCCCCCACGTAGGAACACGTCATTGAGTAACTACCCACGTCCTGGATATTTGGTATTCCACCTCCCGGATAGCATGGAACAGTTACACTAGGGTGAAGACCACGTGCTGGACTTCACGACGCCACGTCAGCCCTAGCAGTTACCTACGTTGGGCCTGGAAGCCCAGCCCAACATAAAGTAATCGTTGGCCCTGCGTCGGTGGCTCATTATAAATACCCTCTTCCACTAGAGTGTCAGGTAACTTAACTCTCTCACTCTTCTCTCTGTACTTGTCATCACTCTACTTGTCGCTTACTTTGGCATCGGAGTGTGTTTCAGGTACACCCCCCATTTGTCCATCAAGTCAGCAAGTTCGACAGCTCAGACGCGTGGCAGCCCATCGATCTCTCTAATCAGGTACGATCAGTGGCGCCGTCTGTGGGAACCTAAGCTCCCCCGTTCCTCCAAGCAGAGAACCAAAGCTTCCTATTTCAAATTCTGAGGTCATGACTAGCCCTTCTCCATCTCAAACGTGTCATGTCAGAACCACCGGTCTTAACGAGACCCGACGTCGGAGAAACCTTTCACTTGTACCTGGCCGTCTCAACTGAGGTCGTGAGCGCCGTACTAATCCGGCAAACCTTCGACGGGCAGAAACCGATCTATTTCACGAGAAAGGCCCTCCACGGCCCGGAAGTGAGATACCAGCAGATTGAGAAAGTCGCCCTAGCCCTCATCAACGCGGCCAGGAGACTCCGACACTACTTCCTGGTCCATACCGTCGTGGTCAGAACTGAGCAGCCGATCAAAAAACTGCTCGGCAGGCCCAACATGGCGGTACGCATGCTAAAATGATCTCTAGAGCTCTCCGAGTTCGACATCATCTACAAAGGCAGGAAAGCGCTCAAAGCCCAAGTGTTGGCCGATTTCGTCGCCGAGATGACCCCTGTCGTGGAGCCCACGCCTGGAGCCCACAAATGGACCATCTTCGTGGACGGCACTTCGAGCCCCTCGGGAAGCAGCGCGGGCATCATCTTGGAAAATAAAGAAGGCACGGTCGTGGAGGTTGAAGGTGAGAAAATACTTAGAAGGGGGGTTGAATAAGGGTTTTCAAAAAATTATGGCAATAAAAACACAATGATTTTTATCCTGGTTCGTTGAACTCAACTAATCCAGTCCACCCTATCAAGAGTGATTTGCCTTTCTCCACAAGGACTTAATCCACTATAATCAAACAGATTACAATGTCAACCACTAAGAACAACTGTCTTAGTCTTCTCAAGAACTACTGACCACAACTTGGTCTTCTTAAGGAACTTTTACAATCAAATGTAAACTAAACAAGTGTTTGAAATGCTTCTATGAAAGCTATATCACAACTGTGATTTATACACTTAAGATTAAGAACGTATGAAACTATTCAACAAAGAAATATAATTTGTATGAGAGCTCGAGAGAGTTTTCAATAGTTTAGTCAATTTTCGTCAAAATACGTCAATTGTAGAAAGTTGTTGAAGGATTGCTTTTATAGACAAAGAAGTCCAAGACGTTGCAAGCTTGAAGACCGTGTACTGCAAAGTAGCTGTAGCCTTTTGTCTTCAGATGACTTGACCTTTCCTAGAAGTAGAACGTTCAGAGAAATCCTTTTTGCCTGAGTTCTTATGTATTGCATGAAAGAGGAAAGAGTCGTTTGGAATATGCCAACGGATATATCTTGAATAATCTTCTTCAACAAGTTTCTATCTTGTAGCAATCAATATCAGAGCCTTGAGTGATCAGAGTCTTGATGTCATCAGAGTTTGCTGTATCAGAGTGTTACAACAAGTGTGCTTCAGCGTGAAATCAATTAGAGCAGAGTTTGGAGATCAAATCCTCAGTACTTGCAGCGAACACTACTATCAGAGTCTTCTGAAAAACAGTGCTTGAAACTCTTCATACAAAGTCTTCAGTTACGCTTCAGATGCTTCTGTAGCTTCTGCTTCAGAGTCTTCTGTAGGCAGCGCTAAGAGTCTTATAATGAAATGCTTCTGACGCTCAGAGCCTTGCGTAGTTCATGGTTCAGATTCATTTTTGCTTTCAAAAGAATATTAAATTTAATATCTGCAACAAAAATACTTGAACAAATTTAGAGTATATAATTTCTTAATACAAAATTTCATTAGTGTTATCATCAAAACATAGAGATATAACTAAGATCCAATTTGTGTTCTAATAGAGGTCTCCCTGACCCTGGCATCCCCGACGATGAACAACCAGGCCGAATACGACGCCTTCTTGGCCGGACTCCGCCTGGCAGAGGACCTCAGAGCCAAGGAGATAAAAATATTCACGGACTCCTAGTTGGTCGCCTCCCAAGTCCGGGGGGAATACCAAGCGAAAAACGATAACTTGGCCGAATATTTGACCCTTATCAGGGAGCGGATGAAGAGTTTCGACTCCGCGGAAGTACAACATGTTCCATGCGAGCAGAATACCCGGGCGGACGTCCTCTCGAATTTGGCAAGCACCAAGAAGAAAGGCAGAAACAAATCTGTTGTCTAGGAGATCCTCGCACAACCGAGTACATAGAGGGAGAAAACGATGCTCAACATCAACTTCATCGAGGACACCGACTGTTGGATGACCCCGATACACGCCTGCCTCAGCACGGGGCGCCTCCCCGACGATGCTAAAGAGGCCAGTACGGTCAAACGACGCGCATGCTCGTACATGCTGCTTGAGAATAAACTATACTGATGAGGCTTCTCGATCCCTCTCCTCAAATGCATCGATAAAACCCAAGCCTCGACCATCCTGCAAGAGGTCCACGAGGGCATCAACGCGCAACACCTCGGAGGATAGCTGTTGCACCCCAAATTTTGATCCCTTAAATCTTCATCATAATTCTAGGATCATCTTCATTTGTTTATCTAACCTTAATCTATTTCAAGTTTGTCTTTGTTAAGATACAGGTGAACCAGGATTCCGTACAGTCGGAAATCGAGGTTTCGACAGTTTAATCAGTCAATGTATTGGATTGATTCTCTATGAAACAAGCCTCTACATCATCAAAGATACTCCATTGGGTCAAACATAAGTCCAATTTGAGGTTGTCACACAAAGATCAGGAACAGTGCAGTTCAAGATCCCCGATTAGGGTTTCTGATCAGAAAAAGTCAATATGGTTTGAATTTTGATTTAAAAGGTGCTCCAATGATGTAATTATGTTCCATTAAGCTCATATGGCTTATGGAAGTCCACTAAAGAATTTTTAAGGCCTCAAAAGATCCAGAACATCAACAGGCGACTCGGTAGTCATCGATCGATCGTTCGATTGACCGAAAAGTTAACTCTTCAACCATAAGGAATTTGACCTCAAGGTGGGAAGCAAAAGTGTTCCTAATGACATATTACACCTATCCATGAAGTTTCATGACCATTGGATCGAGGATTGAGGAGTAATCAAAAAAGTCGAGAATTAGGGTTTTGAAAGGGGCAAGACCATAACTCCCTAACCACACATCCAAATGAGATGGTTCAAATCTTGTTGAAAAGGTCTTGGCATGTCCTACAAAAGTCTCACACTGTTCCATGTGCAAAAAATGCATATATTTGGAGTTATAGCCAAAATCATCACAAGAGGGAAAAAACACTTCGAAATTTTTGAAGTTTCTGGCCTTTCAAATCATGTTTTCAGCCAACTTTGAGGAGTTTTTTGACCCAGTTCCACTTGGAATCTGAAGATCATGAAAACATTAAAGTTGTAGAGCTCTATGGGGGCTTTCCAAAAAGTACTAGAACTTCTCCATAGCCTTTGTAGCTGAGAGTTATGAATCCAACAAGTTGGGGTCTCAACACTTGAGTGCACCATTTCAACTTTTTCACAAATCCACTTTCCAACCACTCAAGCCATTCTAATCCATTTGATCAAGTCTTAATCTGATATTGAGAGGCTTTGATGATTAGAAATGCAGAATAAAGAAGGGTTTGGTAGACATGGCAAGATGCAAGACATGTGACAATATTTTAATCAAAAAAACAAAGAAGAAAGAGAAAATTTTTGATGGAAGGTACAACTGTAGCCTCCCTACACATTAGCCTCACTTTAGTCACCTCATGCCCTTTATTTCACTTGATTTTTTCCCTGCAATGAGCCAAGAGCTTGAGTGTACAGCTGCCACATGATCTTGGATGGATTTTCTTCCAAGATTTCCCTCCAAAGGCCAAGACTCCAAATCTGTCCCAACTCTTTGCTTAGCCTATAAATAGAGGCTTCATCCCATTGTATACAACACACCAGAGCTATCCAAAATTCCATAAACACATAGCTCTCACTCTTTCCCTCTTTGCTTGAAAGTGAAGAAATTCACAAAATCACCAAAAATGGCCACTTTGCATTTTTCACACCAGCATCATTTCCAGCCATGAAACCATCATAAAAACCATATATACAAACCTAAAATTACCATTTGAATCTATTCCAATAGTTAGTTTCATCAAAAGAATCATGGATCAAAAAGTCAACTGTCCACACACCATAGTTTGACTTTTATGCACATTTCAAGCCAAATCACTACACAAACCATTTTCCATCATTTTGAAACTTTAGACACTTCATGTTTATGTTGTATTAGTTGCTCATAGTCTCAAATAACAGCTGGAATCTCATCTACTCAAATTGTCCTCAAGATTTGCTTGTTTCTTAAAAAAGAAGTAAGTTTCACAAGCTTGCTCAAGAGGAAGGATCTCTGGTTTTCTTGGCTGCTAGCATAGTAAGGACTACAAGAGGTATGTTACTTTGAACTCATTCACTAATATGCATCATGTATGAACTTAATTGGCTTATGGAATGGAATCAACATTATCATGTTGAAATGGTATTCTTTGTTATTCTGAAATCTGATTTTGCTAAGTTCATGATTATTGTTGTTGGAACTTATCCTTTGCATTAGGTGGTTGGTAGTTAAATAGGGAGACTTCCACTAAGGTAGTATTTTGAGTTCCTATTGCTACTGTCAAACATAGTTACGCTTTTTTAGCTTGTGAGTGGAAGGACTGCTGTTAGAAGCTTTGTTTGGCTTGCCATCCAAGTTTATGGGGAGGTTTAGTCAGCCTAGAACTTAGTGCTTTTCCATGTTTTGTTGTTGCTTAATGTAGAGAAGGATCTTGTTTGAACCTGTTTAGTCTTTTGGGATGATGTCTTTGGTGGGAGATAGGTTTAACATTTGACAATTGGTAACTGTCTGGATACCAAAAGTAGTGTGCACTGGTGGTTGTCTTGAGGTTATTAAGTTTGTATCATGTTGCCAATATGATTGATGCTTCTGTTAACAAGAGTAGCCTGGTGTAGTTGGCTTTTATTTTGGTTTTCAACTCACTGTTAGAGCCATGATTGGAATTCATCAATGGATATTGATTGAAATGCCAAGAGCTAATTGACAACACCTGCTTTGATTTGTTAATTCACAATGTCATCAGGTGTCCATTGTCAACCATTGCAAAGGTGTGAATAAGAGTTCATGACCAGTGGCATTTTGGTTAATGAACATTGCCTTGCCTTGAAGTTGTTTATTTTAACATAGTTTAGATGCAATTTTCCCTCTTTAGAAAAGCAATTTCACCATTTGCAGCTTAACAGCCACATTGTAATTCTTTTGAGAAACTAACTTTTCCCTTGAAACTCATCACAAGTTTTGCATTTAGAGTTGGAACAACCCCTTACTTGTATGAGATTACACCTAGGTTGATCTAGGATCTTCAAAATACATTCCAAGCCTCATGTATGTATGGATCTGGCATGCTGAACAAGTTTAAACATTTGTAATGTTTAGATTGGTGCCATGTTGTCTTAAACTGCCTAGTTCATATGCATATGTTCTATTGATATCAAGTTTGTCTCCTCCAAGCTAAAGCCTGTTTGTTCTAGATACCATAACTTGCAATGATGCTTTGGCATTGTTGAGTTTATACAAACTCATGGCAGATTGTTTTTAGTTGGTACTTGTAACAATGTTTGTTAGTTTTGTTGTTTTGATAAGATTGATTATGGTGTACTGCTAAAACAGTTTGTGAAGTTTGGTTTTGGCATTGTAATGTCAGCTCATGAATATGGCTGCTAAAATTGGCTTATCATATTAGAAGTTGGTTTATGTTGTGGTTTCTGTTTAAGGGGATTATTTGGAATTGAGATTGATGACCAAGTTATTGTTGTCAAGTATGGCTGTTTGAACTCATGCCAAGTCTAAGTTTCAAACATTGATGACATAATGAGATGTTGATGTTATGCTGTGCTTACTGTCCACAAATTGTTGGAAGGTTTGTTAGTGTAAAATTCTCATCAAGATTCCCATTAGCCTTTTATATTTGTATAGGTCAGACTCATAACATGTTTGTCTAGTTGAGTTAGTATGAAGTGAATGTTTCTGCATAAGTTTATGTTGCTGTCAAGATCATTAGTATTTGATTTGGTGCATTGATCCTGTCAGTTCCTTGCTTTGAGGTCTGTTAGCTTCTAACATTATCAAGCTCCATCTTGAACTGTTGCAATCTATGTGTGTAAATTCATAACCTGTTGCATTTTAGATTGATAGCAGTTGTTGCCACAAATCATTTTGTTTTAGCTTTCTTTAGGCACAAGGTACTTTTTAAACACAACTTCACCAATGTGCAACTTGATGACCACTTCTTGATTTATTAAGAAATTGAGTTCTTCCATTGAATTTAATCCATGAGTAATACATTTCAAACATGCTCAGATCCTTATTTATTCTAAATGCATCTGTTTTGGTCCATTGAGTTGCAAAATGCATTTCAAAGTTCATCATGGCATGTGCATTCGAGTTTTATTGTACGTGTATCATTTTAAAAAATGGATTGCACCATCATGATCCTCATGAAAAAAAAGCAAGTTAGACTTTTATTTTGCTAAAATTGGTTAAGTATTGAAGATTTTAGGATCAAACCGTATTTTGAATCTTCACTTGGCTTGACTTCAAAAATGCCCAGCCGGCGCGCCTTGTTTAGGTATATTTGAAACTGGGGTGTGTCATACCCCAAATTTGTCCTACCTCTATATATCACTTTCATCCTGTTGTCATACCCTAAATTTTCCCGCCAGCTTTTGAAAACATTTTCGCATTTTTATTTTGCATTTTTCATACCGTTTAGACACTTGTCCGCCCCGATTGAGCGTTTTTTCAAATCTCGACTTTTTTTACCCAATAAGAGGGTGACACGTGGCCTAAGGGTATTTTCATAATTTCAATCCTTTGTTTATTTTCTCATTCTTCTTTTCAAATATTTGTTTTTTGTATATATTTTTGTTTTAACTTTTTTAATTTAATTAAGTTTAGAATATTTATTTTTTTTAGGAATATTGAATAAGTTTTTATTAAATTTTTTAGAATTAGAATGGTTATTTATTTTTCATTTAAATAGTTTGTGATTTTAATAGATTTTTTAAATAGTTTTTTATGTAATTGTTTAGAATAGGGTTTAAGTTTTAAATACATTATTAATTAGTTTTTCGTTAGAATTTTGATAGTTTAAATTTAGATTTTAATTAATTTTTTAGAATATTTTATTTTTTAGAAGATAGTTTTTGGATAGTTTTATTTTATAGGTTTGTTAATTTGTTAATCTTTTTTTTATTATTTTTTTGTTAATATTAATAGTTTAGAAATAGGTTTATTCATTTTTTATTATTAAGATTTTATTTTTAGTATTAGGATTAATTTATTTTTTATTAATTAACAGTCAGATTTATTTTAGATTATCTTTTTAGATTATTTTCTTTTATTTATTTATTTACTTATTAGAATATTATTTTTAGTGTAAGATATTATTGATAGTTTAATTAGAATTTATTGTATTTATTAGTATTATTAAATTAGGATTTATGGTCATTATTAGTATTATTAAATTAGGATTGATTTGTTTCATTATTATTACTCAGATTTTGTTTAGTTAAATTTTAATAATTTAGATTTTATTTTCTTAGTTTAATTAGTTTTAATAGAAATTTAGTTTTTTAGAGTTCTCTTTTAGATTTAAATATGATTTAGTTTTTTATAATTTTTATTAGAACCTTTTTTGTTTGTTTGTAGAAATAGTTTTTTAATAGTTTAATAGAATTTGTTAAATATATGATAGTTTTTAAATGGGTTTATTTTATAGGTTTGGTAGAATTATTTATATTTTAGTTTAAATAGGTTTTTTTATATTCTTTTAAATAGAAATATATTTTTTATTTTAGTTAGAAGTAATTTTTATTTATTTATTTAATATCTTTTTAAAATTAGTTTATTTATTAAATTATAGATTTATTAAAAATTAATTTTTAAATAGAAATGGTTCTTTATAATTGTTTAGACTTTAAATGGAATTTTAACTAGGATATAATTATTTTCTTTATTTATTCATGTAGATTAATTTAATAGAGTTTAAAATAGGTTTTTAATTATTAGTTTATAGAATGTTTTTTATTAATTGTTTTTTTAATATTGGTAGAAATAAATTGTTAATTAGCATTAATTATTTTTTTATTATTTTTAATTTTATTTATTAATAGATTTGTTTAGATTAATTTTTATTAATTAGGATTTTATTATTAGTATTAATTTAATTAGTAGTTATTTCATTTAAGACTGATTATTAGAATATAATTATTAGTTTTTTTATTTTATTAGAATTTAATGATATTATAATTATTTAATTCTTTAGAAAAAATTCAAAAAAAAAGCTGTTGTGCCATGTGTCATTTACTTAGGGTATAAGACCCTATTCAACATCCCTTCACAAGGACAAGAACCCTAGCCTCCAGACACTCCAAAGACACCAACTCTAAGCTGAATCCAGCTTCCCTCATCCAAACCATCATCATCGTTTGTCCAACCTTCACCATCTGAATCATTCAACATCAAACTTCATCATTCTCGCTCATTCTAGCACCATCATAATCTTCATCACTTTTTTTTACCCAGAAATCCAACCATAAACTCTCACCATCGCTCAACTTCAAACCGAAAATCACCATTACCCACCTTCTTCTCACCATCAAACTTCTTTCGAAATCAAAGTCATCGACCATAACCGCTCATTCATGTTCTTCAAACTCACCGTAAACACCGAAAACCAATAACACCATTTTCTACGAACAAACTCAGAAACAAACCTTCTACCATCTTCAACCTATAACCGCGAAAAACCACTCGTAGCAACACATTCTAACTCCAAACTACATCGACAACTGCTGCGAAACCATCACCCTCTTTTTTGACACGGATCCGCAAAATCTAGCTCTTCATCTGATATCCCCTTCAAACCGTTATCCTTGCAAACCCAGCATACAACCCCTTTTTTCAAATCAATAACAAACCAGATCGCAACCCAGAATGAGAGATGAGATCGAGAGACATTAAGAAAAGATGAAAGTTTGAATGAGAATGGTGAACAAAGAGACTCACGAGAGAGATACGGTGAAAGTCAGATTGAAGCAGAATGAGGGGAAATGGCCTCTTATCATCGTTTCCTCTGGTTTTTTTTTATATATCTTATTTTATTGTTATTGTTGTGGTTCTGGGTTGTGGGCTTTGTCCCATTGTTTCTTGATAGATTCCAACCCCACATGTTCATATTAAACTCCCTCTGTTTTTTTAAAGAATTGTATATTTTCTTTTATATTTATTTTGTAAACTAATTTACATCATTTTTCTAACAGTTTTTGTTTTTTGTTTTTGATTGTGTATATTATATGTAAATATCACTGTTATTATTATTATGTATTGTTTTTTTTAAAAAAAAAAAACTCTATTTTTCATATATTATATTTATTATGTATATAAATATTTTATGCTTTTAGTTTATTTCATTTTAGAAGTTTTATATAGTGTAAAGTTTTATTTTATTTCTTTTTAGAAGTTAGATTTTATCTCGCATTTGTTATTGGACATTTTTTTTGCCTTTTCGGTCGATGACAAGATTACCACCGTTTAGCCGTCAAATTATTGGCGTGAAACAAAGGATCCGAGACCACCTTTCTTTTTCCGATTTTATTTTGATTTTTGGATCGATGAAGTCTTTTATTCGTAAGCGTCGCGTATCGAAGTTGATAACCTTCTCGATTTCAAATCTATGGTGAATGACCATTGGGGTCATTTTCCGTACTTTGGGATCGTGATAGGCTACCTTCGATTAATCGGCATTATGTTTGCGATTAAGACGAGATCTTATTCTTTCGTGTCCCGATTCGATTCACTAAACTAACCAACAACTTTAATTTTCATTAAATGTTATTGTGAATATTATTGTTATATTTATCTTGCTATATTATTATTGTCATATTCATATTTATCATACTTTTTCACACATATAATCGAAAACACATAATAAACTATCGAAATCCTAAAAGCCGAATTGGTGGACTGTTGTATCATTGGTTATTTGCAGGTATCCTAATTTTGAGTCGTGCCCGATTTTGCTCAAGGCGTAGTTTAGGACACAATGCACACACACGGCTTTCTCTTGGGCTACCTTACAATGAGACCCGTTTATTTCGTGCAATCTCGTGTAAATTACATGTACCCCTCTCCCATTCCGATGTATGTTTCGTATTTCTTTGATTATTAGTTTATCTCTTAGGAGCACCCGTAGGGACTAGAGCGGATTCAAACTATTTTCAAACTAATTGTCGATTCATCATCGAGCCACTTTCAAACAACCTCGTAAGTCGAGTGCTCGTACGCATTCGCCATCAACCTATTACAACTCGACCCTTGATGCGTAAGTCAAGTCGGTCTCTTTTTTCAAACCATTTCATTCCCAACACGCTTTGCACGCAATAATGAGTCAAACCCTTGATCCAACGTCAAGAGGATTTTTGAAACAAACTATCAATCAACTAACAACTATTCAATTCTTTTCAAGGTGTAAAGAGTGGGTTCAAGTCTTTGAGCTTGCTTTCCGTTGTTTATATGCGAGTTATCTTATTCGTGTGTAAGCAATTGACGCTTTTAAATAATATTAACAAACTCGATAATACTCAACCATCTCCAATTACTCATCCTTTCACTCACCTTTCAAACAACTTCTTTTACGATGAAAAAGAGAGTGTCTCAAGTCTTTGGTTCGCTCTCCCGACTACTTGGATCCGAGAAGCCTTTCTCAAGCTTCAAGTAGTCGTCATCCGACCAATCTCATCCTTTTATACCCCTTTTCAAATTCAAACAACCTTCTTTTACGATGAAAAAGAGAGTGTTCCAAGTCTTTGGTTCGCTTTCCCGATTACTTGGGGTCTGTGAAGTTTTTCTTAGGCTTCAAGTGATCGTCATCATTTCGACCTTATCCTTTCAAACACATCATTCCTTCGTGATGAAAAAGAGAGTGTTCCAAGTCTTTGGTTCACTCTCCCGATTACTTGGGTTCAAGAAGTCTTTCTTAAGCTTCGAGTAATCGTCATCCGTACCCACTTCAATCCAATTCAAATCCAGTTTCTTTCGTGGTCGTTACCACGAACTACGGACGCTCTGATTCTTCATTCATTCTTGAATGTAAGATACGTAGGCACAAGATTGCGATGATCTTGGCGAGCACAATCCCCTCCATCTTCCACTTCCCCCATCCTTTCCCGTAGTCGAACTACGATGCTTTGATTTCTCATTCTCGTCCGAATGAGCATACGTAGGCACAAGGGCCCCAATCCTTGGCGAGCACCCTATCCTCTAACCATCCCCTTTCCCCTAGTGTCTTTATCCCCTTACAGTATCCTTTAGCATTTAGTAGCGAGAAGAGAAGAATTAAGTTTAGCTAACATCCATAACAACTCGAATTAAGAGGTTCCCGTTGAGTACAACGGACGTGAGGGGTGCTAATACCTTCCCCTCGCGTAACCGACTCCCGAACCCAGGAATATGGTTACGACGGCCGTGTTCCTTCCGCTTTTATGAGGTTTTCTCGATATTTTCCTCTCCCGTTCATTCGGGAAAAATAAAGTTCGGTGGCGACTCTGTCGAACCGCATTTTCCGCGCCTTTCGCGCGAGGGTCGTATGTTCGAAAATGAATTTTCGAGGTGCGACAGGGTGGCTTGATACAATGGATGTATCGCCACCCAGTGGTTATTGCCTTGCCTTTAAGAATTTTGCCATGCCTTGTGACTTGTGTTCGACTCTCAGTGAGGGTGCTTTTTGTTTATTTTCATGATTTTTATGATTTTACCCTTTTTCCTTCCATTTCCATGATTTTTCACACGCGTTTAATGGTTGGTTTGGCATGAACTTAAGCCTGTGACCTCAAGGTCTTGGGTGAGACATTTCTTATTTTTTAGCACATGGTTTTATTTTATTTCATTTAATTTTTAATTTACCATAACTCCTTCATTTTTAAGTGATTCTTTTTTCCAAATTCTTGTTTTAATGTGTATTTTCATATTATGATTAAATAATTCTAAATTTCTTATTTTAGAAACACTTTTCATTATGAGAAAATTGTAAATTATTTTAGGGTTTTCACCCTCCTACCTCGCATTCCATCATTTTCAAAACTTTGAACTTTATTCTTCTTTGAGTTTTATTCGAGGATGACTTGAAATTGGATTGTTGGTCCTTGTACATTTAAGTATTGAAATTCACCTTTGCTTGTACGCATTTAAATGGTTCATCTTTAAAAACTGTTGACTATCCCCATGAGATTTTGAACCGTTTTGTTTACATCGTTCTGACATTGTTAGTTTATGTATGATAACCTTTACCCTTTATACTAACCTTAGGATTGGAGTCGCCGTGCTCTATTTAGCGTCCCTCCGTGGACATCCTTTACCCTTTATCCTAACCTTAGGATTGGAGTCGTCGTGCTCTATTTAGCGTCTTGTCGTGGACATTCTTTACCACAACAATCTCAACGTAGATTCAGGAGTCGCCGCACTCCATGTAAGTACTTCCCTATGAATGCTTACATCCCTCTAGAACCTTGACCATAGTCAAGAGTTCCTTACCCCTAAAAAGGGGAACTACGGTTGCTGTGATTCCATCCCCGTCAAGATACGTAGGCACGAGATGCGATTTCTTGGCGAGCAAACTTTGTATATACTTTATATCTTTACCTTAGCACTTTTCCTTTAGCAAGAAACTTTAGCAAACACAAATACTAACAAGAGGTTCCTGTAGAGTACTACAAATGTTTAGGATGTGAAATACCTACCCTATGCATAACAAACCCCCAAACCTTTAGATCTCTTTTTGCTCAGTTTTAGGCCTTGCCTTTTGCTTTGCATTTTTATAGGTCTTTCTTTCTTTAAACCTTTCCTTTTGGATAAATTAAAGTCTGGTTGCGAATTGTAAGAATTAAGATTCAGGTTAATCAATAGCTTGGTATCACGATTCTCACTGCAACAACGGTCCTTGGCGAGGAAAGCCTTGCGAGCTGGATACTACTGGCCGACGATGCAGGAAGACACGAAAGAACACGTAAAGAAGTGCGACAGATGCCAGCGGTACGAGGACATACACCTCACCCCCTCTCCCCGAGCCAGCCCAAGTCCCTCTCCTCCCCCTGGTCGTTCGCCTGGTGAGGGATGGATATCCTCGGCCCGTTCACCTTAGGCTCATATCAGAACAAGTACCTGATAGTCGGCGTAGATTACTTCACCAAGTGGATCGAGACTGAGGCCCTCGCCAAAAGTCGTACAACATACTCCGTTTCTACAAGAGGAACATCCTTTCCATGTTCGGCATGCCCATGGCCATCGTGACCGACAACGATACGTAATTCACTGAAAAAAACTTTCAAGACTTTGTGACCAAGCTCAGGACAAAGCATCACTTCACGTCAGTCAAACACCCGCAAACGAACGGCCAGGTTGAGGCCGCAAGCAGAGTCATTCGGGGATGCTAAGAAAATATGGGTCGAGGAGCTCCACAGTGTGTTCTGGGCGTACAGAACGACACCCCACTCAACCACCGGGGAAACACCCTTCCGGCTAACCTATGGAACCGAGACAACGATCCCAGTCGAAATAAGGGAACAGTTTAGAAGAACGGAATCCCCCCTCAAGGAGGAGGCCAACGACGAGGCTCTCAGAGACAAGCTCGACTTAGTCGAGGAGATATGCTCAGGGGCTTCTCTCCGGGAAGCCGTGCTGAAGCAGAAAATTGCCCTCCACTATGATTGCAAGGTCATAAAGTGCGAATTCCAAACCAACGATCTGGTCCTATGAAGAAACCCCAAGGACTCGCACGAGGGCAAACTCGCAGCCAACTGGGAAGACCCCTACCGTGTCCGAGACAAGACGGAACACGGGGCCTACTACCTCGAGAACTTATACAGGGACGAGATAGCTCGACTATGGAATGCTGAGAAGCTAAAAAAAATACTACAGTTAAACACTGTCCGTGACGACACGCGTCGCGACCACAGGAACACTACATGGTACAATTGCGCTCCTCGAGATCAACGAGATGGAAAGCATCTGCTCTTTGTGTGTGAGGGCAAAACGCTCTGTTCGACGGTAACCACTCGACCGAGAGTCTCTGCCGCGGTACCAAGATCGGCAGAACACCCAACTCACGATGGGACGTTCACGCCGCGTGGATAGGTCCACAACCGTGGTCCATCTCCGTAACCGACCAGGTAACCACACTGGTCAACCGGTCAATTCCTTACACTATCGAGCACAACAAACGTCGAGCTACCACTCCCAACCATATCGTAAACATACAAACGAGCGTAATGAACGTACAAACAAGTATATAAAGTATGCATACATGAATAAATAACCGAGCACACACAAAAACAAGAAAACATGAATTCCATAAAAACGGGCACAAGCCTGACAGTCAATTACAATAAAAGGCCCACGGCCCGAACAAAAGTCAAGATAGAAAAAACTTGGCACGCAGGCCGAAACTGTTTGCCACGTAGGCCGGATGAACAAAAAGGGGAGCGCAGGCCGCCATCTCTAATCTAGGTGAGAATATTTTATTATTTTTAAATTTTATATATATAACATTGTTTGGGTACCTCTAGTTCTCAGATCATCTACATCTATTTAATCATTTCAGTCTGAAAATTTTCATAAATATGGAGTATTTTACTAACCCAAATACTCCTCTTACCAAAAGAGATGCTCAACTGGATTTTCACCAATAAAGCCTCTGCTGAAGATTTGACTGTGAAACACATTGACATTCAAGCACTTTCAGAGAAGTCTGGTGAGATGGTTAGAAGAAGAAATTGCTGGAGGTGAAAAGATTAAAAGTAATTAAAAGGCTTGTTAAAGATGGAGATGACAAGTCCTGAAAAGCTGTAAAAAAACGATTATGATTATGTTATGATGATTTATAGACGAGCATATATTGTCCTTGTTACACCCTAATTTTTGAACTTAAGATCCCACCTCTTTGTGCGTTATCTTGCATAACACCTCTAGATCATATAGTCTTTGTGTGCGTGCTTTTATGACTAACAAGGGTGTGCAGGTACTGTAACTTCAAGCGTAGATGATACTTGTTCTCACAGTAGAGCATTTTAGGATATGACTAGTTGATCTTGACCTAAGGACATCCTAGGGCTTCTTTTTAATTTGGACTTCACTTCCAGAAACTGTTTCTTCTTATTCCATTCTTGGATCATTACTTTGAAAATGTTTTGGATAAACTTTCTGGTTATACCTCACCAAAATCAAGATTGGGTTGGGTAATCAAGGGTACCTTAAAATCAAGACGCTAGAGCATGTGTTTAGGGCTTCATCATTACTTCAACCGAGAATATGTAGAATTAGGTTTTTTTGTTTCGTGACTCATCTGTTATCAAAGTCATCAAATGAATGAGAACTTGTCTAAAACAAAAGATTCGGTACGAGCTACAAGTCATGGCGCAAGAGGAGGTTGTGGGCTCATTGATGTTAAGGTATCCTAAAGTCCATATTTCAAGTATCAGGCTATGTTGAAACCCACACAAGCTACGGTGTTCCTCATTTTCAAATCCATAATTTTGGCAAAAATAATTCATGGGAAAGGTTCATCACTGATCCGCTGTTGTGTGCGAATCAAAACGAGTGTTTTTGTAA
Organism: Lathyrus sativus; assembly: GCA_963859935.3. Lineage (NCBI taxonomy): Eukaryota > Viridiplantae > Streptophyta > Magnoliopsida > Fabales > Fabaceae > Lathyrus > Lathyrus sativus. The sequence continues at coordinate 638,735,077 of OZ012739.1, forward strand.
AAAAAATGCAGTACAGCGAAAAAATGCAGTACAGTGACAGTAACTCAAAATATCGTTCTCACAAGGATTCTTATTTGAATTAATCTTCCGATTTTACAAATGGGGGGGGGGGGGGTTAGGTTTCTTATGAAGAAAAAGCACTTAAAATAATTGATTACTGAAATAAGTGATTATAGTAACAGATCCACTGTCTCGGTTCTTACCAATCATCGACTGATAAAATTACAATTTCCCAAGTGGATCTTCTATCCTATTTGATGATAATATCAGTCAACAGACTTGATTGATATCGTGAGAGACATGTTCCTATCGCCGCATGAAGCATACGGTAAAAGAAAGCGCAAATTAACAATTAAGCAGAGTTAATCTACGATTAAAATTAGAAACACAGATCAATCAAATTAAATCAAACATATTGTATGATAATCGAATTAAGCAAACAACAATCACACGATATAATTGAAAGGAATCGAAATTAAATTGTAAATATCATAACAATCTCAAAGTTTGAAATCTGAGTACAGTGAATCGGTCCAGAAGGGATTAGTTCTCCATGAGTTTTACAAGTGTACAATTTTTCTCGTGAATAGTGATGATGAACAGTAAAATGAGGTCCCTCCACAATGTTATCAATAAGGGATCCGGTTCATAACCCAACTAGGTCGAATACATAACCCAGGCTAAAAACATGACCCAAAACTAAAATAAATTTATAATGTTGTAACTTCAACGAATTATTCAACTATGCTACAGTCCGAATCAGCTTCTGGCTTCAACATAAAAGTTGTAGCTCTTTCTCTCAGCTTTCCAACACATATTAGAATGCCTCGATCCGATTTTTGTAGAATTAGTTATGAATTTTCCCGTGAAGGCTGTAATTGCTGAAAATAAAATACGAAAATTAAATAAAGGCATAAATAAACTAGATTAAGAAAACACAACAAAATAAGAAATTAAGCAAAATAAACTATGGAAATGCATAAGTACAAACATATAGGATTGTGCATTAATATGCACTTATCAAATTCTCCCACACTTGAACTTTTGCACTCCGGGCAAAATTAAAATCAAAAGAAACACAACAACATCATCAGTTACTCATTCCAGACTACAAACTCTTCTTCGGTTAAGATTGCATCGATAGGTATTGATCTTGCACACTAAAAACATCATAGGAACACTTAATCCACAATTTTGCAGTCATAAACCTCCTGAATACACAAATAAACTCGTACCGTGTTATTATGTTAAAACCTAACTTACTCATCCTTCTTTTTGCTTTTTTTTCATTCAGGCGCAATCACATTAAGCCCGTTATCTCCACACACTCATAGCAAGGCGACCGGTTAGTGACTCTGAACCTTTTTGCATGGGGTTCTGGTACTTGCATGACATAACCCTTTACTTACTCAGTGGTAGTTGCGGGGGATCGGACCGTAATCCGCCCTACCAAGTTCAGCACCAGAAATCGCTGAACCAACTACAACGAGTCTTACCAAACTTAGAAGGTGCATTCCCTTTGTTTTTTTAATTATTATTTTTTTCATTTTCGGAACACTCACTTATATTCATCGGCTTCCCTGCGTAGAGTGCGTGTGAGATGGTGCCGACTGCTGAAATGAACTACTTAAAAGCTGTCAGAGAATAAGAATTTAAGGCTAAAACATAATAAAAATTCAAACCAATTTCTATATGTAGGAGACTTACGGTGTTAAGACAATATCAACCTTGTGAATTTTTCCCAAGTCTCCGCAAACTAATCTCAAATGAGTCTATAGCCTAAAACTTTCAAGAAGATGCAATTTGTTTTATTTTTTATGACTGAAAACAAACAAAACCCTAACAAAAACAAAGCAAACAAACGATTCCTCCCCCACACTTAAACTAAGCATTGCCTCAATGAAAGGACATTACTAATAAAGTAGAGAGATGGAAAGAAAGACTCCCTGATTAAGTTGCAGTGTAGTTAGGTGCTTCCAAAGAAAGCTCATCTATGCTGACATCTTCAGGCACCGAACTTCCATAAAATAACTTCAGACGCTGCCCGTTAACCTTAAAAACTTTGTCAGTACCTGCAATTTTAATTTCTACTGCACCATGAGAGAAAACATTAGTAACAACAAAAGAGTCAATCCACTTGGATCAAAGTTTCCCAGCCATAAGCTTAAGGCGGGAGTTAAACAATAAAACCCGCTGGCCCACAGAAAAATCATTCCTAGAAATCATTTTATCATGGAAGTGCTTAGTTTTCTCTTTATAAATTCAAGAGCTTTCATAAGCCTCTAATCTAAGCTCTTCCAGCTATTGTAATTGGAGTTTTCTTTCAATACCTGCTTGTTGCATCTCCAAATTACAACTTTTCACCGCCCAATAAGCACGGTGTTTGATGGGCTAAAGACGTGTCTACTTATACGTCTAGCGGTATCTTACTGCAAGTGCACAGCCTATCGAAGTAATATAAAAGATTGTCGAACCCACAGAGACCAATGTCAATCTATCGTTATCTATTGTTACGGCGTAAAGCTAAGGCTAATGGTTGTCACGATTTTTGTTGGTTTCTAAGACTATTAAAGGCGGAATTAAATTTAAGTTTTAATAAAATAATATTAAGGCGGTCGGTATGTAATTACACTAACTTAGGTGGGTCAATCTAACCTAGGCTTATAAAGGTGTTCACTTAATCTATTCGGTAGAGAATACCAGTTTAAATACCCTCAACTCACACTCTCGTGGTCTTATATCAGATCTTATCCCCAAAGCCCTATGCCTGCTCTCGCTAGCCCATAAGTGTTTAGAGATAATTTTTGGAAACTAAATAATTCTAATTTATCTTAAAGCGCTCTCGCTGTATTTAATTTAAATGCCTAACTTTAGCTATCTGGTTAAAATCTCACACTCTCGTGGTCTTGACCCAACCTAATACTCTTTTCTTACTCTCGTAACGAAAAGGTCTATTTCAATTAAAAAGTATCAGCCAGAATATTAAGTGATTAATTATTTTAGCCTATGGTTATATTTCATCGGTTAAGTTTGTTATAACTACATACCGCCCTAAGGGTTTTAGCTACTCATCGATGTTGAACCAGACAGAGACAGGGAATTTAATAATAATGTACTCATGGCAGAAAAATAAATAAACATTATAAATAAATTAAATTGCAATGTAAATGAAAGTACCGATAAAACTAATTTAGCTAGACATGATAATTAACGTAAATGAAAATAAACATAAACAACAAAATAATGAAACATGCATACTGACAGAAATAAAATAATAATTCAATTAATAAAAACCTGTAAATCGTACTGATCTCGAATCCTTGAGTAGTCCTCCACAATGTCGGCAGGATTCTACTTTGGCGAGAATTAAAAGGTACAGGAACAAATAAAGCGATACAAATGAAAATAAAAATAAAAAGGAAAGGAAATGGGAAAATAATGCAAGAACGTAAATTTGGCTTCAATGGGAAATTTGGCAGCACTTCGATACGTCGAAGGCCTCCCCCCAAAACTCTGAATCTAAGGCCTATTTATAGGAAATAATTCATTCTTCAACTTCCAGAGATCATGGGTGAATTATGGAGGGAGTGGGAGTAACTTCCAGTAGTGGGCAATGAGTGGAGAAAAAGTAGGAGAAAAGGAGGAAAGTGCTCGTGGCCACTTCTGTCTTGAACGAACTTCTGTTATTTGATGCATGACGGTCGTGACATGGCCGTGACGATCGTGAAGGCTGTGACGGTCGTGACGTGGTCGTGACGATCGTGAAGGCTGTGACGGTCGTGACATGGCTGTGACGACCGTGACAGTCACAAATTCTGTTTTCTGCTATTTTCTGTATTTTTCTTCTCTTTTTCTTTCTTTAGTTCAAATTCTCCCCAATCTGCAAAACAAAGTAAATTAATCATATAATAGAACATAAATCAAGATAAATTAATAAAAGTCACAAATAAATGCATGCAAATCAAGCCAAATAAACGATATGATTTCGCGTTATCAAACATCCCCACACTTAAACCATTGCTTGTCCTCAAGCAATCGACCAACACAGTAAAAAGAAATAAGCATAGTTCGAAACAAAGTCACGACGAAACTCTAATCATACGTGGCTGCTAGGCTAATGTTAGATCGATAGGTACTAAATATTAATACCAAGGATATCATAACGACACAACTTCAAAAACTCCCTACTTATGCAAACCAATCGGAATCATGCCATTATAACTCAACCTATAACTCATGCTCTCTTTCACCCCGTTTCATTATAGTGCAATCACATTAAGCCCGTTATCCATACACATTCATGGCAAGTAGACCTGTTAGTGACTACGATCTCATTATTATTTCATTTTTTTCTGCAAATATGCTTGAGCATCAATTGAACTTAAAGAGTTAGTACCGTTAGGCTAAGTGCTCGGGTGAGGAGCACCTAACTTAGAAGGAACATGTCTTTTTCTTCATAATATTTTTTTTCTTTTCTTTCTTAGTTTCTCATTTTAACCTAGAGATCGTACACTTATTTGCATCGGTCTCTTACTTAGTGTGTTTAGGATGGTGCTGACTGCTTAAATAAACTACTTAGGGATTACTACAAGAACCTGGAGTTTTAAGGTCTCGGCATAATGGGTACTCAAATTTATTTTGCATATTTAGGGGGTTAAGGTTGTCAGGACGATATCAATTTTATCAAAACTTTCCCAAGTTTTTCTAACATAGCCTAAACAGCCTATATACTTTCAGAGTACCATGTCATGAATCAAAAAGTTTTTGTTGGAGGTTGAAATTTTGAAATTTTGAAATTTTGGGGAAGTTTGAATAACAGGCGAAAACCACTCATAAAGACTCGACAGCACATGTAAAGATTTTGACATAGCATTAAAAATAGATAAAAACAATAAATCAAACTAAAAGGCAATAAAATGAAAGCGATAGAGTTCCTCCCCCACACTTAAACCAAACATTGTCCTCAATGTTTCAGTAAAAGGTGGAAAAGGAAAGATAGAACCTGTATGAATGCTACTGCTCTTGCTATCCTTGTCTTTGTTGATCACTTCTACTTCGGTGGCGGGCATTTTGAGATACTTTGTTTGTGTAATTCTCGAACCAGCTCATCATGTTGCTCGCGTCAAGAGGAAGTACTCATCATCAGTGTTCCCACCAGCAGCGACACTCGTAGGAATGTCCGTGGGCATAGCTCATCTTCTCAGATCGTCATCTAGAGAGTTGTCGCTTAGATATAGCTAAAGAGTAACAAGCGATACATTTCTTTATTTTCTGCAAATTTAAACAAACAAATTAAAATAAAGACCTTGTGGGTTGCCTCCCACACAGCGCTTTGTTTAACGTCGATAGCTCGACGGCTAAGGAGTGCAAGTACTCATGGTGGTTCTTTCGAGAATGGTTCCTCGATCGAACTTTGAATAGTCTTCGGTTTCCATGGCCACTTATCAAGCCATCTCTCATATCCCTCACCTTTTCGTTTCTTTCTTCTGTAGGGTGGTTTCTTGTTTTGAACGCGTGGTGGTGGTTCTGGATCTATTCTGCGTATCAGCTTTTCAAATTTGGGCTTTGTTATTTCATCCACCACCTCAAAAGTTAATCGTACCCTTTTAACAGTAATAATGACCCTAGTTTCACGGTCCTCGAATTTTCTTTTTCTATGAAGGGCCTTAGACAAAGGTGCATTGGTGTGTATATTTTTCAATACCTCCACATATGTTTTGGATTGGGAGTCTACCTTAACTTCTGCAAACCTTTGTGGGAAAGAAATAGGTGGGGTATAGGGAGGAGAAGCAACGATACGTGCTTCCTTCTCTACCTCTTCGACAACCTCCCTTTCGGTTGGTGTCGGTGGGTTTTTCTCAATATGTATGCTTTTCTCACCAAAAATTTCCTCAGACTCATGATTACTCTCTCTAGGATTTTCTATTTGTTCTTCATTAACGGTTGTTACAACATTCACATGTCCTTCTGGGAAGGGTGCTAGAGGTGTTTGTCTAAGCAGGGAGGTTTGAGTCTCCAAAGTCTCGATGTGAGTTGCGAGGGAATCGACAATAACGTTCATCTGCCTAAGGTCTTCATTAATTTGGAGATGTTGTCTTCTAAAATCTTCGTTTTGGAGAGTTTGTGTCTCCACAAAGCGCTCCATCATAAATTCTATCCTAGCGTGAGTAGACGTCTCATTGAATTCTTCTAGTAGTAGTTCGAGGTTGGATGTATCAAAATCTTGCGTTTCCTCAAAACATTGGGAGTCGTCATCATAGAGGGAATTTGGGTGAGAGTGCGTAGTATTGAAATCTTCTAATAATATTTCGAGGTCGGATTTAAGCGGAATTTGTGGTTCCTCGAAATATTGGGGGTGGTAGTTATAATATGGAGGGTGGTAATTATAAGGGAAATATGGGTTATACATAATGATTTAGATAAGAGTGCCTTAGTCTATACTATGCAACAACGGAATCACAATATTGACTGTTGGTCCCCGGCAACGGCGCCAAAAACTTGATGGGCTAGAGACGTGTCTACTTATACGTCTAGCGGTATCTTACTGCAAGTGCACAGCCTATCGAAGTAATATAAAAGATTGTCGAACCCACAGAGACCAATGTCAATCTATCGTTATCTATTGTTACGGCGTAAAGCTAAGGCTAATGGTTGTCACGATTTTTGTTGGTTTCTAAGACTATTAAAGGCGGAATTAAATTTAAGTTTTAATAAAATAATATTAAGGCGGTCGGTATGTAATTACACTAACTTAGGTGGGTCAATCTAACCTAGGCTTATAAAGGTGTTCACTTAATCTATTCGGTAGAGAATACCAGTTTAAATACCCTCAACTCACACTCTCGTGGTCTTATATCAGATCTTATCCCCAAAGCCCTATGCCTGCTCTCGCTAGCCCATAAGTGTTTAGAGATAATTTTTGGAAACTAAATAATTCTAATTTATCTTAAAGCGCTCTCGCTGTATTTAATTTAAATGCCTAACTTTAGCTATCTGGTTAAAATCTCACACTCTCGTGGTCTTGACCCAACCTAATACTCTTTTCTTACTCTCGTAACGAAAAGGTCTATTTCAATTAAAAAGTATCAGCCAGAATATTAAGTGATTAATTATTTTAGCCTATGGTTATATTTCATCGGTTAAGTTTGTTATAACTACATACCGCCCTAAGGGTTTTAGCTACTCATCGATGTTGAACCAGACAGAGACAGGGAATTTAATAATAATGTACTCATGGCAGAAAAATAAATAAACATTATAAATAAATTAAATTGCAATGTAAATGAAAGTACCGATAAAACTAATTTAGCTAGACATGATAATTAACGTAAATGAAAATAAACATAAACAACAAAATAATGAAACATGCATACTGACAGAAATAAAATAATAATTCAATTAATAAAAACCTGTAAATCGTACTGATCTCGAATCCTTGAGTAGTCCTCCACAATGTCGGCAGGATTCTACTTTGGCGAGAATTAAAAGGTACAGGAACAAATAAAGCGATACAAATGAAAATAAAAATAAAAAGGAAAGGAAATGGGAAAATAATGCAAGAACGTAAATTTGGCTTCAATGGGAAATTTGGCAGCACTTCGATACGTCGAAGGCCTCCCCCCAAAACTCTGAATCTAAGGCCTATTTATAGGAAATAATTCATTCTTCAACTTCCAGAGATCATGGGTGAATTATGGAGGGAGTGGGAGTAACTTCCAGTAGTGGGCAATGAGTGGAGAAAAAGTAGGAGAAAAGGAGGAAAGTGCTCGTGGCCACTTCTGTCTTGAACGAACTTCTGTTATTTGATGCATGACGGTCGTGACATGGCCGTGACGATCGTGAAGGCTGTGACGGTCGTGACGTGGTCGTGACGATCGTGAAGGCTGTGACGGTCGTGACATGGCTGTGACGACCGTGACAGTCACAAATTCTGTTTTCTGCTATTTTCTGTATTTTTCTTCTCTTTTTCTTTCTTTAGTTCAAATTCTCCCCAATCTGCAAAACAAAGTAAATTAATCATATAATAGAACATAAATCAAGATAAATTAATAAAAGTCACAAATAAATGCATGCAAATCAAGCCAAATAAACGATATGATTTCGCGTTATCAGTGTTCTATCTCAACAGGAAGATGACATGCCTTACCAAAAACAAGTCGATAAGGAGGCATCCCAATGGATGTCTTGAAAGCTGTTCTTTGAGCCCAAAGTGCATCTTCTAGAGGAAGGCTCTGGTCTTTCCTGTTTGGCTGCACCATTTTCTCTAAAACCTATTTGATCTCCATGTTTGAGATCTCAGCTTGCCCATTAGTTTGTGGGTTTCCATATCGAAGGTTAGGATGGTTCCTCCAACTGGGATGGTATTTGTTGGTGGACAGGTCAGGAGTGTTGTTGTACTTGTTTTGGATGTTACCTTGATGGTACAGGGCTGCAACATATGCTTGAGGTGCTTCAGTAGGAGTTTCATCTTGAAGAATAGGACACGTATCAGTAGGATGATCAGGAGAAGTACAAATACCACATAATCTTGTTGTTTGAGTTTGACGGGTTGCTTGAGTCTTACCTACGACTATCAATTGTTGCACTAAGTCCTTCAGCTCACTCATTTTGTTTTCGAAGGCTTTATCGGAATGAGCAACATGAGAAGAGACATGAATCTCGTTCACACCTTTCATCGAAACATAATTTTCTCTCGTTGCGAACTGTTGAGAGTTAAGTGACATGTTCTCGATCAGAGCCTTTGGAGCAGCTGGAGTTTTATCGACTAGTGCTCCACCACTAACAACATCAAGAATGTTCCTGTCTATCGGTCACAACCCCTCATAAAAGTACTGGATGAGTAGTTGCTCTGTAATTTGGTGTTGAGGGCAGCTAGATACCAACGTCTTAAACCTCTCCCAATACTCGGTCAGCGACTCATTACCTTGTCTAATACCACAAATGTCCTTTCTTATCGAGGCAGCTCTGGAGGCAGGGAAGTATCTCTCTAGGAACACTTTTTTCAGAGCATTCCAGCTTGCAAGTGAATTTGGCTCGAGGGAATATATCCAATCCTTTGCTGCACCCTGCAATGAAAAAGGAAAAGCTCAAAGATTGATGTGATCTTCAGTGATCCCTTCAGGCTTCAATGGCGTAGAACACACCACTTGAAATTCTTTCAAATGTTTGTGAGTTTCTTCACCTGCAAGACCACTAAACTTGGGCAACAAGTGTATTAAACCCGATTTTAATTCAAAAGGAACAACATCAGCATCATACTCAATACACAAGCCGTTATAATTCACATCAAGAGCAGCTAATTGTCTTAAGGTTCTATTATCAGCCATTTCAAAATCAAATTCAGTATCCGAAGCAAACAAGTTATGCAGATAGTCAGACTCAGACTCAACTGTGGGTGGTGAGCTAGTGGTAGCCTGGACTGTTCTACGTCGTGTGTGCAAGGTTCTTTCTACTTCAGGATCAAAAGCAACAAGTTCAGAACAACAAGACCTAGTAACCAGGACTAAAGGAACAACAATGTTCAAAATACCAACAATGTCCCTAAATAGTCAAAAACAAACACAATGATGGAAAATGATTAATTAAATTTCAGAAAAATAAAATAACACCAGAATTAAGCTAATTAAGCAAAATAACAATTATGAAAATTTTTTCGATTTTTTTCGACTCTATGAAAACAGTAAAAAATTCATTAAAAGTAGAAAATGATGAATTTGAGAATTTGAAACAATTCTCCCGTCAAATGCCTGGAACAGATTTTGATTCGAACGCAATTTCCCAAAAAACTGATTTTTTTTTACGATTTGGACTCTAAAACGCGAATTGGACGAAACCGCGAGGAAACTAAGGTCTAGACTTGAGGACACTAACCCTATGACTCTAAAAACAATTAATAGAAACAAGAATCCCCGACAACGGCGCCAATTTGATCTGTTGTCGCGCGCGGATCAAAACGAGTGTTTTTGTATAAAAAATGCAGTACAGCGACAGTAACTCGAAATATCGTTCTCACAAGGATTCTTATTTGAATTAATCTTCCGATTTTACAAATGGGGGGGTTTAGGTTTCTGATGAAGAAAAAGTACTTAAAATAATTGATTACTGAAATAAGTGATTATAGTAACGGATCCACTGCCTCGGTTCTTACTAATCATCGACGGATAAAATTACAATTTCCCAAGCGGATCTTCTATCCTATTTGATGACAATATCAGTCAACAGACTTGATTGATATCGTGAGAGACATGTTCCTATCGCCGCATGAAGCATACGGTAAAAGAAAGCGCAAATTAACAATTAAACAGAGTTCATCTACGATCAAAATTAGGAACACAGATCAATCAAATTAAATCAACCATATTGTATGATAATCGAATTAAGCAAACAACAATCACACGATATAATTGAAAGGAATCGAAATTAAATTGTAAATATCATAACAATCTCAAATTTTGAAACCTGAGTACACTGAATCCGTCCAGAAGGGATTAGTTCTCCATGAGTTTTGCAAGCGTACAATTTTTCTCGTGAATAGTGATGATGAACAGTAAAACGAGGTCGCTCAACAATGTTATCAACAAGGGATCCGGTTCATAACCCAACTAGGTCGAATACATAACCTAGGCCAAAAACATGACCTAAAACTAAAATAAATTTCTAATGTTGTAACTTCAACGAATTATTCAACTATGCTACAGTCTGAATCAGCTTCTGGCTTCAACATGAAAGTTGTAGCTCTTTCTCTCAGCTTTCCAACACATATTAGAATGCCTCGATCCGATTTTTGTAGAATTAGTTATGAATTTTCCCATGAAAGTTGCAATTGCTGAAAATAAAATACGAAAATTAAATAAAGGCAGAAATAAACTAGATTAAGAAAACACAACAAAATAAGAAATTAAGCAAAATAAACTATAAAAATGCATAAGTACAAACATATAGGATTTTGCATTAATATGCATTGGTCAATCACTCTAAGATATTTTATGAGATTTGCATCGAAATCTTATTTCTAAGAATTTAAATTGCAAGTTGAGCTCCCAAAGTCAAGATTCATTCAAAGTGGAGAAAAGAGTTTGAACTTTAATTTATCATCAAATTTTGAGATTTAGGATGTAATCAAGTCATAATTCAAGAAATGACTCAAATTTCACCATATATTTCACCAATCTAAGGTTACAAAGCCTAAGTTACCTTCTCAAGTTCAATTTCAAAGTCCGAGCATAAGGTATCAACATTTGTTTTCCTCATTTAGAGCTAGATTTATAAGTCCATGCCAAAGATTTTACATGTCTCACGAGATTTTCAAGCTTTTTGTTCTTCTTTACAAGACAAGCTCCATTTGATTTCAGGAAAAATATTCAAAAGGTGCAAGTTTGAATAAATTCAAAAATCCTTTTGCAAAGTACGAGATTTAAAAGTTCACATATTACAAGAAGAATTCAAGACTTTCATGCTACATGCTCATAAAATTCCAACGTGCCAAATTGCCTTCTTGCAAACAATCATGTTCAAATCATGCTAAGCCAAGTTCCATTCTACATCACTTGTCATCCTTTTCAAATTCAAAGTTTCAAGTTTATTTGATTTAAAGATCATCAAGAAATTCAAACATAAGACTTCAAGATTCAAGTTGAATTTCCAATTCAAGACATCATGAAAATTCTAAATTTGAAGATCTACAATTCCAAAGTGCAAAGAATAAGTCGTCATCCTAATTCATTCAAGGTTTACCAATTATATTCAAAGGGGGAGATTAAAAATCTCAAATCACATAAAGGTATCTGCCTTTTCTTTTCTTACACAAAGTCATAAATTACTCCACACAAGACTTCAAGTTTTTCTCATACTCATTCAAAATAAAAAACAAAAGAAAACTTGCGTGCAAGCATTGAAGAACAAGTGTACGCCTGAGCTAGAGAATTTTAAAAGAATTCCTTCGATCCTCAATACATAGCCAAAGTTAATGTAATAGGTATCCACGTTTTGTATGCATTTCCAGCCAGCCCCACCTGATCAAAATGCACCTAAACTTTTCTCAAATAAGCCAGACTTGTACGCTGCATCGTGCCGCCAGGCTCCCATTGGCTCTGAACAAAAAATCAGCGACTGATGTTACTTTCCATAGCAAACCGTAACAATATCGCAACGAAGATGGAAAGATTATCAAAGAAAATCAACAGCATGTTTCTTCATTCAATCCAATGAGCTTATATAAAGGGCATAAAATCACAAAAACAAGAGAACAACACCGTATTTATAGTTCCGCAGCAGCCATCAGGGAGGAAATTGTAGAGAAAATTGAGAAGAATTCACGTGCGCAAAAATTAATATTCACGCACACTAAACCCTAAAAACACCACACACATTCAAAATCAAAGGAAGGAGAACTTATCTTCCAAAAAGGGAACGTCGTGAGATCCTGAGCCGTTTGCGAAGAAGTGGTGGTCACCTTCGCACTTCGCAAAACCCTCGTCTTTCATTTTTGGGTAAACCTTCTAATCTATCAGCTGTTTGAATTCGGTTGAGTCTTTTTTTTTTTTCACAGGCTTTGAATTGGAGAAAGTGAGAAGAAACAGAGGAGGGATCGGCGGAACGAAGAGAAAGAGAGGGAGAAGAGAAGCGAAGAGGAGAGAATGATTAGGGGTGGGGCGCCGCGGATGAAGCAAAGAGAAGAGAAGCAAATATTTTTAATAATTTAGATTAATTTTTAGATTTTAATAATTTCATAATATTTTATTTTTTTAAGATTTAGAATTTTAATAAAACTTTAGATTAATTTTTAGATTTTAATAATTTCATAATATTTTATTCTTTTTAAGATTTAGAATTTTAATGATTTAGAATTTTAATAAAACTTTAGAATTTTCGTTTAATACTTTAGGTAATTTAATTGAATTAAATTCACAAATAATAATAAAACAAATTTAAAGTATTCTTGTTATTTTTATCGAGTTTTAGTTTAGACTTGTTCTCTAATCCATTAACCTGAGATTAACTATCTCGATATTCATTTGAATTTAACCTGCGACACCGTATTTTGAGTGTTTTATTTACATATTCACGCATTGTTATCTATTATGTATCATTTGAAGTATCATCGCTTTATATTTCTATTATTCAACTATTTTTCGAAGGAAAGGTACACTCTTCTGACTGCCATGTCATTTCCCCATACCTTAACCTTACCCGTTATCCTAACCTTAGGATCTGAGTCACCACACTCCACGTAAGTATCTCCTTATGAATACTTACCTACCCCTCTTTCAACTCAACTTACAACGTAGAATCAGAGTCGCCGCACTCCATGTAAGTGTCTCGCTATGAACACTTACTTCCCCCTAGAACCTTGACCATAGTCAAGAAGCACTCCATGTAAGTGTCTCGCTATGAACACTTACTTCCCCCTAGAACCTTGACCATAGTCAAGAAGTTCCTCACCCTCTTTGAGGGAAACTATGAATACTCTGATTCCATCTTCTACCCAGGAAACGTAGGCACAAGATGCAATTTCTTGGCGAGTATACTTAGAAATAAACCCCTAGGTCTTTTACCCTTAGCAAATAACAATAACATGATTAAAAAAAGAGGTTCCTGTAGAGGACTACAGATGCTTAGGAAGCTAATACCTTCCCTAAGTTTAACAAACTCTCTAACCCTAGATCTCCCCGCATCGTGTTTACGATGCAAATTAGGTTTTTCTTTCTTTAACCTTTCCTTCGGATAAATCAAAGACCGATTGTGAATTCAAGATTTGTGATTCAAATTAATCAACAATTTGATATCCTATTGTCACCGTAATAGTCCTGATGGTTGTAATATCCTGTGAATGTTTAAATTTTAAATCGTTATAATGTTTATCATAATGTTTGTTTAGGTGTAGTTTATTTATTTTGTTATTGTCAAATGTTGAATGAAAGTTGTATGAGACAAATGAAAAAATCCAACAAAATTAAAGTTATATTAATTGAAAGTTAAATTAAAAAAACAAACAAATTAATCTAGACGGGCCGATCTGACGGACCTGCTACATTTAGATATTTTCTACGCATATCGTCAATTTCTCGACAAATCTCACACCTTCTCTTTTCTTTCTTAACATCGTCCATTTCGGTTCTAATTTTTATACTATTTGGACGTCCTTTCTTCTTTCATTGCATTGTCTCGTCATGGAAAAAAGTAAATCCTTCATATGTTGACCAATTTTCTTAGTGTGGAAGTCCAAGGAAGTTTTCCTTGTAGACTTTGAAAAAACTCAGAACCTTGAAAATATCTGGTATGTGCATGTTATGGTTCTGTCATATACTAGCACATACTGCGATTACATGGGAGAAAGGTAAATGAAATGCTTGAAACTTCGCACAAACGCACCACCCCTTCTTGAGATCAACACTAAAAGGATGTAATGGTCGGCCATCGTTTTGATTAATCCTTTTGGCCACCATAAAACAATATCTCTCGCGATTGAATTGGATGACATTATGCCTGCTAGATTTACTCACTTCTTCATCCATTCCCTTATTACAGTTATCTGTGAAAGGTTGACCAGAAGCCAACATTATTGTCCAATCATGGCCTCGTTTGCCAAAAACGATCCCAGACTATAGTAAGTAGATTTGACCAATGCATTAATTGGAAGGTTTCGGGTAGCCTTAAGTACCGAGTTTATTGCTTCAGATAAGTTTGTTGTCATGTGTCTCCATCGTTGTCCTCTGTCATATGCCTTCTCCCACTTCTCTTGGGGAATACTGTCTATCCACTCCGAAGCTCCGGGTAAATGAAATGCTTGAAACTTCGCACAATCGCACCACCCCTTCTTGAGATCAACACTAAAGGTATCTAATGGTCGGTCATTATTTTGATTAATCCTTTTGGCCACCATAAAACAATATCTCTCGCGATTGAATTGGATGACATTATGCCTGCTAGATTTACTCACTTCTTCAGCCATTCCCTTATTACAGTTATTTGTGAAAGGTTGACCAGAAGCCAACATTATTGTCCAATCATGGCCTCGTTTGCCAAAAACGATCCCAGACGATAGTAAGTAGATTTGACCAATGCATTAATTGGAAGGTTTCGGGTATCCTTAAGTACCGAGTTTATTGCTTCAGATAGGTTTCTTGTCATGTGTCTCCATCGTTGTCCTCCGTCATATGCCCTCGCCCACTTCTCTTGGGGAATACTGTTTATCCACTCCGAAGCTTCTCTATTTGATCTTCGTATTTTACCTCGGTAGTAGTTGAATGTTGCCTCTGTCAACGCATATTGTAGTTAAAATGTTAAGTAAAACACTTGAATATCAATAAATAAATATTTATTGTAATTATGAATATGTAAAGGTAAAGGCATACCTATGTTGACAAGTTTTTTCCGTAGTTCTTTGTCTATGAATTCACGCATGAAGTTTTACGCAATGTGTCTGATACAGTAAACATGTGAAGATGGAGGATATTGCCATCCATTTTCAGGATCATGGTAAGCACTCTTGATTGATGGATGTCGGTCGGATATGAGACACAAATTAGCTTGGGGGTCACGTTTACTCTCAAATTTCAAAGAAAGAAACTCCAACCATCCTTTGTCTCACCTTCAACTAATATGAATGCTATCAAGAAAATGTTAGCATTTCCATCTTGTGTCATAGCCATCAACAAAGTCTCTTTGTACTTGTCGTACAACCATGTTCCGTCAACTTGAACAATAGGCTTACAATAAGTAAAACCACTGATACACAGTTGAAATGCCCAAAAAAGACGATGAAACTTCCTCCTATTGCCCAATTGGGTTTCGTCGTCTATAAGTACTAGCAATGTTTCCAACTGTATAACAGTTCCAGGAAGATAGGTTCTCATCACCAATAACCACTGTAGTAGGTCATTGTAAGACGTCTCACAATTCCCATACAGTGATTCTATGGCCTTAATCTTTGCAACCCATGCTTTCCTGTATGAGATTCTATAACCGTATTTTAATATGGGCGATTATCACTTTAACTTTAAGTGAAGCGTCGTTGTTTACACATTCCATGATGTTGTGACTAATAGTTTCTGAATCTAGTTTTCTATGATCCCGTGACATAGAAGTTGTTTTGCAAGTGTGGGATCCGCTTATAGTAGCAATCTCCCATATTGAGCTCTTTTTACGCAATACAACTCTACATGTGAATTTGCACTGTGGGTTCTTACATTTTATTATATATCTTACTAAATCATATTTCTATACTCTATAGTCAAGATTGTTACTTATATGTCAATGTTGCAAAAAAAGAACTCACGCTTCCTTATTTTCAAACACCATCCATACTTCCAAGTTGTCACCAATATGGTTTGGTGTGTAGTTTCCAAAAATAGAGATAGGTTAAGAAGACTCCAGACATATGTTAGACATGTGCACTGGTGGATTGCAAAAATTAATAGGTTGAGCATTTGTTACTTGGGAATGCACGGGGAGAAGACCCTCTTCATTGCTATCGCCGAAAAGATCTTCATATCAAACCTCATGTAGTTCATCGTCACTGTATTCACCAACCTCTTCATTCGGTATGAAAGGTTCATTTTTTTGTGTAATTTCTTCATCAGCTTCTTGGCTCACTTCGTACTGATGTGTAATATAGGATGATTTCATTGGATATGCTTCGTCATCAAGGCGAACATATAACTCAATCATGTTCAAATGAAGAACCGTGTAATGGCACTGGAACATTGATTTGACTGAACCGTCTGTATCTATCTGCTTCATTACGTAGAACACACTACCGTCATCTCCATTAAGTAATGGTTAGCGGTAAATAATTTAAAGAACTGATTGTTACACCTTTTTATGATATGTTACTTTAGATGAAGAAGATCAGAACTGGGATGAAGTTTGAACATCATCATATTTGTACCATTGAATGAGAAGTCAACATTTTGATCGGTGATAATGGGACCATTATAATGCATGGTTACCAATGTATTTATCTCAGTCATTATTATGATAACTTGTGAAAAGAAATATAGTTGATGCAGATTGTGTAAGTTGGATGACAGTCTATAAGAGTTGAACGAATAAATAGCAATGCTAGACTCTTTTGGGTCGTCCAAGCAAAGGACGGAATGATGGTGACACATCAATGGGTCATCCAAGCAAAGGACGAACTGTTGACATAATAATGTTGGCTCGTCCAACCAAAGGACGACCTCATGAAGAGCATATGAAGGCTCGTCCTTCCAAAGGGCGAGCTGCAGAAAGCAGAATGTCATGTCATTTCTGGACAAAACCCTTTGCATGTAGAGCAGTCTTAAAGTAGTATTACCAGCTACCTATAGAGCATGCAAATGAATAGTTTTAGACATAACCCTTTGCATGTTAGAATAGTGTTATATTAGTGTCAACTATTTTTCCAACGGGTAATACAATGCCTCATCATTTTTTACTCAGATTTTTTCACTATAAATACCATACCTCTCAACCATGTGCATCATCAACTAAACACACTACTTCAATGCTTCAATACTCATCATTATAAATTATTTCAAATGGCAATGTTGTGGATCACAGAAAATCACTGGGGAACACTGGAAAATGTTTCCGCATACGTAAGTTTTTTTCATCATACTTAATGTTTTTAATTATTATTACATAATTAGATGGTGTATTTTTTATTGAACATCATATTGATTTTTTTAATATTTGAAACAACCCGACAAAGAAATATTTAGGCTTCATTCTCATGCTATCGATGTACTAAGTGAGGCAATAATATCATATTTGGAATGAGCAGGTTTTGCAAAAGATGCAGAAATAAGCACTATCAGTGTTGATTTGTAACTTGTACTTGCTATGGTAGAAAGATCGAGACTAGAAACACATACTTTTCATCTTCCAATCGGTGAATGTACCATAATGTTGGAGGATGTAAGTATGTTATTTGGTCACCGTGTAAACAGTAGGGTTGTTAATGGTCCTACTCAAGTAGGCAATGATGTACATAAGGAACATTTAGGTGTCGAACCTTCGACTTCCGATAAACATAAAGCTTCTGTTAAAATTGTTTGGATACAAACTTTATTAGCACAATTAAGACAAAACGAATCACCAAACGAAGAGGACAACATTATCCATGCGAAAATTTATATATTACTACTCATAGAAAAAGTTATAATGCCAGACAAGAGTCATACCTTATTACATTCTTCTTATATACCCCTAGTAGGAGATTTTGATAAATACAATAGATATAGTTAGGGTTATGCTTGCTTAGCTACATTATCTAGGCATATGTGTAAATCATGCAAAGTAGGAGTAAAAAGTATTGAAAGATGTGTTCTCCTACTCAGTGTTTGGACATATTAACATATACCACTAATTGCTCCTGAGAGTTCCATCGTGCCATCCCATCCTTATGCAACAAGGTAAATATAATTTTGACTTTCTTTTCTTTTATATGCATATATGTTAATGCCCATCCCTTTATTACATTTCTTTATTTTAAAATTGCAAAATTTGCTCAACGAGGCATGGCTTACCAAAGAAATTCTCGCCATCACCTACGACAATATATATTCGCACTAGATAGATTGAGGACGAACAATGTATATTTCTTACCACTACAATCTCTAAATAGATGCTAAAATATGTATTTGTACTTTAACTATTATATTTTCTGTAACAATTTATTTGAAGGCCCTACCCGAGCTACCCATTTTGTGTCCTTGAAGATAGCCAGATTTGGAGCGCGACAACTTCAATCATCAATTTTCATATTGTTGAAATGCATCAAATTGATAGGGTCAAATTTCAGTTTGGAATTGAACAAGAAATCCCTAATCAGCCTAGATGTCTACACGAACACCATAAAACTGAAATTCCCAATACATAGGGAGATCATTAGCGTAATCCGAATAAAGAAAAGAATAACGAGTGAAAAAATAGAAGAAATTTGAATTTGAGAGGAAACATGGTTAATGGTGATTATGTGCATAGCACAACATATATGCAATGATTTTTATCAATTTCATTTATGCATGTTTCTGAAGTACAGTTCCTAGACGACCCCCGTCAATATGTGCCTTCTTCATCACAGCAGAGAGCCTCGCCGTCCATGCATCAGGAAATCCCCTAGATGAACCTTTCACAATTTCAACCGCAAACATCTTTACTCTCCCCAAACACATACCATCATCCCCAAGCCACACAACCCCAACCAACATATCAACACACCTAAAACACACAACAACACACGTTTTTTGCCACCTCCTCTCAACGACCAACACCACACCCCAAACCGCAAGCTAACTTCTACTACCACCAAGAATACCAGCAACAAACCACACTTCGACCATCCTTTCAATTCACTCCAATTCCTCGACCTAACTTTGATTTCTCTTACCCCCAATCACAACAACAAACATTTAACCATTCACTCTCTCAATCCACTTCGACCTACCGCATTGATGATGTTTATTATCCTCCCATCCAACATAGCCTTCCAACCACCTTCAACCCACCATCCCAGTCAGTCCCTAACTATACCCTAACTGATGATCAACTCATGGATTGACTAGGTTTTTCTGTTACTGATGTGGATATGATCGATACATCACATCAACATGAAGATGTAGCTGAAGATAAAGAGTTGTCTTCCGACTCTACTCCATCTCCTTCAAGATGGCAAACGCAAGACTTGGGCAATGGGTTGCGCGTAAAAAAGAGTAAAATGTGTGGAATTGGCGGTCGTTTACGTAGACCTAATTGATGTATCTTTTCTACTCAATAATATTAATAAACTTGCTTATTGTTACATTTTATTTAACATAAAAATAATATTAATTAGGTAATTAATTAATTAAATGTTATATAAAATATTAGAATTTAATTACATATAATTGCACAAAATACTTTCTTATTATATTCAAATAATAAGAGAAAAAATATTATTTAAAATATTTAATTATAATATAAAATTAATTAAAATATTTATTTATAAATATTTTAAAAATCAATTAAATATAAAAAATATAATAAAACATATATAAATATGTTTTAAAACATAAAAAATAAAATAAGAAAAGTCTCTTCAATGGCTCGGCCAACCATTGGTCGAGCTCATGCATGGCGGAACTTGACTTCACAGGCTCGTCCTTTCCTTGGCCGAACCCTAACAGAAATTATGGCATTCTGGTATTTTTATTTAATTTTAATTTTATTTTAAATTATTCATATAATAGTTAAAGATAATATATAATAAATAATAATATGTTGTATGAGCGTCGTTGTGGAAAAGAGAAGTTAAGATTTAAAATAAAAATTAAAAAATATATATTTGAAAGAAAAAAAAGCTATTAAAATAAAATTTTGCTTTATATATTACTAGCGTCTAGTCAATCTACTTTTTTTAATATTGACTTCTATAAAATATAATTCGTATTATATTTTTATTTAGTTTTAATTTAATTTTAAATTCTTCATAAGATAGTTACATATAATAATATGAAAAATTATAAACCGTCATGTAACCGTTGGTGTGGGAAAGAAAAATTAAGATTTTAAATTTTAAATTTTAAATTTTTTTTTTTAAAAAGGCTATACAAATTTCATGTGTTACCTTTATATATATAGAAAAGATAATAATATTGTTCTGGCCTGGGTCCCGGCCTGGATAGGCAGACCCAGCCCAATAGTATTCTGCCAAGCTCAGTCCATCTTGGGCCATAATGTCGGGCATAGGGTACCCGACGAGCATGAAATGTCCCCCCGCGGGCAGGACATACCTCAGCTACGTCGGGCAGGAGACTCTCCCATCGACCAGACGCTGCCCTCTCTGCGGACAAAACACTGCCCTCCACGGGCAGAACCCGCCCCTTGTCGGGCAGGACAACGTATCCTTCACACGTTCTCCACGTGCTCCCCTCTGCGGGGACACGCCACCAACCAACTGCCCACCTCCGAAAGAGCAGGTCAAACCCACTTTCCGGAGATCACGGGACAGTTGAATTAGGGCGAAGACCACGTTCTGGTCTTCACTACGCCACGTAAGGCCTAGCAGTCACCTGGGTTGGGCCTGGCAATCTAGCCAAACACAAGTGACCGTTGGCCCAGCGCTGGGGTCTCTCTATAAATACCCTATTCCACAAGAGGGTCAGGCAACTCACTTCTTACCCCTTTTTCTGTGCTTGTGACCACTCTGCCTATATACTCACTTTGGCATCGGAGTGCCTTGCAGGTACACCCCCTCCTCCTCATCATCGGTGAACAGGCAGCAGTCCAACAGAGCGTGGCCAGCTAGTGATCCCCTTCTGATCAGGTCAGATCAGTGGCGCCGTCTGTGGGAACAGAAACTTCCCCGTTACTCCGAGCAGCAAACCAAAGTTTCACCAACACTCCACGATCATGGCTAGCTCACGCCACGACAATGTCACTCCTGACTTCATCCTCACCCCGGCCGCGAACGACGGCAAACAAACGGAGACGTCCCGTCCACCGGAGACCGACGAAAGGGACGACCGGACCGCCTCTCCTTTGTCCGTGGAAGACGCTGTTGCACCCTAAAATTTGACCAACCGGCTCCCTATCTGGTTTATGTTTCAATACATTTTGCATTCGCATTCGCATACGGCATGCAGTGCATTTTTATCAGTCAGATTGATTTTTATCAGGGATTATAGCCCCTGGCGTTTCAGGCAGTACAGGCCAGTCAGAATAAAAGTCTGTGGAGAATTGGTGCTCATCTCCCGTGTTTTCAGACCATCTCGGTGCCCGGGTTTCGCTACGGTTGCGTAATGGGGTTTTAATCGGTTTAATCAGCTTCCTGACATTTTTAAGATTTTTCTGTCATTTTTCTGGATTTTTGATGCATTTAATGGATTTTTTTATATTTTTTAGAATTTAAATAAAATTTCCTTTCTTTTTTTTATAGAAATTAATAGATTTTTCAAAAAGATTTTTAGATATTAATGTTCTTTTAATAGTTTTAATAGATAAATAGTTTTTTTTTTAAAAAAAGTAGATTTTAAAAGATAGATATAAATAGAGATTGTTATTTTCCTTTAATAGATGGTTAATAAAAAATAATAAAAATTGATATTAGTTTGTTTTAGTTTTTTTAGATTTAACTTGTTTTAAAAAAAAATGATAATAGATTTTAGAAGAAAATAGAGAGTAAATGGTTTTTTAGTTTTTTTGATTTTTATTTTTTTAGAATATTAATTAGGATTAATGATAGTTTTTTTAGATTTTTAGATTTAATTAGGTTTTTATTTTTAGATATTAATTAGGATTAATTAGGTTTAATAATAGGCTTTATATGTTAATTTGCGTTTTATAGTTAATTAGGTTCTCAGATTTAATTTTGTTCTATTAATTACGTTTAGGGCCATTAATCAGATTAAGCCAATTGGGCCCAGTATATCCATTATCAGAGTCCATTGTCCAAAGCCCAGAAATTCAAGTTCAGGTCCATTTTCGAAGTGCCACTTGTCATATAAGTAGGCATGCCACGCGTACACTCTTTTCTTCTTCCACCTCAATTCTTCTCTCTCCCCAGAGCTGCCACGTTTCCACTTCACTCTCTCTCTCCACTGACACGCGTAGCACCTTCACCACACGTGTCTCGCCCTCATCACTTCCCTCTGCCACCTGCCCCTCGCCTGAACCCCTCACCGCAGGCCATGCAAAGCTGCCGGCGGCCACCATAACCGATCGTCTCCGATAACCTTAACTGTCTCCAACCGCCGCCAACTCGCCGGAATCTGGATTTTTTCCAGAAAATCCATTCAAACACCTTCAATCTTCTTCTTCCTCCTCCGATCCACCTTCATCAGTATTCTGTTTCCAGATATTTTCCATCCAAATTCGTCCAAGTTTTCATAACTTCGACCGATCATCATCAGATTTTTCGTTAATCTGCATCAGAATCATCAACACCAAGAACATCACCCAGAAACTTCAGAAGAACTCCATGAATCTTCATCACCTTCCTCAGAAAATATCGTCGCGTTCTTGAATTGTTTTCCAGAAACCTTCATCTTTCATCAAGAACATCCAACCTTCAACTGATTCCAGATCCGCCCACATCCACAAGCAATCTTCAACAATTTCGTCATCTCCAAACGCTCGCGTGAAAGTCTTCCGTCCAAGAGCCTTCGGTGTTCATCCGGACTCAACGATCTTCATCAAGAACGTTCGTCATCTCCCTCGTCATTTGTTCCTCAACATCTCCAGAACACTCAAGAATTCCCAGCGTTCATCTTCTTCGCCAAGTTCCCCATGTTTTTCTTCGTTCTTCTTCCTTAACTCCTTACGCCTCCATATCTGTTCAGATTAGCTTGAGATTTATTGTGATGGTTAGGTATTGAACGGATTCATGTGAGAGTTTTAAGTGTTGATTTTGTGAGGGAATGTATGTTAGGGTTGAAAGATTGGATGGGAGAGAGGGGTTTCAGAGGGTAAGGTTGAGAGAGTTTGTGAGCGGCGCCGTTTAGGGTTCGTGGAAGGAGATGAACAGTGGCGTGAGGGGAAGGCTTTAGTTAGTTTAGGGTTTGATGTTTGCTGAAGATGGGTTGTATGGGATCCTGGGCCTTAAGCCCAATTGTAACATTACTGAGTCATACTCCCCCGTCTACCATTCATACCCCCCTCCCCTGGTGTGTAATAAAACATGGGCCTTGCAAACCGCTACTAGCACCCTCCGTTTGGAGGCCCAGAATGGATAACAAGAGAACTTATACGCTATTCGCCCCCCCCCCCCCTGGCTTTTTGTTTGGATGTGGTTTTTTCCTGAACGAGACATGGGCCCAGCGTGCTATCTGCACTCCCCATCCTGGGCCCAATGTAGATTTAAGTCTAATAATCCTGCTTTTACCACCCCCTTGTACTTTCCAATTGAATTTCTTTTTCATTTCTTTTAGTTTGTTTAGTTTACTAAATAATTCATAATAAATCAGAAAATCATCATTTTAACATGGAATTTTTCCCACACTTTTGTAATGGTTTCAAGAAAATCATGAGAAAATAAAAATGTTATTTTAGGTTTTTTTTTTCCATTTATGGTGATTTTTTACATTTTAATTGCTTTTATGTTCATTATGTTTGTACATACATCTTGTTGGATTTTGTTTAGGCATTTCTTTCCATATTTTGATCCCGTTCTTTTTGTACTAGCTAGATTAGAGTATTAAGTTCCCTTAGAGATTTATTTCATATTTTTGTGATTAAATTTTGATTAGTTTTGATTAGAGAACATTAGGGTGATAGTTTTAGGGTTCAAACTCAACATAGGTGCATTCTAACATTTTCTTTTGGGTTTTTTTAGCTTGAATTAGGTTATGGGACATATAGGGTATGTAGGGTAGATATAGAAATCCCCTTAGAATTAATCTTAGAATTTTAAATACTAGTTTACTATTTTTAGTATATTTTGCAAATTGTGTGATTGTTTGGTGTTCCCATTTGGGGTTTATGTTGCTTGCTTGGGCTTTTGTTTTTTTATTTGGGGTGTGGGCTTGGTTTGGGCTTGTGGAAGCATGAAGAATCAATGGAGAAGATTGAATACAAAGATCAAGGTTGATGCTTGAAGATTGCTTGAGCTAGGAGCTGATTGAAGACATAGGAAATAATAGGAATAAGCAGAGCCTTAGAATAGACTGAATCTTTTGTGCAAACATGGATAGCTTCATGTGCTTCCATTCCTCTCTATGACATAAAGTCCCTCTATGGTATTCACCTCCCTCCTTTGGAGGGATAAGTGGCGTTATCTAGGAGGTAGAACTTTGAGGGAAACAGTCTGTTACAATGTCAACTATTCATAGACTTCCTTTGGTTGTCAATGAACTGTTTGACATTCAATTTATTCTGATAAATCAATTCATCTAGGAGAGCTTTTCTTGAAGAAAGAAGCCATTGAGGATATAGAAGAAGATCAAATATTACCAAAGATGAAGATTATTCATGTCAGAGCTGTGCAACTGGTGAATTAGGGTTTTACTGCTGTCTGGAGCTATTTGCTGTCTGATGCTGTCAACTGATTAAGATTCTGTGCTTGTTTGAGCCTGGGGATTTCTTGAAGATGGAAGCTTATTATAGATTGGGTCTCATTGGAGCTTGACTTTAGGGCTCATTGGGGAGATTGCTGTTTGCTGTCAGAGTTTGATATTTGTTCAGAACTGCTGCTGTAGGAGCTGGTGGGCTATCAGGGCTGGTGTGAGGTTTATTTTCTTTGTTGTATTGTTTGTTAATTTCCCTTTAGGCTGAGGTGAAGCTGTTTCACTTTGCCCATTGTTTTCTACGTTCGAGGTTGAGTGGGACTCCCTTGCCTCGCTTGTATTGTTGCATTCATGCATTTTACCGCTTTACTGTATATATGCTGTTGCTTTTCCGTTTATCCCCTTAGGATCTCTGTTTCTCTCTGCGGAAGAGAGAAATATGACAGACATTAGGCTTTCATCCATGCATGACAACATTAGGGTAGATTTTGATTCCCTTTTTCAACCTTAGGTTTTAGAGTTCTTGCTCTTCTTTCTCAAAACAGTCAGGAAAATACAATAAAAGGATAAACATCAATAAAAGATCTTGCGTAAAAGACTGTAAACCAATCAAAGGGTCATTTTTGTCCGCTTGGACCCATAATCAGGAGAAAACCTTTTTCAGAAGGATAAAAACAATCAAGACAGACTTGTGTCGTACGTGGCCCGAACTACGTTTGCTCTGATCTTTCATGTTGTATGAAAGTACGTAGGCATAGGATGCGATATCCTAGCGAGCAACCTTCCCCTCCTTTCCCGTAGGTAGGCGAACTACGTTGACTCTGATTTCTCGTTCCAGACGGGAATACGTAGGCATAAAGTGCGATACTTTACCGAGCCATTTTATTTTCTTTTAACCCTAGACCTGTAGAATAGATAGAACAACAATCCGTACTAGAAAACAAGCGTGGATCCCGTCGAGTACGACGGACGTGAGGGGTGCTAATACCTTCCCCTTGCGTAACCGACTCCCGAATCCAGGGTATGGTTGCGATGACCATTCCTTTCCCGTCTTTGCGGTAGGTTTACTTCGAGTGTTTCCTTTCCCTCTGTTGGGATAAATAACGCACGGTGGCGACTCTTCTGTTCAGCCGGTGCCGATTTTCGCAGTAGCGACAACTGGCGACTCTGCTGGCGACTCCAACGGTTCCCTACGCGAGTCAATCCTAGCGCTTGTTTTCCCGTCGTGGGTTTTGTATGGATTTAGGTTTCTGTATTTACTTTCAGCATTATATTATTGTGATTATTGTTGTGGGTATGAGGGGGTTCTATGATTGAGAGATAAGCCGGACCTGGGCTTGAGTGCACCTAGAATTAGAGTGGAAATTAGTGGGCACGTGCATGCTTTGCATGTACTAGTGTCTCATGAAATCCACGCTCAGACGAGGTTCTTCTGGTTGGCTTCTTTTTCAACCCTTTGGGTTGAAGGGGTTGTTGGTTAGTTGGATTGTCGACTCTGGGGATCGATCATTTGGAAGTTGGCTAAGTGAGGCCTCTTCAAGACATGATGATGCCACACCTTCTGGGTATCGTATCATCCGTCTTGAAAGTTTGTGACGCCAACGACCGCATAGGATGCCATACCTTGTGTCAGTTATTAGGACACCTACCTGTGAGAGGGGTTGGGGCATGCAGGTAACTTGACCTCCAGATTACCGGTTTTCTTGATTGAGATTCAGTGGTATGTGAGGACAGTGTTATTGGGTCTGTTAGAGACCGGGTTGGAGCATTGTGGATGGTCTTGAGCAGTTTGTGGGTCTATTTGAGGCCAGTATTGTGGATTGGGCTTCTCAGCCAGGGGCACTTGATCCCTTGTTGCATTGCTTGCATATTGCATTGTTTGCATCATCATGTGCATATCATTAACGTGTGTCTGTGCTGCAGGTGCATTTTCATACTTCCCGATTCTAGTGCTCCGGACTTCTATCTGTTATTATGAGTACTTTGAGGAAGATTGTTGCGTATAAGTTGCCTACCCCTGATGTAACTTCTCTGTTGGGTCTGATTTCCCTAGCTGACGATGATGTGAAGAGAAGTTTTAGAAAGATTTATGGGAAGCTACTGAATTTGGTTTGCAGACCAACTACATATGATCTGAATGGGTTATACACATTGATGTAGTTATATGATCCCTCCTTGAGGTGTTTTATGTTCCAGGACTTCATTTTGGCTCCGACCATGGAGGAGTACGCTGAGTTTCTAGAATTGCCGGTTCAGAACAGGGTGTCTTTCATTCACTGCGATGCTAAACCTAAGATGGAAGACTTAGTTGTTCCCTTGCATATGGATCCTGCAGAGTTGTTGTTGACTTCCTAGCATGGAGTTTCTGGGTTCTCTCTCAAGTTTTTGGTTGGCAAAGCTCAAGAATATGCCAAAAGTGGCTGCTGGATTGTGTTTAACGCTGTTCTTGCCTTGTGCATTTATGGGATTATACTGTTCCCTAATCTGCCTGAGTTCGTTGATTTGGATGCATTCCACTTGTTCGCTGCAGGCAACCCGGTGCCTACCTTGATTGGAGATTTCTATCATTCCTTGCATTATAAGAATGAAAACAGAAGGGGGAAAAAATGTCCATTGTTGTGTGCCTTTGCTGAATATGTGGTTTGAGAGCCATCTGCCCAAGAAGGGTCCTTTTGTTGAGTCTGCACATACAGCTGAATGGTCTGAGCGTCTAATGGGGCTTTCTTCAGAAGACATTGTCTGGTTCGATAGAGATTTATTGCAGTCAGAGATTATCTTCAGTTGTGCCGGGTTTCCCAATGTTCCTTTGATTGAAAGGAAGGGATGTATCAACTATAACCCATCTTTGTTGGTTCGACACTTTGGGTATGCTTTGAAGAGCCCACCAAAGGAGGAAGAAATACAGGAATCTCTGTATTTCACTGGTAACCTGAGCGGGGGATTACTAGCCAAGCTTCAGCGCGCTTGGAACCATATCTGCAGAAGAGGGAAACCATTGCTAGGCAAGAATGATTGTCAAGCCTATATGCCTTACAAGGTGTGGATTCAAGGGAGGGTAAGACAGGTGCAAATGCCTTTTCCAGCAGCACCACGTCCCGTTCCCATTCCAGTTGAGGAGCCCACTACTGTAGCTATTGAGGTCTATGAGCGGGTTGTGAAAGAAAAAGAAGACTTGATAAAGATTAATGAAGAGTTAGAGAAGGAATTGGCTCAGATCCGGAGTGAGAAGAACAAAGCTGTGTATTCCTTCCAACAGCAGACTGAGTAGGTAAACAGGCTAGGTGCTGAACTAACAGAAGAGAAAAAGAAGCGTGAACGCCTGGGAAAAGAATTCAGAAGCTCTCATGATATGTTAGAGTCCAAGAAGAAGTCACTCGATGCCGCCTACCGGGAAATCTCTTCGTGCAACAAAATGTGGAATGCTACGCTAACCAACAACAAAAAGAGGGAAGACAAATTGAAGCAGCAAATTTCTGAACTCGAAGATCAGTTGAAGGCTAGCAAGAGAAAGTATGAAGAGGAGGTTATGACAAGATATAGTCTTCAGAACTCATTGAACAAATCCATCGAGTGCAAGAAGGAGGCTGTGTCTTAGAAACGGAAGTTAGATGATCGCTTTGGAGAAGGGGCATGGGAGGAATCTGCTGGTGATTTACGACGTGTTCTCAAGTGAAGAGATCTACTTGTCGAGGGTTTGCTTACTCGACCAAATCATCCCGAGACTAAGAGGATATTGGAGGAGTACCAGGCGTACGGTCGCACTTGACTATTTCATGTATTGATGTATATGCTTTATTTGCACTGTGCTGGCCATCACCAGGATTGTTGGTTGAGGTCATGCCTTCTTATTGTACGTTCATTGATATTGTATTCTTGACTTGATGGGATTTTCTGCAATGTATGAGATGTTTTTCTATGATTGGGTTTCGAGCTTCTTATTGCTGTCACTGTCACCGCACTGGCACATTAGCACTGGAATTGGGGAGTGATATTCCCTAACGCACAGACACATGTTGCATTTGCATACACATTCATATTGCATTACAGGTGATTATTGAACTGTATCTCATTTCCTGCATTATCCAGGTTTTTCCAGGATTGAAAGTCAACGTCCTCACTGATACTCTACTCGTACCAACTGCAAAAGAGTTATGGACCAGGTGCAGAGCGAGATGCAAGACATGCGTGAGAAGCTGACACTGTTCATGCAGACGATGAAGACAATTGTGAAAGGGCAGGAAAACTTGCAAACTTTGGTGCAACCATTGCTAGCGAGAAATGCTGGGCATGGAAACGAAGACCACAATTCTGTACGTGTCGACACCATCCATGGGGATGGTACTCTTACACCTGTAGCTCCACCCGTGGTGAATATACCTGCTGTGAATATGAACAATGGCGCTGGCGCCGGGAATGGTAATACAGGAATCGGTAATGAGACTGTCATTAACAACGTTGGATTCGGAGACGCCAATCTAGGCGAGGATTATAATGGAGGCAATGGCTTCAGTAACAATGGATTTGGCTATAACGACCAGGGTTTGATTACGCTAACCAGGATGGGAAGTTTGGCTTCAATGCTCCGGGTTTCGGACATGATGGATTTGGTAATGCCAATCAGGGCTATGGTGGATTCGGTAACGGAAATGGTGCTGGAATGATGCCTTTTGGACCTGCCGGGGTCGCTCAAGGGTATGGTAACAGGGGACGGGGCCCTGTGATGAATCAGACTAGATTTGGTCGTAACAATGGGTATGATGGGTACAAAAATGAGAATGCTAACTGGATGGAAGACCAACAAGAGGATGCTTTCTCTGGTAGAGGTTTTGAAGGTCCTGTAGACAACACTCAGGGAATCAAGATGCTCGAGGAGCAGATGAAAGGTGTTGTGAATCAAAGTGCTATTGGTTTAGATATGACCACGATGGGTTTGGTGCCTGGCCTTAGGGTACCACTGAAATTTAAAGCTCCCACATTTGACAAATATAAGGGAGATACCTGTCCGAAGGTGCATGCGCGGTCATACTACAGACGGATGTTCGCTTACTCGAATGATGAGAGAATGCTGATGCATTTCTTTCAAGACAGCTTGTCTGGTCCTTCCCTTGAATGGTACATGGGGTTGGAGCCTACTCAGATAAAGACATGGAAGCAACTGGCTGAAGCGTTTGTGACTCATTATAAGTACAACAGTGACTTGGCACCAAACTGGGTCCAGTTACAGGGGTTGCCACAGAAGAAAGATGAGAGTTTCAAAGAATATGCGCAGAGATGGCGCGACATGGCTGCGAGGGTTCATCCTCCTTTGGTTGAGAAGGAGATGAATGATATGTTCATAGGAACGTTCACCGGTATGTTTTATGATAAGCTGTTTCCTGCTTCTTTGGGCAGTTTCTCGGATATAATCTTGATGGGCGAGAAGATTGAAAGTAATATCAAAATGGGGAGATTCCAAGCTGAGGAATCCACTTCAGTTGGAAGTAACAGAAAAGCTTTCGGTGGTCGCCGTCAGGGTGACACAAGTGCAGTATTCGAAGGCCGAAGCCGAGGCTGGGGTAGAGGACGGAATCAGTACAATCATCCGCAACAGATGGCAAGCGTCACAATTCCGTTTCATCAACAACCAATACCACTACAGCAGATACTACCACAGCAGCAACAACAACAACAGCAGCAGGGGCAGAATGCTGGCCAAAGAAGGTTTCCGAATGCGAAGCCGAAACGAGTATTTGAAGCGCCTCCTTCCACGTACGCGGAACTTTTTTAGACACTGTTGGGGCTGAATTTAGTTGAAAAAAGGACGCTGGCTCCACCCACAGGACCAACCCTTCCTTATGGGTATGATGTTAACAAACACTGTGACTTCCACTCCGGGGCACCCGGGCATGACATAGAGGCCTGTCATGCGTTTAAACATAAGGTTCAAGATCTATTGGATAGCAAGGACATAAATTTCGGATGAGCAGGTCCGAATATAGTGCAGCAGCCAATGCCCAACCATGGGGCAAATGCTATTTTGACTGAGGAGGGTTTGAATCTGATCATGAATGTTGATGAACTGAAAACACCATTGTGTGAAATAAAGAGCAGATTATTGAAAGGAGGTGTGTATCCGGGCTACGATGAATTTTGTCTAGAATTTTGGACCCAAACTGGGGGTTGTGCTGAATTGAAGAAGGATATTCAGACCCTGATAGATGAAGTCACGTTGCGATTTGACAGAACGGCAGTTGAGAAACCTGCAGAAGTATCAGATGATGAGCAAAGTGATGTTGCTATGGTAACAATTCCCCGAAAAACGATAACTATAACAGCGCCAGCCAAACGACCGACGATCACTATCACAAAGGCAGGGCCAATCCCTTATGAGAGCACTAAGGCAGTACCCTGGACTTATAGGCTGGAAGCATATTGTGATGGGGAGAAACTTGATATCAGTAAACAGCCAGCTGGGGTTGTAGACAATATCGTCGGAACCGGAGGGATGACAAGGAGTGGGAGAATTTTTATATCGCCTGAGGTAGAGGCTGAACGATTGGCAAAAGGTAAAGGAAAAGTGAATGAGGATGTTCCTGTGCAGAGGAATGAAAAAGAAACGGCACTGAAAGATGTAGAAGAGTTTATGCGTCTTATCCGTAAGAGTGACTATAAGATTGTTGAGCACCTTCAACAGACGCCGTCGAAGATATCCATACTGTCGATGTTATTGTGTTCCGAAGCCCATAGGAATGCGTTATTGAAAATCCTGGACACGTCGTTTGTACCCCAAGATGTTTCTGTGAATCAGTTGGAGGGGGTAATGGCGCACGTGAATGCAGGCCATAGCTTGGGATTTACGGATTTTGATTTGACCCCGAGGGGAAGAGAGCATAATATGGCGTTGCACGTCTCAGTTGAATGCAGGGACACAGTCATGTCCCACGTGCTGGTAGATACCGGGTCTTCCTTGAACGTGCTGCCAAAGAAAGCAATGATGAAATTGGACATCCGGGGAATCGTTTGTACGCCTAGTGACTTGGTGGTCAGGGCATTTGATGGTACACGAAGGCCAGTCTTTGGATCTATAACTTTGCCTCTGCAGGTGGGGCCGGAGATTTTTGAAACTGAATTTTACATCATGGACATCCAGCCAGCATACAGCTGTCTTCTTGGACGACCATGGATGCATGGTGTTGGGGCTGTCACCTCTACCTTACACCAAAAGCTGAAATACACGGTAGGGGACAGTATGGTCACAGTTTGCGGAGAGGAGGATATACTGGTCAGCCATCTGTCGTCATTCAAGTACGTGGAAGTCGACAGCGAGATTCATGAAACACCCTGTCAAGCCTTTGAAGGGTTGCGCATCAAAGACAAAGTTCCAGGGCCGAGTAAAGCTTCAGAGGTGGCAGTATCGTCATACAATGAGGCTCAGGCTCTAGTGAAGACTGGTGAGACCAAGGGCTGGGGCAAAATTCTGGATATTCCCGTGAAAATGGACAGATTTGGGCAAGGATATCAATCTTAATCATCAACGCCTGCTGCAGGGGCACCCCGTTTCAAAGGACCAATAACGATCACGGCTAGTGGAGTATATCACGAGACCATCAACGCTGTTTCAGATTCCGAAGAAGGAGACAGCGACTGCGACATGGACGCCTGGATTCAGCCGAGCGTGCCAGGACAAGGGCTTTGCAATTGGTCTATTCAGGAGACTGTTCCTGTGACAACTAAACAGTAATACTTTGTTTTCTTAATTGTTGAACAATCTGGTGTCCTACCCGGGGCATCGTGATTTTGCTTAGGGTCGTTCTGTTATGTACATTGCACTGTTTAATTGTTAAATAAAAGACGTTTTTCATGTGCAAATGTTGTGATCTCTGTTTTTCCTGTTTTTATTCTTTACAATAAAATGGCAACGTGGTTATTTGCTTTGTATGTATTTTGAAGCATTTAACCATTTCCTTCGCAGGATTACTATTTCAGATGACATCTATGAACCACCTATGACTCACTTCGACTTCGAGCACCCGGTATTTCAGACCGAAGAAGAGATTGTTGAAGAGGGCGACGTTCCAGAAGAGTTGTCTTGGTTGGTAAAACAAGAAGAACGAATCATTCTGCCTCACGAGGAGGTCATTGAAATCGTCAATCTGGGGTCGGAAGGGGTTGAAAGGAACATCCGTATAGGGGCCGCGCTGCAAGGCGATGTCAAGCGAAGATTGGTTGAAATGCTCAAAGAGTACAGTGATATTTTTGCTTGGTCGTACGAGGACATGCCTGGGCTGAATACAGATATGGTTGTGCACCGTCTGCCGCTAAAAGAAGAATGCCCGCCGGTTAAGCAGAAGCTCCGAAGAACTAGGCCGGACATGGCTGTGAAGATTAAGGAGGAAGTTCAAAAGCAGTGGGATGCTGGTTTCCTAGCTGTTACAAAATATCCCTCATGGGTCGCTAATATTGTGCTAGTGCCAAAGAAAGACGGTAAAGTGAGAATGTGCGTAGATTACCGTGATCTAAACAGAGCGAGCCCGAAAGATGATTTTCCACTTCCTCACATCGATGTGCTGGTTGATAACACCGCTCAATTCTCCGTATTCTCCTTCATGGATGGCTTCTCGGGCTATAATCAGATAAAAATGGCGCCAGAAAACATGGAGAAGACTACCTTCATTACTCCCTGGGGAACATTTTGTTACAAAGTGATGCCCTTCGGATTAAAGAATGCTGGGGCAACGTATCAGCGTGCAATGATGACTCTCTTTCATGACATGATGCATAAAGAGATCGAGGTTTATGTTGATGATATGATTGCCAAATCCCAGACGGAGGAGGAACATTTGGTGAATCTGCTGAAGTTATTCAAGAGGCTTAGGAAGTTCAGGTTGAGACTGAACCTTAATAAATGCACCTTCGGGGTGAGATCGGGTAAACTTCTGGGGTTTATCGTAAGCGAAAAGGGAATAGAGGTTGATCCTGCGAAAATAAAAGCAATACAAGAAATGCTGACGCCTAAAACAGAAAAAGAGGTGTGCGGGTTTTTAGGGAGGTTGAACTACATCGCTCGGTTCATATCTCATCTAACTGCGACGTGTGAGCCGTTATTCAAGCTATTGAAAAAAGACCAGGCTGTAACATGGAATGAAAATTGTCAAAAGGCGTTCGATAAAATAAAACAGTATTTGCAGGAGCCTCCTATCTTGATACCTCCAGTGGCAGGGAGACCCTTGATCATGTATTTGACGGTTCTTGAGGGGAGTATGGGTTGTGTTCTCGGTCAGCATGACGAGACAGGGCGTAAAGAGCATGCGATATACTACTTGAATAAGAAGTTTACTGACTGTGAATCTCGATACTCAATGCTCGAAAAAACTTGTTGTGCGCTAGCCTGGGCCGCCAAGCGCTTGAGGCAGTACATGCTAAATCATACAACCATGCTCATCTCGAAGATGGATCCTATCAAATACGTATTTGAAAAGCAGGCACTATCTGGGAGAATTTCCCGTTGGCAGATGGTTTTGACCGAATATGACATCCAGTATGTCTCACAGAAGGCTATAAAGGGGAGTGTGTTATCAGAATATTTAGCTGAGCAGCCTATTGAGGACTACCAATCGATGAGGTTTGATTTTCCTGACGAGGATATCATATACCTGAAGATGAAAGATTGGGAAGAACCGTTGTCGGATGAAGGGCCAAAGACGGATTCCAAATGGCAGTTGATATTTGACGGAGCTGTGAATTCCTATGGTAGCGGAATAGGGGCAATCATCACTACTCCACATGGGTCGCACATCCCATTTACTGCTCGATTGACCTTTCCGGTTACCAATAACGAAGCCGAATACGAAGCTTGCATCATGGGGCTTGAGGAAGCTATTGACTTGCGAATCAAAAATCTGGATGTATACGGAGACTCAACTCTGGTGGTGAATCAAATAAAAGGAGAATGGGAGACACGCCAGCCCAATTTGATACCGTACATGAATTACGCGAGGAGATTGTTGCCTTTATTTGACAAGGTTGAATTGCATCATATGCCGCGAGCAGAAAATCAGATGGCTGACGCCCTGGCCACTTTGTCTTCCATGTATAAAGTCAACTTCTGGAACGAGGCTCCCAGAATTGTTATCTCTCGGCTTGACAGACCCGCCTTCGTATTTGCCATTAACGAAGCATCCGATGATAAACCCTGGTATTTTGATATCCAGAATTTCCTGAAGAACAAGGAGTATCCGACTGGGGCATCCAGTCGCGATCAGAAGACTCTCAGGAGATTGGCTGGCAATTTCTATCTGAACCTGGACGGGGTCCTATACAAACAGAATCATGACTTGGTGTTGCTACGTTGTGTGGACGAGAAGGAGGCGAAGTTGCTCATGGAGGAAATACACGAGGGTACATTTGGTACACATGCTGGTGGGCATGCTATGACGAGAAAGCTGCTGCGGGCAGGATATTACTGACTAACTATGGAAACTGACTGTTTCCAGTTTGCAAAAAGGTGTCATAAGTGCCAGATCTATGCGGATAAGATCCATGTGCCTCCGAGTCCTCTGAACGTGATGTCGTCACCGTGGCCATTCTCGATGTGGGGAATTGACATGATTGGAAAAATCGAGCCAACGACATCTAACGGACACAGTTTTATTTTGGTAGCAATTGTTATTTTACCAAGTGGGTGGAAGCGGCATCATATGCTAATGTGACCAAGCAGGTGGTAGCCAGGTTTATCAAACGAGATATCATTTGTAGATATGGAATCCCTGAGCGGATTATTACCGACAACGATTCGAACTTAAATAACAAAATGATGAAGGAGCTGTGTTAGAGTTTTAAGATCGAACATCACAACTCTTCTCCTTACCGACCCAAGATGAATGGCGCTGTTGAAGCGGCCAA
The DNA here is from genome assembly GCA_963859935.3 of Lathyrus sativus. NCBI lineage: Eukaryota > Viridiplantae > Streptophyta > Magnoliopsida > Fabales > Fabaceae > Lathyrus > Lathyrus sativus. The sequence goes on from OZ012739.1 coordinate 638,770,920, forward strand.
TAAGAACATAAAGAAGATTGTTCAGAAGATGGTGGTGACCTATAAGGACTGGCATGAGATGCTACCTTTCGCTTTGCACGGTTATCGTACGACGGTATGCACATCAACCGGGGAAACCCCGTTCTCATTGGTATACGGAATGGAAGCGGTGTTACCACTGGAAGTTGAGATTCCTTCGCTAAGGGTACTACAAGATGTCCAACTCGACGAGGCAGAATGGGTGAAAGACAGATTGAACCAGCTGAGTTTAATGGATGAGAAGAGGCTAGCTTCTCTAGCATATGGTCGTTTATACCAGAGCCGAATGAAGAAAGCGTATGATAAGAAGATACATCCTCGGAGCTTTCAGATGGGCGACCTTGTGCTGAAAAGGATTTTCCCGCCACAGGCTGATCACAGGGGCAAGTGGACCCCCGACTACGAAGGGCCATACGTTGTCAGAAAAGTCTTTTCAGGAGGAGCTTTATTGTTGTCCACCATGGACGGTGAAGACTTTACGTCGCCTGTGAATTCGGACGCAGTTAAAAAATACTTTGCTTAAAATTGACCCGCTGGACAAAAAAAAGAGAGTCCAGGCAAAAATGGGGCATCCTGGCGAACCAAAAACAGAATAAAAAGGTTCGGGCAAAAATTAGGGATAAAAATTGAAAAAATGTACACCCGCGAAGTTGAAAACCTACACTGGGCGGCTTTGGCAAAAAAGGGTATCCCGGTGAACTGAAAACCCGCAAAGGGCGGTTCACGCAAAAGTTAGGGATTTGAAAAGCAAATGACTGCGGTCCGGAGTTGATGCGGCATTACATTGGTGCGGGAGAATACTTTGGGGATTCGATTATCAGATACAATCTTCTTCCGAAGAATGAATACCGGGAAAGCGTCTGAGTCAGGCGAGTCATAGGAGGATCAGCTCATGATGTTTGTCTGCTTCACGTTGCCGACATATGCGCAAATTTGATTCGTCATTGTATTTATGCTTCCTGTGCATACTTGTATATTTTTCATGCGTAACTTCCTCTTTTCAGGAGTTACATCCAGTGTACAAAACTCTGCCCATTCAGGGGCCCAATCAATAAAACATGTTATTCAGTATTCGATGCTTGTTCTTTACTGTTTTGTATGTGAAAAACGCCAATGTTTTGATAAAACTAGCAGTTGCATAACGTTGCTGGCCCTTGCCAATAATTGCTAAAACTTAGAATTGACTAAAAATGATGTCACCAACGCTAACTTGAATAGATTTGGTTGTATAGACTTGTCTTATCTCGTTTGTGGTGTTGCAGGGTTCTTGCCCATACGAGGTGAACGATCAGAAGATTGTAGTCCTAACCAGAGGCTCGTGACGAAAAAACTTGATCATTATGTGAAGTGAATCCCCGTGCAGGTCGCTCTTCATTCCCTGAAGCTGAGATGGCAATGTTCCTTACTGAAAAAGGATCAAATTCCCCAGCTAGTCGCAGCTTATCCGAAGGACATTCTCCCGCAGGGTCGTTTACCCTCAGCAGAGCTTGGTGATTCCAAGATTGTGGGCTGTATTCAAACAGTGTGGTGTTCCCCAAAGGGATTCCCTATCCCGAGCAGAGTTGTTTAGCCTCAGAAGGTTAATATTTCCAAACTTGTGAGTTGTACCCAGACAGTCTACTTTCCCCAGCAGAGATTCCATTACCAGTAGGGTCATTTATTATCCCCAGCGGAGTCAGTTGATTTTCCCCAAGAGAGTCGTTTCGTCCCCAGCGGAGTTCTCTCTTTTCAGCAAGTGTTCTCTTTCCTCCCAGTGGAAATTGAAGGTTTAAAGCTCTCTCCGGCAGAGTTGGTTGTATGTCCCGACATTTATTTTGCCGGGATGCTTGGTGGTACCCGTTCCTTCCCCGACAAGGTGGTATTTACCCGCAGCATCCGTATTGATGAAGCGAGCTTATCAGAGCTTTCCCCAGCAGCCTGAACCTGCATTTGCATTTGCATGCATTATCATGTTTGCATCCATCTAGAGAACGCGTAGCACTTCCATGTTGTATGGAGCATTACGCCATCGTCAAACATGCACATTTTGAAACATAAGTCAGGTTGGTTAACCTTTTGCTTTCAGATGTGTTTTCTCGACAGAAGTACGGAGTTCTAAAGCTCAGAGGTCTTTTCAGACAATCAAAGTCTTGATGTGAGACATATGATGCTGTGATTCAGTTCATTATCATCCCCACAGGGTTACTGATTGAGGTTTTCTCGTATCCGATCAGCGGATTGTTTTGTCAAGTATGTTGCTGCAGTAGCATCTCAGAGTTCCATGTATCGAAATTGCAGAAGTGGTCGCTTGTTGTCAGAACGGGTGTCGGTTATTGGTTTTCAGAATATCTCCAACTATGTTGATAGAATTTCTTCGTGTTGACGAATCACTTTTCCATGATGATGGAATATGGAGTCCTGTTGAGGACGAAGTTTGACTTCTCCATGATGATGGAATATGGAGTCCTGTTGAGGACGAAGTTTTATTTCTCCGTGTTGACGGAATATGGAGTCCTGTTGAGGACAAAGCTTGATTTCTCCGTGTTGACGGAATATGAAGTCCTGATGAGGACCATTTATGCCTATGTTGATAGGATTTCTCCGTGTTGACGGAATATAGAGTCCTACGGAGGACCAAGATTACTTTCTCCTTGTTGACGGAATATGGCGTCCTGATGAGGACAATTTATGCCTATGTTGCTAGAATTTGTTCGTATTGACGAACTATTTCTCCGTGTTGACGGAATATGGAGTCCTGATGAGGACGATTTAGGCCTAGGAAGATAGAATTTATTCGTGTTGACGAATTTCTTCTCCATGATGATGGAATATGGAGTCCTGATGAGGACAATTTAAGCCTATGAAGATAGGATTTATTCGTGTCGACGAATTACTTCTCCATGGTGATGGAATATGGAATCCTGTTGAGGACGAAGTTTGGTTTCTTCGTGCTGACGGAATAAGGGGTCCTGATGAGGACAAATTAATGCCTATGTTGATGGGATTTCTCCGTGTTGGCGGAACAGGGGGTCCTGATGAGGACAAGTTACGCCTATATTGATAGGATTTCTCCGTGCTGACGGAATATGGAGTCCTGATAAGGACAATCTACGCCTATGCTGATAGGATTTATTCGTGTTGACGGATTACTCTCTGTGTTGACAGAATGTGCGTCCTGATGAGGACAATTTATGATTATGTGGATAGGATTTCTTCATGTTGACGAAATGTGAGTTCAAAGATGTACAAGAATCTACTCCTATGATGATAGGATTTATTCATGTTGATGAATCTATTTCCCTTGTGTTGACAAGATGCGAATAGCCCATCCCCAGTGGAGTCGGCAGGTTTTTGAAAAGTACTGATGAGGGCAAGTTGTATTCCTATGATGATAGGATTTCCTCGTGATGATGAATTTACGACTTTTCGTGTTGACAAAATTTAAGGGCAATCGGGAATGAGTTTTCCTGTGATGATGGGATCTTTACTCGTGTGGATGAATTTGTTTCTCTTCTTGTGTTGACAAGTTTAGTCCAGTTGTGGACAGAGGTATTTTCGCGAAGATAGTTTAGTACCCGTGGTGCTACACGGGTGGTGATACTCAAAATCAGAGTTATTCTCCGACGAACAATCAGGTTCACTCGACGAATATCGACCCCCAAGCAGTGGTGCAGTTTATTTCTGCGGTTGGCAAATTTCAGGGTTCTTTGGTATTCAACCGTCTCGTACCTCGAATGTTTGAAGGTCGTTCGCTCTTCACCCAGTCGGGTCCAAGCCGCTTGAATAGGGGCAGCTGTTGCACCCTAAAATTAGACCAACCGGCTCCCTATCTGGTTTATGTTTCAATACATTTTACATTCGCATTCGCATACAACATGCAGTGCATTTTTATCAGTCAGATTGATTTTTATCAGGGATTATAGCCCCTGGCGTTTCAGGCAGTACAGGCCAGTCAGAATAAAAGTCTGTGGAGAATTGGTGCTCATCTCCCGTGTTTTCAGACCATCTCGGTGCCCGGGTTTCGCTACGGTTGCGTAATGGGGTTTTAATCGGTTTAATCGGCTTCCTGACATTTTAAAGATTTTTCTGTCATTTTTCTAGATTTTTAATGCATTTAATGGATTTTTTAATATTTTTTAGAATTTAAATAAATTTTCCTTTCTTTTTTTTTTATAGAAATTAATAGATTTTTCAAAAAGATTTTTAGATATTAATGTTCTTTTAATAGTTTTAATAGATAAATAGTTTTTTTTTTAAAAAAAAGTAGATTTTAAAAGATAGATATAAATAGAGATTGTTATTTTCCTTTAATAGATGGTTAATAAAAAATAATAAAAATTGATATTAGTTTGTTTTAGTTTTTTTAGATTTAACTTGTTTTAAAAAAAATGATAATAGATTTTAGAAGAAAATAGAGAGTAAATGGTTTTTTAGTTTTTTTGATTTTTATTTTTTTAGAATATTAATTAGGATTAATGATAGTTTTTTTAGATTTTTAGATTTAATTAGGTTTTTATTTTTAGATATTAATTAGGATTAATTAGGTTTAATAATAGGCTTTATATGTTAATTTGCATTTTATAGTTAATTAGGTTCTCAGATTTAATTTTGTTCTATTAATTACGTTTAGGGCCATTAATCAGATTAAGCCAATTGGGCCCAGTATATCCATTATCACCATTATCAGAGTCCATTGTCCAAAGCCCAGAAATTCAAGTTCAGGTCCATTTTTGAAGTACCACTTGTCATATAAGTAGGCATGCCACGCGTACACTCTTTTCTTCTTCCACCTCAATTCTTCTCTCTCCCCAGAGCTGCCACGTTTCCACTTCACTCTCTCTCTCCACTGACACGCGTAGCACCTTCACCACACGTGTCTCGCCCTCATCACTTCCCTCTGCTACCTGCCCTCGCCTGAACCCCTCACCGCCGGCCATGCAAAGCTGCCGGCGGCCACCATAACCGATCGTCTTCGGTAACCTTAACTGTCTCCGACCGCCGCCAACTTGCCGGAATCTGGATTTTTCCCAGAAAATCCATTCAAACACCTTCAATCTTCTTCTTCCTCCTCCGATCCACCTTCATCAGTATTCTGTTTCCAGATATTTTCCATCCAAATTCGTCCAAGTTTTCATAACTTCGACCGATCATCATCAGATTTTTCGTTAATCTGCATCAGAATCATCAACACCAAGAACATCACCCAGAAACTTCAGAAGAACTCCATGAATCTTCATCACCTTCCTCAGAAAATATCATCGCGTTCTTGAATTGTTTTCCAGAAACCTTCATCTTTCATCAAGAACATCCAACCTTCAACTGATTCTAGATCCGCCCACATCCACAAACAATCTTCAAAAATTTCGTCATCTCCAAACGCTCGCGTGAAAGTCTTTCGTCCAAGAGCCTTCGGTGTTCATCCGGACTCAACGATCTTCATCAAGAACGTTCGTCATCTCCCTCGTCATTTGTTCCTCAACATCTCCAGAACACTCAAGAATTCCCAGCGTTCATCTTCTTCGCCAAGTTCCCCATGTTTTTCTTCGTTCTTCTTCCTTAACTCCTTACGCCTCCATATCTGTTCAGATTAGCTTGAGATTTATTGTGATGGTTAGGTATTGAACGGATTCATGTGAGAGTTTTAAGTGTTGATTTTGTGAGGGAATGTATGTTAGGGTTGAAAGATTGGATGGGAGAGAGGGGTTTCAGAGGGTAAGGTTGAGAGAGTTTGTGAGCGGCGCCGTTTAGGGTTCGTGGAAGGAGATGAACAGTGGCGTGAGGGGAAGGCTTTAGTTAGTTTAGGGTTTGATGTTTGCTGAAGATGGGTTGTATGGGATCCTGGGCCTTAAGCCCAATTGTAACATTACTGAGTCATACTCCCCCGTCTACCACTCATACCCCCCTCCCCTGGTGTGTAATAAAACATGGGCCTTGCAAACCGCTACTAGCACCCCCCGTTTGGAGGCCCAGAATGGATAACAAGCGAACTTATACGCTATTCGCCCCCCCCCTGGATTTTTGTTTGGATGTGGTTTTTTCCTGAACGAGACATGGGCCCAGCGTGCTATCTGCACTCCCCATCCTGGGCCCAATGTAGATTTAAGTCTAATAATCCTGCTTTTACCACCCCCCTTGTACTTTCCAATTGAATTTCTTTTTCATTTCTTTTAGTTTGTTTAGTTTACTAAATAATTCATAATAAATAAGAAAATCATCATTTTAACATGGGATTTTTCCCACACTTTTGTAATGGTTTCAAGAAAATCATGAGAAAATAAAAATGTTATTTTAGGTTTTTTTTCCATTTATGGTGATTTTTTACATTTTAATTGCTTTTATGTTCATTATGTTTGTACATACATCTTGTTGGATTTTGTTTAGGCATTTCTTTCCATATTTTGATCCTGTTCTTTTTGTACTAGCTAGATTAGAGTATTAAGTTCCCTTAGAGATTTATTTCATATTTTTGTGATTAAATTTTGATTAGTTTTGATTAGAGAACATTAGGGTGATAGTTTTAGGGTTCAAACTCAACATAGGTGCATTCTAACATTTTCTTTTGGGGTTTTTAGCTTGAATTAGGTTATGGTACATATAGGGTATGTAGGGTAGATATAGAAATCCACTTAGAATTTTAAATACTAGTTTACTATTTTTAGTATATTTTGCAAATTGTGTGATTGTTTGGTGTTCCCATTTAGGGTTTATGTTGCTTGCTTGAGCTTTTGTTTTTTTATTTGGGGTGTGGGCTTGGTTTGGGCTTGTGGAAGCATGAAGAATCAATGGAGAAGATTGAATACAAAGATCAAGGTTGATGCTTGAAGATTGCTTGAGCTAGGAGCTGATTGAAGACATAGGAAATAATAGGAATAAGCAGAGCCTTAGAATAGACTGAATCTTTTGTGCAAACATGGATAGCTTCATGTGCTTCCATTCCTCTCTATGACATAAAGTCCCTCTATGGTATTCACCTCCCTCCTTTGGAGGGATAAGTGGCGTTATCTAGGAGGTAGAACTTTGAGGGAAACAGTCTGTTACAATGTCAACTATTCATAGACTTCCTTTGGTTGTCAATGAACTGTTTGACATTCAATTTATTCTGATAAATCAATTCATCTAGGAGAGCTTTTCTTGAAGAAAGAAGCCATTGAGGATAGAGAAGAAGATCAAAGATTGCCAAAGATGAAGATTATTCATGTCAGAGCTGTGCAACTGGTGAATTAGGGTTTTACTGCTGTCTGGAGCTATTTGCTGTCTGATGCTGTCAACTGATTAAGATTCTGTGCTTGTTTGAGCCTGGGGATTTCTTGAAGATGGAAGCTTATTATAGATTGGGTCTCATTGGAGCTTGACTTTAGGGCTCATTGGGGAGATTGCTGTTTGCTGTCAGAGTTTGAGATTTGTTCAGAACTGCTGTTGTAGGAGCTGGTGGGCTGTCAGGGCTGGTGTGGGGTTTATTTTCTTTGTTGTATTGTTTGTTAATTTCCCTTTAGGCTGAGGTGAAGCTGTTTCACTTTGCCCATTGTTTTCTAGGTTCGAGGTTGAGTGGGACTCCCTTGCCTCGCTTGTATTGTTGCATTCATGCATTTTACCGCTTTACTGTATATATGCTGTTGCTTTTCCGTTTATCCCCTTAGGATCTCTGTTTCTCTCTGCGCAAGAGAGAAATATGACAGACATTAGGCTTTCATCCATGCATGACAACATTAGGGTAGATTTTGATTCCCTTTTTCAACCTTAGGTTTTAGAGTTCTTGCTCTTCTTTCTCAAAACAGTCAGGAAAATACAATAAAAGGATAAACATCAATAAAAGATCTTGCGTAAAAGACTGTAAACCAATCAAAGGGTCATTTTTGTCCGCTTGGACCCATAATCAGGAGAAAACCTTTTTCAGAAGAATAAAAACAATCAAGACAGACTTGTGTCGTACGTGGCCCGAACTACGTTTGCTCTGATCTTTCATGCTGTATGAAAGTACGTAGGCATAGGATGCGATATCCTAGCGAGCAACCTTCCCCTCCTTTCCCGTAGGTAGGCGAACTACGTTGACTCTGATTTCTCGTTCCAGACGGGAATACGTAGGCATAAAGTGCGATACTTTGCCGAGTCATTTTATTTTCTTTTAACCCTAGACCTATAAAATAGATAGAACAACAATCCGTACTAGAAAACAAGCGTGGATCCCGTCGAGTACGACGGACGTGAGGGGTGCTAATACCTTCCCCTTGCGTAATCGACTCCCGAATCCAGGATATGGTTGCGATGACCATTCCTTTCCCGTCTTTGCGGTAGGTTTACTTCGAGCGTTTCCTTTCCCTCTGTTGGGATAAATAACGCGTGGCGACTCTTCTGTTCAGCCGGCGCCGATTTTCGCAGTAGCGACAGACGCACATCAGGCTGACCAGCGACCCCGGAGCCCAGCAGCGTTCCAGCCAGTTCCCGTACCGCCCCGAGCGGACCCGACTGTGGCCACCCTCTTTGCGGCCATCAAACAGACAAACCAGCTGTTATTTCAACAGAATGCACGGATCGACGCGTTAGAACGCGAGGCCCCGCCAAGGTCCCCTCCGCGGGAAGACTAGGATGGAAACTCAAGGAGCCCCTCACCTCAACCTATAAATCGACGGCCTTGGCTGAAGAGGCCCCGAATAGAAGTAGTGCAGGAGCGGACCAGATCCCCGACGAGACAAGTTCGCGATAGATAGAAAAACAGAGCAGAGCCCTCGACCCCGCCTTCGCGCGTCGAACCCCCGTTCAAGAGGCCGAGGGGCCGAAACCAGGTACCTCCACCAAATAGCCTGTCTCCCCCTCGGTCACCCACTCTCAGTGACGAAGACGACTACAGGACTCCCCTGTCCCGGGAAATCATGGCCGCCCCCATTCCCCACGGGATGGAGAAGCCCCTGACGCTCTCGACATACGACGACACCTCCGACCCAGATGATCACTTGGAAGACATCGAGGCCATGCTCGACTACCGAAATGTTAGAGGAACTATCAAATGCAGACTCTTCCTGATGACGCTACGGAAAGGGGCCATGACGTGGTACAAAAGTCTGAAGCCCGAATCGATTACATCATGGAAGGTTCTGAAAGACCTATTCTCGAAACACTTCACAGCATCCCGACGCCATCCGAAGACGGAAGCCGCGCTCGGTGCTATAATCCAAGCTCCCGAAGAGCCTCTTCGGAAGTACATCAAAAGATTCACACGGGAGGCAGTACAGGTGACGACGTCAGACGAGATGAAGCGTTATCTAATGGAGCACGGCCTGCGCCGCGACTCCAAGTTCTACGAAGCCGTGGGCATACACCGGCCAACCTCTCTACAGGACTTCCTCGACAGAGCCGCGTATTATATTCGGTTCGAGGAAACTCAAACATCCAACTCCGCCCGAGACACGCGAGACAGAGAGGTCCCCCGCGGGCACCGAGAGGACGAAGCTTCAAGCCATCGGCGCGGAGGTGATCGCCGACGGGAGGACCGCCCCAGCAAGCAACGCGAGCAGCGCGGTCCCGCCGGCCGATTCACGGAATATACGGCCCTAGTCGCTTCCCGCGAACGCATACTGGCCGAATGCGCCAAGACCGAATTTGTCCAGGGAGGTGTCCGCTTCCCCAGGTCGACACCCCCTAAGCCTAACATGGACAAGTCGAAGTACTGCCGTTTCCACAGGAGCCACGGGCATGTTACAGAAGACTGCATCCACCTCAAGGACACGATCGAAATCTTGATTAAAGACGACCACCTGAAGAGATACACCTGGGGAGGAGAAACCCCGAGGCAAGACGCCCCTGAGGCCAAGAAAGTCGAAGAACTTCCTTCTTCAGACGGCGACAACGGCCTCCAGGTCGCCCTCTGCGTCAGCCGCCCTGAAGACTGGTTCGCCCATAGAGAATTCGGTCTCCCCGGTGGCCCTGAGCTACCCGACGAACCAGTATGCCCACCAGTCGATAGGAATACTTTCCAAGAGCCATGGTCATCTCCGGCGGCTCTATGGGGAACCTGTCCGTGGGATCGGTGAAGAGAAAGTTCGAAGAGCTTATCACGAGCAACTCCGGCAAGATGAGCACTCTCGAAAAATTCCGCGGCCGGTCCAATCCAATCACCTTTTACCTAGAGGAACTTCCCGGGGGCTCCCCCAACTCCAACATTCCCCTGCTGATACGAGCACGGATGGAGAACTTTGATGTCAGACGCATCCTCGTTGACGGAGGCAACTCGGTGGATATCATGTACACCCACCTTTTCACGACCCTCCAGCTCGACGAGTCCAACCTATCCCCCTACGTGGGCTCTGACCTCCAAGGGTTCAACGGGACAACGACAAGACCATGGGGATACGTGGAGCTGAAAGTCACATTCAGAGAGAAGGAAACTTCCAGGGAGATCAATATCTGCTTATTGGTCATCGAGTGGCCGTCCCTCTACAACTGTATCCTGGGCAGGACGACAATGGCAGAACTCACCGCGGTGCCATCCACCGTCCACCTAAAGATGAAATAATATACGAAGCGGGGGGCCTTGGTGACCCTGAATGGCGACATCGAGGCTGCCCGGAGATGCTTCGAGGCCGCGCTGAAAGGTCTAAGCACCACCGCTCCAGCAACTAAGAAGGCAGCCCCCACCGCGACACCAAAGAGCGAACCGAAGGAGCTTGTCGGATCCGTGGACCTCGACAGCCGCTTCACCGAGGAGCACGATCACGAAGAAGAGGCCAGTGAAGCCAACCAGTCCAACGGGCTGCCCACCCACCCAACACGCCCCATCCCAGATGGTGACTTCGAGATTGTGACACTCGGGGACGACAAGAGCAGAACCGTGAAGATCGGAGCCGGACTCCCCGACTTAGCGAGGAGACAGCTACAAGCCTGCCTCCGCGAAAACGCCGACCTCTTCGCTTGGAGCGCCGCGGAAATGCCCGGACTCAACCCCGAGGTCGCCTGCCATCAGCTGTCCATCAAACCAACCGCAAAATCCATAGTACAACGTAGGCGTAGACAGTCCCCCGAAAAGTCAGCGACGGCTGAAAAAGCTGTAAAAGACCTCCTAGAGGCAAATTTTATTTCGGAAGCCCGGTATTCAACCTGGCTGTCCAATGTTGTACTTGTTAAAAAGAATAATGGAAAATGGCGCATGTGTGTTGACTATACCGACCTTAACCGGGCATGTCCTAAGGACGCCTACCCTCTCCCCAACATCGACAAGCTCGTCGACAACTCAGGGGGCTTCAAGCTCTTGTCCTTTATGGAAGCATACTCGGGGTACAACCAGATCCCGATGGCCGAGCACGACAAACAGAGCACGGCCTTCATGAAGGCGTTGGGCAACTATTACTACAATGTAATGCCCTTCGGCCTAAAAAACGCCAGCGCCACGTATCAACGGATGATGAACAAAGTCTTCCGGGGGGAAATCAGCGACATGCTCGAGGTGTACATGGACGACATGATCGTCAAATCCTATACGGAAGTTGACCACACGGCCCATCTCAGAAAGGTCTTCGCCACGGCGAGGAACTGCCGAATGCGTTTCAACCCGGAGAAATGCACCTTCGGTGCACGCGCAGGGAAATTCCTAGGCTACTACTTAACCGAGCGCGGGATCGAGGCAAACCCGGACAAGTGCCACGCATTTTCGGAAATCACCACACCCACCTCGAAGAAGTCCATACAATCCCTTAACGGCGTGCTCGCCTCCCTCTCCCGGTTCATCGCCAAATCTGTGCAGTACGCCCTTCCTTTCTTCAAACTGCTCAGAAAGGAGACCATGTTCGAATGGACAGAGGAATGCGAGCAAGCCCTCCGCCACCTCAAACGCGTCTTATCCGAACCACCGGTGCTGACACGACCCGTAACGGGAGAAACCCTATATCTATACCTGGCCGTGGCTAACAAGGTCGTCAGTGCCGTTCTAATCAGAGAAACCGAAGAGGGGCAAAAGCCAATCTACTTCACGAGCAAAGCCCTTCACGGTCCCGAAGTCTGATACCAGCTGATCGAAAAAGTCGCCTTAGCCCTCATCACCGCTGCATGATGGCTCCGACACTACTTCTTAGCACACACCATCGTGCTCCGAACCGACCAGCCCGTCCGACAGCTCCTCGGTCGACCCGACATGGCTGTACGCATGTTAAAATGGTCATTAGAACTATCTGAGTTCGACATCATCTACGAAGGCAGGAAAGCCCTCAAGGCCCAAGCCCTGGCCGATTTCGTCGCCGAGATAACCTCCTCGCCAGACCATACCACGGGGAGCCACAAATGGACTATCTTCATTGACGACTCCTCAAACTCCACGGGCAGCGGAACGAACATCATCCTCGACAACAAAGAAGGCACCATCATAGAGGTCTCCCTCACACTGGCCATCCCGACGACAAAAAACCAAGCCGAGTACAAAGCATTCCTGGCCGGACTTCGCCTGGCATCAGACCTCGGGGCCAAAGAGATTCAAATCTACACAAATTCCCAGCTGGTCGCCTCACAAGTACGAGGAGAATATCAGGCGAAAAATGACAACCTCGCCGAATACTTGGCACTCATTACCGAAAAACTGCAAGGTTTTGACTCCGCGGAAGTTCAACACGTCCCACGCGAGCAGAACACCAGAGCCGATATTCTCTCAAAATTAGCGAGCACCAAAAAGCGAGGCGGACACAAATTGGTCATCCAAGAAGTCCTATCACAACCAAGCACTAAAAAGGCCTATGCCCCACTCGACGTCAACGCCATAGGAGATACCAACTGTTGGATGATACTGCTACACGCCTACCTCAGCGTGGGCCACCTACCAGCTGACCCTAAAGAGGCCAGCGCGATTAAACGACGAGCCTGCTCATACGTCCTCCTTGAAGGCAAACTATATCGCAGGGGCTTCGCGATCCCACTCCTCAAATGCATCGACACCTCCCAGGCCACAAACGTCCTAGAAGAGATTCACGAGGGCATCAATGCGCAGCACCTCAGAGGACGATCCCTGGAGAGAAAGGCCTTGCGAGCAACATACTACTGGATTTCGATGCAAATAGACGCGAGGGAGCACGTCAAGAAATGCGACAGATGCCAAAGGCACGGGGACATGCACCTCGCTCCACCGACCGAACTCAAATCCCTCTCCTCCCCGTGTCCGTTCACCTGGTGGGGGATGGATATCCTCGGCCCCTTCACCCTAGGTTCCTATCAGAACAAGCATCTCATCGTGGGCGTGGACTACTTCACCAAATGGATTGAGGCCGAAGCCCTAGCCAAAATCACGACCCACAACATACTCCGATTCTACAAACGAAATATCCTTGCAAGGTTTGGGGTCCCGCTCGCCATCGTCACCGACAACGACACGCAGTTCACGGACAAAAACTTCCGGAACTTCGTCACCAAGCTCGGGACCAAACACTATTTCACCTCGGTCGAACATCCCCAGACAAATGGCCAGGCTGAATCCGCGAATAGGTTAATACTCAGAGGGTTAAAACGACGACTCGGCGACGCAAAGAGGACATGGGTCGAGGAACTCCACAACGTCCTCTTGGAATACCGAACTACGCCCCACTCAACCACGGGGGAAACCCCATTCCGCCTCACGTATGGAACCGAAGCAGTGATCACGGTCGAGATACGAGAGCCATCTAGACGAGTTGAGGCTCCCCTCGAGGACGAAGACAATGACGACGCCCTCCGAGAGGAACTCGACTTAGTCGAGGAAATTCGGTCGGGGGAATCTATTCGAGAAGCCCGAATGAAAACAGCAGGTAGCATTCCGCCATGACAGCAGATTCCTAAAACGCGAATTCCAGATCGGTGATTTAGTCTTGCGAAGAAACCAGAAAAACTCCCACGAAGGTAAACTCGCTGCGAACTGGGAAGGTCCCTACCGCATCCGCGACAAGACGGAGCACGGGGCCTACTACCTCGAAAACCTACACGGGGAACAACTAGCTCGACCATGGAACGGCGAGAAGCTGAAGCGGTACTACAGTTGAACAACTGCCCGTGACGCCATGACGTCACGACCACTGGGGGGTGACATGGTACCACCGCACCTCCTCGCGTCTTCTAGAGACCAACGAAAAAGCAAGCCCAGCCTTTGTGTGCGCGGGTAGAAGGCTCTGCTCGGTGGGGGACACCTCGATCGAGATTCCCCGCTGTCGTACCAGCACCGGCATGACACCCAGCTCGCGATGGGACGTCCACGCCGCAAGAAGAACTACCCCCGAACCGGTCAGGCAACAAAGCCGGCCAATCGGCCAGTTCCCCACACCGCCGGAAACAAGTATTGTCGAGCTACCACCCTGGACAGGCCCAAAAACACAAGCATACAGTTCAAACATACGAACATACATTTTGAGCATATAAAAGTGCAGAAATAAAACGAGCATAAACAACATGCGAAAACGAGGCGCACACTTAGACAATTCTAAAAAATATATTATTCAAAAGCGAGCACCAGCCTAGTAGTCAATATTACATCAATAATAAGGGCGCGCAGACCCGACAAAGAAAACAACAAAATACAAAGTATGGCACGTAGGCCGGAATACGCGGGCACGCAGACCCGGGGCTAATCTATGCTCCCTCCTCTTCCTCAGCTTCAGGCTCGACGACAGGGACGATGGGGCCAGTACCCTCGGCGCTCGGATCGACCACCCGACCATCGACTATCACGTGGAAGGGCCCGATTCCATCTTCGACAAAGGCGACGCCAGAGTTTACCACCCTAAGCTGCGCGACAGCACCATTGAAGCCCGCGACGAAAGCATCCAGACAATCACCTTCCAACACCCGTATCCTAGCGAGCAAGTCAGCCCGGGTAACCAGCAACCTATCATCATCAGTCTCATCGTCGGCTGGAAAGAGGTCACCCTCAAGCTCCCCCACACGAGCCTTTGACGCCCGCAGTTCCTCCTCAGCTGCCTTCAGCTTCTCCTCGGCGTTGTCGCCCCTCTTGTGCTCAAGAGCTACCTCCCCACGATTTTTCTCCAGCTCCTCGATCAGCTGAGTCACCTTCCCCCGGCTCACCTCCAGGTCCTCGACTGCCTTGTTCAAATGGGACTGCGTGAAAGCGAGGCCCCCCTGCAGCTTGGACAACTCGACGGCCGAGCAATTTTCCTCGCTCAGAACCATTGCCGTAGTGAAAGTCTGCATCAGCGCGGCCAAGTCCTCGGTCAGGACCTGCCTCCGCGTAGCCCGATCAGTACTCAAGATCGCCTTCGCCTCCCCGGAAGGAATACTAGGTGACCTAGCCCCATGAAAATAGCCGGGGTGCTGGTGACAGGGAGTGATGGCGTAACCTTCCTCAGAAGAATCTGCCGATAAGTCGACCACAGTTGCATCCTCCTGAACTCTCAGCCTCTTCGGGGCCCCTTGCGAAGTAGGCGACTGGCCGCCGGGCGGAGAAGACGACGACCCTCGCCCCTCTTGTTCTGCGGAAGACTGCCCGACCAACTAGGCGACCCGCGTCTTCGGAGGAACAACTTCCCTTGAGGCACACAACTTCTTCACCTGCTCCTCGACGGAAGACACGTTCCCTGCAAAACAAAGAAAACTGGTTAATAAAAGATAAAAAGTCTTAGATCGTGAAAAGGCGAGGCGTCCACCACCTAGATAGCGCAGGGCATCCTCCTCCGAGGGACACTCGAGCAGGGCCTTTGTATTAATCAACCTCGGCATCTCACGAATATTCCCATGGCTGTTGAGGATATACCGGCCATCGGGGGTCACCAGCTTCAACGGTGGCAAATTGCGCACGAACGAAACTATCTTCAGATAGCTGGCCATATCCTCTTCGTCGAGCGACCCCGCACGCACGATGTACCGACCTGTTCCCCGAGAATAGTGTTCCAGAGACCATTCCACGTGCACCCGTGGCAGCATGACGGCCTCACGACGACCATCGACGATCCTCTCCCCCTCCGAATATAAAGAACGATCCCCTTCATGCGTGATTGGGCTGACCACGAAGAAACGACCTTTGAAGTCCCGGACATAATCCATATACGTTCTGAAAAGCCTGTCTGGTTGCTTAAACGAAACCCAGTCATGTCGACCATTCACCATCTGCCGTTGCAAATGGAAGATACGAAATAACAGCGGCAGCATGACGCCGACCTAGAGATAGTGGCATACGACCTCGAAGGCCCGAATAAAAGCCATGGCGTTTGGGTGCAATTGCGACGGGGCCAACCTCAGCCAGTCGAAGAGGCCCAGGTGGAAGTCCGAGAATGGCAACCTGAGTCTGGCCTCTTTGAAGTAGAACTCATACATCGGAAAGCGCATTCGACCGTATTTCGAGCATATTCGATGGCTCGGCCGGGGACGATAGACTTGCCAGTTCTTGGGATCCCCTTCTTCCCGGTCCTCAACGGTGGCATAGACCCCTGTTGGGTCAGTAGCGAAGCAGGAGTGCGTAGACAGAGGCTCCTCGGCCAGCCAGTCCCTGACCGGAACGGCGCGCTCGTTGAAATGTGGGACGTCCGGTTCATTATCCTCGACCATTGTGCCCAGGACAAACGTAGTCATTAACACTTGAAAAGCAGAAGGTAATGGTGAATTCAATGACAAAGATCAAATTCACCCTTCCACCGCAAGTCAAGTGAAAGGGCGATGAGGACACCCCGAGCATCGTCCTCGGTGGATCTACCCGAAACCTACCACCTCCCCGGTTACTAGCACGACCCAACCTACAAAATCTCCCTTGGGGCGTCCATCGGAATAAACGTCGCTCCCCGGGACGTTCAACGGAGTAAGAATCTCTCCCCGGGGCATTCATCGGAACAGGCATCCTTCCCTGGGGCATTCATCGGAATTAGCATCTCTCCTCGGGATGCTCACGATAAAACCCTATAAACCCCCCTACAACGGTGGAGATCTTCACCTCTCCTCGGGGCATTCAAATTGCCCCGACCACAGTCCTAAAGCAGACAAGAAAAAGAAAGGAAAGGAGAAAGAAAACTTACTGTGATACGATCTGCGGTGGAGTACGTGGCGGTTGCAGCGGCGGAGAAATCAAACGGCGGCGGGACAACAAAGCAGAGAATTTGAGAGCAAGATGGCGAAAAGTGAAGAATGAGCGGGGGCTCGCTTACTTATACCCCAGCACGGGACTCGAAGCGTCGCTAGGCACTAGAGTACCCTAGCAGCCACCCAGCACGTGACACGTGGCAAAGGCTGACAGTCGCGTCCCCTCACTGTCCTCGCCAACACGTGCCCTCAAGCCCGGGCGACCGACGACGTGGAAGGACGCACGTGCTCACACCCCGCGGAACACGAGCTGAAGGCTCCTCCCTCGAGCCAACTCCCTTCCCCGGTGCAACGTCATCAAGTCCTCGCTCCCATCCTCGGAGCTACGACTTGGGGGGCTCCTGTTCTGGCCTGGGCCCCGGCCTGGACAGGCAGGCCTAGCCCAATAGTATTTTGCCAAGCCCTGTCCAGTTTGGGCCATAACGTCGGACACAGGGCCCCCGACGAGCATGAAATGTCCCCCCGCGGGCAGGACATACCTCAGCTACGTCAGGCAGGAGACTCTCCCGTCGACCAGACGCTGCCCCCCTCCGCGGGCAGAACCCGCCCCCTGTCGGGCAGGACAACGTATCCTTCACACGTTCTCCGCGTGCTCCCCTCCGCGGTGACACGTCATCAACCAACTGCCCACCTCCGAAAGAGCAGGTCAAACCCACTTTTCGGAGATCACGGGACAGTTGAACTAGGGCGAAAACCACGTTCTGGTCTTCACTACGCCACGTAAGCCCTAACAGTCACCTGGGTTGGGCCTGACAATCCAGCCCAACACAAGTGACTGTTGGCCCAGCGTTGGGGTCTCTCTATAAATACCCTCTTCCACAAGAGGGTCAGGTAACTCACTTCTTACCCTTTTTTCTGTGCTTGTGACCACTCTGCCCATATACTCACTTTGGCATCGGAGTGCCTTGCAGGTACACCCCCTCCTCCTCATCACCGGTGAACAGACAGCAGTCCAACAGAGCGTGGCCAGCTGGTGATCCTCTTCTGATCATGTCAGATCAAATATAAAAAATAATAAATTGTTGTATAAACGCCATTGTGGGAAAGAGAAGTTAAGATTTAAAATAAATACTGAAAAGATATAATTGAAATAAAAAAAAGACTACACCAAATTCATACTTTACCTTTATTTATTAGTGTAGATTATAAATATTTATATCTTTTAATAATTTTCTATGTCATTTTAAAATCCATGCCCGACTAAAGTAAATGCAAACATAGGGTGTAGATGGCATACAATATAACAAGAAGAGTATCATAGCATAGCTCTTTATGAATTATTGGACCAAATAGAGCAAGCTCGCCTAAACAAAACCCTAAGCAACTAGGATAATTGAATTTCATACCCTCATTTTTTGCTCTTTACTCTCCCTTCAATAGTTCAATAGGATAGTTATAAAATAACCATTATGCTTAGGGAACCAATGTCAACATCAACCCTCAAATTGTGGGGCTAAATAATCTTCACCTAGAATGAATATAGGACCGGTTTATTTTAAATTAAAAAAATTCTTAATATTTTTTAAAATAAATTTTATAAAATTGTTTTTAAAATATTATAAGTTTTTTTATATTTATTTTTTCCAAATTCAAAAATTAATTTTAACATTCTATAATATAAAAGATCAAAATATTTTACAATTTTTAAAAAAATTATATTTTAAAAATAAATTTTATGAAAAACCATAAAACTATTCTAAATAATTTTAAAATTAAGTGATTTTTTAAAATCTTAATATCTAAAAAGTATTCAATAAAATAATAAAATATCTAAAATAATATTTAAAAATAACAGTTTAAACCAAATTTTTATTTAAAATATTTATAAAAAAGTACTTTGTAATTTTTTTATACAAAATTACATTATATTATAAGAATTATTTTAAATAAAAACTAAAACAAAGGAACCCATAATCATTTATATTAATTATTTAAATATTCCAATTTAAACTTAAAATTGAAAAATAATGAATGTACTATCATATAAGCGAATCGTCTCCAAGTTAGTGAATATATGCATGCATATACTTTAGCATAAGTTAGCATCCAATTCTTATTTGCTGAAGACCCATCGATGACATCAAGCCTCAAAGATTTCGTTCGTTGATCAAATTCGATGCTCCGTTGCCTGTGACTCTGTCTTCAGTAGAATCTATCAAAAATGTTATTCTTATATTAAAAATTATACTATACTATATTTTACTATTTATCAATATAGTAAATAGTAAAATATAATAAGAGTGGACAAATTTTCTTTTTAAATTGTTCAACTAAAAAGAGTCCTGGAAAGATATGAGAAATAACAAATTGGATTAGAACGGGTTTTTAGCCAACAAAAGTATTCCAATGATAAGAGTGAACTTGATTACTCAAAATTTTCAAAACCAAGTTCTAGTAAAACAATCTCTGTTAAGGCTAGTGACAACTCTTCTAAAGAGAAAGTGAAGAAAACTAAGAATGTGCATCAATATCCTAAAAAAGAAAAGATTTCCTAAAAAGAAATCATATGTTCCAAGATATAAGAGCAATTTTGTTCCTACTTGTTCTTATTGTGGAATATTGGCCATACACCTAATGCTTGCTATGTTAGAAATTTTAGTATAGCAAGTGGACATTATGTGTGGGTTAAGAAAGGTAATAATTATGAAGGATTCAAGACAATTTGGGTACCTAACAAGAAGTAATTTGTTTTGTAGGTTTGCTTGAAAACCACTTTAAATCTATGGTATCTTGATAGTGGTTGTCTGAAGCATATGACCGGAGATATAGACAAATTTTCAAATCTAGTGTTTAAGGCCAATGGTTTTGTTACCTATGGAGACAACAACAAAGGAAAAATTCTTGGTGTTGCGGTGAAAATAGGATATCAAATTATTAATTAATTTGAATCACAATCTTTGAATCACAATCGGTCTTTGATTTATCCGAAGAAAAAGTCAAAGAAAGGAAAAACCTAATTTGCATTGTAAACAATGCGGGGAGAGATCTAGGTAAGGGGTTAGTTAAGCCTAGGGAAGGTATTAGCACCCTAAACTTCTGTAGTACTCTACAGGAACCTCTTGTTTAAAGTTTACTATTTTGCTTGATTATCTGCTTTAGGGTTAGAAGGTGAAAAGAAAGACCTAAGGGTTAGTCCTAAGTTTACTCGCTAAGACTCGCATCTTATGTCTACGTATCTAAGGTAGGGGGTGAAATTAGAGTAATCGTAGTTCCTCTCGAAAGGGAGGAAGAGAAACTTCTTGACGGTGGTCAAGGTTTCAATGGGGAATAAACGAACTTAAGGAACGCTTACTGGAGTGCGGCGACTCCTATTTCTACGTTAAAATAGAATTCAAATTAAAAGTGTAAAATAGGTATTCCGCGACGAAAAACCTAATACGGAGTACGACGACTCCCTATCCTAATGCTAGGGTAAAGGGTAATTTGGTCCACGGCGGGACACCTAAAATATGAGTACGACGACTTGGAGTTTTTAGGTTTGAAAGGTGAAAGAGTCAAAGGTAAGGACTATTGATGCGACGGTCAAACGGCTAGACCTATTCCTTCGGAAGGTGATTTCAAAGTAAATAATGCAATGAAAAATTAATTATCAAGTGACAATATTGAAATATGGAAAACATGAATAACGAAATAAAAGCGACGATGCTCTCACATAGATTACAATCATGAAAAATGCAGGGATAATAACGAAATAAAAGCAACAATGTCCTCGCATAAATTACAACCATGAAAAATGAACTACGGCAAAATATGAAGTTAGTAACCACAGACGAATAAAAACATAATGTTAGGAACGGCTAAATATTAGATTTTTCAAAAAATGTTAGATTTAAAAAGGAGTTTTTTTAGAAAAAGGGTGGTTAGTTTAAAAAGGAGATTTTATCAATAAAGTTAATTTTAATAAATAACGTTAGATTAAATTGTACAAAAGTATTAGTTTTAGAATAAAAAGAGTTAAAAAAAAAATTCTATTTTAAATAAACTGATTTATAATAATAAATTATTTAAAAGTTTTAAAGTTTAATTAATTAAAAAATTAAGTTGGTTTAAATTGGAAGAATTAGAAACTATATAAGTGGTAGTTTTAAAGTAGAATTTTTGAAATTAAAAAAAATTAATACTAATAAAGACTAAAAGTAATAACAATAAGATTAAAAATATATAAAAAAGAAAGAAAAAATAATACAAAAAGGAAGGGTCGTATAAATGGGCTTTTGCAGCCATTAGGGTTTGAAAATCCATCTTTTTCTTCTTTCTCTCCGTCTCATATACTTCCGCCTCATCTTCTTGTTCATCATATTCTTCGTATTCTCCATCTCTTTTTCCTGCTCACTGTAAAATATAAAACACAAACATAAAATGTTAACAACAATATATGCTCACGGTTGGCCGGCGACGGTTTGGCCGTGGATTGAGATCCGTCCGCGGAATGCCTTTTTTTAAATTTATGATTATGTGGCGATTTCGTTCGCGATTCTGAACTTTTGTCCGCGGTTTTTATTGTATGATGATGATTTTTGTTCCCAGCCGATGATGGACGAACCTGAGGCTTGTTGGTTCGATGTGGTCCACCGATGGTGATGATTCAGCGATGATGTTTACATCCGCGATTGAACGAAGCTTCCCCTTTTTCTTTTCACCGATGATGGATTTTTTACCTTGTTCTTCTCTACCCCCCCCCCCCCTTTCTGATGATGATGAACTGAGGATTTATATTAATTTATCGTGGGCCTAGGTTACGATTGTTGTTATGATTCTTGTGGCTGATTTGTTGAACCTTTTCAGGATTTATTTGTTGTTTGGTTGTTTGTTACAATCCTCATGTGGTTGCTGATAGTTTTGCAATTTTTCAGGAAAATTTGTTTTGACGGTTTCGGATCCAGAACTTTGTTGCGTTTTGGCTAGAAACTTGCGTTTTTCATGGATTTGTTTCAGGGAATTGTTGCTTGCGTTTGGTTTGATCCATTTTAGGTCCAGAACTTTTGGGAAACTTGTTTGTGATCTGTTTGGAAAAAAAATCATTTTTTAGAAATAAGTGCTTTTCAAAAATCACTTTTTCTCTCTCCTAGACTAATTAGAACAGAAATCTGTCGGATCCGTGCCGGGGTCGAAAATTGAAAGTTTGGAGCTGGCGACGACCTCGTCGTCGTTGCCCTCCCGACGTATCCGATGATGACTCTTAACTGAGGGTATCAGAATTGATAAAAAAATCATTTATGATTACGTCTAACCATTTAATCATTGTTTTGTTGATTTTTGTGCAGGTTCGGAAAAATAAAAGTCGAAGAATCGAAGAAAAGGACGCGAAGACCAACTTAGAAACATTAGGCATTTTAGGACACTTAGGATTTAATTTTGCAATTGTTCTTGTCCTTGTAATAGAAAATATAGAATAAATAAATTCTATCTTTCTTAATAACTTGAATTTAAAACTCAATCTTCATTTTCCTTCGAACACTTGACATTTCCAATTTAAATCCGGCAAATCAACCATTATGCACAATACTTGAATATTAAATACGTAACTTCTGAGTTCAACCGGACCCCTTAAAAATTAATTCGCACTCGACAATAAAATTGGTGAATACGGCCCTGAATCAACTCGACTGATAATCATGATCAACCCAATTGATATTCATTATAAATTCAACGCGAACCAAAATTTCACTGCTCCACTAAAATTTAACTGATAACCAGTAACAACAAACTGTAAATTAAGGATCCTTTTGCCCTTCATGAATTAAAGCGCACCCGGTGTTATTTCCTGCAAAACCAACAGACTGAGCAAAATGGTTAGCGGTTAGTTTACAATGCAATGCAGAATGAGATGAAATGCAAAATGAACCGAATAATCTAAGGGTAAATTTTGGGGTATGACACTTGGCATATGCAAAGTTGGAGCACCACCTTTCACATCTATCGAAGATGTACTTTACGTTGAAGGACTAAAGCACAATCTTCTGAGTATAAGCCAACTTTGTGACAAAGGCTTCAAAATCAAATTCACCAAAGATGAATGTTTGATAGAAGACGAAGTCACTCGTGAGGTAAAAATCAAAGGTAGAAGAATTAACAATATTTTTATGATTTTCCTTGATGACTTATCTTTGAAGGTAAAATGTCTTATGGCGAACAATAACGATTCATGGCTATGGCACAAAAGGTTTTCTCACATTCATATGGAGCATTTAAATAAATTAGTAAAGCATGATTTAGTCATTGGCTTGCCAAAGATAAAGTTTGTCAAAGATAAGTTGTGTGATGCTTGTCAAAAAGGGAAACAGACCAAATCAACTTTCATATCCAAAAATATGATGTCCACTACAAGGCCACTACAACTATTATGTATGGACTTATTCGGTACATCAAGAACACGAAGCTTCGGAGGTAATGTATATGCTTTAGTTATTGTTGACGATTTCTCTAGATATACTTGGACATTCTTTTTGGTGCAGAAAAGTGAAGCATTCAAGGCGTTCAAGAAATATGTGAAGCAAATTCAAAATGAGAAGTCACTTACAATTGTCTCCATAAGAAGCGATCATGGTGGAGAATTCTAAAATGCTCCTTTCAAAGAATTTTGCAAAGAACATGGAATTTCTCACAATTTCTCGGCACCAAGAACTCCTCAAAAAAATGATGTTGTAGAAAGAAAGAATAGATCATTGGTGGAACTTGCAAGGACAATGCTTAACGACTCAAATCTTCCAAAATATTTTTGGGCGGATGCGATAAGTACGACATGCTTTGTAAGTAATCGTGTAAATATTAGACCTATTCTTAAAAAGACTCCTTATGAACTTTTCAAAGCGAGAAAACCAAACATTGTTTACTTTCACATATTTGGATGCAAATGCTTTGTCTTGAACAATGACAAAGACAATCTTGGTAAGTTTTATGAAAAATCCGACGTAGGTATATTTCTTAGTTATTCTCTTTCAAGTAAAGCTTATAGAATTTACAATAAACGCACTTTAACTATTGAAGAATCAATGAATGTAAAATTTGATGAATCTAACCCCTCCAAGGATGAAATTATTTTTTGTGATGATGATAATGATATTTTAGATATTCCTAAAGAAGATACTTCCAAGGCAAAAGATGATAATCAATCTAAGCATCAAGAAGAACCAAGTCAATAAGAAGCAAATGACAATGATCTACCTAAGGAATGGAGAACTCATAGAGATCATCCAATTGATAAAGTAATTGGTGATATTAGTCAATGCATTACAACTAGACTAAATCTCAAAGATGCATGCTTGAATATGACGTTTGTCTCACAAATTGAGCCTTCCAAAGTTGATGAAGCCTTAGGAGACGACCAATGATTATTTCTATGCAAGAAGAATTAACCCAATTCAAAAGGAATCAAGTTTGGGAACTTGTTCCTAGGCCAAGTAATAAACACATCATCGGTACCAAATGGGTGTTTAAGAACAAACTTGATGAGAATGGAATAATTATTCGAAACAAAGCAAGATTGGTGGCCAAAGGGTATAATCAAGAAGAAGGAATTGATTTTGAAGAAACGCTCGCTCCGGTTGCAAGGTTAGAAGGTATTCGTTTATTACTTGCTTATGCGTGTTCATTGAATTTTCAGTTATTCCAAATGGATGTCAAGAGCGCATTCTTGAATGGCTACATCAATGAAGAAGTCTATGTCAAATAATCTCTGGCTTTGAAGACTTCAAGAATCCTTCACATGTCTTTAAGTTGAAGAAAGCTCTTTATGGCCTAAAGCAAGCACCAAAGGCTTAGTATGATCAACTTAGTAACTTTATTTGTGAAAGAGGATTTGAAAAAGGTAAAGTAGATAATACCTTATTCATTAAAAGGATTAAGGACAACACTTTATTGGTTCAAGTCTACGTTGACGACATCGTATTTGGTTCAACAAACAAAGATCTTTGTGAGGAATTCTCATTGATGATGCAAGGAGAGTTCGAGATGTCTATGATGGAAAATATAAACTATTTCCTTAGATTGCAAATTAAGTAGTTAAAGGATGACATCTTCATCAACCAAGCCAAGTATTGCAAAGAGTTATTAAAGAGAATCGACATGGATGGTTGTAAAGCAATGTCTACTCCAATGGGATCCAGAACTTATGTTGATCAAGACGAATCAGGAGTTTCTATTGATGTTACTAAGTATCGATGTATGATTGGTTCTTTATTATATTTGACGGCAAGTCGTCCTGACATAATGTTCAGTGTGTGTTTATGTGCCTGTTTTCAAGAAAATCTGAAGAAGTCACATCTCACCGCTGTTAAAAGGATCATGAAGTATCTTAAAGGAACGACCAATGTTGGGCTATGGTATCCAAAAATTAGTATATGTGATTAGTTGGTTATTCTGACTCAGGTTATGCAGGTTGTAAAACTGATAGAAAAAGTACAAGTGGAACATGTCACATACTAGGAAATGCTCTAGTATCTTGGTCTTGCAAGAAACAAGCATGTGTCGCACTTAGTACAACTGAAGCAGAATACATTGCAACAGGCAGTTGTTGTACATAAATTCTATGGCTCAAACAACAACTACGTGATGATAGACTAAATCTCGGATGCATTCCATTACGGTGTGATAACACAAGTGCAATCAATATAACAAAGAGTCCAATTATGCATTCAAGAACAAAGCACATCGACATACAACATCATTTCCTACGTGATCATGTACTTCAAAAGGATGTCGAAGTCACCTTTATGGATACACATAATCAACTGGCAGACATCTTCACAAAACCACTTGCTAGAGAAGCATTCTGCAAAATTCGAAGGGATCTTGGCATTTTAGATGAAGGAGACGCTTGAATCTTCCATCAATATTTCATTATTTTTTTTGAAAATAATGCCAAGGTACACATTTTTATCTTCTTTTAATGAGTTTTATATATGGTTTGGTTCACCAAAAGTTGCATTTTGACTCAATATGTAATATTAATTTTTATGTGGATAAAAATCTCTTGTATTTAAAGAATTATGGATTTGTTGTTTTTGTGTGCATGGTAATCGGTTACGTCTAGTTGGTAATCGATTACCCTGTTGATTTTTTTTTTCAATTCCAGTACGCGTTTTGGTTCAGGTAACCGATTACCCATTCTTGGTAATCGATTACCACTGTATGTTTATTAATTTTTTTAAAAACCAAAATCGAAAGAGTTATGTTTTATAATTCACTTTTTGTCTTTTGTCTTCCATAAAGCACTTATTTCTCTGACTTTTCAAAGACAACATTGGTACTCTTCATTCTTTTTCTCTAACTAAATTCACTCTTCCAACTTCTCTTCCCCTCTTTTAAACTCCATTTAACATCATCATTAAAACCCACTTTCTATTTCACTCATAAAATCCCTTAACAATTCTCAACATCTCTTCTCACACCACTTCAACTCCAATCCAAAGATCCCTTTTCCAACCCTAAAATATTCAAGCTTCCATGACTCCTAAAGTTAAGAACAAGGGAAAGAAGAAAATTGGTGAAAGCAGCTCCGATCCAGTCGAGGAAGAGCACATGCAGACTGTCAAAGCTAGAAGGCTGAATTTTGATATCCGAAATCGTCCTCTAATGTCGGTAAAATTTGTTAATCTCAAAACTTTTCCAGCTCATAGTTTTGATTTTCCTGCTCTGTTAGAAACTCAAGGTGTTGTTAAGGTTATTAGTGAATTTGGAAATATTTATCCTGATCTAGTTAAGGAATTTTACTCCAACTATGATATTGGTCTTGATGATTTTGGAGACTTGGTAATGCAGTCTAAAGTTAAGAATGTTGTTATTTCTATGGACCTTAAGGAAATAGGAAATTGTTTAGGAATCCCTTTTAAAGGAGAAGAAATTAGATATGGTATTCAGCGGACACAACCCCATGGAAAGAATTTTCGAGTATGAACTATTACATTGAAATATCAAGGATTACTTAAGAAAAACTCATAAGTCGGTAAAATCCTGATTCTTCTAAAGTGTTTAAGCTAGCCAAAAACTTAATTGTTAGTGATAGGTGTCGCTACTCGAAAAATGCATCGTGCAACGACGGGGAGGTGAAAAGAAAGGACAGAAGAGTCGCCACCAAACTTTATTTATCCCATGAGGGGAAAGGAAAATATCGAGAAAACCTTAAGGAAGAAATGGATAAGATGGTCTCGCAACCAAGAATGAGTTTAGAAGCCGGTTATGCGAGGGGAAGGTATTAACACCCCTCGCATCCATCGTACTCGATGGAAACCATTTGTTTGTCGATGTGTGAATTTATTTGCTTAAATATTATGCTATAAAAAGAGTGTTCCACTGGTAAAAGAAGGGTTTAGAAACGGGGAAAAGGAGATAACAGGGATGAAAGGAGAAAGAACATACTCGATAGGACTTCGCGGTCCTAGACCTACGTATTCTCAACGGATGTGAGAAAGTCAGAGTCGACGTAGTTCGGGGAGCTACAGATATATGGGGAGTATGCTCGGCAAGGATTGTGGCCCTTATGCCTACGTATCTTTACTTGAAGAAGTAAAGAATCAGAGCAGCCGTAGTTCGGCCTACGGTTTGTTAATGTTTTTTATGGATGATGCTATCGTACGCATTCTAGTAGTTTAGGTGTTTTTCCGCTCGCATGTGAGGAGACTTATGCGTTACCTATTTGCGGTAGAGCAGACGTATCATATCCTTTTTGAAATGATTAGGTTTTGCCATGCGAGGCAAGATGTCACATTTGATTTGTGAGGTTGTTTTTAGGGGCGAGATAAGTCCTTGGATAGTAACCCCTTATGGGTAGTACCCAAATCTTTATCTCAAAGTTTTTGTTATAAAAAATGGTGTGGCAAACGTAGCGTCTTCGTATTGAAAGACGAGTATCAAGACCACATACACTACAGTGAGTATCCTGACACTCGGAGAGGAAGAAAACTATACTCAATCCTCTCTCTTTAATTCAATGCAAAGAGAATTTTGTTCTCTTATTAAAGATGTTTTTGGTTTTGAATGGTAAGTGCTTTTGCAACAGAGAACCCTACGGTAAACGTCAGCAATCGGGATAGGAGAAGGCATGCGCCTAACCACTCCACGACCATTCAAGCTTTTGTTATGAAAATGATTTGAAAAATACACTCGGTACGGGACCGAGGTTTTAGGAGAGAAGGTTACGGAGAGAGGTTATGGAAAGGAGGGGTGGTGAATAGAGTCGTGTCTTTGTATTGAAAGACGAGTATCAAGACCACCCACACTACAGTGAGCATCCCAACACTCAAAGAGGAAGAAGTTTACACTTAATCCTCTCTTTTTAATTCAATACAAAGATAAAATATTGCTTTATGGAAGTGTTTTGAAAATACAATTGGTACGGGGTCGAGTTTTTTAGGAGAAAAGGGATTGAAAACATACAAGCGTCTTCGTATCGAAAGACGAGTATCGAGACCACCCACATTACAGTGAGCATCCCAACACTCGAAGAGGAAGAAGTCTACACTTAATCCTCTCTTTTTAATTCAATACAAAGAGATATTGGTTTTCTTGCTGAAAGGTGTTTCTGAAAATGCACTCGGTATGGACCGAGGTTTTAGGAGGGAAGGTTTGAAAATGCACTTGGTGCGTCTTCATATTGAAAGACGAGTATCGAAACCACCCACACTACAGTGAACATCTTGACAATCAAAGAGGAAGAAGTCTACCCTTAATCCTCTCTCTTTAATTCAATACAAAGAGGAAATTATTGCTTAATTGAATATTTTTAAAATGGGCTAAAAAAGCCCAAATAAAAAAAAGGAAATAAAATGAGGAATAAAATAAAAGAGAATGAAATGGCTCAAAAAAAAATAAAGATGTGATTTTTGGGGTTTTATGGATTTCAAAACTATCTTTTAAATAAAAAAAGAAAAGAACTAAAATTAAATACAAAGAAATAAAAGAAACATAGTGTTAAAAATATAAAATGTCTCCTCCAAGACTTGAACCCAAGACCTTGGGGTTGCAAGCTGAAAATAATACCAACTCAACCACTCAAGCATATGTGAAGAATATGGAAAAAGAAAATAAAAAAATTAAAACGGATAAATAATGAAAAATAAAATAAAAACGCCCCCACTGGGGGTCGAACTCAAGACAAGGGCAATGCAAGGCAAGTTACTAACCACTGGGGTGGCGATACATCCATTGTATAATGCCACCCCATAAATACATAATTTAAAACACGCATCTGGCTGGGCAAAAATGCAAGGCAAGCTTCAAGGAAAAATAATCAAAATACATTTCGATCTAAACTTAACCAAATCTCAATCATTTTTAGTGAAACAAAAGTCCAACTTGCTTGTTTTTTCACAAGGATCAAGATGACATCAACCATTTTTCCAAATAATGCACACATAAAAATTCGAATGAAGATGCAAGGATGAGTTTTAAAATGCATTTGGAAGTCTATGGATCACAGCAGGTGGATTTAAGAATAAATGAGGGTCTGCACACATTCCAAATATAATGTTCATGGAATATGCCCAAGGATAGAACTCAAATTCTCACTGAATCTAAAAATGGTTGTTGAGTTGCAAATGGTGAAATGGTTTAAAAAGGATTTTTGCATCTCAGCAGTGTTAAAACAATGAATCCAAAACAACAACCAATTTATCAATCCAGCTGCCATGAATTATGAACCTTGCACATAAATGGTATTGATATAAAACTGAACAGACCTATGCATTTTGTTCTAACAGCAGGCCTAAACATGACTTATACAAACTGCTCCTATCAACATGTCACACAATGCACAAACCATCAAAGTCTCCCATGCAAGCAATGCTCTAATCATACATAGGCTAAACAGAACCAGCAACATTCACAAATGGAAAAGATAAAACTCAAACCCAACACCAATCACCTTGACAGTTGTAATACTAATGAAATTGGTTAAAAAAAGGGCTTGGCACAATGTTAAAACAAGGATTTATGACAACAAATGTTTATCAATCCAAATTGTAATAGGTCATGAACTTCACACACATGTTACAAGAAACTCACACCTGAGTTTGATAGCACAAAAAGTTGACTAACTTCAAACAGCAAGTAATGTAATCAATTCAACATTCAACATCACCAATGTCCATTAACTTTTGAAATTCAGCATGGCCTAAACTCAAACAAGCAAGGTTTTTTAAAATTCAAGTGAAGTTTGACAATACAAAAGGTTAACAGACCCCAAACAGAAAATGACAGCAAGCTTGACATAACAATGCCAACAACAGCAAACACATTCCTATATCAGCAATGCCTTCAAAAGCAGTTTAGCATATACAGAATTTCCACACCAAACTCAGCTTGATCTTAAATAAACTATAGATTTGTATACCTAAACATGATTAACAGTCTTACAACAAAACATCCACAATCAGTTTTAGACAGAAACAAACAACATGCTTGACATAATACTACCAACATCAATTCATTATGTTGCTTCAAATGAAAGTTACAACTCCATGATAACAAACACAAACAGGTTTTAGAGCAGTGATTGCATCAAAAGTTGACAAACTCCATTTCATAATCAAACATAGGACAAAGGCACATACAAGACAAATGGTCATATGCATAGCAGTAGGCACATCCAAGACAGTTTGCACACATACATGAAGTTGTTTTTAGATCCAAACAGAAAATGCCAAGCACAACAAGAGTGATGTGAAGCAAGACCTATCAAGTCTTCAAATTCAAATGACTTAGACACTAATCTCAAGCATCCTACTTGCACTTAACAGAACCAAACAACACTTGTAAATGGAATAACTTAACATTCCAATCCCAACCATCCATAACAGTTGCAAGTGAACACAAATCTGAACAAACTCAAACTCAAAACCTAAGACAACACAACTGTAACTTAGAACATTAAGGTCCAGTTCACTCAAACTAACAAAAACTACATGAGGCAACTGCTAATTCACAAAACATGCTTTTTAGCTATGAGGGACAAATTGTACATAGCCACAACAGAGTTGATCATCATGGGACAAAATATGCTTTCAACAACACTAGATGAATCATCTCATCAGGAGCATCACATTAAACAACAAGCAACCCTCAAAACAGATCCTAACTTAAAAACAAAAGCCTATGCTGATCATCAACAATTCAATGTGAATCCCCTCAACATAGTGGCAAGCAGCAGTCCTAAGGTATTAAAAACCTTTGACAGTTCTATGCACATACTTCCAACAGTAGCCATTATGCAATCATGAAACTCTAATGGCAGTCACAAAGCCAAACACAAAATTTAGACAAAACCAACTTTAAACTTCAACAATGATACATGTCAAGCATAACAAGATTCACTATTAAGGCATCTAACCTAAACCTCTCTTGTTGACATCTTTCAAAACAGTTAGGTGGTTAAACTGACAGAACAATGCCAAGAGTCTAAACTCATCATGTATCCAAACAACATACTTTCACAAAGGTAAAGACAAACATAAACCACCTTAATGACATTCCAACAGCTAATGCACATGTTATTGGTGTCATATATTTTGACAGCAAAGTTACAACTTAACACAACAATGTCTATACCAATCCAACAAACCACAAAATATAAACATGATGCATATCAATGGTAGGGTTTGAAACCATATACCTTTTGTAGACCTCACTATGCTAGCAGCCTTTAGTTGAGGATCCTTTTTTAGCAAGATATCTCCCTTTGATGCAAGCTTTGATGTTTTTCCTTCTTGAAGCAAAACTGATTTTTTTTAGGACAGTTTGAGAAAAGGGATTCCTAGCTGATTTTTAATGACTTGGACAGTTGGTACACCTCAAACCAAAGGTATTTGGAGTGTTGAGATGGTTGAAACAAGCTTGAGCAAAGAGTTTTCTGGTTTTGTATGAGAAAGTCAAAGTTTTCTAGGTTAAAGGTTGACTTTTGGATACATGAGGTTTTGGACAGGTTTAATGGTTGGAACACCTCCTAATCATGATTTTGAGG
The DNA here is from genome assembly GCA_963859935.3 of Lathyrus sativus. Classification (NCBI taxonomy): domain Eukaryota; kingdom Viridiplantae; phylum Streptophyta; class Magnoliopsida; order Fabales; family Fabaceae; genus Lathyrus; species Lathyrus sativus. The sequence goes on from OZ012739.1 coordinate 638,802,889, forward strand.
TTGTAGGGATGGTTTTGGAGGTGGTTGAATGATTAGAAATGATGTTGGTGTCAAACTTGCACAAGACAGTTTTGGTGATTTTTGGGAGGATTTGAAAAATGCAAGCTCTGGTTTTTTCAATGCAGCAGTGGCTGGAGCTGTCTAGGGTTTGTGAAGAATGGTATTTAGCTTAAATATGAAGTAAAAGGGGTAAAATGGAAAGCTTTACCAAGGTGAAAAATGAAGGGGCAAATTTGCATTCTTTCATGAATTTTTGAATCAAGGGTGGATGGTGATCAAGGACAAACAACCCATAGGGCTATGCAGTAGCTGGATGAAATGATAGTTGCTTTTGTGCCTGCTAGCAAGGAGAGAGTTATGGTGTTGTGACAACTTTTGGTAATGTTTGGCATGCTCCCAATGCAATTCCTTTGCATGATTTGAGGAGTTAACATGTTGTATGATGAAAATGCAAGGTTATGCCAAAATGTCTTGCAACAAATGCCTTACAAACATGTTTAAATCACCCACTTTGGACCATGATAACTTGATGCTCAAAGATCACTTTGGCCTAAACTCGAGCTCTAAGTAAAGATGACATGGCAAGGAACAATTTCCATGTTGAAATCATCTTGATTTGAGGATTGGAAGACCATGAAAAATGATGTTGAAAATCATGCCATGCAAGTTGTTCATGAATAACTTAGAAAAAATTCTAAGTTATGGATTTGGTTTATTTTTCCTCAACTTTGCACATCCATAACTTGAGCTTCACAAATCATATTGAGGACTTCTTGGACTCTTTGGAAAGCTTGTAACATTCTCTACAACTCTCATTTGGGACAAAGTTCTATTGAACATCAAGAAAGTGATGGAAATTGGCTTGCAAAGTGGTGCAAAAATCTGTCCAAACTCAACAGTTTTGAAATCATTGAAATCCACAACTTTGATTTATCATAAATTGAGCTTCAAGTATCATATGATTATGAATTGGTACTCAAACGAAAGCTTGAAATACAAGGAACAACTTTGATGTTTGATCCAAGTTCATTTGAAACCTTGATCATGAAGAAAAATGGCCTTAAAGATGGTTGTTCCAAACATAAAACTTTCCATAAATAGAAAGTTCTAAAGTCCTAATTTCCTTAAAATGGCAACTTTCAACAATTCTTGATTCTTCATGATTCCCTTGACTTTTCTTGATCAAATTCCATCCATTGGTCATATTGAACTCAAGGATCATGATCTTGACCTCAAAAAAGTTAGGAGTTGACTTTTTCACTGCACAATTGACTTTCCCCCCAAATCTTCTGATTTTCAATTGACTGGTCAATTGAAGCCCTTTTGATTAAAATTGATGGTCAATCTCCCATCCCCAAAAACCTTAGGACATATGGAAGACCATGGAAACAATTTTTGCCCTCAAAAACAAATTTATCCCGATTAAAATTGAAACCCTAATTTCACCCTTTTTGCCTGGGCATTGTGCAGATGAACTGGGTGATCATTCCAACTCCACCATGACCTCTGAGGTGCTCAACAAACTTCTACCTCATGCTCACATCAATGATAAACCTCATGAACCCCCTGACCACCATCTGGTGGTTCTTTGATAACTTTATGATAATAACAACCACTTGATGGCTTATACCAATGCCTTTGCTTGAGCTTGAAGCTAACAAAAACCCTCCTCTTGGATGGCACACACACAAGCCAGAGATTTAAAAAAAAAGTGGGCAAATTTAGGGTATGACAATAGGATGATGCACTACATCCTTGCTTATGTGTTTGTTCCCAATCATTCAAATCATTCACAAGTTGGAGAAATGGAGATCCAACTTATTTATGCAATCAAGAATAAGCTGCAAGTTAATTGGGCATATGTGTTTATGCATCATATGCGACATGTTCGATCTCTTTCTGGTGGTCTTCCATATGGTCGGTTTGTATCGAAAACTTTGGAATCAAGTGGCGTTCTTATTCAAAGAGAACCAAAGACCTTGATGTCGGCTAAGGTGAATGAAATCAATGTTTCTACTGCACTATAGAATACATGAATCATTCAAGGTTCAGACGATAGATTTGTGTACAAAGATTCATCTTCATCCTCTTCTACTCCATCCATTCCTGAAGGAGGCTTTACTAACGAAATGATGTACAAGAAAATGTGTTCATTGAAGCCAAAGTGGATTTCAATCAGAGGGAACATCGGCGTGATATGGTGGCTATGAGGAAAATGTTCAAAGATTTTGCTAAAGTCCAACTTCTTGTACAGTCCACTGAGGAAGAGAGTGAAGAAGGTAATGATGATAATGAAGAAGGAGAAGATGAAGACACCAATGACATGTCTGAATGATTAAACTGTTTTTGCTTATGTTCTTGTTCTATTTACGTACTATTGTTTAAGTTTGGTTCTGTTTTTTTATAGTTACTATGTTTTATGTACTTCAAACTTTGCTTGCCTTAGTTATGTACTATGTTTGTGTTGCTTGTTTTATGTCTTGTTGTGATCTCGTGTGATATTGTTGTTTCAATATTTCTTTCAATTACATTTCCCATCCTTTTTGTTAATGACAAAGAGGCATAAGTTATTGTGTTGTATAGTATTGTTACTTTTCTAACAAAAGTTGCAGATTTTCAAAGACTTCTCTAAAATCATGGATTAAGGGGGAGTATCATCCAAGGGGGAGATTTGGTTCGAATAGTACAAAGAACTTCAACTTTCAAAGTAGTTGTTGTAACACCCCGCTCCCCAAAATTAAAATAAAATACAAATGAATCAAAAAATTATCAGAGTTACCACACCAAAGCGGGATACCACAAAAGAAGCTCAACAAAAACACTTCATTACATGGTTTTCAAAAAATAAACAACGGAATATCATATATACATATATACGTCATATTCGGCCATCCGCCCAAAATATACACAATATTCACCAAAGGTTCCAACAAAACATGATACGCCACGGAGTAAAACAAAATCATCAGAAAACAATAAACTCCCAAAGCCCCGTGTTACATATCAGAGCATCCCTACGACTCGACTCGCACGCCACTATCCAAGCTAGCTACGCACCTGGATTATCTGTACTCCCGAAGAAGCACAGACCACAACAACAACAAAGGGGCGAGAAAACATGATCAAAATTATCAGTAATAAAATACATGAATAAAGGCAGTAAATAAACAAATCATCACCCCACCAACATCAAACAGGACCTACTGTCCAAACATCAACACAACATATCATAATGCAAGAATGCGACCCAACACATGCATGCGGTACCGACTCATCATCACCGATGGACACCTAGCCATCAACCCTCCACAAGGGAGCACATCATAAACAGGATAGATCACATACACCCACCAATGGCAATGATCTATCCCCACCATTCTCCACAAAGGAGTACGGGTGAATAACTTATGCTCCATCCGAGACATGATTCAACCCCACCATTCTCCATAAAGGAGTACGGATGGATCACTTACGCTCCATCCGAGACATGATCCATCCCACCAAAACATCATGATATGCACGACATCAATGCACAATAAATAATACAAGCACGCAAGGTGCACACGATCCTTCCGATCACATTTTATACACCGCACATGCATATTCCACACATCACCACATTCATATATAATAACATACACCAACTTAATTATTTTAATTAAACGAATAACAAGGAAATCACATCCCAACACCACACACATACTCTTCACCGTTCAACACCAATCTATATTCAATCATGTCCAACAAGGGTCATACAATACAAGAGAACAGAACCGAAGAGCACAAAAATACGAAACTACTGTCATGCTCGCTGGCCCACTCGCCTGGCGAAGCATCAGCGAATGTTCGCTACTCGCTCGCCCAGCGAACTCCCTAGCGAAAGCAGACAGTGGCTACTAGAAGCACTCGCTACCCAGTTCGCCTAGCAAATTCCTAGCGAAGGTTCGCTACTAGCTCGCCTAGCGAAAGTGCTGGCGAAGGTCTGCAATTTCACAAAAACCCCACTGTCCAGAATCAGCAAAACTCTCCGAAATCATCCGATTTCACTCAAACAAGTTCCCACAGCACTAGATCAACATTCTGCGACTTAACTACATAATCTATTCTAGATTCCACCCTATAAAACATCAGCTCTACCGATTAAATCATTTTTGGCTTAAAATGGTAAACTACCCGAAAACCCCAAATCATCCAAACAATCACTCTACCAATACATGCAACAGGTTCATCATGCTAACAACCATTCAGAATTTCAACAACATATCAAACATGATCATCAATTCCTACGGGATTGGGGAATATTCCTTCTACCCAAAATTCATGCAAACATACCAATTTCGACCTGTTTCTCCCCCCTTACCTCGATAACTCGATCAGGCTGTTGAAAATCCTCGAAGAATCGATAATCTTGGCTTCCTCTTTGATTCTTCTCCTCACTCTCTCTTCCACTCTTGATCATGTTCTTCCTCTTCTCCTTTTTGATCTTGTTCTTTCCTTTTCCAACTCAAAATACACCTTCTTCTATTCTTATTCCATTAATAATAATAATAATAATAATAATAATATTAATAATAATAATAATAATAATAACAATAATAATAATATTAATAATAATAATATTACCATTATTCATTAAATTATTATCACTAAATATCATTATTAATATTAAAGTCCAAAAGCATTAACTAATCTCCATACTTTAGGGCACCCTCCACGCACTCAAACACACCTCCACAAAAGGCACACCGAAAATAAAATAACACAAAAAGACTAGATAATTAAAATGGGTGTTACAACTCTCCCCCACTTTAATTATTTTCGTCCTCAAAAATTACCTGATGGAAACAATTCCGGATACGCATCCCGCATCCTACTTTCCAATTCCCAGGTCACAATACCTCCTGCAGCACCTCCCCAAACCACTTTCACTAAGGGTATCTCCTTCCCTCGGAGTTGCTTCATCTTACGATCTTCGATCCTCAACGGCACCGTCTCAACGGTAAGATTCTCCCGAACTTGCACTTCATCTCTCTGAATCACATGAGATGGGTCTGTAACATACTTTCGAAGTTGCGACATATGAAACACATCATGCAAATTCGAAAGCTCAGGCGGCAACGCCATCCTATAAGCCACAACACCAATTCTCTGCAAAATCTGATATGACCCAATAAACTTCAGATCCAGCTTCTTGGATTTCAACGCACGACCCACACTGGTCACTGGGTTATCTCTCAGGAACACGTGATCACCTTCACTGAATTCCAGCTCTTTTCTCCGGTTATCATGATAACTCTTCTGCCTACTCTGAGACGCTTTCATTTTCTCACGAATCATCTGAATTGTCTCAATAGTCTGATGCACAATTTCTGGTCCCAATACTACATTCTCACCCGTCTCATACCAACACAGAGGAGTTCTGCACCTTCTACCATATTGTTGCACCCCAAAATTTGCCCAACTTTTCTTTACCTAGCTTATGTTTCATTTCATGCATATTAGCATTATCATTTGCATTTCATTGACATGTATGTAGGAGATCAAGAGGTATGATTACCAACCAAGAACTACAAGATTATGAAGCTAGCTAAGAAGGTTATTCAAATGTTCAAGAGTTGATATCCTTGTCAGAGAAGTAAAAGATCCTCAGAGAGAGTGATTGAAGCCAAGTGTGTAGGTCTCATAACTTGAGAGTTGTGGAAAGCCATCAGATGATTCTGAGGCCATGAAGTTAGACTTGAGGTCTTGAGAGAGCTCATGATAAGAGTTGAAGATCACTTTGAGGCTTAGATAGGTCATTGTGCAAGATTAAGAAGACTCAGCCATGAGTGGTGCAGCTAGGGTTTGACTGGGTCAACCCTAAGTCAACTGATGATTTGAAGAAGGTTGAAACTTGATTCAAGAGCCATGTGATCAAGGATTGTTGCATTGAGATGTCATAAGGATGATTCCAAGGTTAACTCATCATGATTGAAGAGTTTGAGAAGTTTCAAGCTAGGGTTTCTAAGGCTTGATAATGTAAAATCCCCTAGTTTGACCCCTATCTTCAAGGCAGTTTAGCTCAAGATTTGATTGTCATCTCATCTTACCCCCAACATGATTGTTGTAGAGCATGATCTTAGCTTTAATTTGAGTGTTATAAGTCCTTTATAGGATTTGTAGAACTCAAGTTATGGCTTTGACAAGCTACAAGTCATCTGAGGAATGTGAATTTGGAGCTTGAAAGTTACCCAACTTGCATGAAACCTTTTCCCAAGAAGGATGATTCCTATGAACTTTTGGTCAACATGAATGTTGTTCCTTATCCTCTTAGCTTTCTAGAGAGTACTAGAAGTCGTTTATAGGATTTGTAAAACTCAAGTTATGGCTTTGACAAGTCAAGGGTATTTTGGACATTTGGTGATTATAGGTCATTTGTGATCATAGGCCATTTTCACCAACTTAGAGGTCTCAAATGCATTTTTGTTCAACATGAAAGTTGTTCAAAATGATGTTTTTAGCTTGTCTAAACATCAAGTGTCCATTGATATGGGTTATATCAAGCATTGGTGGAAGAAACTTCACATAAAAGCCATTTTAATGAATTAAAATGAGAAAATTCAAAATAAATGAGATTGACATGTTTCCAAGTCAAATTTATGGTCATTTTGAATGGAATTGATGTTTTAGAAATATTGGCATTGCCACATTTTTGATTTGAGGTCCATAACATAGCCATTTGGATGGTTACTTCACAAGTAAGAAACATATCCTACACACTCCATATGTTGAAACCAAAGGAGGGAAACACTTCAATCACATTCCACAAGTGTTAAATGATTCATTTGGACTGAGTTTGGGGCATGAGCAAGGCTTGAAGGCACACATCCATATTGAAATTTGAAAGAAAAAGTGAAGATGCAAAATCCATAATTGGGCCTAGTTTGGGCTTCTAATCCATCTGAACACATTATAAATAGGTTTTGGATCATGATAGGAAGGTTCTAGTGCAGAATTCTGTTGAGAAGCCATTGGAGTGAGGTGAAGGAAAAGCTTAAAAGTTGAAAATTTGTTTTGGAGAATCAGGAGGTTTCAACCAGAATTAGGCATTAAGAAGCATTCTCCATCAATCACTGAAGAATTCTGCAAAGTTTGGAAGAGAATTGAGGCGTGTGACCACTGCAATTCAAGCTTCAAGGTTGGTTCTAAGTTCTTGAAATATCTCTCTGATTATGCACTTTTAATCAATTAGAAGCATGTGGTTAAGTTCCCCTTAGGATATAGATGGATTCTGGTTAATTAATTTGATGATTAGAGACAATTTAGGGTTTATGCCATTTTCGGTTGAGATCGTGTTTTTGCAAACCCTGCGTTGTTAGCATAAACTAGTGGTATGGTTGAATTCCTAAGGAAATTCTGGTCAACTTTCATCAAGAAATCGTGTGGAATGGTTGATTATAGAGAGAGTTAGGGTTGGACGAGGCCGACCGGAAAAGCCATCGGCGGTGGCCATGGCTGCGCGCGCGTTTTGTTATTTGCAGAGATTCAAATGGAGAAGACACAATCTCCATCGTCCATGCTTGATGAGAATTTCACTCAGTCAGTAGATCCAACATTCACTGAGCGAGCCACGTACCCTCCCCCCTGAACGCAGCGTTTCATTTAGTGGGAGATCCAGCACGCTGTGAGCACCAAAGGGACGTGAGTTCAAGTCCTCGCGTGTGCTCTTTTTTATTTATTTGTGAGTTGAATACATGAGGAACTCAGGCGTGTGGGCTTGGGTTGTGATTGATATCAACACCCCTCTTTCCAAGCCCAATGGGATTTACAACATGAACTCCATACTCAATGCACCCTCCCCTGGTCTTATTGCTTGTGACTGAATTGAATTTAGATGGGCCTAGCGCCCAGTTGCTATGTACACCCCCAGGATGAAGGGCCCAAGCGAAGCTAATGGAAATTGTTTGCTGATCACACCCTCTGACCATATTTTCCACTTTATTTTCTTCATTTTACATAGTTTAGGAAATAATTCATAAAAAATTGAAAACTAACTCAAATAATTCCATTCTTTTTTCCATGGATCCATGATTGAATCTAGATTTTTTTAGATAAAAAATATTAATATTTCATGCATTTTTATTTTATTTGCATTTATTGATATTAAAATAACCATGGTTGATACCTTGTTTTGATGAATTTGGTTTGAGCACTTGGTGATGATTCTTGCCTTGATTTTTTGTGTATAGCTAGCATGGATATGCATGTTCCCCTTAAAGTTTTCTCACATTTTTGTGATGAATGTAGGTGGTAGTTTGAAGTTGAAACTTTAGGAGCTCCATTTTTTAGGGTTTATGGTTAGTGCCTCATGATTTAGGTTCTATTTCTAAGACTTGGTGGACGATTCAACCTCTGGATTTTGTATGATAGATTCATGATTGAATTAGGGTCCCATAGTTATTTTTGTAGGATTTTACAATTGGTTTTAGTATTTTAGTTAGAATTAACTATAATACTAGGTTTTAGGTGATCCTAGCTTGCTAGTTCAACTAGATTGACTTCTTTAGTTCCCTTAGATTAGGGTTTTGGCTTTGTTTTCTCTTGGATGATGTTGAAGACAAGCTTGAGGATGCATTGGAGTGCTTGAAGAAGTTTGGATGTGAAGATTTCCCTTCTTTTGGTGTAATGTTGATTAGGTGTTAAGATTAGGGTTTGTAGGCAGAGCTTATAGATAGATTCTCTTCCTTCATAAACATGGAAGATGTTGATCACTTCCATTCTTCCCTATGATGTAAGGTCCCTTATAAAGGCCTCATCCCTCCTTTGGTAGGATGTGTGGCTCTTTACCAGTTGGTAGAACCTTTGAGGGTCCCTTTCTCTGATGATAAGATGCTTAGTGGTGACCTTTAGTCTTCACTCTGCTGTCAATCATCCAAATCTTACTCTTGTTAGATGAATCTTTCTCCCTTGCTAGAGGATGGAGTTCCTTGCTTGAAGAAGATTGGAGGCTAGGAGTTGATACTTCTCTGTATTTGAAGACTGCCATTGAAGCTGAAGCTTGTAGATCAGGAAGAACAAAGTGATACTTGTGAGGAAGAAGGAGGTGAAGCTTGAAGAAGAAGTAGGACAAGTTGACACTTGTGAAGGAGATCCTGTTGAGATCAGATGAAGAAGCTGAAGCTTGAAGTTGGAGAAAAAGTTGATACTTGCAATTAGGATTGAGGCCTGAAGGTGGAATCTACTTTGGAATGGAGATTGAAGAAAGAGCTGAAGCTTGAGGAAAACAAGTTGATACTTGTGGGTTGATGTATTGAAAGCTTTAAGAAGAAAGTTGACATTTGCTATTAAAGATGATAGCCTTGAAGGGCAGTTGAAGATTGAGGACTGAACTGCTGTCAAAAGATTGCTTTGCTGTGGAGCTGTAGAAGCTGTTGATCTGCTTTCTTGACTGTCTGTTTTCTTTCTGTGCAAATGTATTGATGTGACTTGTTTGATTTGCTTGATGCATTAGAATAAGGTCATATTTAGATTGATTTAAGCTAGGAGCATGATTGCACTAGAGGTTGAGTTGCTCCCTCTGCTTGTATTTTTACTGTATGGCTTTGCTTGCAGGTATTCGGTAGAGCCCTGCTCCCTTGCCTATGTGGTATGTGGTTTGCTTGATGGCATTATGTTTTATTCTATTATTTTTGCAGTTATTCATATCTGGCTTGAGGTTGAGATGAGCTTGTGGAGGATGATGCCCCACACACATTTCCTCCCTCACTTGCATTGCATGCATTTTACAGTCGTTTACTGTTTACTATTTAAGCTGATGCTTTATCCGTTTCTGTTTACCATTGACATGATCCCCTAGGAATCTCACTTCCTTTGATAAGGAAGTGATGATTAGAACTTTAGGTTGAAACCTATGCATGATAACTTTTAGGAGTTCCCTGTTTCAAACCTCAACCATAGGATGAATCCTTGGCATGACAACATTAGGACTTGATAGTCTCCCCTTAGTTGAGCCTATTTGTTCTCTCTTCTTATCTTCAAACAAATCCAAATACAGTAATAAAGGTTAGCTGACGTCGTACGTTACGAGCCTTAAGCTATCTGAGAAAGGATTGTTGGAGAGTTTCTTTTCAACAGTCTGGATGTTTAGTATGGCACCCTTTGGGTGACATGCGACACATTCACTCTCAGGTCATAGTCTCTAGTGCGATATTGGTTGCAAACACCATAAAAAACAGTTCTTCCGTAAAAGACAGAAAACAAACTTCAAACCTTTTTGCCCCGTGGGCCCATAATTCAAAGGAAGCTTTTCTGAAGAAAAGAGTGTTGTTAACTCTCAGTTCTACCGCAAACGGTAACGCTTAAGTCTCCAAGGGTCGAGCTGCGTACGCCAAACTGCTGGAACTATTTGTTAACCCTACTCGAAAAAACAGATGAATCTGAACCCCCGTAAGTCGTATTATCCCGAACTACGTAAGCTCTGATCTCTCATATCTGTTGAGAGTACGTAGGCACAATACTGACGTATTGGCGAGCCACCTTCCCCGTAACCCGTAGTTAGCCGAACTACGTTGACTCTGATTTCTCATTCTCTGATGAGAATACGTAGGCATAAAGTGCGACGCTTTGCTGAGTCATTTTCTTTTCTTTTTAAGCCAGCCTTGATAGGTAGATAGTAAAACCAACCCGTCAGATAAACACAACAAGCGTGGATCCCATCGAGTACGATGGACGTGAGGGGTGCTAATACCTTCCCCTTGCGTAACCGACTCCCGAATCCAGACAATGGTTGCAATGACCTTGTCTTATACCTTTTCGTCAGGTTCTTCTGATCGTTTCCTTTCCCGTTCTGAGGGATAAATAACGAAAGGTGGCGACTCTTCTGTTTAGCCGGCGCCGATTTTCGCAGTAGCGACAGCTGGCGACTCTGCTGGGGACTTCATAGTTTCCTAGGGATCCAACGTCCCTTATGCGAGTCAGTTTGGGGATCCAATGTCCCCTGCGAGAGTCAATCCTAGCACTTGTATGATTACTTGTTGGGTTGTGTTTGTTTATCGCATTTTATTTCCCGCACTTTATTTTCAGTATGATGTGATTATCTATGCTGTTGTGGGAGGGGCATTCTGATGAGTGAGAAGCCAGACCCAGGCTTGAGTGTACCTAGCATTACTTGTGGAAATTAGTGGGCGCGTGCTTGCTTTGCAGGCACTAGTGTCTCATGAAATCCACGCTCAGACGAGGTTCTCCCAGTTGACTTCTTTTCCGGCCCTTTGGGCCTGAGGGGTTGTTGGTTTGGAGGATTGTCTACTCTGGGGACCGATCATTTAGGATTCAGCTAAGTGAGGCCGCTTCAGGAGATGGTGATGCCACACCTTCTGGGTATCGTATCATCCCTCTTGAATGTCTATGACGTTGATGACCGCATATGATGCCGAACTTGTGTCAGTTTAGGTCCATACCTGTGAGCAGGGTCGGGTTTGTTGCAGGAAACCTTAACCTTCAGACTACCTGGTTTTCTTGCTAGTGAATCAGCTTTGTTGGGATCAGAGGTTCTCATCATCAGATATGTTTGTTCTTGATAGAGCAGACTTACAGTCCTGTATCAGAGGTCCTTATCATCAGATATATGATTGTTCTTGATAGAGCAGATTTATGGTCCTGTATCGAAGGTCCTTATTATCAGATGTGTGTGTTCTTGACAGAGCAGATTTATGGTCCGATACCAGGGTTTTCTAATTATCAGAGATAGTGGGTGTTCTCGACAGAGCAGTATTGTGGTTTTGTTGATACAGAATCTTCACCTTCATCTCTTCAACATCACAGTTGTCTTGATCTCTTGCTGCATGATTGCATTTTACATTGCTTTTCATACTCATTTGCATTTCATTAACGGGTGTCTGTGTTGCAGGTACCGTTTCCCCCTGTTCAGGTTTTCTTGCCCTCTGTTGTGCTGTCATGGGTTCTCTGAGGAAGACTGTGGCCTACAAGCTCCCCACTCCTAATGTTGTTCAGCTGACTGGTTTGATTGCTTTGGCAAATGATTTTGTGAGAGGTGAATTCAGAAAGTCTTACGGTAAACTGCTTAGCTTGGTTCCTAAACCTTCTGTGTTTGAGTTGAATGGGTTGCACGCCCTGCTGCAGTTCTACGATCCTCCTTTGAGATGCTTTACTTTCCCGAAATTTATTCTCGCGCCTACACTAGAGGAGTATGCTGATTTGTTAGGTGTGCCTATCAATAGTCAGATGCCCTTTGTTCACATGGATGCTGAGCCTGATCTGGCTATTCTAGCTCCTTCACTTCATCTGGATGCCTCCGAGTTGGTCTTGTCTAGTTGGAACAGGGTTCCCGGTTTCTCCCTGCAGTTCTTAGTGGGAAAGGCTCAGCAGTGCGCCAAAGATGGATGTTGGATCGTGTTCAACGCCATCCTCGCTCTGTGCATATATGGCATCATCATGTTCCCCAATATGCTTGACTTTGTAGACTTCGACGCCTTTCACATCTTTGCATCAGGGAATCCAGTCCCTACCTTGATAGGAGATGTCTACCATTCCGTCCACTACAAAAACGAGAACAAAAGGGGTAAGAATGTCTCGTGCTGTGTGCCCCTGCTCTATAGGTGGCTTGATAGTCACCTACCCAAGAAGGGTCCCTTTGCTTCGTCTGCAGCCACATCTGAGTGGCCCGAGCGTCTGATGAGTCTGTCAATGGAGGATATTGCTTGGTTTGATAGAGATAGGTTGGGTACTGAGATCATCTTCAGCTGCAGTGGGTTTCCAAATGTGCCTTTGATAGGCAGGAAGGGTTGTATAAATTATAATCCATCTCTGCTGGTCCGACAGTTTGCTTATGCTTTGAGAGCTCCGCCGAAGGATGAAGAGGTGCAGGAATCTCTGTACCTCACTGGTCTGCTAGAAGGGGATATGTTATCTAAGCTTCAGCACGCTTGGAATGGTATCAGTAAGCGGGGAAAACCGGTGCTGGGAAAAAGTGATAGCCAAGCCTACGTTCCGTATGTGACTTGGATCAAAGCCAGAGCAGATATCATAAGGATGCCATTTCCTCCTGCCAAGCTAGAAAGCCCTCCAGTGATTGAAGAGCCTACCACCGTGCCTATTCAGCAGCACAATCAGGTGTTAGCTGAGAGAGATGAGCTGAAGAAGGCAAATGAAGAACTGGAGAAAGAATTGGCTCAGCTCAGAAGCGAGAGAAGCGAAGCCGTCCATTCCTTCAAGAGGCAGACAGAGCTGGTGAACCAGTTAGGGACAAATTTGACTAAGCAGATGGCTGAGCGTGAGCGCTTAGGTCGGGACTTCAAAGCCGTCAATGACGTACTGGCCACTAAGAAGCAGCACTTGGATGAAGCGTACCGGAGGATATCCAAGTTTAATCATCATTGGAAGGCCACCCTAGCCAACGGCAAAGAACGGGAGGATAAACTGAAACAGCAGATCTCCAAGCTGAAAGCCCAGGTGAAGGCTAGTGAGAAGAGGTTTGATGAAGAAACAGCTCGCAGATATGCCGCTGAAGGCCTGCTCAACAAGGCTCTTGCTAACCTGAAGGAGCGCAAACAGACGTTTGAATCCAAGAAGCGGAAGGTAGAAGATTGTTTCGGCGAAGGAGCATGGGAAGACTCAGTTGAAGGTCTTCAATACACTATTACACATAGGGAGTTACTCGTCGAAGGGTTGCTCACTCGGCCTGATCATCCGGAAACGAGGGATCTGTTAGAAGAGTTTCGAGCCCGTGGCCGTGCTTGACTATATTTGTAATCCTTTCGTTTTGATCAGTGTTGTATGCTGACCATCCCCAGGCTTGTTGGTCGAGGTCATGTTGTTGATTCTGCTTGTACTCAGTAACGTTATGTACCGCCGCGATGGGCTTTCTTTATATATGAGATGTTATTTCCATGACTGGACTCAGACTTCTTATTATCCGCACTAGCACTCAGGCACTAGGATCGGGGGGGAAATCTCCCTAACGTACAGACACACGTTTGCATTTGCATGAAGCATTTGCATAACGAGCACTTTGTCGTTTTTCTAACCCTTTGTGTATGCAGGTTGTTCCAGGATTGATCAAAGACCAATCCACCGCTATTCGACCAGAGCAAATCAAGCTAGAGCAATGGAGCAAGTGCAGACTGACGTTCAGGAGCTCCGAGAGAGGATGGACCGCTTCATGGAGCTCACGCAAGTGGTTGCCAACGGCCAAGACCAGCTCAGAATATTGGTCCAGCCTCTGATATCAAGGGTTGATAGCAATGGTGTACTCCATGGTGGGACTGTTCCAACCCCTCCACCTGTTGGAACCTCTCAGAACGGCATCCCCGTGACCGGGGGGAATGGCAGTGGTAACGGCAACGTGGTTGCTAATATGGGGCTCAATGGTAATATGACTGGCGTCGGTAATGGGAACTTCGAAGCTAATGTCAATGTTGGGCTGGGCAACAGCAACGCAGGTGTTGGAAATCTGTATGGGCCTCAGCCATGGTTAGAAGACCGTCAAGAAGATTTGTTCTCACAGAAGGGTGCTGAAGGAGAGCTGACTGCTGAAGCGCGTCTGAGGTTTAAGGCACTCGAGGACAAGATGAGGAATTTCGAAAACCTGAACACTATGGGTGTTGACATGTCCAAGTTGGGACTAATTGCTGATTTTAAGGTGCCTCCTAAATTCAAGGTACCCGACTTTGAAAAGTACAAGGGCGCCACTTGCCCTCGCGTCCACTTAAGGTCATACTACCGAAAGATGTCCGCCCACTCTGAAGACGAGAAGTTGTTGATGCACTTCTTTCAGGATAGCTTGTCTGGGCCATCCTTGAAATGGTACATGAGTTTGGAGCCTACTGTTGCACCCTAAAATTTGCTCAACTTTATTCACTTGGTTTATGTTTCAATATCATTAGCCTTTGCATATAGAGTCATGTCCATAGTCTGATCATCTGCATAGCATAACATAGCAAGTCATCCAACAGGGGACCAAGCATTATTCTCATCTCTATGAGCCTATCAAGAAGTTATTATTCTAATTCAATCTCATTCAAGTCATCAGAAAAGAATTTGAAAGTTGGAGAAGTCAGTGGATCAAGCATTGAGTCTATCTCCTAACTGAGGGTATCTGAGGATCAACAAAGTAAGTTGTGGGCTGTGAATTGAGCATGGAGAGTATGTGGGCATCATGGGAGACTTAGGAAGTCATTTGGAGAAGGAGACAAATCATTGGTGTAGTCACCAGAGTTGTGGATGAAGACAGTCAACTAGGGTTTCATCTGGGTCAACCCTGGGTCAACTCTAGGTCAATTGAATGATTGAAAGGCATTAAGGGCTATTGGAGAGATGTGGGGTTCCTCATTTGACATGAAGAATAAGGATATGGTGTTGTGCTAAGAAGAATCAAGGAGAAGAGGAGTTTCTAAATTAGGCTTTCTGTGTAAAATCCCCTAGTTTAGGTCAAATTTCCAAGCAAGATAAGTCAAAATGAAAGCTTCAAATGGATCCTTGGCCAACATGAAACTTGTACAGGATCTCAAGACCTTTAATTTGAGTGGTGGAAGACATCAAGGAGATTTATAGAACTCAAGTTATGGTCCTTGCAAGTTACAGGTCATCTGAGGTATCTGAAATTTTGTCTGTGAAAGTGACTTGACTTACAAGCAATTTTTACCCCTCAAGGAGATTTCAAATGAATTTATGGTCAACATAAGAGTTGTTCCTCATTGTCTTAACTTTCTAGAATGGTATAGTATGCCTTCATATGATTTGTGGAACTCTACTTATGGTCTTGGCAAGCAAAGGGTATTTTGGTCATTTGAGAATTACAGGTCATTTCAAGCCTATGCCCAAAACTCATACAAGGAAGCTTCAAATGGAAAACTTTACAACATCAAACTTGTTCCAAATGACATTTTGAGTCTAGAAAAGTGACCATGATAGATTGGAAAGATTCATAGCACAAGGTTTCAAAATTGTTGGATTTAATGAATAAAAATGACTTAAAAAATGAGATTTTTCATATTTTGGCCAAATGAGGTAAAATTATAGGTCATTTTGAATGGAAAGATCATTTTGAGGACATTGGCTAAAGTAGAATTTTGAGCTTGGTTCACATTTTGGGAGTTATTCAAGGTTACTTATCATGGAAGAAACATAAGCCAAATCCAAGGGAAATCACACAAGGGAAGTTTCTCCAAGTTTCTAGGAGGTTCTAATGTCATGTATATATTGATATGAGAAGGTTCATGCAAGGGTTGGTAAACACATTTGCTCAAAAACACAAGTTTCACACACTTTCTCTCATTTGCAAAATTAATCCAAATTCTCTCAAACTTTCACCAATTTGCACCATTCTTGATCTGTTCTTCATCATCATCATCCATAGATCACAATTCATACAATCATTTGGTAGAATTGAGGTGGATTCGAGCTGTGCAAGTTCACCATTCAAGAAGCATAAATTTTGGAATTACAAGATCCAAGAGGTTTGAGTCATATTTGTTGCATACAGAAGTCATCATCAAGTTCATTGACCAGTTTTCCATCACTTCAAGCTTTGGATCCAGAGGTTTTGGTAGCT
Organism: Lathyrus sativus; assembly: GCA_963859935.3. Classification (NCBI taxonomy): domain Eukaryota; kingdom Viridiplantae; phylum Streptophyta; class Magnoliopsida; order Fabales; family Fabaceae; genus Lathyrus; species Lathyrus sativus. The sequence continues at coordinate 638,819,435 of OZ012739.1, forward strand.
GTTTTCTTCATTGTGCATCAAGTAAGTTTTCATTCGAATTGCATGCTTTGGTTAGAATTGCTAGGTTTTGATAGCATAGAAAGGTTAAGGTTGGGTAGATGACTGAGTTTGGAGAGTTTGGAGAGTTTTCATGGAGTTTGATTATGGTGTACCAAAACTGGTTGGATGGATAACTCTTGGATTAGAGCATGAAAATCTCAGATTATTAGCGTGTGATGATCAGCATGGAATATAGATTAGTTTAGGGCAAGAATTGGAGAGAGTTGAAAGGTTTGATCACAGGTGAAAATGGTGGATTCCAACTGTTATACCTATCGGGTTGGTTTGTTGCTTGAGTTTTAGGGGGATTTATTGTCATGGCTGTGTAGAGGGAGGAATTTAGAGCAACTTTGCTCTTGGAGTCGTGAGGATTCATGGCGAGACGAGGGAGAACAGAGCTCTTGAATGTGCATGCATGGCTAGGGTTTTCAGGGGTTAGGGTTAGCTGGAGGTTGAAGACGATCTGCGAGCCGTTCGATCAAGCTTTGACGTTTGACTGGGAATTCAATCCTATGGCCACGATTGAAGAACGAAAACGGAGGGAAGTTCAAACAATGAAACGCACCGTTTCATTTATTCTGGCTGACTGGGCTCAACTTCTCGTTGCTATGCACACCCTCCCCACCGAGGCCCAATCTAAAATGAACTGGAAAAATTACTTTTCGCACCGTTTTCCTCTTTTTTTATTTTTTGTTGGCTTTCTGATGGTGATGGGCCCAGACGCGCTTGCTATGCGCGCCCCCCAGTCTGGGCCCAGTTTGTCATTTTAACTAGTTTTCATTACTTTCTAAACCCCATTCCATTTAAATCAATTTTTATTTTCTTTCAAAATATTAACTCTTTAAAAATTCATAAAAAATAGAAAAATGCTAGTTTTTAATTGGTTGTTTTTTCATATTACTCATAATTTTGTCAAGAAAATTATCATCCAAAAAAATTAATAATTCATTTCATTTTTATATTTTAGGCATATTTTTCTTTTATTAGGTGTAAATAATATTTTGTTTGATACATGAATTTGGTGATTTTAGTTTGCATAGTTGCTTTAATATTTTTTGTCCATTCTTTTTAGGTTGATTAATAGATAATGTTAGCTTGTATATAAAATTTAGTTCCCATTTTTAGGACTTAATTTTAGGTGTTTAGTTTAGGTGTGAATAACATGAACAAAATTAGGGTTTAAGTGATGACTTAGGAGAATTGAATCATTTCCCTTAGGATTTAGAGATTGAATATTTTAGATATGGGACTATAGGGACTATGGGTAGTTATTAGATCCCTTATAAATCACTAGGATTCCCCTACTGCTATTAGTGTACTATTGTATTTGATTGACTGGTGTGGTGTGCCCTCTGGGGATTATTGATTTGTCTGTATGGGTATTGGGTTTGCTTTGGGGATTGGGAGAGCTGAAGACTTGGGATGATGGAGCCATTGGAGATCCAGAGACTGAAGACCAACTTCCAGAGTTGAAGAGGAGATTCTTGCTAGCAGCTGTTGAGGAGATTAGGGTTTAGGAGCTAGGCAGAGCTCTAGATTAGAAAGCTTGTTTCTCAAACATGGAGTGCCTTGTCTGCATCCATCCTTTCTCTATGATTCAAAGTCTCTTTCAAATATCCACCTCCTTCCTTTGGAAGGATCAGTGAATGTATTTGAAAGATAGAACTTTTGAGGGAAAATTGTCTATATAATGTTAACAGTTGATGAACCACCCTTGGTAGGTAATTGACTGTCTAACATTCCTTCACTTCCTCTGGTTGATTGATGCCCATCCTGGAGATTAAGACTTGAAGAAAAGCCATTGCAGATGGAAGACTGATAATCAAAGACCTTGCTTGAAGGCTGTGGAGATGAAGACTGATGCTTGCTGAAGCTTGTAGCTGTTTGATAATGACTTGAAGTCAGATGTTGATGCAGAGCTGCTGTGGCTGTGTATTTTTAGCTGTTATTCATTTCTGATGTATTGTTTGGTTTTCCCTGACTGTATTGTTTGCTGTTTAACCTGTTGGGTTGAAAGTGAAGCCTGTTCACTTTTGCCTATTGTTTTCTAGGTTCGAGGTCGAGTGGGACTCCCTTGCCTCGCTTGTATTGTTGCATCCATGCATTTTGCTGCTTTACTGTATATATATATATGCTATTATTTCTGTTTCCGTCTATTCCCTTAGGATCTTTGTTTCTCTCTGCGCAAGAGAGGAGCATGATAGACTTTAGGTCTTAACCTATGCATGATAACATTAGGTTAGTTTGATTCCCTTTTCAACCGTAGGTTAGAGTTCTGTCTCTTCTTTCTCAAAACAAACAGAAAAACACAATAAATATTTCAAACACAATAAAAGACACTTCTTCCGTAAAAGAATGTGAACTCATCAAAACGTCATTTTTGTCCGCTCGGACTACTAATCAGGAGAGAACCCTTTTTCAGAAGGAATAAAAACAATCAAGACAGACTTGTGTCATACGTGGCTCGAACTACGTTCGCTCTGATCTTTCATGCTGTATGAAAGTACGTAGGCATAGGATGCGATATCCTAGCGAGCAACCTTCCCCTCCTTTCTCGTAGGTAGGCGAACTACGTTGACTCTGATTTCTCGTTCCAGACGGGAATACGTAGGCATAAAGTGCGATACTTTGCCGAGTTATTTTCTTTTCTTTTTAACCCCTGACCTGTAGTTTAGATAGAATAACAATCCATACCCGAAAACAAGCGTGGATCCCGTCGAGTACGACGGACGTGAGGGGTGCTAATACCTTCCCCTTGCGTAACCGACTCCCGAATCCAGGTTTTGGTTGCGACGACCATACCTTTCCCGTCTTTGCGGTAGGTTTACTCTGAGCGTTTCCTTTCCCTCCCGTGGGATAAATAACGCACGGTGGCGACTCTTCTGTTCAGCCGGCGCCGATTTTCGCAGTAGCGACAGCTGGCGACTCTGCTGGGGATCCAACGTCCCCTGGCTGCTAAGGACTGCGATGGTTCTTATGCATTTGGGATCCAACGTCCCTTGAGAGAGTCAATCCTAGCGCTTGTTTTCCCGTCGAGGATTTTGCATGGATTTATATTTCTGACCTTTATTTTCAGCATTATATATATATTGATTATTATTGCTGTATTGGGGTGTGACGGGTGTTCTATGATTGAGAGATAATTCGGACCTGGGCTTGAGTGCACCTAGAATTAGAGTAGAAAGTAGTGGGCGCGTGCCGGCTTTGCTTGCATTAGTGTCTCATGAAATCTACACTCGGACGAGGTTCTTCTGGTTGGCTTCTTTTTCTACCCTTTGGGTCGAAGGGGTTGTTGGTCAGTTGAATTGTCGACTCCGGGAACTGATCATTTGGAAGTTGGCTAAGTGAGGCCTCTTCAGGATTTGATGATGCCACTCCTTCTGGGAATCGTATCATCAACCCTGAAAGTCTGTGACGCCGACGACCGCATAGGATGCCATACCTTGTGTCAGTTACTAGGACATCCACCTGTGAGAGGGTTTGGGGTTATGCAGGTAACTAGACCTTCAGATACCGGTTATTTCTTGATCAGAGATCCTGGGTATTTATGGAGAGTTCTGAGGTCTGTCAGAGACCAGTTGGAGAGTCCTGAGGTCTGTCAGAGACCAGTTAGAGATATGATATGAGGTCTGCCAGAGACCAGTCCGGGTTATGCTGTGGGTCTGTCAGAGACCAGTGTTGGAGCTTTGTTTTAGGTCTATCTGAGACTAGGGTTTGAGGACTTCTATAGAGTCTATCTGAGACTTCTTGATGTGGTTCAGGCTATTCAGCTACGGCAGTTGGTCCCTGTTGCATGTTACTTGCATTGCATTGTTTGCATACCCATTATCATTGCATCCCATTAACGTGTGTCTGTGCTGCAGGTGCATTTGCATATCCTCCGATTCTAGTGCCCAGACTTCTGAGTATTGATTATGGCCGGTTTGAGGAAAACAGTTGCGTATAAGCTGCCGACACCTGATATTACTCCTTTGCTTGGTCTGATATCTCTTGCTGATGAGGAGGTTAGGAGAAGCTTCAGAATGAGTCACGGGAGATTACTGAGATTAGTCTGCAAGCCCACTGCTGATGAGATGAGCGGGCTGTACACCTTGATGCAGTTCTATGACCCCGCATTGAGATGTTTTACGTTTGCTGACTTCATTCTAGGGCCTACCATTGAGGAGTATGTGGAGTTTACTGAGTTACCCGTGCAAAACAAGGTTCCCTTTATTCACTCTGCTGCTGAGCCCAGGTTGGAAGACTTAGCCAAGGCCTTGCATATGGACGCTGCAGAACTGTTAGTGACTTCTTGGCTTGGGGTTTCAGGTTTCTCTCTTGATTTCTTGGTTGGCAAAGCTCAGGAGTATGCCAAGAGCGGATGTTGGGTGGTTTTCAATGCTATTTTGGCTTTATGCATTTATGGGATTGTGCTGTTTCCTAACTTGCCCAATTTCGTAGACTTGGACGCTTTCCATCTATTTGCTGCCGGCAATCCAGTGCCAACGTTGATCGGAGACTTCTACCACTCCTTGCACTACAAGAACGAAAACAGAAGGGGAAAGGTTGTTTACTGCTGTGCTCCTTTGTTGAATATGTGGTTCAAGAGCCACCTTCCCATGAAGGGATCTTTTGTGGAGAGTGCAACCACCGCTAGCTGGTCAGAGCGCTTGATGAGGCTATCTTCCGAAGATGTTGAGTGGTTTGATCGAGACCTGCTAGGGGCTGAGCTTATATTCAGTTGTTCTGGGTACCCTAATGTCCCGCTGATAGGAAGAAAAGGGTGTATCAATTACAACCCATCCCTGTTGGTCCGTCAGTTCGGATATGCGCTGAAGAACCCACCAAAGGAAGAAGAAGTACAGGAATCTCTGTACTTCATCGGTGATTTGAAGGGGGAGTTATTAGCCAAGCTGCAGCATGCCTGGAAGCGTATTAACCGAAGGGGGAAGCCGTTTTTAGGGAAGAATGACTGTCAGGCTTACGCCCCATACAGAGTTTGGATCCAGGAAAGAGCAAGTCAGTTGCGGATGCCATTTCCAGATGCACCAGCCCTTGTTCCTATTCCAGTAGCAGAGCCAACTACTGTTCCTAGGGAGGCCTACGAGCAAGTTGTGAAAGAAAAAGAAGCCTTGATGAAGATCAACGAAGGGTTAGAGCAGGAGCTAGCCCAGATACGCAGTGAGAAAAACAAGGTCGTGCATGCTTTCCAACAGCAGATTGAGCTAATGAACAGATTAGGGGCTGAGTTAACTGAGGAGAAGAAGAAGCGCGAACGTCTGGGGCAAGAGTTCAGAAGCTCCCATGACATGCTCGAATCCAAAAAGAAAGCACTCGACATCGCTCACCGAGAGATCTCTTCTTGCAATAAGACTTGGAATGCTACGCTCACCAACAATAAGAAGAGGGAGGGTAAGTTGAAGCAGCAAATTTCCGACCTCGAAGAGCAGTTGAAGTCTAGCATCAAGAAGTGTGAAGAAGAAGTGATGACCCGATATGGTCTCCAGAACGCACTGAACAAGGCTATCAAAGGCAGAGATGAAGCTGTGTCTCAGAAGCGTAAACTAGAGGATCGCTTCGGAGAAGGGGCATGGGAGGAAACTGCTGAAGACGCGCGACGTGTTCTTAAGAAAAGGAACCAACTTGTTGAAGGGATGCTTACCAGACCAAGTCATCCGGAGACCAAGAAGTTGCTAGAAGAGTACCAGACTTATGGGAGTGTTTGATCCTTTCATGTAGTAGCTTGTATGCTTTATTTGCATAGCGCCGACCATCACCAGGATTGTTGGATGAGGTCATGCCTTCTTATTGTACTCAGTGATATTGTATTCTTGGCTCATTGGTTTTTCTCCGCAATATATGAGGCTTTCTGTGATCCAGCTCCGATCTTTATATTGCTAGCACTGTCACTGCACCGGCACCTTCACACTAGAATCGGGGAATGTTATTCCCTAATGCACAGACACACACTGCATTGCATTCATATTCACATTGCGTTACAGGTAATCATTGGATGGTATCTTATTTCCTGCTCTGTACCAAGTATTTTCAGGATTGAAGATCAGCGCCCACACCGCTACTCCACTCGCACCAACTGTCGAAGAATCATGGATCAAATGCAGAACGAGATGCAAGATGTGCGCGAGAAGCTAGCTCTCTTTATGCAGTCTATGGAAGCTATTGCAAAAGGTCAGGAGAATTTGTAAGCCATGGTGCAGCCTCTGTTGGTCAGAAACGCCGGTCACGGTAATGAGGATCATCAGTCTGTGCGAGTTGATACTGTTCATGGAGATGGCACTCCCACGCTAGTGGCTCCACCTGTAGTCAACATACCTGCTGCTAATGTCAACAACGCTACCGCCGCTGGGAACGGTAACATCGGAGTTGGGAACGAGACTGCTGTCCATAACGTTGGGCTTGGTGATATCAACTTGGGTGATAATATGGGAGGCAACGACTTCGGCAATGCTGGATTCGGGTTCAACGATCAGGGATTTGATAACACTGGGAAATATGGTTTCAATGCTCAAGGCTTTGGGCAAGATGGTTATGGTGTGGCCAATCAGGGTTACGGAGGTTTCGGAAATGGAAACGGCGCTGGGTTAACGGCTTTTGGGCCTGCTGGAGGTGTTCAGGGATACGGCAACAGAGGCCGAGGCCCGGTGATGAATCAGATTAGAGCTGGCCGCAATAATGAATATGATGGGTATGGAGCTGGGAATGGTATGTGGCAAGAAGATCAGCAGGAGGACGCTTTCTCCGGCGGAGGCTTTGAAGGGCCGATGGATAACTCCCAGAAGATCAGAATGCTAGAAGAGCAGATGAGGGGGGTCCTGAACCAAAGTGCTGTGGGCTTGGACATGGCAACAATGGGCCTGGTACCTGGCTTGAGGGTGCCAATCAAATTCAAAGCTCCTACGTTTGATAAGTATAAAGGGGACACCTGTCCGAAAGTGCACGTGCGAGCTTATTACAGAAAGATGTCTGCATACTCAACTGATGAGAGAATGCTAATGCATTTCTTTCAAGATAGTTTGTCAGGCCCTTCCCTAGAGTGGTATATGGGATTGGAGCCAACTAATATCAAGACATGGAAGCAATTGGCAGAGGCATTTGTAGCTCACTATAAGTATAACAGCGACTTGGCACCCAACCGGGTCCAATTGACAGGCTTGTCTCAGAAGAAGGGTGAGAGCTTTAAAGAGTACGCGCAAAGGTGGCGCGATATGGCTGCCAGGGTCCGTCCTCCTTTAGAAGACAAGGAAATGAATGACATGTTTGTCGGCACATTCACAGGCTTGTTTCATGACATGTTGTTTCATACATCTCTGGCCAGTTTCTCAGACTTAATTCTGATGGGAGAAAAGATTGAACGTAACATTAAGCAGGGAAAGTTCCAAGTCGAGGAATCAACTGCATCTACCAGTAATAGGAAGGATTTTGGTGGGCGCCGTCAGGGCGAGGCAAGCGCAGTGTTTGGAGGCCGAGGCCGAGGCCGAGGCAGAGGTCGGAACCAATATCATCAGCCGCAGCAGGTGGCGAGTGTTACTATCCCATATCAGCAACAACCACTTCAACAACAACAACCGTTTCAGCAGCAGCCAATGCAGCAGCAGCAGCATCCATTTCAACAACAACAGCAGCAGCAGCCACAGCAGGGGGCACAGCAGGCTCAGCGAAGATTCCAGGGTGGTAAACCAAGAAGAGTGTTTGAGAAGCCTCCCTCAACCTATGTTGATTTGTTACAGACATTGTTGGGTTTGAACCTGGTAGAGAAGAGAACTCTGGCACCAATAACGGGAACTCCTCCGTATAGTTATGATGCAAGCAGGCACTGTGATTTTTATTCTGGGGCTCCGGGCCACGATGTAGAGGGTTGCCATGCTTTTAAGCACGTTGTGCAGGATCTTTTGGACAATAAGACTATCAATTTCGGAACGGTAGGTCCGAATATAGTGCAGAAGCCCATGCCCAATCATGGGGCAAACGCCATTCTAACTGAGGAAGGGAGGAATCTGATTGTGAATGTGGATAGTCTAAAGACGCCGTTGAGCGAGATAAAAAGCAGATTATTGCAGGGAGGCGTCTATCCAGGGTGCGACGAGTATTGTTTAGAATGCTGGACCCTAGCTGGGGGTTGTGATGATTTAAAGAAAGGTATTCAGGCTTTAATAGATGGCGACACGTTGCAGTTCGACCGAGCAGCAATCGAAGAGCCTGCAGGAGCAGTAGCAGATAATCAGAGTGATGTGGCCACTGTGACGATTCCTCGAAAGACAATCACTATCACGGCACCGGCTCAGCGACCGCCGATCACCATAACTAAGGCCGAACCAATCCCGTACGAGAGCACAAAAGCAGTCCCATGGTCATATGGGCTGGAAGTGTATTGCGACAGAATAAAGATTGATGTTAGTAAGCAGCCAGCCGAGACTGTGGACAACGTTGTTGGTTCAAGAGGTATGACAAGGAGTGGTAGGATCTTTATATCACCTGAAGTGGAGGCCGAAAGGCTGGCAAAAGGAAAAGGAAGGATGGTTGAGAATGTCCCAGTGCAGACAAACGAAAAAGCATCGGCATCGAAGGATGTAGAAGAGTTCATGCGCTTGATTCGAAAAAGTGATTATAAGATTGTGGAGCATCTGCAACAGACGCCGTCCAAAATATCTATCTTGTCATTGCTGTTGTGTTTTGAAGCTCACAGAAATGCTTTGTTGAAAGTCCTGGATACTTCCTTCGTACCCCAAGACGTCTCCGTGAATCAGCTGGAAGGAGTGTTGGCACATGTAAATGCAGGCCATAGCTTGGGCTTCACCGACTTCGATTTGACCCCAAAGGGGAGAGATCATAATATGGCGCTGCACATATCTGTCGAGTGTAGAGGATCAGTAATGTCGCATGTATTGGTCGACACTGGATCGTCTTTGAATGTGATGCCCAAGAAAGCGATGATGAAGCTGGATGTCAGAGGAATCTTGTGCATGCCCAGTGACTTGGTAGTTAGGGCATTCGATGGCACGCGAAGAACAGTCTTTGGGTCGATAACATTGCCTCTGCAGGTAGGGCCGGAGGTGTTTGCGACAGAGTTTTATATCATGGATATACAGCCTGCATATAGCTTCTTGCTCGGAAGACCCTGGATTCATGGGGCTGGGGCAGTCACGTCTACCCTGCATCAGAAGTTGAAATATATGGTCGGAGACAGTGTAGTCACCGTATGCGGAGAAGAAGACATCCTGGTCAGCCATCTGTCGTCATTTAAATATGTGGAGGTCGACGGAGAGATCCACGAAACACCCTGCCAGGCATTTGAAGGGTTGCGTATCAAGGACAAAGGTCCCGGACCGAGCAAAGTGTCAGAGATAGCCGTCTCGTCGTATAAAGAAGCTCAAGCTCTGGTGGAGGCAGGAGAAGCAAAGGGCTGGGGCAAAGTGCTGGATATCCCTGTGAAGATGGACCGATTCGGGCTGGGGTACCAACCGTCGTCATCAACTCCTGCTGTGGGGGCACCCCGTTTCAGAGGGCCAATAACCATCTCTGCCAGTGGAGTATGTCATGAAACCATCAATGCTGCTTCGGAGTCTGACGAAGGAGACAACGACTGTGATATGGATGCCTGGATTCAGCCAAGCACGCCAGGACAGGGACTGTGCAACTGGTCTATTCAGGAGCTTGTTCCTGTGACCCTTAAACAGTAATGCTTTGTTTTATTAATTGTTGAACAACCTGATGCCTTGCCCGGGGCATCAGGATTTGCTTAGGGCTATGTTGTTATGAACATTGCGTGTTAATCATTAAATAAATGGCGTTCTTTCATGTGCAAATATTGTAATCTCTGTCTTTCTTGTTTTGTATTTTTCAATAAAGTGGCAACGTGGTTATTCTCTTTATACGCATTTTGAAGCATTTAACCATTCCTTTTGCAGGATAACATTTTCAGATGACATCCCTGAACCCCCTATGACTCGTCCCGACTTTAAGCACCCGGTATTTTAGGCCGAAGAAGAGGTTGTCGAAGATAGTGACGTTCCCGAAGAACTGTCTTGGTTGGTGAAGCAAGAGGAAAGAGCCATTCTGCCTCACGAAGAGGTCATCGAAATTATCAACTTGGGGTCGGAAGGGGTTGAGAAGAATATTCGTATCGAAGCCGCGCTGCAGAGCTGTATCAAGCGAAGACTGGTTGAAATGCTCCGAGAGTATCGTGATGTATTCGCTTGGTCGTATGAAGATATGCCAGGGCTCGATACAGATATGGTTGTGCACCGTCTGCCACTGAAAGAAGAATGCCCGCCGGTCAAACAAAAGCTTCGCAGAGCTCGACCAGATATGGCCGTGAAGATCAAAGAGGAAGTTCAAAAACAGTGGGACGCTGGTTTCCTGGCTGTGACAAAATATCCCTCATGGGTTGCTAACATCGTACCAGTGCCAAAGAAAGACGGCAAGGTTCGAATGTGCGTGGATTATAGAGATTTGAATAAAGCAAGCCCAAAAGACGATTTTCCGCTTCCTCATATTGACGTGCTAGTTGATAATACTGCTCAATACTCCGTATTCTCCTTCATGGATGGTTTTTCAGGCTATAATCAGATTAAAATGGCGCCAGAGGATATGGAGAAGACCACTTTCATAATGCCTTGGGGAACATTTTGCTACAAAGTGATGCCCTTTGGCTTGAAAAATGCTGGGGCAACATATCAGCGTGCTATGACGACTCTTTTTCATGATATGATGCATAAAGAGATCAAAGTTTATGTTGACGATATGATTGCCAAATCCCAGACGGAGGAAGAGCATCTGGTGAATCTGCTGAAGTTATTTAAGAGGCTTAGGAAGTTCAGGCTGAGACTGAACCCTAACAAATGCACCTTCGGGGTGAGATCGGGTAAGCTACTGGGGTTTATCGTAAGCAAAAGAGGAATAGAGGTCGATCCTGCTAAAATAAAAGCGATTCAAGAAATGCCGACGCCTAAAACAGAGAAAGAGGTGCGCGGGTTTTTAGGGAGGTTGAACTACATCGCTCGGTTCATATCCCATCTAACGGCCACGTGTGAACCATTATTCAAGCTGTTAAAGAAAGATCAAGCTGTAACGTGGAATGAAAACTATCAAAAGGCGTTCGATAAAATCAAGCAGTATTTGCAGGAGCCTCCTATTTTGATACCCCCAGTGGCAGGGAGACCCTTGATCATGTATTTGACGGTTCTTGAGGGAAGCATGGGTTGTGTTCTCGGTCAACACGACGAGACAGGAAGAAAAGAGCATGCGATCTACTACTTGAGTAAGAAATTTACAAATTGTGAATCTCGATACTCAATGCTTGAGAAAACTTGTTGCGCGCTAGCCTGGGCCGCCAAGCGTTTGAGGCAATACATGCTGAATCATACAACCATGCTTATCTCGAAGATGGATCCTATCAAATATGTATTCGAAAAGCAGGCGTTGTCAGGGAGAATTGCCCGTTGGCAGATGGTCCTGACTGAATATGACATCCAATACGTCTCGCAAAAGGCTATAAAGGGGAGCGTGCTGTCTGAGTATCTGGCGGAGCAGCCTATTGAAGATTACCAATCGATGAGGTTTGATTTTCCTGACGAGGATATCATGTACCTGAAGATGAAAGATTATGAAGAGCCGTTGCCAGACGAAGGACCAGAGTTGGGTTCCAAATGGAAGATGATATTTGACGGAGCTGTGAATGCTTACGGTAGCGGAATAGGGGCAATCATCACTACGCCACACGGGTCACACATCCCGTTTACTGCTCGATTGACCTTTGCCGTTACCAACAATGAGGCCGAATACGAAGCTTGTATAATGGGGCTTGAAGAAGCCATTGATTTGCGAATCAAGAATTTAGACGTATACGGAGACTCAGCTCTGGTGGTGAATCAGATAAAAGGGGAATGGGAGACACGTCAGCCCAACTTGATACACTACATGAACTATGCAAGGAGATTGTTGCCTTTCTTCGACAAGGTTGAATTGCATCATGTACCGCGGGCAGAGAATCAAATGGCTGACGCCCTGGCCACTTTGTCTTCCATGTACAAAGTCAACTTCTGGAACGAGGCTCCCCGAATCATTATCTCTCGGCTTGACAGGCCCGCCTTTGTGTTTGCTATTGATGAAGCATCCGACGACAAGCCGTGGTATTTTGATATCCTTAATTTTCTGAAGAATAAAGAGTACCCGGCTGGGGCATCCAGTCAAGATCAGAAGACTCTCAGGAGACTAGCGGGTAATTTCTATTTGAATCCAGATGGTGTCTTGTACAGAAGAAACCACGATTTGGTGTTGTTGCGTTGTGTAGACGAAAAAGAGGCGAAGCTGCTCATGGAGGAAATACACGAAGGTACCTTTGGTACACATGCTGGTGGGCATGCTATGACGAGGAACCTGCTACGGGCAGGTTATTTTTGGCTGACCATGGAAACTGATTGTTTCAAGTTTGCGAGGAAGTGCCACAAGTGCCAAATTTATGCTGATAAGATCCATGTGCCTCCAAGTCCTCTAAATATGATGTCATCGCCATGGCCATTCTCGATGTGGGGAATCGATATGATTGGAAAGATCGAGCCGACGGCTTCTAACGGACATCGGTTCATCCTAGTAGCAATCGATTACTTCACCAAGTGGGTGGAAGCGGCGTCTTATGCAAATGTAACTAAGCAAGTAGTGGCTAGATTCATCAAGAGAGATATCATTTGCCGATATGGGATCCCCGAGCGGATAATCACGGACAACGGTTCAAACCTGAACAACAAAATGATGAAGGAGCTCTGTCAGAATTTCAAGATCGAACATCACAACTCCTCCCCTTACCGACCCAAGATGAATGGCGCTGTCGAAGCGGCCAATAAAAATATCAAGAAGATCGTTCAAAAGATGGTGGTGACCTATAAGGATTGGCATGAGATGCTACCCTTCGCTTTGCACGGTTATCGTACGACGGTACGCACGTCAACCGGGGCAACCCCGTTCTCGTTGGTATACGGAATGGAAGCGGTATTACCATTGGAAGTTGAGATCCCTTCTCTGAGGGTATTGCGAGACGTTCAGCTAGACGAGGCAGAACGGGTGAAAGACAGGTTGAACCAACTGAGTTTGATGGACGAGAAGAGGCTAGCTTCTCTAGCATATGGTCGTTTGTACCAGAGCCGAATGAAGAAAGCATATGATAAGAAGATACATCCTCAGAGCTTTCAGACGGGCGACCTTGTGCTGAAAAGGATTCTCCCGCCGCAAGCAGATCACAGGGGCAAGTGGACCCCCAACTACGAAGGGCCATATGTTGTCAGGAAAGTCTTTTCAGGAGGGGCTTTATTGTTGTCCACCATGGACGGTGAAGACTTTATGTCACCTGTGAATTCAGACGCAGTTAAAAAATACTTTGCTTGAAAATTGACCCGCTGGACAGAAAAAGAGAGTCCAGGCAAAAATGGGGCATCCTGGCGAACCAAAAACAGAATGAAAGGTTCGGGCAAAAGTTAGGGATAAAATTGAAAAAATGTACACCCGCGAAGTTGAAAACCTACACTGGGCGGCTTCGGAAAAAAAGGGTATCCCGGTGAACTGAAAACCCGTAAAGGGCGGTTCACGCATAAGTTAGGGATTTGAAAAAAGCAAATGACTGCGGTCCGAATTTGATACTACGTTGAGCATTGGTGCGGAAGAATATACTCGAGGGGGTCGATTATCGGATACAATCTCTTCGGAAGTGTGGATACCGGGAAAGCATTAGAGTCAGACGAGTCATAGGAGGATCAGTTCGTGATGTTCGTCTGCATCCCGTTGCCGACATGTGTACACATTTAATTTGTCAATATATTTATGCTTCCTGTGCATACTTGTATGTTTGCTTTGCGTAGCTTCCTCTTTTCAGGAGTTACATCCCGTGTACAAAACTCCGCCCATTCAGGGGCACAATCAATAAAATATGTTATTCAGTACTTAATGCTGGTTCTTTACTGTTTTGTGCATGATAAAACGCCTAAGTTTATTGAAACTAGCAGGTGTATAACATCACTGGCCCTTGCCAACAATTGCTAAAGCTTTGAATTAACTGAAAATAACGTCACTAACCTGAATCGACTTGGTTGCATAGGCTTGTCTTGTCTTGTTTGTGTTGTTGCAGGTTTCATAGCCGTACGAGGAAGATGATCAAAAGATTGCAATAACAAAAGACTCGACCCCCACGCAGGTCGTGAAGAGAGGTCGAATTCCCCAGCTGGTCGTAGCTTATCCAAGGGACATGCTCCAGCAAAGTCATTTATTCTCAGCAAAACTGACGATTCCAAGATCGTAAGGCTGTATTCAGACAGTATGGTGTCCCCCAGAAGGGTTCCCTTATCTCGAGCAGAGTGGTTCAGCCGCAGAAGATTAATATTTGTGAGATGTATTCAGGCAGTTTACCTTTCCCCGCAGGGTCATTTACTCTCCCCTAGCGGAGTCAGCGGATTTTCCCCAAGAGCATCGTCCCGTCCCCAGCGGAGTTCTCTTTCCAACCAGTGTTTTCATTCCTTCCAGTGGAACTCGAAGATTGAGACTCTCCCCGGAAGAGTTGGTGTGGCGCATTGGCATTTATTTTGTCAGAATACCGTGTGATATCTGTTCACTCTCCAGCATAAGTCCGATCATACCAAGCGCATCTGCTATTCTCCAGCAGAGTTGTATTCCCCAGCAGGGTGTTACTTCAACGAGGTGTTTTTCCCGGCTGAGTTGACTTCACTCTTCCAGCATTTATTTTGCTGGAATAATTCTGTAGCACCTGGCTATCCCCAGCGGAGTTGGCATTATCTTCAGCATTTATTTTGCTGGAGTAGCCTGTATCTCATCAGTTCGAGTCTGCATTAGCATCGGCATATAATGTCATAGTTGCATCCACCAAATAAAAGTGTAGCGTTTCCATGTCGAACGGAGCATTGCATCGTTGTCAAACATATGCATTTTTGAAACATAAACCAGGATGGCTAACCTTTTGTTTCAAGTATTGTTTCTCTTGCAGGTAGAGAGAGCCCTCGCTCAGGTGAATCAATAAACATTCGAAGTCTCGGCATGAGACATTCAACAAAGTGTCAGCTTTGGCACTACTCCCCACAGAGTCAGCAGGATAAGTTTCTCTTTGTCCCCAAGCAGAGTTACTTATTTCCTCGCCAGGGTTTCTTGTTGAAGTTTCTCTAGTCCGACCAGCGGATTGTTTCCTTCAAAGTTGTTGTTACGTCAGCATTAAAAGGTTTCATGAACCAGAATTTCAGAGGCTACCGCCGGTTATTAGAGCAGGCATCCAGTAGTTTGATTTCCAAATATCCCCAGTAGAGTCAGCCTCAAAGTTGCTGTAACGTCAGTGATAAGAAGTTGGCGGACCAATGGAAGGATGAGTCCTAACGTGGACGGGTTTATTGACAGGTTTTTTTGTATGCTAAGAGAAGTGGGGGTCCTGACGTGGACATTTCCTCAGTTTAACGATATGTGTTAGTCCTAACGTGGACGGATTTGATTTCTTGGTATTGATTGAAGGTGGAGTCCTGACGCGGACAAAGTTGGTTACTCTTCGTGTTGGTGTCCTGACGTGGACCATTTATTTCCAGCAGATAGCTTTATTCGTGATGGTGAAATGTGCGTCCTGACGAGGACAAGTTTGTAGTTCTTTGTGATGACAAGATGCGAGAGTCCTGACGTGGACAAATTTATCCTTCTTCGTGTTGTTGGCAAAGTATGAGTCCCGACGTGGACACAGTCGTATTTCCCCAGCAAGTCGAAGACGTGCAAGTCCTAACATGGACAGGTTCTATTATTTCATCAGATGAAGATGTGAGTCCTGACGTGGACAAGTTAGTTCCCCAGCAAGTCGAAGACGCGCAAGTCCTGACGTGGACAAGTCCTATTTCTTCAGCAGGTCGAGATATGGGTCCTAACGTGGACAAGTTTTATTTCCTCAGCGAGTCAAGAGGCGAGTCCTGACGTGGACAAATCAAGACGAAACGTGAGTCCTGACGTGGACAGGCTTATTCCTTACGTGGAAAGAGAAGTTGTTTCCTTACGTGGAAAAGTTTAGTCCTGACGCGGACAGATCAAAAAAGACTGATTCCTTACGTGGAAAGCGATGTATTCCTTACGTGGAAAGATGGAGTCCTTACGTGGACGTATCAGATTTATTCCTTACGTGGAAAGATTGAGTCCTTACGTGGACATATCAAATTGGAGTCCTGACGTGGACAGATCGAGGTTATGTTTCCTTACGCGGAAAGATTGGAGTCCTGACGTGGACAAACTAAGATAAGATTGTGTTTCCTTACGTGGAAAGAAAAGAAGTTCGTTTCCTTACGCGGAAGAAGATGGCATTCCTTACGTGGAAAATTGTGCTCCTTATGTGGACAGAGATGCATTCCTTACATGTAAAAGTGGAGTCCTCATGTGGACAAACCAAGACAATAGATGGTTTCCTTACGTGGAAAGATGGTATTCCTTACGTGGAAAGAGGCTTGCATTCCTGACGTGGAAAGATAGAGTGTATTCCTGACGTGGAAGGGGTTTAGTCCTGACGTGGACAGATTTAAAAGAAGACGTATTCCTTACGTGGAAGAGTTTGACGAAGAAGAAATTCATTCCTAACGTGGAAAAGTGAGTCCTAACGTGGACAGTGTTATTCCTAACGTGGAACGGTTATTCCTTACGTGGAAAGGTGAGTCCTAACGTGGACATGTATTCCTGATGTGGAAGGGTGAGTCCTAACTTGGACGAAGTATTCATAACCCAGAGAGTTTAGTCCTAACGTGGACAGATCCAGACGAAGTGTTATTCCCTACGTGGACGGTGTTATTCCTAACGTGGAAGAGTTCAGTCCTAACGTGGACGATTTATTTCTGATGAGAGGCAGACGAGCCATCCCCAGTGAAGCTGTCGAGATTTTTCCTAACGTGGGCAAGTTTTAGTTGAGATTTCTTCATGTTGACAGCAGATAGAGTCCTAACGTGGACCGACAAAGTTCTATCCCTGCAATGACAGAATCTTTTTCAGGTTGATAAAGATAATCCCCAGCACGGTCGCTAAGGGATCAGTGGGTTGCCGTAACAGTCAGATTCAGTTGATGAATGTCGTTCCCCAAGCAGGGGCGCAGTTTATTTCTGCGGTTGGCAAATTTCCGGGTTCTTAGTATTCAACCGTCTCGTACCGCGAATGTCTGAAGGCTCCGGGCTCTTCACCCAATCGGGTCCAAGTCGCTTGAATAGGGGCAGCTGTTGCACCCTAAAATTTGCTCAACTTTATTCACTTGGTTTATGTTTCAATATCATTAGCCTTTGCATATAGAGTCATTTACATAGTCTGATCATCTGCATAGCATAACATAACAAGTCATCCAACAGGGGACCAAGCATTATTCTCATCTCTATGAGCCTATCAAGAAGTTATTATTCTAATTCAATCTCATTCAAGTCATCAGAAAAGAATTTGAAAGTTGGAGAAGTCAGTGGATCAAGCATTGAGTCTATCTCCTAACTGAGGGTATCTGAGGATCAACAAAGTAAGTTGTGGGCTGTGAGTTGAGCATGGAGAGTATGTGGGCATCATGGGAGACTTAGGAAGTCATTTGGAGAAGGAGACAAATCATTGGTGTAGTCACCAGAGTTGTGGATGAAGACAGTCAACTAGGGTTTCATCTGGGTCAACCCTGGGTCAACTCTAGGTCAATTGAATGATTGAAAGGCATTAAGGGCTATTGGAGAGATGTGGGGTTCCTCATTTGACATGAAGAATAAGGATATGGTGTTGTGCTAATAAGAATCAAGGAGAAGAGGAGTTTCTAAATTAGGGTTTTTGTGTAAAATCCCCTAGTTTAGGTCAAATTTCCAAGCAAGATAAGTCAAAATGCAAGCTTCAAATGGATCCTTGGCCAACATGAACCTTGTAAAGGATCTCATGACCTTTAATTTGAGTGGTGGAAGACATCAAGGAGATTTATAGAACTCAAGTTATGGTCCTTGCAAGTTACAGGTCATCTAAGGTATCTGAAATTTTGTCTGTGAAAGTGACTTGACTTCCAAGCAATTTTTACCCCTCAAGGAGATTTCAAATGAATTTCTGGTCAACATAAGAGTTGTTCCTCATTGTCTTAGATTTCTAGAATGGTATAGTATGCCTTCATATTATTTGTGGAACTCTACTTATGGTCTTGGCAAGCAAAGGGTATTTTGGTCATTTGAGAATTACAGGTCATTTCAAGCCTATGCCCAAAACTCATACAAGGAAGCTTCAAATGGAAAACTTTACAACATCAAACTTGTTCCAAATGACATTTTGAGTCTATAAAAGTGACCATGAGAGATTGGAAAGATTCATAGCACAAGGTTTCAAAAACTTTGGATTTAATGAATAAAAATGACTTAAAAAATGAGATTTTTCATATTTTGGCCAAATGAGGTGAAATTATAGGTCATTTTGAATGGAAAGATCATTTTGAGGACATTGGCTAAAGTAGAAATTTGAGCTTGGTTCACATTTTGGGAGTTATTCAAGGTTACTTATCATGGAAGAAACATAAGCCAAATCCAAGGGAAATCACACAAGGGAAGTTTCTCCAAGTTTCTAGGAGGTTCTAATGTCATGTATATATTGATATGAGAAGGTTCATGCAAGGGTTGGTAAACACATTTGCTCAAAAACACAAGTTTCACACACTTTCTCTCATTTGCAAAATCAATCCAAATTCTCTCAAACTTTCACCAATTTGCACCATTCTTGATCTGTTCTTCATCATCATCATCCATAGATCACAATTCATACAATCATTTGGTAGAATTGAGGTGGATTCGAGCTGTGCAAGTTCACCATTCAAGAAGCAAAAATTTTGGAATTACAAGATCCAAGAGGTTTGAGTCATATTTGTTGCATACAGAAGTCATCATCAAGTTCATTGACCAGTTTTCCATCACTTCAAGCTTTGGATCCAGAGGTTTTGGTAGCTGTTTTCTTCATTGTGCACCAAGTAAGTTTTCATTCGAATTGCATGCTTTGGTTAGAATTGCTAGGTTTTGATAGCATAGAAAGGTTAAGGTAGGGTAGATGACTGAGTTTGGAGAGTTTGGAGAGTTTTCATGGAGTTTGATTATGGTGTACCAAAACTGGTTAGATGGATAACTCTTGGATTAGAGCATGAAAATCTCAGATTATTAGCGTGTGATGATCAACATGGAATATAGATTAGTTTAGGGCAAGAATTGGAGATTGAAAGGTTTGATCACAGGTGAAAATGGTGGATTCCAACTGTTATACCTATCGGGTTGGTTTGTTGCTTGAGTTTTAGGGGGATTTATTGTCATGGCTGTGTAGAGGGAGGAATTTAGAGCAACTTTGCTCTTGGAGTCGTGAGGATTCATGGCGAGACGAGGGAGAACAGAGCTCTTGAATGTGCATGTATGGCTAGGGTTTTCAGGGGTTAGGGTTAGCTGGAGGTTGAAGACGATCTGGGAGCCGTTCGATCAAGCTTTGACGTTTGACTGGGAATTCAATCCTATGGCCACGATTGAAGAACAAAAATGGAGGGAAGTTCAAACAATGAAACGCACCGTTTCATTTATTCTGGCTGACTGGGCTCAACTTCTCGTTGCTATGCACACCCTCCCCACCGAGGCCCAATCTAAAATGAACTGGAAAAATTACTTTTCGCACCGTCTTCCTCTTTTTTTATTTTTTGTTGGCTTTCTGATGGTGATGGGCCCAGACGCGCTTGCTATGCGCGCCCCCCAGTCTGGGCCCAGTTTGTCATTTTAACTAGTTTTCATTACTTTCTGAACCCCATTCCATTTAAATCAATTTTTATTTTCTTTCAAAATATTAACTCTTTAAAAATTCATAAAAAATAGAAAAATGCTAGTTTTTAATTGGTTGTTTTTTCATATTACTCATAATTTTGTCAAGAAAATTATCATCCAAAAAAATTAATAATTCATTTCATTTTTATATTTTAGGCATATTTTTCTTTTATTAGGTGTAAATAATATTTTGTTTGATACATGAATTTGGTGATTTTAGTTTGCATAGTTGCTTTAATATTTTTTGTCCATTCTTTTTAGGTTGATTAATAGATAATGTTAGCTTGTATATAAAATTTAGTTCCCATTTTTAGGACTTAATTTTAGGTGTTTAGTTTAGGTGTGAATAACATGAACAAAATTAGGGTTTAAGTGATGACTTAGGAGAATTGAATCATTTCCCTTAGGATTTAGAGATTGAATATTTTAGATATGGGACTATAGGGACTATGGGTAGTTATTAGATCCCTTAGAAATCACTAGGATTCCCCTACTGCTATTAGTGTACTATTATATTTGATTGACTGGTGTGGTGTGCCCTCTGGGGATTACTGATTTGTCTGTATGGGTATTGGGTTTGCTTTGGGGATTGGGAGAGCTGAAGACTTGGGATGATGGAGCCATTGGAGATCCAGAGACTGAAGACCAACTTCCAGAGTTGAAGAGGAGATTCTTGCTAGCAGCTGTTGAGGAGATTAAGGTTTAGGAGCTAGGCAGAGCTCTAGATTAGAAAGCTTGTTTCTCAAACATGGAGTGCCTTGTCTGCATCCATCCTTTCTCTATGATTCAAAGTCTCTTTCAAATATCCACCTCCTTCCTTTGGAAGGATCAGTGAATGTATTTGAAAGATAGAACTTTTGAGGGAAAATTGTCTATATAATGTTAACAGTTGATGAACCACCCTTGGTAGGTAATTGACTGTCTAACATTCCTTCACTTCCTCTGGTTGATTGATGCCCATCCTGGAGATTAAGACTTGAAGAAAAGCCATTGCAGATGGAAGACTGATAATCAAAGACCTTGCTTGAAGGCTGTGGAGATGAAGACTGATGCTTGCTGAAGCTTGTAGCTGTTTGATAATGACTTGAAGTCAGATGTTGATGCAGAGCTGTTGTGGCTGTGTATTTTTAGCTGTTATTCATTTCTGATGTATTGTTTGGTTTTCCCTGACTGTATTGTTTGCTGTTTAACCTGTTGGGTTGAAAGTGAAGCCTGTTCACTTTTGCCTATTGTTTTCTAGGTTCGAGGTCGAGTGGGACTCCCTTGCCTCGCTTGTATTGTTGCATCCATGCATTTTGCTGCTTTACTGTATATATATGCTATTATTTCTGTTTCCGTCTATTCCCTTAGGATCTCTGTTTCTCTCTGCGCAAGAGAGGAACATGATAGACTTTAGGTCTTAACCTATGCATGATAACATTAGGTTAGTTTGATTCCCTTTTCAACCGTAGGTTAGAGTTCTGTTTCTTTTTTCTCAAAACAAACTGAAAAACACAATAAATATTTCAAACACAATAAAAGACACTTCTTCCGTAAAAGAATGTGAACTCATCAAAACGTCATTTTTGTCCGCTCGGACTACTAATCAGGAGAGAACCCTTTTTCAGAAGGAATAAAAACAATCAAGACAGACTTGTGTCATATGTGGCCCGAACTACGTTCGCTCTGATCTTTCATGCTGTATGAAAGTACGTAGGCATAGGATGCGATATCCTAGCGAGCAACCTTCCCCTCCTTTCCCGTAGGTAGGCGAACTACGTTGACTCTGATTTCTCATTCCAGACGGGAATACGTAGGCATAAAGTGCGATACTTTGCCGAGTTATTTTCTTTTCTTTTTAACCCCTGGCCTGTAGTTTAGATAGAATAACAATCCATACCCGAAAACAAGCGTGGATCCCGTCGAGTACGACGGACGTGAGGGGTGCTAATACCTTCCCCTTGCGTAACCGACTCCCGAATCCAGGTTTTGGTTGCGACGACCATACCTTTCCCGTCTTTGCGGTAGGTTTACTCTGAGCGTTTCCTTTCCCTCCCGTGGGATAAATAACGCACGGTGGCGACTCTTCTGTTCAGCCGGCGCCGATTTTCGCAGTAGCGACACCTACCAGTGTGCGCACGTGGAAGGAACTTGCTGAAGCATTCGTGCACCATTATCAGTAAACAGTGACTTGGCTTCGAACCGGGTCCAACTGCAGAATTTGTCACAGAGGAACAACGAAGGGTTCAAAGAGTACGCCCAGCGGTGGCGTGAATTGGTAGCTAGAGTTCAGCCGCCGATGGTTGAACGGGAGCTTGTTGAAATGTTTGTAGCTACCCTCCCAAGGGTTTATTACGAGAAATTGGTCGGCAGTATGTCTAGAAGCTTCTCAGATCTCACCATCACGGGCGAGCACGTTGAAAATGGGATCAAACTAGGGAAAATTCAAGGAGATCTATCCTCAGCTGGAGGAGGAAAGAAACCGTATGGTAACAAAAGACGGGAAGGAGAGACGAGCGCCGTGTCCAACGTTCGAAGGAAAGGTAAGGGCCAACACCAGCAGGTGGCTAGCATAACCATCCCTGCAGTCCAACAACCCCAGCCGCAGCAGCAGCAGCAACAACCGAATCAGCAAGGGTACAAAAAGTATCAGAATAGGGCACCTCTATCAAGTCGTCACCTCGAGACCCCGCCCATGTCTTATGCTCAGCTGTTACAGACTCTGCTTCAGTTACAGCTAATCCAGAAGAGAACCCTGGCTCCCTTGACAGGGGCACCTCCGCCAGGTTATGATGCGAATGCAACTTGTGAGTTTCACTCAGGGGCACCAGGCCACACGATAGAAAATTGCAAAGCCTTCAAGCACAAGGTGCAAGACATGGTGGATGCTAAGATCATCAACTTCTCAGATAATGTGCCAAACGTCACGAAGAACCCTATGCCGAATCATAGGGGAGGTGGGGTGAATGCCATTATTGAAAACGAGAATTTGGATGTGTTGACTGGCGTCAGAGATTTGAAGACACCGCTCAGCTTCGTCAAAGCCAAGCTGATGAAGAGAGGCTTCTTTCCAGGCTGTGGAGAACTGTGTATGGGCTGTGCGACTCGTCCTGATGGATGTGAACAGTTGATAGAAGGGATTCAGAGTCTGATGACCGAAGGAGTCTTGCAGTTTAGCCGAAGGGCCGAATATGGATCTGGAGAGGTAATACTGAAGCAAGATGATGAGGTTGCCACCATCACCATCCCTCGCCGGACGATCACCATTTCTGCACCCAGACCGCCCACGATTACCATCACCAAAGCTGGGCCGATACCTTTTGAAAGCACCAATGCTGTCCCATGGCATTATGGGGCAGACGTCTACTGTAACGGACAGAAGTTGGAACTGGAACCATCTGGGTCGTCTATGGATAACCTAGTGGGCATTGGCGGAATCACTCGCAGCGGAAGAGTGTTTGCTCCACCTGAGGTTGTGGCCGACAAAGCGGACAAAGCCGAAGTAATTGATAAGGGAAAGAGTAAAGTCGTTGAAGAAACCCTTCGTGGGGTAGAGAAGGACTTACTTGTCAAGGACGCTGAAGAGTTCATGAGGTTGATCAAGAAGAGTGATTACAAGATCGTGGATCGCCTCCATCAAACACCCTCGAAAATTTCCATTCTAAACTTGTTGCTGTGTTTGGAGGCCCATCGCAACGCGCTGCTAAAGGTTTTGAATGCCACGTATGTACCGCAGGAAATCTCGGTCAACCAGTTGGAAGGGGTCGTAGCCCACGTGAATGCTGGAAACGGGTTAGGGTTCACTGACCTGGAGCTGACGCCAAAGGGAAGAAACCACAATAATGCCCTGTACATCTCGATAGAGTGTAGGGGAACGATTATGTCTCATGTGTTGGTGGACACAGGGTCATCGCTCAATGTTCTTCCGAAGAAAGCATTGATGAAGTTAGATACTCGAGGATTGATTTGCACGCCCAGTGACCTGGTTGTGAAAGCGTTCGATGGAACCAAACGTCATGTTTTCGGGGAGGTGACGCTACCAATCCAAGTTGGGTCGGAAACTTTCGACGCGGTCTTTTACATCATGGACATCATGCCTGCCTACAGCTGTCTCCTAGGCCGGCCATGGATCCACTCTGCTGGCGCCGTGACCTCCACGTTGCACCAGAAGCTCAAGTATGCTGTCGGAGGCAGCATCGTGACTGTTTGTGGCGAGGAAGACATAATGGTGAGCCATTTGTCGTCCTTCAAGTATGTTGAGATGGATGGGGAGATCCACGAAACCCTATGTCAGGCGTTCGAAGCTGTTAAAGTCAAGGACGTGGCTCCTGTAATGACTGAAAGACCAGAGATGACTCTTTCTTCCTTCAGGGAAGCCCGGGCCGTTGTTCAAGCCGGATCTACCCCAGGCTGGGGGCAGATTCTAGAAATACCTAACAAACAGGACAAGTTTGGGTTAGGATACTCTCCTGCGGCTGAAGCCTCCTCTTCTCACAGTGCGTCACGAGGTAAAGGGCCGGTCCAGTTTACTAGTGGCGGGGTGATATTTGAAAGTGTCAACACAGTCTCTGAAGACGCGAAGATAGCGACTGCGATCTGGACTCTTGGATCCAACCAAGCAAACCAGGCCAGAGCCTCAACAACTGGTCTATCAGGGATATCATCCAAGTGACAGGCAAAGAGTAATGATTTACTTTCTCCAATTGTTGTACAACCCTATGTCCTACCCGGGGCATAGTGGTTTTATTTTCAGGGCCTTGTTTGATTATGTATATGCATTTTGCCAATAAATCAAAAGGTGTTTTTCTTCGTATTCAAATATTGTGATCTCTGTTATTCCTGTTTTATATTTGTTTTGAAAAACAACAAAATGGCAATGGGGTTTGTGCTAACCTGCATATCCTTGTCTTAAGCGTAACCCTTGTTATTGCAGGATCCACATAGCAGATGACATCGACTCTGGACCTTCTACGACTCACTTCGACTTCGATTTCCCGATCTACCAAGCCGAAGAAGAGATTGATGAAGACGAAGACCTTCCCGAAGAGTTGGCCCGCTTGTTGAAACAAGAAGAGAAAGTTATTCTGCCTCACGAAGAAGAGATTGAGATCGTGAATCTGGGTTCTGAAGAACTGGTCAGGAATGTCAGGATAGGGGCCGCATTGCAGAGTGATGTCAAGCAGAGATTGGTCGAGATGCTGAGAGAGTATAGTGACGTCTTTGCTTGGTCATACGAAGATATGCTCGAACTTGATACCGACATCGTGGTCCATCACTTGCCGCTGCGAGAAGATTGTCTTCCCGTCAAGAAGAAGCTTAGGAGGACACGACCAGATATGGCCGTTAAGATCAAAGAAGAAGTGCAAAAGCATCTTGATGCTGGCTTCTTAGCGGTCACTACTTACCCTCCGTGGGTCGCCAACATAGTGCATGTACCGAAGAAGGACGGTAAGGTGCGAATGTGCGTCGATTATCGGGATTTGAATCGGGCGAGCCCTAAAGATGATTTCCCGCTCCCTCATATTGATGTGTTGGTCGACAATACAGCTCAGTTCTCCGTATTTTCGTTCATGGATGGCTTCTCCGGCTATAACCAGATCAAGATGGCGCTGGAGGACATGGAGAAAACTACGTTTATTACACCCTGGGGAACATTTTGCTACAAGGTAATGCCTTTTGGTCTGAAGAACGCAGGGGCCACTTACCAACGAGTAATGGTTACTTTGTTTCATGATATGATTCATCATGAGATTGAAGTCTATGTTGATGACATGATTGTGAAGTCCCAAACGGAGGAGGGACATCTGGTCAATTTGCTGAAGCTTTTTGAGAGGCTTAGGAAGTTCAGGTTGAGGCTGAATCCTAACAAGTGTACTTTTGGAGTACGGTCGGGAAAACTACTGGGGTTTATCGTGAGTGAAAGAGGCATCGAGGTTGATCCTGCGAAGGTAAAAGCAATACAAGAAATGCCAGCGCCAAAAACAGAAAAAGAAGTTCGTGGGTTCCTGGGCAGAATAAACTACATTGCAAGGTTTATTTCTCAGCTCACGGCCACGTGTGAACCGATGTTCAAACTGCTAAAGAAAGATCAGGCAATTATCTGGAACGAGGATTACCAGAAGGCATTTGATAAAATAAAATAGTATCTGCAGGAACCTCACATCTTGATTCCCCCAGTAGCCGGAAGACCCTTAATCATGTACTTGACAGTTCTTGAGAATAGTATGGGGTGTGTTCTCGGTCAGCACGACGAGACGGGCAAAAAGGAGCATGCCATTTACTACTTGAGTAAAAAGTTCATGGATTGTGAATCTCGTAACTCGATGCTAGAGAAAACGTGTTGTGCACTCGCCTGGGCTGCCAAACGTTTACGACAGTACATGCTCAATCACACAACCATGCTAATTTCGAAGATGGATCCGATCAAGTACGTCTTCGAGAAGCAAGCGCTTTTGGGCAGGATTTCCAGGTGGCAAATGGTGTTGACGGAATATGACATTCGGTACGTTTCCCAGAAGGCCATCAAGGGAAGCGTATTGTCTGAATACCTTGCCGAACAGCCGATCAAAGATTATCAGCCGATGAAATTTGAATTCCTTGATGAGGATATCATGTTTCTTAAAGTGAAGGATTGCGATGAACCGTTGCCCGACAAGGGGCCAGACAGGAAATCCCAGTGGAAATTGATATTTGACGGGGCGGTTAATTCTTACGGAAGTGGCATTGGGGCGGTCATCACGATTCCTCACGGATCCCATATCCCGTTCACGGCGAGACTGACGTTTCCGGTCACCAATAACGAAGCGGAGTACGAAGCACGCATCATGGGTCTAGAAGAAGCAATTGATTTGAGAATCAAGAACCTAGACGTATATGGTGACTCGGCGCTTGTGATCAATGATTAAAGGGGAGTGGGAGACTCGTCAATCGAATTTGATGTCGTACATGAACTATGCCAGAAGGCTGCTTCCGTTCTTTGATCGAGTGGAACTCCATCATGTGCCTAGAGCTGAGAATCAGATGGCCGATGCCCTAGCCATGTTGGCTTTGATGTATAAAGTCAATTTTTGAAATGAAGCTCCAAGAATTGTCCTTTCTCGTCTTGATAGACCTGCATTCGTCTTTGCGATCGAGGAAGCTTCTGATGGCAAGCCATGGTTCCATGACATCCAAACCTTCCTTATGACTAAGGAGTATCCTGCGGGAGCGTCAACCCAGGATAAGAAGACTCTGAGGAGGCTGTCTGGAAACTTTTATCTCAATCCTGATGGAGTTTTGTATAAAAGAAACCACGATCTCGTGCTACTCAGATGTGTAGATGATAAAGAAGCGAGTATGCTCATGGAGGAGGTCCATGAAGGAACATTTGGTACGCACGCCGGCGGGCACGCTATGACGAGAAAGATCCTGATAGTAGGATACTACTGGCTGACGATGGAATCAGATTCCTTTAAATTCGCGAAGAGATGTCATAAATGCCAGATTTATGCTGATAAGATTCACGTGTCGCCGTGCCCGTTAAATGTCATGTCCTCCTCGTGGCCGTTCTCCATGTGGGGCATCGACATGATCGGCAAGATCGAGCCCACTGCATCTAACGGTCATCGCTTCATTCTAGTAGCTATCGACTACTTCACCAAGTGGGTGGAGGCAGCCTCATATGCTAATGTGACCAAGCAGGTGGTGGCTAAATTCATAAAGAGGGACATCATCTGTCGATACGGAATTTCCGAGCGGATCATTACTGATAATGGTTCGAATATGAATAGCAAGATGATGAAGGAGCTGTGCCAGAGTTTCAAGATTGAACACCACAACTCATCTCCTTACCGGCCGAAGATGAATGGCGCGGTTGAAGCAGCCAATAAAAACATTAAGAAGATTGTACAGAAGATGGTTGTGACCTATAAAGATTGGCACGAGATGTTGCCATTTGCATTGCACGGTTATCGTACGACGGTACGAACATCAATCGGGGCAACTCCTTTCTCACTAGTGTACGGTGTGGAAGCTGTCCTACCGTTGGAAGTTGAGATTCCTTCTTTGCGAGTTTTGGTTGATGTGAAACTCGATGAGGCAGAATGGATTAAGAATCGACTAAACCAACTCAGTCTGATGGACGAGAAGAGGTTAGCATTGATTGCATATGGTCGTCTGTACTAAAGCCGAATAAAGAAAGCTTATGATAAGAAGGTGCGTCCTAGAAGCTTTCAGACGGGTGATCTCGTCCTGAAGAAGATTCTTCTTCCACACTCCGATCATCGTGGCAAGTGGACTCCCAATTACGAAGGTCCGTACGTCGTCAGCAAGGTCTTCTCGGGAGGAGCCTTGTTGTTATCCACGATGGATGGCGAAGACATCGCATCCCCGGTGAACGCAGACGCAGTTAAAAAATACTTTGCTTAAAATATGACCCGCTGGAAAGAAAAAGAGTATCCAGGCAAAAATGGGGCATCCCGGCGAACTATAAAAAAGGAAAAAGGGTTCGGGCAAAAATTAGGGATATAAAAGAAAAGAATGTACACCCGCGAAGTCGAAAACCCGGAAGGGCGACTTTGGCAAAAAAGGGTATCCCGGTGAATCGAAAACCCGGAAGGGCGATTCAGGAAAAAGTTAGGGATTTGAAAAGCAAATGACTGCGTTCCGCGTATGGACTGTATTTGTTTAGTGGTTTGGAAGACCTGAGGGCCGTTTATCCGAATCAGTCTCTTCTGAAGCTGAAGCATCAGAGAAGTATCGAAGTCGAGTGGGTCATAGAGGGATCAACTCATGGTGTTCGTCTATGCCGCATGGCCGACATTTGCGTATATACTGATGTATATTTATGTTTTTATATTTGCGCAGCTTCCTCATTCCAGGAGCTTGCATCTGTTGTAAAACATTTTTGCCCATTCAGGGGTTCGTTATCAATGAAATGTATACTATTCAGCAATTCTGTTTGTTTGTTTAGTATCTATCTGTTTTGTTTGCGAAAAAGAACGCCGATTTTTTTGATAAAATGCGCATACATAAACTTACTGGCCTAGGCCACTGATTGTTGAAACAATGAATTACTTGAACATTGTCACAAGATGATAACCTTGATAGGTCCCTTTGAGAAGAGTATCTTGTCTGTTTGTTTGTGTTGTTGCAGGTATAGCCTATTCCAAGCGGTACGCCGTATGCCTCCCCAAGCAGGATGATTCATTCTTCTTCAGCAAGTTCAGCAATATCTCCCCATGGAGTCTGAACATGAGATCGTAAGCATTGATATGTTTCCCCAAGCAGAGAAGATTCTCTCCCCAATTAGATGTATCCTGAAGGATTGTTGTCTCCCTAGCTGAGTCATATACTGAAGTGTGCAGCAATTGATAGTACAGACTGAAGTCTCCAGGAGAATCGAAATCCCCCGCAGAGTTGCACTTTCCCCAGCAAGCAGGATGATTCCTCCTTACCCAGCCGAGCTGGCAGCTCCCTAAAAGAGTTGAGTCCTTGGAAGCCGTTGAGGCCATGATTGGTTTTCCCCTGTAGAGTGTTGAATAGCTGATGTTGTATTTCCCCACCAGAGTCGTTATCTCCAGGAAAGTTTTAGCCGTGAAGGCCGTGCAGTTTATTTCGGCGATTGACATCGTTTTCCTCAGCAGTTGTGGTTCGTATGCCCAGTTGGGCGTGTCGCTACTGCGAAAATCGGCGCCGGCTGAACAGAAGAGTCGCCACCGTGCGTTATTTATCCCACGGGAGGGAAAGGAAACGCTCAGAGTAAACCTCGCACAACACGGGAAAGGTATGGTCGTCGCAACCAAAACCTGGATTCGGGAGTCGGTTACGCAAGGGGAAGGTATTAGCACCCCTCACGTCCGTCGTATTCGACGGGATCCACGCTTGTTTTCGGGTATGGATTGTTATTCTATCTACTCTACAGGTCTGGGGTTAAAAGAAAATAAAATGAAAATAAAAATGACTCGGCAAAGTATCGCACTTTATGCCTACGTATTCCCGTCTGGAACGAGAAATCAGAGTCAACGTAGTTCGCCTACCTACGGGAAAGGAGGGGAAGGTTGCTCGCTAGGATATCGCATCCTATGCCTACGTACTTTCATACAGCATGAAAGATCAGAGCAAACGTAGTTCGGGCCACGTACGACACAAGTCCGTTTTGATTGTTTTTATTCCTTCTGAAAAAGGGTTTTTGATTAGCGGTCCAAGCGGACAAAAATGACGTTTTGATGAGTTCACATTCTTTTACGAAAGAAGTGTTTTTATTGAGTTTGAAATCTTTATATGTTTTTCTGTTTGTTTTGAGAAAGAAAGAGACAGAACTCTAACCTACGGTTGCGAAGGGGAACAAACTAACCTAATGTTATCATGCATGGGTTAAGACCTAGTGTCTATCATGCTCCTCTCTTGCACAGAGAGAAACAGAGATCCTACGGGATAGGCAGAAACAGAAGCAATACCAGATATATACAGTAAAGCAGTAAAATGCATGGATGCAACAGTACAAGCGAGGCAAGGGAGTCCCACTCAACCTCGAACCTAGAAAACAATAGGCAAAAGTGAACAGACTTCACTTTCAACCCAGCAGGGTAAACAGCAAACAATACAACTCAGAAAACCAATCAATACATCAGCAAATGAAATACAGCAAAAGAAACAGCATCAGCAGCTCTGAATCAACATCTGGCTTCAAGTAATCTCCAATCAGTTACAAGCTTCAGCAAGCATCAGTCTCCATCTTCATGACCTTTAGGCAAGGGCTTTGATCATCATTCTTCTATCTGCAATGGCTCTTCTTCATGCTCAAACCTCCAGGATGAGGGATCAGTCACAAGAGTGAATGGGTGTTAAGCAATCAGTTGACTACCAAAGGTGGTGAACAGACTGCTTCTAACACAAGAGACATTTTCTCTCAAGAGTTCTATCTCATAGGCACTATCACCAAGCCTTCCAAAGGAAGGGGGTGAGTGTCTTAGAGAGACTCTGAATCACAGAGAAGAATGGATGCAGACAAGGCAATCCATGTTTGAGAAACAAACTTTCTAATCTAGAGCTCTGCCTAGCTCCTAAACCCTAGTCTCCTCAGCATCTGCTAGCAAGAAACTCCTCCTCAACTTTGGAAGTTGATCTTCAATCTTTGAATCTCCAATAGTCTTCATCTTCACAAATCTTCAGCTTCCCCAGGGCCCCAGACAAACCCAATACCCAAACAAACAATCAATAATCCCAGAGGGCACACCACACCAGTCAAACAGATATACAGACAGTAATAATAGCAGTAGGGGAATCCTGACTTTTTCTAAGGGATCTAATAACTACCCATAGCCCTTATAGTCCCATAACTAATCTAGTTGAATCCTAAGTCCTAAGGGAATGTAATCAAACTTCCTAAGTTGTCACCTAAAACCCTAGTTTTGTACATGATGTTCAAGCATTTATTAATCACCTAGAATTAATCTCTAAAAATGGGAACTAAAATATTTCTACAAGCTTAATATCTCATCTAAACAATATAAAAAGAATGACCAAAAAATATTAAAGCATGTAAGAGAACAAAAATCATAAAAATGATGCATGAAATGAACTATTTAATATGACCTTTATTTAGAAAATATGAAAAAAATATGAAATAAAAATAAAAATGAAAATTTATTTTTCTATAATATTCTAGACATCCTAAAGAAAATATGGTAAAAAGAATGGATTAAAAATGAATTTTTATGAATTAGTTATGAATTAATGAAAATGGTAAAATATTAAAATGAAATTTAGAAAATAAAATGAATGAAATGAATGAGGGGGGTCAGAATAGAAGCTCGCCCCAGTTAATATTCCATTGGGCCAGGAAATAGGGGGGTGCTGGTAGCGCTTTTGCCAAGGCCCAATACCACTCTGAATTAGTGAAAAAAAAAGAGAAGCGCTGGGAGGTAAGAATAGCATCAAAAACACGTTGAATATGGTTTTGGGCCTAAACCTGGGGGGTGGGGATAACAATATCACTCAGGCCCGCCCGTTTCAATTAATGAAACGGCGCGTTTTGGCCTCAACTCAAATTCCCTCCAAACAATCAGATTAAATGCTGGCCATTGGATCACGCCAAGAGTCAAAAGTCCAACTCCAAATGAAGGGTCCAGATTTCGTCTTCCTCAATTATTCTGCAAATTAGGGTTTCAATCACCATTGCACCTCCATGCACGAGCAACATTCCACCTCTCTGTTCTCATCTTACACGCCACGAATCCACATGCTGTAAACACAAAAACCACTCCAAATTCTTCCCTCTACAAGCCTAGGGCATTAGATTATCTTGAAACTCACCACAACAACAAATCCGATTGAATCAAACACTGGCCACCATGAAATCATACTGTTATGAACCATCACCATTCTCCCTCAAACTTACCCTAATCTGATCTATGCATAAAGGTGATTAACCTACACTATCGAGCTAAGATTCTAATGGCTTAACCTAAGAGATATTGATCCAAACAGTTTGTTGCACCTGTCACCAACCATCACCAATCCTTTCCAAATTCATCTAACCTAATCTCCTAACCACCTAGATCAAGTCTAAACTAATAAAATCATGTTAAACTAACTGAATCAAGCAAATCGAATGAAAACTTACCTGATGTAAAACCTTGAGAACAGCTATGGAGATGGAAGATCTGAGGCTTTTGAGACTTGGATCTTGATCCACAAACTCAGCAATCAATTCTGTATGCAATATTCTGGTGATTCCTTGCTTGAATTAGGCTGTCCACTTGAGATTGTGATTTTGATGTTGATGAAAAAGTTGCTCGAAAATGGATGATAATCACTTGATCCTTGCTCCAATTATGATCTATGATGATGATGGAGTAAAATTGAATCAATGTGGATGAAGATTGATGAAGATTTTGGAGAATTGGAATGAAAACTCAATGAGAAAGTATGAGAGAAATTTGTGGAATTCTTGGTGCAAATGAAGCCAACCCTTGCCAAATTCTCCTTTCATGAATATATAGACCCCAATGGTACATTCTAGATCCATCTTGCACATTCCCTTGTTTTCCAACTTTGGTTCATTTTGATCATGTTTCTTAAAAGGCAAGCAACCATGGATAACTTTCTTTTTTCCTTCTAAACTCAAAAAAGTGTTTGAACCATTGTTCTTAGAATTGTTTTTCAATTCAAAATCATATATTGGAAGTCTCCATTTGGACTTGTAAATCTCCCAAACCATTTTCCATCTTGAATTTATCCACTTTATAAGCCATTTTAGTTCATATTTTGACCAATTATGCAACATCATGCTATGAGCTTCTCCAATTATTTGTGACCTTCTTTCTAGACTTAAAATCCCATTTGGAGCAAGTTTTATGTTGTAAGTTTTTCCATTTGAGGCCTCCTTGTATGAGTTTTGGGTATAGGTTAAAATGACCTGTAATTCACAAATGCCCAAAATACCCTTTGCTTGCCAAGACCATAAGTTGAGTTATCCACATCATATGAAGGCATACCATACCATTCTAGAAAGCTAAGACAATGAGGAACAATTCTTATGTTGACCAAGAATTCATTTGAAATCTCCTTGAGGGGCAAAAATTGCTTGGAAGTCAAGTCACTTTCACAGACAAAAGTTCAGACACCCCAAATGACCTGTAACTTGCAAGGACCATAACTTGAGTTCTATAAATCTCCTTGAGGTCTTCCACCACTCAAATTAAAGGTCTTGAGATCCTCTACAAGTTTCATGTTGGCCAAGAAGCCATTTGAAGCTAGCATTTTGACTTATCTTGCTTGGAAATTTGACCTAAACTAGGGGATTTTACAGAGAAACCCTAATTTAGTAACTCCTCTTCTCCTTGATTTCTCTTGAATTCTCCTTGTCATATCTCCATATCCTTCTTCATATGTCCAATGTTGATCCCCACATCTCTTCAATAGACTTGAATGCCCTCTTAAGTCAGTCAATTGACCTAGGGTTGACCTAGGGTTGACCCAGATGAAACCCTAGTTGACTGTCTTCAACTGTAGCTCTTGTGCTTTCATCAATGACTTGTTTTCTTCTCCAAATGACTTTATAAGTCTCTCAAGATGTCTAGATGCTCTCCATGCTTTCATTTCACAGCTCACAACCCTCTTGTTGATCCTCAGATGCCCTCAGCTAGGAGATGGACTCAAGGCTTGATCTGCTGAACTCTTTGCTTTCAAATTCTTTCCTGATGACTTGAATGAGATGGAATTAGGATAATAACCTCATGATAGGCCTCTAGAGATGAGAATAATGATTGGTCCCCTGTTGAATGACTTGCTATGCTGATGCTATGCAGATGGTTAGTCTATGTACATGACTCTATATGCAAATGCTGATGATATTAAAACATGAACCAAGGAATAAGGTTGGGCAAATTTTAGGGTGCAACAGCTGCCCCTATTCAAGCGACTTGGACCCGATTGGGTGAAGAGCCCGGAGCCTTTAGACATTCGCGGTACGAGACGGTTGAATACTAGTGAAACCAGAAATTTGCCAACCGCAAAACTAAATTACGCTCCTGCTTGGGGAACGACACTCATCAGCTGAATCTGACTGTTACAGCAACCCACTGATCTCGTGCGACCGTGCTGGGGATTGTCTTCATCGTTCTGAAGAGGATTCTGTCATAACAGATTGCTTGCTTGTCCACGTTAGGACTCCGCCTGTCGTCAATACAAAGAAATCTTAACTAAAACTTGTCCACGTTAGGACTCCACTTGCTGTTAACCCAGAAAAATCTCGGCAACTCCGCTGGGGATAATCCGTCTGTATTTCCATAAACTGAATCATCCATGTTAGGAACAATACTCTTCCACGTTAGGAGTAACCTGTCCACGTTAGGAATCATCTTCTGTATCTGTCCACGTCAGGACTAACCCTTTCATCTTTCCACGTTAGGAAACAATCTTCTTTCCGCGTCAGGAAAACTATATCGATCTGTCCACGTAAGGACTCCAATGCCTCATGACATGTCCGCGTCAGGACTGCTCTTTTTCCACGTAAGGAAAACAACTCTTCTGAACCTGTCCACGTCAGGACTCAACTTTCCTTGCCTCTGTCCACGTAAGGACCCCAATTTTTCCACGTAAGGAATAAATCTTCTTTTGAATCCGTCCGCGTCAGGACTAAACTCTCTTTCCACGTCAGGAATAATCCATTTCTTTCCACGTCAGGAATCAATCGTGATATGTCCGCGTGAGGACTCGATCTTTCCACGTAAGGGACTGAAACCTTTCTTTCTCTTCCACGTAAGGAACACGCTTTCTTTCCACGTTAGGAATACTTTTTCTTCTTCCACGTTAGGAATAACTTCTTTTTCTTCCACGTTAGGAATGCTCTGATCCACGTAAGGAATAACTTGATATGTCCGCGTAAGGACTCAATTTTTCCACGTAAGGAACACCAACTTCTTTCCACGTAAGGAATAAATTCATCTTCCCACGTAAGGAAACCATTTTTCTTCCACGTAAGGAATGCTTTTGATATGTCCACGTAAGGACTTTGATCTTTCCCCGTAAGGAATACCAACTCTTTCTCGATTTGTCCGCGTCAGGACTCATTTTTCCACGTAAGGAATGCCATCTTAACCTGTCCACGTAAGGACTCTACACTTTCCACGTCAGGAATGCTGTCATTTCCACGTAAGGAAACTATCTTTTGATATGTCCGCGTAAGGACTACCTCGTCCACGTTAGGACCCATTTCTCCTTATTAGGAATAATAATTTCTCTGATTCGTCCACGTCAGGACACTGATCTCGTCTTAATTCGTCCACGTTAGGACTCAGGCGTCTTCGACTCGCTGAGGAAATAAGACTTGTCCACGTAAGGACTTACACCATCGACCCACTGGGGGAATAACTTGTCCACGTCAGGACACCAACATAAAGAGTAATCACTTTTGTCAACGTCATGACCTCCCATTCCACAAATTTAGAGAAACCGAATCTATCCACGTTAGGACTAACATACCTTACCAATCCGGTAAAACAAACCTGTCCCCGTTAGGACGCCCACTTCTGAAGAAATCCCGTCATTCTAGGAGTAAATTGTCCACGTCAGGACTTAGTTCTTCAATGATCCTCACCCACAAACTGCTCAGCACTGACGCGACAGCGACTTTGAGATGAACTCTACTGGGGATGTCTGAAAACCAACTATCGGACACCTGCTCTGATAACCGGCGGTGGCCTCTGAAATTCTGATTCATGGGACCCGTTGATGACAAACAAACTCTGCTTGGGGATAAGGAGATTCTTATCCTGGCCACTCTGGCTGGGGAAAATAAGAGACCTTTGCATAAATGACTCTGCTGGAGACAAAGAGAGTTTTATCATGATAACTCTGTGGGGAATGCTGCCGAAACTGACATTATCATTGAATATCTCCTGCCGGGATCTTGAATGCTTGGTTGTTCATTTGAGCAAGAGCTCTCTCCACCTGAACTGCTGGAGTACAGAAACTGCTTCAGCAAAATAAATGCTGGAAGGATAATGCCAACTTGCCGGGGATAGCCTGATGCTACAAGATTATTCCAGCAAAATAAATGCTGGAAGGGTGAAGCCGACCCAGCTGGGGAGTTGAGGATCCAAGCCACACGTCTTGTTGAAGTAACCCCCTGCTGGGGAATATAACTTTGCTGGGGAATAGCAGGTGCGCATAGTTCGATCGGACTTTCTGCTGGAACGTGAACTGAGATCACCGGTATCTCTGACAAAATAAATGACGGGAACCGCCATCAACTCTGCTTTGGAGAATCTTGATCTTCGAGTTCCTCTGGAAGGAATGAAAACACTTACTGAAAAGAGAACTCCGCTGGGGATGGCTGGATTCTCTTGGGGAAAATTAACTGACCCTGCTGGGGGAGAGTGCCTGACCCTGCGGGGAAAAATGAACCTGTCTGAATACAGCCTTACGGTCTTGGAATCGCCAAATTCTGCTGAGAACGAGGAACTTTTCTGGAGCCCGTCCTGCATGGGGGACTAAGTCTTTCGTTAACACAATCTTTTGATCATCTTCCTCGTATGGTTATGATACCTGCAACAACACAAACAAGACACGACAAGCCTGTGCAATCAAATCAATTCAGGTTAGTGACGTTACACTCAGTTAATTCAAAGCTTTAACAACTGTTGGCAAGGGCCAATGATGTTATACTCATGCTAGTTTCATCAAACTTAGGCGTTTTATCATGCGCAAAACAGTAAAGAACAGGCATCAAGTACTGAATAACACATTTTCATTGATTGGGCCCCTGAATGGGCGGAGTTTTTGTACACGGGATGTAACTCCTGAAAAGAGGAAGCTACGCGAAGCAAATACATAAGTATGAAAGTATGCACAAGAAGCATAAATATTTTGACAAATTAAATTTTGTACACATGTCGGCAACTGGATGCAGATGAACACCACGAACTGATCCTCCCATGACTCGTCCGACTCTAATGCTTTCCCGGTATCCCGACTTCTGAAGAGGTTGTATCCGATAACTGACTCCTCAAATATATTCTCCCGCATTGATACTCATTGAATTCAAATTCGGACCGCAGTCATTTGCTTTTCTCATCCCTAACTTTTGCGTGAACCGCCCTTTACGGGTTTTCAGTTCACCGGGATACCCCTTTTTGCCGAAGCCGCCCAGTGTAGGTTTTCAACTTCGCGGGTGTACATTTTTTCAATTTTATCCCTAACTTTTGCCCGAACCTTTCATTCTGTTTTTGGTTCGCCAGGATGCCCCATTTTTGCCTGGACTCTCTTTTTTTTCTGTCCAGCGGGTCTATTTTAAGCAAAGTATTTTTTAACTGCGTCCGAATTCACAGGTGATGCAAAGTCTTCCCCGTCCATGGTGGACAACAATAAAGCTCCTCCTGAAAAGACCTTACTGACAACGTATGGCCCTTCGTAATTGGGGGTCCACTTGCCCCTGTGATCTGCTTGCGGCGGGAGAATCCTTTTCAGCACAAGGTCGCCCGTCTGAAAGCTTCGCGGAAGTATCTTCTTGTCGTACGCTTTCTTCATTCGTCTTTGGTATAAACGACCGTATGCCAGAGAAGCTAGCCTCTTCTCATCCATCAAACTCAGTTGGTTCAATCTATTCGTTACCCATTCTGCCTCGTCCAGCTGAACGTCCCGCAATACCCTCAGAGAAGGGATCTCAACTTCCAATGGTAATACCGCTTCCATTCCGTATACCAACGAGAACGGAGTTGCCCCGGTTGATGTGCGTACCGTCGTACGATAACCGTGCAAAGCGAAAGGTAGCATTTCGTGCCAATCCTTATAAGTCACCACCATTTTCTGGACGATCTTCTTGATATTCTTATTGGCCGCTTCGACAGCGCCATTCATCTTGGGTCGGTAAGGGGAGGAGTTGTGATGTTCAATCTTGAAATTCTGACAGAGCTCCTTCATCATTTTGTTGTTCAAGTTAGAACCGTTATCTGTGATTATCCGCTCGGGAATCCCATATCGGCAAATGATATCTCTCTTGATGAACCTAGCCACCACTTGCTTCGTTACGTTTGCGTAAGACGCCGCTTCCACCCACTTGGTGAAATAATCGATTGCTACTAAGATGAACCGATGCCCGTTAGAAGCCGTCGGCTCGATCTTTCCGATCATATCGATTCCCCACATCGAGAATGGCCATGGAGATGACATCACATTCAGAGGACTCGGAGGCACATGTATTTTGTCAGCGTATATTTGGCACTTGTGGCACTTCCTCGCGAACTTGAAACAATCAGTTTCCATCGTCAGCCAAAAATAACCTGCCCTCAGCAGCTTTCTTGTCATAGCGTGCCCACCAGCATGCGTGCCAAAGGCACCTTCGTGAATTTCCTCCATGAGAAGCTTTGCCTCTTTCTCGTCTACACAACGCAACAACACCAAATCGTGGTTCCTTCTGTATAAGACGCCATCCGGGTTCAAGTAGAAATTGCCCGCTAATCTCCTGAGAGTCTTCTGATCTTGACTGGATGCCCCAGCCGGATACTCTTTATTCTTCAGGAAATTAAGGATATCAAAATACCACGGTTTGTCATCAGACGCTTCATCAATAGCAAATACATAAGCCGGCCTGTCCAACCGAGAGATAGTGATCTGGGGAGCTTCGTTCCAGAAATTGACCTTGTACATGGAAGACAAAGTGGCAAGGGCGTCAGCCATTTGATTTTCTGCCCGCGGCACGTGATGCAATTCAACTTTGTCGAAGAAGGGCAACAATCTCCTTGCATAATTCATGTAATGTATCAAATTGGGCTGACGTGTCTCCCATTCCCCTTTGATCTGATTCACTACCAGAGCTGAGTCTCCGTATACGTCTAAATGTTTGATTCGCAAATCAATGGCTTCTTCAAGCCCCATTATACAAGCTTCGTATTCGGCCTCATTGTTGGTAACGGCGAAGGTCAATCGGGCAGTAAACGGGATGTGCGACCCGTGCGGCGTAGTGATAATTGCCCCTATTCCGCTACTGTAAGCATTCACAGCTCCGTCAAATATCATCTTCCATTGGGACCCCGGCTCTGGTCCCTCGTCTGGTAACGGCTCTTCGCAATCTTTCATCTTGAGATACATGATATCCTCGTCAGGAAAATCAAATCTCATTGATTGGTACTCTTCAATAGGCTGCTCCGCCAGATATTCAGACAGCACACTCCCCTTTATCGCCTTTTGCGAGACGTATTGAATGTCATATTCAGTCAAGACCATCTGCCAACGGGCAATCCTACCTGACAACGCCTGCTTTTCGAATATATATTTGATTGGATCCATCTTCGAGATGAGCATGGTTGTATGATTCAGCATGTACTGCCTCAAACGCTTGGCGGCCCAGGCTAGCGCGCAACAAGTTTTCTCCAGCATTGAGTATCGAGATTCACAGTCTGTAAATTTCTTACTCAGATAGTAGATCGCATGCTCTTTTCTCCCCGTCTCGTCGTGTTGACCGAGAACACAACCCATGCTTCCCTCAAGAACCGTCAAATACATTATCAAGGGTCTACCTGCCACCGGGGGTATCAAAATAGGAGGCTCCTGCAGATACTTCTTTATTTTGTCGAACGCCTTTTGACAATTTTCGTTCCACGTTACGGCTTGATCTTTTTTCAAGAGCTTGAATAATGGTTCACACGTGGCCGTTAGGTGAGATATGAACCGGGCAATGTAGTTCAATCTCCCTAAAAACCCACGCACCTCTTTCTCCGTTTTAGGCGTCGGCATTTCTTGAATCGCTTTTATTTTAGCAGGATCGACCTCTATTCCTCTTTCACTTACGATAAACCCCAGCAGCTTACCCGATCTCACCCCGAAGGTGCATTTATTAGGGTTCAGCCTCAGCCTGAACTTCCTAAGTCTTTTAAACAACTTCAACAGATTCACCAGATGCTCTTCCTCTGTCTGGGATTTGGCAATCATATCGTCAACATAGACCTCAATCTCTTTATGCATCATATCATGAAAGAGAGTCGTCATCGCACGCTGATATGTTGCCCCAGCATTTTTCAAACCAAAGGGCATCACTTTGTAACAAAATGTTCCCCAAGGCGTTATGAAAGTAGTTTTCTCCATATCCTCTGGCGCCATTTTAATTTGATTATAGCCTGAAAAGCCATCCATGAAGGAAAATACGGAGTACTGAGCAGTATTATCAACTAACACATCAATATGAGGAAGTGGAAAATCGTCTTTTGGGCTCGCTTTATTCAAATCTCTATAATCCACGCACATTCGAACCTTGCCATCTTTCTTTGGCACCGGTACGATGTTAGCAACCCATGAGGGATACTTCGTCACAGCCAGGAAACCCGCGTCCCACTGTTTCTGAACCTCCTCTTTGATCTTCATTGCCATATCTGGTCGAGTTCTGCGAAGTTTTTGTTTGACCGGCGGGCAATCTTCTTTCAGTGGCAGGCGATGCACAACCATATCAGTATCGAGCCCTGGCATATCTTGATACGACCAAGCGAATACATCATTATACTCTCGGAGCATTTCAACCAGTTTTCGCTTGATATCCCTCTGCAGTGCGGCTCCGATACGAATATTCTTCTCAACCCCTTCCGACCCCAAATTGATAATCTCGATAACCTCGTCGTGAGGCAGAATGGCTCTTTCTTCTTGCTTCACCAACCAAGACAGTTCTTCAGGAACGTCGCTATCTTCGACAACCTCTTCTTCGGTCTGGAATACCGGGTGCTCGAAGTCGGGACGAGTCATAGGTGGTTCAAGGATGTCATCTGAAAATGTTATCCTGCAAAAGAAATGGTTAAGTGCTTCAAAATGCGTATAAAGCGAATAACCACATTGCCATTTTATTGAAAAATACAAAACAAGAAAGACAGGGATTACAGTATTTGCACATGAAAAAACGCCATTTATTTAATGATTAACGCGCAATGTTTATAACAACACAGCCCTAAGCAAATCCTGATGCCCCGGGCAAGACATCAGATTATTCAACAATTAATAAAGCAAAGTATTACTGTTTAAAAGTCACAGGAACAAGCTCCTGAATAGACCAGTTGCACAGTCCTTGTCCTGGCGTGCTTGGCTGAATCCAGGCATCCATATCACAGTCGCTGTCCCCTTCATCGGACTCTGAAGCAGCATTGACAGATTCATGGCATACTCCACTGGCAGAGATGGTGATTGACTTTCTGAAATGAGGGGCCCCCACGGAAGGAGTTGATGACGACGGTCGGTACCCCAGTCCGAACCGGTCCATTTTCACAGGAATGTCCAATACTTTGCCCCAGCCCTTGGCTTCTCCTGCTTCCACTAGCGCTTGGGCTTCTTTATACGAAGAAACAGCTATCTCTGGCACTTTGCTTGGCCTGGGACCCTTGTCCTTTATGCGCAAACCTTCGAATGCCTGGCATGGCGTCTCATGGATCTCCCCGTCGACTTCCACATATTTAAACGAAGATAGATGGCTGACCAGGATGTCTTCTTCTCCGCACACGGTGACTACACTGTCTCCGACCATATACTTTAACTTCTGATGCAGGGTAGACGTGACTGCCCCTGCCCCATGAATCCAAGGTCTTCCCAGCAAGCAGCTGTACGCAGGCTGTATATCCATGATATAAAACTCAGTTGCAAACACTTCCGGCCCCACTTGCAGAGGCAAGGTAATCGATCCGAAGACTGTTCTCCGCGTGCCGTCAAACGCTCTGACTACCAAATCGCTGGGTGTACACAAAATCCCTCGAACATCCAGCTTCATCATAGCCTTCTTAGGCAGCACATTCAAAGACGACCCGGTGTCAACCAATACGTGCGACATTGTCGACCCTCTGCACTCAACAGATACATGTAATGCCATATTATGATCCCTTCCTTTCGGAGTCAAGTCGAAATCAGTAAAGCCCAGACTGTGGCCTGCATTTACATGTGCCAATACTCCTTCTAGCTGATTTACGGAGACGTCCTGTGGTACAAA
Organism: Lathyrus sativus; assembly: GCA_963859935.3. NCBI lineage: Eukaryota > Viridiplantae > Streptophyta > Magnoliopsida > Fabales > Fabaceae > Lathyrus > Lathyrus sativus. The sequence continues at coordinate 638,861,678 of OZ012739.1, forward strand.
AGAAGTGTCCAAGACTTTCAGCAAAGCATTTCGGTGGGCTTCCGAACACAATAGCAATGACAGAATAGATATTTTGGACGGTGTTTGCTGCAGATGCTCCACAATTTTATAATCACTTTTCCGAATTAAGCGCATGAATTCTTCTACGTCCTTCGACGCTGCTTCTTTTTCACTTGCTTGAACCGGGACATTCTCAACCGCTTTCCCCTTTCCTTTCGCTAGCCTTTCGGCCTCTACTTCAGGTGATATAAAGATCCTGCCACTCCTTGTCATGCCTCCTGGGCCAACAACATTATCCACCACCTCCGCTGACTGCTTGTTAACATCGATTTTAATCCCATCACAATACACCTCTAGCCCATATGACCATGGGACAGCTTTCGTGTTCTCATACGGGATTGGCCCGGCTTTAGTTATGGTAATCGGTGGTCGCTGAGCTGGTGCTGAAATAGTGATCGTCTTCCTAGGAATCGTCACTGTGGCAACATCACTCCGATTATCCACTACTGCCCCTGCCGGCTCATCAGTTGCTGTTCGATCAAACTGCAATATACCTTCATCAATCAAGGCCTGAATGCCTTTCTTCAAATCCTCACACCCCCCAGACAGGGCCCAACAATCTAAGCAGTACTCATTACATCCTGGGTAAACACCCCCCCGCAACAGTCGGCTCTTTATTTCGCTCAGCGGCGTCTTTAAATCCTCAACATTCATAATCAGATTCAGACCTTCCTCAGTCAGAACAGCGTTCGCCCCATGATTAGGCATGGGTTTCTGGACTATATTCGGAACTGTCGTTCCGAAATTGATAGACTTGTTGTCCAAAAGATCCCGCACAACGTGCTTAAAAGCATGACAACCTTCTATATCATGGCCCGGGGCCCCAGAATGAAACTCACAGTGTCTATTTGCATCATAGCCGAACGGGGGAGTTCCCGTTATCGGTGCCAAGGTTCTTTTCTCCACCAGATTCAATCCCAACAATGTCTGCAATAAATCAGCATAGGTAGAGGGAGGCTTCTCAAATACTCTTCTCGGCTTACCACCCTGGAATTTTCGCTGAGCTTGCTGTGCCCCCTGCTGAGGCTGCTGCTGCTGTGGCATTGGTTGCTGCTGAACCGGTTGTTGTTGCTGGATTGGTTGCTGCTGATAAGGAATAGTGACACTTGATACCTGCTGCGGCTGACGATATTGATTTCTTCCCCTGCCTCGGCCTCGGCCTCGGCCTCCAAATACAGCGCTAGCTTCGCCCTGACGGCGCCCACCATAAGCTTTCCTATTACTGCCAGATGCAGTTGATTCATCAACCTGGAACTTTCCTTGCTTAATGTTCCGCTCAATCTTTTCCCCCATCAAAATCAGGTCTGAAAAACTAGCCAGAGACGTGTGAAACAGCATATCATGAAACAACCCGGTGAATGTGCCGACAAACATATCGTTCATTTCTTTATCTTCCACAGGAGGACGGACCCTGGCAGCCATATCGCGCCACCTTTGCGCGTACTCCTTAAAACTCTCCCCCTTCTTCTGCGAAAGCCCGGCCAACTAGACCCGATTGGGTGCCAGATCGCTGTTATACTTGTAATGGGCTACGAATGCCTCTGCTAATTGCTTCCAAGTCTTGATATCAGTTGGCTCCAACCCCATGTACCACTCTAGGGAAGGGCCGGATAGGCTATCCTGAAAGAAATGCATGAGCATTCTTTCATCAGTGGAGTATGCAGACATCTTTCTGTAATAAGCTCGTACATGCACTTTCGGACATGTATCTCCTTTGTACTTATCGAACGCAGGCGCTTTGAACTTGATTGGCACCCTCAGCCCAGGTACCAAGCCCATAGTTGCCATGTCCAATCCCACAGCACTCTGATTCAAGACTCCCTTCATTTGCTCTTCCAGCATTCTAATCTTTTGAGAATCATCCATCGGCCCTTCAAAACCTCCTCCAGAGAAGGCGTCTTCCTGTTGATCCTCTTGCCACATACCGTTTCCAGCCCCGTATCCATCATATGCATTATTACGTCCAGCTCTGACCTGATTCATCCCCGGAACTCGGCCTCTGTTGCCGTGCCCCTGAACACCTCCAGCAGGACCACCAGCCATAAAACCAACACCGTTTCCGTTTCCAAAGCCTCCGTAACCCTGATTGACCATACCATAACCATCTTGCCCAAAGCCTTGAGCATTAAAGCCATACTTGCCAATGTTGTCGAATCCCTGATCGTTGAATCCGAACCCAGTATTGACAAAGCCATTGCCTCCGAGATTATCTCCCACATTGACATCACCCAGCCCAGTATTATGGACAGCATTTTCATTCCCTACTCCGACGTTACCATTCACAGCAGTGGTAGCGTTGTTGACGTTAGCGGCAGGTATATTGACCACAGGCGGAGCCACTGGCGTAGGAGTGCCGTCTCCATGAGCAGTATCAACCCGGACAGACTGATGATCTTCGTTACCATGACCAGCGTTGCGAGCCAACAGAGGCTGGACCATGGCCTGCAAGTTCTCTTGCCCTTTTGCTATAGCTTCCATGGTTTGCATGAAGAGGGCGAGCTTTTCGCGCACATCCTGCATCTCGTTCTGAATTTGGTCCATGACTTTCCGACAGTTGGATCGTGTAGAATAGCGGTGCGGATGTTGATCTGGAATCCTGTTAAGTACCTGATACAGAGCGAGAGATAAGACACCATTCATAGATTACCTGTTATGCAATATGAATATGAATGCAATGCCATGTGTCTGTGCATTAGGGAAGTTCATTCCCCCAGTTCTAGTGCGAAGGTGCCGGTGCAGTGACAGTGCTGTCAATAGGAATATCGGAGCTGAATCATAGAAATCCTCATATATTGCTGAGAGAATCAATAATCCCAGGGTACAATATCACTGAGAGTACAAAGAAGGCATGACCTCAACCAACAATCCTGGTGATGGCCAGCACTATGCAAATAAAGCATACAAATAATGGAATGATCAAATCCTCCCAAAAGTCTGGTACTCCTCTATCAGCTTCTTGGTCTCCGGATGGCTTGGTCGATCAAGCAGCCCTTCAACAAGCTGGTTTCTCTTCTTAAGGACACGGCGTACGTCTTCAGCAGTTTCTTCCCAGGTTGCTTCTCCGAAGCAATCTTCTAACTTTCGCTTCTGGGACACTGCTTCATCTCTGGATTTGATTGCCTTGTTCAGTGCATGCTGGACACTATACCGGTTCATCACTTCTTCCTCGCACTTCTTGATGCTAGACTTCAACTTCTCTTCGAGGTCGGAAATTTGCTGCTTCAGCTTATCTTCCCTCTTCTTGTTGTTGGTGAGTGTAGCATTCCAAGTCTTATTGCAAGAAGATATCTCTCGGTGTGCTGCGTCAAGCGCCTTCTTTTTGGCTTCCAGCATGTCATGGGAACTTCTGAACTCTTGCCCCAGACGTTCGCGCTTCTTCTTTTCCTCGGTCAACTCAGCTCCTAACCTGTTTACCAGCTCAATCTGTTGTTGGAAAGCATATACTGCCTTGTTTTTCTCGCTGCGTGCCTGGGCTAACTCTTGCTCTAACCCTTCGTTAATCCTCATCAAGGCTTCTTTCTCCCTCACAACCTGTTCATAGACTTCCTTAGAAACAGTAGTTGGCTCTTCTGCCGGAATGGGAATAAGAATTGGTGCATCTGGAAACGGCATCTTCAACTGACTAGCCCTCTCATGAATCCAAACTCTATAAGGTGCATAGGCCTGACAGTCATTCTTTCCTAACAACGGCTTCCCTCGGCGGTTAATATGCGTCCAGGCATGTTGCAACTTGGCTGACAATTCCCCCTTCAAATCTCCAGTGAAGTACAGAGATTCCTGTACTTCCTCCTCCTGAGGTGGATTCTTCAGCGCATATCCAAACTGGCGAATGAATAGAGAAGGGTTATAGTTGATACACCCTTTTCTTCCTATCAATGGCACATTAGGGTACCCAGCACAGCTAAAGATGAGCTCAGATCCCAACAGGTCTCTATCAAACCACTCCATATCTTCCGACGATAGCCTCATCAAGCGTTCTGGCCAACCAACTGGAATTGTAGTCTCTGCAGCAGATCCTCTCTTAGGAAGATGACTCTCAAACCACATACTCAATAAGGGTACACAAAGATGAACATTCTTCCCTCTTCCCTTCTCATTCTTGTAATGCAGTGAGTGGTAGAGGTCTCCGAGTAAGGTAGGTACAGGATTACCAGCGGCGAACAAGTAGAAAGCATCGAAATCCACTAAATCCGGTATATTGGGGAATAGTACTATGCCATAAATGCACAAGGCCAACACAGCGTTGAAAGCAACCCAGCACCCATTCTTGGCGTACTCTTGGGCTTTACCAACTAAGAACTGAAATGAGAAGCCTGGAACTCCACGGGAAACAGTAGTCACAAGTTCAGAAGCATCAACATGCAAGGCTTTCGCCAATTCCTCCGGCTTAGGTTTGGCGTCATAATGAATGAATGGGACCTGGTTCTGCACAGGCAGCTCAACATACTCAGCGTATTCCTCCAGAGTTGGTCCCATAATAAAGTCAGAGAACGTAAAACACCTCAAAGCAGGGTCATAGAATTGCATCAAAGCATACAGCCCATCTAACTCTACCTCTGTAGGTTTGCACACCAATCTCAGTAATCTACCATAGCTCATCCGGAAACTCCTACGAACACCCTCATCAGCAAGAGAGATCAGCCCCAGTAAAGGAACAATATCAGGCGTAGGCAATTTGTAGGCAACCGTTCTCCTTAAGCTAGTCATGATCAAAACACAGAAGTCCGGGCACTAGAACTAGGGAAATGCAAATGCACCTGCAGCACAGACACACGTTAGTGAAATGCAAATGATAATGGATATGCAAGCAATGCAATGCAAGTAACATTCAACAGGGACCAAAGCTGCAGCTGAATAGCCTAAACCCAATCAAGAAAGGTCTCAGACAGACCATCCAGAAGTCATCAAACCCTGGTCTCAGATAGACCTACAATAAACTCCAACACTGGTCTCTGACAAACCTCAAACCATAACTCCAACTGGTCTCTGATAGACCTCAAATCACATCTCTAATTGGTCTCTGACAGACCCCATAACACATCTCCACATGGTCTCTGACAGACCTCATAACTCTCCATAAATAACCAGGATCTCTGATCAAGAAACAACCGGTATCTGAAGGTCTGGTTACCTGCATAACCCCAAATCCCCTCACAGGTGGGTGGCCCTATAACTGGCACAAGGTACGGCATCCTATGCGGTCGTCGGCGTCACAGACTTTCAGGGTTGATGATACGATTCCCAGAAGGAGTGGCATCATCAAATCCTGAAGAGGCCTCACTTAGCCAACTTCCAAATGATCGGTCCCCAGAGTCGACAATCCAACTAACCAGCAACCCACGCCAACCAAAGGAAGGGGCAGGAGGCCAACCAGAGGAACCTCGTCTGAGTGTAGATTTCATGGGACACCAAAGCAAGCAAAGCAAGCGGGCGCCCACTAATTTCTACTCTAATTCTAGGTGCACTCAAGCCCAGGTCCGGCTTATCTCTCAATATCAGAATACCCGTCACACCCCAAATACAGCAATAGTAATCAATATACAAAGCTGAAAAATACAGGGTTAGAAATATAAAATAACTCCATACAAAATCCTCGACGGGAAAACAAGCGTTAGGATTGACTCTCTCAAGGGACGTTGGATCCCAAATGCATAAGAACCATCGCAGTCCTTAGCAGCCAGGGGACGTTGGATCCCCAGCAGAGTCGCCAGCTGTCGCTACTGCGAAAATCGGCGCCGGCTGAACAGAAGAGTCGCCACCGTGCGTTATTTATCCCACGGGAGGGAAAGGAAACGCTCAGAGTAAACCTCGCACAACACGGGAAAGGTATGGTCGTCGCAACCAAAACCTGGATTCGGGAGTCGGTTACGCAAGGGGAAGGTATTAGCACCCCTCACGTCCGTCGTATTCGACGGGATCCACGCTTGTTTTCGGGTATGGATTGTTATTCTATCTACTCTACAGGTCTGGGGTTAAAAGAAAATAAAATGAAAATAAAAATGACTCGGCAAAGTATCGCACTTTATGCCTACGTATTCCCGTCTGGAACGAGAAATCAGAGTCAACGTAGTTCGCCTACCTACGGGAAAGGAGGGGAAGGTTGCTCGCTAGGATATCGCATCCTATGCCTACGTACTTTCATACAGCATGAAAGATCAGAGCAAACGTAGTTCGGGCCACGTACGACACAAGTCCGTTTTGATTGTTTTTATTCCTTCTGAAAAAGGGTTTTTGATTAGCGGTCCAAGCGGACAAAAATGACGTTTTGATGAGTTCACATTCTTTTACGAAAGAAGTGTTTTTATTGAGTTTGAAATCTTTATATGTTTTTCTGTTTGTTTTGAGAAAGAAAGAGACAGAACTCTAACCTACGGTTGCGAAGGGGAACAAACTAACCTAATGTTATCATGCATGGGTTAAGACCTAGTGTCTATCATGCTCCTCTCTTGCACAGAGAGAAACAGAGATCCTACGGGATAGGCAGAAACAGAAGCAATACCAGATATATACAGTAAAGCAGTAAAATGCATGGATGCAACAGTACAAGCGAGGCAAGGGAGTCCCACTCAACCTCGAACCTAGAAAACAATAGGCAAAAGTGAACAGACTTCACTTTCAACCCAGCAGGGTAAACAGCAAACAATACAACTCAGAAAACCAATCAATACATCAGCAAATGAAATACAGCAAAAGAAACAGCATCAGCAGCTCTGAATCAACATCTGGCTTCAAGTAATCTCCAATCAGTTACAAGCTTCAGCAAGCATCAGTCTCCATCTTCATGACCTTTAGGCAAGGGCTTTGATCATCATTCTTCTATCTGCAATGGCTCTTCTTCATGCTCAAACCTCCAGGATGAGGGATCAGTCACAAGAGTGAATGGGTGTTAAGCAATCAGTTGACTACCAAAGGTGGTGAACAGACTGCTTCTAACACAAGAGACATTTTCTCTCAAGAGTTCTATCTCATAGGCACTATCACCAAGCCTTCCAAAGGAAGGGGGTGAGTGTCTTAGAGAGACTCTGAATCACAGAGAAGAATGGATGCAGACAAGGCAATCCATGTTTGAGAAACAAACTTTCTAATCTAGAGCTCTGCCTAGCTCCTAAACCCTAGTCTCCTCAGCATCTGCTAGCAAGAAACTCCTCCTCAACTTTGGAAGTTGATCTTCAATCTTTGAATCTCCAATAGTCTTCATCTTCACAAATCTTCAGCTTCCCCAGGGCCCCAGACAAACCCAATACCCAAACAAACAATCAATAATCCCAGAGGGCACACCACACCAGTCAAACAGATATACAGACAGTAATAATAGCAGTAGGGGAATCCTGACTTTTTCTAAGGGATCTAATAACTACCCATAGCCCTTATAGTCCCATAACTAATCTAGTTGAATCCTAAGTCCTAAGGGAATGTAATCAAACTTCCTAAGTTGTCACCTAAAACCCTAGTTTTGTACATGATGTTCAAGCATTTATTAATCACCTAGAATTAATCTCTAAAAATGGGAACTAAAATATTTCTACAAGCTTAATATCTCATCTAAACAATATAAAAAGAATGACCAAAAAATATTAAAGCATGTAAGAGAACAAAAATCATAAAAATGATGCATGAAATGAACTATTTAATATGACCTTTATTTAGAAAATATGAAAAAAATATGAAATAAAAATAAAAATGAAAATTTATTTTTCTATAATATTCTAGACATCCTAAAGAAAATATGGTAAAAAGAATGGATTAAAAATGAATTTTTATGAATTAGTTATGAATTAATGAAAATGGTAAAATATTAAAATGAAATTTAGAAAATAAAATGAATGAAATGAATGAGGGGGGTCAGAATAGAAGCTCGCCCCAGTTAATATTCCATTGGGCCAGGAAATAGGGGGGTGCTGGTAGCGCTTTTGCCAAGGCCCAATACCACTCTGAATTAGTGGAAAAAAAAGAGAAGCGCTGGGAGGTAAGAATAGCATCAAAAACACGTTGAATATGGTTTTGGGCCTAAACCTGGGGGGTGGGGATAACAATATCACTCAGGCCCGCCCGTTTCAATTAATGAAACGGCGCGTTTTGGCCTCAACTCAAATTCCCTCCAAACAATCAGATTAAATGCTGGCCATTGGATCACGCCAAGAGTCAAAAGTCCAACTCCAAATGAAGGGTCCAGATTTCGTCTTCCTCAATTATTCTGCAAATTAGGGTTTCAATCACCATTGCACCTCCATGCACGAGCAACATTCCACCTCTCTGTTCTCATCTTACACGCCACGAATCCACATGCTGTAAACACAAAAACCACTCCAAATTCTTCCCTCTACAAGCCTAGGGCATTAGATTATCTTGAAACTCACCACAACAACAAATCCGATTGAATCAAACACTGGCCACCATGAAATCATACTGTTATGAACCATCACCATTCTCCCTCAAACTTACCCTAATCTGATCTATGCATAAAGGTGATTAACCTACACTATCGAGCTAAGATTCTAATGGCTTAACCTAAGAGATATTGATCCAAACAGTTTGTTGCACCTGTCACCAACCATCACCAATCCTTTCCAAATTCATCTAACCTAATCTCCTAACCACCTAGATCAAGTCTAAACTAATAAAATCATGTTAAACTAACTGAATCAAGCAAATCGAATGAAAACTTACCTGATGTAAAACCTTGAGAACAGCTATGGAGATGGAAGATCTGAGGCTTTTGAGACTTGGATCTTGATCCACAAACTCAGCAATCAATTCTGTATGCAATATTCTGGTGATTCCTTGCTTGAATTAGGCTGTCCACTTGAGATTGTGATTTTGATGTTGATGAAAAAGTTGCTCGAAAATGGATGATAATCACTTGATCCTTGCTCCAATTATGATCTATGATGATGATGGAGTAAAATTGAATCAATGTGGATGAAGATTGATGAAGATTTTGGAGAATTGGAATGAAAACTCAATGAGAAAGTATGAGAGAAATTTGTGGAATTCTTGGTGCAAATGAAGCCAACCCTTGCCAAATTCTCCTTTCATGAATATATAGACCCCAATGGTACATTCTAGATCCATCTTGCACATTCCCTTGTTTTCCAACTTTGGTTCATTTTGATCATGTTTCTTAAAAGGCAAGCAACCATGGATAACTTTCTTTTTTCCTTCTAAACTCAAAAAAGTGTTTGAACCATTGTTCTTAGAATTGTTTTTCCATTCAAAATCATATATTGGAAGTCTCCATTTGGACTTGTAAATCTCCCAAACCATTTTCCATCTTGAATTTATCCACTTTATAAGCCATTTTAGTTCATATTTTGACCAATTATGCAACATCATGCTATGAGCTTCTCCAATTATTTGTGACCTTCTTTCTAGACTTAAAATCCCATTTGGAGCAAGTTTGATGTTGTAAGTTTTTCCATTTGAGGCCTCCTTGTATGAGTTTTGGGTATAGGTTAAAATGACCTGTAATTCACAAATGCCCAAAATACCCTTTGCTTGCCAAGACCATAAGTTGAGTTCTCCACATCATATGAAGGCATACCATACCATTCTAGAAAGCTAAGACAATGAGGAACAATTCTTATGTTGACCAAGAATTCATTTGAAATCTCCTTGAGGGGCAAAAATTGCTTGGAAGTCAAGTCACTTTCACAGACAAAAGTTCAGACACCCCAAATGACCTGTAACTTGCAAGGACCATAACTTGAGTTCTATAAATCTCCTTGAGGTCTTCCACCACTCAAATTAAAGGTCTTGAGATCCTCTACAAGTTTCATGTTGGCCAAGAAGCCATTTGAAGCTAGCATTTTGACTTATCTTGCTTGGAAATTTGACCTAAACTAGGGGATTTTACAGAGAAACCCTAATTTAGTAACTCCTCTTCTCCTTGATTTCTCTTGAATTCTCCTTGTCATATCTCCATATCCTTCTTCATATGTCCAATGTTGATCCCCACATCTCTTCAATAGACTTGAATGCCCTCTTAAGTCAGTCAATTGACCTAGGGTTGACCTAGGGTTGACCCAGATGAAACCCTAGTTGACTGTCTTCAACTGTAGCTCTTGTGCTTTCATCAATGACTTGTTTTCTTCTCCAAATGACTTTATAAGTCTCTCAAGATGTCTAGATGCTCTCCATGCTTTCATTTCACAGCTCACAACCCTCTTGTTGATCCTCAGATGCCCTCAGCTAGGAGATGGACTCAAGGCTTGATCTGCTGAACTCTTTGCTTTCAAATTCTTTCCTGATGACTTGAATGAGATGGAATTAGGATAATAACCTCATGATAGGCCTCTAGAGATGAGAATAATGATTGGTCCCCTGTTGAATGACTTGCTATGCTGATGCTATGCAGATGGTTAGTCTATGTACATGACTCTATATGCAAATGCTGATGATATTAAAACATGAACCAAGGAATAAGGTTGGGCAAATTTTAGGGTGCAACAGGGCGGGTTCAGGTTCTCATAGAGCTTTATGCCCCTACAGCAGTCGACCGAAGTTCGTTTCCCCAGGCGGAGTCTAATTGAGATTGGTGTGACTTCTTCTCCTTGGCAGGATGAGTCCTTCCTCCACCAAAGTGGTTCTTTCTCCTTGACAGGAGGATTCTCCCTTCAGCATTTATTTTGCTGATGGGGTCATAGCATTTTGCATGATTGCATAGCATTTACCCTAAATGCGTAGCATTTCCACCGCGTGGAGCATTACGCCAAGGTCAAACATATGCATACGAAACATGAGCTAGGTCGTTACCGTTCTTGTTTTGCAGGTGTTCCTACGCAGAATGGTTTGCTCAAGGTGATTCTTGAATTCCCCAGCAAAGTCGTTTGCCCAAGATGATTCTTGAATTCTCCAGCGTAGTGGTTTGCTTAAGATGATTCTTAAAATCCCCGGTGAAGTCGCCAGAGTTGGTTGCTCAAGTTGATGCGTAGAGTCCCCGGCAGAGTGTTTGCTCAGGATGATTCCTGAAATCTCCAGCAGAGTTATTGGTTCAGGATGATTCTTGAAGTCTCCGGCGGAGTTATTGGTCCAAGATGATTCTTGAAGTCCTCAGTAGAATTTATTTGTTCAGGATGATTTCTGGATCCCCGAAGCAGAGTTACTTGACAGTTCTCTAGAATCCCCCAGCGGAGATGCGTCATCCCCAGCAGGTTTTGAAACAGAAAAGTTGAAACTTCTCTTGAAGACTTGATGATTGAAGTCCGGCAGCGGTGCCAAAACCCCAGACTTATTGATGAAGTCTAGCTGCGATGTCGAAGCAGTTTGCTCAGCTGACGCAGAGTGCCTGATGGCAAAAGATTGTGTATCCTTATTGATTCGTGAATGATTAAGGATCCCATTGGAAGACTTACTGACGAAGCCCGGCTGACGCCCGAAAGTTCTTTGAATGCCCGATGGCATAGTTAACTTGATTGTTAAAAATTTCCTGATGGCCTGATGAGTCCCGAGGAATTCTGCTGCAGTGACACAGAATGCCTGACGGCATGATCGACCATGTATCACCGGTTACCAAGTGACCAGTGACCCCTTGATGACTTGAGGACGAAGAACTACAACAAAATCAGATGATCATCCTGACGGAGATTGGAGATTAGACCTTTCACTGGTTACCGTGTGAACAATTCCCCAGCAAGTTTCCGCGCAACTGTCATGCTCGGTTTCGAAGATGTTCCTATCAATCAGGGTATCGTCTGCCTGTGCGGTTGGCAAGCCTCCAGTTACCGTGTAAGCGGTGATCCCTCGATGATTTGAGGACGCAATGATATCAGATAAATCAGAGAATCATCTTGACGGAGGTTCGGATCAGTATTGCTCCAGCTAGTTTCCGTGCAGCTATTATTTCAGTTTCCGAAGATTTGTCCCCATCAGAGTACCGTGTACTTGTGCAGTTGGCAAATTTCAGGGTTTGTTGGGATTTAACCATATTTTACCTTGATTGTTTGAGAGCCGTTCGCTTCTCACCCATTCAGGTCCAAGCCGTTTGAATAGGGGCAGCTGTTGCACCCCAAAATTTGCCCAACTTTTCTTTACCTAGCTTATGTTTCATTTCATGCACATTAGCATTATCATTTGCATTTCATTGACATGTATGCAGAAGATCAAGAGGTATGATTACCAACCAAGAACTACAAGATTATGAAGCTAGCTAAGAAGGTTATTCAAATGTTCAAGAGTTGATATCCTTGTCAGAGAAGTAAAAGATCCTTAGAGAGAGTGATTGAAGCCAAGTGTGTAGGTCTCCTAACTTGAGAGTTGTGGAAAGCCATCAGATGATTCTGAGGCCATGAAGTTAGACTTGAGGTCTTGAGAGAGCTCATGAGAAGAGTTGAAGATCACTTTGAGGCTTAGACAGGTCATTGTGCAAGATTAAGAAGACTCAGCCATGAGTGGTGCAGCTAGGGTTTGACTGGGTCAACCCTAAGTCAACTGATGATTTGAAGAAGGTTGAGACTTGATTCAAGAGCCATGTGATCAAGGATTGATGCATTGAGATGTCATAAGGATGATTCCAAGGTTAACTCATCATGATTGAAGAGTTTGAGAAGTTTCAAGCTAGGGTTTCTAAGGCTTGACAGTGTAAAATCCCCTAGTTTGACCCCTATCTTTAAGGCAATTTAGCTCAAGATGTGATTGTCATCTCATCTTACCCCAAACATTATTGTTGTAGAGCATGATCTTAGCTTTAATTTGAGTGCTAGAAGTCCTTGATAGGATTTGTAGAACTCAAGTTATGGCTTTGACAAGTTACAAGTCATTTGAGGAATGTGAATTTGGAGCTTGAAAGTTACCCAACTTGCATGAAACTTTTGCCCAAGAAGGATGATTCCTATGAACTTTTGGTCAACATGAATGTTTTTCCTTATCCTCTTAGATTTCTAGAGAGTACTATAAGTCCTTGATAGGATTTGTAGAACTCAAGTTATGGCTTTGACAAGTCAAGGGTATTTTGGACATTTGGTGATTATAGGTCATTTGTGATCATAGGCCATTTTCACCAACTTAGAGGTCTCAAATGCATTTTTTGTTCAACATGAAAGTTGTTCAAAATGATCTTTTTAGCTTTTCTAAACATCAAGTGTTCATTGATATGGGTTATATCAAGCATTGGTGGAAGAAACTTCACATAAAAGCCATGTTAATGAATTAAAATGAGAAAATTCAAAATAAATGAGATTGACATGTTTCCAAGTCAAATTTGTGGTCATTTTGAATGGAATTGATGTTTTAGAAAGATTGGCATTGCCACATTTTTGATTTGAGGTCCATAACATAGCCATTTGGATGGTTGCTTCACAAGTAAGAAACATATCCTACACACTCCATATGTTGAAACCAAAGGAGGGAAACACTTCAATCACATTCCACAAGTGTTAAATGATTCATTTGGACTGAGTTTAGGGCATGAGTAAGGCTTGAAGGCACACATCCATATTGAAATTTGGAAGAAAAAGTGAAGATCCAAAATCCATAATTGGGCCTAGTTTGGGCTTCTAATCCATCTGAACACATTATAAATAGGTTTTGGATCATGATAGGAAGGTTCTAGTGCAGAATTCTGTTGAGAAGCCATTGGAGTGAGGTGAAGGAAAAGCTTGAAAGTTGAAAATTCGTTTTGGAGAATCAGGAGGTTTCAACCAGAATTAAGCATCAAGAAGCATTCTCCATCAATCACTGAAGAATTCTGCAAAGTTTGGAAGAGAATTGAGGCGTGTGACCAGTGCAATTCAAGCTTCAAGGTTGGTTCTAAGTTCTTGAAATATCTCTCTGATTATGCACTTTTAATCAATTAGAAGCATGTGGTTAAGTTCCCCTTAGGATATAGATGGATTCTGGTTAATTAATTTGATGATTAGAGACAATTTAGGGTTTATGCCATTTTCGGTTGAGATCGCGTTTTTGCAAACCCTGCGTTGTTAGCATAAACTAGTGGTATGGTTGAATTCCTGAGGAAATTCTGGTCAACTTTCATCAAGAAATCGTGTGGAATGGTTGATTATAGAGAGAGTTAGGGTTGGATGAGGTCGGCCGGAAAAGCCATCGGCGGTGGCCATGGCTGCGCGCGCGTTTTGTTATTTGTAGAGATTCAAATGGAGAAGACACAATCTCCATCGTCCATGCTTGATGAGAATTTGACTCAGTCAGTAGATCCAACATTCACTGAGCGAGCCACGTACCCTCTCCCCCAGGATGAAGGGCCCAAGCGAAGCTAATGGAAATTGTTTGCTGATCACACCCTCTGACCATATTTTCCACTTTATTTTCTTCATTTTACATAGTTTAGGAAATAATTCATAAAAAATTGAAAACTAACTCAAATAATTCCATTCTTTTTTCCATGGATCCATGATTGAATCTAGTTTTTTTTAGATAAAAAATATTAATATTTCATGCATTTTTGATTTTATTTGCATTTATTGATATTAAAATAACCATGGTTGATACCTTGTTTTGATGAATTTGGTTTGAGCACTTGGTGATGATTCGTGCCTAGATTTTTTGTGTATAGCTAGCATGGATATGCATGTTCCCCTTAAAGTTTTCTCACATTTTTGTGATGAATGTAAGTGGTAGTTTTAAGTTGAAACTTTAGGAGCTCCATTTTTTAGGGTTTATGGTTAGTGCCTCATGATTTAGGTTCTATTTCTAAGACTTGGTGGATGATTCAACCTCTGGATTTTGTATGGTAGATTCATGATTGAGTTAGGGTCCCATAGTTATTTTTGTAGGATTTTACAATTGGTTTTAGTATTTTAGTTAGAATTAACTTTAATACTAGGTTTTAGGTGATCCTAGCTTGCTAGTTCAACTAGATTGACTTCTTTAGTTCCCTTAGATTAGGGTTTTGGCTTTGTTTTCTCTTTGATGATGTTGAAGACAAGCTTGAGGATGCATTGGAGTGCTTGAAGAAGTTTGGATGTGAAGATTTCCCTTCTTTTGGTGTAGTGTTGATTAGGTGTTAAGATTAGGGTTTGTAGGCAGAGCTTATAGATAGATTCTCTTCCTTCATAAACATGGAAGATGTTGATCACTTCCATTCTTCCCTATGATGTAAGGTCCTTGTGAAGGCATCATCCCTCCTTTGGTAGGATGTGTGGCTCTTTACCAGTTGGTAGAACCTTTGAGGGTCCCTTTCTCTGATGATAAGATGCTTAGTGGTGACCTTTGGTCTTCACTCTGCTGTCAATCATCCAATTCTTGCTCTTGTTAGATGAATCTTTCTCCCTTGCTAGAGGATGGATTTCCTTGCTTGAAGAATATTGGAGGCTAGGAGTTGATACTTCTCTGTATTTGAAGACTGCCATTGAAGCTGAAGCTTGTAGATCAGGAAGAACAAAGTGATACTTGTGAGGAAGAAGGAGCTGAAGCTTGAAGAAGAAGTAGGACAAGTTGACACTTATGAAGGAGATCCTGTTGAGATCAGATGAAGAAGCTGAAGCTTGAAGTTGGAGAAAAAGTTGATACTTGCAATTAGGATTGAGGCCTGAAGGTGGAATCTACTTTGGAATGGAGATTGAAGAAAGAGCTGAAGCTTGAGGAAAACAAGTTGATACTTGTGGGTTGATGTATTGAAAGCTTGAAGAAGCAAGTTGACATTTTCTATTAAAGATGATAGCCTTGAAGGGCAGTTGAAGACTGAGGACTGAACTGCTGTCAAAAGATTGCTTTGCTGTGGAGCTGTAGAAGTTGTTGATCTGCTTTCTTGACTGTCTGTTTTCTTTCTGTGCAAATGTATTGATGTGACTTGTTTGATTTGCTTGATGCATTAGAATAAGGTCATATTTAGATTGATTTAATCTAGGAGCATGATTGCACTAGAGGTTGAGTTGCTCCCTCTTCTTGTATTTTTACTGTATGGCTTTGCTTGCAGGTATTCGGTAGAGCCCTGCTCCCTTGCCTATGTGGTCTGTGGTTTGCTTGATGGCATTCTGTTTTCTTCTATTATTTTTGTAGTTATTCATATCTGGCTTAAGGTTGAGATGAGCTTGTGGAGGCTGATGCCCCACACACATTTCCTCCCTCACTTGCATTGCATGCATTTTACAGTCGTTTACTGTTTACTGTTTAAGCTTATGCTTTATCCGTTTCTGTTTACCATTGACATGATCCCCTAGGAATCTCACTTCCTTTGATAAGGAAGTGATGATTAGAACTTTAGGTTGAAACCTATGCATGATAACTTTTAGGAGTTCCCTGTTTCAAACCTCAACCATAGGATGAATCCTTGGCATGACAACATTAGGACTTGATAGTCTCCCCTTAGTTGAGCCTGTTTGTTCTCTCTTCTTATCTTCAAACAAATCAAAATACAGTAATAAAGGTTAGTTGACATCGTACGTTACGAGCCTTAAGCTATCTGAGAAAGGATTGTTGGAGAGTTTCTTTTCAACAGTCTGGATGTTTAGTATGGCACCCTTTGGGTGACATGCGACGCATTCACTCTCAGGTCATAGTCTCTAGTGCGATATTGGTTGCAAACACCATAAAAAATAGTTCTTCCGTAAAAGACAGAAAACAAACTTCAAAGCTTTTTGCCCCGTGGGCCCATAATTCAAAGGAAGCTTTTCTGAAGAAAAGAGTGTCGTTAACTCTCAGTTCTACCGCAAACGGTAACGCTTAAGTTTCCAAGGGTCGAGCTGCGTACGCCAAACTGCTGGAACTGTTTGTTAACCCTACTCGAAAAAACAGATGAATCTGAACCCCCGTAAGCCGTACTATCCCGAACTACGTAAGCTCTGATCTCTCATATCTTTTGAGAGTACGTAGGCAAAATACTGACGTATTGGCGAGCCACCTTCCCCGTAACCCGTAGTTAGCCAAACTACGTTGACTCTGATTTCTCATTCTCTGATGAGAATACGTAGGCATAAAGTGCGACGCTTTGCCGAGTCATTTTCTTTTCTTTTTAAGCCAGCCTTGATAGGTAGATAGTAAAACCAACCCGTTAGATAAACACAACAAGCGTGGATCCCATCGAGTACGATGGACGTGAGGGGTGCTAATACCTTCCCCTTGCGTAACTGACTCCCGAATCCAAACAATGGTTGCGATGACCTTGTCTTATACCTTTTCGTCAGGTTCTTCCGATCATTTCCTTTCCCGTTCTGAGGGATAAATAACGAAAGGTGGCGACTCTTCTGTTTAGCCGACGCTGATTTTCGCAGTAGCGACACATATAAAGCCTCAAAAGGTGCCATCCCGATACTAGAATGGTAACTGTTGTTGTATGTGAACTCGATCAATGGTAAATGAGTATCCCACGCACCATCCTTTTCCAACACACAAGCCCTCAGCAAGTCCTCCAGCGTCTGAATAGTCCTTTCTGACTGACCATCAGTTTGTGGGTGATAAGCTGAACTCAACTTCAACTTAGTACCCAAAGCTTCTTGCAAACTCTTCCAAAATTCTGAAGTAAAGCTCGGATCCCTATCTGACACAATACTCGCCGGCACACCGTGCAGCTTCACAATCACTCGAATATAAATCTCTGCCAGCTTCTCCAACGGAAAACTGATATTAATCGGCACGAAATGTGCAGACTTTGTAAGCCGATCCACAATTACCCAAATAGCATCAAATCCTCTTGCCGTGTTTGGCAATCCCGTAACAAAATCCATAACGATACAATCCCATTTCCAAACCGGAACTTCCAACGGTTGCATAAATCCAGAGGGTCTCTGATGTTCCACCTTCGACTTCTGACACGTCAAACAGGCGTAAAAAAACTGAGCCATATCCCTTTTCATACCCGACCACCAAAATATCTTCCTTAAATCATGGCACATCTTAGTAGCTCCCGGATGAATACTCAAACTACTACGATGTCCTTCACTCAGAATTAACTTCTTCAACTCGTCATTATCCGGCACACAAATCCTGCCCCAAAATCTCAGCACACCTACACTATCCAACTTAAAATCACTATCGGAGTCACTTCCTACTCCAGACATCAAATCCACTAGCTTCGCATCTAGATTTTAGCCTTCTCTAATCATATCCAAGAAGTCGTTGTTCACTTGCAACTTGCCCAACATCATGCAATCTGTCGTAGTCTCACAAACCATGCTCAAATCTCTGAACTGCTCAATAAGTTCCATTTCTTTCACCATCATAGCCGACACATGAATCGCTTTTCTGCTCAACGCATCAGCTACCACATTTGCCTTTCCTAGATGATAACTTAAGCTAAAATCATAATCCTTCAAGAATTCCAACCATCTTCTCTGTCTCATATTTAGATCTTTCTGATCAAACAGATACTTCAGACTTTTATGGTCGCTGAACACCTCAAACCTCGAACCATACAAATAGTGCCTCCAGATCATTAACACAAACTACCGCGGCCAATTCAAGATCATGAGTAGGGTAATACCGTTCATGCACCCTCAGTTGCCGCGAAGCATACGCCACCATCTTACCATTCTGCATAAGAACCCCGCCTAATCCCATCTTAGACGCATCACAGTACACCACAAATGGTTCGCTCGGAGTCGGCAATACTAACACCGTTGCCGTAGTCAATCTCTTTTTCAATTCTACAAAGCTCTCTTCACAAGCAGCATCCCACACAAAAACTTGGTTCTTTCTCGTCAACTGAGTCAACAGCAACGCCAAAGTAGAAAAACCCTCGATAAACCTTCGATAGTACCCTGCTAAACCCAAAAAGCTTCTAACTTCCGTTGCTGTCTTCAGCGGTTCCCACTGCAACACTGCACTCACCTTTGATGGGTTTACCGATATACCATCACCAAATATGACATGCCCCAAGAAACTCACTGTCTTCAACCAGAACTCACACTTTGACAATTTCGCAAACAGCTTATTATCCTTCAGCACCTGCAAAGCAATTCTCAAATGTCCTGCATGCTCTTCCTCAGACTTAGAATAAATCAGTATATCGTCAATGAACACAACAATAAACTGATCCAAATAAGAATGGAAGATTTGGTTCATATACTCCATGAACACTCCCGGTGCATTAGACACTCCAAAAGCCATTACCGCATACTCGTAATGTCCATATCGAGTTCTAAATGCCGTCTTCTGAATATCACCTTCTTTCACTCTGATCTGATGGTAACCCGACCTCAAATCAATCTTACTGAACACCCGAGCTCCCACCAACTGATCCATCAAATCATCAATCCTTGGAAGAGGATATTTGTTCTTAATGGTCACTTTATTCAACTGACGATAATCGATGCACAGACGCATACTACCACCCTTCTTTTTCACCAACAGTACTGGAGCTCCCCACGGCGACACACTCGGTCTGATAAACTTCCTATCCAACAACTCTCTAATCTGAGACTTCAATTTAGCCAATTCCACTGTCGACATCCTGTACGGTGCCATAGATATAGGCCTTGTACCAGGTACAAGATCAATGCTAAACTCAACTTCTCTCTTCGGAGGTAATTCTGTAATATCATCAGGGAACACTTCAGGAAATTCATTCACCACCGCCAACTCCTTCAGTGACGCTTTTTCGTCGACAACTAATGATGTAAATAAAGCAAACATTTTAGCTTCGTCCTCCAACAAGATCCTCAATTCCTTACTAGACAAGGAATCCGCCAATGCTTCTTCTTCTGGCGTAAGAAACAACAACACCTTCCGGAAACAATCGATGTAGACTCGGTTGAACTCCAACCAGTTCATACCCAGAATAACATCCAACTTACCAAGGGGCAAGCAAATCAGATCCACTCCAAAATCTCTACCAAAAATAGTCAGTGGACACTTTAAACATACCAAAGAAGTAGTCACTGAACCAACAGAAGGAGTTTCAATAGTCATCTGCCGCTCAAGAGTAGTCGGCACCAATCCTAACCTCTTCACACAATCAACAAAGATGAATGAGTGGGTTGCACCCATATCAACAATAGCAGACAAGGGAACATTATTGATGAAGCAAGTACCTTGGATAGAACGCTCCTCACTGGCAGCTTGAGTTCCCACCACCGCAAACACTTTACCACTGGTCTGAGACACCTGAGACGACTTCGACTTCTCGCAATGCATACTGATATGACCCTTTTCACCATAGTTATAACAGGTAGGCACAGCGGCTCGGCAATCAGCTATCACATGGCCTGACTTACCACACTTGAAACAATTTTTCACCTCATAAGAACAATCATTGGCACGATGACCCGCGCCACCGCACCAGAAAAACTTCACACCAGCAGACGCCCTCCCTTCTTTGGGCTTCTTATCAGTAGCAGCCTTAACTTTTCCCTTATCAGTAGGAACACTGTAAGGAGTACCACCAAACCTTTGCTTACCCTTACGGTCATTTGCAGCCTTGTAATGTGCAATCCTAGCCCTGTTATCATTATCATAAATCTTGCTTCTGCTTATCAGCTCAGGATAATCCCTGATCTTCTGACAAGCGATCCCCATCTTAACTTCTGGACGCAGCCCATTCTCAAGCTTCAAACACTTGGAGGTCATCGCCCCGTCAGTATTGTAATGAGGATAATACTGCATCAACTCTTCAAACTTAACAGCATACTCAGCCACCGTCAGATTTCCCTGCTTCAGCTCCAGAAACTCTATCTCCTTAGCACTTCGTATATCCTCCAAAAAATATTTTTCCAGAAAACCAGTTCGAACCACATCCCAAGTAATCGCAGTCCCTGCAGTTTCCAATCTTTGGCGGATGTTGTCCCACCAAGCTTTCGCTTCACCATCCAGCATGTGGGTACCAAACCTCACCTTTTGCTCATCGCTACAACCCATCGTCCAGAAGATTTTCTCAATCGCCTTCAGCCACCTCTGAGCAGCTTCGGGATCCAAAATCCCTCCTTGAAATGTCGGCGGCTTGTTACTCTGAAACTGTGCCAAATCTCTTAATTACGCACCCGCAGCTTGGTTCTGATTAGCAACCACCTGCGTCATCGCTTGCATAGCCGTAGCCAACGCAACATCATTCCTTCCCGCCATACTGCTCAACAACAACAACGCCAGGTTAATAGATACGCAAACACTATCCTACAGACGGACTCAACTACTACATTGGCCGGACCGACCGACCTGCTCTGATACCAACTTGTAACACCCCGCTCCCCAAAATTAAAATAAAATGCAAATGAATCAAACATTTATCAGAGTTACCACACCAAAGCGGGATATCACAAAAGAAGCTCAACAAAAACACTTCATTACATGGTTTTCAAAAAATAAACAGCGGAATATCATATATAATATATACGTCATATTCGGCCATCCGCCCAAAATATACACAATATTCACCAAAGGTTCCAGCAAAACATGATACGCCACGGAGTAAAACAAAATCATCAGAAAACAATAAACTCCCAAAGCTTCGTGTTACGTATCAGAGCATCCCTACGACTCGACTCGCACGCCACTATCCAAGCTAGTTATGCACCTGGATTATCTATACTCCCGAAGAAGCACAGACCACAACAACAGCAAAGAGGTGAGAAAACATGATCAAAATTATAGGTAATAAAATACATGAATAAAGGCAGTAAATAAACAAATCATCACCCCACCAACATCAAACAAGACCTACTGTCCAAACATCAACACAACATATCATAATGCAAGAATGCGACCCAACACATGCATGCGGTACCGACTCATCATCACCGATGGACACCTGGCCATCAACCCTCCACAAGGGAGCACATCATAAACATGATAGATCACATGCACCCACCAATGGTAATGATCTATCCCCACCATTCTCCACAAAGGAGTACGGGTGAATCACTTACGCTCCATCCGAGACATGATTCAACCCCACCATTCTCCACAAAGGAGTACAGATGGATCACTTACGCTCCATCCGAGACATGATCCATCCCACCAAAACATCATGATATGCACAACACCAATGCACAATAAATAATACAAGCACGCAAGGTGCACACGATCCTTCCGATCACATTTTATACATCGCACATACATATTCCACACATCACCACATTCATATATAATAACATACACCAACTTAATTATTCTAATTAAACGAATAACAAGGAAATCACATCCCAACACCACACATATACTCTTCACCGTTCAACACCAATCTATATTCAATCATGTCCAACAAGGGTCATACAATACAAGAGAACATAACAGAACAACACAAAAATACGAAACTACTGTCATGCTCGCTATCCCACTCGCCTGGCGAAGCATCAGCGAATGTTCGCTACTCGCTCGCCCAGCAAACTCCCTAGCGAAAGCAGACAGTGGCTACTGGAAGCACTCGCTACCCAGTTCGCCTAGCAAATTCCTAGCGAAGGTTTTCTACTAGCTCGCCTAGCGAAAGTGTTGGCGAAGGTCTGCGATTTCACAAAAACCCCACTGTTCAGAATCGGCAAAACTCTCCGAAATCATCCGATTTCACTCAAACCAGTTCCCACAGCACTAGTTCAACATTCTGCGACTTAACTACATAATCTATTCTAGATTCCACCCGATAAAACATCAGCTCTATCGATTAAATCATTTTCGGTTTAAAATGGTAAACTACCCGAAAACCTCAAATCATCCGAACGATCACTCTGCTAATACATGCAACAGGTTCATCATGCTAACAACCATTCAGAATTTCAACAACATATCAAACATGATCATCAATTCCTACGGGATTGGGGAAAATCCCTTCTACCCAAAATTCATGCAAACATACCAATTTTGACCCGTTTTTCCCCCCCCCCCCCCCCCCCCCCCCCCTTACCTCGATAACTCGATCAGGCTGTTGAAAATCCTCGAAGAATCGATAATCTTGGCTTCCTCTCTTCTTCCTCTTTGATTCTTCTCCTCACTCTCTCTTCCACTCTTGACTGTGTTCTTCCTCTTCTCCTCTTTGATCGTGTTCTTTCCTTTTCCAACTCAAAATACCCCTTCTTCTATTCTTATTCCATTAATAATAATAATAATAATAATAATATTAATAATAATAATAATAACAATAATAATAATATTACCATTATTCATTAAATTATTATCACTAAATATCATTATTAATATTAAAGTCCAAAAACATTAACTAATCTCCATACTTAAGGGCACCCTCAACGCACTCAAACACACGCCCACAAAAGGCACACCGAAAATAAAATAACACAAAAAGACTAGATAATTAAAATGGGTGTTACAGTTGTCATCATCGAAAAGGGGGAGATTGTGAATGCATGGTTTCTCGAATATTTTGATGACGACAAACATTCATCAACTCAAGGATGGTTAAAAGTATTTCAAGAGTTCAAGATCAAGATCAAAGACCTTCATTATCGAAGAATTATATCAAGAATTGATGAAAATATGAAGATGGTTTTAACACAAAGGAAGGTATAACATTTAACATTTATATAGCTTATACAAGTGTTCAAAACCCTCCTAATTTCTTTGCATGTTTATTAGAAAAAGTATTTTATATTTTCGAAGCCTTTCTGCCACTGTTTTTGAGTTTTTTTGGCAAAATTGGGCCAGAGTAATCGGCTACTCTATCCTGGTAATCAATTACCCTGAAGAAATATTCAAAAAATTTTAAGACGTTAAAGTATGTAATCGATTACCCATTTGCATAACCGATTACCACTGGCGCTGCAGGCCAAAATGATGCATCTCATGGTAGAAAACTCTCATTTTCTTTTCTACTTGAACCATGGCAACCCTTGATCATTTGCAATCCTTTGTAGATGTGTTTAGAGGCTATATAAACCTCATAATCTCATATTTTGAGATTCACCTTATTGAAAATAAAATTTTCAAACTTTATTATCATTCAAACTCTTAAAATCTTCAAGTGTGAAAATCTGAAATTTTCAAAAGAAAAACCTTACATTTGAACTTTCATACAAATCATTTTTAAGTTTCATTCTACCATTCAAGGACACTTGTATATCTTATATAGAGTTTGTATGTTAAAGAAGAAGATTAATCATTTGATTGATATTTGAAGATCAACTTCAAGCACTCCAACAAAATCAGAATTAAGTATGTTGTTGATTACATCTTATTTTCAGGATTGTTGAATTTAAGATTGTAAGGTTGTATTCCCTGCTGTCCAGGATTGTTAGAAGCAAGAGAGTTGAGTTTGAGAGGATTGTTCTCATTTCAACTTTGTTGTAAAATCTAAGAGGATTGTTCTTGGTGTAATTGTTAGAGCCTTGTCTAGAAAGACTAGGATAGTCTTGTCTTAAGATCTAACATTATTGAAAAATCTCTTTCATGTTTAAAGGGGACTGAAGTACTCTCGGACTGTGAGGGGAACCAGGATATATCGCCGTGTCATTTACTTTTCGCATTTATCGCTTTCATCACTTAGTAATCTCTAAGAAAAGTAAAACTTGAAACCTTCGAAAAATCCGAAAAAAATTTTAAGTACCTAATTCTCCCCTCCTCCCTCTTAGGTGCATATCTTACTAACATCCCTTAGGATTTTGTTTATGTTGATGATATCCTAATAACAGAGACTTTTTATACTCTCATTCACAAACTGATTTGCAAACTTCATGATCAATTTGCACTTAAATAACTTAGGAAACCTGAGTATTTTCTTGGCATTGAAGTCAAGTATCAAGGAAATAGATCTCTCATACTCACACAAATAAAATATATCATAGACATACTTTCTAAGGTTAGCATGGAAGAAGCAAATGAAGTTCACTCTCCCATGTTCAGTCACTGCAAAACTAGCAAATTTAAAACTGATTCTATGAAGAATATTCTTATGTACATGTTTGTAGTGAATGCTTTGCAATATCTCACACTAACAAGACCAAATATATCATATTGTATGAACAAAGCTTGTCAGTTTACGGTCAATCCGCTTAACAGTCATTAATGCTTAGTTAAAAGGATTTTGAGATACTTGAATGGTACATCAACACATGGCTTGTTGTTATCTCATGTAAAATTTGATTAAGAATTGTCTTTAAGATCATATTATGATTGAGATTGGGCAAATGATTCAGATGATAGAAAATCTATTTCTTGAACATGTATTTTTATTGGTCTAAATTTGGTTTTTTGGAGCTCTAAGAAACATTCCTTGATTGCTAGGTCAAATGCTGAAGTTGAATATATAGCTTTAGCACTCATTACATCTGAGTTGTTTTGGTTTGAATCTTTATTAGTTTATTTGAAAGTTAAATAGCTCTCCTCAACTTTTCTCTATTATAGCTTAAGTGTTGTGTTGCTATCTTATAATTTTATTCTATATGCCACCAGAACAAAACATAATGAATTAGATATTCATTTTATTAGAGAAAAGTTCATGACAAACAAGCTCAAAACATAATATACATGCTTTAGCACACTTAGATATTATGACAAAGTCCTTGTCAACTGCAGCTTTTCATGACTTGAGGAACAAACTCATAGTGGTTATGCTTTCATCAAACTGATCTTGTGAAAGAGTATTAGATGAATCTAGAATATGTTGACTTTCCTCAACTCTGATGTAAATAAAAGTAATTAGAGCTAGTTGTAAAAATATGTTAGAAAGTTTGTTAAAGGAGTTGTAGTGTACTTGGATATGTACTCCATTTAAAAGGAATGGTATGTTCTGTATAATTTTTCACTAGAAATTGAGAAAACCAAAAGATTAATTTTTGAACTTCAATAAATATAAATATACATTAATAAAGATTAAAATATATTTAAAATCACAAAATTTTTCAAAAAAATATATTTCAAAAATACTAAATTTTATGAAAAGTTATTCAAATCAGTTTCAAATTTATATGATTTTTAATATTTTGATATCTAAAAATAATTATAGGAAAATAATAAAATATGTCATGACTAATTATTTAATCAATTCTCTTAAAAGCTGTTAACTTATAAATATTAACAATCATCTTCCATTAACATATATATATTACATCTCACCCACCTTATAAACCATTTTTTTATCTGAAAATTTACCATTTTAAATAATTTTTAAATATTTTTAAGAACAAAAACATGTAATATGACTATTATTTTTTAAAAACCAAAATAAACATCCCTTAATTCTAAAAGGCACTATCTCATTAATGAATGTGACATTCTTGAATGAAAGGATAGAATTAGTATTACTCTGATGAGACATGAGACAGGCTGGCTTGATGCCAAAAATGCAATGCTGACATATTTGGCCATAATACCTACAATTCTTCTTTATGTTTTTTCATGCTATTTGAGATAAGAGTCCCTAGTCGATGATTGGGTGGTGTTTGTTGCTTTCAGCAAGTGGTTAGTTAGTTTGTGTACTAAGAAAAAACACAATTTTTTGGAGTTATCTATCTGAATGCAAAACAAAAAGTTGTAATTTTAATCTAGGTATCCTTAATTTTATAATTTATTTCTTTTTATTCTTTCTATTTTTTTTAATTTACTTTTCAATTTAATTAATGAAAAACAGTTTTAAAAAGTTATATGTAATTTCGAAAAGTGATAATTATATTTTTTAATTTGTGTGAAATATTTAAAATAATCTTATAATTTATGACAGACAATTAATTAATGACAAAATATAGTGCCTAAGTAAATATAAAAATTATACTCTTCTAGTCATTAAATTTACAGATTAAAAAAGATTTCATGCTTTTCACTATAAATCTGTATTGATAATTTATTTTTTATTGTAGTTATTTAGTCTATGTTTATTTTATATAGTTCAAATTGATCCTGCAAATATAACATTAATTTTAATAGTGTATTTTTAGTTTCTTATCATTCAAAATTAATTTTTAATTCGTAATTGATTCTAACTTGAAGTCATAGTATATATATACTTTTAAAAGATTCATATTTATACTAGTGGAATAGTTAAATGAATTCAAATACTGTAAATAGAGGTATTTTAATAAATAAAAAAAGAAATGATTAATTAATATTTTAAAATGGATAAATAAGTTGAAACAGAATAATATAATTTAGTATTTTTCAATATTAACGAATAATTATTGTTATCTTTTGTTATACAAATACTATTTATTGCTCTTCTTTTTTTTAACTTATCTTTTTTGTATAAATATAAATTTATAAAATAACATGTATACAAATTTTTTATATAAAATAAATTATTTATTAATATTTATAAAACTAACAAAACAATACCCAATAAAAATCAGAATGCATCTTAGCATAAAATACTTTTTAATTTCCTTGACTAAAATAAACTCTACCTAACCAATTAGTTGAAAATTCCATTTATGATTTCAGAATCAAACATGCATATAATAATACTAATGCTAAGTGGAATTCTCATTATAGAGAAAAAGACCCCACATTTCTGATATTACTGTCAAAAGAAAATAACAACAATAAAAAAGTTGATTGGAACATATCTAAAGTTGCATTGAATGAGATCACCGTATCAAATTTAATATCATTTGAATGAGATCACCGTATTTTATTTAAGAGTTTTAAGTTCGATTTTAACTAAATAATACTCTTGAAAATATTTGACATAGTTCAATACTAGATAAGATTACAAACACTAGATAACATAACAAATAGAGAAATGAACAATCACGTGAGTTCATCCATTGGATTCAATTACTCTACGGTAGTCGCAAACTTCACCCTCACTATACGATTCCAGCACAGATCACAACACAGCAACAAAGACACCTAAATCTTAGATGTCCTTTGGAATCTTCCGATTCTGTAATATTTCAAGTCAGCCTGATCAGTTTTTCCATCGGTTGCCAGCTCGGTCAGAATTTTACCAACAAGCGGAGCCATCTTAAATCCGTGGCCGGAAAACCCGACACCCAAAACAACATTATTCTTAAACTCACCACCTAAGAAGTCAATCACAAAGTCTTCGTCTGGAGTCATTGAATACAGACAAGCCTGTTTCACAACAGGCTCAGTCGTATCAATCACTCCAGAGAATGTCGTGTCAATCCACTTCTTCAACTCATTCATCATCTCGCCGGGTCCCCATGGCCTCTGATCAGGGTCACACTTCCGACCACCGTGGACACCTAATTTAAGCAAACCCGGAAACTCCAAAGTTGGTGTTCCATAGTAGTAAATCTTACCATAGCTAGCAAAAGTCGGAAAATCGCCACCAATTGAGAATTTACCTTCATGTCCTTCTTTTATTCTCCAGTAACAAAGATGAGTCTCGATAGGCTGTATCGGAATATCAATACCTCTGATTTTCTTAATCAGCTTATTCGCCCATGATCCCACGGTTACCGCGACTTTCTTACCTCGGATCTTTTCACCGTTCTCAGTAAAAACCACAACCTCGCCGCCGTTGTTTTTGATATCTACAACCTTTCTGTTGTCTTTGAGAACAGCACCGTGTTTGTGCGCCAGTGTCTGAAACATGGCAGTTGCTTTTGTGGCCTTTAACATTCCGCCATGTTCTGTGGACAGACCCAACCAACCTTCCTGTATGTTGAGTTTCCCGGCGTATTTCGCAGCAACTTGCTCGGCGTTCAGAAGCTCGTAGTTAACACCATGTTTCTGGCAGTTTTCGATGACAGCGCGGAAGGATGGATCGTTGAGATGGCCAATGTCAAGGTGTTGAGCTTTGAAGTAAACATCATAGCCAACTTCGGCCTGAATCTCTTCCCAGAGTTTGTATGATTCAACTACTAGAGGATAGTAATGGCTTTGTGGATAGGTGGATCGAATCGTGCGGGACTCACCGTGGGACGATCCGCGCTGGTGAAGGAAATCGAACTGTTCGAGCAAAAGAGTTTTGAGGCCACGTTTGGCTGCTTGGTAGGCGGTGGAGCTACCCATCACGCCGGCGCCGATGATGATCAGGTCGAATTGAGGATCTCCCATTGGATGGAATTGATGCTGACTCAGTGCTGATGTGTTTATGATTGGCAGTGTTTTATGACAGTTCTATCTCAATATATAGACAGTGTGGAATCTTTTTTTGCCGCGCGTTTTTGTTTTTATATACACAGCACGCATACATTTGTTATTTTTGGTCCTTAATTTGTTACCGAATGGAAGCCATGCATGCGTGCCATTTTGATCATGTTATGGAAAATATGACAATTTGATTACTATAAAAGATATGGATAAAAATTACTAGCACCCACGAAGTTGATAGGATAAAAAAATTATAAAATATGAATAAAGAAAATAATTTGAGACATATATGCCAACACATGATTATTAGTCTCATTTATTCTTATTTTATTTTATTTTTTATGTATTTTTATTTGAAATTAATTTCGTATTGTTAATTATACCTTTTACGGATTAAAATATTATTACTTATATTTTTGTCAATTTTTTTACTAAAGACAATCTATAATATAAAAAATTTGTTGTTCTAAAAATCACCAAAACACTTTTTTTTTAATTCCACCATGACAGTAAAAATTAAATATTGTGTTTAAATCTAACTTTTTTCAACCATTAAAGTATTGCTGAACCTATACAGCCTACCAGAATCATCTATTAGCATTTGGAGTAATTATGGTTTGTCTTTTTGGGACATACCCTAAAGTTGGGTTTTTTTTTCCTGAAACCACATGCCTTGCAGAATGTCTTTTCCAAAGCATTTTACTATTGATAGCAAACCTAACATCCTCAACAACTCATTTTTGATTTCTCTCTATGCTCTCTTCTTTATCTACTCTCTTCTCTTTTCTCTCTTCTATTTTGTCTTCTTTCTCCCTGCTGCTCCCACAATCAACGACGAGTTCTATTTTTCAAATTTTAAATTTCACCTCTTCATTCCCTCTGCTTTGGAACTAGGGTTTGTTTTTGCAACCATATCTCATTATTCTCACTTCCTCTTCTTCTTTCTTTAACATGGAAAGGCTTAAAGAATGTTTGCTCTCCTCAAGATGATTAAATACGGTAAAGTTTCTCTTTTTAACCTAATCAAATCACTGTCTATCTAATTTTTGAAAATATGGTTTTATCAATTTTGATTTTGTTATATCTTGAATATAATAGTATGGCTAGTGTTCCATGGAGGTTATGGGTTTGATGCTTGGAGAATTTGTGTATGAGTACGTCGTTCGTGTTGTTGATGTGTTTGCAATGCCTTAAAGTGGAACTAGTGTTAGTGTTGAAGTTGTTGATCGTGTCTTTCAGACTAATATACTTGATATGCTCAAACAAACTGGACGGTATTTTATTTTTGTTTTTGAAGTTTTTTTTGTTAAATGATTTGATTTGTTAACAACTGTTTTTTTTCCCACTTTTTAAATTGAATCCATCTCTTTTTTATTAGGTCTACAATAATGGCTTGTGCAATGAATCCATCTCTTCTTATTTTTGCAGCAAATCTACCGTTTTAACGATGTTTCTCCTGTACAAATTCAAGCTGCACAGGAATGTCACTAATGGCATTGGTCTTGTTCTTGAAGTTACTTATATATTTTAGCATACATATTTTTGTAGGAGGGTGTTAAAGTATTGACAGAAGAAGCTCCAACAATATATGTTGCTTCTAGGAGTTCTTCAAAGAGAAGTAGAGAGAAGCAGAAGTTCATAATTTGTCTGAAAAGGTTTATGTTTTTTTTTGTTTATTTGTGTTTGTTGATTTTTAGTGTTCTTATAGAATGGATTTTTCTGGAATTTGTTGAGCAGAGAAGGAGGAGTAGAATCAATGAGAAAATGAAGGCTATTCAAAATCTGATACTTAATTCTAACAAGGTGCATGTAATAAGTCAACTTTTGAGATTGACATTAATTTTGGTAAAATTAACTTGACAGTAAGATGTTGGACAAGATGCCCTAACATGAAGAACAAACTGAAAAACAAGATGTTGGACAAGATGTCCTATCATGATTATCCGACATCTTTGTTTCTTACTTTGCAGTTTTGATACTGCTAATTTATTCCCAGATTTCAAAATATTATGAGAATATTTGTTTATCCTAGGTGGCGTTCAAGATTGAGAAATCAGAGATTCTGTTTGAATTTGAAGATGTCGTTTTCTAAGTGTGTAGACATTTTAGGAAACTTTGGATTGAAGAAACTATTCTTGAGGAGAATAAACTGCAGATTCTGTGTAACAGAGTTGCTGCATTTTTGAAGCACAAATCCAGTCTAGATTATGGTTATAAATATGATGGATTTAACCTAATCAAAGTGTGGAAAATAGATTGTTGCTTAGTGAGTTTTATGGTTTATGTATTTCTGAGCCTCTCTTGTATCGTGTTGATACTAGAGATAGACTGTTTGCATTGAGTTGTAAGTTTTGTCACTGTTGTGATTAAAGGGAATTGAGAAGGGTCTCATACCTAGGAGATTCTTAGGTAGAAATTAAGCACAGGTAATGATTAAGTGATAAGTTGTAAATCAGAGGTTTATTAGCTTAAAATTAATACTATCTAGTGGATTTCATTCCTGGTTTGGTAGCCCCCAGACGTAGGTGTTGTTGTACACCGAACTGGGTTAATAATTATTGTGTGTTCGTTTACTTTCTGCAATTTTTATTGTGCTCCTTCTTGTCATTGTGTTTAAAGAAGAGATCAAATGTCTCAACATCTCTTGGGACATCTAAGATCTGCATACCCGAATTTCAATAAACAAACGACTCAAAGTAGCAATCTAACAGACTCCAGCCTAGTAACAAGAGCAAAAGTTTCATCAAAGTCCACCCCTTCAATTTGAGTGTACCCTTGAGCAACAAGTCTAGCCTTGTTTCTGGTGATCACACCTTGCTCATCAGACATGTTTTTAAACACCCATATTGTATCAATAACATTTGACACTTCAGGTCTTAGCACAAGATCCCAGATCTCATGCCTTTTGAACTGCTCCAATTTCTCTTGCATAGCATTGATCCAGAATTCATCATTCAAGGCCTCCTTGACATTCTTGGGTTCCAATTTTGAGACAAAGCAAACACCAACAACAACTTCTCTTGATCTGGTTATTCTTCCACCATTAGGATCTTCTATTATAAGCTTCTTAGGATGATCTTTTTGAATTCTAAAGGAGGGTCCCTTGTCTACTGTCTCAGTCTCTGCAGGTTCATGATTAACACTTGAGTCTGCAGCATCTTCAGAAACATCATGCAATGCTCCAACATCTTCTGTGACATCTTCAGGAACATCACTCATGAGAAAGAATATTTGAATATCATCTGTGACAACAACTTCTGTAGTTGAGTCATCAACTACAACATTTATAGATTCCAGCACAACATTAGTTCTG
The DNA here is from genome assembly GCA_963859935.3 of Lathyrus sativus. Classification (NCBI taxonomy): domain Eukaryota; kingdom Viridiplantae; phylum Streptophyta; class Magnoliopsida; order Fabales; family Fabaceae; genus Lathyrus; species Lathyrus sativus. Next base: position 638,893,869 of record OZ012739.1, read on the forward strand.
GAGTTGAATACTCTATAGGCTTTGCTATTTGTAGAGTATTCCAGAAAGATTCCTTCATCATTTTTAGGACCCATTGTTGCGGTGAGAATCGTGATACCAAGCTATTAATTAACTTGAATCTTAATTCTTAAATTCACAACCGGACTTTAATTTATCCAAATAGGAAAGGTTTAAAGAAAGAAAGACCTATAAAAATGCAAAGCAAAAAGCAAGGCTTAAAGCTAAGCAAAGAGAGATCTAAAGGTTCGGGGGTTGGTTATGCATAGGGTAGGTATTTCACATCCTAAACATCTGTAGTACTCTACAGGAACCTCTTGTTAATATTTGTGTTTGTTAAAGTTTGCTTGCTAAAGGAAAAGTGCTAGGGTTAAAGATATAAAGTATATACAAAGTATGTACAAAGTTTGCTCGCGAAGACATCGCATCTCGTGCCTACGTATCCTGACGGGAATGGAATCAGAGCAATCGTAGTTCCCCTAACTAGGGGTGAGAAACTCTTGACTGTGGTCAAGGTTCCAAGGGGATGTAAGCATTCATAGGGAAGTACTTACATGGAGTGCGGCGACTCCTGAATCTACGTTGAGATTGTTATGGTATAGAATATCCACGGCGGGACGCTAAACATGAGTACGGCGACTCAGATCCTAAGGCTAGGATAAGGGGTAAAGGTAAAGGATATCCACGGCGGGACGAATAAATAGAGCACGACGACTCCAAGTCCTATGACAAGGGTAAACAAGGAAAATGTCCACGGCGGGACAACTATCTGGAGCACGACAACTCCAACCCTAAGTTGTAAATGTTAACAGGAAGTTAGTTGTTAGTGAGCTCTCCAAGAAATCGCATCTTGTGCCTATGTATCCTCAAGAGGGACTTGAGAAATCAGAGCGTTCGTAGTTCGTGGAACTACGAGTTGCCAGGTTCTAAGAACTAAGAACAACTAAGACAGGTAAACAATAGACAAGGGACATGCACAATGACGATAAGTCAACACACAATCTCTTCCCTTGGATTAAGCCAATAAGGATTAAAGACAACAACAAATACACAGAAAAATATCATGTAATCAATAGACAAAGATACGCAGCAAAGCATCGTGAATAAAAAAACCTACAAACAATCATGGCAAAACATCGTGAATCAAACAGAACATGCCTAGATTATGGAAATAAATCAATCACAAATAGAATTAGGCAACAAACAGAATTATTAATCAATTTAAATATAAATATTTAAAAAGATTAACTAATAACTTAATTAATCAAATTAAATACAAACATTTAAAATAATTAATAATTAAAAATAATATACAAACAGACACGCATACTCAAATCTCACAAAAAAAAACTTGATTTGAAACCTTATGTACTGAGTCGAAAACCAACCGAAATCGAAAACAAAACCGAATTCAACTCTATATACTAAATTTTAAAAAATATTAAAGTATATATTAATAGAGTAAAATATATTTAAAAAATATTAAAGTATATATTTATATAACTTTAACTTCTACTTAAAATAAATTAGAAAAATTATATATATATATATATATATATATATATATATATATATATATATATATATATATATATATATATATATATATATATATATATATATATATATATATATATATAAGAGTAAAAATGTGTATATATAAAACTAAGAGAAAAATGTGTATATATAAAACTAATATATATTATAAAAAAAGAAGCAAAAAATGATGTAAGAAATGTTTCTTATCTTTATATTATATGAAGTAAAAATTAAAAGACAAAATATTAGTAATAGGATATGGCTAGTAATACTTACAGTAAGTAACAGGAATTCATAAGGTGATCAAAAGTAAAAGTAACCATCTTTATATCTCTACTACACACGTAAATATGTAGAAAAAGCAAGGTAAACAGATTTTTTTTTAGAAACATTAACATTAAGCTTGTTTGAATAAACTTTTCTCTATCTCTTACTGTGTAATCTTTTTTCTTTCCTTTAAAAGTAAAATAAAATGTAAGCTCTTTTGATTTTCAAAAAATTAATCACATCTCAAGCTAAGCAAAAACTGATAAACACTAAATAACAAGGAAGCCAAGATTTACCGACAAAAATGGTGAAATGGACAGCAGAGAAATGTTCTGATGCGCGCAGAGGTCCAAGCAAGTGATTTAAGGTTGTTTGCAAAGAGGTTGAAGGTTGAACCTCAAAAACAAGGTGGCTATCTTTGGAAGCTTTCTGTGGCGCAGCTATGCGTTGCGCTGTTGTCGACGCCGTTGTTTTCTCTTCAGTCATGCAAGCTTTCCATGGTAGTGGAGAATTTGCTCTAATATGGAAGGTGGATGAAAGAAAAATGTAGAAGGTTGGAATGAGTTGTTGCGCGTGTAGTTTTGTTTGTGAAATGTGATAAGTGAAGATGAAAGGTTTTTTATGAGAAAGTTAGTGTGAATGAATAAAACTAGTTTTTATTAATGGTGAAGTGAGGATGATAATGTGTTGGAAGCTTATGTGTTTCGGTTGTAAGAAAAATGAGTGAGTTACATCGAGGAGTGGGTATTAATGGTAATGGTGAATGGTTAAAGTTTGTGTGTTGTTACGAAGAAGAAAGAGTGAAAATAAAAAGGTGAGTGTGCTGTCTTTGGTGTTAAGAGGAGAAGAAGTGGAAAACTAAAATGGTCCGTGTGGGTCACTGTGCACGGAGGAAAAACATAAAGTGTTTTTTTTTTTGTGTGAATGTACCTTATGAACAGTGGGGGGTGATTACATGGTTATAGAGGAAGAGTTATGGGATCTGGAGTGAAAATAGTGATCGTTGTGTTGTTTAAGAGAAAATGATGATGGTAGTACATGGAGTAGTCCTTCTAGCCTTTTTTTCAGATTTTGTGGGATTTTGGATGCTAGAGGTAGTAGCTTGTGGGAGTATTAGTACTCAAAAAATGGACAAAATCTCAATTATTACTACAAAATCAAAAACTTTTTCAAAAGTTCCACAAAATAAGGAAAAGATAAACATAAAAAGAATAAAATATTTACAATAAAATCTAAATAAAGATTTGATAAATTAAAAGAATATATTAATTAAATGTAGAAATAAAGACAGTAAAAAAAACGAATAATTGGGTCGGTATCGAAGTACTCGAAAAAATAAAATGAATACACCAAAGTGATCAGCAAAAAATATACGATTCGGAAAAATACAGCGTTTTGTCAGATTTTAAAATAAATTTTACCCGCTAAAACGGCTTAAACTGCCCAAAAAGTTTATTTCAGCTGATAAATTGGATATTATGAAAAATGTAAGAGATGATAAACTATACCGATGATGCAAAAAGATGTGGGATCTTAAAGTCAAAAATTAGGGTGCAACAGATGCCCCTATTTAAGTTTCTTCGATCCAGAGAGGTGAAAATTGAAATTTTCGTCTCGACACGGTCGGAGAGACTTAAATACAAACATGCACAATTTTTGACCCTAAGATGCCACAAAATACTTATGATATGATATGATATGCAAGACAAAGATTCTATGAGGAAAGATGCCACAGGAGACGAATATATATTGGGAAGATGTTGCAACTCCACTGGGGAAAGACTGACAACTTCACGGGAAAAAGTATCTAGCAGACACAATTGAGGAAAATAAAATATTATGAACATCTGCCAATGTGACAAAGAGTATCCAGTAATACTTGAAAAGAGAGGGACAAACCCTAAACAAAGACACAGACATCCGGAAAAACATCAGATGCTGAAAGTAACACACAGTGAGATAACAGAAACATCCAGAAAGTAAAAGAAACTTACTGGGGAAAAAGTCACAGTCACCAGAGGTTTTGTCAGAAGAGCATTGAACAAAACTCTGGAGAAGAACAGTAATAGCCACCAGAGATATTCAGAAGAGCGTTGAATAAACTCCGGAACACATCTAAAAAAGCATTGGATGGAGTATAGAAACAGATTTGAAAATAAAACTCAGCAGTTGTTAACCAAAGTCAGAAATAAATTGAAGACATTTAGAAGAGCATTAGATAAACAGGGTCATATCTGGAAGAACGTCAGATAGACACAAAGGGGTTCTGGAAGAACGTTAGAACAAAAGACACATTTGGGAGAACATCAGACGCAAAAGAGATAAATTCTGGTAAAACATCAGAATTTACAGACACATCTGGAAAAACATCAGACGGTAAAAGAAATAAATTCTGGTAAAACATCAGAATCAAGGTAAATATCTGAAAAACCATCAGATATGTTCTGGAAGAACATCAGAACAGAGACTCAATCTGGAAAACCATCAGAAAGAGAAATAAATATCTGGAAAACCATCAGATAAGTTCTGGAAGAACATCAGAACAAAGAACAAAGACTCAATCTGGAAACCCATCAGAGAGAGAAATAAATATCTGGAAAACCATCAGATAAGTTCTGGAAGAACATCAGAACAAAGAACAAAGACTCAATCTGGAAACCCATCAGAGAGAGAAATAAATATCTGGAAAACCATCAGATAAGTTCTGGAAGAACATCAGAACAAAGAACAAAGACTCAATCTGGAAACCCATCAGAGAGAGAAATAAATATCTGGAAAACCATCAGATAAGTCACGACACAAACTGTTTGGTACGTGCCAAGTGAGTTGGACTTTGACCACAAGGTAAGACGTGAATAAAACACGACCTCGGGGGAAAAAGTAAATGGGAATAAAACACCCATGATGCCAGGTAAATTGAAATTCGTCCACAAGGTAAGACGCGGGTAAAACACGACCTCGGGGGAAAAAGCAAATGGGGATAAAACACCCATGATGCTAGATAAATTGAAATTCGTCCACAAGGTAAGACGCGGGTAATACACGACCTCGGGAGGAAAAGCAAATGGGGAATAAAACACCCATGATGTGCACATGTATATGAATTATGCTTATGATATACGCATGCATAAATTATGCAGATGACATATGATCAAATGCAAATGCAAATGTCGACGACAAGGCTCGACTCTTTTGGTGAGAAGACAAGACTGGAAAACTGATTCCTCAACACGGAGATCACTGTCATACTGCTTGGGGACTAAATATGCTACTGCTGAACACATCTCTGCCACACTGATAAATTGTATCAAAATAGACGATCCTTGTAGGATGGATAAAGAGCTGCTTTGGGTTTCTTCAAGTAAATTGCCCCAATTTAGCTGTCTGTTGTAGATGAACTGATAATTACTTCAGCTTGTCTTGATGTTGAAGATGACTGATCGATTGGGTGCTTGGAGAGCTTGCCCCAGTCTGAGTCTTGAAATATATTCTGGATAAGCCAAATCTGAGAATACCATGCCTTGAACAAATATTGAATTGATTCTTAGACAGGATGTAAAAGGAACTTGCCCCTGATAGGATCACTTGACCAAGTTTCTCAATGTTTGAAAATTCCTTGAGAGGAAAGCCAGCTTGCAAACAAAAGTGTTCATACAAACATGGTAATGTAAATTTCATGCAACTTTTGAAATCAAAATCATTTTTGAAAGATGCAAAGTAAAAGAGTCATTGATCGGAACACAGCGGTTCAAGACACTCAAAGTTTAAAACAAAGGTGTACTGCCAAAATAATTGATTTGCAAAGATCTTTCGGAGTCAGTTTACGCAACCTTGCTGTAGTATGCTTTCAAAATATCCTTGTTTCAATTAGGTCTTTTGAGGGTTGTAATGTGGCCTGGTTCACGGTTTAAGAAACAAAGGATAAAGGCTCAAAGTTTATTTGTACCCACCCAATCTACGTGATGATCTCCAGTCCTATGCTCAGTTAACTCAGACTATGCGCTCAGGTTCCCATAGGAATTGCACTGATTATAGTAATGATGATGGTTCGGAAGTCAACAGACTTTTTGAAAAGGCAGTCACCGCTTCTTTACAACATTTGGTTATTTTGAAATTAAAGGATTTTCATGATGAAGGGTTTAAAGATCTCCTCCCTTTTATTGTCCCTAATTTTTGCCTGAACTGTTTCTTTTGAAGCTTACAGTCAGCGGGATGCCCCAGCTTTTCCTAAGTCTCCTTCATAGGTTTTGACTTAGCGGGCTTTTTTTTTTTTTTTTTGAGAAAGAGAGTGATTGCCTAGCTTAATGATCACGGTGAACCATCATCGACTTCTTGGCTTGGAAAACATCTTCGACACTTGTTTGTTATGTGCGAAGGAATATAAATTATGGTTGCAACCTTTATACAAAAGGTGTCTTGTATGAACACACAACCAAGTTAACTGAGAACTACCCACCCCAAGGTTGAAACTGCGAGTTTTTTGTAAAGAAAGAAACTCCAACTTCTAGGCTCGAAGGGGTTAACGAGGGATTACCTTCCTTATTTCTGCAGTGTTTAGGGTTTGAAACAATGCCTTACATCGTCAACAAAGTTTGATTGAAAGCATACTAACAGCAGTTATGGGTATAACGTTTTCATCATCCTCCCTCAAATATTTGCATAATCAAAAATTTGGACAAGGAGTAAATATTTGAAAGATAAAGCATAAAAGTGCAAACAATAGGCAAAATTATTTTAAATCAAAATCTGTGATGCTCATTCATTAAGATGAAAGTACAAACACTAATAAAAGCAAACAATCTTAAACAAAATGAAGGAAAATGCAAACAATGAGAAACAAAAGGCCTAGTGACTAAATTTGTCTTGTCTGAAACACTGGCGCTCAAAAAAGATAGTCTGCTAGAGTCGGACTGAAGCTTCACTTTTGATGCTATGGCAATGGATTGTTCTGGATATTCGGATGGTCATCCTTAAAACCAAGGATTCCAGTTCGAATCAACTCCCGCACTCTGGCTTTCAATGCATAACAATGTTCTAAGTCGTGGCCTGGGGCACCCTCATGGAAAGCACAATGAAGATCAGCTCTAAATCCAGCTGGAGGAGGATTAGGAGTTTGCAAAGCCTTTGTAGTAATCAACCCTTGTTGAACCAGATCAGGATAAAGTTCTGTATATGTCATGGGAATAGGATCAAATTGATTCCTATTTCGATACTGGTTTTGTCCAACAGTTAGACGTTGAGGAATCTGAGCTGGTCGTGGAGCAGCAGCAGCAGTAACGGCAGCAATAGCAGGGTGGTTATATCTTGGCTGAGGACGAGAATTTCTCACTTCAACCATGACAGCATTGGTTTGCTCTTCCTTCTTCTTATGGAAATTCCCAAAGGATTTCTTTGCACCGTTAGAAGATTCAGCAACTTTGGACACTTTACCACTTTTCAGCCCTTCTTCTAACCTTTGGCCGATGGTTACCAGATCTGTAAACCTCGAAGAGACGCTCCCAATCATCTTTTCCCAATAGAAGGGAGACAAAGTATCCATAAACATTCCAGCTAGCTCCTTTTCTGCCAGGGGGGGTTCAACTTGAGAAGCTAACTCTCTCCAACGTTGAGCGTATTCTTTGAATGATTCTCTTTCACTTTGAGACATGTTTTGAAGTTGGCGGCGATCAGGAGCCATGTCCAGATTGTATTTGTATTGCTTCATAAAAGCGTTGGCGAGATCCTGGAAGCAGTGAATGTTGTTATGCTCTAAGTTCATATACCATTTGAGAGAGGCACCACTCAAGCTGTCTTGAAAGCAATGGATGAGCAACTTCTGATTGTTGGTATAAGCTGCCATCCTTCGGAAGTACATAACCAAATGGGCTCTTGGACATGAGTGCCCCTTATATTTCACAAAATCTGGAATCTTGAATTTAGGAGGCATGACGAGGCCAGAGACTAAGCACATATTGTCAGCATCAATGTTAAAGAAGTCAGTACCCTCAACGGCTTTGAGTCTCTTGTCTATGTTCTGAAACTGTTCGCGGACAATCTCAGGCTCAACAAAATCTTCATGGTCTTCTCCTTGAGCACTGGCAGCATTGTACTCATAAAGAGGATTCTCAAAGGGAGTTCGGATAGTCTGGTTAACAGTGTGGACCACAGGTCTGGCCTCAGCAAAGACGGGAGCTTGAAAAACTGGTCTGACAGTCTGACCAATCATAGCAGTAGATGCAAGAGGTGGAGAGTAGTTAGGAGGTAAACCGAACTCTGGCCAAGTTGATTGTGGCATTTGAACAGGAGGAGGATCAGCATTTGAAACTTCTTGAATGACAGTCCTCTGAGATGGCTCTCCTCTGGCAATCAATACTTGAAGCATCTCGGTGAGCTTAGTCATGCCTGACTTCAGTTCATCGATCTCCATTCGGATTTCTGCGTTATGTACTTCTTGCTCTGACATCTTGCGTCTATAGTTAGCTCTAGTCCGATATCGGTGTCGAGGAATCAGCTTGACGACTCAAAGGTACACTGGACGATGAAGACAACTGGAGATGAGCGACTAGACAAACAGAGGTATGCAATGAACCATGCAAAGATGCAAATGCAATGCAATGCGATGCAAGACAGGATGTAAAACACACATAATAGGATCAAAGGTTCGAGATCACAGCATGGAGTTTGAGTAAAGAACCAACCATAGGGTATGTACTATGGGTAAAGCACCTGCATAACGGGTTCTAAAAAAGTTCCCAGAGTCCTCAATCCATCTTTCGGATATTATCGACACACCAACTATTTGGAAATCAATAATATTCTCAAGAGAGTCTCGTCTGAGTGTAGTATCGCGTATCAACTACTTCGGGAATACTCCCTCATAGTCATCGCACTACATCCTAAAAGGCCAAGTGGGGTAAAAGGTAACTAAAGTTCTCAGTATCACAGACTCCAATCGATAATAGTAAAGTTTTCGCGAATACACTCGCTCGACCGAACCATTTTCGAAAGTGTCTCAACTGAGCGGTGGTTTCTCAAGTCAGCTTGGTCGGGAATCAACTCCCTATAAGCCTTCTTGAATATACCACCATCCTATCATAAGTGCGCTCAAGTACGGGTATAGTACTATCTCACCACTCAAGGTAACAACCCTGCATACAGAAGAACCCAAGCACAAACAGATAGATGTACAAATATATACAAATATAAAAGCAAGTAAACATATAACAAACACAAATAAAAACAAGGTGGGCTTAACCCTCTTAAGGGAGTCCCCAGTGAAGTCGCCATTTCTGTTGCGGTGAGAATCGTGATACCAAGCTATTAATTAACTTGAATCTTAATTCTTAAATTCACAACCGGACTTTAATTTATCCAAATAGGAAAGGTTTAAAGAAAGAAAGACCTATAAAAATGCAAAGCAAAAAGCAAGGCTTAAAGCTAAGCAAAGAGAGATCTAAAGGTTCGGGGGTTGGTTATGCATAGGGTAGGTATTTCACATCCTAAACATCTGTAGTACTCTACAGGAACCTCTTGTTAATATTTGTGTTTGTTAAAGTTTGCTTGCTAAAGGAAAAGTGCTAGGGTTAAAGATATAAAGTATATACAAAGTATGTACAAAGTTTGCTCGCGAAGACATCGCATCTCGTGCCTACGTATCCTGACGGGAATGGAATCAGAGCAATCGTAGTTCCCCTAACTAGGGGTGAGAAACTCTTGACTGTGGTCAAGGTTCCAAGGGGATGTAAGCATTCATAGGGAAGTACTTACATGGAGTGCGGCGACTCCTGAATCTACGTTGAGATTGTTATGGTATAGAATATCCACGGCGGGACGCTAAACATGAGTACGGCGACTCAGATCCTAAGGCTAGGATAAGGGGTAAAGGTAAAGGATATCCACGGCGGGACGAATAAATAGAGCACGACGACTCCAAGTCCTATGACAAGGGTAAACAAGGAAAATGTCCACGGCGGGACAACTATCTGGAGCACGACAACTCCAACCCTAAGTTGTAAATGTTAACAGGAAGTTAGTTGTTAGTGAGCTCTCCAAGAAATCGCATCTTGTGCCTATGTATCCTCAAGAGGGACTTGAGAAATCAGAGCGTTCGTAGTTCGTGGAACTACGAGTTGCCAGGTTCTAAGAACTAAGAACAACTAAGACAGGTAAACAATAGACAAGGGACATGCACAATGACGATAAGTCAACACACAATCTCTTCCCTTGGATTAAGCCAATAAGGATTAAAGACAACAACAAATACACAGAAAAATATCATGTAATCAATAGACAAAGATACGCAGCAAAGCATCGTGAATAAAAAAACCTACAAACAATCATGGCAAAACATCGTGAATCAAACAGAACATGCCTAGATTATGGAAATAAATCAATCACAAATAGAATTAGGCAACAAACAGAATTATTAATCAATTTAAATATAAATATTTAAAAAGATTAACTAATAACTTAATTAATCAAATTAAATACAAACATTTAAAATAATTAATAATTAAAAATAATATACAAACAGACACGCATACTCAAATCTCACAAAAAAAAACTTGATTTGAAACCTTATGTACTGAGTCGAAAACCAACCGAAATCGAAAACAAAACCGAATTCAACTCTATATACTAAATTTTAAAAAATATTAAAGTATATATTAATAGAGTAAAATATATTTAAAAAATATTAAAGTATATATTTATATAACTTTAACTTCTACTTAAAATAAATTAGAAAAATTTATATATATATATATATATATATATATATATATATATATATATATATATATATATATATATATATATATATATATATATATATATATATATATAAGAGTAAAAATGTGTATATATAAAACTAAGAGAAAAATGTGTATATATAAAACTAATATATATTATAAAAAAAGAAGCAAAAAATGATGTAAGAAATGTTTCTTATCTTTATATTATATGAAGTAAAAATTAAAAGACAAAATATTAGTAATAGGATATGGCTAGTAATACTTACAGTAAGTAACAGGAATTCATAAGGTGATCAAAAGTAAAAGTAACCATCTTTATATCTCTACTACACACGTAAATATGTAGAAAAAGCAAGGTAAACAGATTTTTTTTTAGAAACATTAACATTAAGCTTGTTTGAATAAACTTTTCTCTATCTCTTACTGTGTAATCTTTTTTCTTTCCTTTAAAAGTAAAATAAAATGTAAGCTCTTTTGATTTTCAAAAAATTAATCACATCTCAAGCTAAGCAAAAACTGATAAACACTAAATAACAAGGAAGCCAAGATTTACCGACAAAAATGGTGAAATGGACAGCAGAGAAATGTTCTGATGCGCGCAGAGGTCCAAGCAAGTGATTTAAGGTTGTTTGCAAAGAGGTTGAAGGTTGAACCTCAAAAACAAGGTGGCTATCTTTGGAAGCTTTCTGTGGCGCAGCTATGCGTTGCGCTGTTGTCGACGCCGTTGTTTTCTCTTCAGTCATGCAAGCTTTCCATGGTAGTGGAGAATTTGCTCTAATATGGAAGGTGGATGAAAGAAAAATGTAGAAGGTTGGAATGAGTTGTTGCGCGTGTAGTTTTGTTTGTGAAATGTGATAAGTGAAGATGAAAGGTTTTTTATGAGAAAGTTAGTGTGAATGAATAAAACTAGTTTTTATTAATGGTGAAGTGAGGATGATAATGTGTTGGAAGCTTATGTGTTTCGGTTGTAAGAAAAATGAGTGAGTTACATCGAGGAGTGGGTATTAATGGTAATGGTGAATGGTTAAAGTTTGTGTGTTGTTACGAAGAAGAAAGAGTGAAAATAAAAAGGTGAGTGTGCTGTCTTTGGTGTTAAGAGGAGAAGAAGTGGAAAACTAAAATGGTCCGTGTGGGTCACTGTGCACGGAGGAAAAACATAAAGTGTTTTTTTTTTGTGTGAATGTACCTTATGAACAGTGGGGGGTGATTACATGGTTATAGAGGAAGAGTTATGGGATCTGGAGTGAAAATAGTGATCGTTGTGTTGTTTAAGAGAAAATGATGATGGTAGTACATGGAGTAGTCCTTCTAGCCTTTTTTTCAGATTTTGTGGGATTTTGGATGCTAGAGGTAGTAGCTTGTGGGAGTATTAGTACTCAAAAAATGGACAAAATCTCAATTATTACTACAAAATCAAAAACTTTTTCAAAAGTTCCACAAAATAAGGAAAAGATAAACATAAAAAGAATAAAATATTTACAATAAAATCTAAATAAAGATTTGATAAATTAAAAGAATATATTAATTAAATGTAGAAATAAAGACAGTAAAAAAAACGAATAATTGGGTCGGTATCGAAGTACTCGAAAAAATAAAATGAATACACCAAAGTGATCAGCAAAAAATATACGATTCGGAAAAATACAGCGTTTTGTCAGATTTTAAAATAAATTTTACCCGCTAAAACGGCTTAAACTGCCCAAAAAGTTTATTTCAGCTGATAAATTGGATATTATGAAAAATGTAAGAGATGATAAACTATACCGATGATGCAAAAAGATGTGGGATCTTAAAGTCAAAAATTAGGGTGCAACACCCATCTTTCTCCTTTGCTCAAGGTAAGCCAAAATGTAACATTTTCTTCCAAAGACATGGAAGTACTTCACAATTGGCTTTCTTCCTTTCCATAGCTCATATAAAGTAGTAGATGTTCCAGATCCGATGGTTACTCTATTCAGGATATAATAAACATTATTCATGGCTTCAGCCCAAAAATGATATGAAATTTTATTGGCATGAAGTATAAACCTTGCACATTCTTGAGTTGTCCTATTTTTTCTCTCAACCACACCATTCTGTTGAGGAGTGATGGGTGAAGAGAACTCATGACTAATTCCTTCAGAGGAATAGAAATCATCAAACTTGTTGTTTTTAAATTCCTTCCCATGGTCACTTCTAATTCTAACTATGCCATAATCCTTCCCTCTTTGAAGTTTTTGACAAAGTTCTTTGAACACTTCAAACACCTCAGACTTCTCTTTGATGAAATTCACCCAGGTGAATCTTGAGAAGTCATCAATCAAAACATAAGCTTAACTCTTTCCTCCAAGACTTCCAACCTGCATAGGTCCCATCAAGTCCATATGAAGTAGCTCCAGAATTTTTGAAATGGTTAGATGTTGAAGCTTCTTATGTGACATCCTTGTCTACTTTCTAATTTGACATTCACCACAAACTCTTCCTTCATCAATTTTCAGATTAGGAATACTTCTGATAGCTTCCTTTAATAAGACTTCCTTCATTCTCTTCAAGCGTAAGTGGCCAAGTTTATGATGTCACATTTGCACCTCATCTTTTTTTGACATCGAGAAGATGGAGGAACATTTTGGTTCTAGAGGAGTTCACAAGTAAAAATTATCCTTAGATCCGACAATTTTTTATGACAGTGCAAAAGGACGGATTATCGAGATGGCTAATGTCAAGGTGTTGAGATTTAAAGTAAACATCGTAGCCAACTTCAGCCTGAATCTCCTCCCAGAGTTTGTATGATTCAACCACTAGAGGATAGTGTCATACCCCAAATTTTGACCCATAGATTCCATTATTGTTCTAGGTGCATCAAGCATATGTTATCTAACTTAACCTCTTTCAAGTTTGGTCTTTGTCCAGATGCAGATGAATTAAGGTTTCACACTGTCAAAATCAAGGACCCTATGGACTGATCAGTCAATGTGTTAGATTGATCTTCTATAAATCAAGTCTTAATATCATCAAGAGGCTCATATCTTTCCAAAGACAAGTTCTATTTGAGATTGTTACTAAAAGAATATGAGCAGTGCGGTGCAAAACCCTAATTATGGTTTATAGTGGAAAAAGTTAACTAAAGTTTGACTTTTCACTTAGATGGTTTTTCAAGGCTTAAATCATGGTTAATTTTACTCATATGAATTATTAAAGTCTACTAAAGAAGTTTCAAAGGCTTAAAGAACCCAGAACACTGAGGATCGATCCTGAAGATTTCAACTGTTCGGTTCGTCTGTCTGGAAAGTCAATTCTTTGACTTTTAGGGTTTTGACCCCAAATTGAAACAAGAAAGTTTTCCAACATCATTTTGTGCCTAACTAGTGATTTTAGTGGAGATTTAATCAAGGATTAATGGATAACTTGCAAATCAAGAAACTAGGATTCATAAAAAAAAAAACCCTAATTTTAAGCCAACTTGAAATGATCATAATTTCCTAAACACACATCCAAATGGAGTCTTTCAAAGCTTGTTGGAAAGCTCTTGAGGAGCCCTACAAAAGTGTCTTCCTGACCTATGGGAAAAAAATGAATGGATTTTGAGTTATGAGCTCATCAAGTTGTGAAGAATTTCAACACTTGGAAAAATTCTCATGTTTTTTGACTTGTAAGTCAAAATTGCAGCCAACTTCAAGAGAATTTTTGACATAGTTCCCTTTTGAGTTTGAACTTTTGTTAAATATGAAACTTGTAGACCATATTTGAGGCTTTTTATAAAGTTCAAGAACATTATCTCAGCCTTTATGGTTAGGGAGAATCGAGGGAGGCAAGTTGAAGGTTTGTCATGTCACAAAATCAAGTACAACTCTTGCCAATGGATGCATAAATAAGCCAAATCCCTCCTAACCACTTAGTTAGCTCATGTTCTGATGTTTAGAGGTTTAGTTGATGATAGTACAATAAGGTACCATAAGCAAAAACCAGAACTTTTGTTAAATGAATTGTTTATTCAAAGAAAGTACAACCAAGTAGCCATGAAAGAGAAACTTTATGCCAAAACCTGCTGCAATTCAGCTGTTGCATCAGATGCAAGTCTCCTTTCATTTCATACCAAATATTTTTAGGCTTTAGTGATGATGAAATGCATTAGAAACTCGTTCTTGCTAAGAAACAAAATCACAAGTGGGATTTGCTCACTTTTTCCTCCAAAAAGGCAAAACTTTGTAAAATGATATGAACTGCCCATACCACTTGCTCTCTAACCTTTCCTATAAATAGGAAATTATTTTCACATCCAAAAAAACACCACATTGAGCTAGAAACCAGGCAAAATCTCTCTCACTCTTCTGATTATTACCTTCTTGCAAATTGTGAACTTGTTCTCTTGTAGCACAAAAATTATCCTTGCAAAAACGCTGTCCAAACCTTTTCCAGTCATTAAACACTCCCACCAACACTTTAAACACATCAAAAATGAAGTATTGAAGTTGTTCAAACACTCACCTTCACCAGAAAATACCTCATTTAAAAAGTCAACTGTCAATCCAAGATAGTTTGACTTTCTACATCTTTGAAGCAAAAACTTTGTCCATTTCATTTCCAGCTACTCTAACCCTTCAAACACCTTACATATAAGTTGTTAGAGCTATCCAAATCATTACCACACTTCTATGACACCATTTCAGAGGTTTGCCCTTGGAAGTTCTTGGTCATTCCTAACAAAAACCACCATTCTGTCAAACCAGTCCCTTGGAGGGAGTTTGGACCACTTCAATATCTTATTTGAAGCATCTTGAGGCTGTTTGAATCATCACCTCTCAACTGGAATTCTTGCAATGCGCATTTACTTAAGGAGGCTACAAGAGGTAAGTACTCATAACTAGCTAATTTTAGAATCATGCAAGTTTTTGATGTGCATTGAGTATGGATATGTTTAGTATTTGTTATAGGTCTGTTTGAACCTTGGTTTGCTCTTAAACTTGTATGGTTGTGATTGTCGCATTGGTTTTGCTTGATAGTTTACTTAAAGTTTCATTTATATAAGCAACATTGTGTTTCTGTTGAAGCATAGGTGCTAGACGTTTGTAAACATCATTTACATGTTATAGGTGTTGTGTTGAATCACTTAATTGTTATTGAAATGTTGCATTTCTGTCTGTCGCAATGTTCTTGCTCAAACTTGGCATTTTGGCCACTTCATATGTTATCTGTTGTTTAAACTCCTCTCTTGATGTGAGATGTTTGTAAACATCATTTATATGTTCCATATGGTGTGTTTGAACACTTGTTTGCTGCTGAAACCATGTACATTTGAATGTCAACAGGTTCTTGAATTTTTGATGTTGCTATTGAATTTTCATATGATATATGACCTGTGAAAACTAACACCACCATTGAGTTTCTTGTGAAAAAAAACACAATTTTCTTTTTTATTTCACTCAATTTGGTTGAGTTTTGAGCAAGTTATGATTACTTTTGCAAATCTGCCTAGACTAGGTCCAAGTTGCCCAAGTTTTTGCCTTGCCTTGCCTATTTTGATAGCCAATTTTCGAAAGTGCATAAATTCTTTGATTTTTATCATTTTGATTCCATTATTTTTGAAAAATGCTCCTTGATATGTCTAGTTCCAATGTGTGAAGAAAGAATTCAATAATATTTATTTTTCAAACACTTTGGCCCACTTGAAAGACATGACCTTTTTTTAGGGTTTTTTACTTGTTTACATGAGTTTCTTTGACTTAGTACTTGATTTCTCTTGTATTATTGATCTTGTACGAATCACTTTTGTATTTTTAATATGTTTATGTGTTTGAAAAAATTTGGTTCTTTGATTTACCATGCTTATTCTTGCCTTTGTAAATGCATGAATATGAAAACCATGCCTTAAAACTTTTTGTTGACTTGTGACATGCTTCTTGATATTGTAACCTCTTGAGCATGATCTCTTAACCTCATATTACTTGTTTATGTGTCTTGTTATAATCATAACATGTCTAGGGTTTTATTCTTGCCTTTGTAAATGCATGAATGTGAATGTATGACTTGGAACTTCTCTGTGAATCCTTGTGTGTTTCTTGATGTTGTAACCTCATGAACATGATCTTCCACACCCCCTATCTTACCTTACTTGTTTATGTGTCTTGTTAGAAACATAACATGTTTAGGATTGATTCTTGCTTTGAAAGATACTATGAATCTTTTTTTACCTTCCCTTATATGAAGTTTGAACCCATGCTTGAACTGTTGTCACTCTTCTTGCTTATCCATGATTAATTGTCATTAATATGCCTTGGAAATGATTAAATTTTGTTACATTTATCTTTGTTTAATCCATATACCAAGTTTGACTCAAGTTATAACTTGTATGTATGAGTTTTGTTTGTTTACAATTGATGAACTTGTTGTTGTTACACATGTTTCATGCTTGCTCTTGTTGGTTTGTTACCTTCATGATCTTTGAACATTGTTATGTTAAGTTTAAAACCTTGGTTTTTACCATGCTTGTTGTATTTCAAGTTGATCATATCTTATTTCTACTTATCATTGTCAAGATTGATTCATATGGGATGGAACTTGTTAGTTTCCATCAAGTTGTTTTGTTATCATTTTTGTTTCATGTTGTTACATGCTTGCCTTAATCTTTCTTGGTTGTTACCATGAATTCTATATCTTTATCATATTTGAATGAATGCTTATGTGTGCTTTAACTTTGTTAAGTTCTCCCTAAGAGATGGAACTTGTTAGTTCTCATCCAGTTGCCTTGTTATTCCCTTATTCCAAAGGAAAGTCTCTCTATTGACTTCACAGTCATAGATAGCTCATTACCCATCCATTTGACTTGGTTAAGTCATTAGGTCCTTTAACTTAGTTAAGTTAGAACATATATCCATTAGACTTTGCTTTAAGTCTAAATACCTACCCCTTATTAGGAGTATCCTTCAATTAGAACTTTAAGATAGAGTTTGTTACCTGTATGTAAGGATCATTGACATGATTACTTACTCCCCTCTTGGATTTTGTCAAAGTCAATCCCCTTGAGTTTTAAACTTAGATCTAGAGAGTTTTGTTAAATTATACACAAACATGTTATGTTTGTTCCCCTTGGAGTCTTGACCATAGTCAAGTGTTCCTCATCTTTAGTTAGGTGAACTACAGTTGCTCTGATTCCATCCTAGTCAGTATACGTAGGCATAAGATGTGATATCTTTGTGAGTACTGCAGAGTACTGCAGATGTCTAGGATGTGAAATACCTACCCTAGGCATAACCAACCTCCGATCCCCAAATCTTTAGCGTTGTTGTTACGCGCAAAAGGTTTTTCTTTCTTTAACCTTTCCTTTGGATAAATTAAAGCTCGGTGGTGAACTTCAATGAAATAAGATTCAAGTTAATCAATAGCTTGATATATGATTCTCACTGCAACAGATAGTAATGGCTTTGGGGATAGGTAGATCGAATCGTGCGGGACTTCCCGTGAGACAAGCCGCGCTGGTGAAGGAAATCGAACTGTCCGAGCAAAAGTGTTTTGAGGCCATGTTTGGTTGCTTGGTAGGCGGTGGAGCTACCCATCACGCCGGCACCGACGATGATCAGGTCAAATTGAGGATCTCCCATTGGATGGAATTGGTGCTGACTCAGTGCTTATGTGTTTATGATTGGCAGTGTTTAATGACAGTTCTATCTCAATATATAGACAGTGGAATCTTTTTATGCCGCGCATTTTTGTTTTTTTTATACACAACACACTTGCTACATTTGTTATTTTTGGTCCTTAATTTGTTACCGAATGGAAGACATGCATGAGTGCCATTTTGATCATGTTACCTAAAATATGCTAATTTGATTACTATAAAAGACACGGATAAAAATTACTCGCACCGACGAAGTTGATAGGATAAAAAATTATAAAATATGAATAAAGAATATAATTTGAGATATATATGCCAACACATGATTATTAGTCTCATTTATTCTGTTTTATTTTATTTTTATGTATTTCTATTTGAAATTAATTTTGTATTGTTAATTATACCTTTTAGATTTTAAAATATTATTACTTATATTTTGTTAAATATTTTTTACTAAAGACAATCTATAGTATAAATTTTTTTGTTGTTATGGAAATCATCAAAATACCTTTTCTTTTAATTCCGCAATGTCAGTAAAAATTGAATATTGTGTCTAAATCCAACTTTTTTCAACCATTAAAGTATTCTGATCCATTTTCAACTAAACTATTTGATCTTACCGAACGATCAGAATCTGAGATGGGCCAAGGACAAACGTCTGTGATGCTGGTGTGAAAGAAGATGAGATGGTGTACCTGCAAGGGACTCCGATGCTAAAGTAAGAAAACGAGCAAGAGAGCAAGCAAGTACATAATATGTGTGTTTGAAGGTGAGAAATTGGATACCTGACCCTCTCAAATGAGAGGGTTTTTATAATTCCCTAAGCGCTTGGCCATTGGTCCCTATTTTTGGGGAAAGATAACTGTTTCCCGAAGAATAGGTAATTGCCAGAACTAGTAGTTGGAACGGGCAGATGTGCCCATAACTAGCCGTTGGGACGGGCATAGGTATAGTTACAGGCACAAATGTCTTGGCTGTTTTTGGATGGTGGAACCGTGTGTGACAGGCAGAGACTAACGGGGAGAAGTGTTATGCACAAGGGTAAATAGGTCAGTCTTCCCTGTTGGAGGGGCAGAAAGGTAAACTTTCCACCAAAGAGGTTGGACCTGGGCAATTGGGTCGTTGTAGGAGCAGAAGTGGATTGGGCCATGTCTAGCCATTGGGATATTCCGGAACAATTGCCCCCCAAGTCGTTGCTATCGGGCAGAGTAGTGATGACTTAAGGATGGTCTGCTTCACGGGCATAGTCGTCGTGAGCTTCCTTGTGCTCGGATGAATACTTGCCTAAATGCCAGAAATATCGTCGTCGGGGAGCTTGGGATCCGGGGAGCCCAACGGTTGATGGGATCTGAAGAGTGGAGATGCCACGTATGCCTCGAATCGTGTGCTATATTAAATGCGTGATGATGGCTAGGCTAGGGTTATGATGATGCCCTACACGTGCATGCCCGTGCACGTGCCTGGAGTTCGCCTATAAATAGTGAGAGGGTCTGTTCATTCAGAACTTTTGCTTCCACCTCTGATTGTGCCCGTTTTTTCAACCGTCGTTTGTTGCCGTCAAGCCTGTTCTGACCACTGTACAACGTCCAACCAGAGCCATATTCATTCCAGAACCTCTTCCTCGGCCACGTAAGTGCATCAACTCTCTACTAGTTCATTATTATTCTGTTTTGATGCTTTAGATTGCATGTGGTTAGGATTGAAACGACTTAGTTATGATGCGTTTAGCAGTGGCTGTTGGTGGCAGACGGTGGCGCAACCATCTGCCTGTTGCCAACGGTGTAGTTAGTCTTTTTAGGAAGGGTAAGTTAGCAACCCCTAGGCTCAGTTGATCCCGGGGTAGGGAAGACACGGTGGTGTTGCTGCTAAAGTAACATAGATTCTGGTGGTTTCCTCGTGGGATCACTGGGTTCTGTGACCGGGGACTATCCCCGAATGCGTTAGGGAGGACTGTCGGGCACCTCCCTCGTTTGTTTACCTGCACCATTTGAGTAGGGCTTAGGTCGAGGATTCTGTCTTTGACCCTTTGCACGCCCTTTCACTTGACTAGTAGTGGAAGGGTGGATTTGATTTTGCCATCGAATTCACTATTTGCCTCTGCTTTTCAGGTAAAAGAGATGTGCATAGGAAAGAAGAAGAAGAGCATCTTAGGGATTTGTCCGAGGATAGCTCCTCGGAGGATACAAAGACAGATGATGGTTCCTCGTCTCCAGAGGTTGTGGGGACGTCTACTATGCTGACGTTGGTGGATGAGTGAACAGTGGCCGAACCCATGAAGCACGCATCTATTTTCGCTTCTTATACCAGGGACGACTTCACCACGGTGGGACCGGAGGAAGAATGAAAAGTCCACTTTCCTTTAAGAGATGACCGGATTTGCTCGGTGTACGGGGAGCGGTTTCCTATGTACGAATATGTCTTTAAGATGATAGGGTTAAGATTACCCTTTATAGATTTTCAGCGCGCTGCCTTCGTGCATCTTGACCTGGCGCCTTCTCAACTGCATCCAAATTTTATCGCCTTCATGCAGGCATACGAGCTGGTATGCGAGCATATGTAAATTGGGGCCACCCTTCCTCTTTTCTTCACCATCTTTCACCTCCAACGTCAGGTGTCGGGGAAACGATTTGGTTGGGTTTCTTTGAAGCAAGGGAGGAATCTATTCAAACCCTTCTTTGAATCTATACGGACGTTTAAGGAGAGATTCTATATGATCGAACAGGTGTCGGAGAGGGTCATTGATTCAACTTTAGTATGGGAGGTCTTCACGGATGAGAACGGGGAGGACCTGATAGATGAGGAGGGCAAGATAATTTCCCGGAGGCTATTTACCTTTCCTTTATGATGGAGTGAGGCTCATTTTACCCGCTCAACTGATGAGTACATAATTACCCCTCATCACCTGGTGGAGGATGATCGGGCCAGCTACGCCAAGGTAGTGGCTTATGTAGATGGTTTCCTTCCTACCTAGTGCGTGACTCGCGTCGGGTAGCTTTTGTATGAGGAGGACGATGGGCTGCAGGTGGAAACCCAATACATCAACATTAAAGGGCTCCTCGAGTATAGCACTCGCGAGGAGGCTTTTGAGCTTATGGGCAGTTCTTGCTTTTACTTATTCTGCTCGAGATTTTTTTTATTTCTTCGTGCTTACGTGTTTGTTATTTTCGCAGGTAAGATGTCTTCAGCACAGGAACGGATGATGAAGCACGCCCAAGAGAAAATGAATAGCGGCAATGCTTTGGGTAAGAGTCGTCTTAGTCAGCGAATGGTCCCCCCTCCGTCAGGGTTAGGGACATCATCCTCAACTCTTCCATCCATCCAGACGTCGCCTCTGCCCGTGAGCTCGAGGCCTAAGCGTGCCCGTCCAAACAAGGTCGTGGACCTCAGCTGAGAGTCCACCAAAAGCAAGTATGAGCTTCCCCCTGCTTTCACAATAGGAAATTCTTTGAGGGGTCCTCTCTGTCCATTCCTCGGGCAGAATCTCTAAAGCTCGAGGAAATGGACCGTCTCAGTAAACGGGTCATTCTTTCCCAGGATGCCTCTGCTTTAATGAGGGTCCTAGAAATGGTTGTGGGGTATACTAAGGAGGGCTCTCTGCTGGAGCTAGAGCTGAAGAAATCCCAGGTTGCGGTGACGGTCCTGGAAGAGAAGGTTAAGAAACTCCAGGAGGAGAGGGAGAAAGAGCTTGAGGATGCTGCCCGTAAAGGCCGCGAGGAGGTGGCTCTAGAGAGGGACATTGTGGCCGCTAAGCTAAAAGTTGTCGAGGACCTGGTGGAGAAACTACAGACTGCAGCTGCCTCTACTAAGGACGAGCCTAAAGAGACGAAGCAGTTGACGACTCGCTCAGAGCTAGTTTCCCAGTTTGTCCGAGATGCTGACGACCTAGTTGCCATTGGCGAGGAGGCCTTCCAGAATGCGGTGGTCCAGATAAATGTGGTGAACTCGGAGGTCGAGCTGAATACTGAGGGCACATGGTTCCTCTACACGGTCAAGGACGAACAGATAGTCGTCCCAGAATTTCTCCGGTTCACCAAGGGCTAGGGATGGCAACGGGGCGGGGACGGTTTTTGTATTCCCCAAACCCAAACCCAAATCCCAAATAAATCCCCGTTCCCCGCCCCGAACCCCAGCGGGGATGAATAGTTGAACCCCAACTCCGTCGCAAATGGGTTTGGGATTCCCGCCCTGCCCCCAAACCCAAATCCTGCCTCAAACCCAAATTTTGCCCCGAACCCAAATTTCGCCCCAAACCCAAAACCTGTCCCAATCTTAAGAAATATTAACTTGTATTAGAAGAATAAAAACAATCTCAAAGAATTTCAAACATATATTTCGAATTATAAAATACAAAAGAAAGTATTAATTCATTAATCATACAATTAATTTTTACATTTTTCAAAATTAGGGTTTGAGAAGACAAACCTGGTTCGAATTGATGGAGGTTGCTTTGATGTTGATTCACGGTGACGACGTGAGTGGCTGAGAAAAATGTTCGTTTCCCTTTTTCTCTAAGGGCATCAGCGGCGAGTGAAAAAGAAGAGAAAAAACATATAATAGTTGAATAATGAATTTTTCAATTTTAGCGCGAAAGATTTTGTAGAGGCCGATGGTTGAAACCACTGTCGCGACCTTTGTGAAGGGAATGGGAGAACGACGGGTAAGTTCACTGTCGTGATACATAAATTTTGGGTATATAGTTTTTAGTTTAATTTTTTATATATATAGTTTAATTTTAATACTTTAATTTTGGGTATAATATTGAGATTAATTTTTTCTGTAAAAATAGTTTCTGAAATTAAAGTTTTATTTTGAGTATATATAGTGTTTTAATTTTTATAGTTTAATTTTGATACATCAAATATTTTAATAAAATGAATTGTAATTTAAAAAATTTATGTATTTTGAGTTTAATTTATTATTATTATTATTATTATTATTATTATTATTATTATTATTATTATTATTATTATTATTATTATTATTATTATATTTTATAAATGTTTTTAGTAATTTGTTTATTCGAATTATAATAATTATTATATTGTCATAAAAATTACAATAATTATTTATTAAATTAATTAATTAAATTGAAAAGGTTAGAAAATAAAAATGAAGAAAAAAGTGGAAAATTAAATGAATAAAAAAAAATAGTGATTATGACTGGCTAAAGTAATTGCGACAGTTCGCCTTAACTGTCGCGAGTGTGAAAAGAGGGCGGTTCTTTGGTAACTGTCGCATTATTTTATACAACATGTCTAAAAAATTTGCGACGGTTGGCTCAAACTGTCGTAGTCCAGAAATAAGGACGGTTTTTTGATAACTGTCGCAAAAAATCTACGACAGTTGATCCTAACTGTCGTAACAACCGTCACAATCTTGGAATAAGAACGGTTTTTTGATAACTGTCGCAACTCAAGTGTTGTAAATCTCCTTTTTTCTTGTAGTTTTTGTCTTCACAGGATTTCCTTTGTTATCATTGTGTCAAAGAATTTTGGGTTGTTCGGATTGGCGGTGGTCATGGATTCTAGCTCCTGTTTGAGTTTACTACCTCCGTAGTCTTAAAATCTGCTTCACTCGATTCTGATTAGTTTCGGACCGTTTGGCCAGAAATAACTGTGTTTACTTACCATAGTTTGTGAGTAAGTTGTTGGTTAATGAAGTCGTTATCGTGTTGACGACCGAGTTCATTCGCCGTTTTTAAAATCTGAGTTTAGTGATTGGCAGTTCATATATCATATGTTTGGCCAGAAATGACTGTAATTACTTACCATAGTTTGTGAGTAAATTGTTAGTTAATGAAGTCGTTATCGTGTAGACGGTCAAGTTCATTATGAGTTTAGTGATTGGCAGTTCATATATCATATTTTTTGTAATTTAGTTTCGCACTATCATATTATTTGTAATATCATATTCGCACTATCATATTATTTGTAATATCATATTTTTTGTAATTTAGTTTCGCACGTAAGTAGTTCTCACCACTACTAGATTGTACACTTCGCACTATCATATTTTTTGTAATTTAATTTTTGTAATTTAGTTTCGCAATTTAATTTTTGTAATTTAGTTTCGCACTATCATATTATTTGTAATATCATATTCGCACTATCATATTATTTGTAATATCATATTTTTTGTAATTTAGTTTCGCATGTAAGTAGTTCTCACCACTACTACATATTGTACATGTCGCACTATCATATTTTTTGTAATTTAATTTCGCACTACTAGATTGTACACGTCGCACTATCATATTTTTTGTAATTTAATTTCGCACGTAAGTAATTCACCACTACTAGATTGTACACGTCGCACTATCATATTTTTTGTAATTTAGTTTTGCACGTAAGTAGTTCACCACTACTAGATTGTATATCATATTTTTTGTAATTTTGTAATTTAGTTTCGCAGGTAAGTAGTTCACCAATACTAGATTGTACACGTGATATTCTCCAATTTCTTATACTGTTTTTTTTTTAATTTAATAGATTTTAAGTTGATATATATATATATATATATATATATATATATATATATATATATATATATATATATATATATATATATATATATATATATATATATATATATATATATATATATATATATATATATATATATATATATATATATATAAAATGTAATGAGTTACACCTGCATTTCCAGAATAATTTATTCAGTATGCTTCACACCAAGGCAGCAGAAACTAAACTCATGCCTAATATTATCATTTGCATATTAGCAACTATATATTGCATATGAGCTTACATTGTATATTGCAGCAATTTCAATTCCAACCGTCCATTTTGCTAAATTTCATCAACACCAAAATAAGCAAAATAGTAGTTGAACTAATTCTTGATTACATCATTTACTAGTGTTTAAAAACATGAAATAGTAGATTAAACATCAAGTAGTAGATTAGACAAGATATTCTTAAAAATGTGAACAAGGAAGGTAAGTGCAGTGCTAGTGCTAGTAGGTAAGAGCTCAAAGGTGCAAACATCACCAACTTTCAAGTCGTTGTCTTTTGCAAATGTTTTCCATCCTTTTGCCATCACTTGAAATTTTTCTTTATTTCTAATTTCTTTCCTAATCAGGTACTTTGCAGGCCAAACTCTCCCATTCAATAACCTAAGATGAATATCTCCATTCTTTGCGCCCAAATCCATTAAGTAACTTTTACCAAACTCCTTTGGTATATGCTGCCAAGCAAAAGAAAAAACAAATGTTCACAACTTTATATAAAAAGAAAATTATACAAAAATAGTAGAAAAACGGACATTCAGCGTCCTATGAGACACAACATTGATATGCATGAACCTTACCAGATTCCAAAGAGCATCAATGTATGACGGACGCATGATAATATGAAAGGATGGATTACAAGTTTTGAAAGAGATTGCTCTCTCAAGGGGTGTAGCTTCCTCAGCAATAACCAATTTTTTTCCTGCAAAATTAAAACATCCTTTAAGAAATTTTAATGCATGCAAACTAAAAATGAAAGGTATCAACATGAGAATATGAGATGCATGCATGCCATGAAAAAGTTACCTTTTTTTTTACTTTCTATATAATCTTCCGAATCTTCATCATTGGAGACTCTTTTGAAAGGGTAGTTTATCTCTAAGGCATTCTTACCAAAGATTCTTACCTCAAAATGGGAAGTTTTTTCATATTTGAAAACTAAAAGATGATCATGAGATAGAGAATGATACTCTACAAATTCATTCCAACCCTTTTCAAACCATATTTTGCCTTCACTTTCCACCAAATTTAATTTCCATTTTTCACCATTTGGAGTCTCTAGATAAATAGTTTTTGGTAAGCTTTTTCCATATTTCTTCACAAACATTGTTGGCATCATCTGTCAAATAGTTACATTACACCTTATCAATAACTAATAATGCATGATATATACATATAAGACTGAGCTCATAGTAATATTTTTTCAACACAAACATAAACAAAGAAGATGAACTTGGTAAGATTCAAAGAAGGTGGAAGCTTACAAGCTTTTGATCACATATGATCTTGAAAAAATGGATTGGATTCACTTGAGAGAACTCATTAGCCATGATTGAGTTGAGTTGAATAAAAGTAGAAAAGGTTAGCGAGAGAATGCTGCAATGGAGTTAAACACTGAGTGCTATTTATAAGGGAAATGAGAAACTGTTTGCGGTTGTTGAGACTTAGCTGTTGAATGGATTTGACTTGAGTGACTTTGGAGTAATGTGGCTCTGCTCAATGTGTATGTGTCTATATCTACTACTACTACTACCTACTTCTACCATATTTATAACATTAATGCCCCCAAATTAAATTTTTGTTATAAGCAAAATCAATATATTCAATAGGAGTGCAAGTAGCAATCCAAACACCAAGAATTATAATACAAGAGTATATCTCTACAACTCAATCTCAATCCAACAAGCCAAACCACATTACAAGAAATTAATTTCTATATTTTCTATTCCTTCAACCACTCCTTTTGTGTAATGCATCTAATATATTCTCAACAAAATATTCTACATCTACACAAATATAATTAAAAATATAATTAATCAAAAGAAATAAAAAAAAATCATCAAATATTTTTTTATCCATAAATATTAATGTAGAAAGTTATAAATACAGGTAAAAACTAATCTTTTTTTATTTTGAAACGTAATCTTAGCATTGAAAAAAAATTTAAACAACAGCTAAAAAGTGATTTGGAATAAAAGCAGAAATTTCAAAATAAAAATAAGTAAAAAAATTAAGAAAAAATCAGTATAAAAAAGAAAGCTCACAACAGAAAA
Organism: Lathyrus sativus; assembly: GCA_963859935.3. NCBI lineage: Eukaryota > Viridiplantae > Streptophyta > Magnoliopsida > Fabales > Fabaceae > Lathyrus > Lathyrus sativus. The sequence goes on from OZ012739.1 coordinate 638,920,793, forward strand.
AGAAAGAGATAAATAGGATGTTTGACCAGAGAATTGGTGATTTTGAATACATTGGTTATCGATGAAGTTGTTTAAATAAAAAAATAAATTTGTGTATTTTACTTTAGACATCTTGAAAAAGAAGATAGTTGGCTTAATTGATCCAATGACATTCAATGGTGGTTGAAAAATAACAATGAAAGTGGTGGTTAAAAAATAATAGATCCATGAAATAAATATGTTGGTTTTTGTAGAGGAAGAAAAAAGAATCAAGATGATACTTTCTTTTTTGTGTGGAGAGGTCATATTAGATATAAAGCAAAGAAAGAAGAAGAATGATAGTTGGAATTAAACTTAAGATTTTGAGTAATTTCTAATAAATTTTGATGGACAAGATTCAATCACTCTTATCAAATTATCTCTGATTCTTCACTCTTCACTTGAGTGAATCAACCAACCTTAGTTGCAAGATTGTATCGCTACACAATGGTGTTGAAAACAAAAAATTAAAATTGAATTGGGGAAGAAAGAAAATTAGAGATTCAATAAAATAGGGAAAGAAGAATTTCAGCAGAGTAACTCTCTGCTCTTAAAACTAAAATTTTATTCAAGTGAATCTCTATTACAATAATAAGGTTACTCCCTATTTATAGATTTAGCTTGCTTGCTCCTTAAGCAAAACCAAAAAAACAAAAGTAAAAAATATTTAATTCTGTCAACACTACAAAACTAGGTTTAAGACAAAATCTATGTAGAGGCTAACGACACTTTGACAATAAAATAATTTCGACACACACTAGGCAATTCGACAACTTCCGTATCCCTGTCGAGCAACCTGCTTTGACACAAGGAATTACAATTCAACACACCACCTAATTCATTGTTCTAAGTTATCTATATTCGTCATAGACCTTAACTTCTTGAACACTTCAATTGCACTCCCTTCATCATGCTTGACCTTTGACTTCTTCCTGTCAAACTTCTCTTTCGACTCCACTTGCTTGTTCTTCACATAATATTCTCATTGAATCTTTGAAAGTGGAAGAGGCTTTGTATGTTGAACTGTTTGACTGTATGATGGTCAAAGCTACTGAATGTCTCGACAAACCTCTACCTATTGAGTCTATGGAGTTCCTGGTGGTTGAAACTATTGAGGGTTTCGACTCGAGAGTTGAAGGCACATCAAAGGAGGTTTATTCTACTGCCGAAGAAGGATTGGCTGACTTCCAAGAGAAGTGCAGAGTGAGACATTTTGAAGCTATGCTATGTCCAAGATGTAACGTTGTCTTCGATAAGATAGCCGCTGAGAGATATGAAGCTGGCAGAAAGAAGACGCCATAGGGGTAAAATAGCTTCATCTCAAGGTTTGTGTTCAACAACAAGGGGCACCTCAGAGAAATGAAGAGTTTCACAAGAAGTTCCCACAGTCGCGTCCTAAGACCTTAATTCCTCCATCAAATACTCCACAAGAAAAATGGGTGGAACAAGTGAATCAGAATGGGGCAAGGTGCCAAAGTGGAGAGTGCTCGACATGGGGACAGAGGCTAAGAATTCAGAACAAAAAACCCTACCCATAGGCCTTCTAATGATCATACAGTACCAGAAAAAAAAACTCCAAAAAGCTCACCCAAAAACTGACTAGGGTGCCAGCTCTGATGCCAATTGAAATTTTGGCACTCTATCACATGATAATATTGATGTCCTCACACCAGAACATAATGTCAAGAAATATATTACAACATCTTTTGTCTGACAGAACAATTATAACAGACTGTAAAATATGCAGAATTAAATTGAAGAATGATAAACAACATAATCAATTGTTAACCCAGTTCGGTGCAACATCTCCTACATCTGAGGGTATCCAAGCCAGGAAGGAAATTCACTATGTTAGCATTAGTTCAAAGCTAAAACTCCCCCATTTACAACTTCTCGCCTAATCACTACCTTGTGTAACTTCTACCTAGAAATCCTCTAGATATGAGATCCTCCTCTCACTTCCTAACAATCATAAACCAGTGACAGTTCAACAATAACTCAAGATAGAAGTACCAACTCTTCCAATCACAATACTTAGTTTTGATTAAAAGCTTCAACCAAGAACAATACACTCTTTCTTAAAAGAATTAGAGTGAACAATAAACAACATACAATCAGTCTACCTCAATATATCAAAAAATACATGGGTGACTTACAAAGTCACACAAACGAGACTCTCAAAACCTAAGACTCTAAAATCTCCCTTTATTTTTACAAAAGTGAAAGTCGTAAGATACATTAGGTTTAGATCTTCTCTTTAAATAGTCTTCAGACCCCAAGAGCTTGGGCTCTTAAAGTGCAACTCCTCAGAAATCAACTTGAAATCATAAGCATAATCTCCTGCACAAAAATAAGAACAAAATACAAAGTTTTCTAAAAAGGATCAACGACCCTTTTTGAGAAAACCAACACAATCTGCCAAGACATAAGTCCCCAAAATACCCCTCCTTGGATAACGCAAACGTGTGAATTAAAACACACTCAAAACTCACACTAAAATACCAAAATAGTCCAGCCCTAGACTACTAGTATAACATGTTCTGGCACATGTCATAACAAAACATCTGGCTTAACATCTTGATGGCAACATTGATTTATTGATTTAGGTGAGAGATAACTTTTGACCTAAATGGGAATAGGTTTGTAACACATGTATGTTTGACCTTGATATTACACATGTATGTTAAACATTGATTTATCTGGCATTGATAACTTTTCTAAAAAGGAGGGCAGGTTTGTAACACATGTATCTAACTTTTGACCATTCAGAATTTTAAAACAACGTCTAAGGTGAGAGATATCTGTTTTCACTTAAGCTCCGGATTTGGGAAATTTTTCAGCTTTTTTATTCTTATTTGTATGCTAGTTTGCTTTGTGATTTGTCATTTCTAGCACTAGTTTGTGAATCAATTTAAGGCTCTATTATACCCTTAATTGATAATAGTGGAGTTATTTCTTTTGTCAGGACGGCTCGTGGTTTTTACTCTCATACTGATGGGTTTTTCACGTTTAAAATATCAATGCTCTTTTGTGCCTTTATATGTTTGATTTGTCGTCTTATATTTATTATTGATCCTCAAGGTTCCTACAAGTGTGGGGAATTCTATATTCGTTGCGTCTTGGTCCATTATTGTGTCTTAGTTTCCCATCAGAGGGGACTAGATGTACCTTTGATTGGTAAGGAGAACTAGTATAATTGCTTTGTGCTCTTTACATTTTGCACTTTAATTTTGTATTATTCATCATCCAAAATAGTCCTTACATCTTATTCTAACTCAAAAAATTAAAAAGAAAATGAACTTGCTTAAATATCAAGAAAAATCCAGTATGTCTAATTCAACCCCCCTGCCTCTTAGATTACGCATTGTATACTTATAATTGGTATTAGAGCAAGAGTTCGTGTAACTTGCTCATGTGATCCGGAAAAATGGTTTCTGCAAAACCGTTCTTGGGGGATGGTTCTAACATCAATAGACCACCAAGTTTAATTGGTGTATGCTACGACTTATGGAAAATTTATACACAAGGTTTATTGTGGCACAAGGTTCAGATGTTTGGAAAGCAATCAAAATAAAGATGATATGAAAAGATTGGCATTTTCAAAGAGCATCATCAATGATATCAACATTGGCATCAAATATTTTTGAAGGAGATAACTGTCTAGTTATGTGCTATTAATTTTCATCTATCACGATACATTTTTCCTATGTTATCACTGAAGTAGAATGTTTTATCTAAAACAACAGGAGTCTAAAAGGTTTCAAATCTTTATGAAATTGTTTCCAAAATTATGCATTAATTCATAGAGGTATTTTATGATGTATATAAAGGTTCAAAAATCAAAACTTAAAATTACCTCTTGCATACATCATTTTTACATAATTCAAACATGTTTTTCAAGTATTCATATATCCATAAAAAATGATGCTTTATGCATAACTTCCATTTCATTGAAAAGAGTTTCACTCATATTATTCTGAGCACTTAAGCATATATGTTTGAATCGTAATCAAGAGAAAGAGAATTAATTTGTCATTCTTGAAATTCAAGTTAATTCTTCAAATTACTCAAATTTTATACTTTGATTGTATTGTTAGTTCACCATTGTTGGTGTGATCATCAAGTTGTTGGTGATTGTTGTAAAAAGATCATTTGAATTGATTTGATTCAAAGTTCACCATAGTTGTTGATGTTTGAAAATCAAGGAAGTGGTGTGCTTCTTTGTTGTTGTTAGAAGATTGTAGGAGATGTTTTGTTGTGAGGCTTATACAAAGGTCTAACAATATTGAAAATCTCTCACAGGGTGTGAGAATACCAGATGTACCATTAATTGATAAGGGAACTAGTATAATTGCTTTGTGTTCTTTATATTTTGTACTTTAATTTTCTATTTATTCATCATTCAAATTAGCCCATACATCTTATTATAAATCAGAAAATTAAAAAGAAAAGGAACTTACTTAAATATCAAGAAAATCCAATAAGTCTAATTCACCTCCCTCCCCCCTCTTAGATTGCACATTGTATACTTACAGATGCTTTTAACATTTTACAGGCATCTATACATTTTGGAAAGTTTTAAAGTAAGCATCGAATGAATGAGATAGAAACACTTTATTCTGATATGTATATGGGTGCGAAACGAGCATGCTAGTCATGTTTAGTCCCGCCCCGCAAAAGGTTAGGACAGAGATTGTGTAGGGCGCAGGTTTAAAACTTTGGTCTGACCCGAAAAAAAAATGAGGGTGGGGCGGAGCGGAACCCCATACACTACACCTTTTTAGTCTAAAAAATGTAAAAATTTATGATAATATCTACGCCCGCACTGAAACCGATCGAAGTGGGGAGCACATACTAAAGGGTGCGAGTTTAAAATGTTGGCTCACACTGCGTAAAAGTGCGGGTAAAATGGATATGTCCAGTGGGTCGAACCTGTTTTAGCACTCTTGGATATGTAATAATATGGAGATATGCAAAATTGTACAAGTGATAAGGGGATTAAACATGAGTAATGTCATAAAATTATGAGAAAGTGTGGTTGAACAAAGACTAAGAAAAAAGACTCAAATTATTGATAATCAATTAGGTTTTATGCTTGAGAGTCAAATTATAGAATCGATCTATTAATTATCGTGTGTGGAATAGCATCACATGAACCAACAAGATTTGCAGTAGGTTTTCATTTGACTTGAAAAAAACATATAATAAAGTGTCGGGAGATATTTTGTAAAAAATTCTAGAGAAAAAAGACGTTAAGACTATTTATATTTAAATTATCTAAAATATGTATGAAGGGGTATAAATTAATATGCAGATACGAGGTGGATAGGCTAACTTTTTTCTATATCAATAGAATTGTACTAAGGTTGAATCTTAAACTTTACCTTTTTATTTATATTTTAGATGTAATAATCCAAAAATTATCCCTAAAATATATGTTTTTTTATTGATGATATATTCCTAATTCAAGAATCAATAAAATATATGTTTTTTGTATAGATAATATAGTCCTAATTTATGAGTGAAAAAACATTTAAATGAAAGGTTAGAGACTTAAAGACAAACCATAGAAATATATAATTTTCGGCCGAGTAAAAGAAGTACACAAAACTAATAACATAACTTACAACATAATACAATTATCAATACATCTAGAGATTACAATCACTCTTAATACTAAACAAATGATTAGATCTACAAATCGATAATAAAAAGTCTTCAAGTGGAGTGATACATCCTCCGTAAGCATTCTTAACCTTCTCATCTGCTACATATATATACAATAGAGGATGAGATAATAATAATCTCAATGAGTTCTATTCTATTAAAAGGGATTTAGTAGTTCGTAATTGATAGTTTACAAAGAAACATATTCATTCATAAATATTCACAATTATTATCAATAACACGTAATTTACCTTTAAGTGATTCTACTCTTCTTTTTTCTAAATACAATTGGAAATGAATATGCATTATTCACTGCTTCAAGAGAGTATTTTTCAGCAATACATACAGACTCCAATTGCAATCAACTACCAAAACATAATCTTCAATTTCAGTAGCAAAATTCAAGGACAAGAAAGTTACCTAAAACTTGGAACTCACATTGAATCTTCCAATCCTGAAATGCTTCAAATCAACTTCATTCGTTTCCCCATCCACCACAAGCTCAGCCAATATCTTACCAACAACCGGAGCCATCTTAAACCCGTGACCCGAAAACCCGGCACCCAAAACCACATTCTTCCCAAACTCACCACCCAAGAAATCAATCACAAAATTCTCATCCGGTGTCATTGAATACATACAAGACTGTTTCATCACAGGCTCACTTGAATCAACCAATCCACAAAATCTCCCTTCAATCCACTCTTTCATCTCATCCATCATCACACCGGAACTCCACGGTCGCTTATCCGGATCACACGGGTTACCGCTATGAACCGCAACTTTAATCAAACCCGGATACTCCAAACTCGGAGTTCCATACAAACAAACTCTCCCCAAGCTAGCAAACGTCGGAAAATCGCCCCGGATTGAGAATTTACCTTCATACCCTTCCTTTATCCTCCAGTAACAAACAAGAGTTTCCAAAGGCTGAATCGGAAGTTGAACTCCGGTAATCTTTTCAACTAATTTTCTCGCCCATGCTCCCACCGTTACTACACATTTCTTTCCGCGAAAATTTTCACCGTTTGCGGTAGTTAAAACGACAAAACAGCCGTCGTTTTTGATATCTGTCACCTCTACATTGTCCTTCAAAACGGCGCCGTTGTTACGCGCTAATGTCTGAAACATCGTCACCGCTTTCGTTGCTCTTATCACCCCGCCGTGGTCTGTTAAAAGACCAACCCAGTCATCCGGAATATCGATTCGACCGGAGAATTTCTCCGCGACTTGTTCGCGGCGGAGTAGTTCGTAGTCGGCGTTGTTTTCTCCGCAGTTTTCAACTACGGAAACAAGAGTTGGATCGTTAGAAGGAGCCATATCAAAGTGACGAGCCTCGTAGTAGACTTTAAACCCTGCTTCCGCTTGAGCTTTTCGCCATAGATCGTACGATTTGATAACCAAACCGTAGTAAGGGTTTTGGGGATAAGTAGCACGGATGGTGCGGGATTCGCCGTGGGAGGAGCCACGGTGGTGGAGAAAATCGAACTGTTCTAGTAAAAGGGTTTTGAGACCAGTTTTGGCGGCGTAGTAGGCGGTGGAACTTCCCATGACGCCGGCGCCGATGATGATGACGTCATAGTCAGGATTAGAAGAAGACTCCATTTATGTTTCAGTTTGGTCTGTGAATGGTGGGCAGCATGGTTGATTAATAGTGGTGAGGACAATATGGAATCTTGATGAACTAGGTGGCCGTGAATGATTGCCATTTCTTTTTGAGTATTAGATTTGGAATTATGTTGAAAAGTCAAATAGTAATGTTTGTATTTTGAGATGAGTTCAAACAATGAAAGTGTTTTCTACTAGTATTTTAAATATGGAAATTTTATAAAGAAATTGGCACTTCATGTCAAATATCTCAGTTTTAAAGTAAAATTTAATTTTGTAAATTTTTTTAGTAAAATTTGTATCCTTGCTTCTAATATAATTTTATGGGCAAACAACAATGTCATCTTTTTTTTTATATAATAGTTATGGATCAACTTGATCCATAACTTATCAACCTTTACACAAAGATTTTACATGAGTTTCATCATGGTTGCTTAATTCTATTTTTTTTAAAAGATGTTGTGAATTAGAATATCTTAAAACAAAATATATTATGTCTTTCTATGATCAAGAAACACATAAGGGTTTAAATTAAGGTAAAACAAGGAGAACAGTAAAGATTGGTTATAACTGTTATTCTTTACTTTCTTTATAAAACAAATTAAGTACTCAAGAATAATAAATAACCCTCTCACCCTAATTAGGTTTTGTCACACCACACCAAAGAGGAGAGAATAATATGTTATTTATAATAAAACCTAACATACTAAACTAATAGGTTTTTTAACAATTACTCATTGCAAACTAACTTATGGTACAAAGTAACTTAAACAATTGGATCCTTAACACAAGGCTCAATTTGACAACTATATATTAGAACACAATTCGACTACAACATATAGGTCTTCGACAACAGCATGTGAGCAAACTTCGACGACATGCTAACTAGAGTTCGAACCAATATCTCACAAATCTCCACCTTGGATCTAGCTCTACCATCAAGAAACAAACTAGCTTTCTTCATGCAGCTTTATCAACTGCATACAATGGAAAAACTTGCAATTGGGCAACGTTTTGGTGATCATATCAGCAGCATTATGATCTGTCGAAACCTTCAGCACTTGGACTTCTCCACGCTCGATTACCCCTCTAACGAAATGCAGCCTCACATCAATGTGCTTAATTCGCTCATGATAGGTTGAATTCTTCGGCAGGTGTATTACACTTTGATTATCACATTTACAGTGACAACTCGACCTTGAAATTTCAGCTCCTTTGCAAAAACTTCAAGCCACAATGCTTCCTTCACAGCTTCAATTAGGGCGATATATTCCGCTTTAGTGGTTGATAAGATAACAATCTTCTGAAGTGTTGTTTTCCAACTAATTGTTATGCCAAACATAGTGAACAGATATCCAAAAATATATTTTCTGAAATCCATACAACCTGCATAATCTGAGTCGACATATTATTCGATTGTTGTTTTACTATCTTCACCCAAGGCTCCACCATAAATTAGGAATTTTTTCAGAAACTCATTTATGTACCTTAGAATCCATTTCAATGCTTGTCAGTGAGCCTTTCTAGGATTCGCCATGTACCTGCTTACAAGACTTACTGCATATGCTATGTCGGGTCTAGTACAGACCATAACATACATCAAAGAACCCACTATTAGCATATGGAATGTTATTCATATAAGTTCTTTCAACATCAATATTGGAACACTAATCAATACTCATCTTGAATTGAGGATTTGTCGGAGTCACAACAGGATTTGAATTCGACATACCAAACTTTTCGAGAATCTTCTGTAGGTATGCCTCTTGATATAAGCATAATTTTGACTGCTTTCTTTGAATGTCAATCCCAAAAATCATGGACGCAGCTCCCAGATCCTTCATGTCAAACTCCTTATTGAGTTCAGTCTTCACCCTCATTACAACTTCGACATTGTTGCTTGCTATTAGAATATCATCCACATAAAGCAACAAAATAACAAATGAATTACCAGATCGAAATCTGAAGTAAATAGAGTGGTCGAACTGACTTCTAATGAAACTTATGTGTGCCATGAACTTGTCGAATCTTCTATTCCATTATCGAGGAGATTGTTTCAGTCCATATAAGGATCTCTTCAACTTGCACACATAATCTTCCTTCCCCTTTTCGACATACTCTTCAGGTTGCCTCATCAGGATTGTTTCATCTATATCACCATACAAGAATGCAGTCTTCACATCCATCTATTCGAGTTCAAGGTCGAACTGTGTCACTGCGGTAAGCAACATTCGAATGAATCTATGCATCACAACAGGAGAGAACACATATGTTAATGTATAAAATTAAATTATTTGTATTCCGACTGTCAACCGAATTATATGCAGTAGATTGATGGATGTCGAAGGAATTCGAGTTGGTGCTACATATAGTAGGGTGTTTTCAAAGGTTATACTTTCAACCAAGAAGTGGCATGTTATAAGACATTCAAAAAAGACAGTCGAAGAAGTCATTCAAAGAGTTGAATATTGATGTATTGCATCGATCAAGCAAACAACTCCTACAAAGAAGTTATCGAAAGTTATTAAAAGTAGTTATCCAAAAGGACATGTGTCAATATTAAATTAAGGAAGTTATTAAATAAGACATTTGTTAAAGTTTTAGATGTAGGAAGTTATTTTATTTTCTCTATAAATAATTGTAATTACTATATTTTAGAGGTTGGATCCTATTTTTTGAAAGTCTTGTAACACCCACACTGCAAGGGAAAACGAGTTCAGGGACGGACAAAGATGGATTCCATCCACCCTTTACATTCTCTTCAATTTAAGATTGTCTTGTTTGTGCTTTATTTTCCTTTTCATTTTGCAATTCTACATTTCTTTTCATTTCCTTTATTTTTCTTCTTTTTAATACTCACTTGAACTTTATTTCTTTTAAGTTGCCATGAGACAACTTGCTTTATAAAAGTTATTGGAATTAATTATAACACTAATAAGAACAATGGTTTTGTTCTTAGAGAATGCATATGAACTAATATCATAAATTATTTACATTACCAAAAATCGGTGTAAACAAATTGGTGAACCCGATGTGAAATTTCAAGTTTAGCGTGATTCAATAGTTTATATGCATAAAAAATGGTTTCTGAGAAATAGAAACCGTACATGAAATAGTTTTTAAGCCATATTATTAATATATATATATATATATATATATATATATATATATATATATATATATATATATATATATATATATATATATATATATATATATATATATATATATATATAATATGTCGAAACCATTAAAAGAGAACACCAATTGAATTGGAGAATCTTATCAAAATGATTTTGAAAAGTTTTGCAAAGATTGAAATTAAAAAGTTTTATCCTTTGATAGGTATCTAATGATTAATCATTGTGATTTAATTTGCATGTTAATGCAAGGTGTGTTTCGAGAGACAAATGATACATTTGCAGTTTGAGGCTTTTGAATTATTGTCAACAACACTTAAAATGTGTTTAATTAACAATTAGTTTTTTGGTCGAAACTTAGTTTAATGGACGAATGGTTGTTTTCGACTAAGGTCAAAGATGGAAATATGAAAAGCATGTCATCTTGAAATGTTTCAATGACAATGAAGTTATTGGATTGATCATGGGAGTCGAAATCATCTTCAAAAAATTTCTAAGTTTTTAAAAGAGGTTGTTATGTGTTCTCTATGAATTGGCGACATGATTTAAAATGTTATTCCTCCCCACTTCCTTCGAGAAGCAACATTTAGAGATGGGCTTATGATAATATCAAAAATATATAATTAATGGTATTGACAAGTACTTTGTGTTAGAGGTCGAATTGCTATCTTGTGTTTCTCACTTTAATGCATATATATATATATATATATATATATATATATATATATATATATATATATATATATATATATATATATATATATATATATATATATATATATATATATATATATATATATATATATATATATATATATTGGGTCAAGTTGGAAAACATGGAAGTGAGGCAAAGGAACATCATTTGTCAAAATTAGCCATATTAAGTGGAATTCGACTAAACTCTTTTGTGACATTCAACTAACATGTGAAGCAGTTATAAAGTTTGAGTTCACTATATAAATACTTAGTATTTATCATTTTTCTTTCAGTCAAAAAACAAATACTAGGGGGGCTCTGTTAATATATAAAATTAAAGTCTTTGTATTCTGACTGTCAACCGAATTATATGCAGCAGATTGTGGGATGTCGGAGGAATTTGAGTTGGTGCTATAGACAGTAGGGTGTTTTCAAAGGTTTTACTTTCAACCAAGAAGTGGCATGTTTTAAGACATTCAAAAAGGGATTCAAAAAAGACAGTCGAAGAAGTCATTTAAAGAGTCGAATATTGATGTATTGCATCGATCAAGCAAATAGCTTCTACAAGGAAGTTATCGGAAGTTATTAAAAATAGTTATCCAAAAGGACACGTGTCAATATTAGATTAAGGAAGTTATTAAATAAGACACTTGTTAAAATCTTAGATGCAGTAGGTTATTTTATTTTCTCTACAAATAATTGTAATTACTATATTTTAGAGGTTGGATCCTATTTTTTGAAAGTCTTGTAACACCCGTGTTGCAAGGGAAAACGAGTTTAGGGACGTACAAAGATGGATTCCATCCACCCTTTACATTCTCTTCAATTTAAGATTGTTTTGTGTGTGCTTTATTTTCCTTTTCATTTTTCAATTCTACATTTCTTTTCATTTCCTTTGTTTTTCTTTCTTTTGAATTCTCACTTGAATTTTATTTTTTTTAAGTTGCCATGAGACAACTTGTTTTATAAAAGTTGTTGGAATTAATTCTGACACTAATAAGAACAATGGTTTTGTTCTTACAGAATACATATGAACTAATATCATAAATTGCGAGACTTGAACGAATATTGTAAAAGGACTTTTATCTAGTTCTAAAATGTTGAAGGATAATGATTGTTTACATTACCAAAAATCGGTGTAAACAAATTAGTGAGCCCGACGTGAAATTTCAAGTTTAGCGTGATTCAACCGTTTATATGCATAAAAAATGGTTTCAGAGAAATAGAAACCGTACATGAAATGGTTTTTAAGCCATATTATCATTATTATTATTATTATTATTATTATTATTATTATATATATATATATATATAATATATGTCGAAACCATTAAAAGAGAACACCAATTGAATTGGAGAATCTTATCAAAATGATTTTGAAAAGTTTTGCAAAGATTGAAATTGAAAAGTTTTATCCTTTGATAGGCCTGTAATGATTAATCATTGTGATTTAATTTGCATGTTAATGCAACGTGTGTTTCGAGAGACAAATGATACATTTGCAATTTAAGGCTTTTGAATTATTGTCAACAACACTTAAAATGTGTTTACTTGACAATTAGTTTTTTAGTCGAAACTTAGTTTAAAGGACGAATGGTTGTTTTCGACTAAGGTTGAAGATGGAAATATGACAGCATGCCATCTTGAAATGTTTCAATAACAATGAAGTTATTGGATTGATCATGGGAGTCGAAATCATCTTCAAAAAATTTCGAAGTTTTTAAAAGAGGTTGTTATGTGTTCTCTATGAATTTGTGACATGATTTAAAATATTATTCCTCCCCACTTCCTTCGAGAAGCAACATTTAGGGATGGGCTTATGACAATATCACAAATATATAATTGATGGTATTGACAAATATTTGGTGTTAGAGGTGGAATTGCTATCTTGTGTTTCTCACTTTAATACATATATATCGGGTCAAGTTGGAAAACATGGAAGTGAGGCAAAGAAACATCATTTGTCAAAATTAGCCATATTAAGTGGAATTCGACTAAACTCTTTTGTGAATTCGACTAACATGTGAAGCAGTTATAAAGTTTGAGTTCACTATATAAATACTTAGTATTTATCATTTTCCTTTCATTCAAAAGACAAATACTGGGGGGCCTCTGTTAATATATAAAATTAAAGTCTTTGTATTCCGACTGTCAACCGAATTACATGCAGCAGATTAATGGATGTTGAAGGAATTCGAGTTGGTGCTATAGATAGTAGGATGTTTTCAAAGGTTTTACTTTCAACCAAGAAGTGACATATTATAAGACATTCAAAAAGGGATTCAAAAAAGGCAGTCGAAGAAGTCACTCAAAGAGTCGAATATTAATGCATTACAACGATCACGCAAACAACTCCTACAAGGAAGTTATCGGAAGTTATTAAAAGTAGTTATCCAAAAGGACATGTGTCAATATTAGATTTAGAAAGTTATTAAATAATACACTTGTTAAAATCTTAGATGTAGGAAGTTATTTTCTTTTCTCTATAAATAATTGTAATTACTATATTTTAGAGGTTGCATCCTATTTCTTGAAAGTCTTGTAACATCCACGCTGCAAGGGCAAACGGGTTCAGGGACAGACAGTGATGGATTTCATCCACCCTTTACATTCTCTTTAATTTAATATTGTTTTGTTTGTGCTTTATTTTCATTTTCATTTTGAAATTCAACATTTCTTTTCATTTCCTTTATTTTTCTTTCTTTTGAATGCTCACTTGAATTTTATTTCGTTTAAGTTGCCATAAGACAACTTGTTTTATAAAAGTTATTGGAATTAATTCTGACACTAATAATAATGATGATTTTTTTCTTAGAGAATGCATATGAACTGATATCATAAATTGTGAGACTTGAAAGAATATTGTAAAAGGACTTTTATCCAATCCTAAAGTGTTGATAGATAATGATTGTTTACATTACTAAAAATCGGTGTAAACAACATCATTGAAGTCGACACCTTCTTTCTGAGTGAAACCCCTAACGACCAATCTTGCCTTGTATCTTCTTGACGCAACCCCTTCGATTCCTTCCTTAACTTTGAAAATTCATTTACAGCTGACTAACTTGGCTCCATCAGGCTTCTTGATCAGTTCCCATGTGTTGTTATCATGAAGAGATTTCATCTCGTTATCCATGGCCTTCAGCCATTCAGTCTTCTTTTGAATCCTCATAACTTCCTTATAGTCTCTAGGTTCTTCATCGAGAACCTCACTTGCAGATATTAATGCATAAGCTATAAGATCTGCATACCCAAATCTCTTAGGTGACTTGATGACTCTCCTCGACCTGTCTCTTGCTATAAGGTAATCATTATCAGTCTCCTCATCTTCGATAGCAGCTTCTGCTTCTTCTTCGACTTCATCTGGGGTACGCAATTCAGCATTAACATGCTCCACCTCAACAAGAATCTCTCATTGTTCCAACTCTTCGTCAGCATAATTAGTTTTCTTGAAAGTCATCTCTACTTCATTGAAAACTACATCTCAATTGGTGATACACCTCCTGTGACCTGGCTCTATGCACCATAGTTTATAAGCTTTGAATCCTTCAGTTTATCCCATGAACATGCATTTCAAGACTTTAGGTTCGGCCTTGTCTTGCCTAATGTGAGCATAGGCCACACAGCCAAATACTCTCAGTTTGTCGAGACCAAGTGGATGTCCCGACCAAACTTCTTCAGATGTTTTCATATCTAACGTAGTTGAAGGACATCTGTTTATTAGATAGGTTGGTGTCGAAATAGCATCATCCTAAAACACCTTCTTTAACCCAGCAGTAGTCGACATGCATCTAACTTTTTCTAAAATAGTTCGATTAAACCTTTCTGCCAAACCATTTTGTTGTGGATTCCATTCAGTAGTTTTGTGCCTTGAAATACCTGAGGCAACACAAAAACTGCCGAGCACCTCATTACAAAATTCAAGGCCATTGTCGGTTCTCAACCTCTTGACCTTTATGTCATTCTGATTTTTGACCAGAGTCTTTCAACCTTTGAAATTCTCAAAAGTTTCATCCTTAGTCTTCTGGATGAATACTCATAACTTCCTGGAATAATCATCAACTATGGATAGAAAATACCTTGATCTTGAATGTGATAGACACCTTGTAGGCCCCCAAAGGTCAGCATGGATGTAATCAAGGGATCCATGAGTTCTTTGTTTACCTTTGTCGAACTTCACTCTGCAAGATTTTGCAAGTACACAGGGTTAACAAAACTTCAGCTTTTCGACTTTGTCTCCTCCAAGCAAATTTTGTTTCTTTAATTCGACCAGACCCCTTTCACTAACATGGCCCAATCTCATGTGCCAAATTTCTGTTTTCGACAACAGTTTCGTGGATGTAACATTTGTTGAACCAATTACAACTTCAGCCTCAAGGGTATACAAGCCTTGTTTATTCACACATCTCAAGACTTCCTTCGACCCTTTCAAGACTCTTAGGATATTTTTCTCTCCTTGGAAAACATATCCCTTCCTGTCAAATTTACCAAGAGAAATCAAATTTCTCTCTAAATCAGGTACATATCTGACTTCAATCAATAACCTTATTGACTCATCATAGAGCTTGAATCTCACAGATCCAATACCTGCAATTTTGCAAGATTTGTTGTTTCTCAGCAGCACTGATCCACCATCTTGATCATATAGCTCCTCGAATAATTCTTTGTTTGGATTCATGTGTCAAGTGCAACCTAAATCCATAATCCACTCCTTTCTTGAGTTGTCGCTTGAAACCATAAGAACGCCAAATGATACGAAATCATCTTGAACAATGAATGTGTTGCCATTATCTTTACCTCCATGATCTTTCAGGCGTTTGGGGCACACTTTTCTTGTGTGACCCTCCTTTTTACAGCGATAACATCTAATACTAGATGCCTCGCCACTATAAGACTTCTGTTGACTTTTACCTTTCTTCTTGGCGAACTTACCATCTTTTCGTAAGAATTTTCCCTTAATGGCCAAACCTTCACCAACCATCGAAGGTTTAGACTCCTTTCGTTCATTCAAGTCCTTCAAATACATGGCTGATTGAACTTCTTCAAAGCTTAGTGACTCCCTTCCATACAGGAGAGTTTCTTTGAAGTGAGCATGTGTTATAGGAAAAGCGCACAACAACAATAGTGAAGATGAGAAAATACTTAGAAGGGGGTTGAATAAGTATAAAGAAAAACTTATGGCAATAAAAACTCAAAGATTTTTATCCTGGTTTGTTGAACTCAACTACTCCAGTCCACCCTATCAAGAGTGATTTGCCTTTCTCAACAAGGACTTAATCCACTATTAAATCAACTGATTACAATAGCAAGCACTAAGAGCAACTGTTCTTAGTCTTCTCAAGAACTACTGATCCCAACTGGATCTTCTTAAGGATTTTTTACAATCAAATGTAAGAATAAAATAAGTGTTTAAATGCTTATAATTAAGCTATATCAGAACTGTGATTTTACACTTAAGATTTAAGAACTTATGAAATAAATTCAGCAATAAGAATAATTGTATGAGAGCTTTCTTTGAATTCTTTCAATATTTCGTCAACTGAAGAAGAGAGATGGAGTCTTGCTTTTATAGGCACAACAGTCCAAGTATTTTTTACGTTGAAGGTTGTGTACTAAAAAGGGCTGAGCCTTTTTGTCTTCACATCACATGACCTTTCCTAGAAGTAGAATGCACAGAGAAATCATTTTTGTCTGTGTTCTTGTGTCTAGCATAAATGAGAAAAGAGTCGTTTGGCCAAACCAACAAACATAACTTTGAATTCTTCTTCAACAAGTTTCAGCAAATACTATCAGAGCCTTAAGTGATCAGAGTCTTATGATGTTCATCAGAGTTTGCTGAATTAGAGCAATGCAGCAAGTGTGCTTTCAGCATGTAATTTCATTTGAGCAGAGTTTTAGGATCAGATCCTCAGTACTGGTAGCGTAGTACTATCAGAGTCTTCTAAAATAAACTAAGCTTGAAATTCTTCATACAAAAGTCTTCAATGCTTCAGATGCTTCTGGCTTCTGCTTCAGATTCTTCTGTAGCTTCTGCTTCAGATCCTTCTGTAGACAGCACTCAGAATCTTCTGTAGGCAGCGTTCAGGTTCTTCTAAGAGATGCTTCTGACGCTTCAGAGCCTTGCATATTTTCATGTTCAGATCTAATTTGCTTCCAGAAAAATATCCACTTTAATATCTGCAGTAAACATACTTAAACAAATTTTAGAGTATATAATTCTTTAATACAAAATTTCATAAGAGTTATCATCAAAACATAGAGATATAATTAAGAACCAATCTGTGTTCTAACAATCTTCCCCTTTTTGATGATGACAAAGACATAAGAAATTTTGTTCAATAAGAAATAATTATAACTCCCCCTGAGATGATGAATCTCCCCCTGAATTGAATACTTAGAAGGAATAGAAACTTTCCTTTTTGCATGAGTATTCTTTAAAGAATCAGAGCCTGATTGTTCCAAAAATTAGATCTTGACTTGGATAAATGTTTCAGAATCAGAGTCTGACTGGTTAAAATAAGATCTGGGAGTCTCAGAGTTGCTTTTAAAAAATTTGTCAGATTTTTCAAATGTTCTGAAATACTAAGAGTTCACGTTAGTTATAATTGATATGTCTGAATTTCATTTAGGTAGAGTTTATTTGAACAGTCAGATCCATTTTCTCGCCCTTTTTTGTCAAAATAAAAAAGTAAAACTTTTAAAGACAAATAAAAAGAAATACAGAAAAGATGCATTCATGAGAGAAAACAACAGAGTCATTCATACATTCAGATTAAAAACAGACACATCATCAGATAATAAATATAAGTACATGTGCACAAACATCGGATACAGAAAAACATAAAACTAGGTTTGCTTGGAGAGAATCATCTTCAGAAGTTGAGTGATTTCAGATGAAGATTCTTCTTGCTGTGTCATCCATTTTGCCATGTTCTCATTCTTCTGATCTTGCTTAGACATCCATTGTGCCATGTTTTCAGTCTTCTGGTCTTGCTTGGCCATCCATGACTTGATTTCAGTTTGCCCAGCTTCCAATGCTGCAATCTTATCTTCTAGATTTGGATTTTCTTTCTTGATCTCAGTAGATGTAGACGGAGTAGATTCTTGTGCAGGAATAGAATCAATTTCCATTGGAGATGCAGAGTCAGGAGTAACAGATGTAGAGGCATTTTCCACAATTGTCATAGCCAGTGGATTTTCTTCAGAAGCAGATTCTGCAAAAACTTCTGTAGCAGATACTCCAGAAGATAAAGGTACATCTTCAAGAAGAAAAGGTGCAGATATTTTCACATTCCATATCATGCTTCTGGCAGTCTCAGCAAATCTGAGCTTCGCATCATCAGAACAGACATTCTTCAGACTTGAGGCAACAATATTGAATCTTGTAATGAAGTTATTCCAGATAGCATCAGATTCATTTGCATCCATGGTTGACAAGCATCTCTTTTGTACAGAGCCTAAATTCATCTTTATCTCTTTTAGAAAATTAGCAAATAAAGTATCAATGTTTAGCCTAGTTTTTGGTTTGAGAAGGGTTTCCAAAGTGAATGGCTTGGGTTGAGGTGGAGGTGGTATGGTAAATTTTGGAATGATGATCAGAGGACGAGGGTAGAAAGGAAAGGATGGATGGTCAGATGAAGTGGTAGTTTTGGATCTGGATAAGGCATTAACCAAAAATGGTTTTACACGTGATGCATAGGAAACAACATCAAATGTAGTGGAAGAGTAAGGAATGAAAACAGATTTATCAAATAATAAAGGTTCTGATGAAATCATATCTGGCAGTTCTTTTAAGTAGGTTTAAAGAACAGATGGTAGAATAATGGAAATCTTAGGTTTAAATGGAGTGATTGAGTCAGATGGTTCTATTCTGTCATAAAAATGTTTAAGCTTTAAACCAGAAGGAAGGGGATCAGAGGGATGTGGTTTAAAGGAAGCAAATGAAATAAACTCAGATGTCCTGGGTTTAGGTTTTGGAATGGTTTTAGGAATGCGAGTTTCATATCGTTGTTGTGTTGCAGGTTGTTCTGTTGGTTTTGTTTGTGGTTCTGATTAACAAACGTCAGATGTTTTAAGTGGTGTAGTTGAAACAGGATCAGATGATTTTGGTGGTTCAGAGGTTTGAGATGGAGCAGGAATAGTTTGATTTTGAGTGGGAGGAGGTTTATGCACAGAACTAATTGTTGATACATTTACAGCAATTTTAGAAATAGAAGGTAAGGATGATTTAGTACCTTTTGTCTTAATGCGCTTGGTGGGAACAGAGGGAACTTCTCCAGAAGCTTTTCTCTTGATCTGCTTCTGTGGCTTATCAGCAACTTTTTGTTTCTTCTGAGCAGCAGCTTCTTCTGCCTCTAATTGTTTTCTTTTCCTCATGTTCTCTTCATAAACATCTGGCATAGGTTCTCTAGCACGAATCAGAATATCAGCAGGAATAGGTGTTTCATCTGCTTTTCACACATCAATATACCTAAGAATAATATCCCTAGGTTCTTCAGCACCAAAGATTGGAAAGTCATGAACTGGAATCCTTCTCTGACTAACTTCAGTAACATTCAACTTCTTAGGAGCAGCTGTGAGTTTATCCACAATTTTTAGCCTCTTAAGACTCTTTCCATTCAATGGTTTTCCAACAATTGATTCAAGCTCTTCTTTAACTCCAGCTTCATGTAAAGCAGCTACCAGACCATTCTCTGTCAGAATGTCTGAGATCAATCTTCCAAAAGGAATCCACGTCCTGATCTTCTGTCCCTTATCCTTTATGGATTCTCTGGATGCATTGATGTGATTCCATAGATGCATAAATAGAATGTATGGCAGATCTACCTTTGTACTCTGACTCAAGCAGTACATAAAATAGAGTTGTTCATTATTTACATAATCTGGAGAATTTGTGGATTTTCTATGATTGATGCATCCCAGAAAAATCTTTGCCCAGATTTTGTAGTCAGGTTTCAGATCCTTAAATTTGTTGGAGGTCTATCCAGATGCAATAACTTCCTCATACACTTCTTTCATGTCAACACGCCCAGCTGGAAGATGACAAAGTCCATCAGTTTCCTCATACCTTATGAGTTTTCTGATGAGATCTTCAGTGATGATGATCTCTTTTCCCAGAACAGAAGAGAGGATGAACTTTGGGTAAATATATGTATGTATCCAAAATTCCTTCACCAAGTGTGGATACACTGGTCCAAATAATCTATCAAAATACTTGACCCAGCCTTGTGCATTAATAATAGAACACAACTCAAACCCATTGTCAGCTAGAGAGTCAAATTCCACCATGGATTCACAAAGAACTTCAAGCTTGTCCACAAGGGTTAACAATGTTCTCTTAGGTTCCTTAAAGGGAGTAACACCCATGTTTGATGATGCAACTACAGCCATAGATGATTGAAACTGAGCTGATGTTGAGGATGATGTTGCCATTGTTGAAGATGAAGAAGATTTGGATGAAGGTTTAGGGTTTTTATGAAGAGCAAATGGCAGACAGAAATGCATATATTGTTTGTGAAGTGAAAAGTGTGAAATTGTGTGATTTGTGGTATTTATAGAGAAAGAAATTAGGGCATTCAAAAAGACACATTCAGCACGTTCCACTTAGCAATTAATAGCATTTAATGAAAAGAATAAAAATCATTTCAAAGCATTAATTGATTCTGACAATTTGGGGGGGGGGACCAAGATTTTAACTATTCAAACAATACCTCAAATGTCTCTTCAGTAATGTGCACACCATCTTTTCAGATTCAGAGTGACACGTGTTTGCTTGCATGTGCTTCTGAATTCTCTTGAGAAATGAAACGTTAGCCAACGTTCAGATCCTCTAAGATTGGTTAGTTCAGATACACACAAATAATAATAATTCAATAAATCAAATAAAGACAGATGAAATACTTCAGAGTTTTAAACATTTTGCATCTGAGAAATTTGCTTCTGATAAATATCATTCTGGACAAAAATCCATACCAACATTTTTCAGAATAAACTTGAACCTATCTTCAGCAAGGGGTTTTGTGAAAATATCAGCCCACTGATGATCTGTATTAACAAAGGCTAAGTTTATAATACCCTTCTGAACATAGTCTCTGATGAAATGATGTTTAATTTCTATATGTTTTGCCTTAGAGTGTAAAATGGGGTTTTTAGACAAACATATAGCATAAGTATTATCACAGAAAATAGAAATATTACTTTCAAAGATCTGATAGTCTTCTAGTTCACTTTTCATCCAGAGCATCTACGTGCTACATCCAGCAGCAGCAATATATTATGCTTCTGTAGTTGATAATGCAATTGTAGGTTGCTTCTTGCTGTACCAGGAGATTAAATTTCTTCCTAGAAATTGACAACTTCCAGAAGTAATTTTTCTCTCCACTTTGTCTCCAGCGTAATCAGCATCACAGAATCCAACTAATTTGAAATCATCAGATTTTCTATAACACAAACCCACATTAGAAGTACCTTTCAGATACCTTAGAATCCTCTTAACAGATGTTAAGTGTGATTCTCTAGGATCTGATTGGAATCTTGCACACAAACATACACTGAATAAAATGTCAGGTCTAGAAGCAGTTAAGTAGAGAAGAGATCCTATCATACCTCTGTAGAGTTTCTGATCTACTTTCTTACTTACCTCTTCCTTACCAAGAGTACTTGTTGGATGCATAGGAGTCTTTGCCATCTTACTATCAGTCATGTTAAACTTCTTCAGAAGCTCTTTAACATATTTGGTCTGATGAATGTAAGTGCAATATGGAGTCTGGTTGACTTGAATTCCCAGAAAGAATCTCAATTCTCCCATCATGCTCATCTCAAATTCTGCCTGCATACATTAAGCAAACTCTTTTCCCAGCATAACATTGGTAGATCCAAATATAATATCATCCACATATATTTGATAAATTAAAACATCTTTCTTAAATGTTTTACAAAAGAGAGTTGTGTCCACTTTGCCTCTGATGAAATTTTTTTCCAGAAGAAAATTGCTTAATCTCTCATACCAAGCTCTGGGAGCTTGTTTTAAACCATAAAGAGATTTCTTTAGTTTGAAAACATGTTCTGGAAATTTTTCACTTTCAAAACCAGGAGGTTGGTGAACATAGATTTCTTCTTCTATAATATCATTTAGAAAGACACTTTTAACATCCATCTGATATAGAGTGATGTTTTTCTGTGCAGCAAAAGAAATGAGTAAACAAATAAACTCTAACCTGGCTACAAGAGCATAAGTCTCTGTATAATCAATTCCTTCTTGCTGGCTATAACCTTGAGCAACAAGCCTTGCTTTATTTCTTTCAAATTCTCCTTTTTCATTTAACTTGTTTCTAAAGACCCATTTAGTTCCAATTATGTTGAATCCTTTTGGTCTTGGAACCAAATCCCAAACATCATTTCTTGTGAACTGATTGAGCTCTTCTTGCATGGCAATTATCCAGTCATTGTCTTGCAGAGCTTCATCCACAAAAGTTGGTTCAATAACTGACACCAACCCAAATAATGATGCTTCAGATGATCTGAGGAAGGATCTTGTTCTTATTGGGTCATCCTTCTTTCCAATGATCACATCCTCTGGGTGAGAGGCCTTGATTCTGGAAGATGATCCTCTAACATTTGATTCTTCAGAAATGTTTAAGTTATTCATTTGAGAAGCTAAAGGAATTGCATATGGCCTTGCTTCTGGTTTCTTCACTTGAGCTTTTTCTGCCTCTGAGCCTTCAGAGCCTGTGAGAATTACTTCTCTATCTGCAGAACTTTCAAACTGCTTTGGCTTTTCAATGTCAAGCTTATCATCAAATCTAACATGTATAAATTCCTCCACAATCTGTGTTTTAGTATTGTATACTCTGTAGCCTTTAGAGCGTTCAGAATAGCCAAGCATGAAACACTTATGTGCTTTAGAATCAAACTTGTTAAGATTCTCTTTAGTGTTCAACATATAACAAATACATCCAAAAGGATGAAAATATGAAATGTTGGGCTTTCTGTTCCTCCACAATTCATAAGGAGTCTTTTCCAGAAGAGGTCTTACAGACACTCTGTTCTGAATGTAACAAGTTGTGTTTATTGCTTCTGCCCAAAAATGTTTTGCCAGATTAGTCTCATTGATCATGGTTCTGGCCATTTCTTGCAGAGTTCTATTTTTCCTCTCTACAACTCTATTCTGTTGTGGAGTTCTAGGGCAGGAGAAATCATGAGCAATGCCATTTTCATTAAAATATTTTTCAAAATATTTGTTTTCAAATTCACCACCATGATCACTTATGACTTTGATAATTTTAAAATCTTTTTCATTCTGGACTTGTTTGCAGAAGTCAAAGAACACAGAATGTGACTCACCCTTGTGTTTTAAGAACTTTACCCATGTCCATCTGCTATAGTCATCAACAATGACTAATACATACTTCTTGCCTCTGATGGATGCAGTTTTCACTGGTCCAAACAGATCAATGTGAAGTAATTTTAATGGTCTTGAAGTTGAAACAACATTTTTTGATTTAAAAGAAGATTTTGAAAATTTTGCTTTTTGACATGCTTCACAAAGAGCATCTGAGTTGAACTTCAACTTAGGAAGTCCTCTGACCAGATTGAGTTTATTAATCTGAGATATATGTCTCATATTAATATGCCCTAATCTTCTGTGCCAGACCCATTGCTCATCATTAACAGACAAAAGGCATTTAACATTTTGAACCTTAAGTTCTGAAAGATTGATTTTGTAAATATTGTTCTTCCTCTTTCTATTAAATAGGATTGAGCCATCCTTTTGACTAACAGCTTTGCAACATTGTTGATTAAAGATTATGTCATAACCATTGTCACTTAATTGACTTATGGACAATAGATTATGCTTTAATCCTTCTACAAGTAAAACATTAGATATAGAGGGAAGGTTACCATTGCCAATAGTACCAGAGCCAATAATCTTGCCCTTCTGATTCCCTCCAAATTTCACTTCTCCTCCAGATTTAAGCTCCAGGCTTTGGAACATAAACCTTTCTCCCGTCATGTGACGTGAGCAGCCAGAATCCAGGTACCATGACTGGCGTCTTGACCTTTCTGCTAAATACATCTGCAACAGGGATTATCTTATCCTTAGGTACCCAGATCTTTTTGGGTCCTTTTGGGTTAATTGCCTTGAAAGTCTGTCTGAACTTCTGTCTTTTTATGACAGTTCTGTTCTGATTGTACTTTTGGCTTAAACACAGGAACATTCTGATCAGAACGTGTGTGTTTAATATCATTTAGATGACCAAACTTGAAATGAGAGTATAGGGGAGTTTTCTTAATTATAAGTTTATCAATAGGCATTGGATTTAAATCCTTTCCAGAGGAAGATTCATATCCAATTCCTTTCCTGTTGTTTCTGCTAACCCCATAGATCATTGAAGCCATCTTGCTTCTATCTATGCTTTTAGCCAGAAACTTCTGAAAGCTGAAGTCATATTCTTCTAAAATATTTTTGCATTTAGACTTACTTTCAGATTCAGAGTTTTGTTGAGCTTTTTCAAAATTGGCTTTCATTTTCAAATTATTTTATTTTAGCTCAGCAACTTCTGATCTTAACAGATTATTCTCATATCCAAGATTGCATTTAAGCTTCTTGCATTTGAGCTTAATCTGATTATAATTTTTTAGGAGTTCTGATAAGACTTTAATAAGCTCTTTCCTAGTGAGATCAGAAAGTACCTCTTCTGAATCAGATTCAGAATCAGATTCAGATCCAGATGATCCTTCATTCTGATCTTCCACGCCTGCCATCAGAGCCATATTGGCGCATTCATCTTCATATTCTGATGAGGATCCAGATTCATCTGAATCATCCCAGGTTGCCATTAGAACCTTCTTCTTGTGCTCAGGCTTTCTTCTGGGCTTTTCTTTCTGAAGCTTTGGACATTCATTTTTGTAATTACCAGGTTGTTTGCATTCAAAACAAACAACTTCCTTCTTTCCAGATCTTTTTGGTCCAAAGGACTCCTTGCGCTGATCTGGCTTCTTGAAGTTATTGAACTTCCTCTGTTTGTGCTTCCAGAGTCTGTTGATTCTTCTGGACAACAAGGACAATTCATCTTCTTCTTCAGAAGAAGACTCTTCAGACCTCTCTTCTAATACCTGCAAAGCTTTCACAGATTTGTTAGATTTTAAGGCAATTGACTTACCTTTCTTTTGAGGCTCATCTTCCTCAAGTTCAATTTCATGGCTCCTTAGTGAGCTGATTAGTTCCTCCAAAGTGATCTTGTTCAGATCTTTGGCAAGCTTCAGAGCAGTGACCATAGGTCTCCATCTAATAGGCAAGCTTCTGATGATCTTCTTCACATGATCAGCAGTTGAGTAGCCTTTGTCCAGCACTTTTAGACCAGCTGTGAGGATCTGGAATCTAGAGAACATAGTTTCTATAGACTCAGATTCTTCCATTTTGAACGCTTCATACTTCTATATTAGCGCCAGAACCTTGGTCTCTTTAACTTGTAGGTTTCCTTTGTGAGTCATCTTCAAAGACTCAAACATGTCAAATGCAGTTTCTCTATTTGTGATCTTCTCATACTCAGTATGAGATATTGCATTTAACAAAATTGTTCTAGCCTTGTGGTGATTTCTGAACTCCTTCTTTTGGGCTTCAGTCATAGATTTTCTATTTACTTTCTTGTCATTCCCATCAGTGGGATGAACATACCCATCTATGACCAAGTCCCATAAATCAGCATCATAACCAAGGAAGAAACTTTATATTCTGTCCTTCCAATAATCAAATTTCTCTCCATCAAACATAGGGGGTTTTGTGCTGATTTTATCCCTTTCTTCATATCTGTTGTACTGTTAGATGTTGAAGTTTCAGCCATAATAACAACCAAATATATATCAAAGTTTTCTCACTGGATCTTTTCTGTCACTGTGAAGTGGTAGCACACACAGAACCGGAGCTCTGATGCCAACTGAAGGTGAGAAAATACTTAGAAGGGGGGTTGAATAAGTATAAAGAAAAACTTATGGCAATAAAAACTCAAAGATTTTTATCCTGGTTCGTTGAACTCAACTACTCAAGTCCACCCTATCAAGAGTGATTTGCCTTTCTCAACAAGGACTTAATCCGCTATTAAATCAATTGATTACAATAGCAAGCACTAAGAGCAACTGTTCTTAGTCTTCTCAAGAACTACTGATCCCAACTGGATCTTCTTAAGGATTTTTTATAATCAAATGTAAGAATAAAACAAGTGTTTAAATGCTTCTAATTAAGCTATATCACAACTGTGATTTTACACTTAAGATTTAAGAACTTATGAAATAAATTCAGCAATAAGAATAATTGTATGAGAGCTTTCTTTGAATTCTTTCAATATTTCGTCAACTGAAGAAGAGAGATGGAGTCTTACTTTTATAGGCACAGCAGTCCAAGTATTTTTTACGTTGAAGGTTGTGTACTAAAAAGGGCTAAGCCTTTTTGTCTTCACATCACATGACCTTTCCTAGAAGTAGAATGCACAGAGAAATCCTGTTTGTCTGTGTTCTTGTGTCTAGCATAAATGAGGAAAGAGTCGTTTGGCCAAACCAACAGACATAACTTTGAATTCTTCTTCAACAAGTTTCAGCAAATACTATCAGAGCCTTGAGTGATCAGAGTCTTCTGATGTTCATCAGAGTTTGCTGAATCAGAGCAATGCAGCAAGTGTGCTTTCAGCGTGTAATTTCATTTGAGCAGAGTTTTAGGATCAGATCCTCAGTACTGGCAGCGTAGTACTATCAGAGTCTTCTGAAATAAACTAAGCTTGAAACTCTTCATACAAAAATCTTCAATGCTTCAGATGCTTCTGGCTTCTGTTTCAGATTCTTCTGTAGCTTCTGCTTCAGATCCTTCTGTAGACAGTGCTCAGAATCTTCTGTAGGCAGCGTTCAGATTCTTCTAAGAGATGCTTCTGACGCTTCAGAGCCTTGCATATTTTCATGTTCAGATCTAATTTTCTTCCAGAAAAATATTCACTTTAATATCTGCAGCAAACATACTTAAACAAATTTTAGAGTATATAATTCTTTAATACAAAATTTCATAAGAGTTATCATCAAAACATAAAGATATAATTAAGAATCAATCTGTGTTCTAACAAATAGTGCTTGATCTTTATCATCGATCTCCATATCAATATTTTCAAGATCAAGAATCAGCTTGTTATATCCAACTGCTCAGCCAACACTTTATCTTCACTCATATTGAATGAATATAAAGCTTGCTTAAAGTAGAGTTGATTCACCAGAGATTTGGTCATGTACAAACTTTCAAGTTTCAACCATAACCCCGATGCTATAGTCTCCTTTGATACCTGTCGAAGAACCTTATCACCAAGACTCAACAATACTGCGTCGTGGGCTTTCTCTATCATGCCCATCTTTTTTTTTTCTTTCGTTAATGCAGCGTCCATGGCTACCTCTCCCTTCAACGCTTCCAAATAATCCTGTTGAACCAGTAGAGCTTTTATCTTCAAGCGCCACAGGCCGAAGTCGTTCACTCTGGTGAACTTTTCAATCTCATACTTTGTTAAAGGCATTTTCTCCATGCTCACTGCACCAATTTGTTGTGAATTAGGATGCCTTAAAACAAAATATACTCAATTTCTTTATGATCAAGAAACACACAAGGGTTAGGGTTAAGGTAAAACAAAGAGAACAACAAAGATTGGTTATAACTGTTATTATTTACTTTCTCTATAAAACATACTACAAATACTCAAGAATAACAAATAACCCTCTCACCCTAATTAGGTTTTGTCACACCACACCAAAGATGAAAGACTAGTATGCTATTTATAATAAAACCTAACATACTAAAGGAAAGACCTACAATCAATTCTTTTGATCACCTTTTTTAGGAGAGGGATGCATTGCATCCAATAGTTGGTCACAACAAAAATCACACTATTAATTAACTGAACTCTGCATGCAAAGCTCAACAATCTGGCATTCTAGTGTTTCACCCTAGCCACTATTTTATCAACGAAGATCATGTATTGATTAACATAGAGTTTTTTTTGCTTGTGAAAGGAACTCCTAGATATCTGAAAGGGAGAGGACCTTCCATAAAATCAGTTAAGTTCATGATAGTTTGTTTGCTTTTGTCGTCAACATTACCAAAATAAGCTCTACACTTGGTTGGGTTAATAGTCAGCCCTGTTGACTTAGAAAAGTTCTCAAAAGTTTCCATTACAACTTGAATGGATTTTGTATCTCCTCTAGAAAACAATAATAAATCATCTGCAAAACTCAAAATTAATGATATTAAACTTTTCACATCTAGAATGGAAGTTGAAATCAAGTATGTTTCTCAATTTCTACAGTATCATGTGTAAGTATTCCATGACAATGACTAAGAGTAAAGGGGATAGAAGGTCCCCCTACCTCGAGCCTCTCTCAGCCTTCAAGATTCTTATGTACTATCCATTGATTCTGAATTTAAAAACATTATTGTGGCTGTCAGCATAATCTACTTTATAAAATTGTTTGGGAAATTCAGATCTTCAAATGTATACTATTTTAATAAAGAGTTAAATTAGTTTATAAATATTAAATATAATAAAAATTATTTTTTAGTTGAATTTATTTATTTAAATTAAAATAAATAAAATAAAATTGAAAGAAAAATAATAAATACATTTTGAAAAGAATTAAATACATTTTATAACATGGTATAAAAATAAGTTTATTTTCAAAACTTGAGAAGAAATAATAGCCATTTTGAATATATTTGAGAATTTTCACTGATATAATTAATTGGCCATAGTTATTTGACCATGCTTAGTCGTCTATGATATTTGATTCTATTTGATAAAATTAAATTATAAATGAGCTGATAACTAAAAAAAACGAATTGGTACTTAAAATATAATTTATGATTTATAATTGAGAAAAGACTCACTGTATAAGAAGTTAAAATTAATTTTATATTAGTGGTGAAATATTTTTAAGATGCTAAATTTAACTGTTAAATGTATGTATAGAGACACTTTTTGTTATAACTTAATTGCGAAAAAATGCGAGATCATATAATGTAAACCGTCTTGCAAACATTCAAAAACGGTTCTTATAAGTGATAGTTTATACCTAAAAAGGTTAGTTGATTGAAATTAAAATATTTAATAAATTTAAATGTTGAAAACATAAAATAATATTAAAAATATATGTTTATTTAATTTTAAATTATTTATTTTATATATAAGATAATAATAACACTTCATAAGATCACTATTATTCTTCTTTAAAAAAATATATAGCACTATTCCATGTTTTAATTTAGTAAAAAGAACATTTATTTGTAACGTGAAATTATTATTGTTCAAAAAAATTTTAAGTTGGATTTTGAAATTATTTTAGACGTTAATAAATACAGTATATAAAAGTATATATAAATCGGAACTGATCAAATTAAGTTAGTATTGAAATTATATTTTATTAAATATTCTTATGATGTATTTTATTGGTTAATACTTAAAGACCTTTTTTTCTCCTCGCCTTTTGGAAAGAATTTTTAGAACAACACTTAAATATATCATAACATATCACCCAAAAACATACTCATGGACAAAAACTCAACCAATTATCGCATACAGAGGTACATGAGAATCAGTAATCAAACCAAGCAAGAAATTCATATATTCCACATCAATCATAATAGAGTTCACACGTTTCTCTCAAGAACACATAAACATCAACAATGATTAAAATAGGAGAAAAAATTAGAAGAGGGTGAGGATCCTTCTCTACCCTTCATGCAATGTACACCCATATTAGAGTAATTTTCCTTCTTACCTTGGATTACCAGCAAAACAAGCTCTACAACATCAGTAATTTCTCCATTTTCCTCAAATCCTAGGCTGTCTTTCTTTCCTCTTTCTCTAATTCTCCAAAATAATACATACGGACTACTTTTAGGTTTTTTCTAATCCCTTTTTAATAAAAACATAATTTTATCTTTTAATAATTATACACTGGCCCTAACTTATTATAATTCTTAGCATTTGCCTTATTTTCCTCATAGTTTATATTTTCCGCCAGAAACATATATTTTCTATTTAATTTTAATATTATTTAATGATCTAATTATTTATTTAAATAACAACACTTTTCTATCAAACCCAACAATATTCTTCCTACACCCCGTCATATGCCACATACACATACCATTCATAATATATTTAATTAAAAGTGTATCGCATACTAAATAATTAAATAAAAACATGAATAGTTTGATTAAATAGATTAATCTAATTTCGGGGTGTTACAACTTCGACCTGCCCCATTGCCATGCTAGTTTACCTCGTGCCTTCATCAACAGTTATCAAGAGCTGTTAAAGAAACTGATACACTAGTTCGCCGCCACAGGAAGATGTCCACTACCAGCCTGTTTAGTATATGTCAGGATCCATCAGAATCATTGAGGCACTATCTCACCCGCTTTAACAAAGCCACCATCAGGGTCGTCTCACCAAACCAAGAAATGTTTGTGGGGAAATTCCAAAATGGACTTAAGACAGGACACCTCAACTAATCCCTTGCCCAGAATCCAACGTTTTTGTTGACAGAAGTGTCACCAGAGCTAAGTGCTACATAAAGGGCGAATAAAACAACATTGAAAAGAAGGCATGTGATGTCAAGGAGCACGTTCCAACGCCGAGAGCTCGCACTGTAGAAGGAAGAGAAAATATACCTCGCACATAAAGGATAAGACTGTGTTTAAAAAGGTAGGTAAGGCGATAAATAACTTTACACCTTTAAACACTAGATGTGAGAAGATCTGGTGGGAGGTACTTCATCCGTACAACATTCATACGGCGCATTATCCTAAAGCGGGTGTGTTGGGTTCTGAATCAAAAAGATGATGCAAGTTCCACAAGGTTAAGGGACATTACATCGAGGACTGTTATTGTAACATCCTAATCCCCGACTCGACATTAATTGAAATAGTTTGAAATAAAATCAAATATTAAAGTGTCAATAAAACATAAAACTTAAAATATAAAAAAAAAACAAATCGTCATGCAAAATAAGTAGCGAAAATTAAACAAAGTCCTAAATAAAGTTTCACAACCACTAACAAAACAAAACATCACACAATAGTAGACGACATCCCATCTTTAATGTTACATATAAGAGCAACTCCTCTAAGACCCAATGATAAAGTTAAAGGGGGCATATATGTCATCCCTTACTCAACAACTACTCCTGTACCTGATTATTTGTACTCCTGAGGAGCACAGACACCACAACAACAAACATGAGGTGAGAATACATCTAACAATTATTAACGGTGAATAACAATAATACAGGATAGTAATCACAAATATGATTGTATTCTCAAAGCACACTCAATACACAATCAAATTGATCATAATACATATGCAATGCAATGCCACCATCTTCATCTCATATGCATGTGGTACCAAAATCATTGGGATAAAAGGTATGTTACTAATATTCTCATACTTTGGTTCCTCTATGAATTGTGTCTCTCTCTGGACATGAGACCGCCAAAGTCCCTCTCTGAACCAGACCATCACTAGACCGAAGTCCTACCTATCTTCGAAATACATGAATGCACGAACACAACAACACAACATATAACAAATCATCATCTTAAAATCATAACAATATACAAGTCTCAATCAATCACAAAGGGTTCCACTCTTGAACCTATAATTCACCATAATCAACCATCACTGTAATCTCTATCTGTATTACAAACTCAAAATGCCATTCAAGGCCAACACTATAATCCCTCTTTGGATTACTAACTCAAAACGTCATTCAAGGCCATCACTATAATCCCTCTCTGGGTCACCATACAAAAAATATATATTTTCAAAATAAAATAATTATTTATCACAAAATATAATGTTATATTATTACCAATTGTTTTCAACTCATTACATTTTTCAAAATACACAAAAGGTCTCAAGGACCCATAGTTTCTTAAAAAATCATTATTTTCTAAAAAACTCAAAAACTCAACATTTTCTCAAAACTCTCAAAAACTTTTTACTAGTATTGTGTCAAACTCTCAATAGGGTAAATATGAGCATCTTCCATAATTTACTCAAAAATAACCCTAAGGTCACAAAGGGACTCTAAAGTCACAAGTTACTCCAAAATGTCCCTGAATACTCTTAAACTCCAAAAATTCCAATAAATGCTCAAAAACACCAAAAATAACCGAAAAAGTCAGATAACATCAAAATCTCCTAAAAAGTCAAAAAAATCGCTCGAAAACACCAAAATTGCTCGAAATCAGTCAATGGCCGTCAGTCAGCCTTCGCCGGCTGCCGGGCACCACTCGCCTGCAACATTTTTTCCGACAGGCACGACTCTGCCATGCGGCTCCTCGACCAATTCCCAAATTTCAACCCAAGAACCCAATTTTTCTATTTTTCCCCAAAAATATGATTTAAAAAAAAAGGTTTTCTAGTTTATGGTTTTTCCAAAAAGTAATTTTTTTTTTGTAAAACAAGTTTAAAATTATGTTCTTTTGCTTTTTGAGTAGAACTTACAGAAAACTTGTCGACTCAAAAAAATGGGAACACAGTTCAGAGCTACAATTACAACTTTGCAGAATCAAATAACCTTAATGGAGTCATTCAAATTCTCGGGGACAAGGTCTAACATAACAATAACCAATGAATAGAAATAGCCAAGTATCATATAATCATATAATATCATAAGGCTACTATTCGTACGCAATTTTTGTGTGAACAACCTCTGACCTTCTAACACAGGTTTACTTGCGGGACGGGGCAAACAAGTCCCAGAACTATCTGGTCGAGTCTAGGAGATGATGGTAGAATGGTTTTGTTTAGAATAAATTGGAAACAAACTTGGATAAAAATGTGTATACTAAATAA
The DNA here is from genome assembly GCA_963859935.3 of Lathyrus sativus. NCBI lineage: Eukaryota > Viridiplantae > Streptophyta > Magnoliopsida > Fabales > Fabaceae > Lathyrus > Lathyrus sativus. The sequence goes on from OZ012739.1 coordinate 638,953,806, forward strand.
AGGACAAATAAAATAAACGAGTAAATAATTAAAATATCTTAAAGTTTGGTAATGTAAATTGCTTTTAAAAGGAAACGTGGACGCGATCGTACATTTTGCAGGAATGAACTCTTTTCTCTTAACGCTTGGTACTCAAAGTGTTTTTCCCTTACAATGTTACAAAATGCACCCCCTAAAAATAAAAATGGGCATTGCCTTAAATAGGAAAAGAAAATAACTTCTATATTGGTCTTGGTGGCGCCACGTGTCCCTCCATCACCTTTGTAACTTCCCCACGTTCTTAGCTTTTCAAATTTTTCTTCCCGCTCAAAAGTTCTCATACTTCGTGTCGGTTTCATTGGCCATCAGTCGACACTTTCGACGGAATAACCTTGAGTTGACTTATAACCCTTTTCTTTTGGTGTTGACTTACCTCGTTTCGTTCACAACCTTTCCTAACCCGTCGACCCACAAGTCATCTTCTATGTCAACTTTTCCCAGTCAAAATATTCCAGCCAACAAGATGCCCCTTCAAAAACCTAGTTTCGACTGAGCACTGTATCAACTGAGAAACTTTGCATTTTGGTTTCCTGTGAGGTTTCGACTGCACCTTGGTTCTGACCTAGCAACACCATCATTTTCCTTCTGTCGATTCACCCACATGTCACCCACAGTCTGACGTAATAATGGCGCCTTCTACACCACGATTTCCAAGAAAACTAATCATGCCTAGTTGTATCCTACGTTATGGGCTTTAACCCACTCCCACACACTCTAGAATCAGAACATCCCCTTGCCTTTTCAACTGCATGCAACTTTCCTATAAATAGCTCTTTCCCTCATTTGGTTTTCTTTTCCAACTTCTCTCACATTTTCCTTTCCTTCAAGCTTTCGCTCCTAAAATTCCTTTAATCTTCTCTTTCAATGGCTTCCTCAACCGCTTCCGCTACTCACACCACTGGAAACAACCCCATTGCTTTTCTTCTCTCTGAAGCTAAATCCCTCAGGGCTCTTCTGAATCTGACGTTCACTGATAACGCGATGATAGTGACCTGGCAACGTCAGATGGTTATACCCTTCAGGGTGGTTGGAAAGTTGCATGCTTTCCATGGGCCATACCCTAATACGAAACCCAGTCATGAGGAACTTCAAGCATTTTTCCCTTGCTACCTTCCCATTATTCCTCCAGCTTTTCGAAAAGGTGGCACCTTCGACTTTAAGTTTATGGCGCCAAAAGCTTGTGTTTTTAGGTCGATGCCTACTCCAGGCAATAAAGATTACATTTCCTGGCTTAACAAGGTCCAAGGCAAACGTCAAGAGCAATGGAAAACAGCTGGCATCTGCGATATCATTCAACTCTCCATCAATACTCTTAGGGTTAACCCTTACCTACTACTGGCATCGATGTATTTTTGGGAGAGGTCGACCAACACATTCCATTTCCCCTGTGGTATGTTGACACCGACACTCTTCAACGTGGCGGTCATCACGGGTCTTTCTCCTCTAGGCGAAACCTTTGATCCGACCCTGGAAACAGACGCCACTTTCGACTTCGAACGTGTCGGTTTTCAGAACTATATAGAGGACCATCACGATAAAGATTTCGACGAATTATCGGATGAAGAACATATCGCCTTCCTTACTCTTTGGCTGCCCTACTACCTTTTATGTCTTGGCTCTCTACAAATAGCCAAAAGTTATATCAACCTAGCGATCCAAATACATGAGGGTCTACAGGTATCATTGGGTAAGCTTTTACTATCCTCTCTCTATCATTCTCTTGGTCTAGCGACCTTGAGAATAAAACTCCTTCACGAGACCACCAAAGCCTTGAATGTTTCAAGGCCTATGTGGTTGTTACAACATTGACTCAACGCCACATTCGAGCACCAATTAGGTTACCCCGTGTCTGCAACAATACAACGTATGAATGAAGAACGTCAAATTGAAGGCGTTCGACTCGCCTTGATAATTACTCAGGAAACTCCCAACAAAACCATCTTCATGAAATTTCTCAACATGTTTGCATAAGCAACTTCCTTCATCCCTGGCATGACTCCCTTTGTGCATCGACGATTTGGTCTGTCATGGTTCAAAAATCCATTCTCTGGCGCTTCCCCAAAAACGACAGTAGTGTTGAATTCTATATGGAGGGCGCTTCTAACTCTCACCATGTTATCGTTTCGAATTGAGATGGGGAATATAGACAATGAGTTTATGAACTGCCAGCCCAACCTGATGGCCCGTTAATTTGGTTTGAGCCAGTTGCTGCCAAAGTCCTTAGTGTGACATTCCTCTGACATTATGTGGGATGGTCGATGACTAAACCTGACAGGCCACAAAAACTGCCTCAAGTTTTCTAGGTCAACTCAACGCCTTAAGTTACCTATTTTTGCTTTTCAACCATTCTTCTTTACAACATAAAGTTTTAATGTATGATGGTCAGAGTAACAAACCCAATGCTTCAAACGTGACTTTTTCTTGTAGAATATGGTCGATGCCTTTGCTTCCCTTGCTGGTGAAGTCCCTACTTCGACGGTTGTTATATCTGTCGAGAATCTCCAAGGAGCTAGAGCCACGGAGGACACCTCAAATAAGGTACCTTCTTTGCTCTTCTCCTGTATTTTATTAATTGCCAATAGCTAATCATTTATGTTCATTCCCAGGGTCGAAAAAGGGAACTAGCTGCTGCATCGACCTCGACCAGGCTAGCAAAGAAACAGAAAGTCCTAAATCCCCATGTACCATATGTTTCGATGACTCTTTGCACCTGTCTTCTATTGTTTACTTATCATGTTGTTTGTTAGGTTCTTGAAAAGGCATCAACTACTAAAGGTGGTGCGTCAGATGAAAGCACCCAATCTCGGGTCTTTCCTTCTGGAACATCAAACTCCCCTCCTGCTACCCCGATGGCCAAGAAGAAAAGAGTTCCTACAAAAAAAGATACCCTCCAAAGCAGACACTTCGACTGTGAAGCCTGCTGTCCCTGATAATCTGGCTGAGATTTTCCAAACTGTTGCCATTGAAATGCCTTCTCCGGGACATACTGCTGAGGTATTTATTGTATTTGTTATTTTGGTCCATGTATTACCTGGGTGTTTTCTTACTTGCACTTCCTTCTGTAGAATACCATGGTCAATTCCACTATTGCTGCAAATGCTGATAATGCCACAACTACCGCTGAAAATCCGCCTGAGATGGCGCCCTTTTTTAGTCCTCGGAAAGTTGACGAATTCCAAGGGGCGTTGATAGAAGAAGACCCCGCGGCAAAGACACCCCCTATTGACAACACCAACAATGAGGCTAGTAAAGATGGTTCAGCTACCAACGGTAAAGGAACCCCTCTGATTATCCCAATTGCTGCCAAGGGCACTCTGACTCTCGTAAGTTCTGCTGAAGGTGGCCCTACTGTCGAAAGGACGCTTACTTCGGAGGAAATTTTGGCGATGAAGCAGTCAAACCCAGTAAAGACTTTGAAAACCCTGCTTAAGCTTTGTAAGTCGTCTGTGGGCGCACCCCCTACTGGTTCGACGATCCCTCTTAACCCAGAAATGGATGATTATTTTGTCCTCAAACTTCAACAACTGAGGACGTACCTATTCAAGGATGAGTTTCTGGACACCGTCACGGAGGAATCAGCTATAGCTTGTGATGTCTTTAAAATATTGAACGAACTTTCCCAGTTTTGAGTGTCTGCTCCCATGGCCAAATACTTCATTGAATTCGAGGCTTTCTTCACCCAGCTGGAAAATGACCTCTCCGTTTGTAAACAGACTAATGCTCAAGTTAGGGTGAAGATCAATGAGATGAAGCGTGAGTGGTATCTTAGCTCCCTTTGTGAGAAGAAACTTGAGAACTTTGAAACCAAAAAGAAAGAGCGTTCCGACAAGCGTCGCGTCTTCGACCAGCAGATATCTGACTATCAGGCCCAAATGGCTGAACTTACAAGAAAAATTGTTGAGGTCGAAAAGTAAAAGGCCTCCTTGGACTCCGAAGAACCTCTACCGGCTCAAGAAGTCATCGACCAAGAGGTGTCCCAAGGGATTGCTCATGTTGAAACGGCCCTTGCACTGAAAGGTACTATTGACCAGATGCGACAGAAGAAGTCTCTCCTTGAAAGTAAAATGGCTTACGAGAAGAACCTTTTCGAAGACTTTAAATCAAAATTCCCATCATAATTGTATTTTACATTTTAATCGAACTTTTGTAACTCCGCTCTGGAGATTTTGTAAATTATTTTGGCCCTCTACACATGTGAGCCAATTATTAATGAAAAATTATTTTTGGATTTAAACCTCTTGTAACATATGCTTATATTTTTTCAAATATTTCTTATTTACTCTTATAATTCGTTGTTCCATACCTATCTCTTGGATCTCATATGTGTTGTTACTAAATGCTTGGATTAATTGGAATGGTCCCTCCCAATTTGGTGCCCATTTTCCTAACGTTTGATCCCTTCGATTCACAAGCAACACTGCCTTCCACACATGATCATTGACTGCAAATGTCTTCTTTCTGGCCTTCTTATTATATGCTTTGGCCACCCGTACCTTTTGGCGTAATAGTTTATCTAACGATGCCATCCTCTCTTCATCTAAGTCCACGATTTAGTCTAGCATCATGCTCTAGTATTGCTCTGACGAAATGTCATGCTGACACTGCACTCTAACTGACTGTAAACAAACCTCTGCTGGCAAAACAACGTCATGACCGAACGTCAAACGAAACGGAGTTGAATTGGTCGACTCCTTAGAGGATGTTCAATAAGCCCATAAAATTTGATCTAACGTCTTGTGCCAATTCTTGGGTTTCTTAGCAACATGTTTCTTGATGAGTCTAATTACTACCTTGTTGGCGGTTTCAACTTGACCGTTTGCCTGAGCATAATATGGTGTTGAAGTGATCAACTTAAAATTTGTTTCTGCTACAAATTCTTGCATCTTTTGGCCAACAAATACGGAACCTTGACCCGTAGTGATGGTTTTAGGGATCTATCCACTTTGTAAAATGATCTATACCCACAAGAATGAATCTTTGTTATTTCGACGAGGCTGGTCAAATTTCACCTATGATATCCAACGCCTATCCATGAAAGGGCCATGGATTGACGATTGTGTGTAATTCTCTAGCTGGTACGTGCTAAATGTTCGCATGTCTTTGATAAACTTGGCACCCCTTTGCAAAGTCCATGCAATCCTTGAGCATGCTTAGCCAATATACACCTTGTCGAAACAACAACCATTTCATCTTATGGCCAACTTGGTGAGCTCCGCATGTCCCACTATGGACTTTCGAAATTGCTAGGTATGCATATGTGTCTCCCAGACATTTAAGCAACACCCCTTATGGCGTCTTTTTCAGAAACTCATTTCCCATTAGGATGTAACTTAAAGCTCTGTACTTAATCTTCCTATTAGCACTTCCTACCAGATTTTCTAAATACTCGATGATTGGTCTTCTCCAATATGACAGTGATAGATTGCTGACAGCGAAGATTTCACAGTTTCCTAAACTTTCAATTAAGCTTTATGTCGAGACGCTTGCCCCTCCAATTTTTTATAAGCCTAATGATGGTAGCACATTCGACGCCACCTTTTCCCTAATTTCAATGAAGTCTCTCAGCTTCCCTTTCGATACTTAGTACCCAGAGGCAATTTGTGCTAAATCGTTTGCCTATTGATTTTCTATCCTGAGTACGTGTGTAATGCTTTCAACCTCGAAGCATTCCAAAAGTTGGTTCACCATTGTGAAGTATACCACAAGGTGTTCTTTGATGCATTTATATTCTCTTGTGATCTGTTTAATCACCAGTTCAGAGTCGCCTCTTATGCCAACCCTTTTGGCACCCAGATCTTTAAGAATTTTGAGGTTAGTGATTAATGCTTCATATTCTGCCTCATTATTGGAACATTTTCCGTCGACCCTACACTTGAATTTAGTAGGAATGTCGTGCGGGGATATTATCAAGATCCCAATACTTGTTCCATTTTTATGACTTGACCCGTCAAAGTATAACTTCCAAGGATCAATGTCGACCATCTACAGTGATGATTCGACCACTGCATAATCAACAATAAAGTTTTCCACTATTTGACCTTTCATTGCCCTTAGAAGGACATACGTTAAGGAGAATTCAGTTAACGCTAGTGCCCATTTTCCAATTCGACTGTGCAAAATGGGTTTAGACAACATATGCTTAATAACATCAAAATGCGATGAAACGTAAACCTCAATTGGTTTAATATATTGTTTTAATTTCATACATGAGAAGTACAAGCATAGGCACAACTTTTTTATCATAGTGTACCTAGTTCCAGCATCTATTAACATTCGACTAAGGTAATAAATGGGTCTTTAGACGCCACAATCATCCTCTTGTGCTAAGATGCTTCCTATGGTTGCCTTCAATGCAACAATGTACAACTTCATGCTTTTATTCATACCAGGTGGCAATAAAACGGGGGGCCTTGTAAGGTACTTTTTAATGGTATCGAAAGCCTCTTGCTGCTCCTGTCCCCAGTGAAAATCACTTTCTTTCTTGGCCTTGAGCAATGGCGAGAACACCTTCGTCTTGCCACTTAGATTTGACATAAACCTTCTCAAGAAGTTTATCTTCCCCAACAAAGACTACAGTTGTTTCTTCGTCGAAGGAGGCTTGAGATCCAAAATTGCATTGGTCTTGTTTTGATTGATCTTGATGCCTTTTTTGTGGACTACAAATCCCAGGAAGTCTCCTGCATGTACACAAAAAATGCATTTTAGTGGATTCATTTTTAATCCATATTTTCTCATTCTCTCAAATGAGCGTTGAATATGGTCCAAGTGACCATTCTCTGACGAGGATTTTATGACAATGTCATCAATGCACACCTGTATGAATTTCTCAATAAAATAATGAAATATAGCATTCATGGCTCTTTGATAAGTTGCTCTGTCATTTTTTAAACCAAATGGAATTACAACCCATTCGTATGTTCCTAAGACCCTAGAGCACCGGTACACCATTTTGGGAACATCGTCTTCGCCTATGAGAATTTGATTATAGTCGGAGTACCCATCAAGCATACTCAAATATTCAAAACTTGCGGCCGAATCAACCAGCATTTCTGTTACAGGCATTGAATACTCATCTTTGGGGGTAGCGTTGTTTAGGTCCCTGAAATCTATACAGACTCACAAAGTCTCATTCTTCTTGATAACATGAACTATGTTCGTTATCCATTCGACGTACCTTGCAGTTCTGATGAACCGACTTTTGAGCAGTCTCTCGATCTCCTGCTTGATCTTTAGAGTGATTTTTGGAGCGAATCGTCACAACTGCTATTTTACTGGCCTTTTTTATGGCTAGATTAGTAGTCGGTGTTCCACTACACTCTGACTCAAACCAGGTATTTCTCCATAATCCCAGGCAAAGCAATCTTTGTATTCTTTCAATACTTCGATCAACTTGGCCTTCATCTTTGACCCAATCTTGGTACTCACATAAGTAGGTATTTTTGTTACCTCATTTCCTAAGTCAATCTCTTCGAGTGGATCTTGCACCTGCATTCTCTACAGCTCAATGGTTGGGTCTTTCTCAAACCCCAAAGGCTCATTGTCATAGATACAATCAAGCCTCTGGCTTTCCGAAGCTGTTGTTTAGCCTTGTCGGCCAATTAACTGTGCATTATTGTTGATTTCACCAACTACGTTTCATCATTTTTCTGCTTCTAGTGCTGACTTTTGGCTGTTTTCAGCCAAATAGGCCAAAATTCGAGTCAAGCTCTCTGACTCAGTAGTCATTTTCATCAATTATTGGCCACCCTGTGGGTGGAAGTCCTTCTGTGGGCTCCATTGTTTCGTCAGCAGCATCCCAAATGAATCCATAATCAGGATCTAAATTTAGGATGCGACCCGTGTCGAAAGAAGTATAAGACCCTGATCCATCGTCACAAGGTGCCACATTTGCTAGGCGGTGGTCGAAAAACTTCTTCGTACGTTTTGCTTCATCGATCTTATAATAGCTCTAGCCGGATTCTATATTTTCGACGATGCCATCTTTCCTCCAAATGCTTGATCTCTGATGTAGAGTTAATGGTCTTGCCCCTATCCCATGGATCCACTATCGATCCAACAATAGGTTGAAATTGGCCTTTAAGTTTATGACCATGTAGAGTGTTGATCGGGTAGTTGTACCTACAGCAAAATCGACTCGGACAACCCCAAGAATGTTGCTGCTTTTTCCTTCATAATTAGATAAAACCATGTTATGTTGTCGGAGATCAACTTCAGTCTTCCCAATCTTCTTGAACAACGTTTGAGGCATTAGATTGACAGATGCCCCTTCGTTTATGAACACTTTGTTGACTGCCACTCCGTCGATCTTTGCTTTTATGAACAACGACTTTAAATGGTAATTCATTCCAAGATTAGGTCTTTCAAACATGGTCGTCCGTTCTTCCACCATGCCACTGTTCATCACATAGTAACATAATGGCTTGTCTTTTGTAGTCTCGTCTGGCACGAAATCTTCTTCCGCTTTAGAGACTTCTGACACCCTATCATATTCCGCTGGTAGTATTGACATGATACTGTAGTTTACAACAAAAACCTCACTGTATGTGTCATCATTGGTGTCTTCGTACATGTCTTCGTCGAAATCGCCTTCTGGTGACAGGATATATTTCTCATCTAACTAGGGGGTGTACTCTGGTTCTTCCTCATCTGACTGGGGAGTGTATTCTGGTTCTTTCTTGTTCTCAACCCCAGATGTGTACTTTGAAGTCTAGGTTGACACCGCCCATTTCTCTCCTAAAGCTTCCACAATCACTGTCGTAGTCTGATTCATCATGATTTTCTCCTTCTCGACCTACTTTGCCTTTGGATATTGCCTTTTCAGTCCAGAGGTTCTGACAGGCTTCAATTGTGAAGTCGAAGCCTCTTTGGCAGCCTTTTTATTTCATTGATACCGCCTCCACTGGGTCCTTGTCATAGAATTTTTCCCCTTGTAATTGGGGAAACCACATAGCCCTTGGGTTCAGTCCTCTTGTCGGAGACCTTTGTCTCCTTTTCTAGATCCAACACCTTCCATTTAGACCTTTTTCTCCCCTTCTGGCTCATGGGTGCCACCCACTTATCCTGTGGAGTGTCTGATGGTGGCACAAAAGTCTTGGGTCGCGCCTGCTGGAAAAGCTTCATGTACTCTTCATTTCAACGAGGAGCACCGCTTTGGTCGAACATAAACCTTGGGACTGGTGGCTTATAGTCTGGCAGTGCCACTTTCCTACCCACTTCATACTTTTCAGCAGCCTTTTCATCAAAGAAGGTGTTGCATCTTGGGCATAACACAACCTTCGACCCGCTCACCCTGCATTTCTCTTGGAAATCTGTCAGACTTTCACCAACTTGAGGGTAAATCGTCTTGAGTTTCTCCTTAGACTTCTTGTCGGGACCATCAGTAATCTCGACCATCATGCATTTAAAAGCTTTGGTTGTTAAGTGTTTGTTGAGACCCTTAGTAGCTTAAACCATCATGCAGTGATACAAATCAGAATATAAGGCTTCTTCGACCTTCAGAGGGTCTGTATCAACCTGCATCTTTGGCCTTTCGCCAAATTAAAGTCGACCTTCCTTCAAAGCTTTTTGCACCAAATCCCTGAAAAGAACACACTGAGATATCTTATGACTAAGAAAATTATGAAATTTACAAAATCCCCTTTCTTCTTTTGTTCTAAAGGGGATCTTTTGCCCCAGGAGGGACAATAATATGAATTTCTTTAACTAATAAATCAAATATTTCTTCGTACTTAGATACATCAAAAGTATACGTTTTCATGACATATTTATCTGTTTTTTTAGTTTCGACAGGATTTTTGCATTTGATGGTTTTAATAATTTACACGTGTACGGAGGCCCTGGCTTCAGTTCAGCCACGTTAACCTCGCTTTCATTGACGAGCTCCTCATCGTTAGAAGAGTATTCGTCAGCGGCCATATATGAAACTTTCTCTTTCTTGCGGTATCTGTTAGCCTGGGTATTTTTTTCATTTTTTAAGCGTTCGACTTGTCGGACCCTATCAGCTAGTTGCGCCATATCTCTAAGATATTGTGTGTCTAACTTTTTCCTGATTGAATAATCTAGGCCGCAATCCTCCATCTCGACTAGCTCATGTTCAGGGACTTACGTGAAGCATTGTGCTTTCAAAAGTCTAAACATGTTAAGATATTAGTCCAACGACTTTGTGGCCTTTCGTTTGACACTGGCTAGCTCTTTCAGACTAATTTTTGATTGTCTCATGTAAAACTGTTCATAAAACAACCTTTCTAATTATGCCCAGATATGGACAGACTGTGGGCGTAATATGGTAAACCAAGTAAATGCAATCTTTGTGAGGGAAGTTGGGAAATACTTCATTTTCAAGTCCTCGTTGTTCGCTATGTGTCGCTACTGCGAAAATCGGCGCCGGCATAACAGAAGAGTCGCCACCGTGCGTTATTTATCCCAAAGGAGGGAAAGGAAACGCTCAGAGAAAACCTAACGCAAAGAGGGAAAAGGAATGGTCATTGCAACCAAGTCCTGGATTCGGGAGTCGGTTACGCAAGGGGAAGGTATTAGCACCCCTCACGTCCGTCGTACTCGACGGGATCCATGCTTGTTGTTTATCTAAAAGGGTTTGATTAATACTAGCTACGCTAAAGGCTTAAGGACAAAAGAAAAGAAAAGTGACTCGGCAGAACACAGCAGTTCTATGCCTACGTATTCCCGTCTGGAATGAGAAATCAGAGTCAACGTAGTTCGCCTAACTACGGGTGAAAGGGGGGAAGGTTTCTCGCCGAGATATCGCATCTCGTGCCTACGTACTTTCATATGGTATGAAAGATCAGAGCAAACGTAGTTCGAGCTTACTACGGGGAGACTAGTTTAATCCTAACGTTATCATGCCAAGTTCGCCCTAAGGTTGAAGTTTGCAAAAGGGAAGACTACCCTAATGTTGTCATACATGGTTGCAAAGCCTAATGTCTATCGCATTCTACCTTGAACAAGGAAGAATGGAGATTCTAAGGGGAAGGCAAAGGAAGCAACGGAAAACAGATGAAATAAACAACATACAGGAAATGCGAATTCATAACAATAAACATGGAATGCAAGTGAGGGAGGCAAGTCATCTCAACCTCAAGCCCATAATGAATGGAAGGTGGCCTTTTCTAAACATACAATCTTGGCCACAAGTGATTATAAAGTGATACGAGGCAATAAAACCTACAAATGACATACGTATACTACGATTTGGAATCATAACGCGCTATCACAGAAATATGGAACCTAATGGGCAATTATGTATGATAAAACCAGCCAATCAATGATCTAAACATCCTATACAATGTCTATAACAAGGCATAGGAACCATAGCGCTCATCACACAAACGAATCGAGGCCGTTGGAGCCGAAATGAAACCAAAGTTCGTTCGAAAGTCCAAATTACAAGTCTGAATACAAAAATATAAGAAAAATAGTAAATGGTGCTAAAAAATTCAAATAAAAATCTCCAATTCCCTACATCAAGCCACAAACCAGGGGTGAGAGATACAACAAAAATATCCAAATAGAAATGGTCAAAAAAGATGAAAACATTGCAAGATATCTCATGTATACCAAAGGAAAAGTTAAAATGGAGCATGTTAAAGAAAGCATCCAAAACCAATTAAAATGGTACAATAAAATTCCCATAAAAATATATCACAATACCTCAACATGTGTATGAGATCCCTACAAAAGATTTGGCATTTAAATGATGTATTGATAGGTCAAGGAAAATTCACAACATGATAGCACCAGCATTGCTATTTTTTTGACAACTAAAATGTAAAAAAATATAATAAAATGACGAAAAATGGAAAAAAATATGGTTCCAATTTAATAAAATTCTACACATTTTTAAGATCACGCAGAAAAAAAGGGGGTCAAAAAGACTAATTTTCCTATTTTTTATGATTATTTGAAGTCAGCATATAAAACAGAAAAATAAAAGAACATGGAAGAACATGAATACAAGGTGATAACATGAGAAATAAGTGAGAATAAATAAAAGTGGCAGGCCAGGATTCGAACTGGGGTACTGTGAACCCAAATTGCTGAGTTGGCGCGCCACCTATTTAATGAAGGGTGATGTGGCAGCGCGTGTGGCATGATCCTGGGCCGTAAGATGATGAGTCCGGTCAAAGGGGAAGACGCGATCTAACGGTGCCAAGATCGTCTTCTTCCTTTTAATTTTCCTGGACCGGAAACGCAGCAGTAACGACGCCGGCGGGAGGGCTACGACTGGAAATGTTCAAGAGCACATATCTCATCCGTTTCTCAACCAAATCTGACATTTCTTGGATGAAACTTGTGGGATTTTTCGAGAGGAATCCAAATATCCCATTATTTTCCCTTGAAACTTCCTCTAACTTAAAACCCGTGTGTAGATTATAAACTTTCAAAAACATGAAATCGCCATGAAAACCTCCCAATTGATACCAAAAACGATCTATGCATTAAGGGGATTCTAAAGATGCAACAATGGCAACATAAAGACTCATGAATCATGATATCATTTGAAAGTTTTATACCTTTGAAAATTGGTTTCTAGAGCTTCAATGGAGCACGGATTTTCTTGGGAAATTGTGTAGAAACATTCAACAATGGTTGGTAGAGGTATTAGGATAAAAGAAATGGCTTGAATTGGTGAGGAAAACAGAATTCGAAATTTGACATGAACACCACTTTTTCCAATTGCTATAAGCTTGTTCTTGCACCAAAAATGGCTAAAAAATGATGGAATCAATTGTAGAAAGTATATGAAATTGATTTGCAATGAAAGAATGGACAAAAAATGGGAGAAAGAAAGAATTGAATTTTTGAGATTTTCAATTATGGTGAATATGGAAAAAAAAAAAGTGAAGAATGTGAGATTTTTTCAAATATGTGAAGTGTGAAAAATGATCATGGAAGAGGATTTTTTGCCTTGGCTCCATTTGGTTTTATATCTTGCATCATAAGGAAGGTTTAAGACCCACAATAGTTCCTTGTTTCTAAGCCCAAGCCCAAGATCCATTATGTTACTTGAATTATAAGAAATCTCGAAATAGGTCATGAAAAAATGCTTCAAATGAAAAATGTAAAAGTGCCATTGTTCTTAAAATGAGGTTTCCAATCAAAATAAGTACAAATATGGACTTATTTGATTAAAATTTGAAGAAATACCAAACTATGTCTTTTCACATGTTTTCACCAAAGTGACTTTTATCAAACTTCCACCATGAGCTAACCCATTAAAACCTTGAGGTTTAGTTGACCCAATGACGTCATTCGGAGCGACTTTCATGTTGGAAAAAAGTTCATCTGAGTTATGAAAAATGGTGAACTGGACTTGTAATTTTATGACCTGTAATCATAGTTTCCCAACTCATTGATAATCTTAAGTTGGCCTCTAAGTCAGGGGATGAACCCCACACAAGCATCTGAACTTCTCAAGGGCATGAACCACTTCCTGGTGACTTTAGTGACTCCTCAAGCTCGAATAAAACCTCTAGATAGGCCTATCTCGATGTATATCACACTTGTTCCCCTGCATAAATGCTAATGCAATGCTATGATGATGTTATGCTAATGCAAAAACAAGAAGGAAAAGGTTGGGCAAATTTTGGGGTGCAACAGCTGCCCTATTCAAGCGACTTGGACCTGAATGAGTGAAAAGCGAACGGCTTTCAATCAATCAAGGTAAAAGGCGGTTGAATACCAAAAGAACCCGAAAATTTGCCAACCACAGAAATAAACTGCAAACTTTGATTGGGATAGAATCTCCGAAGAAAACGAACATAATGAACATCTTGAACATCCCACCAAGGGAAAGAGAAACTTAATCAAGTAGCTCTGCTTCAGGAAATATATAACTGTCCATGGTCTGAACACCACATGGGCCAAAGAACAATCTTTAGAATTGTCGGAATCTGAATACTCAACGCACGATAGGCCCATATCAAAATCTGTCGGAATTTGGATACTCAACGCACTGGCCGGAGCCTGGATGCTCGACGTAACTGGTGATTTTACTGGGGATTTACCGGAGCCTGGATACTCGACGGACGAAACAATAAATCACAAACCGAACATTCACCGGAATCTGGACATTCAACAGAGAGAGAGAGTATTATCGCAACACTTACTAGGATCTGTATACCCAACTGCCTTTATCGGAGTCCGAATACTCAACGGGCAAAGCAAAACGTTACAAATTGGAAATTTCACCGGAATCTGGATATTCAACGGAGGAGTCGGGGCTTGAACGCTCAACGTAACACATCGGAGTCTGAATACTCAACGTAAAACCGAAGTCTAAAAACTCGACGAAAACACACCGGAGCCCGGATACTCAACGAAGCTACAAACCGGAGCCTGGATACTCGACGGACAAACACGCACCGGAGCCTGGATACTCAACGGAGCAACAAACCGAAGTCTGAACACTCAACGAAGCAAACAAATCGGAGCCTGGGTGCTCGACGAAAACACATCGGAGTCTGAACACTCAATGAAGTAGCAAACCGGAGTCTGAACACTCAACGAAAACACACTGGAGCCTGGATACTCAACGAAGCTAACAAACCAGAGCCTGGACACTCGACGAAAACACACCGGAGTCTGAACACTCAACGAAGCAGCAAACCGGAGCCTAGATACTCGACAGACAAACACGCACCGGAGCCTGGATACTCAACGAAGCAACAAACCGGAGTCTGAACACTCAACAAAGCAAACAAATCAGACCTGGATGCTCGACGAAAACACATCGGAGTCTGAATACTCAATGAAGTAGCAAACCGGAGTCTGAACACTCGACGGACGAAAACGCACCGGAGCCTGGATACTCAACGAAGCTACAAATCGGAGCCTGGATGCTCGACGAAAACACACCGGAGCCTAGATACTCGACGCAACAAACCGGAGTCTGAACATTCAACGAAGCAAATAAATCGGAGCCTGGATGCTCGATGAAAACACATCGGAGTCTGAACACTCAATGAAGTAGCAAACCGGAGTCTGAACACTCAACGAAAACACACTGGAGCCTGGATACTCAACGAAGCTAACAAACCAGAGCCTGGACACTCGACGAAAATACACCGGAGTCTGAACACTCAACGAAGCAGCAAACCGGAGCCTGGATACTCGACGGACAAACACGCACCGGAGCCTGGATACTCAATGAAGCAACAAACCGGAGTCTGAACACTCAACAAAGCAAACAAATCGGAGCCTGGATGCTCGACGAAAACACATCGGAGTCTGAACACTCAATGAAGTAGCAAACCGGAGTCTGAACACTCGACGGACGAAAACGCACCGGAGCCTGGATACTCAACGAAGCTACAAATCGGAGCCTAGATGCTCGACAAAAACACACCGGAGCCTAGATACTCGACGCAACAAACCGGAGTCTGAACATTCAACGAAGCAAACAAATCGGAGCCTGGATGCTCGATGAAAACACATCGGAGTCTGAACACTCAATGAAGTAGCAAACCGGAGTCTGAACACTCAACGAAAACACACCGGAGCCTGGATACTCAACGAAGCTAACAAACCAGAGCCTGGACACTCGACGAAAACACACCGAAGTCTGAACACTCAACGAAGCAGCAAACCGGAGCCTAGATACTCGACGGAAAAACACGCACCGGAGCCTAGATACTCAACGAAGCAACAAACCGGAGTCTGAACACTCAACGAAGCAAACAAATCGGAGCCTGGATGCTCGACGAAAACACATCGGAGTTTGAACACTCAACGAAGTAGCAAACCGGAGTCTGAACACTCGACGAACGAAAATGCACCGGAGCCTGGATACTCAATGAAGCTACAAATCGGAGCCTGGATGCTTGACGAAAACACACCGGAGCCTGGATACTCGACGCAACAAACCGGAGTCTGAACACTCAACGAAGCAAACAAATCGGAGCCTGGATGCTCGATGAAAACACATCGGAGTCTGAACACTCAACGAAGCAGCAACCGGAGCCTGGATACTCGACGGACGAATACACACCGGAGCCTGGATACTCAATGAAGCTAACAAACCGGAGCCTGGATACTCGACGAAGCAACAAATCGGAGCCTGGATACTCGACGAAGATACAAACCGGAAAGAGAATGCTACAAATACTTATCAAGATTACCTTACAAAATCTTTACCGGAGTCCGGATACTCGACGAGAGAAAGAATCAATACAAACTGGAGATTACCGGAGCCTGGATACTCGACGGAATAGCCACGAACACTATAGGGGTCTGGACCCTTGCTTGATTTTACCGGAGTCTGAACACTCAACGTACTGACCGGAGCCTGAATACTCAATGTAAAAACTAATTTCTGAATACCACAGCTCCATGCTGGGGAGAAAAACTTTGAACAACTTTGGAAGATATGATCACAACTCTGCTGAGGGACATACCAACAAACCTGGAGTTACAAAATTTTACTGGAAATGAACAACTCTCTGCTGGGGATGAGCGACTTTTGCTGAGGAACGGGGTAAAGGTCCTGCACGCTCCCTGGAATACATCTTACACTACGAACGAATTGCTGGAGCATATTCCACACATGCTTGGTGGAGAGAAATCTGATCTCGACTCGCTGGGGAACAAACCCATACTCGTACTCTGTGGGGATTAGAGGTACGCCTGACCAACTGCTGGGGAATGATCTTTAATTGTTGGAAAAATGAGCTTCATTCGAATCTCTCTGAGAGATCGCCCCAAGCGTAATGCCCCTGCCCCAGTCTGATTCTTGGGAAGGTCTACGCTGAGAAGAAAATAGCTTGCCATGAGACGACCCCGAGATGGCTTGCCCCAGAATCTGGACCGTGAGAGGATCCTTGGTTGAATAGTTCGGATAAGCTCTAGAGGTATGGAGAAGAACAAATTCTTTTCCTCATAGGGTGGCATGCCCCAGCCTTGCAATGGCTTTGCCTCTGATTGACTAGTTTGCAGAGCGGTACCCCCGATTGCGAGAGATTTACCAAATCTCGACCTGATTGCCCCAGATTAACTGATTTTTGGATGGCTGACCTTACTGGGGGTTATTTGATATAGCTGGCCACAGCTCAACAGAGTATTCAGGCGTTCTACATTCTATCCTGATCAAACTTTCCACTGTGGAAACTTTCCTGCGGTCGAGCGCTTACTCGCAAGTAAAACAAGTTGTTTTGCATAAAAGATATATTAAATGCAATGCATATGACAGTTTTTTCAAAAACCCAATCCCGTTCACTGGAAAAATTTATGACATATAATGAACGAATCAATTATCAAAGTGTCAAAATTAATACAACGCTGTAAGAGGAATCCTTTTTGGAGTCAGTTTCGATGCGATCTTTACCGAAGTATGCTCCCGAACTAAACCTGTTTCAATTAGGACTTTTGAAGGTTGTAACGTGGTCGGGTTCACGGTTAACAAGGAAGGATATAAGGCTCAAAATTCATTTTAACCCACCCATTCTCCTTGATGTTCTCCAATCCTATGTTCAGCTAATTCGACCTTAGCATTCACCTTTCAAAGGTGGAATGATAGGAGTGATGGTTCAGGAAACCACCTGCTTTCTGAAGTGACAGTTATTCCCTTTCCGTCTTTGTAGTGCCTGAAGTCACACGATTTCGTTCTTGCTTGAGGATTTTTCTCTTGTAATCTTTTCATTTTTTTTTCGCTTTTTCCGTTCCCTAATTTTTTCCTGGACTAACTCTTTTGAGTTTCTGATTTTGAAGTCCAGCGGGATACCCTGATTTTTGCCTAAGTCGCTTGTTCCCAAGATTCGAATTAGCGGGCTTCTTTCTTTTGACTTTTTTTTCTTTTTTGAATAAATCATGTGACACCGGCTTGTCTGACTTGTTAAAATAGATTGTGACTGTTTCACTCCTTATCGACAAGGTTTACCCATTGTGGTCCTTTAGGCACGACCTATACAGGTGTGATTTATCCTTGAACGGACATTCCTTTTGCAATTCGGACGCTTGGTCAAATTAACTAACGCCTACCCTGCCCCAGGTTAAGATTGAGGGTTTTTCATTTTCAGAAAGAAACTCCTACTACAGGGATCAAAGGGGTTGACAAGGGATTATCTTCCTTATATCTCCGGTGTTTATGGATTTGAAACAATGCCTGTATATCGTCAACAGGTTTTTCTATCCAATAGTATACAATCGGAAGCTTACACGTCTTTCGATTTCGTCATCCTCCCCAGATTCCACTTAAACAAGCGTTTGAAATAAAAGAAAGCAATAAAGTGAGCACAAATGGATTAATTCAAAACATGCATATTTATTTCATTATCAATATCAATTGAGAAACGAAGAGTTTTACGAGCGGAAATTGCACATAGACAGGGAAGAAACTACAAATGCAAAGCAATGACATGCAAAATGCAGATTGCCAGCTTCTGAGAACTGGGCTTCTTGTATCTTGACTTGTGGGTGACTCAGCCGCTTCTGGCTTGTCCGTGGTTTGGCAGAGGATTCTGTACCACGTTGGGCGCTTCATGAGAGAAGTTTATGGCTTTACTGTCAATCAAATCTTGTAGCTTGTGCTTAAAAGCCTTACAATCGTCAATGTTGTGCCCAGGTGCCCCCGAGTGGAACTCGCAACGGGCATTTGCATCATAGCCAGGTGGTGGTCGGCCTGTCAGAGGGGCCAAGGTTCTCTTCTGAATTAACTGCAGTTGTAGTAACGTCTGAAGCATCTGGGAGTACGACATTGGCAGCGTATCGAATACTCTATTTGCTCCCCTCGAATTCTGGTACTTCCTGTAGCCCTGTTGATTCTGCTGCTGTTGTGGTTGTTGTTGTTGTTGTTGTGGTATCGGAATGATAACATTTGCAGCCTGATGATGATGACACTGATCATGATATCTACCTCTGCCTTTACCCCTAGAGCTTGATACAGAATTAGTGTCGCCTTCACGCTTCTTATTTCCGAACACTTTCTTTCCTCCACCTGACGAAGGTACTTCTACGGCCTGAATTTTCCCAATCTTGATGTCGTTTTCTATACGCTCACCAGTGATGACAAGGTCAGAGAAACTCCCAGACATACAGTTGACGATCTTTTCATAGTATATCCCAGATAACGTCGATACAAACAAGTCAATCAACTCTCTCTCTACCATTGGGGGTTGCACTCTGGTTGCAAGCTCACGCCACCTCTGGGCGTACTCTTTGAAAGATTCCCCATTCTTCTGGACGATATTCTAAAGCTGGACCCTGTTGGGAGCAAGGTCACTATTGTACTGGTAATGCTTCACGAATGCTTCAGCCAAACCCTTCCAACTACGAACCTGAGAGGGTTCCAAACCCATATACCACTCGAGCGACGGCCCCGACAGGCTATCCTGGAAGAAATGCATGAGCATCTTCTCATTATTTGAATAGGCTGACATTTTTCTGTAGTATGACCGTATGTGCACCTTGGGCAAGTGACACCTTTGTATTTATCGAAGGTAGGAACTTTGAACTTGTACGACACTCGTAAATCAGGGATCAGCCCTAAATTGGCCATGTCGAGCCCCATGGAGTCCTGATTTGTTATATTCCTCATCTGTTCCTCCAACATTCTGAATCTACGATCAGCTTCAGCAGGCAACTCAACGCCTACATCCCTCATAGAGAACATGTCGTCCTGACGATCTTCATTCCATCGTTGGTCCCCATTGCCATACCCTGCGTAGGCGCCCTTCGGACCATAGACGTTTCGATTGATGGTGTAACCATACCCAGTGTTACCAAGACCATGGTTAGCAGCACCAGGTCCAAACCCATCATTATGAGTACCATTACCACAACCCAAGTTAACAGTATTACCAAGACCTGTATTACCAGCATTACAAAAACCTGCATTACCAGTAGCATTACCCAGACCAGTGTGGCAGACGCCAACATCACTACCATTTCCGGCCCCTGCAGCAGTTGGGGTGCATCCGGTAGGCACAACAGTGGCGTTAGGAATTTCTGTATCATTGCGGGGAGTATTAGCAGCAATACCTCCGTGAAGAACTCCATTAAGATCAACCCTAGCTACCAGGGGCTGGACCATTATTCTCAGTTGCTCCTGTCCTTGGGCCATACCTTGCATGACTTACATGAGCTGAGTCATGCGCTCCCTCATCTCTTGCATCTCAGTTTGAACGTGATCCATGACTTTCTTGAGATTGTTTCTAGTAGGATACCGGTGAAGTCTCTGGTCAGCAATCTTGAAACAACTCTGAAAATACAACAGAACATAAGAACGAGGCTTAAGAAGGTACCTGCAAACACAAAGAAAAATATGCAAAATGCTAACAATGTATATATGCATATGGAATATTTCCCTTGATTCTAATTCCGGGTGAAACACATGACAATGGAAACCCCTCAGACAACAATAGTAAAAAACTCCTCATATACAGATGGAAGACCACGTAGGTAGTTACAAGCACAAGTATCTGAGCACGAATGACGGCAAGCGAGATAGCTAGAATCAAAGGGAATATGCACCTGCAATGTTAATGCAATGTCATGTAATCAATGCAGATGAGAAATGCAAAAATGCAAGGATGCTATAGGGGATCAAGGTAGCTGTGTTGTGCTGTAGCAATAATAATCAGAAGCTGATTGTGCTGTACCTTGAGAATAACCAGAGCTTCGCCTTTGCATAACATATATCACTGCATGACATAGATCACTGATACTGAAGACCTATGATATCAAACCCAAAAGTCCACACTGTAGAGAAAACCGGGTGATCTAGAGCTATGGTTTCCTGCATAACCCAATCCCTCTCACAGGTATGGACCTATCCACTGATAAGGTACGACATCTTATGCGTTCATCAGCGTCACAGACTTTCAAGAGCGATGATACGATACCCAGAAGGTGTGGCATCATCATCTCTTGAAGCGGCCTCACTTAGCTGAGTCACAAATGATCGGTCCCCAGAGTCGACAACCCTCCAAACCAACAACCCCTCAAGCCCAAAGGGCTATAAAAGAAGTCAACCGGGAGAATCTCGTCTGAGCGTGGATTTCGTGAGACACTAGTACCTGCAAAGCAAGCACGCGCCCACTACTTTCCACAACTAATGCTAGGTACACTCAAGTCTGGGTCTGGCTTATCACTCATCAGAATCAATCCCCTCCCACAACAGCATAATAAGGATATAATATAATGCTGAAAATAAACTGCGGGAAAATAAAATGTGGGAAATTAAAGCTAAGATACAACAGGTATGTACAAAACCCACAAGATAAGCAAACAAGCGTTAGGACTGACCCGCATAAGGGACGTTGGATCCCCAGCAGAGTCGCCAGCTGCTGGGGATGACCCAGACAGCTAGGAAAAGAATCCAAGACGAGACTCGCTTAGAGAATCATCGCTTTCCCCAGCAGAGTCGCCAGCTGTCGCTACTGCGAAAATCGGCACCGGCATAACAGAAGAGTCGCCACCGTGCATAATTTATCCCAAAGGAGGGAAAGGAAACGCTCAGAGAAAACCTAATGCAAAGAGGGAAAAGGAATGGTCATCGCAACCAAGTCCTGGATTTGGAAGTCGGTTACGCAAGGGGAAGGTATTAGCACCCCTCACGTCCGTCGTACTCGACGGGATCCACGCTTGTTGTTTATCTAAAAGGGTTTGATTAATACTAGCTACGCTAAAGGCTTAAGGACAAAAGAAAAGAAAAGTGACTCGGCAGAACACAACAGTACTATGCCTACGTATTCCCGTCTGGAACGAGAAATCAGAGCCAACGTAGTTCGCCTAACTACGGGTGAAAGGGGGGAAGGTTGCTCGCCGAGATATCGCATCTCGTGCCTACGTACTTTCATCTGGTATGAAAGATCAGAGCAAACGTAGTTCGAGCTTACTACGGGGAGACTAGTTTAATCCTAACGTTATCATGCCAAGTTCGCCCTAAGGTTGAAGTTTGCAAAGGGGAAGACTACCCTAATGTTGTCATACATGGTTGAAAAGCCTAATTTCTATCGCATTCTACCTTGAACAAGGAATAATGGAGATCCTAAGGGGAAGGCAAAGGAAGCAACGGAAAACAGATGAAATAAACAGCATACAGGAAATGCGAATTCATAACAGTAAACATGGAATGCAAGTGAGGGAGGCAAGTCATCTCAACCTCAAGCCCATAATGAATGGAAGGTGGCCTTTTCTAAACATACAATCTTGGCCACAAGTGATTATAAAGTGATACGAGGCAATAAAACCTACGAATGACATACGTATACTACGATTTGGAATCATAACGCGCTATCACGGAAATATGGAACCTAATGGGAAATTATGTATGATAAAACCAGCCAATCAATGATCTAAACATCCTATACAATGTCTATAACAAGCCATAGGAACCATAGCGCTCATCACACAAACGAATCAAGGTCGTTGGAGCCGAAATGAAACCAAAGTCCGTTCGAAAGTCCAAATTACAAGTCCGAATACAAAAATATAAGAAAAATAGTAAATGGTGCTAAAAAATTCAAATAAAAATCTCCAATGCCCTACATCAAGCCACAAACCAGGGGTGAGAGATACAACAAAAATATCCAAATAGAAATGGTCAAATAAGATGAAAACATTGCAAGATATCTCATGTATACCAAAGGAAAAGTTAAAACGGAGCATGTTAAAGAAAGCATCCAAAACCAATTAAAATGGTACAATAAAATTCCCACAAAAATATATCACAATACCTCAACATGTGTATGAGATCCCTGCAAAAGATTTGGCATTTAAATGATGTATTGATAGGTTAAGGAAAATTCACAACATGATAGCACCAGCATTGCTATTTTTTTGACAACTAAAATGTAAAACAATATAATAAAATGAAGAAAAATGGAAAAAATATGGTTCAAATTCTATAAAATTCTAGACGTCTTGAAGATTACGTAGAAAAAAATGGGATCAAGAAGACTAATTTTCCTATTATTTATGATTATTTGAAGTCAGCATATAAAACAGAAAAATAAAAGAACATGGAAGAACATGAATACAATGTGATAACATGAGAAATAAGTGAGAAAAAATAAAAGTGGCAGGCCAGGATTCGAACCGGGGTACTGTGAACCCAAATTGCTGAGTTGGCACGCCACCTATTTAATGAAGGGTGATATGGCAGCGCGTGTGGCATGATCCTGGGCCGTAAGATGATGAGTCCGGTCAAAGGGGAAGACGCGATCTAACGGTGCCAAGATCGTCTTCTTCCTTTTAATTTTCCTGGACCGGAAACGCAGCAGTAACGACGCCGGCGGGAGGGCTACGGCCGGAAATGTTCAAGAGCATATATCTCATCCGTTTCTCAACCAAATATGACATTTCTTGGATGAAACTTGTGGGATTTTTCGAGGGGAATCCAAATATCCCATTATTTTCCCTTGAAACTTCCTCTAACTCAAAACCCGTGTGTAGATCATAAACTTTCAAGAACATGAAATCACCATGAAAACCTCCCAATTGATACCAGAAACGATCTATGCATTAAGGGGATTCTAAAGATGCAACAATGGCAACATAAAGACTCATGAATCATGATATTATTTGAAAGTTTTATACCTTTGAAAATTGGTTTCTAGAGCTTCAATGGAGCACGGATTTTCTTGGGAAATTGTGTAGAAACATTCAACAATGGTTGGTAGAGGTATTAGGATAAAAGAAATGGCTTGAATTGGTGAGGAAAACAGAATTCGAAATTTGACATGAACACCACTTTTTCCAATTGCTATAAGCTTGTTCTTGCACCAAAAATGGCTAAAAAATGGTGGAATCAATTGTAGAAAGTATATGGAATTGATTTGCAATGAAAAAATGGACAAAAAATGGGAGAAAGAAAGAATTGAATTTTTGAGATTTTCAATTATGGTGAATATGGAGGAAAAAAAAGTGAAGAATGTGAGATTTTTTCAAATATGTGAAGTGTGAAAAATGATCATGGAAGAGGATTTTTTGCCTTGGCTCCATTTGGTTTTATATCTTGCATCATAAGGAAGGTTTAAGACCCACAATAGTTCCTTGTTTCTAAGCCCAAGCCCAAGATCCATTATGTTACTTGAATTATAAGAAATCTCGAAATAGGTCATGAAAAAATGCTTCAAATGAAAAATGTAAAAGTACCATTGTTCTTAAAATGAGGTTTCCACTCAAAATAAGTACAGATATGGACTTATTTGATTAAATTTTGAAGAAATACCAAACTATGCCTTTTCACATGTTTTCACCAAAGTGACTTTTATCAAACTTCCATCATGAGCTAACCCATTAAAACCTTGAGGTTTAGTTGACCCAATGACGTCATTCGGAGCAACTTTCATGTTGGAAAAAAGTTCATCTGAGTTATGAAAAATGGTGAACTGGACTTGTAATTTTGTGACCTGTAATCATAGTTTCTCAACTCATTGATAATCTTCAGTTGGCCTTTAAGTCAGGGGATGAACCCCACACAAGCATCTGAACTTCTCAAGGGCATGAACCACTTCCTGGTGACTTTAGTGACTCCTCAAGCTCGAATAAAACCTCTAGATAGGCCTCTCTCGATGTATATCACACTTGATCCCCTGCATAAATGCTAATGCAATGCTATGATAATGCTATGATGATGTTATGCTAATGCAAAAACAAGAAGGAAAAGGTTGGGTAAAGTTTGGGGTGCAACACTATGTCACCAGCTTCGATTTGATATCTGGAAACATGTTCGACGGTGGACTCTTCGGTGTCTCCGGAAAATTTGGTGAACTTTGGAACCTTCCAGCCCCTAGGCAGCTCTGTTTGCAAAACAAAGTCTGGTAGTTGGGACATATATGTTGGCCATCGAAGGCCTGGGTTCGCTCCATTGTTAACCATAATTCATTCTACCATAGCTTTTAAGTTTGGTTCACCAACCATGGCTTCGTGTTGAACTTGTCTGACCACATAGTCCGGGTCTTAGTTCCTATGAACTAAAACAATGGGAGGCCTTTGGGCCACCCTAGGTATGTGTTCAACCTCATGGGGTTGCTGGTCAATTGTTTCGTCGAAGACTTTGTCTTGTCGAATTGGCATCTCCGGTCAAGGCAGAGGCGTCTGTTGACCTAAGGCCCTAGAAGCGCCTAAAAAATCACTTATATGTGTCATCTGAGTCGCCAATTGTTGGTAACTCTGGGTCGAACCTTGTATTAATGGTATTAATATGGTGCCCATTTGCTGGGTCATAATGTGAATCATTTCGTGATTACTTTCATCCATCTGCTGTCTCATAACAATGACAGAACTTGAGGTAAAAGTTGGAATCGAATGTGACGGAAGACTAAACCCTGGGGGCCTAGTAACTTCATTCACCAAAGGCCCTAATCCCTGATACGCTGAGAAAGATGACGAGGGACTTTCTCCAAAGAGTGGGCCACTATGATGTAAGCTCGACATGAATTCTTTCGGCATCCCAAAAGCTCGAGGCGTGGGCATTGTGAAACTAGGCACATACTGCCCTCAGTCCCTATCATCATAAGCCTAGGTTCAGGTTGACGTGGTGTCACGACAAGCACACTATGTGTAGTCTAAACCGCAAACACAGTGTCAATGCCAACGTCGGTTGTTTGCGTCACAACCGTATTTCCTTCTGAAGACGGTTCTTCGTTTGGACGTAGTATCACCATCTTACCACTACGTAAATGCATACACCCCAACCAACGGGTCCTATCAGGTGTGCCAATTTGTTTGTACACAGTTTTCGCGCGAACAACCTCTAACCTTCTAACGCATGTTTACTTGCAGGACCGGCCAAACAAGTCCCAGAACTACCTGGTCGACTCTATGCGATGGTGGTTGAATGGTTTTGTTTAGAATAAATTGGAAAGAAACTCGGATAAAAATGTGTATACCAAATGAAGAACAAATAAAATAAATGAGTAAAAAATCAAAATATCTTAAAGTTTGGTAATGTAAATTGCTTTTAAAAGGAAATGTGGACGCGATCATACATTTTGCAGAAATAAACTCTTTTCTCTTAACGCTTGGTACTCAGAGTGTTTTTCCCTTACAATGTTACAAAATGTGCCCCCTAAAAATGAAAATGGGTATTGCCTTAAATAGGAAAAGAAAATAACTGTTATGTTGGTCTTGATGGTGCCACATGTCCCTTCACCACCTTTGTAACTTTCCACGTTCTTAGATTTTAAAATTTTTCTTCCCGCTCAAAAGTTTTCATACTTCGTGTCGGTTTCCTTGGCCATCAGTCGACACTTTCGATGGAATAACCTCGAGTCGACTTACAACCCTCTTCTTCTGGCGTCAACTTACGTCATTTTTCTTCACAACCCTTCCTAACTTGTCGACCCACAAGTCATCTTCTATGTCAATTTCCCCCAGTTGAAATCTTCTAGCCAACAACTACCACCTCCAACAATAAGGTATAGAACACCGAGGGAATTTATCCTAAATCCCTTGTTAGGGTCTACGATAAAAAATAGAACAACAACAATCCAACATAACATAATTCAATATATATGAAAACATTGTAGCTCATCCAAATACAAGGAAAATTAAGGAAAACCCATAACATTTCCTAAGGGCGCTGATAGGAGGGTAAGGAACCCTCACTATCCTGCAAGCCTAATATCACCTAAGTGTAGGCAATCCCACCTTACCTCGAATCTATCGTAAGATTGATTTTTTGAAAATTCCTTGCTCTCAGACTTTACATTCTCCCAGATCCCTCAGAAACATCTGTCTCTTTCACGTTATGACAATATTAGGCTCTAACCTAATGTTGTCACAACATTTAGTATTTATATTGGCTTATTTTTCAAAATTATGGTTTTTGCCAAAATAAATCTAATTTTTTTCTCCCTTTACCTTCTACTTTCTATAAATCACAAATTGACCATTTCTTTTATTTAATCAATTAAAAAAATAATTAAATTAAATAAATATTTAAATTGAATAAATATTCAACTAAATAATTATTTAATCACAATTCTTCACTTCATGTTATTTTAATTTATTACCAAAAATTAAGTAATAATTAAAATAATACTATTTACCTGCTTCCACAATCCTTAACCTTGGTAATTAGTAAATTACCAAATTACCTTTGAGGTGTTAGATATACCAGCTTAAGAAGGAAATTGAAATACTAATACAAGAGGTACAACTCAAGAAATATGTGAAAGGTGAATCCTCCTGTTCGTTAGACAAATCTAACTCGCGTGGGCGAGATAACGCTAGAAGCCCTAAGCACAACAAAGTCAAAGAAGCGCCTTAGATCGAGAATGATAAAGTTGTGTGCCACACGCTCAACCCCATAATATGAGGGTTCACCAGAGGCAGGGAAACCAACACCGCTATAAAAAGGTACGTTTGTCAGACCCTGAATGTAGAAAACCTCCCCAAGGTCAAGATTGAAGGCGAACACCAAATGCCAGAAGGTACAGTCGCCTTCTTAGAGAAAGATGTAGCTAACACTCACATTCATAATGAAGATTCTATGGTCATTATCGTCAAATGCGAGGGTTGGGAGATTAAAAGAGTTCTCGTTGATCAAGGGAGATCTACAAAAACATTATACTATGAGACGTTTGAAAGACTTTGCCTCAACCCAAAAGACCTAAATCTCTTCAGAGGATCGCTGGTTGGATTCTTCAGAGAACATGTACAGGTGAAGGGATATATCACCTTTAGGATCACCTTTGGGGAAAAAGATAAAGCCAAAAAGATAAAGATTATTGTTAGAACACAGATTGGTTCTTAATAATTACTCTTTGTTTTGATGATAACTGTTAGGAAATTTATATTTAAGAATTATATACTCTAAAATTTGTTTGAGAGTTTTACTGCAGATTAAAATTATATTGACTCTCTAGAAGCAAATCTGCCTTTGAATACAAGAAGTTATTCTGAATCTGAAGCGCCAGATGCATCTTACAGAAGAATCTGCTTGCTCCTTACAGAAGATCCTGAGCGTAGTCTCCAGAAGGATCTGAAGAAAGAAGCTCCAGAACATTCTGAGTCAGAAGCATCTGAAGATAGTCAGAAGCATCTGAAGATAATCAGAAGCATCTGAAGCTGAAGCATCAGAAGTATAGAAGAATATTGATTGAAGAGTTTCTCAAAGCATTGATCTACAGAAGTTTCTGAAAGTACCTACGCTGCCAAGTACTGAAGTTCTGTGTCAAGATGCTCTGATGATCAACACGCTAGAAGCACACAAGCTGCAGAAGACTCTGATACAGCATAGTTCTGAATCTCATCAGAAGACTCTGATCCATTCAGACTCTGAAGAACTTGCTGAAACTGAAGAAGTATTTTCAAGAATGTATCCGTTGGAATCATTCAACGTCTCTTTCCTTATTTGTGCTAGACACACTTACACAGACAAAAAGGATTTATCTGTGCCATCTATTTCAAGGAAAGGTCAGTACTGTGTGAAGACAAAAAGGCTCAGACCTTTTGGACTCTCTTTTCAACGTGCATGCTTCAACTGCCTATAAAAGGAGTTTCTCACTTCATTCTTCAGTTACACACTTGAGCTACATACTTGCTGAAAAGAAATCACATATTCTATAAGCTCTCATTCTTATTCTTCATAGAATCTTATTGTACTTAAATCTTAAGAGAAAAATCACTGTTGTGATTATAGCTTTATAGAAGCATTAAAAACTCTTGTATTTAATTTACATTGCTTGTAAAGGATTTTCCTTAAGAGGATTCAGTGTGAATTAGTAGCTCTTGAGAAGACTAAGAACTGTAGTTCTTAGGTGATACTATTGTAATCAGTTTGATTTAATAGTGGATTAAGTCCTTGTTGAGAAAGGCAAATCACTCTGGAAGGGTGGACTGGAGTAGTTGTTTAACGAACCAGGATAAAAATAATTGTGTGATTATTTTCATGTATTAATTTTCTAAACTTATTCAACCCCCCCCCCCCCCCCCCTTCTAAGTTATATCTCACCTTCAGTTGGCATCAGAGCTCCGGTTCTGAGTGTGCTATCACTTAACAATGTCAGTATAGATCCAGAGGAGATATACTTTGATCAACATATTTATTTGTTATCATGGCTGATAATTCAATGTCAAATATCAACAATAAATATGAAGAGAAGGATAGGATCAGTACCAAACCTCCAATGTTTGATGGAGAAAAATTTGACTATTGGAAAGATAGAATAGAAAGTTTTTTTCTTGGGTATGATGCTGATCTTTGGGATTTGGTCATTGATGGATATGTACATCCTACTGGAGAGGATGGCAAAAAGATTGATAGAAAATCAATGACTGAAGTACAGAAAAGAGACTTCAAGAATCACCACAAAGCCAGAACTATATTGCTTAATGTGTCGCTACTGCGAAAATCGGCGCCGGCTGAACAGAAGAGTCGCCACCGTGCGTTATTTATCCCACGGGAGGGAAAGGAAACGCTCAGAGTAAACCTCGCACATCACGGGAAAGGTATGGTCATCGCAACCAAAACCTGGATTCGGGAGTCGGTTACGCAAGGGGAAGGTATTAGCACCCCTCACGTCCGTCGTACTCGACGGGATCCACGCTTGTTTTCGGGTATGGATTGTTATTCTATCTAAACTATAGGTCAAGGGTTAAAAAGAAAATAAAATGAAAATAAAAATGACTCGGCAAAGTATCGCACTTTATGCCTACGTATTCCCGCCTGGAACGAGAAATCAGAGTCAACGTAGTTCGCCTACCTACGGGAAAGGAGGGGAAGGTTGCTCGCTAGGATATCGCATCCTATGCCTACGTACTTCCACACTGCATGGAAGATCAGAGCAAACGTAGTTCGGGCCACGGAAGACACCAGCTTGTCTTGATTGATTTTATTCCTTCTGAAAAAGGTTTTTCTGATTAACAGTCCCGGCGGACAAAAATGACGTCTTTGATGAGTTCACATTCTTTTACGGAAGAAGTGTCTTTTATTGTGTTTGAAATCTTTATGTGTTTTTCTGTTTGTTTGGAGAAAGAAGAGACAGAACTCTAACCTACGGTTGCGAAGGGAATCAAACTAACCTAATGTTATCATGCATGGGTTAAGACCTAGTGTCTATCATGCTCCTCTCTTGCACAGAGAGAAACAGAGATCCTACGGGATAGGCAGAAACAGAAACAATATCAGATATATACAGTAAAGCAGTAAAATGCATGGATGCAACAGTACAAGCGAGGCAAGGGAGTCCCACTCAACCTCGAACCTAGAAAACAATAGGCAAAAGTGAACAGGATTCACTTTCAACCCAGCAGGGTAAACAGCAAACAATACAGTTCAGAAAACCAATCAATACATCAGCAAATGAAATACAACATCAAAAGAAACAGCATCAGCATCTCTGAATCAACATCTAGCTTCAAGTAATCTCCAATCAGCTACAGGCTTCAACAAGCATCAATCTCCATCTTCATGACCTTCAGGCAAGGGCTTTGATCATCAGTCTTCTATCTGCAATGGCTTTTCTTCAAGCTTAAACCTCCAGGATAAGGGATCAGTCACAAGAGTGAAATGAATGAATGTTAGACAGTTAATTACCTACCAAGGGTGGTCCATCAACTGTTAACATTAATCAGAAAGTTTCCTCTCAAAAGTTCTATCTTTCAAATATATTCACTGATCCTTCCAAAGGAAGGAGGTGGATATTTGAAAGAGACTTTGAATCATAGAGAAAGGATGGATGCAGACAAGGCAATCCATGTTTGAGAAACAAACTTTCTAACCTAGAGCTCTGCCTAGCTCCTAAACCCTAATCTCCTCAGCAGCTGCTAGCAAGAACATCCTCTTCAACTCTGGCAGTTGATCTTCAATCCTTGGATCTCCAATGGTCTTCATCTCCTCAAGACTTCAACTTCCCCAGGGCCCCAGACAAACCCAATACCCAAGCAAGCAAGCAATAATCCCCAGAGGGCACACCACACCAAACAATCAGATATACAGACAGTAATAATAGCAGTAGGGGAATCCTAACTTTTTCTAAGGGATCTAATAACTACCCATAGCCCCTATAGTCCCATAACTAATCTAGTTAAACCCTAAGTCCTAAGGGAAATGAAATCAAACTCCTAAGTTATCACCTAAAACCCTAGTTTTGTTCATGATGTTCAAACCTATTTTAATCACCTAAATTTAATTTCTAAAAATGGGAACTAAAATATTTCTACAAGTTGAATATCTCATCTAAACAATATAAAAAGAATGACCAAAAAATATTAAAGCATGTAATAGAACAAAAATTATTAAAATGATGCATGAAATGAACTATTTAATATGACATTTATTTAGAAAATGTGAAAAAAATATGAAATAAAAATAAAAATGCAATTTTATTTTTCTATAATATTCTAGACATCCTAAAGAAAATATTGTAAAAAGAATGGATTGAAAATGAATTTTTATGAATTTGTTATGAATTAATGAAAATTGGTAAAAATGGAATTAAAAAAAATGAATTGAATTAAAATTGCTGGGGGTACTAATAGAAACCACGTGCAGTTCATATCCAGGATGGGCCAATAATAGGGGGTGCGCTTAGCATTTTTACCAAGGCCCAGAAAACACTCAGAATTGATGAAAATAGAAAACGAGCTGGGGGGTGAGACTAGTAAGCATAACACGTTAAAAATGGTATTGGGCTCATACATTGGGGGTGGGGATAGCAACACAAACTGAGGCCCGCCCGTTTCAATTAATGAAACGGTGCGTTTAGCACCCAGGTCAATTCCCTCCAAAACTCAGCTTAAATCTCAGCCCTAGGATTACCCTTCCAGTCAAAGGTCTTAATCAAAATGGATGGACACGATTGTGTCTTCTTCCTTGCATCTGAACTTAGGGTTTCAATCACCATGAACTCCATGCACGAGCAAGCTTCACCTCATCTGCTCTCACTCTACAGGCAACCAATCCACACGATGTGAACATGAAAAATGCTCAGAATTCTTCCCTCTACAATCCTATGGTTTTAATTCAGTCTGAAACTCAACAATTCATTCAACCCGATCGATGCAAATTCTGATCACCATGGATATACACTGAGACGCACCATCACAATTCTCCATCAAACTTGCACTAACCTAATCTACAACTAATGGTAACTAACCTGATCCATCAAACTAACATTCTAATGCACTAACCTAGTAAATTCAAGCCCTAACAGTTTATGGCACCTGCTAATCAACATCACCAAACCTCTCCAAATTCATCCTAATTGTTCTCCTAACCACCTAGATCAAATCTAAACTAACAACAAGATGTTAAACCACCTAGATCAAGCAGTTCGAATGAAAACATACCTGGTGGAAAAGCTTGAAAACAGCTATGGAAGATTGAAGATCTGAGGCTTTTGAGACTTGGATCTTGATCCACAAACTCAGTACTCAATTCTGTATGCAATATTTTGGTGATTCCTTGCTTGAATTATGCTGTCCAATGGAAACTTCAATTTTGATGTTGATGAAGAAAGTGCTCGAAAATGGATGATTCACACTTGATTCTTGATTGAATTTGGATCTATGATGATGAAACAGTATGAGAAAGTTGATTATGATGAAGATTTGGTGAAGAATTTGAGAGAATTGCAATGAAACTTCAATGAAAAAAGAATGAGAAAGCTTGTGAAATTCTTGGTGCAAATGAGGCCAACCCTTGATCAATGCTCATTTCATGAATATATAGACCTCATATGAACATTCTAGATCCATCTTACACATTCCCTTGTTTTCCAACTTTGATCCATTTTGGTTATGTTTCTTCAATTACAAGTAACCAAAGATAACTTTCTTTTTTCCTTCTAAACTCAAAAAAGTGTTTGAACCATTGTTCTTAGAATTGTTTTTCCATTCAAAATCATATATTGGAAGTCTCCCTTTGGACTTGTAAATCTCCCAAACCATTTTCCATCTTGAATTTATTCACTTTATAAGCCATTTTAGTTCATATTTTGACCAATTATGCAACTTCATGTTATGAGCTTCTCCAATAATTTGTGACCTTCTTTCTAGACTTAAAATCCCATTTGGAGCAAGTTTGATGTTGTAAGTTTTTCCATTTGAGGCCTCCTTGTATGAGTTTTGGACATAGGTTAAAATGACCTGTAATTCACAAATGCCCAAAATACCCTTTGCTTGCTAAGACCATAAGTTGAGTTCTACACATCATATGAAGGCATGCCATACCATTATAGAAAGCTAAGACAATGAGGAACAACTCTTATGTTGACCAAGAATTCATTTGAAATCTCCTTGAGGGGCAAAACTAGCTTGGAAGTCAAGTCACTTTCACAGACAAAAATTCAGATACCTCAGATGACCTGTAACTTGCAAGGACCATAACTTGAGTTCTATAAATCTCCTTGAGGTCTTCCACCACTCAAATTAAAGGTCTTGAGATCCTCTACAAGTTTCATGTTGGCCAAGAAGCCATTTGAAGCTAGCATTTTGACTTATCTTGCTTGGAAATTTGACCTAAACTAGGGGATTTTACAGAGAAACCCTAATTTAGTAACTCCTCTTCTCCTTGATTTCTCTTGAATTCTCCTTGTCATATCTCCACATCCTTCTTCATATGTCCAATGATGATCCCCACATCTCTCCAACAGACTTGAATGCCCCTTAAATCAGTCAATTGACCTAGGGTTGACCTAGGGTTGACCCAGATGAAACCCTAGTTGACTGTTTTCAACTATAGCTCTTGTGCTCTCCTCAATGACTTGTCTCCTTCTCCAAATGACTTTCTAAGCCTATCATAATGTCTAGATACTCTCCATGCCTTCAATTCACAGCTCACAACCCTCCTGTTGATCCTCAGATGCCCTCAGCTAGGAGATGGACTCAAGGCTTGATCTGCTGAACTCTTTGCTTTCAAATTCTTTCCTGATGACTTGAATGAGATTGGATTGGGATAATAACCTCTTGATAGGCTTCTAGAGATGATAAGAATGATTGGTCCCCTGTTGTATGACTTGCTATGCTTATGCTATGCAGATGGTTAGTCTATGTACATGACTCTATATGCAAATGCTAATGATAATGAAACATGAACCAAGTGAATAAGGTTAGGCAAATTTTAGGGTGCAACAGCTGCCCCTATTCAAGCGACTTGGACCCGATTGGGTGAAGAGCCCGGAGCCTTCAGACATTCGCGGTACGAGACGGTTGAATACTAGTGAAACCAGAAATTTGCCAACCACAAAACTAAATTGCGCTCCTGCTTGGGGAACGACATTCATCAGCTGAATCTGACTGCTACAGCAACCCACTGAGCTCGCGCGACCGTGCCGGGGATTGTCTTCATCGTTCTGAAGAGGCTTCTGTCATCATAGATTGCTTGCTTGTCCATGTTAGGACTCTGTCTGTCATCAATACGAAGAAATCTCAACTAGAACCTGTCCACGTTAGGACTCCACTTGCTGTTAACCCAGAAAAATCTCGGCAACTCCGCTGGGGATAACTCGTCTGTATTTCCATAAACTGAATCGTCCACGCTAGGAATGAACTCTTCCACGTTAGGAGTAACACCTGTCTACGTTAGGAATAACATCGTCCACGTTAGGAGTTATTTCTTCTGCATCTGTCCACGTCAGGACTAAACTTTTCATCTTTCCACGTCAGGAAGCAATCCTCTTTCCGCGTAAGGAGAACTATATCAATCTGTCCACGTAAGGACTTCAATACCACTTGACATGTCCGCGTCAGGACTCCAATCTTTCCACGTAAGGAATACATCACTCTTCCACGTCAGGAATCAACTTTCTTGCATCTGTCCATGTCAGGACTAAACTCTTCCATGTTAGGAATAATCCATTTCTTTCCACGTTAGGAATCAATCTATTTTCCACGTAAGGAATAAACTCGTCTTTCCACGTAAGGAAAACATTTTTCTTCCACGTAAGGGAGACTCTTGATACGTCCACGTAAGGACTCTGATCTTTCCACGTAAGGAATGCCAACTTCTTCGCGATTTGGCCGCGCCAGGACTCATTTTTCCACGTAAGGAAGGCCATCTTAATCTGTCCACGTAAGGACTCTACTCTTTCCACGTCAGGAATGCTGTCATTTCCACGTAAGGAATCCTCTTCTGATACGTCCGCGTAAGGACTACATCGTCCACGTTAGGACCCACTTCTCCACGTTAGGAATAATAATTTCTTTGATTTGTCCGCGTCAGGACACTGATCTCGTCTTGATTTGTCCACGTTAGGACTCAGGCGACTTCGACCTACTGAGGAAATAAGACTTATCCACGTAAGGACTCATGCACCTTTGACCCACTGGGGAAATAACTTGTCCGCGTAAGGACACCGACACAAAGAGTAATCACTTTTGTCAACGTCATGACCTCCCATTCCACTAATTTCAAGAAACCGAATCTGCCCACGATAGGACTAACACACCTCACCAATCCAGGGAAACGAATCTGTCCACGTTAGGACGCCCACTTCTGAAGAAAACCCGTCAATATAGTAATAAACTGTCCACGTCAGGACTTGGTTCTCCACTGATCCTCACCCACAAACTTCTCAGCACTGACGTGACAGCGACGTTGAGATGAACTCTACTGGGGATGTCTGGAAACCAAACTATCGGACGCCTGCTCTGATAACCGGCGGTGCCTCTGAAATTCTGATTCACGGAACCCGTTGATGACAAACAAACTCTGCTTGGGGATAAGGAGACACTTATCCTGGCTACTCTGGTGGGGAAAATAAGAGACATTTGCGTAAACGACTCTGTTAGCGACAAAGAGAATCTCTTCATGATAACTCTGTGGGGAATACTGCCGAAACTGACATTGGATGTCCCATGCCGAGATCTTGAATGTTTGATTGTTCATTTGAGCAAGAACTCTCTCTGCCTGAACTGCTAAGATACAGAAATTGCTTCAGCAAAATAAATGCTAAAGATAATGCCGACTCCGCCGGGGATAGCCAGATACTACAGAATTATTCCAGCAAAATAAATGCTGGAAAAGTGAAGTCGACTCAGCTGGGAAATTGGGAACTCACACCAAACGCCTTGTTGAGGTAACCCCCTACTGGGGAGTATAACTTTGCTGGGGAATAGCAGATGTGCATAGTTCGATCGGACTTTCTGCTGGAACGTGAACCGATATCACCAGTATCCCTGACAAAATAAATGACAGGACCCACCATCAACTCTGCTTTGGAGAGTCTTGATCTTCGAGTTCCTCTGGAAGGAATGAAAACACTTGCAAAGAGAATTCCGCTGGGGATGGGATGATTCTCTCGGGGAAAATTAACTGACTCCACTGGGAGAGAGTGCATGACCCTGCGGGGAAACATGAACCTGTCTGAATACAGCCTCACGATCTCAGAATCGCCAAACTCTGCCGAGGACGAGCAACTTTTCTGGAGCACGTTCTTTGGATAAGCTACGGCTAGCTGGGGAATTCTATCCTTCTTCAGGAAGAACATGCATGACCTGCGTGAAGATCGAGTCTTTCGTTATCGCAATCTTTTGATCACCTTTTTCGTACGGTTATGAAACCTGCAACAGCGCAAACAAGACACGACAAGCCTATGCAATCAAATCAATTCAGGTTAGTGACGTTACACTCAGTCAATTCAAAGCTTTAATGATTGTTGGCAAGGGCCAGTGATGTTATACTCATGCTAGTTTCAATAAACTTAGGCGTTTTATCATGCACAAAACAGTAAAGAACAGTGTCAAATACTGAATAACACATTTTCATTGATCGGGCCCCTGAATGGGCGGAGTTTTTTGTACACGGGATGTAACGCCTGAAAAGAGGAAGCTACGCAAAGCAAATATACAAGTATGTAAGTATGCACAAGAAGCATAAATATTGACAAATTAAATTTTGTACACATGTCGGCAACTGGATGCAGATGAACACCATGAACTGATCCTCCTATGACTCATCCGACTCTAATGCTTTCCCGGTATCCCCACTTCTGAAGAGATTGTATCCGATAACTGACTCCTCGAATATATTCTCCCGCATTGATGCTCATTGCATTTATCAAATTCGAACCGCAGTCATTTGCTTTTTACATCCCTAACTTTTGCGTGAACCGCCCTTTACGGGTTTTCAGTTCACCGGGATACCCCTTTTTGCCGAAGCCGCCCAGTGTAGGTTTTCAACTTCGCGGGTGTACATTTTTTCAATTTTATCCCTAATTTTTGCCCGAACCTTTCATTCTGTTTTTGGTTCGCCAGGATGCCCCATTTTTGCCTGGACTCTCTTTTTTTTTTGTCCAGCGGGTCTATTTTAAGCAAAGTATTTTTAACTGCGTCCGAATTCACAGGTGACGCAAAGTCTTCTCCGTCCATGGTGGACAACAACAACGCTCCTCCTGAAAAGACCTTCCTGACAACGTATGGCCCTTCGTAGTTGGGGGTCCACTTGCCCCTGTGATCTGCTTGCGGCGGGAGAATCCTTTTCAGCACAAGGTCGCCCGTCTGAAAGCTTCGCGGAAGTATCTTCTTGTCGTACGCTTTCTTCATTCGTCTTTGGTACAAACGACCGTATGCTAGAGAAGCTAGCCTCTTCTCATCCATCAAGCTCAGTTGGTTCAATCTATTTGTTACCCATTCTGCCTCGTCCAGCTGAACGTCTCGCAATACCCTCAGAGAAGGGATCTCAACTTCCAATGGTAATACCGCTTCCATTCCGTATACCAACGAGAACGGAGTTGCCCCGGTTGATGTGCGTACCGTCGTACGATAACCGTGCAAAGCGAAAGGTAGCATTTCATGCCAATCTTTATACGTCACCACCATTTTCTGGACGATCTTCTTGATATTCTTATTGGCCGCTTCGACAGCGCCATTCATCTTGGGTCGGTAAGGGGAGGAGTTGTGATGTTCGATCTTGAAATTCTGACAGAGCTCCTTCATCATTTTGTTGTTCAGATTAGAACCGTTATCCGTGATTATCCGCTCGGGAATCCCGTATCGGCAAATGATATCTCTCTTGATGAATCTAGCCACCACTTGCTTCGTTACATTTGCGTAAGATGCCGCTTCCACCCACTTGGTGAAATAATCGATTGCTACTAGGATGAACCGATGCCCGTTAGAAGCCGTCGGCTCGATCTTTCCGATCATATCGATTCCCCACATCGAGAATGGCCATGGAGATGACATCACATTTAGAGGACTTGGAGGCACGTGTATCTTGTCAGCATATATTTGGCACTTGTGGCACTTCCTTGCGAACTTGAAACAATCAGTTTCCATTGTCAGCCAAAAATAACCTGCCCTCAGCAGTTTTCTCGTCATAGCATGTCCGCCAGCATGCGTGCCAAAGGCACCTTCGTGAATTTCCTCCATGAGAAGCTTTGCCTCTTTCTCGTCTACACAACGCAATAACACCAAATCGTGGTTTCTTCTGTATAAGACGCCATCCGGGTTCAAATAGAAATTACCCGCTAATCTCCTGAGAGTCTTCTGATCTTGACTGGATGCCCCAGCCGGATACTCTTTATTTTTCAGGAAATTAAGGATATCAAAATACCACGGTTTGTCATCAGACGCTTCATCAATAGCAAATACATAAGCTGGCCTGTCCAACCGAGAGATAGTGATTTGGGGAGCTTCGTTCCAGAAGTTGACCTTGTACATGGAAGACAAGGTGGCAAGGGCGTCAGCCATTTGATTCTCTGCCCGCGGCACATGATGCAATTCAACCTTGTCGAAGAAAGGCAACAATCTCCTTGCATAATTCATATAATGTATCAAATTGGGCTGCCGTGTCTCCCATTCCCCTTTGATCTGATTCACTACCAGAGCTGAGTCTCCGTATACGTCTAGATGTTTGATTCGCAAATCAATGGCTTCTTCAAGCCCCATTATACAAGCTTCGTATTCGGCCTCATTGTTGGTAACGGCAAAGGTCAATCGGGCAGTAAACGGGATGTGCGACCCGTGCGGCGTGGTGATAATTGCCCCTATTCCGCTACCGTAAGCATTCACAGCTCCGTCAAATATCATCTTCCATTGGGACCCCGGCTCTGGTCCTTCGTCTGGTAACGGCTCTTCACAATCCTTCATCTTGAGATACATGATATCCTCGTCAGGAAAATCAAATCTCATCGATTGGTACTCTTCAATAGGCTGCTCCGCCAGATACTCAGACAGCACACTCCCCTTTATAGCCTTTTGCGAGACGTATTGAATATCGTATTCAGTCAAGACCATCTGCCAACGGGCAATTCTACCTGACAACGCCTGCTTTTCGAATATATACTTGATTGGATCCATCTTCGAGATGAGCATGGTTGTATGATTCAGCATGTACTGCCTCAAACGCTTGGCGGCCCAGGCTAGCGCGCAACAAGTTTTCTCCAGCATTGAGTATCGAGATTCACAATCTGTAAATTTCTTACTCAGATAGTAGATCGCATGCTCTTTTCTCCCCGTCTCGTCGTGTTGACCGAGAACACAACCCATGCTTCCCTCAAGAACCGTCAAATACATTATCAAGGGTCTCCCTGCCACTGGGGGTATCAAAATAGGAGGCTCCTGCAAATACTTCTTTATTTTGTCGAACGCCTTTTGACAATTTTTGTTCCACGTTACAGCTTGATCTTTCTTCAAGAGTTTGAATAATGGTTCACACGTGGCAGTTAGGTGAGATATGAACCGGGCAATGTAGTTCAATCTCCCTAAGAACCCGCGCACCTCTTTCTCTGTTTTAGGCGTCGGCATTTCTTGAATCGCTTTTATTTTAGCAGGATCGACCTCTATTCCTCTTTCGCTTACGATAAACCCCAGCAGTTTACCCGATCTCACCCCGAAGGTGCATTTGTTAGGGTTCAGCCTCAGCCTGAACTTCCTAAGCCTTTTAAACAACTTCAACAGATTCACCAGATGCTCTTCCTCCGTCTGGGATTTGGCAATCATATCGTCAACATAAACTTCGATCTCTTTATGCATCATGTCATGAAAGAGAGTCGTCATCGCACGCTGATATGTTGCCCCAGCATTTTTCAAACCAAAGGGCATCACTTTGTAGCAAAATATTCCCCAAGGCGTTATGAAAGTAGTCTTCTCCATATCCTCTGGCGCCATTTTAATCTGATTATAGCCTGAAAAGCCATCCATGAAGGAGAATACGGAGTATTGAGCAGTATTATCAACTAACACGTCGATGTGAGGAAGTGGAAAATCGTCTTTTGGGCTTGCTTTATTCAAATCTCTATAATCCACGCACATCCGAACCTTGCCATCTTTCTTTGGCACTGGTACGATGTTAGCAACCCATGAAGGATACTTAGTCACAGCCAGGAAACCAGCGTCCCACTGTTTCTGAACCTCCTCTTTGATCTTCATTGCCATGTCTGGTCGAGTTCTGCGAAGTTTTTGTTTGATAGGCGGGCAATCTTCTTTCAGTGGCAGGCGATGCACAACCATATCAGTATCGAGCCCTGGCATATCTTGATACGACCAAGCGAATACATCATTATACTCTCGGAGCATTTCAACCAGTCTTCGCTTGATATCACTTTGCAGTGCGGCTCCAATACGAATATTCTTCTCAACCCCTTCCGACCCCAGATTGATAATCTC
Source organism: Lathyrus sativus (assembly GCA_963859935.3). Classification (NCBI taxonomy): domain Eukaryota; kingdom Viridiplantae; phylum Streptophyta; class Magnoliopsida; order Fabales; family Fabaceae; genus Lathyrus; species Lathyrus sativus. Next base: position 638,994,357 of record OZ012739.1, read on the forward strand.
GATGACCTCGTCGTGAGGCAGAATGGCTCTTTCCTCTTGTTTCACCAACCAAGACAGTTCTTCAGGAACGTCGCTATCTTCGACAACCTCTTCTTCGGTCTGGAATACCGGATGCTCAAAGTCGGGACGAGTCATAGGTGGTTCAAGGATGTCATCTGAAAATGTGATCCTGCAAAAGGAATGGTTAAGTGCTTCAAAATGCGTATAAAGCGAATAACCATGTTGCCATTTTATTGAAAAATACAAAACAAGAAAGACAGGGATTACAATATTTGCACATGAAAAAACGCCATTTATTTAATGATTAACACGCAATGTTTATAACAACACAGCCCTAAGCAAATCCTGATGCCCCGGGCAAGACATCAGATTATTCAACAATTAATAAAGCAAAGCATTACTGTTTAAAAGTCACAGGAACAAGCTCCTGAATAGACCAGTTGCACAGTCCTTGTCCTGGCGTGCTTGGCTGAATCCAGGCATCCATATCACAGTCGCTGCCCCCTTCATCAGACTCTGAAGCAGCATTGACAGATTCATGACATACTCCACTGGCAGAGATGGTGATTGACTTTCTGAAATGGGGGGCCCCCACGGAAGGAGTTGATGACGACGGTCGGTACCCCAGTCCGAACCGGTCCATCTTCACCGGAATGTCCAATACTTTGCCCCAGCCTTTGGCTTCTCCTGCTTCCACTAGCGCTTGAGCTTCTTTATACGATGAAACCGCTATCTCTGGCACTTTGCTTGGCCCTGGACCTTTGTCCTTGATGCGCAAACCTTCGAACGCCTGGCATGGTGTCTCGTGGATCTCTCCATCGACTTCCACATATTTAAACGATGATAGATGGCTGACCAGGATGTCTTCCTCTCCGCACACGGTGACTACACTGTCCCCGACCATATACTTTAACTTCTGATGCAGGGTAGACGTGACTGCCCCTGCCCCGTGAATCCAAGGTCTTCCCAGCAAGCAGCTGTACGCAGGCTGTATATCCATGATATAAAACTCAGTTGCAAACACTTCCGGCCCCACTTGCAGAGGCAAGGTAATCGATCCGAAGACTGTTCTCCGCGTGCCGTCAAACGCTCTGACTACCAAATCGCTGGGTGTACACAAAATCCCTCGAACATCCAGCTTCATCATTGCCTTCTTAGGCAGCACATTCAAAGATGATCCGGTGTCAACCAATACATGCGACATTGTCGATCCCCTACACTCCACAGACACGTGTAATGCCATATTATGATCCCTCCCTTTCGGAGTCAAGTCAAAATCAGTAAAGCCCAGACTGTGGCCTGCATTTACATGTGCCAATACTCCTTCTAGCTGATTTACGGAGACATCCTGGGGTACAAAAGAAGTGTCCAGGACTTTCAGCAAAGCGTTCCTGTGAGCTTCCGAACACAACAGCAATGACAGAATAGATATTTTGGACGGTGTCTGCTGCAGATGCTCCACAATTTTATAATCACTTTTCCGAATCAAGCGCATGAATTCTTCCACATCCTTAGACGCTGCTTCTTTTTCACTTGCTTGTACCGGAACATTCTCAACCGCTTTCCCTTTTCCTTTCGCTAGCCTTTCGGCCTCCACTTCAGGAGATATAAAGATCCTGCCACTCCTCGTCATGCCTCCTGAGCCAACAACATTATCCACAATCTCCGCTGACTGCTTGTTAACGTCGATCTTAATCCCATCACAATACACCTCTAGCCCATATGACCATGGGACTGCTTTCGTGTTCTCATACGGGATTGGCCCGGCTTTAGTTATAGTAATCGGTGGTCGCTGGGCTGGTGCTGAAATAGTGATCGTCTTCCGAGGAATCGTCACTGTGGCCACATCACTCCGATTATCCACCACTGCCCTTGCAGGCTCATCAGTTGCCGTTCGATCAAACTGCAATACACCTTCATCAATTAAGGCCTGAATGCCTTTTTTCAAATCCTCACACCCCTCAGCCAGGGCCCAACAATCTAAGCAGTACTCATCACATCCTGGGTAAACACCCCCTTGCAACAGTCGGCTTTTTATCTCGCTCAGCGGCGTCTTTAAATCCTCAACATTCATAATAAGATTCAGACCTTCCTCAGTCAGCACGGCGTTCGCCCCATGATTAGGCATGGGTTTCTGGACTATGTTCGGACCTGCCGTTCCGAAGTTGATAGACTTGTTGTCCAAAAGATCCTGCACAACGTGCTTAAAAGCATGACAACCTTCTATATCGTGGCCCGGGGCCCCAGAATGAAACTCACAGCGCCTATTTGCATCATAGCCGAACGGGGGAGTTCCCGTTATCGGTGCCAAGGTTCTTTTCTCTACTAGATTCAATCCCAACAATGTCTGCAATAAATCAGCATAGTTAGAGGGAGGCTTCTCGAACACTCTTCTCGGCTTGTTACCCTGGAATCTTCGCTGAGCTTGCTGTGCCCCCTGCTGAGGCTGCTGCTGCTGTGGCATTGGTTGCTGCTGAACCGGCTGTTGTTGCTGGATTGGTTGTTGCTGATAAGGAATAGTGACACTCGACACCTGCTGCGGCTGACGATATTGATTTCTTCCCCTGCCTCGGCCTCGGCCTCCAAATACCGCGCTAGCTTCACCCTGACGGCGCCCACCATAAGCTTTCTTATTACTGCCAGATGCAGTTGATTCATCGACTTGGAACTTTCCTTGCTTAATATTACGCTCAATCTTTTCACCCATCAGAATCAGGTCTGAAAAACTGGCCAGAGACGTATGAAACAGCATATCATGAAACAGCCCGGTGAATGTGCCGACAAACATATCATTCATTTCTTTATCTTCCACAGGAGGACGGACCCTGGCAGCCATATCGCGCCACCTTTGCGCGTACTCTTTAAAACTCTCCCCCTTCTTCTGCGAAAGCCCGGCCAACTGGACCCGATTGGGTGCCAGGTCGCTGTTATACTTGTAATGGGCTACGAACGCCTCCGCCAATTGTTTCCAAGTCTTGATGTCAATTGGCTCCAACCCCATGTACCACTCTAGGGAAGGGCCCGATAGACTATCCTGAAAGAAATGCATGAGCATTCTTTCATCAGTGGAGTATGCAGACATCTTTCTGTAATAAGCTCGTACATGCACTTTCGGACATGTGTCTCCTTTGTACTTATCGAACGCAGGCGCCTTGAATTTAATTGGCACCCTCAAGCCAGGTACCAAGCCCATAGTTGCCATGTCCAGACCCACAGCACTCTGATTCAAGACTCCCTTCATTTGCTCTTCCAGCATTCTAATCTTTTGTGAATCATCCATTGGTCCTTCAAAACCTCCTCCGGAGAAGGCATCCTCCTGCTGATCCTCTTGCCACATACCGTTTCCAGCCCCGTACCCATCGTACGCATTATTACGTCCAGCTCTGATCTGGTTCATTCCCGGACCTCGGCCTCTGTTGCCGTACCCTTGAACACCTCCAGCAGGACCATAAGCCATAAATGCAGTACCATTTCCGTTTCCAAAACCTCCGTAACCCTGATTGACCACACCATAACCATCTTGCCCAAAGCCTTGAGCATTAAAGCCATACTTCCCAGTGTTGTCGAATCCCTGATCGTTGAATCCGAACCCAGTATTGACAAAGCCATTGCCTCCGAGATTATCTCCCAAATTGACATCACCCAGCCCAGCATTATGGACAGCAGCATCATTTCCAACTCCGACGTTACCATTCACAGCAGCGGTAGCGTTGTTGACATTAGCGGCAGGTATATTGACCACGGGCGGAGCCACTGGCGTGGGAGTGTCGTCTCCATGAGCAGTATCAACCCGGACAGACTGATGATCGTCATTACCATGACCAGCGTTGCGAGCCAACAGAGGCTGGACCATGGCCTGCAAGTTCTCTTGCCCTTTTGCTATAGCCTCCATGGTTTGCATGAAGAGGGCGAGCTTCTCGCGCACATCCTGCATCTCGTTCTGAATTTGGTCCATGACTTTCCGACAGTTGGATCGTGTAGAATAGCGGTGCGGATGTTGATCTGGAATCCTGTTAAGTACCTGAGACAGAGCAGGAAATAAGACACCATTCAAAGATTACCTGTTATGCAATATGAATATGAATGCAATGCAATGTGTCTGTGCATTAGGGAAGTTCATTCCCCCAGTTCTAGTGCGAAAGTGCCGATGCAGTGACAGTGCTGACAATAGGAATATCGGAGCTGAATCATAGAAAGCCTCATATATTGCTGAGAGAATCAATAAGCTGAGGGTACAATATCGCTGAGAGTACAAAGAAGGCATGACCTCAACCAACAATCCTGGTGATGGCCAGCACTATAAAGCATACAAGATACTACATGAAATGATCAAATCCTCCCAAAAGTCTGGTACTCGTCTATCAACTTCTTGGTCTCCGGATGGCTTGGTCGATCAAGCAGCCCTTCAACAAGCTGGTTTCTCCTCTTAAGGACACGGCGTACATCTTCAGCAGTTTCTTCCCAGGTCGATTCTCCGAAGCAATCTTCTAGCTTTCGCTTCTGAGACACTGCTTCATCTCTGGATTTGATTGCCTTGTTCAGTGCATGCTGGACACTATACCGGGTCATCACTTCCTCCTCACACTTCTTGATGCTAGACTTCAACTGCTCTTCGAGATCGGAGATTTGCTGCTTCAGCTTATCTTCCCTCTTCTTGTTGTTGGTGAGTGTAGCATTCCAAGTCTTATTGCAAGAGGATATCTCTCGGTGTGCTGCGTCGAGCGCCTTCTTTTTGGCTTCCAGCATGTCATGGGAGCTTCTGAACTCTTGCCCCAGACGTTCGTGCTTTTTCTTCTCCTCGGTCAACTCAGCCCCTAATCTGTTTACCAGCTCGATCTGTTGTTGGAAAGCATATACGGCCTTGTTTTTCTCGCTGCGTGCCTGGGCTAGCTCTTGCTCCAACCCTTCATTAATCTTCATCAAGGCTTCTTTCTCCTTCACAACCTGTTCATAGACTTCCCTAGAAACAGTAGTTGGCTCCGCTACCGGAATGGGAGCAAGAATTGGTGCGTCTGGAAACGGCATCCTCAACTGACTAGCCCTCTTTTGAATCCAAACTCTATAAGGTGCATAGGCCTGACAGTCATTCTTTCCTAACAACGGCTTCCCTCTGCGGTTAATACGCGTCCAGGCATGTTGCAGCTTGGCTAATAACTCCCCCTTCACGTCACCTGTGAAGTACAGAGATTCCTGTACTTCTTCCTCCTGAGGTGGATTCTTCAGCGCATAACCGAACTGGCGAATGAATAGAGAAGGGTTGTAATTGATACATCCTTTTCTTCCTATCAGCGGCACGTTAGGGTACCCCGAACAACTGAAGATAAGTTCAGATCCCAGTAGGTCTCTGTCAAACCATCTAATGTCTTCGGAAGATAGCCTCATCAGGCGTTCAGACCAACTGGCTGAGGTTACACTGTCTACAAATGGTCCCTTTGTGGGGAGATGACTCTTGAACCACATACTCAGCAGAGGAGTACAGCAATAAACAACTTTTCCCATTCGGTTTTCATTCTTATAGTGCAACGAGTGGTAGAAGTCTCCAATCAAAGTTGGCACTGGGTTGCCTGCAGCGAACAGGTAGAAAGCATCCAAATCCACAAAGTTGGGCAAGTTAGGAAACAGCACGATTCCATAAATGCATAAAGCCAGAATAGCATTGAAAACCACCCAACAACCGTTCTTGGCGTACTCTCGAGCTTTGACAACTAAGAAATCCAGAGAAAAACCTGACACTCCAAGCCAAGAAGTCAATAACAGATCTGCAGCGTTCATATGCAAGGCTTTGGCTAAGTCCTCCAACTTGGGCTCAGCAGCAGAGTGGATGAAGGGAACTTTGTCCTGCACGGGAAGCTCGGTAAACTCCACATACTCCTCAATGGTAGGTCCTAGAATGAAGTCGGCAAAAGTAAAGCATCTCAATGCGGGGTCATAGAACTGCATCAAGGTGTATAACCCGTTCATCTCATCAGCAGTGGGCTTACAGACTAATCTCAGTAATTTCCCATAGCTCATTCTGAAGCTTCTTCTAACCTCCTCATCAGCGAGAGATATCAAACCAAGCAAAGAAGTAATATCAGGTGAAGGCAGCTTATACGCAACTGTTTTCCTCAAACCAGCCATAACCAATACTCAGAAGTCCGGGCACTAGAACTAGGGAAATGCAAATGCACCTGCAGCACAGACACACGTTAGTGAAATGCAAATGATAATGGATATGCAGGCAATGCAACGCAAGTATCATGCAACAGGGACCAAAGCTGCAGCTGAATAGCCTAAACCCAATCAAGAAAGGTCTCAGATAGACCATCCAGAAATCATCAAATCCTGGTCTCAGATAGACCTAACATAACACTCCAACACTGGTCTCTGACAGACCTCAAACCACAACTCCAACTGGTCTCTGGTAGACCTCAGAACTCTCCAACTGGTCTCTGGCAGACCTCATAACTCTCCATAAATAACCAGGATCTCTGATCGAGAACAAACCGGTATCTGAAGGTCTGGTTACCTGCATAACCCCAAATCCCCTCACAGGTGGGTGGCCCTATAACTGGCACAAGGTACGGCATCCTATGCGGTCGTCGGCGTCACAGACTTTCAGGGTTGATGATACGATTCCCAGAAGGAGTGGCATCATCAATTCCTGAAGAGGCCTCACTTAGCCAACTTCCAAGTGATCGGTTCCCGGAGTCGACAATTCAGCTGACCAACAACCCCTTCGACCCAAAGGGTAGAAAAAGAAGCCAACCAGAAGAACCTCGTCCGAGTGTAGATTTCATGAGACACTAATGCAAGCAAAGCTGGCACGCGCCCACTACTTTCTACGCTAATTCTAGGTGCACTCAAGCCCAGGTCCGGCTTCTCACTCAATATCAGAACACCCGTCACACCCCAATACAGCAATAATAATCAATATATAAAGCTGAAAATACAAGGTTAGAAATATACAATAACTCCATACAAAATCCTCGACGGGAAAACAAGCGCTAGGATTGACTCTCTCAAGGGACGTTGGATCCCAAATGCATAAGAACCATCGCAGTTCTTAGCAGCCAGGGGACGTTGGCTCCCCAGCAGAGTCGCCAGCTGTCGCTACTGCGAAAATCGGCGCCGGCTGAACAGAAGAGTCGCCACCGTGCGTTATTTATCCCACGGGAGGGAAAGGAAACGCTCAGAGTAAACCTCGCACATCACGGGAAAGGTATGGTCATCGCAACCAAAACCTGGATTCGGGAGTCGGTTACGCAAGGGGAAGGTATTAGCACCCCTCACGTCCGTCGTACTCGACGGGATCCACGCTTGTTTTCGGGTATGGATTGTTATTCTATCTAAACTATAGGTCAAGGGTTAAAAAGAAAATAAAATGAAAATAAAAATGACTCGGCAAAGTATCGCACTTTATGCCTACGTATTCCCGCCTGGAACGAGAAATCAGAGTCAACGTAGTTCGCCTACCTACGGGAAAGGAGGGGAAGGTTGCTCGCTAGGATATCGCATCCTATGCCTACGTACTTCCACACTGCATGGAAGATCAGAGCAAACGTAGTTCGGGCCACGGAAGACACCAGCTTGTCTTGATTGATTTTATTCCTTCTGAAAAAGGTTTTTCTGATTAACAGTCCCGGCGGACAAAAATGACGTCTTTGATGAGTTCACATTCTTTTACGGAAGAAGTGTCTTTTATTGTGTTTGAAATCTTTATGTGTTTTTCTGTTTGTTTGGAGAAAGAAGAGACAGAACTCTAACCTACGGTTGCAAAGGGAATCAAACTAACCTAATGTTATCATGCATGGGTTAAGACCTAGTGTCTATCATGCTCCTCTCTTGCACAGAGAGAAACAGAGATCCTACGGGATAGGCAGAAACAGAAACAATATCAGATATATACAGTAAAGCAGTAAAATGCATGGATGCAACAGTACAAGCGAGGCAAGGGAGTCCCACTCAACCTCGAACCTAGAAAACAATAGGCAAAAGTGAACAGGATTCACTTTCAACCCAGCAGGGTAAACAGCAAACAATACAGTTCAGAAAACCAATCAATACATCAGCAAATGAAATACAACATCAAAAGAAACAGCATCAGCAGCTCTGAATCAACATCTAGCTTCAAGTAATCTCCAATCAGCTACAGGCTTCAACAAGCATCAATCTCCATCTTCATGACCTTCAGGCAAGGGCTTTGATCATCAGTCTTCTATCTGCAATGGCTTTTCTTCAAGCTTAAACCTCCAGGATAAGGGATCAGTCACAAGAGTGAAATGAATGAATGTTAGACAGTTAATTACCTACCAAGGGTGGTCCATCAACTGTTAACATTAATCAGAAAGTTTCCTCTCAAAAGTTCTATCTTTCAAATATATTCACTGATCCTTCCAAAGGAAGGAGGTGGATATTTGAAAGAGACTTTGAATCATAGAGAAAGGATGGATGCAGACAAGGCAATCCATGTTTGAGAAACAAACTTTCTAACCTAGAGCTCTGCCTAGCTCCTAAACCCTAATCTCCTCAGCAGCTGCTAGCAAGAACATCCTCTTCAACTCTGGCAGTTGATCTTCAATCCTTGGATCTCCAATGGTCTTCATCTCCTCAAGACTTCAACTTCCCCAGGGCCCCAGACAAACCCAATACCCAAGCAAGCAAGCAATAATCCCCAGAGGGCACACCACACCAAACAATCAGATATACAGACAGTAATAATAGCAGTAGGGGAATCCTAACTTTTTCTAAGGGATCTAATAACTACCCATAGCCCCTATAGTCCCATAACTAATCTAGTTAAACCCTAAGTCCTAAGGGAAATGAAATCAAACTCCTAAGTTATCACCTAAAACCCTAGTTTTGTTCATGATGTTCAAACCTATTTTAATCACCTAAATTTAATTTCTAAAAATGGGAACTAAAATATTTCTACAAGTTGAATATCTCATCTAAACAATATAAAAAGAATGACCAAAAAATATTAAAGCATGTAATAGAACAAAAATTATTAAAATGATGCATGAAATGAACTATTTAATATGACATTTATTTAGAAAATGTGAAAAAAATATGAAATAAAAATAAAAATGCAATTTTATTTTTCTATAATATTCTAGACATCCTAAAGAAAATATTGTAAAAAGAATGGATTGAAAATGAATTTTTATGAATTTGTTATGAATTAATGAAAATTGGTAAAAATGGAATTAAAAAAAATGAATTGAATTAAAATTGCTGGGGGGTACTAATAGAAACCACGTGCAGTTCATATCCAGGATGGGCCAATAATAGGGGGTGCGCTTAGCATTTTTACCAAGGCCCAGAAAACACTCAGAATTGATGAAAATAGAAAACGAGCTGGGGGGTGAGACTAGTAAGCATAACACGTTAAAAATGGTATTGGGCTCATACATTGGGGGTGGGGATAGCAACACAAACTGAGGCCCGCCCGTTTCAATTAATGAAACGGTGCGTTTAGCACCCAGGTCAATTCCCTCCAAAACTCAGCTTAAATCTCAGCCCTAGGATTACCCTTCCAGTCAAAGGTCTTAATCAAAATGGATGGACACGATTGTGTCTTCTTCCTTGCATCTGAACTTAGGGTTTCAATCACCATGAACTCCATGCACGAGCAAGCTTCACCTCATCTGCTCTCACTCTACAGGCAACCAATCCACACGATGTGAACATGAAAAATGCTCAGAATTCTTCCCTCTACAATCCTATGGTTTTAATTCAGTCTGAAACTCAACAATTCATTCAACCCGATCGATGCAAATTCTGATCACCATGGATATACACTGAGACGCACCATCACAATTCTCCATCAAACTTGCACTAACCTAATCTACAACTAATGGTAACTAACCTGATCCATCAAACTAACATTCTAATGCACTAACCTAGTAGATTCAAGCCCTAACAGTTTATGGCACCTGCTAATCAACATCACCAAACCTCTCCAAATTCATCCTAATTGTTCTCCTAACCACCTAGATCAAATCTAAACTAACAACAAGATGTTAAACCACCTAGATCAAGCAGTTCGAATGAAAACATACCTGGTGGAAAAGCTTGAAAACAGCTATGGAAGATTGAAGATCTGAGGCTTTTGAGACTTGGATCTTGATCCACAAACTCAGTACTCAATTCTGTATGCAATATTTTGGTGATTCCTTGCTTGAATTATGCTGTCCAATGGAAACTTCAATTTTGATGTTGATGAAGAAAGTGCTCGAAAATGGATGATTCACACTTGATTCTTGATTGAATTTGGATCTATGATGATGAAACAGTATGAGAAAGTTGATTATGATGAAGATTTGGTGAAGAATTTGAGAGAATTGCAATGAAACTTCAATGAAAAAAGAATGAGAAAGCTTGTGAAATTCTTGGTGCAAATGAGGCCAACCCTTGATCAATGCTCATTTCATGAATATATAGACCTCATATGAACATTCTAGATCCATCTTACACATTCCCTTGTTTTCCAACTTTGATCCATTTTGGTTATGTTTCTTCAATTACAAGTAACCAAAGATAACTTTCTTTTTTCCTTCTAAACTCAAAAAAGTGTTTGAACCATTGTTCTTAGAATTGTTTTTCCATTCAAAATCATATATTGGAAGTCTCCCTTTGGACTTGTAAATCTCCCAAACCATTTTCCATCTTGAATTTATTCACTTTATAAGCCATTTTAGTTCATATTTTGACCAATTATGCAACTTCATGTTATGAGCTTCTCCAATAATTTGTGACCTTCTTTCTAGACTTAAAATCCCATTTGGAGCAAGTTTGATGTTGTAAGTTTTTCCATTTGAGGCCTCCTTGTATGAGTTTTGGACATAGGTTAAAATGACCTGTAATTCACAAATGCCCAAAATACCCTTTGCTTGCTAAGACCATAAGTTGAGTTCTACACATCATATGAAGGCATGCCATACCATTATAGAAAGCTAAGACAATGAGGAACAACTCTTATGTTGACCAAGAATTCATTTGAAATCTCCTTGAGGGACAAAACTAGCTTGGAAGTCAAGTCACTTTCACAGACAAAAATTCAGATACCTCAGATGACCTGTAACTTGCAAGGACCATAACTTGAGTTCTATAAATCTCCTTGAGGTCTTCCACCACTCAAATTAAAGGTCTTGAGATCCTCTACAAGTTTCATGTTGGCCAAGAAGCCATTTGAAGCTAGCATTTTGACTTATCTTGCTTGGAAATTTGACCTAAACTAGGGGATTTTACAGAGAAACCCTAATTTAGTAACTCCTCTTCTCCTTGATTTCTCTTGAATTCTCCTTGTCATATCTCCACATCCTTCTTCATATGTCCAATGATGATCCCCACATCTCTCCAACAGACTTGAATGCCCCTTAAATCAGTCAATTGACCTAGGGTTGACCTAGGGTTGACCCAGATGAAACCCTAGTTGACTGTTTTCAACTATAGCTCTTGTGCTCTCCTCAATGACTTGTCTCCTTCTCCAAATGACTTTCTAAGCCTCTCATAATGTCTAGATACTCTCCATGCCTTCAATTCACAGCTCACAACCCTCCTGTTGATCCTCAGATGCCCTCAGCTAGGAGATGGACTCAAGGCTTGATCTGCTGAACTCTTTGCTTTCAAATTCTTTCCTGATGACTTGAATGAGATTGGATTGGGATAATAACCTCTTGATAGGCTTCTAGAGATGATAAGAATGATTGGTCCCCTGTTGTATGACTTGCTATGCTTATGCTATGCAGATGGTTAGTCTATGTACATGACTCTATATGCAAATGCTAATGATAATGAAACATGAACCAAGTGAATAAGGTTAGGCAAATTTTAGGGTGCAACATAATGCAATCTCTCATACTGAGTATGAGAAGATTACTAACAGAGATACTGCTCATGACATGTTTGAATCACTCAAAATGACTCATGAGGGAAACTCTCAGGTTAAAGAGACAAAGGCTCTGGCGCTCATACAGAAGTATGAGGCATTTAAAATGGAAGACTCTGAAAATGTAGAAACTATGTTTTCTAGATTTCAGATTCTTACAGCTGGTCTGAAAGTTCTGGACAAGGGCTACTCAACGTCAGATCATGTCAAGAAAATCATCAGAAGTCTTCCCACCAGATGGAGACCAATGGTGACTGCATTGAAGATGGCAAAAGATCTGAACAAGATCTCCTTAGAAGAACTTATCAGTTCCTTGAGAAGCCATGAAATTGAGCTGGAGGAAGATGAACCCCAGAAGAAAGATAAAGGTAAATCCATAGCTTTAAAATCTAACAAAACTGCTAAAGCTTTGCAGGTTATTCAAGAAAGCTTTGAAGAATCTTCTTCTGAAGAAGAAGATGAGTTGTTCATACTGTCCAGAAGGATTAACAAACTCTGGAAGCACAAGGGAAAGAAGTTTAACAACTTCAGAAGATCTGACAACAGAAAAGAATCTTCTAGTCACAGAAGATCTGCCAAGAAAGAAGTGGCGTGTTATGAGTGCAAAGAACCTGGGCACTACAAGAATGACTGCCCTAAACTTCTGAAAGAAAAACCTAAGAAGAAGTTCAACAAGAAGAAAAAGGTTCTGATGGCAACATGGGATGACTCAGATGAGTGTGAGTCATCTTCTGAATCAGAAGAAGAATGTGCAAACGTTGCACTGATGGCCAGGACAGAGGATCAAGAGGAAGGTACCTCTGGATATGAATCAGAGTCTGAATCTGATGATGATGCAGAAGAGGTAATGGCTAAACTTACCAAAGAAGAACTCATTAAAGTTCTAACAGAAGTTCTTAAAAGTTACAACAACATCAAACTCAAATACAAGAAGCTGAAAAGCAATCGTGAATCTGAGATTGATCTTCTGAAAACAGAACTTGTTGAACAGAAGGAAATAAATTTAAAAATCAAAAATGACTTTGATAAAACTCAACAAGAATCTGATTCTGAAACTAAGTCTTGTGAAAATATTTTAGAAAAATATGACTCTAGTTTTCAGAAGTTTCTCACTAAGAGCATAGACAGAAGCAAGATGGCTTCCATGATCTATGGTGTTAGTGGAAACAACAGAAGAGGCATTGGATATGAGTCTTCATCTGGAAGCAATCCAAAACCTGTTGACAAACTTTTCATCAGGAAGACACCTCTGTACTCTCAATTCAAATTTGGTTATCTGAATGACATTAAACACACAAGCTCTGAGAAGAGTACTTATGTGTTTAAACCAAAGGCAAGTCAGAATAAACATTATGTTGCAAAACAGAAGTTTAGACAAACTTGCAAACCAACTAACCCCAAAGGACCCAAGAAGATCTGGGTACCTAAAGACAAAATAATTCCTGTTGCAGATGTTCTTAGCAGCAAAGTCAGGACACCAATCATGGTACCTGGACTCTGGATGCTCACGACACATGACAGGAGAAAGGTCTATGTTCCAAAGCCTGGAACTTAGATCTGGAGGGGACGTGAAGTTTGGAGGGAACCAGAAGGGCAAGATCATTGGATCTGGCACTATTGGTAATGGTAAGCTTCCCTCTATTACTAATGTTCTGTTAGTTGAAGGATTGAAACATAATCTATTGTCCATAAGTCAATTAAGTGACAATGGTTATGATATAATCTTTAATCAAAAATGTTGCAAAGCTGTATGTCAAAAGAATGGCTCTATCCTATTCAGTGGAAAGAGGAAACACAACATTTATAAAATTAACCTTTCAGAACTTAAAGTTCAAAATGTAAAATGCCTCTTATCTGTGAATGATGAGCAATGGGTCTGGCATAGAAGATTGAGGCATATTAATATGAGACGTATATCTCAGATTAATAAACTCAATCTGGTCAGAGGACTTCCTAAATTGAAGTTCAACTCAGATGCTCTGTGTGAAGCATGTCAAAGAGGTAAATTTTCAAAATCTCATTTTAAATCAAAAAATGTTGTTTCTACCTCCAGACCATTGGAATTACTTCACATTGATCTGTTTGGACCAGTGAAAACTGCATCCATCAGAGGCAAGAAGTATGGGTTAGTCATTGTAGATGACTACAGCAGATGGACATGGGTAAAGTTTCTAAAACACAAGGATGAGTCTCATTCTGTGTTCTTTGACTTCTGCAATCAAGTTCAGATTGAAAAAGATTCCAAAATTATTAAAGTCAGAAGTGATCATGGTGGAGAATTTGAAAATAAACATTTTGAAAAATATTTTTCTGAAAAAGGCATTGCACATGATTTCTCCTGCCCTAGAACTCCACAACAAAATGGAGTTGTAGAGAGGAAAAATAGAACATTGCAAGAGATGGCCAGAACCATGATCAATGAGACAAATCTGGCAAAACATTTTTGGGCAGAAGCAATTAACACAGCTTGTTATATTCAGAACAGAGTGTCTGTAAGACCTCTTCTGGAAAAGACTCCCTATGAATTGTGGAGAAACAGAAAGCCTAACATTTCTTATTTTCATCCTTTTGGATGTATTTGTTATATGCTTAATACTAAAGATAATCTGAACAAGTTTGATTCCAAAGCACAGAAGTGTTTCATGCTTGGTTATTCTGAACGCTCTAAAGGCTACAGAGTATTCAATACTGAAACACAGATTGTTGAAGAATCTATTCATGTTAGATTTGATGATAAGCTTGGCTCTGAAAAGCCAAAGCAGTTTGAAAGTTCTGCAGATAGAGAAGTGATTCTCACAGACTCTGAAGGATCAGAGGCAGAAAAGGCAAAAATCAAAGAATCTGAAGCAACCCCAGATGCTACTCCTTTGACTTCCCAACTAAACAACTTGCATATTTCTGATAGACCACCTGTCAGAGGATCTTCTTCCAGAATCAAATCTTCTCATCCAGAAGATGTGATAATTGGAAAGAAAGATGATCCAATAAGGACAAGATCATTTCTCAGAACTTCTGAATCTTCTTTATTTGGCTTAGTGTCAATAATAGAACCAACATCTGTAGATGAGGCTCTGGAAGATAATGAATGGATTATAGCTATGCAAGAAGAGCTGAATCAATTCACCAGAAATGAAGTTTGGGATCTGGTTCCTAGACCTAAAGGATTCAATATTATTGGAACAAAATGGGTCTTCAGAAATAAGCTGAATGAAAAGGGAGAAGTAGAAAGGAATAAGGCAAGGCTGGTTGCTCAAGGATACAGTCAGCAAGAAGGTATTGATTACACTGAGACATATGCTCCAGTGGCAAGGTTAGAATCTATACGCCTTCTGATTTCTTTTGCTGCACAGAATAACATCACTCTGTATCAGATGGATGTTAAAAGTGCTTTTCTTAATGGTATTATAGAAGAAGAAGTATATGTCCATCAACCTCCTGGATTTGAAAGTGAAAACTTTCCAGATCATGTTTTTAAATTAAAGAAATCCCTTTATGGATTAAAACAAGCTCCCAGAGCTTGGTATGAGAGGTTGAGCAATTTCCTTCTGAAGAAAAATTTTATCAGAGGAAAAGTGGATACAACTTTATTCTGTAAAACTGTTAAGAAAGATCTGTTGATTTGTCAAATTTATGTAGATGACATTATTTTTGGATCAACAAATATTACGCTTGGAAAGGAGTTTGCTAAATGTATGCAGGAAGAATTTGAAATGAGCATGATGGGAGAATTGAGATTCTTCTTGGGAATCCAAGTCAATCAGACTCCAGAATGCACCTACATACATCAAACCAAGTATGTTAAAGAGCTTCTGAAGAAGTTCAACATGGTTGATAGTAAAATGGCAAAGACTCCAATGCATCCTACAAGCACTCTAGGTAAGGAAGAGGTAAGTAAGAAGGTAGATCAAAAACTCTACAGAGGTATGATAGGATCTCTTCTATACTTGACTGCTTCTAGACCAGATATTTTGTTTAGTGTCTGCTTATGTGCTAGATTCCAATCAGATCCTAGAGAATCACACTTAACAGCTGTTAAGAGGATTCTAAGGTATCTGAAAGGTACTGCTAACATGGGTTTGTGTTACAGAAGATCTGATGAATTTTCATTAGTTGGATTCTGTGATGCTGACTATGCTGGAGACAGAGTTGAACGTAAAAGCACTTCTGGAAGCTGTCAGTTTCTTGGAAGTCATCTGATCTCATGGTACAACAAGAAGCAACCTACCATAGCACTATCAACTACAGAGGCAAAATACATTGCTGCTGCTGGATGTTGTACTCAGATGCTCTGGATGAAGAGTCAATTAGAAGATTATCAAATCTATGAGAGTAATCTTTCTATCTTCTGTGATAATACTTCTGCTATATGTTTGTCAAAAAATCCAATCTTGCATTCTAAGGCAAAACATATAGAAATTAAACATCATTTCATCATAGACTATGTTCAGAAGGGAATCATAAATTTAGCCTTTGTTGATACAGATCATCAATGGGCAGATATTTTTACAAAACCCCTTGCTGAAGATAGATTTAAGTTCATTCTGAAAAATATTTGTATGGATTTTTGTCCAGAGTAATATTTATCAGAAGCAACCTTTCAGATGCAAAATGTTTAATGATTTGAAGTATTTCTTCTGTTCATTTATTCTATTCTGATTATTATTTCTGATGTGAAAATCTGAACTAACCATCTTTAGAAGATCTGAACGTGGCTAACGTTTCATTTCTTGAGAGAATTCAGAACAGCATGCAAGCAAACACGTGTCCCACAAAATCTGAAGAGGTGGCGTGTGGACAACTGAAAAGACATTTGAGGTGAAATTTGAATAGTTAAATTCTTGATTTTCCCCACAAATCTGTCAGAAGCATTTATTATTTGAAATGATTTTATTCTTTTCATTTAATGCTGCTCCAACGTGCTTTATTTCTGTCTTTTGGTGTGCCTATGTGTTTAGTATAAATACTTGAAGTGTATTCACTTTCACACTTTTCACTCTCAGAATTTATATGCATTTTCATCTCTTGTTCTCTCTTCACAAAAACTCAAAACCTAAGTGTTCTAAAAAGCATTCTTCAATGGCGTCTTCTTCATCAACAACTGCTCAGTTTCAATCAACAATGGCTGTTGTGACTTCAGACAATCTTGGTGCTAATCCATACATTCCTCCTCAAAGAACTCTTCTCACACCTGTTGAAAAGTTAGAAGTATTGTGTGAATCCATGGTTGAATTTGATTCACTGGCTGAAAATGGGTTTGATTTTCGCTCCATTGTTAGAGCTCAAGGTTGGGTGAAATACTTTGATAGACTGTTTGGACCAGTTTACCCTTTGCTTGTTAAGGAATTCTGGATTCATGCATCTGTATATCCAAAGTTTATTCTATCATCTGTGCTGGGAAAGGAGATCATAATCACAGAGGATCTAATTAGAAAACTGATTGGTTATGAAGAAACAGATGGTGTTTCACATCTGCCAGTTGGACGTGTTGATATGGATGAAGTCTATGAAGAGGTTATGACTGCTGGACAAGCCTCTAACAGATTCAAAGATCTGAAGCCAGATTACAAGATCTGGGCCAAGATCTTCATGGGATGCATTCATCACAGAAAATCAACAAATTCCCCAGATTATGTCAACAATGAGCAGATCTATTTTATGTACTGCCTCAGTCAGAGTAATAAGGTAGATCTTCCTTACTTATTGTTCATGCATCTATGGAATCACATAAATGCATCCAGAGAATCTGTGAAGGAAAAGAACCAGAAGATCAGGAATTGGATACCTTTTGGAAGGTTGCTCTCAGATATTCTCACTGAAAATGGTTTAGTGGCTGCTCTGTATGATGCTGGTGTAACAGAGGAACTAGAGTTCATTATGGGAAAGCCTCTGAATGCTAAGAGCCTTCTGAGACTCAAGATTATGGATGAACTTACCACTGCTCCAAAGAAGTTAAACATGTCTGATCTGAATAAAAGGATTCCAGTATCAGATTTCCCTCTATTTTTTGCTGAAGAACCTAGACACATTGTTCTGATGTATATAGAGGAATGCAAAAGAGAAGGAGTGCCTGTTCCTGCAAACGTGTTTCAACTTGTCAAGCAACCCCTGCCAGATGCAGGAGAAGAAGAAGAAGAAGCAGAAGTTCCACTTCAGAGGAAAAGATCTCAACCTGCAGCAGAATCTGAACCTGTCCAGAAGAAGGCTAAGATTGCTGAGAATCCCAAGGATCTTCTGAAGAGAAAAGATTCTGGAGAAGCTGTCTCTGCTAAGAGGATTAAACTCAAAGGTACTAAAGCTTCTGTCTCTTCTAAAAATGTTGTTATAAATGATTCTTCTATTAAATCTGTTCCACAACCATCAGAACCACAACCTAAAGAAAAACAACCAACAGAATCACAACCTACAGAACCACAACCAACTGTTCCACAACAAACAGAACCACAACAAACACAACCATCAGAACTACCACAAAATTCTGATATACAAAAATCTGCTCAACCAACAACAGAAAATCACTCAGAAAAACAAACCACAGAAGATCAACCACAAAAAGAATCTGTCATTCCACCATCACAAACTCCATCTTCTGAACCTGTAGCAACTGTTACTTCTGAACCCACTCAAGTAACTTCTGCTCTTGTTTCATCTGAACCACCTACTCAACAACCTGATATTCCTTCTGAACCATCTCATATCCCTGAGACAGAAGTTCTTGATATCACTCCATTAAAAACAGTGTTTCAAGTTTCTTCTACCTCTTGTACACCTGAAACATCCTCAAATTCATCTGAATCAGAAATTCACCCTGACTTTCTGATTAATCCATCTGACAAATACCCTGTTCATGACCCTGAACCTGAATCATCTATACCTACCAAAACTACCATTCCAGAACCTATGCCTCCACCTGTACCTTCATCTGAGATGATTGTTCCTACCTCTAACCCATCTTCATCTGGAATCTCTTGTGCTCAAGTGTCTTCTCTGTATCATAACTTATCTTATGGTTTCAAACTTAAAGATTTTTATGATAGAGTTGAGCCCTCTGAACCCTTGAAACCTCTGAAACCTAAACTCACACCAACCCTTCCATCTGTGATCCTTTCATATATTAAATCTATGGAGAATGAAGGATCCTTAGCCACCATTTCTGCTAAATCTGGTAAAGCTGCTGTTTCAGCTCTGCATCCTGCATCTGACAACACAGTTGCATCTGATAAACCATCAAACTCTGCTTTCGTACCATACTCTAATGCAGTCTTTGATGATGTTTACCCACGCACTAGACCTCAACCAAATCTGCTTAATGCTTTAAACAGATCCCTTCCTCAGAAACCAGAAATTCCATTCTTCCCATATGTTCCCCCTCCTCTGATTTCCATTCCTAAATCATTGATACCACCAACTCCAAAACCTAAACAGATGACTCTGGAAACCTTGCTTAAACCTCCACCCAGACTTAATATTGAACATTTATTTCAAACGTTTTTGCAAGAATTACAGATGTCTTTAGGTACTGTTCAGAGAAGATGTTCTGAATCTATGGATGCAAATGAGACTGAAATCATCTGGAAAGGATTTCTGAATAGATTCAACACTGTAGCTTCTAATCTGAAGAACATCTATTCTGATGATGCAAAGCTCAGATCTGAAAGAAATCAATTATGGATTGACAACAAGACTGAACCTCTGCTGTGTTTGGATGCTCCTCCACCTCCTCCTCCACCAGAACTAATTGCCCCTACTCTAACTATGACTCTGGTAGAACCCTCTTCAGGATCTCCAGAACATATGGCAATTGACTCTGTTCAGAATACAGAACCTCCATCATCAGAGATCAAGATAGAAAATCCAGATTTGGCAAACAAGATTGCTGCTCTGGAAGCTGGTCAATCTGAAATCAGATCTTGGACGGCGAAGCAAGACAAGAAATCTGAGGACATGTCAGAATGGATGACCAAACAAGATGAGAAAAATGAGACAATCACTAAGTTCATGTCAAAGCAAGAGCAATCACAATCTGAGATCACAGACCTATAGAAGATGCTTTTGTCAAAACACACTTAGATTTTTTTCCTCATGTTTGTGCATCTGTTATTTTTGCATCTGTATGTTTTTGTTATATCTTCTGATGTACTTTTTGATCTGTTATAATTAATTGAATCAGACTGTTATTCTCCATTGAATTATCTGCTATTATTCCTTTTAATTGTCTTTATTAAAAGTTTTTTACTTTTTGCTTATGACAAAAAAGGGGGAGAAAATAAAGATCTGAACTATTTAATATAATTTCACTAGAATGAATCTTCAGACATATCTATTCTTTCTAATATCTTAATTGACTATTTCAGAACTTTTGATAAGAACACTCTATAAAAGAACCTCTGAGTTTCTCAGATCATTTATCCTTTATCAAAATCTGAATCTTATATCTGCAAGATATTCTGACCTTTGATTATTACAAGTCAAACAAGATCTGACTCTGAAGATTACTCAAGATAAAAAGGGAAGTTTCTATTCCTTTTTCATATTTAACTCAGGGGGAGATTCATCATCTCAGGGGGAGTTATAATTCTTTAAGTTCAATTAAATAAAATTTCTGATACTTTTTGTCATCATCAAAAAGGGGGAGATTGTTAGAACACAGATTGGTTCTTAATAATTACTCTTTGTTTTGATGATAACTGTTAGGAAATTTATATTTAAGAATTATATACTCTAAAATTTGTTTGAGAGTTTTACTGCAGATTAAAATTATATTGACTCTCTAGAAGCAAATCTGCCTTTGAATACAAGAAGTTATTCTGAATCTGAAGCGCCAGATGTATCTTACAGAAGAATCTGCTTGCTCCTTACAGAAGATCCTGAGCGTAGTCTCCAGAAGGATCTGAAGAAAGAAGCTCCAGAAGATTCTGAGTCAGAAGCATCTGAAGATAGTCAGAAGCATCTGAAGATAATCAGAAGCATCTGAAGCTGAAGCATCAGAAGTATAGAAGAATATTGATTGAAGAGTTTCTCAAAGCATTGATCTACAGAAGTTTCTGAAAGTACCTACGCTGCCAAGTACTGAAGTTCTGTGTCAAGATGCTCTGATGATCAACACGCTAGAAGCACACAAGCTGCAGAAGACTCTGATACAGCATAGTTCTGAATCTCATCAGAAGACTCTGATCCATTCAGACTCTGAAGAACTTGCTGAAACTGAAGAAGTATTTTCAAGAATGTATCCGTTGGAATCATTCAACGTCTCTTTCCTTATTTGTGCTAGACACACTTACACAGACAAAAAGGATTTATCTGTGCCATCTATTTCAAGGAAAGGTCAGTACTGTGTGAAGACAAAAAGGCTCAGACCTTTTGGACTCTCTTTTCAACGTGCATGCTTCAACTGCCTATAAAAGGAGTTTCTCACTTCATTCTTCAGTTACACACTTGAGCTACATACTTGCTGAAAAGAAATCACATATTCTATAAGCTCTCATTCTTATTCTTCATAGAATCTTATTGTACTTAAATCTTAAGAGAAAAATCACTGTTGTGATTATAGCTTTATAGAAGCATTAAAAACTCTTGTATTTAATTTACATTGCTTGTAAAGGATTTTCCTTAAGAGGATTCAGTGTGAATCAGTAGCTCTTGAGAAGACTAAGAACTGTAGTTCTTAGGTGATACTATTGTAATCAGTTTGATTTAATAGTGGATTAAGTCCTTGTTGAGAAAGGCAAATCACTCTGGAAGGGTGGACTGGAGTAGTTGTTTAACGAACCAGGATAAAAATAATTGTGTGATTATTTTCATGTATTAATTTTCTAAACTTATTCAACCCCCTCCCCCCTTCTAAGTTATATCTCACCTTCAATTATGTATCTGGTTATTGATGCCTCTCTTGATATAATATGATTACAGGGAGACCAAACTTTAATTGATTGGGTGCCACCTTGTCTACTTTCTATTTGTGCATGCAGTTTCCTCACCCTAAAAGACGAGTGAGAGTTTTACAAATAGATCAATAGATCTCCAAGAAGTGTTACACATAAAGCCTCAAGTTTAAGAGAACCCTCCCTTCGGGCGATAAATCCAGAAAGATGAATTCGAAATAAATCCATTAGAGGAATTCTACAAAGGTGAAGACACTTCCTTTCCAACCACTAAAGAGATTGAAAGATGAAGTTCCGGAAGGGATCCTCTCTAGAGACATCACTACAATAATCATTTACTTTATAGTTATTGTTGATTTACTTTATTAATTTCATAAGCAAGTATTGCATCTCTGCCGATTGTAAGGAACAAATTATTTTGTGGGGTGCATTATTTTCCCTTTGAACTTTTACATAAGGCAAAGGTTTTTAATAAGGCACTTCACCCTTATTATTTTAGAATCTACATGTTTTTTTTGTTCCTTTCTTCGCAGGAAAATTAAAGATTTAATATAGGATCGCCAATTGAGGCGATCATATTTGCTAGATCCTTAAGTGGGATCATTGTCACCCATTGAGGTAATCATATTTGTGGATCCTTAAGTGGGATCCTTGCTGCCCCTTAAGGTGATCATAAGCGTTGGATTTTTAAGTGAGATCCTTGCCACCCCTTGAAACAATCATATTTGATGGATCCTTAAATAGGATCTTTGTCACCAATTGATGCAATCATATTTGTTGGTTCCTTAAGTGGAATCTTTATCGCCCATTAAGGCGATCATATTCGCTGGATCCTTAAGTGGGGTCCTTATTGCTCATGGAGGCGATCATATTTGTTGGATCCTTAAGTGGGATCTTTGTTGTTCATGAAGGAGATCATATTTGTTGGATCCTTCGGTGGGATATTTGCTACCTATTAAGGCGATCATATTTGCTAGATCCTTAAGTGGGATCCTTGCCGCCCATTGAGGCGATCATATTTGTTGGATCCTTAAGCGGGATCCTTGCCGCCCATTGAGGTGATCATATTTGTTGAATCCTTAAGTGAGACCCTTTTCACTCATTGAGGCGATCATAAGCGCTAGATCCTTAAGTGGGGTCCTTGTCGCCCATTAAGGCGATCGTATTTGCTTGATCCATAAATGGGATCGTTGCCGCCCACTGTGGCGATCATATTTGTTGGGAACTTAAGTGGGATCCTTGTCGCCCATTGAAGCGATCATATTTGTTGGATCCTTAAGTGAGATCCATATCTCCCATGAAGGTGATCATATTTGCTGGATCTTTATGTGGGATCCTTGTCACATGTAAGTTCTATGGTTTTTAGATTAACAACATTTTGGTAAAACATGTTGTTAGCAAGATGTTAAGCCAGATGTTCTACTATGACGGTCAGACATCATGTTCAGGTATGATGTTGTGATATGTGCCAGGACATGTTATACCAGAAAGTTAGGGCATGACTATTTTGGTATTTTTAGTGTGTTTTTTTAGTGTATTTTAATTCACACATTTGCATTATCCAGGGGAGGATATTGTGGGAACTTCTATTTTGACATATTGTGATGGTTTTTTAAAAAAGGATCATTGGTCCTTTTTAGGAAACTTTGTATTTTGTTCCTATTTTAGTGCATGAGATTATGCTTATGATTTCAAGTTGATTCCTGATGAATTGCACTTCAAGAGCCTAAGCCCACAAGGTCTAAAGACTATTTAAAAAAGACTTAAACCTAATGTATTTTAAGGCCTTCACTTTTGTAAAATAAGGGGAGGTTTAAGAGTCTTAGGTTTTGGGAGTCTTATTTGTGTGACTTTGTAAGTCACCCATGTACCTTTTGATACATTGAGGTAGACTGATTGCATGTTGTTAATTTTCCACTCTAAAGCTTTTAAGAAAGAGTTATTATTCTTAGTTGAAGCTTGTAAGCAAAACTATATATTATAGTTGGAAGAGTGTTCTTCTTCTTTTTGGTTTCTTGAGGTATTGTCATTGGGATTGTGACTGATTAGAAAATGAGAGGGGGTTCTCATATCTAGAGGGTTTCTAAGTAGAAGCTGCACAAGGTAGTGATTAGGCGAGAAGTCATAAGCTGGGGAGTTTAGCTCTGAACTAATGTTATCATAGTGAATTTCCTTCTTGGCTCAGATACCCTAGATGTAGATGAGATTGCACTGAATTGAGTTATGAATTTGATGTGTTATTTATCTTTCTACAAATTATTTTTTAATTTGTTTTATTTGTTCTATCAGACAGAAGATGTTGTAACATATGTCTTGATGTTATGTTCTGATGTGAGGCATCAGTATTAACATGTGTTAGAATTCCAGAATTTCAATTGGCATCAGAGCTGACACCCTATTCAATTTTTGGGCGAGCTTCGGGGAGATTTTTTTTCTGGTACTATGTGATCATTGAAAGGATGGTAGCGGACAGTACCTATTGGAAATCTATCACCAAAGAATTTGTTTGGATTGTTCCTTGTGAAGAGAAGTATGAGTTGACTCTTGTGACTCTAAAAATTAGAATTCCATATCCAATGGAGTTGATTTGCATGTGTTCAGATTGATAAACACATGTGTGGTGACCAAAGATG
The DNA here is from genome assembly GCA_963859935.3 of Lathyrus sativus. Taxonomy (NCBI): domain Eukaryota; kingdom Viridiplantae; phylum Streptophyta; class Magnoliopsida; order Fabales; family Fabaceae; genus Lathyrus; species Lathyrus sativus. The sequence goes on from OZ012739.1 coordinate 639,018,740, forward strand.
CTTGGCATCCTCTCAAGACCTTTCATGAAGGCACATCTAGTTAGCAGGTTTTAGAGGGCTCTCCCAAGAGACTTGTCATGGATGTAACTGCTGTTGAAGAAGAAGTTCAAGACACCATCAGCACAGATAGACCTCTTAGGTCACTATATTATTGATTTGTCTTTCTGAATGACATTTTTATTTTGAAGAACAAGAGCATGGATTTTGTTTCCTACTCTGTAGAACTTTGTGACCCGATTCTGAGGAAAATGGATAGTTGGACAAGGTCAATTGTCAAGAACATTCATCCTAACATCTTCAAGATTATGTTGCTCAAGGATAAGTTGGATCTGGTGTAAAGGTAAAGACACTTAGTGTCATGAACTTGAAGGGTTCTATCAGAGCAAATTGCTCTACCTATCTCAAGAAGCACCTTAAAAAGCTTTTTATTTCATATTTGATAAGTGAAGTGAACTTGAAGATGAATATGTTTATCTTGTTGTTGTCTTATTTGGAAGATGGATTTATGATGTAAATTCCTATTTTGAAGTATTAACTCTGATGGTTATGGCTGCATGTGGGTAGTTTAGAATTTTGTTTTGTTTTGTTTTTGATGTGTTAGAGGTGTGCTTTAAGTTGGGATGATGTGTTGGAGGCCTTCCGGACCTCCGATTTCAATTCCGTAAAAATCCAAACTCTCATAAAATTACAACCCATTCAACACTATAATTATCTCAAGTAAATTTACAATTTTAACACAATTAAACTATCTAATCATTGTTTTAAGATTATGCCTAAAACCTTTAAAATTAAGGGATATAAGTTCAATCCTGTATCATATTTACGCCCTAAATCACAATTTTCCCTACAATTTCCCCAAAGGCATCAGAGTTACTCACTGTCTAATATTTGTATCCCTTCAGGGTCAGACAGGTTCAAATCATAGTTTTGACCACGAAGTCCTAAGGTTTCCTTTTTCCCCAATGAACCACGGTTAGATTCATTAATTATAGATTTAGGTCACGAAGGCCAAAGATCACTATTTCTCATATCTACCCTTAAACTCTCAGGAATACTTACCACTACACCACAACCATCAGAGTTCTTACTATCAAATTTCCCTACAGGATTAGACCAATGTCAAATCAGAGTTTTGACCACGAAGGCCTAGTTTCCCTTTTACTCCAATGAATTCCCATGGTTAACATCTCAATACTAGATTTAGGCCACGAAGGCCAAAATTCCTTTTTCTCACAATCAACCTCAAAATCCCTTAAACCCTTAAATAGACCTTAAATACGTTGAATTTACACATTGAAAATCATGAAGGCAATACTCCCCATACCTTAATTGTCGATCAAAGCCTTCTCAAATATTTCCGGGAATCCTCCGAAGCTTTTGCCTCCAATCTTCCTTCTCAGAGCTCTGGCCTCAATTCTCCTCACGGTCTAACAAATAAATCTTAATTCCATCACAATTTCCTTTTTGTTAAACCTAGACTTGGGCCTCACAATTGAGCTTTTCCCATATTATCCTCACTAACTCCTCTTTATTGTCCAATTTTCCCTTATTTCACTTATATTTATTTTAATTAATAATAATATTAATATATTCATATTATATATTATTATTCAAAATAAATAACCCAAATTCCATTAATTCCCAATATTACACAAAACCACCGAAAATCACCAAAACGCGAATATTCTCATTTAAATAAATTAAATTAAATATTCCCATAATATTTGGGGTGTTACAACTCTCCCCCACTTAAAAGAATTTTCGCCATCAAAAATTACCTCAAGGAAATAGAGTCGGGTACGACTCTCTCAACTGATCTCCACGCTCCTAAATCCAACTTTCTCCAGCTGGTCCTCCCCACAATACCTTTATCAAGGCAATCTTTTTACCGCGTAGTTGCTTCACTCCTCGTGCACCAATCCGAACATGCAACACTTCAACAATCAAATTATCTCCTACCCGTACATCATCCGTCTGAATCGTATGTGACAGATCTGAAATATACTTCCTCAACTTAGACACATGAAACACATCATGCAATTTCGTAAGCGACAATGATAAAACAGCCTAACATGCTACTTCTTCCACGGTTCCGCTGCGTCACTCTGATATAGACCAACAAAACAAGGTGTGAGCTTTCGAGACTTCAAAACTCGGCCAACACCAGTTACCAGTGTAACTCTCAACAACACGTGATCTCCCTCTTGAAACTCAAGGGCTTTCCTCCTCTTATCATGTTAACTTTTCTGACGACTCTGTGGCGCTTTTGTCTTTCTTGGATCATCTTGATCTTTTCAGTCGTCTCTTGCCCAATCTCAGGTCCAAGTACATCACTCTCACCTGACTCATACCAACACAAAGGAGTCCTACACCTCCTACCATACAAAGCCTTATACGATGCCATTCCGATACTAAAATGATAATTGTTATTGTAGGTAAACTCAACCAACAAAAAATGACTATCCCACGGTCCACCTTGATCCAACGCACAAACTCTCAACAAATCCTCTAAAGACTGGATAGTTCTCTCAATCTGTCCATCCGTCTGCAGATGATAAGCAGAACTCAATCTCAACATGGTACCCAAAGCGTCTACAAACTCTCCCAAAACCTCGATGAAGATCTCAGATCTCTATCAGACACAATACTCGACGATATCTTATACAACTTCGCAACTTCCTCAATATACATCACAACTAGCTTCAGCATAGAACAATTAATCCTTATTGGTAAGAAATAAGATGATCTAGTTAATCTATCCACAACCACCCAAATTGAATCATATCCATCTCACAGTCTTCGGCAAACCCGACACAAAATCCATGGAAATACTATCCCATTTCCACTCTGGAATATTCAATGGTTGCATCAGACCCAACGGTCTCTGATGTTCAATCTTTGACTTCTGACAAGTCTAACCATCACACACAAACTCAACCACTTCTTTCTTCATCCCTGGCCACTAAAACAATTTCCTCAAATCCTGGTACCTCTTCATAGCACCAGTATGGATACTCAATCCACTTAAATGTCCTTCCTCAAGAATTACTCTTTTTCAACTCAACAATATCTGAAACACAAACTCCGTCTCATGATACCATTCCCATTAATCTAAAAATCAGCTCTTCGACTTTGATTCATCAAATTTAACCGATCTACCAACTCAAATCAGATTTCCGACCTCCTCGAATCTCATCAAGAATACCACTAGTAAGCCTCAACATACAAAGCTTAACTCCATAAGAAGTCTCTTCGCAAACCAAACTCATATCACGAAATTGCTCAATCAGTTCTAACTCTTTTACCATCATCATCGGTCTATGCAAAGATTTCCAAATCGATGCATCAACTACCATGTTTGCTTTATCCGAATGGTAATTCAAACCAAAACCGTAATCCTTCAAAATTCCCAATCATCTCCTCTGCCTCATATTCAACTCTTTCTAATCAACCAAATACTTTAAGCTCTTATAACCACTAAACATCTCAAATCTCGAACTAAACAAATGAAGCTTCCAAAGCTTCGACACAATCACAACAACATCCAACCCTAAATCATGTGTCAGATAATTCCTCTTATCCACTTTAAGTTGCCTTAAAGCATAAGCTAAACTTGCATATGTTTCCTCAATACACCTATCAATCCTATCAACGAAGCATCACACTATATAATAAGTGGTTCTGCCGGATTCGGCAAAATCAAAACATGAGCTGTTGTCAGCCTCCTCAAAAGCTCTTGAAACTTTATTTACACTTTGCATCAAAAACAAAATCTTGAACCTTCCTAGTCCACTGCGTCAATGGCAAAGATAGCTTGGAAAAAATCCTTCAACGAATTTTCAATAATAATCTGCCAACAAAAGAAAACTTCTAATCTCAAAAACAGGTTTTGGAGCTTCCCATTGCGATGCAGCTTCAACCTTCGTCATATCAACCAAAATAACCCTACTCGAGACCACATGACCAAGGAACTCAATTCCTTCAACCAAAACTCCCACTTTGACAATTTTGCATACAACTGCTTCTTTTTCAATGCTGATAACACAATTTTCAGATGCTCAGTACGATCCTTTTTACTCTTCGAATATATAAAAATATCATCAATGAACACAACCACAAACTTTCCCAAATAAGTATGGAAAATCTTGTTCATATACTCCATAAATACACATGGTGCATTAGTCACACCAAATGGCATCACGAAATACTCATAATGTCCATACCTTGTTTTAAAAGTAGTCTCCTGAATATCTTCAGCCTTCACACAAATCTGATGATACCCAGATCTCAAATCTATCTTATTAAACACACTGACAACAACCAACTGATCCATCAAATCATCAACCCTTGGAAGTGAACACTTACTCTTGATAGTCACCTTGCTCACTTGTCTATAATCCACACCCATCCTCATAGAACCTTCTTTCTTCTTAACTAACAGAATTGGTGCACCCCCACGGTGACACACTCAAACAAAAGAACCTCTCCTCAAGCAGATCTTCGAGTTGATTCTTCAACTTCTTCGATTCTGGTGTGGACATACAAAATGGAGTCATTGCTACCAAACTAGTTCCAGGAACTAAGTCGATTGTAAGCTTCACTTCACGTTCCGGCTATAAATCACTTATCTCATTAGGAAAAACTTACGGACAATCATAATTAATTGGCAAACCACCAACTTCCCCACATTCATTAACACTCAAAGTTTCCATCAAAATAAACATCTCAACACCATCTTGCACTGACTCACCAAAACAATTCGTAAGCACTTAGCTTAACTCAAAACAATTCACTGCACACGCCATCTAAGCTTGCAAGACACGTCTATCCCATCCAACATAACTCCGTATACTATCAACAAGAGATTAAGGGTGATCAATTCCTTAATTTGTCAATAGACAGCCGAAAGTCATGATAGAGCATAAACCATCTTTACCAAACTATAAGAGCCTTCATCAACACTCTGAGCCACCACTCCACACTTGAAGCATCCTGGAGAAGCGCAAGCTTCTCCCCTACTTGTTTCATTCCACTTTTGCAGACAAAGGTTAGAAAACAAACGTGTACCGACAGTGTCTTCACACACATGTCGCATACAAGGGAACAATTAACATTATACAACTTGGCCGGACAGACCGACCTGCTCTGATACCACTAATGTAACACCCTTTTCTATCCCACAATTAAAAGGCATATTTATTCACATATCAGAGTAAATTATTAAGTTCAATAAAAGCCACCACAAAAGGGCGTACATTTCCCAAATCCTCAAAATAGGTCAAGGCCCCGTAAACAACAGGTTTTCCCCAAAGTACATCAAATTGCACAAAGCAGCGGAACTCAAAAGGCATAAATCAAGGTTTTCCTCATACGGGAAGATAATCAAAATAAACTCAAATAAAACATAGTTTAACTCAAAAGACTCTAACCCGATGTTACATATCAGAGCAAGACCCTCTAAGTTAACCAAAAAGGCTAACAACTCAAAACTTCAAAAAAATAACCTCGACGGCGTCCACGGCTAAACCTGGTCATCTGCATGTTACCCACGTGGAGGTAACATTCAAACAGGCAGGGTAAGCAAAGCGGTTCATAATAATCATTGTATGAAAATCAACATATAAATGGCATCATAATCATATTCAACACATTCACATTCATCAATAGGTCTCGAAGGCCACAACATCATAAATTATTCCAAATGACTCATAAATGCAAATGCAACAAGACTCAATGCATGTGGTACCAATCATCACAGTGTGATGGGCATTGGACCATCAACCCTCCATAGATCCCCATCAATAGGATCGATTATACTAGAGAACTGGAGCACATCAAAATACTTCACATCCACACAATGGGATTGAAGCCAAAGTAATCGAGGTCCTGAACCGAAGTCCGGATACACATGAATGCATGATGCACACGTCACAAATCATCCTCATAATAACATCATATGTGCATCATCATTCATCATATTCATCATCATCAAACGTCATAGCTCATCATCATACATCATGTCATCATAGCTCATCATAATAATCATCATCATACATAATGTCATCATAGCTCATTATAATAATCATCATCATACATCATGTCATCATAGAATCATCAAAAACTCATGGAAATATAATCATAGCTCATCATTATTACTCATAGGAATCATCATTATACAATCATGTATTAATCTCTTCGGAATCATAGTTATACTCATGGTAGTTCACCATACAATCACATATTTAATCTCATAAAAATATTATATAATCAACTATCTTATTTATAATATGTTATATTCATGTTCATTAGTTTTTCAACGCTTCGAACGGGGGTCAAAACGTACTTACGGATCAAAAGTTACGTCCAAAACAATTTCCACCGAAAACATGGACAGTCGTGACGGACAACATGCAATTTTCTGCATTTTTCACCGTTGGAGGCCTTCCGGACCTCCGATTTCGATTCCGTAAAAACCCAAACTCTCATAAAATTATAACCCATTCAACACTATAATTATCTCAAGTAAATTTACAATTTTAACACAATTAAACCATCTAATCATTGTTTTAAGATTATGCCTAAAACCTTTAAAATTAAGGGATATAAGTTCAATCCCGTATCATATTTACGCCATAAATCACAAATTTCCCTACAATTGCCCCAAAGGCATCAGAGTTACTCACTGTCTAATATTCCTATCCCTTCAGGGTCAGACAGGTTCAAATCATAGTTTTGGCCACGAAGGCCTAAGGTTTCCTTTTTCCCTAATGAACCACGGTTAGATTCACTAATAATAGATTTAGGCCACGAAGGCCAAATATCACTATTTCTCATATCTACCCTTAAACTCTCAAGAATACTTACCACTACACTACAACCATCAGAGTTCTCACTATCAAATTTCCCTACATGATTAGACCAATGTCAAATCAGAGTTTTGGCCATGAAAGCCTAATTTCCCTTTTACTCCAATGAATTCCCATGGTTAACATCTCAATACTAGATTTAGGTCACGAAGGCCAAAATTCCTTTTTCTTACAATTAGCCCAAAATCCCTTAAACCCTTAAATAGACCTTAAATACGTTAAATTTACACATTGAAAATCATGAAGGCAATACTCCCCATACCTTAATTGTCGATCAAAACCTTCTCAAATATTTCCGGGAATCCTCCGAAGCTTTTGTCTCCAATCTTCCTTCTCAGAGCTCTGGCCTCAATTTTCTTCACGGTCTAACAAATGAATCCTAATTCCATCACAATTTCCTTTTTGTTAAACCAAGACTTGGGGCTCACAATTGAGCTTTTCCCATATTATCCTCAGTCCTCACTAACTCCTCTTAATTGTCCAATTTGCCCTTATTTCACTTATATTTATTTTAATTAATAATAATATTAATATATTCATATTATATATTATTATTCAAAATAAATAACCTAAATTCCATTAATTTCTAATATTACACAAAACCACCGAAAATCACCAAAATGCGAATATTCTCATTAAATAAATTAAATTAAATATTCCCATAATATTTGGGGTGTTACACGTTGCACCGACCTGGGTTACCAATTTGCTATGTTATTTATCTTTCTGCAATTTATTTTTTAGCTTGTTTTATTTGTTTTTTCAGACAGAAGATGTTGAAACATCTGTCTTGATGTTATGTTCTGATGTGAGGACATCAATATTAACATGTGTTAGAGTGCCAAAATTTCATTGCTCATTAAGGTGATCATAATTATTGGATCCTTAAGTGGGATCCTTGCTGCCCATTGGGGCGATCATAATCGTTGGATCCTTGCATCCCATAGAGGCAATCACGACAACAAAATCCCTCAGGCAAACATTAAATGGTTAAAACATGCAGGAGAAGATAATGATTATGGTGGTTAACTTAAAAGGTTCCCCCAAGGGACGTCACTGAGTCAATAGAATTACAAAAGCCCCGAAAAGGGCAGAGAAGTACAAAAATCCCCAAAAGGGTCAACCAACTAAAAATCAAGAAAACCAAAGTACGTGTAGTTATTCCTCATCCATCAATTGACTATCTCGAACCACTTGAAAAGGCGTCGTCGGGGTCAAATCAAGATTAAGATAAGGAAATACATCATATTTTTTTGTGCTCTTAAAATAATGAACGGAGGTCACCATAACTTCATCCTTGAGATACAAAACCTTCTCTTCTAAATTGTCCAAAGTGTTGCGTGCCCTTTTAAGTGAATGCTTTAAACGCTCTGCCTCTTCAAACTATGCGACACCCGCATTAGCCATTTTTCGGGTAAGCACATCTACGACATCATGTCTTTACTTCAACAACCTCACTACTGTCCCACTTTTGCGAAAGCTCATGTTTACATGGGTCACCATGGACTGAAGTCACCGAATGGTGCGAACACGCTTCTCCCTTTACACCTTCTCCACCAAAAGACACCTCAAAGTTTTGACTTCTAACATATTTGATAGCCTGATGGAGAACATGTCAAAGGGGGACTGATAGTCACTAGGCAAGAGAAATGACGGTTAAAGAAATCCACTACATTAAATGCATGATTGTTCCATAAGGAAGACTCAGAAGGGGAGGTTCATTTCTTCCTTACTCCTCCCATTGTTCTGCCTCGCGACATGCAAATGAACTAGAGGGATGCTCCTCCCTCTATGGTGCCTGAGAAAGGTAAGACTTAACAACCCTTGAAGTTTCACGCTGCCTCACTTCCCTATCATGAGGAGGGGAGGACAGTTCTTGCACCCGCTGTTGAGCCATATGCATTCTTGCCATGCACTCTCTTTTCTCATCAAACACAAATCTTTTCATACCTAAGTATGACCCCCCCTTCGTAGCCATCCTCATGATCCCGAATGATGAGGACACTACATCCTAGGAGAGAGAAACACCTTAATATTTGGATTACTTCACAGTCAAGGGGAGAAAGACCACCTGGATCCATCCTTTGGGTAAGTCATGGGCGTGGCGTCCAAGTCAGGGGAAAACGAGAGTCACCCATCGGCCTTGAAGTGACCAGAGAGGCATCACCTTGCATTCTCACCTGCACAAAATTGTCTTTCTAGTCCTCATAAGAGTTTTAGTAGACACCCCCTGACAAAGGACGCAATGTCACCCAACCGTTATTGTGTAGAATCTCCATCTGAAAAAAATAAAGAAACACCCCAACAACGGGAGACACACCCATACTACAACAAATTATTTGAAAGGCTCTGAGTAAGCCTCACACATTCGAGGTAATATGAGAAGAGACATCATTGATTGCTCTCAAAAACTCCGTTTTGAAAGATGTAAACAAAATCAAAACCCACAGCCAAGGACGGAGGCAGAATTTTTTCTCTGTGGGGGCAATAATTATTATAAAGTTAAAATGTTAAAAATATAACATATAAACTTTTTCAGTAAAAAAAAGTAAATATTTTAAAATTGAAAAAATAAAATCTTTTAATTATTGTTTTCAAAAGAATTTAATATCATAAAAAATTTAAATACAAAATATATATTAATAACTAAATCTTTAAATAAGAACAAAATATTGTATAATAAACAATATGTAAACTTGAAATCTTTAACAATGTTTGCTTAATTAATCCCTTCATATTAAGTATTAATTTAATTGTTCAAGGTTTATATTTATTCCATTGATAATATTATTAAATATTTGAATTTATATTTATGTTAGATATACATGAGGACATTTATATTTTTTATCATGTATTGTCTGTTGTTTCCCATCTCAATTTTTAATTACGTGATATATACATAAATTTTTACATATGAATGGATTCTTAGTGGGGGCAGTGGCCCACAAACTTGCCCATGTAGCTCCGTCCCTGCCCACAACTCATGAATGATGGGGAGATGGACATAAGAATAGGAAGCAGACTGCTTCTCGGAAGTATCTATGTTGGCCATCTCCTATTTAGAATAGGGTTCCATGATCACACACACACACACACACACACACACACACACACACACACACACACACACACACACACACACACACACACATATATATATATATGCACACACACACTCTCTCTCTCTCTCTCTCTCTCTCTTTCTCGACCCGTACTGGAAAGTTATTGATCATGTCTATAGTAAAGTACATGGATATAATATCTCGAACATGAATAAATTTATTTTTCTTTCCCATGATCGTTGAGAGTAGAAGAGCGAAAAAGGAGAAGTTTTCACCAATTGTGTTTCTAGAAAAAGAAATAATAAGAAAAAGGGGTTTCCAAAATATTATAGGGGAAAACTCCATGGAATAAGTCATGCAATTACCCAATGGTGTAACTGCCAAGGGAAGTGGGAAAACCCTACACCCGGAAGGCGCGTGTAAGAAATAAAGAACATCGGTTCTCCCAAGAAACACCATCACAAGGTGCATTAAATTCCCCCATGCTCTTTTTCCAATAAAAAAACTTAAGCTTTCAGTAGTGATTGACGTTTTTATATCTTGGGGGATATAACCAAAAGTAGAATGAATCCTCTTAGTTCATTCGCTAAAAGGAGCGTCGTTGGGACTCTCCTGTAAACATACTCACTCCGGCCAAAAGACTCACCCTTAATAGATATATTCATTTTTAATTGAGGGACTCACCTTAGACTGTGGTACTTGTCCATTTTCAAGAGTATCGTCAACTCAGGGACCCATCTGGGGTGAGAGGTACATCACGAACGCAAAAAGTGTCTTAAAAAACTTCGCCCTTAGATAAGCCCTCGTGCTTGAGGGATTATGTAGTGTTATATTGGTGAAGATCCTAAACTAGAGCGCCCTCGCCCAAAAAGTTATATCTCCCATGAGATATATTGAAGACTCGCCTAGTGGTACCGATAACGTGTAAAGATGTCAGTCAAAGGAGAAGGAAACTCCACAACTCCTTAAAGATAGGTGGTCAATTACTTCTCCTGATCAGGGGAGGTATAAATCTTAAGTTATACAAATCATTACATCCCTCGTAAAACATATCGCTTAACTCACATCTATCACACCTTCAAATACCCCAAATTTTTCCCTAAGATTTGTCGTGTCATCTTGCATTCCATTGCATTTTTTGCATTGTATTTAACCAGTCACTAACAAGTTCGGGTAGTCGGTTGATTTTTGAAGGGCAAAACGGTTATTTGTTCGCAGCTGGCCGACAAATTATGAATTATGAACTGTAGGCGGGAAAGTTGGGTCGTTTGATGTGGTTGGCGTGAATCAGGGCCGACATGTAGTTGGATTTGTTTGATTGTGAAAGATTTGAGATGGGTAGAATAAAATCGATTCAAGTTATTGGATTGCTATCCGGAGCATATGGGTAGTTGATTTAATCAGACAGTTGGAGTTAGTCGGATAAAGTTGCTCATTTTGAATTGCAGGAAGATGTAATCGGAAGTTATGTCGGGAATGAGATTGGTCGGATAAATTGGGATAACTAGGGCTTTCATTTCAGTGTTCATTTTCTATTCTAAATTAATGTGTCGTCTTTTTTTTATTCAATCATATTTCACTTTCGTAAATTAGTTTCATTGCCTTTTTAAAAATCAATCATATTTCCTCTTTCAGGTTAGTTTCATTGCATTTTTAAAAATCTCTCATATATCATATTAAAATAAAAAGGGTTGTTTCATTACTCAAAGAAAATTCATTTCTATGTCGTTTTTGTTTTAGTCTCACTTCCCTTTGTCATCTCATTCCTATTTCTTCTAAATTAAGGTCATTTTTAATATTATTTTCATTTAAACATTTGTTTGCTAAGTTTATTCTTATTATTTATTTGCATATCAAAAACAAACTAAAAATAATAATATTTTAAAGAAAAATATAAATGATTTTTATTATTAATAATATTCCTTTACAAAAAATATATGCATATAGATAAAAATTACAAAAAATAATAAATAAATCAATTACAAAAAAATATAAACAAATTTGTCCTAAATCTTTTCCTAATGTCCTAACCCATCTCTTCGTCCCGATTTTGGCTTTTCTCCGACTTTCCTCTGAACCTGCAATCAAAACAACCGAGCCATTTTATCAGGTTAGAGTTTTTCCGATGCCCTCAGAATGGTATCATCATCGGGCGTGTCGGGAGGGCAACAGATTACTCTGAAGCCGGCTCCCGATTCGATTCTCGGCCAATGGCATATCCGGCAGCAATCTGTTCTTAGTTCCGAGGCATACGAGAAAGAGACGAAGAGATAATAAAAGTACTTCTGAAATAAGCTGGTTCGAAAAGCACTTATGGAAAAGCGCTTATTCAAAAAAAGCATTTGTTCCAAATAGATTTTCGCCAAACAGCCGTTAACAGTTCAGAAAAACCAGTTTAAACCAGTTCAGAAAAAACCAGTTCAAACCAGTTTAGTCCCACAAACCGTTTCAACGAACAATAGCAAAACGAGCCAGTAAATCCAGTCAAACAACCATTCGAAAATTCAGGCAAGAACAAATCCAACAAAATCTCCGGAAAGTTTCCTTCAAGAACAAATCAAAGCCCACAATGAATTCAAAGAGGATATAAATAGTTCATGAAGGGATCCGAAGAAACCCTCAAAGCGAAAGCGGCGGCTCAGAGAATCAGGAGGATTCATCATCATTGTCGGGTTCAGAAAACTCTGAGAGCCTTCATCATCACCCAGTTGGAAGGAAGAAGAAAGAAGACCCGAAATTGAAAAGGGTCGCGAGTAACGGCCTAGTAACGAGTTGAACGGAGACCGCGAATCCGTTAGAGGAATCACTACCGTCGTCGCTCAAACCGCTGGAGGCCTCAGAGGTCCTCATCACCGACCATTTTTCGTCCAGAAACCCAGAACGAGAAACCAAAATCGAAGCCTCATCATTAACGGATCAACGTCGGGAACTCGCGGCGGCCGTGGATCCTTCCGATTGCCACTACTACCGGGACCCATTGCCGTCATCCTCAGTTTACAAACATCATCGGATACTCAATCACCGCAAGTCGTAGGTTGAAGAGTGAGTTTCCTCGATTTTATTTGATATTTTCGGATCGTGTTTCAGATATCAAGAACGAAATATCGTACATGCAAATTGGTCAAAAGGAAGCAAAGCTCCATCGAGCTACATCAATGGAGGTCGCGGAGCGGAAGAAGAAGAAGATAAAAATATCAACAAGCAAACGGAAAAAGCTCGGAGGGAGATTCAATGGAGGTTCCGCCGGCGCGAGAAAGGAGAACGAGAAAAATAGTCGCGACGCTTAGAAGAAGGAGAGGAGTTTGGGGTTAAAACCCTAGACTCATTCTTAGTTTTTATTATGTTGGTTCTATTTGGTTTTATATTTTTTCTATTTATTTAATAATGGTTAATTAAGTTAGTAAACCTGAATTATTATTAACCTATTAATTTTTATAAATTAAGACTAAGACTTCAGTTAGCAAAAACAAATCAATCACAAATTTGTTTTTAGTTAACATCAAAACAAAACTTTTTCTTAATCACATTAACATAAAAGCTGTTTTTTTCTTAACTTAAAATTAATACAATTTTCCCAATTAAACCTTTAAACCAAATATTTTTTTAAAAACAAACATTTTCTAATTAAGAACCTTAATTAAAATACTTTTTCTTTAATAAAAATAAAACAAGAATTTTTAGAATAGGTTCTCCATTAAAGCCTAAAGTCGATTCCCCTCTTTTCAATAAAAATTCAAAAAGAAATAAAGTTTCTGTTTAGCCGTTTCATTTTCGTCTAACCCCATTTGTTTGTTCGCTGCAGCTCTTCAATATTTCATTTATTCGTGCTATTTTTTGGCATGGATGTAATTTATGCGAGGCCATGATCGCAGTTATTTTTATTTTCGCATTTGTGTTGGATTTGTAATTTACGCGAGTGATCGTCGCGATACTTTTGTTTTACAGCTTTCTTTATTTTTCGTACTTTAATTCTGTCTTGTGATGATATCCGTTGTTTGCATGTTTTTACCATTAATTTCCCTTTCGAAGGATTAAGTCTAGCAGTTTGACCGCCGAGTCAATAGTCTTACCATTTGAAGGTTTCAAAACCCTAATTAGCCTAGGTGTCCCGCCGTGGACGAAAATGCCCTTTACCCCAACGTTAGGTCAAAGAGTCGTCGTACTCAGTTTTAGGGTTTCCCGCCGTGCAATCTCTAATTTAACCCTAATTTCAACTTGCAATTCAACGTAGAAATAGGAGTTTCAAGACTCCACGTAAGCGTGTCCTTAAGATACGTTTAGTCCCTTTGAAACCTTGACCACAGTCAAGAAGTTTCTAACCTCCCTTTCGAGGGGAACTACAATTACTCTGATTCCATTCCCATCAGGATATGTAGGCACAAGATGTGACGTCTTACCGAGTAAACTTAGGACTAACCCTTAGGTCTTTTAGGTCACTCTATCCCTTAACTCAGTATATATACGTAAAGCGAATAATAAAGCAAAAATAGCAAAAATAAACAAAAGGTTCCTGTAGAGTACTACAGAAGCTTAGGGTGCTAATACCTTCCCTAAGCTTAACCAACCCCTTACCTAGGTCTCTCCCCGCATTGTGTTTACGATGCAAAAATAGGCTTTCCCTCTTTTGACCTTTTCCTTCGGATAAATCAAAGTCGGTTGTGAATCAAGAATTGTGATTCAAACTAATTAATAGTTTGATATCCTATTTCCACCGCAACAATATGCATAAGCGCTCCATTCATATACAAAGCCTCTCACCTCACATGAGCAGGACTTCTAAAATCATCATAAAACATCACTGTACAGGAGTTCTCACCGTCGTGGGAAAGCTTTAAGCAACTACAATTATTATAAATCTACTAAGTCTTCTAAATCTCTCAACCCTTACAAGAAAAACACACATGCGCTTTTTGACTAATATAAATATAGTTAGAAAATTAATCCTCCAGACTATGAATTTTTAATTGTATGTGAACATGATATTAAAGATTTAAAATATTGAAACCACAATAACAAATTTAAAATTGGGGATTAAAGTCCCAATCAGGCAAAATAAGAGGACTAAGATGCAATTAAACTAAAATTATATTGAAAGGAAAAAGTGTGAGAAAAGAGAGTTTGTTCTTACCAAGTGAGTAATAAAGTCAAACAAGTGGATGCGGTTTCAAATTTGTGTACGTTAGCTGTTCCGACAAAAACACTGAACAAACAAAGCTGCTGCTGCTGCTGCTAGGGTTTATCCCTCCTTTTCAATCTTCACCCCATCGCCTTCAGGTTCGATTTTCTCTTCTCTCATACTTCTCTATTCAAATTCAAACCTCTTAATTTCTCTTCTCTCATTGAAATTCCAAGCTACGTCATTTTTTTCCTCTTCACTTGGAAAACCTTTGTTAATTGTTGAGTTTGTGTTCTTTCTGAGTTGTAGGTTTTTGATTCGATTTTTCAGCGGAAACAATGACTCGCGTGTATATTGGAAATCTGGATTCACGGGTTTCTGAGAGGGATCTGGAAGATGATTTTCATGTTTTTGGAGTTATACGAAGGTAACTGTAGTGTGAAACTGGGAACTAGGTCACTGAGTAGTATCATATTTCTCAGTTGGGTTTTAGGTTTGTGAATTTTTCTATTTTTCTTAGTAGTTTTGGTTTGAAATTGCGGTTGAATTAATGGAATCTTAATGTTGTTTGTGTAGTGTGTGGGTTGCAAGGAGGCCTCCTGGTTATGCTTTCATTGATTTTGATGACCGCAGAGACGCGCTGGATGCTATCCGCGAATTAGATGGTATGTTATGTTGAGAAGCCTTTTTGAGTTATTATATTTTGTGAGTCTTACTTTTTCACAAATTTCAAGTATGTTTTGGCATGGATTGTATTGAAATAGATGTATTCTGGTTCGACCATAGGGTTTTTGAAAATTTTCAGCAGTGTTTTATTTTTGGTAGGGGTTTTTTTTGTTTGAATTCTGAAATAGGGATTGGTATTTCTTTTCACTCTATTTAATATTTTTCCTCCATGGAACAGGTAAAAATGGTTGGAGAGTAGAGCTTTCTCACAACTCTAAAACTGGAGGCGGAGGAGGGGGAAGAGGTGGCGGCGGTGGTGGTCGTGGTCGGTCTGGTGGGGGTGGTTCTGATTTGAAATGTTATGAGTGTGGTGAACCTGGTCATTTTGCCCGCGAGTGTCATTCTTCTCGTGGCGGTGGAAGACGTCGGAGCCGTAGTCCACCTCGATTGCGTAGGAGCCCAAGTTATGGGCGAAGGTGAGATTGCTATATTATGATGCTATTGGGATTGGGACTTCTATACATGGTTTTATTGTGTTGAAGATAAACTACATGCCATTCTTCCTTAGTTCATAAAAAATGAAACTGTTCCTTTGTTTTTTGTGACTGGCCATAACTTGTTTTTTGAGCAGAGTAATTTCCTTTTTTCATGATTTGGTGGTCGTATTTGTTTTACACATGTTTAAATTAAAGTGTTTCATTTTCACACCTTTTAATTGATATTTACCAGGAGTTACAGTCCTCGTGAGCGGTCCCCTAGGCGGCGAAGCCCATCTCCTCGTCGTCGTAGCCCTTCACCTCGTCGCCGCAGCTACAGCAGGTCACCCCCTCCTTACCGTGAACGTGAGGCCGTAGCACATGCTAACGGGTGAGGTTCCATCTCTCTCTGCCTGGGTTTAACTTGGTATCACTTGATGGTTGTCTGTTATAAACTTGTGTTTTCTTTCAACTAGATGGATATGTAGACTTTATTTCTTGATATCTTTTCTCAAGTCTAATTTGTATTGAAGTGCTCTTAGGTTATATAGAGAGTCGCATGCTCTGGCATTTTTCCCTCTTCTCCTTTTGGTCCCTTTTTACCAAAAATCTCGTGTTTGCTCTAAATTTATGGTATCTTCTCTCTATATATCTGTAGCAGCAGAGGAACGAAAACAAAATCTGATTTTAATAATAGGGCATGGAATATTTGCTTGCTTGATTTTTCGGTCTGCAACCTTAAGATGCAAAAGTCGTGTCGTGTCAACTTTTAGTATGTAAGTTTAAGATGCATAAGTTCTGCGTGTCAACTTTTAGTGTGCAAGCTTTAGGTGCATAAGTATGCAACTTTGAGTTTCTAATTATTTAGTTCTGCTATAAGTATTGTTACTAAGCATTTTTGCTGAAATATGATGTCCATATTGTGCAGAAATGGGATAAGGGATGCACCTCGAAGCAGAAGTTGATTTTTAAAAGTCGGTAACTGCGCCTGTTCAGAAGATAATGAAATATTGTTAATCTAGTGTTTTCAACTGCAGTACACGTCTGTTTTGTTGGGCAGTGCCCTGAGCTTCTACCCTAAATGGTTTAGTTACTTTCTTGATTTAATGGCTTGTGTTATGTTATCTACACCGAATTCTTCGAGTTTTGTTGCAGGTAAAACAATTCTTTAAGAGTAGTTGCTTTCTAGTAGTTTGTTAAAAATTGTTCCGGATCTTGCTAAAATATATGCTTTTCTTCTGATTGAGGTGTCTTCTGGTACTGCCGCCTTGGTTTTGTGCTTCTACGTTCACTGGGATATATCCTCCCTACACGCCCTCTGTGATTTTGAATGATTGTTATTCCAGCCAGGCTCCTACAAGCTTTATGTTTCTTGAATCTCGCCACTTGTGCACACCTCAAACTCTAACAGCATGTTTTTTAATTAAATTATAAGTGAGTGATTGATGACATCAAATCTGTATTTTATAAAAGTTGGGCTTATAGATTTTACCCCTACCTGTGTTGTGAATCTTATGATAATGAAGATGGAAATTGATGGAGCACCAGAAATCCCACTTAGTACAGCAATATACATCTTGTCACACAGACTCCTAATGAACGACTCTTCTGTTTAATTTTGGCACAATAATATGCCACAATTACCAGACCTAATATAAAGCTTTTCAGTAAACAAGGTATCAATTCATGGCACGATCAACTAAAGCCAAGAAAAAACATTGAAGTTGAATATTGAAGAAGCATGACATTGGACATTACTAAGCTATTGCTTTATGAGACAATATGTGAATTGCAAACATTTGTTTATGCAGTTCGGGCAAACATAGTTTCGTATAACTTTTTGAATAAATTAGAGTTTGAATGTTACGAGTTAGATTACAAGTATATCTTGCCAGCCCGGCTCCCCGGCATGCAAATGAGTTATCTCAAGCTTTAGTAATAGTATAGATAGCATATTTATGTTGAATTGTTTCTTTCTTGTGCTAAGGCACCTATGATGGTACAATTGATCACATTCTTCCCGTTGAATGAGGCTCAGTTCTTGCAGAGTGAAGGAGATTCTGAATCTGGACCCACTCAACTATATATGGTTATTATTTTATCACTTCTTCATGCTTTAGCCATGAAAATAAATTATTGCTATCATAAGTTAGTTGCATAAAGAACTAAAATATGAAACACCAAAATAAACTCTTTCACATGTTCTACTTTGATAAAAGAACGGCAAGAAAAAACTGCACCTAAAATCTGTCCTAAAAAATCATGATACATGCAATTATATCAATGTTTTAAAACCAAACTGTACACATTGAATCTGCATTGATTTAACCACACTCGACCAACCGCAGTTCAACCAGACTACAATGTAATGCGAATAAAACCATTTAGCATTTTTGGGTTCAACCGTCTGAATCTATGACTTTCATATGTGAGTAAATCTATAGATGGATATGATTTTTCAGCTACTTCTATTTTGTTACTTGTTAAAAAATCAATAAATAAGCAGTTTATGATGGTAAGCACGTTGCTGATACACTTGTATATTGTATTGTAATTCCATTCTGCATTATAATAATCTATTTTTAGCTATGTTAGTGGGAGGCAGTTTTTTTGGTTAACTTCACAAGTCAAACCCATGTTGTCCAAATCCTCAAAACTCTCATCTTTCAATGTTAATTCATTCATATAGCTTATTCCATAATCCAAAAAAGTTCATAACACGTTTTTGTTGATCCAAAAAACAATGCAGAAACGAAACAGTTGACTCATTAGAGCTTGTTTTTCATCTTTATGGTGTGAGCATTTCAAGAATAGTTCATCTTAAGTATTGATGGAGCTCAAAAATGAGAAACTAGTCAGGTATATTAAGTCTCTACTATTTGATTTCTCGTGTTTTTCTCTCTATGATTCTCATTGCGACTTTGCATTGGTTTGAAAACTCGCAGGTTCTCGAACGATGGAAAGCTTAATCTTGAGAAGCCGATGCAAGTTTACAAGTTTCAGAAAATTGTTAAACCGAGAGGAAAAACTAGTAGCGGCGATATTGATATTGATATTGATAATGATAATGATAAGAACAGAATGAGTATCAAGTTTCCGACTTTTGGAAAGTTTAAGGTTTTTCAGGAAAATCATGAACCATGGAAGGAAAGAATTCTTGATCCAGGAAGTGATTTATTTCTCGAGTGGAAACGAGCTTTTTTGTTTTCCTCCATACTATCACTTTTCGTTGATCCGTTGTTTTTCTACCTCCCGTCCGTATCAATAGAACCTGATAATAAGAATTTGTCGTGCATGGTTACTGACTTGAATTTAGGAATCGTCGTCACGTGTTTCCGGACATTCGCCGATGTTTTCTATCTACTCAACATGGTCATTAAGTTTAGGACAGCCTTTGTGTCACCAAGTTCAAGGGTTTTTGGAAGAGGCGAGCTTGTCATGGACCCGAGGTTGATTGCGAGACGGTATATGAAATCGGAGTTTTTCTTAGATCTTTTAGCTACATTGCCTCTTCCTCAGGTACCACGTCTGCTTCAATATACCAATTATAGTTTTTGTATATTTTCTCAAAGAGATGTTATATGTCTGGTTTTCTTTGTTGACAGATTGTGATTTGGTTTATCATGCCAGCGATTCGAAGCTCTCATGCCGATCATACGAACAATGCACTAGTACTGATTGTTCTTCTTCAATATGTTCCTAGATTGTATATGATTTTCCCGTTAAGTTCTCAGATTGTTAAAGCTACCGGAGTTGTCACAAAGACGGCTTGGGCCGGAGCTGCTTATAATCTATTACTTTACATGTTAGCTAGTCATGTACGTCGATTTTTCTTCATTCATCGCAAATTTTCTTTCGTGATTTTCTCGATATTTCACAATATTATTATTACAAAACAATTCTTATATATGCTTGTAGGTGTTGGGGGCATCATGGTATTTACTGTCAATCGAGAGGCACGCGACTTGTTGGAAATCTGAATGCAGAAATGAAAACTTACCTGTGAAATGTGTTCTCGACTACCTTGACTGCAGTAGTATAAACAATAACGGTCGCGTGAAATGGATGAATACTACTTCTGTGTTTAGTAACTGTAATCCGGAAAGTAGCACAGATTTCAAGTATGGAATTTTCGGAAATGCAGTCCAAAATAATGTTCTGTCCTCTGTGTTTATAGAGAAGTACCTGTATTGTTTGTGGTGGGGATTGCAGAATTTGAGTTCCTATGGCCAGAGTTTGAGTACAAGCACATTTGTTTGGGAAACTGCATTTGCAATACTCATAGCTATCTTAGGTTTGGTTTTGTTTGCTCATTTAATTGGTAACATGCAGGTAATTAGAGTTTCTAAATCTTCAAAATTATGCATTGAAGCATTTCAATTTTTTGAACTGTTATATGTATTCATAAGCAAGCATGTTTGAACCAATGCAGACATATTTGCAATCTATTACTGTGAGGCTTGAAGAGTGGAGGCTCAAGCGACGTGACACGGAGGAGTGGATGAAACATCGCCAACTCCCGGAGTTTCTTAGAGAGCGTGTTCGGAGATTTGTTCAGTATAAATGGCTTGCAACTCGAGGTGTTGATGAAGAAACTATCCTAAGAGGCCTCCCTACAGATCTCCGTAGAGATATCCAACGTCATCTTTGCTTAGACCTTGTTCGACGTGTATGTTCGTGACTTCAATGCAATACATGTTTTAATAGTTTTCTTGCATTTGAATTATAATAGTTTGGTGAAGTTTATGATTCACAATGCAATATCTTTCTCTGCCGATTACAGGTTCCATTTTTTTCGCAAATGGATGATCAACTACTTGACGCAATATGCGAGCGATTGGTATCATCTTTGAGTACTCAAGGCACATACATTGTCAGAGAAGGAGATCCAGTTACCGAAATGCTTTTTATCATCAGAGGGAAACTCGAAAGCTCAACCACAAATGGTGGCAGAACCGGTTTCTTTAACTCTATTACCTTAAGGCCTGGTGATTTCTGTGGAGAAGAGTTACTTGCTTGGGCATTGCTTCCAAAATCTACTCTCAACTTGCCTTCTTCTACAAGAACAGTTAAAGCCCTTGTTGAAGTTGAAGCCTTTGAACTTAGAGCAGAAGATCTTAAATTCGTGGCAAATCAGTTTCGACGTCTTCACAGCAAGAAGTTGCAGCATACGTTCCGTTTCTACTCTTACCATTGGAGGACATGGGCTGCTTGTTTCATTCAGGTCGCTTGGCGCCGGTTCAAGAAGAGAGTCTTGGCAAACAGCCTTAGCCTAAGAGAATACAAGTCCTTCATCGATGAACAAGCAAGATATCGAATGGAACACGAGAAAGAAGAGCGCGGTTCAGTAACTTCAAGCACTGCACAAGTAAAACAGAATCTTGGTGTCACTATATTGGCTTCAAGATTTGCTGCAAACACAAGGAAAGGGGTTCAGAAGATCAAGGA
Organism: Lathyrus sativus; assembly: GCA_963859935.3. Taxonomy (NCBI): domain Eukaryota; kingdom Viridiplantae; phylum Streptophyta; class Magnoliopsida; order Fabales; family Fabaceae; genus Lathyrus; species Lathyrus sativus. The sequence goes on from OZ012739.1 coordinate 639,040,374, forward strand.
TGTAGAGATGCTCAAGTTGCAAAAGCCTGAAGAGCCAGATTTCTCGGTCGATCACGAAGAAGATTAAGCTCAATACTGCAATGTTAGTAACTGACATTACAACTACTACTGCAAGGGATCTTCAAGAGTTAAACACATTGTTCTTCATCCGAATATGAACCGTCGCATGTTGTCAACTTGTATATCTTCAAAAAAATGTTTGTTCTCTTGTATATTACAGTTTCTTGACATACCATACCACTTGTATATTACACTGCACTATATATTTATACTTTTTGTTCCTGTCTTGAGAGATTTTTTGTGTGCTTACTTTATGTTTTTGTCTTGTAATTTAAACTTTGGTGGCACTTTGAAGATTACTTGATTTGATGGCTTAAAGTATTATTCTGAACTTTTTCATTATATTCAGATTAAATGTTGATTATGAGGGAATAAAAAAATGATGTACTGTTGTTATTGGTAAACTATATTGTCATGACAGACATATCTGTCCAAGGAAATGGGCCAAGCCCTCCTTAATCATCATAGTTCATAATAGTGAGTAGTCAAAACTATAAAAACATGTAGGGTCAGTTTATGAAAGTCTCATTCACTAATGACTATAAATCAATTTTAAGCACATGAATTGGTTACAGGGGCCACATGAGTACTATATGATCAAAGCTACCAAAACTTCCCTCTAATATGTCCTGCCGACACTATTTTATATATACTTAATCAATGTTCAGGCAATTAAAGCACAAGCTGAATTGTTTGGTAACAAAAGAATAAAATATAAAAGGAAAAACAAAGTGATGAAACAAAAATGGAGTAGAAGTTATTGTTTATTTCAGATACTAATATGAATTTACAGAAAGATGCACTCTGGTAAAACAGGAAACTAGAATCAGAACTCAAAATTCCAAATACAACCAAAGAACACAATGAAGAAAACTGAATATTTTATACACCTAATTTAAACAGATTAACAAGAATTCAATATCTGTAAGAGTACAATGACCAGTGTCCTATAAGAAATACTTGTGATGAATCGTGTGAATGAATGAAAATGGATGGAGTTGAATAACAGAGAAGCCTGTTTTGGTACTTCAAATTAAATATCTTTGCTTGACCTGTACTGAGTTTCGGAAAGGAATGAAGAAGACCGAACATTGTTTGCTCGTTGAAGCACTGATACAAACACGGACACGACACTGATGCTGAAATGTTGCCACAATAATTTGAGAAAATATAATTGAATGTAACCACATTATTTGTGTCGTGTTGGTAGAGATCTTTTTTTTCTTTTTCTTTTTCTATTCTTTACGAAAACTAACTAGCTCATTTGTTCTCCAATCAAATCAAGGCCTACGAGGAGGAAAGTTATCCCTTGGAAAAGCAGAAAGTAGAAATGAACTCCTTGTGCAGATAGCAGACTTCTGACAGAAGCAGTGAGAAGAAGGAATGCCAAAGTCAGTTCTTTCTTATATATCTTATTAACTTTCTTAACTGGTTCTACAGCTGCTTCTTTGAGTTCCTTCAATTGGTGTAACTCAACAAGTTCGCTGTCAGAAGCTCCTCTATGGATCTTTTGTTGTTCTATTGACTTAGTTTCCCTTTCTGCAGCAGCAAGTAAATCGGACTCCGATGACCTTCCAGCTTTCTTTGTGACAATCCATTCATAAGAGCTTCCCAATTGGAAAAGACCAGATACCATTGCATTGAATTTAGTAACAGACATGGTGTTTTCAAAAAGGAGGTAGGGAACAATAAAAGGAAAAGATTTAGGTGCAGGAAGAATGTTAAGGATTGACATGAATACAGGAACATAGCAGATCAACCATAAAGGGAGTTCAGCCTCTGGGACAAACATGGTTAAAGGAAGGATTATGCAAAATAAAGTGAACGAGTAAAAGGGAAGGATTAATTTCCTTAGCAGAAAAAATAGCAGAATTAAGTTTGCTTTCTTCCATGGTGATACCTGCAGTTAAAGAGAAATTAAGACCTTTTAGGAAGTACATATTGTAAGCAATACTTGCAAATACACAGACTTACTTGTCCTCATCACTATTCTATTTGTTACATCATGCCGTGTATCAGATATACCTTAGATTTCAAAATTGCTGGGAGACACAGCCGGAAAAGTTGCATAGGCCCTGAATGCCAGCGGTGTTGTTGCTTTCTGTAAGCTTCATATGACTCAGGAACTTCACAAAGTACCTGAAATTTTAAAAAGTTTAAGGAGTTTAAGAGATTTCTTTGTGGGTCTTAGCTGAACATGGAATTTTGATTGCTTGAGGGGAACATAACTAGTCATATAACATCCATATAAGAGTTTGGTTCTGTTTGGATAGAGAGCTTAATTAAGCGCTTGTAGCATAAACCCTTTTCATATAAGTACTTATGCAAAAGTTACTTTTATAATCAAAGATAAAATAAAGTCAAATGGTTTTTATATCAGTTAAAAATTGTTTCCATAAGCTATCTTCGGGAGCTTATATAAACAAGTTGTAAGCAACTTATGAACATGTAATAAGTTGTTTTCATAACCTCTGCAAACGGTCTCACAAGTTTTCAGGAAGATAAATTTCCTCACCTTTACATCATTTAGGAAGATAAATTTCCAACCATTGAGATGAGCTCGGACAGCAATGTCCATATCTTCTACCGTTGTCCTCTCTAGCCAGCCTCCAGACTCTTCTAGGGCTTTGATTCTCCAAACACCAGCAGTTCCATTGAAACCAAAAAAATTAAGAAACACACCGTTGACCTGCTGCTCTACTTCAAAATGGAAGCATAAATTTATGTTTTGAAGACGAGTCAACAAATTCTCATCCTTGTTAACATAAGACCATCTAGCTTGGACCAAACCTAGTTCAGGATTGTCCTGTAATAGAAAAGTCATACGCAAATCTTAAAATATGTCAAACAGTCACCAATAAACTAATCTGAAAAGTCATAATTTTCACTTAACCTTGAAATGTGGCACAGTTTGCTTAAGAAAATCAGGATTTGGTTGAAAGTCTGCATCAAATATTGCAACAAATTCATAGTCTTTCACATAGTCACAGCTCATTGCAGAATTAAGATTTCCAGCTTTGTATCCCGTCCTGATTAGGCGATGCCGATAGATTATGTTGATTCCCTTTTGGTTCCACTTAGAGACCTCAGCCTTAATTAACCATTGTATGCTCTCGTCATCAGAATCGTCTAGTACTTGAATCAGTAAACGATCCCTTGGCCAGTCGATTTGGCAGACTGCAGAAATAGATTGCTCGTACACCTGCATAAAGCCAGTTTGTGCAAAGTGAAAAAAAGAAGATAAACTCCATACGTTGTCAATGTCATTCATTGCTTATCATAGTTATAAATTTATATGGAAACTTTTCTACTGCTGCTAGAATAAAACTACTCTTTTAATTATTAAGCGGATTAGTACAATGTCGATTCAGGTTTTGTTTTCTGAGTTTAGAAGGTTGCAGAAAATTTCTGAGGGAGTTAAAAACTTAAAAGTATAATCTGCTATGAATCAAACTCTGATGCACACTTTTCTAATTCTTCTGGCATCTAAAAAAACTGGGTCGTCTATCTTCTTAGGAGATTTGCAAAATCTATTTTCAACTAAATAAATAAAAACATATGTTAGCACAAACGGAATGCAAAAGTCTGGTGTCATACCTCCCTCTCATTGCACATTGGAATTTGAACCAAAACCATTGGATAATTGCACACCGATCCTTCAACATCATCAACCTTGAAGGGGTCCCCACTAATTCTTGGCTTAACCTTCCTGAGTTTGATCCAAAAGCACCCCAAACAAAGAAGCATCCGGTCAACAGATTGGATAACAAACAAAACAATACAAAACTTGGAAAGAGCCTGAATTGGTGGAGCAATGTATTCCGCACGGAAAGTTAACCAAGCAACATAAGCCACATGGAACAACCTTTCGAAATCAGAACTATGAGGAATGTGCAAATTATGATTCCCAAAATGCCAACCTTGAAGGTAAGCAACAACCTCAAAAGCCAAAACAGCCAAAGAAATCACTAAAAACAAACTAATCATCCTAAACAACAGCTTCCCTTTTTCAACAGCCACCCCTTGTCTCTGAATCACCCTTTTCTTAATACCTCCAAGCAAATCCCAAACAACAGTCACTAACCAAGTAACACAACCAACCGCACGATGAGCCTTGAGAAGCAAAACCCATGTAACTTGTCTAGCATTCTTGCCACGATTCTTCTCCACCGGCCTAAATGCAGCATCTGCACCATTAATCTCCACAACAGAGAAATTCGGGTTCTCCATTTTCACCACCACCGGTGTCCCTTTCTGTGTATCCTTCACCCACCAACTCGAAAAATCCAATCTTGGAGCCATTGACACAACAGATCACAGTTTCACTTTCACACACACAAATAAACAAACACTTGGTGTGTAATTACTAAAACTTGATGAATCTTTTCAACGACACATAACACTAAAAGAGTAAAGACACAACATGGATCTGAAAAAACAACAACCTTAGATTTAGAACACACAACACAACGTTAGAGTGAGGTTGTTTATGAAGTGAAGAAGACACCTAACATTGGAAAAGCCACATTATGAGGGGAAGCAAAGTATCAAATAAATCTATTATCTCTGCAGCTGTAAGAATAAGACACTAACTTTCAACCAATAAATCCACGTTGCCCTTTCTCATCATCAACAACAAAAACACTACATTAATTACAGTTTCATCGTAGAATCGGTTAACTTAACCAAAATCAAAATTAGTAAAACATTAACTTAGTACTAGGAAAAAATGCACCTGAGGAAAACAAGGTTGACTCAAATGGTGCATATTAATATCATTGATTATTTTTAAGGGCATACTAATAGTTTCAAGATTCATAATTGAAAATAACTATAAATAGAAAAAGAACAAAAACTTTATTAAATTAATTTTATTCTTTATTGATGAACTTTCTATAATTATAAGTATAAAATTGATAAATGTTTTAATGACATCTTTTAATTTTTAATATAATTTAAATTATTACTATTTATTAATGATATTAATTTCACTTAATTATTTTTCAATTTATCAGAAAAATATATTAGAATTGTAATAATGATATTTATTATATATTTTATTTATTTATTAAATTTAATTTTATAATAAATTTTATGCAAAATAAAAAACAAATAGACAACACATTACATTGTTATGGTTTTTTTTATAATTAAACTATTTTTTTAAATTATATATTTTTTCATCTTTAACAATTTTATAAAATATTAGTGAAAAAATTATTTATATATTTTTAATTTATATGAAATAATTATTTAAATTAATTATTTAAAATGAGAAAATATTAATTAAATAGTATGATTATAATTAATATAATGTTTATTTTAATATTACAAAAAATAAAACTAAAATAATTAAAAATAATTTTTTAAATAACTTTTATTGTGAAAATGGAGGGAGTAAGATGAATTTATATTTTTTAAAGCTAAGTTTGTAAAGATATCCATGTTAGTAGATTACAAAAATATTATATGGGTCTACCCACCCACTTGAAGATTCTAGAAATAATGTGATCTATCTATCATTACAATAATGTTTACTATTTAATCAATAGCCAAAGCATGTGAAAAGATGTAGTCATTCAAGGATCTTGTTAATTTTTAAATTTAAAAAAAATGTAAATCGAATCCAGCAAATAAATGATTTAAACCAGTTCTAACATTATTTAATAAGAAATGGCAGCTTCTTGGGGAATATTCTTATATTCTTTTTATAATATCTGATGCCAACACATTAGGTTAGGTAATAATAAAAACTTTTAAAATGAAAAATATATAGAAAAGGTGAAAATTTATGAAGTTTTCATTTTATTTTGGATTGAACTTTCTCTCTTCTTTGAGTTTGTTACAAATAGTTTCTTATTAGTATTGTTTTTGATTATTCATTTGTCTTCTTGATCTGCAAATTTGATTGCAGAAGTTCATATTGTTTCTTTTATTTTGTTGATCCATGTGATTACAGTTCTTACTACTTTCATAGATCCAAATCAACATGCCTCTGTACTAAACTCATCAAGTTGATATTGAATCAGCATTTTAATGTAACTCAATTGATGTCACTCCATAATTAAATGGTTTGAATTATTTGGCTTGAAGTAAAATAATGAAACAAACTCTGGGATAAAAAGATAAACTTAAATTCATTGATGGATTAATCAAAATTTCTGTTATAGATGATTTAAATAGAAGACTCTGAGAAAGGAGGAAATTTTTACTAGAATAATCCATTCTTTTTATAAAAAATTTTAAAATACCTTATTTTTCAATTTATTTTTTAAAGTATTTCATTTTGGAGTACTGATTGTATAGTGGTGTCATGTGGATTGACGACTCTTCACAAAAGTATTAGTGGTGTTGTCAGTTAGATTGGAGACATCATATAGTGCTTCAAATTCAATTGACGACTGGGTCTTAATCTTAAAAAGGAGTCACCAATTGATAGGGAGACAAGATGCATTATGTATTTTTTTTAACAAAAATAATAATATTAATTATTAATTAAAAATGATATTACATAAATTAATGTTGGCGATCGGGTTGGTCATACCGGCCACCGGTTCCACATCCTTTAGGCACCCTCACTCATTGCACTCGCTTCTCTCGTTATTGATTCACTCCAAGTGTTTGAGGAGTAAAAGTCCCAGAAACATTTTCAGCTGATTCTCTAAGAATTTCTTACATTTCCATGAGGTCTTGTGTGTTGAAACTGAGTGTGTGACCCATGGCAGAGTAGTTCGGATGTGATGTAGGGGTCATTGGTGTGCGGCCTAGATGATTGAAGGGGGACATTGGTGTGAATGATTCGTTGGTGAAAGGTTGAAATGATAGCGGTGTTTGACAGTCATAAGGTTGTTGGGATGTTTGACTGTGTAAGTTAGGGTATGATGTCTGAGCGTTTTGCCTATGGAAAGATGTTTTGGCGTTATGGCTATGGTATGATGTACCCTCATTTTGGCTATATCTTGATGTTGTGTTGGGGGCATAACCATATTGAGTTTCTTGATAATAGTCATTTTGTTGGAGATGGTATGGGGGACGCTCTTGGTATCGTGGTTGGGCGTTTGACATGTTTGGATGGTGGGTTTGTGTGTTAGTGGGTTGGTAATTCTGTTGGGTAAGGGGTTGTGAGTAACATGGCTGATAATTTCCCGGTGGGTTAGACGCTAAAGCTTCTTGTGTGTAGGTGGTTTATCGTGGGTCGTATAGATACCTATCTTCGGAGACAAACCCAATTACAACTGATCTGTACCAAACCATATAGTTATTAGTTGGTATATACGGGGTTGCCATCACCGGGTCACGTAAGACATGGGCGCTGTGGTTCTTCCATTTACGACACTCGGATTTTGCAAAATCCTTCTAGTCGAGATAATCCCATTGATCATTAACTTTTTTTAGATGCCATTTGCCGAGGTCAATTGGGGGATCTGGGATGTTTTAATGCATTCTAAATTGTAGTTTGACACTGTAAATGTTGTGCATCTCCACAATGGTGAATCTGATGATCGGCACGCATGCAGTTCAAACTGTTGCATCTTCCTCTCTGACTTCATGTAGGTGTTCCATATTTAGATATGGACGTCAAATGAACTGAAGAAGAGAAAAATATTAGATGATAAAATTGTTGATATAAAAAATAAATTAATTTGTTTAGAGGCCTTACATCTCCAGGTGTTAGGTGATCCAACAAATTGCGGTATTGAATGATACAATGTCTAGGACATCTATTGTAACTCATACCCTTAGTCGGCCATCTAAACAACAAAAATTTCAAATTCAATTAGTTAGACACAATAATTAGTAAGGTGAAATAAACTAATATTAAGTTATTAACTTACTTTTGTGCATACGGGAAGGAAAAGCTGTTGTGGTTGACAGGCGCTAGGGATGTCAATCTAAACCAACCCCGTGCTTGAAGTAAAACGACGCATCCATAAAAAGTAGATGTGTTTTTTTTGGCGCACTTACGCAAAGAGCTATACAAATAAGACAGACAAGTAGAACCCCAACTATATTCTGTTGTTTTATCTAGGTTTCTCAGTAAGGGTAAATATATAACGTGCATAGAAGAACCAGTGCCTTCGGGAAATAAAAATAAACCAATTAAAATCATAAGATAACACCTCGTTTTGATTATTTTCATTTCTTCGGTAGAATCTTAATCTAATATAAAACCGGTGTACCATGATTTGAGGCGCGAAAGTAAGATACCTTGGTCTCTTGAGTTCTCATCCATCAAGTCGACACCCAAAAGTTCCTCATAAATTGAACCATCAAGGTTTGTTAGTCAATTGACAGCCTTACCATCAATACGCAAAACGAGTAACATGTATACATCCTCTAACGTCACGGTACATTCACCGGTTAAAAAAAAGAAGGTGTGTGTCTCTGGGCGCCATCTCTCTTGCAAAGCTAGTATAAACTTTGCATCAACCGAGTAAGACATGATTTTGCTTACATGTCCGAAACCGGCGAGCTCAATATAAGGTTTAATCAATTCGTCGGGGGCAACATATACATAGGCACGAGGACGAAACCTAAAGACATCCTATGAAATAATAAACAAGTTTGTTTACACATTATCAATAAACAACATAAAACGTACACATTAACACATTATCAATAAAGAAAATAACACTTACATAATTCTCGATATTTGCGATGTGTCTCTATGCGTTTCACCCATTGTCAACAGAGACACTATAACTAATTAAATGTTTCTGATCCTAGTGAGACTCTAGACTTGATAAAATGTATCTGATACTATTTCTCTGCAACAATGTTTCTGATGATGCATCATTCAATACCTCTAGCTTCTTTATATAGCATTATAAGAGTCACATCTGAACATTACACGCAGCATGGTGTCGCCACATGAATTGGAAACCGTGTTTACTCCTTCCAAAGGGTCGCAAGCCCATTTGGAGAGTCCTGGGAATCTGAGCATAGCTGAGCATGTAGCCTGGAGATGTCTCATGCATGCATGGCAGGCTGACAATCACATGGCGACACTGTGTGCTCAGACTGCACCTTGTCTCCATGTGAATTGGTGCCCCTATTCAAAATTTGTACCTTGGCGCCAATTTATCTTGCGACCTCATAAAATGCTCCCGTGCATTTTCATTTGAAGCAGCCAAAACTAGTAAGTCTCTAACAAGTGATCCTCTGATGTCATCTGCACTGAGATACATTATTAACACCCACTATAACAGAGAGACATATGTCTCTGATGACATTGAGTTTGGTTTTCAACACATCGATGTCGTCCGATTCACAATCAATAGAAACACAAGTTTCTTGTATTTCAAAGACAAATTGGAATCGAAATTAAGGTTTGATCCTATATCACAAATAATATATGGAAGCAGTTTTTTTAAACCAACCACGTTAAATTTTATCCACTTAAAGTGCGAGATGATGAAGATTTTGAAAATATGTTCATTAGTCACGAACATTCTGGTTTCAACTATATTGAGTTGTATACGTTCCTCCAGCAAAATATTCAGACGAAACTGAACTGAAGGTCAATGTCGTTGATGAAGAAGAACAAGGAATCAAGACTTAAGTCGATCAACAACGTTGAAGATGACGAACAAGTGCCAATACCTCCAAGTCATGTATATTGTCCGCCTCAACATATGGTAGACTTAGATTTTCAAAACAATGAGAGATCCTCATATATGTTTTATAACTCATATATGCAGTTAGAGAATGAATTAAAAGTGGGAGAAAAATTTCGTACCAAGGAAGAATGTGTATGAGCCATTAAAAAATATCACATGGATAACTCTGTTGATTTCAATGTACATCGAACTGATTCGAGAAGGTATGTCATTATTTATCGTAATCCACTTTACAAGTTTCGACTTGCTGCGCATTACCTAAAGAGAAGTGATTCTTGGAAGATAACTTCCATAGAGCCACCTCACAGTTGCACTGCCACAGATATTGTTCAGGATCACCGAAAGCTAAGCGCATAATTGATATGTCAATACATTTTGGCGCTTGTTAATGACTTCTCAAACTATCGTTTATTTAACTTGACTTATGAATTTTTTTTTAATTCCATTTCCACCATTATGCTAGTGTTTTTTCCTTTGTTTCAGGGAATTTATTAATCAAGAGTTATGGGCGAAGAAACGAAGCGAAATGGACGAAAAGCAAAAAATTGGAGCAGACTTACATCTACGGCAACCATCATGGCATTCATTCTAGGGGTTTCATGGGTGGTCCATGTGCCAACTAGTGGGATGATCAAGTCATTCTCACTTTGTGAGCATGGCGGTCGCCATGAGGATGTGGTAGTCGCCACCCTTGAAAAATCCCAAACGGTTGGGAACAGACCATGCTTAGTCTCCAAGTCTCTACAAGTCGTCCCTACATTTTCTCCACGACCTGGAAGTGGTTCCTTGGTGATTTCTAAGGTTTTAGACTCCTATAAATACCCCTTTCATTCCATTTTCTAGAGTATCCAAGCTTATGCAAACTTAAGCCAATATATTGTCAAATTGTAAAGAAATGATCTCTTCATACTAGAGGATTATTGCATCGCCGATCGAGTCTGTATCAAGTTTGGAGCGCCTTGTACAATTTTATTTCCGAAGCACTTTATTTTTGTCATTTACATTCCGTCAAAATGCATTTCAAGTTATCATAATTTGTATCATATTCAAGACTCCGTTTGGAGCAGGTTTTTCATTTATTCAGCATTTACTTTTACTTTCCTTGCCTTACTTAATCACATTAGTCCTCTTCGTCTTAATTAATTTCATAACGTCTTCACCCGTCATTATGTTCACCTTTGCACTCAAAACCTTATGTTTTGTTTTCCCTAAACATGTCTGGCTAAATTATTGAATGCTGGGTTGTAAGGATCGTCAATAGACGATGCTCTACATGTTGTCTCTTTAAGTTTACCTTTGCGGGCTATTTTGATTTAAACGCAATTTTTCTGAACTTATTTTAACCTGCCTTCACAAAAGTGATGTAGTGAAAACGGCGGGTAAGATCAAAAGTCATCAGACATTAAAGACTAAAATTTGTTTGTCTTGGGTTAACAAATACCGCAAAAACACTTTATTAGTTAACTAGGAAGCTTTAACCTTTTTAGAAGGAGGTTTTAAAACTATTTGTGGACGCGTTTATAGGTTTATGATCTGGTTCTCTGAGCGAGAGCCAGGAACCCTTTTTAGTTAAACCTTCCAATCAAAATCACTTTTATATTAAGTTAAGAGTCTAATTTCTTAAAAATGAGTTTACTACTTTAACGCGGTAAGCGCCTTCCATATGTGACAAATAGAAGGTATAAATTAGAGAGTGAAACTCGGTTCTGAATACGCGAAAGCGACAGTTCCTGTTAAATTATTTATTTTCTAAATTGGAAACATTGCCCCGTAATTTATATTAGTAGAGACAATCAGAGCGTTGTCGATTGCTGTGAATTACATTTCAACATTGTTATTCATCTGTTTTTATTAAATCCTTTTATTTCATTTTCCTTCCTTTTAACTATTTCATTTGCCTTAGATAAACACCGTAACAACTAGAAACAATAGATCTTTGACTATTGGTCTTTGTGGGATCGATATCTTTTAAAACTACACGATAGACTGTGCACTTGCAGTTAGATTCATGTCTGGTCAAGTTTTTGGCGCCATTGTCGGGGATCAATTACGTCAAATATTACAACTTTGTTGTTACACCGTCTAGACTTAGGCACCTTTTTACCGGTCGATGCGAAGAACTCACAACACTGGTAACTTAGTAGATCCAATAGAAGAACCTAAAATATATGCACACACACGTCTTTTGTTTTGAAAGATTAGAAGAGCGATGGCCGAAGAATAGAACCAAAGACCTCTTAAGAACTATGCGCTATCTTCTAATGAAGAACCCCATTCAAGTATAGTTAACCTAGCTATCGCAGCTCATACCTTTAAGCTAAAACCTACTCTATTATAATTAGTGCAACAATACCAGTCCGCAGGTCTCTCTACTGAGAACCCAAACCAACATTTAAAAGTCTTTATCAAATTAGCAGATACCATAAAAGCCAATGGTTGTCATCCTGAGGAAATATGTCTGAGACTATTTCCTTTCTCCCTCGGAGCTAGAGCATGATCATGGTTAAATTCAATTCCATCAAATTCAATAACCACTTGGAATGGCCTTAAGAAAGTTTTCCCTGCTAGATATTTTCCACCAAGTAAGACTGCTGTCCTACGAAACCAAATCACTAGATTTACCCAACAAGACGACAAATCACTTTTCGACGCTTGGGAAAGATATAGAGAGCTTTAAGATCCTGTCCACACCATGGTTTAGAGCAATGGCTGATTATCCATACTTTTTACAATAGATTTCTCTATAACACTAAGTTGACCATCGACGCTACCGCTAGTGGTGCACTGATGAACAAATCTTACCCCAAAGTTGGCGCTCTCATTAAAGATATGGCCCACAACCATTACCAATGGGGGACGAAACAAACATCAGTGGAGAAAAAGGAGCCCAAATGAGGTATATATGAGGTCAGTTGTCTTGACATGATGAAAGCTAAAATGGACGCCTTAGCACAAAAAGTAGAAAGTATGTTTGTTAAACCTACAACTACCATAGTTGCAGTACAACAAGGATGCAGAACCTGTGGAACCCAAGGTCATATAACTGCTGAATATAGTCTCTTAGCTGAACCAACCCCGGATCAGGTCAATTATGCCCAAGGAAATCCCTTTTCCAACACTTGCAACTCTAGAGGGAGGAATCACACAAATTTTTCTTATAAAAACAATAATCCTAATCAGAATTCTACACCCCAAAAATCCCAAGATTTTCAAGCCCAAAGACTAACACAGCCTATACAAGTTGCTCCTCAGAATTCAAATCTTGATAAAATCATAGAGAACTTCATTTCAGCCCAAACTCAACAAAACAAAGAATTCATGAACCACAAAATTCATATAAATGAGCTGATTACTCAATTGGGCACCAAAGTCAATTATGTGGTAACCCACAACAAGATGCTTGAAACCCAAATTTCTCAAGTAGCTCAACAACAAGCTGCTCAGGCTATGCCAGGAGGATGATTTCCTGGACAACCTCAACCTAACCCAAAGGCGCATGCTAACGCTATTTCCCTGAGAAGTGGAACCACTTATGATGAACCAGCATACCCTAGGTTGAAGAAGCTGAAACAACCAAAGAAAAACATTGTAACCACACTTGAGAAACGGACCGAGGAGAGTGTAAAATCTGAAAAGGAAAAGGAAGTCAATGTAACAGCCCAATTTTCAATAACTGATTAATGGTACTAGTTAATTGGTTTGTATGATTTAAGTGAATTATTGGATTTAACTGATTTATTCTATTTAGTAGAATAATGTGGACCTACTAGATATTCTCTAATTAAGAATGAGACGGGATATTTTATGAGAAAATGAATTGGTAAATATTTTGAGAGAAGAAATAAATTGGAGAGAAATAGAAGCGAAGGATATATGAAGGGAAGTGGAACGAAAATGTAAAATAGAAAACATGAAAGAAAAGTGGAGGAAGAAGAGAAAGTAGAAGGAAAAAGAAGGGAAAGCTTGGAAAGCTCAAGAACGACTTCTAGCTTCCGATTAATCGAGGTAAGGGTGTGAAATATTGTTATCTTACTAATATGTGTGATTATGTATGGATTGCTTGGATTTGTTTGGTTGTTCTTCCTCATTTTCTATTCTAGGGCATAATGAGTTTAATCGATAGAAACTGAGTTTTAACGGTTAAATATGAGGATAAGTAGTAGAGTTTAGTCGAGGAATGTTGGGTTAAGGCTACTGAGACGAGTTGGGATTGAATCGGTTGGATTTCGATGAGTTTCGGAGTTTTGGACAGTGGGGAATTTTGAGTTCGCAGACACTCGCTAGCTTGTTCGCTAGGCGAGCAGGTCGCGAGCATTCGCTGTGGCGAGCCAATAGCGAATGGTCCCAGACTTGGACAAAATGGTTTTGGGTGTTCTTCGCTGGTAGCGAAGGGGATAGCGAGCATTCGCTGGGAATTTGCTGTGGCGAGTGGGGTAGCGAATCAAGTCAGTGGCTTCTGTTTGCCTTCGCGAGCTTGTTCGTTAGACGAACAGGTAGCGAGCACTCGCTAGGCAAGCAAGGTAGCGAGCGTGTCAGCATGTTATTTTCTTGTGTGTTCCATCCAATTGTTAATTGTTTGGTTAAATGATATTAAGCCTTATGCAGCGTGAATAGTTTGTGTATTATTGTGACGAAACGTGCTATGGGTAGTCTTATGGCGTGAATCTTAGATTATGTAATCTTTTGGCAATTATATGCATTGCTTGAATTAAACATGAATGCATGATGAATGGGATAATGTCTGAAGGATGCATGAGAATATATGTATGACATATGTGCATTGCTTGGTAATATGTTAATGATGTTGAGAATATGTAAATGTGCGAGATTCTTACTCACTAGGGTAGAATGACAAGGTGTCGTTCCTAGTGTAGTAATCACCGGGGTAGAATAACTGCGATGTTGTTCCTAGCGGGGTATATGCGATGTACCCATAATCCAAATGATGGTTTGCGGGAGTTGATGAGTTTATATGAGTCATATGGCATATGCATGTGATTGTTGTATGAAAGTGTGTGATGTGGCCGTTTGGCAATCATGTGTATAATTGTATGTACTTGTGTGGGGTGTAATGCATAATTGTTTATATTTGTGAATATGTGTGCATTTCAAGAGTGCGTGGAGTCATTGTGCGTGTGTAGCATCATAATTGCATTCTTGAATCTTGATCCCGTGGAGGATCTGCAGAAACCTCGTGTGCCCTTGTGGGGTGTGAGCGATGGTTTATTCTTGATCCGTGGAGGATATGCAGAAACCTCGTGTGCCCTTGTGGGGTGTGAGTGATGGTTTATTCTTGATCCCGTGGAGGATATGCAGAAACCTCGTGTGCCCTTGTGGGGTGTGAGCGATGGTTTATTCTTGATCCCGTGGAGGATCTGCATAACGATTGTGTGCCCTTGTGGGGTGTGAGCAATCCTGAAACATTGTGTGCCCATGTGGGGTGTGAGCGATGGGTGAACATCGTAGGCCCGACGGGGAGTTACTTCGGTAACGAGCGATGGTTCCTTTTGGTTCTTCAATTGAACCTGCTGAACGAGTCGGTACCGCATTTGCATCTGCATAGAGTCGTGAGTCGGTCTCTATGAGTTGCATTATCATCTTTATATGATGCATTGGTGAATAAACATGAATATAGATATTTATGTGAATTGGTGGAATAATCATGTTGTGTGTGTTTACGTGAATTGGTGAATGTGCTTAATTAGGTAAACGTATGTTGTGACATATATGACGTTTATAGTGTATTGTGGTGAGAAAATGTGGAACCTAGGTATTATGTATTTGTGCATTTATATATGATTATATGAATTGTTATTATGATAATATTTCTCACCCATCTGCTGGAATGATGTCCTTCGTGACATCGTGCAGGTCTCAAGGTGTAGTATTGCTCGTAGTTGCAAGGTCGCTATTGGTGTAGCTGTTTAATGATTCAATTGTATTGGGTCGAGTCATGCTCTGGTCGTGTAACACTGGGATCGTTTGGGTTATGTTTCAGATGTATTTTGTGTTGTTGGCCTCAGTGCCTAAGTGATGTTGATTTATGTGATAAATGCAAATATTTCTTTTATGTAAATTATGTGATATAAATGAATCCGCTGTTACATGCAAATGAAATTTTGTAAAGTATGATTATTTATTTCAGTGTTTTTGAGCATGACCGGTGATTTTTAGTAATTTGGTATTATATATGTGATTTCCTTTGTGAATGCATGTTACTTTTACTCTGATTATGCTTATTTTTCCGTGGGGTTTAGAAGGGTGTTACATTAGTGGTAATAGAGCAGGTCGGTCTATCCGGCCAAGTTATCTAATGTTATTCGTTCCCTTGTATGCGACATGTGTGTAAAAACACTGTTGGTACACGTTTGTTGTTCTAAACCTTGTCTACAGGAGTGGGAATGAATCCAAGTGGGGGAGAAAGTTGTGCTTCTCCAGGATGCTGCAAGTGGGAAGTTGTAGCTCAATGTGTAGTTGAACGCTCTTATAGTTTGGTAAAGATGGTTTATGCCCCATCATGATTTCGGCTGTTTATTGACAAATTGAGGAACTGATCACCCTTAATCTCTTGTTGATAGTAGTTGGGATTGTGATGGATGGGATAGACGTGTCTTGCAAGCTTAGATGGCGTGGGCAGTGAATTGTTTGGAGTGAAGCCAAGTGCTTAAGGATCATTTTGATAAGTCAGCACATGACAGTGTTAAGATGTTTAATTTTGATGGAAATTTTGAGTGTTAATGAAAGTGAGAAGTTGGTGGTTTGCCGATTAATTGGGGGTGTCTGGAAGTTATTCGTACAAGATAAGTGAGTTACAGCCAGGACATGGAGTGGAGTTGTAATCGACTTAGTTACGGAAACTAGTCCGATATTGAGAGCTCCATGTTATATGTCTAATTGGTTACCCAAGGAATTAAATTGATGGAGTAATTTTGAGACTTGTGTCTGTGTGTACTACAACCACGATTTATAAGGTCAAGTATGTAAAGGGTGAATGGTGAATTCTGGTGATTATTAAAGAAAGTAAGAGGTGGAATACAATTTTGGTATGATTAGGCCTCTAAGTATTTCAAGAGTTGAAGATGTGTGAATGGCCTTCTGAGTGTGGGAGTGTTGTTTTCATATTTCATCGTAAGGAGAGAACCGTAACTCGGAATGACACAGGATTAGAAGCGTTGGAAGTTGCTACAATGCTCTATGTGATGGTGGAGCAGTAACATGGAATTAAGTTATTTCTTGATGGAGTATGTTTGGATGTTGTAGTAAGTACGGGAAGTGTGGTTTGTGTTTCCGCCATAACTCACAATTGAGTGTCCGTTTGATATAGGATTTTCCATACTTAATTGAGTGAGTCGATAGTTGTGTAACCGAGGGTATTTGGATATTCGAAGAGTATAGAAGATCATGTTGGACATCGGAGACTTGAGTTATCCGAATTTGAGAAAGAGTAGTGGTATGCCACTAGGAAGAAGTTTAAAGAGTTTTTGGGAGGAACTGTCAATAACTCGTGTATCGGTTGGCCAAATCCGACAAAACTATTTGTTGTGTTTCGTGATGCTTGGTTGATATGATTGAGAGATATGTTAAATACAACTCCAGCGAGTTTTGGTTATGCTTTAAGGAAACTCACGATAGATAATGGGATTATCTGACAAGTAGTTGGAATTGGTTGTTGTGTGTCTGTGCCGGAGTTTGGAGACCTCAATTGTTTAGTTGAGATTTGAAATGATTGCCGACCTTAAGAGCTTGAGTTGTTTGTTTGAATTGGAAAAGTTGAATATGAGGCAAGGGAAATGATTGGGACTTCTGTAGGAATGTAGTTTTGGTTGAATTACCATTTGGGTGAGACGACGTGGTGGCTGATATATCAAATGGGGGATTCCTGTGTATAACTGATGATGATGGTGAGCTAGAACTGAGGAAACAAATTCGGGATAGGAATTTGGTATGTGAAGAGGCTTCTTATGGAGTTGAGCTATGTATGTTGAGACTGACTATTACTATTCTCGATGAGACCCGAGGGAGTCAGAATTCATTTAAGTTAAATAGAATGATTGAATTTAATGGATAAAAGTTGAAGAACTGATCTTCGGATTGATGGAAATAGTACCATGAGTGTCGTAATAAAGTTTGTGTTTCCAATAGTGGGAGTTGGATAAAAGTACCCTAGGAGGAGGACGTTGAGATAAATGGAGTATCCATTCAGGTACTGTGAGGATATGACCGAATTTGAGGAATCGTCTTGGTGACCATAGATGGAGAGAGAAGTCGTCAAAGTTGTATATGTTGATTAGACTTGTTGAGAGTTGAAGTGTGAACATCAGAAACTGTTGGACCTGATACAACTGTTGAATATTTCTAAGTGGCATGGGATAGTATCCCCATGGATCTTGTGACGGGATTTCCGAAGATTTGATGGAATATGATTCGATTTGGATAGTTAAGAATGGATTAACAAGAGTAACTCGTTACTTACCAGTAAGGATGAATCGTTCTGTTAGATGGGAATCTGAGTTCTTCATTAAGATTTTGGGAAGGTTTGTAGGCACTTCTGGGTGCCATGTGGTTGCTGGACTCCGACTAGCGTCCGTGGGAGGAATAGACAGACAAAGAGGATTACCCAGTATGTAGAGAATCTGTTGGAAAGCTTGTGTGATTGGACCAAGGTGGATCGTGGGATAGTTAATCATCGTTGATGGAGTTTACCTATGACAATTGCTATCATTTTAATATCGAAATGACATCACATGCGACTTTGTTTAGTAAGAGGGTGTAAGGCTCCTTTAAGTTGATGTATGTCCGGCGAGAGCGTTGTACTCGGACCTGAGATTGTGCGAAAGTCGTATCCAGAGTTATTCAAGTTGGATAACATTTTCGAGGACGAAAATTCCTAAAGTGGGGGAGAGTTGTAACAGCACAATTTTCAATAACTGATTAATGGTACTAGTTAATTGGTTTGTATGATTTAAGTGAATTATTGGATTTAACTGATTTATTCTATTTAGTAAAATAATGTGAACTTATTAGATATTCTCTAATTAAGAATGAGACGGAATATTTTATGAGAAAATGAATTGGTAAATATTTTGAGAGAAGAAATAAATTGGAGAGAAATAGAAGGGAAGGATATATGAAGGGAAGTGGAACGAAAATGTAAAATAGAAAACATGAAAGAAAAGTGGAGGAAGAAGAGAAAGTAGAAGGAAAAAGAAGGGAAAGCTTGGAAAGCTCAAGAACGACTTCTAGCTTCCGACTAATCAAGGTAAGGGTGTGAAATATTGTTATCTTACCAATGTGTGTGATTATGTATGGATTGCTTGAATTTGTTTGGTTGTTCTTCCTCATTTTCCATTCTAGGGGATAATGAGTTTAATCGGTAGAAATCGAGTTTTAACGGTTAAAAATGAGGATAAGTAGTAGAGTTTAGTCGAGGAATGTTGGGCTAAGGCTACTGAGACAAGTTAGGATTGAAT
The DNA here is from genome assembly GCA_963859935.3 of Lathyrus sativus. Taxonomy (NCBI): domain Eukaryota; kingdom Viridiplantae; phylum Streptophyta; class Magnoliopsida; order Fabales; family Fabaceae; genus Lathyrus; species Lathyrus sativus. The sequence goes on from OZ012739.1 coordinate 639,059,524, forward strand.
CGGTTGGATTTAGATGAGTTTCAGAGTTTTGGACAGTGGGGAATTCTGAGTTCGCAGACCCTCTCTAGCTTGTTCGCTAAGCGAGCAGGTCGCGAGTATTCGCTGTGGCGAGCCAGTAGCGAATGGTCCCAGACTTGGACATAATGGTTTTGGGTGTTCTTCGCTGGTAGCGAAGGGGATAGCGAGCATTCGCTGGGAATTTGTTGTGGCGAGTGGGGTAGCGAATCAAGTAAGTAGCTTCTGTTTGCCTTCGCGAGCTTGTTCGCTAGGCGAATAGGTAGCGAGCACTCGCTAGGAGCTCACTAGGCGAGCAAGGTAGCGAGCGTGTCAGCATGTAGTTTTCTTGTGTGTTCCATCCAATTGTTAATTGTTTGGTCCAATGATGTTAAGCCTTATACAACGTGAATAGTTTGTGTATTATTGTGACGAAACGTGTTGTGGGTAGCCTTATGGCGTGAATCCTAAATTATGTAGTATGGTCTTTTGGCAATTATATGCATTGCTTGAATTAAACATGAATGCATGATGAATGTGATAATGTGTGAAGGATGCATGAGAATATATGTATGATATATGTGCATTGCTTGGTAATATGTTAATGATGTTGAGAATATGTAAACGTGTGAGATTCTTACTCACTAGGGTAGAATGACAAGGTGTCGTTCCTAGTGTAGTAATCACCGGGGTAGAATAACTGTGATGTTGTTCCTAGTGGGGTATATGCGATGTACCCATAATCCAAATGAGGATTTGCGGGAGTTGATGAGTTTATATGAGTCATATGGCATGTGTATGTGATTGTTGTATGAAAGTGTGTGATGTGGCCGTTTGGCAATTATGTGTATAATTGTATGTACTTGTGTGGGGTGTAATGCATAATTGTTTATATTTGTGAATATGTGTGCATTTCAAGAGTGTGTGGAGTCATTGTGCGTGTGTAGCATCATGATTGCATTCTTGTATCTTGATCCCGTGGAGGATCTGCAGAAACCTCGTGTGCCCTTGTGGGGTGTGAGCGATGGTTTATTCTTGATCCTGTGGAGGATCTGCAGAAACCTCGTGTGCCCTTGTGAGGTGTGAGCAATGGTTTATTCTTGATCCCGTGGAGGATCTGCATAACGATTGTGTGCCCTTGTGGGGTGTGAGCAATCCTGAAACATCGTGTGCCCATGTGGGGTGTGAGCGATGGGTGAACATCGTAGGCCCGACGGGGAGTTACTTCGGTAACGAGCGATGGTTCCTTTTGGTTCTTCAATTGAACCTGCTGAACGAGTCGGTACCGCATTTGTATCTACATAGAGTCGTGCATCGGTCTCTATGAGTTGCATTATCATCTTTATATGATGCATTGGTGAATAAACATGAATATAGATGTTTATGTGAATTGGTGGAATAATCATGTTGTGTGTGTTTACGTGAATTGATGAATGTGCTTAATTAGGTAAATGTATGTTGTGACATATATGACGTTTATAGTGTATTGTGGTGAGAAAATGTGGAACCTATGTATTCTGTATTTGTGCATTTATATATGATTATATGCATTGTTATTATGATAATATTTCTCACCCTTCTGCTGGAATGATGTCCTTCGTGACATCGTGCAGGTCTCAAGGTGTAGTACTGCTTGTAGTTGCGAGGTCGCTATTGGTGTAGATGTTTAGTGATTCAATTGTATTGGGTCGAGTCATGCTCTGGTCGTGTAACACTGGGATCGTTTGGGTTATGTTTCGGATGTATTTTGTGTTGTTGGCCTCAGTGCCTAAGTGATGTTGATTTATGTGATAAATGCAAATATTTCTTTTATGTAAATTATGTGATGTAAATGAATCCGCTGTTACATGCAAATGAAATTTTGTAAAGTATGATTATTTATTTCAGTGTTTTTGAGCATGACCGGTGATTTTTAGTAATTTGGTATTATATATGTGACACCCTTTGTGAGTGCATGTTACTTTTACTCTGATTATGCTTGTTTTTCCATGGGGTTTAGAAGGGTGTTACAATCAACGCTAAGGAAGGAGTTAAAAACGACCAAGTCTATATACCACCCCCTCCTTATAAACTACCAATTCCATATCCACAAAGATTTAAACAAACTAAATTAGATAACCAATATAAAAGGTTTGTAAAAGTAATTGATAAACTCCATGTAGAGATCCCATTCACCAAAACTATTACCCAAATACCATCTTATGCTAAATTCCTCAAAGACATCTTAACCAATAAGCATAGACTTGATAACCCTAAACCATTAGAATGTAACTCTATTTCTAAGAAAAAACTAGCCAAAAAGGAGAAGAACCCTGGGATTTTTTCTATACCTTGTGTGAGCTTAATGCCTTTAGATGTTTGTAATATGTTAAAATTAGGAGACATGCAACCAACTAGGATGTCCCTTCGATTGGCCGATAGGTCAGTTAAATACCCCATAGGTATCTTAGAAAACGTCCCTGTTAGGATTGGTCAACTTTTTATACCAACAAACTTTATGGTAATGGACATGAAAGAAGACGAAGAAATTCCTATCCTTCTAGGTAGACCCTTCTTATCTACAACTGGGGCTATAATAGATGTCAAGAGAGGAAAGATGACTTTCAAAGTAGGTGACGAGAAAGTAGAATTCATCTTGCCCAAATTTCTACAGGCTCCTTCTATAAACAATTTATGTTGCTCCATCGATATTATCAATGAATCTATAAGAGAGTCTGAAACACAAACCAAAATCGAGTTTGAAACACGAACCAAAACCATGAAACTTCCTTCAACCGAGATGATGGAAGTCGATGGACTAAAATTTTATACACCATATGTGGATGATAGCCTTCATGAATGTTTATCACTTACCCCTGACCATCTGCCAGGTCCTAAGACAATGACTGTAGAACTTAAAGAATTATCTAAGAATTTGAGATATGAATTCCTTGATAAGGAATTGAATCGTCCTGTTATAGTAAATGCAAATTTAAACAAGGACGAGACAAATCAACTCTTATATGTCTTACATAAGTACCATGCAGCTCTAGGATATAATATATCTGACTTAAAAGGGATAAGCACGTTTGTGTGCATGCATCGAATTATGCTAGAGAAGGATTCTAAACTCTCTATGGAACAAAACCTAACATAAGTGATGTGGTGAAAAGGGAAGTGTTAAAACTACTGGATGCCAGAATAATATACCAAATCTCTGATAGTAAGTGGGTTAGCCCAATACACGTCGTACCCAAGAAAGGAGGCATCACAATAATGCAGAACAAAAAAAAATAGTGCCACAACCTATAGTAAGTGGTTGGCGCATGTGTATTGACTATAGGAAGCTAAACAAAGTAACCAACAAGGATCATTTCCCCCTTCCATTCATTGATAAAATGTTAGAACGTTTAGCCAGGCATTCTTATTTCTGCTACTTAGATGAATATTTTGGATTCTTTCAAATCCCTATTCACCCTGATGATAGGAGAAAACGACCTTCATATGCCCTTCCGAAAATTTTTCCTATCAGCAAATTCCGTTTGGACTATGCAACACTCCTGTGACATTCGACGATGTATGATGGTCATATTCACAAATTTCCTTGACGAGATAATGGATGTTTTTTTGGATGATTTCTTGGTATGCGAATCTAGTTTTAGAGACTGCCTCGCTAACCTGGAAAAGATTCTGGAAAGATGTGTATAGGTAAATCTCATATTAATCTGGGAAAAATGCCATATCATGGTTACCGAGGGTATAATTTTAGGACACATAGTTTCTGATAGAGGAATTAAGGTTGACAAAGCTAAGATTGAGATAATAGAAAACCTCCAGCCATCCAAAATAGTTTGGGAAGTACAATTTTTTCTTGGACACGCCGGGTTCTACCGATGTTTTATCAAGGACTTCTCTAAAATTACAAAACCCCTAACAGGTCTCTTAATGAAATACGTCAAGTTTGTTTTTGATGAAAATTGCCTAGAAGCATTTAATATCTTGAAGCGAGCACTGATTTCCGCACCTATCATGTAACCCCCATATTGGAATAAGTCATTCGAAATCATGTGTGATGCAAGTGATTTCACTGTCGGTGTTGTTCTAGGGCAAATAAATGAAAAGAAAATGCATATGATATATTATGCAAGCAGAACATTGGACATTGCTCAACTAAATTATGCTACAATAGAAAAAGAACTCCTAGTTATAATATTTGCAATATACAAATTTTGTTGTTATTTATTGGAACCAAGATCATAGTATATACACCGACCATCTTGCCATAAGATACCTTATAAAGAAAAAGGACGCAAAGCCCATACTACTTCGCTGGATCCTCCTACTACAAGAATTTGATCTTGAAATTTGAGACAAAAAAGGAACTAAAAATGTAGTAGCTGACCACCTTTCAAGTTTAAAATATTTAAAACCAGATCATATTTCCATAAATGATGACTTCACGTATGATAGATTAGTAGCGTCAGTCTAGAAATAGACAGGTCCAGATAATGATGAATCCGAGCCCAAAATATAATATGCCTTAATAATAACAAGCGTGCCTTGGTACGTTGATTTTGTTAACTATCTGGCATCTAATATTCTACCCCCTGATCTGACATATCAACAAAAGAAAAAGTTCTTCCATGACATAAAACATTTCTACTGGGATGAACCACTACTTTTCAAAAGAGGAGCAGATGGAATATTTTGTCGCTACGTCTCTGAAGAGGAAGTTGAAAACATAATAACTCATTGCCGCTCTACACCTTATGGAGGCCATGCTATCATATTAAAAATATGCACAAAAATCCTTCAAGAAGGCCTCTATTGGCCCAACTTATGGCGCGATGTGCATGTCTACATAGTCAAATACGACAGATGTCAGCGCACTGAAAACATTTCTAGACGTGATGAGATGCCCCTTAGGAACATTCAAGAAGTAGAAAATTTTGATGTCTGGGAAATAGATTTCATGGGACCATTTCCATCATCCATGGGAAATAAGTATATATTAATTACAGTCGATTACATATCTAAATGGATCGAGGCTATCGCCTCACCTACTAATGATGCATGAGTTATAATTATAATGTTTAAGAACTACATATTCCCAAGGTTTGGAGTCCCTAGCCTAGTCATAAGCGATGACAGATCCCATTTCATCTCGCGAATCTTTGATAACCTTTTAGCAAAATATGGGGTAAAACACAGGGTAGAAACGCCCTATCATCCACAAACCAATGGGCAGGTCAAAGTCTCAAATAGAGAAATAAAACAGATCTTAAAGACAACTATAATTATTTCTAGGAAGGACTGATCCTCTAAACTTCAAGATGCACTATGGGCCTATAGGACTGCCTATAAAACTCCTATAGGGACAACACCCTTTAATCTGGTCTATGGAAAATCATGCCACCTACCTTTCGAGCTAGAACATAAAGCCTATTGGGCTATAAAAACCTTAAACATGGATTACTTAAAGACAAGTGATAAACGCTTGTTGGACATCCTCGAAGAAATCAGACGAGATGCTTATGAGAATGCTATAATTTACAAAGAGCGGACTAAAGCGTGGCATGATAAGCGAATTGCGAGGAGAGAGTTCGATATAGGAGACCCAATACTTTTGTTCAACTCTAGATTGTGACTCTTTCCTGGTAAAATATGCTCCAGATGGACTAGACACTTCGAAGTCACAAGAGTTCTGCAATCTGGGGCGGTTGAAATTAAAAGCCTGTCTATGGTCCTTTCATTGTAAATGGACAAAGATTGAAACTTTACAGCATCATGAGGCCAACATCATCCATGATCGTCTCACTTTTTTTGAACCATCCACTGTTACTGGTGCAACTTGATTCTAACGTTCGTCGACCTAGCAACGTTAAACACAATGTTCGTGGGAGGCAACCCATGATTTTTCTTTTCATTTTATCCGCTCCAGTTATTTATTTTACTTTTTAAATAATCTCTAACTTGTGTGTGTTTTCATTTCAGGGCAACAATCTTCTAGTTAGGTAGATTTTATCAACTATCTATATTTTAGGATGCAGCCGGCTGATGAGACACAAATCATTTTCAAAAATGATAACCAGAGAAGGCGCTTTGCTGCCCTAGCTGATAGAACCATATCACCTACCCGGTATCCAAATTTTCCTTCTTTGGTCCAGACGGGACTTATTGACAGTGTCTGTTTTATGTTTAGACAAATGAGTTGGGATAGGTTTTCCGTTGCAAAGCACCCAACCTATAGAAGTCTGACACTAAAACTTCTAAGTTCATTCCGCTTTCTGCCCCATATTGGATTAGAATAAGACAGAGGCTTAGCTACCTTTAGATTATTTTTCCAGGATTATATTGTCACTTGTAGAGAGCTAGCCAGTTGCCTTGCATTTCAGCATGACCCTAGTGCCTATTCTGAAGTACCTGATGATATGCAAGGTGAATTAGATTACTTCTGGGGAGGGATCATTGAAGATTTCCCCCTGATCATGAGGCTATGAATAACACCCTAATTCGTAATCTCTTCATTAGGTACTTTCATATGGTGGCCGCCCACACATTCTTTGGAAAAGCTTAAAACTGAATTTGTGTAAGCAAAGAAGAAATGTTTTTCATCTTAAGCGTTTTTCAGAACCTCCCTATAAACTTTACAACCTTCCTAATGACCAATCTTAAAAAGGTTGTCAAACAAAGAGTCGAAAACATCTATGTGGGTGGATTAGTCACCCATATTGCTATTACGTTGGAACTGCAAAATCAAGTGTCTCATCTAACCATAACCTGTGGATACAATCTCTTAGATATTGACCACTGCCTAAACAGTAGTTTAGTGAGGCGCGAAGGACCTGACCAATTCAAATATCTTATCAATTATGAAGTAGTTCATCTTTTCACCCTACCAAACCACGAGTTCACTAGTGTCCATAAAAAAACAACCTGCGGTACCAATTAGAAAACCTAGATGAAAACCCATCACCCCCTGAGACTCCTACCAAACTTGAAGATCAACATACATATTATACTGACTATGAGATTTTCACTTTAAGAAAGGAAAACATGGATCTTCGCCGTGAGTAAAAGGACCAAACTGACAGGTTAGCAGAACAAATGGACCAACTCTTCCAAGAGATTCATTCATTAAGGAGAACTCACGGCCATCAAGGCCTCTGATCTGATCACACCCCATATTCTACCATTTCTCTTTCACCTTGGATTAAAACATTGGGGGCAATGTTTGATTTAAGTGTGGGAGAGGAATTTTACTGCTTTTTAGTTAGATTTATTGCTTTATTTTACTTTCTTTGCTTTTATCTAGTATTGTCAAGTTTTTAGGCGTAGTTTTTGTTGTCTATTAATTTTCTTCCTTTTCTTGAGCCATACCGATTTTTTTTGCCAAAAGAAACAATGTGTACGCTATTAAAACATGTTAAAAAGACTTAGGAGAAGTCCTGAAACATCAGTATCGTTTTAACACCATAAATTTCTCGACTATAGAGATTGATTTGGATAATTATTATGCTCTAGCCTTAAGCTCTCACCTCTAAATGAATCCTTAAGTAGTTTATTCTAGCAGTCAACACCATCTAAGTTACCATTAAGTGAATAAACCGATGCAAATAAGTGAATGATCTCGTAAAAATAAGAAAACAAGTAATAAAAAGCAAATGATTTGAAAAGAAAATCCGCCTTCTGAGTTAGGCAACCCTCACCCGGTCACTCAGCCCAATGGTAGAGGAACCTTTAAAATCATGCTTATGTGTCAATGTTGAAATATAGCAAAACATGTTGAATATTGACACAAATATGGATCAGGATCACCAACAGGTTTGTTCACCATGCATAACGGGCTTAATGTGATTGCGCCTAAATGAAAAAGGATTAGAAAGGGATGGGTAAGGTAATCCAAAGAATAATAATATGATTCGGAATGGTCTGTATAATGGAGAGATTTATGACCATAAAATACAGAATGTGTTATTATGATGCTTTTGTTTTCAGTAACTTAGTACCTATTAATATAATTTATTCAAAGTGTAGTCTTTTTAAAGCCCACAATAGCTATTGAGTTCGCCTGTTTTACTTACATTTTGCTTGAGGACAAGCAATGGTTCAAGTGTGGGAGAGTTTGATGACTCCTCAAACTATCGTTTATTTGACTTGACTTATGCATATTTTCTTATTGTTTTAATTCCATTTCCACTATTATGCTAGTGTTTTTTTCTTTGTTTCAGGGAATTTATTAATTAGGAGATGTGGGCGAAGAAACGAAGCGAAATGGACGAAAAGCAAAGAATTGGATCAGACTTGCATCTATGGCGACCACCGTGGCGTTCATTCTAGGGGTGCCATGGGTGGTCCACGTACCAACTAGTGGGATGACCAAGCCATGCCCACTTTGTGATCATGGCAATCTATTCTATGAACAACAATCGAATTAAGCAAACAATTGCAATCAAATTTAGGAACATGCATACAATTGAATTTAATCAATTATATCCTATGAACAACAATCGAATTAAGAAAACAATTGCAATCAAATTAAGCCAATGACTTCATAGAAAATGATTGAAAGGAATCAAATTTAAATTGGTATTATAATAACCTCAAAGCGATGGAACCGTACACAGCAAGATTTGCCTGTGGGAATTAGTTCTCCATTTCAATTGTACAAAACACAATGAAATTCGTAAAAAGAAGGTTCCCAGATAGTAGTACGGCTGCTAGGTAAAAGAAAGCATCAACACTTGCGGTTTTAACCCAATTGGGTCAAAAAACATAAAAAACCCGGTCCAAAACTAAATATTTCAAACGACAGATTTCGGGTCCTGACTTCAACAGATTATTTGGACCTGCTACACTCTGAATCATCTTCTACCTCAAATATAAAAGTTGTAGATTTCTATCTTAACTTTCTAACACCTATTAGAACGCACAAATCAGATTCTCGTAGCTCTAGTTATGATTCAAACAGTGGAAAGATATCAAATAACCGCTAAAGCTGAAAATAAGCTGCGAAAATAAAATAAAGGTAAAAACTGTAGAAGCATACTTCAATCTCAAGGTTTTGATGATGTCAACAAGACTTAAGCTCACTCCATGTTTGCAAAAAGTCAAGCTTTCAAATTGATCAAGATACTTACACTATATACCCGTGGGGGTATATGTACTGAGAAGCTGCTTGTACTATATACCCGTGGGTGTATATACACTAAAGATAAAACCAAAAGCTTCTCTATTTTGAACTCTTCTCAAAAAGCAAGAGGTGCAAGCATATCATCAATGAAATATTGTCATTCGAATCAAGCTTCATTTGCAAATGATCGTACAATTTTTCAAGACTTGGACACAAGGCTTTGGTATATCAAAATTCACTCCTTTAATTGATATACAAGTGTTCAAATAATTCATCATATCAACATATTGCATATGCATGGTTTTAAAATCATTTGGAACTGGTATAACACTTTTAACTCAAGTATTTTTTTGAGTTTTCACAGTTTTAACCGATTAACCATACAGGTTAACCGGTTAATGGTCTCAAATTTTAAATTCTCAGGGCTAACGTTCCAGTGTTAACCGATTAACTTATATGGTTAACCGATTAACACTGAACGAATTTTGAAAATTTGTTTCTTTCCAAATTCAAATCTTGTTTAATTGTTATACCTTTTCATTATTTGATTCATACACATTTATACCTTTTTGAAATGGTGTTTTGACTCATATAAATTCTGAATATTTCAAATTGAAAAACACCTCCAATAATTTTTCAAAATAATCATTCAATCAAATTCACTATTTTTCAAATACTTTCAAATATTTCAAAAAGTGTTCATACTGTTCATACCATTTCATATCCAGAATTTTTGAACACTTGTATTGATATTGAAAAGTGAATTTTGATCAAAAGGAGAAGATCAATCATTGTATTGATATTATTATTATCACTCTCAAATAAAAAAATTACAGAATTATTTCTATTGTGACTTGTGATCCAGGATTGTTGGACACAAGGGTTAGTGCTTGCAAGAGGATTGTTCTTGCACACTAGTTGTTGAATAGTTGTTAGATAGTAGGCCTCACCGGTTGATGGTGTGATAGGTTGTACATTCTAAAACTATAGTGAAAAATCTCTTTCGTGTGGAAAGGGGAGTGGAGTACCTTCGGATTGTGAAGGGAACCACTATAAATCTCTGTGTCCATTTTCATTCTGCTTTTTTCTGCTTTCATCATCAAGAACATAACCGAGTAAAATTCAAGAATCTCGAAAAACCGAAAAAAGTTTCTAAAGCCTAATTCACCCCCCCTCTTAGGCATTCTCTGAACTTACAATTAGCATCAGAACAGGTTAAGGTAACTTGTTCCTAACGATTCAGTATGGCTTCCGCTAGCACCAACCCGGTTTTCAAAGACGGTGGAAGTAGTAATAAACCACCACTGTTTTCTGGAGAATATTTCGATTTCTGGAAAATCAGAATGAAGACGCATCTTGAAGCCCAAGGAGAAGGTATATGGGAAGCAAACGAAGAAGGACCACACAATCCAGTAAATGTGGTCAATGGCGTTGGAACCGCAAAGTTGAAAAGCACATATGATGAAGATGATAAGAAAAAGATTCTTAATGAAAAGAAAGCAATCAACATACTCCAAAGCACTCTTAGTATGGACGAATTCTTTTGTGTATCACAGTGTAAATCGGCAAAGGAGATTTGGGACACCTTGGTGGAAACACATGAAGGAACCGTCGAAGTAAAAAGATCAAGGTTCAACACGTTAAGTCAAGAATATGAGATGTTCCGTATGCAGCCCGGTGAATCTATTATTGCCTTATAAAAGAGATTCGTTCATCTAACAAATCACTTGACTCCTCTCGGGAAGACCTTCACCAATGATGATCTCAACATGAGAGTCCTAAGATCCTTAACAAGAGAATGACAACCAAAAGTGACCGCTATTTCGGAAAAGAAGAGTCTCTCAACGATGACATTCGTATCCTTATTTGGCAAACTTCAAGAGCATGAATTGGAACTTGGAAGGCTCGAGAAGCACGAAAGTCAAGAAAAGAAGTCCAAAGGAATTGCCTTGAAGATTGACATAAAGGATGACAAAGACGACGAGACTTCCGAAGATGAAAATTTCATGCTTCTTGTAAAGAAGCTTGGTAAGTTTTTTAATAATAATAAAAACTCCTCTTTTCCTAAAAAGAATAGACATTTCAGGAAAAAGGATGCATCCACATCGAATCAAGAAGTCACATGTTACGAGTGTGGGAAGCAAGGTCACATAAAGTCGGATTGCCCAAAACTTGCAAAGAAAGGAGGATTCAAAGGCAAGAAGGATTTCAAAAATAAAAAGGCTTATGTTGCTTGGAACGATAATGAGATAAGTTCATCATCGGAATCAGAAAGCGATGAATGTGCAAATATGGCTCTTATGGCGTCACATCATTCCGATGAAGAAATTGATGAGGTTAATAGCAATTTTTTGGTTTATGACAATGATGCACAAGAAGTCATAGATGAACTTCTAAAAGAATGCAAGACTCTGTATAAAAGCATCTCATCCCAAAAGAAAAGAATTTCATTTTTAGAAGAACAAAATAATGCTTTTATAAAAAATATTGAAAATGAAAAACAAAAATTGATGGATGAAAAACAAAGTCTTGTATGTAATAATTGTGAATCCTTATCTTTTCAAATTGTTCAACTTAAAAGAGTTTTAGAAAGATACGAAAAAGGTCAAATTGGCTTGGAGGAAATTCTTAGGCACCAAAGATATCCTAATGATAAAAGTGGATTGGGATATTCTAAGTTTTCCAAACCAAGCACAAATGAAACCATTTTTGTGAAAGCAAGTGAACAAGTTGTTAAAGAAAAGGCAAGCAATTCTAAAACTATGCATCAAAGTCATAAAAAGAAAAGAATTGTGAAGAAAAAGAATTATGTTCCTAGATATAGAAGTCATTTTCAATCTACTTGTTTTTATTGTGGAATCAAAGGCCATACACCTAATGCTTGCTATGTGCGCAACATTGGTGTTGCTAAAGGGTATTATGTGTGGGTTGAAAAGGGTACTAACTATCAAGGACCCAAAGCAATTTGGGTACCTAACAATACTTGATTTTGTGTTGTAGGTATGCTTGAAGACAACCTCTAATCAATGGTATCTTGATAGCGGTTGTTCGAAGCATATGACGGGAGATATAAACAAAATTTCAAGTCTATCATTAAAGGCCAAAGGATACGTTACTTACGGTGATGATAATAAAGTAAAAATTCTTGGAGTTGGAACCGTTGGTGCACCTCCATGTACAATCATCGAAGACGTTATTTATGTGGAAGGCCTTAAACACAACCTACTTAGCATAAGTCAATTGTGTGACAAAGGGTTCTGAATCAACTTCACAAAGGATGAATGTTTGATAGAACATGAAGTCACTCATGACATCTTGCTAAAAGGTAAAAGATTTAATAATATTTTTATGATCTCTTTTGATGACTCATCCTTAAAGGTAAAATGTCTAATGACGAACAACAACGAGGCGTGGCTATGGCATAAAAGGTTTACTCACATTCACATGGAGCATTTAAACAAGTTGATAAAGCATGATCTAGTTGTTGGTGTTCCGAAGATAAAATCCATCAAGGATAAGTTATGTGACACATGTCAAAAGGGGAAATAGACCAAGATAACTTTCAAATCCAAGCAAGTGGTTTCTACATCAAGACCACTTCAATTGTTGCATATGGATCTTTTTGGTCCATCGAGAATGAAAAGCTTCGGAGGTAGCATTTATGCTTTAGTTATTGTTGATGATTTCTCTCGATACACATGGACATTGTTTTTAGTGCAGAAAAATGATGCTTTCAAAGCATTCAAGAAGTGTGCAAAGCAAATTCAAAACGAGAAGTCACTTACCATAGCCTCCATAAGAAGCGACCATGGTGGAGAATTCCAAAATTCAGATTTTGAAGATTTTTGCGAAGAGCATGGAATTTCTCACAAATTTTCTGCACCAAGGACTCCTCAATGAAATGGTGTCGTAGAACGGAAGAATAGGTCACTGGTGGAGCTTGCTAGAATAATGCTTAGCGACTCAAATCTTCCTAAGTATTTTTGGGTGGAGGCGGTTAGCACGGCATGCTTCGTAAGCAACTGTGTCAATATTCGACCAATTCTCAAGAAGACTCCGTATGAGTTGTTCAAGGGTAGGAAACCAAACATAGCATTTTTCCACATATTCGGATGCAAATGTTTTGTTCTCAACAACAATAAGGACAATCTCGGTAAGTTTGATGAGAAGTCCAACGAAGAGTATAATATTATTGTGGATGATGATGATGATTCCTCACAACAACAAGAAGAGGCTTCAAAGGATCAAGTAATACCACAAGAAGATGTCACTCAAATCATTGAAGAACATCAAGATCTTCCGAAGGGATGGAGAACTCATAGAGATCACCCAATAGATAAAGTTATTGGTGATATTAGCCAAGGCGTTGCAACTCGACTAAATCTTAAGGATGCTTGTCTCAACATGGCTTTTGTGTCTCAAATTGAACCAACCAAGATTGATGAAGCCTTAGACGACGACCAATGGATTGTAGCGATGCAAGAAGAACTCAATCAACTCGAAAGGAATCAAGTTTGGAGTCTTGTACCAAGACCGGACCATAAGCACATCATAGGAACGAGATGGGTTTTCAAGAACAAACTTGACGAGAATGGAATCATAGTTCGTAACAAAGCAAGATTGGTCGCACAAGGCTACAACCAGGAGGAAGGAATTGATTTTGATGAAATGCTCGCTCCCGTAGCACGGTTAGAAGCAATTAGATTATTACTTGCTTACGCATGTTCTATGAATTTTCAGTTGTTCCAGATGGATGCCAAAAGCGCTTTTCTGAATGGATACATCAATGAAGAAGTCTATGTCAAACAACCTCCGGGTTTTGAAGACTTCAAGAATCCTTCGCATGTTTACAAGCTGAAAAAGGCGCTCTACGGATTAAAGCAAGCACCAAGAGCATGGTATGACCGCCTTAGCAATTTCTTATGTGAAAAGGGATTTACGAAAGGAAAGGTTGACAAGACGCTGTTCATAAAGAAGATCAAGGGTAACACCTTATTGGTTCAAGTCTATGTCGACGACATCATCTTCGGATCAACAAACAAAGAGCTTTGTGAAGAATTTTCACTTATGATGCAAGGAGAATTCGAGATGTCCATGATGGGAAAACTGAACTATTTTCTTGGACTACAAATCAAGCAAACAAAGGATGGCATCTTCCTCAACCAATCCAAGTATTGCAAGGAATTGTTGAAGAAATTCGATATGGATAGTTGCAAGGTGATGTTCACTCCTATGGGATCCGGAACGTACGTTGATCAAGATGAATCCGGTACTCCAATTGATATCACAAAATATCGTGGTATGATCAGTTCATTATTATATTTGACGGCAAGCCGTCCTGACATTATATTTAGCGTTTGTTTGTGTGCACGCTTTCAAGCAAGTCCAAAGGAATCATATCTCACCGCCGTGAAGAGAATTATAAAGTATCTCAAAGGGACAACGAACGTCAGATTATGGTATCCAAAAGGTAGTACTTATTCTTTAATTGGTTATTCTGACGCTGATTATGCAGGATTTAAGACCGATAGGAAAAGCACAAGTGGTACGTGTCATATTCTCGGGAATGCACTAGTGTCATGGGTATGCAAGAAGCAAGCGTGTGTGGCACTCAGTACAGCCGAAGCGGAATATATTGCAGCAGGAAGTTGTTGTGCACAAATTCTGTGGCTCAAGCAACAACTCCTCGATTACAGTGTAGATCTCGGTTGCATTCCTCTTCAATGTGATAACACAAGTGTCATCAACATTACAAAGAACCCGGTCATGCATTCAAGGACAAAGCATATAGATATTCGGCATCACTTCCTTCGAGATCACGTACTTAATGGAGATGTAGATGTTACTTTCGTAGATACACACAATCAACTCGCCGACATCTTCACCAAACCATTGGCGAAAGAACCCTCCTTCAAAATTTGACGAGAACTTGAGATTCTCGATGAAGGTGACATCTGATATTTTCTCTGGTTTATGTATGCATAATATATGTTTTCCAATCTGTGTGCATCCTGTTTTAAGCTTTTTTCCAGAATTCATGTGTGTTAATCGATTAACCTATATGGTTAACCGATTAACACTGTTAGTTTTTTAATTCTGACTTAATTTTTTAATGTGTTAACCGATTAACCTATATGGTTAACCGATTAACACTGATACTTTTTATTTTGGAAATTAAATTTTTAATGTGTTAACCGATTAACACTGTTAAAATTTTCAAAAATCAGAAACGAAAAATTAATTCAAATTTTGGAAAATTGTGTGTGGTAAACGTGTTTTTTTATGTGTGGTCAATATTTTCTTAAATATCCAAATCAATATCCTTGGAACTCTTCTTCTTCTTCTTTGACTACAAGTTTTGGACTTCCAACCCTAACTTTAAAACCCACTCAACCTCTCTCCATATATATTGCCTTCACTTTACCCTCTCTTCCATCTCTCAAACCCTAAAGCTTCAAGCACCCAAAACCTTCAGCATCTCTCAACTTCATCCATGGCTTCATCTCACAAAGGCAAGGGAAAGATACCAGAATATGGCTCTGCCTCTGAGGAAGACAACATTCCTATGGAAACTACCAAGAATCACCGTATGGATTTCAAGGTTCGGGTCCGTCACATTCTATCGGTAAAGTACGTCAACCTTAAAGCTTTTCCGGATTCCTCGTTTGATTTTCCTGCGCTGCTCAAATTTCAACGAGTTGATAAGTTTGTATTTGATTCTGGAAATTGCTACCATGATTTGGTCAAAGCTTTTATGAATAAGTTATCTGTGTACTTGAATGCCGACGATGAGCATATTATGGAAACCTCTGTTCGAGACTGTCTCTTGAAAGAAAATTTGTCGGAAATTGCTGCAAAGTTAAAGATACCATCCTCAGGCTACTTTCTCAGAAAAGGGGTTAACCACGTGGAAGGGCCGTGGTCAAACTATGACAAGATGGAATATTACTATCAAATCTGCAGGTTCCCGAAGGAGACGGTTGTAGCAAACCAACGAACTGCTCGCATGTTATGTTACGCGAAGAATTTGACGGTTTCTGACCGGATGCTGCATTATGTGGTCTGCTATGTTCTGATTCCAAAGGATTCCAGTCATGCTCAGATTAACGATTTGGAAATGCAACTCTTATTTGCAATCAAGAACAAGATCAGGGTGAACTGGATTCTTACAATTATGTACCATTTACAACAACAACTCTCTCTCTCGACAAGACTTCCATATGCAAGGCTGGTTTCTAGAATTCTTGAGTTGACAAAATTGGATCTTAACCAGGAACTATCTACCAAAATGAAACCGACAACCAAAGAGATCAATGAAATCACCATTGTGAAGAACACCGGAATAATTAAAGATGTTGACGACACATATAAGTATGCGGGCGAAGGATCAACTTCCAACCAAGCCTATCCCATTCCCGAAGGAGGTATCACAAATGAGTTTCTCTACACCACTATGATGAACCAACATCGAGAAACCTCCCAGGACATTGCTTCACTTTGCAACCTAATCCTTACCTCCTAACATTCAACCACCGACATCGTTAAAGAAGAGGATGAAGCAGAGGAAGGTAGTGAAGAAGAGGAAGCAAAAGATGAGGATATGTCTGATCAGGATGTTTAGAAAATATGTGTTGTTGTTTCTATTGTTTTCTTTCAGATTATGTTTTTAAGTTTTTACTTTCGTTTATTTTGGTTATGTACTCAAACAATATTTCCTGCTTTTTTTTGCTGCATTTTGTTTTCAGTATGCCTTGCTTGATTACTTATTACTTGAATGAATGCTTTCATATTTTCCGATATTACTTATTTTGGTTTGAAAGCTCCTTCCTTTTTGCTAATGACAAAGGGGGAGAAGAGCTTGGTTTTCTAATATCTCTCTGTGCAGAATTTTGCCTCTGTTTAGATAGGGGGAGTTGCTGGACATAGGAGGAGAAGCAAACCTAGATCGGAATGAAACATCGTCAAAGATTTCGCACAGACTCATTTGATTGTCATCATCAAAAAGGGGGAGAATGTAGAAGCATACTTCAATCTCAAGGTTTTGATGATGTCAACAAGACTTAAGCTCATTCCATGTTTGCAAAAAGTCAAGCTTTCAAATTGATCAAGATACTTACACTATATACCCGTGGGGGTATATGTACTGAGAAGCTGCTTGCACTATATACCCGTGGGGGTATATACACTGAAGATAAAACCAGAAGCTTCTCTATTTTGAACTCTTCTCAAAAAGCAAGAGGTGCAAGCATATCATCAATGGAATGTTGTCATTCGAATCAAGATTCATGTGCAAATGATCGTACAATTTTTCAAGACTTGCACACAAGGCTTTGGTATATCAAAATTCACTCCTTTAATTGATATACAAGTGTTCAAATAATTCATCATATCAACATATTGCATATGCATGGTTTTAAAATCATTTGGAACTGGTATAACACTTTTAACTCAAGTATTTTTCTGAGTTTTCACAGTGTTAACCGATTAACCATATAGGTTAACCGGTTAACGGTCTCAAATTTTAAATTCTCAGGGCTAATGTTCCAGTGTTAACCGATTAACACTGAACGAATTTTGAAAATTTGTTTCTTTCCAAATTCAAATCTTGTTTAATTGTTATACCTTTTCATTATTTGATTCATACACATTTATACCTTTTTGAAATGGTGTTTTGACTCATATAAATTCTGAATATTTCAAATTGAAAAACACCTCCAATAATTTTTCAAAATAATCATTCAATCAAATTCACTATTTTTCAAATACTTTCAAATATTTCAAAAAGTGTTCATACTGTTCATACCATTTCATATCCAGAATTTTTGAACACTTGTATTGATATTGAAAAGTGAATTTTGATCAAAAGGAGAAGATCAATCATTGTATTGATATTATTATTATCACTCTCAAATAAAAAAATTACAGAATTATTTCTATTGTGACTTGTGATCCAGGATTGTTGGACACAAGGGTTAGTGCTTGCAAGAGGATTGTTCTTGCACACTAGTTGTTGAATAGTTGTTAGATAGTAGGCCTCACCGGTTGATGGTGTGATAGGTTGTACATTCTAAAACTATAGTGAAAAATCTCTTTCGTGTGGAAAGGGGAGTGGAGTACCTTCGGATTGTGAAGGGAACCACTATAAATCTCTGTGTCCATTTTCATTCTGCTTTTTTCTGCTTTCATCATCAAGAACATAACCGAGTAAAATTCAAGAATCTCGAAAAACCGGAAAAAGTTTCTAAAGCCTAATTCACCCCCTCTTAGGCATTCTCTGGACTTACGAAAACAAACTTAAATATGAAAACACATTAAAATAGTAAAAATACTCAAATAAAATGTAGGAATGCCTAAGTATAACAAGGGAAGAATGCATATGAAGATGTACTGACCAAATTTCCCCACACTTAAACTTTTGCACTCCGAGCAAAATATTATCAAGACTCATGAAAAACAATAGCATTTAGATACTCATTCTAGGCTGTAAACTCTTCTTCGGTCAAGATTGCATCGATAGGTACTAATTTTGCACACTAAGGATATCATAAGAACATAAATCCGCAATTGTACGGTCATAAAGCTCCCTCCTATACAAACCAATCCAAATCATGTTATTATGCTTAAGCCTAACTTACTCATCCTCCTTTTTGCTCTCTTTCATTCTAATACAATCACATTAAGCCCGTTATCTATTCACACACATGATAAATAAGCTTGTTAGTGACTATGATCTATATCTTGTCAACAATTCAAAATCAACCAATTAAATAGCAACAACAATATTTTTTTTCTTTTTTTTAAATATTTCACAACCGTTAGCCTAAGTGACGGGGTGAAGGTCACCTAACTTAAAAGGCGGATTCCTATTTAAACTTCTTATTAAGTATGAGATCACTCACTTATTTGCATCAGCTTAATTAGTTAGTGTGTGATTTCTAGATGGTGTTGACTGCTAGATAGACTACTTAAGAGCTATTAAAGGATGAGAATTCAAGACTATGTCATAACAAGTATTTAAACTGACTTCCATATTCGGGAGACTTAAGTGTTAGACGATGGCACGGATCTAGAAAGGGGGTTGAATAGATCCCTTTATTAAAAAATCAGTCGGCGCTACCAATGAAATTGGTTTTAAAAAATTGTTTAAATTGCGGAAGCGGCCGTGGAAAAATTACCATCTATAACGAACCGTTACTAGAGGACTGGATATGCGTCTAGCCTATGGATATTGATAATGAGCAAAGAGAATCACCATGCTAGTCACACTATCAATTGATTTATATCACTACTTGATATGACTAGTTACAATGCCTTAATATGCCAATAAAATAATTGGACAACACAAGAGAATTTTGGTTCAGACAATTTATCAAACACTTGGTGTGCGAAGCACTCCAAGTGATTTCGGCTTTGAGTAAGTAGCACTAGTTTCCTTGTACAATAAACTATTGTACTATATTCAAAATTACTTCATCACTTACTCAAAACAGTCCTTAATTTGATATTATTGTTTGAACGAAATTCACGCAAATATTAAGCAAAATGAAAATGCGGAAAGTAAAAGGCACAAAGATTTGTTGAGGCAGTTTCCCGGCCATCCTCGCTTCGGGGTACGCCTGCCCTTAACTCTAACAATAGAATTGAGCTCGTATAATATAAATGTAACATGTTGTTGAATCGTTTATACAAGAATGGAATAACAAATGAACAAACAAACTCCCTTGTTGTTGAATATGCTTTCTCTTCTTGTCCCTTGATTCAAGTCGAATCAAGTCCTTCGATTGCTTGTGGATGAACCTCCGATTACAACTCCTTGGTTGAACAACCTTGCGTTTTCAAACCCTAACCCGACTGATATCAAACACTTGCTAATCGAACTTGAACCTCTCCTTCACAATTCATCGATTACCGCTACTAGATCGACGGAACCCATCGCTCCTCGATCACCTTCGCTCAGCTGAATATATGTTGAGAAGATTCGTACCAAAAAACCCCCAAATCCAGTGAATCTTGGAGGACAAAACCCTCAAGGTTTTATTCAAGAAAAACTTTCCAAAATCTCAACCCGAACCGAATTCCCAATCAACGGCTTCAGACGTTATCACTTCAAACAATCCATAATGCACAACAAAGATTATTGTGTGTGATTGTTGTGGTATGAAATGTAGAAGATGAAGATGATGAAAGCTAATGACACCTCTTTCACTTTTCTTGTTTTGAAATTGATTCAATTGTTGATGATGAAAATGAGAAACTTTCTATTTATATTATGCCAAAAAGTAACAGAAAAAACTACTTTTCAAAATATGTGGACAAACCAAAATTATGCAGTAAAACGGCGAACGGTCGACCATACATAAAGGAAGGGTCGACCGGAACTCCCCAGACAATATAGATTATGCAAAGTAACAAGCTATGTGTCGACCAAAATAGGACCATGCGTCGACACAAAGTCTGTATTTTTAGACAATCAGAAATAACAACAGTATGCGTCGACCGGAGGTCGGCGTGTGCCAACCCGTGGAAAATGCACTTTGTAGACACCTTCTATGAGTCGACCGGAACAGATGAGTGGTCGACTCAAAGCCCTGTATTTTACAAAAATACCAATTTTTCTATTTTTGACTCTTCTAGATGCGACTTTTAACATACCAATGAGGTTTGACTCGAATAACGCTAATTTGATGACACAACATGCAAGCGAATGAGACATAAGAGATAAAGTATCCTTATGCCTTGTGGTGATAATGCCAAGTACCGATTCTTCCATGTGGTTGCATTTTGACATCATCGAAACACACATGTATGGTATATGAGGCTTTGCCCTCACATTAAGGTGTTAAAACGGTACCGATCTTATGAATTTTTCCCAAGTCTCCACAATCTAACCTCAAATTAATCTATAGCCTAAAAATTTCAAAATTGTGTTTCTAAGTAAAACAATTTTTTTTTTAATTTAAGAATAAAACCAAAACAAAAGAAAATTTAAACAAAACAAAGAAAACAAAATAAAGAAATGATTCCCTCCCTCACACTTAAAACATGCACTGTCCTTAATGAAATGACATAACTGTTAAATAAGAGTGAGAGAAAGGAAAGAACACACCTGGGTAGTCAAGGTGGATAGGTGATCATATAAGTAGCCTTTCCCAAAGAGGGATCTTCTGTAGGCTCCTCTTCCAAAGTGAGGATGTCATAAAGTAACTTTGGATAGCATCCATTGATCTTGAAATATTTATTAGTGCCTTCGTCTTTTATTCCAGGATAAAAAAAGAATCTTCGATAAATAAAAGTTTCGAATGGGCACGTAAATGTGATATCCTTTTCCATAACATCAGAGATCAAAGGATTAAGGGGTTGCCTCATTGTTTTTCTTTCATCTTCCATCGAGGTCCATCCAATTCCCTTTTTGTGTTTCTTCAAAACCTGTAAAAGTTTATTATCTTGATCAAAATCAAGGTTAGAAGAAATTATAATAGGTAACTTTTTATTTCTCTCTAAATAGGTATATTTTAGATTATTCAGAAGTGGTTTAAACTCTAAGGAAGGAGGTTGTTTAATGGAAGGCTTGGTCGGGGAAGTCGGGATATCAAGAGTTTCAGCTGCATAAACGACATCATGAAAAGCATCACTCTGCAAGGCATCATTAATTTCAGCACAAATAGAGCAAACGTTAGTGTCAGTACATAAATCGCAAGAGTAAGTATCCTCATAATCTAATAAAGATGGAAAGTCAGATAACAACTCAGGATAAATATCATCAACTAAATCAGACAATAACTCTTTTGGATTCACTACTGTTTGAGCGGGTAGTTGGTTTGATTCTTGAGCTTGTTGCATGGCATTCACTACAGTGGCAAGCTGTCCAATATGTGTCTGCAAAGCCTGAAGATTGGAATCTGTTCGTTGCTGAAAATGAAGATCATTTATAGTCATTTGCTTGACAAGGTCCTCTAGTGAATGTTCGGAAGGTTTAAAGTACACAATTTGGAATTCCTTCATATGCTTATTCGGATCCTCGCCTGCAAATCCATTAAACCTTAGCAACAAGTGTACTAAACCAGATTTCAATTCAAAAGGAACATCAACATCAGTATATTAAATACTTAAACCATTATAATAAAAATCAGGAGTATCAACCTCTCTTAATGTTCTTTGTTCAGCCATGTTACCAAAAAGGGAAAAAACAAAGAATTAGAAATTACAAAACTAATTCAGCAATGCAGTAAATAATTTGAAATATACCAACAATGTCCCTAATTAGAAAAAGAATGGAAAAATAGAAATCGAATAAAATAAAATCTAAAAATTATGAAAATATAACTAAAAATTAAATCAAATCAGAATAAATCTCTACAAAAAATTTCAGATTTTTTTGAAAATATGAAAACAGAAAATAAATCAAATCAAATAGGAAAATAAGGAATTTGCAATTTTCAGGGTCAAATTCTTTAAGTATTTCATTCTAAAAGAGTAATGTTGTTCGATTATTTTTTGATTTTCTGGAAAATATTTAGAGCAAATTGAAACAGTAGCTTCCAAATTCACCTGTTAGGCTGGAATGCTTACCACTGTACTGTAACTCTGAAAAATCAACAAGCAAACACAAAAAAATAAAAAAATAAAAAAAATCTAACAAAAATATAAACTAAAATTCTAAACTTGGCTAAAACCAACAAGAATCCCCGGCAACGATGCTAATTTGATCCGCTGTCGCGCACGGGTCAAAAACGAGTTTTTAAAAGTAGTAACGGGAAGCGACACTCGAATGTCGTATCACAAGGATTCTTGTATTATTTCAACCAACTAAAGAAAAGGTTTATGGGGCTTTTAAGTTTTGATTTATAAAATAAGAGAAAAAGTGATTAAAAAAAGTGATTATAAAAATAAGCTAAAACGACTAATCCTACTGATTTGGATTCCGACTTATCATCAGCTATTATAACACATATCCCTAAGCGGATTCGATCCTATTCGATTATGATATCAATTAGATAAGCGCTTATGAAAATCAAATGAATTACGTTCCTGTTTACCGAATTAAGCAAACGGTTAAGAATATGACGAGTTAACGAATTAAGCAAACGATAACACACAATTAAATTTAGGAACATGCATACAATTGAATTTAATCAATTCTATCCTATGAACAACAATCGAATTAAGCAAACAATTTCAATCAAATTAAGCCAATGACTTCATAGAAAAGGATTGAAAGGAATCGAATTTAAATTGGTATATAATAACCTCAAAGCGATGGAACCGTACACAGCAAGATTTGCCCGTGGGAATTAGTTCTTCATTCCAATTGTACAAAACACAATGAAATTCGTAAAAACAAGGTTCCCAGACAGTAGTACGTCTGCTAGGTATAAGAAAGCATCAACACTTGTGGTTTTAACCCAACTGGGTCAAAAAACATAAAAAAACTCGACTCAAAACTAAATATTTCAAATGACAGATTTCGGGTCCTGACTTCAACGAATTGTTTGTACCTGCTACACTCCGAATCATCTTCTGCCTAAAATATAAAAGGTGTAGCTCTTTGTCTTAACTTTCCAACGCCTATTAGAACGCACAAATCCGATTCTCGCAGCTCTAGTTATGATTCAAACAGTGGACAAATATCAAATAACCGCTAAAGCTGAAAATAAGCTACGAAAATAAAATAAAGGTAAAAAAACTTAAATATAAAAACATATTAAAATAGTAAAAATACTCAAATAAAATGTAGGAATGCCTAAGTATAACAATGGAAGAATGCATATGAAGATGTACTGATCAGTATCCCTTGATGCCTAGAGTGAAACCTAAAAATAAGAATTTGATGGCTCTAGGGTCAAGTTTGTCCCTATGCCTGGTAAGGGTGGAAACATAGGCAAGGCATCCAAAAATTTTGAGGTTATTGTAGGAAGGAAGTGTTTTAAAGAAAATATCAAAAGGGGTGTGGTTTTGGATAGTAGGGTTGCAAAGTCTATTGATCAAATATGTGGCATGACATAGAGAATAGGACCAAACAAATTTAGGCGAATTGAATGGAATAAAAGGGACCTAGTGACATTAAGCAAGTGTCTATGCTTTCTTTCAACAATGGAGTTTTGTTGAGGTGTTTTAACATAACTCCTTTGATAAACAATGCCTAGAGAAGCATAGTAAGAGGACATAAGAAACTCAGTCCCATTATCACTTCTAATAACCTTAATTTTGGTGGAAAAATGAGTTTGGAAATAAGCTATAGAGTTTTGTATATACTGTCTGGTTTCAGAATTTTTTGCCATAAGGAAAGTCCAAGTGTATCTAGTGTAATCATCAACTATACTTAAAAAATATTTAAAGCCATCCATAGATGCAATAGAGATGGGGGATCATATGTCCATATGGATTAAATCAAAACAATTGAAAGACATAGAAGTGCTAATAGGGAAAGGAAGTTTGCATTGCTTAGATAAATGGAAAGTGTTACAAACAGAAGTTTTATTATATTTGATAACAGGAAATTGTTGAGACATGGTATGCAAAACCTCATTAGAGGGATGACCTATTTTATGATGCCACAAAGATAGCTCTACATTGTCAGGATCCATAAGGCTAGCATGATTACAAGTAGTTGAACAAGTGAAGTTGTGGACAAGAAGCCTATGCAGGTTGTAAAGGTTGTTATGTTGTGTCATTTGTCCAATCATTTTCTTGGTAGACACATCTTGAATGTAACAGAAGTTGTTTAAGAAGGTGATGCAATAATTTGATGTATGATAGAGTTTAGATATGGATATGAGACTGAATTTAAAAGTAGGTATGTAGAACATATTATGTAAGTTCATATATGAATTAAGGACAACAGATCCATCATAGTTAGCAGTCATAGAAGTCCCATTGGGGAGATGGATGCAAACAGGGTTAATAGCAGCTATATCAGAAAAGTATTTTATGTCAGAGCAAACATGGTAGGATACACCTAAGTCAAGTATCCACATATCAGATATAGGAAGTTGACTACCTGTATTGACAATACCTGAGATTACCCCTTTTTCAGGGTTGGAGGATTTGTCATTCTTGAAATGTTGGTTGTCTATTCTGGATTGTTGAAGTAGTTGCACTAGGTGTTGGTAATCCTCTTTGGAAATGTGATTATCTCTATCTGAAGTGGCAGTAGATTTGGATTCTGAGGAAGATTTAGAGTTCTTGTTCCTATATCCAGGTAGAAATCCATGCTTGAAGTAACAAGTCTCCATTGTATGACCGGTCTTGTTGCAATTGATACATTACTAGAGATGATATAATTTTTGCATTAGTGATATGCAGATAATGAAAAAAATTGAAAGGAAAGAAAGACATTGGTGGAACAGAAGTTTAAGAGCACTATATCCAATTACAGACTTTTGAGAAATGAATGTTAAGAGGTTTTCAACAGAAAATTCTAGGTTTATAAATTTCCACACATAATCAAAATAAGGGTTAGTTAAATATTCTTGTAACAAAGTTTTAACAAAGCAGTGAACATTTTTTTGGATTTGAAGATCAATTTAAGAATAAGATTTCAAACATAAACTAAAGTTTGTGAATTTCCTACTAACAATCAGAGCACATATAACATGAGCAAATTTTAAGCACATTTGTAAAATTAACTTTTCTAAACAGATCCAAATTGGGATTTTTTTAGGAGGAGGAAAAGAGGGTTTCAACACAATCTTGTTTTCAAAACACAATAGCACAAAATCTAGAAGTTTAAAAACATAGATACTCACCATGAATAATGATAAACCTGCAGCTGCCTGAGAATAAACTAGGATGGTGGTGACGATTTCAGGCGTCGTGGCTGGACCAAAATAGTGCTGAAACAATGAAATAACACGAGAAAAATGGAGGTCTTAGTACAAGGGAAAAAAGTGAAAAGATAAGAAGAGCATAAGTATTAGTGGTTGAAAAACTCACTGTCACGGTGAGGTCAATACAACAATCCATTCGGTCCATTATATATGCCACGCGACGAGATGCACAAAACAAGCCTATTTCTTCGCTTGGAGGTGCGGTGGCCGGAGACATAACAGTGGTGGTTGACGAAAAATTTTCTTGAAAAGATGATCTATTTAGTTCATTAGAAAAGTCTCATAATGGGGAGTTAAAATATAGTATTGGTTTTCCCATTGAGAGTGGTGGCGACCAGAGGTGGGAGAAGAAGAACGGCGGTGGGGGTTAGGGTTTGAAAGGAGAGATGGAGAAGAAAATGTGTTTAACCGAGAGAAAAGAGGAAATAAGTCAATACCTCTCTCTCTCTCTCTCTCAAATACAATTTAATTCGAGCAAAACCTATTTTAATTCTTTTAAAGAAAATATAACGACATTTTTTAAACTGTCATAAATACATCTCTAAGGCAATTCGTAACCAAATTGTCATAATTTTCTTTATTTTGTTTAAATCAAGAGGTGGTTGAACAAAACTGTCGTGATAACCGTCATAATATATGAGGGAGGACAACTGCCATAACTTATGTGTCGCTAAACATTTTTTTCTTTTTATAGTGATGTTTCATACCCGAACTAAGAATATTGAGCTTGATATACATTTTATTCAATAAAGAGTAATGTCTAAGGTTAATAGTTTTCATCTTGAAACAAATGCAATTAAACAGTTAGGGTAAATTATAGTTAGTTATGATAATTCACAACTAAACTTTATATTAAGAGTGTTATCCTAACATTGTAATCAACTATTCAACAATAGATATGAGAATGAATTGAGCTCTCATAATAAGGAAAAAATGAAGCACAACGAGAATACAAAGTTCTATATACCTCCATAAACCACAATATATTAAATTAAAGGAAAAATACCTCTTTTCGTCCCTTAACTTTAGCTCGGGGTCCAGTTTGGTCCCTTAACTTTAAAAAGTGGCAAGCTGGTCCTTTAAATTTTGAAATTGTGTCACTTGAGTCCTCACTGTTAGTTGTCCTCAAACGTCCGTTCATTGTAAATATGTGGCATATGACTTGACAAGTTTACTTCATCATCTTGTTTCGTTCTTCTTCCCAACCTGCTCAGAAATCTTGTTTCGTTCTTCTTCTTCCAAATCCCAACTCCCAAAATCAAACTTAGGGTTTTTGGCAAGCATAAAATCTGGTTGTTCATCCTCGATGTTGAAACAGAAAAGTGGAGATTCAAATATTTGTAGTAGGTCACGATGGAAGCCCAAATGTCATTGTGGAGACATGGTTGTTCTTCAAAGGGCAACTACTGTTAAGAATATGGGAAAAAATTTCCGGGGTTGTCCAAATCATAAGGTATGTAGGTTTTTTAGTTTGTTAATAAGTTCTGTTTTAAGTTTCATTTTGTAGGTAGCCTTAACCTCTAAACAATGAAAATATCAAGGAGGTATGCAAGTTGGGTGTGGTTCCTTTAGTTGGTTTTATAAGGAGGTGGGTGATGAGAAGGAGCAATTCTGGATGTATAGGTTGGGTGTGGTTACTAAGGGACTTGCTGAAGTAAAAAATGACATTGAAAAAGTGACAATGGTGAATGAAGAATTAGGGAAAAAGTTGATGAAACTTGAAAGTGAAATGAAGAATATCGTGAAGTGGAAAAAGCTTGTGAGTTTGATGTTTTTGATGATTATCATTGTATTAGTTTTTAGAATGAGTTAGGCTATTATGAAGAATAAGTTAAGGTTTGTTTGTAAGAATTTTGTTATGGTTTGTTTGTAAGAATTATCTTAAGTTTTGTTTGTAAGAATTAGCTTTAAGTTCTGTTAAAGTTTGTAACTTTTGGATTGTATCAGTTTAATATGAATACAATAGTTGGGTTGAATTTTTATAATTTGAATATGTTTGCAATATTTGGTCTGTTAAGAGAATGACCTGTAATTTTGAGCATGACCTGTTATTTCGTATCAGTTTTCAACACTGAACATGATACATTGGTTCCAATTTTTGACACACAATTTTCAACACACAACTTTTGACACATTTTTTTCAACAACACAATCTGGTTCCATTCCATAACAGCTACATAACCTGATACACATGTTCTACAAAATACATAAAGTGGTTCTAAACAACACCAAAATACATAAACTGGTTCCAAACAACACCGAACTGAAAATACCTTCCAAACTGATAAACTGATAACCTAATTAAACATGACAGTCATTTCCAAAAAACACAAAATACATGAAATGATTGCCTAATTATATCTAGAGGTTCTTCTTTGGCATAATCCTCTTTGTTAGAGTAGACCTCCTTGTTACTAAGTCAACAACATTCTTGGCAGCACTCAACCTAGTTGTAGGTCCAGGTGGTACAAAAGGTCTTGTTGGCTTCCTAACATGCAGCTTTTGTGTCTTGCCTTTAGCAGGTCTATGAGTCTTCTGAGTAGCCTTTCCCTTAGAAGTCTGAGATTCTTGGCTAGATTGTTGAGTAGTCTTTCCCTTAGAATTTTGAGAGGGTAGGCCTGATTGTTAAACAGCCTGAGTTGGAGTATGAGAAGGTTAGCTTGATTATTGAGCAGCCTGGGTTAGAGTCTGGGAGGGCTGGCTTGATTATTGAGCAGTCTGTGTTATTGAGTCCTTACAAGTAGACTTGTAGTGTCCTACTTTCCTACACCTATTACATTTCACCACGAAACTTATTCTTCTCATTTTGCAATCAAGCCCATCAATTTCTCCTTGTTCAAGATTCCTCCTCTTTTTAGGTCTACCAGACATCTTCCTGAACTTGACAGAGTAGATCGCATGCTTATAAACTGACTTGTACCTTGAAACCCTATAATAATCTGGGATGTAACTATCAATTTTGAAATTCCTACTATTCATAGTTGACAAAGCATGAGCACATGGGAGTCATGTGAGTTCCCATCTTCTACATGAACATATATGATCTTTCAGGTTTACAACAAATTTATCAGCTTGATTTTCCAAGTGTCTTACTTCAAATATATGTTCATCAAACATCCTAAAGAAATAAACAAACAGAGTATATCAGTCACATCCAAAGAAATAAACAAACATAATATATCAGACATCCTAAAGAAATAAACATCTTTCCAAGAAACCTCTTCCTAAAATTGTTATAGAGGTGCCTAACACAAAACCTGTGCTCCACCCTTGGCAATAACTCATCCATAGTAGGTAGAAGACCCTGCAATAGAGAAAAATATGTCATAACAATATAGCATAACATGCTTTGTTTACAAAACAGAAAATTATAAAAGCATAACAATAAATGAAAAACTTTTCTTTTGTTGGTCTGAGATGAAAGTGTATGTCAGGCATTGATCTTTGCCTCCAAGGTCATCAATTAATAGCTCTAAAAACCAAGTCCAGCTATCCTTGTTTTCACCCTCCACAACTGCATATGCTATGGGAAGCATCTGGTCATTCCCTTTATCTTCTACAAACTTTTCTTTAAGTTTTTGGACTTTTCCATTACCATCACTTCCATACCCAATTAGAGTATCAAGTTCATCCTCCTCAATGTCGTCATACCCATCAGACTCGTCCTCAAAATTCACTTCTTAAACACTATCATAATTGTAGTCCTCATCTTCACTATCATCGGAACTTAAGTCATCATTATTTACACCAATTTTACCTTGCTCAACTTGTTCCACTGCAGGTTTAACTTGTTCAACTCCAACATTAATTTCCTCAACTCCAACAGTCCGTTCCTCCACTGTAGGATTAACTTGATCAACTTCAACATTACCTTCCTCCAACCCAGCAGTGGCTTGTTCAATTTCAACATCACCTTCCTCTATCACAACAGTGGTTTGTTCAACTCCAACAACTTCATCATGCAGTTTACTAAGTAACTCCTACACCCCAAACAATCCCCATTCTCCACCCCAAACCCCAACGATGATGGATAACTAAAATCAAACCTATCCAAAACAGGTTCGGCTATTTCCGTCTCACCACAACCCATTTAGTAAAATTAATTTTTTAATAAATATTTATTTTTTTCAAAATCAAATTACATTACAAATATAAAATTAAACAATCTTTAAAAAACTTCACGAATAAATTAATCGATTTAAAATTAGTTACAAAGTTTATTGCAATGTAACTACTTTCATCTTCTCCTACCTATTCATAAATAGGTTGATTATTTACTTTCTTTTTTCCATTGTAAGAAATATTTTTCATTTAATGTCATTCCAAAATTGTACTCTAATTCTTTCTCAAAGAGGTAGATCAGAACTCGTTCATTCATATAACAAAGAAAAATAAGATACTACCCATTTAGTAATTAATGTATACAATATTTTTAATATAAAATAAAATTAATTCAATAGAAACATAGTACTATATTTTGACAACTTTCTTGTTTTTCTAAATCTATATACAAAAATATAAATTGATATATATATATATATATATATATATATATATTAAAAATAAGGAAGTAGGTATAAAACAGGGAGAGGCTTGAAATTAATAGTGAAAGTATGGACAACACATAAGGTCTCTGTCTGTCCGTGCATGTAACACAAGATAACCTCCGACAACATAAAATCTTGACAGACACTATTCTAGCTGGAGGGTGCGTGTGTGTGTTGTACTACGACAGACTCAAACAAAACGCAAATTTTAAACTCTTACAATAATGCCAAGATAACTAACAGTAACAAATCCTAAACACATGATTAAAACTTATTATTTTTAAAATATCAATGTAATGCAGTAGATTTTATGGTCGTTATTGATTAATAGCGTAAAAATAATTTATATAATTAAAAAAATATATATTTTTAAATAATATAATAATAGTTATTTTATATGGAGATATAATAGTTTCATACATTTAAGAGTAGATGCTATATCTAGGCAATTAGATTTAAGAGTAAATTTTTGATACAACAACTTTTATTTACTACGTTAACTATTACTATAAATTTTTGTCTCAAATTATAAGTTATTTTACAAAAAATATTTATCTTAAATTATAAGTCATTTTAAAATTTCAATATAATATTAATGATTTTTTTAATATACCCTTTTATCATTTATTTATATTTCTTCTTTTTATTTCTTTAATTCGCTTTCTAATATAATTAATTAATAACAGTTTTGTAAAGTCATAGATCATTTCAATTTTTCATAAATTAATAATTACATTTTTTAAACTGTGTGAAATGCTCAAAACGTCATATAATTTGAGATGAAGAAAGTACTATGTAGTACTCGACTTCGACACTTAAAAACTATTAATTTATGGGGTCAGGACATAATTTTTAATGCTCGCAAAATTTAAAATCATAAAAATTTAAAAATAAATGAGTCCAAAATAAATAGGAGGCCCATAAACTAATAGTCACAAATTCAAATAAGGTCTCAAAACACTATTTTATTTCACTAAATATTTACATTTTTTTTTATCTTTTCAGAAATAAAAATTAGTTTTTTTGAAAAATAATATTTAAGAACATTCATTTTTATTTCTGGAAAAATGATTTTTTTTTGTTTTGGAATAAGGATAACTATTATTTCCTAAAAACAATTTAATACACGCCGATCATAATCCACTCAGACACAAGATGACTTCGACACATAAAGACAAAAGGGTCAATACTACAAAGCCCTATTGCAATACTCTAACAGTTTTTCATTTCTCTCAACTCTTAACAAAATGGTTTCTCTGATTTTCCTACTATCCAAAGCATCTCTATTACCATTTTGGAATACAAACTTATTTCTTATATTCTAAACATGGTATATCGTTTCTGCTACTGCACTTTTAATCAGTTTAGCCTTTGCACCTTTTCCACGGGTTGTATGAATGAGCCAAGGCAACTCAACATTCCAAAGACCAGGTTTGTGATCAATTCCAAAACTCTGCAGGACATGCTTCCAAATCTGATTAGTGTGGACACAATCAAAGAAGATATGGTTGCAGCTTTCTTGCATATTACAGAACACACAAAGACCATCAGTAGTTATATCATACTTGGTCACCCTATCCTTGGTCATAAGTCGGTTTTGGCATGCCATCCATAAAATAAAAATTGCTCTAGGTCTAGCAAGGTTTCCATAGAACATGACTCTCCAATCAACTTTAGGTTTATCCCCCTCAAGGATCTATACATGATACTAGTAGTGTACCTTCCATCCGCCTGAAAGTTCTGCCACGGTTCAGAATTAATCATCATGTCTTTATTTTTGAAGATAGCTTTTACAATCCACAAACAGTTATGGGCAGGCTGGAAATCCTTCACATCTACATGTTTTATATAGTATGTTTACAACCATTTAATCCTCAAAATATCCTTCTTATTCCAAATGTTCCAAAGCATTTTACCAGTGGTTGCTCTATTCCAATCAACCAGCGAAATCATGTTTCTCCCTTCTGTAGATATAGGATCACAGACATGATCCCAGGATATTGGTGCCTTTCTGCTGCCTTCATATTTTCCAATCCACATAAATATTCTACATATGCCTTCCACGTGTGTTATAACCTTCTTTGGTAATGGAAAGATCTGCATCCAGTAGTTAGAAATAGAGAACATAACACTTCTAACTAGTTGGAATCTACTAGCATATGATAACAGTTTTGTACTCCAATGATTAAGTCTTTACTTTATCCTTTCAATTAGTGGTTGGCAGTTATGAATAGACAGTTTCTTACTATTCAAAGGCACACCAAGATATCTAAATGGCATCATACCTGCATCCAGACATGTCTCTTGATGTAAATATCTTCTAGTGTTATCATCTACTCCTCCCACATACAACTTGCTTTTAGGACTACTTATATATAATCCAGTTGCATCTGAGAAGTTTTGTATTTTCTCCATGATCAACTTCAATGATCTAATATCTCCCCTAGTAAATAACAGTATATCATCTGCAAAAAACAGGTTAATGATCTTTAACTTCTCGCATTTGGGGTGGAAATTAAAATCATGATTGTATTGTAAACTTTGGAGGATTCTGTGCAAATATTCCATAATGATCACAAATAAGAGGGGGAGATGAGGTCTCCCTGCCTCTGCCCTCTTTTTGCCTTTAGAATTTTTGATGGAGTACCATTGATTGAAAACCTGTAAGATGCAGTTGTCACACAATACATGACCCAGTTAATGAAAACCTGAGGTATACCAATCTCTAGCATGGTATGAGTCAAAACCTGCCAATCCATAATATCATATGCCTTTTGAATATCTAGCTGGATCATTCATCTGGGTGATATTTGTTTTCTGCTATACCCTCTCACCAATTCCTGAGAAAGTATGATATTATCATGAATAGTCCTGCCAGGAACAAATGCAGATTGAGTAACTTCAATAATGCTGCCAATGACTTTACCAAGTCTTGAAGTTAAAATTTTGGATATGATCTTGTATATAGTGCTACATAAAGCTATTGGTCTCATTTCCTTAACATTTTTGGCTTCAGGGGTCTTGGGAATCAGAGTAATCAGAGAGAAATTGATGGCTTTGTACATGTAGTTGGTCTAAAAAAAAACTCACTGATAGCAGCTTTAACATCATATTTCACAATCAGCCAAGTTTTTTTTTGAAGAAATAGGCATCGTAGCCATCAATGTCTGGAGCCTTGTTGTTCCCTATTTTGTTAACGGCATCCCAAATTTCTTTTTCATCCACAGGTCTAATAAGCTGATGAGCATCCTCCCTACTTAAAGTTTTCCCAGCTCTCACTATAGGGACCTCAATGCCTTTTAGATTAGATGAATTTGTGCCTACCAGCTCAGTATAGAAGTTAACAATCTCTTTTTCAATGTCCTCTTGATTACTAAAAAGGTCACCATTTAAAGCATTCATACTATACAACCCTTTCTATTTATTCTTCTCCCTCATAGAAGCATGGAAGTAAACATTATTGTTGTCACCTAATTGCAGCCATGTAACTTTTGCCTTTTGTCTTAGAATATCCTCTTCTACTTAATTCAGGTGAATGATCTTCTCTGTGCATACCTTTATATGCTGAATGGTCTGCTCATTGAATAAGTCATGTTGTAGCTTCTCCTGGGTTTGGTGTAGTTCTTGCCTGGCATGGGTTATTTGAGTCTGAATATCAGTATACCTTTTGGACATTTGCTTAAGTTTAGGTTGAAGCCTTTTCAGCTTTGTCCAAAGGCTTTGCATAGGTCTACCCTGCACCTCCATATGCCAGCTATCCTCCACAACTTGGAAAAAAGAAGGGTCCTAAGTCAAATAATTCAGGAACTTGAACATAGTTTTCCTCCTTGTGTCTTGCTTATAATTTTTTATCTTCACATGTGTATGATCCAAAATGTTAGGGGCCAAATTTTCAACAAAAGCATCATGAAAAGTCTGATACCAATCTACATTCCCCAAGACCCTGTCAATCCTAGAGTAAATCACTTAAGTAGTATGTTTATTAAAAGTGGAGATATAAGAGGTTCCTATATCTTTCTGCTCATGGTTCCTATATCTTTCCATAAATTCCTCCTATATTCATTTTGATTGAAAGCGTATACCACAGTGATTGTGTACATATGAGTTTCATCCATGCCATACGCATCTGCATGAATGAATTATTCAGTGGACTTGAGCATTTTAATCCCTACTTTATTTTGATTCCATAATATCCAAATCCTACCATTTATGTGTTTGTCATAATTATCTACAAAGTTTCAAATATTTCCAAAGTTCCTTCTAATTTTCTCAGCATTTTGTTTTTTCACTCTAGTTTCCAGCAAGGCACAAATTGGTACATTAAAAGTGGAGATATATGAGGTTATCTCTCTATGCCTAGCCTCTTTATTGATGCCCCTAACATTCCAAGTGACAATCATGTGCCAAGGTTATTTTCTCCCCTAGGACAATCTTCAATCCTAAGGGGAGTAAAAGAATTCCGATATTTCACAAATGAGCTATTAAGTATGGGGCACGTACCTTTTCTTCCTTTATCCACATTATTTATTATAACAATGGTCCATTCTTCATCTTGTTTGGCAGGGTCTGGTGTTTTCATAGCAGAGCTCTCCATTATTCTTTTCCTTTCCATGAGTGCCTTGGCTTGTGTCACCTTCTTGTATGTGATTCAGTTTCTCTATTTGTTGGCTAGGATTTGGTTTATTTTTGATAGGTTTCCAAACTTTGGCATTCTTGTCACTTGATAACACGAAATCGTATATATATATATATATTGATGCATAATTCAACTAATGTTTGACTGTTTTCAATCCGATATCGGGTTCTTTCCATGTTATTTGTCTGATATTTTGCAGGTATTTGATGATCATGTCTAAACAAAGCAATATGAAGAAAAGAAGCAATTACAGATGAAATATGGACGAAAACCAGATGAAAACAACATGAAAAACGCAGAATGCACATTTTGCTGCTGTGACGACCGTCACACCTCCATGACGACCGTCACACGGGTGACGACCGTCACACACCATGACGACCGTCATGCAGGCAAAAACGCAAAGCTTCAATTAAACGTGCAAAATGCAGTTCCAAGTCCCAAATAATGGACCACTACTCCCTGATATTTCTGCCTCCAAGTCCACCTTCTTCAAATTACAACCGTTAGAATTCTACTTCTATAAAAGGGGAAGGAGGGGAGCTGAGAAAGGGAGCCGCATTCAGACAACGAAGTGCTGCCCAATTTTATTTCCAGAGTAAAAATTTAGTTTTATTCTTTCTGTTTTTGTTTCCTTTCCTTATTCCTGTATTCCATTTCGACAATATTTGTTTGTGCGCTCTATTGGTTTGAAGACATAATCCTGCCGACATCGTTGGGATTTGGCCAAAAGCCAATTGGATACGTTACAGGTTTTTCATTATTTCGTTAATTGTAACTTTAATTCTCAGTAATATGAATGTTCTAAGTTTCTGCTTTTATTTATGTTTTACCTTTCCCAAATCCATGTCTAGCTAAATCAGAGTAATCAATATGTAATAATAATTCAGACGGGATTTGATAATAACTGGTTGAAAACTTTCTTTTTTTCAAAAGTTGTTTATGGTCTGAGTGTTTAAACTTATTTACTGAATAAACGTTCGTCGCGAAAGCGAGAACTTATTTAAAAGTAGTTTTGCCACGACAATGGGAAATTAATTAAGGTACGAACCAACAAGCGACAGCTGCGGTAAGACCAGATAGTAAACACTAGGCATTTGTTTTAATAACAGCGAAAGCACTTTAAAATGGATTAGAACTTAGAGATTTCCAAAAAGTAGTTTAAACCCCGAATGGGACAGCGAAAGCGTACATTCGGCCCTTAGAATTATGACTAGCGTCAACAACCATCGTGAGACGAAAGTCTTCAGATCACTATTTTCTGCTTAAATAAATTCTGAAAAATATTTCATAAACCGGTAACTTGTCAAATCCCCGAAGAACATAATTACTGCATATCGATTCACGTAATTATAATTCAAGTAACGTTTTTAGTTCCCTTTAGTGACAAAAATTATTTCCTTAAACATTATCTACCTAGCTAAACATAGTAACTCCCGAGAACACTAGTTTGATTACGAGTCCCTGTGGGATCGATATCTTTTATTACTACGCGATAGACTGTGCACTTGCAGTTAAGTTGTATTAGACATAGAAAGTCGCGATCAAGTTTTTGGCGCCGTTGTCGGGGACCCGTTTAGTCAATAGTGTAACCTGCTGTTACGCCGTATAGACTAGGTTAACAATTTCATTTTTCCTTTACTAGTTCTGTCGATTGTATGCCAAGTAATCGCCCACAAGGCGATATCTTAAAACCGTCAGTCACAGAACTAGAGCGCTTCTTACATTTAAGAAGTCGCATCATTGAGTACCAACTAAAACATAACATTCCCGATCCTCTCACTCCCATTCCCAAATCCGAAGAAGAATCAAAGATGGCCGAAGGACCTCAAAACAAACCGTTGAAGGCATACGCTACACCCTCTCAGATGGAGCCTAGAAGTAGCATTACTGCCCCAACTATTACTCGAAACGATTTTGAGCTGAAACCCTCATTGCTGTCAGCTGTACAACAAAACCAATTCTCAGGAAATGCAACCGAGGATCCAAACGAACATTTAACGAAGTTTGTACAATATGCAGACACAGTGAAAGCAAATGGAGTAACTCCAGACGCAATAAGACTTCGTCTTTTCCCTTTCTCTCTTAGAGACAGATCGTGGACATGGTTACAATCCTTACCATCCAACTCCGTTACGACGTGGGAACAGTTGAAGAACGTCTTCTTAGCGAGATATTTTCCGCCAAGCAAAACTGCTATGCTTAGAGCTCAAATCAACGGATTTCGACAAAAAGATACTGAATCTCTTTACGAAGCATGGGAACGATTCAAAGATATGATGAGAACATGTCCTCACCACGGTCTAGAAGACTGGGTGACAATCCATACTTTCTATAATGGGCTTTTGTACAACACTAGATTAACGGTAGACGCCGCCGCGGGCGGTGCACTTGTGGATAAGCCATACGACGAAGCCTATCAACTAATCGAAAACATGTCTCAGAACCACTGCCAATGGGGAGGTGAACACACTCCAACAGAGAAACCCGCAGCGAAAGGTGGGATGTACGAGATCAGCAGCCTTGAAAAGTTCAACGCTAAAGTAGATGCTCTAGCACAGAAGATTGACAGTCTGACCGTTAACCCCACTGCAACCGTCGCTGCCGTAACTCCAAACTGCGAGTTATGCGGAATCACCACTCATAATGCGCCCGAATGCCCATTGCTGGCCGGAATCCCACCAGACCAAGTAAATTATGCTCAAGGAAATCCTTACGCAAATACCTATAACCCAGGTTGGCGAAATCATCCAAACTTTTCTTACAAAAGCGACAATGCATTGCAAATGCCTACCGCTCCGCCAGGATATCAGAAACCAGTTGCTGCTCAGACTGCACCTAGGAAATCAAACCTCGAGTTGATGATGGAAAAATTCATAGCTACTCAAGCTCAAACAAACAAAGAATTTCTGAATCAAAACATACACACTAGCGAGCAAATTAAACAGCTGACCGGAAAAGTAGACGCTTTAGCCACCCACAACAAAATGTTAGAAACACAGATATCACAAGTGGCTCAACAACAAGCCTCCGCTGCTGCACCCGCTGGCACGTTTCCTGGACAACCCGAACAGAATCCAAAAGGTCAAGCAAATGCTGTCATATTAAGAAGTGGAAAAGAAATGGACGAACCGATCTATCCGAGGACCGAAAACTCA
Organism: Lathyrus sativus; assembly: GCA_963859935.3. Classification (NCBI taxonomy): domain Eukaryota; kingdom Viridiplantae; phylum Streptophyta; class Magnoliopsida; order Fabales; family Fabaceae; genus Lathyrus; species Lathyrus sativus. Next base: position 639,097,797 of record OZ012739.1, read on the forward strand.
GCCATGCAACAAAAACCAACTGAACAAGCAGAAAAGGAATCCGAGTTAGAGAAGAAGGAAGACAACGAGAAGGAGGATACCGCAAGTGAAAAAACGCAAGCACCTCCAGCGCCATATAAACCACCTATCCCTTATCCTCAAAGATTAATAAACTCCAAAACTTCAGGACAGTTTAAGAAATTTGTAGAGCTCCTTAAACAGATGAATATCACTATTCTTTTTACAGAAACGATAACTCAAATGCCGTCATACACTAAATTTCTCAAAGAAATCCTGTCAAATAAGAGTAAGATCGAGGATAACGAAACAGTTACACTTACTGCAGAGTGTAGCGCTATAATTCAAAACCGCATGCCTCCTAAATTAAAAGACCCAGGTAGTTTCTCCATACCCTGCGTCATAGGAAAGTTCGTAATAGACAAAGCTCTATACGATTTAGGAGCTAGTATCAGTGTTATGCCTTTATCTATATGCAAAAAGCTGAATATGGGAGACCTAAGACCGACCAAAATGTCCGTACAATTAGCTGACCGATCAGTAAAATATCCCGTCGGAATACTGGAAAACGTTCCAGTACGCACAGGACAATTCTACATCCCAACCAACTTCATAATCATGGACATCAAAGAGGACTCTGTTACCCCAATTATCCTAGGAAGACCGTTCCTAGCTACAGCCGGAGCTATTATAGACGTGAAGAAAGGAAGGCTAACATTCGAAGTAGGAGAAGAAAAGATAGAGTTCATTCTCACCAAGTTCTTACAAGCACCAGCCATAGACGATACCTGCTATTTAGTATATGTGATTGACGAATGCATAAGAGAACTTGAAAATAAAGAGACCACGTATTCAGAAATAATAAAGATTCAAATACCCGATATTTCTGAAGATGATGATTGGCGTAAACCGTATAAAGACGACAGCCTAAGCGAAAGCTTAGCACTGACCCCAAACCATATGCCAGGTCCGAAGAATCCATCTTTAGAACTTAAAACACTACCCAAAAACCTCAGATATGAATTCCTAAACGATGAACTAAAAAGACCAGTGATAGTCAACGCCGACTTAGGACAACTAGAAACCGTAAAGCTATTAGAAGTCCTAAAGAAGTACCCCACCGCGTTAGGCTATAACATAAGCGATCTAAAAGGTATAAGCCCTTCAATCTGTGTGCATCGAATTACAATAGAGGAAGACTGTAAAACCTATAGAGAGCATCAGAGGAGACTGAACCTCATCCTAAGCACTGTAGTCAGAGATGAAGTAAAGAAATTGCTAGATGCAGGAATCATCTATCCAATCTCCGATAGTGAATGGGTTAGCCTAGTTCATGTCGTACCAAAGAAAGGAGGAGTCACAGTAGTTAAGAACGTAAAGGACGAATCAATAAAAAAAAGAGTCGTGACTGGAAGCAGGATGTGCATTGATTATAGAAAGCTTAACAAAGCCACACGAAAAGATCACTTTCCCTTACCCTTCATAGACCAAATGTTAGAAAGATTAGCCAAACATTCGTATTTCTGCTATCTAGATGGCTATTCAGGATTTTTCCAAATTCTCATTCATCCTGATGACCAAGAAAAGACTACATTCACATGTCCTTATGGTACTTTTGCTTACCGCCGAATGCCGTTCGGACTTTGTAATGCTCCAGCAACCTTCCAAAGATGCATGATGGCAATCTTCGCAGATTTCATAGACGACATCATGGAAGTATTTATGGACGATTTCTCAGTATGTGGACAAAGTTTCGAAGGATGCCTACAAAACTTAGAAATGGTATTAGAACGTTGTGTAAAAGTGAACCTCGTCCTAAATTGGGAAAAATGCCATTTCATGGTCCGACAAGGAATAGTTCTAGGACATGTCATATCAAATAAAGGAATTGAGGTCGACAAAGCTAAAATAGAGATTATAACAGATCTCCAACCTCCAAAATCCGTACGAGAAATACGGAGTTTTCTAGGACATGCCGGTTTCTACCGAAGATTTATAAAAGATTTTTCAAAAATCACAAAACCTTTGACCGACCTGTTGATGAAAGATGCCGAGTTCGTCTTTGACGACAACTGTCTGAAAGCATTCGAAACATTAAAATCAGCCCTTATCACCGCACCGATTATGCAACCACCCGATTGGCGACTACCGTTCGAAATCATGTGTGATGCGAGTGATTATGCCGTAGGCGCAGTTCTAGGACAAAGGAAGGACAAGAAACTCCATGTCATTTACTATGCCAGTAGAACTCTAGATCCTGCCCAAATGAACTACGCTACAACAGAAAAGGAACTTCTAGCAGTTATATTTGCGCTTGACAAATTCCGTTCTTACTTAGTAGGAGCAAAAATTATCGTATACACAGACCACGCTGCCATTAGGTACCTAATAAGCAAAAAGGATGCCAAACCAAGATTATTGAGATGGATCATGTTATTACAAGAGTTTGACTTAGAAATCAAAGATAAGAAAGGAACCGAGAATGTTGTTGCAGATCACTTATCCCGAATAGAAGGCATCAAACATGAACCAGTACCGATAAATGACGATTTCCCGTACGAACATTTGATAGCCAAATTAGAAAGTGACATGCCTAACTTAATCTCGGAAGATCCAGAACTCGAAAAAGCCGTAGAAGCCGTCTATGCCCAAGTCACATTACCTTGGTATGCTGACATCGTTAACTACCTAGCTGCAGGCGTGTTTCCACCAGATCTCACTTATCAGCAAAAGAAGAAATTCTTCCACGATCTGAAACACTATTATTGGGACGAACCTCTACTCTTCAAGAGAGGGGCCGACAACCTATACCGTCGCGTGTCCCAGAGAAAGAAATAGAAAATATCATTTCCCAATGCCATTCAGCACCATATGGTGGTCATGCTAGTACATCCAAGACGTGCGCTAAGATTCTCCAAGCCGGCTTATTCTGGCCTAACCTCTGGAAAGACGTTCACATCGCTGTGCTAAAATGTGATCGATGCCAACGAACTGGCAACATCTCACGACGCAATGAAATGCCTCAGAAAGGAATCTTAGAGGTAGAAATCTTTGACGTATGGGGAATAGATTTCATGGGACCATTCCCGCCTTCTTTTGGTAATAACTACATACTCGTCGCTGTAGACTATGTGTCTAAATGGATAGAAGCCATTGCTGCTCCAACAAATGACGCACGAGTAGTAATCAAACTATTCAAAAACACAATCTTTCCTAGATTCGGTGTACCCAGACTCGTCATTAGTGACGGCGGATCACACTTCATATCGCGAATCTTTGATAAACTTCTTTCTAAATATGGAGTCCGACACCGAGTAGCTACACCCTATCATCCGCAAACTAGCGGACAAGTAGAGGTCTCGAACAGGGAAATAAAACAGATATTGGAAAAGACTGTCGCTACCTCAAGGAAAGATTGGTCATCAAAGCTAAATGAAGCTTTATGGGCTTATAGGACCGCTTTTAAGACACCAATAGGTACTACACCCTACAAATTAGTTTACGGTAAATCCTGTCATCTCCCTGTAGAATTAGAGCGTAAGGCCTTCTGGGCCATTAAGACACTTAATTTCAACTACACCGAGGCAGGAGAAAAACGAATCTTGAACTTACACGAATTAGAAGAACTTCGATTGGACGCTTACGAAAATGCCCGTATCTACAAAGAACGAACTAAAAAGTGGCATGATAAACGTTCAGTCAAGAAACAATTCAGTGTGGGAGACATCGTACTGCTATTTAATTCAAGATTAAAACTCTTCCCGGGTAAACTAAAATCTAGGTGGTCTGGACCTTTTGAAGTGACTAAAGTACTTCAGAGTGGAGCTATTGAAATTACCGATAAGAAGAATGCACCGTTTATCGTAAACGGGCAACGTCTAAAACATTATAATAAGAACGAAAACAGCCCTCAAGTCAGCAGTATAGCATTGCTTGAGCTTCCAGCTCAAACACCCGAATAGCTTGTCACCAAGCTATCGTCAGGCTTTAGACGTTAAAAACAACGCTTAATGGGATGCAACCCAATTTTCCCGTATTTCCCTCGTTACTGTATTTTATTCTCATTTTTATTTAAAATTCTACTTTGAAACTTTAACAAAAATTCTAAACTTAAAATTGCTACTATTTTTACTTTCTTTTATTTTTTTTATTTTTCTCTTTTATTTTTGTTTTTACCGCCTTTTGTTTCTAAAAATCCTGACTTCAAATTTTTGTTTTAAACTTTTCAGGATTTTAAAAGCCTTCAAACCTTCCTTCTATTTTTCTCCGACTAACCTGCGAGTATGGCCGCGTACGACTTCACAAAGGTTCAATGTCGAGGATTAGCTCAAAAGGCAAGATTTGAAGCATTAACTGAGAGAGACATAGCCTTAACACTGTATTATGATAAGTCTACCATGGAGAAACTAGGAATTACTGATAGCATCCAATACCTGTTTAATCAATTAGGCTGGGAGAACACTTCTTTGAAAACCCGTTTTGCTACCTATAAGGACCTCACCTACGAATTCCTTAGTTCCTTCAAGTACTTACCCAACTATGGTTTTGGATCCAACACAGAGCTGATCACCTTTAGGATGCTTGGAATGGACCAAACCCATAGTCGGATGTCATTAGCCAACCTCCTAGGATTTCCTAGCGGACCACATGTGTTCATTAGTGCCGAAGATGACGATCTTGATTTTGAACTCAACCAGTTCTGGGGTAGAATCACAGGCGACTATCACCCTGACCCAAACAGCATGTATAATGATGAGATTCATAACCCAGCTTTCAGATACTTTTATAAGATCCTAGCTCACACCCTTTTCGGAAAAGAAGAAAATATTACTACCGTATCTAAAGAAGAGTTATTTATCATGTTCTGCGCTTCTCAGGGCCGTACAGTGAATGCAGTACCTTTTATGATGAGATCCTTCCTACGCCTCACTCAGGACCCACAATCACCTATTCTAATAGGAGACCTCGTGACAATGATTGCCCATGAGCTTGGCCTTAGATTCCACCTAAATGCAAGCACTAGCTTTGGCACCATCCGACCCATGAATATCCAGTTTTGCTTTAACAGGCGCATTTTAAGAACTATGGGACTTGGACCTTACGAGTACCTCATCAATGACAAACCTGTCCAGCTATTCACATTGCCAAATCATCAGATGACAAGTATCCATAACAAGGACAACTGGGTTTATGAATTGGATGAACCTATGGGACCTCCTTCACCTCAATCAACACCACAGAATTACATGTACGACAGTGATCACATCTCTGAAGCACATGATTATATGTACTATGAGGATGCTGTATCAGAAGCTGAGGTAGACCCTACGACCCCTCCGCATTACAACACCTATCCTGAGCCCATTCCTGAGGAAACCACTGACAAAATGGATACTGTCCTGCACCGATTAGACAACGTTGATGCAGCTCTGACCACCGTAAAAGAAGACATCACAAGCATACACAGCGAACTCGTAGTCTTCATGGACTTAGTCTGTGACCAGCTCGACTACTACGCCCAGAAGTTCGACGAATTGAAGGCACGAAAAGACTGAGATATTAGATTTAGTTTAGTTTAGTTTACCTTTTTTTTTTCTTCTGTTTTCCGTCCGTTTTCAATTATTTTGATTTTTGCATTGTTTAATTTACCTTATGTATTACATTACAAACAATCATTTTAATTACATGTTATTTCAATTTTATTCTTTATTCATTGATTTTGTTTTTACGTTATCCTATGTTTCTCGGCCGATATAATGCATTGCCATATCAATCCTAGGCCTAAAAACCATTGCAAGAACACCCCCATAGCAAAATTCTGCGTTCTGCAGATTTTGCTGGTGTGACGACCGTCACAGAAGCCTGACGCCCGTCACACGGGTGACGACCGTCACAGATACGTGACGACCGTCACGAGCCCAAAACTGTTATTTGCTATAACAGAGGTTGCATTTTCTCTCCCACTCCCATCTATTCAACTTCCAATCATCACAAACTCAAACACCACTTCTAATTTTCGTTTTCCCACCTTGCTCCATATATTCTAACTCCCATTTCAACTTCCTAATCCACTTCTGTGACATTTTTCATTCCACAGAACCAACTCAATCCCCATTTCCTCAGCATCCTCCAACAATGGCGAGAAACAACGAAACCCCAGACCTCAGCAATATCGTGTTCAGCAACGGCGACTCCGGAGAGAAACAGCGAGCCAACTATATCGCCTTCCATCAACGGTCGCTACAGCCGACCCACTATCCGCATATCCCATCGCTCACGGAGCTCGGCCTCCTTGACGGCGTCACTTGGATGCTCCAAAGAGCCGGCATCTGGCACCTCTGCACAAATCCGCAGCCGACGTACGAACAACTCACCCTCGAGTTCCTCAATTCGTTTAGCTACTTCACTTCCAGCGGCGACCTCAGCCAACACTCCGGCGCCGCATGCTTCCGTATGTTCGGTACGAACTATCAACTGAACCAGAACCAGATTGCCGACATCCTACAATTCCCTCGCGACGACAATGCTCACCGCCGCCTCACCGAACAGTTTCAGCATGAAGCCTTTGCGCTCTGGTACCAGTTGACCGGAATCAATGTCGATGGCTGGGATTCTCTGCATGCAACGCATATCCACAACCCGACCATCCGGTATTTCCACCGAGCACTGAGCAACACCATATTCGCACGGGATAGCAACCATAAGGTGAACTCAAAAGAGCTCTTCTTACTCCGCTGTGTGTTCAACTTCGAGCCCATCAACACCGCCCCGTTCCTCCTGGCCCACATTCAGGCCAACTGTAACCGTGGCTCTAAGCCATTTTACTTTGGCGGGATTGTTACCTCCATTGCACTCGGGCTGAACCTCGGTGACCGCCTCCAGCATCTCCATGCCATTCCCTCGGTATTCCTCGACACCGACCACTGCAGAGCTTCTCACCTCATCCGTTCCAGGGCCGATGGCAAGTACCACCTGGTCGTGCGTGGCAAAACCGTCAGAAGTATCATCCTACCATCACGCATCCGAATGCACCCACAGGATCATGCCAACTGGCTCTTTGACCTCAACGCCCCTGCTGCTACCGTTGCTCCAACTCAGACCCACACCCAAGGTTCTGGTGACGAAATACAAGACGAGTTGGACAGAACTGAGCAACCGGAGGCATCACAACCACTTCCTTCTGAAGGCACATCCTATCGCCGCCGCCGCCATCGTCCAGAGCCCGACTACTCTGAAGGAGACCTCCGCCGATCCCTTGACCAGCAGGCCCAGATACTCGCTATGATGCAGCAGCAGAATCAGCGAGCAGAGCAGTTCGAAGCTTGGCATCGGACCCAAATGCAACAACTCCAAACCGGCCAGGAAACCATCACTGAGAACTTGGCGAATCTTACCTTACAGTTCGAAGGCCTCCGAGATTATGTCTATCATACCGGAGCACTGAACTTTGAGGCCCGAGTCGACCAAGTCAGAGCCAGAGGACGCGACAGAGGACGTGACCGAGGCAGAGGCCGTGATTAGTTATTTCTTTCCTTATTTGTTTACTATATTTTCAGTTTCTTGTATTTTCATTTCCCTTGCATTTCCCTCTCGCATTCTTTCAAATCAGTGGGGACACTGATTGAGATAGTGTGGGAGCGGAGCGTTTATTTCCCATTCCCTTGTACTTTTAATTCCATAATTTCAATTCGAACATTTTCACGTTTTAGCAAATAAAAGCTCTTTTATATATCTTCTTCCGTTACGCAAACATCCCCACTTTATTCGACATAAACAAAAAATTTTCATTCGTTCCTCAAAAGCAAAAGCATCACGAGAACGCGCCCAAGTTCAAACCAAGTTTTGAAACTCCGAGACAAAAATTCTAACAAAACCAGTACCGTCCTGACACCTTAGACCTCCGGTTTATGCGAGTCGGTTTCACTACCTACGTGTACCAAAGTTTCAAGTTTCTACGCAAACTCAGCCCCAAGTAGTTTATACTAGCAGTCAACACCATCCTAAATCACTTCTAAGCGAGCGACCAATGCAAATATGTGTATGATCTCCAAAAAGATGAAAAATCATGAAAAGAAAGCCATATAGCCCAAGTATAGAGACATGTTCCCTCTAAGTTAGGTGCTCCTCACCTGAGCATTTAGCCCAACGGTACAAAAACTCATTGAAAAATCAATGGTATAAGCTTATGAGCAATGAAAAAGATCAAAGCAGAAATGAGATCATATTCACTAACAGGTTGACTTGCCATGAAAGTGTATGGACAACGGGCTTAATGTGATTGCGCTAGAACAAACAGGGTGAACTTGACACGAGAAACTTGATACCAAGCTACAGTAGCATGACTGGGACCGACTTGCATAAGAAGGAGACCTCCGAAGACTTGTAGTCTAGCGTCGTCACCGTACTCGTTTTGTTCCTACTAAGAATCCCGGTTTTCCCCAACTTTGTGAATGAGGAAGCTGCCTCGTGCTTGCCGACTTTTTCCTGTTTTACTTGAGGACAAGCAAAGATTCAAGCTTAGGGGAGTTTGATAACACGAAATCATATATATATATATATATTGATGCATAATTCAACTAATGTTTGACTGTTTTCAATCCGATTTTGGGTTCTTTCCATGTTATTTGTCTGATATTTTGCAGGTATTTGATGATCATGTCTAAACAAAGCAATATGAAGAAAAGAAGCAATTACAGATGAAATGTGGACGAAAACCAGATGAAAACAACATGAAAAACGCAGAATGCACATTTTGCTGCTGTGACAACCGTCACACCTCCATGACGACCGTCACACACCATGACGACCGTCATGCAGGCAAAAACGCAAAGCTTCAATTAAACGTGCAAAATGCAGTTCCAAGTACCAAATAATGGACCACTACTCCCTGATATTTCTGCCTCCAAGTCCACCTTCTTCAAATTACAACCGTTAGAATTCTACTTCTATAAAAGGGGAAGGAGGGGAGCTGAGAAAGGGAGCCGCATTCAGACAACGAAGTGCTGCACAATTTTATTTCCAGAGCAAAAATTTAGTTTTATTCTTTCTGTTTTTGTTTCCTTTCCTTATTCCTGTATTCCATTTCGACAATATTCGTTTGTGCGCTCTATTGGTTTGAAGACATAATCCTGCCGACATCGTTGGGATTTGGCCAAAAGCCAATTGGATACGTTACAGGTTTTTCATTATTTCGTTAATTGTAACTTTAATTCTCAGTAATATGAATGTTCTAAGTTTCTGCTTTTATTTATGTTTTACCTTTCCCAAATCCATGTCTAGCTAAATCATAGTAATTGATATGTAATAATAATTCAGACGGGATTTGATAATAACTGGTTGAAAACTTTCTTTTTTTCAAAAGTTGTTTATGGTCTGAGTGTTTAAACTTATTTACTGAATAAACGTTCGTCGTGAAAGCGAGAACTTATTTTAAAGTAGTTTTGCCACGACAGTGGGAAATTAATTAAGGTATGAACCAACAAGCGACAGCTGCGGTAAGACCAGATAGTAAACACTAGGCATTTGTTTTAATAACATCGAAAGCACTTTAAAATGGATTAGAACTTAGAGATTTCCAAAAAGTAGTTTTAACCCCGAATGGGACAGCGAAAGCGTACATTCGGCCCTTAGAATTATGACTAGTGTCAACAACCATCGTGAGACGAAAGTCTTCAGATCACTATTTTCTGCTTAAATAAATTCTGAAAAATATTTCATAAACCGGTAACTTGTCAAATCCCCGAAGAACATAATTACTGCATATCGATTCACGTAATTATAATTCAAGTAACGTTTTTAGTTCCCTTTAGTGACAAAAATTATTTCCTTAAACATTATCTACCTAGCTAAACATAGTAACTCCCGAGAACACTAGTTTGATTACGAGTCCCTGTGGGATCGATATCTTTTATTACTACGCGATAGACTGTGCACTTGCAGTTAAGTTGTATTAGACATAGAAAGTCGCGATCATCACTCTTCTTTTTCACTTCACAATTGTGTCCTATCTTCAGGCATTTTTATAGTATGCTGGTTTCCATTCGTATTTTACCTTTTTCTCCAATAATTTTCCCTTGTGGTCCTTGATACTTATAATTTCCTTTGGTTTCTGCGTAATGTCAACTTCAACCAGAACTCGAGCATATAAAATATGCAATTTCTTTGCAGTATATTCGTCTGTTATGATTGGTTTCCCAATTGCACTTGTAATCTTGGAGATGTTTCTCTCACCCCACATGTGTAGTAGAAGGTTGGGTAGTGTCACCCAGAGTGGTATAACTCGTAGGAGGTCCTCTTTCATCTCAAACTCCAGACTTCATTTTCTAATGAAAACTGGTTTTCCATAAATGAAATATGGTCCCTGTGTCATGACAGACTCTATATCTTGCTCACTTTTGAATCTGACAATGAAGAATCCCTCATCATTATAATATAGTTCAGGCATCGCAAAAAAAAAACTCCATGAATGTTTTTACAGCATCCATCATGAGCGTATCACCCAAAGCAAATAGAGTCATTGCATTCTCCCAGAATTCCAATTCGTCCTCCACATCTGAATCTTCAATCCTAATTTCTATTTCTCCATTGATGATTGATGGTGCCACAAACTCAACACTTATACCTCTACTCAAGTTCCTATTTCCTTTTATCAAATCTACCCATGGTTTATATAGGGTTTCCACACGTTTCTCTGGGAATGTTGCCTTGCCATGGATTACTTCTTCGTTGTTGGTTCTTGATTTTCATCCTGGTTGTAGTGTTCCTCTGAGCTCGGTTTTACTGTTGTTGCAATGTGTTGTTGTCGCACCTCGAAAATTCCTTTCGAACATACGACCCTCGCGCGAAAGGCGCGGAAAATGCGGTTCGACAGAGTCGCCACCGAACTTTATTTTTCCCGAATAAACGGGAGAGGAAAATATCGAGAAAACCTCTTGAAACGAAAAGGATAGGAACAGGTTTTTCGCAACCATGTTCCGGGTTCGGGAGTCGGTTACGCGAGGGGAAGGTATTAGCACCCTTCACGTCCGTTGTACTCAACGGGAACCTCTTAATTCGAGTTGTGATGGATGTTAGCTAAACTTAATTCTTCTCTTCTCACTACTAAATGCTAAAGGATACTATAAAGGCTAAAGACGCTAGGGGAAAGGGGATGGATAAAGGATAGGGTGCTCGCCAAGGATTGGGGCCCTTGTGCCTACGTATGCTCATTCGGACGAGAATGAGAAATCAGAGCGTCGTAGTTCGACTACGAGAAAGGATGGGGGAAATGGAAGATGGAGGGGATTGTGCTCGCCAAGATCATCGCAATCTTGTGCCTACATATCTTTCATTCAAGAATGAATGAAGAATCAGAGCGTCCGTAGTTCGTGGTAACGACCACGAAAGTAACTTGGATTTGAATTGGTTTGAAGTGGGTACGGATGACGATTACTTGAAGCTTAAGAAAGACTTCTCGGACCCAAGTAATCGGGAGAGCGAACCAAAGACTTGGAACTCTCTCTTTTTCATCTTGAAGATAAGGTTGTATGAAAGGGTGAAGTTTGAAATGATGACGACTACTTGAAGCTTAAGAAAGACTTCTCGGACCCCAAGTAATCGAGAGAGCGAGCCAAAGACTTGGAACACTCTCTTTTTCTTCGCAAAAGAGGTTGTAATTGGATGGTGTTTGGTTAAGTGGTTGGAATCGGATGACAAATACTCGAAGCTTAAGAAAGACTTCTTAGACCCCAAGCAATCGGGAGAGCGAACCAAAGACTTGGAACACTCTCTTTTTCATCGAAAAGAAAGTTGTTTGAGTTTGAAATGGTGTTTGGGATAATGAGTAATTGGAGAATGGTTGAACAATGGTTGAATGTTGTCGAGTTTGTTAATGTTATTTAAAGGCGTCAATTGCTTACACACGAATAAGATAACTCGCATATAAACAACCGAAAGCAAGATCAAAGACTTGAACCCACTCTTTACACCTTGAAAAGTATTAAATAGTTGTTAATTGATTGATAGTTTGTTACGAAAATCCGCTTGACGTTGGATCAAGGGTTTGACTTATTATCGCGTGCAAAACATGCGGTGGAAATGGTTTGAAAATGGCTCGACTACAAGTCGAGAGTTTGAATTGAAAACGTGACCGACTTGACTTACGCATCAAGGGTCGAGTTGTAATAGGTTGATGGCGAATGCGTATGAGCACTCGACTTACGAGTTGTTTGAAAATGGCTCGATGATGAATCGAGAATTAGTTTGAAAATAGTTTGAATCCTCTCTAGTCCCTATGGGTGCTCCTAGGAGATAAACTAATAATCAAAGAAATGCAAGACATACATCGAAATGGGAGAGGGATACATGTAAGTTACACGGGATTGCACGAAATAAAGGGGTCTCATTGTAAGGTAGCCCAAGAGAAAGCCGTGTGTGTGCATTGTGTCCTAAACTACGCCTTGAGCAAAGTCGGGCACGACTCAATATTAGGATACCTACAAATAACCAAAGATCCAACAGTCCACCAATTCGGCTTTTAGCAGTTTCAATAGTTTATTATGTATTTTCAAATATGGGTGAATGAATATGAATATGATATGATAATAATGATATGGATAAATAATATGACAATAAAATAGTAAAATAATATAACAATAATATCCACAATAATATTTGACGGAAATTAAATTTAATGGTTAGTTTAATGAATCGAATCGGGACACGAAAGGATAGGATCTAGTCTTAATCGCACACATAATGCCGATTAATCAAAGGTAGCCTATCACGATCCCAAAGTACGGAAAATGACCCCAATGGTCATTCCCCATAGATTTGAAATAGAGAAGGTTATCAACTTCGATACGCGACGCTTACGAATAAAAGACTTTCATCGATCCAATAATCAAAATAAAATCGGAGAGAAAAAAGGTGGTCTCAGATCCTTTGTTTCACGTCAATATTTTGACGGCTAAACGGCGGAAACTTCGTCATCGACCAAAGAAGCAAAAAAAATGAAATAAAATGCCCAACAACAAATAGGAAATAACATTTAAACTCTAAAAAAAACTCTAACATATATACATATTACTAATAAATCTGTTTGAAAAAAATATATAGATAAAATAAAACTAACAAAACGTTTTTAGAATATATTAAAAAAAACAAATTATTAAAAATAAAAGAGAGAGGGGGGTCTGAGGAGGAACATGGGTTGTGAGTAGATTTACCACGGGCCTATGAGCCCATCGAAAACATCAGAAAACAAAAATTAAAAAAAAAATAAAAAAAATAAAGGCAAAGAGTGTGTAAAATCAGGTTATTGGATTTACAAGTTCAACGCCTCAAAGATAGAGTTATAAACAAAGTATTCTGTAATACAAATCCTTCTCCTTCATTTCAATTCCGTCGAACCTCACTCTCATTCCCTGTGATTCCAACGTCGGGTTGGCTCTAAAACGGGTTTTATTCATGGTGATCTCACGTTTTTTTCATTTCATCTCCTTCTATTCTTTTCTGTTTACGTGGAATAACTTCTCACCGCATCTCTTTCTGCTTTTTCGTTTTTTGGATCTGTTTGGTGAGTTTTGTGATCAGCGTGAACGACGGTGATTTGGTATGGTTCGTATCGAAAAAGAAAACGGCGGAAAGTTGTGTGCGTAGAGCTTTGTGTGGAGGCGAAAGGGGTTTCGGTTTGGGTTGCTGGTTTGAGCTTGTTGTTTGGGGATTTCGTTTGCGGGTATGAAAAATGGGTTGTGAGGGTGTTGAGTTCGAAGAAAGTTGTTGGTCTGATGTTGAGGACGGTGAAAAATGATGGTGATATATTTGGTGTTACGGAAGAGAACGGGTTTTTTGCTGCTTGGAAGAAGTTCGTTTTGATTTCTGGGTTTATTGAAGTTTCATGAATATGATAGTGACCGTGAGAGCTGCTACCACAAGTGTGTTATTGTGATATCATGAAACAGATCTTAGTTCACAAAAAGCAAGGTTATTGTGACTGGTTTATAGAAGGTGAAGGTCGAAAATGGAAGAAGTTTGGATGGAAGAGGGAAACGAGATTGAGGGAGATGTACATTGTTTCGGTGGCTAGGGTTCCATGTTTTTGGGTTTTTTAAGGCTAGGTTTATTGGAGGTGAAGATGTTGAAGGAGATGATAGTCTGAGGATTAATGGGATAGTGAGGCTAGGGCTTCGATTGGAGGCTCCTAGGTCCTCCTCCACTGTCACTTCTCACACGGTTTTATATGGAGAAAAAGTATGTAGAGGATTGAGGTGAGGTAGTACAATTTCTTTTGTCTGTAGTGAGGTAAAGACCTTTCTTCAATTACTTTTCACTACGGTAACTCTCTCTTCTTGCTTTTACTGTGGTAAATGTATTCACAATGATTTGTAACTAAATTTAAAAAAAAAAAATGATGCAGGGCTTTTAACCATTTGTGGTTTTCTGGGTGGTGTAGGAGAATGGGGTTTGTGTAAGAGTAATAAACAAAGGAGATTCATCATGAACATGTAAAAGAGTTTCATTCCTTTTTCGTGTTCTTAGATGCATAACCTTAATCTCAATCTCTCACGTGGTGTTGTTTGTTGATATGGTTGTTAACAGATTTGAATGAAGAAAAGACAGAGTGAAAAGAGACAGAGTTGGTGGTGTTTGAAGGATTAGGCGTTTCAGTTTTAATCTGTGGTTATTTCACGGTTGCGGTTGGAGGTATCGGTGAGGAGCTTATTGAAAGGGTGAAATCTTAGCTTGCAATTGGAAAGAAAGAGTGATAGCTGTCAACAATTTTGTGCTGCCGTTTCATTTGTCGTACAGGTTGATTTTGCTTTTTGTGAAATTGCTTGAGGTCTGTTATCTGCAGAACTGAAACAGGTCTTGTTTATTGGCTGTGTCGATGATGGACCAAAAAAATTGCAATTGGTACAGCTTTAATGCAAGTTGTGAGGAGAGTGCTTTGTGGAAATGGCATGGCAAGTTGTGTGCATTGCTGCTACTGGTATTGCTTTGCCATTGTCCTATGGGCTAGCTTAAATTTTTTTTTGAAATCTCCTGTCGTGAACTGGTATAACAGGCCTGTAAGTTTATGTTATCTTTTGTGTATGTGCAGGTCTGTTTTATGCAGGAGCGGACCGTACATGTTGGAAATGGCTAAGACAAAACAAACTGCGGTGTTACGTTGTATTCATATGGAAAGGCATTCAAACAGTGGTCAAGAGTGTCGCGTGAAAAGTTCATGTTGAAATTGCAAATGTGGGGCTTGTGGACAACATTTTTGATTCAAGGATATGGAACTAGTTTTTTGCCTTGTTCATCACCGCGGGTACGTGCTAATGTTCACTAGAAACAAAAACCTACTCTTCCTACTTCATCGAATGATTTCATTATGTTGTAGATTGGTCATGGCGTAATTGTTTTCTTTGGTTTTGTGGAAGCTCATCACAATTTGTTGTGCGACGTGCCGCGGGACGTGGTTTCTTTGGGAGCTGCAACCTTTGGAAGTGCATATGGGTTGTGGTTTCTTTCGTGTTGAAGAAGTGGGAGCAAGGTTCTGTTGCTGCCGAAATTAGATGCTAGTACATATAGGATGCGTTGTGGTATGTACGACATGTCCTGGCCTCGTGGTATTTGTCGTTTTCTTGGCTGCGTGAAAAAAAATCCTCCTGCTGCTGCTGTATTGAGGTTTATGGGCTTGTGTGCGTTTTGAATTCACGATTCATTTTAATCCAATGCTGTCATTTTCAGGTTGTGGTATTATTGAATATGTTGTTGTATTTTGTGCGTACAAATTGTGTACGAGATACCACTTCGATGGAATACAGTTTTGTGCCACTGTAGGAGAAGTTCTGAAAGTTTCCTTTTCATGTTTCACAGGTTTCGCGCGATGCCGACTTTGCTTTTAATTCGTGATGTATGCAGTTTTCGGTTATTCTTCTTTTGCTGCATAATGAGGAGGCATTTGTTGCAGCTTACTCTGAATTTTGCAGCGCATAAAAAAACAATCTTGGAGCTTGTTCGCAGCTTACTTTTTGGGCTGAAACTCATCCTTTGAAGCTTGCGTTTGGTATAGCTTGTAGCTTGTATTGTATGCTTGAAATCATACAAATTCCTCAAATAATATATAGGTTGTATCTCCCTTTTGTAAATAATCCAAATGTTGAAATAATTTATTGGCCTTATAATTCCCAATACTTGACATTTTGGTACTCCTCTTGGATCTTTGAAGTTTGAAATTTGCTTTTTCGTTTCAATCAAACTTTGACCTTTGCTTGGTGACGGTTCTGCATTTCATGGTCTTCATTCCACTGAACCTAATTATTCTTGCAATGGTATTTATTTGGAAATTAACCATGTATTTACAAATCAAACTTTAGCATCAAATGTATTTGCTATGAGACAAACCTTTATGACTTGCAAAGTCATTCAAAAATATCTTGAAATAATTCCTAGACAACACACTTCGACATCTGTCCGACATGTGACTTAAAATTTCAATCATATTTTGAAATTGACTTCAAGCAAAGCTTTGAAATACTCTTGTGGCTTAATAGCGACAACCTTGTAGCTTGTAAAAAACAACTCAACTCATCACTCAAAACGAGTCCCATATAAAATAGAAAATAATCCAACCACAATGCATACGAATCGTTTTCAGATGGGTTATGCTTTGGAAACTTATGATTATAGCTAGAAGTCACTAATAACCACAATTTTCGGAACAAAGGCTTGTATACATGCTCGAACCGCTTGGAACATGTCTTGAATATGACCCAAAACTTTTGAAGCAAACCTTGAGGTCACTGGATCATATATGAACCAAATAGCCATGCTATATATCCTCTTTCATTCCCATTATGATTCTAGGCATTCACACGGACCTGACATCCTTAAGTAAAAGAAACAACACACTTTTGGACCTTTTTTTTTAATAAAGCAATTGGGTAAATATACATAATGGAGGCTGTACAAAGGTGGGACAAATTTGGGGTATGACAGATGCCCCTATCTAATTGGCTTAGACCGAGTAAGATGAACGACTATGGCGCTCACTCTTTCGAGGTAGAAGACAATTAGATATAAAGAAGACCCTGAATTTGTCCGAAAAAAGGAATGCCTGGGGAAAGGTCAACATCACCAAAAAGATGGTGGGAAGAGATACACACGGCTACTACCACCAAAAGGATGATAGAGAAAAAAATCACACCAAACAATATCGCACAATCTATCATTAATGACTATGACAGACCCTCACCAAAAGGATGACGGAGCGAAACTCACACACAAACAATATCGCACAATCTGACGTTAATGACTATAACAGACCCCTCACCAAAAGGATGACGGAGCGAAACTCACACCAAACACTATCGCACAATCTATCATTAATGACCATGATAGACCCCCCCACCAAAAGGATGACAGAGCGAAACACACACCAGTCACTACCACCAAAAGGATGATAGGACAAACACAATCACACAATCTGACATCGACGAAATGCCAGACCCACCACCAAAAGGATGAAGGAGCGAAACACACACCAGTCACTACCACCAAAAGGATGATAGGACAAACACAATCACACAATCTAACATCGACGAAATGCCAGACCCATCACCAAAAGGATGACGGAGCGAAACACACACCAGTCACTACCACCAAAAGGATGATAGGACAAACACAATTGCACAATCTGACATCGACGAAATGCCAGACCCACCACCAAAAGGATGACGGAGCGAAACACACACTAGTTACTACCACCAAAAGGATGATAGGACAAACACAATCGCACAATCTAACATCGACGAAATGCCAGACCCACCACCAAAAGGATGATGGAGCGAAACACAAACAAAATATCGCACAATCCAACATCGACGAAATGCCAGACCCACCACCAAAAGGATGATGGAGCAAAACACAAACAAACTATCGCACAATCTGACATCGACGAAATTCCAGACCCACCACCAAAAGGATGATGGAGGGAAACACAAACAAACTATCGCACAATCCATCATTAATGACCATGATAGACCCCCCACCAAAAGGATGACGGAGCGAAACACACACCACACATATCGCACAATCTATCATTAATGACCATGATAGACCCCCCACCGAAAGGATGACAGAGCGAAACACAAAACACATCGCACAATCTATCATTAATGACCATGATAGACCCCTCACCAAAAGGATGACGGAGCGAAACACACACCAAACATATCGCACAATCTATCATTAATGACCATGATAGACCCCCCACCAAAAGGATGACGGAGCGAGACACAACACAGATCGCACAATCCATCATTAATGACCATGATAGACCCCCCACTGAAAGGATGACGGAGTGAACTCAAATAAACACATCGCACAATCTATCATTAATGACCATGATAGACCCCTCACCAAAAGGATGACGGAGCGAAACTCACACCAACAGGTCGCTATCACCAAAAGGATGATAGGACAACACAAATTTGAAGTTTACCAACACCAAAAGGATACATGCTGGGTTGAACTGACGAGGTTCGACTATCACCAAAAGGATGATAGTAAGGCAATTGACAACGGTCACGCTTGCTGAATACAACTCAATGGGGAATACCCAAGAAGAAGATTGGGTTGAAATGAATCAATGGGGACGACCACTGACTTGCTTGGAGATCATAATTTTGTTGAAATGATTTCATGGTTACGCCCATGAATTCTGAAGAGGATGCCCCTGACTGGGCTGAGTTTGTCTTGATATCTTATCTTGCTCAACAAAAGGCTGAAAAACTTCATGAGGTATGCTCACAGCTTTGCTGAAGATCCCCCTGTCTGGGCTGAATCTTGCATTAAATCTCTTGGATTTGCCCAACAAAAGGTTGAACAACTTTGCGGGGAATGCCCACGGTCTTGAATGGTATGTTCCTGACTGGGCTGAATGCTGATTTGAAGATCTGATCAACCACAAGGTTGAAATACGTCATGGGAGACGCCCATGGTCTTTGAAAAATGCCCCTTGATTGGGCTGAATCTTGCTTTGAACAACTTCGAATTTTGATGGGAGAAACCCGCAATTGGAGAAGATTGTCCCTGACTGAGTTGATGATTGCATTGAAGCTCCTGATATTTGTGGGAGAAATCCACGACCTTTGTGGAAGATGCCCCTGACTGGGCTGATGATGATATTGGAAATCTTCAAGATTGATCCTGGACCTTGACTTGCATATATGAATGCTTGATGATATGATGCTCCATAACGGATGGAAGTGCAAATGCAAATGCTGACGCGCGGAGATGCAAGAGCTGAGGAAGTATAGTATAATTGAAGTATGCATATGATGCAGGATACTTATGAGGTCAAATGCGATGCGTATGATGCATGTGATTGCAGACAGGTAACTAGAAATGCAGGGAGACGCCAGCGTGGTGGACTTTGGGTAGTTGCCAATGCGAATTGGACTTCGGGTGGTGGGAGGGATTGACTTCCTCGACACGCAGTTTGCTGAAGACGCCATGATTGACACAGGCGAAGATACTCTAGATGCCCCAAGTCTGGGTACTTGGTGATTTGTTGTGAACTTCCTTCAGAGAAGGTTGCAACTTTGCTTGATGGTCAGGACGACCTGGTCTTGCCCCAGTCTGAACATGGCAATGGTTTGCCCCAGATTAACCAGTTCTGACATATGGGAGCTGAACTCGGATGACTTGCCCCTGCTCGAGCTGTTGAGTGATTTGCCCCAGCCTGTGGGTTCTGAGGTAGTCTTGCTTCGTGTCAGCCACTGAAAGTCAAGTTCCTCCTTAATTGCCCCCTCGTTGAGATGTCTTTGAATACCTAGCACTGATTTGCAATTAAAATTGTACATTCACAAATGGTAATATTAATGCAAAGTTCGATGCAAGTTTGAAAAAGTGTTATTTTATTGAAGTGTCGTGGTAGTGAGACGAATGGACCGTTAGCCCAAACGTTGTGCTAATTTTGATTGGTGTGAAAGATATGTCAAGAGAAATGACACCAATGCTGATGATTAGAGATCATGTGAGGAGTCAGGTTACGCAACCTCGCAATAGTATGCTTTCAGAATAAACCTCGCCTCAATTAGGTCTTTCGAGGGCTATAACGTGGTCTGGTTCACGATTATGAAACAAAGGATATTAGGCTCAAAGTATGATTTGTACCCACCCCTTCTTCTTAATGGTCTCCAGTCCTACGCTCAGTTAATTCTACACTTGTCTGGACGGTGTATGCTTGAAGGTTCAAGGTTTGCTCGACGTGGCAGTCACCTTATTTTGATGGATGCCAGTGCCCCTTTGATCTGGGTGGCCACTAAATCTTTTTTGTTTTTTGTTGAGGGTTTCTAGGTCCTCTTTTGCTTTTGTTTTAATCCTTAACTTTTGCATGGATTGACTTTGCTTGCCAGATCCATCGGGATTGCCTTGATTTTGCCTAAGTCCCCTCTAAGGTGTCTGACTTAGCAGGCTTTTGATGTTTTTTTTTTTGGATTTTGTTGGAAGGTTGTGACTGCCATGCCGTGGGTCATTAATAAACAACCGTCTTTTGGATTTTACTTGGTTGGTTTGAATGCGAGATTGGATTAACTGAACACTACCCTACCCCAGGTTAAATGTAAAAGGTTTGAGAATCCGAAGAAGACTGCTACTTCTAAGCTCAAAGTGGTTGACTAGGGATTAACTCCTTATATCTTCGGTGTTTAGGGGGTTTGAAGCAATGCCTGTACATCATTGACGAGATTCGGTCTGAAAGCATACGATTTGCAATTATGGGTATCTCGTTTTCATCATCCTCCCTCAAATCAAGCTAAACAACAGTGAATAGAATGGAGTGAATAAATGTGTCGGTGATAAGTAAAAATGATTGAATACGACATAACTAGTTCAAAACATGCATAAACGATACATTAATGAAAACCAAATACGAATGGCAATTGTTCAAAGCATACAATACTTAGACAAACAAAGACAAAACATAAGAAATGTGAAATATGAAATGGCAGCATGACTGCCTTCTTCGGGGAATGAACTTGACGGGAATCGATCTGATGTTGGCACTAGTTGACTGGTGGCATCAGATTGTTGATGATATTCGGAGACTTCCCATTGAAGTTGATAGCATCCTTGTCGATCATGTCTTGAATTATGTGCTTGAAAGCCCTGCAGTCCTCAATGGTGTGACCTGGAGCGCCCTTATGAAACTCACAATGAGCATTTGCATCGTAATCGGCAGGAATAACAGTTGGAGGAGCCAAATCTCTCGGAACAACAGCTTTCTTCTCCATCAACTGAGCAAAGATTTTGGCATATGTCATGGGTAGACGATCAAAGACTCTATCTGGTCTCCATGTTCTCTGCGGACGCTGTGGGCGAGCACCTTGTCGTTGCTGAGTAGCTTGCATCTGCCGTTGCTGAGGAGGATACTGATATCCCTGCTGGTTGTAGGCTTGTTGCTGAGGAGCCTGTTGCTGTGGCATCTGAGCTTGCACTGCTTGAACAGCTGGCTGATAAAGCGTTGAAGCATATTGCGCAGCAGCAACATACGGATACTGATAATAGGGAACTTGATAAGGCATAGGAGCAGGAGCTTGTTGAGAAGCTTGCCCTTTCTGCAAAAAGATGGCATTTGTTTCGCCCTCTTTCTTCTTGTATCCATTGAAAGGCTTCTTGGCATTGGTCTGGTTGTTGGAACCTCCTGGGATCTTTCCACTCTTCAACCCTTCTTCAATTCTCTCACCGATGATCACTAGGTCAGAGAATCCAGCAGAGACACTACCGATCAGCTTTTCGTAGTACTGGCCTTGCAATGTACCCATGAAAATGTCAATCAGTTCACGATCAACTAGAGGTGGGTGCACCCTTGCGGCTAGCTCTCTCCATCGTTGCGCGTACTCCTTGAAGGATTCGCTATCCTTCTGAGTCATACTCTGAAGCTGAGTACGATTTGGAGCAAGATCTATGTTGTACTTATACTGCTTGACAAATGCATCGGCTAGCTCGGCCCAAGTGCGCACGCTGATACGTTCCAGCTGCATATACCATTCGAGTGATGCCCCAGACAAACTGTCTTGGAAGCAATGAATCATGAGCTTTTTCGTCTCTGGCATAGGCAGCCATCTTGCGATAGTACATCTTCAAATGAATGTTTGGGCAACTGAGACCTTTGTACTTCGAAAATTCCGGCACTTTGAACTTGGGAGGGATGACAACATCAGGCACCAAGCATAATTCCAAAGCAATGAAAGAATTCGAATTGTGCCCCTCCATGGCTCGGAGTTTCTCGGCTAGATCTCGGCACATCTTCATGGCTTCTGAATCCTGAACAGCAACAGGACTGGAAATGGGGATAGCAGCGTGATAGTTCTGAACGTCGTCATAATGATCCATCAGAGTATCTTTGGTATGGGGAGCTGGGATCTGCACAGCAGTAGGCTGGGCCTGCGGGATAGCTCCAATGGTAACTCCGGGTGCTGGGGTCGGATGAGAAGTGTTCCCTTCGGCTGCGTTATTGAAGTTCAACGGCATCCCATGAGGATTTGGAATTGGAACCAAAGGGATGGCAGTAGACCCTTATCTTTGACCATTGTTGTTGACGACAGTAGCAGCTTCACGCTGTTCTTCCTCTCTCCTGGCTGCGAGGATGGCTTCGAGGATTTGGTCAATCTTTCCTTTCATAGAATCCAACTCTTTCCTGAAGGTAGCTTACTCCTGTTGAATCTGCTCCATCATTCGTCTTGTATTGGCTCTAGTTGTGTACTGGTGTCGAAGACTCAGCTTGATTTACTGGATATGAAGGAAAGAGAAACATGAGAAACTGATGAAGGAAGGAGAACGCAAGATGCACAACAAATGAGATGCAATGCAAATGATATGCAATGCAAGATGCAAGATCCAGGATCACAAATTCAAACAATTCTGAGATTAGCCAGGTGAACGGTTCAAGGATCACAGTCACTGCTCAAAGAAACCCCACAGGTAAGATTCTAAGACGGGTAGGTGCCTAGAGTCATGGATATCTTTCAAAGATATTAGTGCCATGACAAAGCCTCATCACGACGATAACATCCTCACTAGAATCTCCTCTAGGTGAGGTTCTCGTATCTTCCACGCGAGAAAGACTTCTCGGAGGCATCAACTACACAACCATCGACACACGAATTCTAGAAAAGGTTCTCAGAGTCATAGATCGAGGTTGAAAATATTACTGTAAGAAAGTAATACGTTCAAGGGATCTCATCTGATTGGGGCGTTCGTATTAATTCACAAAGAATTAACACTACCAACCACCATGGATAAAACGGTTAATGGTCCTTGGGATCAACGATTCAGACCCGAAAACATTATTGTAATGGCAAAGACTCACCACAACAACAATATCTCCAAGGAATCTACTCCAAGCGGGGTTTTCGCTTCAACTTAACGTGAAAGACTCCACGCAAGTCTCCACTACACAACCACCATCCTAATCCTAGGGTTATACTCGGACTCGGGTGTAGAGCCATCTCACAAAATAACCATAAGCAGAACAACCCCACAATGCCATAAGCACAAGTACCCAAGACAAGGATACCAACAAATAAGCGAGAAGAACATAAAAGACAACAAGCTAACAACTCAAACTAAGATAGGCTCGACTCTCTCTTGCATGGAGCAAAGTCCCCAGCAGAGTCGCCACCTGTCGCACCTCGAAAATTCCTTTCAAACATAGGACCCTCGCGCGAAAGGCGCGGAAAATGCGGTTCGACAGAGTCGCCACCGAACTTTATTTTTCCCGAATAAACGGGAGAGGAAAATATTGAGAAAACCTCTTGAAACGAAAAGGATAGGAACAGGGCTGTCGCAACCATGTTCCGGGTTCGGGAGTCGGTTACGCGAGGGGAAGGTATTAGCACCCCTCACGTCCGTTGTACTCAACGGGAACCTCTTAATTCGAGTTGTGATGGATGTTAGCTAAACTTAATTCTTCTCTTCTAACTACTAAATGCTAAAGGATACTATAAAGGCTAAAGACGCTAGGGGAAAGGGGATGGATAAAGGATAGGGTGCTCGCCAAGGATTGGGGCCCTTGTGCCTACATATGCTCATTCAGACGAGAATGAGAAATCAGAGCATCGTAGTTCGACTACGGGAAAGGATGGGGGAAATGGAAGATGGAGGGGATTATGCTCGCCAAGATCATCGCAATCTTGTGCCTACGTATCTTTCATTCAAGAATGAATGAAGAATCAGAGCGTCCGTAGTTCGTGGTAACGACCACGAAAGAAACTTGGATTTGAATTGGTTTGAAGTGGGTACGGATGACGATTACTTGAAGCTTAAGAAAGACTTCTCGGACCCAAGTAATCGGGAGAGCGAACCAAAGACTTGGAACTCTCTCTTTTTCATCTTGAAGATAAGGTTGTATGAAAGGGTGAGGTTTGAAATGATGACGACTACTTGAAGCTTAAGAAAGACTTCCCGGACCCCAAGTAATCGGGAGAGCGAACCAAAGACTTGGAACACTCTCTTTTTCTTCGCAAAAGAGGTTGTAATTGAATGGTGTTTGGTTAAGTGGTTGGAATCGGATAACAATTACTCGAAGCTTAAGAAAGACTTCTTAGACCCCAAGCAATCGGGAGAGCGAACCAAAGACTTGGAACACTCTCTTTTTCATCGAAAAGAAAGTTGTTTGAGTTTGAAATGGTGTTTGGGATAATGAGTAATTGGAGAATGGTTGAACAATGGTTGAATGTTGTCGAGTTTGTTAATGTTATTTAAAGGCGTCAATTGCTTACACACGAATAAGATAACTCGCGTATAAATAACCGAAAGCAAGATCAAAGACTTGAACCCACTCTTTACACCTTGAAAAGTATTAAATAGTTGTTAATTGATTTATAGTTTGTTACGAAAATCCGCTTGACGTTGGATCAAGGGTTTGACTTATTATCGCGTGCAAAACACGCGGTGGAAATGGTTTGAAAATGGCTCGACTACAAGTCGAGAGTTTGAATTGAAAACGTGACCGACTTGACTTACGCATCAAGGGTCGAGTTGTAATAGGTTGATGGCGAATGCGTATGAGCACTCGACTTACGGGTTGTTTGAAAATGGCTCGATGATGAATCGAGAATTAGTTTGAAAATAGTTTGAATCCTCTCTAGTCCCTATGGGTGCTCCTAGGAGATAAACTAATAATCAAAGAAATGCAAGACATACATTGAAATGGGAGAGGGATACATGTAAGTTACACTGGATTGCACGAAATAAAGGGGTCTCATTGTAAGGTAGCCCAAGAGAAAGCCGTGTGTGTGCATTGTGTCCTAAACTACGCCTTGAGAAAAGTCGGGCACGACTCAATATTAGGATACCTACAAATAACCAAAGATCCAACAGTCCACCAATTCGGCTTTTAGCAGTTTCGATAGTTTATTATGTATTTTCAAATATGGGTGAATGAATATGAATATGATATGATAATAATGATATGGATAAATAATATGACAATAAAATAGTAAAATAATATAACAATAATATCCACAATAATATTTGACGGAAATTAAATTTAATGGTTAGTTTAATGAATCGAATCGGGACACGAAAGGATAGGATCTAGTCTTAATCACAAACATAATGCTGATTAATCAAAGGTAGCCTATCACGATCCCAAAGTACGGAAAATGACCTCAATGGTCATTCCCCATAGATTTGAAATCGAGAAGGTTATCAACTTCGATACGCGACGCTTACGAATAAAAGACTTTCATCGATCCAATAATCGAAATAAAATCGGAGAGAAAAAAGGTGGTCTCAGATCCTTTGTTTCACGTCAATATTTTGACGGCTAAACGGCGGAAACTTCGTCATCGACCAAAGAAGCAAAAAAAATGAAATAAAATGCCCAACAACAAATAGGAAATAACATTTAAACTCTAAAAAAAAACTCTAACATATATACATATTACTAATAAATATGTTTGAAAAAAAATATATAGATAAAATAAAACTAACAAAACGTTTTTAGAATATATTAAAAAAAACAAATTATTAAAAATAAAAGAGAGAGGGGGGTCTGAGGAGGAACATGGGTTGTGAGTAGATTTACCACAAGCCTATGAGCCCATCGAAAACATCAGAAAACAAAAATTAAAAAAAATAAAGGCAAAGAGTGTGTAAAATCAGGTTATTGGATTTACAAGTTCAACGCCTCAAAGATAGAGTTATAAACAAAGTATTCTGTAATACAAATCCTTCTCCTTCATTTCAATTCCGTCGACCCTCACTCTCATTCCCTGTGATTCCAACGTCGGGTTGGCTCTAAAACGGGTTTTATTCATGGTGATCTCACATTTTTTTCATTTCATCTCCTTCTATTCTTTTCTGTTTGCGTGGAATAACTTCTCACCGCATCTCTTTCTGCTTTTTCGTTTTTTGGATCTGTTTGGTGAGTTTTGTGATCAGCGTGAACGACGGCGATTTGGTATGGTTTGTATCGAAAAAGAAAACGGCGGAAAGTTGTGTGCGTAGAGCTTTGTGTGGAGGCGAAAGGGGTTTCGGTTTGGGTTGCTGGTTTGAGCTTGTTGTTTGGGGATTTCGTTTGCGGGTATGAAAAATGGGTTGTGAGGGTGTTGAGTTCGAAGAAAGTTGTTGGTCTGATGTTGAGGACGGTGGAAAATGATGGTGATAGATTTGGTGTTACGAAAGAGAACGGGTTTTTTGCTGCTTGGAAGAAGTTCGTTTTGATTTCTGGGTTTATTGAAGTTTCATGAATATGATAGTGACCGTGAGAGCTGCTACCACAAGTGTGTTATTGTGATATCATGAAACAGATCTTAGTTCACAAAAAGCAAGGTTATTGTGACTGGTTTATAGAAGGTGAAGGTCGAAAATGGAAGAAGTTTGGATGGAAGAGGGAAACGAGATTGAGGGAGATGTACATTGTTTCGGTGGCTAGGGTTCCATGTTTTTGGGTTTTTTAAGGCTAGGTTTATTGGAGGTGAAGATGTTGAAGGAGATGATAGTCTGAGGATTAATGGGATAGTGCGGCTAGGGCTTCGATTGGAGGCTCCTAGGTCCTCCTCCACTGTCACTTCTCACACGGTTTTATATGGAGAAAAAGTATGTAGAGGATTGAGGTGAGGTAGTACAATTTCTTTTGTCTGTAGTGAGGTAAAGACCTTTCTTCAATTACTTTTCACTGCGGTAACTCTCTCTTCTTGCTTTTACTGTGGTAAATGTATTCACAATGATTTGTAACTAAATTTAAAAAAAATGATGCAGGGCTTTTAACCATTTGTGGTTTTCAGGGTGGCGTAGGAGAATGGGGTTTGTGTAAGAGTAATAAACAAAGGAGATTCATCATGAACATGTAAAAGAGTTTCATTCCTTTTTCGTGTTCTTAGATGCATAACCTTAATCTCAATCTCTCACGTGGTGTTGTTTGTTGATATGGTTGTTAACAGATTTGAATGAAGAAAAGACAGAGTGAAAAGAGACAGAGTTGGTGGTGTTTGAAGGATTAGGCGTTTCAGTTTTAATCTGTGGTGATTTCACAGTTGCGGTTGGAGGTATCGGTGAGGAGCTTACTGAAAGGGTGAAATCTTAGCTTGCAATTGGAAAGAAAGAGTGATAGTTGTCAACAATTTTGTGTTGCCGTTTCATTTGTCGTACAGGTTGATTTTGCTTTTTGTGAAATTGCTTGAGGTCTGTTATCTGATATCAATTCTCCTTGTTTACATGTCAGGTTTTGTTCTGGTGGTGAGTGCAAAAGAAACGACGAGTTTGCCGCGTGAAGTCCATCGCATGAAGCCTGCCATTACAATATGCCATGAATTTCAACACATTTTCATATGTATTCATCATGATATTGAATCTGTCTTGGTTTGTTTTTGGTAATGATCTTGGTACAAATATGATTCACATGGAATTCATCTTTCTGTACTGATATAATGACTTTTGTGCAGGTGTAGGTGTAGCTATGGCAAATTGAGTACGAGAAGCAAGTCGAATTTAAGAGTAAACATTTTGCAAACTTCTTGGTAGTTTCACTGGTATTCATCCCTTTCCTAGTTGGTTTGCGAGTATGTGACCACTTCTCTTTCAAAATAGCAGCTAAACTGTCATCTCCTTGCTGTATACAGAGTAATAGTCCATTCCCTGAATCTCTTAGGAATGCCAGCTGGATGAGTGCAAAAGTCTGAATGCCCTCAGCACTATGCCTTTTGAGGTAAATCAGATATCAAACTTTGTTCTTGGAATTTTCACACTTCTTTCTTTAAAGTTCTCAAGTGCTTCTTCATAATTGAATCCTATTGATCCATGTTCCCACATGTTTTGCAGGGCTACTACTTCTTGGTGTGTGGACGATTTGTTCTTTCCATTTTGTGCCGGTTGGAGCAGTTTATGCAAAATGAACTGTGGTATTACACAGGCTGGTGAGTATATGTTCCTTTTTGCGATCCATGAAAGTTACGGCTTTTGTCAGAATAATTTGTGTGAGAGTGTTGCTCATGGTAACCTGGGTTTCTGATTGTCACTACAGGTGACATCTGATCTCGCTTAAAAGCTTGTTGGAGTTGGATGACCTGTTGATATTGCTCCGGTAGCAGGGAACTCAATTACTCCGGTGTTACATTCAATACTTGTCGCAGCAAAACAGACTCCACATCAATGGAAATCCGTGAAGATTGTTGGTTCAATTTTTTTAGGGGTACATTTTGAAGGGTCTCTTTCATATGCAGGTTTGCGCAAGTCGGTACAGTCTTTGCGGTAACGATTTTGTTTTTTTCTGATGGAGTGTTGCAACAAAACTCGCTTAGTGGCAGGATACAATACAGTTGGAGGGTTCTGCAGAACTGAAACAGGTCTTGTTTATTGGCTGTGTCGATGATGGACCAAAAAAATTGCAATTGGTACAGCTTTAACGCAAGTTGTGAGGAGAGTGCTTTGTGGAAATGGCATGGAAAGTTGTGTGCATTGCTGCTACTGGTATTGCTTTGCCATTGTCCTATGTGCTAGCTGAAAATTTTTATTGAAATCTCCTGTCGTGAACTGGTATAACAGGCCTGTAAGTTTATGTTATCTTTTGTGTATGTGCAGGTCTGTTTTATGCAGGAGCAGATCGTACATGTTGGAAATGGCTAAGACAAAACAAACTGCGGCGTTACGTTGTATTCATATGGAAAGGCATTCAAATAGTGGTCAAGAGTGTCGCGTGAAAAGTTCATGTTGAAATTGCAAATGTGGGGCTTGTGGACAACAGTTTTGATTCAAGGATATGGAACTAGTTTTTTGCCTTGTTCATCACCGCGGGTACGTGCTAATGTTCACTAGAAACAAAAACCTACTTTTCCTACTTCATCGAATGATTTCATTATGTTGTAGATTGGCCATGGCGTAATTGTTTTCTTTGGTTTTGTGGAAGCTCATCACAATTTGTTGTGTGACGTGTCGCGGGACGTGGTTTCTTTGGGAGCTGCAACCTTTGGAAGTGCATATGGGTTGTGGTTTCTTTCGTGTTGAAGAAGTGGGAGCAAGGTTCTGTTGCTGCCAAAATTAGATGCTAGTACATATAGGATGCGTTGTGGTATGTACGACATGTCCTGGCCTCGTGGTATTTGTCGTTTTCTTGGCTGCGTGAAAAAAAATCCTCCTGCTGTTGCTGTATTGAGGTTTATGGGCTTGTGTGCGTTTTGAATTCATGATTCATTTTAATCCAATGCTGTCATTTTCAGGTTGTGGTATTATTGAATATGTTGTTGTATTTTGTGCGTACAAATTGTGTACGAGATACCACTTCGATGGAATACAGTTTTGTGCCACTGTAGGAGAAGTTCTGAAAGTTTCCTTTTCATGTTTCACAGGTTTCGCGCGACGCCGGCTTTGCTTTTAATTCGTGATGTATGCAGTTTTCGGTTATTCTTCTTTTGCTGCATAATGAGGAGGCATTTGTTGCAGGTTACTCTGAATTTTGCAGCGCATAAAAAAACAATCTTGGAGCTTGTTCGCAGCTTACTTTTTGGGCTGAAACTCATCCTTTGAAGCTTGCGTTTGGTATAGCTTGTAGCTTGTATTATATGCTTGAAATCATACAAATTCGTCAAATAATATATAGGTTGTATCTCCCTTTTGTAAATAATCCAAATGTTGAAATAATTTATTGGCCTTATAATTCCCAGTACTTGACATTTTGGTACTCCTCTTGGATCTTTGAAGTTTAAAATTTGCTTTTTCGTTTCAATCAAACTTTGACCTTTGCTTGGTGATGGTCCTGCATTTCATGGTCTTCATTCCACTGAACCTAATTATTCTTGCAATGGTATTTATTTGGAAATTAACCATGTATTTACAAATCAAACTTTAGCATCAAATGTATTTGCTATGAGACAAACCTTTATGACTTGCAAAGTCATTCAAAAATATCTTGAAATAATTCCTAGACAACACACTTCGACATCTGTCCGACATGTGACTTAAAATTTGAATCATATTTTGAAATTGACTTCAAGCAAAGCTTTGAAATACTCTTGTGGCTTAATAGCGACAAACTTGTAGCTTGTAAAAAACAACTCAACTCATCACTCAAAACGAGTCCCATATAAAATAGAAAATAATCCAACCACAATGCATACGAATCGTTTTCAGATGGGTTATGCTTTGGAAACTTATGATTATAGCTAGAAGTCACTAATAACCACAATTTTCGGAACAAAGGCTTGTATACATGCTCGAACCGCTTGGAACATGTCTTAAATATGACCCAAAACTTTTGAAGCAAACCTTGAGGTCAGTGGATCATATATGAACCAAATAGCCATGCTATATATCCTCTTTCATTCCCATTATTATTCTAGGCATTCACACGGACCTGACATCCTTAAGTAAAAGAAACAACACACTTTTGGACCTTTTTTTTAATAAAGCAATTGGGTAAATATACATAATGGAGGCTGTACAAAGGTGGGACAAATTTGGGGTATGACAGTTGTACAATAACATCCTGTATAACATGTGTTCGTTCGGTCTCTTCAACGTCTTGTACAATAACAACTTGCGTTACAATGGTCCGTTCAGTTCCTTTCCAGTGCGTCGCCACCTGGTTTTTTGGTCGGCCGACGCCTCGTTTGCCCATGGTCGTCAACCCTGAAAAATGATTTTTTTTTTAATTTTGAAAAATAATAATTTTTTTAAAAACGAATTTTTTATTTTTAGAAAAATTGATCTTTCTTTTCAGAAAAAAAAATTTATTTTTATTTTTGAAAAACAAATGATTTTTTTTTTATTTCCAAAAAAAGAATTTTTTTTTTGGAATTTTTTTTAATTTTGAAAAAAAGAATTGTTTATTTTTATTTTCGAAAAAAAATATTTTTTCTTTTAAATGCATCTTCGTAAATATCACAGAGGTGTATTTCTAGAACCTACTGAACATGAAACAAATGCAAAAACAAAGATAAATTAACATTGATAATATAAAAAATAAAACATTACATATATAATCGTTAACATAAATCAAACATTACATTTCAACATCAAGATGGATGTTTCAACATCTTCATAATATCTTCGATCTATCTCGCAATCGTCGCATCTAGCTCAATCAGACCTTTTGTTTTATAACAGTTAAATGTATTTCACATAACTCTTAAATCTGCATTTGTCTTCAGCTCAAAGTTGATGAACTGAATCTTCACTCCATTGTCAATCGAGGGTGAACAATACTCAAGCTTCATAATTCTTTGATTGTCTGAGTATTGTAGGAGATTATCTAGTATAAATTTCAAATCTATAAGAGGGGTGTATTATGTGAACTTACATGCACTTGAGGACTCCACGTCATTGAAGTAGACATATGCGACATGCAAAATCATGTTCATTCTAATATAATGTAATTTTGTAAAAAATATGAGATGAGAGACCGATATCTATACAAGTTATAGCCAATATGGTCCTTAGAAATTCTATCATGCATCAGGGAAAATTCCAAAAATGCATTTCCGGAATCACCCTATCCTGATCTTAGAGAAACGCATTTCCAAAACCACCCAACATAGAATCCATTTCAGAAACAGAGTCTATTTTGAAAAATTAAAACATATATTGAAATATTTGAAAATGTATATATTTGACATTATTAATATTAAGACAATATTAGATACAAAACATGTCTAACCAAATGAATACATTGTTGAATAAAAACTAAAATGATTCGAAATATGTGTCGTCATCAAATATATATATATATATATATATATATATATATATATATATATATATATATATATATATATATATATATATATATATATATATATATATATATATATATATATATATATATATATATATATATATATATATATATATATATATATATATATATATATATATATATATATATATATATATATATATATATATATATATATATATATATATGGGTGGTTGTACCTTTAACTTTTGTTTATTTGTTTTTCTTTCAATCATGCTCAAATTTGTGCATTCTTGTATCTTATCCAAGAAAATGATTCGGCCAAGTTCCAATTTCTCTTGTTGAATGAGTTGTCCACTTTGGTGATGTCAGTGGTATATGGCATCCCAATTTAAAATAAACTAGAACAAAGTGCGACATTTTTTAAAGTCATCCAACATAAATAATATGATCATTTGGATTTTGAGGTGGGGCAGTGCACAGTGGAAAAAATGTTTATGAAAAACTGTATATTGTCAAATCAATACACACTCTTTCATACGCACTTGTTATAAGATGACTAATTTCAGAGAAACACATCCAGTTTCCCGAATTACTGGCCACTATTGCAAGGAACAAGAGATTCATGAATTGCATCAAAATTTTATGTTTTCATGTATAGTCGTGTGTATGATTCTTTATGGCCCTTCAACTCTTTTATAAGATGTTGGTGGACAAATGGATGATCATCCTCTCCTTTGTCGGGCAAAGCAGAACTAACTCAAAAACTGCAGTTACAGTCATCTCATTATTAACGATCCATTCAATGTATTTATGCATAAAAACTGACATCTCGTCGATGAATTAGATTTTTAGTAGAGGTGGTGAAGGAGGTGGTTTGCTAATGTGAGCTCTTTTAAATCACTTTTTGAGATATTGAAGTTGGAGAATCCAAAAAAAGT
This sequence comes from Lathyrus sativus, assembly GCA_963859935.3. Classification (NCBI taxonomy): domain Eukaryota; kingdom Viridiplantae; phylum Streptophyta; class Magnoliopsida; order Fabales; family Fabaceae; genus Lathyrus; species Lathyrus sativus. The sequence goes on from OZ012739.1 coordinate 639,130,899, forward strand.
TTGTCAACATGTTCAAAATACCACATTGTTGAATTTTCACTTGTTAGTTTGACCTTCTTAGGAGCACCTTTTGTTTTTACTAGTTGAGACAGTGGTTTCTGGATAAGTAATCTTCCTCAGTTGCTCTTTGATGCGAAGTTTCATATTGTTACCAGTTTTCAAAAATCTCTCTTATATCACTTCTCATTCGGTCAAGATATAGATATTCCATTTACCCACCTATTCCAATGAGTGGAAACCTCATCCATTTGTATTGGGCTATCAAGTTTCACCTTCTTAGAAATTAGAAAAGCACATGGGAGACCATACATTTCTTAAGCGTGCAACCATACTTGGAGTTATCGGAACCTACATTCTAAGCTCATTTGGCTTCATGAAAAATAAAATTTAAACCTAATTGATATATTTTGCCAACCAACTAAGAATAAAGGTTGTTGTCTTTGAATCTTTGTTCCAATACTGTGATGCTGCGACCAAATGATATTTACACCTCATTATGTTGATTTTGGATCATTTCGTTCATAGAGCCCCAAACTCTACACAAATAACCCTTAATATTTGCCAACCAATTTATTAGTGTTGCATGGCCTATCTCAAATCGGTTACTTGTTGTATTTCCAAGGTATATAACTTGATCGGTCCAAGCACAAATAATCTTCTCCTTCACTTGGTCTAGAATTGTACTTTCAACATATTTCAACAAATCTGGATATTTCTCACACACCTTTCTGAAATGTATAACAACATCGACATATAATTCTTTCCTAGAATAATTTATTATAACATTCCATGCATTCATTATTCTTTCCACTATCACACTAGCTTTGACAATTATTTCGTCTTCACCCTTAATTTGGTTGGTCCCTACCACGGGTTTAACTCAACTTTACACATTCTTTGTGATGTGATACCTATAAAGTAATATGTATGAAGTAGGAAATACCTTTGAAACTAAATTCATTAACACAGTTCATGGTCGGTGACAATGACTTTCAGCTTGTCTTCTTTCCCCTTAACATTGTCTGACACAATTCTAAATCCTAAGTAATATTTTCCTTTTTTTTGCTCTCCAAAAATGTTAACCCAACAGAATAAGTCTTCTCGGTAAGGTAACACCAACAACTTTTAAAATTGGAAGCATGTACTTGTTGGTCTTATACATTGAATCAATGATGAGTACAATAGGAAACATGTTGAACAACTGTATGGAATTCTGATGAGTCTTAAATATATCTCAAACGATTACTCCAACCTCCCACATTTGGTACCTAGATACATAATTGTTATCATCTAGAAGTTTCAATAATTTTTTCATTTCAGTTATATCCCCCATTTAATGCCTCATTGTTAAGGCGACATACCATGGGATGGCCGACTAACATGGTACACATATCATGGTTATGCAAACCAAAAATCACATTAAATCTCCATTTGATATTTGCCAAAAGATAACCACGCAACTTAAATGGACACTCACAGTCTTTCGAACTAGTGCCATCTCATTTTAATTTCTGGAGAAGAGTTTCGTAATTCCCACTTCTTTCACATCTCATTATCACAAATGAAACTCTTCTATTTGAACCATTATTGGACCTTCTAATTACAACACCAAACCCCAATTTAGACGCCTACGGGAGAATCCATTGGAATCTCTAGACACAATAGATTTGGGGAAAACATTAATGTGTACCATATCTAATGAAAAAAATGACAGAAAATATTCAAAAACATATTGAAATAAACACTGAACGATTCTAGAAATGCACTTATGTAAAAATCACGTTTGACAGTTCTGGAAATGTACCTCCGGAAATAACTGACAGGCAAAGGTGGAAAATTTTCAAATTCCCACTTCATAACTCCAGAAATGCACTTATGGATTTTTTTACTAATTTTTTAAATTAGAAATAAGTTGATAAAGTGAGCCTGGAGATTTAGTTGGGGTGCGTTTCACGGAGACTCAAGGTGCACCCGAAAATGCAATTTTGGAATCAGAAGGGGCATTTTTCGGATTTTCATAGGGTGTTTTTCCACCACTTAGGATGGGATAAGAAATTCCTTAAAAGTAAAGGACTAAAAAATATTCATTTAATAAAGGCCCTACAAATGGGGGGCCTAATTATTGGTTATCATATAGGTTTTTTTGACACCTATCTATATTGGACCAAGATAGAGTGTGTTGTCGTTTGGCAGACCATATAATCAAATTGTCACCAAGATATTCACAATAACCAGAAGTGGGTCGTCTGGTGTCTAGACATCCAACACAATCTACATTAGTGTAAGATACCAGTTTATTGGTGCATAAGGGGTATAATTGAAGCCAAAATCAAGGGTGTCATAAAATAACGAATGATACGCTTTAGATCTTACATATGTTGCATTTTAGAGTCATGCATAAATAAGCATGCTTGTTGAACTGCAATAGAGATATGATGTCTTGTGAAAGTTAAATATTGCAATGCATCGACATGACTTCAATATTATGTTGGGTCATGATAAGGATTCCCATAATCTTAGAAGTTGTGCATATATACATTTTTATCAAGATTTTTGTGCAAGAATGAATTTTTGACACCTAGTTGATAAATACACCATAACTTAGATAATGCAATACTTAGTACCATGTGAATAGTGACTGGTTTGATGACATGGTTGGACATTTCACCACAATCAGTACCAGATTGTTGATTTGCACCATTACCTACAAGACAAGCTTTATATCGCTCACAAGAACCATCATATTTCTTCTTATGCTTGAAAATCTACAAATCTTGAATAAAATTATCATTAGATGAATGAGGAACTAAGTCCCGTGTCTTATTTTCAATAAGAGAATCATATTCTCCTTTCATGGCCATTTTCCAATTATGATCATGTAATGTTTCGATGAGATTAGTAGGTAAGGGAGATATAGAATTGCATATTAATGTGTGAAGGTTAAAAAGTTTGCGAGGTTTGAAAATACCATGTTGTGCTTGGTAAGTCATTTGAGGGGATTGAGGCGCGAGAAGGAGATGTGAGTGTTAATGGATTTACTTAAGACTGGGTGATGATTTGTATGGGTGAGGGCGTTGTTTGGGAGGGGTGTGTTGGGTCGTGGGTGAATGATTTTTTTGGGAGGGTGGTATTTGTTGGCCTGCGTTTTGAGCATCTGATGTTATTTTATAGAGAAGGTTGTTCGAGGTGTATGTGTTGGAGGTGTAGAGATGGTGAACAGGTGGGAGGGAACAAGAGTGGTTATGTCATCATCTAAGAAACTATAGTTAGTCATTGTAAGAGTATTCAAGTTATAAAAAGGAAAGATATTTTATTCAAAAAGGACTTGCCGAGAAATAATTATTTTACAACTTGACAATTTATAACACTTATAACCCCCATTATTAGACGAATAACCTAGGAATACACATGGTATAGAGCAAAGTTGTAATTTATTTCTATTGGTGGATGGAAGTAGAATATAACAAAAACACCCAAACACGCTAAGGTGGGAATATGATAGATCTTTTTAGTAGAGTATTTTAGTGGGTAATTATAGGGCGAGTTTCTTATTGGGAAGTATGTTATGTAGGTAAGTGTTCATTTGAAGAGCATGGTGCAAAAAAGCTAGTGAGATATGACATGAACAAGTAGGGTTCAAATTATGTTATTAATGGTGCAAATTTTTTTTTTGGATCTTCCATTTTTAGAGGAAGTGTGAGGATAAAAAAAATCTAAAAGACGTTTCATTTAGTTCACAAAATTTATGAAAAAGAAGATTATTGTACTCTTTTCCATTTTCACATTGGAAACATTTTATTTCGCGTTCAACTTGTGTTTTAATGTGAGCTAGAAATTGTAGAAAAAAGAGTGAACTTGTGATTTATTTGAGATGAGAAAATTCCTTAAAATTTTTGTGAAATCATAAAAAAAAACACATAATAACAATGTCATAAAAAAAAATTTCGATGAAGTGAACTTAAAGATTATTTTACTATTCACATTTTCAATAAGGGTTCAAAGATTAAAGGATTAAAAAATTATTTTATGAACAAACACAAGAAACTCTATTAGGTTTTATGAAAGAGATAGAAGAAGGAAGAAGAAGAATAAGAATTGGTTAAAATTATTTTACTATTCACTTTCTCAATAAGGGTTCAAAGATTACAAGTGAATAACAACAATTAACCTCTCTTTACAACCCTGAGAGAACTAGTTTATTTATAGACTAATAATTTGACTTACGCTACCAGCTAACTTAACAATTGGGCTTACAAGTAAGGACCAATTGTGTTAGATAGTAGGCTCCGATCTAGAGGGGGTGAATAGATCACAAGTTAAAAACTTTTGGAAAAACTGATTTGAAAAGTTTTGTGGCACAACGGAAACAACCTGAATAGAATCGTCTACCTGAACCTCTTTCGAAAAGCTAGGATATGCGTAAAGGTACACATATGTATGATAATGAACACAAATTGTTCAACAACTATTAATCATATCCAATTGAATGCAAAGCTACACGTAAAACTTATTTCTAATGATCAAAACACACAAAAACAATATTAAGGCAATTCATCGAACACCTTGTGTACAATTGATATCATTTGGAAATTTGCTTTCTTAAAATCCAATCACAATCAAATAGATTATGATTAACGCAACAAAAGTTATTTCAAAATGTGATCAAAAATAATTTCCAAATGAATTGATCAAACGAACAATGAATTTAATAATTTACTAACACGAATTAAAAGAGATTGAGAGAGAGAGAGAGAGAGTACACGAGAATTTATTTAGGCAGTTCCTCAATCGACCTTATTAAGGATTCGTCTGCCCTCAATTTGAATTTGAAATAAGATAATTGCAATTAACCTTATTTTGCAAAAGTATGTATACAAGAGATATAGCAATCCAACCCTACAAATCCTAAGTTTGATATTGACTCTAGCACCTCCAAAACTCTTGATCAGAGATTTATCAAGTAACCAACAATGTCGCTTCAATTCACCTGTTCTTGCTACTTCCTTGCAAAGCACCCCTTGTCCCAAGACTTTCACTCGGTCGAATTAATCTCAAGCACACACTTGTTGAAACCTAAGATTTACCAATATGATCCACTGTCTTGCGCTACTCCCTTGCAAGGCACCGCTTGTCCCAAGGCTTTCACTCAATCGATTCGAATTGCGTAATCTTGTCCAAAATCTTTAAATCCCTTAATGATCTTGAAGGAAAACCCCAACTCGATTTTCTTATTTGAAACCCTCAAAGAACTCAACCCAATTTACAATACAAACAACCTAAATTGGACGTTATCAACCATAATCTAGATGACACCAAATAAAAAAATTATCATGTGTAGTTTAATTGTGTGTGTGCATAGAAGAGATGTTGAAGATGATGAGAATGCTTTAAAATCCCGGTTTCGTATAGGTTTACTCTATAACCTTTTTAGAAATGATGCATGTATCTGTTGGAAATTCACCTCACACCCTATGAGGAATTCCCTTCAATCTTGATCTCAAGATTGATGAACAAACCCACAACATGATAGTAATGGTGATAACAAGTAAAGAGTTATCAAGAATAGCAAAAGAGAAGAAGAATAACAAACAAACAGCAAGAAAGAGAAGAATGAGAGAAGAAATATTTGGAGAAAATTGTGTTACCCACAAACTGTGGGATTTCTGATTACTATTGAACTTTCACTTGCTAAACTCTGCAACTGTGAAATCTGTTCTATATTTAATTACAAAGCAATGCACCTATTTAGAGTTTTAGGTTTATAAAAGCCCAAAACACAAAATATTCAAAATATTAAAAATCAAATCTAATCTAAATCATATCAAATCTCATCAAAAAAAAACTGTCTACACTATGAATTACATTTAACACACCACCTAATTCATTGTGTCTAAACTGTCTACATTCATCATGGCTCTTAGTCTTTGGAAGGCTTCGACCTGCACTCTCTTCCTCATGATATCTGCAATCTGATTCTCAGTTCTGCAGTGTTCCAACTTCATCTTCCCTTCTGCTACCTGCTCTCGAAGATAATGGAACCTCATTTTGATGTGCTTGCTTCGACCATGAGCTATTGGATTCTTTGCCAAGTTGATAGCTGACACGCTGTCTATCTTCATGGTAATTGCTCCATGATTCTTCCCTGTGATTTCTTTGACCAAATTCACCATTCAAGTTGCTTGACATGCACAAAGAGAAGCAGTTATATATTCTGCTTCGCATGATGACAATGCCATTACTGGTTCCTTTCTCGAATTCCAAGCAACTGGTGCACCATCTAACATAAACACATACCCAGATGTGGATTTTCGATCCTCAACATCACTACACCAACTGGAGTCTGTGTATCCCACTAACTTGCATTCTTTTCCTTCATCAGCTGCTGAAACAAAATGCCAAAGTCGAGAGTTCCTTTCAAATACCTCAGTATCCTCTTCGCTGCTGCTAGGTGTGATACCTTTGGCTTCTGCATGAATCTACTTACCATACCAACACTGTATGCTAAGTCAGACCTTGTGTGACAAAGGTATCTAAGTGACCCAATAAGTCTTCTGTATTGGGTTGGGTCGACATCATCTTCATCTGAATCCTTTGACAGTTGCAATCTGAGCTCAAATGGAGTCGAAGTTTGGTTGCAATCTTGGATCTCAAATCTCTTGAGTATTTCGCCTGAATATCTTCTTTGGTGCATCATCAAACCTCTACTTGTCTTGTAGAGTTCGATGCCAAGGAAATATGAGAGATTCCCCAAGTCTGACATTTCAAACTCCTTACTCAGGTCATGTTTGAAATCTTCGACCTCCTTCTTGCAACTCCCTGTTATCAACAAATCATCAACATAGAGACATAGTATAAGCAATTCGCCATTGCTTCTTCTTACATATACTCCATGCTCAGTTGTACACTTCACAAATTCCTTCTCTCTTAAGAAGCTGTCGATTTTCTTATTCCAAACTCTTGGAGCTTGCTTAAGTCCATACAGGGCTTTATGAAGTCTGTACACCTTTCTTTTTTTGCCTTGTTTCACAAACCCAGTTGGTTGTGCAACATAAACTTCTTCGTCTAAGGGGCCATTAAAGAATGCACACTTCACGTCCATATGACATGTGTGTCAGTTGTTCATATTTGCTAGACCAACAACCAACCTGATTGTTTTGATTCTAGAAACAGGTGCGAATACTTCCTCGAAGTTGATTCCTTCCTTCTGAAGAAATCCTTTCGCCACAAGTCTCGCCTTGTGTCGAGTTACTTCTCATTTAGGATTTACCTTCACATTGTAAACCCATTTTGTTAGGCGACGACTAGGATCTAGAAGGGGGGTTGAATAGATCCCAATTAAAATTTGAGTCGGCGCTTACCAATTTAAAATTGGTTTTAAAAATGTTTTTAAAATGCGGAAGCGGCCTTGGAAAAAACTCGTCTAAAACGAACCGTTATTGGAGGATCAGATATGCGTTAAGCTAATGGATATGATAATGAAATAAAAATAGATTCAATACACTAGTCACACTAATCAATTGATTTCACACAATTTAGTAGTGCTAGTTCCAATGTTCAACACAGCCCACCAAAATATAGCAAGTAAACTAAGTAAGTTTTAGTTCAGACAATTTATCGAACACTTGGTGTGCAAAACACTCCAAGTGAATTTTTTACTTAAGTGAGTAACTTTAAAATCCTTGTACAATTGTTTATTGTACACAAGTTAAAAACAATTCTAGTTACTCACTAAATTCAATGCTCGAATCAATAAAATTGCTTAAACTAAAATCACTTAATGTTTAAGCTGAAATTGAAAATGCTAAAAAATAAAGAACACAAAGATTTGTTGAGGCAATTCCCCCGTCGTCCTCGCTTCGGGGTACGTCTGCCCACAATTCTAAAAATATAATTGAGATGATTTATCATAGATTGTAGTAGTTTATACAAGAGTTGATAAGCAATAATACAAACAATCCATATAGATGTTGATGTTGCTATCACTTCTTGCTCCTTGATTCGAGTTGAATCAAGACCTCTGATCGTTGTGAATTGACCTCCGATTCCAGCCCCTTTGTTGAATAACTTGTAGTTCTTTAAACCCTCGGCCCGGCTGATCTTTAGACACCAACGAATCGAACTCGGAACTCCCTTCAACACTTCATAGCCCCAGCTACTAGATTGATGAAAAACATTTCTCAATCACCTTCGCACCACTGAATGTTGATGGAGAATTTCCGTACCAAAAACCCCCAAAATTCATAGAATCTTGGAGGGCAAAACCTTCAAGGTTTTATTCAAGAAAAACCTGCCACAAGTCTCCACCCGAACCGGACTTTCCCTCAACGGATTCGAACCTTATCACCTTGAACAAGACACAAAGCACTCCAAAAATGGTTGTGTCTAGTTGCAGTGTTGTGTGTTGTTTGAGGATGAAGATGAAGAGAAATGTAGCACCTATTTCACTTTTCTTGTTTTCATAATATACTCAAAAATGTAATTTTTAGTTGATAAAAATAAACAAACTTCTATTTATAGTAGTAATACAAATAACTAACACAACAAGATTTCAAACAGTGAAAAAAAACTTAACAACGTGCGAACGGTCGACCATAACAGGTCCATGCGTCGACGCATGACCTGCAGATTTCAGCAATATTAAAAACTCAACAGTATGCGTCGACCATAGGTCGGCGCGCGCTGACCCGTGAGAATTGTGAAGACTTCATGTGCCGATTGATGGTCGACTCATGGTGTCCATGCGCTGACCAGTGGAAAATTGACTGGATGTGCGCTGACTGGTATGGTCGACTCAGAGCTGTAAAACCTGCAAAAATTCATCATTTGTTGCTTCGTGCGTTTTGCCATGACTGAATATTTATCACGTGTTTTGAAAATGATTATATGATGAATTAAAGAAATATAGGAAGGATATGATATGTTAAATATTGCAATTGTCTTTTGGGCGAAATTGACAGCTCCTTATTGATCCGAGGTTGAACTTTGTCATCATCGAAACTTGAGAATATATGTTGTGTGACTGCTTGCCCTCACATACTCCCCCTTTTTGATGATGACAACCTGCGCGATGCTAGTGAGAACATCATTGCAATATTTTTAATGTAGTAGCATAAACTCCCCCTTTCTTTTGTAATCCTGTACTTTATGTGGAAGAGCTGTTGTGATCTACTTGGCCTTACTTGGCTTTTCTCCCCCTTTGACAACATCAAAAAGAGATAGAGAATATAAAGATTGATAGAATATCAATTAACAAAAAACATTCAGCAGGTGATAACTAGTCATTTACCAAAATTCACACATAAGATTGATAATGAAAGAGCAATGGAGATAATAGATAAAGAAATGAAAACATCCAAATGGGTTTAATATTCCAACAACCATAATAAAAATAACAAATTATAGACAATGAGAATATGCAATTATGCAACTAATATCCCCGGCCCCGGCCCCTGCCCCTCCCCCTATACGCAACATCCGGATTGCGGTAGGGATCAGAAAAGTCCACAAATGCTTCCACAGACATATTGAGGTGATGGAGGTTGTAAGTGATTTCCATGTCTTGCCTCTCACTGGATGCAACGAGAGCTTTAAAGCGGGCATCCATCCTAGTGGAAAATGAATTTAACCGTTCATTTTGGGTATGAATCTCAGCTCGGATCTGTTCCATCCGCGTATCTTGACTTCTCATAAAGGTTTGTTGGTCCAAACGCATGGACTGCAGCATGTTAAGGATTTCAGAGTTGTCCGACGGTGGAGGAGATGATGAATACTGAGGAGGTTGATGATTTTGAGGATAGCCATGGTACGTATCATAGTATCTACCCAGGGTGGTCCAGCCTGTGCACTGCCACTCACCCCATCCCTGATTTGTGTACCTTCTTCTTGTTCGTCAGGTGGAGCTGTGCGATGGAACCAATCAGTATTTGGAACCTCATGTTGGTCCGGTGATTGATAATTGTCATGCGTCTCATATGCGGGTTCTTGTACCTGTTCCACTTCATTTTCTTCTTCATCTACCTGTTCATCTTGTTCTTCGTCTTCCTGTTCAGAACTTTCATTAGAGTCATCAGCAACCCGAGGAATATTTTCTCTGCGAACAAACCTGTAGGATTGTCGTTCATCACACCAAAAGTAGCTCATCATAGCAAAGGTTTTAGTGTTGAATTCTTTGTCAGAAGATACTGAAACACATGGAAATGATGGATACATGACATTTGCCGCAGTGAGAACCTCCGAAATAAAGGACTCATAAGCAAGAGCAGTTCCTCTGCCTGAATCTGTCAGAGCAAAAATTCTGCTTGCGATATAATAAGGCCAGTTGATTTTGATCCTATTTTTCAAAATGTAAATAAGATGCACCTCAGCCTGTTCAACTCGGGACAGGCCACCTTTCTTCGGCCGCAGGATGTGAGCCACAATCCATTGAAGGATGCGCTCCCCTGTTTGGAGTTTACCTGTCGTAACAGTTCTGGGAAAGGCATCACTATTGACAATATGATCCGGATAAGGCCTTTTGAGCATATCATTTAGGGCACTCTTAAACTCATATCCCGACACTGTGCGAGAGTCTGTTACCTCATGAGGAGGTTGTGCATCAGCAGCCACAGTCAAATCAAAATACTTATTCCAAACTTCAGAATTCAAGTTTACCTGTTTATTTCCGACAGAGGTGTGGAAATTTTGACCTTGAAACTTGTCGTGCAGGCAAGTGTAGAACACACAGACTAAATCTTCACTATATTTTGTGTTGCACTCCAGAATGTTTACAAACCCTTGAAACTCCAGCAGAGACATGATTTGAGTGAGATGTATGCGCTCCGTTGTTGCTTTGTAGAATGCATGCTACGGAACAACTGCTCTCTTGCTAATATCTTTGTTGAAGTTGTCAACAGCGGGTGGTGGAACCAGAGATACAACAGTAGTGGGTAGGGAAGCGGATGTTGAAGCCCTTGTTCTTTTATCGGTATTTTTGCGGAATAGAGATGCCATGGATGATGATTTTGGAGATTTGGTAGAATTAGAATGCAATGACTTTTGAAAGAATAGTTGAAGATGATTTTGGAAGAGATGAGGATTAACCCTTTTTATAGAAGGAGATTTAGGATTTTGGTAAGAAAGAGGAGACAAGGGGACACTAGGAATGACTAGATGCAAGTTACAAGAAAGATGCAATTTTAAAGCACAATTACTGTTTACTGCATATTTAATATAGAGTGTAGGAAGATGGAACAGTTTTCAAACGAAAAATCTGAGTTTTTTTTACGCGAGCCGTCGACCGTACTACTGCATGCATCGACGCATACTGTGTGTTTTTTGACAATTTTAAAAGTGTACAGAATGCGTCGACCGCTGCCCTGTTTTGGTCGACTCATAGTGAGCAAAAATGCAGATTTTCACTTTATGTCATATATAATGCCACATTTGATGCCTACTTACAATTTCACAACATAATTTGCATCCAAAACACATAGTACTTGTAGCAAATGTCATATATATAAATACCACGATAGTCAAACGATATACTGGTTTAAATCATGAATATTTAGAGAGAGAGAGAGAGAGAGAGAGAGAGAGTATGGAACAACATCACCTCTATACCGAAAACACTTGATAACAACATACTTGTGCTTGCAACAAAACTTAACTTGTCAGAAGTACAAGAATATAGTTGTAAACAAAGTAAGACGAAACTAGCAATATTATACCCGATCCGAAATATCGAGAATGTCAAGTTCTCGACGGATATGAAAGAAAGTTTCAGTGGCTAGCGGCTTTGTGAAAATGTCTGCTAGTTGATTTTTGGTGTCAACGTGTTCAAAAACAACGTCACATTTCTCTACATGATCCCTCAGAAAATGGTGTCGAATTTCGATATGTTTGGTACGAGAATGTAACACAGGATTTTTGGTGAGATTAATAGCACTTGTATTGTCACAAAAAATGGGAACACGTTCTAGTTTTAAATTGAAATCCAATAGTTGCTGTTTAAGCCATAGGACTTGCGCGCAACTACTATCGGCGGCTACGTATTCCACTTTGACGGTTAACAAAGCAACATACACTTGTTTCTTGTTGTGCTAACTGACCAAGGAGTTTGAAAATAAGTGACAAGTATCACTGGTGCTTTTCCTATCCGATTTGCAACCAGCAAAATCGGAATCGGAGAAACCTACCAATGAGCAATCATTACCTTTGGAATACCATAGTCCATACTTCGGAGTACCAGATAGGTATCGAAGTATACGTTTGACAGATTTTAGATGAGATTCCTTAGGACATGATTGGTATCTTGCGCATATACACATGCTAAACATAATGTCGGGACGAGAAGCAGTAAGATAGAGAAGAGAGCCAATCATACCTCTATACCTTTTTACCTCAACGTCCTTACCGCTATCATCTTTGCTCAGCTTTACACATGTTGGCATAGGAGTGTCAATGGCCTTCAAATTTGCCATGTCAAATCTCTTGAGAAGCTCCAAACAATATTTTGTCTGGCTCACAAATGTTCCTTCTTTCAGTTGCTTGATTTGCAAACCGAGAAAGTATGTGAGTTCACCCATCATAATCATATCGAATTCACCCTGCATAAGGTCAGAAAACTCTCTCACAAGATTCATGTTAGTAGGTCCAAATATGATATCGTCAACGTAAATTTGTACAAGAATTAAGTGCTTTTCTTGACGTTTAGTGAAGAGAGTGGTGTCAACCTTTCCTCTTGAGTAACCTTGATCAAGTAAAAATTTTTTTAGTCGCTCATACCAAGCTCTAGGAGCTTGTTTGAGACCATATAAAGCCCTTTTCAGTTTGTAGACATGATCAGGATACTCATTAGACTCAAAACCAGGAGGTTGCGCAACATAGACTTCTTCATTTATGTATTCGTTAAGGAACGCACTCTTAACGTACATTTGAAATAACTTAAAATCCTTCGCACAAGCGAAAGCAAGAAAAAGGCGTATAGCCTCGATTCGGGCAACCGGCACATAAGTTTCCTCATAGTCGATGTCTTCCTCTTGGTTATACCCTTGCACGACTAAACGCGCCTTGTTACGAGATATTACTCCGTTTTCGTCCAACTTATTTCTAAACACCCATCGGGTGCCAATTACTCGATGTCCTCGCGGAGGAGGGACAAGGTCCCATACCTCATTTCTCGTGAACTGATTAAGTTCATATTGCATTGACAAAAACCAGTTTTCATCGAGTAAGGCCTCTTTAGGGTTTTTAGGTTCCATTTGTGAAACGAACGCGAAGTGATAACAAAAATTACTTATCTTAGATCGGGTAGTAACACCCTTTGATATGTCTCCGAGAATGTTGTCTATTGGATGATCTTTAGAAGACTTCCAAGCTTGAGGGAGAGCATCATTTGTAGATGGATGATCTACCTCAGTTTCTTCATGTTTGACATCTTTTTCCTCCTCAACTTTTACTTTGTCGGACTGATCAATTTCCGGCTCTGCATCCTTGAGTATGTCTTCAGTAGATGTACATGCACCATGAAGCACACTACCTTTTCCGACATTTCTCGGATAAGATTCATCAAATGTTACGTGTACCGATTCTTCAACAGTAAGTAATCTTTTATTGTAAATCCTATATGCTTTACTCGACGGAGAGTATCCAAGGAAGATACCTTTGTCAGCGTTAGAGTCGAATTTACCCAAATTTTCCTTTCCATTATTTAATACAAAACCGAACACATGAAGGTGAGATACGTTTGGCTTGCGCCCTTTTAAAAGCTCGTAGGGTGTTTTATTTAGAATGGGGTGGATGAGCACCCTATTCAACACATAACACGTCGTACTTATGGCGTCGGCCCAAAAATATTTTGGTAGTCCACTTTCATTGATCATTGTCCTTCCCAATTCTTCTAAAATACAATTTTTGCGCTCCACCACCCTATTTTGTTGAGGAGTTCATGGAGCGGATAAGTTATGATCGATACCATAGTGACCACAATATTCTTCAAATAAATGGTTTTCAAATTCACCTCCATGGTCACTTCTAATTGACACAATGTTTGTACTTAACTTATTTTGGGAAAGTTTGGCAAATTTTTCAAAGGCGGCGAATGTATCGCTCTTGATAGCCAAAAATATAGTCCAACAAAATCTAGAATAATCGTCCACTATTACGAAACCGCAATAGTTTATGCCTAGGCTCTTGATTCTAGAAGGCCCAAATAAATCCATATGGAGAAGCTCGAGAGGTCTTGTGGTAGAAACAATATTTTTAGATTTGAAAGATATTCTCGTTTGCTTTCCCATTTGACAAGCATCACAAAGGTGATCCTTGGTGAATTTTATTTTGGGAAGACCTAGGACTAGATCTTTTGAAACTAATTTATTTAGCAATTCAAAATTAACATGTGCTAAGCGCTTATGCCATAACCATGAATATTCACTCATTGTTATGAGGCATTTGTCACTTGTTAACGATACTTCATTTAAGTCAAGCATATAGATGTTGTTTACTCTAAAGCCATTAAACATATTCTTCTTGTCATTATCATGCACAATTTTGCAACACTCTTTTGAAAATGATACATTGTATCCTTTGTCGCATAATTCGCTAATGCTAAGCAGATTATGTTTAAGGCCCTCGACAAGCAACACGTCGGAAATCGTAGTGGAAGAGGGGTTACCTACACTACCTTTACCAAGTATTGCTCCATGATTGTTATCACCATATGTTACATACCCTTTCTTCTTAGCCACGAAGTCTATGAATAGGGATATGTCTTGAACCCATCTTCTCTCAGTGGTCTCGACACATTGTACCTATTAAAACATAATTAGCAAGAGGAGGTACCCAATGGCATATTGGGTACTAATATGTTAGTGACAAGATGGTTGCATTTGGGCAACCATTGATAGATGCCTTTAGGAACCAAAAATCTCCTAAATCGGCATTTAGCAATGGAATGATTTAATAGATTCATTTTCTTTGCCCTTTTTGTTCAAGCTATATACGCTCTTCTTGGTTTTGACGACTTCTTGTATGATTTAATAGATTCATTTTCTTTGCCCTTTTTGTTCAAAGGACAATCGGGCTTGTCGTGACTGGGCTTTCCGGATTTATAGCACGATCCTCTGGTTTTACTTCCTTTGGTGTCGCTATTTCGAGAGTTCCTTGATTGTTTTCTGAAGTTGACAAGGTTCTTTTCTGAGTGTTGAATGTCGTTCTTTCTCACATATCGATTATATCGTTTTACAAACAGCCCTATATCCTCAACCTTGTCCTCTTCTTCATCGTCACTAGATGAATAATCACTTTGCTCCTTGGATTGAGACTTCGAGGAAGAAGTCTTGAGAGCGATTGATTTCTTCTCAACATTCTTTGTTTTATCCTTCTTTTCTTTCTTTTCATGCTGGTCAAGGCTTAGGAGCACTTGTTCGTGCTCTTGTAGCTTTCCAAATAACGTTGTTAGGTCCAAAATAGTAAGATCATTTGCTTCTTTTATGGCGGTCACCTTGGGCTGCCATTCCCTGTTTAAACATCTTAAAATTTTATTAGTAGGAACGTCATTGGCCACCGGCCTACCAAGTGAATCTAACCTATTGATGAGATGAGTAAACCTTTTCTACATGTCCGTAATGGTTTCCCCTTGCTCCATGTAGAAAAGGTCAAACTCTTGTGTTAGTGTATTGATTCTAACTAACTTCACATTGTTTGTCCCCTCATGAGCGATTTGGAGTGCATCCCACATGTCTTTTGCCGTAGGGAAATGAGACACACGATAATACTCATCAACTCCTAATGAGGATATTAAGATGTTTTTAGCTTTCCAATCATAATTGTATTTCTTTTCATCATCTTCGGTCCATTGTGCTTCGGGCTTAGGCACAACCACATTATCCGCATTGGTCATAGTAATTTCTATTGGACCATTGAGGATAACGTTCCATATTTTCCTATCTATGGAGTTTATGTGCACCCGCATACAATCCTTCCAATAACCGTAATTTTCACCGTTAAAAATGGGAGCTCTATTATAATCCCCTTTAGGTTCGTTTGCCATTACCTATCAAAGTTATACTTGAAGCACGGAGTGAACCGGTGCTCCTGATACCACTTGTTAGACGATGGCTAGGATCTAAAAGGGGGTTGAATAGATCCCAATTAAAATTTGAGTTGGCACTTACCAATTTAAAATTGGTTTCAAAAATGTTTTTAAAATGCAGAAGCGGCCTTGGAAAAAACTCGTCTAAAACAAACCGTTATTGGAGGATCGGATATGCGTTAAGCTAATGGATATGATAATAAAAGAAAAATAGATTCAATACACTAGTCACACTAATCAATTGATTTCACACAATTTATTAGTGATAGTCCCAATGTTCAACACAGCCCACCAAAATATAGCAAGTAAACTAAGTAAGTTTTAGTTCAGACAATTTATCGAACACTTGGTGTGCAAAACACTCCAAGTGAATTTTTGACTTAAGTGAGTAACTTTAAAATCCTTGTACAATTGTTTATTGTACACAAGTTAAAAACAGTTCTAGTTACTCACTAAATTCAATGCTCGAATCAATAAAATTGCTTAAACTAAAATCACTTAATGTTTAAGCTGAAATTGAAAATGCTGAAAAATAAAGAACACAAAGATTTGTTGAGGCAGTTCCCTCGTCGTCCTCGCTTCGGGGTACGTCTGCCCTCAATTCTAAAAATAGAATTAAGATGATTTATAATAGATATCACCTGAAAAGTTGTATTAGTTTATACTAGAGTTGATAAGCAATAATACAAACAATCCCTATAGATGTTGATGTTGTTATCACTTCTTGCTCCATGATTTGAGTTGAATCAAGACCTCCGATCGTTGTGAATTGACCTCCGATTCCAACCCCTTTGTTGAATAACTTGTAATTCTTCAAACCCTCGGCCCGGCTGATCTTTAGACACCAACGAATCGAACCCGAAACTCCCTTCAACACTTCACAGTCCCAACTACTAGATTGATGAAAAACGTTTCTCAATCACCTCCGCACCGCTGAATGTTGATGGAGACTTTCCGTACCAAAAACCCCCAAAATTCGTAGAATCTTGGAGGGCAAAACCTCCAAGGTTTTATTCAAGAAAAACCTGCCACAAGTTTCCACCCGAACCGGACTTTCCCTCAATGGATTCGAACCTTATCACCTTGAACAAGATACAAAGCACTCCAAAAATGGTTGTGTGTAGTTGTAGTGTTGTGTGTTGTTTGAGGATGAAGATGAAGAGAAATGTAGCACCTATTTCACTTTTTTTGTTTTCACAATATACTCAAAAATGTAATTGTTAGTTGTTAAAAATAAACAAAATTCTATTTATAGTAGTAAGACAAATAACTAACACAACAGGATTTCAAACAGTGAAAAAATACTTAACAACGCGCGAACGGTCGACCATAACAGGTCCATGCGTCGATGCATGACCTGCAGATTTCAGCAATATTAAAAACTCAACAGTATGCGTCGACCATAGGTCGGCGCGCGCTGACCCATGAGAATTGTGAAGACTTCATGCGCCGACTGATGGTCGACTCATGGTGTCCATGCGCTGACTAGTGGAAAAATTGACTGGATGTGCGCTGACTGGTATGGTCGACTCAAAGCTGTAAAACCTGCAAAAATTCATCATTTGTTGCTTCGTGCGTTTTGTCACGACTGAATATTTATCACGTGTTTTGCAAATGATTATATGATGAATTAAAGAAATATAGGAAGGATATGATATGTTAAATATTGCAATTGTCTTTTGGGCAAAATTGACAGCTCCTTATTGATCCGAGGTTGAACTTTGTCATCATCGAAACTTGAGAATATATGTTGTGTGACTGCTTGCCCTCACACACTTCACATCAATTGGCTTCTTGCCTTGCGGAAATTCGACAAGTGACGAGGTATCATTGACTTCAATGGACTCCAACTCTTCAGTCATTGCTTTCACCCACTTCGAATCTTTCAATGCCTCAGCTGCATTGACTGGTTCGACATCTGCGTAGAAAGCATAATGTACCAGCTCACCCTCTTCATCGACTATATCATTTGATGTAATTACATATTCTTGCAACCTTGCAGGCATGTGTCTTGTTCGTCGAGGTCTGCTTGAGCCTGCTTCATCTGCAACTGGTTCTTGTCGAACTTCTATTTCGACTTCAGTGGTTGGTTCTTCACAAGAGATTCTCACTGAATCCTTCTTGGAATTCTCAGTCCAATCCCATTCTTTAAGCTCATCTATGATCACGTCCCTGCTGATCACTACCTTCATATTCACTGGTTCAAATAGCTTGCAACCTTTTGTCGAATGATATCCTATCAAGATCATCTTATTTGACTTATCATCAATCTTCCTTCTCAACTGATCTGGAACATGTCTATGTGCTAAAGACCCAAACACCTTTAAGTGACTGAGACTAGGCTTGACACCAGACCAACATTCTTCTGGTGTGATTCCTTCAAGCTTCTTCGTCGGACATCTGTTCAATATATATGTTACTATCGAAACTGCTTTTCCCCATAATTCTTTGGGTATATGCTTTCCATTCAACATACTTCTCACCATATTCATGATGGTTATGTTCTTGCATTCTGCAATCCCATTTTGCTGTGGAGTGTAGGCTGGCATCACCTCATGCACAATCCCTTCTTTTACGTATAGTGTATCGAACTCTTTCGACACATGCTCTTTGTTGCACCCCAAAATTTGCCCAACCTTTTCTAACCTAGGTTTATGTTTCAATTGCATAGTCATTTGCATTGTCATCATGTACATAGTGTATTCATCTGCATTGCATATCAT
This sequence comes from Lathyrus sativus, assembly GCA_963859935.3. Taxonomy (NCBI): domain Eukaryota; kingdom Viridiplantae; phylum Streptophyta; class Magnoliopsida; order Fabales; family Fabaceae; genus Lathyrus; species Lathyrus sativus. The sequence goes on from OZ012739.1 coordinate 639,149,691, forward strand.
AGGCAAGCTATCTTAACAGGGGATCAAAGGGCTATTCTTATCTCAAGAGGTATATCCAAGGGTTTCATTCATATTCAAGACTACTCAGGTCATCAGGGAAGAATTTGAGCTTTGAAGAGCTGACAGGTTGATCAGTAAGTTCTCTCCTATCTTGAGGCTAGTTGGGGATCATCAGAGGAGTTGTGAGCTATGAGCCAAGAGCATGAGGTGTATGGATGTTATGAAGAGCCTAGATGATCATTTTTGGAAAGAACCAAGTCATTGGAATGATTGCAAGAGCCTCAGTGGAAGTCAGTCAACACTGGGTCAACACTGGGTCAATTCTAGGTCAAAGACTTGTTTTGAAGGGCTTCCAGGATCATTTGAAGAATGGGGGATTCATTATGTGCTATATGGATATGGATATGTTGTTGATAAAGAAAAATCAAGAGGAGTCAAGGAGAACTGGAGTTACTAAATTAGGGTTTCAGTGTAAAATCCCCTGATTTAGGTCAAACTTCAAAGCAATGTAACTCTAGATACAAGCTTCATATGAATTCTTGGTCCACATGAAACTTGTAGAGTATCTTCATAGCTTTAATTTTAGGGGTGGAAGTCATCAATATGATTCATAGAACTCAAGTTATGGCTCTTGCAAGTTACAGGTCATCTGAGGGCACTAAATTTTGTCTGTGAAAATTGTCTGTCTTCCAAGCAACTTTTGACCTTCAAAGGTATTTCAAATGGATTTCTGGCCAACATGAGAGTTGTTCCTCATTGTCTTAGATTTCTAGGAAGGTATGGTATGCCTTCATATTATTTGTGGAACTCTACTTATGTCCTTGGCAAGCAAAGGGTATTTTGGTCATTTGAGAATTACAGGTCATTCTTGGCCTATGCTTAAAACTCATACAAGGAAGCTTCAAATGAAAAACTTCACAACATCAAAGTTGCTCAAAATGCCATTTTAAGTCTAGAAAAGAAGTCATGGAAGTTTGGAAATGCATGGAATGAGACTTGACCAAAGTTGGTGAAAAATGACCTAAAAAAGGCATATAAGTTGAAAAAGTTGAAATAAAAAATTGGTTTGAGAGATATACAAATCCAAAATGGGTCATCCAATATACCAAATTGATTCCCAACATCATTTTAAAAACATTGGTTCAGCCACAGTTTTGAGTTTAGGCTTAAAAATTGGACTTCCTTTGAAAATTTGATTCTTGCATTTTAAGGCACCTAAAGGGAAAGTTTGCCAAAGCCTTAAAATGACTTGAAATGCCTTGTTTCCTTATTACCATCTCATGTAAGGGTATTTTAAGGAGAATTGCATGGTTATCATGAGATCTCATGGGATTTACTAAAAATAGAAAAGTTGAAAATCTCATTGCATGAGAAGTTCTAGAAACTTCATGGAGCTTTCTCAAAGGTTCTAGATGCTCCCATTGGTGTGTATATAAACCCTAGAGAGGGTCCATGCACTGGTTGGTGATTCATTAAGCTTGCAAACCCCATTTTGATTCCATCACTCCCATTTGCATTTTCTTTACAAAGTATATCAAAACTCCATCAATTGTGAGATTTCTTCTTGTCATCATCTTTCTCCATCATCATAGAGTGAAAAGCAAGAAAAAACTATAAGGAAAGGTAGCTGGTTCATGAGATTCGAATCTTCACTCCAAGTTGCATAAAGGTTTGGCCAGGGTGACTCAAGAGGTTTGAGCAAGAATTACTGCCATCAGAAAGATTCTCAGCCATTGGAGATCATTTGTAACCAGTCTCAAGCATTGGATTGGAGTGTAGATACACCTGCCATCACCATTTTTCAGGTTTGCAAAAGCATTCGAATCCCTCTATTTATGCATTACTAGATGAAATGGCTAGGGTAATCATGCTTAGAGACCTTAGGTGAGTGATTCCTGAGAATTAGAGAGAGTTTCATGGAGTTTGTTAGCAGGGTGGTGATTCTTTGATGATCAAGATTAGGGTGAATAATGAGTGTTAATGATCATATAATGGCTTGCTGAGATCAGGGTAGCATGATGAACAAGCTAGGATAGTTAAATTGGAGAATTGTGAGATTCCATTGCAGTGCATAATGATGGATTCAGAATGTTCCTCCTATCGGGTTGCATTATGGAGTTGGTTTTAATCAAAACTAGTGGTACCATCGTGTTCCTGGGAAAGAATAGATTAAGTTTGGTTTTTACAAGTCTGGATTTCATGGACTGAGGAAGGAGCACGAGGAGCTTAAAGGTTCATGCATGGATGTGAAATTCTGAGTTTTAGGGTTTTGCTTTGGGGACGATGAAGGGTAGCCGTGGATTTGGGAGGGAGACCTTGACTTTCAATTTCATCGCACGGTCCATATTCAATTTAAGAAATGGAGGGAATTTCCCAGCGCATCGAAACGATGCGTTTCACTTATGCATCAGCGTGGGCCTTGGACTCAGATTACTAACCCCACCCCCATCAGCGAGCCCATTGAATTTTACACTTGGATATGTTGCTATTCACACCGAGGTTTTAATATTTTGTCTTTTATTTTCCAACTCATTTTCTGAGCGCGCTGGGCCTAGTGAATTTGTTATTCACACCCCTGGTTCCATGGCCCATTAGGAATTACAACTAGGCGTGTATGCTATTCAGACCCCCTCCCCATTTTATTTCTATTTTGTGATTTTAATTCCTTTAATATTTTTGTCATCTTTAAAAAATCATAAAAAATGGGAAAATTGATAGTTTTAATTGGTTCTTTTTGCTATAGGTCCATAATTTTGTCTAGAAAAATACCAAATAATAAAATTGACATTTTATTTTGTTTTAATATTTTTTATGCATTTTTCTTGTAAATAGCATTTTATTAAGTTTAGTTTAGTACTCAAATTTGTTAATTTTAGTTCTCATAGGTCCCCTTAGATTTAGGGTTCATTCTTTTTAGAGTGATTAGTATAGGACTTCAACTTGAACATAAGATTTAATTCACAATTTTAGGATTAATTTTTAGGTGATTTGGTTAAGTGTGATTAGTGTGATCAAAATTAGGGTTTTAAATGTACATAGGTGGAATAGATTAATTCTTTTAGGAGATTTTCATTTGATTTTTGGGGTATGGGACTATAGGGGTTATGGGTATAGGATAGATCCCTTAGAAAATATTAGGATTCCCCTACTGCTACTAGTATATTGCTTATATGTGATTAATTGTGTGGTGTGCCCTCTTTAGGGTTATATCTTTTTGTCTGTGTGGGGTATTGGGTTTGTTTGGGATTTGGGGAGAGCTGAAGACCTGTGATGGTGAAGTCCATTTGAAGATCAATGATTAAAGACCAACTTCCAGAGTTCATGAGGAGTATCTCTTGCTGGTAGCTGCTGAAGTTTGTAGGATGTAGGGGTTAGGCAGAGCCCTAGAGTAGCCAACTTAATTCTCAAACATGGAAGGTCTTGATTGCCTCCATTCTTCTCTGTGATGCAGAGTCTCTCTAAGACACTCACCCCCTTCCTTTGGAAGGCTTGGTGCTAATGTCTGAGGGATAGAACTCTTGAGAGAAATATTCTTTGTGTTGATAGCAGTATGTTTGCCACCCTTGGTGGTCAACTAATTGCTTAACACCCAGTTTACTCTTGTGATTGATTCCTCAGCTTGGAGATTAGGACTTGAAGAAAAGCCACTGGGAGATTGAGGATAAAGACTGAGATCTGCTTGAAGCCTGATGCTGATGAAGATTGCTTTGCTGTTTAGCTTTTGCTGTTTCAATTTTTGATGTATTGTGTGAATTTCCCGGATTGTATTGTTTGCTGTTTAGCTTGCTGGGTTGAAAGTGAATCCTGTTCACTTTTGCCTATTATTTTCTAGGTTCGAGGTTGAGTGGGACTCCCTTGCCTCGCTTGCATTGTTGCATCCATGCATTTTACTGCTTTATTGTATATATCTGCTGTTTCTGTTTCCGTCTATTCCCTTAGGATCTCTGTTTCTCTCTGCGCAAGAGAGGAGCATGATAGACATTAGGTGTTAACCCATGCATGATAACATTAGGGTAGATTTTTATCCCCTCCTTTTAACCCTAGGATTTTTAGAGTGTCATCTCTTCTTCCCTCAAAACAACGGAAAAACACTAATAAAGGTTATCACAGAGATTAATTCATTTCTTCCGCCAAAAGATTTGAACAAACATCAACCTTTTTTGCAATAAGAAAACCCTTGTTTAAGGTGAGAATTTTTCATAAAAGACACTTGAACAGCTTGTGTCGTGCGTAGCCCGAACTACGTTTGCTCTGATCTTCCATGCTGTGTGGAAGTACGTAGGCATAGGATGCGATATCCTAGCGAGCAACCTTCACCCATTTTTCCCCGTAGTTAGGCGAACTACGTTGACTCTGATTTCTCGTTCCAGACGGGAATACGTAGGCATAAAGTGCGACGCTTTGCCGAGTCATCTTTTCTTTTCTTTTCAGACCTCATCCTTTAGTTTAGATAGAAGTGTAATCCGTACAAACCAAGCAAGCGTGGATCCCATCGATTACGATGGACGTGAGGGGTGCTAATACCTTCCCCTTGCGTAACCGACTCCCGAATCCAGGTTTTGGTTGCGATGACCATACCTTTTCCCGTCTTTGCGTTAGGTTTACTCTGAGCGTTTCCTTTCCCTCCTTTGGGATAAATAACGCACGGTGGCGACTCTTCTGTTCAGCCGGCGCCGATTTTCGCAGTAGCGACAGCTGGCGACTCTGCTGGGGATCCAACGTCCCCTGGCTGCTAAGAACTGCGATAGTTCTTATGCATTTGGGATCCAACGTCCCTTAAGAGAGTCAATCCTAGCGCTTGTTTGCCCGTCGAGGAATTTGTATGGATTTACGTTTCTGTATTTACCTTTCAGCATTATATTATCATTATTATTGCTGTATTGTGGGGTTGTGACGGGTGTTCCATGATGGAGAGATAAGCCGGACCTGGGCTTGAGTGCACCTAGACTTAGAGTAGAGATTAGTGGGCGCGCACGTGCTTTGCATGTCCTAGTGTCCCGCGAAATCTACGCTCAGACGAGGTTCTTCTGGTTGGCCTCCTGTCCTGCCCTTTGGGTGGCTCGGGTTGCTGGTTAGTTGGATTGTCGACTCTGGGGACCGATCACTTGGAAGTTGGCTAAGTGAGGCCTCTTCAGGATTTGATGATGCCACTCCTTCTGGGAATCGTATCATCACTCCTGAAAGTCTGTGACGCCGACGACCGCATAGGATGCCATACCTTTGTCAGTTACTAGGACATCCACCTGTGAGAGGGTTTGGGGTTATGCAGGTAACTAGACCTTCAGATACCGGTTATTTCTTGATCATAGATCTTGGGTATTTATGGATATTCGTGAGGTCTATCAGAGACCAGTCTGAGTTTTGATTTGAGGTCTATCAGAGACCAATCAGGGTTATGGTTTGAGGTCTGTCAGAGACCAGTTGGAGTTATATTATGGGTCTATCAGAGACCAGTGTGGAGCTTTGTATTGGGTCTATCCGAGACCATGATTTGAGACCTTTGATATGATTCAGGCTTCTCAGCTATAGCACTTGGTCCCTGTTGCATGTTGCTTGCATTGCATTGTTTGCATGATCATTATCATTGCATCCCATTAACGTGTGTCTGTGCTGCAGGTGCATTTGCATATCCCCGGGTTCTAGTGTCTGGACTTTTGAGTATTGATTATGGCGGGTTTGAGGATGACAGTTGCCTACAAGCTACCTATTCCTGATATTACTCCACTCCTGGGTCTGATTTCTCTGGCAGGTGAGGATGTCCGTAGAAGCTTCAGGCAGAGTTACGGACGACTGTTGAGTTTGGTTCGCAGATCCACTGATGATGAGTTGAATGGGCTGTACACGCTGATGCAATTCTACGACCCGGCTTTGAGATGTTTCACATTCGCTGACTTTATCTTGGGGCCCACCATGGAGGAGTATGTAGAGTTTACTGAGCTGCCGGTGCGGAATGCAGTCCCCTTTATTCACTCCGCCGCTGAACCTAAGTTGGAGGATCTAGCCAAAGCCTTGCATATGAATGCTTCTGAGTTGCTAATGACTTCTTGGAGAGGAGTTCCGGGTTTTTCTCTCCAGTTTCTGGTTGGTAAGGCTCAAGAGTACGCCAAGAATGGGTGTTGGGTGGTCTTTAACGCTATTTTGGCTCTATGCATTTATGGGATAGTGTTGTTTCCCAATTTCCCAAACTTCGTGGATATGGATGCGTTTCATCTGTTTGCTGCTGGCAACCTAGTGCCTACACTGATCGGGGACTTTTACCATTCAATGCACTACAGGAATGAGAACAGGAGAGGCAAGAATGTCTCTTGTTGCGTGCCTTTGCTGTCCATGTGGTTCAAGAGCCATCTTCCTTCGAAGGGACCTTTTGTGGATAATGCGACCACACCTGACTGGCCAGAGCGTATGATGAGGTTGTCTTCTACAGATATTGAGTGGTTTGATCGAGACCTGCTGGGGTCCGAGCTTATTTGCAGTTGTTCCGGGTATCCTAATGTTCCGTTGATAGGGAGAAAAGGGTGCATTAACTACAACCCATCTTTGTTCGTCCGTCAGTTCGGATATGCGCTGAAGAGCCCACCTCAGGAGGATGAAGTACAGGAATCTCTGTACTTCACGGGTGATTTGAGCGGAGATTTGCTAGCCAAGCTTCGGCATGCCTGGACGCGTATTAACAGGAAAGGGAAGCCACTGTTGGGGAAGAGTGATTGCCAGGCATATGCACCCTACAAAGTCTGGATTCAGGAGAGAGCCAGACGGATACTGATGCCATTTCCAGCTGCTCCGGTCCCCGTTCATATTCCGGTGGAAGAGCCTACCACTGTCACTAGGGAGGCCTACGAGCAAGTTGTGAGAGAAAAGGAAGCCTTGATGAAGATTAATGAAGAGTTAGAGAAGGAGCTAGCTCAGATGAGGGGTGAGAAGAATAAGGCCGTCCGTTCTTTCCAACAGCAGATCGAACTAGTGAACAGGCTAGGCGCTGAGTTGACTGAGGAGAAGAAGAAGCGCGAACGTCTGGGTCAAGAGTTCAGAAGCTCCCACGACATGCTAGAGGCCAAAAATAAAGCACTTGACGCCGCTCACCGAGAGATCTCTTCTTGCAATAAGACTTGGAATGCTACGCTGACCAACAACAAGAAGAGGGAAGATAAGTTGAAGCAGCAAATTTCTGACCTCGAGAAGCAGTTGAAGGCTAGCATTGAGAAGTGCGAAGAAGAAGTGATGACCAGATACAGTCTCTAGAAAGCACTGAACAAAGCCATCGAAGGCAAGAATGAAGCAGTGTCTTAGAAGCGGAAACTAGGAGATCGCTCCGGAGAAGGGATAGGGGAGGAAACTGCTGGTGACGCGCGCCGTGTTCTTAAGAGAAGAAACCAGCTTGTCGAAGGTCTGCTCACCCGACCAGGTCATCCAGAGACCAAGAAGTTAATAGAAGAGTACCGGGCTTATGGGAGTATTTGATCATTTCACGTATTAGCTTGTATGCTTTATTTGCATTTGTGCTGACCATCACCAGGATTGTTGGTTGAGGTCATGCCATCTTATTATACTCTCAGTGATATTGTATTCTTGGATTTCTCTGTAATATACGAGGTTTTCTATGATTCGGCTCCAATCACTGTCTCGCTAGCACTGCACTGGCACTCTCACACTAGAATCGGGGAGTGATAATCCCTGATGCACAGACACACATTGCATTTTGCATGCATACTCATATTCGCATTATAGGTTTGTGATCTCTGTATCTTATCTCTTGCATCTTTAAAGCAGGTATTTTCAGGATTGCAGAAAAGCGGGTCCACCGTTACTCTACAAGAATCAACCAGGACAACGTGCAGAGTGAAATGCAAGAGATGCGTGACAGGATGGCCCTGCTCATGCAAACCATGGAGACTATCGCCAAAGGGCAGGAGCAGCTGCAGAATCTGGTTCAACCGATAGTCGCACGGGCTGAAAACAACGGGACACCGCATGGTGAAAACATTGCTGCTTCTCCCCGAGTTGAGAATCGTCAAGGTGTTGACGCTGTTCCCGTAACCGGTTTGAATGCTGGAGAAACTGGTCCTGTAGGTGGAGGTGGGAACACCGGTAATATGAATGTCAATACAGATACTGCTGGGGTATTTGGGGGCAACGTCAATCAGGGTTTCAGTGGGGGTGTTGAGAATGTCGGAATGAATGGTATCAATGGTAACTAGGGCTTCAATGGCGTGAATATGGGGTATGGCAGCATGGCTGGCGCCAAGGCTGGGTTTGGTGGCTATGGTAATCTTGGATATGGAGCTGGCGCATACAACGCTCAAGAGATGGGTAATCTGGGGTATGACCCCAGGTACGTCCAGACAGGTCTGGGCCGTGATGCTGATTATGTTGGATATGATGCAGTACCTCGCTGGGAAGATCGTCAGGAGGATGTGTTCTCTGGTCAAAACGAAGGCTATGGGAGGCCCGCAGGAGACAACCATCAGATGAGATTGCTAGAAGAGAAGGTGAACGGGTTGGCCAACCAGAATGCTCTTGGGTTGGATATGTCAAATATGGGGTTAGTCCTAGGGTTGAGGGTCCCGCTGAAATTCAAAGCACCGTCTTTTGATAAGTACAAAGGGGATACATGTCCTAGGGTGCATGTGCGCGCATTTTACAGGCGTATGTCTGCATATTCTAAGGATGAAAAGATGCTAATGCACTTCTTCCAGGATAGCCTGTCAGGGCCATCGCTGGAGTGGTACATGAGCTTAGAGCCTACTCAGATCAGGAGTTGGAAAGAGCTGGCAGAGGCCTTTGTTAGACATTATCAATATAATAGCGATCTCGCCCCTAACCGAGTTCAGTTGCAAAGCATGTCTCAGAAGTCTAGTGAGAGCTTTAAAGAATACGCCCAGAGATGGCGAGATTTGGCTGCTAGGGTGCACCCTCCAATGGTGGAACGCGAAATGATGGATATGTTTTTAGGAACTTTCTCTGGAATGTACTACGACCGTCTGCTCAACTTTTCGATGAGTACTTTCTCTGAGCTTATTTTGATGGGGGAGCGAATTGAAAACGGGGTGAAGATTGGTAAAATTCAAGCAGGTGAGTCCAGTTCCGCAGGAGGCAATAAGAAGACGTTCGGTGGTAAACGGCAAGGTGACACCAATGCTGTATTCGGTGCTCGACGAAAGAATAAAGGTCAGAACTGGTGTCAGCAGTCGCAAGTCGCAAGTGTAACCATTCCAAGGCCTTCTCAGCAGCAGAGACAACAACCACCGCAGCAAGCTCAGCAGCAGCCTAATAATCAGCGCATATTTCAGAACCCCCGACCAAGGAGAGTGTTTGAGGTACCGCCAGTGTCATATGCAGAACTCCTTCAGACCTTGTTGAAATTGCAGCTAGTCGAGAAGAGGACCTTAGCACCACCAGCTGGCCAGCTGCCAGTCGGATATGATGTTAATGAGCACTGTGACTTCCATTCGGGGGCGTCGGGGCACAATATTGAGAATTGCTTGGCTTTCAAGCATAAAGTGCAGGACTTGCTTGATAGTACGGCCATCAACTTCGGGAAGGAAGGTCCCAATATCACGCAGCAGCCAATGCCCAAGCATGGTGGAGCCGGGGCCAATGCAATCATGTCAAATGATGAGTTGAACTTAGTTTCAGAAGTGAGCAAGCTGAGAACCCCTTTGAGTTTCGTGAAGCAGCGCTTGTTGAGCGGAGGCGTCTATCCCGGTTGCAGTGAAGATTGTGATGACTGTTTGGTTTAACCTGAGGGCTGTGAGAAGTTGAAGAGGGGAGTTCAAAGTTTGATTGATGGAGGAACTTTGCAGTTTGACAGGGTTGCGGGGCGAGAGAAGTCTGTTGAGACAGAATCTGTAGAAGAGCGTAGGGAGATTGCTACGATCACCATTCCGTTCAAATCGGTGACAATTTCGGCATCATCGAAAAGGCCGACCATTACTATTACCAACGCTAAGCCAGTCCCTTTTGAAAGCACAAAGGCAGTCCCGTGGTGCTACAGTGCTGAGGCGTATTGCAATGGGGAAAAGATTGACTTGAATGATCCGCCAGCAGGATCCGTTGATAATATAGTGGGAGCAGGTGGTATAACCCGGAGTGGGAGAATTTTCACTTCACCTGAGGTTGAAGCGGAGAGGCTCGCCAAAGGTAAGAACAAGGCTGTTGAAGGGGAATCTTCAGGGAGTAAAGAGAAAGGGCCGATAGCCAAAGATGTGGAAGAATTCATGAGGTTAATCCGCAAAAGTGATTACAAGATTGTAGATCACCTGCACCAGACCCCGTCAAAGATCTCCATATTATCGTTGTTGTTGTGCTCTGAGGCGCATAGGAACGCCCTGTTGAAGGTACTTAAGACATCCTTCGTGCCGCAAGAGATTTCAGTTAATCAGCTGGAGGGGGTTATGGCACATGTTAACGCTGGGCATGGACTGGGATTCACAGATTTTGACTTAACACCTCGAGGGCGTGATCACAATAATGCTTTGCACATCTCTATCGAATGTCGGGGCACTGTGTTATCCCATGTGTTGGTAGACACTGGGTCCTCGTTGAATGTGTTACCAAAGAAGGCTCTGCTGAAGTTAGATACCCGTGGGTTGTTGTGCACACCTAGTGATTTGGTAGTAAGGGATTTTGACGGAACCAGGAGGTCAGTATTCGGGTCGATAACGTTACCTATTCAGGTAGGTCCGGAGGTGTTTGATACAGTGTTTTACATCATGGACATACAGCCCGCATATAGATGTTTGATTGGGAGACCCTGGATTCACGCCGCTGGGGCAGTAACTTCGACGCTCCATCAGAAGTTGAAATATATGGTTGAGGGGAGTATTGTGACGGTGTGTGGCGAAGAGGATATCCTAGTCAGTCATTTATCTTCTTTCAAGTACGTGGAGGTAGATGGAGAGATTCATGAAACGTTGTGTCAAGCGTTCAAGGAGGTGAAAGTTAAAGAGGAAGCTCCGGTAAAGAGTGAAGGACTAGAGGTGGCCGTCTCCTCGTATAAAGAAGCCAAGGCGCTGGTACAAGCAGGAGAAACTCAGAAGTGGGGGCAGGTTCTGGACATCCCAGTGAAGTAAGACAAGTATGGCTTGGGGTACCGTCCATCTTCCTCGTATAGTGCGCCTAAGTACAAGGGACCTGTCGTGTTCACACCCGGAGGGGTTAGCTTTGAAAGGATCAATGTCGTGTCTGATACGGATGAGGTGGATAGCGATTGCGACATGGACTCATGGATTCGACCCAGCACGCCAGGGCAAAGCCTATGCAACTGGTCCATCCAGGACGTCATCCAAGTCACCAAACAGTAATACATTGTTTTTTTCAATCAGTTGTATGATCTTATGCCTTGCCCGGGCATCGATGATCTTGTCTTAGGGCCTAACTGTTTACCTGTATGTTTGCATGATTAATAAATGACGGCGTTTTTTACATTCAAATGTTGTGATCCTTTTCTTTCTGTTTTATTTTGTTTTTCAATAAAATGGCAGCGCGGTTATGCATTTTGCTTGCACAGCATTTTGAAGCACTTAACCGTTTCCCTCGCAGGATTCATGAATTTTCAGATGACACCGACCAAAAACTTCCTATGACTCGTTTAGACTTCGAGCATCCGATCTTCCAAGCGGAGGAAGAGATTGTGGAGGATAGTGACTTACCAGAAGAGCTTAGTCGGTTGTTAAAGCAAGAGGAGAGAGTCATTCTACCTCACCAGGAAGAGATCGATATTGTCAACTTGGGGTCTGAAGAATGCGTCAGGAATATCCGTATAGGGGCCACGTTGCAAGAGGATATCAAGCGAGAGCTTATTGAGATGTTGTGTGAATACAGTGATATATTTGCTTGGTCTTATGAGGACATGCCGGGTTTGGACACTGATATGGTTGTTCATCGTCTACCGTTGAAGGAAGATTGCCCGCCCGTGAAGCAGAAACTCAGAAGGACTCGTCCTGACATGGCCGTAAAGATAAAGGAAGAGGTGCAGAAGCAATGGGATGCCGGATTCCTGGCTGTTACCACCTATCCCACTTGGGTCGCTAATATCGTCCCTGTGCCGAAGAAAGATGGCAAGGTTCGAATGTGCGTTGATTATAGGGATCTAAACAAAGCGGGCCCGAAGGATGATTTCCCGCTGCCGCATATTGATGTGTTAGTCGACAACACGGCTCAGTTTTCGGTATTCTCCTTCATGGACGGATTTTCGGGGTACAACCAGATCAAAATGGCTCCGGAGGATATGGAAAAAACGACCTTTATCACCCCGTGGGGAACCTTCTGTTATAAGGTGATGCCCTTTGGTTTGAAGAATGTTAGGGCAACGTACCAACGGGCCATGACAACGCTTTTTCACGACATGATGCACAGAGAGATTGAGGTGTATGTCGATGACATGATTGCCAAGTCGCAAACAGAGGAAGAACATCTGGTTAATCTGTTGAAGTTGTTCAAGAGGCTGAGGAAATTCAGGCTGAGGCTGAATCCAAATAAATGTACTTTCGGAGTAAGATCCGGGAAGCTACTGGGGTTCATTGTGAGCAAGAAAGGAATCGAGGTTGATCCTGCAAAAATAAAAGCAATACAAGAAATGCCAGCACCGAGTACATAAAAAGAAGTCCGTGGATTCTTAGGGAGGTTGAACTACATTGCTAGGTTCATCTCTCACCTAACGACCACGTGTGAACCATTATTCAAGCTGTTAAAGAAAGATCAAGCGGTGGTCTGGAACGACAATTGCCAAAGGGCATTTGAAAAGATAAAAGAATACTTGCAGGAACCTCCGGTGTTGATACCCCCAGTAGCGGGACGACCACTGATTATGTATCTGACGGTTCTGGAGAACAGTATGGGTTGTGTTCTCGGTCAACATGACGAGACAGGGCGGAAAGAGCATGCAATTTACTACTTGAGTAAAAAGTTCACAGATTGTGAATCTCGATACTCTATGCTCGAAAAGACGTGTTGTGCATTGGCGTGGGCTGCCAAACGTCTAAGACAGTACATGCTGAATCATACAACCATGCTGATATCAAAGATGGATCCGATCAAATATGTGTTTGAGAAGCAAGCACTCTCTGGGAGGATTGCTAGATGGCAGATGGTATTGACAGAATACGACATCCAGTATGTTTCCCAGAAGGCCATTAAGGGAAGTGTTCTGTCCGAATATCTCGCCGAACAGCCAATTGAGGATTATCATCCTATGAAGTTTGAGTTTCCTGATGAGGACATAATGTACTTGAAAGCCAAAGATTGTGATGAGCCGTTGCCTGGTGAGGGTCCTGAGCGGAGTTCCCAGTGGCAATTGATTTTTGACGGGGCTGTCAATTCGTACGGTAGTGGGATCGGGGCAATCATCACAACTCCCCACGGGTCGCACATCCCGTTCACAGCCAGATTGACTTTTTCAGTGACGAATAATGAAGCCGAGTATGAAGCTTGAATTATGGGGTTAGAGGAGGCTATCGATATGAGTATTAAGAATCTGGACGTATACGGGGATTCAGCATTGGTTGTGAATCAGATCAAGGGAGAGTGGGAGACGCGTCAACCTAATCTGGTGCCGTACATGAATTATGTGAGAAGGTTGCTACCTTTCTTCGATAGGGTGGAGTTCCATCATGTACCTCGGGCGGAGAATCAAATGGCGGACGCCCTCGCCACGTTATCCTCGATGTATAAAGTCAACCGCTGGAATGAGGCTCCCAGCATCGTCATCTCTCGCCTTGATAGGCCGGCCTATGTGTTTGCAATCGATGAAGCATCTGACGGTAAACCGTGGTATTTTGACATACAGAATTTCCTGAAGAATAAGGAATATCCGGCTGGGGCATCCGGTCGTGATCAGAAGACTCTAAGGAGATTAACAGGCAACTTCTATCTGAACCCCGACGGCGTTTTATATAGAAGGAACCACGATTCGGTACTCCTCCGGTGTGTGGATGAGAAGGAAGCCAACTTGCTCATGGAAGAGATCCACGAAGGAACTTTTGGCACACATGCAGGTGGGCATGCTATGACCCAAAAGTTGTTGCGAGCGGGGTATTATTGGTTGACGATGGAAACTGACTGTTTCAAGTTTGCCAAGCGGTGTCACAAGTGCCAGATCTATGCAGATAAGATCCATGTGCCACCCAGTCCACTGAATATTATGGCTTCACCGTGGCCGTTCTCCATGTGGGGAATTGATATGATCGGTAAGATTGAGTCGACTGCTTCTAATGGGCATCGCTTCATTCTGGTTGCGATTGATTACTTTACCAAGTGGGTGGAAGCAGCATCTTACGCCAATGTGACGAAACAAGTGGTGGCCAGATTTATCAAGAAGGATATAATCTGCAGATGCGGTATTCCTAAACGGATCATTACTGATAATGGTTCGAATTTGAACAACAAGATGGTGAAAGATCTTTGTCGGGATTTCAAGATCGAGCATCATAATTCATCTCCCTATAGACCCAAGATGAATGGCGCTGTTGAAGCGGCCAACAAGAACATAAAGAAAATTGTTCAGAAGATGGTGGTAACGTATAAGGATTGGCATAAGATGCTGCCATTCGCTTTGCACGGTTATCGTACTACAATGCGTACATCAACCGGGGCAACACCATTCTCACTAGTATATGGCATGGAGGTTGTCCTGCCGTTGGAGGTTGAGATACCATCTTTGAGGGTTTTGCTTGATGTTAAGCTGGACGAGGCAGAATGGGTGAGAAGCAGATTAAATCAGCTGAGCTTGATAGATGAGAAGAGACTGGCATCCATTGCACACGGTAGGCTGTATCAAAGCCGGATGAAGAAAGCGTTCGACAAGAAGATTCGACCTCGAAGCTTTCAGACGGGTGATCTTGTGCTGAAGAAGATTCTCCCGCCGCAATCAGATCACATGGGCAAATGGACTCCCAATTACGAAGGTCCATACGTCGTGAGAAAGGTCTTCTCCGGAGGAGCCTTATTGTTATCCACCATGGATGGTGAAGACTTTTCGTCCCCTGTGAACTCAGACGCAGTTAAAAAATACTTTGCTTAAAATTGACCCTCTGGACAGTAAAAAGAGAGTCCAGGCAAAAATGGGGCATCCTGGCGAACCAAAAACAGAATAAAAAGGTTCGGGCAAAAGTTAGGGATATAATTGAAAAAAATGTACACCCGCGAAGTCGAAAACCTACACTGGGCGGCTTCGGCAAAAAAGGGTATCCCGGTGAATCGAAAACCCGCAAAGGGCGATTCACGCAAAAGTTAGGGATTTGAGAAGCAAATGACTGCGGTCCAAGTTTGATGATTAGCGGTTTGGGGGCATCTGGGGGTCAATTATCCAAAGCAGTTTCTTCCGAAGACAGAGATCAGGAAAGCGTCAGAGTCCGACGAGTCATAGGAGGATCGGTTCATGGTGTTCGTCTGTAACACGTTGTCGACATTTGTACAAATTTTATTCTGTATATTTGTATACTTCTGTATGTTGTTCATGTGTGACTACCTCTTTTCAGGAGTTGCTTCTGATGTACAAATCTTGCCTATTCTCAGGTCGTTATCAATAAAGTGTTTTATTCAGTGTAGTGTGTGACTTTGGTTTTTATTTTTTACAATTTTGTTTGTAAAAAGCGCCGATGTTTTTGATAAACTTACATGCGTGTAAACAGGCGGGCCTCGGCCATTGATTGTTAAAACCAAAAATTACCTGAATGGTTGTCGTGGGTGATTACCCAGATGTTTCTTTTTGCATAGATTGCCTTGTGTTTGCTTGTTGACTTCTGCAGGTATTCGAAAGCTCGCAAAGTTCCCCCCGCCAGAGTCCATGGCAGGCTGGTACCCTCTCCAGAGGATGAATGTTGTGGCTTTCCCCAGTGAAGTCGCCCAAGGCAAAATTGAACGGTATCTCCCCAGGAGAGTTGAGATTGCATCGAAGGAAGATCAATGTATCTTCAGCAGACCAGAATTGGCTTATCGAGCAGAGCAAAGTCCTCCCCAGTGAAGGTCGAGACAAATGTGATTAACTCCCCAGAGAGTTCTTGTGCAGTGCAAATCAGAATGTGTAGTTCAATCCCCAGCTCAGTGATAGCGGGATGATTTCCCCCAGCTCATTGATAGCAGGAAAGGTTCCCCACAGAGTGTGATCGGGTGGTTGGAGCGGCTGAAAGGAGTTTTCCTGAGCACGATTGTCCTTTCTTTCCCCAGCAAGTCACTTTTCCTCGTCAGGAGGATCAATCTCAGCAGTGTTCAAAGTCTTTGAGTTTGTGAGCTACTTTCAGGATGGTTATCCCCAGCGGAGTTAGTTCGTCTTTCCAACATTTATTTTGTTGGAAGCGTATCGGTAGTATTCCGGTCATCCCCAGCGGATCCAGGGTGTCTTCAGCATTTATTTTGCTGAAGTAACTCTTTGCATAAACGTGCATCATGAGCATTTGCATTCTATCAAAGCACGTAGCATTTCCCTGCTGTATGGAAGCATTACGTCATTATCAAACATGCATTGTTGAAACATAAGCCAGGTGGTTACCTCTTCAGTGTCAGAGATGTTTGTTCCCTGCCGATAAGTGAAATCGTGGTTTCAGGAAGATGTTAATTTGTGGTCAAGGTATGCAGTGATCGTATTTTGTACCATCTACGGGGTTCATGTTGTAAGGCACGCAGTAATCGTGTTAAGTTCGAAATGTGGATTTGTGGCCCAAGTACGCAGTGATCGTATTGGTTCCGACCTTTGGGGGTTTATGTTGTCGGACACGCAGTGATCATGTTGATCTTGGTATGTGTATCAGTGGTCGAATGGCGCAGTGATCGCGTTCGTCCCGATCAAAGAAGATTGTTCTGTACGGCACGCAGTGATCGTGTTGGTACTATCTCAGGGGTTTATTGCTCAAGACACGCAGTGACCGTGATGGTTCTATTTGCGGTACGAAGCACGCAGTGATCGTGTTCAT
Organism: Lathyrus sativus; assembly: GCA_963859935.3. Classification (NCBI taxonomy): domain Eukaryota; kingdom Viridiplantae; phylum Streptophyta; class Magnoliopsida; order Fabales; family Fabaceae; genus Lathyrus; species Lathyrus sativus. Next base: position 639,166,595 of record OZ012739.1, read on the forward strand.
CGTATCAGGTGATGTTGTTGGTCGAGATACGCAGTGATCGTATTCGTCTTGTTACGTAGCACGCAGTGATCGTGTTACTAGCATTAGTCGGAGTTGCAATCGAGACACGCAATGATCGTGTTCATATGGTTGTTGGTGGCTGAAGTACGCAGTAATCGTAGTCGTCCCATGTTTAAAGTTGTGTCACAGCACGCAGGGATCGTGCTTCCTCCAGTCAAGAGGGCAGTGACATGAAGCGCGCAGTGATCGCGTACACCATATGTATGGTTAGGATATGCAGTGATCGTATTCGTCTGGTTATGTGGGTTAGTTGAGACACGCAACACGCAGGGATCGTGTTTTCTCCAGTCAAGAGGATCGTGGCTCAGAATGTGTAGTGATCGTGTTCAAACACGCAGTGATCGTGTTCAAGATACGCAGTGATCGTATTCGTACGGCACGTGGTGATCATGTTGATAGTACCATGGGAACTTGTGACGCGGAGCATGCAGTGATCGTGGCTATCGTATCAGTTGGTTTTGTTGGTCGGCATACGCAGTGATCGTATTCGTCCTGTTACATGGGTTGGGTTCGTTACACACGCAGTGATCGTGTTGACATCATTTCGGGGTTTGCTGGCCGAGATGCGCAGTGATCGTATTCGCCCTATTGCAGCGCACGCAGTGATCGTGTTCGTCATATTGGTGGTTGAAGTGCGCAGTGAACGTGTTCGCCTCTTCTATGCAGGTTTATTCCGTCTGGCACATAGTGATCGTGTTTATCTCATCCGGTTGGATTTATGGTCGACGTGATTTTGGTCGTAACGCACCATGCAGTGATCGTGTTCGTCGTATTTGTCTCATTATGTGAGTTTGTTTGCAGCATTAAGACGCGCAGTGATCGTGTTCATCTTGTCACAGAGGGTTGTTGTGCCAGATACGCAGTGATCGTGTTCGTCATGGCATATTTCCCCTAGAAGAGTTGCTTGGTCAAGCATTTCTCTTTCTCCCCAGCTGAGTCCTTCTCAGAGCGTGGTGGAGACAGATTTTGGGTGGTTACCCACAGTTACCCCAGTAGAGACGTAATCCCCAGCGGGGTGATCTTCAACGAGATACTTGGTTAAGTTCCTCGTAATCCCTGGCAGGGTATTCTTCGACAAGGCGCTTGGTTAAATTACTTGTATTCCCCCCGGCTGAGTCCTCCTCAGGATGCTGTGGGGTCAGTATTATAAGATGGTAATGCAGATTTTTGGGTTGTTACCCGCAATTCCTCAACAGAGGTATGTTCTCCAGCAGGGCGTTACTTCAATGAGTCGCTTGGTTAAGTCCCTCATAGTCTCCAGCAGGGAGCTTGCCACAGGAGTTGTTTGGTTAAATTCCTCGTATTTTTCTACAAGGTTATTCTTGTCAGGGTGCTTGGTTAAGTCCCCAATTTCCCCAGCAGGTATTTGACAGCAGTCGTCAGAATTGACCTCAGAGTTGCTTAGTTAAGTTTCTCTCTTCCCCGCAGAGTCGGTGGTTCATGTCTTCGAACATTGCCCCGCTTGGATAAGCGTTTGCTCGTTTCTTCAGGATACGAGAGGTTGATCAGTGAAGTCAACAGGACAAGTGAAGTCAATATTTTCCCGCTGGTTAGCATGGGCTCAGTTGATAAGTGAGATCAACAGAGGTTGGTAAGTGATATCAACAATTTATTGTCGTGTGGTGTATGCTCATTTCTTCGGAATGGAGTGGTCTGCGGACAACATCAGATTATTTGACAGATGGATGGCTAGTTGTTGTTGTGAAGACAGAAGCCAGTGCCCAGGGTTTCCCCAAGCAGTAGTCGTATACGCAATTTAATTTTTGCGGTTGGCAAATTTCCAGGTTCTTTCGTATTCAACCGTCTCGTACCTCGAATGTCTGAAGGTTGCGCGCTCTTCACCCAGTCGGGTCCAAGTCGCTTGAATAGGGGCAGCTGTTGCACCCCAAAATTTGCCCAACCTTTTCTAACCTAGGTTTATGTTTCAATTGCATAGTCATTTGCATTGTCATCATGTACATAGTGTATTCATCTGCATTGCATATCATAGGCAAGCTATCTTAACAGGGGATCAAAGGGCTATTCTTATCTCAAGAGGTATATCCAAGGGTTTCATTCATATTCAAGACTACTCAGGTCATCAGGGAAGAATTTGAGCTTTGAAGAGCTGACAAGTTGATCAGTAAGTTCTCTCCTATCTTGAGGCTAGTTGGGGATCATCAGAGGAGTTGTGAGCTATGAGCCAAGAGCATGAGGTGTATGGATGTTATAAAGAGCCTAGATGATCATTTTTGGAAAGAACCAAGTCATTGGAATGATTGCAAGAGCCTCAGTGGAAGTCAGTCAACACTGGGTCAACACTGGGTCAATTCTAGGTCAAAGACTTGTTTTGAAGGGCTTCCAGGATCATTTGAAGAATGGGGGATTCATTATGTGCTATATGGATATGGATATGTTGTTGATAAATAAAAATCAAGAGGAGTCAAGGAGAACTGGAGTTACTAAATTAGGGTTTCAGTGTAAAATCCCCTGATTTAGGTCAAACTTCAAAGCAGTGTAACTCTAGATACAAGCTTCATATGAATTCTTGGTCCACATGAAACTTGTAGATTATCTTCATAGCTTTAATTTGAGGGGTGGAAGTCATCAAGATGATTCATAGAACTTAAGTTATGGCTCTTGCAAGTTACAGGTCATCTGAGGGCACTGAATTTTGTCTGTGAAAATTGTCTGTCTTCCAAGCAACTTTTGACCTTCAAGGGTATTTCAAATGGATTTCTGGCCAACATGAGAGTTGTTCCTCATTGTCTTAGCTTTCTAGGAAGGTATGGTATGCCTTCATATGATTTGTGGAACTCTACTTATGTCCTTGGCAAGCAAAGGGTATTTTGGTCATTTGAGAATTACAGGTCATTCTTGGCCTATGCTTAAAACTCATACAAGGAAGCTTCAAATGAAAAACTTCACAACATCAAAGTTGCTCAAAATGCCATTTTAAGTCTAGAAAAGAAGTCATGGAAGTTTGTAAATGCATGGAATGAGACTTGACCAAAGTTGGTGAAAAATGACCTAAAAAAGGCATATAAGTTGAAAAAGTTGAAATAAAAAATTGGTTTGAGAGATCTACAAATCCAAAATGGGTCATCCAATATACCAAATTGATTCCCAACATCATTTTAAAAACATTGGTTCAGCCACATTTTTGAGTTTAGGCTTAAAAATTGGACTTCCTTTGAAAATTTGATTCTTGCATTTTAAGGCACCTAAAGGGAAAGTTTGCCAAAGCCTTAAAATGACTTGAAATGCCTTGTTTCCTTATTACCATCTAATGTAAGGGTATTTTAAGGAGAATTTCATGGTTATCATGAGATCTCATGGGATTTACTAAAAATAGAAAAGTTGAAAATCTCATTGCATGAGAAGTTCTAGAAACTTCATGGAGCTTTCTCAAAGGTTCTAGATGCTCCCATTGGTGTGTATATAAACCCTAGAGAGGGTTCATGCACTGGTTGGTGATTCATTAAGCTTGCAAACCCCATTTTGATTCCATCACTCCCATTTGCATTTTCTTTTCAAAGTATATCAAAACTCCATCAATTGTGAGATTTCTTCTTGTCATCATCTTTCTCCATCATCATAGAGTGAAAAGCAAGAAAAAACTATAAGGAAAGGTAGCTGGTTCATGAGATTCGAATCTTCACTCCAAGTTGCATAAAGGTTTGGCCAGGGTGACTCAAGAGGTTTGAGCAAGAATTACTGCCATCAGAAAGATTCTCAGCCATTGGAGATCATTTGTAACCAGTCTCAAGCATTGGATTGGAGTGTAGATACACCTGCCATCACCATTTTTCAGGTTTGCAAAAGCATTCGAATCCCTCTATTTATGCATTACTAGATGAAATGGCTAGGGTAATCATGCTTAGAGACCTTAGGTGAGTGATTCCTGAGAATTAGAGAGAGTTTCATGGAGTTTGTTAGCAGGGTGGTGATTCTTTGATGATCAAGATTAGGGTGAATAATGAGTGTTAATGATCATATAATGGCTTGCTGAGATCAGGGTAGCATGATGAACAAGCTAGGATAGTTAAATTGGAGAATTGTGAGATTCCATTGCAGTGCATAATGATGGATTCAGACTGTTCCTCCTATCGGGTTGCATTATGGAGTTGGTTTTAATCAAAACTAGTGGTACCATCGTGTTCCTGGGAAAGAATAGATTAAGTTTGGTTTTTACAAGTCTGGATTTCATGGACTGAGGAAGGAGCACGAGGAGCTTGAAGGTTCATGCATGCTTGTGAAATTCTGAGTTTTAGGGTTTTGCTTTGGGGACGATGAAGGGTAGCCGTGGATTTGGGAGGGAGACCTTGACTTTCAATTTCATCGCACGGTCCATATTCAATTTAAGAAACGGAGGGAATTGCCCAACGCATCGAAACGATGCATTTCACTTATGCATCAGCGTGGGCCTTGGACTCAGATTACTAACCCCACCCCCATCAGCGAGCCCATTGAATTTTACACTTGGATATGTTGCTATTCACACCGAGGTTTTAATATTTTGTCTTTTATTTTCCAACTCATTTTCTGAGCGCGTTGGGCCTAGTGAATTTGTTATTCACACCCCTGGTTCCATGGCCCATTAGGAATTACAACTAGGCGTGTATGCTATTCAGACCCCCTCCCCATTTTATTTCTATTTTGTGATTTTAATTCCTTTAATATTTTTGTCATCTTTAAAAAATCATAAAAAATGGGAAAATTGATAGTTTTAATTGGTTCTTTTTGCTATAGGTCCATAATTCTGTCTAGAAAAATACCAAATAATAAAATTGACATTTTATTTTGTTTTAATATTTTTTATGCATTTTTCTTGTAAATAGCATTTTATTAAGTTTAGTTTAGTACTCAAATTTGTTAATTTTAGTTCTCATAGGTCCCCTTAGATTTAGGGTTCATTCTTTTTAGAGTGATTAGTATAGGACTTCAAATTGAACATAAGATTTAATTCACAATTTTAGGATTAATTTTTAGGTGATTTGGTTAAGTGTGATTAGTGTGATCAAAATTAGGGTTTTAAATGTACATAGGTGGAATAGATTAATTCTTTTAGGAGATTTTCATTTGATTTTTGGGGTATGGGACTATAGGGGTTATGGGTATAGGATAGATCCCTTAGAAAATATTAGGATTCCTCTACTGCTACTAGTATATTGCTTATATGTGATTAATTGTGTGGTGTACCCTCTTTAGGGTTATATCTTTTTGTCTGTGTGGGGTATTGGGTTTGTTTGGGATTTGGGGAGAGCTGAAGACCTGTGATGGTGAAGTCCATTTGAAGATCAATGATTGAAGACCAACTTCCAGAGTTCATGAGGAGTATCTCTTGCTGGTAGCTGCTGAAGTTTGTAGGATGCAGGGGTTAGGCAGAGCCCTAGAGTAGCCAACTTAATTCTCAAACATGGAAGGTCTTGATTGCCTCCATTCTTCTCTGTGATGCAGAGTCTCTCTAAGACACTCACCCCCTTCCTTTGGAAGGCTTGATGCTAATGTCTGAGGGATAGAACTCTTGAGAGAAATATTCTTTGTGTTGATAGCAGTATGTTTGCCACCCTTGGTGGTCAACTAATTGCTTAACACCCAGTTTACTCTTGTGATTGATTCCTCAGCTTGGAGATTAGGACTTGAAGAAAAGCCACTGGGAGATTGAGGATAAAGACTGAGATCTGCTTGAAGCCTGATGCTGATGAAGATTGCTTTGCTGTTTAGCTTTTGCTGTTTCAATTTTTGATGTATTGTGTGAATTTCCCGGATTGTATTGTTTGTTGTTTAGCTTGCTGGGTTGAAAGTGAATCCTGTTCACTTTTGCCTATTGTTTTCTAGGTTCGAGGTTGAGTGGGACTCCCTTGCCTCGCTTGCATTGTTGCATCCATGCATTTTACTGCTTTATTGTATATATCTTCTGTTTCTGTTTCCGTCTATTCCCTTAGGATCTCTGTTTCTCTCTGCGCAAGAGAGGGGCATGATAGACATTAGGTGTTAACCCATGCATGATAACATTAGGGTAGATTTTTATCCTCTCCTTTTAACCCTAGAATTTTTAGAGTGTCATCTCTTCTTCCCTCAAAACAACGGAAAAACACTAATAAAGGTTATCACAGAGATTAATTCATTTCTTCCGTCAAAAGATTTGAACAAACATCAACCTTTTTTGCAATAAGAAAACCCTTGTTTAAGGTGAGAATTTTTCATAAAAGACACTTGAACAGCTTGTGTCGTGCGTAGCCCGAACTACGTTTGCTCTGATCTTCCATGCTGTGTGGAAGTACGTAGGCATAGGATGCGATATCCTAGCGAGCAACCTTCACCCATTTTTCCCCGTAGTTAGGCGAACTACGTTGACTCTGATTTCTCGTTCCAGACGGGAATACGTAGGCATAAAGTGCGACGCTTTGCCGAGTCATCTTTTCTTTTCTTTTCAGACCTCATCCTTTAGTTTAGATAGAAGTGTAATCCGTACAAACCAAGCAAGCGTGGATCCCATCGAGTACGATGGACGTGAGGGGTGCTAATACCTTCCCCTTGCGTAACCGACTCCCGAATCCAGGTTTTGGTTGCGATGACCATACCTTTTCCCGTCTTTGCGTTAGGTTTACTCTGAGCGTTTCCTTTCCCTCCTTTGGGATAAATAACGCACGGTGGCGACTCTTCTGTTCAGCCGGCGCCGATTTTCACAATAGCGACACTCTCCACCACCATCAGTCTTCCGAATTTTCAGCTTTCTACCACTCTGTGTTTCGACCATGGACTTGAATCTGGAAAATACCTTAATCATATCACTTTTCTTCTTGATGAGGTAAGTCCACAACTTTTAACTGTAATCATCTATAAACGTGACAAAGTATCTATTGCCACCAATCGAATCTACCTGGACTAGACCACATACATCAGAGTATATGACTTCAAGTATTGCCTTCGACTTCCTTCCTGCATCCTTGCTGAAGCTGTTCTTATGTTGTTTCGACTGAACACACTCCTCACAAACTTCACTTGTAATGTCGATTTCTGGTAATCCTGAAACCATATTTATTCTCTTCAGTTCTCTGATGTCATTAAAGTTGAGATGACCTAGTCGAAAATGCCATAGCCACTCATCTCCGCTGGCTGCAGTTGCTAGACACTTGTGCTCCATCACATTGAGTTCAATCTTGAAGGTCCTATTCTGAGACATTGGAGCCTTCAAGATTAATCTACCACCTGCGTCGAGAACTCTCATCATCTTGTCTTCGACAACTACCTTGTAGTTCTTTTCAACAAGCTGCCCTATACTGAGCAAATTACTCTTCATGCCTGGTATGTACAACACATTGAAAATTGTTGACCTTTTTCCATCTTTCCTCATAATCAGAACATCACCAACACCTTCAGCTGCTAGAGTGTTGTCATTTGCAAACATCACTGTGTTCTTTGACGAGGGCTTCATGTTGACAAACCAATCTTTCCTTCCAGTCATGTGTGATGAGCATCCTGAGTCCAAGTACCACTAATCTTGGAATCTTTCTTCATCTTTTGTTGTGACCATTAGCAACGTTTCTTCTTCTTCATGTTTCGCCAGCTTTGCATTAGTCTCTTGATTTCTCTTCCTTTCTGAACAATCACTAACATAATGACCATACTTCTGACAATTGAAACATTGAATGTGGCTTTTGTCTGTCTTTTGACCACCACCTCTTCCTTTACCTGTAACACCACCTCTTTGGTTGCCTTGGTTCCAAGGTTTCTTCTGATTCGACTAGTTTCCTCCTTTATTGCCATTCCAGCTACCTTTGCCTTTTCTTTCCTTTTTTGACTGCACCTCAAAGCCATATCTTTCGACTTTCATGCAGCTCTCTCAGCTATCCTCTGTGTAAGAACACAGATTGTTTCTTAGTTATATCTCTATGTTTTGATGATAACACTTATGAATTTTGTATTCAAGAATTATATACTCTAAATTTGTTCTAGACTGTTTGCTACAGGTACTAAAGAAAATATTTTTAAAAGAGCAAATTTGGATCTGAACAATGTTATTATGAAAGGCTTCAAAGGTTCAAGAGCATCTTAAATGAAGATCTGAACGCTGCTCCCAGAAGAATCTGAATGTTGTCTACTGAAGATTCTGAAGCAGGAGCCTCTAAAGAATAGAAGACTCTGAGAGATCAGAAGATTAGTCATCAGAAGACTCTGAAGATATTGCGCTGCTTAAGTATTGAGATTCTGATATAGAAGACTCTACTCTGATAGATTTACACGCTCAAGCACACAAGCTGCACATACTCTGATTCAGCTCAATCTGAAGAACATCCAAGACTCTGAAGATCCAGAAGATCTCTACTCTGGAGATTCTGAAGATTCAGACTCTAATGTTGAAAGTTGAACTTACTTAGTGAAGAAGATTGAAATATGTACGTTGGCATATCTCAACAGCTCTTTCCTCTTTTGTGCTAGACACAAGAACACAGACAAAAAGGTTTTATCTGTGCATTCCATTCTAAGGAAAGTTTCTGCAAAGTGAAGACAAAAGGCATCAGGCTTTTCAGCACAGCCTCCAATGTAAAGACAAAAGGCTCCAGGCTTTTCAGCACAGCCTTCAACGTTGAGAAGACTTCATGAATCTAAGTTCCTATATAAAGAAGTCCGCTCCATCTTCTTCAGTATCGAACTTCTTGCAAAAATCACTCATCAAAGCAAAACTCTCAAAGCTCTTATAATTTTATTTTGCTATAACATTGTTCTTAACTTAAGAGAAATATCACAGTTGTGATAACAGCTTATTAGAAGCATTTTTTACTCTTGTAATAGTTTTACATTGTTTGTAAAAGGTTTTCCTTAAGAGGATCCAGTTGGGATCAGTAGCTCTTGAGAAGACTAAGAACAATTGTTCTTAGGTGTTACTATTGTAATCTGTTTGATTAAATAGTGGATTAAGTCCTTGACAGAGAAAGGCAAATCACTCTTGAGAGGGTGGACTGGAGTAGTTGAGTTCAACGAACCAGGATAAAAATAACTGTGTTTAAATCTTTGATTATTTGAATTACTTATTCAACCCCCCCTTCTAAGTAATTTTCTCACCTTCACTCTGTTCATGAGATTTAAGAGTCCCTTGAAGCTCTTCCTTCGTCAACACTGACAGATCTTTCGAATCTTCTATGGCAACTACCACATGGTCGAATTTTGGAGCCAACGATCTCAAAATCTTTGAGACAACTACTTTCATCGTCAACACTTCTCCACATACTTTGATTTGATTCACCAACTTTGTAACTCTGGTGAAGAAATCTGTAATGCTTTCGTTGTCTTCCATCTGAAGCAACTCATAGGTTCTCTTGTGAGTTTGTAACCTCACCTCTTTCACCTTCTCTGCGCCTCCAAATGACTTTTCAATAATCTCCCGTGCTTCTTTTGCTGAATCAACATCACTAACCTTTTCAAAGTTATCAGGATCAACACACTGATGAATTATAAAGAGTGCTTTATAATCCTTCTTCTTTAATTCTTTGTGCGCAGCTTTTTCCGCCTCCGTTGCGTTCTCCCCAAGCGATGTTACTCCGTCCTTCACAAGATCCCAAAGATCTTGATAACAGAAACTCACCTTAATCTGCTTGCACCAATTCTCATAATTGTCTTTCTTGAGAATTGGCAGGGTCGCCGGAAAGTTACCGTTCGAATAGTTCATCGCCATCACTATCTTCTTTCCTTGAATCTCTCAACCAGAGCTCTAGATACCAGATGTTGAAAATTCACCTCACACCCTATGAAGAATTCCCTTCATATATTAAATTGAATGTCCAAGTTCAAACCTTTTTTTTTTAAATATCCCTTCTAATTGCCGGAGAACCATAACTACCGTACCAAAAACTTTCTTGAAGTGGTCCTGTTTAAGAACATCTTTAATGCAGGTTTTTAATAGTTAAATTTTTTATAGTTAACGATGATTATAAAGAATTTGCATTGGAATGACTATGACATAACATTTAATTCACTAACTTTTAGTTTTCAGCATTTATATAGTTATCGTATGCTATTTATTTTGAAACATATAATATTATTATTTATATTATTAAAGTCTTGTAATTTTTTAAAAACAACGGTCATACAATTAAAAAATATAAAATATAGGATCAAGTTTTAGTTTTTTATAAACAACTATCATTAAAATAAAAACAACTTAAATCAACTATAAATTTTTTAAATCCTACAAATCACTTTGAAACCCATAAAAAATATCTTAGTTTATCTACTTAAGATACTCTCACTAAAAATGCTCTAATATTTATTTTAAAATGTTTCAATACATAATAACTTGTATCTTTTTTTTTTCTTCAGGAAAGAAGTCTCCATTAAGGAAGGTTGTGGTTTCACAATGCAGTCTAGCTAAGTAGAAATCAAATGTCAGTAGGATAATCATATACATCTTAAGAGAAAAGGTGAAAAATATTTAAAAGAAGAGACATAGCCCCTCTCATAAGAATGAATTTATGTAATCAATTGAACTCATTTGAAACGTATCATCAATTTTGATAGAAAATTACAAATGTATTGATATTAAGTAATAATTAGAATTTAATTATATTTCTGATATAAAGATATTATAAATAGATGTGCCTAATAATAAGATTTAGTTTACATTTTACTACTTTTTGTATGTCTATTATCAGGCTGTCTCCGAAATTTTAAATGCGTTATCGAAATTATGGATTTAAATATATATATATATATATATATATATATATATATATATATATATATATATATATATATATATATATATATATATATATATATATATATATATATATATATATATATATATATATATATATATATATATATATATATATATATATATATATATATATATATATATATATATATATATATATATATATATATATGTTAAAAATAAATTTAAAATATGTATATATAATAAAAAGAAATTAGTGTTTTTAAAAAGATTTTTTTATCCAAATAACTCAACTTTTCAAAAAAATTCTCAAAATAACCCACATTTCAAAATTATTTCTAAAGTATCTCAGTTAGGGTTTGAGATTACACAAGGGCGCAAGATGAATTGACGACACCTTGTTAAGGCTATAAGGGAGTCGCCAATTGTTCTGGAGACTCCTCATGCAGTCTCCATTCCAATTGATGACTGAGTGTTGTACTTACAAGGGTGTCGCCAATTCATTTGGAGACCCCTTGTACTTTGAAATTTTTTTCTAAAACATAAATACTTCCAAAAATAATTAATAAAATAAGTCAGAGGGGAAAATAAATTTTATCATTAATTAAAAAAAGTATTACATAAACTAATGTTGGCGACTAGGTTGGTCATACCGGCCACCGGTTCCACATCCCCTAAGCACCCTAACTCGTTGCACTCGTCTCCCTCGTTGTTGATTCACGTTTAGTGTTTGAGGAGTTGAAGTCGCAGGAACATTCCCAGATGGTTCCCGAAGGATCTCTTGCATTTCCATTAGGTCCTATGTGTTGAAACTGAACGTGTGACCTATGCCAGAGTAGTTCAAATGTGATGAATGGGTCATTGGTGTGTGGCCTAGACGGTTGAAGGGGGATATTGGTGTGAATGATTCGTTGGTGAAAGGTTGAAATGATAGTGGTGTTTGAAAGTCATAAGGTTGTTGAGATGGTTGAATGGGTAGGTCAGGGTATGATGTCGGAGCGTTTTGGCTATGGAAAGATCCTCTAAGGTCACGGTACATTCACCGGTTGGAAAAAAGAAGGTGTGTATCTCTGGGCGCCATCTCTCTTGCAAAGATAGTATAAACTTTGCATCAACTGAATAAGACATGATTTTGCTTACATGTCTGAAGCCGGCGAGCTCAATATATTGTTGAATTAATTTGTAGGGTGCAACATATTCATGGGTACGACACCGAAACTTAGAGACTTCCTACATAATAGTAAAAAAATTATAAGAGTAAAAAAAATTATGAGTAAAAAAAATTAACAGAATCACTAAAAATTAACATATACAAGAAACAATGAACACTTACATAAGTAGCGATATTTGCGACAGTGCCTCTATGTGTTTCACCCATTGTCAACAATGCCATTATAACTGATTAAATGTGAATCAGATAACTAGTATACTGACACAAATAGACTTGATATTACCTCTCTGCAACAAGTTAGAATCAGATGATGCATTTTACCCATGATTGTATCATCCTTTTATAGAGAATCCATCTGAACATGCAAACCAGGCCAATTGGCGACTTAGTTTAACATTTGCAAATGGGCGTCAGTCCAATTGGCGACCACTGTTAGGGAATCTAGCTCGGCAATGTAGCCTGAGCCTTGTTACATGCATGCATAGCATGCTGTCACCTGCATAGCGACAGAGCACATTAAAGGTTGTACCATGTCGCCAATGCAGGTGGTGACTTCTTTAAATGGTTGTACCATGTCGCCAATTAAGTTGGCTTCTACATTTACTAACTTTGTCTTTGTCGCCAATTAATGTGGCGCTTTAATGGATGTCCAAAACTCATAAATATGTTCCCATGCATGCAGACACTCATAGAAACAATTTTGCTAGTCTATTACTAGTTCTTGTAGTATGTCATCTTCACCCAGATATATTGTTAACGCCTACTACAATAGAGAGACATATGTCTTCAATGTATCTGGGTTTGGTTTTCAAAACACCGACATTGACTGTTTCACAATCAATAGAAACACAAGTTTCTTGCATTTCAAAGAAATATTGGAATCAAAATTAGGGCTCAGTCCTATAGCACAAATAATATTTAAAACCCGGTTTATTTTGAAACCAACCACATTAAATTTTATCCACTTAAAGTGCGAGACGACGAAGATGTAGAAAATATGTTCCTAAGTCACAAACATTCTGGTTTCAACTACATTGAGTTGTATACATTCCTCCAACAAAATATTTCATCTCAACAGTCTCAGATCATCGATCAATCAACAATTTTTAACTCAGATGAAACTGAATCACAATACTTAGATGAAATGGAACCAGAGGTCAACGTTGTTGATGAAAAAGAAGAAGGAAGTGAGACGTTGGTAGATCAATTGTTGAACGACAATGTTGAAGATGATGAACAAGTGTCAATACCTCCAGGTCATGCATACTATCCGCCTTAACATATGACAGACTTGGACTTACAAGGCGATGAGAGATCCGCAGATATGTTTCACAACTTGTATATACGGTCAGAGTATGAGTTAAAAGTTGGAGACCAGTTTCGTACCAAGGAGGATTGTGTACGATCCATTAAAAAATATCACATGGATAACTCTGTTGATTTCAATGTACATCGAACTAATTCGAGAAGGTATGTAATTATTTGTTGTAATCCACTTTGCAAGTTTCGAGTTGTTGCGTCTTACAGCAAGAGAAGCGATTCTTGGATGATAGCTTCCATAGAGCTACCTCACAGTTGCACTGCAACAAATATTCTTCAGGATCACCGAAAGCTAAGCGCATAATTGATATGTCAAGACATTTTTCCGCTTGTTAAGAAATATCCTTCAGTCAAGGTGAGTATAATAATATCCCATATCGTAACGCGGTATAATTATACGCCATTGTACAAGAAGGCGTGCATTGCAAGGACAAAGCCTGTTGAACAAGTATTTGGCAACTGGAAGGATTCATACAAAGAATTACCGCGATTTTTGGTGGCACTAAAGACATACACACCAGGAACTGTTGCAATCATGCAGGCAGTGCCTGCATGTAGGTCATATGGAACAACTGTTAATGGAAATATCATATTTCACTGTCTTTTTTGGTCATTTCAACCATGCATAAGAGGTTTTACATTCTGAAAACCTGTTATTCAAATTGATGGAACATGGCTCTACGGAAAATACAAGGGCACCTTGCTTATGGTTGTTGCACAAGACGGTAACAATAATGTCTTTCCCATAGCCTTTGCTCTAGTTGATGGTGAGACTGCTTTTGCTTGGAGTTTCTTTCTTAAGAATATCAGAACACATGTCGCTCCACAAGCCAACCTCTGTTTGATTTTAGATAGGCATGCTGCTATAAAGATTGCGTACAATAACCATGATAACGGGTGGCATAATCCTCCTTTTACCCATGTGTATTGCATTAGACATATTGCACAAAACTTTAGGCGTGCAATCAAAGACAAGAACCTTCGCAAAAAAGTTGTGAATGCCGCGTATGCTCTAACTCAACCAACATTTCAATACTACCTTAACGAAATTAGAATGTCAAATGCAGATGTAGGAAGCTGGTTAGACAACATTCCACTTGAAAAGTGGACAAGGGCTTTTGATGGTGGATGTCGTTGGAGCCACATGACAACAAACCTTGTGGAATCCATGAATGGTGTATTCAAAGGAATTAGAAACCTTCCAATCACCGCTTTGGTGAGATCAACATATTATAGGTTGGCATCACTTTTTGCAACAAGAGGCGAGAGATGGAGTACAGTGTTAACGTCCAGTCGGGTATTCAGTGAAAGCATTATGAAATTGATGAAAGAGGATACTATCAGAGCTAGCACACATGTTGTTACAGTCTTTGATTGTCATAGTCAAACATTTAGTGTACAAAAAATAATGGACCATAGTGAGGGGAGGCCCAATTTTTCCTATGTGGTCAGACTAAACAGATGTTGGTGTGACTATGGCAAGTATCAGGCCTTCCGTGTACCTTGCTCACATGTCATTGCGGCATGCGCACATGCTCGTCAGGATGCTTATGGCTATCTATCTGATGTCTACAAGGCGATTAATGTTATGAACGTATACAACGAAGGCTTCGCAGTGCTACCAATGGAGGATTATTGGTCTCCATACCAAGGTAACATAGTTTGGCATAACGATGACATGAGAAGAAATAAAAAGGGACGCCCAAACAATAAGCGTATAAGAATCGAAATGGATACAACTGATAAAATGATAAGATTGTGCAGTATATGTCGTCAGCCCGGACACAACCGAAAAAAATGTCTCAATGTTGGAGGCACATCTGCATCATGATTTAGCTTATCGTTTCATCTGTTGTAACCAAATATTTTCATATATTGATGAGTCTTTGTTACAACGGTCTTAACAACAAACCAGACTAACAACATACAACACATAATAATTTCATAAAACATAAAACATTAACTAGGTGATTACGAAATTCCTAACTGATTGCAACAATCAAACTAATTTCATTCGGTCCAAACATGACTTCCCTCGCATCTTTGTTGGTCTTAACACGAACCCATCCACGCAGCCGATCAAGTCTCTCGATACTACGAATCTTTTCCCCTTCACCAATGTCTCCTTTCAACCACCGATTCAGCTCCCTCTTAAGTTGATTAAAACTTTATATGTTTCAAAACAACATGTCCGTCGGAGGCTTCTCTCTCGAATAGACGACTTTTCCCCACGGGTGACGATACATGTTATCAGCAGAACAAAGATATCATATGAAATGTAGAAGTAAATGATCAGAACAACTCTATTTTTAGAAAAAAATTTAAAATACAAGGGGTCTCTAGATGAATTAGCGATACCCTTGTAAGTACAACACTCAGTCGCCAATTAGAATGGAGACTGTATGAGGAGTCTTCAAACCAATTGGCGACTCCCTTATAGCCTTAACAAAATGTCGTCAATTCATCTTACGCCCTTGTGTAATCTCAAACCCTAACTGAAGTATTTTAAGAATAATTTTAAAATCTGAATTATTTTAGAAAAAATTTTCAAAAACTATATTATTTGGATAAAAAATTCCTATAAGAAAAAATTTAGCTTCTTGGAACATCCTTGGGAATCTCCCTATCTATTATAAATAATTTGGGGAATAAAAGATGTAATATATTTTTATTAAAATATAAAATGAAAAACAAATAAAGACAGCAGATATATAGGTCGGTTTTGTTTTCAAGAGACCCACAGACAGTGAATGAAAAGAGAGAGTATGGCTCAAGTGCTGAAACTGAATCACATGTAATGTCATGTTTTCTTTTTCTGGATCAATCTCATGTGTTCATTAATTGTTGCATTGTGCTTACTGTTTTCTACTCCTTTGCATCACGGGAGATGTTCCTCCCAACCAACCCTTTGCATATTCTAGTAATAATATAATAAAACAAACTGTCATAATTTGTTCGTACTAGATATTAAATTAATCATTGAATTTTCATTTAGTTTTTTAAAACTAAGAATTAACGTAAATGGCTTAGTAAGTTTGGCCCAATGCCTTATATATCTCTCGCCATTGCTTGCAATCAATTTTCAACTATAAGTGTTGATGCAAGACCATGCATTTAATTCCTATAATGTTAGAAAAATCACGTTTTTTATAATCCTATTTATTATTATTATTGTTATTATTATTTACAAATATTCATATTAGTAACAATTGGAGAAGACGAAATATATTTATAGGCATTGTTAATACAAGAGGATATGTTATGAGAATGAAGAAGTTATATGAGAATAAGAGAATTAATTATCATCTATTAGATTTAAATATAGGTTGAGATTAAAACATTCTACAAAACTAATTACATGATCCATTAAGAAGTGAGAGAAAACCAAAGATTTTTAAACTATAATTCACATGACACACTAAAACATATCTTTTAATCTCAATCATCGATTTAAATATAATGGTTGATAATTATTTCTCACATTTTCATATAAGTTCTTCATTTTCATAAGATATGCTCCTTTATTAACACAATATTTATCATCTTTATTTTTTTCCATCTCAACTTGTCGGCACCGTCATCGAAAGTAAGGAATTATTTTTTAAAATTTTTCTCTTTACTCTTTTCTTCTTTAATTTAAAGAAAAAGTAATATTAATAATAAAAGGGAAAATAGAATACAATTGAGAAGACAAATGGCATAAAAAATATAAAAAATTTACACTAGAGAAAAAAAGAGACAACAAAAAAATAAAGAAAAAAATATAAGCCAAAAACAAACAAGTTATAATAAAATAAAGAAGATGTCCTCTAAAAAATTTGAACCAAAAAGATATTGAGAAACAAGTGTGAATTGTGTAGAAAAATAAGTGTGAGTTCTAAGTTCTACATTGCTTAGAAAAATGGAGGTTAAGCACTTTATAAGTAAGATGACTCATACACCTATCACCTTAAGGTTTGGGGTGAATATATAGTGTCTCTCTCACTTGTTTGGGTGAATCTTTGACCTTTAGGTGAATGTTATCTTTGACCTTTAGGTGAATGTTTGACCAAATGTGTATTCTTCTCTCTCATGATGACCCATCAGTGATATTAGAGTCCGGTTCGAGTAAGGGACCGACTCCTTGTATCGAAAGTCTTCTTGACATGGTGGTCAGGCGACATGTTTTATTGAAGTGTCCATAATGAGATAAGGGTGTCTCTCAATGGCAGTACAAGTATGTGGATGAAAGAACTTCTACTTGAGTGAGAGCATAGTGGATTGACTCACAATTGAGGTGGAGATTGTTGAGAAATAAGTGTAAGTTGTGTTGAGAAACAAGTGTGAGTCCTAAGTCCCACATTGCTTAGAAAAATGGAGGTTAAGCACTTTATAAGTAAAAGGACTCATACACCTATCACCTTAAGGTTTTGAGTGAATATGTGGTGTCTATCTCACTTGTTTGGGCGAGTCTTTGATCTTTAGGTGAATGTTTGACCCAATGTGTATACTTCCCCCTCATGATGACCCATCAAAAGAAAGAACAACTTAGATCACAAGTCAACTGAACCACCAATGCCAAATCAAAAACTATCGAGAGAATAAAAAATGACCACAACCACTATAATGCATACAGAAATCTCAATCCACTATTGGTTAATCTATAGAGTCATTATGTGAAGGTGCAAGAATTTTCTACTGATCAACCTAAGAATCATTTTCAATACAAAAAATATTTTTCTCCTCCACTTATTTCAGTTTGTCATATTATCCGACAACACAATCTCAATTTTGCCCCTCAAAAAGGTCCAGCTACAGTTTGTCAAATCATAGAAAAATCACTCATAAATTTCACGCTACCTACTAAGAAATGGAAACACTCAAAGAGGAGACAAAAATCCTTAGAAAGAACTATCTACAACTCCAACCAACTGAAAATCATATATCAAACACTACTAATTAAGTCATAAGTAACAAACAAGTAAGAAATTGACTCGACCAAATCACCACAAATAGGACAAGTAGTAAGAGTAGAGTCAACAATCACATTTCTCTTGAATAAATTCTCTCGAGAGAGTCAAAAGAAAAAAAAATCACTTTAGAAGGTGTCCAACTACTCTTAAATATTAGGAATAGACGAAAACCCAATAAAAAGGAAAGACTTGAATAAAAAAGAAAGCAAAAGAGATTCGTAAGAAAAGGGCACCGAGAAAATACCGTCCTTTGTAAACTTTCAACTTCACTTATATAAAAATGTATGAATTGTTATTCTAATTTAAGAAAATAAGTAATCTATAATTTATATTATATAAGATTTGTTTATATTGACTTATTTAAGTTTACTCTTGCATATTTTTTGTCTAGAACTTTTTATTTCTTTTCCTTTCAAATTGTTATATAACTTTATCAAAATCTTTTTATTTCTTTTCCTTTCAACCTCGCAAAAATAACCTAAGAGATTTGAATACAAATTATAATGTTAGAAAAAATCAAGTGTTTAGTTATTTGTTTTAACAGATTTTTCGGAGAAATTAATCCTAAGAGATTTGAATACAGCTGAATTATAATGTTAGAAAAAAATCAAGTGTTTAGTTATTTGTTTAACATATTTTTGGGAGAAATTAATCAAAATAAAACATAATAAAAATGATATGTTTGTAAATGTTTTGAATAAATTCTACATGTTTATATAAAAATGCATGGGTTGGTAATTCCAGTTTTAGCATACAAATAATCTATAATTTATGTTATATAAGGTTTGTTTAGATTAACTTATTTAGATTTATTTACTATTATATATTTTGTAACACATTTTGAAAGATTCTATTATAACAACTTATGATATTATATATATATATATATATATATATATATATATATATATATATATATATATATAAAATATATATATATATATATATATATATATATATATATATATATATATATATATATATATATATATATATATATATTGTATGAGTCCTTTAAGTTATTTTATATGTCAATGTTTTATGTTTTTTTGTTACAATTTGATTTTTATTTTGATGTAAGTGTCGTAAAATATTGTTGGACTTTTTTTTAGAACAACACCTAGGTGTGTGGATTCTCCTACTTATAAATGCTTAAGTCACCACATTCATATCTAATGTAAGACTATTATTCACACTATTCACACTTATTAATACTTAATAATATATATATATATATATATATATATATATATATATATATATATATATATATATATATATATATATATATATATATATATATATATATATATATATATATATATATATATATATATATATATATATATATATATATATATATATATATATATATATATATATATTTACGCGTTTATTTTAAAAAAGATTTATGCTATATACTACAAATAAGTTTTTCATTCAAACGGACTTATAATATATATTATAAAATTAAATTAAATTAATATATGATCTATAATATTATAAACAAATTTAAAAATGCTTTTTAAATGAAATTATTCACTAAAAGTATTTGAGAAATTTAATGTTGTATCCACTCCATTAAGTTATGATTATTACGAGATTAATCTTTGTGAAAATAAGCATATAAAAATTACATAAGACATATCTGTCACAAATATTTGTCACTAATACATTTAAAAAACTAAAAATAACGGCTTAGAGTTTCAATTCGAAAATATGATACACATATTTATCATTAATAAAAATAATAATAATAAGAAAACTCTAGATTAGACCACGCTTTATAGTGAGAAATATGAAACAAGTATTTTTAACTAATACATTAAAAAGACGAGCCAACATTTTTTTTTTATAAGAGAAGGCCTAAAGGTCCAAAGAAAAAGAGAAAATATTAATGAGACATTTTAACACATATATGAAATGAGGCCACTGAATTATCATCCGTGAAAATTAGCGAACAACCGCTGGTCGAACAAATCGAAGGAGATTTGTGTTGCTTGCAGGATCAACCACACAAATCCTAGGACATGTGTTAATTGATCTTTTAAATGAAGTGAATGAAAATTATAAACACTTCGAGGAGTTTCATGATAAGACAACTTATTTCAAGTATGAATGAATTTAAATAACGGTAAAAGGAAGTAAAGTGTTGATAAATGACAATGATGATAACTTGCGTAAAGAAAAGCAAACTTTTCCAAAGGTCTATGACGTCAGAATCGTCATGGCACTTTCTACAACACGTCTCCTTAAAGCATGTCATTACCTCTAGCCATCATCATAATCCCTAGATACTAAGAAATCGTGCACTAGGCCCTACTAACCACGTTTTGTCAAACGGTCATTGTAGGACACGTGCCCCGCTAACTCTCAGCTCTTTAATGCTTATTTGAGGCCTTTTGATCTTCCATAAGCCTATAAATTCCCCAAACTTACTTGTTGCAACTTTTACGCTCTCAGAAATTTCCAAACAACTTTCAATTTCTCCATTTCCAAACTTCCAAACCCAGATTCTCCAAGAAATCTCAACAATGACATCTTCCACTACCAACGTCAAGGACTCTAAGAAAAATCCAAAGTCTAAAGATTTGAAGAAAATTTCTCAACTCCCAACTTTTGACACGCTATCAGCACCAATGATGATGGGGAACCAACAATTTCTCCCTGAGCCGCTTGCAGAAGAGAAAAGAAGAATATATGAATCCCATGTACTTGTTCCTCTTGTTGTATCTGGTAAAACGTATGCCCTATGTAGGACTTTTCCTTCATCTGGTTTTGACCATAGTAAAGCTAGAGACTTCTTCCCTTCCTATCACAAATCTAAACCCATAAGACAAGCAAACAAAGCTAAGGTCGAGAAACCCTCCGCTGATGCAATATAGATTTAAGATATATGAACAACAACTTTAGGGTTTTTAGAGTCACACCCTCCTTCAAGGAATCAGATGATTATATGAATTGGCTGGCAAAGATAGAGAAAGTAAAAGCTCAAACTTGGAAAAAAACTAGGAATTTATGATTTAATCATGTTGTCAAAAACAAGCCTCGACTATTGTTAAACCATGCTAGTCTTTTCCTTATATTTTTGGGACAATACCCATTACACCTTCCATCTCCCTTGTGGGATGATGACCCCCACCCTTTTTGACATAGCCGCTATTACAGGGCTTAAACCCACTGGAAACCCATACAATCCTGACTTGGAATCAGACGATTCCATAGGTTTTAATTCCGCAAAGGCCACCTACTCTCATTTTATAGCACACTTTTTCGACAAGACCAATGTTGATGTTTCTGATCAGGAACATATAGTCTTTTTAACCGTATGGTTATCCCACTACATTTTTTGCTCGAAGTCCCTACAAGTGGCTAGGAGGTACCTGACTCTGGCCACTCAACTCCATAAAGGCCACGACATCTGCCTAAGTGAAATGATTCTGGGTAACCTTTGTGAGTCTCTAAGTGAAGGGGTATCCCAACTCAAATATTTGGGAGCGAAAGGAAACTTGCTATTGTCTGGTCCTTTCTGGCTTTTGCAACTTTGGTTGAATTCCTCGTTCGGAGCTAGCCTTCCCAATAAGAGTTTAGTTTATGAAGCTGCTAATGAGATTAAAAATAGGAGAATCGAAGGAACACGCTTGGTCTAGCTTACTCCCCACGAAGAAGGATAGACCCTCAGGCCAATGTTCCTAAGCTACGTCATGATGTTTGCAAAAATTCATGAATTTACTTCGAACATGGCCCCATTCACTGCAAGGAAACATGGTCCTGAGTGGTTTACCAGACCTTTCCCGACTCCAAACAAAACTCTAGAGGCAGAATCTTCACAAATTTGGGAATCCTTTCTGATCCCAAGGTTGATAACACTTCGACTAAATCCGTCGAAGTCTCAAGTTGCTTTGGTTGCCTATCAACCAAACTTGGTGGCTTGACAGTTCGTTATAGTCCAAACAATCCCCAAATGCCTCTTCGAAAAGAAAGGTGCCTTTTTACTTCACGATGTGAATTATACTGAGGAAATGGCTACGACACATCTTCTCCGCTACTCCAGCAAAGTTCAAATTGTCCCTATCGGCTTTGATCCCTGTTTCTACTGTACCCCAGAGTTCAACCATTGGCGGTCATCATACTATGCCGAGGAATTCTTCAATGCACCTTATTTCACTCGACTTATTAATCAAGCTTTTCTCTCTGTGCAGGAGAAGATCAAGAAAGGTAATATGACACACATCAAAGCAAACCAAGCATTCCAAAAGTACTTTGAAACTGTTTATTGACCAGATGACCTTAGTCGAACCGCCCGCGAAGCAGCTATTACTTTAAGGAATTTTTTTTAAAGAAAATGGAAAATTTGGAACTCCCTTCGTACGTTCCTCCCAAGGAACGGTACGCACTGTCTTTCAAAAAATTTCCTATGAAATTTCCTCGACTACCAAATGTTGATTTTGGAATGGATTTTGCCCTTCCATTCCCATACTGGTTTATTTGTGGGGATTCCATAAAGATTCTTTGCCAACAGTCAAAACCAAAGGCTCAGCGGGTGGTTGCGACTAAGTATACTTTAGACAGTTTCAAAGGTCCTCTTCATATCGGTATCGAAGATGTTCGCGTCGAATCCGAAATATATGAAGGTGTGGAATATGAGGTTTTCGAACTAAATTCTCCTATTTAATTTTTTATCATCTTACTTGTATTATTTTGTTTGACTTTCAGTTGTTAAAGTTGCCCCGAAAAAGAAGAAGCAAATCGAAGAACAAACAGAGGAAAGCACTCCAATTGCTAAGGTAAATTTCTTACTTAATTTTCCTTGACTGCAAAGTCTTTTTTTGTCTGATGCCTCAAGTTTTTCCGAGAGTTCACGAAGGCCTCCCCTCACTCCTAAGAAACAAAATACAAGGGGGACTTCCCACCAAATCATCATTGAGTCAGACGAGGAGGACTAATCTCTTCCTGAAGAACAAACTTTGAAGAGGAGGAGGAAGCAAACCAAGATAATTGAAGCCTTCAACTAACCAAAACTAAAGGTTGGCAAACTCTCGATAACGAAAACTCCTACTAGTCACGCAGCGCAAGATGAAAGCGACAATTCTAGTCCTGAGGCTGATGAGCCCAAGGTAAAAACTTCTTCTATAAATTTGTAGCGCTTCTTTATCATTGACTCTTCTAATTTTTTCCTTTTTCTCTTTACAGATTACTACCGACACCATGGGTCATCCCATGGTTAAGCAGCTTATCCCCATAGCCAGCAGTGACCCAAGCTACCATCCAACAACTCCATCTGGGGCTTCTGCGAGAGGCTCGACAAGAGGTTCTGAGAAGGGAATCCATTCTACCAACACTCTCAAAAAGACACCAGTTGTTCCTGTGGTGGAGTCTCCCCATGTCGAAGCATATGCTCAAAAAAGGACCCTGTCGAGAAAGAGGTTGTTGACCTTTCTAGGGATATCGTGATACCTAATATAGAGCAACCTACTGAGGGTGATTTTGAGGGAAAGATAAGCGAGGATGGCAACCTCGTCGAAGAGGTAGAAGAAAACGAAGAGGATGGTGATAAGGAAGAAGAAGAAGAAAAAGAATAAGAGAATGAAGAAATAAAAGAAGAAGAAAAGGAAGAAGAGGAAGGAGAGCAAACTGCATCTGATGCAGAGATTAGGGTGGAGGCTTTAGAAGGCCAAGTGAATCAAGACAATCAGTCTAAGGTCCTCCACCCAACACTTCGACTGACACTCAATCGACCAGTCTTTCCCATGAAGAACTGGAATCTCTGAAAGTTCAACAACCACTGGAGTATTTAAAGGCTATGCTTAGTTCTCAATATAGCTTTGGAAAAAAAAGTATTACTACTTCGACTGCCTCAAGAAAAACCTTGACTGGGAAAACTGATAGTGACTTGCTGGCACAGATAAAGGAGAAAGTCTTTGTAACATACTTATTTCAAATCCTAGAGCAAGACGTTTCTGCCAGTTTTAACCTTAAGAAACTCCTGAAACAAATTAATGTCTTGGAGGTTTCCCCTGAAGTATTTGATACCATTATGGAGCTAAGCACAATGATTGACCTAGTTGTCGCTGATCTCAACCTCCTTCAAGACTTCTCAAGCAACCTTTCCAAGAAAAACAACAGTCAAAAAGATGCATAGGAGGTTGTCTCTGCATCCACTAAAGAAGTCTCAACACTTGAGAAACTCTCTGAGCAAAATAAGAAGGAGATCGAGAGGTGTGACAATAGCAGTGCAGAATAGGAAAGACAGATTGCCATTCTACAAAACAAAATCTCTCAAGCTAAGCAATGCAAAAGTAATCTGCTCAGCTCTGTCGAAGATGAGGTGGTGAAAGAGATCCATGCTGGCCTTCAGCACCTTGAGACAGCTCAACAACTTAGGAAAGATATCGAAGCTCTCTCCACCAACAAGACTCTCTGTGAACGCCACCTGCTCCTTTAGAAGTCGAAGTATGAAAAAATAAAAAGCTCCCTTCCATTCTAAACTTTCTTAGTGTTTTCCTTCTTAGCAGATTATAACTTTTGGGCCTTTATGGGATTTTTGTAACAGATAAAGCCTATTTTGGCAAATTTATTTACCATTTTAGCTTCACTTTTCTCGCATCATTATTCTCTAGTGATCTTTATTTCTTGAAGTGCAGACTTATATTTTCTCAAATATTTTCCATTTATCTTCAAGATTCTTTTATCTTTATCTAATTCCTCGATTTCATATGCACTGTTAGAAAAAACTTGTATAACTTGAAAAGGTCCTTCCCATTTAGGGGACCATTTACCCAAGGCGCTATCTTTTCGATCCATAGGCAAAATTACTTTTCAAACCAATTCTTCTGGCGAAAATGTTTTGACCTTAATTTTTTGTTATACGATTTCTCGACTCTTTTCTTCTGTCTTTTTAACAATTCTAAAGCATTAAGTCTCTTTTCATCCAAATCTATCAATTTGTCCAACATCATGTTCCAATATGCTTCTGATGGAATCTCATGGTGCCTTTGGATCCTTGTTGACTGTAAGTAGATTTCCACCGGCAACACTACATCATGGCCAAACGTTAGTCGAAACGGAGTTGCGTTGGTTGATTCCTTGGGAGAAGTTCGACATGCCAATTTCTGGGCTTCTTCCCCACATGTTCTTAATCAGACTTATCACTATCTTATTTTCTGCTTCGACTTGACCATTAGCCTGAGCGTAATAAGGCGTGGAAGTCAATAATTTGAAACTCATTTCCTTAGCAAAACCTTGCATCTTTCGACCAGTAAAAACTGATCCTTGATCCGCTGTGATGGTTTCTGGGATTCCGAATCTATAGATAATGTGTTGTTTGATGAATTCAATTACATCTTCTTGGTCAATATTTGGAAAAGGTATGGCTTCGATCCATTTTGTAAAATAATCGATACCTACCAAAATGTACCTCTGATTTTTGGATGATGTTGGTCGGATTTCCCTGACCAAATCCAAAGCCCAACCTCTAAAGAGCCATGGTTTAACTATAGAATGCAATTCACTTGCGGGAACATATTGTATACCTGCATGTACTTGGCATTTTTCGCACCCTTTAGCAAACTCGATACAATCTTTCAAAATGGTGGGTCAGTACATGCCTTGTCGAAACAACAACCATTTCATTTTATGGCCAACCTGATGTGCTCCACATGCCCCGCTATGGATAGTCGAAAGGGCTAAGTAAGCCTCTGATTCACTAAGGCATTTAAGCAAAACTCCCTCAGGAGTCTTTTTTAACAACCCATTTCCCAAAAGAACGTAACTCAAAGCGCGATACCTGACTTTCCTTTCTGCGGATGTTGTTGGATTTTGCAGATACTCCATTATTTATTTCCTCCAATCTCCATCCAACATGCTATCTATTTCAAATATTTTGAAATTCTCCTTGTCAGCGCATCCAAGCTTCATTGTTTCCAAATCTGATGGGGACAGTTCGGCTGACACAACCCTTCCTCTAACTTCTACTATATCTTGAAGTTTCTCTTTCAAAATTTTATACCCGAAAGAAATATGGGCCAAATCATAAGCCACTTGATTATCCAATCGAGGTATGTGTCAAATGCTGACCATTTCGAATCTTTTTAGTAATTGATTGGCTATTACGAAGTACATAATGAGATTTTCTTTGACACATTTGTACTCTTTTGTAATCTGCTTTATGACCAACTCTGAATCTCCCATTATTTCGACTCGAGTTGCCCCTAATTCTAACAATATTTCAAGTCCGGCTATCAAAGCCTCATATTCAGCCTCATTATTCGAACAGAGACCTTAGAATTTATACTTGAATTTTATTGGAATTTTATTAGGAGAAATGATCAAAACTTCTACACCGGTCCTATCTCTATGACTATAGCCGTCGAAATATAATCTCCAAGGCTCAAGTTCGATATAAGTTATTTACTTTCATTTATTGAGTGGTCGACTATAAAGTATGCTACCACTTGTCCTTTCATAGCCTTTAAAGGCATATATGCTAAGGAATATTCAGTCAAAGCTAACGCGCATTTACCAATTCGACTATGTAAAATTGGTTTGGACAACATATGTTTAATGATATCGAAATGAGACGAAACATAAACAACAACTGGTTTTATATAATGGTTCAACTTTGTACAAGAGAAATACAAGCATAAACACAATTTTTCAATTATGCTATACCTAGTTTCTGCATCATTTAAAACTCTACTAAGGTAGTAAATGGCTATTTCAATACCATTTTCATCCTCTTGAGCCAACATGCTCCCTAAAGTTTTATCCGATGTAGATATATACAACCTCTTGCTTTTATTCCTACAAGGTAGCGACAGAATCAGAGGATGACTCAAGTAGTATTGATTTTGTCGAAAGCTTTTTGGTGTGTCTTCCCCCATTTAAACCCTTCTTTGTTGAGTCGAAGTAAAGGTGAGAAAGCTTGCGTCTTACCGTTGAGATTCAATATAAACCTCTTCAAGAAGTTAATCTTGCCCAACAGTGACTGTAATTTCAGTAATTTCACCCTTTTTATCTTTCAGTAAGTTCAATAAGTTAATCTTGCAATTTCAGTAAGCAAGAAGAAATCATGAAATATCCAAAAATTATAGCGGTTGTTTCTCAATAACCAATAACAGGCGGTCACAAACCTTTTTAAACCAAAAGAACAAATTACATATAAATTGTGGTATTTAGGTCGAACTCTAGTATTGACAAGGGTAGCTTTATGGTTCAACAAGAGTTGTGTATGTTGTAGTCGAAGTCTGTTCGAGCATAATGTCGAAATATATTAACTTGTAATTTAAGTTAGTGTGACGAATTGAGCCTTGCTTCTAAGCTCAATTGTTAAGTTAGCTTGTAACCTAAATTAGCCTAGTAGTCTATAAATAGACTAGTTTTCTAAGGTTGTTTAGAGAGGTTAATTGTTGGTATTCACTTGTAATCTTTGAACCCTTATTGAGAAAGTGAATAGAAAAATAGACTTAACCAATTATTCTTCTTCTTCTTCCTTCTTCTCTCCCTTTTGTAAAACCTAATAGGGTTTCTTGTGTTTGTTCAAGAAACTCAATATTTTTCTCATATTTTGGTTTGTTATTGACGATATCAATTCATAATAAACTTGTGCGGTGAGCGTGAGGAGAAGATGTCATCAACAAAGTATGAGATTGAGAAATTCATCGGCGTAAATAGTTTTGGTTTGTGGCGCTTGAAGATGCAAGCCCTTCTTGTTCAACAGGGTTTGTTAGAAGCGTTGAAAGGATCAGAGAAGATGGATGCTACCCTAAAAGAGAAGGAGAAGACAATAATGGTCGAAAAACCCCACAGTGCCATTATGTTGAGCCTTGATGAGAAGGTTCTCCGGCAGGTTCCAAAGAAGAAAACTGCAGCTGGTGTGTGGGCGAAACTTGAAAGTTTGTATATGACGAAATCGTTGGTTAATCATTTCTACCTGAAGCAAGCTTTGTATTCATTCAATATTAGTGAAGACAAAGCCTTGGATAAGCAGCTGGATGTGTTTAACAATTTGATTCTTGATCTTGAAAAAATAGAGGTCAAGATTGATGGTGAAGATTAAGTGTTGTTGTTGTTGTTATGCTCTTTACCTAAATCTCATGCTCATTTCAAAGAAACTCTATTGTATGGAAGAGAGTCGTTGAACTTTCAAGATGTTCAATCTTCCTTGTACTCTAAGGATTTGAACAAACGAAACGAGCACAAACCATCTTCTGTTGGTGAAGGTTTGTCCGTTAAGGGGGAAATTCTTGAAGAAAGATGGTAGGTTTGAGAAGAAGAGTAAAGTTCCACAGAATTCTTATGGTGGTAATGCTCATACTATTTAGTGTTATCATTGTAAGTATAAGGGTCATACAAGAAAAGTATGTCCTGATCGTCTAAACAATCATAAGGATAATGGTAATGCAACCATTGTGAAAGATGGTTATGAATCATTTGATGTCCTGTTGGTTTCAAGCAGCGACTCTAGTAAGGAGTGGATTATGGATCCAGGGTGCACTTGGCACATGACTTCAAACAAAGATGTGTTTGAGGAATTGTGTGATCAAGATTGTGAATCAGTGCTGCTGGGAAACAACAAATCTTGCAAAATTACAAGTATTGGGTATGTGAGATTCAAGCTTCATGATGAGTCAATAAGGTTATTGACTGATGTTAGGTATGTACACGATCTTAAGAGGAATTTAATTTCTCTTGGTGAATTTGACAAGAAAGAATATATTTTCAAAGGAGAGCAAAGTATCCTAAGGGTAATGAAGGGGTCGAAGGAAGTCTTGAGAGGCGTGAAGAAAAAAGGTTTGTATACCCTTAAGGTTGAGGTTGTAAGAGATTCTGCAGATGTGGCATCCACGAAACTTGTGTTGAAGACTGAACTATGGCACAAGAGACTTGGCCATGTTAGTGAAAGAGACCTAGTCGAATTGTCTAAATAAAATTTGTTGTTTGGTAACAAGGTCGAAAAATTAGAGTTTTGTGAACCTTGTGTATTTGGTAAATCCTGTAGAATAAAGTTTAACAAAGGTAAACAAAAAACACATGGATCCCTTGATTACATTCATGCTGATCTTTGGGGGCCTGCAAGTAATCCTTCATACTCAAATGCAAAGTATTTTATATCCATAGTTGATGATTACTCCAGAAAGTAATGGGTATTCATCCAAAAGAGTAAGGATGAAACTTTTGAAAAGTTTAAAAGTTGGAAGACTCTGGTCGAAAACCAAACTAGTAGGAAGGTCAAGAGGTTAAGGGGCGACAATGATTTTGAATTTTGCAATGAGGCTTTCATATTATTGTGTTGCGTATGGTATTGTAAGGCACAAAACTACTGCAGGGACTCCCAATAAAATGGTTTGGCTGAAAGGTTTAATTGAACCATTCTAGAAAGGGTGAGGTGCATGTTGATAAGTGTATGATTGAAGAAGTTGTTTTGGGTAGAAGCTATTGTGACTACAGCATACTTGATAAATAGGTGTCCCTCGACAGCCTTGGGAATGAAGGCACCTGAAGAAGTCTGGTCGGGACATCCACACAGTCTCGACAGACTTAGAGTATTTGGTTGTTTAACCTATGTTCATATTAGGCCAGACAAGTTCGAACCTAAAGCTCTGAGATGTATGTTCATTGGATACCCTGAAGGAGTCAAAGCTTATAGGTTATAGTGCCTAGAGCCAGGTCACAGGAGGTGTATTACAAGTCAAGATGTAGTTTTCAATAAAGCTGCAATGGCTTTCAAGAAAATAGATGACATTAGTCGAAGTTCAAAGATCTCGGAAGAAGAGATAGAATAGGAAGAGATTCCTGTTGAGGTGGAGCATAGTGATATTGAATTGCATAACCCAGACAAAATCAAAGAAGAATCTCAAGTTGTTGATGAAGCTGAGGAAATTGATAATGATTATCTTCTAGCAAGAGACAAATAGAGAAGAGTCATCAAGCCACCTCAAAGACTTGGTTATGCAGATCTTATAGCTTATGCCTTAATCTTTGCAAGTGAGGTTTTGGACAAAGAACCTAGAGACTATAAGGAAGTTATGAGGATTCGAGATAAGGCATTACCGAGTAGCAAGTTTTTCCACTGTATGCAATTTATAAAACTCGATTAATAATTTATTTGAGAGGCTGGTTGGAGATAATGAATCCTTGTTAAGTAATATTGATTAAATGGTAATGATTTACACACACGTAACCCATTTTTTAGATATTCTTAAATAGCTTCATCGTAGGTATTCTTAATATATATATATATATATATATATATATATATATATATATATATATATATATATATATATATATATATATATATATATATATATATATATATATATATATATATATATATATATATAATGAAACATTATATATAACTGATGAAACATTAACTAAATATTAGACTAAAATAAATTAAATTGAACAAAAATCAAAATAAAATAACAAAAACCGCTTCTTTTTTTTAGGCATAATAAAATGCCCAATTTTTAAAAAAGAGAAACTCGAATACAAAGAGAAGGTCAATCCTCTAAGAAGCTAACAAAAATGACAATTAAGTAACCATAGTCTTTTTCTAACATAGTCCTTTCTAATTAGAGGGTATAATCATTCTCCTAACAATGAGATTATAAGTCAATGTTAGCCCAATCATTCACACAACAATTTGTTTCCTGATACATATGTGATATGACAAAAGACATAGAGTTTGTTATATAGAGGAAATTATTTTATTTGTTCCTTAGCTGCCAAGGAACTATCTTGGCATTTTGAAAGGTAAGAGTCAAACCTTTTGAGTCAATCTCAATCCAAAGATGAAGCAAATTCTTATGTTTTGTAGTCTCAATAGTCATGATAGTGAACTCTACATGGATAGAAGTGTTGATGGCAATAACATCATGATTTCTAACAATATCTCCACAAAATATTGGGTTTGGACTACCTAAGGTTGCACCATATATATTACACTTAGCCCAACCAAAGCAAGGAGGAGTTCAAAACACTTCTCTGATGTTGTTGCTCCTAGGATTATTCAACTTAATCTTGAAAATTTTCCAAATTATGAATTGAGTCAAAGAGCTTGCACATGATGATTTTGTGAAATTTGTTGTCAAAGATAAATTTTCTAGTCATGAGATTATGATTTGAATCAAAAGAAAGAATGAATTTAATCAATATAGTAAAATGACGAGGTTGCCATTTTGATTTGAATCGTGATTGGTATTCATGGTTCAAGTCAAGGAAAAATATGATTTGAATCATGGTTTTATAAAGATATTTGAATCTCATGATTTGAGACAAAATTGTCTGTGACTCGAGTCCAAGAGTGACGTGGTTCGAATCATACACATCTTTGAAGCACTATTGAGTTAGAATAATGCTTGATTCAAATCAAACTTTAAAATAACTTTGTTTTAAGCTTTTTAACTTGTGGTTCAAGATACATTCAACCCATTGATTTCCTCAACTTGTTCAAGTTAAAAATACATTGATATGGGTCCAAACCTAATTTATTGAATTAAGAATAGCTTAAGGTACAAATCTAATAGAATAAGTGAAATAACGGAATTACACACAAATTAAAAATAGCAACAAATCAAATTACAAATAGATCAAATTTAACAGAATAACAAAATAAAAGATAATATCGAGTACAATTTCACCATACAACATTAAAAATATTTATGATAATTGACACTTTTTCAGAAGAATATGAGCCCATATGTTCGTGAAATCCTAAAATTTTGTCAAAATATCCAACAAAGTACCAAGAAATTTTGAAATGGTGTTGGATTAGGTTAAGATACTTTGACATATTTCTTCTATTAAGGTAGCTTATAGAGGTATAAATTGCACAAATTTCAAATTGTTTATCATCAACATCTATTAAAAATTGAGACTTGTTGGTCATCATTAGCAACTACATTAGGAGTCTGAATTATATCATAAATACACAAGAGGTTAGGCGAAAAGGAAGCTCTATTATTAACTGCAAACATTTTAAGATTAAGGCTATCTAAAAACCTTCTAGAAAAACATCTAGGTTTATCCATGGTTCACCTACTAAACAAAATTGAAGCTTAAGATTGAATAAAAAATTTAAGAGCCAATATGGAATTGGGATTGGCTAGACTTAATGTTTCAATAGAGGCACTTCATTGAAGAATGATTTATGAGATTACTTTAGACCTTAAGGTGTAAGGTTCTTTATCAAGTTTTGATGAGTTAGTTTTTTTTATATTTTTCTTTTAATTCATAAAGAGAACCAACTGAAATTGGAAGAAAAAATTAGCATCAATTCCATTTTGCTTAACACCGTCTATCTCAATAGTATTATTCATGATTGTTATAAGAATTGAGGATTTTTTAATGCATTTCATAAATTTCTTAACATACATGCGAAAATGTATAAATACTTTCAGATTTTGGAGATGCATTTTTAGACATACTAAAAAATCAGTTAATGTTAAAATATTTTTAAAATGCATCTCTTGAAATATTTTGGAGTTTAAATCTCACCAGACCTTTTTCCTTTCTCATCCCTCACTTTACTCAAACTCAACTTCAAACTCTCTCAATTTTTTCTCTACACCAAGTCAAAACTCAATCAATAAAGCTCAGACTTCAATCGTCATCTGTAACATCAGAAACATCAATTTCTCGTAAGTTTTTTTAGTTTTTGATAAAATTTTGAATTTTTGTATAAATGAGTAGAAATCGATTATTAAGGTTACAAATTTGTAGAAATAGCATTTAAGATAGTCTAGACATAGCGTATTAGACGTTTGTTGGCTAAAAATGATTATCAAAGCATGTTTTTCTGGATTGCAAGGGTACATTGACGCTATTGACGCAGCTTCTGAGTTGCAGAAAGTTTCGGAGATGTATCTCCGAAATTTTTTAGCGTTTTAGTTTCTCAGATTCTGGAGATGCATCTTTGGAATTTTCTGCAATATTTTTTTTATTTTATTGCTTGTAATGTTGTTTGCCTACACTAATTGTCTGTTTTACTTTAACTTACAGGCACAATAGCTGATAGGCACGATAAATTGAGGCACGAGAGGGTTGCTCAGCACGCATCAGTGCAGCGGGAGAAGAGTCAGCAGGTTCCAGAGGCTCATAATCCTTCTAGTCACGTAGGGCCATCTACTTCTGGGGTTCGTGCTTCTCCTCATGCCACTTCATCTTCTTCTTCCCGTAGGAGACGAGATTCATCATCTGACGCATTAGTCCCTCATTATCTCGTATAAGATCATACCTACTATATTTAGTTTGCACTGCAATTTTTATGGATAAGAGTGTCACTTATACAGTCTTCGTTTACCTACTGTACTTCGAGGACTTCGAGCGGATCCATGAGTACAACTCGGGGGCGCTTGTTTGGTCTACCTATACTCGAAGCCGAGAGAAGGTTGTATGTGGAAGACGAAGCGGGTCAAAGGCAACGTCGCACTATTGACGATAATAATTATTGGTCTTTGAATGTTTCTTTTTCATTTTCATTTCATCTTTGCAAAGTCATTACTGATGATTCGTGTGTTCCAAAAATTTCATTTCAGGCATAGATCCTCCAACACTTCTCGCACATCTCTGGCTGGGCAAATGTATCGTCTTACAATGAGAATATGTCGCGTGTGTTGCACCCCAAAATTTGCCCTCACAATACAAGACTTTGTGTTCCAAGAAGGTTCACAAGGTTCACAAAATTCACAATTGGTCAGAAGAGTTGACAATTCCCTCAGACAATGCACCTCCTAAGCAGTGCATCCAAAACTAGGGTTTTGACTTTAATCAGGCTAAATGGACTTCCAAGACTTCAAGTGAGCTTCATAACATCTTATATGTGTATAAGAACCCCCATGTCAAGTTTCAAGACTTTTCTCAAAAGTTTGCTCAGTCAGATGATCAGATAAGTCAAAAGCAGTCAATGCAGTTAAAAGGTCAAACTGAGGTCAACTGTGGTCAAACCAAAGTCAAACTTCATGATTTTTTTTTGCCAACATCAAAGAGAGTCGTTTGACTTTTTGCAGGTAAATATCATATGGCATGCATTTTTTTTCTAAAAAGTAAAAATGGCACAATTGGCAGGAGGACATGTGTAAGGAGTTATGAGTGTGAGAGGTTGAGAGTTCGAATCTCACCTTTGTCACTTTTTTTTGTTTTTTATTATTTTTACTCTAAATTTTTCTATCTTTCATTAAAAAAATAACAAAAATAGTTTTTTATTATTATTTAATTATTATTTTCGTATTTTAATTAAATCATTTTTTAAAATATTATTTTTTTCACTTTTTTCTAAATTATTCATAAAAATATCCAAAAAATCATAAAATAAAAAATATTGAAAAAATTTTGTTCTTTTTATAATGTTTTTTATTTTAGGAATCAATAGGATTATTAGTTTTTATTTTAAGTTTATTTTAATTATTTTAAATTATTTAAATTTTATTTTTTCTTAACTAATTATTTAGTTTGGGCTTTAAAATGGGCTTTAGGGACATTATTGACAATTTGGTGTTAACCCTAATTTGTTCCCTATATATACATGTGTTGCCTTGTTGGAAAAGAGGGGAGAATGAAAAAAACCTAAGAGGAGTGAGTGCCGTTTGCCGTTATTTAGTTTTCTTCTTCATCCATTACTATTGTTTCTTTTTCTTCATCGTTTACCGTTATTTCTTTTCCTTCATCTATTACTGTTGTTTCTTTTTCTTCATCTTTTACCGTTATTTCTTTTTCTTCATCTATTACCGTTATTTCTTTTTCTTTATCTATTACTGTTACGTTTATATATATAATTTTTAAATTGTTAGAGTTTATATATATAAGATTTTTGATCGAATTATGTCGATACGATGTTTGCACATTTGTGTGCATGACGCGTGACATTTGTGTTAGTTCGATCTGGTTGCGATGATCGCATTTTTGTGTGAGCAATAATACTATTTTTTGCTTAATTTCTTTTTCTTTGCGATAAATTTTGTTTCGTCCGATTTAGATCTGGTTGCGATGAGCGCATTTCTGCGTTAGCAACATTGTTGGGTTATTTGGCACATTTAAAATTCATTATTGTTTTATTATTATTATTATTATTATTATTATTATTATTATTATTATTATTATTATTATTATTATTATTATTATTATTATCATTATTTATTATTATTATCATTATTATCATTATTATTATTATTGTTATCATTAATTTATTAAAATTTGTTATAATATAAAAATCTGTTTTTTAAAATAAATAACATTAACATCTTTTTCCAAATTAATATGAAAACCTATTATTTTTAAGAAAAACTTTTTTTTAGATAAATTTAAAATAATAACTAAAATCTTTTTTTTAAAATAATAACTAGAACCGTTATTTATTTTATTTTATTATTGTTCAATTCAAATTTCATTATCATATTGTATCTGCTCCTCTCATGTAACCTCGCGAACTTAACAATCGCTCTTTAAATTCTGCCTTTAAATTTCTGCTTGCATGGTTTAAATTATGACATTATCTCTCTGTTTGCATGATTCAATTATCTCACGCGTTTACCATTATTTCTGTCACATTGCACACATCCGAAGGTTAGGTCTAACTGTTTGGCCGCCGCGCCAATAGACCGTAAAACTTCACACATTCAATTTCAAATCCTCAAAACTACAAACTACAAACCCTAATTTTCACAAATGCCTCGCCGCAGGCAAAATTACAATTTTACCCTTAGCATTAGGTCAAAGAGCCGCCGCGCTCATTTTAGGGTTTCCCGCCGTGGAATCCCTAATTTAACCCTAATTACAACTTAACATTTCAACGTAGAGATTTGGAGTTTCTACACTCCACGTAAGCGTGTCCTTAAGATGCGTTTATTCCCCTTGAGACCTTGACCACAGTCAAGAAGTTTCTAACCTCCCTATTGAGGGGAACTACGATTACTCTGATTCCACTCCCGTAAGGATACGTAGGCACAAGATGTGATGTCTTGCCGAGTAAACTTAGAATTAATCCCCTTTATTATTTATTATTGCTTATTTATATTTTATTTATCTTTGCTATTTAATTATTTTGCTTATTATTTTGTAATTGTTTCTTGGATGTAAAGTTGTTTAATTATTTAATTATTATTATGGTTAGTAATTAGGGAGTGTAACAACATGTATGTAATATTAAAATAAATTTAGATCACTTTTAAATAAAGATAATTAAAATAAACACGTCACACACGTAAGTCGATTTTAATCGCCGTCTCACTTCCTAAGGATATCCCTCAAGTTGCCTACGAATAATGGTTAAGTGGGGTGTATAAAGCAAGTCCCTCAAATAAAAAAATCATCAAAGTCCCTTATGGTTGCCTTTACGAATCAAGTCCCTTTCGAAAAATGATGATGGTCCCTTATATGTGCTTATTACATCCCACAATGGCCTTCAAAGTCAAATTGTCCCTCACATACCCCTTAACATCCAAAGTAAGGACTACCTACTCCATTATAGTAGGGATAGTCTTACTAAGGAAAGGATAAAGAATAAGAAAGACCTTAAAACATTAGGGTAGGCTATTCCTAGATACTTGCTCACTTCAAAACTTTTTCACACTTAAACCAATTTCCAACAAAATTTTCAAACAAGTTTTTTTCACATCCATACACGGATTATTATTAAACTATTCTGAAATTTTTTGCTATTCACACACTACACTTTCAAAACAATTCAAAAGTGAGCTTAAATACCTAAGAGCCCATGGATAACCATGGATGAAAAGGGTGCTAACACCTTCCCTTTTCATAACCTACCCCCCGGACCCAAAATATTCTCTAAGGTCTTTCCTGTTCTTTTATAACCTTTCCTTATGGATAAAATAAAAGTCGGTGGCGACTCTTGCTATCCGCAACATTGTTTAAAGTCAGTTCACCGGGTTACAGAACTGGCGACTCTGCTGGGGATCTATTTAAGAGGGGTACCCTTAGGAATTAAGATCACTTTAAATTGTTTTCCTTGTTTGCTTTATTATTATATTGTTGGGGTGCTCTTATGTGTGAAAGGTCCTAACCCGGATCTAGTGTACCTTAGGTAAATGGCAATAGACCAAGGAAACTGTACGACGTATATCGATACGGTTGATCGGGTGGCCATAGTTAGTGCGACTTCTTGGTTGGTGCTTATATTCCTTAAGTCAAGTTGAGGATAATATTGAGGCTGCCATATGTTGTCAATGCACTAACTGACTTTTAGAACCCTAGTTAACTCATCTTGGCCTTTAGAAAGTAGTGAGGTAGCCGGCTTTGGTGCAGACTGAAGTTGGTTGACACTCGATACTACGCTCATTGAGATCTTAAACTTGGAGGGTTTTGGTTGGCAAGTAAGTTGCCTTCTGAACAACCACCCTTGTGAAGGATCAATGATATTGAGATCCCTTAGAACCTGGTTACTTTTGTAGGACAGGATGAACCATCTAACTTCAGGGGAGGGTACTTGCCTTTGAACCTCATGCAAGCCTTTAAACCTAGGGCTATGGTGTGACTTGTTTGTGTGTGCCACATGTTTGTGATTGAGCATGACATCATGACATCATCATGCATCATAAGCATATCATTTTCCCTAACCATTTCAAGGACCAAAGGATTTATCTTTGTTCTTTGTTGCAGGTCATGGCTTCTGCTCGTAGAAACACCATCAGGATCAACTTTGTAGGGATACCTGCTAAGCTCAAGGAGTTGGTTTCCCTAGTGCCTGATCATTCCCAGTTCAACAAGAGACATGGTCACTTATTGGATCTAGTTACTTCAGGGTTCAGTGAAGACATGATGAGTGTGCTGTTTCAGTTCTTTGACCCTAAGCACCATTGCTTTACATTTCCTGATTATCAGCTGGTTCCAACCATGGAGGAGTTCTCTAAACTTCTGGGTATACCTGTTCTTGATCAGAAGCCATTCACAGGCTTAGAGAAGGAGCTTAAACCAGAAGTTATTGCTGCAGCTCTACATCTGAAGAAGTCTGACATTGTTCTAGAGACGAGAAGTGGAGTTAAAGGTATTCTTGCCAAGGTATTAGTGGATAAAGCTCAAATGTTCTTGAAGGCTATGAGCTACGATGCTGTTGAGGAGATCTTAGCCTTATTGATTTATGGCTTAGTGTTGTTCCCCAATCCTGATCAGTTCATAGACGTTCATGCCATCAACATATTCCTGAGTCACAATCCAGTGCCTACCTTACTTGGAGACATCCTACATTCTCTTCACACCCGTACTACAAGGGCAAGAGGAACTTTGATGTGCTGCATACCTTTACTTTCTAGGTGGTTTATTTCTCACCTTCCTCGCTCAGTAATGAAGAATGAGCAAGGGTTCAGATGGTCCAAGAGGATCATGTCACTTTCTCACTCAGACATCCATTGGTGCTCCAGATCTATGGAGAATGTCACCATCATTGACCGTTGTGGGGAGTTTCCTAATGTGCCACTTCTAGGCATAAGAGGAGGCATCACCTACAACCCATCTCTAGCTTTACGACAGTTTGGTTACGCCCGGAGCGATAGTCCACATGACATGTGGATTCAGGGCATTGTGTTTGATTACGACAACGATCTTCAGGGTTACCGTCAGAGGTTCATCCGAGCTTGGGGAAAGGTAAACAGGATTGACAGCAAGACACTGGAGCCTAAGTACACTATTCCTATGGAGGCTTATCTCAGATGGGTACGATCTCGTGCTCAGACACTCATGATGCCATATCCTGCCGTCCTACCAGTTACCATGGAACCTGTTGCTGAAGGAGACACAGCTTATACCATCCTTCACCCAGACATGCCTACTGATATGGAAGACTTGCAGAGATCATGGATCCAACTGAAAGAGCAAAGGGATACTTTCGAGGCTCATTACAAAGCAAGCCAAGCAAGGATCCTAGAGCTAACAAAGCTACTTCATGAGGAACGAAACCTCAACTCATACCTCAACACAAAGAGGAAACGTCCATGGGAGACTTAAAACCCCATCTTTTGCACTTATTTCGTTTTCATTTTTGTAAGCCTAAAAGGCAAAACAAGTTATTACTAATAAAAAGTTACTTTCTTGTTTGTTTAAGCAAATTTAAATCCTGCGGTCCTTGAAAACATTGCATATGCATTCCCATATCATTGCATCACAGGTTTATAATTGTGCACAGGTTTCTCATCTTCTCGCTGTTTATTTCAGCAATGGCTCTTGAACAATCAGTTAAGGATCTCCAGGCACAGAATGCACAATTCCAAGAGCTGATCCTGAACCTATCCAAGGGGCAGGATGAATTGAAGACACTGCTGGCCAAGAAGACTAAGAAGGCTAGAAGGTCTGCTGGGTTGCTCAACATGGGAAGAAGGTTCAAAGGTCCTGACAAGACCAAGGAACAGGTTGAAGACTATGAATCTGAAGAATTTGAGCAGGAGAGAGGCAGTCTCCACAACACTATGGGGGACTCTGATTCTGAGGCTAACTACTACCATGAGCCTAACAAAGACAAATTCAAGATGCTGGTGGATAGAATGGATGCTATGGAATTACAGAAATCATCTGGGCTGGATTTTGAGGATTTGAGCTTGATATCTGGGGTGGTCATACCCATTGGGTTCAAAGTTCCTACATTTGTTGTCTATGATGGGGTCTCTTGTCCCAAATTGCATCTGAGGTCTTATGTCAGAAGAATTCAACCCCACACTGCTGATAAAAAGTTGTGGATCCATTTCTTTCAAGAGAGTTTATCTGGAGCTCAGCTAGAGTGGTATTATCAGTTGGAGAGTGTCAACATCAGAGATTGGAATGACCTTGCTGAAGCTTTCTACAAGCAGTATCAATACAATGCTGACTTAGCCCCCACTCGCATGCAGCTTCAAAGCATGTCTATGGGTGCCAAAGAAAGCTTTAAGGAGTATGCTCAGA
Organism: Lathyrus sativus; assembly: GCA_963859935.3. Taxonomy (NCBI): domain Eukaryota; kingdom Viridiplantae; phylum Streptophyta; class Magnoliopsida; order Fabales; family Fabaceae; genus Lathyrus; species Lathyrus sativus. The sequence goes on from OZ012739.1 coordinate 639,206,646, forward strand.
AGTGGAGAGACTTAGCTGGAAGAGTTCAACCCCCTTTGACTGATAGGGAGTTGGTTGATATGTTCATGTGTACGCTGAATGGTCCGTTTTACAGTCATCTCATTGGAAGCTCATCATCTGGCTTCACTGAGTTGATCATGACAGGAGAGCGAGTAGAGAATGGTATCAAGAGTGGTAAGATCCAAGTGGGCACTTCTTCATCAGGTGCTGCAAAGAAGCCTCCCACTGGGAAGAAAGAATCTAATGCTGTGTATGGTCAGCCTGATCGTAACAGAAGGCATCAGTCTGTTAGTGCAGTTCATATTTCAAATCCAACTCCTGCAACAACAGAGCAGCCTCAAGGCAACCAACAGAGGGCTAGAAGACAGTTCACGAAGATCAACATGTCAATGGCTCAGGCATTGCAACACTTGTTGAAAGCTGAACTTATTACCCTGAGAGAGGCTCCTCAGAATCCCAATGTTACCTCTCCCAAGTACAATCCCAATGCACGATGTGCATATCATTCAAACTGTCCAGGACATGATACTAATAACTGCTGGGTCTTGAAGAACAAAATTCAGGATATGATTGATGCTGGAGAAATTGAGTTTGATACACCAGGTACTCCAAATGTGATTACAGCTCCAATGCCAAATCACGAGAAGACTGTCAACGCCATTGATGAAGATATTGATGAAGATCTGCATGTCTATTCAGTTATGGAGTTGAGCACACCATTGTCTGTTATCAAAAAGAGGTTAGTGCAAGCTGGGATCTTTCCAGGTTGTCATGAAGATTGTCTATATTGTACCTATAAGCCGGATAGTTGCTTCATTTTGAGAGATGGGATTCAACGTCTCATGGATAAATATACTATAGTGTTTGAAAGAAGACCAGCATCTGTAGAAAGTATGGTGGATCATCTGACTCAGGGTAAGAAGATTGAAGAGGTTGACATGGTGTTGTACCCCAAAATTTGACCGACCTCTCTGGTTTATGTTTTATTTCATTGCATCAGCACATACGTAAGCATTGCATTGCATAGCATTTTGCATTTCACAGGGGATCAAGAAATGTGTGTCTAACAAAAATTACCAATGGTTGTTAGCCTGATCAAGGAGGTTATATTCAAGTCACCAAGCGGTTACCCTTATCAAAGACGAGTCAAGATCCTTAAAAACAAACAGATAAGCATATGTAGTTGTCAGGGGCAAACAAAAAAAATAAAAAAAATATGTTGTTTCTTTCGTTTCTCCTTGCTGACCGAAATCATGTTGTCGCTAAGTTGGATGGAGGTTCATTAGTGGTTTGTCGAGTCAAGATGTATCAATTCAAAGGTGCTTATTTGAGGTTGCAGTTGGGGTTTATGTGTTAATTCAAAATTGTTAGGTATGGATCCATATGTCAATTTGTGCCAAATTCAGATATTTCGCAATGGAGAATCATGTGGGACCTTTGCCTTTCAATTAGAGTATTGGGTGCAACTACACTTGAAGTTAAGTAGAGTTTTGTCTAGTCTTGGTCAAGCAGGGATTTAGTTTCAGGATTAAGGCCGTGGTATAAGACTTATATGATGTGCGTCCGAGGTCTTAATCAAGGCACATGCGTAGTTGTAATACAGTTTTGTGTTGCTTATTCAATTCAAGATTTGGATTGTCAGTGCAAGTAAGATCTCAAAGGAGTTTGAAATAATTGGGAATTCGAGATCAGTCCACCTTACATTCAATTTTTTATCATTTTGGTCCAAACTACAATTCCACCGCAGCGCTTCAAGGACCACAAGCATGGTTGAACGTTTTGTGAGTTTTAAAATTTGGATTAAACTTAGTCAAACTTTGAGATTGTCCTACAAGGTTCATGAATTAAATCAAAGGCCCATTAGGAAGCCCATCTTTATTATTAATTTCCATACAAATTTAATTTAGTTGGAAGTTATAATAATCAAATTTGCAACAAAGCCTCATCTAGAACTCTTCCTTTTCATGTTCCTTGGAATCGTTGTAATTAAAGGAGCAAAATCCAACACCATGCTTTCTCCATCCACACCATTTCCTTCTAGAATTGTTCCTTCTCCTTCAGTTATGATGCTTAATGAGCATGCTGCTCCTGCAGTTTCTTCTTTACCTTCTAATTCTGCTGCTCAGTCTTTTCCTACCTCAGTTCTTCTGCAAGAGCATCGGGGTGAATATAAGCCTCTACTTCATATGCATAGAGAAGACAAGTCACCCCAGGCAGTCTTAAATACAAGGGTAATGGATGTGAAGTCAGTTCCCGGAAAGAACATAAATGGCGATGTTGATGAGTCAGCGCGTGACTCTATGCAGCAGTTGCATCTTCGGTGTCATTTACAGAACTTATTGGCTTCTTCGCCAGAAGAGGAATTTGTTTCTTCTTCTTCGACTATGCAGTCTGCTGATGATTTCCAATGGAGGGCACTTTCTCTTGCTAAGCAAGCCCTATCAGCCTCAAAACAAGCTGCTGCAGTGGCTGATGAGTTGGAATTGATTAAACTTGACTATGATAATGATTCATCCCTTCTCAGTTTGGCTGACTATTCAATTGGAAAGAATAAAATCGTGAGGTCAACACGGCTTAAAGAAAGGCGATCTAAGCAGAGAAAAGTGTCGAACTCAAAAGTTTTGATGAAGAAATATACCTTACAAAAAGTTAGATGTACAGAGGAGGTCACGTGCAGCGAAAAAGTTAAAAGAAGGACTTGATGGAAATAATGTCCTGCGCTTTTTCTTATGGAGTCCCGAAACAAAGCAACTTTTGAACCTTGAAGAAGAGTCTCAATTGATTGCTCAGATACAGGATTTATTTAAATTGAAAGAAACAAAGATCAAGCTTCAGTCTCAGTTTGGGAGAGAACCAACTTTGCACGAATGGGAAGATTGTGTAGGCCTAAGCTGCCGTGTCCTTCAAGCACGGCTTCATTCTGGTTGCAAAAGCAAAGAAAAGCTGATTCTTGCCAATTTACGCCTGGTAGTTCACATTGCTAAATATTTTCAGGGGCGTGGTCTCAGCTTTCAGGACTTATTGCAGGAGGGAAGTATTGGTCTTATGAGGAGTATCGAAAAGTTCAAACCTCAAGCTGGTTGCCGTTTCAGTACTTACGCTTACTGGTGGATAAGTAATACAATAAAGAGGGCTATGTATTTGCATTCCAAAACAATTCGTCTCCCGGAGACTTTCTACGTTCTTTTGGGTAAAGTTTCGGAAGCAAAGAAATCGTACATTAAAGAAGAAAACCTGTACCTACACCAATAACAAATAAACCATTTCATCCAATCCACAACACAGCTGAAAACCATTGTCTTCGTCGTTCTTCGCCGTTCAACAGCGTAAACCAACCATCAACACCCACTACCCAACAAACTCAACAAAACATCACCGTTAAAATGTCTTCTTCAATCCAAATTCCCTCCTGCAAATCAAAAGCTCAAAACAGATCAGAAGAATAAAGTAAGATATCACTTTGTAAAATGTTGTTGTTTCATGAAGAAGGTGGGGATTTGAAAGAGGTTGTTGTGGAAATGCGAAGCAATTTGAAAGCATCCGGGATGCATTTCATAAATGTTCTGGTGGACATTTGGCAGCTTGTTGTTCAGAAATTTTCTTTATCCTCTGATCAGCCTAGAACGGGGAAAAGCACAAGCATTTCATTGCTATATAATCACTTGGAAGTTTTTGTGTTAACAACCATTGTCGAGTTGACCGGAGAGATGCAAAGTGATCTTATTCAATCACAATCCAATACTTTCCTTGATACATTATTCAGATTTGCTCTTCTCTATAGGTTCAGTGATACTATGACAATGAAAACCCTCCAGGTTATAGTAACTCGGCTCAATGAGGGGAGGCTATCATATGATTTATATCTTCAGTTATTACTTGCTCACTCTCAGTTTGCTCCCACTCTCCATTCAGCGCGCAGACCAGCTGGTTCATTTTTGAAGCCTGTATCCAGCATTTTGAAATGCATTGACATTCCTTTTCTTGACCATTCAGAAATTAATGAGATGCACAAGGTGCTAACAACCAAGCTCTCTAAAGGACCATTGGAAATTGTTAAATTGCTTTGGATACTCTTATGAACAACGGCTCGTGAAACTGATTTAGATTCTCGAAATGAGATTGGCATAAATTCAAAATCAGAGAGATCTTGGATACTTCGGCTAGTATATGCAGGGCTGAACTCAGATGATGATGCCATGATATATATCAAGAACTCAATTTTTGAAACTCTAATGAGCTTTTATGTCTCTACTCTCTCAGATGCTGTGACACATTTAGTACCATTCAGCGGTGTCGGAATACACAAGCTATGCAGACACAACAACAATTCCAGGACACTATGTGCTATACTGGGAACTCACACTGAACAAATCAAAACCAATTCACCACAACAGGACAAAACCTGCTAGCCTGTACACACCTGCAACAACAACAGCCAGGATACATCAAAAAGGCAAGAAAATAAAAGAGAAAGAGAAAGGGATTTGGAACTTACTTCAAAAACCTCCTTAAAATCGAAAATCACAACCTAATCTGAGGGAGTCTCAAAAAAAAAAACCCTAGCCGCTCTCCCAATGCCTCTTCATCAATAGATGCAGTAAACTCATCATCACCAAAAAAAATCATGTTCACCTTCAAACTCGTTTGACTTCATCATTCCAGCTCCACCATTAACAACTCAGCCTTCGAACAAACAACTGAAACCGACCGTATTCACCTTCGAACATCGCTTACCCACAAATCCCTCTTTCAACAACCGTCTGAACCTCCTCATCTTCTTTCCTCACAAAACCTTCGAACATCGAATCAGAACGAACCACAAAATCAAAACAACCAACCTCTATCAAAACGCATCTTCCGTTTGGAGAACCCACAATATAAACAGATTGAATATAGAAGAAAGAGGGAGACGGAAACTCATTCCGAAATGAAATCAATGCAGTACATAACTTGACCGTGAGGAAGGTGGAGTTGCGAAATTTTGAGGCAAACGTTGGAACCAACCGCTCCGTCTTCATCTTTTTGTGGTGAGTTACTGCTCCTTTTGGAACTTTGGATTTCGTACATTTGAAACATGGACCGTGTTTGTTTTCTTTGTTTTTTAATGATGGAGGTGGCTGATGATAACTGATGAGATTGTTTTGGGTGGCTTGGGCTCCAAAAATCCCACCGTTTGATCCCTACTGCATCCCGTTTCCTGTACCCCTCTCTCTATTGTTTTTTTTCTGCTATGGATCTTGGGCTTTAAGCCCGTGTTACTATTGCCTGTTCTTGTTCTCACCCCCTTTCATGTTCATACCCCCCCTGCTCTTATTTTCTTAAAATTTTAGAAAAAATGTTTTTTTGTATATATATATATATATATATATATATATATTATTTATTTACTTTATATTTGAATGTACATTATATATTATGTATTTTGGAGTTTTTTTTTTTTATCTAGAAGTTCATTTTATATTTTTTTTTAGAGATAGATTTATTTCTCATTTATTATTGGGCTTTTCCTCTCATTTCCCTCGTTCGGGTCGATGACGAGACCTCCGTAATTCATTACCAGTCAAATTATTGATAGGTAATGTTGGATCTGAGACCACCTCTTTTCCCTTTTCGTTACTTATCCCGACTCGATTCCAAACTTTGTCAAACAATTTTCAAAATCGACTTATCTTTGTATTGAATTTAAAAGAGGGGATTAAGTGTAGACTTTCTTCCTCTCCGAGTGTTGGGATGCCCACTGTAGTGAGGGTGGTTCCGACACTCGTCTTTCAATACAAAGACGTTTCCCATCCATTTTCAAATCTCATCTCCTTAAAATCGATTCTTTGTGTTGAGCTAAAGAGAGGATTGGGTGTAGACCCCTTCTTCCTCGAGCATAGGGATGCCCACTGTAGTGAGGGTGATCTCGACGTTCGTCTGTCAATACAAAGACGCTTCCAACATTTTCTCGTAAAAACCTCGGCCTCGTACCGAGCCCTTTTTCAAACCATATTAATTTGATTTCTCTTTGTACCGAATTAAAAGAGGGGATTAAGTGTAGACTTTCTTCCCCTCCGAGTGTTGGGATGCCCACTGTAGTGAGGGTAGTCTCGATGCTCGTATCTCGATACGAAGGCGTAACTTTATCCATCACATATCTCTTTATCCACTATCTCACTTTTACAACTTCATCCCGTAACCTTTCTCACCTGAAACCCCGGCCCCGCGCCGAGTGTATTTTCAAATCATTTTCATAACAAAACTTGAATGGTCGTGGAGTGGTTAGGCGTAGGCCTTCTCCTATCCCGAGTGCTGACGTTTACCGTAGGGTTCTCTGTCGCAAAGCACTTACCATTCAAAACTAAAAACATCTTTAATAAGAGAACGAAGTTCTCTTTGCATTGAATTAAAGAGAGAGGAATGGGTGTAGACCTCTTCTTCTCCGAGCATAGGGATGCCCACTGTAGTGAGGGTGGTTTCGACGCTCGTCTTTCAATACGAAGACGCCTCGTTCACCACACCCTTTTATAACAAAAAACTTTGAGACAAAGAATTGGGTACTACCCGTAGGGGATACTATCCGAGGACCTGTCTCGCCCCCCTAAAAAACAATCCAATCAATCAAACGTGACTTCTTGCCCCGCGTGGCGAAAACTAATCAATCTTTCAAAAAGGATATGTTACGTCCGTTCTACCGCAAACAGGTAACGCCTAAGTCTCCAACGAGCGAGCAGCAAAACACCTAACTGCTAGAATGCGCACGATAGCATCATCCATAAAAAACATCAACACACCGTAGGCCGAACTACGGCTGCTCTGATTTCTCATACCAGATGAGAATACGTAGGCACAAGGGCCACAATCCTTGGCGAGCACATCCCCCCCTATTACCCGTAGTTTCCCGAACTACGTCGACTCTGACTTTCTCACGTCTATTGAGAATACGTAGGCCTAGGACCGCGAGGTCCTACCGAGTCCGTTCTCTCCTTTTTTCCCCGTTCTCTCTTTCCTCCTAACTTTCTTGTTTCTAAACCCTTATCTTTACCCATTGGAACATACTTCTTATAGCATAATATTTAAGCAGATAAAATTACACATCGACAAACAAAAGGTTCCCATCGAGTACGATGGATGCGAGGGGTGCTAATACCTTCCCCTCGCATAACCGGCTTCCGAACCCGTTCATGGTTGCGAGACCATCTTATCCATTTATTTCCTAAGGTTTTCTCGATATTTTCCTTTCCCCTCACGGGATAAATAAAGTTCGGTGGCGACTCTTCTGTCTATCCTTTTCGCCTCCCCGTCGTTGCGCGACACATTTTTCGAGTAGCGACACATGGTTGACAAAGTACCACTAAGAATCACTTCAAAGGGTCCCATTAAAATCACTCATCAGGGCCCAATCAAGATTACTGCTGAAGGTCCTGTGAAAGTTGTTGCTGAAGCCAGAGTAGCTCCTCTGATCATTACCACTCCTGGTCCTATTCCTTATACATCTGACAAAGCTGTGCCTTGGCACTATGGGTCTGATGTTTACATCCATGGTGTCAAGCAGGAGCCTTTACCTGATATGCCTGTTGACATTGATAATATTGCTGGATCTAGCAAGATCACTCGTAGTGGAAGAGTCTTCTCTCCTCCAGTTGCTTCTAAGAGTGCAGTTACTCCTGCTGTTACTTCCACCACTGATGCTCGGGGCAAGGGTCCTATTATTGAGCCTGTATCTACTGATGTTCCAGCTGATGATGACCTCTCTAAGCAGATGGAAGAAGTATTGAAAATCATTCGCAAGAGTGATTATGATATTGTTGATCAGCTGGGGCATACTCCCTCAAAGATTTCTATGCTCTCCCTGTTATTATGTTCTGAGGCTCATGCCAAGTCATTGATCAAGTTTCTAAAGATGGCTCATGTACCCAGTGCAATTTCTGTGGACCAGTTTGAGAATTGTGTTGCTCACCTGACCTATGACAACGGGTTAGGATTTTCTGATGCTGACTTGACCCCTGCCAAGAGGGATCATAACAGGGCCTTGCATATTTCAATTGAATGCAGGGGCACTACCCTATCTCATGTGCTGATAGACAATGGTTCCTCTCTGAATGTGTTGCCTAAGGAAGTCCTGAACAAGCTGAGTCCTGAAGATACGGTATTGAAGCCCAGTAATATTGTGGTAAAGGCTTTTGATGGTTCTAGAAGAGTAGTGCATGGGGAAATTGATCTTCCAATCAAGGTTGGCTCTCAGGTGTTTACTGCTACATTCTATGTGATGGATATTCGTCCTTCGTACTCATGTCTGCTTGGTCGTCCCTGGATCCATGGGGCAGGTGCTGTGACCTCCATATTACATCAAAAGTTGAGATATCCGGTGAATGGAAAAGTTGTTACTGTCTTTGGAGAGGAAGAATACTTTGTCAGCCATGTAAACACTTTCAAGTATTTGGAAGTAGAAGGTGAATACATTGAAACTCCATGTCAGTCATTTGAAGTGGTTCCCTGGGCTGTTAGGGATTGTGTGACTCCTCCTGCTGTGAAGAAGGTTCCTGTGGTCATCAGAAACCCTCCAACAATGGCAATGGCCTCCCTCAATGATGCAAAAGCTATGGTGGAAGAAGGTGGTTGTACTATTTGGGGTCAGCTTCCTGATATTCCATACAAGTCTGACAAGTTTGGTTTGGGTTTCACTGCAGAGTCCCAGAAGGCTGTTCGTCGTGCTCGTGCTGTTCGTATCACCAATCAAGGGGTTATCAATGCTGTGGGAGATCAAGATGAAGACTACAACTTGGAGGCATGGATTTTTCCTACTGTGGGTGCTGGACTCAATAATTGGAAAGCTGAAGATGTTATCCCTATCTCCTTTAGTCAGGAGTAAATACTATTATTGTGTTATGTTTTTAAATTTGTAATTTCTGGAACAATTAAAACTTTCAAGCCATGTGCCTTACCCGGGGCACAATGGTGTGCTTGTTACGGGTTGTCATTTCATTTGCATACTTCATTCAATAAAATCAGTGGACGTTTCGTTTTCGTAAATATTGTGTTCCTTGTCTTTCTTTTTCTTTTATTTTTGCTTTATCAGCTATGTGTTCTTACACACACCCACGTCACTAAAATGCAGATCCTCATCCACTCTGGATCCAGTTGATAACAGTTCTACTATTGCCAATTACAATTTCGAGAATCCGATCTATCAAACTGAAGACGGAAACGAGGACGATTGTGAAATACCTGTAGAGCTTGCTAGGTTGTTACAACAAGAAGAGAAAGCTATACAGCCACATGAAGAGCCAGTCGAAGTTGTGAATCTGGGAACTGAAGAAAACAGAAAAGAGGTCAAGATAGGGGCTGATTTAGAGGACAGTGTCAAGAGCAGGTTGATTCAGATGCTACGTGACTATGTGGAGATCTTTGCTTGGTCTTATGAAGATATGCCAGGGTTGGATACAGACATTGTGGTCCACCGTTTGCCAGTGAAAGAAGATTGTCGTCCAAAGAAGCAGAAGGTTCGTCGTATGCGTCCTGAAATGTCAGAAAAGATCAAAGCAGAGGTAATGAAACAGTTCAATGCAGGGTTCTTGGCCGTAACTTCTTATCCTCAGTGGGTTGCAAATGTGGTACCGGTTCCTCAGAAAGATGGTAAGGTACGTATGTGTGTAGACTACAGAGATCTGAACAAGGCTAGCCCTAAAGATGACTTTCCACTTCCTCATATTGATATCCTGGTAGACAACACTGCTCAGCATAAGGTATTCTCTTTTATGGATGGTTTCTCTGGTTACAATCAAATCAAGATGGCACCTGAAGATATGGAGAAGACTACATTTGTGACACAGTGGGGCACCTTTTGCTATAAGGTAATGCCATTTGGTTTAAAGAATGCAGGGGCAACATATCAGCGTGCCATGGTGGCTTTGTTTCATGATATGATTCATCATGAGATAGAGGTATATGTGGATGATATGATAGCCAGGTCTCAGAATGAAGAACAACATCTTGATCATCTGCACAAGTTGTTTGAGAGGTTGAAGAAATACAGGTTGAGATTAAATCCAAACAAGTGTACTTTTGGAGTTAGATCTGGAAAGCTCCTGGGTTTCATTGTCAGTGGAAAAGGTATTGAAGTGGATCCTGCAAAAGTGAAAGCTATACGAGAGATGCCAGCTCCCCGTACTGAGAAGGAGGTTAGAGGTTTCTTGGGACGATTGAACTACATTGCAAGATTTATTTCCCAATTAACTACCATCTGTGAGCCAATCTTCAAGTTGTTGAAGAAAGATCAGGTGATGGAATGGAATGATGAGTGCCAGACTGCCTTTGATGAAATCAAGAGATATTTGCTAGAACCTCCAATTTTAATGCCACCAGTTGATGGAAGACCCTTGATTATGTATTTAACAGTATTAGACAACTCAATGGGGTGTGTATTGGGGCAACATGACGAGTCTGGTCGAAAAGAGCAGGCAATATACTACCTTAGCAAAAAGTTTACCGACTGTGAAACAAGATACTCACTGCTCGAGAAAACTTACTGCGCTTTGGCATGGGCTGCTCGCCGACTAAGACAGTATATGTTGACCCATACTACCTTGTTGATTTCGAAGATGGATCCAATCAAGTACATATTTGAGAAACCTGCTCTCTCCGGAAGAATTGCAAGATGGCAAATGATCTTGACGGAATATGATATACAGTATACCACTCAGAAGGCCATTAAGGGGAGTGTTGTTGCTGATCATTTGGCTCATCAAGCAGTAGATGATTACCAGTCAATGAATTTTGAGTTCCCTGATGAAGACATTATGTCTGTTACCAAAGAACCTGGACAATATGACGGACCTGAACAAGGATCCCGATGGACTATGGTTTTTGATGGTGCCTCCAATGCACATGGTAATGGTGTTGGTGTTGTGATTAGTTCCCCTGAAGGTTGTCATACCCCGATTACTGCCAGACTTTGTTTCTATTGTACCAATAACATGGCTGAGTATGAGGCATGTATCATGGGTATGCAAGTTGCTATTGATATGAAGATTCAGTTCCTTGAGAATTATGAAGGATGCAGGCTTGGATGAAGATGAGTGGATTCAGACTCGACTTGACCAGATAAATTTGATTGATGAGAAAAGGTTAGCAGCAGTTTGTCATGGCCAGATGTACCAGAAACGGATGATCAAAGCTTTTAACAAGAGGGTTAAGCCAAAGGTATATCAGGTTGGTGACTTGGTAATCAAGCGTATCATATTACCACAGGGTGATCCTAGGGGCAAGTGGACTCCAACATATGAGGGACCATTTGTAGTCAAGACAGTGTTCTCAGGAGGTGCCATGATACTGACTACAATGGATGGTGAAGACTTCCCACAACCTGTAAACGCAGACATAGTTAAAAAATACTACGCATAAAAAGAGACCCGCTAGGTTGACAGGCCTAGGCAAAAATAAGGGCATCCCGGCAAACCAAAAGGGTTTGGGCAAAAATTAGGGATATATATATAAAAAGATGTACACCCGGCAAGTCGAAAACCTGAAAAGGCGGCTTGGGCAAAAAAGGGTATCCCGGTGGATTGAAAACCTGAAAGGGCAATCCAGGCAAAAGTTAGGGATTAAAGCGTATGACTATGTCTCGTTTGGATCACTCATGAAACTGCAACCAGTTGTACTACTTACTCAAGCTCAAACAGATAAAGCTCAATCCAATCGTTTCCGTCTCAACAGCAAGAAGATGAGATACTTGAGTGGCAATAGTAGAATTGAAACTCAATAGGATTATTTCCCACATAGCTGATTCTTTTTGTAAAACTTCATGACAAAATTCTCTTACTAGGGTTTATGTCTCCTTGTACAAACTTACCCGTGTATGGGTCACTTTTGATATAAATAAATTCCATCTTTTGAATCCAGATTCACTTTTACCCTATTTACATAAGCGAAACGTCCATTGGTTGTGTTTGAATGTATGTATGCCTTTGAATATGATTGATGTTTACCAGAAACGCATGTATGCTTTTAATATGATTGATGTTTACCAGAAATGCATGAAAATGCAGTAATAGTATTTACTAAGGACGAACGAGGGAAGGATTTCAACGAAGCTTCGCCGGTTCATCTTTACAAGACAGTTACAAACCATCAGTAGGACTAATCCATTTTCACAAAGTCTAATCTCCCCTGGAATTTATATCCATCTCTTTTATCCTCATACGGATATACGGGAAATTACTTTCCAATAAGGGCACGATGAACGAAGACGGGATGTTATACTTATCCTACTATCAAACGAAAACGAAGGTTATCTATACCCTACTATCCCCAACAACGGGAGGTTATCTATACCTTGTTATCCCCAACAACGGGAGGTTATCTATACCCTACTATCCCCAACAACGGGAGGTTATCTATACCTTGTTATCCCCAGCAGACGGAGGGTTATATATTCTTCAACAACGAATCAGGATTTATTTTTCTTGGCCAGCAGTTGTTATACAAGGATATCCAGACACTTCCAGCAGTGTCATAGCATACATACATCATTTACATCATACCATAACATATATGTCTATAGTACATTACCTAAGTGCATCATGTCATACATGCATACATAAAGCATAAACTAATGTTGTTATACAGAATGCTACCTTGTTTTCAGGTTAATTATCCAACAAACAATCTTATGATCTTTGGGACTGCTTTATTGTAACCTCAGGGTTACTTTATCCTCCTGATGAGCTTCTTATTACTTTGGGACTGCTTTATTGTAACCTCAGGGTTATTTTATCCTCCTGATAGCCTCTCATGACTTCAAGACTGCTTTAGAGCTACTGATTGCTCTATCCTCCTGAAATCATCCTATTACTTCAAGACTGCTTTAGAGCTATTCATTGCTCTATCCTCATGAGGTCATATTACTACTTCAAGACTGCTTTAGAGCTATTCATTGCTCTATCCTCCTGAAGCCATCTAATTATTTCAAGACTGCTTTAGAGTTATCCATTGCTCTATCCTCCTGAAATTACATTATTATTTCAAGACTGCTTTAGAGCTATCCATTGCTCTATCCTCCTGAAATCATTACTTCAAGACTGCTTTAGAGCTATTGATTGCTCTATCCTCCTGAAGACATATCACATTATTATTTCAAGACTGCTTTAGAGCTGTTGATTGCTCTATCCTACTGAAGCCATTCTATTACTTCAAGACTGCTTTAGAGCTATTGATTGCTCTATCCTCCTGAAGCCATTATTACTTCAAGACTGCTTTAGAGCTATTGATTGCTCTATCCTCCTGAGGTCAGATTTATCACTTCAAGACTGCTTTAGGGTTATCATTATTGATTGCTCTATCCTCATGAAGACATGCTGTTACATCAGTATTACTCCAGACTCCTGACAGTTCTCATTATACTACTGAAGAACTTTCCCCTAGTGGCATCTTTAAGCCCACTCAATCATGTTCAACCAACCATCAATATCACTCCATGCACTGGTGAGTGCAAATTTTTGGGCTTTTGTGTTCAATCCCCTTCAACCTTCCAGGTTACGACTGGCAAATATACCAATCTAACCCCTCAGGTTTCAGAAAATTGAACAGGGGCAGCTGTTGCACCCCAAAATTTGCCCTCACAATACAAGACTTTGTGTTCCAAGAAGGTTCACAAGGTTCACAAAATTCACAATTGGTCAGAAGAGTTGACAATTCCCTCAGACAATGCACCTCCTAAGCAGTGCATCCAAAACTAGGGTTTTGACTTTAATCAGGCTAAATGGACTTCCAAGACTTCAAGTGAGCTTCATAACATCTTATATGTGTATAAGAACCCCCATGTCAAGTTTCAAGACTTTTCTCAAAAGTTTGCTCAGTCAGATGATCAGATAAGTCAAAAGCAGTCAATGCAGTTAAAAGGTCAAACTGAGGTCAACTGTGGTCAAACCAAAGTCAAACTTCATGATTTTTTTTTGCCAACATCAAAGAGAGTCGTTTGACTTTTTGCAGGTAAATATCATATGGCATGCATTTTTTTTCTAAAAAGTAAAAATGGCACAATTGGCAGGAGGACATGTGTAAGGAGTTATGAGTGTGAGAGGTTGAGAGTTCGAATCTCACCTTTGTCACTTTTTTTTGTTTTTTATTATTTTTACTCTAAATTTTTCTATCTTTCATTAAAAAAATAACAAAAATAGTTTTTTATTATTATTTAATTATTATTTTCGTATTTTAATTAAATCATTTTTTAAAATATTATTTTTTTCACTTTTTTCTAAATTATTCATAAAAATATCCAAAAAATCATAAAATAAAAAATATTGAAAAAATTTTGTTCTTTTTATAATGTTTTTTATTTTAGGAATCAATAGGATTATTAGTTTTTATTTTAAGTTTATTTTAATTATTTTAAATTATTTAAATTTTATTTTTTCTTAACTAATTATTTAGTTTGGGCTTTAAAATGGGCTTTAGGGACATTATTGACAATTTGGTGTTAACCCTAATTTGTTCCCTATATATACATGTGTTGCCTTGTTGGAAAAGAGGGGAGAATGAAAAAAACCTAAGAGGAGTGAGTGCCGTTTGCCGTTATTTAGTTTTCTTCTTCATCCATTACTATTGTTTCTTTTTCTTCATCGTTTACCGTTATTTCTTTTCCTTCATCTATTACTGTTGTTTCTTTTTCTTCATCTTTTACCGTTATTTCTTTTTCTTCATCTATTACCGTTATTTCTTTTTCTTTATCTATTACTGTTACGTTTATATATATAATTTTTAAATTGTTAGAGTTTATATATATAAGATTTTTGATCGAATTATGTCGATACGATGTTTGCACATTTGTGTGCATGACGCGTGACATTTGTGTTAGTTCGATCTGGTTGCGATGATCGCATTTTTGTGTGAGCAATAATACTATTTTTTGCTTAATTTCTTTTTCTTTGCGATAAATTTTGTTTCGTCCGATTTAGATCTGGTTGCGATGAGCGCATTTCTGCGTTAGCAACATTGTTGGGTTATTTGGCACATTTAAAATTCATTATTGTTTTATTATTATTATTATTATTATTATTATTATTATTATTATTATTATTATTATTATTATCATTATTTATTATTATTATCATTATTATCATTATTATTATTATTGTTATCATTAATTTATTAAAATTTGTTATAATATAAAAATCTGTTTTTTAAAATAAATAACATTAACATCTTTTTCCAAATTAATATGAAAACCTATTATTTTTAAGAAAAACTTTTTTTTAGATAAATTTAAAATAATAACTAAAATCTTTTTTTTAAAATAATAACTAGAACCGTTATTTATTTTATTTTATTATTGTTCAATTCAAATTTCATTATCATATTGTATCTGCTCCTCTCATGTAACCTCGCGAACTTAACAATCGCTCTTTAAATTCTGCCTTTAAATTTCTGCTTGCATGGTTTAAATTATGACATTATCTCTCTGTTTGCATGATTCAATTATCTCACGCGTTTACCATTATTTCTGTCACATTGCACACATCCGAAGGTTAGGTCTAACTGTTTGGCCGCCGCGCCAATAGACCGTAAAACTTCACACATTCAATTTCAAATCCTCAAAACTACAAACTACAAACCCTAATTTTCACAAATGCCTCGCCGCAGGCAAAATTACAATTTTACCCTTAGCATTAGGTCAAAGAGCCGCCGCGCTCATTTTAGGGTTTCCCGCCGTGGAATCCCTAATTTAACCCTAATTACAACTTAACATTTCAACGTAGAGATTTGGAGTTTCTACACTCCACGTAAGCGTGTCCTTAAGATGCGTTTATTCCCCTTGAGACCTTGACCACAGTCAAGAAGTTTCTAACCTCCCTATTGAGGGGAACTACGATTACTCTGATTCCACTCCCGTAAGGATACGTAGGCACAAGATGTGATGTCTTGCCGAGTAAACTTAGAATTAATCCCCTTTATTATTTATTATTGCTTATTTATATTTTATTTATCTTTGCTATTTAATTATTTTGCTTATTATTTTGTAATTGTTTCTTGGATGTAAAGTTGTTTAATTATTTAATTATTATTATGGTTAGTAATTAGGGAGTGTAACAACATGTATGTAATATTAAAATAAATTTAGATCACTTTTAAATAAAGATAATTAAAATAAACACGTCACACACGTAAGTCGATTTTAATCGCCGTCTCACTTCCTAAGGATATCCCTCAAGTTGCCTACGAATAATGGTTAAGTGGGGTGTATAAAGCAAGTCCCTCAAATAAAAAAATCATCAAAGTCCCTTATGGTTGCCTTTACGAATCAAGTCCCTTTCGAAAAATGATGATGGTCCCTTATATGTGCTTATTACATCCCACAATGGCCTTCAAAGTCAAATTGTCCCTCACATACCCCTTAACATCCAAAGTAAGGACTACCTACTCCATTATAGTAGGGATAGTCTTACTAAGGAAAGGATAAAGAATAAGAAAGACCTTAAAACATTAGGGTAGGCTATTCCTAGATACTTGCTCACTTCAAAACTTTTTCACACTTAAACCAATTTCCAACAAAATTTTCAAACAAGTTTTTTTCACATCCATACACGGATTATTATTAAACTATTCTGAAATTTTTTGCTATTCACACACTACACTTTCAAAACAATTCAAAAGTGAGCTTAAATACCTAAGAGCCCATGGATAACCATGGATGAAAAGGGTGCTAACACCTTCCCTTTTCATAACCTACCCCCCGGACCCAAAATATTCTCTAAGGTCTTTCCTGTTCTTTTATAACCTTTCCTTATGGATAAAATAAAAGTCGGTGGCGACTCTTGCTATCCGCAACATTGTTTAAAGTCAGTTCACCGGGTTACAGCGTGCAATTTCTTTTTTCCTGCTAAGAGGAAACTAGGCGACCGAGCCTTACAGAGTCTATCTTGAGTGTTTGGTTCCTGAGGACATGCATTTCAACAACTATGTTAATCAACGTGAGATGTGACCATTTTAAGAGATAGTATTTTACTATTGATGGTTGACCTGCGGATCGCGTCTCACTGCTCCTCATCTGTCCGAGTGTGTCATGATGAAGTTCGGCTATACTTAGATCATTCTCATACACCATGTTGTCTCTGCTCCCCTTGGCTTGACACGTAGACAGATAGATGACATGTTTGATGATTATGAGAGTCATCTGATATCGGAGGGGGCACGAAGTACCATAGCTGAAAGCGATTGGAGCTATGTCGAATGGTACATTTGGTAGTTCTTTAGGGTGTCACATCTGTAAATGGTGCATGTTGCTGTAGGAGATCCGGCAAGGTCAGCACATCAGGAGATACTAGAGGAGGAGCAGACACAGCTAGATCATGCTAAGGATGTCTTGCCTAGGTGTTGTCGCATGGTGGAGATTGCACAGGCAGGCATTGACACTAGTACTTTCCCTGATGGGTTTGATGTGAGGTAGGTCCTAGATGCCAACATGGCGGAGGCACAATGAGCATTGTTGTATCTGAAACAACGTCGGAGTACAGGGGGGATTGGTGGCAAATGAGGTAAACGAGACATAAGAGGAAAATAAGTTAGGGGAGAGGTAATTAGACATACACAGTAGTGTATTAGTATATAGTAGTAGTAATATGGTCTGTATTTTATTTTGACATCATGCTACTTTATTGGTCTTAATGTCTTTTATTTATATATGGCATTTTTGGACCATCTGAATCTATGTATGTCTATTTTTTATTTTCGATTGTATGGTATGGTTTAAATCTTCATGTGAATACAGATGAACAAAAAATAACATGAAAGACCAAGTTTTGATACGTTACGAAGAGAGGTTACGGAGATGTATCTCTGAAATACGAAGATGCATCTCCGATCCAATTCATGTGCATAATGCATTCTGAATGTGATGCATAGTATATTTTAAATTGTTACAAAAATGCATTTTTAAAATATTAATGTTTTAATGCGGAAGTATATCTCAAAAATTTGGAGGTATTTAAATAATTTTGTGCAGTGACTAAGAAACATAAAAGATGCATTAAAAATCCTCTAAAAAATTTGTATCATTTTGAACCATGAGAGACAATTGGTTGAAACCAGCTTCCTTTACATTGTCTTGGTGATCATCATCAGGATTTAGTTGTGTTGCAACAATAAACTCTGATCCATCAGAGCTTCCGGAGTCATTATTGATATGTGGACTAAAGTTTAAATCAATTAAGATTTTGGGAGTCCTCGTTGGTTTCAGGATAATTAATAAAGCGGTGGAGATAGGGCAAGGAAAGGCCAAGGAATCGCAACAAATCAGCCATAATCAGAGGAGAACAGCGGAGAAATTTTAGTCGATTAAGGGTGGGAGAGAAACTTTCATTGTCAAGAAACCTTGGGATGACTATCAACAAAAATCACGTTGAAACAAAACAAACTACGGATTTACAAAGGTAAATATGTTAAATATACTAAAAATATGATTAAAAATTTAAATTAAATATAAAATAATTCTAATAAATAACATTTGATTAAAATAGAGTACCAAAATGAAAATTATTTCAGAATTAAAAATAATCGCACGTTCAAAGAAGTTTCACCAAACAATTAAATCATAGCCATCTAAAAGTTGACAATATTTTCCCACCTAAAAATGTAATAAAAAAATATATTTAAAAAATTTTCATATTAAATTAAGAAAATCTAATTTGTAATTAATATTGTCTAAACAAAAATTAGAACAATTAACTTTAATTAAGAGAAATAGTAAAGAGAGTCAATTGCGTTAATTTAATAAATGATATTGTATTCTGAAAATATAATGTGTTAAGAAATTATGAAGAAAAATTAATTATGATGAAATATGTGAAAGAGTAAAAATTAACGCAGAAACACAGTAAAAAGTAAAAAGTGAAATACAGAGTACTTCTTCCAGAATTTCTCACCTAGAATTTTTCCACCTTTCTTTATTGGATAAAATCGTAATTGTTATGTAATGTTAGTAAAGCACTTGTTATCAAAACTGAAAAAACGTAGTTGAATTTTATAGCCAATAGAGATATAAATATATTATTACTATTCGGGCCTTATAACTTTTTTTTTTAGTTTAGTAACCTAACCCGCCAGATACAAGTTTTGCAAAGTAAAGATATTCTTCAACGAGTGAAATTGAAACTGCCGCACAAGCATACGCATAATCAGGCACGGCATATGCATCATCAGACGCGGAAGGAATTTTTTAATTTTTCTTTCTTATTCTTATTATTTTATTACGTTAAACTGTCACTAGGTTAGGTCAGCCCCCCATTTGATCGACGGTTTTACCGCTTTAGCCGACACTGATGCTGCCATTTAAAAAGAAAGTAATATGGTTACGACTTGGTTGGTGTTCGGTGAGCCGATCGGAGAATAAAAAAAGATGTTTTTGGCATTTCTATAAGATCTTTACTTTTACTATTTTCATCTTTGAACGGATGGATACGCATTCAGTTAGCTTTCTTACAGCATATAGGCTCACAGCGGATACGACAAGACCGCTTATTCACTTAGCAACAACAGCGCATTCAATAGCAGCATTCGATTCGATGCTTCTTCCCTATTCTATTTGTAAACAACCGACCGAGGGGAAGTAAGCAGGAAGCCATAACTGCAAGAACCACAGCGGACCGGTAGGATTGGCGAAAGAGTCTTGCAACAGTCTGTACAGACCCCTTTACAAGCAAGCTAACAAGAACGAGGGAATCTCCAAACCAAAGAGCCAAAAAATAGCACGTAACCCGTGGAGGATAAAATTACCTTTTAGTTTAAGAAGAATTAGGTCGGGATTAAAACCAATCAAATAAAAAAAGAGATAGGCAGCGAACATAACCGGTGACAGGATAATCAAAGAAATTATTATATTAAGTGGCGAAATGAAGATTTAAGAAAGAAAGACATTCCATGACCTCTAAAATTTCATGACACATTTTCTATTGATGGAGAAAGATATTATTACCTAAGTGCTTGTCTGTTCCTTGACGCGGAAACTTACGGAGAACACATCTCACTGAAACTGAACCCAATCCTCTCATCTGAACTCTGACACCAATCTTCACGAGACGGCTCTTGACCAATTCCTTTTGTATCGTACCTGGTCGAGCTCTACCTTGTACTTCCCGCCCTACTTTCAATCTATTTCTTATAAACCTGATCCACATCCAACAGCAGCAGTCTCTGTTGGTCCTCTTTTCCGCGTTAGATCAGAGCAAGACCTGTTAGAATCATCCCCAACATTTCCTTATTTAGTCAGGCCCAGGGTTAACCACAGGAGCAACCTTGGTTTTTATTGACTCTCTAGCCCTACCTGAAACATTTACATTTCAAGTTCAATCTGAACCCTACTAAACGATTCCTCCCGGAATTAAAAGTACGCTTTATCGTTCCACTTCTTTCTGAACTCAGACAAGATTTCACTCGAGTTCAAGCTTTCGTCACTTAGTCAGAAGGGATCACCTCGGCATGTCAAAGAACCGGCGCTACCAGACCTTGGTCGTCTCCGCTGGGCGGGGCTCACCGCAAACCTACTTCCTCTTGGATCCTTTCCCACTGCCCTTTTCTTTCCAATTTCAACTCCAGTGGCCTGGTTCTTTTCTATGTAATTCTTTTAGTCGTTTTGTGTCTACCGCCTCATCCTCAGCCTCTTCCTACCTAAATAAGGCCCCCCCTAGTCTAAAATGAAAGATTCATTCTTTAGCCAAATCAACATCCTTCTTCCTATTACCTATCTCCAGATCAAGATCCTAACATGATTAAAGCCATAACTCTACTATTGAAGTACTTAGTAATCCTACTTCCAATTCACTATCTACTTCCTTCGTCAGCCCTCCTCCATAGCTACCTTTGAAGGGAAAGCTGGCTAGACCAAGCCTAGTAATTAATTTAATAAGAGGGAAAAAGGCCACTCAGGTCTATATCTAGAAAGGAGGCTGGATTGGAAGATTGAGAGACTCGGGATTGTGCAGGTTTGCAGAGAGGCTAGAGCATTCCCTTCACTAAAATAGAATAGTAGGTAAGATTCACTAGCTAGAAGTTTACTGAGAAGGGTAGAGTTTGCAGTAATCAATGAGAGAATGGTAATGCTAAAGGTAGGAAGAAAGAAGGCTCATTCTATGCTGACCACTTACTATGGCTCTTCTCTCATTTGATTTGAGAATCTTATTTAAGCCATAGGCTATCGATTGGGGGAAGAAAGCATGCCTTTGTTGGTCACCATCACCACCATCGTTAACATCGGTACACTCCTAAATAAGGCCTACCTCCCTTCCATTCAACCAGAGCAGCTATGAGAACAGAGACTAAATTAGCTAAGCAATGCATCAACGGGAGGATTCTGAAATTATCTTCTCATATGACATTCTACTTTGAGCAAGTCACTTATGCCTATTCCTTGATAGGAGAGGGAAAAGCATTAGGCCGGCCAGTACCAGAACGATGATGAATAAGTCTGAGGTGGGTAGGTGGGAATCCGAGGATGAAACTTCTGTTGATGAATGCATTCATACCATCATCTCTATCCCTTGCTCATTCTAGGCCAAGCTCTTCCCTTCTTAAAGTACTTTGCCTTCGGCATCTCACTTGAATTGGAGAATGTATTAAGCATAGGATCATCCAGAGTCTGTAAAGTCTACCTCGCTTAGCTCAACCTTATCCATAGACGATCTCTATCTCTTCATTGCTATGGTACTCTTTGTAGTAGGTCACTTTCTATACCTGAGCCACTTTACTAACCCTTAGCTTGTGTTCGATACCTCACGCCTTCACTTAATCCAAAAGCTTGGCTTGCTTCGTGTTCCAACTCAGCAATATGAATACCATCGTTAGCAATAACTTCCCCTTCGCCTAATCCCTTTATCCCCTCTCCCAATCCCTTCTTTCAGTTGAATGTTTGCAAAGTCCGATAGAGTGGAAGAGAGAGCGGGATTAAGAGACTTAGAGGACATATGCTACTAAAGTCCTAACATGGGGGCATAGCGTTTTGACTATATCCTTCCTTACTTGTCGGCGTAACGACAGCTAATGATTGAATACCTAGCTTATTGATGAATTCGGCGTAAGAAGTTAATACTTCCACTTATTCCCTAGAATAGAAGACATGGAGGCCTTACAACTTTTCAGGATCTATTACCTGCATGATAGGAATATTAAATAGACATGAAATCAACGGGAAGCCTATTCCTACCCTAGTTTATTGGCTCTTAGGTCGGTGAAACTGTCCCTATAGCTAAAGTCAAGCCAGGAGTTCGCGTTTTAGTTTGAGTTCAGGACAGGAAAGTATGGGACCTAATTAAATGGAGTACTTGCGCCCACTCTCGACGCCTACTTTATTAAACGAAGGACAGGGCAGACATACTCTTCGACAGACAGAAGGAAGGATTGGACTGGTGCTATAGCTTTCCCTTTTTCCAGCCATGTAGGTTTTCTTGAAGCACAAGCCATTCTAAGAGCGCCATTCAAGCCTTAGCCTGAAAAAGGCTAAAGACTGTTGGGAGAGTCCAGGGCGGTCCGGCGACCATTGCCCCTTTTCTTTTGGATGTAGCTATTTCCTTACATATAGAGGAATCAAGGAGATTCATATACGCCCAGAAGCTCGCAAGACCCACGGCGCCTTGCTACAATAACGAGTGGCTAGTTCGTTCGATATCTAGGGGATACCCGTCTACTTCGCTTCACCAAGCAGACCCCACGTACTTTAATTGTCCGTCTGCTACTACGAACCCAACCCATAGGCCCATACCTTTCTCGACCGAAGCCATAAGTAGTAGTTTAACGCTTGATCGAAGCGGCAGTTACCAGGCCCGGCCCAACTATCCCAGGGCAGAAGGACGCAAAAAGCCCAATGTTACAGGGGCTTGGGATGCCTCACCAGGATGAGGCGGTAGCACTTGGCGTGAGTGCGCTAATAAACCAACCCATTTGATAATAAACCCTATCGAGTGTACGCTTTCGGTTAAGTGAAGGGATAGACCGAACCAGCTCACTAAAGAAATTTAAGATCAGGGAATGTTACCCGAAGCATATCTCGTTGGATGGATGTCGTTGCCGCGAAGTGAGCTTTTATGGGACTTTCACAAAGCAGACTACTATCAGTAGTATATGCCTTCCCTGGGAAAAGCGGTAGAACATCCTGATCTCAAAGGAGAGCCTTGCTTTTTCTGTGTTGAGTCTATAAGCAAAGAGGGGGTGCCCAGTACACTTGAGATGCGTCCCAAGGTCGCCAATGACCAGTACTGCAACTGAAAGCCAGGGTATCTTACCCTAAAAGGCAGAGTTGGAATACTTTATTGGTTCAAATCCAATAGTAGCTAGAACCAGTGAAAGGGTAGTTCACCATACCCGCTCACGATAATGCGAATGAAACGGCAGATAAGCCTATTACTGGTTACGGTGATAAGATCCTAACAAACGGCCGGTTTACATTTACAACAGAAAAAGAAAAGATAAGGCAATTAAGGGATGAAAGATAGCGGCAGACTAAGGAGTAAAGACTGACTCTTTCTCTTCTATTCTATGGAACACATTTAAAGACTGACTGACCTACTAGAGGGAATAATTACTCCTATTGATCGAAGGCTAAAGGACTCCTATTCTTTTTTCACAATCTCCGGCCGATCAGATGTTAGGAATCGATTGCAGCGAGAAGCCTCTCTTGGCCAAGAGCAAGAGTTCCGGTGCGGGAGTAAGATTCTTATCCAATCTGTCTATTAGTGGAATCCCCAAAAAGAAATATTAATCTCGTGTAAATGAAGGGAAATTTGATGGATTAAAGGAGCTTTTAAGCCACTCTTCTAATTCCTCTTGGGTTATTTCCGATCGGGTCTTGCCAGGGGTTGGTGCATTGATGCCGAGAATACGCTGTTTGAAAGGTAACTTGATCTAGATGCGGAGTCTAGTTTGCACTTTATGGTACAATACAACTTTTTATCCTTTAAATAAGAGGAGGTGGTCAAGACCTTAGGCAGCTCGACGCATCTAGTTTCGGTCTTGCTAACGGGCGACAAAAGGATGTTGGCCTTCCCATTTGAAGCGGAGAAGGGGACCCCACAGAGATCTACCTGGCCTCGCCAGCTAGTCTACTGATTGTCCATAGAAAGTATTCTGCAAGCTTCTGGGGCAGGTCGCCTCTTATTTCATCGTATATATATAATGGAATATATAGTTGGGGGTTGATCGCTAGTCTTTTAATCCACAAAAACCTCCTAAATACCTACCTTGGCATCTTTCATTGAAAAATGCGTATGGTAAGTAAGAATAAGAATGAACGGAAGGATGAGTCGATTAGATTAAGAGGAAGGAGGAGTAGGCATCGACCTAGTTAGTCGTTCTGAGTGAAGCTGAGGAGGTTCTTGGACTAGTTTCTCATGTATATAAATAATAAGGCTCCTTCTTTCTAGAAAGGGTAGTTTTTCCTGCCTATCTGTTCCTATGTGTGAAAACGAGTATGTGAACAAAACATCTTTCAAACATCGAGATTGGGTTGGCGGTCAGTAAGGAAAGCCGGGTGTGGCGATCCGATCAACGAAAAGAAATCCTGAAATTACATATATAATGATAGAAAGAATCGTTCAGTAGGCTAATCTTGACAGTTTCCATTTTCGATTGAGAAAGCGGCAGGCCCAAAGAGCTCTACAGTAGTGCCTCCTTGCTTGGTCTCAACAATTTTGCTTTTGCACGGGAACGAATACTTTCTAGAACAAATATGAAACCTTCACTCTTTGCCAAGGTAGTACGAATGAAGTTCTTAGTGCTACCTAGCCCCGTCTAGATGGAGAATCTCTTATATGATATAAGCTGTCGCTTCGCTCGAGTGACTACGTACCTGCCCCTTCGACATAGATGATTGGACTGTCTTTCTTTGGCCTAGAAGAATGGCACTTGCCTTTTCTTGGTCGGTTCGAATCCGGCCCAGTCCTAGGTACGCACGTAACAGACGTTCGTATGAACTAGAACCTTTCTTTTGATCAATAGAACAGGAAGAGGAGTCAGCCAAAAAGAAAACAAAAAGTAATGACCACCAAGATAATGCATATATTATTTTATTTAATATATGGCCCATTTTTTCATATAATTGTTTTTTTTCTCTTTCATATCCTTTTTATCTGCAAGTCTGGCTCTTGGTAATATTTTTATCTTAAAAGCAGTATTCGCGTACAATTCCGCTTTAGGGCTGCCAGTTTCATTCCGGGCTTCCTGGAATAACATTTTTGTGAAGGGACTGTATCCCGGTAACTAGGCCCCCCCACAAACGGTTCCCGACATATCTGAAACTCTATTATTAAAACAAATCGCGGAGAACTCTTATATCGTTTTATTTATTACTTTTTTTATAATATTCCTTCTGAGTTGTTCCGTTGTTTTTTTTAGTCAGACTTCTAGAACTAGAATAAATCTGACTAAGGAAGAAGAAGCAAAAATAGGTTTCTTTTTGGGGCTAATTTATTTTCCCGTGGCCTGCTTCATTTCTCTATCTTTCCTATCTTATAGCGGGTTGACTCTAAATAATGAGCTGAACATTATTTATTGCTTTTGCCAGAATATTAGCTCCGGGCTTGCTATGACGTTTGAAAGTGGTCATGAGGGGATACACTTAACAGTCTACCCTCCCTCTGACCTAAGAAGGTAGCTTGTCTCGCCCAGGAGGTGGGAACAGTTGAAAACAAAGTGGCGAACGGGTGAGAGGGCCTTCGATTTTGATTCTTTTTCTTGAGGGGGATTCTGTCTATCAGAAATCACTGTCTGTCTGGTCTGCATTTAAAAAGTGTTCAGTGGACAATTCCTTCTCTTGATATGGAGGTTTTAGGTCTCTGGAAGGGCCTTCGTTCTTTCTGTTAGTTTTCGTTTGTGAATCTTTCTCCCATGCATAATTTGTTGGTCAACAACCACAACTCAATAGAATGAATTCTTTAAGACTCCGGACTCTCTTTCTTTCTGTCCGGAGGGAATCATTGTTTCTCAATCAATCATGCCTCAACTGGATAAATTCACTTATTTCACACAATTCTTCTGGTCATGCCTTTTCCTCTTTACTTTCTATATTCCCATATGCAATGATGGAGATGGAGTACTTGGGATCAGCAGAATTCTAAAACTACGGAACCAACTGGTTTCAAACCGGGGGAACAAAATCCGGAGCAACGACCCCAACAGTTTGGAAGATATCTTTAGAAAAGGTTTTAGCACCGGTGTATCCTATATGTACTCTAGTTTATTCGAAGTATCCCAATGGTGTAACGTCGTCGACTTATTGGGAAATAGGAGGAAAATAACTTTTATCTCTTGTTTCGGAGAAATAAGTGGCTCACGAGGAATGGAAAGAAACATCTTATATTTAATCTCGAAGTCCTCATATGGCGCTTCTTCTTCAAATCCTGGATGGGTGATCACTTGTAGGAATGACATAATGCTAATCCATGTTCCACACGGCCAAGGAAGAATCAAAAAATAAGAAAGGTATTGCTTTTTTTATAATAGTTGCTCGTTCGTTCATAAATTCACTCGACCACTTGTTAGTCTTGCTACACGACACGAGTCTAGGGTGAAGTTGAAGCAGACACGGTCAAGTAAAGTCGACTTCACAAGTGATTAAACATACCATATATATGGATGGAAATCAAAAAGGAGAGAAGGGTCTCGCCCAGGTGGCTCCCGCAAGGTAACGACTTCAAACTCAAACAAAGAACGTTCTTCTCCAAGGCATGAGTCAAAGAAAATGTTGTATGTATTGCAAGACCCGTCGATAAGCTAAGGCTACGACATGAAGGAAGGCCAGAAGAACTACAGAACCACGCCCACCAGAGCTAAAGGAGACCGAAGGGACTTGCGGGAGGTGAAGGTCGCTGGCTTGCCCGTGGGCCGTGGTATCTGACGGGACATTGGCCTCCCTCCCGCTACGGCTCGCTGTACGTTCCTTTAGCTATAGGCGTGTCCAATCCGAGAATAGTCCGTTCCACATAGTGCAAGGAAGCTCAGTGGGGTTTCATACGAGGGTCCTGCGTACTGTGCCACCGTCCAACCAGTACGGCCATTTCAAATCGCCCCGCGAAGCTTTCGGGAAGAGGGGTAGTCTTGTGTTCAGAAAGAAAGGTTATCGAGATTATCAATAGCTCTTTTTAGTGGGGAGGAATAGTGCTGGAAGGGAGCAAGACCAAGCCGAGCCACTAGGAGAGTAAGCCCTTCCCACGTGTAAAGTTGAATAAAAGAATGCAGCCTCAACCAGCCAGAGAGATAAACCTGCGCCGCCGGCGGCGCAGAACGCACTAATCCGCGACTAGCAAGTTTTCCTAAACCAAACTTAATAAATTGAATTGTTACTTTTAAAAAATGCTTGCTGAAAATCAAATAAAAGAAAAAGGATCGAGACAGGAACCTTACTCTCTTAGCATAGGCTTGAAGCCCTTAGTTGCAAGGTCTTTGACTGTGCCCAAGAAAGGGATGTGGGACAGGCAGCTAAGCAAAAAACCAACCCCGCAGTACAAGTACAACTACAAGAGGGGGCCCTACCAGTCATAGTCTTCACTCTCCCCCATAAGAACTCAATTCCTGGGGTTCTTGCTTCCTTAGTAGACATCCCATCTCGTATCTGTATTTGTCATCGAATGTGAGCCCTCATCTCATGCTCCTACTACCTCTTCACTTCAAGTGGGAGTGATGGACGAGTGAAGATCGCCAACTCTTTCTTCCCCTTACCATCCCGGATACCGTGAATTTACTTCAACTTCAATCGGACCGGCTTTTCAAGAAAGATCTGAAAAGATCCTAGATAAGTATAAGATAGTAGCTGGTTGATCTCCAACTTCTTATCGTTTTTATCAAGTGTGACTGGAAGCCCATACTTCTGCTTTTCCTGATCCTTTTAGTGCTAGAACTGGGAACCTGGTTGTAAAGCTCATTCCCGGTCTTGCAACTTGGTCATTTGATCGATTTCCTTGTAAATTCCTAAGCATGAGAGGAAGGAACCGCTTCTCTGAGCCCCCGCAGGGGGCGAGAGACGCTATGCCAGATAGGGCGCCTCAAATCTTCGAAAAATCACACGCAGAGGGAAGGCCTGTAGATGTGCTGTGCCCCTTTTGGGGATAAATTCCTCCCAGTCCGGATAAGCTAACTCTTCCTTTTGAGCCAGGGCCAACCGCTATGAGCTGAAAACCCAGCTCTTTACTTCTCCTTTTTAAGAAAAGGTTTTATGGCTCTTGTGCTAGAATTGCTTTTGTTTTGGGAGCTCAATTAAAATTCTCGTAGTGTAGTTACAGTCAACACAGTAGCTTTAACGTGAGCAGTGCTTCGCTCCTTATCTTATATAGGCTATACACCGTGCTGAATGAAAAAGTTTCCCCATTCCCATTTCATGTAAGGACAACCCTTACCTCCTCTCTTCCGACTAGAATGCTTTTATTTGAGGCATTCTGGTTTTGCTTATGCACACCGGGCTGCTTAGTCGGAATAGGCAAGCGGTGTGCTAGAGTGATGGATATCTAATTTTTTTATGAAGCATCAGCTGAACATTTACCAATATGGGTCGCAGTTTGATCCAACCGGTCCCACTCGTTATTCACCCAGCGATTAGATTGAGATTTCCTTTTTGGAATCTTCTCCATCTGAATTAAGTTGTCAGAACTGCCACCATCGAGAAGAATGCGCACGGTGGTGCCTGCAATCGACCCAGAAAAGTAGATAGTACATTTGCCAGAAGTGCCATGATAAGCTTGTAATGACAAATGATGCAAAGTTGGAGAATCATCCGACGGAAGATCCGGTGGAACAGGTTCGGCGACAACAGAGGAGGAAACATCGCCATCCGGTTCATCCACCTGCAGAATCATGTATTGGCGATTCGGACATTTGTGCTTCCACGAGAATTTATCGTCGTAAGTAAAGCACAACCCCTTTTCCCGTCGCAGTTGCATTTCTGTTGCCGACAATTTCTTCACTGGTGGCAGAGGCTTAGTTGGAGGAGACGGAAGGAAAGGCGGCAATGCAGATTTAGTTGACGTAAGTGAAGGAGAAGATTAATTGGACAGAGAGGTCCGCATCGATGAGGAAGGCACCATTGGTTTTTCTCGTGCAACCGAACTCTGTAACAGGTAGCGCTCGTCAAATGAACGAGCCAGTGATGCAGCTCGTACCAAGGAAGTAGGAGACTGGGAGATGACATCACGTCGGACCTCAGGTTTAAGACCATCAATAAATAAAGAGGATCAGACCAAGTGCGAGATTGGATCGAGGAAATGCGTTTTAAATGAAATGAAATATTGTTTCCTATTTCTTTCGTTTGTGAATCTTTCTCCCATGCATAATTTGTTGGTCAACAACCACATCTCTCTTTAGTTATTCACTCTCGGCGGGTGTTCCGACTAAAATTAGTTCAAATTCTTTACTCAGAAGAGTAAGGAATAATAAATTGGTTTCAAAACTCGAATGGAACGATTCCGCAGAGTATTGGGGGAAATTCTTACGTACCTTCAGCATTCACCGAATGCATCTCCCCAGATCAAACACCACACCATCCACATATTGAATCGTGAAATCGAAGAACAACTAAGTTCTTTGTTTCGAAGTGCGCAGTTTCCACTCCCTCCTGCTACCAATATGGAGCAGGTGGTCAATTTATTAACGGCGAATTCGACATCACTCCCCGATCTTTTTGAAACCGTCGACAGCCTTCTCGTTCAGGGGGCAGCGAGCCCTCATTTTGCGAGTGCCTGTACGATTGTTGCACAATTATGGTCCGGGGGCGGGTTCTGAGCAGGATGGGGACTACCTATTTCAATTTTTGGGTCAATTCCCCCTTCGTACTATCAAAAAATGCTTGCTGAAAAGAAAGGAAAGAAGGTCCATTTTCCCACGTAGTTCGTCGGTCAAACCAACGATTCTCTTCTCAAAGTTAGAGATCTTTTTCTAGTTAGACTTCTATCAATGCAATGAAAGAACCATCCCTTCCTATTTCTTTGTCCTGTCAGATAGAAATATAATAAGACCCAAAAGAGCCCTTCTTTACCACTTTAGGGGGTGGGGGTGAAGGGGGGGTTTACATACAACCGAGGCAAAGTGGTTTATGATTGAATCTCAGAGGCATTCTTATCATTTGGTAGATCCAAGTCCATGGCCTATTTCGGGTTCACTCGGAGCTTTGGCAACCACCGTAGGAGGTGTGATGTACATGCACTCATTTCAAGGGGGTGCAACACTTCTTAGTTTGGGCCTAATATTTATCCTATATACCATGTTTGTATGGTGGCGCGATGTTCTACGTGAATCCACGTTGGAAGGACATCATACCAAAGTCGTACAATTAGGACCTCGATATGGTTCTATTTCGTTCATCGTATCGGAGGTTATGTTCCTTTTTGCTTTTTTTCGGGCTTCTTCTCATTCTTCTTTGGCACCTACGGTAGAGATCGGGGGTATTTGGCCCCCAAAAGGGATTGGGGTTTTAGATCCTCGGGAAATCCCATTTCTTAATACCCCTATTCTCCTTTCATCCGGAGCAGCCGTAACTTGGGCTCATCATGCTATACTCGCGGGGAAGGAAAAACGAGCAGTTTACGCTTTAGTAGCAACCGTTTCACTGGCTCTAGTATTCACTGGCTTTCAAGGAATGGAATATTATCAAGCACCCTTCACTATTTCGGATAGTATTTATGGTTCTACCTTTTTCTTAGCAACTGGCTTTCATGGTTTTCATGTGATTATAGGTACTCTTTTCTTGATCATATGTGGTATTCGCCAATATCTTGGTCATCTGACCAAGGAGCATCACGTTGGCTTTGAAGCAGCTGCATGGTACTGGCATTTTGTAGACGTGGTTCGGTTATTCCCATTTGTCTCTATCTATTGGTGGGGAGGTATATGAAGGAACGAAACAGTGGATTTAGGAATTAAAGCTCGAATACAAAGAGAACCGGGCTTTTCCAAAGAATTACTGCAGCTTTCCCAGCTTCGTTATCCAAAGAATTACTCCTAATTTTTCTATTCCTAGTGTCATGAGAAATAAAAACTTTCTATACTCATTCCTTCTCTTAGTCGGTGTCTCCTATTTACTTTGTCTCATCTTGGGTGAGAGTGAAGTTTTTTGGGCCTTGCTCTCAAAGGTGGGATACTCCGGTACGACGCGAGCCATATTTATACCATTTCTAAAATTGACAAGTTGCTCCGGAAGGCTGGCTCTTGTTTTGTTTTTGCCGTGAAAGCGGTGAATGGAACCCTCTTCAAAGATTTTTTCTCTTGTATGGAAGAAGTTGGGCCGTCTTCGGGCGCATCAAGCTCTAACCCGGGTAATCCCGTTGTACCCCCTATTGATCAAGGTCTACACGGCGAAGTGAAACAAGATGAAGTTTGGGATGCAGTAGACGCTGAGGAAAGGAGGAAAGAGGAAGAACTGCGTAACTCCAAGGAATGGAAAGAAAGTGAGCGTCACCTGCTCAAGGTGGAAAACATTAAAAAATCCATAGGCCAACGAGCGAAGGAAATAGCTCAAGAAAGGGAATTAACCCCAGGACGCTGCGGTGGAAGATGCGGCAAACTACATTGCCGAAGATGTGGAAGATCTAGTAGAAAATCAACAAGTAAACTTCCTAGTCAACTTAATGCGAAACCTTAATAATCCCAACAACGAGTCGTGGGAGCGCATCGAAGAGGAGGTGAAAAGATGGCGCTCCTAAAAAATTTAGTATCCTCATTTTTATTTTATTTACTACTATTTATTACCTTATTTCTCTTTATTTTATCTCATTTGACCAACATAAAAAGAAAGTAAGATTTAAATAAAAAACAAATAATTTCACTAAAACTTTATTGTGGATTTTAATAATGTTTCAAATTTAAATTTGTCTTAGACATCCTAAAATATTTCATCTACCTTTAACTAAGCTACCGAGATTAAAGCAATTACAATGAAGTTTAAGCGTAAGTTGGGAAGCATGTTCACTTCTTTCTCGTGTTACCCGTGAATTGTAGGGTCAACCCCATATTCTTACTTTCAAAAGTTGAGTTTCCAAATCCACTAAATATTGGACCAGACTTTGTGGTATGATCACCATCACATCTGCACATTTGTCTAGTTCCACTCAATCCATATTGCGTGTTTGAACCAATCCATGCCGCTTTATAATTGACTCAAAACATGTTTAATATCTTTCCAATAGATTCATACCGTAAGAAAATTATTCTCTTAATGCAAAAATACCTTTCCGACATGTGTGTGTATGTGTCTGAGATTCTGTAATTACTATAAAATGATGGGAGAGACGGTTAGAGAAAGAGAGAATTACAAATACAATCACACAACTAGATAATCAATTTAAACATTTATGCAACTGTTAGTTTTCACTGTAAGTCATCAACACCACTTCTATTTACGATGAGTCTCCACATCTGTAACTAGCTTTACTGTCTTACTTTTTTTCTGCTGATATTTAGCATATGAATACCACACTCCACCAGCTGTATTGATAACCAATCCAGACACATTCAGAGCATGGACTTGAACACCGCCCAGTAAGAAGAAACCAAAGGTCTGAAAAAACAATAAGAAACTGACTTAGTGCGTGTATTTCATGTAATAACTCACAAAAACAAACAAAAGATTGACAAATAATAGGTGCCAATGACAACTATTCCCTAGCTTTTCAAAAAATAAAATTCAAGTTTTTGAGCTGTGACAGAAGATTCAATGGCAAACACCGAATCACTCCTAGCTTACCGTGGAACCAACTCCTTTGAGAACGCCCACAATAGTTGTAGTTAAAGCAGAATTAACAATAGTGCACAAGAACATGGTGAAGTTGAGAACAATGCCCATCACCAATGAAAGAATAAGGATCATTAAAAATGAAAAAGAATAACTCTGCGAAGGTTAAAAAAAAAAGTAAGTTAGATATTAGCTTTCACATCAACATATTACCAAAATAAATAATGACACAACCCTGTCACATTATCAGATATGTTGCAATCTGTGGTCTCATCAGATGTCAAGCATCAAAGCAACATTTATACAATCTTTGATTTATTCTCACTTAGGAAAAACACTTAGCCAAGGAGTTAATTTAGAACTGAATACCACTTAGCTGTGAATCAATTTCAATACCAAGAAAAGAGTCTTACCTTTGCAAATAATACAGATAAAGAATATGGGAATTCCCCTGTGGCTATAATAAGAAACATCAAAAATGGAAGAGATAAAAAACTGTTGTAGAACATGATTTCTACTGATGAAAGTCCATTCTCAGCACCGGATTTTTCCACCAGCACAAGGTACATGGTCTGCATAGGTGTAGGCAACACTATGAGAAAAGCATGCACAATTACAGTACCCAACACTTTATTTAAAGATTTATGGACAACAAAATATCAGCATATCACCTGGAAGAAAACAGAAATGAAAGCCATACTATACCCAAAAAGGTCAAAGGAAAAATCTCCAAGGGCTGCTATTAGAACTCCAGCAGCAGTCAATATCACTGAGAGAGTCACCTGATAATTTTGACAGAAAGGAGCATCATTTCTGTTTAATTTAAATTTTACTAAAATTGGTAGTGAAATCAAAAAAAAAAAAAACAATTTGTAGTTTAGATTGAATTTTGCAATGGCTGTTCTACTAGGAATTCATAAAGATAAAAGCAAATAACAACAAATGTAGCATCAAAAGCTTTTTTGTCGGCTTAAGAGAGGGAAATAACAAAATGCTACCAATAGTCTTAGTAGGCATCCAATCAAATGAACATAATATTTTGATTCTATTCATTGCTGTTGTATAAGGTTCCTTCCCTTCTCCAAATCTTTTAATCTATTTGGGATTCATGTTTCCACACAAAGATCAAAGTTGTATTACCAAATGTAATTCTTCTTCTGACTTTTTAAAAGTCACACATACTCACTCTAGTAAACCTCTTTTGTCTTTGATGACCACAGTTCAACCAATAGATTAAACTTGACAATAACAAACTAAAAATTAAGAAAATGATAGAAACCCAATACCTGAATTGAAGGTCTCCCCTTCCCCATGAAACATCCAGCAATAAGTACCGCAAGCGGTGTAAGCCTCTTTATTGCAATATACATTGGGATATTGACTCCTTTCAAACTGGCCAAAGCAAATGCAACATTGGCATTATAGAAAAATGAAACCGGGAACAGTTGCTTGGCCGTTTCCATATCCACTCCTCTAGCTCTTGTGTATCCCATTTTTCGACCAAAGTGTATAAGCAAAGTAGTAACTAGTTGCTATGAAAGACAAAAAAAAAAAAAAACAATAAATGAATGTTATAAAACAATAGTATATCTGACATAAAATTTAAACCTGCTTTCGAAAAAAACAAAAACAAATTATTAGATACTCCCTCTAGCCTTTAATGTAAACCAAAAATTACATGTATTTGATGTCATATACATGTACTACCTTTTTAATGAAATTTAAGATTTGATGAAGTATATTTATTACCACTACTACCTCTGCCCCTAAATATAAGCATTTTCAAAAGGTAAAAGTTTACTCCTGAATAAATATAAGGGCGTGTTTGGTTCTGCAGTGAAAAAATTAATTCTGAGTGAATTGATTCTGTAAAATTAATTATAGCTAAAAGTAAGTTGAAGATAAAGTGATTTATATTTGGATAAATTCTAGCAAAAGTGAGTTGAACAATCAATTTCAGTATAAAAATCGCGTTAGACTCAAAAACTACAAATCCTATCTTCAAGTAGAATCAAATCTGAAAAAGCAAAATCAATTCTACCCGGCAACCAAACACACCCTAAGTCTCAACTTCTAGATACATTTTATTATTCTTTTAAACAACTAGATACTTTTTTTTCTTTTCTAAAAATACTCATAATTAATACTGATAACAGGAAATAGAAGCCAAAATTGAACACATACATTATACATAAACAAAATTAGCAGTACTCTAGTAACAACGCAAATGCAAAAAATGGAAAGAATACCTGCAAAGTGAGCAAAGTCATTGAATACTGATACTGCATAAGAACAGCTTTATTGATAAAAACCATCGCCATCGAAGCAAATCCATACGAAACTGCCGCAAACAAACTGCTTCAAAAGAAAACCATCATTCAATTAGCTTAAATCTTAAAATTACACATTCCATCAAATCAAGAAAAACGCAACGTAACTAATCAAGTACGAAACCTTGAAGAAAATGAACTAGTTTCTGCATCGGCACGGATCTCCATGGCCGATTATCGCGGAAATCGAGATCGATCTAACCGAATCAGCACCGTTTAGTAGTAAAACTCAAAGTGAAACCCTGAAAGCCTGAAATGAAAATTGAATCAAAAACTGAATCTGAGAAATCAAAATATTACTATATATAACTGAATTAGTAATCAAATCAAATACGAATAACGAGGAATAAATAATAGTAATACCGGTAAAGGTTCGTTTACATGATACTGAGAAAGGAATAAAAAAGAGAATGAGGTAAGGGTGAAATTGAAAACTGAAAAAAGAGGATAGTGAGGAGAAAGTGTGTATGGTAGTAAAGTAATACTGAGAGAGAAAAAAAATGTATATATAAAAACAAAAGAGATTTGTGAGAGAATTTTGTGAAACAGCTGGCGTGTGAATCGGCATCGTAACGCAAGGGTGGTTCCCCAAAATCACAGCAAGATGGAGAGTTCAGTTCCGGGCTTTACTGCGGGTGAGTATGGATGCACTAGCTTGATATAATATTCATTAATTACATTTTTATTGCTTTTTTTTTTTTTATAGTTTTTCTAATGGTGTTATTGTTATTTGTTTGGTTTTAAAAGGGGAAGCCTTCACGAAAAAAGGAAACCTACAAACCTCTAAAAGAGGCA
Source organism: Lathyrus sativus (assembly GCA_963859935.3). Taxonomy (NCBI): domain Eukaryota; kingdom Viridiplantae; phylum Streptophyta; class Magnoliopsida; order Fabales; family Fabaceae; genus Lathyrus; species Lathyrus sativus. Next base: position 639,242,439 of record OZ012739.1, read on the forward strand.
AGTAAACTTAATTTTCAAATAAAGATGACTTTGAATGCACCCATCTTCCATCGACCTCACTGTTTATAATCCTATTGAGATTCCTAGCTAGCGACTACTATCTTAAGGAAATTGAATTGGTTAGTGTGCTTATCTCAATTAGGCAAACACATGTATGGTTGTAAGATCGAGATTAAATGATTTGAATTTAATTTTTTTTTATTGAATTAGAAATGATGGATGTGAGATTGTGAATTTGACTCGTGCGGTGGAGAATGTTCTCTGACGTGGTAGAATGAATGGGGAGTCTTTAAATTTAACACTCCAACATTCAAATCAATCAATAAATTTAAATAATAGAACAACTTAGGATTAAAACGTACATATAGATTTTTCATTGAATACCTTTATATAGGATAGGGTTAGAACCACTACACAACTTATGTCGTGTCTTTTGAGCCTACGCCTTCACCACAAAAGTCAAAATTCAAGAGTCATGTGAAGGATGCAAAAACTTTAGCCAAAAAGAAAAAACCATTTGAAAATTTAACCCCAAAATTTATAGATATCAAATGTAATTGCATGTACCTGTTACATTCAGGGGGAGCACCCCAGTACGGTTATTTTATTGTTTGTCTTATCGCTTTTATTTGATCTACTTTTAATTATTGAGTCTCCTTCATGATTGCACCTTTCTGGATCAAGTTTTGAAATGATTCATTTTTAGCATGCATAAACCAATGGTTAGGTTTGAAATTGATCATGATGTTTTTAATCAATTGTATGAGTTAGTGGAATAAAAGTCATATATGTTATTGATTCAAGTTAGATGGAAAGAAAAATCTCAAAGTATTTTGAAAATTATGAAAATTTGAGATTTTGTGTGTTTGATTTGAATCAAACACGTATCCTGATTCGAGTTTATAATTTTGGACACGCTTAAGGACACTAAAACCCCCACTGATTATTTGAACGTCGTTCTTGGCAATTGGAAGGGATTTCATTGACGTGGAGTTAGACAAGTTAGCATTGAGGTTCTACAAAAGACATGTGGTATTTAATGTGTTTTGAGTCACAAAGCACCGACATGAAAAAAATCAATGCTACAAGGTAAGCAAAACAAGAAAATCACCTGACAAGCAAAAGCTAGCATGATCTCTTGACACTCGTTTCAAACTTAGCGGTTGCTAATGCACGACAGTGTTTACATGAGCAGCTTGAAGGTTTGGAGAGGACTTGCCCCTCTATAGCTCATCTTGTCGTAGTCTATTGGATCTTTGAAGCAATTTGCCTGAAAAGGAGTTTGGAAGCAGCTTACCATAATATAACCTTGAGATGGTTTCCCCCAATATTTTAACCTTGAACCGGTATGCCTTTAACTAACCAATTCTTGAAATGGTTTACCGATCATTGAAGTGATTCGCCCTAGATTGACTAAGTCTTTAAACGGTTTAACCTAGACTGACCGATATTTTAAGGGATTTTTCGCTGACCAACAGAGTCTCTAGGTGATTTTCCCATGATCATTAGGGTCTTGAAGTGGTTTACCCCTAATTAACTAGGTCTTGAAATGATTTATCCCCGATTAATAGAGTCTCTAGGTGATCTTCACATGATCATTAGGGTCTTGAAAGGGGTTTGCCCATTTTGGACTTTTCTCGAATGATCGATCTTCTCATTGATCATTCATTATTAGGACTTCCTTGATGCTAGGTGTTTACTTGCATATGAAATTGTTCATTCACAAATGGTAATTCTAATGCAATGCTCATGCAAGTTTTGAAATCATTATTGAGATAATGTGGTGTATTGAGACAAATTTGGTTCTTACGATGTATCCTCTAAAGTTTTGATGATAAAAAAGTATTTGAAAAACAATTAGGATTTCTAACTAGTTGGTTCGTGTGTGCAAAATTGTATTTATTTGATGTAATTGGTTCTGATACAGAAGTAGCTTTAGATCGCTCTGATTATACACTCGTGAGAGAGTCTGGTCTGAAAGTTACTGCTAGTGCACTTCAGAATCAAAAGTGTGTTACAGCAGTTGGTTGTTGATCTGAAACCATTAAGGCACAGATATGCAACCATTAATAAGGGACAACAATGCAGATTTTATAGTTGTATTATATGAATACATTTATACTTATTTATACAGCCATATAGAATATTTCCATTCTTGTATATAGGGATTAATTTGAGTTAATTAGGACTTAATTAGTTTCTTTAGTTACTTGTGCTCCCTATGTTATATATATCTTATTCTATCATGTACAAACTCAATAAGAAATACATAATTTCTACATGGTATCAGAGCTACCGTTCTGATCCGGAAAAAAAAAATTGGATTTTCCCATGGAGGAAAAAACAAACAGCTCAAGCATCTCAGATGTTGATTCAAAGGCAGCGACTTGAAACACCATCAGTCATAATGAGACAATTCTTAATACTTATTACAAGCTCAACTGATAGAATTATACACACTGGTCTAGATCTGTCAGACTCTTCCTCCAAGGAAAGGGAAAGGAAGACTACATCACAGGCGACGCTAAGCAGCCAGCAAAGACTGATTCAAACCATGCAAAATGGAAACTTGAAAACAGTCTTGTGATGTCATGGTTACTCAACTCCATGACAAATAAGTGTGGTGAAAATTTCATGTATTATGGCAATGCTGCAGAAATATGGAATGCAGCCAAGAAGACCTACTCAAATATGGATAACACTTCAGCCATATTTGAGATCAAAAGTCTCTTACATAACCTTCAACAAGGAGACTATCTAGCAACAGAGTACTATCACACTCTCACAAAGTATTGGCAGCAACTCGACATCTATGCTGACACAGAGTGGAAGTGTTCGGAAGATGAAAAAATCTACAAAAAATTGATCGAGAAAGATAGAATCTATCAATTTTTATTGGGACTGAATAAAAATTTAGATGAAGTAAGGGGAAGGATTCTTGGAACTAAACCTCTCCCTAGCATTCGTGAAGCATTTGCAGAAATAAGAAGGGAAGAAAGTAGAAGAAAAGTTATATTGTAAAGTCAAGGAAAAGTTCAGCCCTTGTAGCAAGAGGTCCACCAAAGAAAGGTAGAGGATGGCGTGATCACTGCAAGCGTCCCGGACATACAAAGGAAACATGCTGGGTGCTTCACGGGAAACCCACAGATCTGAAACCACGATTCAAGGATACACGCGCATATGATGTTGCTGTTGATGAAAGCAAATCCAAAAGTACTGCAGAGGCAAGCCCTTTCAACAAATAACAAATAGAGATGTTGTAGAAAATGATGCAATAAGCAATACAAAACACTAGTACTTCTTCCACTGCTATTCTTGCCCAAAAAGGTAATTTTTTTACGGCCGTTCATGTTAATCACTAGAAAACAAACCAATGGATTGTTGATTTTGGCGCATCGTGTAACGCCCATTTTAATTATTTAAGTTTTCCCGTGTTATTTTATTATCAGCGTGCGTTGTATGGAAAGTTGTTGAGGAAATAAGGAGCATAGTATTAATATTATATAATCGATAATGATAATAATTAATAATTAATATTAATATTGATATTATTATTATTATTATTATTAATATTGATATTATGAGATTTTAATATTAATTTTGGAATTAAGAAGATGAGGAAATATTATTATTGGAATTATTGGAATTAAAAAGAGGATTTTTGGGGTATTAGGGGCAATTGTGGAAATTGGAAAAGGAATAGAGATAAAGAGCACGCATGAGAAGAGAAGTACGGTAGAAGGGAAAAAGAGGAAGAACGATCAAGAAGAACACGCTTGAGCTAGCACAAGAGAGAGCTGGTTGGAGGAAGAAGCAAGAGGAACTTGGCTGTGGAATTCTTAAAGTTTCTTCGATCAGAGCTGCATTTGAGGTAAGGGGGGAAGAATCGGTTAAATTTCGGTAATGCATGAATAATAGGTAGAAGGGGATTTCCCTTAACCCTACTAGGTTGTGATGAATTTGTTGATATGTGTTGTGATTCTAAGTGTTGATGATATGTAGAATCCATTGCGTGTGCTATTTGATTGATTTGGGGGTTTCCGGGTAGTTCGAAATTTATGTCGAAATTGAGTAAACGCGTGAAGCTGACATTTAATCGGGTTAAATCGAGAATAGATGTTGTAGTTAGGCTGTAGAATAATGGTCTGGTATGATGGGGTTTGGTTTGGAACAGAATCGGCTGAGTTCGGAGCGTTTGCCGACTCTGAGCAGTGGTATTATTTTTCTGAAATCGCAGGTATTTGCTGGGAGAATGGGGGGCGAGCCTTCGCCAGGCGAACTGGGCAACGAGTGCTGCCAGTAGCCTCTGTCTGGCTTCGCCAGAAAAATGTGCCAGCGAGCATGACAGAATATTGTGTTTTTGAGCTGTGTTGTTCGGTTCTCTCGTGATTGTTGGACCCTCGTTGGTCATGGTTGATTACGTGATTGTTGGTGAGCTGTGGAGAGTATATGTGTGGTATGGAATATGATTTCCTTGATATTGTTTAATTTGAATGATTGAATTCGGTGTATGTGATTGCGTATGAATGGGGTGAAGTGTGATATATATATATATATATATATATATATATATATATATATATATATATATATATATATATATATATATATATATATATATATATATATATATATATATATATATATATATATATATATATATATATATATATATATATGATGTGTGATGAAATATGATCAGTGGAATTGTGTACACTTAGTGTATCTGTTATTGTGTGTTGTGCATTGGGGTTATGCATAGCATGGTGTGATGATGTGCTCTTGTATGGAGGGTGATGGCTTGGTGCCCATCGGTAGTGATAATGTGTTTCTGTGTGGAGGGTGATGGCCTGGTGCCCATCGGTGATTGTGAGGGATAGATCCTGACTCAGGGGAGCGTAAGTGATCTATTCTGTTTTTGATGTGTTCATGTGTGGAGGGTGATGGCCTGGTGCCCATCGGTGATGATAATGTGTTCCTTCGGGAAGGGTGATTGCCCGGTGCCTATCGTTGTTATTGTTGAGTCGGTACCGCATAACATGGGTTGAGTTGCATGTGTTGCTTTGTTTTATATGATATGCTGATGTGGGACAGTAGGTTCGAGTCGATGTATGTGAATGATAATTGTGTGATTTACTGCCTTTTATTCATGTACATTATTACCGTTATATTTTGATCGTGATTTCTCACCCCCTTGCTTTTGTTGTGGTCTGTGCTTATTCGGAAGTACAGATAATCCAGGTGTGTAGCTAGCTTGGTTTGTGGCGAGTCGTAGGGATGCTCTGATATGTAACACCGGGGCTTTGGGGAGTTGTTTGTTCATCTGATGACTTTGTGTGCCCCTGTGGCGTATCATGTTTTGATGAGTTCTTCTAGTGAATATATGTCTGGTGTATTTTGGGCAGTTGGCCAAGGATGACGTATATGACATGTACATGATGTTTATATGTATATATATGATGACAAATTTCCGCTGTTTATTATTGTTGATATCATTTGATGAAAATGTTTTGTTGGTTTCTTCTATGACATCTTGTTTTGTGGTGTGAAACTCTGATAATTGTTTATTTTAATTGCATTTATTTTATTTTGGGGAACGAGGTGTTACAAGCTGGTATCAGAGCAGGTCGGTCCGTCTGGCCAGTGTAGTGTTTTGAGTCTGTCCTTAGGATAGAGGTTGTGTGTCTTTTGACCCTGTGTTGTTGTTGTTGAGCAGTATGGCGGGAAGGAATGATGTTTTGTTGGATGCAGCTATGCAAGCGATGGCGCAGGAGGTTGCTAATCAGAACCACGTTGCGAGTGCGCAACTCAGGGATTTGGCGCAGTTTCAGAGTAACAAGCCGCCAACGTTTCAAGGAGGAATTTTGGACCCTGAAGCGGTGCAGAAGTGGCTCAAGGCGATAGAGAAGATTTTCAGGATGATGGGTTGCAGTGATGAGCAGAAGGTGAGGTTCGGTACTCACATGTTAGAGGGAGAAGCTGAAACTTGGTGGGACAACAGTCGCCAAAGGTGGGAGACTGCAGGGACTCTAATTACTTGGGATGTTGTTCGCACTGGTTTTCGGGAGAAGTATTTTCCGGAGGATATTCGAAGTGCTAAAGAGATTGAGTTTCTGGAACTGAAGCAAGGCAATATAACGGTGGCCGAATATGCAACTAAGTTTGAAGAGCTAGTGCAGTACTGTCCCCATTACAACACTGATGGAGTGATTACCTCCAAGTGTTTGAAGTTTGAGAATGGGCTGCATCCAGAAGTGAAGATGGGAATAGCTTGTCAGAAGATCAGGGATTATCCTGAGCTGATAAGCAGAAGCAGGATTTATGATAATGATAACCGGGCGAGAACCGCGCATTACAAGACTGCAAATGATCATAAGGGTAAGCAAAGGTTTGGTGGTACTCCTTACAGTGTTCCTACTGATAAGGGAAAGTTTAAGGGTGCTGCTAATAAGAAGTCCAGAGAAAGAAGAGTGTCTGCTGGTGGGAAGTGTTTCCGGTGCGGTGGCATGGGTCATCGTGCTGATGATTGTTTTCATGAAGTGAAGAAGTGCTTCAAGTGTGGTAAGCCGGGTCATGTGATGGCTGATTGCCGATTCGTTATGCCTACATGTTACAACTGTGGTGAGAAGGGCCACATTAGTACGCATTGCGAGAAGCCGAAGCTAGCTCAGGTGTCTCAGACCAGTGGCAAAGTGTTTGCGGTGGTGGGAACTCAGGATGCTAGTGATGATCGTTCTATCCAAGGTACTTGCTTCATCAATAATGTTCCTTTGTCTGCTATGATTGATATGGGTGCTACCCACTCGTTCATTTCTGTGGATTGTGTGAAGAGGTTAGGTTTGGTGCCGACTACTCTTGAGCGGCGGATGACTATTGAGACTCCCTCTATTGGTTCAGTGACTACTTCTTTGGTGTGTTTGAAGTGTCCACTGACTATCTTTGGTAGAGATTTTGGGGTGGATCTGATTTGCTTGCCTCTTGGTAAGTTGGATGTTATTCTGGGTATGAACTGGTTGGAGTTCAACCAAGTCTACATCGATTGTTTTCGGAAGGTGTTGTTGTTTCTTACTCCCGAGGAAGAAGCTTTGGCGGATTCCTTGTCTGGTAAGGAATTGAGGATCTTGTTGGAGAGTGAAGCTAAAATGTTTGCTTTATTTGCATCATTAGCTGTTAACAGCAAAGCGTCATTGAAGGAGTTGGCGGTGGTGAATGAATTTCTAGAAGTGTTCCCTGAGGATATTACGGAATTACCTCCGAAGAGAGAAATTGAGTTTAGCATTGATCTTGTACCTGGTACAAGGCATATATCTATGGCGCCGTACAGGATATCAGCAGTGTGTCGCTTCCGCGAAAATAAGGTGCCGGCAAAACAGAAGAGTCGCCACCTTTCGTTATTTATCCCTCGGAACGGGAAAGGAAACGATCGGGAAAAACCTGACGAAAGGGTATAAGACAAGGTCGTCGCAACCAATGTCTGGGTTCGGGAGTCGCTTACGCAAGGGGAAGGTATTAACACCCCTCACGTCCATCGTACTCGATGGGATCCACGCTTGTTGTGTTTATTTGACGGGTTGGTTTTATCTATCTACCTATCAAGGCTGGCTTAAAAAAGAAAAGAAAATGACTCGGCAAAGCGTCGCGCTTTATGCCTACGTATTCTCATCAGAGAATGAGAAATCAGAGTCAACGTAGTTCGGCTAACTACGGGTTACGGGGAAGGTAGCTCGCTAATACATTAGTATTGTGCCTACGTACTCTCAACAGGCATGAGAGATCAGAGCTTACATAGTTCGGGATAATACGGATTACGGGAATTCAGATTCATCTATTTTATCGAGTAGGGTTAACAAACAGTTCCAACAGTTTGGTGCACGCAACTCGACCCTTGGAGACTTAGGCGTTACCATTTGCGGTAGAACTAGGAGTTAACGACACTCTTTTCTTCAGAAAAGCTTCCTTTGAATTATGGGCCCACGGGGCAAAAAGGTTTGAAGTTTTTTTTCTGTCTTTTACAAAAGAATTGTTTTTTATGGATGTTTGCAACCAATATCGCACTAGAGACTATGACCTGAGAGTGAATGCGTCGCATGTCCACCAAAGGGTGCCATACTAAACATCCAAGCTGTTGAAAAGAACTCTCCAACAACTCTTTCTCAGGTAGCTTAAGGCTCGTAACGTACGACGTCAGTTAACCTTTATTACTGTATTTTGATTTGTTTGAGATGAGAAGAGAGAACGAACTGGTTCAACTAAAGGGGGGACTATCAAGTCTTAACAGTTGTCATGCTAAGGATTCATCCTATGGTTGAGGTTTGAAACAGGGATCTCCTAGATGTTATCATACATAGGTTCCAACCTAAAGTTCTAATCATCACTTCCTTATCAAAGGAAATGAGATTCCTAGGGGATCATGTCAATGATAAACAGAAACAGGCAAAGCATCAGCTTAAACAGTAAACAGTAAACGACTGTAAAATGCATGCAATGAAAGTGAAGGAGGAAATGTGTGTGGGGCATCAGCCTCCACAAGCTCATCTCAACCTCAAGCCAGATATGAATAACTGTAATCATACAGAGGCAATAACATGCTATCAAGCAAAATATAATAACTGCAATCATGCTCCTAGATTAAAACAATCTAAATATGAATTTATTCTAATGCATCAAGCAAATCACACAATTCACATCAATACAGTTGCACAGAAAGCAAACAGACAGAAAAGAAAGCAAATCAACCACTCCACAGCTTCACAGCAAAGCTCCTCTGACATCAGTTCAGTCTTTAGTCTTCAATTGTTCTTCAAGGGTCTCATCTTCAACAGCAAATATCAACTTGCTTCTTCCCCTTCTTCAAGCTTCAGCTCCAAAACAAACTCCACCTTCATGCTTCACTCCCAATAGCAAGTATCAACTTGTTCCTTCAGGCTCTCAATGCATCAAACACACAAGTATCAACTTGTTCTCCAACTTCAAGCTTCAGCTCTTCATTTGATATCCACTGGGTTCCCTTCACAAGTGTCAACTTGCTCTTCCTGATCTTCAAGCTTCAGCTTCAATGGCAGTCTTCAAACATATGGAAGTAGCAACTTCTAGCATCTTCAATCTTCTAGCAAGGAGCTTCATCCTCTAGCAAGAAAGATTCATCTGACAAGAGCAAGGTTTAGATAATAGACAGCAGAGTGAAGACCAAAGGTCACCAATAAGCATCCATTATCAAAGAAAGGAACCCTCAAAGGTTCTACTAACTCGTGAAGAGCCACACATCCTACCAAAGGAGGGATGAGGCCTTTACAAGGGGACCTTACATCATAGGGAGGAATGGAAGTGGTCAACACCTTCCATGTTTATGAAAGAAGAGAATCTGTCTAGAAGCTTTACTTACAAACCCTAATCTTAACACCTAAGCAATACTAAAACCAAAAGAAGGGGAATCTTCACATCCAAGCTTCTTCAAGCATTCCAAAGTAGCCCACACATATCTTCATCATCATCCAAGAGCAAGAGAGGCAAAACCCTAATCTAAGGGAACTAAAGAAATCATTCTAGTTGAATTAGCAAGTTAGGATCACCTAAAACTTAGTACTAAAGTTAATCCTAACTAAAATACTAAAACCAAATGTAAAATCCTACAAAAATAATTATGGGGGCCTAATTCAATCATGAATCTTCCATACAAAATCCAGGGGTTGAATCATCCACCAAGTCCTAGAAATAAAACCTACATCATAAGGTACTAAGCTTAAACCCTAAAACTAGAGCACCTAAAGTTTCAACTTAAAACTAGCCCTAAACTTCTTCACAAAAATGTGAGAAAATTACTAGGGGGACATGCATATATATGCTAGATACACACAAAAAATCAAGGCAAGAATCATCACCAAATGCTCAAACCAAATTCAGCAAGACAAGGCATCAACCATGGTCATTTTAATATCAATTAATATTCAAAAAAATGCAGATAAAATCACAAATGCATGAATACTTAATATTTTAAATTTACAAAATTCTAGATTCAATCGTGAATCAGGGGAAAAAAGTTTGGAATTAATTGAGTTAATTTCCTATTTTTTATGAGTTATTTTCTAAGCCATATAAAATGATGAAAAATAAAGGAAATTAAATGGAAATTGGTAAACATGCATGCTGAATAGCAATCCAATGCAGTTCAATTCTCAGAGTGGGCCAAAAGGGGGGTGTGGATAACAATCTGAGTCCTAAGCCCAAAACAATTCAATTAATGAAACGGTGCGTTTCATTTGGATATTTCTCTTCAGAGCTGAGATGCAATCGTGGTCGTGGAAACGTTGGGCTAGTCAATGGTCCAACCATGATCTGATGGTCACCACTCATCTTCTTCATTCAAACACTCAGGCGTGGGGGGAAACCAGACGGTGGCCTGAGTTGCAGCGCCACCGTCTTCTCTGGTTAAGTGCTCTTCTCAGGTCAACAAAAATCACAAAACGAATCATCATCTTGTCTAGAATTCAATGCTGATCAAGAATCTCAACTCCAAATCATCTAAACTCTTCTCTAACTCAAAACACGATAACATTTTCAGAATTCACCACAATCTTGAATCTCACCATTCTTCAAATTAAGGATCTCAATCCAATCCTCATCTCATGGTGATCAATTTGCACCATCTAATCTTGATTAACAGTCCAAGAATCACTAGATTTCAGCCCTAACAGAAATTGATCATCACCTCATTTTGTCTCTAATTCACCAATTTCTGATCCTAAATCCAACTATATCAATAGGGGAACCTAACCACATGTGAATTTCTAAGCATCTCCATATGGTTTAAGCATCAAAGTATACCAACCTGGTTTCAGACGTGTACCAGAAGGTGTTCTTGATTACTTCAACCTCCAAAACGATGCAGACACACTCCAAATTCACTCCTTGAGCCTTTGCACACCTGGATTTAGCTTGATTCTTCCTTGAACTCAAAAACCGATTCTCACTTGCACCTCTGAAAATTCAATGGCTCTCTCTGCAACCAGCTTCAATTCCTTCCAAAAAATGAACTGAATTCACTCAATGACTTATATAGAACTCATTGGGACTGTCTAGAACTTTCTGGGATCATCCAAATGAGATTTTGGATTTTCAAAATCTCATCCATGGCAGTCACCATTCTGGCTCCTTCTGGGTATGGCTATGCTTGTAATCAACTTCTCATGAGATATTGAATGAGTTTGATGTGTTATTTTCCTTGTTTGCAAGCCAAAGGTGAGAGTTTGATTATGTTGCTTCATCATGAAGAAATGAAATGGAATGGTATGGAAATGACCTCAACTCAAAATTCTAACATTGCCATTGTTTCTAAAATCATTTTTCCAATCAATTTGACCTATAATTTCGCTTCATTTGGTCACAAAATGAATTGTTTGAATTTTTGGCCATTAAATCCTTTTAATTCTTTCTTTTTTCAAAATTTTTTGAACCAAGTCTCTCCTTGAGCAATTTCAATTCCTCCTTGATGCATGGTCAAGGTTAAAACTCCATTTTGAGCAACTTTCTAGTTGAACAAAGTTTCATTTGAGGCCTCTAAGTTGGTGAAAATGGCCTATGATCACAAATGACCTATAATCACCAAATGTCCAAAATACCCTTGACTTGTCTAAGCCATAAGTTGAGTTCTACAAATCCTATCAAGGACTTCTAGTACTATCTAGAAAGATAATAGAATAAGGAACAACATTCATGTTGACCAAAAGTTCATAGGAATCATCCTTCTTGGGCAAAAGTGTCATGCAAGTTGGGTAACTTTCAAGCTCCAAATTCACATACCTCAGATGACCTGTAACTTGTCAAAGCCATAACTTGAGTTCTATAAATCCTATCAAGGACTTCTAGAACTTAAATTAAAGCTAAGACCATGCTCTACAACAATCATGTTGGGGTCAAGACGAGATGACAATCATATCTTGAGTTATATTGCCTTGAAGATAGGGGTCAAACTAGGGGATTTTACACTGTCAAGTCTTAGAAACCCTAGCCTGAAACTTCTCAAACTCCTCAATCATGATGAGTTGACCTTGGAATCATCCTTATAACATCTCAATGTATCAATACATTATTACATGGCTCTTGAATTAGGTCTCAACCTCCTTCAAATCATCAATTGACATAGGGTTGACCAGTCAAACCTTAATTGTACCACTCATGGTTGAGTCTTCTTAATCTTACATAATGACCTATCTAGGCCTCAAAGTGATCTTCATACTTCTCATGAGCTCTCTCAAGACCTCAAGTCTAACTTCATGGCTTCAGAGTTATCTGATGGCTTTCCACAACTTTCAAGTTAGGAGACACACCCTCTTGGCTTCAATCACCCTCTCTGAGGCTCTTTTAACTTCTCTGACAAGGATATCAACCATTGAGCACCTGAATAACCTTCTTAGCTAGCTTCATAATCTTGTATAGCTCTTAATTGGTAATCATACCTCTTGATATCCTGCACACATGTCAATGAAATGCAAATGATAATGCTAATGTGAATGAAATGAAACATAAGCTAGGTAAAGAAATGTTGGGCAAATTTTGGGGTGCAACAGCTGCCCCTATTCAAACGGCTTGGACCTGACTGGGTGAGAAGCGAACGACTCTCAAACAATCAAGGTAAAAGGCGGTTGAATACCAATAAACCCGAAAATTTGCCAACTGCACAAACACACGGTACTCTGATGGGGACAAATCTTCGGAAACTGAAATAATAGTTGCGCGGCAACTAGCCGGAGAATATTAATCTGAATCTCCATCAGGATGATTCTCTGATTTATTTGATATCATTGCGTCCTCAAATCATCAAGGGATCACCGATTACACGGTAATTGGCGATTGGCCAACCTCACAGGTAAACGATACTCTGATTGTTAGGGACATCTTCAAAACTGAGCATGATAGTTGCGCGACAACTTGCTGGGGAATTGGTCACACGGTAGCGGGTGAAGGGTCTAATCTCAAATCTCCGTCAGGATGATCATCTGATTTCGCTGTAGATATTCGTCCTCAAGTCATCAAGGGGTCACCGGTTACACGGTAACCGGCGATACATAGCTGATATTGTTGTCAGGCCTTCTGTGACACTGCGGCAGAAGGATTCCTCGGGACTCATCAGGTCATTAGGAACTTTTTAACAATCAAGTTAATCATGCCGTCGGGCATTCAAAGGAATTTTCGGGCGTCAGTCGGGCTTCATCAGTAATTCGAGAATATAATTCTTGGTCAATCATGAACCAAATAAGGATATACAATCTTTTGCTGTCAGGCACTCCGCATCAGCTGAGAGAACTGCTTTGTCAATACAGTTGGACTTCCTCAGTAAGTCTTCAAATGGAATCCTTAATCCATCATGGACCACTAAGGATATACATTCTTTTTTCGTCAGGCATTCCGCATCAGCTGAGAGAACTGCTTCGTCAATACAGTTGGACTTCCTCAGTAAGTCTTCAGAGTGAACTTCAGCTTCTCTGCTCAACAACCTACTGGGGATGACACATCTCTGCTGGGGATTTTGGAGAATTATCAAGTAACTCTGTTTCGGGGATCCAGAAATCATTCCGGGTGAATCAACTCTGCTGAGGATTTCAAGAATCATCTTGGACAAATAACTCCGCCAGAGACTTCAAGAATCATCCTGAACCAATAACTCTGCTGGAGATTTCAGGAATCATCCTGAGCAAACACTCTGTCGGGGACTCTAAGCATCAACTTGAGCAACCAACTCTGGCGACTTTACTGGGGATTTTAAGAATCATCTTGGACAAATAACTTCGCTGGGGAATTCAAGAATCATCTTGAGCAAGCGACTTTGCTGGGGAATACCTGCAAAACAAGAACGGTAACGCCCTAGCTCATGTTTCGTACGCATATGCTTTGACGATGGCGTAATGCTCCACACGGTGGAAATGCTACGCATTTAGAGTAAATCTTATGCAATTATGCAAAATGCTATGACCCCATCAGCAAAATAAATGCTGAAGGGAGAATCCTCCTGTCAAGGAGAAAGAACCACTCCGGTGGAGGAAGGAATCATCTCGCCGAGGAGAAGAAGTAACACAAATCTCAATTGGATTCCGCTTGGGGAAACGAACTTCAGTCGACTGCTGCAGGGGAATAAAGCTCTCCGAGAACTTGGGCTCGCTCAACCGGGTATTCAAACCACAAACCATCGAGGGAACGATATCAATCGCAGAAATAAACTGCGCGGTCTTTGCAACAAAACTTTCCTGGAGATAACGACTCCGATTGGGAAATACAACATTAGTTATTCAACGCTCTACTGGGGAGCACCAATCATGGCCCAAACGGCTTCCAAGGACTCGACTCTTTTGGGGATTTGCCATCTCGGCTGGGGAAGAAGGAGTCATCCTGCTTGCTGGGGAGAGTACAAATCTGTGGGGAATTTCAATTCTCCTGAAGACTTCAGTCTTCATTATTGAATGCTACACGCTTGCGAATAATCCTCTATGAAAACTGCACTCTGACTCAGTGTTGGGGATGAACATACGCTTCAGCGCATGACTCAGCTGGGAAAATGATGATCCTTCAGGATACATCTGGTTGGGAGAGAGAATATTCTCTGCTTAGGGAGACATACGGTGTACTACCTGGAATATGCTATACATGCAACAACACAAACAAACAGACAAGATACCCTTCTCAAAGGGACCTATCAAGGTGATCATCCTGCGACAAAGTTCAAGTAATTCATTGTTTCAACAATTAGTGGCCTAGGCCAGTAAGTTTATGTATGCGCATTTTATCAAAAACATTGGCATTCTTTTTCGCAAACAAAACAGATAAATGCTAAACGGGCAAACAGAATTGCTGAATAGTATATTTTTCATTGATGACGAACCCCTGAATGGGTGAAAATGTTTTACAGTAGATGCAAGCTCCTGGAATGAGGAAGCTATGCAAATATAAAAACATAAATATACATCAGTATATACACAAATGTCGGTAATGCGACGTAGACGAACACCATGAGTTGATCCCTCTAAGACCCACTCGACTTCGATACTTCTCCGATGTTTCAGCTTCAGAAGAGATTGATTCAGATAAACAACCCCCAGGTCTTCCAAATCACTAAACAATGAAAGTCCACACGCGGAATGCAGTCATTTGCTTTTTCAAATCCCTAACTTTTTCCTGAATCGCCCTTCCGGGTTTTCGATTCACCGGGATACCCTTTTTTGCCAAAGTCGCCCTTCCAGGTTTTCGACTTTGCGGGTGTACAATCTTCATTTATATCCCTAATTTTTGCCCGAACCTTTTTCCTTTTTTATGCTTCGCCGGGATGCCCCATTTTTGCCTGGATATTCTTTTTCTTTCCAGTGGGTCATTTTCTAAGCAAAGTATTTTTTAACTGCGTCCGCGTTCACCGGGGATGCAAAATCCTCGCCATCCATCATGGATAACAACAAGACTCCTCCCGAGAAGACCTTGTTGACGACGTACGGATCTTCGTAATTGGGAGTCCACTTGCCCCGGTGATTGGAGTGTGGAGGAAGAATCTTCTTTAGGACGAGATCACCTGTCTGAAAGCTTATAGGACGCACCTTCTTATCATAAGCTTTCTTCATTCGGCTTTGGTACAGACGCCCATATGCAATCGATACTAACCTCTTCTCGTCCATCAGGCTGAGTTGGTTTAGTCGGTTCTTAATCCATTCTGCCTCATCGAGTTTCACGTCAACCAAAACTCGCAAAGAAGGGATCTCCACTTCTAACGGTAGGACGACTTCCATACCGTACACCAGTGAGAAAGGAGTTGCCCCGGTTGATGTACGTACCATTGTACGATAACCGTGCAGTGCAAATGGCAGCATCTCGTGCCAATCCTTGTAGGTCACAACCATCTTTTGTACAATCTTCTTAATGTTTTTATTGGCTGCTTCAACGACGCCATTCATCTTCGGCCGGTAAGGAGATGAGTTGTGGTGTTCAATCTTGAAACTCTGGCACAACTCCTTCACCATCTTGTTATTCAGATTCGAACCATTATCAGTAATGATCCGCTCGGGAATTCCGTATCGACAGATGATGTCCCTCTTTATGAATTTAGCCACCACCTGCTTGGTCACATTAGCATATGAGGTTGCCTCCACCCACTTGGTGAAGTAGTCGATAGCTACTAGAATGAAGCGATGACCGTTAGATGCAGTGGGCTCGATTTTGCCTATCATGTTGATGCCCCACATGGAGAACGGCCATGGGGAGGACATGACATTTAACGGGCACGGCGGCACATGAATCTTATCAGCATAAATCTGGCATTTGTGACATCTCTTCACGAATATGAAGCAATCTGACTCCATCGTCATCCAGTAGTATCCTGCTCTCAGGATCTTTCTCGTCATAGCATGCCCGCTGGCGTGCGTACCAAATATGCCTTCATGGACTTCTTCCATGAGCATACTCGCTTCTTTCTCATCTACACATCTGAGTAGCACGAGATCGTGGTTTCTTCTATACAAAACTCCATCAGGATTGAGATAAAAATTTCTAGACAGCCTCCTCAGAGTCTTCTTATCCTGGGTTGACGCTCCCGTAGGATACTCCTTAGTCATAAGGAAAGTATGGATATCATGAAACCATGGCTTGCCGTCAGAGGCTTCCTCGATCGCAAAGACGAATGCAGGTCTATCAAGACGAGAAAGGACAATTCTTGGAGCTTCATTCCAAAAATTGACTTTATACATCGAAGCCAACGTGGCTAAGGCATCAGCCATCTGGTTTTCAGCTCTAGGCACATGATGGAGTTCTACTCGATCAAAGAACGGAAGCAGCCTTCTGGCATAGTTCATGTACGGAACCAAATTCGATTGACGAGTCTCCCACTCCCCTTTAATCTGGTTGATCACAAGCGTCGAGTCACCATATACATCTAGGTTCTTGATTCTCAAATCAATTGCTTCTTCTAGACCCATAATGCATGCTTCGTACTCCGCTTCGTTATTGGTGACCGAAAATGTCAGTCTCGCAGTAAACGGGATGTGGGATCCATGGGGAGTCGTGATGATCGCCCCAATGCCACTTCCATAAGAGTTAACCGCCCCATCAAATATCAATTTCCATTGGGATTTCCTGTCTGGACCCTCGTCGGGCAACGGTTCATCATAATCTTTCACCTTTAAAAACATGATATCCTCATCAGGGAATTCAAATTTTATCAGCTGATAGTCCTCGATCGGTTGTTCGGCAAGGTATTCAGACAATACGCTTCCCTTGATGGCCTTCTGGGAAACGTATTGAATGTCATATTCTGTCAAGACCATTTGCCATCTGGCAATCCTGCCCGAAAGCGCTTGCTTCTCGAAGACGTACTTGATCGGATCCATCTTCGAAATTAGCATGGTGGTGTGATTGAGCATGTACTGTCGTAAACGTTTGACAGCTCAGGCTAGTGCGCAACACGTCTTCTCCAGCATCGAGTAGCGAGATTCACAGTCTGTGAACTTTTTACTCAAGTAGTAAATGGCATGCTCCTTTCTGCCCGTCTCGTCGTGCTGACCGAGAACACACCCCATACTATTATCAAGAACTGTCAAGTACATGATTAAGGGTCTTCCAGCCACTGGGGGTATCAAGATTGGAGGTTCCTGTAGATACTGTTTTATCTTATCAAATGCCCTCTGGCAATCTTCGTTCCAGATAATCGCTCGATCTTTCTTTAGTAGTTTGAACATCGGTTCACACATGGCGGTTAGCTGAGAAATAAACCTTGCAATGTAGTTTATTCTGCCCAGGAAACCACAAACTTCTTTTTCGGTTTTTGGCGCTGGCATTTCTTGTATCACTTTTATCTTCGCAGATCAACCTCAATGCCTCTTTCGCTCACGATAAACCCCAGTAGTTTTCTGGACCGTACTCCAAAAGTACACTTGTTAGGATTCAACCTCAACCTGAACTTCCTAAGCCTCTCAAAAAGCTTCAGCAAATTGACCAGATGCCCCTCCTCCGTTTGGGACTTCGCAATCATGTCATCAACATAGACTTCAATCTCATGATGAATCATATCATGAAACAAAGTGACCATTGCTCGTTGGTAAGTAGCCCCCGCGTTCTTCAGACCGAAAGGCATTACCTTGTAGCAAAATGTCCCCCAAGGGGTGATAAACGTAGTTTTCTCCATGTCCTCCGGCGCCATCTTGATCTGATTGTAGCCAGAGAAGCCATCCATGAACGAAAATACGGAGAACTGAGCTGTATTGTCGACCAACACATCAATATGAGGGAGCGGGAAATCATCTTTAGGGCTCGCCCTATTCAAATCCCGATAATCGACGCACATTTGTACCTTACCGTCCTTCTTCGGTACAAGCACTATGTTGGCGACCCACGGAGGGTAAGTAGTGACCGCTAAGAAGCCAGCATCAAGCTGTTTCTGCACTTCTTCTTTGATCTTAACGGCCATATCTGGTCGTGTCCGCCTAAGCTTCTGCTTAACGGGAGGACAATCTTCTCGCAGCGGCAAGTGATGGACCACGATGTCAGTATCAAGTTCGGGCATATCTTCGTATGACCAAGCAAAGATGTCACTATACTCTCTTAGCATCTCGACCAATCTCTGCTTGACGTCACTCTGCAATGCTGCCCCTATCCTGACGTTCCTGACCAATTCCTCAGAACCCAGATTCACAATCTTAATCTCTTCCTCGTGAGGCAGAATAACTTTCTCTTCTTGTTTCAACAAGCGGGCCAACTCTTCGGGAAGGTCTTCGTCTTCATCAATCTCTTCTTCGGCTTGATAGATCGGGCAATCGAAGTCGAAGTGAGTCGTAGAGGGTCCAGAGTCAATGTCATCTGCGATGTGGATCCTGCAATAACAAGGGTTAAGCTTAAAACAAGGATATGCAGGTTAGCACAAACCCTATTGCCATTTTATTGTTTTTCAAAACAAATAAAAAACGGGAATAACATATATCTCAATATTTGAATGCAAAGAAAAACACCTTTTGATTTATTGGTAAAACGCATGTACATAATCAAACAAGGCCCTGACAATAAAACCACTATGCCCCGGGTAGGACATAGGGTTGTACAATAATTGGAGAAAGTAAATCATTACTCTTTTCCTGTCACTTGGATGGTATCCCGGATGGACCAGTTGTTGAGGCTCTGGCCTGGTTTGCTTGGTTGGATCCAAGAGTCCAGGTCGCAATCGCTGTCTTCATCGTCTTCAGATACTGCGTTGACACTTTCGAATATCACCCCGCCACTGGTAAACTGGATCGACCTTTTACCTCGCGACGCGCTATGAGAAGAGGAGGCTTCAGTCGCAGGAGAGTATCCTAACCCAAACTTGTCCTGTTTGTTAGGTATTTCTAGAACCTGCCCCCAGCCTGGGGTAGATCCGGTTTGGACAACGGCCCGGGCTTCCTTGAAGGAAGAGAGAGTCATCTCTGGTTTTTCAGTGATTACAGGAGCCACGTTCTTGACTTTAACAGCTTTGAACGCTTGACATAGGGTTTCGTGGATTTCCCCATCCATCTCAACATATTTGAAGGATGACAAATGGCTCACCATTATGTCTTCCTCGCTACAAACAGTCACGATGTTGCCTTCGACATCATACTTGAGTTTCTGGTGCAACGTGGAGGTCACGGCGCCTGCAGAATGGATCCATGGCCGGCCTAGGAGACAACTGTAGGCAGGCATGATGTCCATAATGTAAAAGACTGTGTCGAATGTTTCCGGCCCCACTTGGATTGGCAATGTTACCTCTCCAAAGACATGGCGTTTGGTTCCATCGAAAGCCTTCACAACCAGGTCACTGGGTGTGCAAATCAATCCGCGGGTATCTAACTTCATCAATGCTTTCTTCGGAAGAACATTGAGTGACGACCCCGTGTCCACCAACACATGAGACATGATCGTTCCTCTACACTCTATCGAGATGTGCAGGGCGTTGTTGTGGTTTCTTCCCTTCGGCGTCAGCTCCAGGTCAGTGAACCCTAACCCGTTTCCAGCATTCACGTGGGCTACTACCCCTTCCAACTGGTTGACCGAGATCTCATGCGGTACATACGTGGCATTCAAAACCTTTAACAGCGCATTGCAATGTGACTCCGAACACAACAACAAATTCAGGATGGAGATTTTCGAGGGCGTTTGATGGAGGTGGTCAATGATTGTAATCACTCTTTTTGATCAACCTCATGAACTCTTCAACATCCTTAACCAGTAAGTCCTTTTCTACCCCACGAGGGGTTTCTTCAACGACTTTACTCTTTCCCTTATCGGTTACTTCAGCTTTGTCTGCTTTGTCCGCTATAGCCTCAGGTGGAGCAAATACTCTTCCGCTGCGCGTGATTCCACCGATTCCCCCTAGGTTATCCACAAACCGCCCAGATGGTTCTAATTCTAACTTATGTCCGTTACAGTAGACGTCTGCCCCATAATGCCATGGGACAGCGTTGGTGCTTTCAAAAGGTATCGGCCCGGCCTTTGTGATGGTAATCGTGGGCGGTCTGGGTGCAGAAATGGTGATCGTCCAGCGAGGGATGGTGATGGTGGCAACCTCATCATCCTGCTTCAGCATTACCTCTCTAGATCCACATTCGGCCCTTCGGCTAAACTGCAAGATTCCTTCGGTCATCAGACTCTGAATCCCCTCTATCAACTGTTCACATCCATCGGGACGAGTCGCACAACCCATACACAAATCTCCACATCCCGGAAAGAAGCCTCTCTTCATCAGTTTGGCTTTAACGAAGCTAAGCGGTGTCTTCAGATCCCTGACGTCAGTCAACACATCCAAATTCTCGTCTTCAACAATGGCATTCACCCCACATCCCCTATGATTCGGCATAGGGTTCTTCGTGACGTTTGGCACATTATCTGAGAAATTGATGATCTTAGCATCCACCATATCTTGCACCTTGTGCTTGAAGGCTTTGCAGTTTTCTATCGTGTGGCCTGGTGCCTCCGAGTGAAACTCACATGTGGCATTCGCATCATAACCTGGCGGAGGTGCCCCTATCAAGGGAGCCAGGGTTCTCTTCTGGACTAGCTGTAACTGGAGCAGAGTTTGTAACAACTGAGCATAAGACATGGGCGGCGTCTCGAGGTGACGACTTGACAGAGGTGCCCTGTTCTGATATTTTCTGTACCCTTTCTGGTTTGGCTGCTGATGTGGCTGGGGTTGTTGGACAACAGGGATGGTTATGCTAGCCACCTGCTGGCGTTGGCCCTTACCTTTCCTTCGAGCATTGGACACGGCACTCGTCTCTCCTTCACGCCTTTTGTTACCATATGGTTTCTTTCCTCCTCCAGCTGAGGATAGATCAACACCCTGAATTTTCCCCAATTTGATCCCATTTTGAACGTGCTCGCCCGTGATGACGAGATCTGAGAAGCTTCCAGACATACCGCTGACCAATTTCTCGTAATAGACCCCCGGAAGAGTGGCTACAAACATCTCAACAAGCTCTCGTTCAACCATCGGCGGCTGAACTCTAGCTGCCAATTCGCGCCACCGCTGGGCGTACTTTTTGAACCCTTCGTTGTTTCTCAGTGACAAATTTTGCAGTTGGACTCGGTTCGGGGCCAATCACTGTTATATTGGTAATGGTGCACGAATGCCTCAGCAAGTTCCTTCCACGTGTGCACACTGGTAGGTTCCAAACTCATGTACCATTCCAAGGATGGCCTGGACAAGCTATCCTGAAAGAAGTGCATCAACAACTTCTCGTCTTCAGAGTGAGCGGACATCTTTCGGTAGTATGACCTTAAGTGGATACGAGGGTAAGTGGTGCCCTTGTACTTCTCAAAGTCGGGTACCTTGAATTTAGGAGGCACCTTGAAATCAGCAATCAATCCCAATTTACTCATGTCAACACCCATAGTGTTCTGGTTCTCGAAATTCCTCATCTTGTCCTCGAGTGCCTTAAACCTCAGACGTACTTCAGCAGTCAGCTCTCCTTCAGCACCCTTTTGTGAGAACAAATCTTCTTGACGGTCTTCTAACCATGGCTGAGGCCCATACAGATTTCCAACACCTGTGTTGCCGTTGCCCAGTCCAACGTTGACGTTAGCTTCAAAATTTCCATTACCGACGCCAGTCGTATTACCATTAAGCCCCGTATTAGCGATCACATTCCCGCTACCACTGCCATTCCCCCCGGTCACGGGGATGCCATTCTGAGGAGTTTCAACAGGTGGAGGGGTTGGAACACTCCCACCATGGAGTACACCGTTGCTGTCAACCCTTGAGATTAGAGGCTGTACCAATGTTCTGAGCTGGTCTTGGCCGTTGGCAACCACTTACATGAGCTCCATGAAGCGGTCCATCCTCTTTCGGAGTTCCTGAATGTTAGTCTGCACTTGCTCCATTGCTCTAGCTTGATTTGCTCTGGTCGGATAGTGGTGGATTGGTCTTTGATCAATCCTAGAACAACCTGCATACACCAAGGGTTAGAAAAAACGACAAAGTGCTCGTTATGCAAATGCTTCATGAGAATGCAAACGTGTGTCTGTGTGTTAGGGAGATTTTCCCCCGATCCTAGTGCTTGAGTGCCAGTGCTGATAATAAGAAGTCTGAGTCCAGTCATGGAAATAATATCTCATATATATAAAGAAAGCCCATCAAGGCGGTACACAATGTTACTGAGTACAAGCAGAATCAATAGCATGACCTCGACCAAAAAGCCTGGTGATGGTCATCATACAACAATGATCACAACCAAAGGATTACAAATATATTCAAGCACGGCCACGGGCGTGGAACTCTTCTAACAAACCCTTCGTTCCCGGATGATCAGGCTGAGCGAGCAACCCTTCGACGAGTAACTCCCTCTGCCTAATAGTGTATTGGAGACCTTCAACTGAGTCTTCCCATGCTCCTTCGCCAAAACAATCTTCTAACTTCCGCTTCTTGGATTCAAACGTCTGCTTGCGCTCCTTCAGGTTAGCAAGAGCCTTGTTGAGCAGGCCTTCAGCGGCATATCTGCGAGCGGTTTCTTCATCAAACCTCTTCTCACTAGCCTTCACCTGGGCTTTCAACTTGGAGATCTGTTATTTCAGTTTATCCTCTCGTTCCTTGCCGTTGGCTAGGGTGGCCTTCCAATGCTGATTAAACTTGGATATTCTCCGGTATGCTTCATCCAAGTGCTGCTTCTTAGTGGCCAGTACGTCATTGACAGCTTTGAAGTCCCGACCCAAACGCTCACGCTCAGCCATCTGCTTAGTCAAATCCGTCCCTAACTGGTTCACCAGCTCTGTTTGCCTCTTGAAGGAATGGACGGCTTCGCTTCTCTCGCTTCTGAGTTGAGCCAATTCTTTCTCTAGTTCTTCATTTGCTTTCTTCAGCTCATCTCTCTCAGCTAACACCTGATTATGCTGCTGAATAGGCACAGTGGTAGGCTCTTCAATCACTGGAGGGCTTTCTGGCTGGGCAGGTGGAAACGGCATCCCTATAATATCTGCTCTGGCTTTGATCCAGGTCACATACGGAGCGTAGGCTTGGGTATTACTTTTCCCTAGCAACGACTTTCCCAGCTTACAGATACCATTCCAAGCGTGCTGAAGCTTAGATAGCATATCCCCCTCTAGAAGACCAGTGAGGTACAGAGATTCATGCACCTCTTCATCCTTCGGCGGAGCTCTCAAAGCATAAGCAAACTGTCGGACCAACAGGGATGGATTATAGTTGATACAGCCCTTCTTACCTATCAAAGGCACATTCGGAAACCCACTGCAGCTGAAGATGATCTCAGTACCCAACCTATCTCTATCAAACCAGGCAATATCCTCCATTGACAAACTCATCAAACGCTCCGACCACTCAGTTGTGGCTGCAGACGAAGCAAAGGGACCCTTCTTGGGTAGGTGACTATCAAGCCATCTATAGAGCAGGGGTGTCGCTACTGCGAAAATCGGCGCCGGCTGAACAGAAGAGTCGCCACCGTGCGTTATTTATCCCACGGGAGGGAAAGGAAACGCTCAGAGTAAACCTCGCACAACACGGGAAAGGTATGGTCGTCGCAACCAAAACCTGGATTCGGGAGTCGGTTACGCAAGGGGAAGGTATTAACACCCCTCACGTCCGTCGTACTCGACGGGATCCACGCTTGTCTTCGGGTATGGATTGTTATTCTATCTATTCTACAGGGTCAAGGGTTAAAAGAAAAGAAAATGACTCGGCAAAGTATCGCACTTTATGCCTACGTATTCCCGTCTGGAACGAGAAATCAGAGTCAACGTAGTTTGCCTACCTACTGGAAAGGAGGAGAAGGTTGCTCGCTAGGATATCGCATCCTATGCCTACGTACTTTCATACATCATGAAAGATCAGAGCAAACGTAGTTCGGGCCACGTACGACACAAGTCTGTCTTGGTTGATTTTATTCCTTCTGAAAAAGGTTTTTCTGATTAGCAGTCCCGGCGGACAAAAATGACGTTTTGGCGAGTTCACATTCTTTTACGGAAGAAGTGTCTTTTATTGTGTTTGAAATCTTATTGTGTTTTTCTGTTTGTTTTGAGGAAGAAGAGACAGAACTCTAACCTACGGTTGCGAAGGGAATCAGACTAACCTAATGTTATCATGCATGGGTTAAGACCTAGTGTCTATCATGCTCCTCTCTTGCCCAGAGAGAAACAGAGATCCTAAGGGAATAGACGGAAACAGAAACAACAACATATATATACAGTAAAGCGGTAAAATGCATGGATGCAACAATACAAGCGAGGCAAGGGAGTCCCACTCAACCTCGAACCTAGAAAACAATAGGCAAAAGTGAACAGGCTTCACTTTCAACCCAACAGGGTAAACAACAAACAATACAGTCCAGAAAACCAATCAATACATCAAAAATGAATAACAGCAGAAAAAATAAACAGCCACGACAGCTCTGCATCAACACCTATCTTCAAGTCATCTCCAATCAGCTACAAGCTTCAGCAAGCATCAATCTCCATCTCCACAGCCTTCAAGCAAGGTCTTTGACATCAATCTTCAGTCTACAATGGCTTTTCTTCAAGTCTCAATCTCCAGGAGAAACATCAGTCAACAAGATGAAGTGAATGAATGTTAGACAGTTAATTACCTACCAAGGGTGGTTCATTAACTGTTAACATTAAACAGACAGTTTCCTCTCAAAAGTTCTATCTTTCAAATACATTCACTGATCCTTCCAAAGGAAGGATGTGGATATTTGAAAGAGACTTTGAATCATAGAGAAAGGATGGATGCAGACAAGGCATTCCATGTTTTAGAAACAAGCTTTCTAATCTAGAGCTCTGCCTAGCTCCTAAACCCTAATCTCCTCAACAGCTGCTAGCAGAAATCTCCTCATCAACTCTGGAAGTTGGTCTTCAAGCTCTGGATCTCCAATGGCTCCATCATCACAAGCCTTCAGCTCTCCCAACCCCCAAGCAATCCCAATACCCATACAGACAAACAATAATCCCCAGAGGGCACACTAAACCAATAAATCAAATACAGACAGTATACACTAATAGCAGTAGGGGAATCCTAGTGATTTCTAAGGGATCTAATAACTACCCATAGTCCCTATAGTCCCATATCTAAAATATACAAGCTCTAAGTCCTAAGGGAAATGAACTAATTCACCTAAGTTGTCTCTTAAACCCTAATTTTGTTCATGTTATTCACACCTAAACTAAACACCTAAAATTAATTCCTAAAAATATGAACTAAAATGCATATACAAGCTAACAATGTCTATTAATCAACCTAAAAAGAATGGGTGAAAAATATTAAAGCATTTATTAGAACAAAAATTATCAAAATCATGTATGAAATGAAATCCCTAAAATAGGCATTTATTTGGAAAATATGGGAAAAATATCAAATAAAAAATAAAATGCAATTTTTATTTTTTATAATTTTCTAGACATCTTGAAGAAATTAATGCAAAAAGAACCAATTGAAAATATGCATTTTTCTATTTTTTATGATTTTTTAAAGGATGAGAAAATATTAAAGAAATTAAAATGACAAAATAGGAAATAAAAGGAGAGGGGGGGGTCTGAATAGCCAACGCGCTCAGTTGTTTTATCCAGGTGGGCCACAGAGCAGGGGTGTGAATATCAAATTCACTGGGCCCAACATGCTTCAGAATTTAAACGAAAAAACAAAAACTCAAAACGGTGCAGATAGCAACTAAACTAGTTGAATATTATTGGGCCTGGCAATTGGGGGTGGCGAATAGCAAAGGAAGTTTGAGCCCACTCAGAAACTTAAGTGAAACGGGGCGTTTTGGTGCCCAGGGTTTCCCTCCGTTTCATCTTTAAACGTGGACCACACGATGAGATCTCCAGTCAATGAAATAGACCCCATCCAACGGACGTCATGCTTCTTCTCCAAATGGCTAGGGTTTCAGCCATGGAAGCTCCATGCACAAGCTTGCAAACCAGATCTTCCACCTTCCCTCACGCCCTCAATTCTCCATAAAAACTCGCGATGTAAAGAGCAAAGATGCCCTAATTTCTTCCCTCTACACAAACGTACCATTATCTCTTTCTGAAACTCACTCAAGAAACAAACCCGATAGATAGAACAGATAGAATCCACCATGAACACCTGTCATCAACCATACCAAACCTTGCCAAATCTTATCCTAACCTAATCTACACTTTATGCTGGTCATTCTAAGCTATATAATGAGAATTATAGTGCCATATTCCATGAGATACAAACCTTAACAGAATTGGTACATCATGCTCAACCTTCATGAAACCTCTCCAAACTCACCAAAATCAATCCTCTAACCTATCCTAACAGTTCTATACTAACAATTCCCTAAGATTCTAACTAAATCATGCCATACGAAGAGAAAACAAACCTGGTGCAAAAGGGTGAAAACAGTTATGGAAACCCTTGAATCGGATGCTTGCAGTGATTGGAACTTGATCAGTGATCTTGATTAGGAGTTCTGTATGCAATGGATCTTGTGCAAACTCCTTGAATCTTGTACTTGAAACCTTCTAGCAACTTGGATGATGAAGGTGGATAGCACAATTCTTGCTCAATTCAACCAATTCTTTGATAGAATTCTGACCATGGCATGAACCATCTCATATCAATATATACATGTCCTTAGAACCTCCTAGAAACTTGGAGAAGCTTCCCTTGCATTCTTTCCTTTGGATTTGGTTTATGTATCTTCCATTACAAGTAACCATGAATAACTCCCAAAATGTGAACTGATCTCAAAATTCTACTTTAGCCAATGTCTTTAAAATGATCTTTCCATTCAAAATGACCTATAATTTTGCTTCATTTGGCCAAAGTATGAAAAATCTCATTTTTAAGTCCATTTTTATTCATTAAATCCAACAATTTTGAAACCTTGTGCCATGAATCTTTCCAATCTCTCATGGTCACTTTTCTAGACTCAAAATGTCATTTGGAACAAGTTTGATGTTGTAAAGTTTTCCATTTGAAGCTTCCTTGTATGAGTTTTGGGCATAGGTTGAAATGACCTGTAATTCTCAAATGACCAAAATACCCTTTGCTTGCCAAAACCATAAGTAGAGTTCCACAAATCATATGAAGGCATACTATACCATTCTAGAAAGCTAAGACAATGAGGAACAACTCTTATGTTTACCAGAAATTCATTTGAAATCTCCTTGAGGGGTAAAAATAGCTTGGAAGTCAAGTCACTTTCACACACAAAATTTCAGATACCTCAGATGACCTGTAACTTGCAAGGACCATAACTTGAGTTCTATAAATCTCCTTGATGTCTTCCACCACTCAAATTAAAGGTCTTGAGATCCTCTACAAGTTTCATGTTGGCCAAGGATCCATTTGAAGCTTGTATTTTGACTTATCTTGCTTGGAAATTTGACCTAAATTAGGGGATTTTACATAGAAACCCTAATTTAGAAACTCCTCTCCTCCTTGATATCTCTTGATTTCTTCTTAGCATATCATCATATACTTATTCTTCATGTCAAATGGTGAACCCCACATCTCTCCAATAGCCTTTGATGCCTTTCAATCAGTCAATTGACCTAAAGTTGACCTAGAGTTGCCCCCAGATGAAACCCTAGTTGACTGTCTTCAACTGCAATACTTGTGACTACACCAATGACTTGTCTCCTTCTCCAAATGACTTTCTAAGTCCTCCAAGATGTCTAGATACTCCCCATGCCTTCAATTCACAGCTCATACTTTCCTTGATGATCCCCAGGTACTCTCAGATAGGAGGTAGATGAACTGCTTGATCCATTGACTTGATAGCTTCCCAATTCTTTCTGATGACTTGAATGAGATTGAATTTGAATCATAACCTCTTGATAGGCCTCTAGAGATGAGAATAATGATTGGTCCCCTGTTGGATGACTTGCCCATGCTTATGCCATGCAGATGAGTAACCTATGTACATGACTCTATATGCAAATGCTAATGACATTGAAACATAAACCAAGTGAATAAGGTTGAGCAAATTTTAGGGTGCAACAAGGGGCACACAGCACGAGACGTTCTTACCCATTCTGTTCTCGTTCTTGTAGTGGACGGAATGATAGACATCTCCTATCAAGGTAGGGATTGGATTCCCTGATGCAAAGATGTGAAAGGCGTCGAAGTCCACAAAGTCAAGCATATTGGGGAACAGAATGATGCCATATATGCACAGAGCAAGGATGGCGTTGAACACGATCCAACATTCGTCTTTGGCGCACTGCTGGGCCTTTCTCACTAAGAACTGCAAGGAGAAACCGGGAACCTTGTTCCAACTAGACAAGACCAACTCGGAGGCATCCAGATGAAGTGAAGGGGCTAGACTAGCTAGATTAGGCGCATCATCCATATGAACAAAGGGCATCTGGCTCTTGATAGACACACCTAACAAATCAACATACTCCTCTAGTGTAGGTGCGAGAATAAAGTCTGGGAAAGTAAAGCATCTCAAAAGAGGATCGTAGAACTGCAGCAAGGCGTGCAGCCCGTTCAACTCAAACACAGAGGGTTTACGAACCAAGCTAAGCAGTTTCCCATAAGACTTTCTGAATTCACCTCTCACAGAATCATCTGCCAAAGCAATCAAACCAGTCAGTTGAACAACGTCAGGAGTGGGGAGCTTGTAGGCCATAGTCTTCCTCAGAGAACCCATAATAGCACAACAGAAGGCAAGAAAACCTGAACCGGGGGAAACGGTACCTGCAACACAGACGCACGTTAATGAAATGCAAATGAGTATGCAAAACAATGCAGAATGCAATCATGCAGCAGGAGATCAAGACGACTGTGTTGTTGAGGTGATGCAGGTTCTGTATCAACAAAACCACAATACTGCTCTGTCAAGAACAACCCTATCTCTGATGAGAAGAAAACCCTGATATCGGACCATAAATTTGCCCTGTCAAGAACAAATATCCATCTGATAATGAGAAGCCCTGATGTTGGACTATAACTCTGCTCTCTCAAGAACAAACTTATCGCTGAAGACGAGAACCTCTGATACAGGACCATAAATCTGCTTTGTCAAGAACAAATATCCATCTGATAATGAGAAGCCCTGATGTCGGACTATAACTCTGCTCTGTCAAGAACAAACACATCGCTGAAGATGAGGACCTCTGATACAGGACCATAAATCTGCTCTGTCAATAACAAATACACATCTGGTGATGAGAACCTCTGATACTAACAAAACTGATTCACTATCAAGGAAACCAGGTAATCTGAAGGTTAAGGGTTCCTGCAACAAACTCAACTCTGCTAACAGGTATGGACCTAAACTGACACAAGTTCGGCATCCTATGCGGTCATCAGCGTCACAGACATTCAAAAGGGGTGATACGATACCCAGAAGGTGTGGCATCACCATCTCCTAAAGCGGCCTCACTCAGCTGAATTCCAAATGATCGGTCCCCAGAGTCGACAATCCTCCAAACCAACAACCCCTCAGGCCCAAAGGGCCGGAAAAGAAGTCAACTAGGAGAACCTCGTCTGAGCGTGGATTTCATGAGACACTAGTGCTTGCAAAGCAAGCATGCGCCCACTAATTTCCACAACTAATGCTAGGTACACTCAAGCCTGGGTCTGGCTTCTCACTCGTCAGAATGCCCCTCCCACAACCGCACAAATAATCATATCATACTGAAAATAAAGTGCAGGAAATAAAGTGCGATAAATAAATACAACCCAACAAGTAATCATACAAGGCGCTAGGATTGACTCTCGCAGGGGACGTTGGATCCCCAGATTGACTCGCATAAGGGACGTTGGATCCCAGGAAACTATCAAGTCCCCAGCAGAGTCGCCAGCTGTCGCTTCCGCGAAAATAAGGTGCCGGCAAAACAGAAGAGTCACCACCTTTCGTTATTTAACCCTCGGAACGGGAAAGGAAACGATCAGGAAAAACCTGACGAAAGGGTATAAGACAAGGTCGTCGCAACCAATGTCTGGGTTCGGGAGTCGGTTACGCAAGGGGAAGGTATTAGCACCCCTCACGTCCATCGTACTCGATGGGATCCACGCTTGTTGTGTTTATCTGACGGGTTGGTTTTATCTATCTACCTATCAAGGCTGGCTTTAAAAAGAAAAGAAAATGACTCAGCAAAGCGTCGCGCTTTATGTCTACGTATTCTCATCAGAGAATGAGAAATCAGAGTCAACGTAGTTCGGCTAACTACGGGTTACGGGGAAGGTAGCTCGCCAATACATCAGTATTGTGCCTACGTACTCTCAATAGGCATGAGAGATCAGAGCTTACATAGTTCAGGATAATACAGATTACGGGGATTTAGATTCATCTGTTTTATCGAGTAGGGTTAACAAACAGTTCCAACAGTTTGGTGCACGCAGCTCGACCCTTGAAGACTTAGGCGTTACCATTTGCGGTAGAACTAGGAGTTAACGACACTCTTTTCTTCAGAAAAGCTTCCTTTGAATTATGGGCCCACGGGGCAAAAAGGTTTGAAGTTTGTTTTCTGTCTTTTACGGAAGAATTGTTTTTTATGGATGTTTGCAACCAATATCGCACTAGAGACTATGACCTGAGAGTGAATGCGTCGCATTTCACCCAAAGGGTGCCATACTAAACATCCAAGCTGTTGAAAAGAACTCTCCAACAACTCTTTCTCAGGTAGCTTAAGGCTCGTAACGTACAACGTCAGTTAACCTTTATTACTGTATTTTGATTTGTTTGAGATGAGAAGAGAGAACGAACAGGTTCAACTAAAGGGGGGACTATCAAGTCTTAACAGTTGTCATGCCAAGGATTCATCCTATGGTTGAGGTTTGAAACAAGGATCTCCTAGATGTTATCATGCATAGGTTTCAACCTAAAGTTCTAATCATCACTTCCTTATCAAAGGAAATGAGATTCCTAGGGGATCATGTCAATGATATACAGAAACAGGCAAAGCATCAGCTTAAACAGTAAACAGTAAACAACTGTAAAATGCATGCAATGCAAGTGAGGGAGAAAATGTGTGTGGGGCATCAGCCTCCACAAGCTCATCTCAACCTCAAGCCAGATATGAATAACTGTAATCATACAGAGGCAATAACATGCTATCAAGCAAAATATAATAACTGCAATCATGCTCCTAGATTAAAACAATCTAAATATGAACTTATTCTAATGCATCAAGCAAATCACACAAGTCACATCAATACAGTTGCACAGAAAGCAAACAGACAGAAAAGAAAGCAAATCAACCACTCCACAGCTTCACAGCAAAGCTCCTCTGACATCAGTTCAGTCTTCAGTCTTCAACTGTTCTTCAAGGGTCCTATCTTCAACAGCAAATATCAACTTGCTTCTTCCCCTTCTTCAAGCTTCAGCTCCAAAACAAACTCCACATTCAGGCTTCAATCCCAATAGCAAGTATCAACTTGTTCCTTCAGGCTCTCAATGCATCAAACACACAAGTATCAACTTGTTCTCCAACTTCAAGCTTCAGCTCTTCATTTGATCTCCATTGGGTTCCCTTCACAAGTGTCAACTTGCTCTTCCTGATCTTCGAGCTTCAGCTTCAATGGCAGTCTTCAAACACATGGAAGTAGCAACTTCTAACATCTTCAATCTTCTAGCAAGGAGCTCCATCCTCTTTCAATAAAGATTCATCTGACAAGAGCAAGGTTTGGATAATAGACAGCAGAGTAAAGACCAAAGGTCACCAATAAGCACCCATTATCAAAGAAAGGAACCCTCAAAGATTCTACCAACTCGTGAAGAGCCACACATCCTACCAAAGGAGGGATGAGGCCTTTACAAGGGGAACTTACATCATAGGGAGGAATGGAAGTGGTCAACACCTTCCATGTTTATGAAAGAAGAGAATCTGTCTAGAAGCTCTACTTACAAACCCTAATCTTAACACCTAAGCAATACTCAAACCAAAAGAAGGGGAATCTTCACATCCAAGCTTCTTCAAGCATTCCAAAGTATCCCACACATGTCTTCATCATCATCCAAGAGCAAGAGAGACAAAACCCTAATCTAAGGGAACTAAAGAAATCATTCTAGTTGAATTAGCAAGTTAGGATCACCTAAAACTTAGTACTAAAGTTAATCCTAACTAAAATACTAAAACCAAATGTAAAATCCTACAAAAATAATTATGGGGGCCTAATTCAATCATGAATCTACCATACAAAATCCAGGGGTTGAATCATCCACCAAGTCCGAGAAATAAAACCTACATCATAAGGTACTAAGCTTAAACCCTAAAACTAGAGCACCTAAAGTTTCAACTTAAAACTAGCCCTAAACTTCTTCACAAAAATGTGAGAAAATTACTAGGGGGACATGCATATATATGCTAGCTACACACAAAAAATAAAGGCAAGAATCATCACCAAATGCTCAAACCAAATTCAGCAAGACAAGGCATCAACCATGGTCATTTTAATATCAATTAATATTCCAAAAAATGCACATAAAATCACAAATGCATGAATTCTTAATATTTTTAATTTACAAAATTCTAGATTCAATCATGAATCAGGGGAAAAAAGTTTGGAATTAATTGAGTTAATTTCCTATTTTTTATGAGTTATTTTCTAAGCCATATAAAATGATGAAAAATAAAGGAAATTAAATGGAAATTGGTAAACATGCATGCTGAATAGCAATCCAATGCAGTTCAATTCTCAGAGTGGGCCAAAAGGGGTGTGTGGATAACAATCTGAGTCCTAAGCCCAAAACAATTCAATTAATGAAACGGTGCGTTTCATTTGGATATTTCTCTTCAGAGCTGAGATGCAATCGTGGTTGTGGAAACGTTGGGCTAGTCAATGGTCCAACCATGATCTGATGGTCACCACTCATCTTCTTCATTCAAACACTCAGGCGTGAGGGGAAACCAGACGGTGGCCTGAGTTGCAGCGCCACCGTCTTCTCTGGTGAAGTGCTCTTCTCAGGTCAACAAAAATCACGAAACGAATCATCATCTTGTCTAGAATTCAATGCTGATCAAGAATCTCAACTCCAAATCATCTAAACCCTTCTCTAACTCAAAACACGATAACATTTTCAGAATTCACCACAATCTTGAATCTCACCATTCTTCAAATTAAGGATCTCAATCCAATCCTCATCTCATGGTGATCAATTTGCACCATCTAATCTTGATTAACAGTCCAAGAATCACTAGATTTCAGCCCTAACAGAAATTGATCATCACCTCATTTTGTCTCTAATTCACCAATTTCTGATCCTAAATCCAACTATATCAATAGGGGAACCTAACCACATATGAATTTCTAAGCATCTCCATATGGTTTAAGCATAAATTCAAAGTATACCAACCTGGTTTCAGACGTGTACCAGAAGGTGTTCTTGATTACTTCAACCTCCAAAACGATGCAGACACACTCCAAATTCACTCCTTGAGCCTTTGCACACCTGGATTTAGCTTGATTCTTCCTTGAACTCAAAAACAGATTCTCACTTGCACCTCTGAAAATTCAATGGCTCTCTCTGCAACCAGCTTCAATTCCTTCCAAAAAATAAACTGAATTCACTCAATGACTTATATAGAACTCATTGGGACTGTCTAGAACTTTCTGGAATCATCTAAATGAGATTTTGGATTTTCAAAATCTCTTCAAAATCTCATCCATGGCAGTCACCATTCTGGCTCCTTCTGGGCATGGCTATGCTTGTAATCAACTTCTCATAAGATATTGAATGAGTTTGATGTGTTATTTTCCTTGTTTGCAAGCCAAAGGTGGGAGTTTGATTATGTTGCTTCATCATGAAGAAATGAAATGGAATGGTATGGAAATGACCTTAACTCAAAATTCTAACATTGCCATTGTTTCTAAAATCAGTTTTCCAATCAATTTGACCTATAATTTTGCTTCATTTGGTCACAAAATGAATTATTTGAATTTTTGGCCATTAAATCCTTTTAATTCTTTCTTTTTTCAAAATTTCTTGAACCAAGTCTCTCCTTGAGCCATTTCAATGCCTCCTTGATGCACGGTTAAGGTTAAAACCCCATTTGAGCAACTTTCTAGTTGAACAAAGTTTCATTTGAGGCCTCTAAGTTGGTGAAAATGGCCTATGATCACAAATGACCTATAATCACCAAATGTCCAAAATACCCTTGACTTGTCCAAGCCATAAGTTGAGTTATACAAATCCTATCAAGGACTTCTAGTACTCTCTAGAAATCTAAGAGAATAAGGAACAACATTCATGTTGACCAAAAGTTCATAGGAATCATACTTCTTGGGCAAAAGTGTCATGCAAGTTGAGTAACTTTCAAGCTCCAAATTCACATACCTCAGATGACCTGTAACTTGTCAAAGCCATAACTTGAGTTCTATAAATCCTATCAAGTACTTATAAAACTCAAATTAAATCTAATACCATGATCTACAACAATCATGTTGGGGTCAAGACGAGATGACAATCATATCTTGAGTTATATTGCCTTGAAGATAGGGGTCAAACTAGGGGATTTTACACTGTCAAGTCTTAGAAACCCTAGCCTGAAACTTCTCAAACTCCTCAATCATGATGATTTTACCTTGGAATCATCCTTATAACATCTCAATGTATCAATCCATGATCACATGGCTCTTGAATTAGGTCTCAACCTCCTTCAAATCATCAGTTGACTTAGGGTTGACCCAATCAAACCCTAATTGTACCACTCATGGCTGAGTCTTCTTAATCTTACATAATGACCTATCTAGGCCTCAAAGTGATCTTCATACTTCTCATGAGCTCTCTCAATACCTCAAGTCTAACTTCATGGCTTCAGAGTCATCTGATGGCTTTCCACAACTTTCAAGTTAGGAGACACACCCTTTTGGCTTCAATCACCCTCTCTGAGGCTCTTTTAACTTCTCTGACAAGGATATCAACCCTTGAGCACCTGAATAACCTTCTTAGATAGCTTCATAATATTGTATAGCTCTTAATTGGTAATCATACCTCTTGATCTCCTGCACACATGTCAATGAAATGCAAATGATAATGTCATGTGAATGAAATGAAACATAAGCTAGGTAAAGAAATGTTGGGCAAATTTTGGGGTGCAACACAGTGGAATTGGCTGAATTGAAATCTCATATTGGAAAGTTGTTGGATAGGAAGTTTATCAGGCCAAGTGTGTCACCGTGGGGAGCTCCAGTGTTGTTAGTGAATAAGAAGGATGGTAGTATGCGGTTGTGCATCGATTACCGTCAGTTGAATAAAGTGACCATCAAGAATAAATATCCTCTTCCAAGGATTGATGATTTGATGGATCAGTTGGTAGGAGCTCGAGTGTTCAGTAAGATTGATTTGAGGTCGGGTTACCATCATATCAGAGTGAAAGAAGGTGATATTCAGAAGACGACGTTTAGAACTCGATACGGACATTACGAGTATGCAGTAATGCCTTTCGGAGTGTCGAATGCGCCGGGAGTGTTCATGGAGTATATGAACCGGATCTTCCATTCTTATTTGGATCAGTTAATTGTTGTATTCATTGATGATATCCTAATTTATTCGAAGTCTGAGGAAGAGCATGCAAGACATTTGAGGATTGCTTTGCAAGTGTTGAAGGATAATAAGTTGTTTACAAAACTGTCGAAGTGTGAGTTCTGGTTGAAGACGGTGAGTTTCTTGGGCCATGTTATTTCTGGTGATGGTATTTTGGTAGATCCGTCAAAGGTGAGTGCGGTGTTGCAATGGTAACCGCCGAAGACAGCGACAGAAGTTAGAAGATTTTTGGGTTTGGCAGGGTACTATCGAAGGTTTATTGAAGGATTTTCGATTTTGGCGTTGCCATTGACTCAGTTGACGAGGAAGAATCAAGTTTTTATGTGGGATGCCGCTTGTGAAGAGAGTTTTGTGGAATTGAAGAAGAGATTGACTACGACACCGGTGTTAGTGTTATCAACTCCGAGTGAACCGTTTGTGGTGTATTTTGATGCGTCTAAGACGGGATTAGGCGGAGTTCTTATGCAGAATGGTAAAGTGGTGGCGTATGCTTCGTGGCAACTGAGGGTGCATGAGCGGAATTATCCTACTCATGATCTAGAGTTAGCTGCGGTGGTTTTTGTGTTGAAGATCTGGAGGCATTA
Source organism: Lathyrus sativus (assembly GCA_963859935.3). NCBI lineage: Eukaryota > Viridiplantae > Streptophyta > Magnoliopsida > Fabales > Fabaceae > Lathyrus > Lathyrus sativus. The sequence goes on from OZ012739.1 coordinate 639,278,965, forward strand.
TTTGTATGGTTCGAGATTTGAGGTGTTCAGCGATCATAAAAGTCTAAAGTATCTGTTTGATTAGAGAGAGCTGAATATGAGACAGAGAAGATGGTTATAGTTCTTGAAGGATTATGATTTTAGCCTAAGTTATCACCCGGGAAAGGCTAACGTGGTAGCCGATGCTTTGAGAAGAAAGACGATTCATATGTCGGCTATGATGGTGAAAGAGATGGAGCTTGTTGAGCAGTTTAGAGATTTGAGCATGGTTTGTGAGACTTCGGCAGATTGCGTGATGTTGGGCAAGCTGCAAGTGAACAATGATTTCTTGGATATGATCAGAGAAGGTCAGAAGCTTGATGTGAAGCTAGTGGATGTGATGTCTGGAGTAGGAAGAGACTCCGATGGTGATTTTAAGTTGGATGGTTCAGGTGTGTTGGGGTTCCGAGGTAGGATTTGTGTGCCGGATAATGATGAGTTGAAGAAGTCGATTCTGAGTGAAGGCCATCGTAGTGGTTTGAGTATTCATCCGGGAGCTACGAAGATGTATCATGATTTAAGGAAGATGTTTTGCTGGTCAGGTATGAAAAAGGATATAGCTCAGTTTGTATATGTCTGTTTGACGTGTCAGAAATCGAAGGTGGAGCACTAGAAGCCTAGTGGATTGATGCAACCGTTAGAGATTCTAGTCTTAAAGTGGGATTGTATCACCATGGATTTTTTTATAGGTTTGTCGAGCACGGCGAGAGGATTTGATGCCATTTGGGTAATTGTGGATCGGCTTACGAAGTCTGCACATTTTGTGTCGGTTAATATAAGTTTTCCGTTGGAAAAGCTGTCAGAGATTTATGTTTGGGTGATTGTGAATCTTCATGGTGTACCGTCGAGTATTGTGTCGGATAGAGATCTGAGGTTTATGTCAGAATTCTGGAAGAGTTTGCAGGAAGCTTTGGGTACCAAGTTGAAGCTGAGTTCAGCTTATACCCCACAGGTTGATGGTCAGTCGGAGAGGACTATTTAGACTTTGGAGGATTTGCTGCAGGCTTGTGTGTTGGAAAAAGGTGGTGCATTGGATACTCATTTGCCATTGATTGAGCTCACGTATAACAACAGTTACCATTCTAGTATCAGAATGGCACCGTTTGAGGCTCTTTATGGTAGGAGATGCAGAACTCCTTTGTGTTGGTATGAGTCGGGTGAGAATGTGGTTTTAGGGCCAGAGTTTGTACAGCAGACTACTGAGACAGTTCAGATGATTCGTGAGAAGATGAAAGCATCTCAAGATAGGCAGAAGAGTTATCACGATAACCGGAGGAAAGAATTGGAATTCAGTGAAGGTGATCATGTATTATTGAGAGTGAACCCAGTGACCGGTGTAGGTCGTGCGTTGAAGTCCAAGAAGTTGGATCCGAAGTTTATTGGGTCGTATCAGATTTTGCAGAGAGTTGGTGTTGTGGCTTATAGAGTGGCGTTGTCGCCTAAGCTTTCGAATTTGCATGACGTGTTCCATGTGTCGCAACTTCGGAAGTATGTCGCGGACCCGTCTCATGTGATTCAGAGAGATGAAGTGTAAGTCCGGGAGAATCTCACAGTTGAAACATTGTCGTTGAAGATTGAGGATCGCAAGATGAAGCGACTCAGAGGGAAAGAGATACCTTTGGTGAGAGTGGTTTGGGGAGGTGCTGTAGGAGGCAGTGTGACTTGGGAATTGGAAAGCAGAATGTGAGAAGCTTATCCAGAGTTGTTTCCATTAGGTATTTTCGAGGACGAAAATAATTAAAGTGGGGGAGAGTTGTAACGCCCATTTTAATTATTTAAGTTTTCCCGTGTTATTTTATTATCAGCGTGCGTTGTATGGAAAGTTGTTGAGGAAATAAGGAGCATAGTATTAATATTATATAATCGATAATGATAATAATTAATAATTAATATTAATATTGATATTATTATTATTATTAATATTAATATTGATATTATGAGGTTTTAATATTAATTTTGGAATTAAGAAAATGAGGAAATATTATTATTGGAATTATTGGAATTAAAAAAGAGGATTTTTGGGGTATTATGGGCAATTGTGGAAATTGGAAAAGGAATAGAGAGAAAGAGCACGCATGAGAAGAGAAGCACGGTAGAAGGGAAAAAGAGGAAGACCAGTCAAGAAGAACACGCTTGAGCTAGCACAAGAGAGAGCTGGTTGGAGGAAGAAGCAAGAGGAACTTGGTTATGGAATTCTTGAAGTTTCTTCGATCAGAGCTGCATTTGAGGTAAGGGGGGGGGGGAATCCGTTAAATTTCGGTAATGCATGAATAATAGGTAGAAGGGGATTTCCCTTAACCCCACTAGGTTGTGATGAATTTGTTGATATGTGTTGTGATTCTGAGTGTTGATGATATGTAGAATCTATTGCATGTGTTGTTTGATTGATTTGGGGGTTTCCGGATAGTTCGAAGTTTATGCCGAAACTAAGTAAACGTGTAGAGCTAACATTTAATCGGGTTAAATCGAGAATAGATGTTGTAGTTAGGTTGTAGAATAATGGTATGGTATGATGGGGTTTGGTTTGGAACAGAATCGACTGAGTTCGGAGCGTTTGCCGACTCTAAGCAGTGGTATTATTTTTTTGAAATTGCAGTTATTTGCCGGGTGAATGGGGGGCAAGCCTTCGCCATGCAAACTGGGCAGCGAGTGCTGCCAGTAGCCTCTGTCTGGCTTCGCTAGGGGTTTCGTCGGGCGAGCTTCAGCGAGCATTCACTGTGGGGCTTCGTCAAGCGAATGTGCTAGCGAGCGTGACAGAATGTTGTGTTTTTGAGATGTGATATTCGGTTCTCTCGTGATTGTTGGACCCTCATTGGTCATGGTTGATTACGTGATTGTTGGTGAGTTGTGGAGAGTATATGTATGGTATGGAATATGATTTCCTTGATATTGTTTAATTTGAATGATTGAATTCGGTGTATGTGATTGCGTATGAATGGGGTGAAGTGTGATATATATATATATATATATATATATATATATATATATATATATATATATGATGTGTGATGAAATGTGATCAGTAGAATTGTTTACACTTAGTGTATCTGCTGTTGTGTGTTGTGCATTGGGGTTATGCATAGCATGGTGTGATGATGTGCTCCTGTGTGGAGGGTGATGGCCTGGTGCCCATCGGTAGTGATAATGTGCTCCTATGTGGAGGGTGATGGCCTGGTGCCTATCGGTGATTGTGAGGGATAGATCCTGACTCAGGGGAGCGTAAGTGATCTATCCTGTTTTTGATGTGCTCCTGTGTGTAGGGTGATGGCCTGGTGCCCATCGATGATGATAATGTGTTCCTTCGGGAAGGGTGATGTCCTGGTACCCATCGTTGCTATTGTTGAGTCGGTACCGCATAACATGGGTTGAGTTGCATGTGTTGCTTTGTTTTATATGTTATGCTGATGGGGGACAGTAGGTCCGGGTCGATGTATGTGAATGATAATTGTGTGATTTACTGCCTTTTATTCATGTACATTATTACCGTTATATTTTGATCGTGATTTCTCACCCCCTTACTTTTGTTGTGGTCTATGCTTCTTCAGAAGTACAGATAATCCAGGTGTGTAGCTAGCTTGGTTTGTGGCGAGTCGTAGGGATGCTTTGATACGTAACACCAGGCTTTGGGGAGTTGTTTGTTCATCTTATGACTTTGTGTGCCCCTGTGGCATATCATGTTTTGATGAGTTCTTCTAATGAATATATGTCTGGTGTATTTTGGGCAGTTGGACGAGGATGATGTATATGACATGTACATGATGTTTATATGTATATATATGATGAAAATTTTCTGCTGTTTATTATTGTTGATATCATTTGATGAAAATGTTTTGTTGGTTTCTTCTGTGACATTCCGTTTTGTGGTGTGAAACTCTGATAATTGTTTATATTAATTGCATTTATTTTATTTTGGGGAACATGGTGTTACACATCGGATCACATGACTGAGGACATCAATATATTTACCAGATACACTCCATGTCAAGATGGATCTTTTGTTCGAATAGCAGATGGTAGTACCTCTAAAGTGGATGGTAAAGGTTCAGTGATTATCACTAAAGATATTACTCTTGATTCAGTTTTACATGTTCCAAAATTAAATTGTAGCTTGTGGTCTATCTGTAAACTAACCAAAAATTTGGGATGTACTGCTAAGTTTTTACCAAATTTGTGCGAATTTCAGGATATGAATTTGGGGAAAATAATTGACAATGTTGAGGAGATTGCGGGCCTTTACTACCTAAGAGTTGAAGAACAAAATAAAAGATCATACAAGGTTGCCCTTACGTGTTCATCAAAGAATGAGAATGATGTAATGTTATGGCATTATCGCCTAGGACACCCAAATTTTATATATTTGAAAAAGATGTTTCCATCATTATTTAATAAAGGTTCTGGTTTTTTCAAATGTGAAGTGTGCGAATTAGCCAAACACACCAAGTCTCATTATTCCATACAACCTTATAAGCCATTTAAACCTTTCACCCTTATTCATAGTAACGTGTGGGGACCTTCACGAGTGAGCAATGTTACTGGGTTTAAGGTGGTTTGTCACCTTTATTGATGACCATACAAGAGTCACTCTGGTGTTTCGCATGAAGAAAAGTCAGAGGTAAGGGGTATATTTGAGAACTTCCATAAAATGGTTTAAAACCAATTTCAAAGCAACATTCAAATCCTAAGAACTGATAATATAGGGGAGTACTTCCACCACGCCCTTGGTACATACCTTGCCAAAAATGGGATTGTACACCAAACTTCATGTCCATATTCTCCCCGACAAAATGGAACAGCATATAGGAAAAATAGACACCTATTAGAAGTCACTCGAGCCCTTATGTTGTCCATGAATGTACTTAACCATTTTTAGGGGAGATGCAATTCTTTCTTCATCATACCTAATAAATAGAATTCCCTCCAAAACACTCAACCTAAACACACCTTACCAAACCCTCTTGTGCTTTTATCCTTCGACCAAACTCATCACAAATCTCCCACCAAAGATTTTTGGATGTACTGCATTTGTACATGATCAAAAACCAAATCCCAACAAGCTGGACCCAAAAGTCATCAAATGTATATTTTTGGGATACTCTCCTACCAAGAAAGGATATAAATGTTATTATCCTCAGAAAAGACGAATCTATCACACTATAGATGTCACATTTTATTAAGGGAATGCCTTTTATTCCAAGGATGTCATTCAGGGGGAGAAATTGACAATTGATGAACACCAACCTTGGGAAATTATTATACCAAAATATGTCCCGCAATCTGTCCCAAAAACCGTTCTAGAAAATGTACTCGAATCTGTCCCAAAAATTGTTCCAGAAAATATACCCGAATCTGTCCCAGAAACCGTTCCAGACACTGTACCAGAATCTGTCCCGCAAGAATCTGTCCCAAAAATCTAACCCACCGAAACTTGGCTCAACCACTAAAATTTCAGAATCTTCCCAAATAATAGTTGAACCTGAATTGGACCAGCAAGCAACCACTCTTGATGTTGCCAAGACAACAAATGGAATAAAAGAAGTACAAGTATACACAAGGAAGAAAAACAAGCTTCAAACTCTTAAGGAAGTATAAACATGCATTCTTCTGAAGCAGAACCAAGGCTCTGTCCAAAATTTAGATTCTGAACCTACTCACAAAGGTAAATTACCATGCATTGTCTCATCTTCTAATTTATTGGATAATGACACTTATGACCAGAACTTAAACTTACCTATTTCCATAAGAAAGGGAGTGAGGTCTTGTACCAAACATCCAATTGGAAACCATGTTTCTAGTGACAAATTATCGCAGGAGTACAAGAATTTCATCAACTCAGTGGATAACACCCACATTCCTCAAAATTTCCATGAAGATATCCTAGTTTCAGAGTGGAAGGCTGCAATTGTGGAAGAAATCAAGGCACTAGAAAAGAATGGTACATGGCAGCTCTGTCACCTTCCAGATGGAAAGAAGCCAGTTGGATGCAAATGGATATTCTTGTTGAAATATAATGTGGACGGGAGTGTGAACAGGTATAAACTCGACTGGCGGCAAAATGATACATGGCAGCTCTGTCACCTTCCAGATGGAAAGAAGCCAGTTGGATGCAAATGGATATTCTTGGTGAAATATAATGTGGACGGGAGTGTGAACAGGTATAAAGCTCGACTGACGGCAAAATGATTCACTCAATCTTATGGGGTGGATTATGAAGAGACATTTGCACCTATAGCAAAATCAAACTCAATCCATGTTCTTCTTTCCTTGGCAGTAAATTTAGATTGGCCATTTCATCAGCTAGATATAAAAAATGCTTTCCTAAATGGTGAACTTGAAGGAGATGTTTACATGAGAATACCACCTGGACTTGAGACGTCAGAAAACTCAGGCAAGGTATGTAAGCTCAAAAGATCACTATACGGGCTCAAGCAATCCCCACAGGCTTAGTTTGATAGGCTTACACGAGTGGTTAGGATGCATGGTTTCACTCAATGCCAAACAGACCACACAATGTTCTTAAAGCATTCGGAGGAAGGCAAGGTAACCATCTTCATTGTTTATGTAGACGACATTATCATTACAGGTGATAAATGTACTGGAATTGAAGGGTTAAAATTGCTACTAGCTATGGAATTTGAAGTTAAAGATCTTAGTCAGTTAAGGTATTTTCTTGGAATGGAAGTGACACGTCAAAATTTGGAATTTATTTGTCTCAAAGGAAATATACTCTTGATTTACTTCAAGAAACGGGAATGTTAGGATGTCGGCCAGCAGACACTCCTATGGAATCTAATGTGAAAATATGAGAGGAAAAAGAGAGTCCACTAGTTGATAAAGAGATGTATCAAAGACTGGTTGGAAGACTTATCTACCTAACCCATACACGGCCAGACATTGGTTTTTCTATCAGCATGGCTAGCCGCTACATGAACGATCCCAAAGATACTCATATGAAAGCAGTTAACTGTATTCTACAGTATCTCAAAAAGGCACCAGGTAAGGGGCTACATTTCAAAAAGGACACAAGCAGGAAAATAGAAATATGCACAGATGCAGATTGGGCTGGCTCAATAACTGATAGAAGATCAACCAGTGGATATTTCTCATTTTTATGGGGCAACTTAGTGACATGGAGAAGTAAGAAACAATCTATGGTTGCAATAAGTAGTGTTGAAGCAGAATTTAGTTCAATGGCTCATGGAATTTGTGAAGGGATATGGCTCCAAAGGATGCTTGCGAAACTACAAGTTCATACTTACCATGAAGTAAGTATATTGTGTGACAACAAATCTGCCATAAGTATTGCTAAAAATCCTGTGCAACATGACAGGACAAAGCATGTAGAAATTGATAGACATTTTATCAAGGAGAAGATTGACAACGAATTAATTTCTCTTCAGCACACACCCTCAAGTCATCAAATAGTTGATATCTTGACCAAGGCACTTCCTAGGACCAACTATGAAAACTTAAGATTCAAGTTGCGAATGATAGACATCAATGACCCAACTTGCGGGGGAGTGTTGGTTGCTGATCTGAAATCATTAAGGCACATATATGCAGCCATTAATAAGGGACGACAATGCAGATTTTTTAGTTGTATTATATGAATACATTTATACTTATTTATACAACCATATAGAATATTTCCATTATTGTATATATGGATTAATTTGAGTTAATTAGGACTTAATTAGTTTCTTTAGTTACTTGTACTCCCTAGGTTATATATATATATATATATATATATATATATATATATATATATATATATATATATATATATATATATATATATATATATATATATATATATATATATATATATATATATATATATATATATATATATATATATATATATATATATATATATATATATATATATATATATATATATATATATATATATATATATATATATATATCTTATTCTATTATGTACAAACTCAATAAGAAATACATAATTTCTACAACAACTGCCTCTGAAACTGAATAGTGTCAACTCAAACTCTGCTAACACGGGACTCGAGATATGTTGACATTATCTTCAAAATATTGTATTGTATTTGTTTCATGGAAATATTCTCTAGAAAAAGACTATGTTCTATGGATAGTTCCTTGACTACGAGTTCCAACATCCACCTTCTTGAAAAAGAAGATATACTAGAATATTTGATCTTATTATAGCTGTTGTGAATACTTCAACGACTATATTTCTTCAGCTATAAAAGGAGAAAAATATTGGAAGATTGACTCAAGAAATAACGCTATTACTACAACTACAGCTGAGATACATACACATTACATTCAGCTCAAGAGAGGCTAATTTGTTAAAGTGTTCTTATTCTTGTATAGTTTAAGAATTATTTGTGTAAAAATGCGTTGTATAATATTTGAACACCTCTGATTGTTAATCAAGCATTGTTGTAAGTTATTCCTTTTATAAACAATCAGTTTAGATATAAGTCTCTTACCGTGGGCTTGAGCAGTGAAGTCTTGGACAGAGGTCTAAGCAGAGAAGTCTTAGGCAGAGTGTCGGAGCAAGGAAGTCTTGAACCAGGTGAATTTAAGCAAGGGAAGTCTTAGGATTTGAGGATCTAAGCAGAGAAGTCTTGATCAAGTGCTGATTGAGCAAGGAGTCTTAGACTGTAGGTCTGAGTAGGAAAGTTTTATACTTGTGATTATAAGCATTTATAATCAAGTTGATTATAGTGGAAATCTCTTGCGTGGCAAGGGGACTGGAGTACTCTCAGTTGAAGAGGAACCAGGATAACTGTTATGTGTTCTTTGATGTTTTTATTTGCTTTTGTTACATTTTTTGCTGCACTTATCATCAGGTTTTGAACTTTGGTTTAGAATATGAACTCTGGTTCAGAAGTAAAAGAATTTTGCAAACATAATTCAACCCCCCTTCTTGTGGATTTTTCTCACCTTCATGGTGTTGTACAACGAATGAACCATTATTCTCAATGTAATGTTGATTTAGATATTCAAACTTTGAAAGATGATTCAAGGGTATGATACCAAGACAAATGATTATAAAATCTATAGGAGTCAGATTAACACAACCTTGTCATAGTATGCTTTGAAAATAAAATTTGTTTCAATTAGGTCTTTTGAGGGTTGTAATGTGGTCTAGTTCACGGTTTTTGAAACAAAACGGTATAAGGCTAAAGAAATTAATTTTAACTCACTCATTCTCCTTCTAATGATCTCCATTCATACGTTCGATTAATTCGACACATGCATTCTATTTTCAAGAGAAATTTGAAATTTCAAAAGTTATGATATGATGACACAAGAGCTAATGAGTTTTTTTGCTTGAGGTGGCAGACACCTTATTTTGTTTGTTTTGACACGATGGTCTCCTAATCTTGTTTTTTTCTTGTTAAAAGATTTTGATAACCTGTCTTTTTTGCTTTTTATCTCTAATTTTTGCTTGGACAACTTCTTTTAAGCTTTTAATCCACCGGGATGCCCTGATTTTCGCCTAAGTCATTTTTCCTGGTGTTCGATTTAGCAGGCTTTCTTTTTTGATTTTTCAAATTTTATTCTTTTTTCTTTTTTTTGAGCAATTTCTGTTTTGAATTGTTATCGTCAAGAATAAACCAAAATATGATTAAAAAAGTTGAGTTTCTTGAACAAACACAAGAAACCCTATTAGATTTTACAAAAGGGAGAGAAGAAGGAAGAAGAATAATAATTGGTTAAATATGTTTTTCTATCACTTAGCAGGCTTTGTATGTTGAAGGTTTTGTTATAGCATGTTTGCTCATGAACAGTAGTAGGCCTTGTTGTGTTACTGTCATATGGTTTGTAGGCTTGGAACATAGAGGCTAGTGACTTGAATTCTTATGGGTCATATGTAGCAGACTATACTTGTGTAGAAGGCTCTTTTTGTATATTTATTTATTATTTTCACTTTAACCAATCCCCATGGGCCCTTGTTGGGATTTGTTAGATGTGTAAAATTTGGTATATGGTAAGAAACTTCGAAAGAAACTTTGATAACATTTGAAATTTGGCACTTCAAATAAATTTGGAACTTGTATGAATTTGAACCTTGAACATGTATTTGAATTTTGGGACATTGGAATCATTTGGATATTGAATGAAGTTGTAACTTGGAAATTGAATCTTGAACTTGAATCTTTGAATTTCAACTAAACCATGAATCAATTCAAAAAATGAACCACTTGAAACAATTTTCAATAAGTGAACACTCTTTACTTGATCCAACAAATTATCTTCGAAACCATATTTCAACATCTTGAACTCTTCATTAAAATCGTACCGGAAATGTGCTGAAACTTTGAATCAAATCCATGAGACATATGATAACACGAAATCGTATATATATATTGATGCATAATTCAACTGATGTTTTACTATTTTCGATCCGATTTCGGGTTATTTCCATGTTATTTGTCTGATATTTTGCAGGTATTTGATAATCACGTCTAAACAAAGCAATATGAAGAAAAGAAGCAATTACAGATGAAATATGGACGAAAACTGGATGAAAACAACATGAAAAACGCAAAATGCATATTTTGCTGCTGTGACGACCGTCACAGCTCCATGACGACCGTCACACGGGTGACGACCGTCATGCAGGCAAAAACGCCCAACTTCAAATGCACGTGCAAGATGCAGTTCCAAGTCCCAAATAGTAGACCACTACTCCCTGATATTTCTGCCTCAAAGTCCACCTTCTTCAAGTTATAACCGTTAGAATTCTATTTCTATAAAAAGGGAAGGAGGGGAGCTGAGAAGGGGAGCCACATTCAGACAACGAAGTGTTGCCTAATTTCATTTCCAGAGCAAAAGTTCAGTTTTATTTCTTTCTATGTTTTTGTTGTCTTTCATTTCTTCTGTAATTCCTATTTCCCTTGTACGATCAATTGGCACAAAGACCATAATCCTGCCAACATTTGTGGAGGATCTGCCCAAAGGCCAATTGGAATATTTACAGGTTCTAAATTTTAATCGCAATTTCAGTTTTCATTATGATGCATGTTATTATTCACTGTTTTTATTTATATTTTACCTTTCCCAAATCCATGTCTAGCTAAATCAAAGTAATCGATATGTAATAATAATTCGGATGGGATTTGATAATAATCGGTTGAAAACTTTCTTTTTCAAAAGTTGTTTATGGTCTTAGTGTTTAAATTTATTTACTGAATAAACTTCGTCGCGAAAACGAGAACTTATTTAAAAGTAGTTTTGCCACGAAAGTGGGAAATTAATTAAGGTACGAACCAACAAGCGAAAGCTGCGGCAAGACCAGATAGTAAACACTAGTCATTTGTTTTAATAACAGCAAAAGCACTTTAAAATGAATTAGAACTTAGAGATTTCCAAAAAATAGTTTTAACCCCGAATGGGACACGAAAACGTACATTTGGCCCTTAGAATTACGATTAGCGTCAACAACCATCGTGAGACGAGAGTCTTCAGATCACTATTTTCTGCTTAAATAAACTCTGAAAAATATTTCATATACCGGTAACTTGTCAAATCCCCGAAGAACATAATTACTGCATATCGATTCACGTAATTATAATTTAAATAACATTTTTAGTTCCCTTTAGTGACAATCTTATTCCCTTAAACATTATCTACCTAGCTAAACATAGTAACTCCCGAGAACACTAGATTGATTACGAGTCCCTGTGGGATCGATATCTTTTATTACTACGCGATAGACTGTGCACTTGCAGTTAAGTTGTATTAGACATAGAAAGTCGCGATCAAGTTTTTGGCGCCGTTGCCGGGGACCCGTTTAGTCAATAGTGTAACCTTCTGTTACACCGTGTAGACTAGGTTAACAATTTTATTTTTCCTTTACTAGTGTTGCCGATTGTATGCCAAGTAATCACTCACAAGGCGATATCTTAAAACCTTCACTCGCAGAACTAGAGCGTTTCTTACATTTAAGAAGTCGAATCATTGAGTACCAACTCAAACATAACATTCCTGAACCTCTCACTCCCATTCCCAAATCAGAAGAAGAATCAAAGATGGCTGAAGCACCTCAAAACAAACCGCTGAAGGCACACGCTACACCCTCTCAGATGGAGCCTAGAAGTAGCATTGTTGCCCCAGCTATTACTCGAAACGATTTTGAGCTGAAACCCTCATTGTTGTCATTTGTACAACAAAACCAATTCTCAGGAAATGCAACTGAGGACCCAAACGAACATTTAACGAAGTTTGTACAATACGCAAACACAGTGAAAGCAAATGGAGTAACTCCAGACGCGATAAGACTTCGTCTTTTCCCATTCTCTCTTAGAGACAGAGCGTGGACATGGTTACAATCCTTACCATCCAACCCCGTTACAACGTGGGAACAGTTGAAGAACGTCTTCTTAGCGAGATATTTTCCGCCAAGCAAAACTGCTATGCTTAGAGCTCAAATCAACGGATTTCGACAAAAAGATACTGAATCTCTTTATGAAGCATGGGAACGATTCAAAGATATGATGAGAACATGTCCTCACCACGGTCTAGAAGACTGGGTGACAATCCATACTTTTTATAATGGGCTTTTATACAATATCAGATTGACAATAGACGCTGCCGCGGGCGGTGCACTTATGGATAAGCCATACGACGAAGCCTATCAACTAATCGAAAACATGTCTCAGAACCACTGCCAATGGGGAGGTGAACGCACTCCAACAGAGAAAACCACAGCGAAAGGTGGGATGTACGAGATCAGTAGCCTTGAAAAGTTCAACGCTAAAGTAGATGCTCTAGCACAGAAAATTGACAGTCTGACCGTTAACCCCACTGCAACCGTCGCTGCCGTAACTCCAAACTGCGAGTTATACGGAAGCACCACTCATAATACGCCCGAATGCCCATTGCTAGCCGGAATCCCACCAGACCAAGTAAATTATGCTCAAGGAAATCCTTACGCAAATACTTACAACCCAGGTTAGCGAAATCATCCAAACTTTTCTTACAAAAGCGATAATGCATTGCAAATGCCTACTGCTCCGCCAGGATATCAGAAACCAGCTACTGCTCAGACTGCACCTAGGAAATCAAACCTCGAGTTGATGATGGAAAAATTCATAGCTACTCAAGCTCAAACAAACAAAGAATTCCTGAATCAAAACATACACACTAGCGAGCAAATTAAACAGTTGACCGGAAAAGTAGACGCTTTAGCCACCGACAACAAAATGTTAGAAACACAGATATCACAAGTGGCTCAACAACAAGCCTCTGCTGCCGCACCCGCTGGCACATTTCCTAGACAACCCGAACAGAATCCAAAAGGCCAAGCAAATGCTGTAATATTAAGAAGTGGAAAAGAATTGGATGAACCGATCGATCCGAGGATCGAAAACTCAGCCATGCAACAAAAACCAACTGAACAAGCAGAAAAGGAATCTGAGTTAGAGAAGAAGGAAGACAACGAGAAAGAGGATACCGCAAGTGAAAAAACGCAAGCACCTCCAGCGCCATATAAACCACCTATCCCTTATCCTCAAAGATTAATAAACTCTAAAACTTCAGGACAGTTTAAGAAATTTGTAGAGCTCCTAAAACAATTGAATATCACTATTCCTTTTATAGAAGCAATAACTCAAATACCGTCATACGCTAAATTTCTCAAAGAAATCCTGTCAAATAAGAGAAAGATCGAGGATAACGAGACAGTTACACTTAATGCAGAGTGTAGCGCTATTATTCAAAACCGCATGCCTCCTAAATTAAAAGACCCAGGTAGTTTCTCCATACCCTGCGTCATAGGAAAGTTCGTGATAGACAAAGCTCTATGCGATATAGGAGCCAGTATCAGTGTTATGCCTTTATCTATATGCAAAAAGCTGAATATGGGAGACCTCAGACCAACCAAAATGTTCGTACAATTAGCTGACCGATCAGTAAAATACCCCGTCGGAATACTGGAAAACGTTCCAGTACGCATAAGACAATTCTACATCCCAACCGACTTCATAATCATGGACATCAAGGAGAACACTGTTACCCCAATTATCCTAGGAAGACCGTTCCTAGCTACAGCCGGAGCTATTATAGACGTGAAGAAAGGAAGACTAACATTCGAAGTAGGAGAAGAAAAGATAGAGTTCATTCTCACCAAGTTCTTACAAGCACCAGCCATAGACGATACCTGCTATTTAGTAGACGAAATTGACGAATGTATAAGAGAACTTGAAAATGAAGAGACCACATATTCAGAAATAATAAAGATTCAAATACCCGATATTTCTGAAGACGATGATTGGCGTAAACCGTATAAAGACGACAGCCTAAGCGAAAGCTTAGCACTGTCCCCAAACCATATGCCAGGTCCGAAGAACTCATCTTTAGAACTTAAAACACTACCCAAAAACCTTAGATATGAATTTCTAGACGATGAACTAAAAAGACCAGTGATAGTCAATGCCGACTTAAGACAACCAGAAACCAAAAAGCTATTAGAAGTCCTAAAGAAGTACCCCACCGCGTTAGGCTATAACATAAGCGATCTAAAAGGTATAAGCCCTTCAATCTGTATGCATCGAATTACAATAGAGGAAGACTCTAAAACCTCTAGAGAGCATCAGAGGAGACTAAACCCCATCCTAAGCACTGTAGTCAGAGATGAAGTAAAGAAATTGCTAGATGCAGGAATCATCTATCCAATCTCCGATAGTGAATGGGTTAGCCCAGTTCATGTCGTACCAAAGAAAGGAGGAGTCACAGTAGTTAAAAACGAAAAAGGCGAATCGATAACAAAAAGAGTCATGACTAGAAGCAGGATGTGCATTGATTATATGAAGCTTAACAAGGCCACACGAAAAGATCACTTCCCATTACCCTTCATAGACCAAATGTTGGAAAGATTAGCCAAACATTCATATTTCTGCTATCTAGATGGCTATTCAGGATTCTTCCAAATTCCCATTCATCCTGATGACCAAGAAAAAACTACATTCACCTATCCTTATGGTACTTTTGCTTACCTCCGAATGCCGTTCGGACTCTGTAATGCTCCAGCAACCTTCCAAAGATGCATGATGGCAATCTTCGCAGATTTCATAAACGACATCATGGAAGTATTTATGGACGATTTCTCGGTACGTGGACAAAGTTTCGAAGGATGCATACAAAACTTAGAAATGGTATTAGAACGATGTGTAAAAGTGAACATCGTCCTAAATTGGGAAAAATGCCATTTTATGGTCCGACAAGGAATAGTTCTAGGACATGTCATATCAAATAAAGGAATTGAGGTCGACAAAGCTAAAATAGAGATTATAAAAGATCTCCAACCTCCAAAATCCGTACGAGAAATACGGAGTTTTCTAGGACATGCCGGTTTCTACCGAAGATTTATAAAAGATTTTTCAAAAATTACAAAACCTTTGACCGACCTGTTGATGAAAGATGTTGAGTTCGTCTTCGACGACGACTGTCTAGAAGCATTCGAAATATTAAAATCAGCCCTTATCACCGCACCGATTATGCAACCACCCGATTGGTGACTACCGTTCGAAATCATGTGCGATGCGAGTGATTATGCCGTAGGCGCAGTTCTAGGACAAAGGAAGGACAAGAAACTCCATGCCATCTACTATGCCAGTAGAACTTTAGATCCTGCCCAAATGAACTACGCCACAACAGAAAAGGAACTTCTAGCAGTTATATTTTCGCTTGACAAATTTCGTTCTTATCTAGTAGGAGCAAAAATTATCATATACACAGATCACGCTGCCATTAGGTACCTAATAAGCAAAAAGGATGCCAAACCAAGACTATTGAGATGGATCCTGTTATTACAAGAGTTTGACTTAGAAATCAAAGATAAGAAAGGAACCGAGAACGTTGTTGCAGATCACTTATCCCGAATAGAAGGCATCAAACATGAACCAGTACCGATAAATGACGATTTCCCGTACGAACATCTGATAGCCAAATTAGAAAGTGACATGCCTAACTCAAGCTCGGAAGATCCATAATTCAAAAAAGCCGTAGAAGCCGTCTATGCCCAAGTCACATTACCTTGGTATGCTGACATCGTTAATTACCTAGCTGCAGGCGTGCTTCCACCAGATCTCACTTATCAGCAAAAGAAGAAATTCTTCCACGATCTGAAACACTATTATTGGGACGAACCTCTACTCTTCAAGAGAGGGGCCGACAACATATATTGTCACTGTGTCCCAGAGGAAGAAATAGAAAATATCATTTCCCAATGCCATTCAACACCATATGGTGGTCATGCTAGTACATCCAAGACGTGCGCTAAGATTCTCCAAGCCGACTTATTCTGGCCTAACCTCTGGAAAGACGTTCACATCGCTGTGCTAAAATGTGATTGATGCCAACGAACTGGCAACATCTCACGACGCGATGAAATGCCTCAGAAAGGAATCTTAGAGGTAGAAATCTTTGACGTATGGGGAATAGATTTCATGGGACCATTCCCGCCTTCCTTTGGTAATAATTACATACTCGTCGCTGTAGACTATGTGTCTAAATGGATAGAAGCCATTGCTGCTCCAACAAATGACGCACGAGTAGTAATCAAACTCTTCAAAAACACAATCTTTCCTAGATTCGGTGTACCCAGACTCGTCATTAGTGACGGCAGATCACACTTCATATCGCGAATATTTGATAAACTTCTTTCTAAATATGGAGTCCGACACTGAGTAGCTACACCCTATCATCCGCAAACTAGCGGACAAGTAGAGGTCTCGAACATGGAAATAAAATAGATATTGGAAAAGACTGTCGCTACCTCAAGGAAAGATTGGTCATCAAAGCTAAATGAAGCTTTATGGGCTTATAGGACCGCTTTTAAGACACCAATAGGTACTACACCCTACAAATTAGTTTACGGTAAATCATGTCACCTCCCTATAGAATTAGAGCATAAGGCCTTCTGGGCCATTAAGACACTCAATTTCAACTACACCGAGGCAGGAGAAAAGCGAATCTTGAACTTACACGAATTAGAAGAACTTCGATTGGACGCTTACGAAAATGCCCGTATCTACAAAGAACGAACTAAAAAGTGGCATGATAAACGTTCAGTCAAGAAAAAATTCAGTGTGGGAGACATCGTACTACTATTTAATTCAAGATTAAAACTCTTCCCAGGTAAACTAAAATCTAGGTGGTCCGGACCTTATGAAGTGACTAAAGTACTTCAGAGTGGAGCTGTTGAAATTACCGATAAGACGAATGCACCGTTTATCGTAAACGGGCAACGTCTAAAACATTATAATAAGAACGAAAACAACCCTCAAGTCTGCAGTATAGCATTGCTTGAGCTTCCAGCTCAAACACCCGAATAGCTTGTCACCAAGCTATCGTCAGGCTTTAGACGTTAAAAACAGCGCTTACTAGGAGGCAACCCAATTTTCCCGCATTTTTCCTCGTTACTGTATTTCATTATCACTTTTATTCCACTTTGAAACTTTAACAAAAATTCTAAACTTAAAATCGCTACTATTTTTACTTTCTTTTATTTTAATTATTTTAATTTCTTCTTTTAATTTTTGTTTCTACCGCTTTTGTCTTTTTTTTAATAAAATCCTGACTTCAAATTTCTGTTTTAAACTTTTCAGGATTTTAAAAGTCTTCAAAACCTTCCTCCTGTTTTTCTCCGACTTACCTGCGAGTATGGCCGCGTACGACTTCACCAAGGTTCATTTTCGAGGACTAGCTCAAAAGGCAAGATTTGAAGCATTGACTGAGAGAGAACTAGCCTTAATGCTGTATTATGATAAGTCTACCATGGAGAAACTCGGAATCACTGATAGCATCTAATACCTGTTCAATCAACTGAGTTGGGAGAACACTGCTTTGAAAACCCGTTTTGCTACCTATAAGGACCTCACCTACGAATTCCTTAGTTCCTTCAGGTACTTACCCAACTATGGTTTTGGATCCAACACATAGTTGATCACCTTTAGGATGTTTGGGATGAACCAAACCCATAGCCGGATGTCATTAGCTAACCTCCTAGGATTTCCTAGCGGACTGCATGTGTTCATCAGTGCAGAAGATGATGATCTTGATTTCGAACTCAACCAATTCTGGGGTAGAATCACAGGCGACTATCACCCTGAACCAGACAGAATGTATATTGATGAGATTCATAACCCAGCTTTCAGATACTTTCATAAGATACTAGCTCACACCCTTTTCGGGAAAGAAGAAAATATTACTACAGTATCTAAAGAAGAGTTATTTATCATGTTCTGTGCTTCTCAGGGTCGTACAGTGAATGCAATACCGTTTATGATGAGATCTTTCAGATGCCTCACTCAGGACCCACAATCACCTATTCTAATAGGAGGCCTCGTGACAATGATTGCCCACGAGCTTGGCCTTAGATTCCACCTAAATGCAAGCACTAGTTTTGGCACCATCCGACCCATGAATATCCAATTCTGCTTTAACAGGCGCATTTTAAGAACTATGGGACCTGGACCTTACGAGTACCTTATCAATGAAAAACATGTCCAGCTATTCACATTGCCAAATCATCAGATGACAAGTATCCACAACAAGGACAACTGGCTTTATGAATTGGATGAGCCTATGGGACCTCCTTCACCTCAATCAACACCACAGAACTACATGTACGACAGTGATCACATCTCGGAGGCACACGATTATATGTACTATGAGGATGTTGTATCAGAAGCTGAAGTAGACCCTACGACTCCTCCGCATTACAACACATATCCTGAGCCCATTCCTGAGGAGACCACGAACAAAATGGATACTGTTCTGCACCGATTGGACAACGTTGACGCAACTCTGACTACTGTAAAAGACGACATCACAAGCATACACAGCGAACTCGTAGTCTTCATGGACTTAGTCTGTGACCAACTCGACTACTACGCCCGGAAGTTTGATGAATTGAAGGCACGAAAAGACTAGATATTAGCATTAGATTTAGTTTAGTTTAGCTTTTATACTTTTCGTCCGTTTTCAATTATTTTGATTTTTGCATCGTTAATTTCCCTATGTATTACATTACAATCATTCTAATTACTTGTTATTTCAATTATAGTCTTTATTCATTTATTCTGTTTTTACGTCATTCTTTGTTTATTGGCCGATATAATACTTTGCCATATCATTTATAGGCCTAAAAATCATTGCAAGAACACCCTCAAAGCAAAATTCTGTGTTCTGCAGATTTTGTTGGTGTGACGACCGTCACAGATACGTGACGACCGTCACGAGCCCAAAACGGTTATCTGATATAACAAGGGTTTCATTTTCTCTCCCACTCATCTCCTTTCAACTTCCAATCATAAAAAAAAACTCACACCCCACTCCCAATTTTCGTTTTCCCCACCTTGCACCATATATTCCAACTCCCATCTCAACTTCCTACTACACTTCTGTCATATTTTCCCACTCCACAGAACCACCTCAATCCACATTTCCTCAGTATCCTCCAACAATGGCGAGAAACAACGAAACCCCAGATACTCGCTATGATGCAGTAGCAGAATCAGCGAGCAGAGCAGTTCGAAGCTTGGCATCGGACCCAAATGCAACAACTACAAACCGACCAAGAAACCATTACTGAGAACTTGGCGAATCTGACCTTGCAGTTCGAAGGACTCCGCGACTATGTCTACCACACCAGAGCAATGAGTTTTGAGGACCGAGCCAACCAAGTCAGAGCCAGAGGACGCGAGCGAGGACGTGACAGAGGCAGAGGCCGTGATTAGTTACCATTTTCCTTATTTGCTTACTATATTTTCAGTTTCTTTGTATTTTCATTTACTTGTACTTCCCTCTCGCATTCTTTCAAATCAGTGGGGACACTGATTGAAATAGTGTGGGAGCGGAGCGTTTATTTCCCATTCCTGTGTACTTTTATTTTCGTAATTTCAATTCGAACATTTTCACATTTTAGCAAATAAAAGCTCGTTTATATATCTTTTTCCGTTATGCAAACATCCCCACGTTATTCGACATAAACAAAAAAAAAACTTTTTCGTTCGTTCCTCAAAAGCAAAAGCATCACGAGAATGCGCCCGAGTTCAAACCAAGTTTTGAAACTCCGAGACGACAATTCTAACAAAACCGGTACCGTCCTGACACCTTAGATCTCCGGTTTATGCGAGTCGGTTTCACTACCTACGTGTACCAAAGTTTCAAGTGTCTACGCAAACTCAGCCCCAAGTAGTTTATACTAGCAGTCAGCACCATCCTAAAACACTTCTAAGCGAGCGATCGATGCAAATAAGTGTATGATCTCCAAAAAGATGAAAAATCATGAAAAGAAAGCCATTTAGCCCAAAATTAAAGACGCGTTTCCCTCTAAGTTAGGTGCTTCTCACCCGAGCATTTAGCCCAACGGCACGAAAACTCATTGAAAAATCGATGATATAAGCTTATGATCAATGAAAAAGATCAAAACAAAAATGAGATCATATTCACTAACAGGTCGACTTGCCATGAAAGTGTATGGACAACGGGCTTAATGTGATTGCGCTAGAACAAACAGGGTGAACTTGACGCGAGAACCTTGACACCAAGCTACAGTAGCATGACTGAGACCGATTTGCATAAGAAGGAGACCTCCGAAGACGTATAGTCCAGTGTCGTCACCGTACTCGTTTTGTTCTTACTAAGAATCCCGGTTTTTCCCAGCTTTGTGAATGAGGAAGTTGCCTCGTGCTTGCCGACTTTTTCCTGTTTTACTTGAGGACAAGCAAAGATTCAAGCTTAGGGGAGTTTGATAACACGAAGTCGTATATATATATTGATGCATAATTCAACTGATGTTTTACTGTTTTCGATCCGATTTCAGGTTATTTCCATGTTATTTGTCTAATATTTTGCAGGTATTTAATAATCACGTCTAAACAAATCAATATGAAGAAAAGAAGCAATTACAGATGAAATATGGACGAAAATCGGATGAAAATAACATGAAAAATGCAGAATGCGTATTTTGCTGCTGTGACGACCGTCACAGCTCCATGACGACCGTCACACACCGTGACGACTGTCATGCAGGCAAAAACGCCCAACTTCAAATGCACGTGCAAGATGCAGTTCCAAGTCCCAAATAGTGGACCACTACTCCCTGATATTTCTGCCTCAAAGTCCACCTTCTTCAAGTTATAACCGTTAGAATTCTATTTCTATAAAAAGGGAAGGAGGGGAGCTGAGAAGGGGAGCCGCATTCAGACAACGAAGTGCTGCCCAATTTCATTTCCAGAGCAAAAGTTCAGTTTTATTTCTTTCTATTTTTTTGTTGCCTTTCATTTCTTATGTAATTCCTATTTCCCTTGTACGATCAATTGGCACAAAGATCAGAATCCTGCCAACATTTGTGGAGGATCTGCCCAAAGGCCAATTGGAATATTTACAGGTTCTAAATTTTAATCGCAATTTCAGTTTTCATTATGATGCATGTTATTATTCACTATTTTTATTTATATTTTACCTTTCCCAAATCCATGTCTAGCTAAATCAAAGTAATCGATATGTAATAATAATTCGGACGGGATTTGATAATAACCGGTTGAAAACTTTCTTTTTCAAAAGTTGTTTATGGTCTTAGTGTTTAAATTTATTTACTGAATAAACTTCGTCGCGAAAGCGAGAACTTATTTAAAAATAGTTTTGCCACGAAAGTGGGAAATTAATTAAGGTATGAACCAACAAGTGAAAGTTGCGGCAAGACCAGATAGTAAACACTAGTCATTTGTTTTAATAACAGCGAAAGCACTTTAAAATGAATTAGAACTTAGAGATTTCCAAAAAATAGTTGTAACCCCGAATGGGACACGAAAGCGTACATTTGGCCCTTAGAATTACGATTAGCGTCAACAACCATCGTGAGACGAGAGTCTTCAGATCATTATTTTCTGCTTAAATAAACTCTGAAAAATATTTCATATACCGGTAACTTGTCAAATCCCCGAAGAACATAATTACTGCATATCGATTCACGTAATTATAATTTAAATAACATTTTTAGTTCCCTTTAGTGACAATCTTATTCCCTTAAACATTATCTAACTAGCTAAACATAGTAACTCCCGAGAACACTAGTTTGATTACGAGTCCCTGTGGGATCGATATCTTTTATTACTACGCGATAGACTGTGCACTTGCAGTTAAGTTGTATTAGACATAGAAAGTCGCGATCAACATAGCACCACATTCTGATTCCAACTTGAAATGAACTTAAATTGGACATAAAGCTTGAATATTCCTTTGAAAAGAAAGCATGAACCACATGATTAGGACTTGAAGTAACTGGCTGAATGTCTTGACTTTAAATGGCTTTTACAACTTAACTTTATCAGATAAACCCGAACTTTGCACAAAACCCTGATCCGGATCTTCAAATACAAGTACTTTAATACTTTCCACCCTTGTCCTTAAAATAGCCCATGACACATATAACTTGAGATACTAACTGCACTGCCACTTTACCCAAAACCTTAATTGAAATTCAACGGACCCTAATGGCTATCCTCCTTAAAACAAATTGCCTTTGTCACAACCTGATAACTTGATCCTGAAACAAAACACTTGTTTGACCAAGATTAGGTTAACTTCCAATGGATTTCTAACCAATATTGCACACCTCATCCGAATAACCATGCCCGATCCTTGATTCAATCTTGTAAGACTTGGACTTCAAAGAACTTGTAAAGCCAAATTCCATTGGATTATTAAAGAAGGGAGGTCTCTTAAGAGTATGAGAATATGCTTGGTTGAGGATATATCCAAAACTTGACTAATCAGTGCCCTTAGCTTCTTGTACAAAACCCTAATTTGACAAAGAAATAAAACAATAAAACTTGATAGTTTGGTTAGTTATGCAAGGATTATTGGCCTAAGATGCTTATGCAAATGATGATGACATCTAAGGGGTAAATTTTGGGGTATGACATTGGGCTATCGGATAATGACAGCCACAAGATGAAATAGTGCAATCTCAACCACTAGATTAGATACAATATCTTAATAGACTCCCTTAAGTTGAGCATTATAAATGTCTATCATGCCAAGCTTAGAGATGAACATGTTAAACTTAGGAGGTGCCAAAGCCTTAGTGAGAAAATCAGCAAGCTGCTCTTGAGAAGTAATTAGAAGTAATCGAAGGGTTCCATCTTGTACCTTTTCCCGAATTAAGTGACAATCAATGTCGAGATGTTTGGTTCTCTCGTGAAACATTGGGTTAGAGGCAATGTGAATCTGAATGTCACAGTAAAGGACTAGCTGTCTCGTGGGTGTAATACGCAAATCCTTGAGCAAATGCAATAGCCATATTAGTCTGCAAGTAGTAGTAGAAAGGGATCTATACTCTACCTCAGACGAAAACCTATAGATGGTTTGTTGCTTCTTGGCATGCCAAGATATGAGAGAAGACCCAATAAATAAACAATAACCCCATATAGATTTCCTTGAATCACGACAATCGAACCAGTCAGAGTCTGAATATCCTAGGAGCTAAATTTCAGAGTTCCTTAGAAATAGAAGTCCTCTGCCAATGTTATGTTTCAAATATCTGACCACTCTGCAGGCAGCATGGAAGTGTGTCATGGTGGGAGAATGCAAAAACTGGCTCAACTGCTGAGTGGCAATAGTAATATCAGACCAGGTGGTATTGAGGTACAGTAAACATCCAATAAGTCGTTTGTAAGCTGCTATGTCTTCAAATGGTTTGCCATTATCTTGATGCAACTTGACAGATGGATCAAGAGGACTATGAGCCAGTTTAGATCCCAAAGGGCCTGAATCATTGAGTAAATTAATGCAGTACTTCCTTTGGGAAATCGTGTTACCACATTTAGAGTGAGCCACCTCCGAACCCAATAAATACTTGAGAATTCCTAAATTTTTGATCTTAAATTGAGGATCAAGGATATTCTTGATTCTTTAAATTTCAACGAGAGAAGTACCTGCCATGATAATATCGTCTACATATACTAAGAGTGTAGTAAAGTCAGAGTCAGTTTTTAATGTGAATAAAGAATAATCAGAAGTAGATTGTCTATAGCCTTCCTTGGTTAAAAGAAATGTTAATTTCTCATACCACTTCCCGCCAGATTGTTTGAGACCATAAATAATCTTGAGCAATTTGCAGACCTTGTTTGGTTTTTCACAATGAAAACCATTAGGTATTGTCATATAAACATCCTCTTGCAAATCTCCATGGAGAAATGCGTTATTAACATCCAACTGATGGAGGTTTCAGTTATGAATGGAAGCAAGAGCTAATAACATTCTAACTTTTGTGAGCTTTGCTACAGGACTGAAAGTATCAAAAAAATCAATTCCTTCAATTTGATTGTAGCCTTTGGCTACTAATCGTACCTTATATCTTTCAATGGTTCCATAAGCCCTATGTTTGACCTTGAAAACCCATTTATTATCTATAGGTTTAACATGAGGTGGTAAATCTACAATTTTCCAGGTGTCATTCTTCTCTAGAGCCTCCAATTCAGACTTCATAGCTATTAACCAACATTTATACATACTAACTTCCTTGTATGGTTTAGGTTTAATGCACTGAGTAATAGATGTGGAAAAAGCATGATGTGCAGGAGACAAATGAGAGAAGGAATGGAAATCAAAAATAGGATAGGAAATACCTGAAGATTTCAATTCATGTGAACCATTTGAGGCATTACACACATAATCAGTTAGATAAGTAGGAAAATGTTTTTGTCTAACAGGAAGTTGATTTTGTGTGGATGTAATGGGGTCAGTAGGAACATTAGAGCTGGATGGTGAAGGGTCTTTGTGGGATATAGGTTCTGGTTTTGTAGGCACTAAAGGCAGTGGTGTAGAGTTTATGTTGGAATGTGAATGATAAAGCCAAGTGGGTGGTTTAGAGGTAGGATTGTAGGGAAGAATGTTGTCATGGTGTTTAGTATTTCTAGACACATACTTCTTTGCTATTTATGTCAAAGAGAATTGAACCTTTCATGCCCATTTTATATCCTATAAATATGCATTTTCTGCCTCTAGGTTCTAATTTATTTCTATGTGCATGTAGAGTTGAAGCGTGCACTAAAGAACCAAAGACTTTTAAGTCGTAAAGGTCAGACAAAGTTTGGTGCGTGAGGAAATAAGGAGATTGATTATTAATAAGAGGGTTTGACACTCTGTTCATAATGTATACAACATAAGAAACTGCATAGCACCAAAATTGTTTGGGTAAGTTAAAGTGAAAAAGTAAGGCTTTACCTGTGTTTATATTTGTTGGTGTTTTTTTTCTGCCCTACCATTTTGCCGGGGGGATTCAAAATAATTTGTTTGGTGGATGATGCCTTTAAATGAATAGAATTGTGGAATTAAAAATTCTTGGCCATTATTTGTTCTTATGGTTTCAATAAATGTGTTATGTTGTGTGTGTATTAAATGAACAAAATTCAAGACATACTGTCGAGCTTCAGACTTATATTTCATGAGTGTTAACCATGTATATATATACTAAAATCATCAACAACAGTAAGGAAATAGGAAAAACCATAAATATATTTTGAGGCAATATGACCCCATATGTCAAAATGAACAAGATAAAAAGGTCTAACAACTTTATTATGACTGGTATGATAAGGCAAGCTTCTATGTCTTGCCATGTGACATATATCACAAACACCTTTATGGTCTATAATAATGAAAAGGAAATCTGAATTTAGCAAAGCTAATCTAGAGTTAGAAATGTGGCCTAACCTAAAGTGTCATATAACATTATCTGGTATAGTAACATCATTAGGGACAAATATTTGTGCAACACGTAGGTTTTTATCTTGCAGATTCAAGTTGTAAAGCCCTTAAATGAATTCAGCAGAACCAATCATCTTCAATGAGTGGGGATTCTGAATAAAACAAGTTGAGTTTGTGAAGTTTACAATACAAGGCATATCATGACAGAGTTTTGAAACATATATTAAGTTTAGAGAAAATTGTGGAACAAAAAGGACATTTTTTATGCATAATTGTGGAGTAAAGCTAATGGTACCAATCTATTTGGCAATGGCAGAATTTCCATTAGGTAATTTTATATGAACAGGGTTTATATCATGATAAGAATGAAACTAATGAAGGGATCCACAAATGTGGTCACTAGCTCCCGAGTCAATAATCATGAATTATGAGTAGTATGATTGACAGATGATGAGGGGACGCAAAATATTACCGAAATTAACAACAACTGAGTGACCAACTAAATAAGATAAGGTTACTTGATTGAAAGTAGTATGTGAATGCATATTACCAATTGAAGCCTAAAGAAGTGATACCAGAATGTTGTATTGCTCAGCGGTGAGTTATGGGGAAGGTTGGGGCACAGGCTATGAATCATCTGCATAATGAGCAGTATCTGAACTATCTGTGTTGACATTATGAGTTGTGGAGCTGGAATTTCGATGCAGGTGTGGAGGAACTCTATGCTTTCGATAACAAGTGTCAATTATGTGGCCGTTTTTTTCCACAAAAGGTGCAAACTCTTTGCCCATATTTTGGATTTCCAGTAGCATTAACTAAGATCTTGGAGTCACCAGAGGCAATTGGAATAGGGTTAATCTGGCACTCATGTTGAATGACTAGAGAGAAAATCTTGTTTAGAGAGGGTAAGGGATCTAGAAGTAAAATTTGAGACTTAACAACATAGAATTCTTCATTCAATCCAGTTAGAAAACGAATAATATACAAAAGATTATGATTGAATCTAGCAGTTCACATAACATCACAAGAACATTGAATATGGCAACTACAATTAAGTATCGGCATATACGTTCTAATTCTTCCCAAAGAATCTTATGATGTGAAAAGAACTCAGTTACTGTGTGATTTTCTTGCTTCAAAGTATACTTCATGTTGTAGCTTTGAAATGCGAACAAGATACCTTTGCGTGAATCTTTATTTGAGGTCATTCTAGATATCAATGGCGTTTTCCATGAAAACAATGGATTGTCCAATAGATTATGAAATTGAACGCATAATCCATGAGTGAACAAGCATATTGCACCAAGTCCAAGCGCGAAAACTCGGATCGAATGGATCAGTGGGGACTAGAATTGTTCCATCTACAAAATCAAACTTCATTTTGCCTCCGAGGGCTCTGTGTATTGATCATGCCCAATTATGGTAGTTTGAACCATTGAGAACTAGAGTAATGGATACAGAGGAAGGGTCATCACTGGGATTGACTATCATGCCCTAAATTTGTCCTACCTGTGTATAACTTTTACCTGTGTATCCATCCACTAACCCTTATTCAAATCCAAAAAAAATATGTTAAGGATGAATTGAATCTAAGAAAGTTTCATTTGAGGTTCATCAAGTTAGAAATGATTATGCGTTGAAGTTCGTTTATTGGTCAGGAAAAGTTTTGTTTCAAGATCAAGGCTTGGGCTTGTTTGATTCAAATGGGTTGGGTTTGAGCCTTCAATTAGGGTTTACACCTATTCAAGTCGTCTATATGCGAGTCAGGCTATCAGGTGGTGGCGGGTGCAGATGTTTTCATAGTGAAGAGATTGTGGTTTATTTGTGATCCAAGTGGCATTGGTTTAAACTAGGCAGGTTGCGTTCATAGGTTTAAAGGTTCACTTGAAAGGTTAAGTGACAGATGTGTTGTTGAAAAGTCAATGGGAGGGAAATTCGTAACCAAATCCATCCATATCCATATTCTCCATTCCCATTTTTTTGTATCCATCATACCCACCAAATTATCAACATCCATTCCAACTTAATACCCATTTTTAAATTTATTTATCCAATATCCGTTTTTTTAATATCCATATTTTATTAACCATTTCGCTCCACGTTGATTTCCCATTCACCTTCTCCTTCCATTCGCTCCACCTTCCTCGTATTCTTTTCTTTTCTCCCCGTGTAACCACCAACACACCATTTTTACATCTTCAAATCACCTTGTTTCAGACCCACCATCATAACCTCCGCCATGACAACACACCGACAACACCAACCCTAACACCGCTAGCACATAACTCCCTCTTCTACATATCGCCATCATCGTTCTCAGGTTTCATTAACCAACCTGAACAGTGTGCGAAATCACTTTCAAAACTCACAATACTCCCATCTTACCACCTAACACTGATGAAATTCACTATTTTAAATGGTCCCGACTTCATCTCTGTTGTGAATGATCGAGCGAACTGATGCTTTCACTTTGAGCCGTAGCAATCATTGCGTTTTGAATCAGATACAAGTTTGCACGAGTCCGTTAGTGTTACAAGAGCTTAGATGTGTAACAAACATCAACAATCGGACGTATAACAACATTTCATTTTTGCGGTGAAGATATCTTACAAAAGACTCGCTCTGAAATGGAATCCTGATAACTCAATGATTCGTATCGACAGTAACGAAACAGAGAGACAACAACTCTCGTGTGTCAGTAATTTTTCGAATTCTTTTATGTGTGATTCACTGAGTTTCGAGGTTATGCACCTAAATTGGACTGTGATATTTTTGGGATTTGGATGTGTTAACTTGTAGATTTCGAAAAAATGTGTTACTACGAGTTTGTTTCGCCTTCTTATTTACGATTGTTTGTGTGTAGTTGCTT
This sequence comes from Lathyrus sativus, assembly GCA_963859935.3. NCBI lineage: Eukaryota > Viridiplantae > Streptophyta > Magnoliopsida > Fabales > Fabaceae > Lathyrus > Lathyrus sativus. The sequence continues at coordinate 639,307,565 of OZ012739.1, forward strand.
CTATTGTAGATGCATCCGTAGGTTCCAATATAGATTTAGGTTAGGATTTTGTTTTGTTTCGAATTAATGGTATGAATCGATTGTGTTCGAACTCTACGCGTCATTGTGAATATTGTTACAATTTTAAATATTGTTGTTGTTGTGGGAATCACGTTGCGTAAGTTTACATTTGTTTTTTATTTTTATTTTTTTAGTTATAATCGGATCCAGTATGTAATGGAAGTTTTAAGATGTTGGTTCATGATTTTGGTTCGTTTGGTACTGTGGTTCCAATATGGTCATTCATAACAATAATTTTGGGTTATTGGCATCAGTTAGTCTAACTCGGCTAGTTAACATTTGTTGTTCTGCTGTTTTAAAAAACAATATCACAATGACCTGAGTTATTTGTAAAAGAAACTTTTTGGCAATAATATTGTTAGCAGTATTCCAATTATGTATTGCTTTTACGTCAAGTTGGTTTTAGGCCCATCAAGCTTTCTCTTACGCACCTCCAAACTTACTTATACATGTTTATTTTCACCATTTTTTTTTTGTAATATTAAATAATAGGTAATTGTTTAGTTAGATTTTTAATTAACAAGTTAATGGTAGTTATTAATTAATTATGACATTACTAAGTATTGGTTTGACTAGTCACATAGTCGTTTGCATTACGATTTCGGAGCATAAAGATGATTTTCGCTTCTAAACGCGTATGAATGCATATATTCGATTAATCAACTTTGTTTATAGTGATTCTCACTTGAATATACTCTAAATAAGTTTAATATAGTCATAAATTCGATCGCCTCCAATTTCAGTTGTGTTCAAGTCCCGTGGCTACTTATTTAATTGGATTTTATTTAATTATTTTATTATATTTTATCCTCATACGAAATTGTATCCCTAATTTCCACAAAATGTAATAATTCTATCGCTTTTGTCTCAATTGTATTTTAATGCTTTGAACCATTTCTAAAAACAAGCTCTCAATCTAACGTCGGGCCATTTTTCACCTTGTAAGTCGATTGCTGTCTAAGCATCACCATCAACCTTTTCAGTCACAATACACAATATTTAAAGCTTACTCCCAGGCTTCCTTACAGTGAGATCTATTTGATCAATTATTTCTAGTTGGTCATTTAGAAGACTAGCCCACTTTGCTAGTATACACGATTAAAACCTAATTTAAATTACTTATTCACAAACCATACCCTAATTATAAGTCGAACGTTTTTTCCTCGCCATCGATCTTACCCTAAACCAATAGGGCCTCCTTACCATTTAGTTCAGTCCTAAACCATCTCATATGCAAATTTAAACCTCGATTCACATCGAGTATTTTCTTCAAACCAAATCTAATGCACTTAATCATACTTAAACACAATTTCAATAATAGATGAAAAAGGGAGTTGGAATGGAGTCTTCGATTCCTCTTCTCGATTGTTTGGGCCCGAGGAGCCTTTCTTAAGTTCAAACAATTGCCTTCTTTAAGAAAAACTTTACAACATGACCCTACATCAAACTATTTTTATAATAAACAAACTCAAAACTATTTTCCCAATTATTAGATGAAAAAGAGAGAGAGTCAAGTCTTTGACTCACTCTCCCAATTACTTGGGCCCGATGAGCCTTTCTTAAGCCTCGAGTATTCGTCATCCCTTCAAAAACTAGTCTAATTATATTAAAGCTCTTTCATAATATAAGATGAAAAAGAGAGAGAGTCAAGCCTTTGACTCATTCTCCTGATCACTTGGGCCCGATGAGCCTTTCTTAAGCTTCAAGTAATCCTCATCCGTAAAATACTCTAATTATCTTCCACCGTCCAAAAGCTTTATAAACATAATCTCTTATCAAAATCCTTTCACAATTAAGGTTGAAAAAGAGAGAGAGAGAGTCAAGCCTTTGACCCACTTTCTCGATTACTTGGGCCCGAGAAGCCTTTCTTAAGTTTCAGGTAATCGTCGCCTCTAGCAAAACATCCAATACGAAAAATTCTCTTCTCTCGCCCCCGTGCGATTGAAACTTCCCAAAACATTAATTCTTTGCCCCCATGCGATTGAAACTTCCCAAAACATTAATTCCTTGCCCCCGTGAGATCCACAACTCAAACAACTTTACCAAAAAACATTGTTTAGTCCCTTCTTCCGCGCATATGAACTCGAGCTTCAACCTCCCTAGCGAGCAGACAAGCCAATGTTTAGCAGTTAGAATGCGACTTAAACACTCGTTCGCTTCAACATAAACCAACCAATCATAGTTGTCCGAACTACGAACGCTCTGATTTCTCATTTGTCAATGAGAATACGTAGACATAGGATTGCGAGATCCTAACGAGCTACCTTTTTTTATCCCAAACCTTTTACCATAGTCCCACGAACTACGATGCTCTGACTTTCCCATTGCACGAGGGAGTACGTAGGCACAAGGACCCCAAATCCTTGGCGAGCACCCTAGTATAAAAACCACTTATTTTCCCCTTATAAGCGAATCCTTTAGAAGATAAACAAACTTAGCTAAGTTCTCTCACGAATCGAATCAAGAGGTTCCCGTTGAGCACAACGGACATAGAGGGTGTTAATACCTTCCCTTTATGTAATCGACTCTCGAACCTATAATTTGGTTGCGATGACCATGTTCTTATCTTTAAAGATTTTATTGATATTTTCTTGTTCCATTCTTGGAATGAATAAAGTTCGGTGGCCACTCTGTTTGAACATTTTTTTCCGCTTCCATTGCGAGGATCGTATTTTTCGAGGTACGACATGGACATAATATGCACTTGTTAGATCTGAAACGGGATCAGAAGAGCTGGAGCTGCCGTCGGAGTTGACGGTGTTGCGTTGAGCCATTGATTCAAAGGCTCAATGATACCAAATTGAGATAATCTCCATAACAGAAAACAGTTAGTGAAATAACCAACTCTATGATATGATACTAAATCTATTAGATTGTAATTACAAAGATATTACAATACAATATATATTGAGCTATCGGATAATGACAACCACAAGATGAAATGGTGCAATCTCGACCACTAGATTAGATACAATATCTCAATACCTCGCTAGGAACAAATTGTGTTTTACAAATAAAGTGGTATTTTACTATACTCTAAAATCCATCACAATGAATTATGCTAATATGTTTGCTAAAGGTTTTTTCAAGCATAACTCGTCTCATCCAACGAGAATGATCGCATGGAATACATATAAAGGTACTAGTATGATTTTGAATGATGACAGTACTCTCGGTAATCCCGACGTCTCAGGTTTTGGTGAATTGATTCAAAATGCTAATAGTGCTCGGGTTCATAGTTTTACAGGTAATATTGGTTATTCCAACATCATTCATCCCGAGCTGATGACACTATATCATGGGTTGCATATGACCTAAAAACATGACATAAAAAACTCGATGTGTTATTCTGCCTTCAACTCTACTATCAAACTTATCTTATAATGGGTTAATTTTTGACATCACTATGTCGTAATTCTATACAAACATTAAAGAATTTCTCACTAAAAAATAATGAGTTCAAATATTTTACTCTTAGATAGAAGAATGCATATAGTGACTATCTAATAAAACATAAAATTCATAATCATGTAAATACCAATTTTTTGCAAAACTTGTTGTAAGAATATTACTTTCTTATTAGATGACACTAATGAAACTTATTTTTTAGATAGTTTATTATTTTTCTTTTCTTTTCCTTTTTTCATTTGTAAAAAAAATAAAAAAGAAACAAGAAATAGAATGGACTATATGGAAGACGAGTTACCCGGATCCGAGTATAAGATCCGATTCGATCCGGGTTGAGTTAGAGTGGGAGTGGATGGACATGGATTGAGAGGAGAGAGATTGACATTGGAAAATGGGGATTAAGGCGTGAGACTATACGAGAAGAGAGGAGAGTGCAAATTTCCCCAAACCAAATCCACCATTTCTGAACCAACCAACCACCACCACCACTTCCATCTTCTCTCACACACATCATCATCATCAAGGTAACAATTTCCCCCTTTCCCTTCCCTTCCCTGCGTCTTCTCCAGATTTCAATTTCCGATTCGCCATAATTTTCATTTTCACGATTTCTCTTTGATTTCAAAATTATCGTCACACTTTCATGTTTTTTGATTCGATTCCTCCTTGTTTGTTCTCAGAAATCAATTTTTCTCTCTGAATCGAGGGAAGTGTTAGGATTTTTTTTTGGAGAAGAGGGGAATATGCAACAAAGACTCAAGTTGCAGCAACAACAACAAGCACTCATGCAGCAAGCTTTGCTTCAGCAACAGCAGATGTATCATCACCCTGGCATGCTTGCCGCCGCCGCTATGACTCAGGTAGGTCATTTCCTTCCCCTTTTACCTTTCGAGATTTTTTCTTTTAAGTTTTTCTATGAATAACGCCTTCAATGTTACATTTCTTCATCAAATTGTTAAGGAGCATACGAATGAATGAACCCAGAATATGTAGAATACTCTAGATATGCTTTTTATTTTGTTTTGAATTTCGCAGTACTTTTTTTAGGTCACTTCCTTGCCTTCAACGATTGATATCAATGACGAATGATAGTTAATAATATATACTTATATTGACTTTTGTCTGTGTATGTTCATCTAGTTTTATTCGTTGAAGAAATTGCTGCTTGAGTAATTTATTGTTATCAACAACAACCATCTTGCCTACCGGGTTACATGGTTTATATATTTTCTATCCAATTAAGTTATCTCCAGATTTTTTTTTTATAGTTTCTCAAGGTCTCCCACCCTCTAACTCTAGCAATTTGACAACCCTCCATTTGACATACTCTATACTCTCCTTATTAGATATTCCATCGCTCTTCTCTCTACATGACCAAACCACTTAAGTCTAGTTCCCTGTGCTATCCCTACACTCTCTCCAATATTGTCATTTATAATCTTATTTCATTTAGTCTTATCGCTCATCCAACACAACATTCCCATCCTTGCTACACATAGTTTATTTTCGTGTTGGTTTTATTTACGGTCCGACTACATCGATGATCTTACAACTGTTCAATAAAATTTCTTCTTCAGTTTGGACAGTATTTTCGTATCACATAAAACACCCGAGTCCCCCTCCATTTCAAACACCCAATTTGAGTTATATGGTTTACGTCTCTTTCTATTTGTCAATTGTTTTGTATTACGGATCCAAGATATTTAAACCACGTAACTTGTGGTATGATATGATCTCTAACTTTGACCTCTAAGTTGTAAACACATCTCCTTTGCTAAACTTATATTCCATATACTACATCTTACTTATGCTTAGGCTATGACTTATCTTCATGTCTCCAATCTCATTTAATTCTTCCTCGACTCTCCAAGTGAGACTATATCTCGACTAAAAACATATGTCTCGGTGCTAGCTATAGGATGTGTTGCGTGAGTACATTCAAAATTCAAGTAAAAAGTTAAGGGTTTAGGGTTGAACTTGAACCTTTGTGCATTCTTATGGAAAAATCATCCGTTTTTCCACCTTGTGTCCTTACACTTGTCGAATTTCCCGCTCTAGGCACTGTCACACATCTTCTCCAAATAAATGAAAGCTAAGTGCAATGTTTGATAATCCATCCAATATGTTGTAATAAATAGATCACTTCTATTGTGGACCTCTCGGGCACCAAATTGATTATCAATAACACGAGTCTCTTTTCTTAGTCTCTGTTCAATCACTTTTTGCTATAATTTCATTGTATGACTCATAATAAGTTTAACCCCCTTATAATTGGCATAATTTTGTATATCTCTATTGTTCTTATAGATTGGAATTAAAGTGTTTCCTCTCCATTCATCGAGCATTTGGTTTGACCTCATAATTTGTTAAAAAGTTTGGTGAGCCATTCAATGCCTCTATCTCCAAGACTCTTCCACACTTCAATAGATATGTTGTCTGGCCCAACTACCTTGCTGTTACTCATCCTTTTCAACGCTTCTTTCACAATATGTTTTAAAATCCAACGATAGTAGTTATAGTTTCGATCCCCTTTTCTGATGTCTGGTTTGCTAGAGTTTAGTAAGATCTCATATCCTTCACTAAATGAATTGTGGAAATACTTCTTCCATCTATCCTTTTTATATTCCTGTTTTGAATAATTTTTTTTCCTTTTTCTTCTTTAACACACTTAACTTGATCCAACTCTCTCGTCTTTTTTTCCCCCTCCCTCCTTGGTTCCTAAGGATTGATATAACTGGTCAAAAGCTTGAGTCCTTCCTTTGACTCACCACATTCTTGAGTCTTTCCTAGCTTTGCTATGCATAGCCGGTCCCAAGCCCAAATAAATGGAGAGGGTCGTGTTAGGCAGTCGACTACCAACATAAAATTTTATCGAATCTCTATGGCTTGGATAAAAACTGAGTAATTTATTGTTGTCATTTGGAGTAATTTGGTGGCTGCTTTTAGTCACTTACTATTTCTTTCAGTTTCGGCCTATTTCCTTATATAGAGCAAGTTAGGCAATCTTCTGATGTCCAATTTTATATAACTTTTGTCTGTATTATTGACCGAGTATATTTTTTTGCATTTGTTTGCTAATTAGCCTCTATTAACACAAGGGACATACTTTGGAGGAAAAAATAGAGTCATATGATCTTTGATTGAAAAATCAAGAGTAGATTTTGGCAACCTCATATTGTAATACTCGTTTGAGTTTTGTTTAACTTAGAAACAAATCACTGCATAATTTTCTATGACTCTACAATTAGAAAAAACACATAACCGAGGGTGTTCAAATTTCAATATTCTAATAGAAACAACTCAAAGTTGCCAAAAGTTTCTCTAATCCGTTAGAGTCTATTAATGAAATGTCAAGAGTAGTTAACCAATGGACACACAACTAACAGAAATCACAAAACTCCAGATTAATGATTATCTCACAATGGATGAACTGTTAATGAATTATTTTCATTGGTTATTATACTGTAAACTAAAATTGTTACCCAATTGAGTGGTTTATCATTTGTATTGTTAGGTTCTAAAAATGCCTCTCATTGAAAGAAAGGGAAAACGAATTAATCCATTAGTCTCTACTATCTTACTATAAATGAAAATAATTATTTTTCCCTTTCTTCCTACAATTCTGTTTAGGGTATCTTCCTATTGTAGCAAGGATCTTTCCCCCCCTTTTTAAATATTTGTTATGGAAATTTTGCAGATGGAGCCTGTACCAAGCGGAAATCTGCCTCCTGGTTTTGATGCTTCTGCATGCCGTAGTGTGTGAGTGCTGGGTTTCTTTCTGCTTTTATATGCTTTTTGTCCTCAGTTTTTTTGTGTTTTCCCCAAATCTGGAAATTTTCCTTTCAGTGCATAATTTCTAACTGCAGATGCAAATTTCTTTAACATAATGATGTTCTTAATTGATCCGAATTTATAGTTTTCTACTTCAATACCTAACTAATCTGAAGTTTTGTGCTTTCAGTTATGTAGGAAATATTCATGTAAATGTCACCGATAAACTTCTCGCAGAAGTTTTTCAGAGTGCTGGCCCTCTTGCTGGGTGCAAGCTCATAAGAAAAGAAAAGGTTTGAATTATAATCCAATTCCATGTTCTTTGCTGATGAATGATGATCATATATACTATTACTATTTTTTAGCTCATTAATGTCCTCTTTTTCATTAGCCCCGTGGCCTCCGTCTTAACATATAAGGACTCATATTTTTTTTACAAAATATGGTTATAAGTACTGATGAGTATGTACTTTTTTTTTAATGTCTGTTTTTGATACTTCACTCAAATTTTCTTTTTGGGGACTCCCTGTATTAGGTTTTTGGATTGGATCTAACCCTTCCTTACAGAACTGGTTTATAAGGTTTGTATACAAGGATTTTTTTCAACCCCTTCCCCACCTTAAAATGGAATTATATTCCTCGTCCGACCTATCTCTATCCATTCTAATTCAAAACCCAATCAGTCGACTGACATTACTGTAGTAGTGGGGTGAAAGGACTATCATTTCAAGATTGTTCTATTACTTTTTCACTATAATAAATTTTTCATTGAACCTGAATAAAAAATATTTAAAGTATTTTAGAGAACAAACCTCTCAAGCTTAGAAGTTTGAATCAAGCAAGTCTCAGGAGCCTTTTCCCTACACTTACTTCCACCTCTTATTTATGAACTGTTTTCCAGAGTTACTAATCCCAGATAGATGAGTGGAGCAGCCGACCCCAAAAGTGGGATAGCGGGATAGCAGAATATCTTTTGTTGACTTTTTAAAATTGACTATTTTTTAGACCAAATATATGAATAATCTATACAAATAACACAACACCCATAAAAGTTTTATAAAAATCAAATATCTAAGAAGAAAAGAGAAGAAGAATAGAAAACACGTTTTCAGAAAACAGAGAACATGTTTTCAAAAAGTTGAAAAGAGAAGAATAATAGAGAAGACTAACCTGAGTGAAATCCAAAAATGTCAACAAAAAACGCAGAAGTGAGGAAAGCTAGGGCAAGTGAAGAATCGAAAAAGTGAGAAGAGAATAGAAAACGCGTCTTCAGAAAAGAGAAAGTATCGGAGGTGGCTGAAGGAGGAGCTCGTTTGAAGATGATGATGTTAGGGCAAACAAAAACAGAGCCGTTGAGAGAAGACGAAGAGGAGAAAGCATCGTGGAATGTAAAGTCAATTGGTACTCATATTGACCCTTAAAACTTAAGGGTAAAATTGTAATTGCGCAAGAAAAAAGTAAAAAAATAAAGAAACCACCAAACTGGTCCACGCGGGATGTGGCCCTTGACCCTCTTCGAGAAATCGTGCTGTTCGTGCCCGCGATCCTTAACTGGGATCCGCGCCTGTGTGTTCCATCGCGCATGGTGGCCGGGAATCCCGTGATAGCGGCCGCGATTCACAATTCTGCTATTTTCTGACCTTGACTCTTTTCAATGTGGGATTTGGGTAATTCCCAATTCATCCTCTCACACTCAGTATACTATTTGGCTTGGTGCATGGATAATATGGTGGGTGGCCCAATCAACAGGCGCTAATGTCATATTAGATTTTTGGATTAAGCCTAACTCATCCTTTTAAAATTGATTTGTAGAGTGAGAGCTGAGGTGTGTTCTTCTTTATAAACTGTTTTCAGACCTTATTTCTTTTCAATACGAGACGAGCTTTTCCCAATACTCAGATCTTTATCCTCTACAAGTGATAGGTTGTCAAGGAATTCTGAAATGACACACATCATATTCCAATAAAGAAAATCATGTCAGAACTTGATACAAAAGTTGTTTGGTGAAGGGGGCCTGGCCTTTGCCAGCAAAGAGTTTTCCTTGTCTCCTTTCTAGAGAACTCTCTACTGCTTGACGAATGGGGTGGTAATGTGCTGAGCTTGTTGTCTAAATTATTGACCATTTATTTGTCATGATACCAACCTTGATAGTGTACCTGTAAGATGGGCTTCTTTAACTTGGAATTATGTGTTAAAAACTGAGAGCTTGAGAGAGATAGAGAAAATGCAGCCAAGAGAATCATAAACTATTTAGATCCTGCTTGTGTGTTATAGCTTAAAAGTCAACTGCCATAGTTATCATCCTTGCTGTGGGTTGTACAGTAAACTTCTCCTGACAGCTGCTCTTAGTCTGGCATCTATGTAGACTACATGTATTATGTTCTTTTTCAAGTCCTTATTTCTACTCCCTATCCTTACTTTTTGGTTTCTGCTGATTTGTTTGTCTTTTTGGGGTGAAATTACTGTTGCAGTCTTCTTATGGTTTTGTGGACTACCATGATCGAGCATCCGCAGCACTTGCAATAATGACATTGCATGGACGACAACTGTAAGCATTTTGTTAAATTCGTATTCATTGTTTTGTGGCATATTTGCTTAGCATCTGAACTGTGAACACGTTCTCCAACTGGCTTTTCTGGAGATAGATGAATGATTATCATTTTTCACATACTCGGGAATGTAAATATTATTCTAATGGCTCTACAGTTTTTTAATTCATTCCATGTTGACTGACTTGTTTCAATTTTTAATTATGCAGTCTTGACAAGGGTGTTTATGTTTTCTTTAATATATAGCAACATCACAACAGTTATTTGTATTTGCAGATATGGTCAAGCACTTAAGGTGAATTGGGCATATGCCAATAGCAGTAGGGAGGATACATCAGGTTGGTTACCTTTAAATGCAACCCATCTATTGTTATTTTTGATTTTCATGCTTCTTGGGGAAATTTTTTTTCTTTATTATATCCCGTTGTATATTCCTTTAATTTTTAGTTCAAAATGATCAGGGCACTTCAATGTATTTGTTGGTGATTTGAGTCCAGAGGTTACTGATGCAACTTTATTTGCATGCTTCTCAGTCTATACTACTTGTTCGTGAGTTCCTCGTTGCTTATTTTCCCCTTCATTACATCTTTTTTGGGTCATCAGAATAGGTTTATTCTTTTTTATAGTGAATTTTCTAGTCCTTGTTAGTGGTGAGAAGTTGAAGAAAGATAAATGATATATGGGAGTTAACTTCTGGTTACTTAGCCTTGCAAGACATTTTGGTTTTTTGGAACTTACTTTTCCATCTTCTCTCTTAATACAGTGATGCTAGGGTTATGTGGGATCACAAAACTGGTCGCTCAAAAGGATATGGTTTTGTTTCTTTCCGTGATCATCAGGTATTGCTTATTCTATATGCTAGAATATATTGGAGAGATCAACCAATGAAACATCCTGAAATATTTTCTTTTAAGATCAATAACATTGCTCTCAATCCCCCCCCTCCTCTAGCTAGATAAATTAGTACAAAATAGTGTTATTCTTATAACAAATCATTGAAATTCTTATTTTCCAATATTAGCTGCATTAATAATTTGCTGAACTATTAAAATGATTCGTCTTTATGCAACTATTATGCAGGATGCCCAAACTGCCATAAATGATATGACGGGTTAGACATTTTATTGTTTACTCATACTGTTTCTTCATGCTTCTGCTATTATGCTTCTGTTGTTATTTGACACTGTTCCTTTCAACTTGTGTTTCATGCATCATGTAGGTAAATGGCTGGGAAATAGACAAATAAGATGCAATTGGGCAACTAAAGGTGCTGGTGGCAGCTCAAATGAAGAGAAGATCAATGACAGCCAAAATGCTGTTGTGCTTACAAATGGGTCTTCAGGTGTGACTCATCTTTCTAAATATAGTAAATGGCAGTGAATTTCTTGTTGCTTGATGTTTAGGCACTATTTTTGGTGCATTGTTTAGCATATTGTGCTTGGGGTATTGATTTATATACTTTTATCATACTATGTTTAAAAGGCGTGTGTAGAGCCATTCAAATCGTTAATAGACAACAAAAAAATTTAGTTTTAATGAGACTTTGATAATTCTTGTTTGTTTACATGCCGAGTGCTCTTAATTTCTAATATTATTTGTATTTGGCAATATGTGTTGTTCATTACTTCTTTTGGATATTTTATCTTTAGCTAAGTTTATAGGGTTATTGAATGACTACAGTGATTGGAATTGAGACCCCATTAAGCTCTAATGCTCTATGCCTTCATTTGCTGGGAGATAAGTTTAGTTATTTGTTATGTGTTTTACAGATGGAGGTCAAGACAACAGCAATGAGGATGCTCCTGAAAATAATCCTTCATACACCACAGTTTATGTTGGCAACCTTCCCCATGATGTAAGTTATATGAATTGAAGAATGAAATATTATGCTTATTGTTTGTGTTAGAGATGTTGGTTTATATAGTTTCATCTTGTATTTGCTTAGAAGTAAGAATGGGCTGCGCACATGTGCCCTATTATGTTTGGACCCTCAGGCTTATAAGTTTCTGTCGTAACAAGATTACCATAGCTAAACTGTAGATAAATACCAAATCCACCCTGTAGCTAATTTAGGTTTAATAATAGTAATCAGAATATTCTGATAGAGCAGAGTAATATTAAAAAATTCAAGCACAATTCGTGCTTGGTGTTGGCTTGACTGATAGTTTGAGTTCAGCGAAGCCATCAAAGTGACCCTTCCAAGAGTGATTTTTTCTTCTCATTAATAGCTCTAGAATGATTAAAATGTCTTACAGATACATTGTTCTTTCATTTCAATTTTAGTTTATTCAATACAGGATCAAGTGACGGGATACAACTTGTTTGCTTGTTTTACTGAATGATAGATTTCGGGGTTATACATTTTTTTACACTCCGACTTAATTTTGGTCATGTTTGTTGTGATTCTCTTATCTGTTCAAAGTGGCTTTAAATTTGCCAATATTGGTGCAGCTTTCTTATCAAGTACCTGAATCACAATGCCTCACTTAACCACCTTTGTCTTCACTTGTTCTTGGGTGTCTTGTAACTGAAAGAATAGCCTGTGTTTTTGCTCTTATGAACCGAGTGTAATGGTGTCTTTTCATTTTTATCAGTCTCTTTTACCCTTGTCCATTTGTCCTGTTTTGGATCCAGTCTTGATTGAAAAAAGGCATTCCAGTGGGTTTATATAGAAGTTCAGCTGCAGAGTGTGATGTAATTGCAAAAGACACTGCTGCTGTAGTATTACCATGGCAGCTATTTAACACTACTGGGTGGACAGTTGCAGGGTGGTGTGGCTGCAGAACTCAACAACTTCAATATGATGCAATATAGAATTCAAAACTATGCTGAGACTAATACCCCTTTCTGACTTTAATTTACAAAACCTTTTTTGGTATTGCAATTTGTATCTCTTCCTTGCATTTTCTCTGATGAATGTCTAATCTGATCTGTGTATGACAGTCTTTCCATTTCTTGCAAATTATGAATTGTTTGCTTCACAATCTTCTGGATATGTAACTTACAATTTCGCTTTGAGGTCACAGGTAACACAAGCTGAACTCCATTGTCAATTCCATGCATTGGGAGCTGGGGTACTTGAAGAGGTCCGAGTTCAGAGGGATAAGGGTTTTGGATTTGTCAGATACAATACTCACGAGGAAGCAGCGCTGGCTATTCAGATGGCTAATGGAAGACCAGTTCGTGGGAAGACGATGAAGGTGAGAAGCCTTTCACCTGTTGCTTGTCTTGTCAGTCACTCATTTAAGTGTTGGGGCTAGTGTTCGCCCTATTTAATAGTTCCTAGTAAAGTCCTTTTTAAAGAATAGGAATGTAAATCTTTTTTTTCCTTGCACCGTATAATGTTACTCGTATGTTGATACAAATATGCTTGCACCTATCCATACCCCTACGTTATCTCAGCTAGAAACAAGTAATGAGTTCTAGTGTTGTCCAATAGTGGCCACATATTTGTCATGCGATACACTTTAGTACAAAATTGTAGATATAGCGGTGCTATAGCATGTAGCATAGCGGGATTCCTACAAACCTCTATTTTCAGCAATCTGTGATTAACAGTTAGTAATGATACAATTACAAGCTCACCCTTTTAACTAGGCTTTCTATAGGCTGGAGGTATGTTTTCAAGTGAGTTAGCTTGTATAATTTATTTTACTTTATTTGTGCAGTGTTCATGGGGTAGTAAACCAACTCCTCCTGGGACAGCTTCAAATCCATTACCTCCTCCTGCTGCACAACCATATCAAATACTTCCTACTGCAGGGATGAACCAAGGCTATTCTCCTGCTGAGTTGTTGGCTTATCAGCGCCAGCTAGCCTTGAGTCAGGCTGCTGTATCTGGCCTTTCCGGACAAGCTCTTCTTCAAATGTCTGGACAGCATGGCCTAGCTCCCGCTTCAATGGGTATAAACTCTGCGGCATCTCAAGCCATGTATGATGGATATACCGGTAATTCGTCAAGACAGCAGCTTATGTACTATCGCTGATGCACTGGCTTTTCACCAGTTGCTTGTTGCCTTCTGGGGCATTGATGTGCATCAGTTTTCTCTTCTCATCACCACAACAGCATGTCCTTTTCAAACTGGGCTTTTTATTGCAGTATTGTGGCTTTATTTTTACTTATTTTTTACTCTGTTGTAATTTATATTGTTTGATCTAAGAGGGTTTTATGACTCAAAGGGATCTATGTTTTGCTAGCAAGAGCTGCGAGTTTTATGTTTGGGTAGTTTTTATTATCGTTTCTGTATCTTTTTTTATTATCTTATTATCTGGATCTTTTTTACTATGGTTACTGTATATTTATAAAGTATTGACTCGAGTTCATGTTAATTACTTTTATATCTCTTGTTTTCCTTTAGTTCTGTGACAGCAGAATATTTGCTCCTTATCAGCAACAAAAATTTTTTGTAGCGTTAATTCTGGCACGTATCAAACCTTTTATTCTTTTGTTCATTTTTTTTTTGGGTTGATGGACACACAGTTCTTCAACCTTTTAAGCTTTAACTCAACTCATCACCTGGCTTTGTATGATGCATAAAAACCGAATAAGTTTTTTTCCCTAACGGGTGGAATGCTGATGGAGGGATTTCCTGCCGTCTTATCATCTACAGTCATACGACGGATTGCCAATTGCTTAGTTATGCGTTCATTGATAGCCTGCATTTTGTTATGCCTTAGTTTTCTTAAGTTTGAGCGTGTGAATAAGTGAGATGTTGCGAGTTGGAGATGTGAGTTTGATTGGGCGAATAAGTGGGATTTTGCGGGTTCGAATCTGCGTCTCTGCATCTGATGTTTAATTATTATCTGAACTGACTGATATTTTTGCATAGTTATTATCTGAACTGACTTAATAGGACATCTGATCTTTTTGCATAGCTATCAACTATGTTGATGGGATATGATGTTTTAAAACTTTAATTGTTTAAAAAGTTTTCCCCTTTTTTATTTAAAGACAATAATAATAGGTTGGTTTTTGATTTATTTTAATGCTAACTTATATTATATTTATGTCTTTGTCATGTTTTGATCTCTGGGTCTTGATTTATTTTAATGCTAACTTATTAATGTTTTATGGCTTTGTCATGTTTTGATCTCTGGGTCTCCAACTCCTTTCAATTCAAGCTAGTTGAGCTATCTCTCCTTGATTTCGATTATTTTTGGGTGGAATATATTAAACTAGATAATTTTTATTTTTTTGGTGGAATATATTAAACTGGATAATTTTTATTTTTTGGTGGTTTATATTAAACTGGATAATTTTAATTGAATTGGTTTGATTTGTAATTTTAATGACCCAATTTACAATGGTGTAAAAATCAAACTCAGTCCCTAAAAATCAGTCTTAATTGAATTGGTTTGAGTTGTGACTGTTAATATATTTAAAACATACTATAATGTATTTTGACAGATTTAAAGTACATTTCCTTTTTCTTTCCTTCTTTCTATTTTTTTTCCTTCGCACCACCTCTATTCCATCGAGGTTTCAATACTTTCTTGTAACTATGTTGAAGAACTCTTGGTAGTTATGTAGGACTTCATTTTTATCTTTTATGAGGCTTTTATATTTTAACAACTTCATATAGTTGCTCACACTTTGATAAAAATTTATTATCACCACATTTCAAACTAGTAATTTTTCAAAAGTACAAAAAATTGGCTTGGCTAGTAGCTATCTTTATCATAAAAATATTCACATGATAATCTATTAACATTTTTTTAATCTAACAAACGGGCCCTTAAAGGCTACACTTTTTTGTTGCAGACTATATTGACATAAGAAAAACAAAACAAAACTTAAAGAATCAAACATTCTACAAAATCAAACCACCTAAGTAATTTACATTTGGTCTTGTCTTGACTGTCAAAAACCACCTAAGGACAGCTTTCATCCTGCAAAAAGTTCAACATGCATAAGCTCAAATTCATCGTAACATTGTTTCAACTTATCAACATCTCTATTGCTATAAATGTGTGAAAACAATGTAGAGATTTACCAGCTGCACTGAAATTTGTCTCTCATGCGAAGCATTCATCGAGCTAGGACTATCTGGTGTTGAATTTTGGTTACTATTATCAGCAAGTTCTCTCAATTTGTCAAGTTCTGGAAGCACAACTTTACCGAGATCAGGTCTATCTTTTCGCCTTAACTCCGCACACTTGACTGCTATATTTGCTAAACTCATAACAGCCTCCATTGGCCAATCGGTTATCGCAGGATCCAACATTTCGGTAAAAGTTCCATTTTCAATGGCTTTTTGAGCATTATGTGCTAATCCCATTGGTGATTTTGCTGTCAAAATTTGAAGGAAAATGATCCCTAGTGAGTATATATCTGATTTCACACCCAACATTCCTGTCTGTTGATACTCCGGGTCGATATAACAGAATGTTCCAGCTGTTGCTGTCAACCGATATTGCGTTACGGTGTCAGCGACCGACGGTGGAACTAGTCTTGCCAAACCTACGTCGCTGATTTTGGATACGAAGTTTCTGTCTAGTAAGATGTTTCCTGGTTTTAAGTCCCTGTGGACTATAGGTTCTGGTTTTGTCTGGTGAAGGAACAACAAGCCCGTGCCTATTTCGGCTGCAATCTTGAACCTTAGCCTCCAAGAAAGCGGAGGAGTGTTTCCTCGACGAAACAGGCAATCGTCCAAACTTCCATTTGACATGTACTCATACACTAGGCAGCCATATTCCGGACAGGCTCCTAAGAGGAGAACCATGTTTGGATGCCGTATGCAGCTCAATACCTCAACCTGCGAAGTTATCATGTTAACGAGAAAATATAAAAAAGACCGAAATTTCCACGAGTTTAACGTGTAGTGTTGCAGGTTTGCTTGTGCGCTTACCTCTCGTTGAAACTGCGACCTTCCTTGTGCAGCATCAGGACGAAGAACCTTGACCGCAACAGGTGTATGGTCCAGAAGACACTTAAAAACCGGACCATATCCTCCTTCTCCAATCTTGAGGGACTGCGAGAAAAAATTTGTTGCGGCTTCAATATCCTCTATCGTATACTTTCTATATCTAACATCTACATTTACCAAAGCATCCATTACTTTTCTTTTCTCTTCTGCTTCTCTAAGTGCTTTCATTTCTGCTTGAAGTCTCTTCTGCGCTTCGAGTTCTGCTATCCTCTTCTGCGCTTCAGCAGCTTCAATGGCTGCTCTAGATTTTTCTTTCTCCTGTTTTGCGATTGCCAACGCAGCTTCCTCGGCTAGCCTCGCCTCTTCCAATCTCCTTTCTTCTTCTAACTTCCATTTCTGAAGTTCTATTGCCTGTCATGTAAATTGCAAAACATGTCTCAGATTTATATATGTTTAACCGAAAAAGAACATATCGAAACCTTAATTCATACCTTCTGTTGTGCTGTGAGTGCTTCTTTACAAGCTGTATTGTACATTTCCATTGTTTGCTTGAGCTCCAACTTTAATCTCCTCATTTCAGCCTCCATATCATCCTAAAATTGCATTACAAGATTAATTATCCATATACATAAGTAGTGAAAACTTGTAATATGAAATTTCTTACCACGGCTTGCGATGAAGAAGATGAAAGACTTTCGTTTTCGAACATTAATGATGTAAATTCAGCAGGAATGGTGGAATCTATAGACTTCCTTCCTTGAAACATAGACTCAAAGCTGTAGTTTAAATCTTGGTCCGAGCTAAATGACATCCTAGTGCCCGTCTCCGAGCTGTTATACAATGGAGGCAACATGCGCTCGGTACTCGACCTTCCAGAACTCAGAAAAGATATATCACCATCCGCCTTCGAATTTTCCATATATTGTTTGGTATTGTAACCTTTCCTGGTGAACGGTGACCTGCATTCAATAACATTTTCTAGCTTAGTGCATAAAAAAAACTGATTAGCGCATCAAAATTCCAGCTTAACCCGAGATTCTGGGTTCGAACTCTGCCCTGAACACGCAACAATGTTAAATTCTCTTGAGGGAGAGCTTTACCGCCTATTGTGGTTCCTCTGACTCAAGGGATTAGTCTCTTTAGTTGCGCGTAGAGGATACCTCGTTTCTACCGAAAAAAACAAAATAATTTAATCATTCAGGTAATGTTGTTTACCTGAAGGAATCGATTCCATCCTGCGAATGTGTAGCATCAAAAGAATTCCTTTCTTGTTGATCTAATAAAAACCATATTTCTTAGTGAGCAAGCAAAGATTATATGATATTACACATAATAAAAACTAGATGTGTGATGGTGTATGAATCTAACATTTTACGCTTTGTTCCGACATACCATTTGTGTCTGGTTGGTCTTGTGTGATAGTAGTTTCATTAACATGTATAGGGGAAATGCTTGGAGCAGGACGAGAAGCAGATCGCATCGATTGAATCTTTCCTTTCCCAATGACATAGACTGTACAGAAATCTGGCGCACCTTTTGCCACCGTTCCCGAAACATCTGATACCTTGAATCTTCTGATAAGAAAAAAAAAACCCTTCAGAAATCGCATACATACCGATTTTACATCCATTATCCAAGCTAAATTCCTAGTAAACTTTGCAAAGTGTGATGATAGTTAGAAAGACGGTTTCATACTTGAGCAAACCGGTTTTTGTCGAAGATCCAAGAACCAGATGCTCAATTCCTGCCTGAGAAGCATAATCAATCAATGCTTTTGCTACATCTGAATCTTGTAGTAGAACATCTCTGCATTGTATCTACGCCGCATAAAGCAACACAAAAAATCAAGAGATGAAAAAACTCGATATAATGCATGGAATTCTAAAACGAAAAGCAACTTACATCTTTGCGCGTACAGAATACGCGATACGGTAGGAAAATATTTTTTTGAGCTTCTGGTTCTTTGCTTGTTAAACTGTCGTTACCATTAGCATTTATCGCGGCCCCTGCAATCAACCAAGTGACGGACGAATCACCATTGATGCTAGAAAGAGCAAAATAATGATACTATATATAACGAAAACTTACTTGTAGATTTGCTTGTGGTGAAAATCGAAGGCGATGAAGAGATAGAAGACGCCACAACCTTGACATGGATGAGAATTACGGTTGCGTTTCTTGTGAGGAGATTGTCGATAGCCCATTTGAGTGCATTTTGGCTCCCTTTTTCTTTGTCTATTGCCACTGCGATTAATCCATTTACACCATCCTTCTTATCTGATTGATTCTTTGGCAACCACATTCCTCTCTTTCTACCAAAACTCTTGGTGTTCTTTCAATGAACACAAACCGAAATGTCTTTTTTCCTTTCTTGCTTTGCAAGGAACCATTAAAAGTTTCTTGTTTTTTTGCAGGAAAAGACTTTTTGGTATGTGTTTGGTTTGTTTTATTTTGTTGCAGATTCTTTTGGTGTTCAAAACAAAATAATAGTAAATATTCAATGTTTCTCATGTAACAAGTAGCAACCATTTTTGGATTTTTTGTTGCTGCTATTTTGAGCTATTTCCAGAAATGTTATAACCACAAATAATGTTCCATTCAATCTCTTGTTTTAGAATTACCAAACTTTGCGGGCTATCTTTGACTTGGTCTTTCTTGGAATTACAATCTAGTGACCAAATAAGACCTTATTTGTTATATTTTAATCAGATGTAAAAAAAAAGTGATTATTTCCTGTGATTTATTTTAAGCTTACAAATTTTTTGTTTTAAAAAGTGTGATCAAAGCAGTTAAACCACTGAGTCATTAGTCGAACCGCACGACTGAACCAAATGAACCAGTCTCTATAAACTCGTTTGCACCGATTCTATGGCATAGCCAATTATTCGCTCAAGACGGACATATATATTACCGATTCCCGGTTGAACCGGACTGACTAATCCGTCAGTGCCGATTTCCAAAACTATGGCTATTTCATAACATTATAATAACTTCAAAAATATAGTAGAAAATACTAAAAAGAACATATGCAAATTTTAAACTCTTCAATAATAAGAAATAATGCAAAAGTCTAAGAAATACTGAAAAAATTGGCATTTATATTTTCTAGTGCACATAGTAATCACAAGGGCCGTCTGTCTTTAAGAGCATACAACTGTACAGAGTATAAAATTTGTCACGATTAAACTGTGTCTGGAAAGGGTCTCATAAAATCTGTCCATATTAAAACATGGTTAATTATGACCTCTAATTGTTTTGTCATGGTTGAACCTTGACAAACCTACACAAGGCCTTCAAAAACTTCAGACACGACACGACTCTATGGTAGTCACATATGCATATAGTATATGTATCAAATTTATTATACAAGCATGCTATAAATATGTCCATACACCTTTTAAAGGAAGGGGTTTGCCTAAACTTTTCTTTAAATAATAGAGTAATTCTACCAAGGCATTTCCCTTACAGAAGTGGCTAATCAGTATATAACTTGTTGCAATCTTGTGTGATACTATTCTCTACCAACATTAGTCTTTGTTGACCTTCTCAAGACAACTTGGATGAAGATCATAGTCACAAACATCACAAAAGAATGACCAGAACTTGCCTTGTTTCTTACAAGAATCGCATACATACGCTTTCGCCATTTCCAGTTTGAGTACATGTTCATGCTTGACATCCTGAACCTGTTGAGGCAAAGCCTCTCCTTCCTTTCTGAGAGCTGACTCTAAATCTTTAACCCTCGATTCGGTAAACGGGAAAGCTTCTGCGCCGTACGAGGAGACCATAAACTTACCGTTCAAACTAACGACTTTACCATCTGGTCCAATGATTACCAAAGCTGGAATTTTCTTTATGTCGAAGATTCTACAAAGGTCGTGCCTTGTTCTGTCTTCGTATGGGATAGCAAGCCAAGGCATGCTAGTTCTGTTAACATTGAATTCTTTCAGGTCCTTATCTGTTGAAATGAAAACAATCTCGAAACAGCAACCTTTTATTTCATTGAGAGTATTGTATACATCGGTGAGTTGAACTGTGAAGGCACGGCAAGGAGGAGACCAATACGCGCCAAAAAATAGGCCTACCGTTTTCCCGGCTAGTTCAGATACAACCACCTGCAATGCAACAATAAAACATGTCAATGTCATGTTTGTTACTACTAGAAAGTTTCACAAACGCGCTCTAACATTCGACAACGAGGTTTTCATCTCTTCGCGATTCCAATACCTTTCTATCATCTCCAGCAATAAGAAAGTCGCGTTCTTCGCGTGTCAACAATTCTTGCAAATTCACTTCTTCGCGTTTTCTTCTATCTATAACCTTCAATTCCTCATGTCTCTTCTTTGTGAAAGGAAATGCATCAGCACCATAATCCTCAATCCACTCAATCACTTTTTCATCAACAGTTAAGGCATCAGTACATAACGGAATGAACGACGGGATTCGATCAACCCGATATCTATCAATAAGCTTCCTATGCAAATCCACATCAAACGGGACGGCTAGCCACGGCATACTCTTAACGTGTTCATTAAATCCTTCCTCGTCGCGATCAAAAGAGACGAAGATAATCTCTATATTCACCCCTCTCTTCTTCAGTGTCTCATAAAGATCAACAAGATGAGGAATGAAAAGTTTGCAAGGCATACACCAGTTGGCAGAGAAAAATAGACAGATGATTTTTCCATTGCAATCTAACAAAGGTACCTAACATCATGATTCAAAAATTGAAAGTATTAGCCTAGTTTAACCAAGATCACAAACCTACGAAGCACAGACACTAACATGGACACCAGACACGACACCGACACTAATACATCAGAAGTAAAATTTTCAAGAAACCACGCTATATATATATAGATATACCTTTCCTTGAGAAGATAAGAGAAATTCAACACCATGAGCTGCAAGAACTTTGAGAACATCAAAGCTATCAACATATTCAGCTTCAAAATCCAACCCTGCCATAGGATCCACAGAAAAAAGATCTTCTTTACAAGCTTTCTTGAAAACCTACACAATCAAGATTGAGAGAAAAATATGAGTTTCAAAAGAAACATGTAAATTGATTCCATAAAAATTGAAGCCACACACTAGTTGAATACCTTTGCAAGAGAAGATAGACCTTGGAGAGTAAAGCAGATGAGAATCTTGCAAGAGAATCTTTCACTTGAGTCTCCAAGAAGAAATGAGATGATGATGTTACTCGGAACTGTGTGACAGTGAAGGGTTTAAAGGTATATGACATGTTGAATAAGAGATATCTATCGTGTCATGTCATATCATATGATATATGGTATGAACATGAGACTTTGTTTGTTATCCTAGTTATTTTTTATTTTAGAATATCACAAGTTCCAAATATTTGAAACTAGTATCTAAGGTTTGTTATGATATTTTTTTGGCTTTTGTTCTTGTGAAAATTTAATTCTATCAAGAGGTTGGGAATATGCTTTTACTACTAAAAAGGATGTGGACATTTTTTGGGGAGGTGCAAATATGCTTATCTAACTCCTCTTTATGTCATGGTTCAATTATGGTTATCAAACAAAAAGGTTATGATTATGGTTCTATTATAGTTAAGTTATGCCAAAGTTGTAAATAGGTTATGGTTAAATTATGGTTGTGTTATGGTTAAATTATGTTAAAATTGTAATTATGTTACGGTTAAATTATAGTTTTGTTAAGTTAAGTTAAAGTTGTGAACATGTTACGATTAAATTGTGGTTTTGTTATAGTTAAATTATGTTAAAGTTGCAAATGGGTTGTGATTAATTTACAGTTTTGTTATGTTAAGTTATGCTAAAGTTGCAAATGAGTTATAGTTATATTTCGGTTATGTTATAGTTAAGTTATGTAAGAGTTATAATAGAGATTAGGTTAAAAGTGCATTATAAATTAAAAGTTATGTTATGATTGTTAAATTTGATTCAAATTTAAAATTGTTATTTAGTTTGCATTTCACTTGTTTTTTTATTTGGTATTTTATTTGAGATGTGTTTGGTTTTCATTAATACAGTTAATATTTTTTTAACTATAATTAGAACTTTGTAATTCAGTTAGAAAGAGTTATCAATAAAAATTATTTTTTACATTCATTTTCTTGTATCTCTCTTTCTCTGTATAATCAATTCAGCTCTTTTGCAACATCATTTGAACTCCAACAAATTGGTATTTAGAGTTTCAGTTTCCAGATTGTACGTGAGGCGTGTGCTTGATTTTATTCCTCAAATTTATACTGAACTGAAAATCGAAATTGAAGAGAATTACAATCTTGATTCTTAGGGTTAGGGCAAACACGAGTGTTAGTGAAAATTGAGCGATTTGAACAAGAACGAAGATGAACAACGGAAACAATGTATTAAATGCAAAGCTCCCACTATTAGACGAAAAGAATTGGAATTAGTGGTCGATTCAATTGCGTGTGTTGTTTGGCGCTCAATATATGCTTGAGCTTGTGAATGATGGCTACACGTCGGTAGCAGAAAACACAATAGAAGCGCAAAGAAATGTGCAACCTGAAACAAGGAAGAAACATTAAAAAGCATTGTTCTACATTCACCAATGTGTAGACACGAAGGCGTTTGAGAAGATTTATGATTCAATGATGACAAAAGCAACGTGGGATATGCTTGTGCGGTGCCATGGTGACAACACATTAGTAAAGAAAGTAAAGTTGTAATCCCTACACAAGCAATAATAGAATCTTAGCATAAACAAGAATGAAAAGGTGCCTGATTACATCTCAAGAGTGATTGTGGTGACAAATGAGATGAAGTCTAGTGGAAAAACGCTCTATGAATAAGTGATCATTAAAAAGGTACAAAAATCACTTACTTCTTAGTTTGATTATATTGTGGTAGCCATTGAACACTCAAAAGACACTAACACAATGAGAATTGAAAATTTGCAAAGTAGTTTAAAAGCACAAAAATTGCGTCTAACTGAAAGAAAGTCTGAAAGGGAAACATAACAAGCTCTTAAAGCTCTTTTTGTCAAGAAAAGAAATAGTGATAATCTCAAGTGGAAGAACAAGAAACAAGCATGGTTGAAAATCAAGAAAATGAATGATGGTGGTGTCTAGAAGTCAGAATCCTTCAATCAAGGTGAGAAGAGACATGAAAATGTTCATAAGGGAAAGAAAAAGTTCGATAAGAGAAAGCTCCAATGCTACAATTACAATAAATTTGGCCACTTTGTTGTTGAATGTTAATCAAATAAGGAAAACAAGAATGAAGAAACCAACATAGCTAAAGGTGATTCAAAGGAAGAACCTGTGCTGATGATGGTAACAAATAATGATGTTGAAGCAATGGTAGATTGGTGGTACATGAATACAGGCTGCTCTAACCATATAACAGGAAACATGCAATGGCTGATCAATTTTGACTCAGGCGAAAGGACCAAAATTAGGTGTGCTAATGATGAATATCTAGCTATTGAAGGAATGAGGAATGTCCTGGTAAAATGGAGGAATGGTAAAATTGTGTTGATCAAAGATGTGTGGTATGTTCCTAACATGAAGAGCAACTTGATGAGTGT
Organism: Lathyrus sativus; assembly: GCA_963859935.3. Lineage (NCBI taxonomy): Eukaryota > Viridiplantae > Streptophyta > Magnoliopsida > Fabales > Fabaceae > Lathyrus > Lathyrus sativus. The sequence continues at coordinate 639,331,761 of OZ012739.1, forward strand.
TGGTCAATTGTCGGAGAAAGGATAGTAAGTGACTATGGGAGACAACTTACTGATATCTAACCAAAGTCGCTTCTGCACTATAAGAAGTAAGTTTGCTTTTGATATACTCACGTTCAGAAAGATTCTGAGAAGATAATATGTTGCTGCTGCAATATTCTCTTGGTTTCTGCCTCTGTGCAAGACTATGATATTTTACTTCTGGAGGTTTTCTTGCTTCTGAAGTCATTATCTTCTGAACACTAAGTGTTGAAGACTCTTAAGACAAAGTTCTGCTAAACGACATTCTGAAGACTCTGAAGACTTAAGTTTCTAAAGATTAAGTGTTGTAGACTCTGAAGGCAAAGTTCTGCTGATCGATGTTCTGAAGACTCTGAAGACTTAAGTTACTAATGACCAATGGTTCTGAAGACTAAGTGCTTAAAGTTCTGAAGATAAGGTTCTGGTGAACAAGTGCTGAAGACCCAATGATCAACTCTTCTACTCATGCTTCAATCAATTCTATTCAGAAGCCTCTGATGTACAGAAGATAAGATCAAACGTTTACGAGGGAAAATAGTACATAGTACGTTTCAATGTTCCTTTCCACTACCCTGATTTGGTGGTACAAATAACAACTTTTGTGTACGATTTTCATCCATGCGTAACGACATTATTTCAAGTCGCCAACTATCTAAAAGGATATTCCTGATCTGTCTTGCAACTGATATTTTTGTAGCTATATAAGGACTTATTGACTTGAAGAAACATAGAGAGATACAACGATTGACATAAAGATTCATACAACAAAAACGATTATCAAAGAAGTATGAATGACAAGAAATGAATGATCTATGAAGAAATGAAGCAACAATATTGAAGCACCAAAATACAAAGAAAGAACATTGTTCATACTGTGAAAGCTTCTTTAAGTCATTAGAGCTTTTAATAGTGTTTGTATCTACTTGTGTAGAAGTAATTCATTGTAAATATTTTTGTTCAAACTATTGTTGTATCAAGATCATCTACAGAAGCATAATATAGAGCTTTAGTGTTAAATATAATTCATTGTGATTTGATATGATTAGATTTGATATCATATGATTAATTTGATATGATATGATTTGATATCATATGATTAGATTTGATATCATATGATTAGATTTGATTTAGAATATTTTGGGTCTTTTATGTTTTGGGCTAGTGTAAACCTAAAACTATAAATAGGGTGCCTTGCTTTGTATTCTACATCACAACAGAACAGATTTCACAGTTGCAGTTAGCAAGTGAAAGTTCAATAAGAAATCTCACAGTTGTGGGTAACACATTCTTTCCAAATACTTCTTCTTTCATTCTTCTCTTTCTTGTTTGTTATTCTTCTTCTCTTTTGTTGTTCTTAATAATTACTTGTTATTACCATCATTATCATATAGTGGGTTTGTTCATCAATCTTGAGATCAAGATTGAAGGGAATTCTTCATAGGGTGTGAGGTGAATTTCCAACATCAGAGCAAGGTCATGGGTTCAAATCCCCCCGGCTGACACTGGGGAGGAGATTGTTGGATTATTTAATTCAGCGTCTCCCTGAGGGATTCGATGGGCTTAACATCCCGTGTTAAGTATTACCAAGTGTGAGTAGGGTGGATAATAGTCCCACATTGGATAAAAATGTGGTGACTTGAGCATTTATAAGTGAGAGAACCCATACACCTATCACCTTAAGGTTTTGGGTGAATATGTGGTGTGTCTCTCACAAAGGTTGCTCTAGAAAAAAGTCTCCCTAGTTGAAAGTCCAACATTTAACATTTGCAACATCTGAAAGTTAGTTACTTTGATTCAACCATCACTCTTAGTTCTAGTTCACTCTTCATATATAATGTTGTTTGTATTTTCACTCTCAATTCAATAAAGCATTATACATTTTCATGTTCTTCATTATACACTTAACAAACTACAATACAATATGTTCAATGATGTTCTAAGTTGAAAAACTCATTGTAATTTTCCAGCCCAATGGAGAAACTTTATATAACAGTGTAGTGTCACTAAAATTGTTTTAAAAAATATATATAAGATGCAATATCATAGACATTAATAATATTAATAGATTTAAATAGTTTTTTGATCTCTAAAATTTTGTGAGTTTTCAGTTTTGGACTCTAAATATTATTTTTTGTTGAAGTCGTTAACCGTTGATTTTTTTTTTAAATTTGACCTCTGATGTTAAATTTCTATTAAAAAGAAAAGATGTGGCCAACATCAGTGACGTGACATCCATTTTTTTAAAATTATTTTAATACCATTATTAATAATTATTAATGAAGTAAACATTTAATGGACTAAATATTTAATAAAACAATTATTAATAGACTAAATATTTAATATTTAGTAAAATAATTATTAATAGACTAAATATATAATAGACAATAGTTAATATTTAATAAAATAAATATTTAATAATATTATTTCACAATATCAATAAAAATAAAAATATAATATAACATTAAATAATTATTAGATAGTATGAAATAAAAAATAATTAATTAAAGCGTTATTTCAACCATAAGTATTAATATGAAAAAAATTTTAATTTATTAAATAATATGAAATCAATATTATTCAATGTTTCAATCATAAGTAAATTAATTAGTTGAATATTGAGGTATTTAGCGGAAATATTAACTAATTTATAGTTAAAATAAATTAATTAATCATCAATAATTAAAATATTGAATAATTTATTAAATACTGAATAATTAAAAAGATTTAGGGAATCATCAATTTATTAGAACTAAAAGACTATTTAAATTAAATTAATATTTTAATTTATGAAAAATAGTATATACAGAAAAATTTCATAAATCTTATTTTGAACAAAAATGTGTAAACATTGCATGTGGCATTGCGGGACCATCTTTGAGTAGTCTATGCCATAATAAATTCATGCTATATTTAGATATTTTAAAACAAACAAAAGAGTCTTTAGTAGATATCGCAATAAAATTCATATTCGTGAGTATTCATTGGAATCTAGTTCGAAGTTTACGAGGAAAATCCGCTTTGATTGGGTTTAAATTTAGGTTTGGATTTTTCCCGATTAAAATATATAGGGATGGATTGAATAATGGGGACACTAGTATCCACTTCGAACCCGTTCTCGAACTCGTTCTATTTATTTTATTATGTACATTATTATTTAATTTTGTTAATTTAGAATATTAAATATGTGGTCAATGTTTTGATATTTTTATTTGTATTGTTTATATAAAATATTTCATAGGTATGTAAGATTTTTTTTGAGAATTTATTATTTTATTATTTATAATTTAATTTAATTTTTAAAAAATAAATATTTTTATTTAAAAAATTGATTTTACTAAATGGATTGTGGCGGGGCGGAGATATCTGAACCCGTTTGGGACGGATTTGCGTTTTAATTTTCCGTCTCCTTTTGAGTTTGGGAAGGAGAACGGGGATTGTTGAAAATTCGAGTTTGAATTTGTAAGAGGTAAAAACTGTCTCCGACCTGCTCCGTTGTCATGTCTAGTGTTTAATCTATAACATATATAAAGAGAAAACTTAGTTTTGGTGTAACCTATTTTAATTCCAGTTTTACTCTTTTTAGTTTTTATTTTAAACTTCAACTTCACTTCTACTAATTTTTTTTTATTAACTGTTATATGGTGGTTTACACAACTATTTTATTTAATTTTTTATAAATAATTTAAATATAAATAAATAAACACATACAAAAAATATCATTTGTATTTTTAAATGTCACCTTAAAAATGGTGACAGACGAGCACTGATGCCCGTCTTAATGCTAATAAAACATAATGGTAGAATTGATTATAACTAGATGAATCGAGACAATACAACTAGAAAAATAGAAGATATTATGGTAAACAAAAGAGCAACTAATATTTCACTAATGCAAAATATAAATAAAGGTGGAAAATTAATTTTTATTTAAAATATTACACTTGATTAGAACCAAAAGTAAAATAAAAACATGATAAAATAAATTTTATGTTGCATAATACTCCATTCCATTTTTATAAATCTAAACAATAAAAAAATAATTAAATACCACTTTATTTCATTTCACTCTTGTATTCCATCAATTCAAACAAAAAAGTATATAATTTTTAATGGAGTTCCTCTAAGATGGGTCAACCTAAGGAGATGCTCTTAATTTGTTGACTGTCGTAAGTAAAAATTATTTGTTTGACTCCCTAGTGTGAAAAGAATGTGTAGATATGCTGTGCTCCTAGTTCAATTGTCTAATTTGATGTTATCATCAGAGTTTGAACTTTAATAATCACGGTTGTGTGAATTTTTAGTAATTATTATCACATTAAAAAAAATATGATGTGCTAGTGCAGATGAAATATGAATAGATGACCAAATTTCAAATTAAATATCATAGAAATGGACGTTACAAACCATTATCTGACTCAGTGCTTATCCACTACTTCTAGAAAATGATACAAAATGGTAATGACCAATTTCAATTTTTCACCAGTTTCAATGGAATGGTCTAGTTTTTCTTTCTGGAGGCCCTAGAAAACATATCTCTGATGTTATGTGATTCTGTCTCAAGTTTTATTTTCTTTGCTTGTCTACCTTTCTTCACAACTGTAGCCTTCTTATTATCACTCTGCTCCTCCTGCTAAAACATTAACACTTGTTTTGAGCAAAAACAATTACTATAATCCAAAATAGTACTGTATTCCAAACCTAATGTTCTTGTGTCCAGTTAATACCTGGAATACATCATTATACAAACCAGGATTACTTTCCTCAGCCTTTGCTTGTTGTAATTTTCCTGTGACCTCAAGTATATTTAACCTGCAAAAGCAAAATCGACTTAATTCCAATCCATCGTGGCTTTTTCTTAATGATCATAAAAAGACATTCTCAAAGGCCATACTTAAGATGGTTACACAAAAGCTGCAACCAGTGTTCTTCATTTAAATACTCTCCTAATATTGAAACTGCATCAACCACTGCATCAATACCATTAGTAAATACACAAGCACACATTTCAAGGAATCAATCCCTTTATCACTTTTTTTCTTTCCCATGTACAATATATCTTTTTTTTACACAATTTAACCTCAACAGAATAAAATTATTCAAAAGCTAGCTGAACATAATGGAAATAAAAAATTTACTAGTGTCTTTCTCTGATTGAATGGCGTAGTTTTTGTCCAACTTGGGTAGTGTCTGATTCAGCTGACAAACCTAAAATACAAGAAATCAAAATAAAAACTTCAATGCCGGTGAAAATTTTTGAAGCAATACAACAATAGATGGGCCAAGCATACATATACCAGAAGACAAAAAAAGTAAGCTACAATGTAAACTCTATAACGCAAACCAAGTAGTATTATTGCTTAATATACCTATTGTACATGTCTGATTTCTTGTTAGGACTCACGAAAGCATTTTGCCCCTACGCACCTCATGCTTGGGGAACTATGTACTTTTAATCCTATTTTGGACGGAGGGACTTAAATAGCACGATAAAGAGCGCAAACCAAGGGAGTAGGCCGGGCTGTAGGGCAAAGTATCAAGAGCTCGCCCAAGAGTATCAAAAGTCCACCAAAGTATCAAGAGCTCGCCCAATAGTATCAAAAGTTTGCCCAAGATTATCAAGAGCCCGCCTTGGGTTGATAATCCGCCCGTAATAGTGGGGTTGGATAAACCCGTTTCATGGATCAGATCGGTCTTTGTAGCCCAAAACTAGTGCAAGAGGAATATTCAGACTTAAATGCACAGGTAGTGCGCTTATGACTAATTGGCAACAATATGTTGCATAATCTAGCAATAAAGTGAGCTTCGCTGGTCCTACACCAATGGAGAATGGTGTACTTTTACGAGTACACCTATATTAGCAACCAACTCTGATTACAAACTATATGACACTAATGATGCAAGCTTTATGGTATCTGAGAGATTTAGTCATATAATCATGCTTCAGTCTTAGTTCACATTTACATGAAAAACATCATGAAGTTCAGACATCCATCTGCTAACATATAGACTAAATGTCAAAAGCCTCTTTATACACATGGATGATCAAATTACTGGGCAACTAAACTGTGTATGATTAGTTTGGGGGGAATTGAAAGCTATGCATTCAAACTACATGTAGAAAAAGGAAACATGAGGAGAGACAAACCTTATAGCAAAGCCAACGCAGAACCTTTGTGTCATCAAGTCTAAAGAATTTTAAGGATCCAACTTCTGCATATGCAGAAGAATAGAAGATGACAGTTTTAGAATCACCACAATAACAACCATACTTCCAGACATTATTGTTGCAACATTACAAAGGTAATATATTCCACCACCTAACATTGAACTACTGATACACGAACGGGGTGAATGAAGCAAATATTAACAACGAGGTCACCATAGCTATACTTGGCACTCAACCCGTATAATAAACACATAAAGCCAATTCTCATTTTCTCTACAACCCGTATAATGAAGTTGTGTAAGTAAAAGGTATACGAGAATACTACCTTTGACTTCACAAACTACTTGCATACAGTTCTCTACAAGGGACATTAACTGCTGATATCCTGGATACCCATCAACAAACAATATCTCATTCAATTGCCTGAACTTGCCAAGATCATCTCCTTTCTACATTTTAAAGAACCAGTGATATGCAGTTATGCATGGTAAAAAAAATTGCCGGGTCAGGGCACACAATTTAAACTTAAATAATCCTTGTACAATCTAGTGTATGCGTGAAGTATCAGATGTGCAACTAAAACTTTATTTGCTTCAACAACTACAATTGATGAAGGATTTACTTGAATGGGAAAGAACTATAAAATTAAATGACCATTGTTTTCAATTTCCATGGTTGAAAAGAAACAGAAATTACCTTCATTCTAGCTTCCTCAAATATTGGCAGCATGATAAAAACAGGATCAATAGGTGTGGATAAATACAGTCGACCATCTGTTGGAATACAAAATTAGTAACAACGATAAAACATGAAAAGAACATCTGCCAAAATCTTTGTTCCACTAGAGTTTCTTCGCAAGTGATAAGACCTAAAGACTACAAACTTAACAAGAGGAATCATATTGCTTTCATAAAATTACGAAATGCAAGATCAGAGGATAAGCCAAGCAGGAACAAAGACGTTATTTCAAAGAAAAGCATAAGCAATGATTTTGACAAACAAAAGGTTGATTAGATTGAGAGATAGCAATGTACATAAGTACAATAAAAACATGAAGTAGAAATAAAAATGGATAATCAAATATCTACCTTCACTTGTATAATCTCCCAAAAACCAAGACCCATACAAGTTCTTAAACCATTGAAACTCTTGAAGCATTCCATTTACAAAGAGATATTGAGTTGCATTTCCTGCAAAGCAAATGAAAACATACATAAAGGATCCAAAACAAGAGAAAGCTGGAAAACCGTCATAAAGCTCAATAAGGAACAATTCCACGAGAAAAAAACTAATAGCAAAGTAATACAGCATCAAGTGTTAATGAACACATTAAGAAATGAAGATAATAAACAAATTAGAATAAAGGCATGTTTGAATAGACTTATTTTTGTGGTTATGCTTCATAGATAAGCTCTTATATAATAAGTGCTTAATTAAGTTGATAATCCAAACAGACCTAAACTGTTTATGCTTCATAGATAAGCTCTTATATAATAAGTGCTTAATTAAGTTGATTTTTCAAACAGACCTAAATCATATTTTTGTGTGTGACAAAAATGTTGTTTGAGTTACCAGATTTGGGATGACGAAGCGATATCATTCGTCCGGAACCATTTCCATCGTTGCTAGGATCTGCACTTGCAAAAGAAGAATAAGCTTTCGAGAAATTAATAGCAAAAAAAATGAAAGAGTGCTTGTTACCCGGGGCAACGAGAACGCGGGATTCCTGAACGCCTTCCCACCAAGTCATGGATAGATCGGTTTATTAGCAGCCACCGTTTCTTCTTTCTCGCCGGGAACTGTAAAGAACGAAACTCGCCAAAAAGAAGCGCCAAAACACAAATGGTTAGCGCGCGGCACTCTCACGACCCAAGCCCAAGGGTTTTTAGGCCAGCTCTCGAATTTAACCTGTCCATTCCCAACTTACTCCTAACACTCCCACATATTTCATTAATTTTAAAATTGTCCCCAAATAAAATTGGTTCATAAACTCGGAACAAAATTTTTTATAGTGCATTCAAAATCCTTTGATATCATCTTAAAATTTAGTTCATTCAAAATTGCTAGTATGAATTTATACTAAATTTTTTAAAAATTTTGATATCTTTGAAACATTATCGGTATTTTAAGAAATATCATGTAATATTGGAAATTTAACCATACGAAATTTTTAATGGATACAATTTTGTACGGTTGTGATTGCACTAACCGTTTTGTATGGTTTAGAATGAATTCAAAGTTGTATAAATAGAAGTCATGTGTTAAGAAAAACATATTACAATGTTTCTTCATCAGTTTTGTATTAAGACAGAAATGTATTTCAACGGGGTGAAACCTTCTGTTGAGTTTCGATTTTCGGAGGGCGCCGCATGTCTCACGGTCTTAAGATCTAATTTTAATAATGTTTTGTCCGACACTGAGAATAAAAAGGTGGGTAAGATCAAATATCGTGCAAACTGGACTGATATTGATGGAAAGGTTAAATACGGTCTTATTGAGTTGAAGATCGGTGAAGATTTGAAGGTTATGTGGAGAACATTTCACTGTAGGCGAACTAAGGGATCAGTCGAGTTTGATGCGGCAATTTCAAAATCTCTCGACAACATAATCAAGATGTTGAAACATCGTGAATCATTTTGCAGTGTCTAGGTTTTCATGTTCCTTATTGTTAATTTATGTTAGTTCTAATGTGTTAAGTTATGTTCATCTTCTAAACATATAATCAACAAAATATTATGTAATAAAAAGTACGGTGCTAAATAGTGTGAGTCACAAAATATACAAATAATACAAATGTAAAATCAAATATATAAACAGGTCCCTCACGCATTATATGTGTTGCCTGTGATAATCTGATAAAAACCTTACAATATAAGTTTATCAAACCCCTAAGGTTATTCGTAATAACAATGGTCATTTACAGGTTGTTGGTCATCAACACTAGGTGGAGGCGGCGGCACATCATCGACATGTCCCCTAGCATCAGAAGGCACATCATTATCATCAGTAAGGTACCACTCCAGGTAACCATCTGCACACTGCACGTCGTGTTGAACTCATTGTGTTATCTATAATGGCACGGACAGAGTGTTCGCGCGTGTTTTTAGCGAATAATCACGAGTTTATAAGTCTGTGAAATTAACTAAAAAATCTCAAGAGCAGTTTTGTGCAAACACGTTTGCAATTTGTGCAAACACGTTTGCAATAAAACTTTAACGACAAAAAAACTTGAATTAAAGTAAAAGAAACTTGTAATGAATGACATTAAATAAACGTAGTGGATGACAGAAAGTAAAGATATTTCACTTAAGAAAACATAAAGGAATCAAAATAAAAAGGGACGCAGACTCACATGTTATTCACAAACTATTTCTCACTTTGACTAGACTACTCCAATTCTATAGAGAAAACATATGGAGTTTGCGATCATGATTACAACATATGAAACTGCTATATATACTAATCTAAAGATAACAGTCTCTGACAGTTTATTCCTAGAGAATCGACACATCTTCATTGACATGCAACTTAAACTTCTGATCAGGGATGGCAATGGATACCCATGGGTACGAGTACTAATCCCCCGCTAGCCGCCCTGTTTAGTATATATGATACATGTACTCTCCATATACTCATGTGAATATTTACTAGATGGGTATCTATGGATTTTAAAATACCCACATGTATTTACGGATATCTATAAATATTATTATTTAAATATATATTTTTAAAATAATATAATTAATTAATTTTTATAATAATTTCAAATTTAACACATAATAATACTAATAACAAAAATAAATCACATTCATTTTACTCTTCTTTTATTAAATAATGATACTAGATTCAGCAAAATAATAAAAGTTATGTATTCAACAAAATAATAATAATACGCTGTTAATATTTTTGATGGAAAACGGATAACTAAATATTCAAATTCATATTCGTGCCCGTAAGAAAACGGATAACTAAATATTCGTTTATTTTACTTGTGGATACTTATTAAGTGAGCCAACTCGTGGTCGTGACATGTTTTACCCACGACTACATGTCTTTTTGTCATCCCTGCTTCTGATGCACTGTCACGTCGTCAATACTTAAAAGCTGTTGAAAACCATTATCTCATGTTCGTAACTGCTCTTAACGACTAGTAATTGTCTGCTCGTCGAAGGTGATTGCTGACAGCGTTAAGTCCTTTTTCCAGTCTCTAGTTTCCAAAATCTTCCAAATCTTTGGAGTCTGTTGAACGCATCGATATCGACACAATGTTGAGTGATCAATCAAATATGTTCTTGAGACTTCTTCAAACCATATTTCGATATTTTCTATTGAGATTCTTCCAAACCATATTTCAATATATGCTCTTGAGATTCTTCTAAACCATGGCTCAGGATGCTAGTTTAAACGCTCTAGTCGACATACTCATTTTTGTCGAATTGTGTCAATTAATGTTAACACTTAGCATTTTTTTTCCAATGCAACATCAATTTTGCGTTTCCAAACTAGAAATTCCAGGCTAACAGATTCCCCAAAAAATGTCACATTCATTCATATATCAGATGGAAGAAAGGTGGTGTTTTCGTAACCCTTTGACACTGTTTGCCCAATTTGCACATGTCACATCAACGAAATGTCTTATTATTTAATTATTATTCTTTGGTCATTATGACCACTTTATACCAAAACTTCATGTCACATGTGTGTATGCAATTGATCATGATCATCCCCTATTTCCTATGAGATTTATTAGAAATTAAATTAAGATAAAACTATTTAACCATTCTTTATCTTTTCTTATGGCCTTTTAATGCCAACTTTTGACTTGAGTTCGCCGCATTTCCAAAATTATTCGGAGGAAAAAAATTAAATTACCTTCTTCCTTTGGCTATTTAACACGTTCTTCCTCAACACCCTCTTATATTTCATCATTTCCATCTTTCTGAAACACGAATAAAAGGAAACTTTGAGAAAGTTTTTTCTGCAATTCTCTTCTTCCTCATTACATTCCCTCTTAAGAAACCTTTGTAATTAAAAATGGCTCCCAAAGTTTAGTCACATCCTCCTTTTGATGTTGTCATTAAATAATAACTTTTCGAGAACGGTCGCACCTACATTCCTAAACCTCCCATGGAGGATGGAAGAAGAAACGTCTGGTACAGTGCTTATTTGATCCCCTACTCTATTGCATGTATTGTTTGTGTGTTCATGGTCCCTCTTACTAGGCGTATAAACAAACCTCAGATACTGAAAGATTTCTTTTCTTACTTCCCTAGTTACAAACCCTTAGTGTTCGTGGATTCCCTATTTGATTTTAACTTCTTCAAGAATAGGTTCTTTCGTTCTTCTCCTCTGAATGAGGATGTTGATTACATCTGATGGTTAGATAGAGTTCAAGAAACTAAGAAACACTTTTGGAGGGATTTGAGCATATTTGATATAATCCAGTTTGTTAGTTCCTGATTGACAGGCATTTTGGTAAAACTTGGTGTAATCACAAGATGTCATACAGGATATCGTGACTTATGGTTTTAAGGTTCTGCAGGTAGCTATGTCTGTTGTAGCAGGACTTAGGTCATGATGTCAAGCATGATGTCCTGACGCTTATGAACAAAACATTCTGTGAGAATGTGTTTGTTTATCTATTTCTTTTGTGCAACTCTTTGCATTGATCTGGTGTATATCTGCGTGGATTTTGTCATTAGCCGAAGGCGTGCTTGTTACAGATATCATGGAGCAATTATAATTTCAAATGGAGCTATTTTCTGAAGATTATCTTGGAGATATGAAGAGTGATTTGATTGGATCTGATTGGATCAAATTAAATCTGTTTCATTGATACGATTAATGTAGATTGATCTCCTCACAATCTGTTGTTACTTTTGTCACAACCCAAGCCTGTCCATGGGTTGCTATTTAAGGATTTGCAACCCTAGCTTTCAGAGGAGAGAAGCTAGGTTTAAGAGTGTGTAATTGTGTAAAGCTTAGTGCTCTAGCTTTCGTGCGTTTTGTGTTAGTTTGTGAGCCATCCACTCATTGCCTCAATGTGTGAATTGGACTAAGTTCTGTGTTGTAATTTGTTCACTCAAAGCTTGTAAGCAAGAGTGCATTGTACTTGATTGAAGCTTTTAAGCAATATCAAGTTGTGTCTTTGAAGAGTGTCTTCTAAAGTCTTAATTTGTTATTTGTTATCAATGTTGTGATTGAGGGGGAGTGAGAGATGACTCTTATCTAGGTGTGTCCTAGGTAGAAATTGCAAGGGTAGAGATTAGGTGAGAAGATGGTAAACTAGAAAGAGTCTATTGTATATCTTCAAACTAATTCTACTTAGTGGATTTCCTTCCTGGCTTGGTATCCCCTAGACGTAGGTGTGTTTTCACCGAACTGAGTTAACAATTGCCTGTGTTGTTTTACGTCTGTTATATGTTTGTCTTTGTTCTTATTGATGATTGAACAAATATTAGTATCGTAAGATCACCTTCGACATCTGATATCTGATACCAGAATTTCACAATTGTCACGAGTTGGTCCCCAATACAACTCTAATATGCTCATTGTAGCCATGTGCTTATGGGATATCTCTACTAACACATTTCACCTTCCTTGTGGGATGATAAAACCTCACACTTCTCGACATTGCTGCTATCAATGGCCTTCGTAAACTAGAGATGCATTTGAACCTTCAACCAAGACAAAAATAAATCTTGGGTTTACCTTCACCAAAACTTCTTGAAGTTCTGGTATGCAAATTTCAGATGTCACAAGCAATGTTAAGACATTGATCTCTGCTAATACAGAACAAGGACAGAACATGAGCATTTTAAATCCCTTTAAAAATTAACAGTGTCATGACATCTGTTGTAACATCTACAGACTGACAGAACTATTTGTCTAACCATTTATATTGTGCAGAATTGTAATTGCTAGTAACAGACAGTGGATGTCATGACATCTACTTCTGGACAGATTATTAAGCTTATCAGTGAAGAGGTAATGAAAGTAGTAAATAACACAATGAATTGTTAATCCATTTTGGTGCAACATCACCTACAGCTGGGGGCTACCAAGCCAAGAAGGAAATCCACTATTAGCAGAATTAATTTAGAGCTAAACTCCCAGTTTAAAACTCCTCACTTAATCTCTACCCAATGCAATTTCTGCCTATAACACTTTTAGACAAGAGACACCTCTCACTCCCCACAATCACAACAGTGATAACAATTCAATACAAAAGTAAGACTTTAGAAGACACTCTTCAAAGTCACAATACTTGATTTTGCTTAACAACTTCAATCAAGAACAATAAACTTTTGCTTAAAAGCTTTGAGTGAACAATTGACACTTTACAAATAACAACCTAAATATGTCTACCACGATGCATCCAAGGATACAAAGGGTGGCTTACAAAGTCACACACACAAGAGACTCTAAATATCCTTAAACACAAAACCACACGTGAAGATTAAGTTATACCAACAGAATTCTTCACCACACACTCTCTCAGTATCTCTGTCCAATCAGGATTACCACTTCTGTATTTATAGGCAGCGATGTTCCTTGGGCCTCAATGCAGCAAATTAGGTTTACCCAAGTTAAACCTCTTTTCATAAATCAGGGTTCTGTTAATTAGGTCACAGGCACTTTTTGTTATCCTCGGCATTGCCTTGCATTTTGCCTGAGATACCTAAGCGCCCTAAAATGTCTCCTGAAATCTAGCCTGAGATAAATCAGGAACCATAACATAAACACAAACAGCGCCCTTGTTGTCAGCTACCTGATGTCATGACATTCAGCATGACATCCAATACACTATGTTATTAATCTCAATCTCCAGAACAACAATTTATCTCCTGATTTTCTGCAGAATCTTCTTCATAACAGTAGAAACAATTATTGTATAGTTTCCTAAAAAGTCTCAATGATCCTTTTTATGAACACCAATTAAATATGCACTTTGTTTCTAATGAGTCTCTTTGACCTGCACATACTGATGAGGTATATCCAACAGGATCTCATCAAACCAAAACACCTCTGTCAAGAGATATAAAATAGCAGCTCTGTCATGAAAGCAGATGAATGTCATGACATCGATCTTAACATCTTGATTAAAACACATGACAACAGTTCTGTTACCATAGCAGATGGATGTCACGACATTCAGATTAAAACACATGACAACAGTTTTGTCACCACAGCAGATGGAGATGTTATAACATTTTGCTTAACATTAGTGCAGAATCATGTTTTACCAAAATTTAGCCAATCATAGAACCATGGACAATCATAGAATCATGGAACTAACAATCTCCCCCTTTGGCAAATTTTGGTTAAAACAACCAAACAAACTTATCAGGGCAGCAACAGTAGTTTTCTCAAAAACATCCAGCTTCACAAACTATCATGCTCCCCCTTAATAGTTGCATTTAGCAAGCAACTACAAAATACTACTCTTTCCTTAGCATTAGCAACAAATAATAACACTTTACTCCCCTTTGATTTAGTCAAAAATTGACAAAATTGGAGCAAATGTACATCAACTCATCTTACAGACTGAACACGGTGTTCAAAAATACAGTCATCTCACAATCTCCCATGAGATACACAAGCTGCTTAAACACTGCACCCCTCCATAGTGTCAATTCCACATGACTTTAACCCATGAACATTGTCATTGAATCTTGAGTTCTTGCCTTGTCTGAAGCTGCACCTTCAGGAGTGACACTTTTGATATCACCAATTAAAGGATAATCACTTAAATACTTGCCAAGTAATAATTGATTTTAAATCCCCTATTTGAGACACACAAATATTCTGCAGAGAAAAATAAATCCTCCCAGACAATAACCAATATTGTATGCAGCTCCATATCAGCACAATCTCAATACAAGCAATGCAGCTACACATCAGACAGGTACACAGCTCCCCCTGTCGTGCATAATCAGCACTCCCCCTAAAAGAGAGAACCCAAACACATGAAGAATCACTTCATCCTCTTCATATTCACACACTGCAACTTTACACCCCTTGGTTCATAAACCACACTAGAACAAATATCAGAAGTAGTTGCAGGATAGACATAACTATCTGTGAGATTATTCAGATTCAGCTTTGAAAGACTATAAAAATCTCCAAGATGTCAGAGTGAGTGTCCTTCCTTATGCACAAGATCAAGGCTGATGGTGTCTTGATCTTCATCTTCACCAGTCATACAAGACAAAACACTTGGATAGAGGCCCAAAAACCTGATTTGATCCATTGATACCCAATGACAGAACTAAAAAAAAATACACTGTCAGGTTCATCATGAGCTAGACCAGTAACATAATGTCACAACATCTTGTCTGACATTCCATCCTTATAGAGGCATACAATCACAAACTGCTTGAAACCACAAATAATCTTAAACAGTAATTGTACTATTGTAGCAACAGATCCTAGAAGTATAACTCCCCATATCAAGGATAACTAGTGCTCTTTTTCCAGAAGCACGTGAATGGAAAACATAAGACTCATCTTCGTGTCTTCAAGAGCTCACTCTTTGTTCAACACACCTGCTGAACGCATTCACTTACTGCTTGAACCACAAGCAAATAGTACACCCATCAAACATAAGTTCTCCCCCTATCTTTCATAAAAGATGCTCCAAGATCACCACAGTATCTCAAGACCAACCTCGTGCTCATACAGTGAGAAGGTACCAAACTGCTCCACTTCTTACTAGAGTTACCACTTCTCCACAAGACTTCTGGCCTGAGTCAGAGAGCAAGATAGACACCTCATAATCCAAAACATTATTTCCTCATCATTCTCCCATATGATAAGTTAGAACATTTCTGGTTTAACTAGTGAATATTCACTTCCATGTAGCACATCATAATCCAGACTTTCATGCAATCAACCAATGATCCACTCCAGTCTTGTATAATACCTTCACATCATACTCCAAGACAGTCCTTTTACCTCATCATTCTCCCGTATGACAAGATAGAGTACTTCTTAGTCAAGATGTGAATTACAAGTTCCACAACAGATCTTTAAGTCCTTCTCCAAGTAACAACAAGCCATATGATACATATAATAGACAAAACACCCAATGGTTCTTTATATGCCCACAAATGGACTTACTACTACCTAGTAATCCAACTGAAGATCTTCAGAGAACACAGCTCCACCAGCTTGATCAAATACCTCTCCAAAAGAAGGTAATCTTCCATAAACAACTTAGGGCTTATACCACAAGCACCAATATGTGAACAGAACCAGAACCTCCTTTGATTATCAACTAACTACCCTTCTGCACAAGAGTAATTTGTCCCAAGCTCTCTGCTTGGAATCATATTAGAGACCAATCAAAAGCCACTATTTGGTTAACTCGGCTTCTTTCAAAGCTCTAGAACATATAAGCAAGCTTGATCTTCATATCCTACATGCTCCAAGGCAACTTAGATACACCAAGACTTGGACCTGTAACATCTACTCCTTCACACAACTCCTATAAACTGCATGAGATAATATCAATTCCATTCATATCCGAGAAGATCAACCTATCTTACAATGATGTGACACAACATCAATTAATGCCCTGAAGTTTGCTTGATGTCACAACATTTGATAAGACATCCTGCTGGTGAATTTAGTCTTTCATTATGCCATTTAGAAGACCCCCATCAAGAGTACCATGTTCACATAGACTTGATTGCTGATAGCAAGTTTGAGTAGACAACATGTATTCTTCTTTATTGTACCACACCAAATCCCTTGAAGTACATTTGCTTCAGAACCTCCTCTTTAGAGAACCTAAACATGCTAAAGCTTGATTTTCCAGAGAAGATTAGTCATAAGAGATCTTTACAGACGAAATCCTGCTTTCCTTACGTAGAGACTTCTTCAGAAGGTCAGAGATAACTTTCACTTATCCTTGTCCTCCAAGACGAGCATGGTCACATGTTCCTATGCACTTAGATCATAAATAAATTGAGCCAATCAATGCTATCACCAGCACCAAATTCTAGACAAGTTTCTTGCCAGGAAACTTTCTAGATAGAGATCAGATGCTTCCACTACAACACACCTGTTACACTCCAATACTCCTGGATTAGAAATAAACTGATCCAAACAAGTTTTCATCTTCACTTCCATCAGCACTACATTCTAGTCTTAGTTTCTTGACAGGAAACTTACTAGAATAAAGACAGATCCTACCACACATGTGTATGGTAACAAGATCATCAGTTATATCTCCTTCAACAGACTTCTGTACAATCTCTGATGATGGAATGTCTCAACATCTGGTTGAACATCAGATCCTTGAAGTAGACAAAGCAGATCAGGGGCCTGATGCTTGTGCAAGAACTAATGAGACACCTTGATCATCAACTAAGGATAATCCATTAAATATTTGAGAATATCTCAAATAGAAATTAATCTTAAATCCTTATAATAAATCCTTCTCTGAACTTCAGCAATCTTGAACTTCATGGATAACCAATTAAATATGTGTGTAATCCACAAATAGCAATTGATCTTAAATCCACACAACTTCAGGAATACCAAGGCTGAAACATCAAGGCTGCCACCCTTGACTCAACCTGCCTATGACTTCCTCCTGCTAATAGAGCTCTTGCAAATCATGAATGGTGAAAATAAATCACCTCCCATTATACCATCTATCAACACCAGAGATCTTCAGAAATTCATGAGAACCAGATTATCTCCTTGAAAGAGCTATTCTCTTTAAATTGACTTCAGGGTACATATATCAACTTACAACTAAACAACCCAAGCACACAAGCAACAACCCGGGCATACAAGCAACACAACTATAACATTCAGCAACCTGCCATAGCCATACATCAAATTGTATAAAAGCCAATCTTCTCCCAGGGCTACCAGAGTTCTTTCATCAAAAAAATATGCAGCGTAACCACCAAAAGAACATCTTTAACATGCCCTAAGCAAGATGTCATACCATTCAACAGGTCATTGGAGCTCCTATATCAGAGGGTACAACAACAGATTCACATAATCCTTCATAAGCAGGAGTGAACACACACTTTTCCTTAACTCCATAAGCAGTAGCTCAAACATTTAGCAAGATCAATAAATCAGCTGCAACTTCTCCTTGTTTAAACCACCAGAAAGTATCTCCCAAGATCTCATCCAGAACAGACAGGATGCCTGCTCTGATACCAAATGAAGTTCTGGTATGCAGATTTCAGATGTCACAAGCGATGTTAAGACATTGATCTCTGCTAATACAGAACAAGGGTAGAACATGAGCATTTTAAATCCCTTTAAAAATTAATAGTGTCATGACATCTGTTGTAACATCTGCAGACTGACAGAACTATTTGTCTAACCATTTATATTATGCAGAATTGTAATTGCTAGTAACAGACAGTAGACGTTATGACATCTTCTTCTGGGCAGATTATTAAGCTTATCAGTGAATATGTAATGAAAGCAATAAATAACACAATGAATTGTTAACCCAGTTCAGTGCAACATCACCTACATCTGGGGGCTACCAAGCCAGGAAGGAAATCCACTATTAGCAGAATTAATTCAGAGTTAAACTTCCAGTTTACAACTCCTTACTTAATCTCTACCCAATGCAATTTCTGCCTATAACACTTCTAAACAAGTGACACCTCTCACTCCCCACAATCACAACAGTGATAACAATTCAATACAAAACTAATACTTTAGAAGACACTCTTTAAAGTCACAATACTTGATTTTGCTTAACAACTTCAATCAAGAACAATACACTTTTGCTTAAAAGCTTTGAGTGAACAATTGACACTTTATAAATAACAACCTAAATATGTATACCACAATGCATCCAAGGATATAAAGGGTGACTTACAAAGTCACACACACGAGAGACTCTCAAAATCCTAAAACACAAAACCACACGTGAAGATTAAGTTATACCAACATAATTCTTCACCACACACTCTCTCAGTCTCTCTGTCCAATCAGGATTGCCACTTCTGTATTTATAGGCGGCGAAGTTCCTTGGGCCTCAGTGCAGCAAATTAGGTTTACCCAAGTTAAACCTCTTTGCATAAATCAGGGTTCTGTCAATTAGGTCACAAGCACTTTTTGTTATCCTCAGCATTGCCTTGCATTTCGCCTGAGATACCTAAGCGTCCTAAAACGTCTCCTGAAATTTAGCCTAAGATAAATCAAGAACCATAACAGAAACACAAACAGCGCCATTGATGTCAGCTATCTCATGTCATGACATTCAACATGACATCCAATACACTCTGTTATTGATCTCAATCTCCAGAACAACAATTTATCTCCTGATCTTATGCAGAATCTTCTTCATAATAGTAGAAACAATTATTGTATAGTTTCCTAAAAAATCTCAACGATCCTTTTTATGAACACCAATTAAATATGCACTTTGTTTGTAATGAGTCTCTTTGACCTGCACATACTGATGAGGTATATCCAACAAGATCTCATCAAACCAAAACATCTATGTCAAGAGATATAAAATAGCAGCTCTGTCATGACAGCAGATGAATGTCACGACATCGATCTTGACATCTTAATTAAAACACATGACAGCAGTTCTGTTACCACAGCAGATGGATGTCACAGCATTCAGATTAAAACACATGACAACAGTTCTGTCACCACAGCAGATGGAGATGTTATAACATCCTGCTTAACATCAGTGCATAATAATGTTTTACCAAAATTTAGCCAATCATAGAACCATGGACAATCATAGAATCATGGAACTAACACTTCTTATAGCTTTTTCATTGAAGATCATCATACGTTTACAGATCGAGTGGACGCTCATGAACACATTGCTTTCCTGACCTACTGGATTTCTATGTATGTTTTTTGTGCTCGGTCTGTTCAGGTGGCTAAGACGTATGTCCCTTTGGCCTCTCAACTCCATGAAGGAATAAAAATCTACCTCGACAAATTGATTCTTTGTGGCCTGTATGAATACCTATGACTATCCTTCTAAGACATAGAGAAAAAGACAAATCCTAATAGCCTTTAGGTAGGTGTCCCTATCTGGCTTTTGCAATTATGGCTTAATTCCCCTTTTGAGCCTTCCCTAAAAATCACAATTCCTCCTAGCTCAAAGGTGGGAGTCAAAGGTTTAAGGCTCACCTAACTTACTATCGACAATGGAAAGGATATGTCTTTGGAGGTCTTCAAGACTTACTTCTAAATGTTCTATAGGTGCAAGATGTTCACTTCAACCATGGAACCATTTTCCAATTGACAGTGTGGACCTGAATGGTTCATGAAACCATTTCCTAAATCGTCCCGTCAATAAGAAATGGAAATAAATGTTATCTTGCTCACATGCTTCCAAACCACCACTTTGTGGACACATATTACCTCCTATAAGTCTGGACTAAGAGCAACTCCTTACTAGCCAAACCTGGCAGCCAGACAGTTTAGTTTGAGTCAATTGTTACCTAAAAGCTTAGTTCCTCAAGTAAATGTTTTTTTCTTCTCTACCGACACACTCAACAAAATGTTGGTTAAAAGTTGCCACAAAGTTTGCAAAAGGAAAGAGGTTTCCGTAGTTCCTTCAATTATTCGCACGCTAGTTATTGCACTAAAGAGTTAGAGGACAAGCGGGCGCTTCATTATGTTGATGTGCCAAATCATACACTCATGGCCCAACGTTTTGTCAATGTTTTCTCTTTCCGAATGGACCAATGACATATTTGTTGAATAACTCTAAATTTATGCTCACCTTAAATTTCCTTTCTTTCCTCTTAGACTCTAGTGCATTTTTGTCTAACTTTTACAAGTGTTATCTTCAATCCAAGGGTGTCGACTGTTGGCTCCTAAGGTACCAGTGCTACAGAAATTTCACAAGTAGAAAAAGGGTAACTAACCTCCTTCTATCTTTTCTTGTCGATGTCTTAATTTTCTTTGTTCCTTCAAGGTCGAAAGAAAGAGAAGACCTCTTTTGCTACAGGCCCTTTCGAGGATAGAGCAACTAGATGATAATGATGTCTACGATTCTTTTAGCGAAGAAGCTCTAGTTTGTACCTTCTCTCCTACTCTTATTTGGCTTCATTTGTTAACTTTTTTTTTTATAACTTTTTAACATTGTTGAACCATGTTAATCTCCTTAAAAAGAGAGTGAGTTTGACATCAGTGATGATAGTTTGCAATTTCCTCCCCTAATCCCTCCAAAACATCAGATAGGCGTGGCTATTAAATTGTTGATGCCAACTTTGCACATTAAGGGACAAGTTAGGTAAATGCCAAAACTTATAGTATTTGATATAAAAAAGAGGGTTAGACATGAAATTTTCACAATATATGAGGATAAAGGGACTTATAAGAGTGAAGTTTCACCTTTAAGCAAGAGGAAAAATAGTGACACAACCTCCCGACAACCCACTCAGAGTCCTGAGAATGCACCTTCAAGCCTTCGTCCAGCCGTTGATAAGGTAATTTATTACCTTATTCCTTTTGTATTTTTGTTTTTGAACTGTATACTAATTTGAAATCTTTATCTGGGCAACATGTTGATGTCGACCCTGCAGACCTTAAAACACAACCATGTGTGTAACACCCTAAACCCCGACTCACAATTAAAAGGATAAAAATACATATTTTAGGATGCTACTCAAACGCAACATACATACTTTACAAATATTTTCAAATCTCACAGCGGAATTTGAATAAATAACATAAACTTCAATTATCTCATCAAATTGAAATACTTAATTAAAGTAACATAATCCAATGATTAACTCAAAAACAAATAAAATTTTGTGTTCCCGATGTTACAGGTTAGAGCATCAAACCAACTAAATAGCAATAACAATAAAATAAACGAAGAAAGCTCCAAAGCCATCTTCCAACCCACGTCAGTATTTACTCATCCTCAGTATCCGTACAACAATATACATAGCAATACAAAACAAAAAAAGAAATGGGTGAGAATACACTCAAATATAATAAAGGTGTAAAATAATGCAACAATAGCTTAAATCACACAATCAACAACTCACATTCAATTACACAACAACACAAAAATTTAATTCACATAGCCTTTAAGTATGCAATGTGACTCACAACTCGACTTTATGCAGGTAGTACTAATTTGGACGTCAGAGGTTTGATACTGATCTCATCCACTCAATAATGGTTCCCCATTTGAACCGAGTCTCCACTTCTAAACTCAGGGTCCCCACTTCTGAATCCTAGATGATCGCAGGTCCCCACTTATGTATCAATGACTCGCCTCTTTCAACACACTAACACAATATGATGCATGGCATACAAGTAATGCAAACAACAATTATGGTTCCACTTCTAACCATAAATAACATGCAATATAATAGTCAAAGATAGTCCCCACTTCTAAACTACACATCTCAACACATCACATACAGTTACATTCACGACACATAATTGTATTCACAACGCAATAACTCGTACACATAATCATAATTCACCATATACAATTATGCAAATTAATCCAATTATTACTTCATCAACATAATAATTCAACTTAATTAATTATACACCAAATACCCCAAAAACAACAATCAAACATTGACCACACAAGAAAACAACATCAAAAACTGGATTGATCGCTCAAAAACAATCTCTAGCAACCATGACGACCAGGTTGTCATCTGGGTGATAACTGTCACCCAACATGTCACCACCACCCTTCATAACCTATAACCTTTATGATGATTGACGCGAGAAATCTCGTATAGAGACCATGATGGTCTCCCCATTACTCTACTGACGACCGTCAGCCAACCCAAATGCATGACGGGTAGCTGGTCACGCTGGTGCATATAGCAGTTTCTGTGTTTTTGGCCATGTAAGCTCATTCAAAGCTTCAATTTTGACCTCTAGCACCCTAAATTGCACAAAATATGATAACGAGTGCAACAGAAAATATAACAGAAGTAAAGTAAAAATAGCAAAGAACATGCAATAGTTATCCTGGTTCCTCTCCCAATTGAGCGTACTTCAGTCCCCTTGCCTTGCAAGAGATTTTCCACTATAATAAACCTGATTAAACTTACTTATACATACTTGTATAAGGCTTTCCTTGCTTAGACATCCAGTCTAAGACTTTCCTGCTCGATCAGTGCATGATCAAGACTTCCTGCTTAGATCCTTAGATCCTAAGACTTCCCTTGCTCAAATCATCTGGTTCGAGACTTTCCTGCTTAGACACACTACCTAAGACTCTCCTGGCTCAGATCCTTGATCTAAGACTTCCATGCATAGTCTCGCTATCTAATATTTCTCTGCTCAAGCCTACAAGAATAACTTACAAGAACACTCGATTAATAATCAAAGGTGTTCAAATAAAATACATCACACTTTTACAAAGGATTCTCAAGCTATACAAGAATAAGAGCTCTTAACAAATTTTGCTTCTGATATGCAGTGCGTGTATTTCTTAGTTGTAATTGCAACGTTATTTCTTGAGTTGATCTTCAAATCTTCTGCTTCTTTTATAGCTGAAGAAATATAGTCATTGGAGTTGTAAGAACAAGATTGGTTATGCATCTGGCCTTAAGTTTTAATGATAATTGCACATGTTATCTTAGATAACAGTTCGGTACTCTGTGGTTTTTGTCTATTGTGTAGCTTTTGCTAAACAGGATCTGACTCTGATAGAAAGGCGTGTGATGTCATCAGAATCTAATCTAAACACTCTAGAAGAAAACACACGGTGTTCCTTGTTAAAGTCAAGTTTCAGGAATGCTCCTAATGCAACGGTTCTGAAGAACGTTAGTACTAGAGCTTCTGATAGTGACTTTGTAAGTAAGTTGTGAATGCTTTCTAAGGATGAACTTCAAATGTTCCAAGTTCTGAAGTTTCGCAAGACAAGGTTTTGTTGAACAAGTTATGAAGATTATGAAGACATCATTTCTATTGCAATATAGTTCTGAAGATTAGGAAGACAAGGTTCTGTTGAATGAAGTTCTGAAGACTCTGAAGACAAGTATGTGCTGAATAAGTTCTGAAGCTTCTAAAGACAAGGTTTTGCTGAACAAGTTCTAAAGATTCTGAAGACATCATTTCTATTGCAACAAATTTTTGAATATTCTAAAGAAAATGTTTTGTTGAACGAAGTTCTAAAGACAAGTATGTGTTGAACAAGTTCTGAAGATTCTGAAGACGAGGTTTTGATTGAACAAGCTCTGAAGTTTCTAAAGACATCACTTCTAAAAGACTAAATGTTGAAGACTCTTAAAACAAGGTTATGCTAAACGAAGATCTGAGACTCTAAATACTTTGGTTTTGAAGTTACAAGTATTGATCCTTTTAGAACATGCTTCATCAAATATACATCTAAAGCCTCTGAAGAACTAGAAGACAAAAGATCAAAACTGGGTTGCGTGATTTGATGAATATAAAAGTACAAAAGTACTTAGTGACATCTACCTAGAAAAGGTGGCGCAAGGACAAATCTTTTGTATTATGATGTGACCACTCCTTCAAGTGACCATTGAGAAATTACTGTTGGAATATATTTCCTATTGTACCTTTCAACGGACATATACTCAAAGCTATAAAAATAAGACTTGGAAGCATTGAAGCAGTAGTAGACTATGCTTAATGAAACTAAGGCTTTTTGCTCATCCAAAAGAAGAATAGAGAGAGCTGAAGAAAACACGAGAGTATGTGTGCGAAGCAGAAGCGAAGCACCAAGCTGTAAGCTCAAAAAGAAGATATTTGTTGCTTAAACAAAAATAGAGTGTTGCTCTACAAGAAAAAGAGAGAAACATTAAAAAGAAGCTTTTAAGAAATAAAACTCATGCTAATACGATGCAAATATCTTGGAGATTATTCTTAAGATAGTTTTGTATATTAGCAAGGGACAATTGTTCATATCTTGTTAGAAAACACCTTTGTGTCATTGTACTTAAAATTATGTAATCTGCTTGTTTAGAAGAATCTATTTGTACACACATTTATAATCCTTTTCAAAGTGATTATTCCTCAAGTGACTAAGTCATTAGTTTGTATACTTGAGAATGCTAAGTTATTTTCTAACACTTAGAGGTTGAAATTATGATCTTTCAAGATTATTGGATTAAGTATTTTTCTAAGGTGAAATCACCTTGGTGGTGGACTGGAGTAACTTTGTTAACAGTGAACTAGGATAAAAGTAATTGTGTCCATTTATTTTTATTCTCTTTTTAGCATTGAAGTTTGAATTTAAAGAAAATTTCACATTTGGTGAAACCCAATTCAAACCCCCATTTCTTGTGTTTCTCGCCCCTTTAATTGGTATCAGAGCTCCGGTTATGGTATTGATATTTATCAAACACTTAACCGTGTCAGGTAAAGATCCAGATGAGCTTTGAGAAACACCTTGATGGTTTCTACTCCACTACCTGTTGTTCCAGTCTCAAAGGTTCTTAGTTCTATCTTCCACCATTGTTGGTGAAAAGGTTGAGTACTGAAAGCTGAACTAGAAAGTTCTTCCTAGATGGTGATATTGATTTTTGGAATATGGTAGTTGATAACTACATATCTCCCTCAGGTGACACTAGTAAAAGGCTGAAAGTAAATCTGAATGATCAGTTGGAAATGGATGACAATAATCATCATAAAGCAAGATTTCTTATTTACTAAAAGTTAATTCTTACTGAGTAGCATTGTTGGCTAGCGTTAGAATATATGATAAAGAAGATCCCTCAAGAAGATTAAGTAGTTTTTGTACACTGACATATCTGAACCAATGAAATACCACAATATGAAGTATTAGATCAGTTACTATTAGTATCTATAAGATAGACATGGGTGAAGGATCTTAACACAAGGATGAATCTCCCTGTGTATTCTCTAACTTCTATACTCAAAGTTCATATATGGAAGTCAGAGATTATTCAAGATCAGAAATAATCTTGGTCAACAGTCTGAGAATAAACAGCTTGAGAAGCTATTTGATGAGAATGATATCTTCATGTCCTAAAGTTCCTTACAACTAGATACAAATGTAAAAGGAATAACAGGATCTTGAAAAGAAATGGCTAGAATCATGACATATGAGACTATCATGACATAACATTTCTGAGAAGTCGTAGCATACTATTTATAACAAAATTCTTTTCAAATCTATTCTGATACATCATGATTAGAATGATCAAAAGGCTACAAAGTACTGTTAGAACACATATTGGTTCTTAATAATATCTCTATGTTTTGATGATAACTATTATGAAATTTTGTAATTAAGAATTATATACTCTAAAATTTGCTTGAGAGTGTTTGCTGCAGATATTAAAGTAATTATCACTCCAGAAGCAAATCAGAACTGAACATAAGAAATATGCTAGACTCTGAAGCGCCAGATGCATCCATTAGAAGATTCTGAATGCTGCCAACAGAAGATCCTGAGCGCTGTCTCCAGAAGGATCTGAAGTAGAAGCTCCAGAAGGATCTGAAGCAGAAGCTCCAGAAGAATTTGAAGCAAGTCAGAAGCATCTGAACCAAAGAAGAATTCTGTATGAAGAGTTTTCAAAGCATAGTTACTACAGAAGATTCTGAAAGTACTAAAGCTGCCAGTACTGAGGATCTGACTCAAATATGCTCTGAACTTATACACGCTAAAAGCACACCTGCTGCAAAGACTCTGATTCAGCAAAACTCTGATCAACATCAGAAGGCTCTTATCAAATTAGACTCTGATAAATATTGCTTAAAATTGAAGAAGAATAATTCAAAGATTATGTCCATTGGAATAATCCAAACGACTCTTTCCTTATTTATGCTAGACACAAGAACATAGACAAAGAGGATTTCTCTGTGCTTTCTTCTTCTAGGAAAAGGTCACTTGATGTGAAGACAAAAAGGCTCAGACCTTTTGGGACAAGCTGCCTATAAAAGCAAGTTTTCACCCATCTTCTTCAGTTGACGTTTTACTTGAAAAGAAATCAATATCCAAGCTCTCATACATTTCACATTCTTTCTAGAATTAATTTCTTTGTTTTTAACTTTAAGTGAAAAATCACAGTTGTGATAAAGCTTTATTAGAAGCAATTTAAACACTTGTATTTGTTATTACATTTGATTGTAAGAAAACCTTAAGAAGATCCAGTTAGGATCAGTAGTTCTTGAGAAGACTTTGAACAGTTGTTCTTAGTGCTTACTATTGTAATCAGTTGATTAAATAGTGGATTAAGTCCTTAATTGAGAAAGGCAAATCACTCTAGGAAGGGTGGACTGGAGTAGTTGAGTTCAATGAACCAGGATAAAAATACTTGAGTTTTTATTTCTAAGTTTTTATCTTCATACTTATTCAACCCCCCTTCTAAGTATTTTCTCACCTTCAGTTGGTATCAGAGCTCCGGTTCTGTGTGTGCTACCACTTCACAGTGACAGTAAAGATCCAGTGAGAAAAACTTTGATATATATTTGGTTGTTACTATGGCTGATAATACAATGTCTAACATTAACAACAAATATGAAGAAAGGGACAGAATCAACACCAAACCCCCTATGTTTGATGGGGAGAAATTTGATTATTGGAAAGACAGGATTGAAAGTTTTTTTCTTGGATATGATGCTGATTTATGGGATTTGGTCATAGATGGATATGTTCATCCCACTGATGGGAATGGCAAGAAAGTAGACAGAAAATCTATGACAGATGCTCAAAAGAAAGAATTTAGAAATCACCACAAGGCCAGAACAATATTGTTAAATGCAATATCTCACACTGAGTATGAAAAGATCACAAATAGAGAAACTGCATTTGACATGTTTGAGTCCTTAAAGATGACTCATGAGGGAAACTCTCAAGTCAAGGAAACAAAGGCTCTGGCTCTAATCCAGAAGTATGAAACCTTCAAGATGGAAGACTCTGAATCTGTTGAAGCTATGTTCTCCAGATTTCAAATACTTACAGCTGGACTAAAGGTTCTGGATAAAGGATACTCTACTGCTGATCATGTGAAAAATATCATCAGAAGCTTACCTACCAGATGGAGACCTATGGTGACTGCGCTGAAAATGGCTAAAGATCTGAACAAGATCTCCTTGGAGGAACTAATCAGTTCACTAAGTAGTCATGAAATTGAACTTGAGGAAGATGAACCTCAAAAGAAAGGTAAATCAATTGCTTTAAAATCTAATAAATCTGCTAAAGCATTGCAGGTAATAGAGGAAAGCTCTGAAGAATCCTCATCTGAAGATGAAGATGAACTATCCATGATGTCCAGAAGAATAAACAAACTCTGGAAGCATAAAGGAAAGAAGTTCAGAAACTTCAGGAAGCCTGACCAAAGAAAAGAGTCTTCTGGACACAGAAGATCTGGCAAAAAGGAGGTTGTCTGTTATGAATGTAAAGAACCTGGACATTACAAAAATGAATGTCCAAAGGTGCTGAAAGAAAAGCCTAAAAGAAAATTTGATAAGAAGAAAAAGGTTCTAATGGCCACCTGGGATGATTCAGATACATCTGAATCTGAATCTGAGTCAGAAGAGGAATGTGCCAATGTAGCTTTGATGGCAGACATAGAAGATCAGAAGGAAGGAACTTCAGGATCTGAATCTGACTCTGACGCTGAAGAGGTAATGGCTAAACTCACTAAAGAAGAACTTATCAAAGTGTTATCAGAAGTTCTGAAGAGCTATAACAATATTAAGCTCAAATACAAGAAGCGCAAAGCAATCTTGTATCTGAGAATAATATTCTCAAATCAGAAGTAGCTGAGCTAAATGAAAAGAACTTAAAATTGAAAAATGATTCTGAATTAGCTCAACAAAACTCTGATTCTGAAACTGAATCTGAATGCAAAAATATTTTGGAAAAATATGATTATAGCTTTCAAAAGTTTCTTGCTAAAAGCATAGACAGAAGCAAAATGTCTTTTATGATCTACGGAGTTAGCAGAAATAACAGAAAAGGAATTGGATATAAATCTTCCTTTGGAAAGGATTTAAATCCAAAACCTGTTGATAAAATTATCATCAAGAAAACTCCTTTATATTCCCACTTTAAATTTGGTCACTTGAATGATATTGAACAAACACGTTCTGAAAAGAATATTCATGTGTTTAAATCTAAGGCTAGTCAGAATAAACCTTATGTTAAAAAACAGAAGTTTAGACAAACCTTCAAAACAACTAACCCTAAAGGACCCAAGAAGATCTGGGTACCTAAAAGTAAAATAATTCTTGTTGCAGATGTTCTTAGCAGCAAGGTCAGGACGCCAATCATGGTACCTGGACTCTGGATGCTCGCGACACATGACAGGAGAAAGGTCTATGTTCCAAATTCTGGAGCTTAGATCTGGAGGTGATGTGAAATTTGGAGGGAATCAGAAGGGCAAGATCATTGGATCTAGCACCATTGGAAATGGTAAACTTCCCTTTATTACTAATGTTTTACTTGTTGAAGGGTTAAAGCATAACTTATTGTCCATAAGTCAATTAAGTGACAATGGTTATGATATTACCTTTAATCAAAAATGTTGTAAAGCTATTAGTCAAAAGGATGGCTCTATCCTATTTAGTGGAAAGAGGAAAAATAACATTTATAAGATAAATCTTTCAGAACTTAAGGTTCAGAATGTTAAATGCCTCTTGTCTGTTAATGAGGAGCAATGAGTCTGGCACAGAAGATTGGGGCATATTAATATGAGACGTATATCTCAGATTAATAAACTTAATCTTGTCAGAGGACTTCCTAATCTGAAGTTCACCTCAGATTCTCTTTGTGAAGCATGCCAAAAAGGGAAGTTTTCAAAATCATCTTTTAAATCAAAAAATGTTGTTTCTACTTCCAAACCACTAGAATTACTTCATATTGATCTGTTTGGACCAGTGAAAACTGCATCCATCAGAGGCAAGAAGTATGGATTAGTCATTGTTGATGACTATAGTAGATGGACATGGGTAAAGTTCTTAAAACACAAGGATGAGTCACATTCTGTGTTCTTTGACTTCTGTAAACAAGTCCAGAATGAAAAAGATTTCAAAATTATAAAAGTCAGAAGTGATCATGGTGGTGAATTTGAAAATAAATATTTTGAAAAATATTTTAATGAAAATGGCATTGCTCGTGATTTTTCCTGTCCTAGAACTCCACAACAAAATAGGGTTGTAGAGAGGAAAAATAGAACTCTGCAAGAAATGGCCAGAACCATGATCAATGAGACTAATCTGGCAAAACACTTTTGGGCAGAAGCAATCAACACAGCCTGTTACATTCAGAACAGAGTGTCTGTAAGACCTCTTCTGGAGAAGACTCCATATGAACTGTGGAAGAACAGAAAGCCCAACATTTTATATTTTCATCCTTTTGGATGTATTTGCTATATGTTAAATACTAAAGAAAGTCTGAACAAGTTTGATTCCAAAGCCCAGAAGTGTTTCATGCTTGGATATTCTGAACGCTCTAAAGGCTACAGAGTATACAACACTGAGACACAGATTGTGGAAGAATCCATTCATGTTAGATTTGATGATAAGCTTGGCAGTAAAAAACCAAAGCAGTCTGAAAACTCTGCAGATAGAGAAGTAGTCTTCGACTTTGAAGGCTCAGAGGCAGACAAAGCTCAAGTGAAGGAACCAGAAGCAACGCCAGATGCAATTCCTTTAACTTCTCAGATGAACAATTTAAACATTTCTGAAGAATCAACTGTTAGAGGATCATCTTCCAGAATCAAAGCTTCTCATCCAGAGAATGTTATTATTGGAAAGAAGGATGATCCTATCAGAACAAGATCTTTTCTTAAATCATCTGAAGCATCATTATTTAGATTGGTGTCAGTAATTGAACTAACTTCTGTAGATGAAGCTCTGCAAGACAATGATTGGATTATTGCCATGCAAGAAGAGTTAAATCAATTCACCAGAAATGATGTGTAGGATTTAGTTCAAAGACCAAAAGGATTCAATATAATTGGAACTAAATGGGTCTTCAGAAATAAGCTTAATGAGAAAGGAGAAGTTGAAAGAAATAAGGCAAGGCTTGTTGCTCAAGGGTACAGTCAACAAGAAGGTATTGATTATACTGAAATGTATGCTCCTGTGGCAAGGTTAGAATCTATACGCCTTCTTATTTCATTTGCTACACAAAATAACATCACTCTGTATCAGATGGATTTAAAAGTGCCTTTCTAAATGGTATTATAGAAGAAGAAGTTTATGTCCACCAGCCTCCTGGTTTTGAGAGTGAAAAATTTCCAGATCATGTTTTCAAACTAAAGAAATCTCTGTATGGTTTAAAACAAGCTCCCAGAGCTTGGTATGAGAGATTGAGCAATTTTCTTCTAGAGAAAAATTTCATCAGAGGCAAAGTAGACACAACACTCTTTTGTAAATCATTTAAGAAAGATCTTCTAATTTGTCAAATATATGTGGATGATATCATATTTGGATCTACCAATACTATGCTGGGAAAGGAGTTTGCTCAATGTATGCTGGCAGAATTTGAAATGAGCATGATGGGAGAACTAAGATTCTTTCTAGGAATTCAAGTCAACCAAACTCCAGAGTGCACTTACATACATCAGACCAAATATGTTAAAGAACTTCTGAAGAAATTTAAAATGACTGATAGTAAGCTGGCAAAGACTCCCATGCATCCAACTAGTTCACTAGGCAAGGAAGAGGTAAGTAAGAAAGTAGATCAGAAACTCTATAGAGGTATGATAGGATCTCTTCTTTACTTAACTGCTTCTAGACCTGACATATTGTTCAGTGTATGCTTGTGTGCTAGATTCCAATCAGATCCTAGAGAATCACACTTGACAGCTGTCAAGAGGATTCTAAGGTATCTGAAAGGTACTTCTAATGTGGGTTTGTGTTACAGAAAATCTGATGATTTCAAATTAGTTGGATTCTGTGATGCTGACTACGCTGGAGACAGAGTGGAAAGGAAAAGTACTTCTGGAAGTTGTCAATTTCTAGGAAGAAATCTATTCTCTTGGTACAACAAGAAGCAACCCACAATTGCACTATCAACCACAGAGGCAGAATATATTGCTGCTGCTGGATGTAGCACGCAGATGCTCTGGATGAAAAGTCAGATAGAAGATTATTAGATATTTGAAAGTAACATTTCTATATTCTGTGATAATACTTCAGCTATATGTTTGTCTAAAAACCCCATTTTACACTCTAAGGCAAAACATATAGAAATTAAGCATCATTTCATCAGAGACTGTGTTCAGAAGGGAATTATAAATTTGGCCTTTGTTGATACAGATCATCAATGGACAGATATTTTCATAAAACCCCTTGTTGAAGATAGATTCAAATTTATTCTGAAAAATATTGGTATGGATTTTTGTCCAAAATAATATTTGTCAGAAGCAAATTTTACAAATGCAAAAATGTTTAATGCTCTGAAGTATTTCTTCTGATTACTTATTTATTTCCTTAATTTTTTTTTATGTGAAACTCTGAACTAACAATCCTCAGAGGATCTGAACGTTGGTTAACGTTTCATTTCTCAAGAGAATTCAGAAGCACATGCAAGCAAACACGTGTCACTCTGAATCTGCAAAGGTGGCGTGTACACTACTGAAGATACGTTTGAGGTGAAGTTTGAATAGTGAAAATCTTGATTTTTTCCCCAAATTGTCAGAATCAATAAATGCTTGAAATGCTTTTTATTCTTTTTCATTAAATGCTTTGTGTGAACGTGCTTTTATCTGACTGTTTGTATGCCTAAGTGTTTAGTATAAATACCTCATTTCACACCACCTTCACACTTTTCACATCTCAATCGTTTATGCATTTCTGTCTTCTTTTCTCTCTTCACAAAAACCCTAAGCGTTTGACAAACTCATCTTCAATGGCAACTTCATCATCCACTACTGCACAGTTTCAATCAACCATGGCTGCAGTTACTTCTGCAAATATGGGTGTGACTCTATATACGACACCAAAGAGAACTTTGTTAACACCTGTTGACAAACTGGAAGTTCTCTGTGAATCAATGGTGGAATTTGATTCACTGGCTGAAAATGGGTTTGGGTTTCGCTCGATAATTGATACTCAAGGATGGGTGAAATACTTTGACAAACTTTTTGGACCAGTCTACCCCCTTCTGGTGAAAGAATTCTGGATCCATGCTGCTGTATACCCTAAGTTCATTTAATCTTCTATTCTGGGTAAAGAGATAATCATCACAGAAGATCTGATAAGGAAACTCATTGGATATGAGGAAACAGATGGAGTATCTCATCTGCCAGCTTGGCGTGTAGATATGGATGAAGTATACGAGGAAGTGATGACTGCTGGACAAGCTTCTAATAAGTTCAAAGATCTGAAGCCTGATTACAAGATCTGGGCAAAGATTTTC
The DNA here is from genome assembly GCA_963859935.3 of Lathyrus sativus. Classification (NCBI taxonomy): domain Eukaryota; kingdom Viridiplantae; phylum Streptophyta; class Magnoliopsida; order Fabales; family Fabaceae; genus Lathyrus; species Lathyrus sativus. Next base: position 639,365,255 of record OZ012739.1, read on the forward strand.
ATGGGATGCATTCATCACAAAAAGTCTACAAACTCTCTAGACTATGTCAACAATGAACAACTCTACTTTATGTATTGCTTAAGTCAGAGCACCAAGGTAGATCTTCCCTATATTCTGTTTATGCACTTATTGAATCACATAAATGCCTCCAGAGAATCTGTGAAAGAAAAAGGTCAAAAGATCAGAACTTGGATTCCCTTTGGAAGGTTAATCTCAGATTTTCTGACAGAAAATGGATTGGTGACTGCTCTATATGCTGCTGGAGTCACAGATGAACTTGAATTTATTCTTGGAAAACCTCTGAATGCAAAGAGTCTTCAGAGACTAAAAATAGTAGAAGAACTCACAACAGCACCCAAGAAGCTGAACATCACTGAACTCAGTCAGAAGAGAGTCCCAGTAGATGACTACCCTCTGTTCTATGCTGAAGAACCAAGGGAAATTATAGTAAGATATATTGATGCTTGCAAGGCAGATGGAACACCTATTCCTGCAGATATTATAAAAAGAGCAAGGGAACCATTGCCTGTTGGAGGAGAAGAGATCACAAGAAAAAGAAGTCAATCAGAAGCAGAAGCTGCACCTGTTCAGAAGAAGCCCAAGGTTGCTGAGAAACCTCAGAAGCTGCTAAAGAGGAAAGAATCTGGAGACACTCCTTCTGTTCCTGCAAAACGCATCAAGATTAAAGGTACCAAATCTTCTATATATTATGTAAACAATACAATTATAAATGATTCAACATTTAATTCTATTCCAAAACCACCTTCTACCCAAAAACAATCTGTTACTGCTCCACCTCATGTTTCTGTTCCATCTCTACAAAAATCATCTAATCCTATTTCCATCTCACCTGTAAAACAATCATCTGTACCAAAACCAACAACAACAAAACCATAAAATCAGACTCCACAACCAGAAATACCAACAAAACAATCTGCACCACAACAACCACAATCAGATCAACAACCACAACAAACAGAAAAACCATCTGAACCACAACAACAACCACAAGAAAAACAATCTGTATCACAACAGACACAACAACCAGAAAAACAATTTGAACCACAAACACAACAACAAGAAAAATAACCAGAAAAACCACCATCAAACACATTTGAACCCACTGCATCTGTACCAGTTACTTCTGAACCTATAAAAGTAACATCTAATCCACCCACATCAGAACCACCTACATCTGAACCACCATCAAAACCTTCTGAAAATCCTTCAGAATCAACCAACCCATCTGGAACCAACATCCCTGAGACAAAAGTTCTAGATGTTACACCTTTCAAAACTGTCTTTCAAGTGTCCTCTACCTCTTGCACACCAACCACATCATCCAATTCCTCAGAATCTGATATACACCCAGATTTTCTGGTATCCCCTCTCACAAAGATTCTGAAGTAAACCAACCTGAACCCCCTGTTTCTTCTGAAGTTATTATTCCAGATCCTATTCCAACACCTAAACCATCCTCTGAAATTACCATTCCCAATCCTACCCCTGCACCCAAGCCAAGAACATCTGAGAATGTACTTTCTGCTTCGTGCAAACTATCCACTTCTAACAAACTTCCTTCTGGTTTTACTTTGAAAAATTTCTATACCAGAATTGAACCCTCTGAAACCATCACTCCTCTCAAACCCAAACTTACCATCATTCTACCATCTGTGCTTCAAGCATATATCAAAACCATGTCAGCCGTACCTTCATCAGATCCAAAACCATACTCTGCTATATCTGCTAAATCTGACATACCTGTTTCATCTGATAAACCTGCTATTTTGGATAAACATGCTAAATCTTCTTTCAAACCTTACTCTGATAAACCATTTGATGTGGTTTCCTATCAAACAAAAGCAAAACCAAATCTGATGAATGCTTTAAATAGATCCAAACCTGACAAATCCTCTGAAATTCCATTCATACCCTACTATCCTCCTCCTCTGATTTCCATTCATAAATCCATTTTTCCACCTACTCCCCAACCCAAGCCAATAACCTTGGAAACTCTGTTACACCCCAAACCTAGACTAAATGTTGATCATTTATTTACATGTTTTTTGCAAGAAATACATATATATTTAGGTTCTGTACAGAAGAAGTGTTCATCAACAATGGATGCAAAGGAATCTGATGCCATTTGGAATGGCTTCATAAACAGATTCAACACTGTAGCATCAAATCTGAAGAACGTATGTTCTGATGATGTGAAGCTAATATTTGCTGAAGCTGCTAGAAGTCTGTTCTGGACTGTTAAGAGATCTGGACCACTGCTTCTTACAGATGCTCCTTCTTCATCAGAAGAGAATACTGAATCTGCATCTGAAGACAACCCTCTAGCCATGACTCTGATAGAATATCCTTCTGGCTCTACTGCTCCAAACTCCAAAGCTCCTATGGAAATTGACTCTGTTCAAGCTTCAGAAACTGTTCCACCTTCTTCATCTGAGATCAAGAAAGAACATCCAGATCTTGAAGATAAGATTGCAGTTCTGGAAGCTGGTCAATCAGAAATCAAGTCATGGATGGCTAAACAAGATAAGAAGTCTGAAGACATGACTCAGTGGATGTCCCAACAGGATCAGAAGAATGAAACAATGGCTAAGTGGATGTCAAAACAAGAACAATCCTCTTCTGAGATCACGGATCTGTTGAAGATGCTTTTGTCAAAACACTCTTAGTTTTTTTTTTCTTTCTTCTGTTGTTTGCATCTGATGTTTGCATATGTATTTTGAATATCTTCTGATGTGTGTACTCTTGCTCTAAATTGAATGAATGAATGTTTCAAAGTTTTCTCCACATGATTTATCTCATTTTTTGTTTCCTTTTATTTGTCTTTTCAAAGTTATTACTTTTTGCTTATGACAAAAAAGGGGGAGAAAATATAGATCTGAACTGTTTAATTAAACTTCACCAGAATGAAACTTCAGACATATCAATTTTATCTAACATAAATCTGAGTATTTCAGAACATTTGATAAGTACACTCTGTAAAAGAAACTTTGAGACTCTCAGATCATTTGACAATTATCAGACTCTGACTCTGAAATATGCAAGACACTCTGACTCTCAAATGTTAAAGAACAATCAAGCTCTAACTCTGAAAAATATTCAAGACAAAAGGGAAGTTTCTATTCCTTATTTATATTTAATTCAGGGGGAGATTCATCATCTCAGGGGGAGTTATAATTATTCTATTTTCAATTAAACAAAATTTGTGATGTTTTTGTCATCATCAAAAAGGGGGAGATTGTTAGAACGCATATTGGTTCTTAATAATATCTCTATGTTTTGATGATAACTATTATGAAATTTTGTAATTAAGAATTATATACTCTAAAATTTGCTTGAGAGTGTTTGCTGCAGATATTAAAGTAATTATCACTCCAGAAGCAAATCAGAACTGAACATAAGAAATATGCTAGACTCTGAAGCGCCAGATTGTCGCACCCTAATTTTTGACCATAAGATCCCGCCTCTTTTTGTGCATCTCTTACGTCGTTTGACCTTTTTCTCCATATTTACGTTATTATCACTAACAAGTGCGCGCAGGCGTGTAAACTTCAAAGGTTGTAGGCTCAAGAATATGTGAACCAGAAGTTCGCGTTCTTAAGAGAATTTCAAGGCTATAAGGGGATTTATTATAAATTCAAGGACATGAACTCAAGTTAACTTTGAAACCTAATTCAAGGCCGATTTTAACCAAATGCTCGACTTATGAACTCAAGAGGATTTCACATTAAGTCATATGTCTTACACATATAAAAAGTCAAGGGACTTACAAGACTATATTTGAGATGGTGTTGCTACTATAAGACCAACACGTTAACGAGTTTTAAGACATAATGCAAGTCATTATTTTCCAAGACATCTCAGGTATTTCCGCAAGTATCTGTCGCTACTGCGAAAATCGGCGCCGGCTGAACAGAAGAGTCGCCACCGTGCGTTATTTATCCCACGGGAGGGAAAGGAAACGCTCAGAGTAAACCTCGCACAACACGGGAAAGGTATGGTCATCGCAACCAAAACCTGGATTCGGGAGTCGGTTACGCAAGGGGAAGGTATTAGCACCCCTCACGTCCATCGTACTCGATGGGATCCACGCTTGTTTTCGGGTATGGATTGTTATTCTATCTAAACTATAGGTCAAGGGTGAAAAATAAAATAAAATGAAAATAAAAATGACTCGGCAAAGTATCGCACTTTATGCCTACGTATTCCCATCTGGAACGAGAAATCAGAGTCAACGTAGTTCGCCTACCTACGGGAAAGGAGGGGAAGGTTGCTCGCTAGGATATCGCATCCTATGCCTACGTACTTTCATACAGCATGAAAGATCAGAGCAAACGTAGTTCGGGCCACGCACGACACAAGTCTGTCCTTGATTGATTTTATTCCTTCTGAAAAAGGTTTTTTTGATTAACAGTCCAAGAGGACAAAAATGACGTTTTGATGAGTTCACATTCTTTTACGGAAGAAGTGTCTTTTATTGTGTTTGAAATCTTTATGTGTTTTTCTGTTTGTTTTGAGAAAGAAGAGACAGAACTCTAACCTACGGTTGCGGAGGGAAACAAACTAACCTAATGTTATCATGCATGGGTTAAGACCTAGTGTCTATCATGCTCCTCTCTTGCGCAGAGAGAAACAGAGATCCTAAGGGATAGGCAGAAACAGAAACAATATCAGATATATACAGTAAAGCAGTAAAATGCATGAATGCAGCAATACAAGCGAGGCAAGGGAGTCCCACTCAACCTCGAACCTAGAAAACAATAGGCAAAAGTGAACAGGCTTCACTTTCAACCCAACAGGGTAAACAGCAAACAATACAGTTCAGAAAACCAATCAATACATCAACAAATGAAATACAGCAAAAAAAGAAACAGCATCAGCAGCTCTGAATCAACAACTGGCTTCAAGTAACCTCCAATCAGCTACAGGCTTCAACAAGCATCAATCTCCATCTTCATGGCCTTCAGACAAGGGCTTTGATCATCAGTCTTCCATCTGCAATGGCTTTTCTTCATGCTCAAACCTCCAGGATGAGGGATTAGTCACAAGAGTGAATTGGGTGTTAAGCAGTCAGCTGACTACCAAAGGTGGTGAACAGACTGCTTCTATCACAAGAGGCATTTTCTCTCAAGAGTTCTATCTCATAGACACTGTCACCAAGCCTTCCAAAGGAAGGGGGTGAGAATCTTAGAGAGACTCTGAATCACAGAGAAGAATGGATGCAGACAAGGCAATCCATGTTTGAGAAATAATCATTCTAATCTAGAGCTCTGCCTAGCTCCTAAACCCTAGTCTCCTCAGCAACTGCCAGCAAGAAACTCCTCCTCAACTCTGACAGTTGATCTTCAATCTTTGAATCTCCAATAGCTTCATCTCCACAAATCTTCAGCTTCCCCAGGGCCCCAGACAAACCCAATACCCAACAAACAATCAATAAACCCCAGAGGGCACACCACACCAGACAGCAGATATACAGACAATAATAATAGCAGTAGGGGAATCCTAACTTTTCTCTAAGGGATCTAATAACTACCCATAGCCCCTATAGTCCCATAACTAATCTATTCAAACCCTAAGTCCTAAGGGAGAAAATTGAACTTCCTAAATTGTCACCTAAAACCCTAGTTTTGTACATGATATTCAAGCATTTATTAATCACCTAAAATTAACTCCTAAAAATGGGAACTAAAATATTTCTACAAGCTTAATATCTCATCTAAACAATATGAAAAGAATGATCAAAAAATATCAAAGCATGTGAGAGAACAAAAATCATAAAAATAATGCATGAAATGAATTATTTAATGTGACATTTATTTTAGAAAATATGTAAAAAATATGAAATAAAACTAAAAATGAAATTTTATTCTCCTATAATATTCTAGACATTTTAATGAAAACATGGTAAAAAGAATGGATTAAAAAGCATTTTTTATGAATTATTTATGAATTTTCAAAGATGGTAAAATATTAAAATGAAATTAAGAAAATAAAAGTGAATGAAATGAATGAGGGGGGTGCATTCAGAAACTCGCCCCAGTTAAGAATCACAATGGGCCAACAATGAGGGGTGCAATTAGCGCTTCTGGCTTAAGCCCAACTTCATTCAGAAATAAAAGAAATAGAAGAAAATGCCAGGGGGTGAAAATAACAACGAAAACACGTTGAATATGATTTGGGCTCACAACCTGGGGGTGGGGATAGCATCATCCACTCAGGCCCGCCCGTTTCAATTAATGAAACGGCGCGTTTTGGCCAGCTTCATTCTTTCCCTCCAAATTCAGATCAAATACCAGCCATTGGATCGCTCCCACAGTCAAGGGTCTAACTCCAAACGAAGGGCTATGATTATCTCTTCCTCCTTGGTTCTGCAAATTAGGGTTTCATTCACCATGAGAGCTCATGCACGAGCAGGTTTACACCAAACCGTTCTCCTTCTACACGCGATGAAATGCCACGCCATAAACACGAAACTTGCTCAGAATCTTTCACTCTACAATCCTATGATCTCAATTCAATCTGAAACTCAATAAATCTCTCAATCCGATAGCATCAATCTCTGATTACCATGGAAGGACACTGATATGCAACATCACCATTCTCAATCAAACTTAACCTAAACTGAACTACAACTAATGGAGAGTAATATATGCTATCAAGCCACAATTATAACACACTAATCTAAGAGATATAAGCACCAACAGATTATGGCACCTGTCACTAACCATCACCAAATCTCTCCAAATTCATCTAACTTAATCTCCTAACCACCTAGATCAATTCTACACTAACAAAATCATGCCTAACTAACTGGATCAAGCAGTTTGAATGAAAACTTACCTTGTGCAAAATCTTGCAAACAGCTATGGAGATTGATGATTTGAGGCTTTTGAGACTTGGATCTTGATCAATCCTTGATGAACTTGATTCTGTATGCAAGCTTTGGATGAGATTTGGCCAGAATTATGCTATCCACTTGCAACTTCAATCTTGATGCTCTTGAAAAAAGTGCTCGAAAATGGATGATAACCACCTTGTTCTTGATTGAATTATACTATATGATGATGAATCAGTATGAGAAGGTTGATTATGATGAAGATTTGGTGAAGAATTTGTGAGAATTGCAATGAAACTTCAATGAAAAGAATGAGAAATCTTGTGAAATTCTTGGTGCAAATGAGGCCAACCCTTGCCAAATTCTCCTTTCATGAATATATAGACCCCAAATGAACATTCTAGATCCATCTTGCACATTCCCTTGTTTTCAAACTTTGGCTCATTTTGGATTATGTTTCTTAAAAGGTAAGCAACCATGGATAACTTCATTTTTTCCTTCTAAACTCAAAAAAGTGTGTGAACCATTGTTCTTAGAATTGTTTTTCCATTCAAAATCATATATTGGAAGTCTCCATTTGGACTTGGAAATCTCCCAAACCATTTTTCAACTTGAAATTATTCACTTTATAAGCCTTTTTAGTTCATATTTTGACCTATCATGTAACTTCATGCTATGAGCTTCTCCAATAACTTGTGACCTTCTTTCTAGACTTAAAATCCCATTTGGAGCAAGTTTGATGTTGTAAGTTTTTCCATTTGAGGCCTCCTTGTATGAGTTTTGGACATAGGTTAAAATGACCTGTAATTCACAAATGCCCAAAATACCCTTTGCTTGTCAAGACCATAAGTTGAGTTCTCCACATCATATGAAGGCATACCATACCATTCTAGAAAGCTAAGACAATGAGGAACAATTCTTATGTTGACCAAGAATTCATTTGAAATCTCCTTGAGGGGCAAAACTAGCTTGGAAGTCAAGTCACTTTCACAGACAAAAATTCAGACACCCCAGATGACCTGTAACTTGCAAGGACCATAACTTGAGTTCTATAAATCTCCTTGAGGTCTTCCACCACTCAAATTAAAGGTCTTGAGATCCTCTACAAGTTTCATGTTGGCCAAGAAGCCATTTGAAGTTAGCATTTTGACTTATCTTGCTTGGAAATTTGACCTAAACTAGGGGATTTTACAGAGAAACCCTAATTTAGTAACTCCTCTTCTCCTTGATTTCTCTTGAATTCTCCTTGTCATATCTCCATATCCTTCTTCATATGTTCAATGATGATCCCCACATCTCTCCAATAGACTTGAATGCCCTCTTAAGTCAGTCAATTGACCTAGGGTTGACCTAGGGTTGACCCAGATGAAACCCTAGTTGACTGTCTTCCACTATAGCTCTTGTGCTTTCATCAATGACTTGCTTTCTTCTCCAAATGACTTTATAAGTCTCTCAAAATGTCTAGATGCTCTCCATGCTTTCATTTCACAACTCACAACCCTCTTGTTGATCCTCAGATACCCTCAGCTAGGAGATGGACTCAAGGATTGATCTGCTGAACTCTTTGCTTTCAAATTCTTTCCTGATGACTTGAATAGGGTGGAATTAGGATAATAACCTCTTGCTAGGCCTCTAGAGATGAAAATAATGATTGGTCCCCTGTTGAATGACTTGCTATGCTTATGCTATGCAGATGGTTAGTCTATGTACATGACTCTATATGCAAATGCTAATGATAATGAAACATAAATCCAAGGAATAAGGCTGGGCAAATTTTAGGGTGCAACAGCTGCCCCTATTCAAGCGACTTGGACCCGATTGGGTGAAGAGCCCGGAGCCTTCAGACATTCGCGGTACGAGACGGTTGAATACTAGGAACCCAGAAATTTGCCAACCGCAGAAATAAACTGCGCCACTGCTTGGGGAACGACATTCATCAGCTGAATTTGACTGTTACGATAACCCACTGATCTTGCGCGACCGTGCTGGGGATTGTTTCCATCGTTCTGAAGAGGATTCTGTCATAACAGATTGCTTGCTTGTCCACGTTAGGACTCTGTCTGTCATCGATACGAAGAAATCTCAACTAAAACTTGTCCACGTTAGGACTCCACTTACTGTCAACCCAGGAAAATCTCGGCAACTCCGCTGGGGATAATTCACCTGCATTTCCGTAAACTGAATCGCCCACGTTAGGAATAACACTCTTCCACGTTAGGAGTAACACCTGTCCACGTTAGGAATCACATCATCCACGTTAGGAGTAACGCTTTTATCTTTCCACGTTAGAAAGCAATCTTCTTTCCACATAAGGAGAACTATATCCATCTGTCCGCGTAAGGACTCCAATGCCATTTGACATGTCCGCGTCAGGACTCCAATCTTTCCACGTAAGGAACTCCACTTTTCTTGAATCTGTCCACGTAAGGACTAACTTCCTTCTTCCACGTTAGGAATATCTTCTTCGATCTGTCCGCGTCAGGACTAAACTCTCTTTCCACGTCAGGAATAATCCATTTCTTTCCACGTCAGGAATCAATCTTGATATATCCGCGTCAGGACTTAATCTTTCCACGTAAGGAATAAGCTCGTCTTTCCACGTAAGGAAACCATTTTTCTTCCACATAAGGAATGCTCTTGATATGCCCACGTAAGGACTCTGATCTTTCCACGTAAGGAATACCAACTTCTTTCTGATTTGTCCGCGTCAGGACTAAACTTTTCCACGTCAGGAATGCCATCTTAATCTGTCCACGTAAGGACTCTCTTCTTTCCACGTTAGGAATACTGTCATTTCCACGTAAGGAAACTATCTTCTGACACGTCCGCGTATGGACTCCCTCTTTTCCGCGTTAGGAATCTCCGTCTTTCCACGTTAGGAATCACTTCTGTTGATATGTCCGCGTGAGGACTACATCTTTCCACGTTAGGCATAATAATCTCTTTGATCTGTCCGCGTTAGGACACTGATCTCGTCTTGATTCGTCCACGTTAGGACTCAGGCATCTTCGACTCACTGAGGAAATAACTTGTCCACGTAAGGACTCACACCTTCGACTCACTGGGGAAATATCCGCGTTAGGACTTACACTTTGCCAACAACACGAAGAAGGATAAATTTGTCCACGTCAGGATTCTTGTATCTTGTCATCACAAAGAACTACAAACTTGTCCACGTCAGGACGCACATTCACCATCACGAATAACGATATCTGCTGGACACAAATGATCCACGTCAGGACACCAACACGAAGAGTAACCAATCTTTTGTCAACGTCATGACCTCCCTTTCTCCACATTTCGAGAGACCGAATCTATCCACGTCAGGATTAACACACCTTACCAATCCGGTAAAACAAACCTGCCCATGTTAGGACGCCCACTTCTGAAGAAATCCCGTCATTCTAGGAGTAAATCGTCCACGTCAGGACTTAGTTCTTCAATGATCCTTACCCCACAAACTTCTTAGCACTGACGTGACAGCGACTTCGAGATGAACTCTACTGGGGATGTCTGAAAACCAACTATCGGACGCCTGCTCTGATAACCGGCGGTGGCCTCTGAAACTCTGATTCATGCGACCCGTTGATGACAAACAAACTCTGCTTGGGGATAAGGAGATTCTTATCCTGGCCACTCTGGCTGGGGAAAATAAGATACATTTGCATAAATGACTCTGCTGGAGACAAAGAGAGTTTTATCACGATAACTTTGTGGGGGAATACCGCCGAAACTGACATTGTCATTGAATATCTCCTGCCGAGATCTTGACTGTTTGGTAACTTATTTGAGCAAGAGCTCTTTCCACCTGAACTGCTAGAATACAAAAACTGCTTCAGCAAAATAAATGCTGGAAGGGCAACGCCGACTCGCCGGGGATAGCCTGATGCTACAAAATTATTCCGGCAAAATAAATGCTGGTAGGATGAAGTCGACCCTGTTGGGAAGTTGGGAACTCAAACCACACGTCTTGCTGAAGTAACCCCCCCTGCCAGGGAATATAACTCTGCTGGAGAATGGCAGATGCACCTGGTATGATTGCTCTTTCTGCTGGAACGTGAAATGATATCACCGGTATCTCTGACAAAATAAATGACAGGACCCCCCATCAACCCTGCTGGGGAGAGTCTTGATCTTCGGATTCCACTGGAAGGAAAGAACACTTGCTGAAAAGAGAACTCCGCTGGGGATGGCTGGATTCTCTTGGGGAAAATTAACTGACTCCGCCGGGGGAGAATGCACGACCCTGCGGGGGGAGATGAACCTGTCTGAATACAGCCTCACGATCGCGGAATCACCAAACTCTGCTGAGGACGAGTAACTTCTCTGGAGCACGTCCTTTGGATAAGCTACGGCGAGCTGGAGAATTCTATCCTTCTTCGGGAAGAACATGCATGACCTGCGTGAGGATCAAGCCTTTCACTATTGCAATCTTTTGATCACCTTCCTCGTACAGTTATGAAACCTGCAACAACACAAACAAAACACGACAAGCCTATGCAATCCAAATCGATTCAGGTTAGTGACGTTACACTCAGTTAATTCAAAGCTTTAACAATTGTTGGCAAGGGCCAGTAATGTTATACTCATGCTAGCTTCAATAAACTTAGGCGTTTTATCATGCGCAAAACAGTAAAGAACAGGCATCAAGTACTGAATAACACATTTTCATTGATTGGGCCCCTGAATGGGCGGAGTTTTTTGTACACGGGATGTAACTCCTGAAAAGAGGAAGCTACGCAAAGCAGATACACAAGTATGCAAATATTCGCCAGAAGCATAAATATTGACAAATTAAATTTTGTACACATGTCGGCAACTGGATGCAGATGAACACCACGAACTGATCCTCCCATGACTCGTCCGACTCTTATACTTTCCCGGTATCCCTACTTCTGAAGAGGTTGTATCCGATAGTCGACCCCTCAAATGTATTCTCCCGCATTGATGCTCATTGTAGTATCAAATTCGGACCGCAGTCATTTGCTTTTCAAATCCCTAACTTTTGCGTGAACCGCCCTTTACGGGTTTTCAGTTCACCGGGATACCCCTTTTTGCCGAAGCCGCCCAGTGTAGGTTTTCAACTTCGCGGGTGTACATTTTTTCAATTTTATCCCTAACTTTTGCCCGAACCTTTCATTCTGTTTTTGGTTCGCCAGGATGCCCCATTTTTGCCTGGACTCTCTTTTTTTTGTCCAGCGGGTCTATTTTAAGCAAAGTATTTTTTAACTGCGTCCGAATTCACAGGTGACGCAAAGTCTTCTCCGTCCATGGTGGACAACAACAACGCTCCTCCTGAAAAGACCTTACTGACAACGTATGGCCCTTCGTAGTTGGGGGTCCACTTGCCCCTATGATCTGCTTGCGGCGGGAGAATCCTCTTCAGCACAAGGTCGCCCGTCTGAAAGCTTCGCGGAAGTATCTTCTTGTCGTACGCTTTCTTCATTCGTCTTTGGTATAAACGACCGTATGCCAGAGAAGCTAGCCTCTTCTCATCCATCAAACTCAGTTGGTTCAATCTGTTCGTTACCCATTCTGCCTCGTCCAGCTGAACGTCTCGCAATACCCTCAGAGAAGGGATCTCAACCTCCAATGGTAATACCGCTTCCATTCCGTATACCAACGAGAACGGAGTTGCCCCGGTTGATGTGCGTACCGTCGTACGGTAACCGTGCAAAGCGAAAGGTAGCATTTCATGCCAATCTTTATACGTCACCACCATTTTCTGGACAATCTTCTTGATATTCTTATTGGCCGCTTCGACAGCGCCATTCATCTTGGGTCGGTAAGGGGAGGAGTTGTGATGTTCGATCTTGAAATTCTGACAGAGCTCCTTCATCATTTTGTTGTTCAGATTAGAACCATTATCCGTGATTATCCGCTCGGGAATTCCGTATCGGCAAATGATATCTCTCTTGATGAATCTAGCCACCACTTGCTTCGTTACATTTGCGTAAGACGCTGCTTCCACCCATTTGGTGAAATAATCGATTGCTACTAGTATGAACCGATGCCCGTTAGAAGCCGTCGGCTCGATCTTTCCAATCATATCGATTCCCCACATTGAGAATGGCCATGGAGATGACATCACATTTAGAGGACTCGGAGGCACATGTATTTTGTCAGCATATATTTGGCACTTGTGGCACTTTCTTGCAAATTTGAAACAATCAGTTTCCATCGTCAGCCAAAAATAACCTGCCCGCAGCAGTTTTCTCGTCATAGCATGCCCACCAGCATGCGTACCAAAGGCACCTTCGTGAATTTCCTCCATGAGAAGCTTTGCCTCCTTCTCGTCCACACAACGCAACAACACCAAGTCGTGGTTTCTTCTGTATAAGACGCCATCCGGGTTCAAATAGAAATTACCCGCTAATCTCCTGAGAGTCTTCTGATCTTGACTGGATGCCCCAGCCGGATACTCTTTATTCTTCAGGAAATTAAGGATATCAAAATACCACGGTTTGCCATCAGACGCTCCCTCAATAGCAAATACATAAGCTGGCCTGTCTAACCGAGAGATAGTGATTTGGGGAGCTTCGTTCCAGAAATTGACCTTGTACATGGAAGACAAAGTGGCAAGGGCGTCAGCCATTTGATTTTCTGCCCGTGGCACGTGATGCAATTCAACTTTGTCGAAGAAAGGCAACAATCTCCTTGCATAATTCATATAATGTATCAAATTGGGCTGCCGTGTCTCCCATTCCCCTTTGATCTGATTCACTACCAGAGCTGAGTCTCCGTATACGTCTAAATGTTTGATTCGCAAATCAATGGCTTCTTCAAGCCCCATTATACAAGCTTCGTATTCGGCCTCATTGTTGGTAACGGCAAAGGTCAATCGGGCAGTAAACGGGATGTGCGACCCGTGCGGCGTAGTGATAATTGCCCCTATTCCGCTACCGTAAGCATTCACAGCTCCATCAAATATCATCTGCCATTTGGACCCCGGCTCTGGTCCTTCGTCTGGTAACGGCTCTTCGCAATCCTTCATCTTGAGATACATGATATCCTCGTCAGGAAAGTCAAATCTCATCGATTGATACTCTTCAATAGGCTGCTCCGCCAGATACTCAGACAACACACTCCCCTTTATTGCCTTTTGCGAGACGTATTGAATATCGTACTCAGTCAAGATCATCTGCCACCGGGCAATTCTACCTGACAACGCCTGCTTTTCGAATATATATTTGATCGGATCCATCTTCGAGATGAGCATGGTTGTATGATTCAGCATGTACTGCCTCAAACGCTTGGCGGCCCAGGCTAGCGCGCAACAAGTTTTCTCCAGCATTGAGTATCGAGATTCACAGTCCGTAAATTTCTTACTCAGATAATAGATTGCATGCTCTTTTCTCCCCGTCTCGTCGTGTTGACCGAGAACACAACCCATGCTTCCCTCAAGAACCGTCAAATACATTATCAAGGGTCTCCCTGCCACCGGGGGTATCAAAATAGGAGGCTCCTGCAGATACTTCTTTATTTTATCGAACGCCTTTTGACAATTATCGTTCCACGTTACAACTTGATCTTTCTTCAAGAGTTTGAATAATGGTTCACACGTGGCCGTTAGGTGAGATATGAACCGGGCAACGTAGTTCAACCTCCCTAAAAACCCGCGCACCTCTTTCTCTGTTTTAGGCGTCGGCATTTCTTGAATCGCTTTTATTTTAGCAGGATCGACCTCTATTCCTCTTTCGCTTACTATGAACCCCAGGAGCTTACCCGATCTCACCCCGAAGGTGCATTTGTTAGGGTTCAGCCTCAGCCTGAACTTCCTAAGCCTTTTAAACAACTTCAACAGATTCACCAGATGCTTTTCCTCTGTCTGGGATTTGGCAATCATATCGTCAACATAAACTTCGATCTCTTTATGCATCATGTCATGAAAAAGAGTCGTCATCGCACGTTGATATGTTGCCCCAGCATTTTTCAAACCAAAGGGCATCACTTTGTAGCAAAATGTTCCCCAAGGCGTTATGAAAGTAGTCTTCTCCATATCCTCTGGCGCCATTTTAATTTGATTATATCCTGAAAAGCCATCCATGAAGGAGAATACAGAGTACTGAGCAGTATTATCAACTAACACGTCAATATGAGGAAGTGGAAAATCGTCTTTTGGGCTTGCTTTATTCAAATCTCTATAATCCACGCACATTCGAACCTTGCCATCTTTCTTCGGCACTGGCACGATGTTAGCAACCCATGAGGGATACTTCGTCACAGCCAGGAAACCAGCGTCCCACTGTTTCTGAACCTCCTCTTTGATCTTCATTGCCATATCTGGTCGAGTTCTGCGAAGTTTTTGTTTGACAGGCGGGCAGTCTTCTTTCAGTGGCAGACGATGCACAACCATATCTGTATCGAGCCCTGGCATATCTTGATACGACCAAGCGAATACATCATTATACTCTCGGAGCATTTCAACCAGTCTTCGCTTGATATCACTCTGCAGTGCGGCTCCGATACGAATATTTTTCTCAACCCCTTCCGACCCCAAGTTGATAATTTCGATAACCTCGTCGTGAGGCAGAATGGCTCTTTCCTCTTGCTTCACTAACCAAGACAGTTCTTCAGGAACGTCACTATCTTCGACAACCTCTTCTTCGGTCTGGAATACCGGGTGCTCGAAGTCGGGACGAGTCATAGGTGGCTCAAGGATGTCATCTGAAAATGTTATCCTGCAAAAGAAAGGGTTAAGTGCTTCAAAATGCGTATAAAGCGGATAACCACGTTGCCATTTTATTGAAAAATACAAAACAAGAAAGACAGGGATTACGGTATTTGCACATGAAAAAACGCCATTTATTTAATGATTAACGAAGCAATGTTTATAACAACACAGCCCTAAGCAAATCCTGATGCCCCGGGCAAGACATCAGATTATTCAACAATTAATAAAGCAAAGCATTACTGTTTAAAAGTCACAGGAACAAGCTCCTGAATGGACCAGTTGCACAGTCCTTGTCCTGGCGTGCTTGGCTGAATCCAGGCATCCATATCACAGTCGCTGTCCCCTTCATCGGATTCTGAAGCAGCATTGACAGATTCATGGCATACTCCACTGGCAGAGATGGTGATTGACTTTCTGAAATGAGGGGCCCCCACGGAAGGAGTTGATGACGACGGTCGGTACCCCAGTCCGAACCGGTCCATTTTCACCGGAATGTCCAATACTTTGCCCCAGCCTTTGGCTTCTCCTGCTTTCACTAGCGCTTGGGCTTCTTTATATGAAGAAACAGCTATCTCTGGCACTTTGCTTGGCCCGGGACTCTTGTCCTTAATGCGCAAACCTTCGAATGCCTGGCATGGCGTCTCGTGGATCTCCCCGTCGACTTCCACATATTTAAACGAAGAAAGATGGCTGACCAGGATGTCTTCTTCTCCGCACACGGTGACTACGCTGTCTCCGACCATGTACTTTAACTTCTGATGCAGGGTTGACGTGACAGCCCCCGCCCCATGAATCCAAGGTCTTCCCAGCAAGCAGCTGTACGCAGGCTGTATATCCATGATATAAAACTCCGTTGCAAACACTTCCGGCCCCACTTGCAGAGGCAAGGTGATCGATCCGAAGACTGCTCTCCGCGTGCCATCAAACGCTCTGACTACCAAATCACTTGGTGTGCACAAAATCCCTCGAACATCCAGCTTCATCATAGCCTTCTTAGGCAGCACATTCAAAGACGACCCGGTGTCAACCAATACGTGTGACATTGTCGACCCTCTGCACTCAACGGATACATGTAATGCCATATTATGATCCCTTCCTTTCGGAGTCAAGTCGAAATCAGTAAAGCCCAGACTGTGGCCTGCATTTACATGTGCCAATACTCCTTCTAGCTGGTTCACGGAGACATCCTGTGGTACAAAAGAAGTGTCCAGGACTTTCAGCAAAGCGTTTCGGTGAGCTTCCGAACACAACAGCAATGACAATATAGATATTTTGGATGGCGTTTGCTGCAGATGCTCCACGATTTTATAATCACTTTTCCGAATTAAGCGCATGAATTCCTCTACATCCTTAGATGCTGCTTCTTTTTCATTTGCTTGTACCGGAACATTTTCAACCGCTTTCCCTTTTCCTTTCGCTAGCCTTTCGGCCTCCACTTCAGGAGATATAAAGATCCTGCCGCTTCTCGTCATGCCTCCCGGGCCAACAACATTATCCACAATCCCCTCTGACTGCTTGTTAACATCGATTTTAATCCCGTCACAATACACCTCCAGCCCATATGACCATGGGACTGCTTTCGTGTTCTCATACGGGATTGGCCCGGCTTTAGTTATAGTAATCGGTGGTCGCCGAGCTGGTGCTGAAATAGTGATCGTCTTCCTAGGAATTGTCACTGTGGCAACATCACTCCGATTATCCACTACTGCCCCTGCCGGCTCATCAGTTGCTGTTCTATCAAACTGCAATACACCTTCATCAATCAAGGCCTGAATGCCTTTCTTCAAATCCTCACACCCCCCAGACAGGGCCCAACAATCTAAGCAGTACTCATTACAACCCGGGTAAACACCCCCCTGCAACAGTCGGCTTTTTATTTCGCTCAGCGGCGTCTTCAAATCCTCAACATTCATAATCAGATTCAGACCTTCCTCAGACAGCACGGCATTCGCCCCATGATTAGGCATGGGTTTCTGGACTATATTCGCACCGGTCGTTCCGAAGTTGATAGACTTGTTGTCCAAGAGATCCTGCACAACGTGCTTAAAAGCGTGACAACCTTCTATATCATGGCCCGGGGCCCCAGAATGAAACTCGCAGCGCCTATTTGCATCATAGCCGAACGGGGGAGTTCCCGTTATCGGTGCCAAGGTTCTTTTCTCCACCAGATTCAATCCCAACAAGGTCTGCAATAAATCAGCATAGTTAGAGGGAGGCTTCTCGAACACCCTTCTCGGCTTACCACCCTGGAATTTTCTCTGAGCTTGCTGTGCCCCCTGCTGAGGCTGCTGCTGCTGTGGCATTGGTTGCTGCTGAACCTGTTGTTGTTGCTGAATTGGCTGCTGTTGATACGGGATGGTGACACTCGACACTTGCTGCTGCTGACGATATTGATTTCTTCCCCGGCCTCGGCCTCGGCCTCGGCCTCCAAATACAGCACTAGCTTCGCCCTGACGGCGCCCACCATAAGCTTTCCTATTACTGCCAGATGCAGCTGACTCGTCGACCTGGAACTTTCCTTGCTTAATGTTCCGCTCAATCTTTTCACCCATCAGAATCAGGTCTGAAAAACTAGCCAGGGACGTATGAAACAACATATCATGAAACAGCCCGGTGAATGTGCCGACAAACATGTCGTTCATTTCTTTATCTTCCACAGGAGGACGGACCCTGGCAGCCATATCGCGCCACCTTTGCGCGTATTCTTTAAAACTCTCCCCCTTCTTCTGCGAAAGCCCGGCCAACTGGACCCGATTGGGTGCCAGGTCACTGTTATATTTGTAATGGGCTACGAACGCCTCCGCTAATTGCTTCCAAGTCTTGATATCAGTGGGCTCCAACCCCATGTACCACTCTAAGGAAGGACCCGATAGGCTATCCTGAAAGAAATGCATGAGCATTCTTTCGTCAGTGGAATATGCGGACATCTTTCTGTAATAAGCTCGTACATGCACTTTCGGACATGTATCTCCTTTGTACTTATCGAACGCAGGCGCTTTGAACTTGATTGGCACCCTCAGCCCAGGTACCAAGCCCATTGTTGCCATGTCCAGACCCACAGCACTCTGGTTTAGGACTCCCTTCATTTGCTCTTCCAGCATTCTAATCTTTTGAGAATCATCCATCGGCCCTTCAAAACCCCCTCCAGAGAAGGCGTCCTCCTGCTGATCCTCTTGCCACATACCGTTTCCAGCCCCGTATCCATCATACGCATTATTACGTCCAGCTCTGACCTGATTCATCCCCGGAACTCGGCCTCTGTTGCCATACCCTTGAACACCTCCAGCAGGACCACCAGCCATAAAACCAGCACCGTTTCCGTTGCCAAAGCCTCCGTAGCCCTGATTGACCATACCATAACCATCTTGCCCAAAGCCTTGAGCATTAAAGCCATACTTGCCAGTATTGTCGAATCCCTGATCGTTGAATCCGAACCCAGCGTTGACAAAGCCATTGCCTCCGAGATTATCTCCCACATTGACATCACCCAGCCCAGCGTTGTGGACAGCAGTTTCATTTCCACCTCCGACGTTACCATTCACAGCAGCGGTAGCGTTGTTGACGTTAGCAGCATTCACATTGACGACAGGCGGAGCCACTGGCGTGGGAGTGCCATCTCCATGAGCAGTATCAACCCGGACAGACTGATGATCTTCGTTACCATGACCAGCGTTGCGAGCCAACAGAGGCTGGACCATGGCCTGCAAGTTCTCTTGCCCTTTTGCTATAGCCTCCATGGTCTGCATGAAGAGGGCGAGCTTTTCGCGTACATCCTGCATCTCATTCTGAATCTGGTCCATGACTTTCCGACAGTTGGATCGTGTAGAATAGCGGTGCGGATGTTGATCTGGAATCCTGTTAAGTACCTGAATCAAAGCAGGAGATAAGACACCATTCAAAGGTTACCTGTTATGCAAGATGAATATGAATGCAATGCAATGTGTCTGTGCATTAGGGAAGTTCATTCCCCCAGTTCTAGTGCGAAGGTGCCGGTGCGGTGACAGTGTTGACAATAAGAATATCGGAGCTGAATCATAGAAAGCCTCGTATATTGCAGAGAGAATCAATAAGCCCAGGGTACAATATCACTGAGAGTACAAAGATGGCATGACCTCAACCAACAATCCTGGTGATGGTCAGCACTATGCAAATAAAGCATACAAATAATGGAATGATCAGATCCTCCCAAAAGTCTGGTACTCCTCTATCAACTTCTTGGTCTCCGGATGGCTTGGTCGATCAAGCAGCCCTTCAACAAGCTGGTTTCTCTTCTTAAGGACACGGCGTACGTCTTCAGCAGTTTCTTCCCATGCCGCTTCTCCGAAGCAATCTTCTAACTTTCGCTTCTGGGACACTGCTTCATCTCTGGATTTGATTGCCTTGTTCAGTGCATGCTGGACACTATACCGGTTCATCACTTCCTCCTCACACTTCTTGATGCTAGACTTCAACTTCTCTTCGAGGTCGGAAATTTGCTGCTTCAGCTTATCTTCCCTCTTCTTGTTGTTGGTGAGTGTAGCATTCCAAGTCTTGTTGCAGGAAGATATCTCTCGGTGTGCTGCGTCGAGCGCTTTCTTTTTGGCTTCCAGCATGTCATGGGAACTTCTGAACTCTTGCCCCAGACGTTCACGCTTTTTCTTTTCCTCAGTCAACTCAGATCCTAACCTGTTTACCAGCTCAATCTGTTGTTGGAAAGCATATACGGCCTTGTTTTTCTCGCTGCGTGCCTGGGCTAACTCTTGCTCTAACCCTTCATTAATCTTCATCAAGGCTTCTTTCTCCCTCACAACCTGTTCATATGCTTCTCTAGAAACAGTAGTCGGCTCTTCTACCGGAATAGGATCAAGAATTGGTGCATCTGGAAACGGCATCTTCAACTGACTAGCCCTCTCTTGAATCCAAGCTCTATAAGATGCATAGGCCTGACAGTCATTCTTTCCTAACAACGGCTTCCCTTTGTGGTTAATACTCGTCCAAGCATGTCGCAACTTGGCTAATAACTCCCCCTTCACGTCACCGGTGAAATACAGAGATTCCTGTACTTCTTCCTCTTGAGGTGGATTCTTCAGCGCATATCCGAACTGGCGAATGAATAGAGAAGGGTTGTAATTGATACACCATTTTCTTCCTATTAATGGCACATTAGGGTACCCAGCACAGCTAAAGATGAGCTCAGATCCCAACAAATCTCTATCAAACCACTCCATATCTTCCGACGATAGCCTCATCAAACGCTCCGGCCAACCAACTGGAACTGTAGTCTCTGCAGCAGATCCTCTCTTAGGAAGGTGACTCTCAAACCACATACTCAATAAGGGCACACACAGATGAACATTCTTCCCTCTTCCCTTCTCATTCTTGTAATGCAGTGAGTGGTAGAGATCTCCGAGTAAAGTAGGCACAGGATTACCAGCGGCAAACAAGTAGAAAGCATCGAAGTCCACAAAATCCGGTATATTGGGGAATAGTACTATGCCATAAATGCACAAGGCCAACACAGCATTGAAAGCAACCCAGCACCCATTCTTGGCGTACTCTTGGGCTTTACCAACTAAGAACTGAAATGAGAAGCCTGGAACTCCACGGGAAACAGTAGTCACAAGTTCAGAAGCATCAACATGCAAGGCTTTTGCTAATTCCTCCGGCTTGGGTTTGGCATCATAATGGATGAATGGAACCTGGTTCTGCACGGGCAGCTCAACATACTCAGCGTATTCCTCCAGAGTTGGTCCCATAATAAAGTCAGAGAACGTGAAACACCTCAAAGCAGGGTCATAGAATTGCATCAAAGCATACAGCCCATCTAACTCTACCTCTGTAGGTTTGCACACCAATCTCAATAATCTACCATAGCTCATCCGAAAACTCCTACGAACACCCTCATCAGCAAGAGAGATCAACCCCAGTAAAGGAACAATATCAAGCGTAGGCAATTTGTAAGCAACTGTTCTCCTTAGGCTAGTCATGATCAAATACTCAGAAGTCTGGGCACTAGAACTAGGGAAATGCAAATGCACCTGCAGCACAGACACACGTTAGTGAAATGCAAATGATAATGGATATGCAAGGATGCAATGCAAGTAACATTCAACAGGGACCAAAGCTGCAGCTGAATAGCCTAAACCCAATCAAGAAAGGTCTCAGATAGACCATCCAGAAGTCACCAAACCCTGGTCTCAGATAGACCTAAAATAGAACTCCAACACTGGTCTCTGACAGACCTCAAACCATAACTCACTGGTCTCTGATAGACCTCAAATCCCATCTAATTGGTCTCTGACAGACCTCATAACACATCTCCAAATGGTCTCTGACAGACCTCAAATCACATCCATAATTGGTCTCTGACAGACCTCATAACACATCTCCAAATGGTCTCTGACAGACCTCAGAATAAATCTCCAAATGGTCTCTGACAGACCTCAGAATACATCTCCAAATGGTCTCTGACAGACCTCAGAATAAATCTCCAAATGGTCTCTGACAGACCTCAAACCTCTCCATAAATAACTAGGATCTCTGATCAAGAAATAACCGGTAGTCTGAAGGTCTAGTTACCTGCATAACCCTGAATCCCCTCACAGGTGGGTGGCCCTATAACTGGCACAAGGTACGGCATCCTATGCGGTCGTCGGCGTCACAGACTTTCAGGGTTGATGATACGATTCCCAGAAGGAGTGGCATCATCAATTCCTGAAGAGGCCTCACTCAGCCAACTTCCAAATGATCGGTCCCCAGAGTCGACAATCCAACTAACCAGCAACCCACGCCAACCAAAGGAAGGGGCAGGAGGCCAACCAGAGGAACCTCGTCTGAGTGTAGATTTCATGGGACACCAAAGCAAGCAAAGCAAGCGGGCGCCCACTAATTTCTACTCTAATTCTAGGTGCACTCAAGCCCAGGTCCGGCTTATCTCTCAATATCAGAACACCCGTCACACCCCAGATACAGCAATAATAATCAATATATAAAGCTGAAAATAGAAGGTTAGAAATATGAAATAACTCCATACAAAATCCTCGACGGGAAAACAAGCGCTAGGATTGACTCTCTTAAGGGACGTTGGATCCCAAATGCACAAGAACTATCGCAGTCCTTAGCAGCCAGGGGACGTTGGATCCCCAGCAGAGTCGCCAGCTGTCGCTACTGCGAAAATCGGCGCCGGCTGAACAGAAGAGTCGCCACCGTGCGTTATTTATCCCACGGGAGGGAAAGGAAACGCTCAGAGTAAACCTCGCACAACACGGGAAAGGTATGGTCATCGCAACCAAAACCTGGATTCGGGAGTCGGTTACGCAAGGGGAAGGTATTAGCACCCCTCACGTCCATCGTACTCGATGGGATCCACGCTTGTTTTCGGGTATGGATTGTTATTCTATCTAAACTATAGGTCAAGGGTGAAAAATAAAATAAAATGAAAATAAAAATGACTCGGCAAAGTATCGCACTTTATGCCTACGTATTCCCATCTGGAACGAGAAATCAGAGTCAACGTAGTTCGCCTACCTACGGGAAAGGAGGGGAAGGTTGCTCGCTAGGATATCGCATCCTATGCCTACGTACTTTCATACAGCATGAAAGATCAGAGCAAACGTAGTTCGGGCCACGCACGACACAAGTCTGTCCTTGATTGATTTTATTCCTTCTGAAAAAGGTTTTTTTGATTAACAGTCCAAGAGGACAAAAATGACGTTTTGATGAGTTCACATTCTTTTACGGAAGAAGTGTCTTTTATTGTGTTTGAAATCTTTATGTGTTTTTCTGTTTGTTTTGAGAAAGAAGAGACAGAACTCTAACCTACGGTTGCGGAGGGAAACAAACTAACCTAATGTTATCATGCATGGGTTAAGACCTAGTGTCTATCATGCTCCTCTCTTGCGCAGAGAGAAACAGAGATCCTAAGGGATAGGCAGAAACAGAAACAATATCAGATATATACAGTAAAGCAGTAAAATGCATGAATGCAGCAATACAAGCGAGGCAAGGGAGTCCCACTCAACCTCGAACCTAGAAAACAATAGGCAAAAGTGAACAGGCTTCACTTTCAACCCAACAGGGTAAACAGCAAACAATACAGTTCAGAAAACCAATCAATACATCAACAAATGAAATACAGCAAAAAAAGAAACAGCATCAGCAGCTCTGAATCAACAACTGGCTTCAAGTAACCTCCAATCAGCTACAGGCTTCAACAAGCATCAATCTCCATCTTCATGGCCTTCAGACAAGGGCTTTGATCATCAGTCTTCCATCTGCAATGGCTTTTCTTCATGCTCAAACCTCCAGGATGAGGGATTAGTCACAAGAGTGAATTGGGTGTTAAGCAGTCAGCTGACTACCAAAGGTGGTGAACAGACTGCTTCTATCACAAGAGGCATTTTCTCTCAAGAGTTCTATCTCATAGACACTGTCACCAAGCCTTCCAAAGGAAGGGGGTGAGAATCTTAGAGAGACTCTGAATCACAGAGAAGAATGGATGCAGACAAGGCAATCCATGTTTGAGAAATAATCATTCTAATCTAGAGCTCTGCCTAGCTCCTAAACCCTAGTCTCCTCAGCAACTGCCAGCAAGAAACTCCTCCTCAACTCTGACAGTTGATCTTCAATCTTTGAATCTCCAATAGCTTCATCTCCACAAATCTTCAGCTTCCCCAGGGCCCCAGACAAACCCAATACCCAACAAACAATCAATAAACCCCAGAGGGCACACCACACCAGACAGCAGATATACAGACAATAATAATAGCAGTAGGGGAATCCTAACTTTTCTCTAAGGGATCTAATAACTACCCATAGCCCCTATAGTCCCATAACTAATCTATTCAAACCCTAAGTCCTAAGGGAGAAAATTGAACTTCCTAAATTGTCACCTAAAACCCTAGTTTTGTACATGATATTCAAGCATTTATTAATCACCTAAAATTAACTCCTAAAAATGGGAACTAAAATATTTCTACCCACTTACATACATCAGACCAAATATGTTAAAGAACTTCTGAAGAAATTTAAAATGACTGATAGTAAGCTGGCAAAGACTCCCATGCATCCAACTAGTTCACTAGGCAAGGAAGAGGTAAGTAAGAAAGTAGATCAGAAACTCTATAGAGGTATGATAGGATCTCTTCTTTACTTAACTGCTTCTAGACCTGACATATTGTTCAGTGTATGCTTGTGTGCTAGATTCCAATCAGATCCTAGAGAATCACACTTGACAGCTGTCAAGAGGATTCTAAGGTATCTGAAAGGTACTTCTAATGTGGGTTTGTGTTACAGAAAATCTGATGATTTCAAATTAGTTGGATTCTGTGATGCTGACTACGCTGGAGACAGAGTGGAAAGGAAAAGTACTTCTGGAAGTTGTCAATTTCTAGGAAGAAATCTATTCTCTTGGTACAACAAGAAGCAACCCACAATTGCACTATCAACCACAGAGGCAGAATATATTGCTGCTGCTGGATGTAGCACGCAGATGCTCTGGATGAAAAGTCAGATAGAAGATTATTAGATATTTGAAAGTAACATTTCTATATTCTGTGATAATACTTCAGCTATATGTTTGTCTAAAAACCCCATTTTACACTCTAAGGCAAAACATATAGAAATTAAGCATCATTTCATCAGAGACTGTGTTCAGAAGGGAATTATAAATTTGGCCTTTGTTGATACAGATCATCAATGGACAGATATTTTCATAAAACCCCTTGTTGAAGATAGATTCAAATTTATTCTGAAAAATATTGGTATGGATTTTTGTCCAAAATAATATTTGTCAGAAGCAAATTTTACAAATGCAAAAATGTTTAATGCTCTGAAGTATTTCTTCTGATTACTTATTTATTTCCTTAATTTTTTTTTATGTGAAACTCTGAACTAACAATCCTCAGAGGATCTGAACGTTGGTTAACGTTTCATTTCTCAAGAGAATTCAGAAGCACATGCAAGCAAACACGTGTCACTCTGAATCTGCAAAGGTGGCGTGTACACTACTGAAGATACGTTTGAGGTGAAGTTTGAATAGTGAAAATCTTGATTTTTTCCCCAAATTGTCAGAATCAATAAATGCTTGAAATGCTTTTTATTCTTTTTCATTAAATGCTTTGTGTGAACGTGCTTTTATCTGACTGTTTGTATGCCTAAGTGTTTAGTATAAATACCTCATTTCACACCACCTTCACACTTTTCACATCTCAATCGTTTATGCATTTCTGTCTTCTTTTCTCTCTTCACAAAAACCCTAAGCGTTTGACAAACTCATCTTCAATGGCAACTTCATCATCCACTACTGCACAGTTTCAATCAACCATGGCTGCAGTTACTTCTGCAAATATGGGTGTGACTCTATATACGACACCAAAGAGAACTTTGTTAACACCTGTTGACAAACTGGAAGTTCTCTGTGAATCAATGGTGGAATTTGATTCACTGGCTGAAAATGGGTTTGGGTTTCGCTCGATAATTGATACTCAAGGATGGGTGAAATACTTTGACAAACTTTTTGGACCAGTCTACCCCCTTCTGGTGAAAGAATTCTGGATCCATGCTGCTGTATACCCTAAGTTCATTTAATCTTCTATTCTGGGTAAAGAGATAATCATCACAGAAGATCTGATAAGGAAACTCATTGGATATGAGGAAACAGATGGAGTATCTCATCTGCCAGCTTGGCGTGTAGATATGGATGAAGTATACGAGGAAGTGATGACTGCTGGACAAGCTTCTAATAAGTTCAAAGATCTGAAGCCTGATTACAAGATCTGGGCAAAGATTTTCATGGGATGCATTCATCACAAAAAGTCTACAAACTCTCTAGACTATGTCAACAATGAACAACTCTACTTTATGTATTGCTTAAGTCAGAGCACCAAGGTAGATCTTCCCTATATTCTGTTTATGCACTTATTGAATCACATAAATGCCTCCAGAGAATCTGTGAAAGAAAAAGGTCAAAAGATCAGAACTTGGATTCCCTTTGGAAGGTTAATCTCAGATTTTCTGACAGAAAATGGATTGGTGACTGCTCTATATGCTGCTGGAGTCACAGATGAACTTGAATTTATTCTTGGAAAACCTCTGAATGCAAAGAGTCTTCAGAGACTAAAAATAGTAGAAGAACTCACAACAGCACCCAAGAAGCTGAACATCACTGAACTCAGTCAGAAGAGAGTCCCAGTAGATGACTACCCTCTGTTCTATGCTGAAGAACCAAGGGAAATTATAGTAAGATATATTGATGCTTGCAAGGCAGATGGAACACCTATTCCTGCAGATATTATAAAAAGAGCAAGGGAACCATTGCCTGTTGGAGGAGAAGAGATCACAAGAAAAAGAAGTCAATCAGAAGCAGAAGCTGCACCTGTTCAGAAGAAGCCCAAGGTTGCTGAGAAACCTCAGAAGCTGCTAAAGAGGAAAGAATCTGGAGACACTCCTTCTGTTCCTGCAAAACGCATCAAGATTAAAGGTACCAAATCTTCTATATATTATGTAAACAATACAATTATAAATGATTCAACATTTAATTCTATTCCAAAACCACCTTCTACCCAAAAACAATCTGTTACTGCTCCACCTCATGTTTCTGTTCCATCTCTACAAAAATCATCTAATCCTATTTCCATCTCACCTGTAAAACAATCATCTGTACCAAAACCAACAACAACAAAACCATAAAATCAGACTCCACAACCAGAAATACCAACAAAACAATCTGCACCACAACAACCACAATCAGATCAACAACCACAACAAACAGAAAAACCATCTGAACCACAACAACAACCACAAGAAAAACAATCTGTATCACAACAGACACAACAACCAGAAAAACAATTTGAACCACAAACACAACAACAAGAAAAATAACCAGAAAAACCACCATCAAACACATTTGAACCCACTGCATCTGTACCAGTTACTTCTGAACCTATAAAAGTAACATCTAATCCACCCACATCAGAACCACCTACATCTGAACCACCATCAAAACCTTCTGAAAATCCTTCAGAATCAACCAACCCATCTGGAACCAACATCCCTGAGACAAAAGTTCTAGATGTTACACCTTTCAAAACTGTCTTTCAAGTGTCCTCTACCTCTTGCACACCAACCACATCATCCAATTCCTCAGAATCTGATATACACCCAGATTTTCTGGTATCCCCTCTCACAAAGATTCTGAAGTAAACCAACCTGAACCCCCTGTTTCTTCTGAAGTTATTATTCCAGATCCTATTCCAACACCTAAACCATCCTCTGAAATTACCATTCCCAATCCTACCCCTGCACCCAAGCCAAGAACATCTGAGAATGTACTTTCTGCTTCGTGCAAACTATCCACTTCTAACAAACTTCCTTCTGGTTTTACTTTGAAAAATTTCTATACCAGAATTGAACCCTCTGAAACCATCACTCCTCTCAAACCCAAACTTACCATCATTCTACCATCTGTGCTTCAAGCATATATCAAAACCATGTCAGCCGTACCTTCATCAGATCCAAAACCATACTCTGCTATATCTGCTAAATCTGACATACCTGTTTCATCTGATAAACCTGCTATTTTGGATAAACATGCTAAATCTTCTTTCAAACCTTACTCTGATAAACCATTTGATGTGGTTTCCTATCAAACAAAAGCAAAACCAAATCTGATGAATGCTTTAAATAGATCCAAACCTGACAAATCCTCTGAAATTCCATTCATACCCTACTATCCTCCTCCTCTGATTTCCATTCATAAATCCATTTTTCCACCTACTCCCCAACCCAAGCCAATAACCTTGGAAACTCTGTTACACCCCAAACCTAGACTAAATGTTGATCATTTATTTACATGTTTTTTGCAAGAAATACATATATATTTAGGTTCTGTACAGAAGAAGTGTTCATCAACAATGGATGCAAAGGAATCTGATGCCATTTGGAATGGCTTCATAAACAGATTCAACACTGTAGCATCAAATCTGAAGAACGTATGTTCTGATGATGTGAAGCTAATATTTGCTGAAGCTGCTAGAAGTCTGTTCTGGACTGTTAAGAGATCTGGACCACTGCTTCTTACAGATGCTCCTTCTTCATCAGAAGAGAATACTGAATCTGCATCTGAAGACAACCCTCTAGCCATGACTCTGATAGAATATCCTTCTGGCTCTACTGCTCCAAACTCCAAAGCTCCTATGGAAATTGACTCTGTTCAAGCTTCAGAAACTGTTCCACCTTCTTCATCTGAGATCAAGAAAGAACATCCAGATCTTGAAGATAAGATTGCAGTTCTGGAAGCTGGTCAATCAGAAATCAAGTCATGGATGGCTAAACAAGATAAGAAGTCTGAAGACATGACTCAGTGGATGTCCCAACAGGATCAGAAGAATGAAACAATGGCTAAGTGGATGTCAAAACAAGAACAATCCTCTTCTGAGATCACGGATCTGTTGAAGATGCTTTTGTCAAAACACTCTTAGTTTTTTTTTTCTTTCTTCTGTTGTTTGCATCTGATGTTTGCATATGTATTTTGAATATCTTCTGATGTGTGTACTCTTGCTCTAAATTGAATGAATGAATGTTTCAAAGTTTTCTCCACATGATTTATCTCATTTTTTGTTTCCTTTTATTTGTCTTTTCAAAGTTATTACTTTTTGCTTATGACAAAAAAGGGGGAGAAAATATAGATCTGAACTGTTTAATTAAACTTCACCAGAATGAAACTTCAGACATATCAATTTTATCTAACATAAATCTGAGTATTTCAGAACATTTGATAAGTACACTCTGTAAAAGAAACTTTGAGACTCTCAGATCATTTGACAATTATCAGACTCTGACTCTGAAATATGCAAGACACTCTGACTCTCAAATGTTAAAGAACAATCAAGCTCTAACTCTGAAAAATATTCAAGACAAAAGGGAAGTTTCTATTCCTTATTTATATTTAATTCAGGGGGAGATTCATCATCTCAGGGGGAGTTATAATTATTCTATTTTCAATTAAACAAAATTTGTGATGTTTTTGTCATCATCAAAAAGGGGGAGATTGTTAGAACGCATATTGGTTCTTAATAATATCTCTATGTTTTGATGATAACTATTATGAAATTTTGTAATTAAGAATTATATACTCTAAAATTTGCTTGAGAGTGTTTGCTGCAGATATTAAAGTAATTATCACTCCAGAAGCAAATCAGAACTGAACATAAGAAATATGCTAGACTCTGAAGCGCCAGATTGTCGCACCCTAATTTTTGACCATAAGATCCCGCCTCTTTTTGTGCATCTCTTACGTCGTTTGACCTTTTTCTCCATATTTACGTTATTATCACTAACAAGTGCGCGCAGGCGTGTAAACTTCAAAGGTTGTAGGCTCAAGAATATGTGAACCAGAAGTTCGCGTTCTTAAGAGAATTTCAAGGCTATAAGGGGATTTATTATAAATTCAAGGACATGAACTCAAGTTAACTTTGAAACCTAATTCAAGGCCGATTTTAACCAAATGCTCGACTTATGAACTCAAGAGGATTTCACATTAAGTCATATGTCTTACACATATAAAAAGTCAAGGGACTTACAAGACTATATTTGAGATGGTGTTGCTACTATAAGACCAACACGTTAACGAGTTTTAAGACATAATGCAAGTCATTATTTTCCAAGACATCTCAGGTATTTCCGCAAGTATCTGTCGCTACTGCGAAAATCGGCGCCGGCTGAACAGAAGAGTCGCCACCGTGCATTATTTATCCCACGGGAGGGAAAGGAAACGCTCAGAGTAAACCTCGCACAACACGGGAAAGGTATGGTCATCGCAACCAAAACCTGGATTCGGGAGTCGGTTACGCAAGGGGAAGGTATTAGCACCCCTCACGTCCATCGTACTCGATGGGATCCACGCTTGTTTTCGGGTATGGATTGTTATTCTATCTAAACTATAGGTCAAGGGTGAAAAATAAAATAAAATGAAAATAAAAATGACTCGGCAAAGTATCGCACTTTATGCCTACGTATTCCCATCTGGAACGAGAAATCAGAGTCAACGTAGTTCGCCTACCTACGGGAAAGGAGGGGAAGGTTGCTCGCTAGGATATCGCATCCTATGCCTACGTACTTTCATACAGCATGAAAGATCAGAGCAAACGTAGTTCGGGCCACGCACGACACAAGTCTGTCCTTGATTGATTTTATTCCTTCTGAAAAAGGTTTTTTTGATTAACAGTCCAAGAGGACAAAAATGACGTTTTGATGAGTTCACATTCTTTTACGGAAGAAGTGTCTTTTATTGTGTTTGAAATCTTTATGTGTTTTTCTGTTTGTTTTGAGAAAGAAGAGACAGAACTCTAACCTACGGTTGCGGAGGGAAACAAACTAACCTAATGTTATCATGCATGGGTTAAGACCTAGTGTCTATCATGCTCCTCTCTTGCGCAGAGAGAAACAGAGATCCTAAGGGATAGGCAGAAACAGAAACAATATCAGATATATACAGTAAAGCAGTAAAATGCATGAATGCAGCAATACAAGCGAGGCAAGGGAGTCCCACTCAACCTCGAACCTAGAAAACAATAGGCAAAAGTGAACAGGCTTCACTTTCAACCCAACAGGGTAAACATCAAACAATACAGTTCAGAAAACCAATCAATACATCAACAAATGAAATACAGCAAAAAAAGAAACAGCATCAGCAGCTCTGAATCAACAACTGGCTTCAAGTAACCTCCAATCAGCTACAGGCTTCAACAAGCATCAATCTCCATCTTCATGGCCTTCAGACAAGGGCTTTGATCATCAGTCTTCCATCTGCAATGGCTTTTCTTCATGCTCAAACCTCCAGGATGAGGGATTAGTCACAAGAGTGAATTGGGTGTTAAGCAGTCAGCTGACTACCAAAGGTGGTGAACAGACTGCTTCTATCACAAGAGGCATTTTCTCTCAAGAGTTCTATCTCATAGACACTGTCACCAAGCCTTCCAAAGGAAGGGGGTGAGAATCTTAGAGAGACTCTGAATCACAGAGAAGAATGGATGCAGACAAGGCAATCCATGTTTGAGAAATAATCATTCTAATCTAGAGCTCTGCCTAGCTCCTAAACCCTAGTCTCCTCAGCAACTGCCAGCAAGAAACTCCTCCTCAACTCTGACAGTTGATCTTCAATCTTTGAATCTCCAATAGCTTCATCTCCACAAATCTTCAGCTTCCCCAGGGCCCCAGACAAACCCAATACCCAACAAACAATCAATAAACCCCAGAGGGCACACCACACCAGACAGCAGATATACAGACAATAATAATAGCAGTAGGGGAATCCTAACTTTTCTCTAAGGGATCTAATAACTACCCATAGCCCCTATAGTCCCATAACTAATCTATTCAAACCCTAAGTCCTAAGGGAGAAAATTGAACTTCCTAAATTGTCACCTAAAACCCTAGTTTTGTACATGATATTCAAGCATTTATTAATCACCTAAAATTAACTCCTAAAAATGGGAACTAAAATATTTCTACAAGCTTAATATCTCATCTAAACAATATGAAAAGAATGATCAAAAAATATCAAAGCATGTGAGAGAACAAAAATCATAAAAATAATGCATGAAATGAATTATTTAATGTGACATTTATTTTAGAAAATATGTAAAAAATATGAAATAAAACTAAAAATGAAATTTTATTCTCCTATAATATTCTAGACATTTTAATGAAAACATGGTAAAAAGAATGGATTAAAAAGCATTTTTTATGAATTATTTATGAATTTTCAAAGATGGTAAAATATTAAAATGAAATTAAGAAAATAAAAGTGAATGAAATGAATGAGGGGGGTGCATTCAGAAACTCGCCCCAGTTAAGAATCACAATGGGCCAACAATGAGGGGTGCAATTAGCGCTTCTGGCTTAAGCCCAACTTCATTCAGAAATAAAAGAAATAGAAGAAAATGCCAGGGGGTGAAAATAACAACGAAAACACGTTGAATATGATTTGGGCTCACAACCTGGGGGTGGGGATAGCATCATCCACTCAGGCCCGCCCGTTTCAATTAATGAAACGGCGCGTTTTGGCCAGCTTCATTCTTTCCCTCCAAATTCAGATCAAATACCAGCCATTGGATCGCTCCCACAGTCAAGGGTCTAACTCCAAACGAAGGGCTATGATTATCTCTTCCTCCTTGGTTCTGCAAATTAGGGTTTCATTCACCATGAGAGCTCATGCACGAGCAGGTTTACACCAAACCGTTCTCCTTCTACACGCGATGAAATGCCACGCCATAAACACGAAACTTGCTCAGAATCTTTCACTCTACAATCCTATGATCTCAATTCAATCTGAAACTCAATAAATCTCTCAATCCGATAGCATCAATCTCTGATTACCATGGAAGGACACTGATATGCAACATCACCATTCTCAATCAAACTTAACCTAAACTGAACTACAACTAATGGAGAGTAATATATGCTATCAAGCCACAATTATAACACACTAATCTAAGAGATATAAGCACCAACAGATTATGGCACCTGTCACTAACCATCACCAAATCTCTCCAAATTCATCTAACTTAATCTCCTAACCACCTAGATCAATTCTACACTAACAAAATCATGCCTAACTAACTGGATCAAGCAGTTTGAATGAAAACTTACCTTGTGCAAAATCTTGCAAACAGCTATGGAGATTGATGATTTGAGGCTTTTGAGACTTGGATCTTGATCAATCCTTGATGAACTTGATTCTGTATGCAAGCTTTGGATGAGATTTGGCCAGAATTATGCTATCCACTTGCAACTTCAATCTTGATGCTCTTGAAAAAAGTGCTCGAAAATGGATGATAACCACCTTGTTCTTGATTGAATTATACTATATGATGATGAATCAGTATGAGAAGGTTGATTATGATGAAGATTTGGTGAAGAATTTGTGAGAATTGCAATGAAACTTCAATGAAAAGAATGAGAAATCTTGTGAAATTCTTGGTGCAAATGAGGCCAACCCTTGCCAAATTCTCCTTTCATGAATATATAGACCCCAAATGAACATTCTAGATCCATCTTGCACATTCCCTTGTTTTCAAACTTTGGCTCATTTTGGATTATGTTTCTTAAAAGGTAAGCAACCATGGATAACTTCATTTTTTCCTTCTAAACTCAAAAAAGTGTGTGAACCATTGTTCTTAGAATTGTTTTTCCATTCAAAATCATATATTGGAAGTCTCCATTTGGACTTGGAAATCTCCCAAACCATTTTTCAACTTGAAATTATTCACTTTATAAGCCTTTTTAGTTCATATTTTGACCTATCATGTAACTTCATGCTATGAGCTTCTCCAATAACTTGTGACCTTCTTTCTAGACTTAAAATCCCATTTGGAGCAAGTTTGATGTTGTAAGTTTTTCCATTTGAGGCCTCCTTGTATGAGTTTTGGACATAGGTTAAAATGACCTGTAATTCACAAATGCCCAAAATACCCTTTGCTTGTCAAGACCATAAGTTGAGTTCTCCACATCATATGAAGGCATACCATACCATTCTAGAAAGCTAAGACAATGAGGAACAATTCTTATGTTGACCAAGAATTCATTTGAAATCTCCTTGAGGGGCAAAACTAGCTTGGAAGTCAAGTCACTTTCACAGACAAAAATTCAGACACCCCAGATGACCTGTAACTTGCAAGGACCATAACTTGAGTTCTATAAATCTCCTTGAGGTCTTCCACCACTCAAATTAAAGGTCTTGAGATCCTCTACAAGTTTCATGTTGGCCAAGAAGCCATTTGAAGTTAGCATTTTGACTTATCTTGCTTGGAAATTTGACCTAAACTAGGGGATTTTACAGAGAAACCCTAATTTAGTAACTCCTCTTCTCCTTGATTTCTCTTGAATTCTCCTTGTCATATCTCCATATCCTTCTTCATATGTTCAATGATGATCCCCACATCTCTCCAATAGACTTGAATGCCCTCTTAAGTCAGTCAATTGACCTAGGGTTGACCTAGGGTTGACCCAGATGAAACCCTAGTTGACTGTCTTCCACTATAGCTCTTGTGCTTTCATCAATGACTTGCTTTCTTCTCCAAATGACTTTATAAGTCTCTCAAAATGTCTAGATGCTCTCCATGCTTTCATTTCACAACTCACAACCCTCTTGTTGATCCTCAGATACCCTCAGCTAGGAGATGGACTCAAGGATTGATCTGCTGAACTCTTTGCTTTCAAATTCTTTCCTGATGACTTGAATAGGGTGGAATTAGGATAATAACCTCTTGCTAGGCCTCTAGAGATGAAAATAATGATTGGTCCCCTGTTGAATGACTTGCTATGCTTATGCTATGCAGATGGTTAGTCTATGTACATGACTCTATATGCAAATGCTAATGATAATGAAACATAAATCCAAGGAATAAGGCTGGGCAAATTTTAGGGTGCAACAGTATCCAGATAAATTACTAACTCTGTTGCCTAGGGGTGCAAGTATTGAGAGTTAATTCATGGAGAAAGAACCCGGAGGTTGTTTGTCACTTTTTTTTCTGAACTCAACTTTCGCTTTGACATGGGGTAGTACATGGTTCCGAGAGTTGTATCCAAACTGCCATACCAGAATACAATTGCAACAATTGTCATATTGAAATCAGCTAATGATGTCATATACAAAATTCCAAGAGTATTATAGGAAATATCAGTTGTACATTGCAGATTTACCACTAGAATACAAACTCAACCACTACAATATGGATTAACGTTACAAATTAATGCTACTGATTTACAACCGTAAGCTTCGAAGTTTCTACTCTGGTATCCCGCCTACGCCTGCAACTTCCTTCTTCAAGGGAACAACCAACGAAGCACCTGCATTACATACAGAAAAACCCCAGACTCTACGATTCGTCATTCTCCTCCCTTATTGCACTCTCAAGAAGCCTCGAACTGAGATATGCGTTGCGTACTAGTAAAGGTGGTACCATAACATGTATATATCTCTGTTGAAAAGTAAAGCCCAAGTTGGATATTAGATGAAAATAAAACAAACTTCAATACATTGTATGAACACAAGTAACAAGCATACATTTACTGCAGCTGCATGTATAACGAGCCACATAACCACCATCGCCAAATCAACGTATGCAGCAGTTCTCCTCATTCACAGGGAATACAACATGAATCCCACAAAAGACGGTCAAGTTTTGCCAGTGGACTACAACAAAATGTTGCATAAAGATCCTAAGCTTCCCGCTAAGCAAGTACATCCACTTATAGGCGGACCTTCAATCCAATCCGCAACTCAAGATTATGCTCTAAGTACTGTTTCTGGGTCGCAAACCGAAGTCGCATTTAACACTAGAACTGATTGTATCTTCAGCTTATTTGTGACACCTTCACACAAAGGACAGGTACCTGAAAATCAGAACAAAGATACTCAAACCCAAACAAATCATCATTTTGCATGCAACAACCCAAAGCTTCAAGGCAACAACAATTGCAACACAGTCATAGACTCAGTTCGCTTCAGCATAACTCCCTCTCAAGATGCAGGACCACCAAACCAAGCCTTGACACATTAAGAACAACAAGGAACCTGCCAACAGAAACTCAGTAGAATTACAAAGGAGAAGATACCAATTCTTAACATAAAGAAAGAGACAAGGAAATTCATTGGGATGATTACTCAGCAGGTCCAGATTAGTTATTAAGTGCAAGACTGTTTTGGCACGCATCTGTTTCGTAGCATATGCTGGATATAACTGCAGGTACGCCAAATTGCTTACGCCGCGCGTTGGCATAAAGGCTTTAGACCTTGAGGGACACACAAGCTGCACGTGGGGGGGGGGGCTATTGCCCATTCTCTGCACAAATTCGATCAACAAACGATGGATTAAATGACCTGGAAATTGGACAGGCAATGATTAGTTCCCATGCTATTCCGAGTCACAACTTTACCACACCAGGATGCTGCTACATCACTTACAAACACTGTCTTTATTTTGAAGCTTTCGGGCGGAGACACTAATGATGTTTTGGCTACTTGCACACCTGCTAGTGGATTTATCTCAGCTGAGACCTCTGCCTTGATTTTGACGCCGGATTGGTTAAATCATTCACTCATACCACTTCTACTGCACCTGTAACAAACCACCTGCATCAAAATAGAACAACACCGTGTTTAAGGAACAAACACCCTCATCACAGTTCCAAAACCGTTCTCAGACGCAGTTGTGGCAAGCTTTAAAATACAATTAGAATAAAAGGATCAAACATGGTAAGCTAATTTGAAAACAGGCAACCATCCATCTAAGAGCATTTGAGTCACTTACAGAGTGTTTTACTTCTTCTAAGAAAACCAAACCTTCGTCGAGAAGGATCAGCCGTATGCGTTCCTCTCACCAACATCTTGCACAGAACAGGGAAGAGAATGTTAGAAGTAATTTCGTATGCAACATTAAATCATCTATACCAAGAGCAGTTCAAAGAAGTAATAACTGTCATAGCATGATTCGGTAAAAATGAGGGACTTTACCATCAAAATCACTTCGAAGCCGAGAATAGGAAATTATTTGCCCTCTTGATCCCTGCGAGAAGAACACTAAAGGAAGCAACTACAACAGCAATGTCAATCTCAGTTGCTCTCTAATCTAAAAAAACCCAGCTGGCGGCATTGCCCGTGAATTTTGTGCTTGCATTGGTCGCAGTTTCAGCGGACTGTACCATGCCAATTCCTGTATTGGAGGAGGATTCTTCGATATAGCTTCCATATCGACTCGCCTCAAAAATTTGTTACAATATTGTCACCTCTATATTTTGGAACTGCAACATTGTAAACCTCTGCAGCTTCCCCTTTGGCTCCTGTAACCATGCAAGAATCAAGAATTATGAAAGACCAAACCAAACAAGAAGGAATTAACTCAGACGTACTGGAAACGCTAAGCTGCAACCTCTTTACAGAGATTAAAACGTACCAAGCCATTGCTGCAGCCGTCACGCTTATGGCGGTTCCATCTGGCGTGCGCTTGACATTTCCCTATTTGAAAGAAACCCTTTAATCCAAAAGCAGAGGCAAACAGTTACCAAGAAGAAGGAGCAGTCAAACTTTCAAGCATAATCTGACAAGTTTCAGATAACAGACCACTCATAATGACTCACTAACTGTCGTCACGCATCAAGATCCCCTACCTCCAACTTGCTACAATCAATCGACATCGAAATAACAGTCAAAAGGAGTTTAAATTAAGAAGGGAAGACAAGTGCGTAGTTACCAACTCTCACCCTTTCCAAATCTTGAACAAGTAGAAGAGGACTTTGTATGGTCTGAAACCACGAACCAAATACAAGCCTCCCTCCTCTGGGCTTCTGATTCATCCTTCTGGCCCAAAACCATTTGCCACCTACACTTGCCAGGTCACACTCGGAGTCAGCAAAAAATAACGGTTTGAGAATATTCTTTGAAGAAGGAATATCCTATCCAGAAACCAAATCCTATCTCAATAAATCACAAATCAACAATATGAATATCAGTTAATCAAATCACCATTACGA
The DNA here is from genome assembly GCA_963859935.3 of Lathyrus sativus. Taxonomy (NCBI): domain Eukaryota; kingdom Viridiplantae; phylum Streptophyta; class Magnoliopsida; order Fabales; family Fabaceae; genus Lathyrus; species Lathyrus sativus. Next base: position 639,403,291 of record OZ012739.1, read on the forward strand.
TCAACAAAAAGGGAATGTTTTCGAAATCTGACTCAACCCAAATTGGAAGGTTCAACCAACATTCAAGACAGCCAACAAAAATGCGTTTTATTTTAAAGTCTATAAAAAGGGATCAAAAGAACACGAAGCAAAGAACACCGATAGATACCAGAAAACCCTAAAGCTCGTAAGAAACTTATCTGTTCAAATTTTTCCACCACCACTCGCCGCGAACCTCAGATTGCCATCAACTACAGCTTTCGCGAAACGTGAATCACCGTGAAGCTTCGATCGCCATCACCGCTGCGGTCATCCATTGTCGGTAACACCCTATTCTTTTCACGATCTTAAACTATTGATGTTGCTTGCTTCGTTTTCAGGTTCGAGACATGGAAGGGATTGATAAAAAGAAAGGTGAGTAGCGATGGCGATTGGAGATGAGAAAGAGAGGGGCGCGATCGACGGGGAAAGAGGGCTAATTCGGGACCTAGGGTTCCCGTCTTTCTTTTTTTTGTTTTTTATTTATTTGTTTTTATTATTTTGTAATTTGTTAATTTAGTAATCACCACACACACACATACACATTACCACACGTTAACCATGCCTAATCACTTTAATCAATATCCTAACCTTTTAACCAATTAATTAAGTAATCTTTAAAAAAAAAAAAACTATAATCTTTTATCAATAAGAATTAGCCTTAATCCTTTTATTTAATTAACCTCGTTTTTTTCTTTTATTAATAACTAAAACAAACCTTTTTATTTAAAATAGTCCCTGAATAATTGTAATAACCTTTCTTTTTAAATCTAAATCAACTGCTTTTACGATGACTAAAAAAATAAAAATCCTTTTATTTAATAAATCCTTACAATATAATAAAAAACCATTTCTTAATTAATAACAAAACTATCTTTATTTAAAAAAAAAAACTCACTTCGTGACATATTATCGATAAAAAAAAAACTTTTTATAATAACTTAAAACAAAAGATCTCTCTTCATATAACAAGAAAATATAATTTATACCCACTCGTCAAGCTATTTTTGACAACTTAAGAAAACCTTTCAATTAGCGACTTAACTTTTATTGAATAGATAAAACTAATCCATCCAACCTTTCTTAAAATCATCTCATTCAAAAACAAATCAACATTTCCTTATAATTCAAACTAAAATCAAACCAGTTAAAAACAATCAACATTGCAAAACCAACTTAATCGTGCACTTCACGACACATTCACCTACACTTCAGCGCTTTCATGCGTTTATGTATGGTTTACTTTATCCGCAACTTATTCATTGCAATTTACATTACCGCATTTACATTATCGCATTGCATATGTCCAAAGGGAAAACCTACACATAATTCAACGTTGTGTGTAGTTGCACATCATTTGCATCATCCTCCCCTTGATCCTTGATCCCATTCAAGTCGATCATTTTAGGATAGGACCTACCCCATAGGAAGGACCTTGTTTTCATCTTTACAACATAGATTAAACAAAACAATCAACTTAAAAAACGACTAGATAAACACAATAGAGAATAGATGTTAGTCATCTTAAGTGAGATTTAACTTCTCACGCCCCACAACACAAATACAATCAATATCTTCTTTTTCGCTTAAGAGAGATAAAGGCGTCTTGTCGACCCTTCCAAGTACTTGAGCCCTTCTCTTAAGACGACCCAAATACAATTTTTCTACACACTTGTGGTGGCTAAAACTAAGTAATCGCCCTTAAAATGACAACTCGTCCCTTCTCCTAGACCCAATTAATCAACCACCTTACCTGTAGGAACTTTGACCACAGTCAAAGAACTCCTCAAACCCTTTAGGGGAACTACAAGTACTCTGATTCCACTCCCGTAAGGATATGTAGGCATAAGGTGCGATATCTTATCGAGTATACTTAGAAATAAACCCCTAGGTCTTTTAACCTTTAAGCAGATAAACCATAGCAATAAACAATAATAAAACAAGAGGTTCCTGTAGAGTACTACAGAAACTTAGGATGCTAGTACCTTCCCTAAGTTTAACCAACCCCCGAACCTATAACTCTCTAAATCTTGCATTTGCATTGCATTGTGGGAATTTCGATCTTTATCCCTTCCTTTGGACAAATCAAAGTTCGGTTGCAAATTGAATTAACGATTCAAACTAATCAATAGTTTGGTATCCAAATTTCACCGCGACAGAAATGGCGACTTCACTGGGGACTCTCAGTGGGTTTCCCTAACTTGTTTTGTTTTGAATATTTGCTTATATTTGTTTAACTGTTTACTTGTATACTTGTTTATTGCCTTTGGGTTGATACTTTTGAGTGGTGAGACAAAGTCCTACACCCAGACTTGAGTGAACTTAAGATAGGATAGTGATATGTTCAAAGAGGCTTATAGGGGGTAGAATCCCGACCAAGCTGACTTGAAAATCACGCTCAATTGAGGCCCTCTCGAAAATTGTATTGTTGAACGAGTCTTTAATCGTGAAAACATGCACTATATTCGATGTTGGAGCCTATGATATTGAGGACCTTAGTTACCTTAACCCCACTTTGGCCTTTATTAGGACGTAGTGCGAGGCTATGAGGGGGTACCCCCGAAATAGTGCTACGCGATGCTACACTCAAAAGAAGTCCTCTTGAGAATATTATTAACCACTAAGTACTTAGGAAGTTGATAATATCCGAAAGATGGGCTAATGACTTTGGGAACTTCATTAGAACCTTGTTCGGCAGGTATAATCAACCTTTAGTTCAAATCCTTTGGGAATGGGTATACCTTTGCCCCATGCTCGTTGCTAACCTAGGATCCCCTTTGCTTGTTTATCTTTTATGTGCCTACTTGTGTTTGTTGCATTCATAAAGCATCATACTACATTTGACTTCATGGGATTTACCTTTGTTTGTAAACATTGTAGGGTATTATGGATCCCAATAGAAGACACACTCTGAAATACACTTTTAAAAGTCCCAAGTTGGATGACCTAAAGAAGTTGGTGACCCTGATTGAAGACCAAGAGAAATTCAAGAGCAAGTATGGGAAGCTGATATCCTTATTGAGTCGACAAGTAGACGAAGGACTCTTGTCCACCTTATTGCAATTCTATGATCCGCTGTACCACTGTTTCACGTTTTCAGACTTCCAACTATTACCTACGTTGGAAGAATACTCCTTTTTGGTTGGTTTACCCATCTTAGAAGAGTCTCCTTTCCCTTTCCTGGAAAAGGACCCCGATGAAAGAGAAATTGCTAAGGCCCTTTGCCTAAAGGTATCAGACGTCAAGGGAAATCTGATTAGTAAAGGCGGTATTTTTGGTTTGACTACGAAGTTCTTAATCAGTAAAGCAATGTTTTATGCCGACTATACGAACAAGACTCTATTCGAGGCGATCTTTGCCTTACTTGTTTATGGAGTGTTTTTGTTCCCAAGTTTTGAAGGGTTCGTCGACCTCAACGCAATTAAGATCTTTTTGAAGAACAATCCAGTACCAACTATATTGGGTAATGCTTACCATTCTATACACCTCCGAAACTTGTATGGTGGAGGAATGATCACCTGCTGTGTACCCCTACTCTACAAGTGGTTTATTTCGCACTTGCCGAGGTCTACTTCCTTTTTAAGTCTCGATAGGGGGCTTTGGTCTCCAAGAGTTATGGCATTGACCCACTCGGACATCATTTGGTACAACCGAGTATATGATGGAACCTTGATTATTGATGGTTGTGGCGACTTTGCTAATGTACCATTACTCAGTTTTAATGGAGGGATCAATTACAATCCGGTCTTAGCCCGTCGACAATTGGGATTTCCATTGAAGGAGCCGCCTAAGAGTGTCCAAGTAGAGAATATTTTCTTTAGGGAAGACCAGGAACTCCTAGACAAGGTTTTAGTTGCATGGAGCCACTTGCACAAGAAAGGGAAAAAAGCCTTAGGAAGCTTAATTGTGTGTCTTTAGAGCCCTACCTTCGATGGGTCAGAGAAAGGGCAATCAAGCTAAAAATGCCCTATTCCCGTCAGGATCCCATAGCTCCAAGGAGAGAGCCCACGTATGTCTTTATGTCTGAAGCTGAGAAGTTAGAAGTGTCCTTAAGGAAATCTCAACATGAGCTGGAATCCTGGAAGAACAAGTACTATGTAGCAGTGGCAGAAAATGATGACTGTCAGAGGCAGAAAGCTGAACTTCAAAAAGAAAGGGATGAACTTCAGAAGCAGCTACAGTTGAAGGATGAAGAGTTACTCCCCTGTAAGAAAAGGAAAGTCATGGAGGATTTATTTTTCTCCGACCCACAATGCACTATTTGGAAACTAATTGTGGACAACCTTATCCGTGAGAAGACGCAACTAGAAGAGCAGCTCAAGCAACAGAATTCGAAACTTCTTTAGCGTCTTTACTAGCTTTTATTTAACTTTTACTTGGGACTTTTAAAAGGAATTATTTGTATTCCGTTTTGAAATTAATAAAAAACGTTTTCTTTTATTACAATGCTTATAAATAGTTGGGGATCCCATGAAGTCCTACTCATATTGCATTACATTTTCTTTCTTTATTCATTTCAAGAAACTCAATTTTATTTCTCAGGTATTGTAACCATGGGTTTCAAAAGAGAAGTCTTGGAGTACACTTTTCAGAGCCCTAACATTGAAAGCTTGAGGGAGCTAGCTGATCTAATCGAGAACCGATACGCCTTCGCAGCAGAATATGGAGAAGTCTTCCGTTTTCTCGAACTCAAGATGAAGGAAGGGTTGTTGGAGACCCTCGTTCAATTTTACGATCCATTGTACCACTGTTTCACTTTTCCAGATTACCAGTTAATGCCAACGTTGGAAGAGTATTCTGATTTCCTGAGGATGCCCGTAACGGCCCGTCCTGTATTTACCGGCCAGGAAGACTCACCCAGTCATCAGGAAATTGCCAATGCCACTCATCTCAGTTTGGCAGATGTGCAAGCGCACCTAACCACCAAGGAAGGAGTCCTTGGATTCCCTGCTGACTTTTTGATTGAAAAAGTTAGCTACCATGCTGGAAGGAAAGAAGTCCTTATCATGGAAGCCACCTTTGCTCTGTTGGTTTATGGGATTTTCTGGTTCCCAAAGGTTGATGATTTTGTCGGCATAGACACAATTAAACTATTCATACTCAAGAACCCCGTTCCTACCTTGCTCGCAGACACATACTTTTCAATCCACTCGAAGAATGCTGAGGGAGGGGGACACGTCGTTTGTTGTACCGCTTTGTTGTATTCATGGTTCATTGCTCGCCTAACTCGGCACCCGTCTATTTGGGAAGAGGAAGAGTCGCCTCGTTGGTCCGAGATAGTCATGGCCCTTACTCACTCTGACATTGTATGGTACGATCCTACGTATGGGGGTATATGTATGATCCATAGCATCGGAGGTTTTACTAACATACCGCTCATTGCAAGAGAAGGATGCATAAGTTACAACCCTGCGCTGGCCCGTCTCCAATTTGGGCATCCCATGATTGAAGTACCTGACCAGACTCTGTTAGAAGGAATCTTTCTCAAGGAAGGAGAAGACCCAGACCTGAAGACCGTCATAATTTACTCATGGGAATACATCAACAAGGAAGGAAAAGCTGCTTTAGGATACCCCAATTGTGCTGTCTCTGAAGAATACTTGCATTGGGTGCGAGCAAGAGCTCTCGACCTCAAAATGTCGCTCCCTTTCCATGAACCTATGGTGTTGGCCTTCCATGACCCAGATTGGTTTGATGTGAGTGAAGTAGATCAATTGAAGGCTGCTTTGGATGAAGCTCGAAAATTGAAGGCCGCTTGGAAGAACAAGTTTTTTACGCTCAAGGTAGAGCAGGAGAAATCCCAGAGGCTGCCAGAATTTGAACTCGCAAGGAAAAGAAAAGCGCAAGGGGATTTATTTTCCTCTCACGCCCCTTCAAGTGCTGTCACCAGTGATGATCTTCCCCCAGATACTATGGCTTGGAAGGAGTGTGTCGACCGACTCATCAGAGAGAAGGTCGAGTTGCAAGAACACATCAGTCAGTTAGAAAAAGAACTTCGTACACAGAAGGAGCATAAGGAGTAGATCCCCGAGTTTCTCTTTTGCTTTTGATTCAATGTATTAAACTCTTAAAAGAGTACTCCGTTTTTTGTAATGCTTCAATCATTAAAATAAAATAAGTTTTTTCTCCAAGGTTACAATACCAGAATAATTTGAGTTTCTTGAAAGTTTCACACTCATTTGCATTTTACATAAGCATAACATTCATTTGCATTCCAGGGTCTCACTCTTGCTTCATCTCCGCAGAACAAGCTGAATCACCGATACAACACTCGAGCCAGTCAACGTCAGAAGATGGATCAACTAGAGCAAGAGAACAGGGTGCTCCGTGATGAAGTTGCAAGTATGAAAGAAAGTTTGGAGAAGCTGAATGGCCTAGTGGAAGCTTTGTCCAATCAAATCTCGATCAACAACCAAGAAGTTCCAAGGACTGTCGTATCTGAAGTGACACCAACACCGATCCCAGTGGTATCTTCTGTCGCTGAAGTGTCATACAGTATGCCTCAAGGTTTCCCGTGGGGGATGCCTCCTTATTTTACTCCGGCCGGCTACCGCCCGCCTGTGTCTGAAATCCCTGTTGTGACCACTGTTCAAGCTACTCCTGTTGTTTCTGCTGTGATGACTACCGCATCTCCGCATGTGAACGTTATTCCGTATATTCTGGATGAACCAATTCTACATGGGTCGCCAACTGAGACTGTGGGTTTAGAAGAGAAGATAGATGGATTTCAAGATCAGTTTTCTGAAATACAAAAGGAGTTGAGAGCCCTTCATGGAAAAGACTTATTTGGTAAGAGTGCTTCTGAGCTGTGTTTGGTGCCAAACGTTAAGGTCCCACCAAAGTTCAAAGTCCCTGATTTCGAAAAGTACAAGGGGAATACCTGCCCTCAGAGTCATCTCATTATGTATGCCAGGAAGATGTCTGCCCAAACTGATAACGATCAACTACTCATTCACTACTTTCAAGACAGTCTGACAGGCGCCGCACTTAAGTGGTATATGGGGTTGGATAATACGAAGATTCAGACTTTCAACGATCTAGGGGGAGCCTTTGTCAAACAGTATAAGTACAATGTGGACATGGCACCCAACCGAGATCAATTGAGAGCAATGGCACAAAAAGATAAGGAGAATTTCAAAGAATATGCTCAACGTTGGCGCGAGTTGGCCGCGCAAGTCACACCACCTTTAGAAGAAAAAGAGATGACCAAAATTTTTCTAAAGACTCTGGGTCCTTTCTTTTATAAGAAGATGGTAGCTAGCGCGCCCAGTGACTTTACTGAAATGGTCAATATGGGAATGCGTTTAGAAGAAGGTGTTCGCGAAGGAAGGTTGACCAAAGAAGAAGACGCTCCTAAGAGGTATGGGAGCAGTTTTGTGAAGAAAAAGGAACAAGGTGTGAATGCCATTCAAAAGGGACAATTCAGAAAGAGGTATATGCCACCACATCAGGTTGCAGCAGTATCGTCAGTGTTTAATGCTCCGACCTATCAGCTACAGTCTCTGCAACCCTATCAGCAAGCTCAGTCTCCCGTTGCTCAACAGCCCCAACTTCAGCAGAGTCCACAGTATCCTCAGCAGAATCGGCCACCTAGCAATCAGGGTCGTGTGTATAGAAAGATAAACTTTGATCCGATCCCAATGACATATGCTGATCTATTTCCCGCTTTGATTAAAAAAGGTCATATTCAGACGAGAGCTCCACCTCCGGCTCCCACGAATCCTCCCCCCTCTTATAGAGCTGATAAGTTTTGTCCTTACCATCAGGGTGCTCCGGGACATGATATTGAGAGTTGTTTCGGTTTGAAGATGGATGTCCAGAGGCTCATCAAGAATGGAATCTTGTCTTTTAGGGATTCCGACCCTAATGTACAGAAGAACCCATTACTACCACATGGTTCGCCCTCTGTCAATATGATTGAAGATTGTTTGAAAAGAGATAGCCAAGAAGTGTCAAATGAAGAGGCTGAAGAAGTTTGCGTCATAGTACCTCACTTTAAGGAAATGGAACGTATAGAGATTGTTTACAATAGCAAGAAGCCAACAGTTACTCCTTTAGTGATCAATGTGCCTGGACCTATTCCTTATACCTCTAGTAAGGCCATCCCTTACAGATACAATGCTACTATGTTGGAGGATGGGAAGGAAGTGCCCTTGCCCACTGTACCCTCAGTCGTTAATATTGCAGACGTCAGTAGAGTGACAAGAAGCGGTCGAGTCTACCCGACTGTGCCACCGAAAGAGAAAGAAGCTTTGACCGAACCATCAGGCTTAAAAGACCCAACTGTGGGACAATCTGGTGGGTCTAATTCATCCAACTCCGATGAATGTTTGAAAATAATCAAAAGAAGTGAATATAAGGTTGTAGATCAGCTTCTGCAAACCCCATCAAAGATTTCTGTGCTACAATTGTTGATGAGTTCTGAGGCTCATAGAGAAGCGCTTCATAAGATTTTGGAACAAGCCTATGTCGAGCAGGATGTAACTATGGAACAATTTGACAACATAATTGGTAGTATTACTTCAAGTGATAATTTGGGTTTCAACGAAGACGATCTCCCAGAAGAGGGAAGGAAACATAACATGGCTCTGCATATTTCCGTGAACTGTGGAAATGACTCTCTGTCCAGTGTGCTGGTTGATACTGGATCATCCTTAAATGTAATGCCTATAACTACTCTATCTAAGCTATCATATCAGGGACCACCGATGAGGCCAAGTCGCGTTATTGTCAAAGCTTTCGATGGGTCAAGGAAAACAGTAATTGGTGAGGTTGATTTGCCCATGACTATTGGATTACAGACTTTTATGATCCCATTTCAAGTCATGGACATTCGTGCTGCCTATAGCTATTTACTAGGGAGGCCATGGATACATGAAGCTGGAGCGGTCACTTCTACCCTGCATCAGAAGTTGAAATATGTTTTTGAAGGGAAGATAGTTACAGTTTGTGGAGAGAGAGCTCTGGTGGTAAGTCACTTATCATCATTTTCATATGTCGAAGCCGAGGAAGAGGTTGGCACGCAATTTCAAGCTCTGTCTATTGTGGGTGGGGATGCCCAGAAGTCTCAAGCTTCCATGTCATCATTCAAAGACGCACAGCGAGTAGTGAACAATGGTCACCAATCAATGTGGGGAAGGGTGTTGTCTCTGCCAGAGAACAGAAACAAAGAAGGTCTTGGTTTCACCAGCAGTTCCGCTCAACAAATCACTAAAGGTCAAGGGTTCCCGTTGATCAATGAAGTGTTCCGTAGTGGAGGGGTCGTCCATCATCCTCAGATTAATGTTGTGTCGGAGGACGAACTTGAAGGCTACATATCAAATGGTTCCGCCAGGTCCTCCATTCCTTACGAAGACTATGAGCCTTATATGGAAGACCCAGGCTATGTTTCGGACGAATTTGACTATACCTTTGGAGTTTATGCCATCACCGAGGAAGAGCCAGATGAGGACATCCCAAACTTTGTGACTCCGGGTGTCGTGGTCAAGAATTGGAGTGTGGTTGAAGCTCCTACCGCCATTCATATATCTAAGTAAAGCATTTGTTTAAAATTTTCGCTCTGCCCAAGGCGAAACTGCATTTATTAAGGCATAATTTTTAATAATTCCCTTTGCTCTGCCCAAGGTAAAGGTGACTTTGTTGGGCGTGTCTTTTCGGTTTTGCTATCATCAATAAACTACTTTCATTTACATCTGTTTTTTTAATCTTATTCACGATGTTGGAAAATAATAAGTAGCATCTCGCGTACACACACTTTCCACCTGACAAAACAAAAATTTATTTAAAGTCACATCACTTGCGCAGATTGCCACACAAATTACAAACTGGGAATAATGATCCACTTCCTTCTCCGAATTTCGAGTTTCCTGTGTACGAAGCTGAGGACGCAGAGAATGATATCCCAGAAGAAATTTCCAGACTGCTTGAGAAAGAGGAAAAAGCTATCCAACCTCATCAAGAATCGGTGGAAGTAGTCAACTTGGGATCGGAAGAAATCCGTAAAGAAGTGAAAATTGGAGCTTTGCTCAAACCCGATGTGAAGAAATAGCTGATTGATTTGCTTGGAGAGTTTGTCGATGTGTTCGCTTGGTCGTATCAAGACATGCCCGGATTAGACACAGCTATAGTCGAACATCATTTGCCGTTAAAGCCAGAGTGCCCGCCGATAAAACAGAAGCTCAGAAGGACTAGACCTGACATGGCTCTAAAGATTAAGGAAGAGGTACAGAAACAGATTGATGCAGGTTTCCTTGTTACTGCCGAGTATCCACTATGGTTGGCTAACATTGTGCCTGTCCCGAAGAAGGATGGTAAGGTTCGCATGTGTGTAGACTACATGGATTTGAATAAGGCCAGTCCGAAAGACGATTTTCCGTTACCTCACATTGACATCTTGGTAGACAGTACTGCGAGATATGAAATTTTCTCCTTCATGGATGGTTTTTCAGGTTACAACCAGATTAGAATGGCTCCCGAGGACAGAGAAAAGACGTCATTCATAACGCCCTGGGGCACCTTTTGTTACAAAGTTATGCCGTTTGGATTAAAGAATGCAGGGGCAACATATCAGAGAGCTATGACTACTTTGTTCCATGATATGATGCACAAGGAGATCGAGGTGTACGTAGATGATATGATAGCTAAGTCGAAGACCGAGGATGACCATGTTAAACACCTGGCTAAGCTGTTTGGTTGCTTGAGGGAGTACAAGCTCCGTTTGAACCCCAACAAGTGCACATTTGGAGTATGATCAGGGAAACTATTAGGTTTCATTGTCAGTCAAAGAGGGATCGAGGTAGACCCTGACAAAGTGAAAGCTATCCGGGAAATGCCAGCTCCCGCCACCGAGAAGCAAGTTAGAGGATTCTTGGGACGTCTGAATTATATCTCCAGGTTTATATCCAACATGACCACTACATGTAAGCCTATTTTCAAGCTTCTAAGGAAAGAACAGAGATATGTTTGGACTAAAGACTGTCAAAAGGCTTTTGATAGTATCAAAGAGTACTTGCTTGAACCTCCCATCCTGATACCGCCAGTTGAAGGACGACCTTTGATTATGTATTTGACCATTTTAGAAGATTCGATGGGTTGTGTACTCGGTCAGCGAGATGAAGCAGGAAAGCAGGATCATGTTACTTATTACTTGAGCAAGAAGTTTACTGATTGTGGAACAAGGTACACTGTGTTAGAGAAGATTTGTTGCGCTTTGGCGTGGGCCGCCAAGCGTTTGCGCCAGTATATGTTGAATCACACTACTTGGTTAGTCTCTAAGATGGATCCTATCAAATATATTTTTGAGAAGCCCGCTTTAACCGGGAGAATCGCTAGATGGCAGATGTTATTGTCTGAATATGATATCGAGTACCATACTCAGAAAGCTGTTAGAGGAAGTATTTTGGCTGATCATCTGGCTCACCAACCCATTTTGGATCATCAACCTTCCAACGATGACTTTCCTGATGAAAATGTTATGTTCTTGAAGATGAAAGACTGTGAAGAACCTATACATGGTGAAGGACCAGAGCCAGGTTCTCAATGGGGTTTAATCTTTGATGGAGCTGTCAACGCTCATGGAAAAGGGATAGGTGCTGTTATTGTGACTCCTCAAGGGACTCATTTCCCATTTACCTCCAGATTAACATTCCAGTGTACTAATAACGAGGCTGAGTACGAAGCATGTATTATGGGTCTTGAAGAAGCAATTGACTTGAGAATTAAGAATTTAGATGTGTTTGGCGATTCTGCAGTGGTGATCAACCAAATCACTGGTGAATGGATAACTCGACATGATAATCTGGTCCCACACAGGGATTATGCTAGGAGGCTATTACCATTCTTTGATAGGGTTGAGTTTCATCATATCCCTCGTGATGAGAACAGAATGGCAGATGCGTTGGCAACTTTGGCCTCGATGATTGTGGTAAACTTTTGGAACGAGTGTCCTCGGATTGAAGTGAAACGTCTCGATAGACCCGCCTACATCTTTGTTGTCGAGGGAGTTGAGGATGGTAAACCCTGGTACTATGACATCGAAGTGTTTCTTAGAACTCAAGAATATCCTCTGGGAGCTTCCAACAAAGACAAGAAAACTTTGAGAAGGTTGGCCGAAAATTTTCTTCTGAGTAACAATGTGTTGTACAAACGTAATTTTGACATGGTCTTGCTGAGATGTGTTGACAAACAAGAAGCGGATACGTTAATGTCAGAAATTCATGAGGGATCTTTTGGCACTCATGCCAACGGACATGCCATGGCTAAGAAGCTTTTAAGGGCTGGATATTATTGGATCACTATGGAATCAGATTGTTATAAGTTTGCTAGAAAGTGTCACAAGTGCCAAATCTACGCAGATAAAATTCACGTGCCTCCGACTTTGTTGAATGTTATTTCATCCCCGTGGCCGTTCTCTATGTGGGGAATTGATATGATTGGAATGATAGAGCCGAAAGCATCTAATGGACACCGATTCATCCTGGTAGCCATTGATTATTTTACCAAGTGGGTCGAAGCGGCTTCCTATGCTAATGTAACCCGACATGTGGTTGTCAAATTTATCAAGAATCAGCTTATTTGCCGGTATGGTGTGCCAAGCAGAATTATTACAAACAATGGTTCCAATCTGAATAACAAGATGATGAAAGAGCTGTGTGAAGAATTCAAGATCGAGCATCACAATTCTTCTCCTTACAGACCAAAGATGAACGGGGTTGTTGGAGCCGCCAACAAAAACATTAAGAAGATCATTCAGAAAATGGTTGTTACTTACAAAGATTGGCATGAAATGCTCCCATTCGCCTTACATGGATATCGTACAATGGTACGCACATCGACTGGGGCAACTCCATTTTCACTTGTTTACGGTATGGAAGCGGTGCTCCCGATAGAAGTTGAGATTCCTTCTATGAGGATCTTGGTGGAGGCAAAGTTATCAGAAGCCGAATGGTGTCAGAATAGATATGATCAGTTGAACTTAATCGAAGAAAAGAGGATGGCTGCACTATGCCATGGGCAGTTGTATCAGCAGAAGATGAAGAGGGCATTTGACAAGAAAGTTCGACCCCGGGTATTCAAGGAAGGTGACCCTGTGCTCAAGAAAATCCAGTCTTTCCTCAATGACATCAGAGGAAAATGGGCCCCGAATTATGATGGACCATATGTAGTAAAAAGGGTTTTGACAGGAGGCGCTTTGATGTTAACAACAATGGATGGAGAAGAGATCACTCGCCCCGTGAATACGGATGCTGTCAAGAAGTACTTTGTTTAGGAGAAATAGGACGTTATTCCCTTTATGTAATCGCTATCATTTTCCAACGCTGTAATATCGGGTCACGCTTTTCTGCTGACCACCGTTCAATAAAAGTTTTTCGCTTACCATAAGTCTGTATTCTTGATAGCAAATCCGAATTGATTTAAACTTTTTCAAAACTTTGTTCTACTCGATATATGAATAACAAAAGGACGACCAGGGATGTTCACTTTATCCGAAGAAAAAGCAACAATGTTAGGCGCTTCTCCAGGACAAAAGGATTTATCTTATCCAGGCACGAAGGTTGCCTCTGTTCGAAGACTTCCTTTGCAGGCGATAAGGCATATGCGGGGATTTTGCTTGAGTACCCCTTCGCTTGAGGCGTTTATTTCGTTTCTCCCAATTCGTCGGCATACGCATAGCATATAAGTAGACGGCATGGCATGTGCATTGTCCGCATTCTTTATATGTGTTTTAGTCTACCGCTTCGACTATAGTTATCCCTAGGTGTATGGGTGTGTCTTATCCTTCCAATTAGATTCGTCCCTAGGCAAAAGGAGCACAATGGTTCATTTTCCCCATGAAGTTCAACCCTCATGGAAGACGGTTATTTTAGTACAATTCCATTTGAGTTCATACCTCATTGGTCGAGTCTTGCTTGATAGTTTCTTTTCGGCTACTTCTCGATTTGAACTTCGGTCTTCGGCAATCACATCATGAACGTGGATTAAGTGTGCCTTTATTTTGCACCCTTTTCCCCAGGAAGAATATTCCTAAGGACAGACATCTCTTCAACAATGGCATCACGAGATTTTATCGAACATCAATCTCTTTATTTGAGCAACTCGTTTTGATTAGGATCTTATTCAAAACGACAAAACGACAATTTTCACAAGACAAATCATTTACCATTAGTGGATCCTTCAACATTAGACAGTTACAGATATTTCTCTCAGGAATAACTTCCCCCAGTGAGTTCACCACACAAGTTTACTTCCGTCAAGTGGCATCTCCCCAGAGAAGTCAAAGAAGTTTACCACAATAGTATCCGTACTTGAGAAGACATATGTTACAATTCAACCGGCTCACATCTTTCCCGAAGATCCCCGGTGAAGCTTTACAGCTACATCTACAATTTACAATTACAAATTACATCTACAACAACAGAGTACATTACATATTACATCAACAACATTTACCACCTACAGGGTTCTATAACGAACTACATCTACAGGGTTCTATAACGAACTACACCTACAGGGTTCTACAACGAACTACATCTATAGGGCTCTACAACGAACTACATTTACAGTCTACAACGACATCTACAATCTACAAAATTACAACCCCCTATGAAGATGCTCTCACGAGTCTTCATCATTTCGGGAAAGGACCGAAACCAGCTCATGATTCCCATATCATGATGCTCGGGGAAGTTCTACATCAGGGACCGAGACCAGCTCATGATTCCCATATCATGATGCTCGGGGAAGTTCTACATCAGGGACCGAAACCAGCTCATGATTCCCATATCATGATGCTCGGGGAAGTTCTACATCAGGGACCGAGACCAGCTCATGATTCCCATATCATGATGCTCGGGGAAGTTCTACATCAGGGACCGAGACCAGCTCATGATTCCCATATCATGATGCTCGGGGAAGTTCTACATCAGGGACCGAGACCAGCTCATAGCATCCAGACTATGACGCTCGAGGAAGTTCTACATCATGGACCGAGACCAGCTCATGATTCCCATATCATGATGCTCGGGGAAGTTCTACATCAGGGACCGAGACCAGCTCATAGCATCCAGACTATGACGCTCGGGGAAGTTCTACAACAGAGACTGAGACCTACTCATGATTCCCATATCATGACGCTCGGGGAAGTCCTACAATTACAACAACATTTACAACGACATTTACATCTACAAACTACAGTGATTCTACCATCTACAAGATTTTGACATTTCAAGCAAAGACCGAGACCAGCTCATGATTCCCATATCATGATGCTTGGGGAAGTTCTACATCAGGGACTATTTCAAGTTGAGTTCCAAAAGGAAAATATATACAAAAACAAGGGGAAAAAAGAAAGAAAGAATACAAACAAAACTGGGACCATCGACTCAATTCATATGGATTATTACCAACCACTACACTATGGTAATAAGCTTCTCACCTATCGTCTAAGTCACCATATCCTTGGTGTACAAGTTGCTGTTGTGCTTTCAGAGATTTCTCTTTGGCAGTTGTTTCCTGTTCCCGTGGAGTCTCCCCTTTGTCGAGCCTGTTTTTTCTCCCGTGTGCCGTTTCTCCATGTGGTGCCATTTCACCACAGAACTCTTGTGTCTTGCATTTTCATATCCTTGCATATCATTTGCATTCGGTGGCTCTTAGGGCCAAAAATTCGCGCAATGTTTGTATTTAAGTCCCTCCTATCTCGTCAGGACGGAGATTTCAATCTCCATATTTCCGAGTAGGAGTAACTTAAATAGGGGCATCTGCCGCACCCTAATTTTTGACCATAAGATCCCGCCTCTTTTTGTGCATCTCTTACGTCGTTTGACCTTTTTCTCCATATTTACGTTATTATCACTAACAAGTGCGCGCAGGCGTGTAAACTTCAAAGGTTGTAGGCTCAAGAATATGTGAACCAGAAGTTCGCGTTCTTAAGAGAATTTCAAGGCTATAAGGGGATTTATTATAAATTCAAGGACATGAACTCAAGTTAACTTTGAAACCTAATTCAAGGCCGATTTTAACCAAATGCTCGACTTATGAACTCAAGAGGATTTCACATTAAGTCATATGTCTTACACATATAAAAAGTCAAGGGACTTACAAGACTATATTTGAGATGGTGTTGCTACTATAAGACCAACACGTTAATGAGTTTTAAGACATAATGCAAGTCATTATTTTCCAAGACATCTCAGGTATTGCCGCAAGTATCCAGATAAATTACTAACTCTGTTGCCTAGGGGTGCAAGTATTGAGAGTTAATTCATAGAGAAAGAACCCGGAGGTTGTTTGTCACTTTTTTTTCTGAACTCAACTTTCGCTTTGACATGGGGTAGTACATGGTTCCGAGAGTTGTATCCAAACTGCCATACCAGAATACAATTGCAACAATTGTCATATTGAAATCAGCTAATGATGTCATGTACAAAATTCCAAGAGTATTATAGGAAATATCAGTTGTACATTGCAGATTTACCACTAGAATACAAACTCAACCACTACAATATGGATTAACGTTACAAATTAATGCTACTGATTTACAACCGTAAGCTTCGAAGTTTCTACTCTGGTATCCCGCCTACGCCTGCAACTTCCTTCTTCAAGGGAACAACCAACGAAGCACCTGCATTGCATACAGAAAAACCCCAGACTCTACGATTCGTCATTCTCCTCCCTTATTGCACTCTCAAGAAGCCTCGAACTGAGATATGCGTTGCATACTAGTAAAGGTGGTACCATAACATGTATATACCTCTGTTGAAAAGTAAAGCCCAAGTTGGATATTAGATGAAAATAAAACAGACTTCAATACATTGTATGAACACAAGTAACAAGCATACATTTACTGCAGCTGCATGTATAACGAGCCACATAACCACCATCGCCAAATCAACGTATGCAGCAGTTCTCCTCATTCACAGGGAATACAGCATGAATCCCACAAAAGACGGTCAAGTTTTGCCAGTGGACTACAACAGAATGTTGCATAAAGATCCTAAGCTTCCCGCTAAGCAAGTACATCCACTTATAGGCAGACCTTCAATCCAATCCGCAACTCCAGATTATGCTCCAAGTACTGTTTCTGGGTCGCAAACCGAAGTCGCATTTAACACTAGAACTGATTGTATCTTCAGCTTATTTGTGACACCTTCACACAAAGGACAGGTACCTGAAAATCAGAACAAAGATACTCAAACCCAAACAAATCATCATTTTGCACGCAACAACCCAAAGCTTCAAGGCAACAACAATTGCAACACAGTCATAGACTCAGTTCGCTTCAGCATAACTCCCTCTCAAGATGCAGGACCACCAAACCAAGCCTTGACACATTAAGAACAACAAGGAACCTGCCAACAGAAACTCAGTAGAATTACAAAGGAGAAGATACCAATTCTTAATATAAAGAAAGAGACAAGGAAATTCATTGGGATGATTACTCAGCAGGTCCAGATTAGTTATTAAGTGCAAGACTGTTTTGGCACGCATCTGTTTCGTAGCATATGCTGGATATAACTGCAGGTACGCCAAATTGCTTACGCCGCGCGTTGGCATAAAGGCTTTAGACCTTGAGGGACACACAAGCTGCACGTGGGGGGGGGGGGGGGGGGCTATTGCCCATTCTCTGCACAAATTCGATCAACAAACGATGGATTAAATGACCTGGAAATTGGACAGACAATGATTAGTTCCCATGCTATTCCGAGTCACAACTTTACCACACCAGGATGCTGCTACATCACTTACAAACACTGTCTTTATTTTGAAGCTTTCGGGCGGAGACACTAATGATGTTTTGGCTACTTGCACACCTGCTAGTGGATTTATCTCAGCTGAGACCTCTGCCTTGATTTTGACGCCGGATTGGTTAAATCATTCACTCATACCACTTCTACTGCACCTGTAACAAACCACCTGCATCAAAATAGAACAACACCGTGTTTAAGGAACAAACACCCTCATCACAGTTCCAAAACCGTTCTCAGACGCAGTTGTGGCAAGCTTTAAAATACAATCAGAATAAAAGGATCAAACATGGTAAGCTAATTTGAAAACAGGCAACCATCCATCTAAGAGCATTTGAGTCACTTACAGAGTGTTTTACTTCTTCTAAGAAAACCAAACCTTCGTCGAGAAGGATCAGCCGTATGCGTTCCTCTCACCAACATCTTGCACAGAACAGGGAAGAGAATGTTAGAAGTAATTTCGTATGCAACATTAAATCATCTATACCAAGAGCAGTTCAAAGAAGTAATAACTGTCATAGCATGATTCGGTAAAAATGAGGGACTTTACCATCAAAATCACTTCGAAGCCGAGAATAGGAAATTATTTGCCCTCTTGATCCCTGCGAGAAGAACACTAAAGGAAGCAACTACAACAGCAATGTCAATCTCAGTTGCTCTCTAATCTAAAAAAACCCAGCTGGCGGCATTGCCCGTGAATTTTGTGCTTGCATTGGTCGCAGTTTCAGCGGACTGTACCATGCCAATTCCTGTATTGGAGGAGGATTCTTCGATATAGCTTCCATATCGACTCGCCTCAAAAATTTGTTACAATATTGTCACCTCTATATTTTGGAACTGCAACATTGTAAACCTCTGCAGCTTCCCCTTTGGCTCCTGTAACCATGCAAGAATCAAGAATTATGAAAGACCAAACCAAACAAGAAGGAATTAACTCAGACGTACTGGAAACGCTAAGCTGCAACCTCTTTACAGAGATTAAAACGTACCAAGCCATTGCTGCAGCCGTCACGCTTATGGCGGTTCCATCTGGCGTGCGCTTGACATTTCCCTATTTGAAAGAAACCCTTTAATCCAAAAGCAGAGGCAGACAGTTACCAAGAAGAAGGAGCAATCAAACTTTCAAGCATAATCTGACAAGTTTCAGATAACAGACCACTCATAATGACTCACTAACTGTCGTCACGCATCAAGATCCCCTACCTCCAACTTGCTACAATCAATCGACATCGAAATAACAGTCAAAAGGAATTTAAATTAAGAAGGGAAGACAAGTGCGTAGTTACCAACTCTCACCCTTTCCAAATCTTGAACAAGTAGAAGAGGACTTTGTATGGTCTGAAACCACGCACCAAATACAAGCCTCCCTCCTCTGGGCTTCTGATTCATCCTTCTGGCCCAAAACCATTTGCCACCTACACTTGCCAGGTCACACTCGGAGTCAGCAAAAAATAACGGTTTGAGAATATTCTTTGAAGAAGGAATATCCTATCCAGAAACCAAATCCTATCTCAATAAATCACAAATCAACAATATGAATATCAGTTAATCAAATCATCATTACGATCAACAAAAAGGGAATGTTTTCGAAATCTGACTCAACCCAAATTGGAAGGTTCAACCAACATTCAAAACAGCCAGCAAAAATGCGTTTTATTTTGAAGTCTATAAAAAGGGATCAAAAGAACACGAAGCAAAGAACACCGATAGATACCAGAAAACCCTAAAGCTCGTAAGAAACTTATCTGTTCAAATTTTTCCACCACCACTCGCCGCGAACCTCAGATTGCCATCAACTGCAGCTTTCGCGAAACGTGAATCACCGTGAAGCTTCGATCGCCATCACCGCTGCGGTCATCCATTGTCGGTAACACCCTATTCTTTTCACGATCTTAAACTATTGATGTTGCTTGCTTCGTTTTCAGGTTCGAGACATGGAAGGGATTGATAAAAAGAAAGGTGAGTAGCGATGGCGATTGGAGATGAGAAAGAGAGGGGCGCGATCGACGGGGAAAGAGGGCTAATTCGGGACCTAGGGTTCCCGTCTTTCTTTTTTTTGTTTTTTATTTATTTGTTTTTATTATTTTGTAATTTGTTAATTTAGTAATCACCACACACACATACACATTACCACACGTTAACCATGCCTAATCACTTTAATCAATATCCTAACCTTTTAACCAATTAATTAAGTAATCTTTAAAAAAAAAAACAAACTATAATCTTTTATCAATAAGAATTAGCCTTAATCCTTTTATTTAATTAACCTCGTTTTTTTCTTTTATTAATAACTAAAACAAACCTTTTTATTTAAAATAGTCCCTGAATAATTGTAATAACCTTTCTTTTTAAATCTAAATCAACTGCTTTTACGATGACTAAAAAAATAAAAATCCTTTTATTTAATAAATCCTTACAATATAATAAAAAACCATTTCTTAATTAATAACAAAACTATCTTTATTTAAAAAAAAAAACTCACTTGTGACATATTATCGATAAAAAAAAAAAACTTTTTATAATAACTTAAAACAAAAGATCTCTCTTCATATAACAAGAAAATATAATTTATACCCACTCGTCAAGCTATTTTTGACAACTTAAGAAAACCTTTCAATTAGCGACTTAACTTTTATTGAATAGATAAAACTAATCCATCCAACCTTTCTTAAAATCATCTCATTCAAAAACAAATCAACATTTCCTTATAATTCAAACTAAAATCAAACCAGTTAAAAACAATCAACATTGCAAAACCAACTTAATCGTGCACTTCACGACACATTCACCTACACTTCAGCGCTTTCATGCGTTTATGTATGGTTTACTTTATCCGCAACTTATTCATTGCAATTTACATTACCGCATTTACATTATCGCATTGCATCCGTCCAAAGGGAAAACCTACACATAATTCAACATTGTGTGTAGTTGCACATCATTTGCATCATCCTCCCCTTGATCCTTGATCCCATTCAAGTCGATCATTTTAGGATAGGACCTACCCCATAGGAAGGACCTTGTTTTCATCTTTACAACATAGATTAAACAAAACAATCAACTTAAAAAACGACTAGATAAACACAATAGAGAATAGATGTTAGTCATCTTAAGCGAGATTTAACTTCTCACGCCCCACAACACAAATACAATCAATATCTTCTTTTTCGCTTAAGAGAGATAGAGGCGTACTTGTCGACCCTTCCAAGTACTTGAGCCCTTCTCTTAAGACGACCCAAATACAATTTTTCTACATACTTGTGGTGGCTAAAACTAAGTAATCACCCTTAAAATGACAACTCGTCCCTTCTCCTAGACCCAATCAATCAACCACCTTACCCGTAGGAACTTTGACCACAGTCAAAGAACTCCTCAAACCCTTTAGGGGAACTACAAGTACTCTGATTCCACTCCCGTAAGGATATGTAGGCATAAGGTGCGATATCTTATCGAGTATACTTAGAAATAAACCCCTAGGTCTTTCAACCTTTAAGCAGATAAACCATAGCAATAAACAATAATAAAACAAGAGGTTCCTGTAGAGTACTACAGAAACTTAGGATGCTAGTACCTTCCCTAAGTTTAACCAACCCCCGAACCTATAACTCTCTAAATCTTGCATTTGCATTGCATTGTGGGAATTTCGATCTTTATCCCTTCCTTTGGACAAATCAAAGTTCGGTTGCAAATTGAATTAACGATTCAAACTAATCAATAGTTTGGTATCCAAATTTCACCGCGACACAGATGCATCCATTAGAAGATTCTGAATGCTGCCAACAGAAGATCCTGAGCGCTGTCTCCAGAAGGATTTGAAGCAGAAGCTCCAGAAGGATCTGAAGCAGAAGCTCCAGAAGAATCTGAAGCAAGTCAGAAGCATCTGAACCAAAGAAGAATTCTCTATGAAGAGTTTTCAAAGCATAGTTACTACAAAAGATTCTGAAAGTACTAAAGCTGCCAGTACTGAGGATCTGACTCAAATATGCTCTGAACTTATACACGCTGAAAGCACACCTGCTGCAAAGACTCTGATTCAGCAAAACTCTGATCAACATCAGAAGGTTCTGATCAAATTAGACTTTGATGAATCTTGCTTAAAATTGAAGAAGAATAATTCAAAGATTATGTCCGTTGGAATAATCCAAACGACTCTTTCCTTATTTATGCTAGACACAAGAAAACAGACAAAAAGGATTTCTCTGTGCTTTCTTCTTCTAGGAAAGGTCACTTGATGTGAAGACAAAAAGGCTCAGACCTTTTGGGACACTCTTCTCAATGTGAAGTTCTCTTGGATCAAGCTGCCTATAAAAGCAAGTCTTCACCCATCTTCTTCAGTTGACGTTTTACTTGAAAATAAATCAATATCCAAGATCTCATACATTTCACATTCTTTCTAGAATTAATTTCTTTGTTCTTAACTTTAAGTGAAAAATCACAGTTGTGATAAAGCTTTATTAGAAGCAATTTAAACACTTGTATTTGTTATTACATTTGATTGTAAGAAAACCTTAAGAAGATCCAGTTAGGATCAGTAGTTCTTGAGAAGACTTTGAACAGTTGTTCTTAGTGCTTACTATTGTAATCAGTTGATTAAATAGTGGATTAAGTCCTTGATTGAGAAAGGAAAATCACTCTAGGAAGGGTGGACTGGAGTAGTTGAGTTCAACGAACCAGGATAAAAATACTTGAGTTTTTATTTCTAAGTTTTTATCTTCATACTTATTCAACCCCCCTTCTAAGTATTTTCTCACCTTCAAGTACTTGGAGTTGAAGTGCTTTTGCAGATGAATCAAATCAAGTGATGGAGCTGCTAAAGAAGTGCAAGATGAAGAAATTAGAAGACGCTCAATCTGAAACAACCAGAAGTTGTCACAATTCTTACCTCTCTGAGAAAACTTAGACATAAATCTTTACTTTCTAAAGTACTGATTATGGATGATAAAACTAAGGAAGTAAGAACAAGATCAACATTCAAACCCTCTGAAGAAATGTTTTGTGGTTTGATTTTCATGAAGATATTTGCATCTATTGAAGGAGAGCGTCTGGTCAAAGATTGAACTCCAGTGACACAAGAAGAATTCAACCAGTTCTCTCAGTATATGGCATCTAGTATTCCATATCCGAATTCGGGAATTAGTTATTTGAATCAAGTGGATTTCTGGAAATAAGCCATCGTGAAGACAAAAACAACTGACACTGAGCAGAAAATTTAGGAGATAACTTAATACCCTCTGATGGTCTAGATACAATAAACATCGGGAAATATGTTTCATCCATTAGAATGAGAAGACCAAAGAAGCCATGAATACGATCTTGTCCCAGTGCAAGATTCAAGGACTCCTATGTATCTCTTTCGAGATCAGAAGAAAAGAAGAAGTTAGCGTGATGTCAATTTCTGAGGAGAATTTGATATAGCGGTCCAGCTAGAGACAATCATTAACGATGTCTTCAATTTAAGAAGCTAATTGCATGTTAATTTTGAAGAAGCACATGCATCTTCAAGATACAGAGTCAACTGGAAGACTACCAAATAGTTGAGAGTAACACTTTTCTAACTCTTACTATTTTTTTTAATTAATTGCCTAATAATCTATTTTTATATTCTAGGATTAAATTTTGAGTTTTTGTTCAGAAAGGAACTATTTTTAAAACTTTTTTGATACAGTCCTTTCTTATGTCTGTTATCTATTTCAGAACCCCTTGCTGAAAATAAACTTGTTTTCATTCCAAAACATGTGAACTTGGTTCTATGTTCAGAATGAAAAGGAATATCTCATCATTTATGTCTTCTAGAACAGAGAACTAAGTTTCTAATGCGTGATTCGTAGCATCTTGCTTCTGAGATATGTGGCTTCTGACAAAGTGAAGTTATCATGTATCTAAAGTATTTGAGGTCAGCATGCTCTCTTTAGATTGCTTTTTGTGTCAGTTGGAAACTAAAGAGTTTACTTCATTAACCAATTGTCAGGAAAGTGAAGAGTTTGTGATTCATTATAAGACACTTGTCTTTTGATAAACCATGCTTAGTACTTAATGTGACACATTGGGATACAAGATTTTCTAGGGATTTTGTGATAAATCTTTTCAACCTTCTCTTTGTCGAATCATTTGCTCTTCTCTAGTTATTATAATCATTGTAAAATATCTTATTTATACCCACTCACTTCACATCACGCACTTACGCTACAACTTCCCACACTTTTTAATCCTTCAAATCCTTTTGCTCTCTAAACCCTAAAAACCCTGTGTGTGTGTGTGTGTGTGTGTGTGTGTGTGTGTGTGTGTGTGTGTGTGTTCCTTCTATCTTCGCCAAATGGCCAACTATATGTCTGATGATCAATGTATGGCTCTACAACAACAACGTTTGGGAAATATTCAAAATAATGATACATCTCAAATCACTTTAGCCATTCCAATAGAACACTTGACTATTCTATCAGAATTAATAGTATATTTCAATAATCTAGCTACTAATGGTTTTGATTTCTCGGAGATGCCGGAAACTCGATGTTGGAAAAGCTACTTTAACCTCCTAAAAAGGCCAACTTAGCCGGAGCTACTCAAATATTTTTGGGTAAATGCATATGTCTCGGATAACAACATGGTTCACTTAAATATTAAGGGACATAATATCCACATAAGTGAATATGACATTGCTAGACTGCTTCTTCATAATAATTCTGGTATTCAGTGTTACAACAAGAAGGTTGTTGTTTTGCTTAAATCAACGATGAGCTATTCAGAGATCATCAAAATGGTCATTCCTACCATATTCAAAAATAGAAAGGATTCAACCTCGGTAACAAATCTCTTTGATAATCTAAGGGCTTGGTTCAGGATTATCATTGGTAGCATCTATCACAGGTTCACAACAAATTCTATCAAGCACGTGGATATAGACACCAAGTACATGTTGTATCATTTGGCCAAAGGAGATAAAATCAACTTTCCTGCTTATCTCTTATACTATCTTTGTTTCTCTATCAACCACTCTGAGAAAATATCCAAGAATCAAAGGACTTGGATTCCCCATGGAAGATTAATCCCTGTCATTTTGAATGATAGCAAGATCTTGGAGTTGTTAAATTCTCGAACTGCACCAGAAATTCTATTTGGAAAAACCTTCAATGGTGAAGATTTGCTAAACACGTCCTTAATTAGTAATGTGATTAAGAAACCTGAATAGCAGAATCTAGAAACAATTTCTAACAGAAAGAGAAAGAGAGAAGTTGCAGTGTCTGTTTTGTCTAATGACAAGGAGAAAGAAGTTGTCGGAATGGTAGCCATTAAAAAAAAAATCTGCAAAAACCTCCACGGGTCATGCAGTTAATTCTAACCAGTTACTTCATTCTGAAGCTGATCTTCTTCCTCAATTAATGAACATCTTAAAAGACATTAAAAAGGAAGAAAAGTTGCTCAAAACCAGACTTGACAAGCAAGATGAATTCAACAAGAACATTCAGAACATGCTTGCTCAGTTCATTCAAAGAACCCCTCATTCTTCCCTACCTCAGGCACCTTAGGATTACCCTTTTTTTTTCTTCTTTTTTTCCTCTTTTGTATTGTTTGTTTAAAATTAAATGAAGTTTATGTTTCTTTATTTTACTATCTTTTTAATTCCTTTTTTGATTTCTTGATCCCAGATACTTATTTCAATATGCTTTTATTTCTAATGTGTGTTTAATATTTGATCAGGAACTTTGTAAAAGTTCACTATCTTTTAAAACAAACTATCAGAAGATATAACCAAGAAGAATGCTCAAAATGAGTTTACTCTGATGCAATACATTATTCAATGAAGAATTGGTTTTGACCACTCATTAATTAGAAGCAAAGGACAATGTAAAAGAATATCTATGAGTACTCTGATACCTCAGACTTGTCAGAGGTTGTGAACTTTCTGAAATCATGGTAGCCAGACTCTAGTACTTCAAAGATTATGGTGGACCTTATGGATATTCGATCAAGACATGGTCATTCATGAAATGTTTAAGTTTTGTACCTCTTGATGACATGTTGCATTGTGCACCTTTTGGTGACTAAAAGAACTAAGTTATGATATATGATACATTAAGCAAGTTACTAATCAGGTTTTGATACGTCATCATGTTCTAATAGCAAGCCAGATTTTGAGATGAAGACCAGACAATTCTAGTCAGACTTTGATGAAACGTCACTAAGAAGTATTCCTTCTCTAATCTTATGCTTTGTACTTTAAAATTATTTTGTGAGTCTTGGGATCAGGGGGAGACTCTGAACAAGCATAAATGAATTTTGAGAGTAACAAATTCAAGGGGAGCTGGTTTGCTTAACTCTGATTCAATGTTTTATGGTTATTACCCTGTATAAATTATTCTATCAAAAAACATGGTTTGTCATCATAAAAAAGGGGGAGATTATAAGAACAAGATTGTATTTACATCTGGCCTTAAGTTTTGATGATAACTACACATGTTATCTTAGAGCATAATTCGGTACTCTATGGTTTCTGTCTAGTGTATAGCTTTTCCTAAACAGGATATGACTCTGATAGAAAGGCATGTGATGTCATCAAACTCTGATCTAAACACTCTAGAAGAAAACATATGGTGTTTCTTATTAAAGTCAAGTTTCAGGAATGTTCCTAATGCAATGGTTTTAAAGAACTTTATTACTAGAGCTACTGATAATGACTTTGTAAGTAAGCTTTGAATGCTTTATAAGGATGTACTTAAAATGCTCCACGTTCTGAAGTTTCTAAAGACAAGGTTCTGCTGAACAAGTTGTGAAGATTCTAAAGACATCATTTATATTGCAACAAGGTTCTAAAGATTCTAAAGATTCTAAAGACAAGGTTCTATTGAACACAGTTCTGAAGACTCGAAAGACAAGTATGTGCTGAACAAATTCTGAAGTTTCTAAAGACAAGGTTTTGCTGAACAAGTTCTGATAATTCTGAAGACAAGGTTTTGTTGAACAAAGTTCTAAAGACTCTGAAGACAAGTATGTGCTTAACAAGTTATGAAGATTCCGAAGACGAGGTTCTGATTAAACAAGCTCTAAAGTTTCTAAAGACATTAGTTCTAAAAGCCCAAGTGTTGAAGACTCTTAAGACAAGGTTCTGCTGAATGAAGATCTGAGACTCTAAAGACTTTGGTTCTGAAGTTACAAGTATTAATCCTTCTACAACATGCTTCATCAAATATACATATGAAACCTCTGGAGAGCTAGAAGACAAAAGATCAAAAATGGTTTGCATGATTTGACAAATATAAAAGTACAAAAGTAATTTGTGACCTCTATCTAGAAAAGGTGGCACAAGGACAACTCTTTTGTATTATGATGTGACCATTCCTTCAAGTGACCGTTGGGAAATTACTATTGGAATATATTTCCTATTATATTCTTCAACGAATCTATCCTCAAAGCTATAAAAAGAAGACTTGGAAGCATTGAAGCAGTAGCAGACTATGCTCAATGAAACTAAGGTTTTTTGCTCATCCAAAAGAAGAGTAGAAAGAGCTGAAGAAAACACGAGAGCATGTGTGCGAAGCAGAAGCAAAACACCAAGATGTAAGCTCAAAAATAAGATGTTTGTTGTTCAAACAAAAATAAAGCGCTTCTATATAAGAAAAAGAGAGAAGCATTTAAAGAAGCCTTTAAGCAACAAAACTCATGCTGATACAATGCAAATATCTTGGAGATTATTCTTAAGATAGTTTTGTATATTAGCAAGGAATCGTTATTCATATCTTTCTAGAAAACACTTTTATGTTATTGTACTTAAAATTTTGTAATCTGCTTATTTAGAAGCATCTATTTGTACACACATTTGCAATCCTTTTCAAAGTGATTATTCCTCAAATGGCTAAGTTGTTAATTTGTATACTTAAGAGTGCTAAGTTGTTTTCTAACACTTAGAGGTTGAAATTAAAATCTTTCATGATTATTGGATTAAGTATTTTTCTAAGGCAAAATCACCTTGGTGGGTGGACTGGAGTAACTTTGTTAACAGTGAACTAGGATAAAAATAATTGTGTTTATTTATTTTTATTCTCTTGTTAGCATTGAAGTTTGAATTTTAAGAAAAGTTCACATTTGGTGAAACCGAATTCAAACCCCTATTTCTTGTGTTTCTCGCCCCTTCAGAAGCATCTACAACAACTATAATCAGATCAAATCTTCAAAACATCTTCATTTCCAATAAAGTAAGTGTTGGAACTTTCACTCAAGGAATTATCCACATAACAAGGCCTTTGTCCAAAGGACTTATCTATGATTCAAGTATAACATAATATGTTGAAGATAATGTCAATATATCTCGAGTCCCATGTTAGCAGAACTGAGTTGACACTACTCATTCTCAGAGGCAGCCATATCATGCTTATGATAATAGGGTGAACTAGCAGCTGCTTTCTGATCAGTCTATCTCACCAGTGTATGATTAAAACTGAACCGAAGTTACTTCTATGTCAGAACTAGTTTCACCAACTAAATATAACTCTGTATACACGAACCAGCTAGTTAGAAATCCTAATTGTTTTTCAAATACTTTGTCATCATCAAAACCTTAAGGGATACATGGTATGAACCAAACTTGTCTCAACAATCTCCCCCTTTTTGATTGGCAACTTTAAGTATTTAAAAACAATCAGTAGCAGATTAATTACTCAACAACTTTCAGGGTATGAGGTTTGTAAGCTCCCCTTGTATGAAACAGTCTTAGAGGTGAGGTTTGTAAGCTTTCCTTGAGTCCTATCTTTTAAGTCTAAGAGGTGAGGTTTGTAAGCCCCCTATATAGAATAATGAATCCACTCCAAGGGTGAGGTTTGTAATCTCCCCCTAAATAGGATCGCCAACCTCATCCAGATCCAAAATTAATCTAAAAGAAAATACTTAATACATTCTCCCCCTTTGTCATTAATTAAAAAGACAAAAGAAGAAAGAGCTTCAGCGACTAACAATGGTTTCTGAACAATTCATAGTTGAACAACAGTCAGAAACAAGTTTATCAATCAACCTATCTTTTTGTACATGAGTAACAACACCATGCGAAACAAGAATCATAGACAGAACCCACCAAAAGGAACGAGAAAAGATAATTCCTCACGAGATGTAAGTATCTCTTCTTTCAAATAATTGAACTTAGACAGAGGAAAATTGATATTAGTTAAAATCATCAGAAAAAACCATTCTCTCCCCTTTTCTCTAGGCTTTAGATTGGTCCCCGTAATTTGGCACCTAACTTTTGCCATATGAGTAATAGTGGAAGGACTTTCGGCAGAGCCTTTACTTTCATAGATGATGTGCATATGATTTGAAAATTTATTTTTATGTCTGTAGATCTCAATAGTAACTCCATCTTTCTCAACAGGGAAATCATAGACATCAGATAGAATCTGGCAATCATCTAACTCATTCTAATGAACATGAGCGTTTTCCTAAAAATATTTCACAAGATATGGATAGATGGGTTCATAAAGCATTACAAAACATTCATCCCATTTCTGAAAATGAATATCTGAAACTATCTGTGAAAGATTATTCATTGTCAATTCATTGAAGTCAGCTGTATATTCCTTTAGAATATCTAGATCATGGATATCTCCTTTAAAGGTTTTTGAAGACATTTTAAAGAAGAAATACTAGATTGAAGAATAGTGATCTCACAAAATTATCTTACATAGAAGATAACACATAAAATTAGGAGAATATACATGCAACTACATAATACTAGAATGCTAATTTATAAGCAAGTATGTATTAAATGTTTAGACAATTATGAGTCTGAATAAAAATGATTTTGAATCTTTTTTAGTACACTCCTTTTAATGAACCAAATTTCAGAGTAGATTTTGAAATAAGAGTGATAGTCATGTCCCTTCAGTCTTGAGATATTTAGAGATGGTTGTCTATTAAAGCTATATTTCAAGAAGGTTTTAAGTATTAGAGTGTAAGACAAGGATCCTTATTTTATCATAACTCAATAGTAGTCCAGTAGTTAATTCAAAGCACTTAGGAAGGAATTAAACAAATTACTTTATGCTTTAAGAAAAACAATAAAGGAAAAGAGAGATCTTATACCCCTTATCCAAGCTTTATAGACCATACTTAGAGACATATCAAAAAGAAACATTCCAATTAAAAACCATCAGAATCCAAATATTCCTCCAATAATCCATTCAGAAGACAAGCATTTATTCAACGACGAAAACCATGTTCAATTTTTTCTTAATATAATCAAATTGAGCAATAGCTAAGGGTTTTGTAAATATATCAGTCCATTGATGTTCAGAATCAATAAACTGAATATCTATAACACCCTTCTGAACATAGTCTATTATAAAATGATATTTAATTTCAATATGCTTGGTTCTAAAATGTTGAATTAGATTCTTTGTTAGACAAATAACAACAATGATGTCACAAAGGATAGGAATATTGTTTCCAAAAATCTGATAGTCTTCAAGTTGATATTTCATCTATAATAGTTCAGTACATCAATTGGTAGCTAAAGTGTATTTTGCTTCTGCTGTAGACAGAGTAACAATTTCTTGTCTCTTACTACCCTAAGAGATAAGGTTTTCACTTATGAAGTAACAGGTTCCACTAATGGATTTCCTTTCAATTCTATCTTCGACATAGTCGGCATCACAAAATCTAACCAACTTATAAGCTGAAGATTTCTTATAAAGAAGTCCAAGATTGATTTTTCCTTTTAGTTACCTGAAGATCCTCTTAACAACTGTTAAGTGAGGCTCTCTAGGATCTGATTGGAATCTTGCACCCAAAAATACATTGAATAGAATTACAGGTCTTGAAGTACCGAGATAGAGTAAAGAACCTACCATACCTAGATATTTAGTTGGATCCACCTTGTCGCAACTGCGAAAAACACCTGACGGGAAAACAGAAGAGTCACCGTTGAACGTTATTTATCTCAAAGAGAGGGAAAGGAAACGATCAAAGAAAACCTGAAGAACAGAAAAAGACAAGGTCATTGTAACCAAATATTGGGTTCAGGAGTTGATTACGCAAGGGGAAGGTATTAGCAGCCCTCATATCTGTTGTACTCAACGGGATCCATGCTTATTGTCTAATCAAAATGTGTGTTATCTAAAAGCTATTGCTAAACGGAAACAAGAACAAAAGAAAAAGAAAGACTCAATAGGACATCATCGCCCTATGCCTACATATTTCCTTGTGCAGTGGGAAAGTCAGAGTCAATCTAGTTTGGAAAACTATGGGTGATGGGGGAAGGTTGCTCGCTAAGACATCATTGTCTTGTGCCTACGTATCCTCATCTGGTATGAGAAATTAGAGCAAACTTAGTTCGGGTAACGAAACCATAGGTTGTTTAAGTGTTTTTTATGAGTGACATTAAGTTCCCATTCCAGCAGTTAGGGACGATGCCTGTTTGCGGTAGAATGGAAAAATAACGTACTCTTTTTTGAAAATGAGTTTGAAACACAATCCCGAAGGATAAAAAAGTTTGACTTTTGTGTGTGAGTTTTAGTGAAGTGATTTGAGTTTGCTTTGTGATTCACGTTGCACTAGAGACTATGATATATGAACAAATGCGTCGCATATCGCCCAAAGGGCATACACTAAACACTATAGACAAGTGAGGAGAAACCTCTCACTCATCATTCCCCATATGCTTAAGGCTCACGGTGCACAATGTTCATCGTCTTTATTAGATGAGTTAGAATTGTTTTGAGATGAGAAGAGAGACGCACAAAAGTTCTAAAGGAAACTCGGTCCTAATGTTAGCATGTAAAAGATGGACCTAAGGTTGAGGTTGAAAGGGATTAGCCTACTTGTTACCATGCGTGGATTAAACTCCTAACGTCTATCCTACTCCAAGCTTAATCAAAAATTAAGTTGGACTAGAAGGCCTTAAGGGAGCATGCAAAGGCAAGACAAAAACAAGAAAAGCAAGGCAAAAACAGCAGCTACAACAACGCTTCCTACACAAAACAACAGTAAAATCCAGCACACAAGCAAGACAGCCTATAACAGCACATGTGTGTTGCACCCTAAAATTTGCTCAACCTTATTCACTTGGTTTAGGTTTCAATATCATTAGCATCTGCATATAGAGGCATGTACATAGTCTAATCATCTGCATAACATAAGCATAGCAAGTCATCCAACAGGGGACCAATCATTATTATCATCTATAGAGGCCTATCAAGAGGTTATTATCCTGATTCAATCTCATTCAAGTCATCAGAAAGAATTGGGAAGCTATCAAGTCAATGGGTCAAGCAAGTGCATCCATCTCCTATCTGAGGGTCTCTGAGGATCAACAAGTAATTTTTGAGCTGTGGGCTGAGTATGGGGAGTATCTAGACATCTTGGAGGACTTAGAAAGTCATTGGGAGAAGGAGACAAGTCATTGGTGAAGTCACAAGAATTACAGTTGAAGACAGTCAACTAGGGTTTCATCTGGGTCAACCCTGGGTCAACTCTAGGTCAATTGACTGATTGAAAGGCATTAAGGGCTATTGGAGAGAGGTGGGGGTCATCATTTGACATGGAGAATAAGGATATGTTGTTGTGCTAAGAAGAATTCAAGAGAAATCAAGGAGAAGGGGAGTTTCTAAATTAGGGTTTCTATGTAAAATCCCCTAGTTTAGGTCAAACTTCCAAGCAAGATAAGTCAAAATGCAAGCTTCAAATGGATCCTTGGCCAACATGAAACTTGTATAGGATCTCAATACCTTTAATTTGAGTTGTGGGAGACATCAATGAGATTTATAGAACTCAAGTTATGGTCCTTACAAGTTACAGGTCATCTGAGGTGTCTGAAATTTTGTCTGTGAAAGTGACTTGGCTTCCAAGCTATTTTTACCCCTCAAGGAGATTTAAAATGAATTTCTGGTCAACATAATAGTTGTTACTTATTGTCTTAGCTTTCTAGAATGGTATAGTATGCCTTCATATGATTTGGGGAACTCTACTTATGGTCTTGGCAAGCAAAGGGTATTTTGGTCATTTGTGAATTACAGGTCATTTTAACCTATGCCCAAAACTCACACAAGGAAGTTTCAAATGGAAAACTTTACAACATCAAACGTGTTCCAAATGACATTTTGAGTCTAGAAAAGTGACCATGAGAGATTGGAAAGATTCATAGCACAAGGTTTCAAAATTGTTGGATTTAATGAATAAAAATGGCCTTAAAAATGAGATTTTTCATATCTTGGCCAAATGAAGCAAAATTATAGGTCATTTTGAATGGAAATATCATTTTAAAGACATTGGCTAAATTGGAATTTTGAGCTTAAGTCATAATTTGTGAGTTATCCATGGTTACTTGTAATGGAAGAAACATAAACCAAATTCAAGGGAAAGAATGCAAGGGAAACTTCTCCAAGTTTCTAGGAGGTTCTAATCTCATGTATATATTGATACAAGATAGTTCATGCCATGGTTGGTGCTTTCATTTGTTCAAAACCCCAAGTTTTACACACTTTCTCCATTTTGCATAAGCTTCAAAAACTCCCTCAAATCTCCCTCAATTCTTACACTTCTTGATCTGAACTTCATCACCATCATCCATAGATTACAGTTCACATATTCATTTGGCTGAATCAATCAAGGATAGTGCCATACAAGTTTCATCCTTCAAGGTTCAAGAAATTGGAATCACATGATACAAGAAGATTGAGCCTAAATCCTTGCATACAGAATCAAAGTGGTGGTGTGTGGATCAGTTTCAAGTCCTTGCAGGCATTGATTTAAGGATCTCCATAGCTGTATCTCCATTTTAAACCAGGTTGGATCTCTCTTCGAATTGTATGTTTTTGGTTAGCATGATATGGTTTTGATAGCTTAGAATGGTTAAGGTAGGTTAGATGATGATTTTTACTGAGTTTGGAGAGGTTTAATGGAGGTTGCTCATAGTGCATCAAATCTGGTTGGATTGATATCTCATGATTCAGTGCATGAAATTCTTGGCTTATTGGCTTATGGTAATCAGCATGAGTTGTAGATAAGTTTAGGACAAGATTTGGAGAGTTTTGGAGGAGTTGATCACAGGTGTTCATGGTGGCTTATGACTGTTATCTCTATCGAATTAGTTTATTGCTTGAGTTTTAAGAGAAATTATTATCATGGCTGTGTAGAGGGATTAGAGTAGACCAAGTTTGCTTTTTATGTCGATTGAATCCATGGTCAGATGAGGGAGAACAGAGTGGTCGAAGGTGCGTGCATGGAAGGGTTTTCTGAAACCCTAGGGTTGCTCAAGGTGGAAGACAAAGTCTGAGCCACACGATGGAGAATTTGACTTTGACTGGGGTTCTAATCCTATGGTCCATATTCAAACTGAAAACGGAGGGAATGACTTAGTATGAAACACGACGTTTCATTTAAAATGAAACTCTGGGCCTGGACTCAGCTTGCTACTCACACCCCTCAATCAATGAGCCCACCAAAATACACGTGATATTGTTGCTAAATGCACCGAGTTCTTTTTCATTTTTCTGGCTTTTTCCAATTTATTTTCTGAGCGAGTATGGGCTTAGCACAATTAATATGCGCACCCCCTTTTTCCAGCCCACCATGGAATACAACTGGAGCGAAGTACTTTTCTCACCCCCTCCCTTTATTTCTTTCTATTTTCTTTTTCAATTTCTTTTTATTTTCATTCATTTTTGAAAATTCATAACAAATTAGAAATTGCATATTTTTAATTCATTCTTTTTTTAGCATTTTCTTTAAAGTGTCAAGAAAATTATAAAAAATAAAAATTGCCTTTTATTTTTTATTTGATATTTTCCCCATATTTTCCAAATAAATAGCATTTTAAATAGTTTCATTTCATACATAAATTTGTTAATTTTTGTTCTATTAATTGCTTTAATATTTTTTGTCCATTCTTTTTAGGTTGTTTAGTTTAGATATTCAACTTGTAAATACAATTTAATTCATATTTTTAGGAGTTAGTTTTAGGTGATTAGTTTAGGTGTAAACAACATGAACAAATTAGGGTTTTAAGTGACAATTTAGGAGAATTAATTCATTTCCCTTAGGACTTAGGGATTAAATAGTTTAGCTATGGGACTATAGGGGCTATGGGTAGTTATTAGATCCCCTTAGAAAAGTCAGGATTCCCATACTGCTATTAACCTACTGTATATATCTGATTGACTGGTGTGGTGTGTCCTCTGGGGATTATTGCTTGCTTGTTTGGGTGTTGGGATTTGCCTGGGGATTTGGGAGAGCTGAAGACTGAAGATGATGAAACCATTGGAGATCCAGGGACTAAAGACCAACTTCCAGAGTTGGAGAGGAGATTTTTGTCATCAGCTGTTGAGGAGATTAGGGTTTAGGAACTAGGCAGAGCTCTAGGTTAGAAAGTTTGATTCTCAAACATGGAAGGTCTTGACTGCCTCCATTCCTCTCTGTGATACAGAGTCTCTCTGAGACACTCACCCCCTTCCTTTGGAAGGCTTGGTACTATTGTCTGAGGGATAGAACTCTTGAGAGAAAATGTCTTATGTGTCAGTGGCAGTTGGTTTACCACCATTGGTAGTCAACTAATTGCTTAGCACCCAATCCACTCTGGTGATTGACCCATCAGCTTGGAGGATAGGACTTGAAGAAAAGCCATTGTAGACTGAAGATTGGCAACCAAAGACTTTGCTTGAAGACTGTGAAGATAGAGACTACTGACTGAAGCTTGTAGCTGATTGGAGATGATCTGAAGATGGATATTGATGCAGAGCTGCAGTGGCTGTTTATTTTGCAGTATTTTATTCCTGATGTATTGATTGGTTTTCCGGACTGTATTGTTTGCTGTTTACCCTGTTGGGTTGAAAGTGAAGCCTGTTCACTTTTGCCTATTGTTTTCTAGGTTTGAGGTTGAGTGGGACTCCCTTGCCTCGCTTGTATTGTTGCATCCATGCATTTTACTGTTTTACTGCATATATCTGATATTGTTCCTGTTTCCGTCTATTCCCTTAGGATCTCTGTTTCTCTCTGTGCAAGAGAGGAGCATGATAGACACTAGGTCTTAACCCACGCATGATAACATTAGGTTAGTTTGTTTCCCCTTGCAACCGTAGGTTAGAGTTCTGTCTCTTCCTTCTCAAAACAAACAGAAAAACACTGTAAAGATTTCAAACACAATAAAAGACACTTCTTCCGTAAAAAAATGTGAACTCATCAAAACGTCATTTTTGTCCGCCGGGACTGTTAATCAGAAAAACCCTTTTTCAGAAGGAATAAAAACAATCAAAACAGACTTGTGTCGTACGTGGCCCGAACTACGTTTGCTCTGATCTTTCATGCTGTATGAAAGTACGTAGGCATAGGATACGATATCCTAGCGAGCAACCTTCCCCTCCTTTCCCGTAGGTAGGCGAACTACGTTGACTCTGATTTCTCGTTCCAGGCGGGAATACGTAGGCATAAAGTGCGATACTTTGCCGAGTCATTTTTATTTTCATTTTATTTTCTTTTTTAACCCTTGACCTATAGTTTAGATAGAATAACAATCCATACCCGAAAACAAGCGTGGATCCCGTCGAGTACGACGGACGTGAGGAGTGCTAATACCTTCCCCTTGCGTAACCGACTCCCGTATCCAGGTTTTGGTTGCGACGACCATACCTTTCCCGTGTTGTGCGAGGTTTACTCTGAGCGTTTCCTTTCCCTCCCGTGGGATAAATAACGCACGGTGGCGACTCTTCTGTCAGTCGGCGCCGATTTTCGCAGTAGCGACAACTGGCGACTCTGCTGGGGATCCAACGTCCCCTGGCTGCTAAGGACTGCGATAATTCTTATGCATTTGGGATCCAACGTCCCTTAAGAGAGTCAATCCTAGCGCTTGTTTTCCCGTCGAGGATTTTGTATGGATTTATATTTCTGACCTTTATTTTTCAGCATTATATATATTGATTATTATTGCTGTATATTGGGGTGTGACGGGTGTTCTGATATTGAGTGAGAAGTCGGACCTGGGCTTGAGTGCACCTTAGACTTAGAGTAGAGATTAGTGGGCGCGCACGTGCTTTGCATGTCCTAGTGTCCCGCGAAATCTACGCTCAGACGAGGTTCTTCTGGTTGGCCTCCTGTCCTGCCCTTTGGGTGGCTTGGGTTGCTGGTTAGTTGGATTGTCGACTCTGGGGACCGATCATTTGGAAGTTGGCTAAGTGAGGCCTCTTCAGGATTTGATGATGCCACTCCTTCTGGGAATCGTATCGTCAACCCTGAAAGTCTGTGACGCCGACGACCGCATAGGATGCCATACCTTTGTCAGTTACTAGGACATCCACCTGTGAGAGGGTTTGGGGTTATGCAGGTAACTAGACTTTCAGACTACCGGTTATTTCTTGATCAGAGATCCTGGGTATTTATGGAGAGTTATGAAGTTTGTCAGAGACCATTTGGAGATGTGTTATGAGGTCTGCCAGAGACCAGTTGGAGAGTTATGAGGTCTGTCAGAGACCATTTGGAGATGTGTTATGAGGTCTGCCAGAGACCAGTTGGATAGTTCTGAGGTCTGTCGGAGACCATTTCGAGATATGATTTGAGGTCTACCAGAGACCAGTCTGAGTTATGGTTTGAGGTCTGTCAGAGACCGTTGTTGGAGCTTCATTATAGGTCTATCCGAGACCAGGGTTTGAGGATTTCTAGAGAGTCTATCTGAGACTTCTTGTTATGGTTCAGGCTATTCAGCTATGGCAGTTGGTCCCTGTTGCATGTTACTTGCATTGCATTGTTTGCATACCCATTATCATTGCATCTCACTAACGTGTGTCTGTGCTGCAGGTGCATTTGCATTCCCCCGGTTCTAGTGTCGGGACTTCTGGGTATTTGATCATGGTTGGCTTGAGGATGACCGTTGCGTATAAGCTACCTGTCCCCGATATTACTCCACTCCTGGGTCTGATTTCTCTTGCGAATGAGGATGTCCGTAGAAGCTTCAGGCAGAGTTACGGACGGTTGTTGGGTTTAGTGCGCAGGTCTACTGATGATGAATTGAATGGGCTGTACACCTTAATGCAATTCTATGACCCGGCTTTGAGATGTTTCACGTTTGCGGACTTTATCTTGGGGCCCACCATGGAGGAGTATGTAGAGTTTACTGAGCTGCCAGTTCAGAATGCAGTTCCTTTTATTCACTCAGCCGCTGAGCCCAATTTGGAGGATTTAGCCAAAGCCCTGCATATGAATGCTTCTGACTTGTTGATGACTGCATGGCGAGGGGTTCCGGGTTTTTCTCTTCAGTTTCTGGTTGGTAAGGCTCAAGAGTACGCCAAGAATGGGTGTTGGGTGGTCTTTAACGCTATTTTGGCCCTCTGCATTTATGGGATAGTGCTGTTCCCTAACTTCCCAAACTTCGTGGACATGGATGCATTTCATCTATTTGCTGCCGGTAACCCAGTACCAACACTGATCGGGGACTTTTACCATTCGATGCACTACAGGAATGAAAACAGGAGAGGCAAGAATGTCTCCTGTTGCGTACCTTTGCTGTATACGTGGTTCAAGAGCCATTTTCCATCGAAGGGACCTGTCATGGATAATGCAATTACGCCCGACTGGCCAGAGCATATGATGAGGTTAACTTCTGAAGACGTTGATTGGTTTGATAGAGATCTGCTGGGATCCGAGTTTATCTTCAGTTGTTCTGGTTACCCTAATGTTCCGCTGATAGGAAGAAAAGGGTGTATCAATTACAACCCTTCTCTGTTCGTCCGTCAGTTCGGATATGCCCTGAAGAACCCGCCAAAAGAGGAAGAAGTACAGGAATCTCTGTACTTCACTGGAGATGTGAAGGGGGAGTTATTGGCCAAGTTGCAGCATGCCTGGACGCGCATTAACCGAAGAGGGAAGCCGTTGTTAGGAAAGAATGACTGTCAGGCCTATGCACCTTATAGAGTTTGGATTCAGGAGAGAGCCAGTCAGTTGAGGATGCCATTTCCAGATGCACCAATCCTTGTTCCTATTCCGGTAGTAGAGCCAACTACTGTTTCTCGGGAAGCCTACGAGCAAGTTGTGAAAGAAAAAGAAGCCTTGTTGAAGATCAACGAAGGGTTAGAGCAGGAGCTAGCCCAAGTACGCAGTGAGAAAAACAAGGCCGTGTATGCTTTCCAACAGCAGATTGAGCTAATGAACAAATTAGGAGCTGAGTTGACTGAGGAGAGGAAGAAGCGCGAACGTCTGGGGCAAGAGTTCAGAAGCTCCCACGACATGCTTGAATCCAAGAAGAAAGCGCTTGACATCGCTCACCGAGAGATCTCTTCTTGCAATAAGACCTGGAATGCCACGCTTACCAACAACAAGAAGAGGGAGGATAAGTTGAAGCAGCAAATCTCCGACCTCGAAGAGCAGTTGAAGTCCAGCATCAAGAAGTGTGAAGAAGAAGTGATGACCCGATACAGTCTCCAGAACACACTGAACAAGGCCATCAAAGGCAGAGATGAAGCTGTGTCTCAGAAGCGTAAACTGGAAGATCGCTTCGGAGAGGGGGCATGGGAAGAAACTGCTGAAGACGTACGCCGTGTTCTTAAGAAAAGAAACCAACTTGTCGAAGGGCTGCTTGCTCGACCCAGTCACCCGGAGACCAAGAAGTTGCTAGAAGAATACCAGACTTATGGGAGGATTTGATCATTTCATGTAGTAACTTGTATGCTTTATTTGCACAGTGCTGACCATCACCAGGATTGTTGGTCGAGGTCATGCCTTCTCTTTGTACCTTTAGTAACATTGTATCCCGGGTTCATTGGTTTCTCAGCAATATATGAGGCTTTCTGTGATTCAGCTCCGATCTTTATATTGTTAGCACTGTCACTGCACTGACACCTTCACACTAGAATCGGGGAATGAATTTCCCTAATGCACAGACACACGTTGCATTGCATTCATATTCATATTGCATTACAGGTAATCATTGAAGGTTGTCTTATTTCCTGCTCTGCTACAGGTACTTTTCAGGATTGCAGATCAGCACCCGCACCGCTATTCTACTCGCACCAACTGTCGAAGAATCATGGATCAAATGCAGAACGAGATGCAAGATGTGCGCGAGAAGCTCGCTCTCTTTATGCAGACCATGGAAGCTATTGCAAAAGGTCAGGAGAATTTGCAAGCCATGGTCCAACCTCTGTTGGCTCGGAATGCTGGTCATGGTAATGAGGATCATCAGTCCGTGCGGGTCGATACTGTCCATGGAGATGGTACTCCCACGCCAGTGGCTCTACCTATAGTCAATATACTAGCTGCTAATGTCAACAACGCTACCGCTGCTGTGAATGGTAACGTCGGAGTTGGGAATGAGACTGCTGTCCATAACGTTGGGCTTGGTGACGTCAACTTGGGTGATAATATGGGAGGCAACGACTTTGTCAATGCTGGATTCGGGTTCCATGATCAAGGATTCGATAATGCTGGGAAATATGGTTTCAATGCTCAAGGCTTTGGGAAAGATGGTTATGGTGTGGCCAATCAGGGCTACGGAGGTTTCGGAAATGGAAACGGCGCTGGGTTTATGGCTTTTGGGCCTGCTGGAGGTGTTCAAGGGTACGGCAACAGAGGCCGAGGTCCGGGGATGAATCAGATCAGGGCTGGACGTAATAATGGATATGACGGGTACGGAGCTGGAAATGGTATGTGGCAAGAAGATCAGCAGGAGGACGCCTTCTCCGGCGGAGGTTTCGAAGGACCGATGGATGACTCCCAGAAGATCAGAATGCTGGAAGAGCAGATGAGGGGGGTCCTGAACCAAAGTGCTGTGGGCTTGGACATGACAACAATGGGTCTGGTACCTGGCTTAAGGGTGCCAATCAAATTCAAAGCTCCTGCGTTTGATAAGTATAAAGGGGACACATGTCCGAAAGTGCACGTACGAGCTTATTACAGAAAGATGTCGGCATACTCAACTGATGAAAGAATGCTAATGCATTTCTTTCAAGATAGTCTGTCGGGTCCTTCCCTAGAGTGGTATATGGGGTTGGAGCCAACCGATATCAAGACAAGGAAGCAATTGGCAGAGGCATTTGTAGCTCACTACAAGTATAACAGCGACTTGGCGCCCAATCGGGTCCAATTGGCAGGGCTGTCGCAGAAGAAGGGGGAGAGTTTTAAAGAGTACGCGCAAAGGTGGCGCGATATGGCTGCCAGGGTCCGTCCTCCTGTAGAAGACAAGGAAATGAATGACATGTTCGTCGGCACATTCACAGGATTGTTTCATGACATGTTGTTTCACACATATCTGGCCAGTTTTTCAGACCTAATTCTGATGGGAGAAAAGATTGAGCGTAACATTAAGCAAGGAAAATTCCAGGTTGAGGAATCAACTGCATCTGGCAGTAATAGGAAGGCTTTTGGTGGGCGCCGTCAGGGCGAGGCAAGCGCAGTGTTTGGAGGCCGAGGCCGAGGCCGAGGCAGGGGACGAAACCAATATCATCAGCCGCAGCAGGTGGCGAGTGTTACTATCCCGTATCAGCAACAACCACTTCAACAACAACAACCGGTTCAGCAACAGCCAATGCAACAGCAACAGCAGCAGCAGTCTCAGCAGGGGGCGCAGCAGGCTCAGCGAAGATTCCAGGGTGGTAAACCAAGAAGAGTGTTTGAGAAGCCTCCCACGATATATGTTGACTTATTGCAGACATTGTTGGGATTGAACCTAGTAGAGAAGAGAACTCTGGCACCGATAACGGGAGCTCCCCCGTTTGGTTACGATGCAAGCAGGCACTGTGAGTTTCATTCTGGGGCTCCGGGCCACGATATAGAAGGTTGCCATGCTTTTAAGCACGTTGTGCAGGATCTTTTGGACAATAAAACTATCAATTTCGGAACGGCAGGTCCGAATATAGTGCAGAAGCCCATGCCTAATCATGGGGCAAACGCCATTCTGACTGAGGAAGGGTTAAATCTGATTACGAATGTCGACAATTTAAAGACTCCGCTGAGCGAGATAAAGAGCCGACTGTTACAAGGGGGTGTTTACCCGGGATGTGACGAGTATTGCTTAGAATGTTGGACCCTAGCTGGGGGGTGTGATGATTTGAAGAAAGGCATTCAGGCTTTAATTGATGGAGGCACATTGCAGTTTGACCGAGCAGCAACTGAAGAGCCTGCAAGGGCAGTAGCAGATGATCAGAGTGATGTGGCCATGGTAACGATTCCTCGAAAGACAATCACTATTGCAGCACCAGCTCAGCGACCACCGATCACCATAACTAAGGCCGGGCCGATCCCGTACGAGAACACGAAAGCAGTCCCCTGGTCATATGGGTTGGAGGTGTATTGTGACGGGATAAAGATTGATGTTAATAAGCAGCCAGCCGAGGCTGTGGATAATGTTGTTGGTTCGGGAGGTATGACAAGGAGTGGTAGAATCTTTATATCTCCTGAAGTGGAGGCCGAAAGACTAGCGAAGGGGAAAGGGAAGATGGTTGAGAATGTTCCGGTGCAAGCCAGCGAAAAAGAAGCGACATCGAAAGATGTAGAAGAATTCATGCGCTTGATTCGGAAAAGTGATTATAAAATTGTGGAGCATCTGTAACAGACGCCGTCCAAAATATCTATCCTGTCATTGCTTTTGTGTTCAGAGGCTCACCGGAATGCTTTGTTGAAGGTCTTGGATACTTCTTTTGTACCCCAAGATGTCTCTGTAAATCAGCTGGAAGGAGTGTTGGCACATGTAAATGCAGGCCACAGCTTGGGCTTTACCGACTTCGATTTGACCCCGAAAGGGAGAGATCATAATATGGCATTGCACATATCTGTCGAATGTAGAGGATCAGTAATGTCGCATGTATTGGTTGACACCGGATCATCTTTGAATGTGCTGCCCAAGAAGGCGATGATGAAATTGGATGTTATAGGAATCTTGTGCACGCCCAGCGACTTGGTAGTCAGAGCGTTTGATGGCACGCGGAGAACAGTCTTTGGATCGATAACATTGCCTCTACAAGTAGGGCCGGAGGCGTTTGCAACTGAATTTTATATCATGGATATACAGCCTGCGTACAGCTTCTTGCTCGGACGACCCTGGATTCATGGGGCTGGGGCAGTCACGTCCACCCTGCATCAGAAGTTAAAATATATGGTCGGAGACAGCGTAGTCACCGTATGCGGAGAAGAAGACATCCTGGTCAGCCATTTGTCGTCATTTAAATATGTGGAGGTCGACGGAGAGATCCACGAAACACCCTGCCAGGCATTTGAAGGGTTGCGTATCAAGGACAAAGGTCCCGGGCCGAGCAAAGCGTCGGAGATAGCCGTCTCATCGTATAAAGAAGCTCAAGCTCTAGTGGAGGCCGGAGAAGCAAAGGGCTGGGGAAAAGTGCTAGACATTCCTGTGAAGATGGACCGGTTCAGGCTGGGATACCAACCGTCGTCATCAACTCCTTCCGTGGGGGCACCCCGTTTCAGAGGGCCAATCACCATCTCTGCCAGTGGAGTGTGTCATGAAACCATCAACGCTGCTTCGGAGTCTGACGAAGGAGACAGCGACTGTGATATGGATGCCTGGATTCAGCCAAGCACGCCAGGACAAGGACTGTGCAACTGGTCTATTCAGGAGCTTGTTCCCGTGACTCTTAAACAGTAATGCTTTGCTTTATTAATTTTTGAATAATCTGATGTCTTGCCCGGGGCATCAGGATTTGCTTAGGGCTGTGTTGTTATGAACATTGCGTGTTAATCATTAAATAAATGGCGTTTTTTCATGTGCAAATACTGTAATCCCTGTCTTTCTTGTTTTATATTTTTCAATAAAATGGCAACGTGGTTATTCGCTTTATACGCATTTTGAAGCACTTAACCATTCCTTTTGCAGGATAACATTTTCAGATGACATCGTTGAACCACCTATGACTCGTCCCGACTTTGAACGCCCGGTATTTCAGGTCGAAGATAGCGACGTTCCTGAAGAACTGTCTTGGTTGGTGAAGCAGGAGGAAAGAGCCATTCTGCCTCACGACGAGGTCATCGAAATTATCAACTTGGGGTCGGAAGGGGTTGAGAAGAATATCCGCATCGGGGCCGCACTGCAGGGTGATATCAAGCGAAAACTGGTTGAAATGCTCCGAGAATATAGTGATGTATTCGCTTGGTCATATGAAGATATGCCGGGGCTCGATACAGATATGGTTGTGCATCGCCTGCCACTGAAAGAAGATTGCCCGCCAGTCAAACAAAAGCTTCGCAGAACTCGACCAGATATGGCAGTGAAGATCAAAGAGGAAGTCCAAAAACAGTGGGACGCTGGTTTCCTTGCTGTGACAAAGTATCCCTCATGGGTTTCTAACATCGTACCAGTGCCAAAGAAAGATGGCAAGGTTCGAATGTGCGTGGATTATAGAGATTTGAATAAAGCAAGCCCAAAAGACGATTTTCCCCTTCCTCACATTGACGTGATAGTTGACAATACTGCTCAATACTCCGTATTCTCCTTCATGGATGGCTTTTCAGGCTATAACCAAATTAAAATGGCGCCAGAGGATATGGAGAAGACCACTTTCATAACGCCTTGGGGAACATTTTGCTACAAAGTGATGCCCTTTGGTTTGAAAAATGCTGGGGCA
Source organism: Lathyrus sativus (assembly GCA_963859935.3). Classification (NCBI taxonomy): domain Eukaryota; kingdom Viridiplantae; phylum Streptophyta; class Magnoliopsida; order Fabales; family Fabaceae; genus Lathyrus; species Lathyrus sativus. Next base: position 639,447,581 of record OZ012739.1, read on the forward strand.
ACATATCAGCGTGCGATGACGACTCTTTTCCATGACATGATGCATAAAGAGATCAAAGTTTATGTTGACGATATGATTGCCAAATCCCAGACAGAGGAAGAGCATCTGGTGAATCTGCTGAAGTTATTTAAAAGGCTTAGGAAGTTCAGGCTGAGGTTGAACTCTAATAAATGCACCTTCGGGGTGAGATCGGGTAAACTGCTGGGGTTTATCGTAAGCGAAAGAGGAATAGAGGTCGATCCTGCTAAAATAAAAGCGATACAAGAGATGCCGACGCCTAAAACGGAGAAAGAAGTGCGCGGGTTTTTAGGGAGGTTGAACTACATCGCCCGGTTCATATCTCACCTAACGGCCACGTGTGAACCATTGTTCAAGCTGTTGAAGAAAGATCAAGCTGTAACATGGAACGAAAATTGTCAAAAGGCGTTCGATAAAATAAAGCAGTATTTGCAGGAGCCTCCTATTTTGATACCCCCAGTGGCCGGCAGACCCTTGATCATGTATTTGACGGTTCTTGAGGGAAGCATGGGTTGTGTTCTCGGTCAACACGACGAGACAGGAAGAAAAGAGCATGCGACCTACTACTTGAGTAAGAAATTTACAGACTGTGAATCTCGATACTCAATGCTTGAGAAAACTTGTTGCGCGCTAGCCTGGGCCGCCAAGCGTTTGAGGCAATACATGCTGAATCATACAACCATGCTCATCTCGAAGATGGATCCTATCAAATATGTATTTGAAAAGCAGGCGTTGTCAGGAAGAATTGCCCGTTGGCAGATGGTCTTGACTGAATATGACATCCAATACGTCTCGCAAAAGGCTATAAAGGGGAGTGTGCTGTCCGAGTATTTGGCAGAACAACCTATTGAAGAGTACCAGTCGATGAGGTTTGATTTTCCTGACGAGGATATCATGTACCTAAAGATGAAAGATTGTGAAGAGCCGTTGCCAGACGAAGGACCAGAGTTGGGTTCCAAATGGAAGATGATATTTGACGGAGCTGTGAATGCTTACGGTAGCGGAATAGGGGCAATCATCACTACACCACACGGGTCGCACATCCCGTTTACTGCCCGATTGACCTTTGCCGTTACCAACAATGAGGCCGAATACGAAGCTTGTATAATGGGGCTTGAAGAAGCCATCGATTTGCGAATCAAGCATCTTGACGTATACGGAGACTCAGCTCTGGTGGTGAATCAGATCAAAGGGGAATGGGAGACGCGTCAGCCCAACTTGATACATTACATGAATTATGCAAGGAGATTGTTGCCTTTCTTCGATAAGGTGGAATTGCATCACGTGCCGCGGGCAGAAAATCAAATGGCTGACGCCCTGGCCACTTTGTCTTCCATGTACAAAGTCAACTTCTGGAATGAGGCTCCCCGAATCATTATCTCTCGGCTTGACAGACCAGCTTATGTATTTGCTATTAATGAAGCGTCTGATGATAAACCATGGTATTTCGATATCCTTAATTTCCTGAAGAACAAAGAGTATTCGGCTGGGGCATCCAGTCAAGATCAGAAGACTCTCAGGAGATTAGCGGGTAATTTCTATTTGAATCCGGACGGTGTCTTATACAGAAGAAACCACGATTTGGTGCTGTTGCGTTGTGTAGACGAAAGAGAGGCAAAACTGCTCATGGAGGAAATACACGAAGGTTCCTTTGGTACGCATGCTGGCGGGCATGCTATGACGAGAAAGCTGCTGCGGGCAGGTTATTTTTGGCTGACTATGGAGACTGATTGTTTCAAGTTCGCAAGGAAGTGCCACAAGTGCCAAATTTATGCTGATAAGATTCATGTGCCTCCGAGTCCCCTGAATGTAATGTCATCTCCGTGGCCATTCTCGATGTGGGGAATCGATATGATTGGAAAGATCGAGCCGACGGCTTCTAATGGACACCGGTTCATTCTCGTAGCAATTGATTACTTCACCAAGTGGGTGGAAGCGGCGTCCTACGCCAATGTAACGAAGCAAGTGGTGGCTAGATTCATCAAGAGAGATATCATTTGCCGATACGGGATCCCCGAGCGGATAATCACGGACAACGGTTCGAACCTGAACAACAAAATGATGAAGGAGCTCTGTCAGAATTTCAAGATCGAACATCACAACTCCTCCCCGTACCGACCCAAGATGAATGGCGCTGTCGAAGCGGCCAATAAAAATATCAAGAAGATCGTTCAGAAAATGGTGGTGACCTATAAGGATTGGCATGAGATGCTACCCTTCGCATTGCACGGTTATCGTACGACGGTACGCACATCAACCAGGGCGACCCCGTTCTCGTTAGTATACGGAATGGAAGCGGTATTACCATTGGAAGTTGAGATCCCTTCTCTGAGGGTATTGCGAGACGTTCAGCTGGACGAGGCAGAATGGGTGAAAGACAGGTTGAACCAACTGAGTTTGATGGACGAGAAGAGGCTAGCTTCTCTAGCATACGGTCGTTTGTACCAGCGCCGAATGAAGAAAGCATACGACAAGAAGATACATCCGCGAAGCTTTCAGACGGGCGACCTTGTGCTGAAAAGGATTCTCCCGCCGCAAGCAGATCACAGGGGCAAGTGGACCCCTAACTACGAAGGGCCCTACGTTGTCAGGAAAGTCTTTTCAGGAGGAGCGTTGTTGTTGTCCACCATGGACGGTGAAGACTTTACGTTGCCTGTGAATTCGGACGCAGTTAAAAAATACTTTGCTTAAAATTGACCCGCTGGACAGAAAAAAGAGGGTCCAGGCAAAAATGGGGCATCCTGGCGAACCAAAAACAGAATAAAAGGTTCGGGCAAAAGTTAGGGATAAAATTGAAAAATGTACACCCGCGAAGTTGAAAACCTACACTGGGCGGCTTCGGCAAAAAGGGGTATCCCGGTGAATTGAAAACCCGTAAAGGGCGGTTCACGCAAAAGTTAGGGATTTAAAAAGCAAATGACTGCGGTTCGAATTGGATATTACAGTGAGCATCAGTGCGGGAGAATACCTGAGGGGTCGATTATCAGATACAACCTCTTCGGAAGAGTAAATACTAGGAAAGCATTAGAGTCGGGCGAGTCATGGGAGGATCAGTTCGTGGTGTTCGTCTGCATCCCGTTGCCGACATGTGTACAAATTTAGTTTGTCAATATATTTATGCTTCTTGTGCATGCTTGTATATTTGCTTTGTGTAGCTTCCTCTTTTCAGGAGTTACATTCCGTGTACGAAACTCTGCCCATTCAGGGGCCCAATCAATAAAATATGTTATTCAGTACTTGATGCTAGTTCTTTACTGTTTTGTGCATGATAAAGCGCCTAAGTTTACTGAAACTAGCATGTGTATAACGTCACTGGCCCTTGCCAACAATTGCTAAAGCTTTGAATTAACTGAAAATAACGTCACTAACCTGAATCGGTTTGGTTGCATAGGCTTGTCTTGTCTTGTTTGTGTTGTTGCAGGTTTCATAGCCGTACGAGGAAGAGGATCAAAAGATTGCATTAACGAAAGACTTGATCCCCACGCAGGTCATGCATGTTCTTCTTGAAGAAGGATCGAATTCCCCAGCTAGTTGTAGCCTATCCAGAAGACATGCTCCGGCAAAGCCAGTTATCCTCAGCAGAATTGGCGATTCCAGAATTATAGGTTATATTCGGACAATGCATCTCAAGCAGAGTGGTTTAGTCGCAGAGGATTAATATTTGTGAGCTGTATTCAGGCAGTTTACCTTTCCCCGCAGGGTCATTTATTCTCCCTCAGTGGAGTCGGTTGGTTTTCCCAAGAGAATCATCCCATCCCCAGCGGAATTCTCTTCTCAACAAGTATTCTTTCTAGTGGAACTCGAAGATTAAAACTCTCCCCAGCAGAGTTGATGTGGATCATGGCATTTATTTTGCCGGAACACCGTGTGATACCCGTTCACTTTCCCGCAGAAGTTCAATCATACCAGGCGCATCTGTTAGTCTCCAGCAGGGTTATATCCCCCAGCAGGGTGTTCCTTCAACAAGGTGCTTGGTTCAAGTTCCGTTTCCCAGCTGAGTCGACTTCATCTTTCCAGCATTTATTTTGCTGGAATGATCCCGTAGCACCTGGCTATCCCCAGCGGAGTTGGCATTATTTTCAGCATTTATTTTGCTGAAGCAGTTCCTGTACCCAACAGTTCGAGTCTGCATTCGCATCAACATATCGTGTCATACTTGCATTAACTAAATAAACGGGTAGCATTCCCATGTCGAAGGGAGCATTGCATCATTGCCGAACATATGCATTTGTGAAACATAGCTAGGTTGGCTAACCGTTTGTTTCAAGTATTGTTCCTCTCGCAGGTAGAGAGAGCCCTTGCTCAGGTGAATCAATAAACATTCAGGATCTCGACGTGAGACATTCGACGAAGTGTCAGCTGTGGCACTACTCCCCACAGAGTCAGCAGGATAAGTTTCCCCTTATCCCCAAGCAGAGCTATTGGTCATCAAAGGATTCATGAATCAGAATTTCAGAGGCTGCCGCCAGTTATCAGAGCAGGCACCCGGTAGTGTGGTTTCCAAATATCCCCAGTAGAGTCAGCCTCGAAGTTGCTTTAACGTCAGTGATAAGAAGTTCGCGGACCAATGGAAGGATAAGTCCTAACGTGGACAATTTTATTGACGGGATTTCGTTGTGCTAGAGACGATTGCTGGAATGTGGAGTCCTAACGTGGACATTTCCTCAAGTTGATGATGTGTGTTAGTCCTAACGTGGACAGGTTCGAGTTCTCGGTATTGATTGAGTGTGGTGTCCTGACGCGGACAAAGTTCGTTACTCTTCGTGTTGGTGTCCTGATGTGGACAATTTATTTCCAGCAGATATCTCTATTTGTAATGGTGAGATGTGCGTCCTGAGATGTGCGTCCTGACGTGGACAAGTTTATAGCTCTTCGTGATGATAAGATACGAGAGTCCTGACATGGACAATTTTATCCTTCTTCGTGTTGTTGGCGAAATATGAGTCCTGGCATGGACAGAGTCTTATTTCCCCAGCAAGTCGAAGACGCGCGAGTCCTTACATGGACAGGTTCTATTATTTCACCAGATGAGGATGTGAGTCCTTACGTGGACGAATCAAAATATGTTTCCTTACGTGGAAAGATTGAGTCCTTACGTGGACATATCAAGATGGGAGTCCTTGCGTGGACAAATCAGATTGTGGTTTCCTTACATGGAAAAGTCATGATTCCTCACGTGGAATGGTTATTCCCTACGCGGAACGGTGGGTCTTAACATGGACGATGCAGTCCTAACGTGGACAAGTTTGATTCCTTACGTGGAACAAGTTGGAGTCCTTACGTGGACAGATCGAAAGAAAATAGGCTTCCTTACGTGGAGAAGAAAGTGAGTCCTAACGTGGATGATGTTATTACTAACGTGGAACGGTTATTCCTCACGTGGAAGAGCTTATGCCTAACGTGGAAAAAGAGGTGTTCCTTACGTGGAAAGATGTATTCCTTACGTGGAAAGAAAATGAGATCCCTTACGTGGAAAGGTGAGTCCTAACGTGGGCGATGTATTAATGGCATGAAGAAGTTTAGTCCTGACGTGGACAGATTCAGATCAAGATCAATTCCTAACGTGGACAGATGGAGATTCCTGACATGGAAAGAAAGGTTATTCATTACATAGGAAAGTGAGTCCTAACGTGGATGATGTTATTACTAATGTGGAACGGTTATTCCTAATGTGGAAGAGTTTATTCCTAACGTGGACGATTTATTTCTGACAAGAAGGCAGACGAGACATCCCCGACAAAGTTGTTGAAGTTTTCCGAATTGACGAAGCAGACGTCCTAACATGGACAATGTTCTATCTCTGCAATGATAAAATCTTTTTCAGGATGATGAGAAGAATCCCCAGCACGGTCGCACGAGATCAGTAGGTTGCCGTAACAGTCAGATCCAGCTGATGAATGTCGTTCCCCAAGCAGGAGCATAGTTTATTTCTGCGGTTGGCAAATTTCTGGTTTCACTGATATTCAACCGCCTCGTACCGCGAATGTCTGAAGGCTCCGGGCTCTTCACCCAATCGGGTCCAAGTCGCTTGAATAGGGGCAGCTGTTGCACCCTAAAATTTGCTCAACCTTATTCACTTGGTTTAGGTTTCAATATCATTAGCATCTGCATATAGAGGCATGTACATAGTCTAATCATCTGCATAACATAAGCATAGCAAGTCATCTAACAGGGGACCAATCATTATTATCATCTCTAGAGGCCTATCAAGAGGTTATTATCCTGATTCAATCTCATTCAAGTCATCAGAAAGAATTGGGAAGCTATCAAGTCAATGGGTCAAGCAAGTGCATCCATCTCCTATCTGAGGGTCTCTGAGGATCAACAAGTAATTTGTGAGCTGTGGGCTGAGTATGGGGAGTATCTAGACATCTTGGAGGACTTAGAAAGTCATTGGGAGAAGGAGACAAGTCATTGGTGAAGTCACAAGAATTACAGTTGAAGACAGTCAACTAAGGTTTCATCTGGGTCAACCCTGGGTCAACTCTAGGTCAATTGACTGATTGAAAGGCATTAAGGGCTATTGGAGAGAGGTGGGGGTCATCATTTGACATGGAGAATAAGGATATGTTGTTGTGCTAAGAAGAATTCAAGAGAAATCAAGGAGAAGAGGAGTTTCTAAATTAGGGTTTCTATGTAAAATCCCCTAGTTTAGGTCAAACTTCCAAGCAAGATAAGTCAAAATGAAAGCTTCAAATGGATCCTTGGCCAACATGAAACTTGTATAGGATCTCAATACCTTTAATTTGAGTGGTGGGAGACATCAAGGAGATTTATAGAACTCAAGTTATGGTCCTTACAAGTTACAGGTCATCTGAGGTGTCTGAAATTTTGTCTGTGAAAGTGACTTGGCTTCCAAGCTATTTTTACCCCTCAAGGAGATTTCAAATGAATTTATGGTCAACATAAGAGTTGTTCCTTATTGTCTTAGCTTTCTAGAATGGTATAGTATGCCTTCATATGATTTGGGGAACTCTACTTATGGTCTTGGCAAGCAAAGGGTATTTTGGTCATTTGTGAATTACAGGTCATTTTAACCTATGCCCAAAACTCACACAAGGAAGTTTCAAATGGAAAACTTTACAACATCAAACGTGTTCCAAATGACATTTTGAGTCTAGAAAAGTGACCATGAGAGATTGGAAAGATTCATAGCACAAGGTTTCAAAATTGTTGGATTTAATGAATAAAAATGGCCTTAAAAATGAGATTTTTCATATCTTGGCCAAATGAAGCAAAATTATAGGTCATTTTGAATGGAAAGATCATTTTAAAGACATTGGCTAAAGTGGAATTTTGAGCTTAAGTCATAATTTGTGAGTTATCCATGGTTACTTGTAATGGAAGAAACATAAACCAAATTCAAGGGAAAGAATGCAAGGGAAACTTCTCCAAGTTTCTAGGAGGTTCTAATCTCATGTATATATTGATACAAGATAGTTAATGCCATGGTTGGTGCTTTCATTTGTTCAAAACCCCAAGTTTTACACACTTTCTCCATTTTGCATAAGCTTCAAAAACTCCCTCAAATCTCCCTCAATTCTTACACTTCTTGATCTGAACTTCATCACCATCATCCATAGATTACAGTTCACATATTCATTTGGCTGAATCAATCAAGGATAGTGCCATACAAGTTTCATCCTTCAAGGTTCAAGAAATTGGAATCACATGATACAAGAAGATTGAGCCCAAATCCTTGCATACAGAATCAAAGTGGTGGTGTGTGGATCAGTTTCAAGTCCTTGCAGGCATTGATTTAAGGATCTCCATAGCTGTATCTCCATTTTAAACCAGGTTGGATCTCTCTTCGAATTGTATGTTTTTGGTTAGCATGATAGGGTTTTGATAGCTTAGAATGAATAAGGTAGGTTAGATGATGATTTTTACTGAGTTTGGAGAGGTTTAATGGAGGTTGCTCATAGTGCATCAAATCTGGTTGGATTGATATCTCATGATTCAGTGCATGAAATTCTTGGCTTATTGGCTTATGGTAATCAGCATGAGTTGTAGATAAGTTTAGGACAAGATTTGGAGAGTTTTGGAGGAGTTGATCACAGGTGTTCATGGTGGCTTATGACTGTTATCTCTATCGAATTAGTTTATTGCTTGAGTTTTAAGAGAAATTATTATCATGGCTGTGTAGAGGGATTAGAGTAGACCAAGTTTGCTTTTTATGTCGATTGAATCCATGGTCAGATGAGGGAGAACAGAGTGGTCGAAGGTGCGTGCATGGAAGGGTTTTCTGAAACCCTAGGGTTGCTCAAGGTGGAAGACGAAGTCTGAGCCACACGATGGAGAATTTGACTTTGACTGGGGTTCTAATCCTATGGTCCATATTCAAACTGAAAACGGAGGGAATGACTTAGTATGAAACACGACGTTTCATTTAAAATGAAACTCCGGGCCTGGACTCAGCTTGCTACTCACACCCCTCAATCAATGAGCCCACCAAAATACACGTGATATTGTTTCTAAATGCACCGAGTTCTTTTTCATTTTTCTGGCTTTTTCCAATTTATTTTCTGAGCGAGTATGGGCTTAGCACAATTAATATGCGCACCCCCTTTTTCCAGCCCACCATGGAATACAACTGGAGCGAAGTACTTTTCTCACCCCCTCCCTTTATTTCTTTCTATTTTCTTTTTTCAATTTCTTTTTATTTTCATTCATTTTTGAAAATTCATAACAAATTAGAAATTGCATATTTTTAATTCATTCTTTTTTTAGCATTTTCTTTAAAGTGTCAAGAAAATTATAAAAAATAAAAATTGCCTTTTATTTTTTATTTGATATTTTCCCCATATTTTCCAAATAAATAGCATTTTAAATAGTTTCATTTCATACATAAATTTGTTAATTTTTGTTCTATTAATTGCTTTAATATTTTTTGTCCATTCTTTTTAGGTTGTTTAGTTTAGATATTCAACTTGTAAATACAATTTAATTCATATTTTTAGGAGTTAGTTTTAGGTGATTAGTTTAGGTGTAAACAACATGAACAAATTAGGGTTTTAAGTGACAATTTAGGAGAATTAATTCATTTCCCTTAGGACTTAGGGATTAAATAGTTTAGCTATGGGACTATAGGGGCTATGGGTAGTTATTAGATCCCCTTAGAAAAGTCAGGATTCCCCTACTGCTATTAACCTACTGTATATATCTGATTGACTGGTGTGGTGTGTCCTCTGGGGATTATTGCTTGCTTGTTTGGGTGTTGGGATTTGCCTGGGGATTTGGGAGAGCTGAAGACTGAAGATGATGAAACCATTGGAGATCCAGGGACTAAAGACCAACTTCAAGAGTTGGAGAGGAGATTTTTGTCATCAGCTGTTGAGGAGATTAGGGTTTAGGAACTAGGCAGAGCTCTAGGTTAGAAAGTTTGATTCTCAAACATGGAAGGTCTTGACTGCCTCCATTCCTCTCTGTGATACAGAGTCTCTCTGAGACACTCACCCCCTTCCTTTGGAAGGCTTGGTACTATTGTCTGAGGGATAGAACTCTTGAGAGAAAATGTCTTATGTGTCAGTGGCAGTTGGTTTACCACCATTGATAGTCAACTAATTGCTTAGCACCCAATCCACTCTGGTGATTGACCCCTCAGCTTGGAGGATAGGACTTGAAGAAAAGCCATTGTAGACTGAAGATTGGCAACCAAAGACTTTGCTTGAAGACTGTGAAGATAGAGACTACTGACTGAAGCTTGTAGCTGATTGGAGATGATCTGAAGATGGATATTGATGCAGAGCTGCAGTGGCTGTTTATTTTGCAGTATTTTATTCCTGATGTATTGATTGGTTTTCCGGACTGTATTGTTTGTTGTTTACCCTGTTGGGTTGAAAGTGAAGCCTGTTTACTTTTGCCTATTGTTTTCTAGGTTTGAGGTTGAGTGGGACTCCCTTGCCTCGCTTGTATTGTTGCATCCATGCATTTTACTGTTTTACTGCATATATCTGATATTGTTCCTGTTTCCGTCTATTCCCTTAGGATCTCTGTTTCTCTCTGTGCAAGAGAGGAGCATGATAGACACTAGGTCTTAACCCACGCATGATAACATTAGGTTAGTTTGTTTCCCCTTGCAACCGTAGGTTAGAGTTCTGTCTCTTCCTTCTCAAAACAAACAGAAAAACACTGTAAAGATTTCAAACACAATAAAAGACACTTCTTCCGTAAAAAAATGTGAACTCATCAAAACGTCATTTTTGTCCGCCGGGACTGTTAATCAGAAAAACCCTTTTTCAGAAGGAATAAAAACAATCAAAACAGACTTGTGTCGTACGTGGCCCGAACTACGTTTGCTCTGATCTTTCATGCTGTATGAAAGTACGTAGGCATAGGATATGATATCCTAGCGAGCAACCTTCCCCTCCTTTCCCGTAGGTAGGCGAACTACGTTGACTCTGATTTCTCGTTCCAGGCGGGAATACGTAGGCATAAAGTGCGATACTTTGCCGAGTCATTTTTATTTTTATTTTATTTTCTTTTTTAACCCTTGACCTATAGTTTAGATAGAATAACAATCCATACCCGAAAACAAGCGTGGATCCCGTCGAGTACGACGGACGTGAGGGGTGATAATACCTTCCCCTTGCGTAACCGACTCCCGTATCCAGGTTTTGGTTGCGACGACCATACCTTTCCCGTGTTGTGCGAGGTTTACTCTGAGTGTTTCCTTTCCCTCCCGTGGGATAAATAACGCACGGTGGCGACTCTTCTGTCAGCCGGCGCCGATTTTCGCAGTAGCGACAATGTTCAGCACAAAAGCATGTGTAAAAGGCAGGCAGCAAGCAAGCAAGCAAAGACAGCATGCAAAAATTCAAAATAAGAACAGCCGTGAAAAGCAGGGCAACAACCATGTGTTAATGCAATTAATCAAGAGCAAGCACCAATCATGAACAAACATCATGCAAGTATGGACATGCCTCAACAATCAAACATGATTAATCAACAACATTGCATCAACAAGAAATAAACAAGATCATCATGCTTTTTAATTCAAATCAAACGACCGAACAATCAAACGAACATGCAACAAACGGAATCGGAAGCAAACATAAACATACATCACAAATCCAACAAGATAATCATCAATGATAATCAATTAACATGATATAAGCAAGCAAAACATGTGATCATTGCATTAATTAAGCATCATGAACATGTTAAACATTCAAACGGAAATCGGAAGTCACGTGTTGAAGAATCCAAATTAAACATTCAAGAATGATGAAATATGTCAAAAACAATCCACATAAATGCATCATATCAATCCATGAAGTTTAGAGGTGAAAATGAGCCTAAACAAGCAAGAAAATGCAAGAAAAAGGCAAAATGTCCCAGTGGTGACGGGTTACCAGGAACAGGTAACTGGTTACCCCTTTGAAAAATTTCCAGAAACGTGAAAATTAGGCAGGGTAGCCGATTACCACTGTGACAGAGGCCAAAAATCAGCTTCCAAAATCACTTTTCAGCAGCCAACAACTTATCCAAACATCCAAATGAACAAGTAATCAATTATGCACGAATTTAACACCAAAAGTTAGTGATCAAACATCAATTAAACTTGATCAAGCATTGAGATCAAAAAGATTAAATCCAAACAAATGGATCAAAATACAACAAAAGCCATGGATCTACATTGTGATTATTCAAATAAGCTCAAAACAGAATTGGGACTAGAATTAATCAACCTTTAAAGCTGAGATTTGCTTTGGTAAGTGTTGATTCACTGTAAATTAACAGATCCAAGCTAGAAACCCAGAGAATCTTCAAGATCTAAGAGCTTCCTTATAGTAGAAGTGAAGAACAAGCAAGATCAAGCCAAAATTGATCCAAAAAGCACTTCAAATCTTGCTTCCAAAATTAGATCAAAATCCAAATGAAAATTGAGTAATGAATTGGAGATAATGGAGATGAATGAAGGAGGTTTAGATCTAGAATTCAAGGATTCCAATTAATAATCAATGAACTCAAGTGAAAAGTGCTTTAATGAATGTTTTGGGAATAAAAAGTTGAGAAAAAATTGAGAGCAAATTCTCAAGAATGAATGTGAAATCTGAAAATAAAGGTTATTGTGTTGAGGTTTGGAGAAAATTTGATTTAAATAAGCTCTTGGTTAGGAGCCAAATGTGGTCTGGAGTGTGGGTTAGCATTTGAAATAGAATTTAGGAGTGGGATTAGGAATGAAGTGTTTGAAATTTGGAGGGAAATGGTGAAAATGAATCAATTCTAGATCCTTCCAATGATGCACATGTGAAATCAAGGGTTAAAAATGATTGGAAATTTTGCAGTGGTGAAAATTCAAATATTTTTGCAAACTGCGCCTGAGGTAATCGATTACCCATATGTGGTAACCGATTACCACATTCAAAAATGTCCATTTTTGGCGCCATGTGGAGGGAGACTTACGTAATCACCCGTTTTCATTTGTTCTTATCCACATTAAGCCTCAGAAACTTTCCCTTGGATATTATAACTGTAAAAATGCCTGAGATATCCTGTGAATTGCCTCCTGTGCTCAAAGTTACTTGCTGAAGAATATAATTGAGTGCTTAATTGTTGAGAAAAACAAGTGGTGAACCCTCTGACGCTCGCTGTTTAAACTCTTGCAATAAAAGGAAACCTGGAGCCACAAAAAACATTGATCCCATGTCACAAGAACCAATGCCATGATATGCAAAAAATGTAAAATGTAGAGAAACATAAGCCAGTAGATCAAGAAACTATGAGGCAAATTTTGGGGTACAACACACCTTAGCACCACATTTTTTGTTATTTAGATTGCAAGTTGGATGAATATGAGTTAACATGACTTTGCATTCATTAAGATTGAAAATTTTCAAAGCTCTCTTGTGTACTTATAATGATTAATGTAAATACCTTTAGACTTCTGATTAATTTTAATTCCAAGAAAGTATTTTAATTCACCCATCATGCTCATCTCAAATTTAACCTGCATAATTTTAGAAAATTCTTGACAAAGAGATACATTAGTGAAACCAAAAATTATGTCATAAACATAAATTTAAACAATCAAGATTTCTTCTTCTAGAGTTTTCCTAAATAGTGTAGTGTCAACCTTGCCTTTAGCAAAACCATTTTCAAGCAGGAAATGACTCAATCTCTCATACCAAACTCTTTGAGCCTGTTTGAAACCATAGAGTGATTTCTTGAGCTTGTAGACAAAGTCTGGATGGTGCGGATTTATAAATCCTGAAGGTTGCTTGGCATACAATTCTTCAGTAATAACTTTGTTTAGAAAATCACTTTTCACGTCGATTTAATAAAGTATAAGGTCATGGTTGATGGCATATGAGAGAAGAAGTCTTATGGATTTTAACCTTGCTACAGGAGCAAAGGTTTCAAAGAAGTCAATTCCCTCTTGATGATTGTAGCCTTGAGTTACAAGTCTGGCTTTGTTCCTAATGACTTCTCCAAGTTCGTTAAGCTCATTTCTGAAGATCCACTTGGTCCCAATGATGTTTTTCTTCTGTGGTATTGGAACAAGATCCCACACTTCATATCTTTGAAATTGATTTTGTTCATCTTGCATAACCACGATCCGACCATTATCTGTTAAGGCATCATCAATAGCAGTAGGCTCAACCAATGAAATAAGTTCAAGCATTGAATGATCACTTCTGAATGCAGATCTGGTCCTTGATGGGCCGTATTTATTACCAATGATTTTCCCTTCTGGATGAAATGCTTTATATTTAAACGATCTCTTAGGTTGAACCGAGGCTTCAGAGCCATTATGAGCAATCACTGAATCAATAACAGTGGGACCAGTTAGAGTACCTTTAGTTTCTGCAGCTTCTGGTATTTCTTCTGATATGGTAATAGATTATGAAACATCATCCTTTATACACTTTTCTTTAGGAATACCTACCACAAGTTTTTCTTCAGAGCTCTGGATGCTTGCAAAGATAACATTTTGAGCCAAAGACTCTAACTTGTCACGGTCAGATATTTTGTCATCAAATTTAGCGTGTATAGACTCTTCAACCACTATGGTTTCTGAGTTATACACTCTATATGCTTTTGAGCGTTCAGTGTATCCCAAAAAGATACCATTTTGAGCTTTAGCCTCGAATTTCTTTAGGTAGTCCTTATTATTCGAAATGTAACAAGTACATCCAAATAGATGAAAATAAAAGATGCTTGGTTTTTTAGCTTTGAGTAATCCATATGATGTTTTATCTAGAATCGTTCTAATATAGATTATGTTTTGCATATAACAGACAGTATTAACAGCTTCTACCTACAAGTACTTAGGGAGATTATTTTCATGAATCATTGTTCTTGACATATCTTGCAAATATCTGTTCTTTCTCTCAACAATCCCATTTTGCTGTAGAGTTATAGGAGAAGAGAACTCATGGATAATTCCATATATCTCACAAAAGGACTTAAATGATTCATTTTCAAATTCTCCCTCACGGTCACTTCTGACCTTCAGAATCTTTATTTCCATCTTAGATTGTACTTGAATGTAGAAGGTGCTAAAAACTTCGTATGTTTCATCTTTAGATCATATGAACTTCACCCAAGTCCATCTGCTGAAGTCATCAATAATAACTAAACCCTATTTTTCCCCACTGATTGAAGCAGCCCCAATAGGACTAAATAAATCAATGTGAAGGATGCTTCATGATTCTCTTTACATCAGTGAGATGTGATTCCTTTGGATTTGCTTGAAATCGAGCACACAAACGCACACTGAACATTATGTCAAGACGAATTACCGTCAAATATAATAGAGAACCAATTATACCTCGATACTTTGTGATATCAACTGAAATATCCGATTTGTCTTGATCAACACAAGTTCCGGATTCCATTGGAGTAGACATCGCTTTACAACTATCCATGTTGAATCTCTTCAACAACCTTTTGCAATACTTGGCTTGGTTGATGAAGATGCCATCCTTTAACTACTTTATTTGTAATCCAAGTAAGTAATTCATATTTCCCATCATAAACATCTCGAACTCTCCTTGCATCATCAACGAGAATTCCTCACACAGATCTTTGTTGGTTGATCCAAATATGATGTCGTCAACATAGACTTGAACTAGTAAAGTGTTGTCCTTAATCCGCTTGATGAACAAGGTCTTATCTACTTTTCCTTTTTCAAATCCCTTTTCGCATAGAAAGTTGTTGAGGCGATCATACCATGCCCTTGGTGCCTGCTTTAAACCATAAAGATCTTTTCTCAACTTAAAGACATGTGAAGGATTCTTGAAATCTTCAAAGTCAGGGGGTTGCTTGACATAAACTTCTTCATTAATGTAGCCATTTAGGAAGGTGCTCTTGAAGTCCATCTGGTACAATTAAAAATTCAATGAACACGCATAAGCAAGTAATAAATGAATTGCTTATAACCTTGCAACCAGAGCAAAAGTTTCTTCAAAATCAATTCCTTCTTCTTGATTATATCCTTGGGCCACCAATCTTGCCTTGTTTCAAATAATTATCCCATTCTCATCAAGTTTATTTTTAAACACCCATCTGGTACCTATGATGTGCTTACCACTTGGCCTAGGAACAAGTTCCCACACTTGATTCCTTTCGAAATGGTTTAATTCTTCTTGCATGGTAATGATCCATTGGTCGTCTCCTAAGGCTTCATCAACTTTGGAAGGTTCAATTTGAGATACGAACGCCATATTCAAGCATGCATCTTTGAGGTTGAGTCTAGTTGTAATGCCTTGACTAATATCACCAATTACTTTTCAATTTGGTGATCTCTATATGTTCTCCATTCCTTAGGTAGATCATTGTCTTCTAACTTTTGTTGAATCGGTTCTTCTTAATGCTTAGGTTGATCATTTGAATGAGAAGTACCTTCTTTAGGAACATCTACAAAATCATCATCATCATCACACAAAACAATTTCCTCCTTGGAGGGGTTAGATTCATCAAATTTAACATGCATTGATTCTTCAATAGTTAAAGTTCTTTTATTATAAATTTTATTAGCCTTACTAGATAGAGAGTAGCGGAGAAATATGCCTTCATCAGATTTCTTGTCAAACTTACCGAGATTGTCTTTGTCATTGTTCAAGACAAAGCACTTGCATCCAAAGGTGTGAAAGTAAGCAATGTTTGGTTTTCTTCCTTAGAAAAGTTCATAGGGAGTCTTCTTAAGAATGGGTCTAATATTCACTCTACTACTTATAAAGAATATCGTACTAACCACATCTGCCCAAAAATATTTTGGAAGATTCAATTGCTAAGCATTATCCTTGCAAGTTCCACCATTGACCTGTTCTTCCTTTCTACAACACCATTTTGTTGAGGAGTCCTTGGTGCTGAGAAATTGTGAGAGATTCCATATTCTTCGCAAAATTCTTCAAAATGAGCATTTTGGAATTCTCCACCATGATCGCTTCTTATGGAGGTTGTCATACCCCAAATTTTTACCCCTAGATTCCATTATCATTCTAGATGCATCAAGCATATGTTATCTAACCTTAATCTCTTTCAAGTTAGTCTTTATCAAGATGCAGATGAATTAGGGTTTCACATTGTTAAAATCAAGAATCTTGTGGACTGATCAGTCAAGGTTTTGGATTGATCTTCTACATATCAAGTCTTCACATCATCAAGAGGTTCATATATTACCAATAACAAGTGCTATTTGAGGTTGTTACCAAGAGAATTGAAGCAGTGTTGTGCAAAACCCTAATTAGGGTTTCTAGTTGAAAAAGTCAATTGTAGTTTGACTTTTGGTCTAAATGGGTTTCCAAAGCTTGAACCATGGTCCATGATGTTTCTATGAATTATTGAAGTTCCTTCAAGAAGTATGAAAGAAAAACCCCAGAACACTAATGATCGATCCTGAAGATTTCAACTGTTCGGTTCGTCTGTCTGAAAAGTCAACTCTTTGACTTTTAGGGTTTTGACCCTAAATTGAAGCAATCAATGTTCCAACATCATTTTATGCCTAACTAGTGAGTTTGTTGAGATTTAATCAAGAATTGATGGATAACTTGTGAATCAATAAATTAGGGTTTATGAAAAACCCTAATTACAAGCTTATTTGGAATAGTAATAACTCTCAAACCACACATCCAAATTGAATGGTCCAAAGCTAGTTGGAAAGCTCTTGAGAAATCCTACTAAAGTGCCCTAGAGGGTTGATGTCAAAAAATGCATAGATTTTGAGTTATGATCTCATCAAGTTGTGAAGGATTTCTACACTTAAAAAATTTTCTTCTTTTTTTTACCTGTAAGTCAAGTTTTGCAGCCAACTTCATGAAGATTTTTGACCTAGTTCCCTTAGGAATCTGAACTTTGGAAAAACATGAAAATTGTAGATAATATTTGGGGCTTTTTAAAAAGTCCAAGAGAATTTTCACAGCCTTTGTGGTTAGGGAGAATCGAAGAGAGCAAGTTAGGGATTTTTCATGTCACAAAACCAAGTTCAGCACTTGCATTTTGATGCATAAACCACTCAAACCTTTTCTAATCACTTGTTAAACTAATTCTATGATTTTTAGGGACTTAATTTATGAGATTACAATGGATTACCACATCAAAAACCAGAGATTGGATTATTTGATTTGTTTATTCAAGCAAGTAGATGCAAGTGACAAGGAGAGATAAACTTTTTGCATTTTCTGCTACACCTCAGCTATTGCATCAACTACTCTTTTTCCTTGACTTCATGTAAACTATTTTCATGCTATTGGTGATGTTGAAACACATAGGAAGGTTTCCCATGCTCAGAAAAGAAATCGCAAGTTGGATTTGCTCATTTTGCCTCCAAAAAGGGCAAACTTGACAAGTTGGCACAATCTGCCCATACCTCCCATTCTCCAAACTTGCCTATAAATAGAACACACTCCTAAAATCCAAAAAACACCACAATAAACTAGAAAATAAGTTGAATCTCTCTCATTTCTCTAATCACCATCTTCTTGCAAATGGTAGAAGTTGCTTCCTTGTGAAGAAAAAATCTTCCTTGCAAAAACTCTGCCACAACTCAATATAGCCACCAAACACTTGAACCAACACCTCAAACACATCACATATGATGCATTGAAGCTTTCCAAACCCTCAAATTCACCATAAAACCTCACATTTCAAAAGTCTACTCTCATACCTTAAAAATTTGACTTTTCTGCATCTTCATAGACCATAACCAAACCAACCCTTTTCCAATCATTCTAACACTTCAAACACTCTCCATATAAGTTGTTTGAACTGTCCATGGAATCATAAAATTTATGTAACACCATTTCCTAGAGTTTTACTTTGAAGCTCTTGGTGTTTTCTTGCATAAGAAGGCATTTTGTCAAGACAATGATCTTGGAGGAGTTCTCATCATTTGAACACCTTATTTGGAACATATTGGAGCTGTTTGGATCATCATCCATCAACTGGTTTTCTTATTTGGTGAATTGACTTGAAAAACCTACAAGATGTAAGTGTTCCAACTTTCTAATTTTAAGATCATGCTGAATATTGATGTACACTGATTATGAACATGCTAGATACACTTTATAGGTCATGTTTGAACCATTTCTTGCTCATAAACTTGGGCATTCCTGACTGTCCCTTTGGTTTGAATTGTTAGCTTACTTTAAGTGCCATTTCAATATGAAACTTGTTGATTCTAGTTAGGCATAGATGATAGGTGTTTGTAAACATCATTTATAGGTCATATGTGATGTGTTTGATCATTTAGTTGAATTAGCTCTTGCACAAGCTTGCTATTTTTGCCACTATACATGCCATCTATTAAATTAGCTTGTCTATTGATGTATGATGCTTGTAATCACTCTCTATATGTCTCATATGATGTGTTTGAATTATTACTTGCTACTTAGAACATGTACATTGGACTGTCACATTGCTCTTGACCATAACATGCCTTTTTCAATGATGCTATCGAGTTTTTCACATGGTGCATGATCTGAGAAAACCACCACCACTATTGGATTCCTTGTGAAAAAATAAATAATTTTATTTTTATTTCATCCAATTTGATTAAGTTTTGCGTGAGTTTTGACCCTTGTTGCAAAATCTGTCTTGCCTTGGTTTTAGCTTGCCTTGTTTTTTCCATAGTTTCCTAGTTTTATGCCTAGTTTTCAAACGTGCATAACTTCTTTGATTTTTATCATTTTGATGCCAATATTTTTGAACTATGCTCCTTAATATGTATAGTTTCAATGTGTGAAGAAATAATTCAAAAATTGTTATTTTTGAAACACTTTGGTCCACTTGAATGACATGGTCCTTTTTAGGGTTTTCTTTGGTTTTCATGAACTTTCTTGACATAGTACTTGATTTTCCTTGTAAGATTGATCTTGTATGAATCATTGTTGAATGTCTAACATGTTTATATATTTACAACACTTGGCTCTTTTTCTTTACCATGATTATACTTGCTGTCATACCCCACACCCTTAGATTTAGGGATCACTCGCATACTCATTTAAGCTCATTTTTCGTTTTAGCTAACCGTTTTTTCAGTTTATGTTTTATTTTACGAAAGTAGGATTGCTGAAGAAAGTTAAAAGCTCACGGAGGTTGCATGTGATCATAGTCCCCTGCAAGTGTGTGACTCCCTGAATAAGTGAAAGATATGCCCTTGTTCCTATTGATCCATTAATCAATATAAAGACTCCTCGAGGCACAGTTCATGTGAAGGGCTCATCACAGGCCCTAAAAGTGCTCGGAGCTTCCTTAAAGCAAGATGTTTCTGTGCAGTTATCAAAAAGAAGGTGAATGAATTAATACCAAATTGAAGGTTGAGGCTAATAAACTCATAAAGTAATTAGTGGTTTTCATCATAAGTTTACTATGAGATTCATACTTTCTGGTTAATTTGAGATCTAATTCCAACTTCAAGAAGGTTTCAAAATTCATTAAGATTCCAAAATCCAAAGGATGCTCACTCAAGATTGGTACAAGGCTACATTAAAGGAGGGGTCACGTTCATATTTACAAAAAATATAATAAAGATAGAGCTACAAGTAACCTATCCGTGATAGTTTGTCTTCCAAATGCAATTCGTTGCTCAAAGAACAATTAGAAGGTTCAAGAGTACATGCTTACAAGATTTTGGCTTAACAAAAATATGACTATCCAATTCTACATCAGTCCTAGTATACAACCTTATTTTCAAAGCAAAAAAAAAGGTCTAGATAAGGAAATGTTTATAACTACCACAGAAGGGTGGTTCGTAGGCTGCAGGCTTCCCGCCGGTACGTCAAAACCGACTTTGTCAGGATACTCCGTAAGGATCATGGTACTGTCCAAGCACCCCAGCAGATATTCATTCCTGTAAAGCAAAACCAATAGCTATTGAGAAGCTGAAGAGTGAATCATTACGCGGTTTGGTTCTATTTTAAGGTCACAAGGATACCGCGTACTAAATGTCACCACAAGTTACGGCTTTCGCGTGCCTACAGGGCCCGAATCTTCACCGTAGTAACAACCATGCACTTCTCCACCATCATCAAACAACAACAAATTGAACAAAATAGCTGCAATTTCAAAAGGAAATAAATAAGTACCAAAGTTAGTCACAATTACGGCAGGAGTAATCAAGAAAAGTTTCAAAGCCAAACACGTCCTAAAACTTCACACTAATCCCTCATTATTATGGTTACCTGTCCGACTTTGTAGTTCCATTTGTTATCAGCCACTAAGGTTCAATGACTAGCAAAGTTATGATTTCTAGGAGCTATTCGTAAATTCCTTTTATCTGTCTTCAATTGGACAATGTTAAATGCCCGCTTCACCGTTAGACCAGGTACCTGTCTACCGGTAGCCTCCACAATTAATACTGAAGATGAACCTGTTATGCTGCATTCAACAGATGCCACCCATGAGGAAAAACTGAACATATTTTTTTTAGCAACACAGCTACATCACCAATACAATGTAGCATCAAAGAGTTGATAAATCTAAAACAAGGTTTATTTCCATTGCTGTAACCCAAGACATCGTCTGTCTTCTAAATCCACTTGAAGATCCCATGTCTGCTTGTAGTACGGTTCTTGGAAGCTGCAACACCTTTGGTTTCAACCCTGCATATACAAAAAACAACAAAGATTACCAATTTGTTTTGGAAACGATCATCAAAGATTCACAGCCTATTAATCATAAACTAAACAAAACTGGGAGACAAGTTCATAGAACTTTCTAAAACAGTACCTCACAGAGCTTGATTGCTGCAAAAACAAATAAAGGCGACACTAATGAGAGCCAAACAGAAAACGGGTACATTCAATGCAAATCCAGGTTATTTTCAAAAGTTATATAGATATGTCTTACAATGAACCACAAAATCAAACACGCCAACATGGAAAAGGCATTTATCATAAAATCACAAAGGCCAGCAGTGTATTCAATTCAAAAATCAGAAGTTTAAGGAGAATGAGTCACATGTTCATACATGTTTTGACTAAAATAGAAATAATATCAGCTCACAAACATACTTCAGACAAGTTTGATTCAAAAGTGGAATTATTTTCAAAGAGCATTTTCTATCCAAAATCAATATAGAATTAGCTTTTAAGACATAATCAAACGTAGTTTCATTTTTCACTATGGGCTTTAAATTTGTACAATCATATAAGAAGCAACACAACATCGCAGCAAAAAAAAGGAGAAGTTCTAAGACAGAATTTCACGAACCTAGAAACTCACACAAACATCCACAAAAATCACTGAAATTCTCACAGAACCCTCACTCACAAAAAGGCAAGAGGGTTGGAACTTATCTTTTGCAATTCCACCGCCATCGGAACCTCGAAATACCCGCACCGTTGAAGCAACATCATTCATGAAGTCGTCGACCCCAAAGCGCCGCCATCTCCACTAGGATGAACCGACCGCTTCCATTTAGGTGACCTTTCCGTTTCCATTAGCTGTTTGTTTCTTTGATTTGTTTATTTTTGTTCACAGGAAAAGAAGAAGGTGGAGGAGAGCGAAATGAGAAGGAAAAAGTGAATCGGAGGAGGGAGAAGAGAAATTGAAGCGAAGAAGTGAGAGGAGGAAATCTAGAAGGATAAGCCACCGCCGGGTTTGGAATTAGGGTTCCACGAGAACCCTTTTCCCCCTTCTCCTTGTCATAGCCGGACCGGGTTGGGTCCGGTGGGTTCATCACCATCGGCCCAACCCAATTTATCTTGTACTGTTTTTTTTATTTTGTTTGTTTTTATTTGTTTTGTGGTTTAAGTTGTAATTGTAATATAATAATAAAATAACTAACCACTAACACTTACTAACTATTAACTAATTAATTTCTGAAAATAATTTTAAATAATTGATTAAAAAAAACAAATTTTAAGATAAAATAAAGAGAAATAATTAATTTTAGGTTTTAGATTGACTTAGTTTTTTTGTTAAACAATTTTCTAAATTAATTTTTTTTCAATTTATAAAAATAATAAAATATGATGCGTTTAGATTTTATTTCAATCTCACATTTTCTAAATAATATATTAAATAAATAAAAATAATAATAATAACAAATGTAATTTAAAATTTAAAATTAGTTCAATAATCTATTTGACTTAGTTTATTTTCAACCTTTTAGAGTTTTTAGCTAATTAAGTTGTTTAAAAACAAATAAGTCATTTAGTCTTTTCAATTTATTTCAATTAATAAAAATAACTTTTAATTCAAGTTTATTTTCTAATCTTAATAAAAATCACAAAAAGACAAATAATGTTAAAATCAATTAGTATAGCATTTTTTTAACTTAATCATAATTCAAATTCTTTTTTACACAAAAAAATCTTAAAAATAAATAAACTCTTTTAATTCGCAAAGCATATTTTCAATTTAGCCATAAAATTCTCAAAGTGTTTAACTTCTAACCTCTAAACCAATTAAACCAAAACATTTAAGTCCTAACATCATCACTTACTTGTCAAATTACATTGTCACCGTTTTATTTCACCGCATTCCCCTCCGAAGGAAAGGATACACTATTTGACCGCCGAGTCAATACCCCACCTTCACCCTACCTTAAAACCTTAAGACTTTGAGTCACTGTACTTAGATTTAGGCGTCCTGCCATGGACATCCACCCTTTTATCCTAACCTTAGGATTAGGAGTTGCTGCACTCCATGTAGGTTCCCGCCGTGGAATACCTACTTACACATTTTTTTAATTCAACTTTACAACGTAGAAATCGGAGTCGCCGCACTCCTATGTAAACACTTTCTTATGAACGTTTACTTCCCCCATGGAACCTTGACCACAGTTAAGAAGTTCCTCATCCTCCCTTGACGGGAACTACGAATACTCTGATTCCATCCCCTACCCAGGATACGTAGACACAAGATGCGAGTCTTGGCGAGTATACTTAGGACTAACCCCTTTAGGTCCTTCTCTTCACCCTTAACCCTTAGCATAACCTTAAGCACATAACATAGCAATAACAAATATTTAAAACAAGAGGTTCCTGTAGATTACTACAGAGGTTTAGGATGCTAATACCTTCCCTAAACTTAACCAACCCCCGAACTTTAGATCTCTCCCCGCGTTGTGTTTACAATGCAAAATAGGTTTTCCCCTTTCTTTAACCTTTCTTTCGGATAAATCAAAGACCGGTTGTAAATGAATTAAGATTCAAGTTAATCAATAGCTTGACATCAAAATTTCACCGCAACAGAAAATAGCGACTTCACTGGGGATACATTATCATGAGGGTTCCCCTAACTTGTTTATTATATTTGTTCGCTTATTTGCTTATCTGTCTATTGCTTTTGGGATGATCCTTGAGTGGTGAGACAAAGTCCTACACTCGGACTTGAGTGCAATTATTATAGGAAGGTGATATATTCGACGAGGCTTATAGAGAGTGAGTCCCGACCAAGTTGACTCGAGAATCCCGCTTAATTGAGACCCTTTTGAAAATGGTTCAGTTGAACGAGTTTAGTCGTGAAAACTTTTACTACTTTCAATTGGAGTCCATGATACTAAGGACCGTAGTTACCTTTAACCTCACTTTGGCCTTTATTAGGACGTAGTACGAGACTATGAGGGAGTAGTCCCGAAATAGTGCTACGCGATACTACACCCAAAAGAAGTTCTCTTAAGAATATTATTAACCCCCAAGTTAGTTGGGAAGTTGATAATATCCGAAGGATGGGCTAATGACTTTGGGGACCTTTTTAGAACCCTTGTTCTGCAGGTACAATTAACCCATAGTACTCACCATTCGGATGGGTAGACCTTGGCTCCACTCATGTCCCTTTAACCTAGGACCTTTGTGTGCTTTGTATGTTTGTGCATAGCATCCAGCATCATGACATTCCTGGTTTCAAGGAATTCAACAGTCCTTTGCAAATTCAAAAAAAATCCTACATTTCAAAGTCTAAAACTTTTTCAAGCTTTCCTCGAAAATATTTGCAATCGACCGTTGAAATCCTTGAAACCATTGCATTGCATTGCATCTTGCTTTTGCATTTGCATTTTCATCTCGGTTTCTCATCGTCGGTTTTCTCTCGCTTCCAGTTGTGTCACAATGAGTCCTCTGCATCAGTGCAACACCAGAGCTCGAGCTTGGAAAAAGATGGAGGAACAAAATCAAAAGCTCGATCGTGTCAAAAATGAACTTGAAGACCTTAAGGGAAGTGTTGGGCAAATAATGGAGATGCTTCAGGCCATTAATGCAAGAATGGATACTCCTCCTACTGCTGTTTCTAAGATTACCGGTAATATCGTGGGTCCTCAGCCAACTGTTACTGTTGCAGATGTACCTCCCTATGGTCTTCCACCTGGTTTTGTGCCGACTCCTCCTGCGGTTCCTATTACTCAACCAGTTCAACAAGTTGTTCCTCCAAAGTTCAAGACTCCGAGTTTCGACCGTTATGAAGGTGCTACTTATCCGAAGAGTCACTCGGCCATATACTACCGTGAAATGGCTACTCATCAGCCTTGTCAACATCAACCGAATTATGTTCAACAGCAAAGTTATCTGGTTCAGTGCGCTCAACAACCGTATGGGGCTGCTGTAACACCTGCTTTCAACCAGCAAATGCAACCGGCTCCTATCTATCAACCTTCGGTATATCAACAACCTCCTGGTTATCAGCCTACACAAACTCCTATCGACTATCAACGACGTCCAACGCTCCTGCATATCAGCCAAAGAATCAGGCTCCTCGTCAAAATGGTCAGAACAAGAAGCAGTATAAACCTTGCCCTCCCATTCCAATGACTTTCACCAAGTTGTACCCTTCATTAGTTCAACAAGGTCTGATTACTACAAGAGCTTTGGGTCCACCTCCTAACCCTTTACTTGCCAATTACAACGCCGCTGCTCATTGTTTATTTCATGAGGGTGCGCGTGGCCATAATTTAGAAAGTTGTTATGCTCTCAAGCACATTGTCAAGGAGTTAATGGAAAAGCATATCCTGTCCTTTAATGATCCTTTGCCGAATGTCAAGAGTGACCCTTTACCAAGTCATGGGGCTGTCAAGGTTTCTCAGATCAGGACTCCTTGCAGGGTATTCCCGTTGCCAAGATCAAATTCTGCAAAGCCAGTTTTCAATATGTATATGCCAGTTGCTTCTACAGTGAATCAGCCGCAGCCGATAATTACTCAGAAGCCTAGTCCACCTCACTTCAGTGATCCTAAGGCGGTGACCATGACTGACAAAGAATATGGGAAGATTATTCAAAAAGAGGAATTGAAGACTGTCGAGGAGTCCGTGACCAAGATGGTTGGAGCAAGCAAGACGACTCATCCCAAGGAGACTTTCTGCCAGAAGAAACCACTACTGTGCCAGACTTGGGTACAGAGATCTAATAGGCATGCCAGACAATTCATTTGTTTATCTATATGTATTTTGTTTCTTTGATCATAAAAGCATGTTTAACATGTATGAATTTGTTTGTTTTGAATAATTTATGCAATGCATATGTGTGTCTTGAAGAAATCCATTCGCTTCACTCATAAAAATTATATTTCATAATTTATAATGCCAAATTACCCGATCTCTTGCCTTGATAGAGAATTGGGAGGAGGATGATGAACCAAAAACGTCAAATCTCTTGTCATATGCTTTCAAGTGAAACCCTGTTGATGATGTAAGGCATTGTTTCAAATCCTAAACACCGGAGATATAAGGATGATAGTCCCTCTTTAACCCCTTTGAGCCTTGAAGTAGGAGCCTTTCTTTCCAGATAAGAAGTCTAATCTTAACCTAGGGCAGGGTAGTTCTTTAGTTAAACTGGGTGAGCGCTCAGACTTTCAAAAAGAGCATACACTCGAGAACCCATCTATCCTTGACATACTAGGAGGTTGGAAGTCCGAAGACACAAATGATTATCCCTCAAACTATCTAAAGAGTGGGGCAGTCACAAGCCTTCAAAAGAGTCACACGACTTGTGAATGAAAAAGAGTCTGCTAAGTCAAAACCTATAAAGGAGACTTAGGCAAAACTGGGGCATCCCGCTGGACCCCAAAGCCAAAGTCAAAAGACTTCGTCCATGCAAAAGTTAGGGAATAAAAACGCGGAAAAAAAAACAAAAGGTTACAAAGAAAAATCCCCGATAAAGAATAAGTCGTGTGATCTCCACCCTAAAGAAAATAGGTGAGTGACTGCCGTGTCCAAAGCCTTGAGGAATTCTCAACTATATCAATGTCCACTTGAGAGATGAGTGCTCGTATCCAATTAACTAAATATAGGATTAGAGAACATCATGAAGAATGGGTGGGTACAAATATACTTTGAGCCTTTATCTTTTATTTCTTAAAACCATGAACCGAGCCACGATACAACCTTGAAAAGACCTAATTGAAGTAGGGTTTATCTTGAAAGCATACTCGATGAGAACGTTTCCTGACTCCTGCGAGCTATGCTCAGTTTAATGTTGGCATTATAAATTCATATCCTAACTAGTGATTCGGTCACAAGTTATCGCAATATCTTTTTCAAAACAAAAACTTCAAGACAAATATGTATGTTGCATTAATAATTTCAGGATTAGCAGTTCATGCATGTTGAGTTCGCCTGATATCTTAGAAAATTTACATATAGACATAAACAATGGAACTTGAAGATTCTGCTAGACAGGGGCAGGTGGTTTCCATTTTGCTTACTGGTACATGTCTGACTTTCCCAAGAGCTATGTCTTAAAGACTCAGTCGTTACGCAGTCGATTAGAGCCAGTCACGTCGAGATTCGACAAATCTCTCCAAGAGTTTGAAAACAATGGGGCAATTGGACTCCATGTTCTCTGTAAAATCCTCTTGAGATGACTCTTTCTCACAAAGCAGGTACTTTGGGGCATTTGTTTTTCAATATGGCGACTATTACACTCTTCCTGCCCCGATAAATTTTACTGCAGGCGGTTTTCACTCCCCAGTAAGTCTCATACTGCAGAAGCACTTTAAAGCCTTTGCCTCAGAGCAGTCCCCAGCAAGACTATAAGCCGACAACATTTTTGGGTTGAGTCGGTAATCTCCAGTGACTTTCAAGGCTGCAGAGATCTCCTCAGCATCTTCCAAGTGATATATTTGAGGACCCACTCCCAGTGGAACCATCTTTTCCTCGTTGAATCTGCCATATGTTCCTCAGGAAATTTTCCCCAGGAGATTGCCATGGCCCTCCCCAAGAAGTCAAGTTACTTTCCCTAGGGAAGCTGATGCACTTTCCCCAGGAAGTTTGTTGTACTTTTCCAAAAAGTTGTTACTTTCTCCATGAAACGGCCTAGCTCTACATTTCCCCAATGAAGCGAATATTTATTTTATCCATGGAAGTCTCTATTCCTAAGACGACTCTCTCAGTGAACGGGTCTTTGATCAGAAATTTAGATTCATGATGGCAACCCTCCAGTGAAGTCATGTTATCTTATCCCTAAGTGGAATTTTGTCCTCGCCAGAGAATTTGGAACCTGGAAGCAAGATTTAGTTCCGCCATCAACTTTGTTATCCCTTGGTAGATGTACTTTTGCAGAGGTCTTCGGGTATCCCCGTCGAGACGTTTATTTCATCTCTTGTTTCCTCCTCCGCTCGCCTGTTTTGTCAGCATGTGCATGTGCATGAGCATAAGCATAAGCATTTTGCCTTCGCATTGCATTTTCATGTTGCATACGCATCGACATACGTATTAGCATCTGCATGTTTGCTATCCTCATTGCCTTTTGTCGTTACTCCAGTTGTGGTTACTGCCAAGTAACTGGGTTTGTCCATTCTCTCTAAATAGAGTCGTCAGCCCCAAGCATAAAAGTGCTTACCATTTTCAGTTCCCCACAGAGTTCAACCCTCGTGGATGATGGTTATTTCAGTTATCTTTTCCGCGCCAAGAATAGATAATTCCCATTTGAGTTCATTCCCTCAATGGAGTCTTGATTGACAGTTTCTTTCTAGCTTGATCCTAGATTGAACTTCGGTCTCTATCGATCGCCGAACCTACCTGGACGTGCTTTATTTTGCACTATCTTTCAAGAAGATCCATATTACAACAAAGATTTGCAACAGTTCTCGCCTGAGAAGTTTATCCCTATTATGACTAGCAACAAGTGACCGTCACCTTAAGATGTTGAGTCGCCGTACTCATTCTTGGGCGTCCCGCCGTGGACATATTCGTTCCTAAACCTTAAGACGTTGAGTTGTCGTACTCATTCTTGGGCGTCTCGCCGTGGGCATTTTATCTCCTTAAACCTTAAGACGTTGAGTCGCCGTACTCATTATTGGGCGTCCCGCCGTGGACATATCCTTTCCTTAAATCTTAAGACGTTGAGTCACCGCACTCATTCTTGGGCGTCCCGCCATGGACATATCATTACCTTAAACCTTGAGACGTTGAGTCGCCGTACTCATTCTTGGGCGTCCCGTCGTGGACATATTATCTCCTGAACCTTAAGATGTTGAGTCGCCGTACTCATTCTTGGGCGTCTCGTCGTAGACAATTTTTACCCTTTTCAAGAAAAAGAAGAAACTAAGACCCGTTCATGGAATACAAACCTTGAAGTATGGGGAAGGTTTATTTTACCCTTTAGTAAAATAAGAAACTGAATAATTTCAGGGAGCAGCAGACCTTGAGACGTGAAGAAGTTTATTAACCCTTTCTAAATGAATCATTTAGTTAAAGAAGAAGCTGAATCATATTTTGATCACAGAAGCTTACCCTTGATCTTAGAGTATCAGCCGGTCATACCTGAACCTGTCGAGCCGTACTCTCAGATATTTTCCCCAGTGGAGGCCGTCTCGCCGGTGCCTTCTTCATTGAGGATCTAGTTTCTAAAGTGTCAACCGGTCATGCCTGAACCTGTTGGTCCATCACTTTAGAGTATCAGCCGGTCATGCCTGAACCTGCTGAGCCTTTATCTTATTGCTTTTCCCCATCGGAGGCCGTCTCGTCGGTGCCTTTTTCATTAAGGATCCTATGGAAGTTTATTTTATCAGATAAGTGACAGCACCTCCAGAGGAACTTATCATTTCATTTGTACCCCCAGATAAGCGACAATCTCCTCATTTGAGAGCTTATCCCTTTTGGCAAGTAAGCCCCTTTTAGCGATAAGTGGCAATCTCTCTCTAGAAACTTATCAGGGCATTTCCCCTTGAAGTCTATTTATTTTGGCATACAGCAGGTTCTTACCCTGCATATTTTCCAATGATTCCTGAAGATCTTGTTTCCAGAAGCTTGAATGTTATTCTTTGCTCAATGCTTCAGCATTCTGTATACTAGATCTTACCCCAGAGTGTCAACCGGTCATATTTGAACCTGTTGAGTAGCTACCTTTGATTATTTCCCTCAGTGGAGGCCGTCTTATCGGTGTCATCTCCATCAAAGATCCCGTTTGATCTCTTCTCTCAAGAGTTTTCAGAAGCTCGGATGTTATTCTTTGCTCAATGCTCTAACATTCTGTTTACTTGATCCTACCGCCGTATGAATCTTGAGTTACCTTTTCATCCTAGAGTGTCAACCGGTCATACCTGGACCTGTCGAGCAGCTACTCTCGGATATGTCCCCAGTGGAGGCCATCTCGCCGGTGCCATCTCCATTGAGAATCTCTTCTTGTCCTTTCCTTTCTAAAGTGACAACCGGTCATTCCTAGACCCTTTGGGCCATCACTTTAGATTTCCCCGGTTTCGTACTGTTTCCCCAGTGCGTCGTCTTCCCTAGTGTTTAGTTGCTCGTTGTGTCGTTCTCCTGTGTCGTCATTTCTTCTGCATGTCTGCATTATCATTTTCATCATATGCATCATATTAGATTCATAACATTGTCAGCATTGTCGTTTTGTCCACAACATTGCATATCACTGCATCTAAGGGCAAAATTTTCGGTTATCTATATTTAAATCCCTTTCACCATGATTTCTCGAGCCTCCATCGCTCAAATCATCCGGTAAAGTTATTTAAATAGGGGAAACTGTCATACCCCAAATTTTACCCTTAGATTTAGAGAGCACTTGCATACTCATTTAAGCTCATTTTTCGTTTTAGCTAACCGTTTTTCAGTTTATGTTTTATTTTACGAAGGTAGGATTGTTGAAGAAAGTTAAAAACTCACGGAAGTTGTATGTGATCATAGTCCCCTGCAAGTGTGTGACTCCCTGAATAAGTGAAAGATATGCGCTTGTTCCTATTAATCCATTAATCAATATAAAGACTCCTCGAGGCACAGTTCATGTGAAGGGCTCATCACAGGCCCTAAAAGTGCTCGGAGCTTCCTTAAAGCAAGATGTTTCTGTGCAGTTATCAAAAAGAAGGTGAATGAATTAAGACCGAATTGAAGGTTGAGGCTAATAAACTCATAAAGTAATCAGTGGTTTTCATCATAAGTTTACTATGAGATTCATACTTTCTCGTTAATTTGAAATCTAATTCCAACTTCAAGAAGGTTTCAAAATTCATTAAGATTCCAAAATCCAAAGGATGCTCACTCAAGATTGGTACAAGGCTACATTAAAGGAGGGGTCACGTTCATATTTACAAAAAATATAATAAAGATAGAGCTACAAGTAACCTATCCGTGATAGTTTGTCTTCCAAATGCAATTCGTTGCTCAAAGAACAATTAGAAGGTTCAAGAGTACATGCTTACAAGATTTTGGCTTAACAAAAATATGACTATCCAATTCTACATCAGTCCTAGTATACAACCTTATTTTCAAAGCAAAAAAAAGTCTAGATAAGGAAATGTTTATAACTATCATATAAGGGTGGTTCGTAGGCTGCAGGCTTCCCCCGGTACGTCAAAACCGACTTTGTCAGGATACTTCATAAGGATCATGGTACTGTCCAAGCACCCCAGCAGATATTTGATAACACGAAATCGTATATATATTTTGATGCATAATTCAACTGATGTTTAACTGTTTTCGATCCGATTTCGGATTATTTCCGTGTTATTTGTCTGATACTTTGCAGGTATTTGATGATCATGTCTAAACAAGGCAATATGAAGAAAAGAAGCAATCTCAGATGAAATATGGACGAAAACCGGATGAAAACAACATGAAAAACGCAGAATGCAGATTTTGCTGCTGTGACGACCGTCACAGCTCCATGACGAACGTCACACGGGTGACGACCGTCATGCAGGCAAAAACGCCCCACTTCAAATGCACGTGAAAGAAGCAGTTCCAAGTCCCAAATAATGGACCACTACTCCCTGATAATTCAGCCTCAAAGTCCACCTTCTTCAAGTTATAACCGTTAGAATTCTATTTCTATAAAAGGGGAAGGAGGGGAGCTGAGAAAGAGAGCCGCATTCAGACAACGAAGTGCTGCCCAATTTCATTTCCAGAGCAAAAGTTCAGTTTTATTTTCTTTCCTATTTTTTTGTTGCCTTTCATTCCTTCTGTAATTCTTATTTCCCTTGTACGATCAATTGGCACAAAGACCAGAATCCTGCCAACATTTGTGGAGGATCTGCCCAAAGGTCAATTGGAATATTTACAGGTTTCTCATTTTAATCGTAATTCCAGTTTTTATTATGATGCATGCTATTATTTATTGTTTTTATTTATGTTTTACCTCTCCCAAATCCATGTCTAGCTAAACCAAAGTAATCGATATGTAATAATAATTCGGAAGGGATTTGATAATAACCGGTTGAAAACTTCCTTTTCAAAATTGTTTATGGTCTGAGTGTTTAAATTAATTTACTGAATAAACTTCGTCGCGAAAGCGAGAACTTATTTAAAAGTAGTTTTGCCACGAAAGTGGGAAATTAATTAAGGTACGAACCAACAAGCGAAATCTGCGGCAAGACCAGATAGTAAACACTAGTCATTCGTTTTAATAACAGCGAAAGCACTTTAAAATGAATTAGAACTTAGAGATCTCCAAAAAATAGTATTAACCCCGAATGGGACACGAAAGCGTACGTTTGGCCCTTAGAATTATGATTAGCGTCAATAACCATCGTGAGACGAGAGTCTTCAGATCACTATTTTCTGCTTAAATAAACTCTGAAAAATATTTCATACGCCGGTAACTTGTCAAATCCCCGAAGAACATAATTACTACATATCGATTCACGTAATTATAATTTAAATAATATTTTTTAGTTCCCTTTAGTGACAACCTTATTCCCTTAAGCATTATCTACCTAGCTAAACATAGTAACTCCCGAGAACACTAGTTTGATTACGAGTCCCTGTGGGATCGATATCTATTATTACTACACGATAGACTGTGCACTTGCAGTTAAGTTGTATTAGACATAGAAAGTTGCGATCAAGTTTTTGGCGCCGTTGCCGGGGACCCGTTTAGTCAATAGTGTAACCTTCTGTTACGTCGTGTAGACTAGGTTAACAATTTCATTTTTCCTTTACTAGTGTTGTCGATTGTATGCCAGGTAATCGCTCATAAGGCAATATCTTAAAACCTTCAGTCGCAGAACTAGAGCGCTTATTACATCTAAGAAGCTGAATCATTGAGTACCAACTCAAACATAACATTCCCGATCCTCTCACTCCCATTCCCAAACTAGAAGAAGAATCAAACATGGCTGAAGGACCTCCAAACAAACCGCTGAAGGCATACGTTACACCCTCTCAGATGGAGCCTAGAAGTAGCATTGCTGCCCCAGCTATTACTCGAAACGATTTTGAGCTGAAACCATCATTGCTGTCAGCTGTACAACAAAACCAATTCTCAGGAAATGAAACTGAGGATCCAAACGAACACTTAACAAAGTTTGTACAATACACAGACACAGTGAAAGTAAATGGAGTAACTCCAGACGCGATAAGACTTCGTCTTTTCCCATTCTCTCTTAGAGACAGAGCGTGGACATGGTTACAATCTTTACCATCCAACTCCGTTACGACGTGGGAACAATTGAAGAACGTCTTCTTAGCGAGATATTTTCCGCCAAGCAAAACTGCTATGCTTAGAGCTCAAATCAACAGATTTCGACAAAAAGATACTGAATCTCTTTACGAAGCATGGGAACGATTCAAAGATATGATGAGAACATGTCCTCACCACGGTCTAGAAGACTGGGTGACAATCCATACTTTCTATAATGGGCTTTTATACAATACTAGATTAATAATAGACGCTGCCGCAGGCGGTGCACTTATGGATAAGCCATACGACGAAGCCTATCAACTAATCGAAAACATGTCTCAGAACCATTGCCAATGGGGAGGTGAACGCACTCCAACAGAGAAAACCACAGCGAAAGGTGGGATGTACGAGATCAGCAGCCTTGAAAAGTTCAACGCTAAAGTAGATGCTCTAGCACAGAAGATTGACAGTCTGACCGTTAACCCCACTGCAACCGTCGTTGCCGTAACTCCAAACTGCGAGTTATGCGGAAGCACCACTCATAATGCACCCGAATGCCCATTGCTAGCCGGAATCCCACCAGACCAAGTAAATTATGCTCAAGGAAATCCTTACGCAAATACCTATAACCCAGGTTGGCGAAATCATCCAAACTTTTCTTACAAAAGCGAAAATGCATTGCAAATGCCTACTGCTCCACCAGGATATCAGAAACCAGTTGCTGCTCAGACTGCACCTAGGAAATCAAACCTCGAGCTGATGATGGAAAAATTCATAGCTACTCAAGCTCAAACAAACAAAGAATTCCTGAATCAAAACATACACACTAGCGAGCAAATTAAACAGTTGACCGGAAAAGTAGACGCTTTAGCCACCCACAACAAAATGTTAGAAACACAGATATCACAAGTGGCTCAACAACAAGCCTCTGCTGCCGCACCCGCTGGCACATTTCCTGGACAACCCGAACAGAATCCAAAAGGTCAAGCAAATGCTGTCATATTGAGAAGTGGAAAAGAATTGGACGAACCGATCGATCCGAGGACCAAAAACTCGACCATGCAACAAAAACCAACTGAACAAGCAGAAAAAGAATACGAGTTAGAGAGGAAGGAAGACAACGAGAAGGAGGATACCGTAAGTGAAAAAACACAAGCACCTCCAGCGCCATATAAACCACCTATCTCTTATCCTCAAAGATTAATAAACTCCAAAACTTCAGGACAGTTTAAGAAATTTGTAGAGCTCCTTAAACAGTTGAATATCACTATTCCTTTTACATAAGCGATAACTCAATTGTTGTCGTCCGCTAAATTTCTCAAAGAAATCCTGTCAAATAAGAGAAAGATCGAGGATAACGAGACAGTTACACTTACTGCAGAGTGTAGCGCTATTATTCAAAACCGCATGCCTCCTAAATTAAAAGACCCAGGTAGTTTCTCCATACCCTGCGTCATAAGAAAGTTCGTGATAGACAAAGCTCTATGCGATTTAGGAGCCAGTATCAGTGTTATGCCCTTATCTATATGCAAAAAGCTGAATATGGGAGACCTAAGACCAACCAAAATGTCCGTACAATTAGCTGACCGATCAGTAAAATACCCCGTCGGAATACTGGAAAACGTTCCAGTATGCATAGGAAAATTCTACATCCCAACCGACTTCATAATCATGGACATCAAAGAGGACTCTGTTACCCCAATTATCCTAGGAAGACCGTTCCTAGCTACAGCCGGAGCTATTATAGACGTGAAGAAAGGAAGGCTAACATTCGAAGTAGGAGAAGAAAAGATAGAGTTCATTCTCACCAAGTTCTTACAAGCACCAGCCATAGAAGATACCTGCTATTTAGTAGATGAAATTGACGAATGCATAAGAGAACTTGAAAATGAAGAGACCACGTATTCAGAAATAATAAAGATTCAAATACCCGATATTTCTGAAGACGATGATTGGCGTAAACCGTATAAAGACGACAGCCTAAGCGAAAGCTTAGCACTGACCCCAAACCATATGCCAGGTCCGAAGAACCCATCTTTAGAACTTAAAACACTACCCAAAAACCTTAGATATGAATTCCTAGACGATGAACTAAAAAGACCAGTGATAGTCAACGCCGACTTAGGACAACCAGAAACCGAAAAGCTATTAGAAGTCCTAAGGAAGTACCCCACCGTGTTAGGCTATAACATAAGCGATCTAAAAGGTATAAGCCCTTCAATCTGTATGCATCGAATTACAATAGAGGAAGACTCTAAAACCTCTAGAGAGCATCAGAGGAGACTGAACCCCATCCTAAGCACTGTAGTCAGAGATGAAGTAAAGAAATTGCTAGATGCAGGAATCATCTATCCAATCTCCGATAGTGAATGAGTCAGCCCAGTTCATGTCGTACCAAAGAAAGGAGGAGTCACAGTAGTTAAAAACGAAAAAGGCGAATCAATAAGAAAAAGAGTCGTGACTGGAAGCAGGATGTGCATTGATTATAGGAAGCTTAACAAGGCCACACGAAAAGATCACTTCCCGTTACCCTTCATAGACCAAATGTTGGAAAGATTAGCCAAACATTCATATTTCTGCTATCTAGATGGTTATTTGGGATTTTTCCAAATTCCCATTCATCCTGATGACCAAGAAAAGACTACATTCACCTGTCCTTATGGTACTTTTGCTTACCGCCGAATACCGTTCGGACTCTGTAATGGTCCAGCAACCTTCCAAAGATGCATGATGGCAATCTTCGCAGATTTCATAGACGACATCATGGAAGTATTTATGGACGATTTCTCGGTATGTGGACAAAGTTTCGAAGGATGCCTACAAAACTTAGAAATGGTATTAGAACGTTGTGTAAAAGTGAACCTCATCCTAAATTGGGAAAAATGCCATTTTATGGTCCGACAGGGAATAGTTCTAGGACATGTCATATCAAATAAAGGAATTGAGGTCGACAAAGGTAAAATAGAGATTATAAAAGATCTCCAACCTCCAAAATCCGTACGAGAAATACGGAGTTTTCTAGGACATGCCGGTTTCTACCGAAGATTTATAAAAGATTTTTCAAAAATCACAAAACCTTTGACCGACCTGTTGATGAAAGATGTTGAGTTCGTCTTCGACGACGACTGTCTAAAAGCATTCGAAACATTAAAATCAGCCCTTATCACCGCACCGATTATGCAACCACCCGATTGGCGACTACCGTTCGAAATCATGTGCGATGCGAGTGATTATGCCGTAGGCGCAGTTCTAGGACAAAGGAAGGACAAGAAACTCCATGCCATCTACTATGCCAGTAGAACCTTAGATCCTGCCCAAATGAACTACGCTACAACAGAAAAGGAACTTCTAGCAGTTATATTTGCGCTTGACAAATTCCGTTCTTACCTAGTAGGAGCAAAAATTATCATATACACAGACCACGCTGCCATTAGGTACCTAATAAGCAAAAAGGATGCCAAACCAAGACTATTGAGATGGATCCTGTTATTACAAGAGTTTGACTTAGAAATCAAAGATAAGAAAGGAACCGAGAACGTTGTTACAGATCACTTATCCCGAATAGAAGGCATCAAACATGAACCAGTACCGATAAATGACGATTTCCCGTACGAACGTCTGATAGCCAAATTAGAAAGTGACATACCCAACTTAATCTCGGAAGATCCTGAATTTGAAAAAGCTGTAGAAGCCGTCTATGCACAAGTCACATTACCTTCGTATGCCGACATCGTTAATTACCTCGCTGCAGGCGTGCTTCCACCGGATCTCACTTATCAGCAAAAGAAGAAATTCTTCCACGATCTGAAACACTATTATTGGGACGAACCTCTACTCTTCAAGAGAGGGGCCGACAACATATA
Source organism: Lathyrus sativus (assembly GCA_963859935.3). NCBI lineage: Eukaryota > Viridiplantae > Streptophyta > Magnoliopsida > Fabales > Fabaceae > Lathyrus > Lathyrus sativus. The sequence continues at coordinate 639,484,692 of OZ012739.1, forward strand.
CCGTCGTTGTGTCCCAGAGGAAGAAATAGAAAATATCATTTCCCAATGCCATTCAGCATCATATGGTGGTCATGCTAGTACATCCAAGACGTGCGCTAAGATTCTCCAAGCCGGCTTATTCTGGCCTAACCTCTGGAAAGACGTTCACATCGCTGCGCTAAAATGTGATTGATGCCAACAAACTGGCAACATCTCACGACGCGATGAAATGCCTCAGAAAGGAATCTTAGAGGTAGAAATCTTTGACGTATGGGGAATAGATTTCATGGGACCATTCCCGCCTTCTTTTGGTAATAACTACATACTCGTCGCTGTAGACTATGTGTCTAAATGGATAGAAGCCATTGCTGCTCCAACAGACGACGCACGAGTAGTAATCAAACTCTTCAAAAACACGATCTTTCCTAGATTTGGTGTACCCAGACTCGTCATTAGTGACGGCGGATCTCACTTCATATCGCGAATATTTGATAAACTTCTTTCTAAATATGGAGTCCGACACCGAGTAGCTACACCCTATCATCCGCAAACTAGCGGACAAGTAGAGGTCTCGAACAGGGAAATAAAACAGATATTGGAAAAGACTGTCGCTACCTCAAGGAAAGATTGGTCATCAAAGCTACATGAAGCTTTATGGGCTTATAGGACCGCTTTTAAGACACCAATAGGTACTACACCCTACAAATTAGTTTACGGTAAATCCTGCCATCTCCCTGTAGAATTAGAGCATAAAGCCTTCTGGGCCATTAAAACACTTAATTTCAACTACACCGAGGCAGGAGAAAAGCGAATCTTGAACTTACACGAATTGGAAGAACTTCGATTAGACGCTTACGAAAATGCCCGTATCTACAAAGAACGAACAAAAAAGTGGCATGATAAACGTTCAGTCAAGAAACAATTCAGTGTGGGAGACATCGTATTGTTATTCAATTCAAGATTAAAACTCTTCCCAGGTAAACTAAAATCCAGGTGGTCCGGACCTTATGAAGTGACTAAAGTACTTCAGAGTGGAGCTGTTGAAATTACCGATAAGACGAATGCACCGTTTATCGTAAACGGGCAACATCTAAAACATTATAATAAGAACGAAAACAGCCATCAAGTCTGCAATATAGCATTGCTTGAGCTTCCAGCTCAAACACCCGAATAGCTTGTCACCAAGCTATCGTCAGGCTTTAGACGTTAAAAACAGCGCTTACTGGGAGGCAACCCAATTTTCCCGCAAATTTTCCTCGTTACTGTATTTCATTTTTATTTAAAATTTTAATTTGAAACTTTAACAAAAATTCTAAACTTAAAATTACTACTATTTTTACTTTAGTTTATTTTCATATTTTAATTTATTTTATATTCTTCCTTTATCTTTTGTTTTTACCGCCTTTAGTTTTTAAAAAATCCTGACTTCAAACTTCTGTTTTAAACTTTTTAGGATTTTAAAAGTCTTCAAAACATTCCTCCTATTTTTCTCCGACTTACCTGCGAGTGTGGTCGAGTACGACTTCACAAAGGTTCATTTTCGAGGACTAGCTCAAAAGGCAAGATTTGCAGCACTAACTGAAAGAGAAATAGCCTTAACGCTGTATTATGATAAGTCTACCATGGATAAACTCGGAATCACTGATAGCATCCAATACCTGTTCAATCAACTTGGTTGGGAGAACACTGGTTTGAAAACCCGTTTTGCTACCTATAAGGACCTCACCTACGAATTCCTTAGTTCCTCCAGGTACCTACCCAACTATGGTTTTGGATCCAACACAGAGCTGATCACCTTTAGGATGTTTGGGATGGACCAAACCCATAGCCGAATGTCATTAGCTAACCTCCTAGGATTTCCTAGCGGACCGCATGTGTTCATCAGTGCAGAAGATGACGATATTGATTTTGAACTCAACCAATTATGGGGTAGAATCACAGGCGACTATCACCCTGAACCAGACAGAATGTATAATGATGAGATTCATAACCCAACTTTCAGATACTTTCATAGGATACTAGCTCACACCCTTTTCGGGAAAGAAGAAAATATTACTACAGTATCTAAAGAAGAGTTATTTATCATGTTCTGTGCTTCTCAGGGCCGTACAGTGAATGCAGTACCTTTCATGATGAGATCTTTCAGACGCCTCACTCAGGACCCACAATCACCTATTCTAATAGGAGGCCTTGTGACAATGATTGCCCACGAGCTTGGCCTTAGATTCCACTTAAATGCAAGCAGTAGTTTTGGCACCACCCGACCCATGAATATACAGTTTTGCTTTAACAGGCGCATTTTAGGAACTATGGGACCTGGACCTTACGAGTACCTCATCAATGAAAAACCTGTCCAGCTATTCACACTGCCTAATAATCAGATGACAAGTATCCACAACAAGGACAACTGGCTTTATGAATTGGATGAGCCTATGGGACCTCCTTCACCCCAATCAACACCACAGAACTACATGTACGATAGTGACCACATCTCTGAAGCACACGACTATATGTACTATGAGGATGCTGTATCAGAAGCTGAAGTAGACCCTACGACTCCTCCGTATTACAACACCTATCCTGAGCCCATTCCTGAGGAGACCACCGACAAAATGGATACTGTTCTGCACCGATTGGACAACGTTGACGCAACTCTGACTACTGTAAAAGACGACATCGCAGGCATAGACAGCGAACTCGTAGTTTTCATGGATTTAGTCTGTGACCAGCTCGACTACTACGCACGGAAGTTCGATGAATTGAAGGCACGAAAAGACTAGATACTAGTTTTAGCATTAGATTTAGTTTAGTTTAGTTTTTCTACTTTCCGTCCGTTTTCAATTGTTTTGATTTTTGCATTGTTAATTTCTTTATGTACTACATACAATCATTCTAATTTCTTGTTATTTCAATTATAGTCTTTATTCATTCATTCTGTTTTTACGTTATTCTTTGTTTATTGGCCGCTTTAATACATTGTCATATCAATTATAGGCCTAAAAGTCATTGCAAGAACACCCTCAAAGCAAAATTCTGCGTTCTGCAGATTTTGCTGGTGTGACGACCGTCACAGGAGCCTGAAGACCGTCACGCGGGTGACGACCGTCACAGATACGTGACGACCGTCACAAACCCAAAACTGTTATCTGATATAACAGGGGTTGCATTTTATCTCTCACTCATCTCCTTTCAACTTCCAATCATCAGAAACTCACACCCCACTCCCTATTTTCATTTTCCCCACCTTGCACCATATATCCCAACTCCCATCTCAACTTCCTACTACACTTCTGTCACATTTTTCCCACTCCTCAGTACCACCTCAATCCTCCAACAATGGCGAGAAACAACGAAACCCCTGACCTCAGCAACATTGTGTTCAACGACGGTGACTCCGACGAGAGACAGCGGGCCAACTACATCGCATTCCATCAACGGTCGCTCCAGCCGACTCATTATCCATATATCCCATCGCTCACAGAGCTCGGACACCTTGACGGCGTCACTTGGATGCTTCAAAGAGCCGGCATCTGGAACCTTTGCACCAATCCACTACCGACGTACGAACAACTCACCCTCGAGTTCCTAAGTTTGTTCACCTACGTCACTTCCAGCGGTGACCTCAGCCAACACTCCGGTGCCGCATGCTTCCGGATGTTCGGCACAAACTATCAAGTGAACCAGAACTAGATTGCACCATCTTACAACTCCCTCGTGGCGACAATGCTCACCGCCGCCTCACCGATCAGTTCTAGCACGAAGCCTTCGCGCTCTGGTACCAATTAACCAGCATCAATGCCGATGGTTGGGATTCTCTGCACGCAACGCATATTCACAACCCGACCATCCGGTACTTCCACCGAGCATTGAGCAACACCATCTTTGCCCGGGACAACAACCATAAGGTGAACTCGAAAGAGCTCTTCTTCATCCGTTGTGTCTTCAACAACGAGCCTATCAACGCCGCTCCGTTCCTCCTGGCCCACATTCAGGCCAACTGTAACCGTGGCTCCAAGCCATTCTACTTTGGCGGGATTGTCACTGCCATTGCACTTGGGCTAAACCTCGGTGACCGCCTCCAGCACCTCCATGCCATTCCCTCGGTGTTCCTTGACACCGACCACTGCAGAGCCTCTCACCTCATCCGTTTCAGAGCCGACGGCAAATACCACCTGGTAGTGCGTGGCAAAACCGTCCAAAGCATCATCCTTCCATCACGCACCCGGATACACCCAGAGGATCGTACCAACTGGTTATTTGACCTCACTGCCCCTCCTGCTGCCGCTGCTCCAACTCAGGACCACACCCAAGGTTCTGACGACGAAATCCAAGCTGAGTTAGACAGACCAGAGCAACCGGAGGCATCACAACCACTTCCTTCCAAAGGTACTTCCTACCGCCGCCGCCGCCATCGTCCAGTGCCCGACTACTCAGAAGAGGACCTCCGCCGCTCTCTCGACCAGCAGGCCCAGATACTCGCTATGATGCAGCAGCAGAATCAGCGAGCAGAGCAGTTCGAAGCTTGGCATCGGACCCAAATGCAACAACTCCAAACCGGCCAAGAAACCATTACTGAGAACTTGGCGAATCTGACCTTGCAGTTCGAAGGACTCCATGACTATGTCTATCATACCAGAACTATGAGTTTTGAGGACCGAGTCGCCCAAGTCAGAGCCAGAGGACGAGAGCGAGGACGTGACCGAGGCAGAGGCCGTGATTAGTTATCATTTTCCTTATTTGTTTACTATATTTGCAGTTTCTATGTACTTTCATTTCCGTTGTATCTCCCTCTCGCATTCCTTCAAATCAGTGGGGACACTGATTGAGATAGTGTGGGAGCGGAGCGTTTATTTCCCATTCCTGTGTACTTTTATTTTCATAATTTCGATTCAAACATTTTCTATTTTTAGCAAATAAAGCTCGTATATATATCCTTTTCCCGTTACGCAAACATCCCCATGTTATTCGACGTAAACAACAATTTTTTCGTTCGTTCCTCAAAAGCAAAAGCATCACGAGAATGCACCCGAGTTCAAACCAAGTTTTAAAACTCCGAGGAGACGACAATTCTAGCAAAACCAGTACCGTCCTGACACCTTAGATCTCTGGTTTATGCGAGTCGGTTTCACTACCTACATGTACCAAAGTTTCAAGTGTCTACGCAAACTCAGCCCCAAGTAGTTTATACTAGCAGTCAGCACCATCCTAAAACACTTCTAAGCGAGCGACCAATGCAAATAAGTGTATGATCTCCAAAAAGATGAAAACTCATGAAAAGAAAGCCATTTAGCCAAAATATAAAAACACGTTTCCTTCTAAGTTAGGTGCTCTTCACCCGAGCATTTAACCCAACGACACGAAAACTCATTGAAAAATCAATGATATAAGCTCATGATCAATGAAGAAGATCAAAACAGAAATGAGATCATATTCACTAACAGGTCGACTTGCCATGAAAGTGTATGGACAATGGGCTTAATGTGATTGCGCTAGAACAAACAGGGTGAACTTGCCGCGAGAACCCTGACACCAAGCTACAGTAGCATGACTGAGACCGATTTGCATAAGGAGGAGACCTCCGAAGACTTATAGTCCAGTGTCGTCACCGTACTCGTTTTGTTCTTACTAAGCATCCCGGTTTTTCCCAACTTTGCGAACGAAGAAGCTGCCTCGTGCTTGCCGACTTTTTCCTGTTTTACTTGAGGACAAGCAAAGATTCAAGTTTAGGGGAGTTTGATAACATGAAATCGTATATATATTTTGATGCATAATTCAACTGATGTTTAACTGTTTTCGATCCGATTTCGGGTTATTTCCGTGTTATTTGTCTGATACTTTGCAGGTATTTGATGATCATGTCTAAACAAGGCAATATGAAGAAAAGAAGCAATCTCAGATGAAATATGGACGAAAATCGGATGAAAACAACATGAAAAACGCAGAATGCATATTTTGCTGCTGTGACGACCTTCACAGCTCCATGATGACCGTCACACGGGTGACGACCGTCACACACCGTGACGACCGTCATGCAGGCAAAAACGCCCCACTTCAAATGCACGTGAAATGAGCAGTTCCAAGTCCCAAATAGTGGACCACTACTCCCTGATAATTCAGCCTCAAAGTCCACCTTCTTCAAGTTATAACCGTTAGAATTCTATTTCTATAAAAGGGGAAGGAGGGGAGTTGAGAAAGAGAGCCGCATTCAGAAAACGAAGTGCTGCCCAATTTCATTTCCAGAGCTAAAGTTCAGTTTTATTTTCTTTCCTATTTTTTTTGTTGCCTTTCATTCCTTCTGTAATTCTTATTTCCCTTGTACGATCAATTGGCACAAAGACCAGAATCCTGCCAACATTTATGGAGGATCTGCCCAAAGGTCAATTGGAATATTTACAGGTTTCTCATTTTAATCGTAATTCCAGTTTTTATTATTATGCATGCTATTATTTATTGTTTTTATTTATGTTTTACCTCTCCCAAATCCATGTCTAGCTAAATCAAAGTAATCGATATGTAATAATAATTCGGAAGGGATTTGATAATAACCGGTTGAAAACTTCCTTTTCAAAATTGTTTATGGTCTGAGTGTTTAAATTAATTTACTGAATAAACTTCGTCGCGAAAGCGAGAACTTATTTAAAAGTAGTTTTGCCACGAAAGTGGAAAATTAATTAAGGTACGAACCAACAAGCGAAAGCTGCGGCAAGACCAGATAGTAAACACTAGTCATTCGTTTTAATAACAGCGAAAGCACTTTAAAATGAATTAGAACTTAGAGATCTCCAAAAAATAGTTTAAACCCCGAATGGGACACGAAAGCGTACGTTTGGCCCTTAGAATTATGATTAACGTCAATAACCATCGTGAGACGAGAGTCTTTAGATCACTATTTTCTGCTTAAATAAACTCTAAAAAATATTTCATACGCCGGTAACTTGTCAAATCCCCGAAGAACATAATTACTACATATCGATTCACGTAATTATAATTTAAATAACATTTTTTAGTTCCCTTTAGTGACAACCTTATTCCCTTAAGCATTATCTACCTAGCTAAGCATAGTAACTCCCGAGAACACTAGTTTGATTACGAGTCCCTGTGGGATCGATATCTATTATTACTACGCGATAGACTGTGCACTTGCAGTTAAGTTGTATTAGACATAGAAAGTCGCGATCAATATTCATTCCTGTAAAGCAAAACCAATAGCTATTGAGAAGCTGAAGAGTGAATCATTACGCGGTTTGGTTCTATTTTAAGGTCGCAAGGATACCGCGTACTAAATGTCACCACAAGTTACGGCTTTTGCGTGCCTACAGGGCCCGAATCTTCACCGTAGTAACAACCATGCACTTCTCCACCATCATCAAACAACAACAAATTGAACAAAATAGCTGCAATTTCAAAAGGAAATAAATGAGTACCAAAGTTAGTCACAATTACGGCAGGAGTAATCAAGGAAAGTTTCAAAGCAAAACACATCCTAAAACTTCACACTAATCCCTTATTATTATGGTTACCTGTCCGACTTTGTAGTTCCATTTGTTATCAGCCACTAAGGTTCAATGACTAGCAAAGTTATGATTTCCAAGAGCTATTCGTAAATTCCTTTTGTCTGTCTTCAATTGGACAATGTTGAATGCCCGCTTCGCCGTTATACCAGGTACCTGTCTACCGGTAGCCTCCATAATTAATACTGAAGATGAACCTGTTATGCTGCATTCAACAGATGCCACCCATGAGAAAAAGCTGAACATATTTTTTTAGCAACACACCTACATCACCAATACAATGTAGCATCAAGGAGTTGATAAATCTAAAACAAGGTTTATTTCCATTGCTGTAACCCAAGACATCGTCTGTCTTCTAAATCCACTTGAAGATCCCATGTCTGCTTGTAGTACGGTTCTTGGAAGCTGCAACACCTTTGGTTTCAGCCCTGCATATACAAAAAACAACAAAGATTACAAATTTGTTCTGGAAACGGTCATCAAAGATTCACAGCCTATTAATCATAAACTGAACAAAACTGGGAGACAAGTTCATAGAACTTTCTAAAATAGTACCTCATAGAGCTTGATTGCTGCAAAAACAAATAAAGGTGACACTAATGAGAGCCAAACAGAAAACGGGTACATTCAATGCAAATCCAGGTTATTTCCAAAAGTTATATAGATATGTCTTACAATGAACCACAAAATCAAACACGCCAACATGGAAAAGGCATTTATCATAAAATCACAAAGGCCAGCAGTGTATTCAATTCAAAAATCAGAAATTTAAGGAGAATGAGTCACATGTTCAGACATGTTTTGACTAAAATAGAAATAATATCAACTCACAAACATACTTCAGACAAGTTTGATTCAAAAATGGAATTATTTTCAAAGAGCATTTTCTATCCAAAATCAATATAGAATTAGCTTTTAAGACATAATCAAACGTAGTTTCGTTTTTCACTATGGGCTTTAAATTCGTACAATCATATAAGAAGCAACACAACATCGCAGCAAAAAAAAAGGAGAAGTTCTAAGACAGAATTTCACGAACCTAGAAATTCACACAAACATCCACAAAAATCATTGAAATTCTCACAGAACCCTCACTCACAAAAAGGCAAGAGGGTTGGAACTTATCTTTTGCAATTCCACCGCCATCGGAACCTCGAAATACCCGCACCGTTGAAGCAACATCATTCGTGAAGTCGTCGACCCCAGAGCGTCGCCATCTCCACTAGGCTGAACCGACCGCTTCCATTTAGGTGACCTTTCCGTTTCCATTAGCTGTTTGTTTCTTTGATTTGTTTATTTTTGTTCACAGGAAAAGAAGAAGGTGGAGGAGAGCGAAATGAGAAGGAAAAAGTGAATCGGAGGAGAGCGAAATGAGAAGGAAAAAGTGAATCGGAGGAGGGAGAAGAGAAATTGAAGCGAAGAAGTGAGAGGAGGAAATCTAGAAGGATAAGCCACCGCCGGGTTTGGAATTAGGGTTCCACGAGAACCCTTTTCCCCCTTCTTCTTGTCATAGCCGGACCGGGTTGGGTCCGGTGGGTTCATCACCATCGGCCCAACCCAATTTATCTTGTACTGTTTTTTTTTTATTTTGTTTGTTTTTATTTGTTTTGTGGTTTAAGTTGTAATTGTAATATAATAATAAAATAACTAACCACTAACACTTACTAACTATTAATTAATTTCTGAAAATAATTTTAAATAATTGATTAAATAAAAAAACGAATTTTAAGATAAAATAAAGAGAAATAATTAATTTTAGGTTTTAGATTGACTTAGTTTTTTTTAAAACAATTTTCTAAATTAATTTTTTTCAATTTATAAAAATAATAAAATAAGATGCGTTTAGATTTTATTTCAATCTCACATTTTCTAAATAATATATTAAATAAATAAAAAAATAATAATAACAAATGTAATTTAAAATTTAAAATTAGTTCAATAATCTATTTGACTTAGTTTATTTTCAACCTTTTTAGAGTTTTTAGCTAATTAAGTTGTTTAAAAACAAATAAGTCATTTAGTCTTTTCAATTTATTTCAATTAATAAAAATAACTTTTAATTCAAGTTTATTTTCTAATCTTAATAAAATCACAAAAAGACAAATAATGTTAAAAGCAATTAGTATAGCATTTTTATAACTTAATCATAATTCAAATTCTTTTTTACACAAAAAAAAATCTTAAAAATAAATAAACTCTTTTAATTCGCAAAGCATATTTTCAATTTAGCCATAAAATTCTCAAAGTGTTTAACTTCTAACCTCTAAACCAATTAAACCAAAACATTTAAGTCCTAACATCATCACTTACTTGTCAAATTACATTGTCACCGTTTTATTTCACCGCATTCCCCTCCGAAGGAAAGGATACACTATTTGATCGCCGAGTCAATACCCCACCTTCATCCTACCATGGACATCCACCTTTTGTCCTATCCTTAGGATTAGGAGTTGCCGCACTCCATGTAGGTTCCCGCCGTGGAATACCTACTTACACCTTTTTTAATTCAACTTTACAACGTAGAAATCGGAGTCGCCGCACTCCTATGTAAACAGTTACCTATGAACGTTTACTTCCCCCATGGAACCTTGACCATAATTAAGAAGTTCCTCATCCTCCCTTTAGGGGAACTACGAATACTCTGATTCCATCCCCTACCCAGGATACGTAGGCACAAGATGCGAGTCTTGGCGAGTATACTTAGGACTAACCCCTTTAGGTCCTTCTCTTCACCCTTAACCCTTAGCATAACCTTAAGCAGATAACATAGCAATAACAAATATTTAAAACAAGAGGTTCCTGTAGAGTACTACAGAGGTTTAGGATGCTAATATCTTCCCTAAACTTAACCAACCCCCTAACTTTAGATCTCTCCCCGCGTTGTGTTTACAATGAAAAATAGGTTTTCCCCTTTCTTTAACCTTTCTTTCGGATAAATCAAAGACCGGTTGTAAATGAATTAAGATTCAAGTTAACCAATAGCTTGACATCAAAATTTCACCGCAACACTTGCCTTTGTGAATGCATGAATGTGAAAGTATGCCTTGAAGCTTCTTTGTGAACCATGATATGTTTCTTGATGTTGTAACCTCATGAACATGATCCTTCACCCCCATCTTACTTGTTTGTGTGTCTTGTTAGAACCATAAAATGTTTAGGGTTGTTTCTTTCCTTGAAAGTTACCATGAATCTTGTTTATCTTTCCTTTGTGAAGTTTGAATCCATGCTTGAATTGTTGTTACTTTTCTTGCCTATCCATGATCCTTCACCTCTATCTTACTTGTTTACGTGTCTTGTTAGAACCATAACATGTTTAGGTTTGTTTCTTGCCTTGAAAGTTACCCTGAATCTTGTTTATCTTTTCCTTTGTGAAGTTTGAATCCATGCTAGAACTGTTGTTACTTTTCTTGCCTATCCATGATTGATTATTATCAATATGTCTTGAATATGATTAAATGTGTTACATTTATCTTTAATTAATTCATATACCATGTTTTGATTTAAGTTGTAACTTGTTTGCATGAGTTTTTGTTTGAATATCATTGATGAAAATGTTTTTGTTGCACATGTTTCATGTTTGCCCTTGTTGGTTGTTACCTTCATGATCTTTGAACATTGTAATGTTAAATCATAAAACCTTGGTTGTTACCATGATTTTTTGTGTTCAATTTTTTAATTTATCCTACTTGTTTGTCTTTATCTTTATCAAGTTTGTTTCCCCAACGATGGAACTTGTCAGTTCTCATCAAGTTTCCTTGTTATCATCTTTGCTAAATGTTGTCACAGGCTTGCCCTTACCTTTCTTGGTTGTTACTGTGACTTTATATCTTCATCATGTTTGAATGAGTGCATATGTGTGTTTAGGATTTGTTAAGTTTCCCCAAGTGATGTAGCTTGTTAGCTCTCATCCAGTTACCTTGTTATCCCTTATTCCAAAGAAAAGTCTTTCTATTGACTTCACTATCATAGATAGCTCATTACCCCTTCCCTTGACTTAGTTAAGTCATTAGGTCCTTTAACTTAGTTAAGTTAGAACCTATATCCATTAGACTTTGCTTTAAGTCTAAAGACCTACCCCTTGTTAGGAGTATCCTTCAACTATAAATTTAAGATAGAGTTTGTTAACTTTATATAAGGATCATTGTCATGATTACTTACTCCCTTCTTGGCTTTTGTCAAAGTCAATCTCCTTGAGTGTTAAACTTAGATCTAGAGATTTTTGTCAAACTCTATACAAACATTATTATGTTTGTTCCCCTTTGGAGTCTTGATCATAGTCAAGTATTCCTCAACATTAGTGAGGTGAACTACGGTAGCTCTGATTCCATCCTAGTAAGGATACGTAGGCATACGATGCATATATTTGTAAGCAAACTTAGAACTATCCTTAGGTCTTTACCTCAAACTTTACCTTAACCTTGATCCCATGACCCTAGCAAACAACAAATTAGATAACTTAGCATACACAAAACATTCCTGTAGGATACTACAGATGTTTAGGATGTTACTTACTCCCCTCTTGGCTTTTCAATGAATTAAGATTCAAGTTAATCAAAAGCTTGATATCCAATTCCCACTGCAACAGAAATGGTGACTTCACTGGGGAAGCTTTTGAGGGTTTATCCCACTTTGTGTGCTTGTATGCTATATCTCTGTATGTTTGCCTATACATGTATATTTGTGAATATATAACTGTATGTTTGCATTGGATCATTTGGGTGATATCTTGAATGGTGAGATAATTTCTAACCCGGACTTGAGCGTACACATATGATAGGATATGGTATGATCAATAGTTGACTGTCGGGAGTAGTTCTAACATGTTTGACATATGATGTAACCACGCTCAGTTGAGACCTCCTTGAGATAATTAATGGTGTATGAGTAGTCATGCATATCATTAGTTGTTTCAACCGGAGAGTCCGTAAAACAGAGGACCTTTAGTTACCCACTTACCCCACTTGGCCTTTTTAGGACGTAGTGCGGTAACTATGAGGGAGTAGTCCCGAAATAGTTGTTACGTGATACTACACTCAGACGAGTTTATCCTGAGAATAGTTTTGACCCACGTGAGTAGTCATGTTGGTTGATAATATCCGAAGGATTTACCTATGACTCTGGGAACTCTCGATAGAACTCGTTCTGCAGGTACAATGAACACCTTAGTACATGTCCTTTGGGAGGGTATACTCAGGCTTCATGCTCATAACCCCAAACCTAGGACCCGTGCTTGGCAGCACATGCATTTGTGCATTGTGCATACTTGTATATGTGTTATGTGTGCATCATGTCATCATATCATCATGACATCTCATCTTGTTGCACTGGTTTTGTGAAACTCAGGTGTCTTCTTTTTGCAAAACCCTATATATCATGGATTTTGGGAAAAGAAACACTAAGAAATACAACTTCAATAAATGTGATACAACGAAGTTGAGAGAGCTAGGAATGTTGGTATCCAAAGATTTTGGGAAAACGTATGGGAAACTCATGAGTATTGTGAAAACTAGAATGAAAGAAGAGGTTTTTAGCACTTTGGTTCAGTTCTACGATCCACTATACCACTGTTTCACCTTCCCGCATTACCAATTGATGTGGACACTAGAAGAATACTCTTACTTCACTAGAATCCATATTATGATTCAAAGAATGAAGTTAAAGGTTTTGGAGAAGTTACCCTTGCTAAGAGATATTGTCGATGCACTTCATCTAGAAGTATTCGAGATTAAAGCCAATTATGCTTCAAAGAATGGAGTTAAAGGTTTTCATTCTGAGTACTTATTAAAGAAGATCACTTACCTTGCCAAGGAGGGTAGTATGAGTGCATTTGAAGCAGTTTTGGCTCTATTGATATATGGGTTGGTGTTGTTCCCTGAGATAGAATAATTTGTTAATTCAACTGCTATCATCGTGTTCTTGAATGGTAATCTGGTACCCACTTTTCTAGGTGATGTTTATCATTCCATTCATCATATGACTCTTCAGGGACGATGAACTATTCTCTATTATGCACCCTTGTTATACAAATGGTTTGTCAATCATTTACCAATGATGAACGCTTTCAAGAAAAATTCTAATGGTTGGAGATGGTCTCAAAGGATTATGTCTCTAACTCAAGCAGATATTCACCGGTATGATCCCGCCTATGATCGAGAGGTCTACATTGACAACTGTGGTTCTTTTCCAAATGCACCACTTCTGGGAGTACAAGGGGGAATCAACTACAATCCCGCTTTGGCCAGACGTCAATTTGGATTCCCAATAAAGGATAAACCTAGCAACATCCTATTGTTTGATTTCTTCTACCTTAACACCAAAGTAGAGGAGAGTTTGAGAAACAATATGATTGATGCTTGGGAGAACATCCAGAAGAAAACTAAAGCCGACCTTGGGAAAAAGAATTGTGTAGCCTTTGAGCCATTCACTCAGTGGGTTCAATCTAGAGCCCGTGATCTCAAGATGCCCTACCTTCCTGAAAAGAATACACAGATTTTTATCGCATCATCTTCCGCCATCCCTATTCAAAATATGGAAGAATACCAAGAGATCCTTGAGAGATCCAAATGTGAAAGGGACACTTGGGATGGCAAGTACCATACTCTTCATTCTGAGATGACGCAATTGAAGAGAGAGCTAAAAGACAAAGATGGGTTGATTGAGTGGCTCGAAAGTCGCTTGATTAGTGAAGATGTGACGAAAGAGAATTTATTTTTCTCTAGTGTCAAACCTACGCAAAGCACTCATGAGTATTCAAATATCCCGCCAACTTTTGGCACCTGGAAAGGAATAGTAGATAAATTGGCGATGGAGAACACTGTGCTGAAAAGACTGAAAAGGACGCGCGAATATGACTCTTGTTAGATTTCTTGACCATAGGGCCTAGTCTTCTCCTTTGATGTAACCTCACGTTTCTTGTATTGTATTTCAAAAGTTGTAACTTGTCCCAATATAAATGAAACGAGGATTTTGCTTCAATTTATCTTTTGAGTTTTGTAAAACCAGTTGCATCTAGCATCTTTGCATTGCATTTTGCATCTTGCTAACCATTCAAGGAATTCAAAATCTTTTTTGCAGACATAACATGAATCAAAGAAACAAATTCACATTCCCAAACCTGAGGTTGGACAACTTGAAGATCTTAAGAAGCCTAGTAAGGAACTTTGTTGCAAATATGTTATTTAGAATCATGTATTTCAATCACAAAGAACACCATCAGATTTCTTGTCAAACTTACCGAGATTGTCTTTGTCATTGTTCAAGACAAAGCACTTGCATCCAAAGGTGTGAAAGTAAGCAATGTTTGGTTTTCTTACTTTGAAAAGTTCATAGGGAGTCTTCTTCAGAATAGGTCTAATATTCATTCTATTACTTACAAAGCATATCGTACTAACCGCATCTGCCCAAAAATATTTTGGAAGATTCAATTGCTAAGCATTGTCCTTGCAAGTTCCACCATTGACCTGTTCTTCCTTTCTACAACACCATTTTGTTGAGGAGTCCTTGATGCTGAGAAATTGTGAGAGATTCCATATTCTTCGCAAAATTCTTCAAAAGGAGCATTTTGCAATTCTCCACCATGATCACTTCTTATGGAGGCTGTCATACCCCAAATTTTGACCCCTAGATTTCATTATCATTCTAGATGCATCAAGCATATGTTATCCAACCCTAATATCTTTCAAGTTATTCTTTGTCAAGATGCAAATGAATTAGGGTTTCACACTGTTAAAATCAAGAATCTTGTGGACTAATCAGTCAAGGTTTTGGATTGATCTTCTACATATCAAGTCTTCACATCATCAAGAAGTTCATATATTACCAAGAACAAGTGCTATTTGAGGTTGTTACCAAGAGAATTGAAGCAGTGTTGTGCAAAACCCTAATTAGGGTTTCTAGTTGAAAAAGTCAATTGTAGTTTGACTTTTGGTCTAAATGGGTTTCAAAAGCTTGAACCATGGTCCATGATGTTTCTATAAATTATTGAAGTTCCCTCAAGAAGTATGAAAGAAAAACCCCATAACACTAAGGATCGATCCTGAAGATTTCAACTGTTCGGTTCGTCTGTCTGGAAAGTCAACTCTTTGACTTTTAGGGTTTTGACCCTAAATTGAAACAATCAATGTTCCAACATCATTTTATACCTAACTAGTGAGTTTGGTGAAGATTTAATCAAGAATTGATGGATAACTTGTGAATCAATAAATTAGGGTTTATGAAAAACCCTAATTACAAGCTTATTTGGAATAGTAATAACTCTCAAACCACACATCCAAATTGAATGGTCCAAAGCTAGTTGGAAATCTCTTGAGAAATCCTACAAAAGTGCCCAAGAGGGTTGATGTCCAAAAATGCATAGATTTTGAGTTATGAGCTCATCACGTTGTGAAGTATTTCTACACTTAGAAAATTTTCTTGTTTTTTTTGACTTGTAAGTAGGGCTGGCAATGAATCGAACCAACTCGAAAATAGTTTGGAATTCGATTCGACAATTAAATCGTTGAACTAGGTTCATGAACCAAATGAGTTGAGTATGAACGAAAAATTAAGTTCGTTAACTAAATGAGTTGAACTTGAACTATACATAGTTCGAATCGTTAGGTTCATGAGTCAACTCGATTACATATGAGAAGAATTATACTGTCTTTAAGATTAGGTTTAAATATTTACTCCAAATCTTAGACAAATTTAATCTTCAATTTAGTAGTTTTTGAATTAGACTCTCAAATGTATCTCTTGAAAGTTGTGTAGGTTTTGAATTAGTAGATTTCAAAGATAAAGTTAAATTTCAATATGATAATTCTTATTTTATTTTAATATTTTATTTTAAAAAAATATATTTATTTAAAATGTCAAATATACTAAAAAATATATATTTTTTAAAAAAATAGTTTTTAAGTCCATGAATCATGTGAGCTGAACCTAATGAGATGAACCTAACGAGTTGAACCGAACTGTTCGTGAACTTATAACGAGTCGAGTTTGAGCTTAAAAAAAAGTTTGTGTCGAACTCGAACAATTCTTAACGAGTCGAGTCGAGCTGAGGTGAGTTCGACTCGACTCGACTCATTTCCAGCCCTACTTGTAAGTCAAGTTTTGCAGCCAACTTCATGAAGATTTTTGACCTAGTTCCCTTAGGAATCTGAACTTTGGAAAAACATGAACATTGTATATAATATTTGGGGATTTTTAAAAAGTCCAAGAGCATTTTCACAGCCTTTGTAGTTAGGGAGACTCGAAGAGAGCAAGTTAGGGATTTTTCATGTCACAAAGACAAGTTCAGCACTTGCATTTTGATGCATAAACCACTCAAACCTTTTCTAATCACTTGTTAAACTAATTCTATGATTTTTAGGGACTTAATTGATGAGATTAAAATGGATTACCACGGCAAAAACCAGAGATTGGATTATTTTATTTGTTTATTCAAGCAAGTAGATGCAAGTGGCAAGGAGAGAGAAATTTTTTGCATTTTCTACTACACCTCAGCTACTGCATCAACTACTCTCTTTACTTCACTTCATGTAAACTACTTGCATTATATTGGTGATGTTGAAACACATAGGAAGGTTGCTCATGCTCGGAAAAGAAATCCCAAGTTGGATTTGCTCATTTTGCCTCCAAAAAGGGCAAACTTGACAAGTTGGCACAATCTGCCCATACCTCCCATTCTCCAAGCTTGCCTATAAATAGAACACACTCCTAAAATCCAAAAAACAACACAATAAACTAGAAACTAATTTGAATCTCTCTCATTTCTCTAATCACCGTCTTCTTGCAAGTGGTAGAAGTTGCTTCCTTGTGAAGAAAAAATCTGCCTTGCAAAAACTCTGCCACAACTCAATTCAGCTACCAAACACTTGAACCAACACCTAAAACACACCACATATGATTCATTGAAGCTTTCCAAACCCTCACATTCACCATAAAACCTCACATTTCAAAATTCAACTCTCATACCTTAAAAAATTGACTTTTCTGCATCTTCATAGACCATAACCAAACCAACCCTTTTCCAATCATTCTAACACTTCAAACACTCTCCATATAAGTTGTTTGAATTGTCCATGGCATCATAAAAGTTCTGTAACACCATTTCCTAGAGTCTTACTTTGAAGCTCTTGGTGTTTTCTTGCATAAGAAGGCATTTTGTCAAGACAATGATCTTGGAGGAGTTCTCATCATTTGAACACCTTATTTGGAACGTATTGGAGCTGTTTGGATCATCATCCATCAACTGGTTTTCTTATTTGGTGCATTGACTTGAAAAATCTACAAGAGATAAGTGTTCTAACTTTCTACTTTTAAGATCATGCTGAATATTGATGTGCACTGATTATGAACATGCTAGATACACTTTATAGGTTATGTTTGAACCATTTCTTGCTCATAAACTTGGGTATTCATGACTGTCCCTTTGGTTTGGCTTGTTAGCTTACTTTAAGTGTCATTTCAATATGAAACTTGTTGATTTTGGTTAGGCATAGATGATAGGTGTTTGTAAACATCATTTATAGGTCATATGTGATATGTTTGATCATTTAGTTGAATTAGCTCTTGCACAAGCTTGCTATTTTTGCCACTATACATGCCATCTATTGAATTAGCTTATCTGTTGATGTATGATGCTTGTAATCACTCTTTATATGTCTCATATGATGTGTTTGAATTATTACTTGCTGCTTAGAACATGTACATTGGACCGTCACATTGCTCTTGCCCATAACATGCCTTTTTCAATGATGCTATCGAGTTTTTCACATGGTGCATGATCTGAGAAAACCACCACCACCATTGGATTACTTGTGAAAAAATAAATAATTTTATTTTTATTTCATCCAATTTGATTAAGTTTTGAGTGAGTTTTGACCCTTGTTGCAAAATCTGCCTTGCCTTGGTTTTGGCTTGCCTTGTTTTTGCCCTAGTTTCCTAGTTTTATGCCTAGTTTTCAAACGTGCATAACTTCTTTTATTTTTATCATTTTGATGCCAATATTTTTGAACTATGCTCCTAAATATGTATAGTTTCACTGTGTGAAGAAAGAATTCAAAATTTTTTATTTTTGAAACACTTTGGTCCACTTGAATGACATGGTCCTTTTTAGGGTTTTCTTTGGTTTTCATGAACTTTCTTGACATAGTACTTGATTTTTCTTGTGCGATTGATCTTGTATGAATCATTGTTGAATGTCTAACATGTTTACATATTTGAAACACTTGGATCTTTTGCTTTACCATGATTATACTTGCCTTTGTGAATGCATGAATGTGAAAAGTATGCCTTGAAGCTTCTTTATGAACCATGATATGTTTATTGATGTTGTAACCTCATGAACATGATCCTTCACCCCTATATTACATGTTTGTGTGTCTTGTTAGAACCAAAACATGTTTAGGGTTGTTTATTTCCTTTAAAGTTACCATGAATCTTGTTTATCTTTCCTTTGTGAAGTTTGAATCCATGCTTGAACTGTTGTTACTTTTCTTGCCTATCCATGATCCTTCACCTCTATCTTACTTGTTTACGTGTCTTGTTAGAACCATAACATGTTTAGGTTTGTTCCTTGCCTTGAAAGTTACCATGGATATTGTTTATCTTTCCCTTTGTGAAGTTTGAATCCATGCTTGAACTGTTGTTACTTTTCTTTCCTATCCCTGATTGATTATCATCAATATATCTTGAATATGATTAAATGTGTTACATTTGTTTTTAATTGATTCATATACCATGTTTTGATTTTAGTCGTAACTTGTTTGCATGAGTTTTTGTTTGAATATCATTGATGAAAATGTTTTTGTTGCACATGTTTCATGCTTGCCCTTGTTGGTTGTTACCTTCATGATCTTTGAACATTGTAATGTTAAATCATAAAATCTTGGTTGTTACCATGATTTTTTGTGTTCAATTTTTTAATTGATCCTACTTGTTTATCTTTATCTTTATCAAGTTTTTTCCCCAATGATGGAACTTGTCAGTTCTCATCAAGCTTCCTTGTTATCATCTTTGCTAAATGTTGTCACATGCTTGCCCTTACATTTCTTGGTTGTTACCATGACTTTATATCTTCATCATGTTTGAATGAATGCATATGTGTGTTTAGGCTTTGTTAAGTTTCCCCAAGTGATGTAGCTTGTTAGCTCTCATCCAGTTACCTTATTATCTTATTCCAAAGAAAAGTCTCTCTATTGACTTCACTATCATAGATAGCTCATTACCCCTTCCCTTGACTTAGTTAAGTCATTAGGTCCTTTAACTTAGTTAAGTTAGAACCTATATCCATTATACTTTTCTTTAAGTCTAAAGACCTACACCTTGTTAGGAGTATCCTTCAACTATAACTTTAAGATAGAGTTTGTTAACTCTATGTAAGGATCATTGTCATGATTACTTACTCCCCTCTTGGCTTTTGTCAAAGTCAATCTCCTTTAGTGTTAAACTTAGATCTAGATATTTTTGTCAAACTCTATACAAACATTGTTATGTTTGTTCCCCCTTGGAGTCTTGACCATAGTCAAGTATTCCTCAACATTAGTGAGGTAAACTAGGTTGCTCTGATTTCATCCTAGTAAGGATACATAGGCATAAGATGCATATCTTTGCAAGCAAACTTAGAACTATCCTTAGGTCTTTACCTCAAACTTTACCTTAACCTTGATCCCATGACCCTAGCAAACAACAACTTAGATAACTTATCATACACAAAAGATTCCTGTAGGGTACTATAAATGTTTAGGATGTTACTTACTCCCCTCTTGGCTTTTCAATGAATTAAGATTCAAGTTAATCAATAGCTTGATATCCAATTCTCACCGCAAGAGAAATGACGACTTCGCTGGGGAAGCTTTTGAGGGTTTATCCCACTTTGTGTGCTTGTATGCTATATCTCTGTATGTTTTCCTATACATGTATATTTGTGAATATATAATTGTATGTTTGCATTGGATCATTTGGGTGATATCTTGAATGGTGAGATAAGTTCTAACTCGGACTTGAGCGTACACATATGATAGGATATGGTATGATCAATAATTGACTCTCGGGAGTAGTTCTAACATGTTTGGCATATGATGTAACCACGCTCAGTTGAGACCTCCTTGAGATAATTAATGGTGTATGAGTAGTCATGAATATCATTAGTTGTTTCAACCGGAGAGTCCGTGAAACTGAGGACCTTTAGTTACCCACTTACCCCACTTGACCTTTTTAGGACGTAGTGCGGTGACTATGAGGGAGTAGTCCCAAAATAGTTGTTACACGATACTACACTCAGACGAGTTTATCTCGAGAAAAGTTTTGACCCACGTGAGTAGTCATGTTGGTTAATAATATCCGAAGGATTTATCTATGACTCTGGGAACTCTTGATAGAACTCGTTATGCAGGTACAATGAACACCTTAGTACATGTCCTTTGGGAAGGTATACCCAAGCTTCATGCTCATAACCCTGAACCTAGGACCCATGCTTGTTAGCACGTGCATTTGTGCATTGTGTATACTTGTATATGTGCTATGTGTGCATAATGTCATCATATCATCATGACATCTCATCTTGTTGCACTGGTTTTGTGAAACTCAGTTGTCTTCTTTTTGTGAAACCCTACATATCATGGATTTTGGGAAAAGAAACACTATGAAATACAACTTCAATAAATGTGATACAACGAAGTTGAGAGAGCTAGGAATGTTGGTATCCGAAGATTTTGGGAAAACGTACGGGAAACTCATGAGTATTGTGAAAACTAGAATGAAAGAAGGGGTTTTTAGAACTTTGGTTCAGTTCTACGATCCACTATACCACTGTTTCACCTTCCCGCATTACCAATTGATGTGGACACTGGAAGAATACTCTTACTTCACTAGAATCCATATTATGCTTCAAAGAATGGAGTTAAAGGTTTTGGAGAAGTTACCATCGCCGAGAGAGAGAGATTGTCGATGCACTTCATCTAGAAGTATCCGAGATCAAAGCCAATTATGCTTCAAAGAATGGAGTTAAAGGTTTTCATTATGATTACTTATTGAAGAAGATCACTTACCTTGCCAAGGAGGGTAGTATGAATGCATTTGAAGCAGTTTTGGCTCTATTGATATATGGGTTGGTGTTGTTCCCTGAGATAGAATAATTTGTTAATTCAACTGCTATCATTGTATTCTTGAATGGTAATCCGGTACCCACTTTTCTAGGTGATGTTTATCATTCCATTCATCATATGACTCTTCAGGGAAGAGGAACTATTCTCTATTGTGCACCCTTGTTGTACAAATGGTTTGTCAATCATTTACCAAGGATGAACGCTTTCAAGAAAAATCCTAATGGTTGGAGATGGTCTCAAGGGATTATGTCTCTAACTCAAGCAGATATTCACTGGTATGATCCCGCCTATGATCGAGGGGTCTACATTGACAGCTGCGGTTCTTTTCCAAATGTACCACTCCTAGGAGTACAAGGGGGAATCAACTACAATCCCGATTTGGCTAGACGTCAATTTGGATTCCCAATAAAGGATAAACCTAGCAACATCCTATTGTCTGATTTCTTCTACCTTAACACTAAAGCAGAGGAGAGTTCAAGAAACAATATGATTGATGCTTGGGAGAATATCCAGAAGAAAACTAAAGCCGACCTTGGGAAAAAGAATTATGTAGCCTTTGAGCCATTCACTCAGTGGGTTCAATCTAGAGCCTGTGATCTCAAGATGCCCTACCTTCCTGAAAAGAATACGCAGGTTTTCATCGCATCATCTTCCGCCATCCCTATTGGAAATATGGGAGAATACCAAGAGATCCTTGAGAGAGCCAAATGTGAAAGGGACACTTGGGAGGGCAAGTACCATACTCTTCATTCTGAGATGACGGAATTGAAGAGAGAGCTAAAAGACAAAGATTAGTTGATTGAGTGGCTCGAAAGTCGCTTGATTAGTGAAGATGTGACGAAAGAGAATTTATTTTTCTCTAGCGCCAAACCTACGCAAATCACTTATGAGTATTCAAATATCCCGCCAACTTCTGGCGCCTGGAAAGGAATAGTAGATAAATTGACGATGGAGAACACTGTGCTGAAAAGACTGAAAAGGACGCGCGAATAGGACTCTTGTTAGATTTCTTGACCATAGGGCCTAGTCTTCTCCTTTGATGTAACCTCACGTTTCTTGTATTGTATTTCAAAAGTTGTAACTTTTCCCAATATAAATGAAACGAGGATTTTGCTTCAATTTATCTTCTGAGTTTTGTAAAACCAGTTGCATCTAGCATCTTTGCATTGCATTTTGCATCTTGCTAACCATTCAAGGAATTCAAAATCTTTTTTTGCAGACATAGCAATGAATCAAAGAAACGGGTTCACATTCCCAAACCTGAGGTTGGACAACTTGAAGATCTTAAGAGACCTAGTAAGGAACTCTGCTGCAAATATGTCATTTAAAATCATGTATTTCAATCACAAAGAACACAATCAATTCCATGTATAAAATAAAATCACTAATATATCTTAGAAAAAAAAACATGCATATCTCCTTTATTCTACTTGTACTAAATATGACCCTTTGGGTCATGCATGCCATGTGAAAATATATGTTAGATATTGGTTACTATGTGATTGTAAGTTTTCACCTTTATTTTATTTATTTATATCTTATATCAAAGAAATATGGTAAATTATATAAGTTATAACTTTTAACTTAGACGAAGAATATTATCTGTATTAATTATTTGTCTGGTCTCTTATTTATTTTATGTATTTATTGTATTTTTTTTTAATTTTTTTATTTTTATATATAAATAGAAAGAAAATATATTTGTAGGGTTATTGGAGAGAAAACTGTGTGTAATATCTAAATTTTTTTGTTATAAATTCATCAAATTACATTAAATAAAAAAAATAAGTGAATGGAATTTAGCAAACGTTTTACTTATTTTATTAAATGTCTTAGTAGTTTTAACTTTGTTTTAATACCTTTTAAATTAAAGGTAGTATTTTTTAGTTGAAGTGCTTGTTTTCTTGAAAAAAAATATATTTATTATTTTTTTGAGTCATTTTTTCTCTTTCATTTAATATTTTTCATATAAATAACAATGTTAATTTTTTTAGTGCATCACTTATACTCATTAATTATAATTAGGTGTGATGATTTTGATATTCTATTATTTATTTGGATTTGTATCCAAACATCAATTATTTATATCATCTCATCTTTTTTATATTTAATTATTAATCAAAAGTTTTAAGTTTTACATTTATTTTTTCTACTATTTAGACTTATTAAGAAGTGTATGAGTAAAAATAAATAAATATAGGACAATTTATGTATTAAACTTTAGTTTTTAGTGTACTCAATGGAAAAATAATTTGAGGATATCAAATGCATAAATAATTTACATTTTATAATTCCAAAACATGAAGAGTAATTTATAGTAAATTTGATGGTCACAAAAAATTATAATTAATGCAATCTAATATGTTAATTATAATCTCCACCACAAACACACATTAATACATACAATGCATTTATCTTATATATAGTTTTAAGATAGTATACTCTTATATTTGACTAAATAATATATTCTCCTTTTTTTAATGGAATTAGTTAAAAAATCAGCCTATCTTTTTTTAAAGGGCTTGTTCTTATTTTGTGATAGGATGAGTAGACAAGCTTTAGTACTTGGTTTTTGACAAATCAAAAAGAGAGTTTATTTCATGTTCATGCTTAAAAATAAATTTAATATGATTGAACTTATTTGATCAACTCATATCTACATTTTAAGTATATATTTATAAATAATGTCAAATGATTCACAACATGAAAATTTTATTTTTCATAACATGAAAAACAAAATAAAAACATTGGTTTATAGTCTTAAAATTTTTATCATAATTAACCTTTTATTCAGTTGACCCTTAAAAATAAAATCATCGAATTATCTTCTTGTAAAAACCGAGACCCATAATTTTTAACATAATCTTTATAATAAATAGTTAAACATTAATTACCAATTGAATATGCTCATATAAACTAAAATAACATTCAAATAATTGGTTCCAGACTTAAAAAAATAATTAGTTTTGAACTGATTTTTATGCTTTTTTAAGTAGGTTTTTGTTCTGGACTGGCTCCCGGGCTGAACTATGCTGGCCCAGCCCAATAATGCTCCACCAGGCCCTGCCCGGTCCGGGTACCGCGTCAAGCACAAGATCCCCGATATGCTAGAATGATCTCCCCGCGAAGGAGATCATTCCCAACCACGCCGGGCAAGAGAATCGCCCGCACGACCAAGCACCGCCCTCCGCGGGCGGTATCCCCATGCCTTCGAGCAAGACCCCCGGGGAATCTCCCGGGCTCCCCTCCGCGGGGAGAACCACGTGTCATGCGCACGCTCTCCACGTGCTCCCCTCCGCGGGGACACGTCATCTCCCAACCGCTCACCTCCGAAAGAGCAGGTCAAACCCACTTTCTGGAGATCACGGGACATTTGGACTAGGGCGAAGACCATGTTCCGTTCTTCACTACGCCACGTAAGCCCTAGCAGTCACCTGGGTTGGGTCTGGCCATCCAACCCAACACAAGTGACCGTTGGCCCAGCGTTGGGGTCTCTCTATAAATACCCTCTTTCACAAGAGGGTCAGGTAATTCACTTCTTACCCATTTTCTGTACTTTGCTCTCACTCTGCCCAACTCCTTACTTTGGCATCGAAGTGTTTTGCAGGTACACCCTATTTTCCTCCTCATCACCAGTGAACAGGTAGCAGTCCAACAGCGTGTGGCCAGCCCGTGATCCCCTTCTGATCAGGTCAAATCAGTGGTGCCGTCTGTGGGAACAGAAACTTCCCCGTTACTCCGAGCAGAAAACCAAAGTTTCACCAGCATTCCACGATCATGGCTAGCCCACACCACGACGATACCATGCATGACTTCATGCTCAACGCTGCCACCAACGGAAGCAAGCAGATGGAGACGTCACGTCCGGCGGAGACCGACGAGAGATACGGCCAGACTGCTTCTCCGTCATCCGCAGAACTGCTGCGCCAGGCCGACCACCGGCCCCCGAGCCCAACGGCGTTCCAACCCGTTCCTATCCCAGCAGGAGCGGACCCAACGGTGGCCGCCCTCTTAGCGGCCATCAACCAGACGAACCAGCTGTTGTTTCAGCAGAACGCATGAATTGGAGCGTTGGAGCGGGAAGGTCCCCCGAGGTCCCCTCCGCGGGGAGACCAGAATGGAGGCTCGAGGAGTCCCTCACCTCAACCCAGAAATCGCCGACCTCGGCTGGAGAGGCCCCGAACAGAAGTGGTGCGAGAGCGCACCAGATCCTCAGCAAGACAAGTTCGCGGGAGACGGCTGAACACTTCGGCGATCCCGGCGAGAAACCCGCGCGTCGAACCCCCGGTCAGGAGGCCGAGGACCCGAAACCAAGTGCCTATCCTAAGCGACTCATCTCCTCCCCAGTCACCCGCCCTCAGCGACGAAGACGACTACCGGACTCCGTTGTCCCGGGAAATCATGGCCGCCCCCATTTCCCACGGGATGGAGAAGCCCCCGACGTTATCGACGTACGACGGCACGTCCGACCCAGATGATCACTTGGAAGACATCGAGGCCATGCTCGATTACCGAAACGTCCGAGGAGCTATCAAGTGCAGGTTATTCCCGACGACCCTGAGGAAAGGCGCCATGACGTGGTACAAAAGTCTGGAGCCCGAATCGGTCACGTCGTGGAGAGTCCTGAAGGACCTGTTCTCAAAACACTTCACAGCATCCCGACGCCATCCGAAGACGGAGGCCGTCCTCGGGGCAATAATCCAAGCCCCTGACGAACCTCTCCGAAAATACATCGAAAGATTCACCCGGGAAGCGGTGCAGGTAACGACGTCAGACGAGATGAAGCGCTACCTAATGGAACAGGGTCTACGCCACGACTCCAAGTTCTATGAGGCCGTAGGCATACATCGGCCAACCTCCCTACAAGATTTCCTCGACAGAGCAGCACATTATATCCGATTCGAGGAAACCCAAGCAGTCAACTCCGCACGAGACACCCGAGACAGGGAGGCCCCCCGCGGGCACCGAGATGACGGAGCCTCGAGCCATCGGCGGGGAGGTGACCGTCGTCGGGAAGATCGCCCTCGCGAACAACACGAACAACGCGGCCCTGCCGGCCGATTCACGGAATACACGGCCTTAGTCGCTTCCCGCGAGCGCATACTGGCCGAATGCGCCAAAACCGAATTTGTCCAGGGAGGTGTTCGTTTCCCCCGACCGACGCCCCCCAAACCCAATGTGGACAAATCGAAATACTGCCGATTCCACAGGAGCCACGGGCATGTGACCGAAGACTGCATCCATCTCAAGGACGCGATTGAAATCCTAATTAAAGACAACCACCTAAAGAGATACACCCGGGGGGTGAGGCCCCGAGGCAAGAGGCCCCCGAGACCAAGAAAATCGACGAACTCCCCTCTCCTGACGGCGACAACAGACTCCAGGTCGCGTTGTGTGTCAGCCGCCCAGAGGACTGGTTCGCGGATAGAGAGTTCGGCCTCCCCAAAGGCCTCGAC
This sequence comes from Lathyrus sativus, assembly GCA_963859935.3. Classification (NCBI taxonomy): domain Eukaryota; kingdom Viridiplantae; phylum Streptophyta; class Magnoliopsida; order Fabales; family Fabaceae; genus Lathyrus; species Lathyrus sativus. The sequence continues at coordinate 639,511,728 of OZ012739.1, forward strand.
CTACCCAGTGAGCCAGTCCGACCAACCAGCCGGTGGGAATACTTCGCCAGAGCCATGGTCATCTCGGGTGGCGCCACAAGGAGCCTGTCCATAGGATCAGTGAAAAGAAGGTTCGACGAGCTCATCACAAGCAACCACGAAAAAATGAGCACACTCAAAAGATTCCGCGGTCGATCCCATCCGATCATATTCTACCTCGAGGAACTCCCCGGGGGATCCCCCAACTCCAACATTCCCCTGCTCATAAGGGCGCGGATGGCGAACTTCGACGTCAGGCGCATCCTCGTCGACGGAGACAGCTCGGTGGACATCATGTACACCCACCTCTTCACGACCCTCCAACTCGACGAATCCAACCTTTCCCCCTACGTAGGCTCCAACCTCCAGGGATTCAACGGGACGACGACGAGACCTTGTGGGTACGTGGAGCTGAAAGTCACTTTCGGAGAAGAAGAAACGACCAAGGAAATCAGCACCCGTTTCTTAGTCATCGAGTGCCCATCCCTCTACAACTGCATCCTGGGCAGAACAACGATAGTAGAGCTCACCGCGGTATCCTCCACCGTCCACTTGAAGATGAAGTACTACATGAAACGGGGGGCCGTGGTGACCCTTAACGGAGACATCGAGGCCTCCCAGAAGTGCTTCGAGGCCACGCTGAAAGGGTTGGACACCATCGCTCCAACAACCAAGAAGGCGACCCCAATCGTAGCTCCGACGAGCAAACCAAAGGAGCTGGTCGGATTTGTGGACCTCGACAATCGCTTCACCGAGGAGAGCGATCACGAAACAAGGACCAACGAAGCCAACGAGCAGCCCGCCCATCCGGCACGCCCCATCCCGGACGACGAATTCGAGATCATCACCCTCGGGGAAGACAACGGCAGAACCGTGAAGATCGGCGCCGGACTCCCAAACTTGGCGAAAAGACAGTTGCAAGCCTGCCTCCGCGAGAACGCCAACCTCTTCACATGGAGCGCCGCAGAAATGCCTGGACTCGACCCCGAGGTCGCCTGCCACCAGCTGTCCATCAGCCCGACGACAAAGGCCGTAGTTCAACGTAGACGTAGACAGTCCCCCGAAAAGTCGGCAGCAGCCGAGAACACTGTAAAAGACCTCCTAGAGGCAAATTTTATTTCGGAAGCCCGGTATTCGACCTGGCTATCCAATGTTGTACTTGTTAAAAAGAATAATGGAAAATGGCGCATGTGTGTTGATTATACCGATCTCAACCGGGCATGTCCTAAGGACGCCTACCCCCTTCCCAACATCGACAAACTCGTCGACAACTCTGTGGGCTTCAGGCTCTTGTCCTTCATGGACGCATACTTAGGGTACAACCAAATCCCGATGGCCGAGCACGATAAACAGAGCACGACCTTCATGACGGCGTCGGGCAACTATTACTACAATGTAATGCCATTCGGCCTAAAGAACGTCGGCGCCACATACCAACGGATGATGAACAGTGTCTTCCGTGGCGAAATCGGCGACATGCTCTAAGTATACATGGACGACATGATAGTCAAATCCCGCACGGAAGTCAACCACACGGCCCACCTCAGGAAGGTCTTCGATATCGCGAGGACATGCCGAATGCGCTTCAACCCGGAGAAATGCACTTTCGGTGTCTGTGCAAGAAAGTTCCTCGGATACTACCTGACCGAGCGTGGGATCGAGGCCAATCCGGACAAATGCCACGCCTTTTCGGAAATCACCACACCCACCACGAAGAAGTCCATCCAATCCCTCAACGGTGTGCTCGCCTCACTTTCCCGGTTCATTGCCAAATCCGCCCAGCACGCCCTCCCCTTCTTCAAACTACTCAGGAAGGAGACCACGTTCAAATGGACAGAGGAATGCGAGCAAGCCTTCCGCCACCTCAAACGCGTCTTGTCCGAACTACCGGTGCTGACACGTCCCGTGATGTGCGAAACCCTATACCTATATCTGGCAGTGGCTAACGAAGCCGTCAGCGCCGTCCTCATCAGAGAAACCGAGGAGGGCCAAAAACCAATCTACTTTACGAGCAAAGCCCTCCACGGTCCCGAAGTCCGATACCAGCGGATCGAGAAAGTCGCCCTAGCCCTCATCACCGCAGCGCGACGGCTCCGACATTACTTCCTCGCACACACTGTCGTGCTCTGCACCGATCAACCCATCTGCCAGCTCCTCGGCCGACCCGACATGGCTGGACGCATGCTGAAATGGTCATTAGAACTATCTGAGTTCGACATCGTCTACGAAGGCCGGAACACCATCAAAGCTCAAGCCCTGGCCGACTTCGTCGCCGAGATGACCTCTTCACCCGACCCCACCACCGGGAGCCACATCTGGACCATTTTTGTAGACGGCTCCTCCAACTCCACGGGAAGCGGAGCCGGCATCATCCTCGACAATGACGAGGGCACCCTCATCGAGGTCTCCCTCACGCTGGCCTTCCCGACGACTAACAACCAAGCCGAGTACGAAGCGTTCCTGGCTGGACTTCGCCTGGCATCAGACCTCGGGGCCAGAGACATCCGAATCTACACATATTCCCAACAAGTCGCTTCGCAAGTACGAGGAGAATATCAAGCGAAAAACGACAACCTCGCCGAGTACTTAGCACTTATCACTGAAAAACTGCAAAGTTTCGACTCCGCGGCGATTAAGCACGTCCCGCGCGAGCTGAACACCCGCGCCGATATCCTCTCCAAGTTGGCGAGCACCAAAAAGCGAGGAGGCCACAAGTCGGTCATCCAAGAAGTCTTATCGCAACCGAGCACCACAGCGACCACCGCCCCGCTCGACATCAACGCTATCGGCGATACTGACTGCTGGATGACACCACTACACACCTACCTCAGCACCGGCCACCTACCAGCCGACTCTAAAGAGGCAAGCACAACCAAGCGACGAGCCTGCTCGTACGTCCTCCTTGAAGGCAAACTATATCGTCGAGGCTTTGCCACCCGAGCTCATCATCACCGGGAAAGAGATCGCCCTCGAGCTCCGCCACCCGAGCTTTCGACGCCCGCAGCCCCTCCTCGACAACCTTCAGCTTCTCCTCAACGCCACTACATCTTTTGCGCTCGAGGTCAACTTCCCCCCGAACCTTCTCCAGCTCGCCGGTCAGCTGGGTCACTTTCCCTCGGCTTGCCTCCAAATCCTCGGCCGCCTTGTTCAGACGGGACTGCGCGAACGCGAGATCCCCTTGCAGCTTCGACAGTTCCACGGTCGAGCAGCTCTCTTTGCTCAGAACCATCGCCGTGGTGAAGGTCCGCATCAACACAGCCAAATCCTCAGTCAGGACCTGCCTCCTCGTTGCACGGTCAGTGCCCAGGATCGCCTTCACCTCTCCCGCCGGAATGCTGGGCGACCTAGCCCCATGGAAGTAGCTGGGATGCTGGTGACAAGGAGCGATGCGGTAACCCTCCTCGGAAGACTCCGCCGACAAATCGACCACGGGCGTATCCTCCTAAACTCTCGCTCTCTTCGGAACCCCTTGGGAAGTAGGCGACTGGCTGCCGGTCGGGGACGCCGACCCCCTTCCATCTTGCTCTGCAGAAGACTGCCCAACAACCTGAGCCACCCGCGTCTTCGGAGGGGTAGCGGCCCTCGACATGCGCAGCTTCTTCACTCGCTCCTCGACAGAAGCCATGTTCCCTGCACGACAAAATAAAACTAGTCAGTAAAAAGCTAAGGATATCAGGTCGAAAGGGAACGAGGAGGCCACCACCTAGGTAACGCAGAGCGTCCTCCTCCGAGGCACACTCGAGCAGAGCCTTTGTGTTTATCAGCCTCGCCGTCTCCCGAATGTTTCCGTAACTGTCGAGGATATACTGGCCGTCAAGGGTGACCAGTTTCGACGGCGGCAAGTTTCGCACGAAAGAAACTATCTTCATATAGCTGGCCATATCCTCCTCGTCAAGCGTCTCCGCCCGCACGATGTACCCACCTGTTCCCCGAGAATAATGGTCCAGGGACCACTCCACGTGCACCCGGCGCAGCATGACGGCCTCGCGACGACCATCCACTATCCTCTCCCCTTCCGAATATAACGAGCGGACCCCTTCGTGCGTGATAGGGCTGACCACGAAAAAACGACTCTTGAAATCTCGGACGGAATCCATGTACGTCCTAAAAAGTCTGTCCGACTGCTTGAATGACACCCAACCATGCCGACCTCCCACCGACTGCCGCTGCAGATGGAAAATGCGAAAGAACAACGACAGCGTGACGCCGACCTGGAGATATTGGCACACGAGCTCGAATGCCCGAATAAAAGCCAGGGCATTGGGGTGCAATTGTGACGGGGCCAGCCTCAGCCAGTCGAAGAGGCCCAGATGAAAGTCCGAAAAAGGCAACCTGAGCCTAGCCTCTTTGAAGTAAAACTCGTACATCGGAAAGCGCATCCGCCTGTATTTCGAGCAGATCCGAGTACCTGGCCAAGGGCGGTAGACTTGCCAGTTTTGAGGATCCCCCTCTTCCCGGTCTTCTACGATGGCGTAATCCCCTGCCGGATCAGAAGCAAAGCAGGAGGGCGTGGTGAGGGGCTCCTCGGCCACCCAGTCTGCGATCGGAATGACGCGCTCGTCAAAATAGGGAACGTCCGACTCATTGTCCTCGACCATTGTTCCCAAGATGAGCATAGTCATTAAACACCTGAAAAGCAGAAGGTAACGGTGAATTCGATGACAGAGATCAAATTCACCCTTCCACCGTAAGTCAAGTGAAAGGGCGACGAGGACTCCCCGAGCATCATCCCCGGTGGGTCTGCCCTAACCTACCACCTCCCCGGTTCCGTGTGGCCCGAACAGCAGACCCACCTCGGAGGCATCCGTCAGAATAGACGCCGCTCCCCGGGGCGTTCATCGGAGTAAAAAAACGCTCCCCGAGGCATTCATCGGAAAAGGCTACCCTCCCCGGGACATTCATCGGAAAAGACTTCCGTCCCCGAGACACTCATCGGATCTAGCGTCTCTCCCCGGGACATTCATAATAAAAACCCTAAAAAACCACCAAGAACGACGGAGATTTCGCCGCTCCTCGGGACATTCAATCGGCCCCGGCCACGCTCAAGAAACAAACAAGAAAAGCAAGAGAAAAAGAAAAGGGAAACTTACTATGGAAAAATTGACGACGGAGAACACGGCGGCGGCAACGGCGGTGATATCGGACGACGGCGGAACAACAGGCTAGAAACTTGAGAATCAGAGGGAGAAAAGTGAGAAATGAGCAGGGGCTCGCTCATTTATACCCCTGCACGGGACTCGAAGCGTCGCTAGACACTTGAGTGCCCTATGGTAGCCGCCCTAGTAGCCACCCAGAACGCGACACGTGGCGGAAGCAAACAGACGCGTCTCTTCACCTCTCCCCGCCAATACCCGCCTTCGAGCCCGGCCGACCGATGACAATAAACGCGCGTCTTCGCATGGGGAGTCTTTTCCCGGACCAGTCCACTTCCCCGGAACGACGTCATCAAGTCCTCACTCCCATCCTCGGAGCAACGACTTGGGGGCTCCTGTTCTGGACTGGGCCCCGGGCTGAACTATGCTGGCCCAGCCCAATAATGCTCCACCAGGCCCTGCCCGGTCCGGGTACCGCGTCGAGCACAAGATCCCCGACATGCTAGAATGATCTCCCCGCAAAGGAGATCATTCCCAACCACGCCGGGCAAGAGAATCGCCCGCACGACCAAGCACCGCCCTCCGAGGGCGGTATCCCCATGCCTTCGAGCAAGACCCCCGGGGAATCTCCCGGGCTCCCCTCCGCGGGGAGAACAACGTGCCATGCACACGCTCTCCACGTGCTCCCCTCCGCGGGGACATGTCATTTCCCAACTGCCCACCTCCGAAAGAGCAGGTCAAACCCACTTTCTGGAGATCATGGGACAGTTGGACTAGGGCGAATACCACGTTCTGGTCTTCACTACACCACGTAAGCCCTAACAGTCACCTGGGTTGGGCCTGGCCATCCAGCCCAACACAAGTGACCGTTGGCCCAACGCTGGGGTCTCTCTATAAATACCCTCTTTCACAAGAGGGTCAGGTAATTCACTTCTTACCCATTTTCTGTACTTTGCTCTCACTCTGCCCAACTCCTTACTTTTGCATCAGAGTGTTTTGCAGGTACACCCCCTTTTCCTCCTCATCACCAGTGAACAGGTAGCAGTCCAACAGCGTGTGGCCAGCCCGTGATCCCCTTCTGATCAGGTCAGATCAGTTTTCTATAGGGTCCAAATTTCTTTGTAATATTTAAAATAAAATTACAATTTATTTTATTTATTCTATTTTCTTTTCACGAAATAACAATTAGATGCATAAATTTTATGGAAGACTAAACCTCCGGTCAATTTCCTCTTTTAAGATTCTCTAAAATTTTGAGGTTATATATATTTTCCAATTCAATTTCTTTTTTTCTTTCAATTTTGTTATGTAATTTTTGTTTGCTTAATTCATAATTCATAGAGCAGGGTTAATTAATTTCGATTGATGAATTTTTTCAACTTTAATCGCGGATTCACGATTAAACTTAGCTTTCTCTTTATTCGCCCTATTTATAATTGTTTACTTAATTTGGTAAATAAGAACGTAATTCATATAGTATCGATTGTGCTGGTTTGATCAATGCTTTACTAAAAAAGGAATCAAATCCGCTTATGAATTTGGTAAAATAGTAATAGATGATGAGTAGAAAACTGAACCGGTAGATTAACTTGTTAATCATATTCATTTCTTTCAATTATAAACTTAATCGAAAATCTAAACTCTTTTAAATATGTAAAAATTCTAAATTTGAAAGTGGATGCAACGGAAACTTTTAAAATATATTATTAATGTAAAACTAAAATTTAACTAATTATTATATTAATTATTATAAAATAAAGCAACCATCTCATAATATACCGTATAAGAACATCTAATGTTCTAGAAAACCCCAAATTGGCTTTCTACTCACACATTAGGCCACATGGTTGCTTCTACCTAAGCTTCTGGTCTCATCTTTCTTTCTCTGCCTTTTTCACTCATAAGCTTTCTCTCATCTCTCTCATCCATCAAATCTCATATGCTTTCTCTTAGGTCTCAATCAATTTTTTTTCTTCTGCAAAACCCCATCTCTTGCCTCTCTCACTAATTCATCTCTCAAATTTTATTTTTTAAAACCATTTAAATCAAATTTGTTTTATTTTTTTCACAGCTTTGCAAAAGGAGATGATTGTCAAAGATTTTGATTCACAAAAACTGAGATGACAGACTGTGTGAGAAGATTCTTGGAAAATTTTGGATCTGTAGATTTTGAGAAGGGATAAGTGATCGATGATGCAGCTAAGTAGATATATTCACTAGGTTTTACTGCGAATGACATCCAAGCATCTCAAAGGTATGTTCTTTAAATTATACTAACTACTTCATATGTTTAGATTATAGATTGTTCGATAAACTTGTGTTTGTTTATTATTATTATTATTATTATTATTATTATTATTATTATTATTTGCAGATCTTGCCATTTTTTATCTTGAGATCTATCCATCTTAAAAGCTGAAAGAAATGAAGTATATCTATGCTAAACTATTTACTGTCGAGGTTTGTTATTTGAAGGTGTTAAATGTAATTCATAGTGTGTCAAAGTCGAAATAGCAAGGAAGCAGTCGAAGTCTAAGTCAAGTGTCGAAGTGTCGAAGCTTTCAGTGTGTCAAAATAGTTTGTTTTGACACAAATTTGTCTTTATGAGATTTGATATGATTTAGATTAGATTTGATTTTGAATATTTTGAGCCTTTTATGTTTTGGGCTTTTGTAAACCTAAAACTATAAATAGGTGTCTTGCTTCGTAATCAATAATAGAACAGATTTCACAGTTGCAGAGTTTAGCAAGTGAAAGTTCAATAGTAATAAGAAACCCCACAGTTTGTGGGTAACACAATTTTCTCCAAATATTTCTTCTCTCATTCTTCTCTTTCTTGTTGTTTGTTTGTTATTCTTCTTCTCTTTTGCTGTTCTTGATAACTCTTTACTTGTTATCACCATTACTATCATATTGTGGGTTTGTTCATCAATCTTGAGATCAAGATTGAAGGGAATTCTTCATAGGGTGTGAGGTGAATTTCCAACATCTGGTATCTAGAGCTCCAGTTGAGAGATTCAAGGAAGGAAGATAGTGACGACGATGAACTATCCGAACGACAACTTTCCGACGAACCTGTCAATTCTCAAGAAAGACAATTATGAGAATTGGTCCAAGCAGATTAAGGTAATTTTCTATTATCAAGATCTTTGGGATCTTGTGAAGAACGGAGTAACATCGCTTATGGAGAACGCAACGGAGGCGGAAAAGGTTGCGCACAAAGAATTGAAGAAGAAGGATTATAAAACACTCTTTATAATTCATCAGTATGTTGTTCATGATAACTTTGAAAAGGTTAGTGATGTTGATTCAGCAAAAGAAGCATGGGAGATTCTTGAAGAGTCATTTGGAGGCGCAGAGAAGGTGAAAGAGGTGAGGTTACAAACTCACAAGAGAACCTATGAGTTGCTTCAGATGGAAGACAATGAAAGCATTACAGATTTCTTCACCAGAGTTACAAAGTTGGTGAATCAAATCAAAGTATGTAGAGAAGCGTCGACGACGAAAGTAGTTGGCTCAAAGATTTTGAGATTGTTGGCTCCAAAATTTGGCCACGTGGTAGTTGCCATAGAAGAGTCGAAAGATCTGTCAGTGTTGACGAAGGAAGAGCTTCAAGGGACTCTTGAGTCTCATGAACAGAGGATGACTAAGAGAGCTGCAGGAAAGTCGAAAGATATGGCTTTGCAAGCACAGTTAGAAAAGGAAAGAAAAGGCAAAGGTAGCTGGAATGGCAACAAAGGAGAAAACCAGTCGAATTAGAAGAAAACTTCCAAGGCAACCAAAGAGGTGGTGCTGCAGGTAAAGGAAGAGGTGGTGGTCAAAAGACAAACAAAAGCCATATTCAATGTTTCAATTGTCAGAAGTATGGTCATTATGTTAGTGATTATCCAGAAAGGAATAGAAATCAAGAGACTGATACAAAGCTGGCGAAACATGGAGAAGAAGAAACGTTGCTAATGGTCACAACAAAAGATGAAGAAAGATTCCAAGATCAGTGGTACTTGGACTCAGGATGCTCATCACACATGACTGGAAGGAAAGATTGGTTTGTCAACATGAAGCCCTCGTCGAAGAACACAGTGAAGTTTGCAAAGTATCAACACTCTAGCAGCTGAAGGTGTTGGTGATGTTCTGATTATGAGGAAAGATGGCAAAAGGTCAACAATTTCCAATGTGTTGTACGTACCTGGCATGAAGATTAATTTGCTCAGTATAGAGCAACTTGTCGAAAAGAACTACAAGTTAGTTGTCGAAGACAAGATGATGAGAGTTCTCGACGCAGGTGGTAGATTAATCTTGAAGGCTCCAATGTCTCAGAATAGGACCTTCAAGATTGAACTCAATGTGATGGAGCACAAGTGTCTAGAAACTACATCCAGCAGGGATGAGTGGTTATGGCATTTTCGACTAGGTCAACTCAACTTTAATGACATCAGAGAACTGAAGAGAAGAAATATAGTTTCAGGATTACCAGAAATCGACATTCCAAGGGAAGTCTGTGAGGAGTGTGTTCAGTCGAAACAACACAAGAATAACTTTAGCAAGGATGAAGGAAGGAAGTCGAATTCAATACTTGAAGTCATATACTCTGATGTATGTGGTCCAATCCAGGTGGATTCGATTGGTGGCAATAGATACTTTGTCACGTTTATAGATGATTACAGCCGAAATTTATGGACTTACCTCATCAAGAAGAAAACTGATGTGATTGAGGTATTTTCCAGGTTCAAGTCCATGGTTGAAAGACAGAGTGGTCAAAAGCTGAAAATTATAAGGACCGATGGTGGTGGAGAGTATGTGTCGAAAGAGTTTGATACACTATGTGTAAAAGAAGGGATTGTGCATGAGGTGGTGTCACTCTACACTCCACAGCAAAATGGGATTGCATAACGCAAGAACAGAACCATCATGAATATGGTGAGAAGTATGTTTAATAGAAAGCATCTACCCAAGAATTATGGGGAGAAGCAGTTTCGACAACAACATATATATTGAACAGATGTCCGACGAAGAAGCTTGAAGGAATCATACTAGAAGAATGTTGGTCTGGTGTCAAGCCTAGTCTCAGTCACTTAAAGGTGTTTGGATCTATAGCACATAGACATGTGTCAAATCAGTTGAGAAGAAAGCTTGATGATAAGTCGAATCAGATGATCTTGATAGGATATTATTCGACAAGAGGTTACAAGCTGTTCCACCCAGTGAATAAGCAGGTAGTGATCAACAGGGACGTGATTATAGATGAGCTTAAAGAATGGGATTAGAATGAGAATGCCAAGAAGGATTCAGTGAGAATCTCTTGTGAAGAACCAACCACTGAAGTTGAAATAGAAGCTCGACAGGAACCAGTTGCAGATGAAGCAGGTTCAAGCAGACCTCGACGAACAAGACACATGCCTGCAAGGTTGCAAGAATGTGTAATTACATCAGATGATGTAGTCGATGAAGAGGGTGAGCTGGTACATTATGCTTTCTACGCAGATGTCGAACCAGTCAATGCAACTGAGGCATTGAAAGATTCGAAGTGGGTGAAAGCAATGACTGAAGAGTTGGAGTCCATCAAAGTCAATGATACCTGGTCACTTGTCGAATTTCCGCAAGGCAAGAAGGCAATTGATGTGAAGTGGGTTTACAAGGTGAAGGTAAATCCTAAAGGATAAGTAACTCGACACAAGGCGAGACTTGTGGCGAAAGGATTTCTTCAGAAGGAAGGAATCAACTTCGATGAAGTATTCGCACCTGTTGCTAGAATCGAAACAATCAGGTCGGTTGTTGGTCTAGCAAATATGAACAACTGGCATACATGTCAGATGGACGTGAAATGTGCATTCCTTAATGGCCCCTTAGGCGAAGAAGTTTATGTTGCACAACTAGCTGGGCTTGTGAAACAAGGCGAAGAAAGAAAGGTGTATAGGCTTCATAAAGCCCTGTATGGACTTAAGCAAGCTCCAAGAGCTTGGAATAAGAAAATCGACAGCTTCTTAAGGGAGAAGGAATTTGTGAAGTGTACAACTGAGCATGGAGTATATGTAAGAAGAAGCAATGACGAATTGCTTATACTATGTCTCTATGATGATGATTTGTTGATAACAGGGAGTTGCAAGAAGGAGATCGAAGACTTCAAACATGACCTGAGCGAGGAGTTTGAAATGTCAGACTTGGGAAATCTCTCATATTTCCTTGGCATTGAATTATACAAGACAAGTAGAGGTTTGGTGATACACTAAAGAAGATATGCACGCGAAATACTCAAGAGATTTGAGATGCAAGATTGCAACCAAACTTCGACTCCAACTGAGCCTAGATTGCAACTGTCGAAGGATTCCGATGAAGATGATGTCGACCCAACCCAATACAAAAGACTTATTGGGTCACTTAGATACCTTTGTCACACAAGGCCTGACTTAGCATACAATGTTGGTATGGTAAGTAGATTCATGCAGAAGCCAAAGGTGTCACACCTAGCAGCAACGAAGAGGATACTGAGGTATCTGAAAGGAACTCTCGTCTATGGCATTTTATTTTCAGCAGTTGATGAAGGAAAAGAATGCAAGTTAGTGGGATACACAGACTCCAGTTGGTGTAGTGATGCTGAGGATCGAAAATCCACAACTGGGTATGTGTTTATGTTAGGTGGTGCACCAGCTGCTTGGAATTCGAGAAAGGAACCAATAGTGGCATTGTCATCATACAAAGCAGAATATATAGTTGCTTCTCTTTGTACATGTCAAGCAACTTGGATGGTGAATTTGGTCGAAGAAATCACAGGGAAGAATCATGGAGCAATTACCATGAAGATAGACAGCATGCCAGCTATCAACTTGGCGAATAATCCAATAGCTCATGGTCGAAGCAAGCACATCGAAATGAGGTTCCATTATCTTCGAGAGTAGGTAGAAGAAGGGGAGATGAAGTTGGAACACTGCAGAATTGAGAATCAAATTGCAGATATCATGACGAAGGGAGTGTAGGTCGAAGCCTTCAGAAGACTAAGAGCCATGATGAATGTAGACAGTTTAGACACAGTGAATTAGGTGGTGTGTTAAATGTAATTCATAGTGTGTCGAAGTCGAAATAGCAAGGAAGCGGTCAAAGTCTAAGTCAAGTGTCGAAGCTTTCAGTGTGTCGAAACAGTTTGTTTTGACACAGATTTGTTTTAATGAGATTTGATATGATTTAGATTTGATTTGATTTTGAATATTTTGGGTCTTTTATGTTTTGGGATTTTGTAAACCTAAAACTATAAATAGGTGCCTTGCTTTGTAATCAATAATAGAACAGATTTCACAGTTGCAGAGTTTAGCAAGTGAAAGTTCAATAGTAATCAGAAATTCCACAGCTTATGGCTAACACAATTTTCTCCAAATGTTTCTTCTCTCATTCTTCTCTTTCTTGCTGTTTGTTTGTTATTCTTCTTCTCTTTTACTGTTCTTGATAACTCTTTACTTGTTATCACCATTACTATCATATTATGGGTTTGTTCATCAATCTTGAGATCAAGATTGAATGGAATTCTTCATAGGGTGTGAGGTGAATTTCCAACATAAGACACTTAGTCATCACAAAGTTTGATTGATTTATATAATGAGGTTGAACTTAATGGAAACATTTCACTTACATTATTTAACATTTGTGTAGCAGCTTGATTGGTGCATGTCCATGTAGTGGAAATCTCTGATTCATATTCACTTTATGATTGTATAAACAAAATGCAAAGGGTACAAAAATTTAGTCAAATGAATTTTTTTGTGTTATTTTCCTTTTTTTGTCTATCTTTTATTAATATTTTCTTTCTTATTATCAGACTATTGTTGGTAACACATGTCTAACTTGCCTATTTTATCTCTCAATTCATCTGGTTTCCTCTTATTTTTAATTTGATAATTGTGATGGGTTGTTGTTGTTTTGATGACATTGAGATTTTGGTCTTTTGGTAACCATCTCGATCATATTACTTTTTGATGAATGTACTAACAGAAATGTTAATCGTTGTTGTGTGCTTTTTTTTTTATTTTAATCATTTTGGTTTTTGGATTGAACTTTGGTTTTGGTGTTTTTGTTAGGATTACGAGGATTAGACAATAATGAAGGTGATGCTAATGTAACGATGTGAAAATGATTCTAGGTTGGTTTAATTTATATCATAATCATATGCTCGTTTTCATTTCCTTGCAATTTTTCTATTTTAATTTTCTACTTACATATAGGACTAGTTATAATTAATTTTAGCATATTTTCTAATATGTATGACTTATGTTTTTCTTTCACATAAATTAAGAATGAACTCTTCTAATATGTTGATTATTTTCCTATCTTTGATGTTTGTATCTCAATTCATCTGGTTTTCTATTATTTTTAATTTGATAATTGCGTCAATGATGATTGTGTTGTTGTTGCCGTTGTTTTGATGAGATTCATATTTTGGTCTTTTGGTAACCATCTTGATCATATTGTTTTTTATGATTCTACTAATATAAATATTAATCTTTATGCTAATGTAACGTTGTGAAAATGATTCTAGGTTGGTTTACTTTATATCATAACTATATACTCATTTTCATTTCCTTGCAATTTTTCTATTTTCATTTTTTTTTTAGTTTTCTACTTATATATAGGACTTGCTATAGTTAATTGTAGCATACTTTCAAATATATATATATGACTTGTGTTTTTATTTTACATAAATTAAGAATGAACTCTTTTAATATGTTTATCATTTTCTTATCTTTGATGTTTTTATTCTCTTCATGCAGCAGAAAAATTAAGAGAAACTTTTACTTGTATTCCTTTTTCAAATACAATTTTATCTGCAACTTTGTATCTATTTTTAAGATTTATGTAGATTATTTTCTTATCTTTGATGTTTGTATCTCAATTCATCTAGTTTTCTCTTATTTTTAATTTGATAATTGCGTCAATGATAATTGTGATGGGTTGTTATTGTTGTTTTGATGATATTGAGATTTTGGTCTTTTGGTAACCATCTTGGTCATATTGTTTTTGATGATTCTACTAACATAAATGTTAATCATTGTTGTGTGTTTTTTTTTATCGTTTTGGTTTTTGGATTGAACTTTGATTTTGGTATTTTTGTTAGGGTTAGGAGAATCTGACAATAATGAAGGTGATGCTAATGTAACGCTGTGAAAATAATTTTAGGTTGGTTTACTTTATATCATAACCATATACTCATTTTTATTTTCTTGCAATTTTTCTTTTTCATTTTCTACTTATATATAGGACTGATTATAGTTAGTTTTAGCATATTTTCTAATATGTATGACTTATGTTTTTCTTTTACATAAATTAAGAAGGAACTCTTTTGATATGTTGATTATTTTTTTATCTTTGATGTTTTTATTCTCTTTACTTCTCACGCTGCTGCAGGAAAGTTGAGAGAAACTTTTGCTTCTATTCCTTTCCCAAACACAATAGAATAATACATGATATCTTTCTTCAATTTTGAAAATTTCAATTCTTTTTGATATTTGGATTCTCTTTCCTTCTTCTTACTGTTCGAAAAAACTTACTATTCAACTTTATTTTTTAAAATGTTTCTTCGTCTTCTTCTTCATATTTGGTTCTATTTCTAAAACTTCTGTTTTTTTTGTAATGTTTCACTATGTTATGAGTTTTCTTTTCTTTTAATATATTCTCATATGGATCAGATTTTCTTATCTTCATCATTTCAGTCATTAAACTTTTGCCATTCATTTTCTGTATTTCAATGTTTCAACTTCCATTTTATGTTTACAACCTTCAATCTTACTTTGTTTTATTTCTATTTTCAGCATTCAAATTTTTTGACTTTTTGATATATATATATATATATATATATATATATATATATATATATATATATATATATATATATATATATATATATATATATATATATATATATATATATATATATATATATATATATATATATATATATATATATATATATATATATGCGCCCGCGCGTATTTTTGATGTCACTATTAAAATATTGCTAGATGTTTAATAATTTGATATGATGTTTAATAATTGAAGTCAATAAATTGTGATATCTTCTCTAGATGATAGAAAGTGAGAAGAAAAAGTTATATTTATTCTGAAATGACAAAACTATCATTAAATTATAAAACAATAATTTAAGTATATAAATTTTTAATTTAACTACTTATAAATTTAAATTTAAATATATTTAACAAAATAAATTACATGATTGATTTATTTTTTTAAGTAAGAAATGACTACTTTAATTGTTATTTAATTTAATATACTAATTTTAATATTTTAATACAACCATATAAAATAAAATTATTTTGTATAGATCATCTAAGTAATTTTTTAAAAACAAATTTCAAATAATTTGATGTCATTAAGTTGGGTAGAAATTAATGTCTTAAATATTTTTATTAAATGACATTAATTTTAATGATAACAAATCTTTTTTATTTATTTAAAAATTATAGAGAGAAGCTATATGATGATATAAATGGTATAATTAACATCTACTAATTACTAATATATATATATATATATATATATATATATATATATATATATATATATATATATATATATATATATATATATGGGGCATATCAAGTGACAAAGATTTTAAATGAGAGATGAGAGGAACAAACAACAACCATTAGATCATGATTAAACTTATTTATTAATGTGACTATTAATTTCTCTCTTTTATTAATTTGATCTAATGGTTGTTGTTTGTTATTCTCATCTCTCATTTAAAGTCACTCTCATATATATATATATATATATATATATATATATATATATATATATATATATATATATATTGTACAATAGTACTTTCTTTTTATATTTATTAATTAGATGTTAAATGAGCCAAATAGTTATATCTCATATATTGATATAATATATTTCAATTCTTTGATTATAGTTATAGATGTGTATGGCTAAGGGCTAAGGTAAAGTGAATAATGCAAATGTGTGAAATGACAAGTTAAGGTTAGGATAAAAGATAAGGACTATATTAGTCTGTTTTCATAGATATGGATAGGGCTGGACAACGGGCTGGGTTGGGCGGTTTCGGGCCCAAAAGTCACACCCAGTTCAACTCGCAGTTTAGATACGTAGGCTCATTTCCTCCCATTTCTGCAATCGGTTTGGACGGGTTGGGTAAGCACGGGTTGCAGGTATACACACGGTTTAACCGGGTTATTGGTTGGTTTTTATAGCGGCCAATAACACATTTTGACCTACAATTTAATTCCAACTCAAATATAAATTACTAAATACTAAATTCCAACATAAATCCAATAAACTAAACATAATTCCAGCACTAATACAAAATATAATCCAACATAACATGATTACAACAAATTACTAAAACTTAAATAATAATAACAATGTTATAATTCTAGCATTAATATAAAATAAATCCAGCATAACATAGTCCAGCTTGAGATTGCAAAGGTGAATATTGGAGATGCGTGCAATAATATTCATAAAAGAAAGTAGATTACTCAATGGAGAGATTATTCAATGGAAAGTTTAAAGAATAAAAAGTTTGAAGAGAATACCGATTATGATAGAAACATACAGTTTTGTTACTTCGGTAAGAACTTAACGAGCCTTTGAACTCCATGCTGACATTTCTGCTAACTGCATAAGATGAGTGATAGGAAGGGTTCTAAATTTCACCAGTAATACGCCCCGACTATCCCAACCCAATTCGGTTTCTGTCCTTGTGTGGAAAGAAATCAAGGAATTCATCACACAATCAAACATGTTTGAATTGGAATAGAAATAACATTATTGTCATAAAAAATGTGTTCGCAGCAGCCTAGTTCTTTCCAAAACAAATTCTTGACATATTTTGAATTCTTTCTAAGACAATACTTTACAACAATATTAATAGCATTCAGTTCATATTTTAACCAGCTAGTTTGAAAACTGGACATATCATAAGAATTAGGGACAGACATCAGTATACAAAGTTGAGAGAGACAAATTCACAAAATTCAGAATATAGCACACACACTGTTTCAGGAAAAAAACTGAGAGCATCATATTAGTAAGAGAGAATCAGATACATTCACAAAAAATCAGTAAGCAAGACTCATACCCTAAACCATACACACCACAGCATAGCAGTGCAAAGACAATCATCAGAAATCACAACATCACACACGGTTGAGAAGAGGCAGAGAAACACACACATATTGACGTAAAAAGGGTGAACACACGACGCATAGACCAAAAGAAAGAAAGAGATTACGAAGGTCATACCGGTTGAAATTCTGTTTGTTGCAAAGCTTGTTCCGTCGTAAACCACTCACAGTGGCATCCTGCAATACATACGCACAAAATATACAACACCATTAACACCGCAACAAGAGGACGAGACGTAAACTCAGGAGTATAACAATATCACAACAACAAAGAAACACGCAAGGCATACGGGAAACACAACAAAACCATACCTTCAGGTGACTCATTAGTTCAGTCTTGTTTCCTTGTTTTAAATTGAATAATTGCAGCAGATCCTACAAGTTGGAGAATTGTTTCTACCTACAAATAGAGTAACGACGCAGAAAATATGTGAGTAAAGTCATACGATAGTGTATTAATGCATATTACCAGAGAAAAGAGAAAAGGCACTTAAGATGTATGCAAAAGGCACTTAAGATGTTGAAGTTATGTACTTCTTGCAGATACATATTTTTCTTTTAACTAATTTGAATCTTTATTAGAAGCTGATAAACAGATTTGGTGGCAGACACCCTTAACCTCCCCTTTCCAACTAATACCCTATAAGCAAACAATACACAACTACTATCTAATTCACTCATTTTCCAAGTGCACCTACAACCAATCTTTTACAATAAGTTTAATTCAAGTATATCATTCTTTTAACAAAAACTGGCCAACCAACCCACATAATGACAACAACAGATTAAGGATTCTTGAAAATACTGTTACATTGAAAATGCTGTTACATTGAAATTCAGCAACATGTTAATCATTCTATAGTGTGTGTGTAAGTGAATCAATGTTGTAGTTGAAATGGTAAAGTTAAATTGTGCTAAAATAGTCCATTTGAAATTCAACATTTTCACTGTGAGAAAGAGATTAAAACAATTTTCAACTCAACAAATTCTTCCTTTTCATATTGTTAACAAACCTCAATGACATAATTCAGCATTTATGGTACAAACCTCAATTTTCAACTCAAAAAATGAATGTTGGTAACAAACCTCAACACGTTGCAAATCTTTTCTTGCCAAGAACATTCTACTTCCCCCAAATGCCAAATTGGTAATCTTAGCACCTCCAATATCTTGTCCTCTCCCCATCAAATTCTTCTTGAAAATCCTATCATTAGAAGAACCCATTATAATCTTCGACCACAACTCTACGTCGCCGCCTTTACTGCAAAACAGTGGTTCCATTGAAGAACTCAAATGGTGGAATAACTTATTACCAGGCTTTTGGCCAAACTTAATAAAACAAAAAGTTCAGCCAAATAATTGACACTATATACCTTGTCAAGTTGATCAAATTCTGTTTTTTCATTGAACAGTGGTTCCTTAGACAAAAGTTCAACCATTATACAACCAAGAGACCACATATCAATAGCTGTTGAGTATTGTCTTGCCCAAAGAAGAAGTTTAGGTGCCCTGAGAAACAGATAGACAACCATCAGGTAAATGATCTCTTATTTCTGCAGCAGCACAGTGAAATGAAAAACTAAAAGAGGAGCAGATAGATATGTTCATTGAATTACCTAGTCTCCAAAAACTCCAAAAAGTTGTGCATCACACAGGGCTCAAAAAAGTGAAACTCCAACATAACCAAAACTACATACCCTCCATATCCAAAAGTTGTGCATCTCAAAATTCAAGGGACAAAATATAAATATATATTCTTCGATTCAGTAGTTATATATATATATATATATATATATATATATATATATATATATATATATATATATATATATATATATATATATATATATATATATATATATATATATATATATATATATATATATATATATATATATATATATATATATATATATATATATATATATATATATATATATATATATATATATATATATATATATATATATATATATATATATATATATATATATATATATATATATATATATATATATATATATAGGTCATATATGACCCCAAAAAATAAAAAAACACAGTTGACCTGAAAAATTGGACAACATAAACATTAGTTATAAAAAAATAATAAAGTAATAAAGTAAATATGATATACATACATCCATTTCAAGCACAACCAGAAGGTTGTGGCTGAGGCTGTGATGATGAGACACCTGATCCTCCCCTTGCTGCTGAAGACATTTGTTGAAACTCTAAAATAATGAAAAAAAATATTTTTTAGAAAGACATAATTATATAACAATAGAATATCTTTTATATTCAAAATGAATTAATAAATTGACCTATTACAATATCTTCTGAAAGCTCAAAATCTTCCATGAGGTTCATATCTTTGAAATAGGTTAAAGAAGGCCTTAACCAATTCTGGGTGCAAATTAAAGCTTCTGCCATTTTAGCAGTTAGAGAGCTCCTATAGGTTTCTATGACCCTCCCTCCTGTGCTAAAAGCACTTTCGGAAGCAACGGTAGAAACTGGTGTGGCTAAAATATCTTTAGCCATTGTAGATAAAATAGGATATTCGGCTGAATTGCGTTTCCACCACACAAGAATGTCAAAGTTAGGATCCCTTTTAACATACTTACTAGAATTATACCCCTCAAGCTCATTTTGTTGATCAATCGAGTTTTGTTCCTCTAAATGTTGCTCAAAAGCATCAGCTCTAGCCATAATGGATGAACGGGCATCACCTACAATTGTTTCGTCATTGGAGACATTATTTCCACCACTACCAAAAGGGTGTGTGGAATTATGTTTTTGGTCATAAGCTTGCTTATACCAATCATACAACTTTTGTAAATCCTCTTTTATAAATTTTACCAAGTCACTACCAAACTTCGATCCAACTCCGTACATGTCCTTAAACGTCCACTCAATGTAACTCAACTTGTATATTGGATCAAGAATAATACCAAAATATATCATCTTGTTCATCTTATCAGCATTCCCCCAATATCTATTATACTTCTCCATCATATCCCCACCTACACTTGCAAAAACATCATTTAAGTTCATTGTAGCTTGTTTCAACTCACAACAAATGGCAGACACTTGGTGAAAACAAGTATGCAGACTCACACTTTGAGAGGTGGAAAAAATCTTAGTTGCTTCGTAGAATAACTTTAGAAAAGTACCAAAAGCCCTAGTAGTGTCCCAATCATCACTACTAGGGGGGTTACCTTTTCCAAAGAACTCCTTATAACTCGACTCTTCATCTCAAGCTTTTCAAAGTGAGTTGAAACTTCTCTGCAGCCTCTAGCATTAAATATGTCGCGTCCCAACGAGTAGAAATATCAAGACATACTAATTTTTTGCAAGTTATCCCAGCAAATTCAATGCATTCTTTAAACTTGGCTGCCCTATGAGGTGAGGACTTAACAAATCTAACAACATCCCTAACACTAGTAACAGATAAATGTTTATCTTTCAAACCCTTATTTACCACCAAGTTCAAAATGTGAGCAGAACACCTCATATGAAAACACTCTCCATCCCCCATCAACCCATTCATATTTGCAACCTTTTTCTTTAGATATGTCACAACAACATCATTGGAAGTGGAATTATCAACAGTTATGGTTGACACATTTCTGATTCCCCAATCCCTCAACACTTCTTCAATCTTCCTACCAACAGTTTCACCCTTGTGGTTTGGAATTACGGAGAAGCTTATAATTCTTTTTTGATACTTCCAATCTTTATCCACAAAGTGTGTCGTAAGGGTCAAATAATTGAGATTTTGTATAGAAGTCCAACAATCAGTAGTAAGTGCTACCCTATTGCAGTTAGACTTAAACAAGGCCTTCAACTTTTGTTTTTCATCCAAGTGTAGCTGAAAGCAGTCCCTAGCTACCGTACGCCTAGATGGGATGGTAAATTGGGGCTGCATTACTTTGGAATAAAATTTAAACCCTTCACCCTCTACTGCACTAAATGGCTGCTCATCTAGAACTACAAAAACAGACAACGCACTTCTACAAGCTTTCTTGTCAAACATAGAGCTAACTTGAACCAAGTTACCATCTACAGTTGGGTATGTTAGAATAGTTTGTGTGGGGTCAGTTGACACAACAAGGGGCTTCTTAGGACATTTTAAAATACGATGGTTTAGGTTGGTGGTGCCGTGAGTCTTAGGGTCACACAAGTATTTTTTATGGCAGTGTTTGCAGGCTGCAGTGGATGCATCAACAAGGTCATTAGGTAATCTAACAAAGTGTTCCCAGCAAGCAGATGATTGCCTAGAACCACTTGCACTAGATTTCCTCTTTTTTTTAGGCTGTTGATCGGTGGATTTCAATTGTGTTTTCAAATGCTGTTTGTGGTTAATTTCGCAATGTTTTTATCTGTTTTTCGAAGCTTTAGTTGTTATTATCTGCATTACTCGTAGTTGTGTGTCTTCGAGTCTTATTTTTAAGTTTATATTACTTTTGCCGCTGGTGCGTTTGATTTGGTTTCTTTTAGTGTGTTTTTGGCAGGAATGGATAGCACGACAATCGCACCGCATTCGGAGGCAAAGAAAAGTCGGAAAAGGGAAGTCAGAGCTACAACACGGGTACCCGTGTTGCACAACACGGCCCGTGTCATGGAGGACACGGTTGGCAGACACGGGTAGACCAAAGCAGAAGAAAAGAAGACTCAGACTTACAACACGGGTGCCCGTGTCATGCAACACGACCTGTGTTGCCACCCTTGAAGATGAGACACGCCCTGAAGAAGTCAGCAGCCTGACACGGCCACCCGTGTTACACAACACGGCCCGTGTCAGGGCCACTGAAAGTGAAATTTTTATGTTTTCTGATTTTTTGCTATCAGACCTATTTCGAAGGGCATTTGAGACATTTCGCAATGTAATTTAAATTTAGATATAAGAGGCACATTTTAGAAAGGAGGAGACACTTTTGAACTGATATTAGGATTGACAACAGAGAGGAGAGTTCAGCTGGAAAACAAAGGATCGATCAAAAGCGGAAGCAATTGATGATCCAAGGATTTCAACTTACATTATAATGATCTTCTCCTTTTCATTTCTAATTGCTTTTATGTTTACACAGAACATGAGCAGCTAAACCCCAAGTTGTTAGGGGGTGGTCCTAAGTTGCGATGTAATGACTTTTGTTTAATGATTCTATGAGAACTATGTTATTACCTTTATATATCTTATTTTGCATTAATCTTCATCGTATTCATATTGGAAAGTAGAATTCGAATTGTGCTTAGGCTTAGGTCTGGAAAGTCAACCTAACACTTTTGCAAAATAGTATCACGGTCGATATTGCTTAGGAATGAGGATATCCCGTCTCACGTATTTTATGGTCGGAACTATTGCTTGATGCTTTTCATGGACACTGAGGAATTAGTGTACAGGAAAATCATCAAAGGGTTTTCATTAAGGAATTAAGAAAACTAAATTGGCCAACTGATAAATTAAGGTTAATAACTAGTATAGCAGAATAATCATACAGGGTCTTTACTCGCATCGTTTCCACTCCCCTAACACTGTTCTTAGATTGATTCATAAGTCCTTATTTACTTGTTATATTACTTTGCTACAAAATAAACCCCTAGACCTTTTGTTCATTTGAATCCTAAAAATTCCGTTAATTACTACGCAGTCCTCGAGATCGATACTTGGGACTTTTCCCTTATTACTATAATTGGTAAAAATAGTACACTTGCTATTTTCCCGATCAAGTTTTTGGCGCCGTTGCCGGGGACTGCCAAATTAACATTGTTTTTAGAATCCAAAAGAAATTTTGTTGCTCTGCGACTAAAATTTTATTATTTACTGCATAACTTTTATCCGCTTGTATTATCTAACGCTTGTCAAATTGTGTATGCGAGGTCAGGCCTCAGCTAAATATTCTTTTGATACAGAACCAAAACGAGCATTACACGAAAGACGGAGATTAGCTAAAGTTAAAAGACTGGAAGAAATAGAGGAAATTATATCTGTGCAGAGCGACTCCGAAGAGAGAGAGAGAGACAACACCTGAAACTGTTCAAATGGCGGGAAATCCACCTCAGCCTGAAAGACTGCTAGGAGACTATGGAGGGGCCAATGCTCAACCAAACCGGATGACCATTGTGAATCAACCGGTGAATGTTGCGCATTTTCAGCTACACCCTTCCACCATCCGCCAGTTGGAGAGCAAGCCGTTCGCCGGAAGAATCAACGAAGATGCAAATAAACATCTTCAGAGATTCCTTACAACCACCACCTCGCTGAAAATAGAAGGACATTCCGAAGAGGCCAATAGATTGGTTATGTTCCCGTTCACACTCACTGATGATGCGGAAGAATGGTTTTACTCGCTTCCCGCTGGGAGTATCACAACATGGCAAGAGATGGAAACTGCGTTCCTGAATGAGTATTTCCCTGCCTCAGTGTTCATCCGAAAAAGGTATGACATTGTAAACTTCAAGCAAAAAGAAGGAGAATCTTTAGGGGATGCATATAAGCGGTTTAAGAGGTGTCTTACAGCATGTCCTACTCATAACATGGACGCCACTGAGCAGATGCAAAACTTTTGAATGGATTACGACTCAAAACGAAACAGCTCATAGATACTGCTGCCGGTGGCTCAACCAACTTCTCAACGGCCACAGGTATCAGAAGGATCATAGAAGCAATCGCCGCTAACGAGCACCTTGAGTTGTATGATCGCACGGTTAACCAACCGGAAGGTAAGATTGATCTGAAGCTGGCAGACCAGGTTGTTAAAATGGAGGATCAGATCACCGCTGAGGTAGAGAGAAGGTTAAAGAAAATGAATGTTGAAACTCAGGTAGTGGCACAGGTTGAGCCAGTTCAAGCAGCACCTTGTGAAATATGCGGTGGACCACACTTTACAATGCATTGTGTAGCAACTCAAGAGCAAATGGAACAGATTAATATGTTGAGGCAGCACAATCCCTACGCCAACACATATAATCCTGGTTGGAAAAATCACCCAAACTTTTCATGGAAAGATCAACAAGGAAATGCACAAAAACCTGTTCAAGGCCAACAACCGTATCAACCTCAGCAACAGCAGTACCAGCAGGCACCGTACCAACCTCAATAAGCGCCTCTAAAAACTGAGTGGGAAGTAGCCATTGAGAAAATGGCAGCCCAAAGTTCTCAATTTCAAGAAGAGACAAGGAGTAACTTCAGGAATGCTGGAGCATCCATAAAGAATCTTGAAGTACAAATGAGTCAAATTGCTCAACAGCTAGCAAGTTCACAAGCGCCGGGTATACTTCCAAGTGCCACAGTACCAAATCCGAAGGATCACCACCAAATTAAGACGGTAGTAACAAGAAGTGGAAAATCCAAGGAAGTAGGAGAAGAGGAAACGAAACTGAATGATCAGATGATTGAAGTGGAGCTGGAAATTAAAGAAAATGAAATAGTCGAGGAAGAAATGGTGACACCGGTACCGGTAACTAAAGAGAAAGTGGTAGAACCGAAACCGGTGATCAAGCTGCCATACCCCTCAAGAAATAAAAAGAAAGGACAGCAAGAGAAGAATTTCGAGAAGTTCCTGGAGCTGTTTAAAAAGTTGGAGCTGAACATTCCATTGTTGGAGGCACTAGAACAAATGCCCACCTATGAAAAATTCATGAAGGACATCATTGCTAAGAAATGGACTAGTTAGTCCGAACCTGTTATTCTAACGGAAACTTGTAGTGCTATTTTGCAGGGTCTGAAGATTCCGGTCAAGAAGAAAGACAGTGGATCTGTTACTATCCCATGCACTATTGGCGATAAGTCATTCAATAGAGCTTTAATTGATTTGGGAGCAAGTATTAGCCTCATGCCCTTGTCCATCTACAAAAAGCTGGATATCGGTGCGGTTCAAGACACTCGGATGACCCTCCAGTTTGCTGATCATTCAGTTAAGCGGCCATATGGAATGGTTCAAGATGTACTAGTTAAGGTAGATAAATTTGTGTTTCCGGTTGATTTTGTGATCCTAGAGATGCCGGAAGATGAAGAAATGCCGTTAATTTTGGGCCGGCCATTCTTGGAAACCGGGAGAGTCATGATAGATATGGAAGGCGGCACCCTGACCTTGAAAGTATATGACGAGGAGTTAAAAATTGATGTTAGTAATACCATGAAGCATAAACAGGATCGTGGCACCAGTAGCAACATACAAGTGCTAGAACAAGTCGTAGAGAGCGAACATTTGGAGAGTGTGACCCAACTACCCCTGGAGAGAGTGCTAAGCATGTCAATCTTTAAGGAAGATAAAGAAGTAGATGAGAATGACAGGGAGGTAGTTGAAATGTTGGACACTCGACCATTCCAAAGGGGATCCCGACCACACCGATGGGAGGACTTACGGCAACCTATAGCGCTGGAAGGTAATGACGAAAAGCCTAAAGGTTCGGAATTGAAACAACTGCCGGAAAATCTCAAATATGTTTTTCTAGACACCGAGGAAAAGTGTCCCGCCATTATCAGCTCTAGTTTGAAAAGTGTCCAAGAGAAACAACTTATTGGGGTTCTTAAAAAATTTAAGAGTGCTATTGGTTGGAAAATCGAAGGCTTAAAGGGTATAAGTCCTACAGTTTGCATGCACAAAATCCTTATGGAGAAGGACCATAAACCGGTTGTGCAGCCCCAGCGAAGACTGAACGCTGTTATGAAGGAAGTCGTAAGAAAGGAAGTGGTGAAATTATTGGATGCTGGACTTATCTATCCTATATCGGACAGTTCATGGGTGAGCCCTGTTCACGTGGTGCCCAAGAAAGGAGGTACAACTGTGGTGACTAATGACAAGAATGAGTTGATTCCTACGCGTACAGTCACTGGTTGGAGGGTATGCATTGATTATAGGAGACTTAATTTAGCCACCAGAAAAGATCACTTTCCGTTGCCCTTTATTGATCAGATGTTAGAAAGATTGGCTGGTCACGATTACTATTGCTTTCTAGATGGATACTCCGGATACAACCAAATCGCGGTTGCGCCAGAGGATCAAGAGAAGACAGCTTTTACATGCCCGTACGGAGTTTTTGCTTATAGGAGGATGCCATTTGGGTTATGTAATGCCCCAGCCACATTTCAAAGATGCATGACTTCTATTTTTGCGGATATGCTTGAGAAACATATGGAAGTCTTCATGGATGATTTTTCGGTTTTTGGGTCATCATTTGATAATTGTTTAACTAACCTGTCACTTGTTTTGCAGAGATGTCAGGAAAGTAACTTGATCCTAAATTGGGAAAAATGTCATTTCATGGTAAGAGATGGCATTGTCCTTGGTCACAAAATCTCACACAAAGGGATCGAAGTCGATCAAGCAAAAATGGAAGTAATATCCAAGTTACCACCACCCGTGAACGAGAAAGGTATCCGAAGCTTCTTGGGTCACGCAGGGTTCTACCGCAGGTTCATAAGAGACTTCTCCAAGATAGCTAAACCGTTGACGTCCTTGTTAGTCAAGGACACGGTGTTTGTGTTCAATAAGGAATGTGTTGACGCATTCGAGAACCTGAAAAATAAGTTAGTGTCAGCACCAATTGTGATAGCCCCAGACTGGTCGCTGCCGTTTGAGATCATGTGTGACGCCAGTGACATCGCAGTAGGGGCTGTATTGGGGCAGCAGAAAGAGAAGCTTTTGCATGTTATTTACTATGCGAGTCACATTTTGAACCCGACACAGATGAATTACGCAACTACCGAGAAGGAGTTGCTAGCGGTGGTGTATGCCTTTGACAAATTTAGGCAATATCTGTTGGGTTCTAAAGTGATTGTTTATACTGACCATGCTACGTTAAAATATCTTTTTGCTAAACAGGAGTCGAAGCCCAGGCTGCTGAGATGGATCCTTCTTCTCCATGAATTTGATGTGGAGATTCGGGATAAGAGAGGATGTGAAAATACTGTAGCTGATCACCTCTCGCGAATGTCACCGATTAAAGAAAACGAGGAAAAGCGCCCGATAAAGGATGAGTTTGCTGATGAACACATCCTAGTTATTCATGGTGTTCCTTGGTTTGCGGATTACGCCAACTATTTAGTCGGGGGTCTCATACCCGACGATTTTGATTCTAACAAACGGAAAAAGTTTGTTCATGACTGCAGGTTCTACTTATGGGATGACCCGTTTCTTTACAAGAAAGGGGTGGATGGACTGATCAGACGATGCGTTCCGGAAAACGAGCAAAGGAAGGTGCTCGAAGCATGTCATAATTCAGATTATGGAGGGCATTTCAGTGGCGACCGCACCGCAGCCAAAGTCCTCCAATCGGGGTTGTATTGGCCGTCTTTGTTCAAGGATGTCCAGAACGTAGTTAAGGAATGCGACAGATGTCAACAGACTGGAAATATCTCGAAAAGAAACCAGATGCCGCAGAATTCCATGTTAGAAGTAGAGTTGTTTGATGTTTGGGGGATTGATTTTATGGGACCATTCCCACCATCATTTGGAAAACACTATATACTGGTAGCAGTTGACTATGTTTCGAAATGGGTAGAAGCAGTGGCACTACCAACAAATGATGCTAAAGTAGTGGTCAGGTTTCTGAAGGAGAACATATTTTCGCGGTTTGGAGTACCAAGGGCCCTTATAAGTGACGAAGGAACTCACTTCCTAAATCATCTCATGGAAAAGTTACTCCTCAAGTATAATGTGAAGCACAAAATATCTACTCCGTACCATCCTCAAACCAACGGGTAAGCCGAGGTGTCAAATCGACAACTCAAACAGATATTAGAGAAAACAGTGCGAGCATCCCGTAAGGACTGGGCAGTAAAGCTGGACGACGCTCTCTGGGCGTATCACACTGCATACAAAACACCCATTGGTATGTCCCCTTACCAACTGGTCTATGGTAAAGCTTGCCATCTGCCTCTAGAGTTAGAACACAAGGCATTATGGGCATCAAAAGTCCTTAACCTAGACCTCACCAGAGCAGGAGAGTCTAGAACCCTCCAACTCCATGAGCTAGAGGAATTCAGGAACCGGGCATATGAGAATGCAAAAATGTAAAAAGATCAAGCAAAGAAATGGCATGATCGACGTATTCAGAAGAAAGAATTTCGGGAAGGACAATTAGTACTGTTGTACAACTCCCGACTGAAACTCTTTCCGGGAAAGCTTAAATCAAAATGGTCGGGGACCATTTGTAGTACATAAGACGTTTCCGCACGGAGTAGTCGAGCTGAAAAATCCAGCAAATGGAGACATTTTTAAAGTAAATGGTCAGCGTCTGAAACCTTACTACGAGGGACAGCAGAAAGATCGAAACAATGTCGTTCATCTCACATGATACGATGACGGACCGTCGAGCCAGGCGACGTAAAACGAAGCGCTTCGTGGGAGGCAACCCACGTATTTCACATTCACGCTTTCATTTTGTTTTTGTTTTAACAGGTTTTGATCAACTCGCAGTTCATCGGTGAAAGAAGAATGTCGGAGACCAGAGGAGAGGAAAAAGTTGAAAAACAACACCCTGACACGGGTGGCCGTGTTACACAAAACGGGCTGTGTCAGGCCTAGCATGGCAGAGATGAAAAATTTGGGAAAAATGTGGAGTCAGTGGAGCAACACGGGTGCCCGTGTTGCAGGTGCGTGGCCTTGAAAAAAAATATATTACAAGAGGAGCAACACGGGTGCCCGTGTTGTACAACACGGCCCGTGTTGCAAGGCGCGCTCTGATTTTTAATTTTTTTACCCCGTGGGGCCCACTACTTTAACCCCCACTTATCATTACCAACCACACATTTCATATCATTTTTTATCTTCCTCCTTCTTCTCCCTCACAAAACCCTTAACCTCCATAACCCTCTCTCCACAAAAGCTTCATTATCTACCACACCCACTCATCAGAAACACTTCCGTCCTTCACAAAAAACATTCTACTCATCATTGTGCTTAATTCTACGGTTGCGTTTTTCACTAACAGTGATTTCGACATTTTTCAAACCATCTGTGTTGTTTGTGTTTTGCAGGTTAAGAATGCCTCCTCGTAGAGACACAGGAAAAGCAGTGGCGGAAACTTCGCTCCCCAGAAAGAGAGTACACCGGATGGTGAATCCTCACGGCATACTCTTTGAAGACCCGAATCATCAGAAGAAGTACTCTAACATCATCAAGCATAAGCTCGCGCCCACAAGGTATATCTGTAACACTACGCTTGATAATCTAGGGCTGAGAGTAGAGGTCCATAGGATGTTTCATACTCTGGGTATGCTAGAATTTATGCAATTGGAAGTGCCGACTTATGAGCGCATAACTGTTGAATTCTTGAGTACGTTAGAATTTCAGTTGAAGCACAGGTGGACAGGTGTGGAGGAGGAATATTATGGTACACTGAGGTTTAGGTTATTTGATACTGACCATAGCCTGACCATAGCTGAATTGGGAGATATTCTGAAGCTCCCCAATTTTGGACCCGGAGCCCCTCCGGGAAATTTTAGTGCAGGGGACTTCTGGAAGGCTATTACAGGCAGAACTGATTATGTCGCGAAGGCGGCAAAAGCCTCGTGTATCCATAACCCTTGTTTCAGGTACGCTAAAAAAGGATTGACATATACACTGTTCGGCAGGGGTGACAGCACAGGAGTGGCGACTCAGAGGGAGTTGTACTTCATGTACGGCATGGCAAATCAAGAACTCATTAATGTAGCTGCCTTTGCAGCTGATCACCTGAAGAGGGTTGCGAATGCACCTTTCGGCGAAATAAGTGTAGGCGGTATGATTACTCAAATCACAAATCACTTTGGCCACGGTGCTCTCTTGAGAGAGGAACCCACTGTTGCAGGTAAGACAAGAATAGATCTTGCCACACTGACTGCCCAAGGTATGATTCGAGTCTTTGATAATTACTACTCCTTGGTAAGCCGAAACAGTCATCTCCTTGCTTTACCTGCCCCTGACTTTATTAGTATTCAAAATGTGAATAACTGGCTATATGAGAGCCCCATGCAGGATGAAGAAGACCAATTTTATGATGGTACAGGTACAAAATTCTTTGAGGATGAAGGAGATCAGGTAGAAGAAGCGCCTATACCGCCTCCTCGAGTCTCACCCCATCAGGAATCCGGCTCAGGCTCTTGGAGCTTATCTAAAAAAGAATGGGATTGGATGGAGAATGAGATGTGTCATCTCCAAAGTGAGCAGACAAGGCAAGGCGAGGAGCAGACAAGACAAGGGAATGAACAAATCCGACAAGGCAGGTTGATCGGTGAGATGCATGAATGGATACGGCAGATGATGATGCGCGACCAACCTCCGCAACCATGAACTCTGTGAGTCCTCTGCTACTAGTGTTCCAACAGTGAGGACACTGTTGAATTCTAGTGTGGGGGTATTTTATTTGTGTTTTTATGTTATTTGTTTATGTTATTTGTGTGTTTTCAATTCTGTTTTAGTTATTTGCTTATTTAATTTCCAGTGTTAGTTTGAG
This sequence comes from Lathyrus sativus, assembly GCA_963859935.3. Lineage (NCBI taxonomy): Eukaryota > Viridiplantae > Streptophyta > Magnoliopsida > Fabales > Fabaceae > Lathyrus > Lathyrus sativus. The sequence goes on from OZ012739.1 coordinate 639,542,428, forward strand.
AACATGATAGCAAGTCCACAGGAAGACCCCCTGACATTGAGCTAATAAAATTAATAACATTGTTGGTTGGGGAACTGTTTAGTGAAGATGTTGAGTGAGGTGATGAGAAAGTATATAGAATACTCAGAAAAGAACCGTGAGGATGAAATCGGAATAATCTTGAGAGATAGGTAAAAGGCCAACACCCTGGGTTTCCCAAATAGGAACGAGTTCGACGTGTAGATTTGTACCATAGTGCTTTGATCTGAGAAGTACCCCTGAGTAGTTTATTTTGACAATCAGGTTTCATAAAAAATAATCGTGTATGCAAGAGTAACGAAAAATATTGAGCTAAGGCACAGGAAAAAAAACAAACAAAAAAGGGGAAAATAGGCGACTAATCCTTCAAAGTTGGGTAACCCTCACCCGGTTATTCAGCCCAACGGCGGTCAAACCTGAAAGTCATTCAAAAAGAATAACAGTGCCAGAAAAAGAAAAATGTCATTGATAAATCTTGTGCACACGAGGAAAATCATAAAAGTCGTATAGTGATTGTCCGAATGAAAGGGAGGAAAAATCGAAAAAGAAGACTTAAGTACAAAGCATAGTCGGAGAGGTTACCCATTGGGAGACTGAGGTCTGTGGTTTACCGCAGTCTAGTGTTTGCATGTTACCTGTTTTGAGGGAAAAGCCGAGATTAATCCTAGGGGACTTGGAATGAGAAGTTCAAGTATGAGTATTATCACCGTAACTCACAATTCTATGGACGGTTCCGTTACGAAAAAAGATATTAAGTTCGGTTTGGCGAGCTTTTTGCTTGAGGACAAGCAAAAGTTCAAGTTCGGGGGAGTTTGATCGGTGGATTTCAATTGTGTTTTCAAACGCTGTTTGTGGTTAATTTCGCAATGTTTTTATCTGTTTTTCGAAGCTTTAGTTGTTATTATCTGCATTACTCGTAGTTGTGTGTCTTCGAGTCTTATTTTTAAGTTTATATTACTTTTGCCGCTGGTGCGTTTGATTTGGTTTCTTTTAGTGTGTTTTTGGCAGGAATGGATAGCACGACAATCGCACCGCATTCGGAGGCAAAGAAAAGTCGGAAAAGGGAAGTCAGAGCTACAACACGGGTACCCGTGTTGCACAACACGTCCCGTGTCATGGAGGACACGGTTGGCAGACACGGGTAGACCAAAGCAGAAGAAAAGAAGACTCAGACTTACAACACGGGTGCCCGTGTCATGCAACATGGCCCGTGTTGCAGCCCTTGAAGATGAGACACGCCCTGAAGAAGTCAGCAGCCTGACACGGCCACCCGTGTTGCACAACACGGCCCGTGTCAGGGCCACTGAAAGTGAAATTTTTATGTTTTCTGATTTTTTGCTATCAGACCTATTTCGAAGGGCATTTGAGACATTTCGCGATGTAATTTAAATTTAGATATAAGAGGCACATTTTAGAAAGGAGGAGACACTTTTGAACTGATATTAGGATTGACAACAGAGAGGAGAGTTCAGCTGGAAAACAAAGGATCGATCAAAAGCGGAAGCAATTGATGATCCAAGGATTTCAACTTACATTGTAATGATCTTCTCCTTTTCATTTCTAATTGCTTTTATGTTTACACAGAACATGAGCAGCTAAACCCCAAGTTGTTAGGGGGTGGTCCTAAGTTGCGATGTAATGACTTTTGTTTAATGATTCTATGAGAACTATGTTATTACCTTTATATATCTTATTTTGCATTAATCTTCATCGTATTCATATTGGAAAGTAGAATTTGAATTGTGCTTAGGCTTAGGTCTGGAAAGTCAACCTAACACTTTTGCAAAATAGTATCACGGTCGATATTGCTTAGGAATGAGGATATCCCGTCTCACGTATTTTATGGTCGGAACTATTGCTTGATGCTTTTCATGGACACTAAGGAATTAGTGTACAGGAAAATCATCAAAGGGTTTTCATTAAGGAATTAAGAAAACTAAATTGGCCAACTGATAAATTAAGGTTAATAACTAGTATAGCAGAATAATCATACAGGGTCTTTACTCGCATCGTCTCCACTCCCCTAACACTGTTCTTAGATTGATTCATAAGTCCTTATTTACTTGTTATATTACTCTGCTACAAAACAAACCCCTAGACCTTTTGTTCATTTGAATCCTAAAAATTCCATTAATTACTACGCAGTCCTCGAGATCGATACTTGGGACTTTTCCCTTATTACTACAATTGGTAAAAATAGTACACTTGCTATTTTCCCGATCAGCTGTGTAGTTGAACCTACTTCATTAACCGGTGGGTTTTGATAGGCTCACCAGTCACTGAAATAATGAAGGAGCCATTATCAAAAACTACCAATCAACGTTCCAGTTCACTTAAAAACTATGATCAAAATCATATTTATAAATACATACACTTAAAGTCATACTAGAACATACTGTGTGTATTGTAAAGAAATTACCTTGATCCATTCCTCTTCAAACCTTCGATGTCACTTTCGAGTCAAACTTCCAAAAGTCTTCAAACCTTCATAAGAAACAACAAAGATATGAGTCAGAAGAGAAATGAAAGAGACCGATGGAAGATATGAGACAAAGATGTGAGTTAGAACTTCAGAAGAGAAACAGTGAGAGACGGTTGCGATTGATGAGAATAGGATGAGGGACGGTGGTGAATAATGAGAAGAGGGTGAGGGATAGTGGTGGTGAATGGTGATCGGTAAGGACAGAGAACTGAAGGTGTGCTAGGGTTTTTTTTAAAAGTTATGGAGAAAAGCAAAAATGAAATGAAAAGGGAAAGGTAGCGTGAAGCGAGAAATGAAAAGGAAAAGGGAAAGGTTTCACATTCGGGCGGGTCAGGGTACCCGCGGGTCAGCTTTTCGTACCCGGCCCACCCATATCAACCCTCTTAAGCCCAAATATATCAACCCGTTTGGCCCAATGGACCGACTGAACCCGCCCAATTTCTAAAAAAAATTCGGTTTCAATCGGTTGGGTCGGGTAGACGGTTTCTGTCCACCCCTAGATATGGATAGTGTATTTGTTTAGAAGACAGAAATAAATAACCTTTATGAATTGTAAAGTCACATGAAAGGTAATATGGTTACGTGTTAAAAAAACCAATTTATTATGATATTATATTTTGTGTGACTTCTGTTTCTGAATTTCAGACATGAAGTTTATTGACATACATGCAATAGTGCTAAACAATAATAGATATAAATTAAGAAATTAAATTTTATTATAAAATAAAATTTTATACAATTGAAAAAAAAAGTAATATAAAAGTGAAATTATGATATAATTGATAATTGTACATATTATTTTTATTACACCTGAAGGATACAAATTATTTTTCATGACATTATGATCCAATTATTTTTATAAACAATATTATTTTTAAATACGAAAAAAATTATTATTGACTCAAATATTTTTATACGGAAAGAAGTTTACTGTTAATCTCTAAATATTATTTTTTGAAATAAAAGATTATATATTTTAAAAACAACTTAATACACGGCGATCGCTAGGATCCAGCTCGACAACAAAGACAAAAAACACTAATAACACTTCACATCAAATACTTTGGTATATGAGCCATATACTTAAGATTTTGCCAACTTGTATACACAATACAATATATGATATTTCTCGTAATATTCATGTAATCTCCATTGTTTCAAAAAATCACAGCATTCCTAAAGCGCCGCACTTCATAAATGGTTTCGCATCAGCCATCTTAAGAATACCAGCTCTCCCCCCCTTTCCTTTTGTATTTCTAAATCTACAATCAAAGTCAAGAAGAGACAAACTAAAGTTGGAGCACAAAAGTCAAGCAAACACACCTCAAGTTATTCATGGGAGAAATACATGATCATGTAAGACAAAGGAAACAAAGTGAGCATTCAATAGACCTCCATACATGAAAATCAGAACCTCAAACACGTCAATCGAAAAACATAAGTATCATCAAACATCCATTGAATCATCCAAGAATCAAGCTCAAAAGATTAGGTCAAGACATGCACAAACTCTTAGTTAAAACAACAACAACTTGATGCACCATCCAAAAATACAAACAAGAGCAAATAAAATCCAAATAGGTGCCCAAACTCATGTCATATGTATCAATAGTAATAGCACAAAGCATCATAACAAGGATTGCAAGAAAACATCATCAAATGGGTCAAACAATATCAAGCATTCAACTAATCAAGCATACTTCGAGGGTCAAACAAAATCAAATAAAAATCAACCAAAAAGTGATCATCAAAGCATGAAAACAACATACAAACAAACTTTAAACATATGCCAAATCATGGTTAAAAAATTAGGGTTAAGAGGGCATGGCAAAAGGTCAAACATCAAGGCATTGTTTCAAAGACTAGGTCAAAAAATACATCATAAAATTAATTTAAAATAAAATATCTGTCACACCTCAAATTTTACCCTTAGATTATTAGGTTCTTTTCGCATCTCATCTCATTCTGCATCGCATTTTAACTGACTGCTAACTAGTCTGTCCAGTCTGTGGGTTTTATTTGCAGGAAAATCACGCTATGTGCGATTTAATCTATGAAGGGCAAAAGAGACTTGTTTGAACTCAGCAGTTACGTCAGATTTAAATCGTGCAAGATGATTAATTATCGAATTTAGGGTTTGGAACGTCAAAGCTTAATCAGATAATTTTAATTGGATGAAGTTAATCAGACGAATTTATTTAGATGAGTTTCATCAGAGGAATTTAGTCGTTTGAATTTAATCGGATGATTTTGATCGTTGGAACCTAATCGAGCAAATTTAGTTGCTTGAGTGTAAGCGGGTGAATTTACGTAGAGAAATTTGATCAGGAATTAAATTCAGTTTAGTAAGAAAAATGGAATTTATTTATTTAAATTCTATGTTTTTTTATTACAATGTGCAAAGACAATTACAATTTCAAATTAATTTCTAATTATTTTTCTAAAAAGCCTAATTATCTCCGCGTCCAATTCTTCAACTTTCGACTTTTCGGACCCGACAATAATCTGTCCAGTTTGTTTCTAAGAGAGATAAAAAGTGATTTTTTTTTAAAAAGTTCTTTTTGGAACAGTGTTTATGTGGGAAAAGTGATTTTTCTTGGTTTTAGCTAAACAAGACTTAAGACATCCAAAATCCATAAAACCAAAGTGGATATCCAGATCCATCAAGGAAAAATAGATATCCAAGTTCAGAAACAACTTTCCCAAAATCTTTGCAACCAAATGGGATCAAAGCCAGCATAAACAACTTTCCCAAAATTTTAGCAAAACAAGGTCAAAGAAATCAACAAACCAGCCATGAAAATTGCAACAACCAGCATTCTCAGGCCCAAGCAAACAAGTATTATATAAACAGCAGCCTCACCATTAGTTCATCATAAAAAAAAAAAAAAGAAATCCAGGAAATCCAGAAGGGGGAAGAAAAATGGAAGTTCAATCAGCAGGAAAATAAGGAAAAAGAGGCGAAAAAGAACCAACTCAAATCGCTTCAAACCTCCCAAAAAAGGTGAACAATTTTGATACTAACAGGTTTTTTTTTGTTTACTTTGTGTTTTCAGAACCGTACCGAGAAGAGCAAGAATGGTGGGAGGAATGAACGAAAAGCTTCAAAAGAACAACAATGGAGAAGCTGCGCCGCCCCTCCCCCATTTTTATTTCAATTGCTTTATATTCTTTTTTCTTTTTCTTTATTTCATTGTTTTATTATTATTATTATTATTATTATTATTATTATTAGTAGTAGTAGTAGTAGTAGTAGTAGTAGTAGTAGTAGTAGTAGTAGTAGTAGTAGTAGTATTTTATATTTTTATAGTTTAAGGAAATTAGATTCATTAAAACCACTCATTCATTTTTATTTTAACTTTATATTTTGGTTTAATTAGGTTGATAAAACCTTTCATAAAGTTAAAACCTTTCTTATTATTTTTATTTTACAATTTAGTTTAATTAAAACCTTTCTTAAGTTAAAACCCTTTTTTTTTAAAATTAAAACCTTTCTTAAACTAAAACTCCTTTTTTGAGGATGAAAACCTTTGTTTAAAAAAAAAAACCCTTTTTTTAAAACCTTTTCTTAAAGTTAACTAGAAACCTTTTGTTAAAAGTTGATTAGACCATTTCTTTAAAATTCAACATTCCTCAATTGAAAAAATATTTTTTGAAAAAATAAGATTTTTATTAATCCATTAAAATTAGGCAAAATTAAAAATTAACATTTTAAATTCAAAATCTTTCTTTGTAAATTCCTCATTTAGTTTAAATCTCTTTCCTAAAATCGTCTAACGTTGCGCTTTCAATTTCACATTAAACCTTGCCGGTTATTCTTGTATAATTTTTATGTCGGTCCATTCATTACTTTCTCAGTTGTACTGTTATAATACTTCATTTTTCATATTTCATTTTATGGTAGTAATTTACGCGAGGATATTGTCGCTTTGCAATTCCCTTACTTTTCGCATTTTATTTTCTTTGGGTTGTAATTTATGCGAGGATATTGTTGCTGTGCAATTCCTTTACCTTTTTCGTACCTTTCCCGTATTTTCATACTACCGCTTAATCGTATTTTCATTATTTTATTTACCGTTAAATCCCTTCCGAAGGAATAGGTCTAGCCGTTTGACCGTCGCGTCAATAGTCCTTTACCTTTGACTTTTTCACCGCTCAAACCCTAATTGCATAGGCGTCCCGCCGCGGACCGAATTACCCTTTACCCTAGCATTAGATTAAGGAGTCGCCGCACTCCGTTTTAGATTTCCCTCCGCGGAATACCTAGTTTTACCCTTTTTAATTCAACTCTTTACAACGTAGAGATTGGAGTCGCCGCACTCCACGTAAGCGCTTCCTTAAGAACGCTTATTCCCCATTGAAACCTTGACCACAGTCAAGATGTTTCTAACCTCACTTTCAAGGGGAACTACGATTACTCTGATTTCATCCCCTACCTCGGATACATAGGCACAAGATGCGAATCTTGGCGAGTAAACTTAGGACTAACCCTTAGGTCTCTCTTTCACCTTTAACCCTTAGCATATACCCTAAAGTAGATAATCAAGTAAAATAGTAAACATTAAACAAGAGGTTCCTGTAGAGTACTACAGAAGTTTAGGGTGCTAATACCTTCCCTAGGCTTAACCAACCCCTTACCTAGATCTCTCCCCGCATTGTTTACAATGCAAAAAGTAGGTTTCCTTTCTTTGACCTTTCCTTCGGATAAATTAAAGACCGATTGTGAATCAAAGATTTGCGATTCAAATTAATTAATAATTTGATATCCTGTTCTCTCCGCAACAATATCAAAATTAATTGAAAACAAAAATAAAAATATGGAAAATTAAATAACACCTCAGAGCATGTAACAAATATTTTTGGGGAATTTTATGATATTTGGAACCATTTAAATAGAATCAGAATGTAAAATAAAAGAGAAATAAAATAAAAGGAGAAATAAAGTGGTATGGGGTGCATCAAGAAAATCCAATTACAAAGGGAAATTGTTCAACGTGCATCTGGGCCAAAAACAGGGTATGTAAATATCAAAAACATTAGGCCTAATGATTCAAAAACCAAATCAGCAAACACAAAAGGATGAAACGCCCTGTTTCATTAAAAGAGGTGACGTCCACCTCAACAGAAAATGCCACGTGACTGCCAAATTGAAACAAGTTAGCAAGTCAATGGTCCAAGTGCCAACTCACCAAGGACATGCTGGAAACACACAGAGACGCCGGAGCCCTAGCTCTGGTCGTCTTCTCCGGTGAACATGGTTGAAGTTCAACATGGAGTCTCAATAAAAATGACAAAACCTCACATATTCCTGAGGGAAATTTCACGTAGAGCTCGGATATGACCTTAGATTCCCAAAAAGGTGGCTCTAACAAGGTGAAATCAAACCACGACACCAATTGAAACTCTCATAAACAAGCACAACATACGCTCAAACATGGCCTACACAAGGTAGGGCTTCAGATGCAACCAACATGAGCCTAAATCAGTGCCTAGAAAGAGAGATTCGAAGAAGAGAAAGTTATCTAATAGAGCAACTCTGTTGATCCTACAAACCTTGCTTGAGCTTCAAAAGAATATCACCAATGGACTTTTGAACCTTTACCGAGCAAGATGAAAGCAAGAGATGAGCAAAAACTTCAAGGTTTTTCCAGATTCGAAGAGAGAGAAATTTGAGAGAATTTTAATGCTTTAAGATTGTTATGCAGCCAAATGAGCTTCCCTCTTGATTAGGGTTTTTGTTCTCCTTATATATGAAAGTTTAAGGATGTTTTTGAAGACCCATAATGATGTTTGAGTGGTTTTACAAAGCTTGCCAAAAAAACCAATAAAGGTGTACCACGAGGTTTAGATGGTTTCCTAGTACTTCAAGGCATCATTTAGCATTAAATGGGGTGGTGAAATGAATTTGGATAATTGAAATGAAAGGGAATGAATTGGTGAAGTGTTTTGATGATTTCCTCATATGGTGAAAAAATGCTTGAAAATATGAAGGAATGTTTTCTCATTTTTGGTAAAATTAAGTGTTGTCATGAGATGATGATGATATGGTACAAAAGAGAGGAAAAACAAACCAAGATTGTGACTTGAGAAGCAAGAAAGTCTAATTAGGTCACATAACCATGTATCCTTGTTCATCATGCCTTAACTTGCATCATAACATATCAAATTGCATGAAATTTTAGTTCATGACGAAGGCAAGACCTTGAGACACAACTTTCATGTTGTAAGTAACTTAATTTGAAGCTTTGAAGTTCATGAAGTTTGACCTTGAAGTGAATGACCCAAAACTAGGTCATCCAAAATGGTCTTGACTTGGAACGATCATAACTTGAGTTCTAAACATGGAAATAATGAGTTCTTACACTTTTTAGAAATCTTAGATGATGAAGAACAACTCTTATGTTTGAAGAAAGTTGAGGAAATACTTGGATCCATGTGAAAATTGTCTTAGAAATGGGTTGCCCTTGGGTGCCTTTAAATCCTTTCAACTTTGAAACACCAACTTGAAGACATCATAACTTGAGATGCGTAAATCCAATGGGAGAGTTTTTGTACTCAAAAGAGAGCTTGTAGAACAAGGAACAAATCTCATGTTTAATGAAAAATTAGATGAGGCTTGTATCATAATGAAACTTGTCATGGATGTTAGGTGCCAAGAGAAGGGATTTTAAACTTAAAAACCTCTGAAACCCTAATTTGGTAACCTCCTGGTTTTATAATCCTCTCGAATTTTCTTGTTCTAAACACATGAGAACACTTGAAAACACATAGCATACCCTTGGATGACCTTGAGATCCAAGACTTTGACCCCATTGAACCATAGTTGACTTTTGTTGACCAAATGAAACCCTAACATCTTTTCCATTGATTGAAAGCTCTTGTTATGACTTGTGATGATACATGATTCATGTAGATGACCCTAAAAGTGTTTATTGATCCATATGATCATGTCTTGCCCAATGAACCAGTTACATATGCCTTTTGAACCAAAACCCTAATCCAATTGTCCACAAGATATGAGGAGGTGATCAATTCTTATAACCTTGCCTCTAATGGTTTGTAAGACAAGTCTTGATGACGAGAGGAACTTGGGGCTTGAGAATACCATAAGGTTAAGGATGTAGCCTTACTTGAGCTTTGAGGATGAATCTCTTCTCTTGAGTGTTGAACAAGATGCCTTGATCCCCTGCCTAAAACCGATGTTATGCACCAATGACAATGCAAAATGATATGAAACATAAGCCAAGATATTAAGAAAAAAGGTGGGAAACTTTTTGGGTGCTACAGCTGCCCCTATTCAAACAACTTGGACCCGAAGGGATGATAATAACGAATTTCTGACCTTCAAGGTACAGGGAGATTGAATACCAAAAGAACCCGAAAATTTGCAATCTACGGAGATGTATAGGGTGAAGAGATTGCCAACCGAAGGTGGACTTAAAGGTAGCGGATACCAACCAAAAGTTGGGATAATCGAAGGACACAAGATACCAACCAAAAGTTGGGATAGCAAAAGGTGACAATCAATAAAATAATAAAGGCTACTAACCAAAAGTTAGGATCATCATAGAGAGTAACAACCAAAAGTTGTAAGAAAAGGCTACTAATCAAAAGTTAGAATCACACAGAACACCGACCGAAAGAGAACACACAAAATGAAGACTACCAACAAAAAGTTGGGATCATCAACAAGAAATACCAACCAAAAGTTAGGATAAACTGCTACTAACCAAAATTTTGGATCACCGGTACACTGAGCGAAGGCGAACACACAGAAATGAAGACTACCAACCAAAAGTTGGTATAACAACTTTGCAGGGGAAAATACCTACCAAAAGTTGGGATAAAATTGGAGATTACCAACCAAAAGTTGGGATGATCAACAGAAGGGGTACTAACCAAAAGTTAGAATAACCAAGACGTTGACCGAAGGCGAATTCATGATGAAAGAATACCAACCAAAAGTTGGGACGAAAAGACTACTAACCAAAAGTTAGGATCACCACAAGAGACACCAACCAAAAGTTGGGATACAACCCACTAAAGATACCAACTAGGTACATAGGAAGTAGAATCAACCTACTCACGACCTGAAAAGAAGACTTCGTTGGGGAAATGAGAAGTTTAAAAAAACAAACTCTGCCAGGGAGTATAAGTGAGATGAACACATCTATCAATGATTTTTGTTAGGGATAAAGATAACAAAATCCTCTGGATTATGCCAATATCTGCTGGAGAAGCGTTTGGTAACAATGATATCAAACCTGGCTTATGCTTTGAATGCATATGTTTGAATATGGCGTAATGCTCCATACACAATGGATATGCTATGAATTTGGGAGGATGTAATGCAAAGATGAAAATGATATACAAAAGAACACCACCGGGAGGAGTGCTGAGAAGATCAACAAATAAACTCTACTGAGGAAGACATACTGAATAACCTTCTTGAAAATAACCTCTTGAAAATTCCACTCTGTTGGGAATTGTGAATAACATCTCTTGGGAGATCATCCCAAGAATCTGACTTTGAAGAATTCCAATGATCATTGGACTTTGTTGGGGATGTCAGCCACCGCTGATCTACCTGTCGAGGGAATCAACATCAATCTCTGCTTAGGGAGATAAGTCAATGACATCAATCCGGCTAGGGAATGACACTGAGTTTACTCTGCTGTTGAGGGAATATCTTCAATCTTAACCTGCTGGAGATAAGTGCATACTTTTGCTGGTGAGAATACTTTTGATCTGACAACATGACTCTGTGTGGAGACAAAATCTCTATTGTGGGAAGAGTAAGAGTTTTCTGCTGAACAAATGCCTGATTACATACCAACAACCTGTCTGATGTAGTCGACTTCTAAATACTTGCTAGGGAGTATAAATCAAACTGATTGGGGAACATAAAACCCTAAATTTTTGCTGAGGGGAGAATGACTCACCATGTGTTGCTGACATTGTTAGAACTTCACCATCAGGAAGAAAAGCTTTACTGGGGAGACGATCATGTCATCCTACAAACAAACAATAAGTAATAGGATGTTTTGTATGCGAAATGGCTACCTCGGTTACCATTCATGACATCTACCATTCAAGAAAAACATTATTTTTAATATGCTCTGTAAATCCCCAATGTTTTCACATGTAATGTTTATAAAAAATATCGGACATTTTCACAAACAAAACAGTAAAAGTAAAAACATAAATGAAAAGCTCTTTGAGTGAACTGAATACTTTATTGATTTAAATGGCCTGTAGATAGGCAAGTTACAATTGGATGCAATTCCTGAAAAGTGGTAATTGCGCAAAAAGTACAAAATGAAATATACAAATGTCGGCAATGTGGAAACAGATAAACACCATGTGTCGATTCAGCTATGACTTGTATGTCTTCAATGTTCACCAATGCTCCGCCTTATGAAAAGACTGACTAACTGATTCTTATCCTTTGGGATTCCCATATATCAAGATGAATTCCCAAATTGAATACAGACCACAATCTTTTTCTTTTAAATCCCTAACTTTTTCTTGGATCGCCCTTGCGGGTTTTCAATCCACCGGGATACCCATTTTTGCCAAAGTCACATTTCAGGTTTTCAACTTTGCGGGTTTGTTCTTTTTCTTTTATCCCTAATTTTTGCATGAACCTTTTCCTTTTATGGTTCGCCGGGATGCCCCATTTTTTCCTGGACTTTTCTTTTTCTGTCCAGCGGGTCTCTTTTAAGCAAAGTGTTTTTTAGCTACGTTCGTATTCACAGGGGACGTAAAGTCATCACCATCCATAGTAGATAGTAATAAGTTTCCACCTGAGAAAACCTTTCTTACCACATATAGACCTTTATAATTTGGAGTCTATTTGCCCATGTGATCTGTCTGAGGAGGAAGGATCCTTTTCAAAACCAAGTCACCTGTTTGGAAGCACCGAGGAAGCACTTTCTGATTAAAAGCCTTATTCATTCTACTCTGGTACAACCAGCCATGACCAATGGCTGCCAATATTTTCTCATTAATAAGACTCAGTTGACTCAATCTGGCTTGCACCCATTCAGCTTCGTCAAGCTTCACATCAGCCAGAGCTCTCAAAGAAGGAATCTCAACTTCCAATGGTAAGACAACCTTTGTACCATACACTAGGGAGAAAGGAGTTGCCTCTGTTGATGTACATACTGAAGTACGATAACCGTGTAAAGCAAATGGCAACATCTCATGCCAATCCTTATAAGTCACCACCATCTTCTGCACAATCTTCTTGATGTTCTTGTTCGCTACCTCAACAACGTCATTCATCTTCGAACGATACGAAGAAGAGTTGTGGTGTTCAATCTTGAAACCCTGGCACAGTTTCTTCATCATCTTGTTGTTCAAATTTGAACCATTACCGGTAATGATTCACTATGGAATTCCATAGTGACAGATGATGTCCTTCTTTACGAATCGGGCCACCACCTGTCTCGTGACATTAGCAAAGGAGGCTTCCTCCACCTACTTCGTAAAGTAATCAATGGCAACCAAAATAAAATGATGCCCATTAGAAGAAGTCGGCTCAATCTTCCCAATCATATCAATGCCCCACATTGCGAAGGGCCAAGGAGATGTCAACACGTTCATAGGGTTGGGTGGCACATGCATCTTATCAGCGTAAATCTGGAACTTATGGTATTTTCTGGCGTATTTGAAACAATCAGATTCCATAGTCATCCAATAATACCTAGCTCTTAACAATTTTCTGGACATTGCATGCCCACCAACATGAGTACAGAAGGAACCCTCGCAAACTTCTTCCATCAACAAGTTTGCTTCGTGTTCATCAACACAATGCAACAAGACCATGTCAAAGTTTCTTCTATACAACACATCATCCTTTTTTAAGTAGAAGTTGCTTGAAAGCCTCCTCAGAGTCTTCTTATCTTTTCTAGATGCCCCAAGTGGGTACTCTTGAGTCTTGAGAAAGTGCTTGATGTCAAAATACTAGGGCTTTCCATCTAACGCTTTTTCAACTGCAAATACGAAGGTCGGCCTGTCAAGACGTGTGATAGTAATTGCTAGAGCTTCATTCCAAAAATTCACTTTATACATTAACGATAATGTTGCCAAGGTGTCTTCCATCTAATTCTCAGTCCTAGGTACATGATGAAACTCAACTATGTCAAATAATGGTAGCATAGTTCTTGTACGTCACCAAGTTTGCCTGACGAGTTTCCTATTCTCCTTTAATTTGATTAACAACCAGCATTGAATTGTTATATACATCAAGATTCTTAATCCTCAGATCAATAGCCTCTTCCAAACCCATAATGCACGCTTCGTATTCTGCTTCATTATTAGTGCAAGCAAACATCAATCAGGCAGTGAACGACATATGAGAACTGTGAGGAGTTGTAATAATTTCCCTGATGTCGTTGCCATGTGAGTTAACAGCACCGTTGAAAACCAACTTTCACTGAGATCCAATCTTAGGACCCTCGTCAGGCAAAGGCTCATTGCAGTCTTTCATCTTCAGAAACATAATGTCTTCATCTTAGAATTCAAACGTCATCGACTGATAGTCTTCAATTGGCTGCTCAGCAAGATATTCTGACAAGACACTTCCCTTAATGGCTTTTTGGGAAACATATTGAATATCATATTCTGTCAGAACCATCTTCCACCCGACAATCCTTCTGGAAAGTGCTTGCTTCTTAAACATGTACTTGATCGGATCCATCTTCGATATCAACAGGGTTGTGTGGTTTAACATGTATTGTATCAAGCGCTTAGCTGCCCAAGGGAGCGCACAACATGTTTTTTCTAGCATTGAGTACCTCAACTCACAATCAGTGAATTTCTTACTCAGGTAGTAGATAGCGTGTTCTTTCCTACCTGTCTTGTCGTGTTAAACGAGCATATATCCCATTGAATTCTCAAGAACCGTTAAATACATGATCATAGGTCTCCCTGCAACTGGAGGCATTAGTATCGGAGGCTCCTGCAAATACTCTTTTATCTTCTCAAAATCCTTCTGACAATTTTCATTCCAAACGACCGCCAGATCTTTCCTTAGCAATTTGAATATAGGCTCACAAGTGGCTGTAAGGTGAGAAATGAACCTTGCAATGTAGTTCAATCTCCCTAGGAAACCACAAACCTATTTTCCTATCCTCGGCTTAGGCATCTCTTGAATAGCTTTGATTTTTGCAGGATCTACCTCAATACCCCTCTCACTGACAACAAAACCTAGCAGCTCTTCAGATCTCCCTACTCAACCTCAGCTTGAATTTCCTTAGTTTATCAAACGGTTTCAGAATATTAACCAAGTGTCCTTCCTCCGTCTATGACTTCGCAATCATGTCATCAACATATAATTCAATCTCTTGATGAATCATATCATGAAAGAGAGTCATCATCGCCTGCTGATAAGTTACCCCATCATTTTTCAATCTAAAGGGCATCACTTTATAGAAAAACGTCCCCTACGGTGTTATGAAGGTAGTTTTCTCCATGTCCTCTGGGGCCATTTTGATTTGGTTATACCCAGAGAAGCCATCCATGAAGGAAAACACAGAATATTGAGCGGTATTATCAACCAACACGTCAATGTGGGGGAGCAGGAAATCATCTTTAGGGCTTGCCCTACTCAGATCTCTATAATCAACACAGATCCTGACCTTTTCATCTTTGTTAGGTACAAGAATAATGTTAGAGACCCACAGAGGATAATTGGTGACAACAAGAAAACCAACGTCCAACTGCTTTTGAACTTCTTCTTTAATCTTGACTGCCATGTTAGGCCTCGTCCTTCTCAACTTCTGTTTCACTTGTGGACATTCTTCTCAGAGAGGCAACTGGTGTACCACTATATATGTATCCATCTCGGGCATGTCTTGGTAAGACCAAGCGAAGATATCCATATACTCACGGAGCATTTCAACCAATCTTCCCTTGACATTGTCTTCCAAAGCAGCCCCAATTCCGACTTCTTTCTTTTCATCCTCGGTACCCAAATTGACGACTTCAATATCCTCATGATGAGGCAAAATGACCCTTTCCTCCTGCTCAGAAGCTTAGCTAATTCCTCAGATAGGTCACAGTCTTCGTCAGTCTCTTCTTCATCTTGGTATATAGGATTATCGAAGTCATACTTAGCCATAGCTAAATCAGAACCGATGGTATCTAAGATAACAGACCTACATGATTGATGTTTCATTTTCATTATGAAATGCAAACAAAAACAAACACATTGCCATTTTTCTGTTGATATAATGCAAAAACAAGAAAAAGGAAAAACAGGGATCACAATATTTGAATGTGAAAAACGTCCTTTATTTATGATAATGTGCAAATAACGAAAGGCCCTATAAAATGAGTCACTACATCTTGGGCAGAGCGTAGGACTGGACATAATAAAAAACAAATGAAAATTACTCTTCAGTGTAACTTGAATGATCTCTTTGGTGGTCCAATTGCACAACTTCTGCCCAAAAATACAAGGATGGATCCAAGCATCCATGTTGCAGTCGCTATCACCTTCATCTTCCCCTATAGCATGAATTCTATCAAAGATGACTCCACCACTGGTGAGTCGGACAACCCCCTTGTATCTTGGAGGGTCTTGAGAAGGATTGGGGGACTTGTACCCTAGACCGAATTTATCTTGTTTAACAGGAACATCAAGCATTTGGCCCCACCTCTGGCAAGTTCCTGACTCAACAATAGCACGAGCTTCTTTAAAAGATGACATTGAAACCTCTGGGCCTTTGACATCGACAGGAGGCTTCTCCTAAATTTGTACTGCTTTGAAGGCCTGACAGAGCTATTCCTCTGGCACGAACTATATTTTCAACAGTAGAACCACCATACAACGAACTGGCCAACTCTTGCTTCTGCCCGTTATAGAACACTTATTCCCCATAGTTCCATGGGTTGGCTTTGGTTCTCTCATACGGCACGAGTCCTGGAACAGTAATGATCGCTGGCGCTGGCCTAGCCTGCTGAAATATTTATGGTCTAGTAAGGAATCGAAATTGTGGCGATTTCTCTTCCATCATTGCTAACCCTGCTGTCGCGGTGAAATTTGGATACCAAACTATTGATTAGTTTGAATCTTTAATTCAATTTGCAACCGAACTTTGATTTGTCCAAAGGAAGGGATAAAGATCGAAATTCCCACAATGCAATGCAAATGCAAGCTAGATTGTTATAGGTTCGGGGGTTGGTTAAACTTAGGGAAGGTACTAGCATCCTAAATTTCTGTAGTACTCTACAGGAACCTCTTGTTTTATGTTTGTTTATTGCTAAATGTTTATCTGCTTAAAGGTTTAAAGACCCTAGTGGTTTATATCTAAGTATACTCGATAAGATGTCGCATCTTATGCCTACATATCCTTACGGGAGTGGAATCAGAGTATGTTGTAGTTCACCCTAAAGGGTTAGAGGAGCTCTTTGACTGTGGTCAAAGTTCCTACGGGTTTAGGGTAGTTGTTTTGATTGGGTTTAGGAGAAGAGACGAGTCTTCATTTTAAGGGAGAGATAACCACCACAAGTGTAAAAGGGGGTCGTAGGAAATGGTCTTTGCATCGTCTTAAGAAAAGGTCTTACATACTCGGATGGTCGCCAAGTATGCCTTTATCGCTCTTAAGGCAAAGTTCCTACATGTTTGATTGTATTATTGTGGGGGTGGAGATTATATCTCGCTTAAGATGATTAACATCTATTCTCTAATGTGTTTGAAAAGTTGTATTGTGTTGATTGTTTTGTTTCTATGTTGTAAAGATAAAGACAAGGTCCTTCCTATGGGGTAGGATCTATCCTAAACGATCAACTTGAATGGAATCAAGGATCGAAGGGGAATATGATGCATATGATGTGCAACTACACACAACGTTGAATTATGTGTAGGTTTTTCCTTTGGACGGAATGCGATGCGATAATGTAAATTACAGTAATGTAAAATTGCGGTAAATAAAGGTTGCGGATAAAGTAAACCATACACATATGCATGAAAGCGCTAAGGTGTAGGTGCAAGTGTCGTGAGTGAGTGTGCACGATTGAATTGGACTTTACGATGCGAGTGGATTTTAATTGGTTAAATTGAGTTAGTAGAAGTTGAACTGATTTTAGTCGTTTGATTTGATTTTAGTTTGAATAAAAAAGTTGATTTGATTTTAAGAGGGGATATTGACTAAATCGATTTTATGAGAAAATTAGTTTTTATAAAATAAGATAAATTATTTATTAAAAGCTATATAAAAAAGAAAGTCTTATTATCATTTAGAATAAAATATTTTTATTAGATAAAATAGGGTTATTAGAAATGGTAAATTCACTAAATTAATAACATTGAATTTGATAAAATTAGTTATATAAAAAAAATATTTTTTAGTTAATGAACAAACTAGTGTATCATTATTTAATAAGAAACATGAAGTTGGGAGTGAGATTAATTTTATTATTGAATGAGTAGAAGAAAGGTCAATTAAAAAGCTAAAGAGATTGATTAAGTTAATTATTAGTTAATTACTAAAAGAATGATTAAATCGAATAAAAGGATTAACGAAAAGCTTTATAGGTTAATGACATATTAGAAAGGTTAATTATTGGGTTAGGTAATTATTAGATTAGTTAAAAAAAGATTAATTAAATAAGTATATTTTACGGATTATTTAACTAGATAAGTTGATTAAGAGTTTTTGGTGTTAATGAAGTTGATTAAGTGTAAGTGGGTGGTGTTAGTGTGTGATTAGCATTACATCATCACGATTAAACAACATTAAACAAAAATGATCAAAACCCTAAATCCCCCCCCCCAATCCCCTTCTCGTCGCGATCCCCCGATCGGCTTCCTCAAATTCTTCCGTTCTTCTTCCTCTTCTTCTATCCCTTCTCGTTTTCTGCATAAAACAACTAAATGTTAAACGTTAGAGAGAAAAAAAAACCTTACAATGCCGGTGGTTTCCTTCAGGTCTCGAGGATGGATGATACGCGGCGGAGCGGGTTGCTTCTGGCGGAGGTTTTCGACGTGATTTCCGACGACAGCGCGAGGATTTAGAGGTGACTTCGCGGTGATTTCCGACAAAGGTTCTAGGTCGCGACTTCATAGTGGATTCAGAAAGAGATAAGTTTCTTCTCTTGATGGTTTTCGTTTAGGGTTGGAATTTTGGGTTGTTTTTTTTTTGACTTCGTCTCCTCTTCTTATTTGTCATATATATAGGCTTCAATTGGGATTTCTGTGAGAATCTGATTAAATTCAAATTAATGTCGATTGATTGATTGATTTAGGGTTTTCCTTATCTGGTTATGATCTGATTTGAAAAGTTTCCTCTTTTATCCCAATTTCGTTTAATGTGTATCAAATCTGTAATAATTTTGGATTGGATATTCTCTGAATCCTTTGTGGGATATTCCTGATTGATTTACTAACTTGAGATTATGATTTTGGCAGGTGTAATTAGCAACTGTTTGGGCCAAATGACGAATTAGGAGCCCAGAGGGAAGGTTTCGGGCTGGATGCGCGTGTGAACCTCCATGGAAAATTGGTGACGAAGAGTGGCGATCTTGACCAATTGCAGGGTATACTCTTTCTGACCTCGAACTCTATTTCTTCTAGTTTCGTCTTCTTCTGCACTAATACTTGAGTCTAATGTACTTTACTCTTTTCAGGCTAACTCATTGGAACCAGCTGCGAGAACTTCAAAGTCATTACTCTTGTCTTTCATTCCATTCTGAATCGGTACGAGTGGTTCCGTCTTTGAGCCTTTTGAATTTGCAAGTTCAGCCAAGTTTTCATGTTATCCAAATGGTGAGACAAATCTCCAACGTGCATCTTATTCGTTTCAGTCTTGATTTAACCTTGTTGTAGATACTCGTATTTCCTTCTTCCAATTGTGATAACTAATTGTGTGTTGGCTTGGTACATTCGTTGATAGGTTCAAATGTATATCTCCACACTTTGAAACAATTTCCCAATCTCACGCGCCTCTAGAGGATAGTGTAAGTCATGAAGAACTGTCAACGGTTTCGCAAAGCTCAGCTGCTACATGCTCTAAATAGTTTCCTACTGATCAACATCTCAGTTCTTGTGACAATAACTTCTTTGGATTGTTTCATCGCAGGTTTTTGGTAATGTATCCGAAGGTATGATCTCATCTTAGCATACGCTTATTTTTGAGGCTCTGTCTCGACTGCTATGTCATGGTTTGGTGGATTTGCGAATGAGGCAGCTTGCCGTTTTAGAGGAATGGGGACACGTTGAAGTTACCGCTGATATCTGATCTGTTGGTTGCGACTTGAGGAAGCTCTTTCGGTCTGGTTACGGTCTCCTTAACTCATATGGATTTTACTACGGATGAAAATGTGAAGATTTCTTGCTAATTTCTGTGGTAAATTATGGCTGTTGTTTCTATTGCGGCTCAACAACACAAGACAAGTTCAAGAATGGAGAGGTCTTGCGAATCATGTTGAGGGTAACCGTCGCATATTCGGCTTTGATACAAAGGCTAGGTAGTACCTCTGCTCCATTACAAAATTTAAATTAGGCGTTTCCTTTTTGTCCATTTCTCAAGTCTGAAACCGGTTTAATTTCCTAATTCGATTGACCTCACTTGTGGTGGCTTCAATATTTGTGCGCAGCTTAATAGTGTGACCGAAGTTCATGCTCCTGAAACCAGCATGTAAATACCTGTTGGAGACTCATTTTGCAGTATGAAATGACCTTTCGGTGGGAAGTATTCAGCCTCAACTTCTGTAACCAGTTGAAGACGCGCGAAACCTGTTGGGCGAGGTATGACTTCTGCACGACCGGATAACAGATGGAACTGATGTTTTATTGTTTGTGGTGAATTTTGCAATAAGCATATCATGTGGTCATGTTAAATCTTGTGTTTAAAATTCTACAGGCTAGGTGACCATTATGAAGGAACCATGATGACGGCAGCAAGCTGGAAGGTGAATTCATCTGAGATAGACTAGAGATGTCATGCTGGTTTTCCTTCACAGTCAGTTGTTTCTTCTTTTCGTTATGATAAATATTTCCCAGCCTTGATTTAATGTTACGGTGTAAATAGTGCCGTAGATGGACAAACATTAACCAAATCCAAGTGGCGACCACATGCTGTGCAGTCTTTACACACTCCAACAAACTCACACAGTCATTCATCTGAGAAATAACAAGGTGGTTGCTCAAAAAGCTTGTGATGGCTGAGGTTGTAAACGGTAACCGGCAAATTAACTTTTAAAAGGTTATCTCTTGACTCTCTTCGTAATTACTTCCAGTTATGTGGCATAGTCAGGCAGACGTTTGTGAATCTCAATTTCTCCTACTGTGATGCAGGTTAATCGCGAACCGTCGGTGTACGCATGTGTTTGAATTGGCGATGTTCTGTAGTTGCCTTAATCTTCTTAGGATTCATACTTTATCATTGAATCTCTTGAACACTTCCTTGGAGGGTTATGGGGTAAGGAAATTCGTTGAACCTTGATAACATAGCTTAAATCCACATCGAAACCGTTTGAATTGGATCGTATATCGAAGAATTACTATGGTCTTTACGTAATGCTTGATAACTTCTAATGTTCTGTAGGGAATCAGCTTGTTGTGCATGTCATGGAACAAATGGAAATGACCTGTCTGTTTGAGGTTTGGCAAAGGTAAACCCTGTGGTGACGAACCAGGCTGAGATTGTCTTGGAGGCAACTGTTACATTGGTTGAAACTACTGCAATTGCTGACCTTGAATAACAGGCATCCCGACATTAACTGAAGGAACGGTACGTCCAGATTGTCGTGGTGTCATTGGAACAATCAGTTGCGCTTCCTGGATTTGACTTATGTACTCTGTATTTCCTTATGCAGGTTTGGTTTCAAAGTCTTTGCTCATGGGCGAAGGAATACGGCAGCGGCATCATATGGAAAAAGCGGGTTAATCAGCAGACAACTTGGCGTTCAGGTGTATCGAGATTTTCTGCGACAGGTGACTTGCGATTTGGAGTCGATGTGTGGCCTGCTGTCCGTGCTGCAATGGAGTATATGGAGTAGTTTGATAGAGATGCTGATGGTCTTATTGAGAATGACGGTTTCTTTGATCGAACATATGATACATGGACTGTCCCGGGTATGAGTGTTTACTGTGATGGCCAATCAACTAGGTGACAGAGTTTTTGTGAAACAAGCAAAAGGAAAATTCTGGAGGCTAAACCAGTATTTGAACAAAAGTTGGTGAATGGTTCTTGTTTCAACTATGATAGTGGATCAATTGGCAGGGCAATGGTATACAGCGTCTTCAGGACTGTCCTCTTTTTTGATGATTTCGAGATCAAAAGTTTCCTCCGGGAGGTTTATGCTTTCGATGTGATGAAAGTTAAAGGTGGCAGGATGAGGGCTGGAGATGTTTGAATCATTTCAAGGGTCCTTCAAAAATCTTTATGTATTGAATCACCATATTTCCACCTTTTTCTGGGCAATGTAATAATTGGAACCTTTATATGATCACCGTACATTCGTAGTATGCTGCGGTTTCACTTTTGATATAGTTCCAGTCCAGTGCTAATTTTTTACTAATTGAAATTGTAATAGTATGAATTGCTTGAATTTTGAATTTGGAATGAGGCAAAATTTTTAATCAATTAGAAGCTTTGATCTTGTTATCTTGAAATAGATTTAACTTGGTAGTGGTGTTATGTCCTTCAATTTGAGTGGATTTAGTAAGCTCTGAGTTATCTTGGATCTTTGAGTGGTGGCGAAAGTGAAATGCGCCTCTTTAAATTGTTTAAATGTTCAAAACGAAAGAGAGCCCATAATATTCATCCCATATGATGTTACAACCTTGCGCAATTGGTTCTTCAACGGATTTTGAATTTGTATCCTTGAAATAAACAAACTTGATGTGAAATTCTCTAAGTTCGTAAGTTGGGCATTTGAAAGTGAATGATAATCTTGGTTGAAAATGGGCCCCTGGATGATAGCAATAAAGTGTAACGAGCCTTGAATTGTTAGACTTGTAATGGACTTTTGGACCTGATACGAACTCTTATTTGTAAAATCCTCGGATGGTGCAAAAGAATCTCCCAATATTATCTTATTGAACTTGAATTCATGAGGTATAAGTACTTATCCATTTATTGTGAATTATGCCCTGCACCAAACGGTTAGCCGTAACAAACATATACATAAAAAGTGAGAGAGAAAAAAAACAACGAAAAGGTGGGTCTTAAGGTCAAAAATTAGGGTGCAACACCTGCCATCAACATCCTCCTCAACAACTCTATCAAATTGTAAGCAATCATTATTAATCATCTTCTGGATACCATTCTTCAAAATACTACAACTCTCGGGTTGTAATTTACACTTTGAACAATCAGCAGAACATCCTGGAAATACCCCAATTTTCAACAACCTGTCCTTCACGAAACTTAAAGGTGTCTTCAACTCCTCAACATCAATTATCAGATTTAATCTCTCCCCCTCCATTACAACATTTGTTCTGGCAACGCCATGATTTGGCATTGAATTCTGGTTCACATTAGGGCCCTCATTGGTAAAATTGATGGTCTTTAAATCAAGAAAATCTTGGGCTTTGTGCTTAAATGCCTTGAAATTGTCAATGTGATGGCTAGGAGCACCTAAGTGGAACTCACATCTTGCATTAGCGTCATAACCAGGAGGTGGTGCACCGGTGAGAGGTGCCAAGGTTCTCTTTTGAATAATCTGCAATTGAAGCAAATGTTATAATAATTGAGAGTACGACATGGGTGGAGTCTCAAATTGTCTGTTAGCTATTATAGTACTATCTTGGTAATGGCGAGGAGCGTTGGCTTGTTGCTGTGGTGCAGCCGAGGTGGCTACAATAGCAACATGCTGATGATAATAAGGTTGTCCTCGGCCCTTACCTCTATAAGAAGAGATAGAACTAGAGTCTCCTTCCCGCTTCTTAGGGTTTCCAGTATATGGTTTCTTCATTTCTTCAGACGAGGATCCTCCTCCACTTTGAATATTTCCGGTCTTGATACCATTCTCCACTCTTTCACCTGCCATGACTAAGCTTGAAAAAATTCCTGACATACAACTGACCAGCTTCTCATAGTATGTTCCGGGCAATGTAGCCATAAACATATCAATCAATTCCCTCTCCATCATTGGAGGTTGTACTCTTGCTGCCAAGTCACGCCACCTCTGGGCATATTCTTTTAAGTCTTTATTATTTCTCTGCGACAAATTTTGTAACTGCACTCTATTAGGTGCCAAATCACTATTATACAGATAATGGCGAATGAAAGCCTCTGCCAATTCTCTCTAGCTTCTGACGTGGGTTCTCTCTAACCCTATATACCATTCCAATGACGGTCCTGACAAACTATCTTGGAAAAAAATGCATTAACAGCTTCTCGTCATCAGAGTATGCATACATCTTTCTATAGTATGCGCGGATATGCACTCTAGGATAGGTCTTCCCTTTGTACTTGTCAAAATCTTCCACCTTAATCTTCGGAGGAATTATGACCCCTAGAACTAGACCCAAATCTGACATATCAAGACCTAATGAGTTTTGATTCTCATAGGCCTTCATCTTTTCCTCAATCATCTTGAACCTTTTGTCAGCCTCCGACGGGAGACCAATGTCCATACCTCTCATTGAAAAGACATCATCCTAGTTATCTTCCTCCCATTAAAGGCCAGCAGCCCCATGTACTGCACACACTACCACCAGCACCACCCATTTGAACTCCACCATGAGGACCTCCGCCCGGAGGGTTAACAATAGTAGGAATACCATTGCCTTGTGGAACAGTGCCACAAGCAGGTGGAGGAATAACATCAGTTCCTCCATGTAAAACATCGTCTTCATCAACCCGTGATATTAGAGGCTGGACCAGAGTCCTTAATTGTTTCTGTCCATTAGCCATATTCTGCATCAACTCCATGAATTGATTCATACGCATTTTAATTTCTTGAAGCTCATTCTGAACCTGATCCATGATCATTTGTTGATTCCCTCGAGTAGAGTATCTATGAAAGCCTGATTCTACAATCCTGTCAACCAATAAAGAAAACTAAGCAGAGATAAGAGTAAAGCCATCGAGAACACTTATTATGCAAATGAATATGCTAATGAAAAATGCAAACATGTTGATATGTTTCAGGGTGATCTCCCCTTTGATTCTAGTTTCACAAACAAGAGAACGATAGAGATAGATGGAAGAATAAAAATCTTTGCTCATAAATAAAATGAGAATAATAAGTCAGCATACACAATCCACAGATAGAAATACAACTGAATACAAGTTCTTGTGATCTCATCCAACAAGCCTGGTGATGATCAAATACAAGAAAGGAAAAACTACTTAGATACATCATCACTGAAGATAGTCCTCCTCGACCATTGTAGTTTTTGCACCAAGTCTGGGCTTCCTCGAGCAGCTTCTTCGTGTCTGGATGCTCCGATCTCGAAACCAGTTCTTAGATAAGGATGTCTCTTCTGCAAATGACATCTTTCAAACATTGACTATACTCCTCCCAAGCATCATCACCAAAGACTTCTTCAAGCCTAGGCTTCTTTCATTTTGCCAGAATCTTGAGCTCTTCCAAAGCCAATAAAGTTTCTCTCAGTTTCTGCTCACTTGTACATCTGCAGGATGACTCTACCAAAACTTCTATTTCTTTGACTTTGAGCTGCACCTTCAACTTATCAATCTGGTTGTGAAGCTTATCTTCCCTGCTTTTGTTGGAAGTTACTGTAGCGTTCCACTGATAATTGAATTTGGATATCTCCAGATAGGCTCTTTCTAAATCCTTCTTTCTATGCTTCAAAACGCTACCAACACTCTTCAAATCCTGGCCAACTCGCTCTCGCATTTGGATCTCCTCAAGTAGCTCCTTCTCCATCTTGGTTAATGTTTCTATCTTCACTTTAGCCAAGTGGACATCTTCATTCTTGTCATGCTTCAATTGGCTGATCTCCTTTTTCAATTCTTCATTTTCTTTGCGCAACTCTTCCAACTCTACCCAAAGCTTATTGTACCTTAGGATATCAACCACCGTAGGCTCCTCAACTATCAAAGGATACAAAGGTTTCTCAATAGGGAAAGTCAATAGTATGTCCTCAACCCTCTTCTGGGTCCACTCCATGTAAGGATCGTAAGCTCTGCACTCACCTTTACCCAAGGAGAGCTTCCTCTTATGAACTTTTCCCCATGCTTCAACAACTCTTTCCAGAATATCAGGGTCAGCTATACTATTAAAGTACAAAGATTATTGCACTTCCTCATCCTTTGGTGGCCCCTTCAATGAATACCCAAATTGTCTGACGGCGAGAGAAGGGTTACAGTTGATTCCCCCTTTCCTCCCCATCAAAGGTATATTGGGGAAGCTACCACAACTGAAGACAATCTCTTTACCAAGCAGATCTCGATTAAACCAGACAATATCTTTGGCTGTCAAACCCATGAATCTCTTAGACCATTCAGATGTATTTCTCAAATCAATGAAAGCTTTGGAACAAGGGGGGTGATATATAAACCACTTGTGGAAAAGCAGTGTACAACAAGAAACAGTCTTTCCCCTCCTCCTCTCGTTCTTGTAATGCATTGAATGATATAGGTCTCCTAGGAGAGTGGGTATATGATTCTTGGAAACAAAGATACAAAAAGTGTTTATATTAATTAAGTCTGGTATGTTGGGAAATAACACAATGCCATAGATACACAAAGCCAAGATAGAACTAAATACCACCCAACAACCCTCTTTAGCGTATTTATGGGCTTTATCCACCAAGAAAGATAAAGTAAATCCAGAGATTCCATTTCTATTAACTACATTATCAACCAACTCAGATGCGCTCAAATAAAGAGCGGCAACAAACTTCTCGAGATTGGGTTCTTCCTCTGAATGAAATAATGACACCTTATCTTGGACCGAAACTCCCAAAATAAAAGCATATTCTTCTAAAGTAAGAACCAAGACATAATCCGGGAAGGTGAAACAACGTAGCGGAGGGTCATAAAACTGTAGTAAAGTGAGAATGGCTCCCTGCTCATAACTTGTGACCTTACAGACAAGACTCAAAATCTTCCCATAATCCCTTATGAATACCTCAAGAGTATTGGGATCAACTATGACAATCAGACCAAATAAAGGTCCCAAATCTGGTGACAGGAACTTGTATAAAGTGGCCTTCCTTTTCTCAACCTCCATCTCTATAGAAAACCAGGACAAAATCAAAGGAGAGATAAAAAACCTAAAAAACACATAAACATGCAATGTTAAGATGCATGATGGTTATGCAGATGCAAACAAGGGATCAAAGTATCCAATGCTGCTGTGCTGTTGACTGAATATAACCAGAACTCCGCTCTGATAAGAAAATCCAAAAAACTAGAACATCGAGGTGATAGAAAACCAGAATACCCAAGATCAAAGCTCCGCTCTGACAAGAAAACCAGAAAACTGGGTTGGTTGAAGGTCAAAGTTTCCTACAAAACTCATCCCTCTCACATGTGGGTTCTAGTCTTATACGGTATGACATCTTATACAGGTCATCAGTATCACGGAATCTCAGGTCGAGAAACAATGATACGTTCACCATTTTTGGTTTGACATCATGGTCAATCAAGGAGGTCTCAACTGACTTCCTAATGAACGGTCTCTAGAGTCGTTAGCTTTCTAATTCAACACCCCTTCAACTACCATAAATGCGCAGGATATGGTATCTCCAAAGAAAATCTCATCTAGATGCGAATTTCATGCGAACTCTTGCGTGACTAAATGCCACACAAGTTCACACTACTCTCCACACTAATCCTATGTGTATACTCAAGTCTGGGTATTGGACTTATCTCTCATGGGACAACCCACCCAACAACACAACAACAACAGCATAATAGGATAACAATGATAAAGTGCAAAAAGTAAAAATGTAAATGCAATAATATACAACAGTAAAGTATAACAAATACAACATACATATGCACAAATGTAAACACCCAAAGATATAAAACAGATAAGCGCTAGGATTGACTCGCATAGGGAACCAGAGTCCCCAGTAGAGTCACCAGCTGTCGCGGCTGCAAAAAAACAACCGGCAAAAACAAACAGAAGAGTTGCTAATGAACGTTATTTATCCCAAAGGAGGAAAATGAAACGATCGAAGAAAAACTAAAAGAAAAGAGAAGACAAGGTCATCGCAGCCAAATCTTAGGTTTGGGAGTCGGTTACGCAAGGGGAAGGTATTAACACCCCTCATGTTCGTTGTACTCAACGAGACCCTTACTTATTGTCTAATCAAAGGGTGAGTTATCTAAAATCTACTGCTAAACGGGAACACAAAAGGGAAAAGAAAAAAAGGATACTCGATAGGACATCGCCACCCTATGCCTACGTATTCCCTTGTGCAATGGGAAAGTCAGAATCAACGTAGTTTAGAAAACTACGGGTGATGGGGGAAGGTTGCTCTCT
Organism: Lathyrus sativus; assembly: GCA_963859935.3. Taxonomy (NCBI): domain Eukaryota; kingdom Viridiplantae; phylum Streptophyta; class Magnoliopsida; order Fabales; family Fabaceae; genus Lathyrus; species Lathyrus sativus. The sequence goes on from OZ012739.1 coordinate 639,570,347, forward strand.
AAGACATCACCGTCTTGTACCTACGTATCCTCATCTGGTATGAGAAATTAGAGAAAACGTAGTTCGGCTAACCAAACCACAGGTTGGTTAAGTGTTTTTTATGAGTGACGTTAAGTTCTCATTCCAACAGTTAGGGATGATGTCTATTTGCGATAGAACGGAAAAAGTAACATACTCTTTTCTGAAAATGATTTCGAAACACAATCCCAAAGGATAAAAGGTTGAATTTGGTTTAAGAGTTTTAATTAAGTGAATTGAATTTGTTTAAGATTTATGTTGCACTAAAGACTATGATATAGGAACGAATGTGTCGCATATCGCCCACGGGGCATACACTAAACACTCTAGACAAGTGAGGAGAAACTCCCATATATCATTTCCCATATGCTTAAGGCTCGTGGCGCACAATGTTCATCGCCTTTATTAAGTGTGTTAATTTTTTTTTAGATGAGAAGAAAAGACTCAAAAAAAAAACACTAAAGGGAGCTGAAAACCCTAATGTTGTCATACAAAATGGTCCTAAAGTTAGGATAAAAGGGAAGTCTACCTAATATTATCATACAAATGATGGACCTAAAGTTGAGGTCAAAGAGGGACTATCCTAATTGTTATCATGCAAAGGATTGAAAGCATGATGTCTCTACTACTCCCACCTTAATTAGAAATTAAGTGGGACTAAAAATCATAAGGGACCATGTGAGCAAGCACAAGTAAATACTATCCAATTCAATCAAAAATTAAAACAAAAGTGAAATTTAAACAAGTCTCAAGAAGAGAAAAGAGATGAAGAAGAAAGAAGAAGAATGAAGAAGATGCAATCAAGATGAACAACCATGGAAATTCAAAGGCAAAGAAGCATCAAGCACACACATCTCAATCATACAAGGTGAATACCCATATCATGTCAGAACAATAAAGAAACATTCACATGTCAAACCATATCATAAGATTTGAAATCAAAACATAATGGCAAAACAAAGTGCCCACATACAACCAAATGACTTAAACATCTTAAAAAAAGCAATATCAATCAAAAAGCAAAGTGAAACAAAGTCAAATAAGATAAGAAATAAGGTAGGTCAGCAACAACATCACGTCATATCTAATCCATGTCAATGATCAAAGAAAAAGCATAAAGATTCAAGTCATGCATCCCATTCATAGACAAATCAAATGCTACACAAAACAAGCATACAACACATAAACCTAAGGGAAAAGACATGAGATTAGAGCATGGAACTAAGTGTGAGCAGCAACATTAACATGGTTATCAAGTCAAAGATTCATTCATGAACACACAAAGGAAACAATCAAGGTTTGAAATAAAAACATGCATCAAGAACAAGTTCATACACCAAAGTCATTCAAAGACAGGAGGCACTCAAACAAGAACACACATGATCAAGTATCAATCCAACAAGGTTAGAAATAAACTCAAATGATATGTATATTATTCACATTTAAATCAACAATCAAAGTCAAGAAGAGACAAACTCATGTTGGAGCACAAAAGTCAAGCAAACACACCTCAAGTTATTCATAGGAGAAATACATGATCATGTAAGGAAAAGGAAACAAAGTGGGCACTAAATAGAACTCTATACATAAAAATCAGAACCTTAAACATTTCAACCAAAGGACATAAGTGTCGCAACTGCGAAAAAAGGGGCCAACAATGACTAACAGAGTCGCCACCTATCGTTATTTATCCCAAAGAAGGGAAAGGAAACGATCGGAAAAAACCTGACGAAAACGGGAAAAGACGAGGTCATCGCAGCCAAGTCTGAATTCGGGAGTCGGTTACGCAAGGGGAAGGTATTAGCACCCCTCACGTCCGTCGTACTCGACGGGATCCACGCATTGTTGTCTATCTAAAAATGGTGTGTTGAAACTATCTAGCTAAAGGCTTAAGGATAAAAGAAAAAGAAAAGAGAAGTGACTCGGCAGAGCATCGCCGCTTTGTGCCTACGTACTCCCTCGTGCAATGGGAAAGTCAGAGTAAACGTAGTTCGCCTAACTACGGCTAAAGAAGGGGGAAGGTTGCTCGCTAAGACATCGCGTCTTATGCCTACGTACTTTCATCTAGTATGAAAGATCAGAGCAAACGTAGTTCAGGCTTACGAGAACACAGGCTGTTCAAAAGTTTTACCCTAGTAGGGTTAATAGACAGTTCTAGTAGTTTGGTGTATGCAGCTCGACCATTGGAGACTTACGCGTTACCGTTTGCGATAGGACTGAAGGTTAACAACGCTCTTGCTTATGAAAAGGTTTTCCTGATTAAGATCCCGAAGGATAAAAAGGTTTGAAGTGTTTTTGTGTTTTTTAAAGAAGAAGTGTTTTGAATTAAAGTGTTCATAATGTATGTTGTAACAAAGTCTAAAACCTAGGATCGAATGCGTCGCATATCGTCCTAAGGACGTATACTAAACACTCTAGGCAATTGAGAGGTAACCATTCAATCACTATTTCCCAAGTACAAGGCTCATGGCACAACATTTATTATATTTATTAAGGGGATTGAAGATGAGAAGAGAAAGGGACAAACTAGAGGGGGACTAGACCAAACCCTAAAAGTTGTCATGCAAAGTGCACCTAAAGTTGAGATTACAAAAGGGAAACCTCTACCTAATGTTATCATGCATGGTTAGAACCCTAATGTCTATCATAACCTCTCTTGAACAAGAGAGGTTAGAAATCCTAAGGGAAGGAAGACAAAAGAAGAAGAAGAAACAATAAAGGAAACAATGCAAATGAAGGATGCAAACACAAATGCACAAGTAAGAACACATAGAATGAAAGTGGGAGGAAAACATGTGTGGGGCAGTAGCCACCACAAGCTCATCTCAACCAAACATGCAAATGAAGATGCAAAGAGAAAAAGGGAGAGAGATGCATCAAAAATAAGTAACAAAAACAAATGAGAAAAAGTCCTCATGGATTCATTACTTTAGGTAAGCTTCAAGTTCCTCCTAAGGAGGGATCAAGCAACCTTAAATAACATTCCAAAGTCATGGGACAGAATGGAGTATGAGGAGAGAGTTCATAAATGCAAAAGCAAACATACCACAAGAGAAAGCAAGCATATACACAAAGGAAAGGCAAGAAAGCTCCACATAGAAACCCTAAACAAAAGACTCAAAAGATGAACACAAATGAGCAAGCAAAAAGAAGTGTCATGACCTAAAATTGAACCAAAAACATCCTTAACATGTTAGCAACATGAATTACAAGGCATTACAATCTCAAAGGATCCAAAAGTGTCATATCCAAGTCAAACTAGGTCAAGATGTGTGTAGGAACCTCCCTTGGAGATGACTTGACTTGCAAGTCATCTCAAAATCAGGAAAAAGGCTCAACAAATACCAAATAAAATGCACAAGACAACCACACAAGTTGGAAAACAGAAGCCAAAGGCACAAGGTCCATATCCCCTCAAAGCACCATCAAAAGAAAATTAGATTCAAGATGTACCACTTTGAAATGAGAAAATCGAGGGTCAAAAGGCAAGCATCAAAAGTCAACCCTAAAGTCAACCAACCAGGGGCAAAATGGTCCTAAAAAATTGTTCAACTCATCAAGAGTATGAGGAACAATTTTCATTCATTGGACCAAAGGAGAAATGGAGAAACAATTAAAAGAAAACACAAAGTCACAATTTAATTCAAATAAAACCTCTCCAACTAATTCATTCATTTTTAAATGAAAAATAAAATAAAAAAATAAAATAAAAATACCATAAAATAAAAGACAAGTCAAAGTGACTAAAACATATTTTTGGTGAATTTTAATAGTTGGAGAAGTATTTATAAAGAATTGAAACAAGAACAAAATAGAAAAATAAAACAAAAATAAAAAGAAAAGAATAAATGCGTGGTGTAAAAAGCAATAAAATGCAGTTCATAAAACCAAATGGGCTCAAAAGGGGGTGCCAAGAGTAGGCCCAACCCAGCGCACCAAAACTCAGGAAAAAAAAACAATGAATCAGGTATGTGTTGGTCAACAGGCGTGCATGGTAGTCCAACTGTCTGGGGACGTTTGATCAAAAGTATGATGATCAAGTGGACTAGATTGTGCCAACGAATAAATGAAAATTTAAATGAAATGTAGTGCTGCACGGTCAAACAAGCTCCATCGTGTTTCTTAATCACACGATCCAAAATGAAAGCAAGCGAATCAAACGGTGTGGAAGTTGTCTTCTCCAATGAGAAGTTAACAAAACAAGGGAACAAACCAGTCCCGCCGGAGCAACAGTCCGGTCGTCTTCCTCACATCTCTGGCCGCCATGAACAGTAAACCAAACAACACAGAATGCTATACCCTATCAAATCCAATGAAATTTAAGTGCAAACTCATCTACGGATCAAGGGGAACTCAAATCCAACCATAGTTTTCATTTTTGAGCAACAAATAAGCCAAATCGAAGACAAAAGTGAAATGTGCACAAACGGTGAAACTTAAAATTGGCCAGCCAAAATCTCCAGAATGCATCTACAACTCATAAGGAGTTTAAATCCACATCTCATTTGCTCTAAAAGCTCAAGAATAAGTCAAAATTCCAACAACAAGAAAAATGCATCACACTGAAAACACACCAAATGCCAGTTCATTTTATCCATTAACGATCTACATTATTTCTATGTCTCAAGAATGCAAAAATAGTGCAGAATCAAGGCTTAAAATGAGAGATATGGTGATTTCGAATTTACCTAGTGGAACACCTCCACTGGGTCTTGTCTTGAGCTGAACCTCTGAACAAACCACCCAGAAACATTCCAAATGCCTTAAGGAAGCTTTTGATCAACTCAATTTGACTTGAAATTGTGTGTAGATCCAAAAACGTTTTTCAACTTGTGCTCTCTTTTTCAACTTTCTATTTCAGCCAAATCACCACCAAAATGAGCTCTCTAGGTCTAGGAAGTTTTCTGATCTTATATATGTTGGGTTCAGATGAGAATGGTGCTCCAATTCAAGTCCCAAAGCCCAATTCACAAATTCATTTTTCCACACTTTTTCCACTTGCCATACGTGTGTTTTCCCATTGCACCAACCTGGATTTTGTTTCAAGTCAACTCCAAATGACTTGAGCTGATCAAAGGGCCAAGAATTAAGCCTTGCTTTGATCTTATGGTTGATTTCCAATTTGTTACTTCAAGATGAAGAAACCATGAAAATGGCCAATTTAGAGACCCCAAATTTCCAATGTGAAAATGGCAATGTCTTTGGAACATTATTTGCACTCAGAAAATGCACAAATTTGCCTTGAGAAAGTTCAAAATCATTTAAATCTCCATTTCTCATTTTAAGCCTTCTTTATTAAAAATTCAAACACCCAATCTTCAATCCAAGTTCCAACCATGACAAGAAGTGATTTGGTAATGCAAATGGCCCTATTTGGAGCAAGTTTCATGTTGAAAAGATTTCCATTTGAAGTACTTAAGCTGGTGAAATAGACCTATAATTTTATGACCTATAATCTTACTTTCCCAAAATACCCCTGACTTGTAACCCTCATAACTTGAGTTCTACAAATCAGATGAAAGACTTATAGTAAATTTTGGAAACCTAAGACCATGCCCTACAACTTTCATGTTGGCCAAAAATTAAGGAGAAACATCCTTCTAGGTCAAAAATGGCTTGGAAGTTGGTTGACTTTTGTTGACCAAAATCACATTCATCTGATGACCTGTAACTTGTCTGGATTATAACTTGAGTTCTATAAATACAATAAAGGATTTCTAGTACTCAAAAGAAATCTAAGAACATGCTCTACAAGTTCCATGTTGGCCAAAAGTTGAGATGAGACTTTTATCTTGAGGTAGGTGGTCTTGAAGTCAGGCACTAAATAGAGGATTTTACCCTGAGAACCCTAATTTAGTAACTTCTCACACTCTTGATCCTTGATGAATTGATATTGAAATGATATATTAGACCTCTCAACACAACATCCCATGACCATAGAGACTTGGAATTTAGTTTTAATCTCCTTCAATCTCACAATTGACTGAGGATTAGCCAGATGAAAACCCTAATTGCAACACCTTCAACTGGGGCTTGTTCCACTTCATACAACAACTTGAGTGAGCTCCAAATGGCTCTCAAAGCACCCAATGAGCTATTTCAACATCTCATACCCATAATCATACATTCACAATCTCCTGATGCTCTTCAGTTGGTCCCCAAGTTAGGAGCTAACCTACACACATCCATCTATCCTTTCACAAGACATTGACCACTTCAAGATGTCCTGATGACCATTCAAGCTTGAGTAACAACCCTTGCTTAGGCTCAATGCTCTGAGAAGACCTCTCTTGCTATGCACAACCTCTTGATCCTCTGTAAAATGAAATATGCTATGCAATGCAAATGCTAGAACAAAATGAAATGAAACATAAACCATGTTAAGAAAAGGTTGAATAAGGTTGTTTTTTGTGAATATTAATTCCATTTTAGTTTCCTAACTTTTTCTTTTTTAAAATATTAATAACAATAATATTTTGTTTAGATTTGTTAGTATATAATAATAGGATTTGAATCCTCTCCTTTTTTATATATATCATGCCATCTCTTATGTTTCTAATCTAACGGTTCAGAATTTATAATGAATAATTAAATAAAAGAAACAAAGACAAATTACTTATCCATTTCTCTCTCCTATTAAATGACTTTTTTTATTTAATTATTCATTATAAAATCTGAACCGTTAGATTAGAAACATGAGAGATTGCATGATATATAAAAAAGGAGAGGATCCAAATCCATAATAATAATAATAAGCAATTAATATTGATTTTTTTGTTTATATTAGTATCAGTTTATTTATGTTAATAATATTGTTTATAATTAATACTAGTTTATATTAATTTTATTATTTATGTTAATTTTAAATTATGTTAATTAATACTAATTGTTAATAATAATGTAATTAGAAAACAAAAAAACTAAAAAAAAGAGAAAAAAGAATTAAAAAGTAAATAGAATGAAAAGAATAAATAAATGAAAATGAAAAAATTAACAAAAAAGAAAAAGAAAAAGAGAAAACAGATAGAAGAAAGGCCCGTGTTTTTGGCCCATTAAGATTTGAGAGAGGGAGTCGGACGGCTCCTTTTAAAGGAGGAAAACTCTACATTTACGATTCATCTTCTTCCCTCAATTCCAAGACCTAGCCGCCGTTTCTCTTCACAAGGACCCGATTTACTATTCATCATCTCCTCGTTTCAGCAAAAACCCTACTCTTGACTGTTCATCTTCCTCTTCTCTCCTAAGAACCAACCGCCGCCACCTTCATTGCCCCCAAGCTAACCCTAAAAAAAACCAGATCCGCCGCGCAACCCTCAGCACCATCGTCGTCACCTTCATTTTCCCTCATTACCATCTTCAACTCACCCTCACCATTTCTCATCGCCATCCCCAAACCCTTTCCTCACCATAAATCCTTCTCCTTCCGCCTCCGTTTGCTACCCTCGTCAACCCTTAAACCCATTAGCTCATATCCTTTGACATCAAATAACACTCAGACAATTTAATTCAATTTTTTCCGTCAAGAGATCTCCGTGAGAAAAACAAACCATTTGCAACGTTTCGAAGCCGTAACAGGAAGTGATTCTAGAGATAACCTCACGCGATAGGGAGGCGACGAAAGATGTAACAGCGAGTGTCAAACTTGAAATCCCAACAACCTCATTAGCTCGTGGCCCAACATCCGTGAGAAGCAGCTCGTTAGTCGCGACTCGGTAATATCGGTGTCCACGATATTTGAATCGTTACAAGCGGTTGGGTTTCGTTTATTCCGTTTGATAGTCGAGCATAGTTACATTGACCATTTGTCTGTTGCATTTTGGTTGGGATTACGTGTGGATTGACTTGCGTCAAGTTCACGGTTTTTCGCGACGGTATTTTGGAGATGTCATGACGTATAAAGGCACCATGAGGTATATGTCAAGTTTTCATAGTTGAACCTTTGATTTTGTTTTGGTATTACATCTGAAAAGCCATTATCTCGTTTTATGTATGTAGTGTTAATTTGTTATGTTGATTGGCGCCGTTCTTGGGAACTTTTTATTTTAAAAATGTTTGGATCCAATGTTTGTGAGAATTTTGGTGAGGTACTGACATGAAATTGATGTTTGGGTTGAGTTTTGGCCACTGTGATGAACACGGTTCAAAGTATTTTTGCTACTCTTATGTATGGTTTGTTTGTTTGATATCTAGTTCAGTTTTTCAGCATCATTGTCGATTCTAAGGGAGTAATCTTAACCTGTAACAGCACTCGGCGAATTGATATTACTTTTGAATTTTCATATGCTCTATTATCAATTTGTTGTTGCTTTATTTTGACGGTTATCATGTTGTAATCAAGGGTCAGCGATGAGGCTATACATCATGTTACTTAAGTTTTTTTTGAATTTTTAAAAAAAGAAGGAGCTTGGTCTGTTATCACTGCTACAACAGCGAATGGGTCAATACCATGAGGGCCACTATATCAGTGAATTGATGAGTGCTGATTTTTTTTTTTGGAAATTGTAAAAAAAGTGATATTATGCTGAGCTGCTCCCACTATTTTGATGCGTTTATATATATAGGATTTTAAATATTGCAATTTAATTTAGTGTTGAAGTATTTGGCTTCAAATTGGTTCTCTTTTTGGGGTAGGCGGGCCGTAAGTCTGTGGTTACATAGCTCATTTTGATAATCTTGCTTAGAATTTGCATTATATAAGTTTTTGGAGTTGAGTTTCAAATAAATAATATCACTTCAAGATTTGTTTTTTATTTGGTATTTAGTCTTATATTAATTAGGTTATTAAGTAATTTTGAATTTTCGTCAAGTTCTGAGTTTTGCGTATGACATTTCCGCCACGTTGTTATTTCGCACAAATCAATCTCGACGTATTCCATTTCAAAGTTTGATAGTTAATTTTCAAATTAAATTTATTTTTCTATTCAATTTAGTAAATAATTTGTTTTTAAGATAATTCAAAAATAATAACCTTGAGTTATTTTCAAACGTATTTTCAAAATATGATTATTTATTTTTCTTAATCCTAATTCAATTTATTTTCAACATTAAAATTATTTTCTATTTAAATCGCGAAAGAAATGAACTCTCGAGGTCTAGCACCTCTTGGGTTCGTAAATGACCATTATTGGGGCGTACGCCTTGGGTAGTGGCATTCGACTTTTTGTTTATAAAATACACTCTTTAATTAATTGGACAAAGAAATGCCATTGGAGTCTAGTACTCCGCGTTGTATTTTCGTTGTTCATTCAAACTTTTTTTCTTCATAATTTAATCAAATGAAAAAGGTGTCGTTAGGATCTAGCATCCAAATAACACCCTGATTAATTGGTTGTGAGGTTGACGTCTCATTTATCAAATAATCGTCATTTCTCCCAAAATTTAAACAAATCTAACAACATATTCTCGCTTCACGCAAACAAACTCTTTTCATACACTCAATTCGATTCAAATTCATAGTTAAATATTTTCTCGATTAAACTTCGAAAGAACGAGGTTGTATAGTATTCCTTGGATCTTAGAGTAAATAGCTCTTGAGGCACTCCCTTGGGTTATTATTTATTTAATCTTTCGACTTTTTCAAAATAAATCATTTTCAAATATGGTCTCCTAAGTCGAGTGCTCGTACGATTCGCCATTGACATATCGCACACACTTTTACAATTCGTCGTGGTTTCGATATTAGGGACACCCTTAGGGACTAATATCGTTTCTCGCAACTTAACCCTTGACTCGTCATCAAGTCGGTTCCGTTTTCAATCAAATCTTCGACTCGTCGTCGAGCCATTTTTAAACCAACTTCCTTTTGCCTTATAATTCACCTCTTTTTATAACGTATTCGATTCTATCTTTTTCAAACACTTTTCTTAATCAAATTAACGAAAGAAGAAGATTCTTCGAGTCTCGCATTCCTTGAATCTTCGAATGAATGACTCTTGAGGCGCACGTTTTGGGTTGTTGTTCGTTCACTCTTTCGTCTTAAAACACCTAATCCGTATTCAAACATTTTTCGTATTCAAACTTACGAAAGAAGGAGATTCTTGGAGTCTAACATTCCTTGAATCTTTGAATGAGTAACTCTTGAGGCACACCCTTGGGTTGTTATTAGTTCAATCTTTTGAATCCAAAACATTCAACCATTTATCCTCAACCTATTAAATCAACTTCCGAAAGAACTGAGTTCTTGGAATCTCGCATTCCTTGAATTCTTGAGTGACAGCTCTCGAGGCACGCCCCTTGGGTTGTTAGTCACTTAATCTTTCATTTCTCAAACTCAACTTCGAACCAATTCAAACCTCGTCTTTTCGTGGTCGTTACCATGAACTACGGACGCTCTGATTCTTCATTCTCGTTTGAATGTAAGATACGTAGGCACGAGATTGCAACGATCTTGGCGAGCACACTTCTACTTTTATCCATACTTCCATCTTCTATCCATCTTTCGTCCATAATTCTCCCCATCCTTTCCTGTAGTCGAACTACGACACTCTGATTTCTCATTCTCGTCCGAATGAGCATACGTAGGCACAAGGGCTCCAATCCTTGGTGAGCACCCTATCCTTTAACCACCCATTCCCCCTTTCGACTCTTTATCCGATTAACCTACCAATTCGCCTTTATCATTGGGAAGAAAACAAGCAAACTTAGACAACTCTCATCGCAAAATACCCTAAGAGGTTCCCGTTGAGTACAACAGACGTGAGGGGTGCTAATACCTTCCCCTTACGTAACCGACTCTCAAACCCGGAACATGGTTGCGACAACCCTATTCCGATCCCTTTTGTTTTAAGAGGTTTTCTCAACATTTTTCTCTCCCGTTTATTCGGGATAAATAAAGTTCGATGGAGACTCTGTCGAACCGCGTATCCACGCCTTTCGTGCGAGGTTCGTTTCTCCAAAATGTCTCCGTGATTTTTCGAGGTGCGGCAAATCATCCAAGAATCAAGCTCAAAAGATTAGGTCAAGACATGCACAAACTCCTAGTTAAAACAACAACAGCTTGATGTACCATCCAAAAATAGAAACAAGAGAAAATAAAATCCAAATAGGTGTCCAAACTCATGCCATGTGTATCAAGAATCAAAGCGCAAAGCATCATTACAAGGATTGTAAGAAAACATCATCAAATGGGTCAAACAATATCGGGCATTCAACTAATCGAGAATACTTCGAGGGTCAAACAAAATCAAATAAAAATCAACCAAAAAGTGATCATCAAAGCATGAAAATAGCATCCAAAAAAACTTCAAACATATGCCAAATCATGGTAAAAAAAAATTAGGGTTAAGAGGGCATGGTAAAAGGTCAAACATCAAGGCATTGTTTCAAAGACTAGGTCAAAAAATACATCATGAAATTAATTCAAAATAAAATGTCAAAATTAATTGAAAATAAAAATAAAAAAAATATGGAAAATTAAATAACACCTCAGAGCATGTAACAAATATTTTTTTGGGAATTTTATGATATTTAGAACTATTTAAATAATATCAGAATGTAAAATAAAAGATAAATAAAATAAAAGGAGAAATAAAATGGTGTGGGGTGCATCAAGCAAATCCAATTACAAAGGGAAACAATTCAAAGTGCATCTGGGCCAAAGACAGGGTATGTAAATAGCAAAAACATTAGGTTTAATGATTCAAAAATCAAATCAGCAAACACAAATGGATGAAACGCCTTGTTTCATTAAAAGAGGTGGCATCCACCTCAACAAAAAAGGCCACGTGACTACCAAATGTGAAAGAAGTCAGCAAGTCAGTGGTCTAAGTTCCAACTCACCAAGGACATGCTGGAAACACACAGAGACGCCGGAGCCCTAGCTTCGGTCGTCTTCTCCGATGAACATGGCCGGAGTTCAACATGGAATCTCAATAAAAATGATAAAACCACACATATTCATGAAGGAAATTTCACGTAGAGCTCGAATCTGACCTTAGATTCCCAAAAAGGTAGCTCTAAAAAGGTGAAATCAAGCCAAGAAAAATGAGTGCACCAATTGAAATACTCATAAACAAGCACAACATACATTCAAACATGACCTACACAAGGTAGGGCTTCAGATGCAACCAACATGAGCCTAAATCAGTGCTTAGAATGAGAGATTCGAAGAAGAGAAAGTTACCTAATGGAGGAACTTTGTTGGTCCTCCAAACCTTGCTTGACCTTCAAAAGAAGATCACTAATGGACTTCTGAACCTTTATTGAGATAGATGAAAGCAAGACATGAGCAAAAATTTCAAGGTTTTTCCAGATTCAAAGATAGAGAAATTTAAGAAAATTTCAATGCTTTAAGCTTGTTATGCAGCCAAATGAGCTCCCCTCTTGATTAGGGTTTTTGTTCTCCTTATATATGAAGGTTTAAGGATGTTTTTGAAGGCCCATAATGCATGTTTGAGTGGTTTTGCAAAGCTTGCCAAAAAAACCAATAAAGGTGTACCACGGGTTTTGGATGGTTTCCCACTGCTTCAAGGCATCATTCAGCATAAAATAGGGTGGTGAAATGAATTTGGATAATTGAAATGAAAGGGAATGAATTGGTGAAGTGTTTTGATGATTTCCTCATATGCTGAAAAAAGTTTGAAAATGCTTGAAAATATGAAGGAATGTTTGCTCATTTTGGGTAAAAATTTAGTGTTTTCATGAGATGATGATGATATGGTACAAAAGAGAGGCAAAACAAACCAAGATTGTGACTTGAAAAGCAAGAAAGTCCAATTAGGTCACATAACCATGTATCCTTGTTCATCATGCCTTAACTTGCATCATAATACATCAAATTGCATGAAATTTTAGGTCACGATGAAGGAAATACCTTGAGGCACAACTTCCATGTTGTAAGTAACTTGACTTGAAGCTTTGAAGTTCATGAATTTTGACCTTGAAGTGAATGACTCAAAACTAGGTCATCCAAAATGGTCTTGACTTGGAAAGATCATAACTTGGGTTCTACACATAGAAATGATGAGTTCTTGCACTTTTTGGAAATCTTAGATGATGAAGAACAACTCTTATGTTTGAAGAAAGTTGAGGAAAGGCTTGAATCCATGTGAAAATTGTCTTAGAAATGGGTTGCCCTTGGGTGCCTTTAAATCATTTCATATTTGAAACGCCAACTTGAAGACATCATAACTTTAGATGTGTAAATCCAATGGGGGAGTTTTTGTATTCAAAATAGAGCTTGGAGAACAAGGAACAAATCTCATGTTTGATGAAAAATGAGATGGGGCTTGTATCATAATGAAACTTGTCATGGAAGTTAGGTGCCAAGAGATGGGATTTTAAACTTAGAAACCTTTGAAACCCTAATTTGGCAACCTCCTGATTCTATGATCCTCTTGACTTTTCTTGTTCTAAACACATTAGAACATTTGAAAACACATAGCATACTCTTGGTTGAGCTTGAGATCCAAGACTTTGACCCCATTGAACCATAGTTGACTTTTGTTGACCAGATGAAACCCTAACATCTTTTTCATTAGTTGAAGCTCTTGTCATGACTTGTGATGATACATAATTCATGTAGAGGAATCTCAAGGTGTGTATTGAGCCTTAGGATCATGTCTTGTCCAATGAACCAGCCACAAATGCCTTTTGAACAAAACCCCTAATCTAGTTGTCCATAAGATAGAAGGAGGTGATCAATGCTTGTAGCTTTACCTCTAATGGTTTGTAAGACAAGTCTTGATGATGAGAGGACCTTGGGGCCATAGAATACCACAAGGTTGAGAATGTACCCTTACTTGAGCTTTGAGGATGAAGTCTTTCTCTTGAGTGTTGAACAAGATGTCTTGATCCCCTGCCTAAAACCAATGATATGCACCAATGACAATGCAAAATGATATGAAACATAAGCCAAGATATTAAGAAAAAAGGTGGACAAAATTTGGGGTGATACACATGTTAATCATGAAAAAGACATATGAAAAAATTAACAAGTAAATACTTTTTATTGTTTATTCATAATTTGTTGTATGCTATAATTTCTAAGGTTATTTACTAACAAGTATTATTATTTGAAATTATACGTATTTAAAGTCAAGACACCAAGAGACAAGACGACACGTTCCTCATGTTGTAGATATTATTTGATGCAATGATATGTAAATTGTATGTTGTTTTGAACCATTTTGATTTTGATATAATATACAATTTTTAGATTTTAATGCATTTTTTGGTTTTGATGTAATACAATTTTTTGAGACATTTTAGTTGCCACTATATTAGTGGTTCAAAAATGGTTTAACTTGTTGTTTTTTTTTCTCTATTACGATTCAAAAAGTACATGTTAAAAATTAGAGAATTATGTAAAATCAAAAAATTATATTAAAAAAAAATCATTTCACCATGGTCGGGTGTTTCAACCATGATTACATGTAAGCACATTATTCACATTAAAATCCCCCAAAATTGAATTGTTGGATATCGAACTCAGGACTTTAAAATATTTCATTACAACTGCTTATTACAATTGTGATGATATGTATAGCGCTTGCCAATTTATTATCACATATTATAGATCATGATTTTAAGTAGCTCACTTACCACCACAAACTTCTTTGTCACGAACTATCAATGGTTGCTATATCTCTTTACAACCATTTTTAAATATGTAATTTATAGTATTCATTGACTTATTCAATCAACGAATCATACTATACAAATAAAAGTTTAAAATTATTGAAAAAAAATCTAGTTACAATCTTTTAATGAATTAATTTTATTTCAAGGGCCAATAATTTTTTTATAAAAAAATTTTATATTTAAAAGGGAAAGTAGTAACATGATAAATAAAACGTTTTTTCTCTAATAAAATCACATAACACTTAAAAGAGACAGAGAAATAATTTTATTTAAATGTTATTATAAATTAATGCGAGGGGGTTGTCTTTAAATTTTTTGAAACATTCGATCAAAAAAACACAATTTATGTAAAGTCCTAGAAGTCCACACAACACAACATAGCATCAAAAAGTTCATAATTTCTTGTTCGACTTTAAGCTGGATAACTACTCTTCGTTTTCTTTAAAATAATAATCACATCAATCCAGCTAGAACTAGGAGTAGCTGAATTTACCAAGAAGGCTCTTCTATTGTTTACTCATGATCAACCATGAATTTATATAATTTATATAAAGAAGTTGTACTACTACTTCAACAAAGTTTCACCACGTTTGTTGAAAATTATAGTTGTTTTAATTATAAACTAATTTAATTATTTTTAATTCAATTATATATATATATATATATATATATATATATATATATATATATATATATATATATATATATATATATATATATATATATATATATATATATATATATATATATATATATATATATATATATATATATATAAAATTAAAATTTAACATAACTAATTTTTATAAAATCGAGATATGTAAGATAAGAGCTCAGAGATGTTATCTTATATACATTTTTTTTTATATTATTGATGTTCATATTTTAATAGCAAAGTAGGACTCATATATCAATAACAACACTAGAAATGTGTTAGAACATCGTACTTGAAAAAAGTCTAGGTAAAAAACCAAATAGAAAATCAAAACAACACAACCTCAACAAAAGCAAAACTAACGTCAACCAAAACAACTATTTAGATTATCCTAAATCCTTAGACACAATATATTTCAAATAGAGCAAATTGGAGGAAGGTAGATACGACCATTTGGATAAAACAAGAAGAGGGTGGTTGACCATCCACCACACCCATAATTGTCCAGTTATTTGAGCGTGTCTCACTCCCAGTTAACTAGAGAAGCGATGAAACTTAGAGCATGATCTTGAACTCACTTCCACGCCAATCTAATAATAAAAAATATTTAGTGATTAATCGACAAGCTTTTTCGGCCAAAGATAACTTTGTTTCGCAATTTTCAAATAGTCAAGTCCGCATTATGACATCGAAACCAAGCATAAAGGCAACTTATTCACAGGATCAAAATCCTGAAATAACTCAAAACCCCATAAAATTTAATGTGGCATAGGCTTCGGCCGCCCTATCCACCTAAAAATTCTATACCCAATGGCTGAAGTAACCTCACACAAAACAAAGAGATGATTCGTCGATTCCACCCGCCCCACACACACATCACACCCCCGTTAGTATAACTAGACATGATTTGTCATCTCATGAGATTTTGCCTAATAAACAACCTATTTTGACTTAACCACCAATAGAACACTACAACTTTAGAATGAGGTTATTGACCTCAGTCATAGTTGTTGAATTTTAATTCCTTATGTCGAAGCAGGTTGCTCGACAGGGACATGGAAGTTGTCGAATAGCCTAGTGTGTGTGTCGAAATTGTCTTGTTGTCAAAATGTTGAGCAATTAGCCTTGACGTGGATTTTGTCTTAAACTTAATTTTGTAGTGTTAGCAGGATTAGGTATTTTGCCTTTTTGTTTTTGGGCTTTACTTAGGGAGAAAGCAAGTCAAATTTATAAATAGGGAGTAACCATGTTATTCTAGTGTGATTCACTTGAATAAAATTACAGTTTTGAGAGCAGAGAGTTACTCTGCAGAAATTCTTCGTCTTCCATATTGTATTTTGAATCCTTAATTTCATTTCTTCCTAAATTCAATATTCTTCTGGTTTTTCATCACCATTGTGCAACGACACAATCTTGAAACAAAGGTTGGTTGATTCACTCGAGTGAAGAGTGAAGAACAAGAGGGAATTTGATCGGTTGATTGAATCTTGTTCGTCAAGATTGATTCGGAATTACTCAAAGTCTTGGGTTTAATTCCAACATCTGGTATCTAAGGCACTGGTTAAGCGACTCGTGGGAAGAAAGATATGATGACGATGAATCATCCGAATGGAAATTTTCCGGCAAGTCTCCCAATTCTGAAGGGTCATAATTATGAGAATAAGTGCAAACATATGAAGGTGGTTTTCTGTTATCAAGATCTTTTGGATCTTGTGAAGGAAGGAGTAACACCACTTGCAGAAACACGTCAGATCAAGAAAAATATGCATACAAAGAATTGAAGAAGAAAGATTATAAAACTCTCTTTATAATTCATCAATGTGTTGATCCAGACAATTTCGAAAAGGTCAGTGATGTAGAATCAGTGAAAGAAGCATGAGAGATCTTGAAGAAATTGTTTGGAAGCGCAGAGAAGATGAAAGAGGTGAGCTTACAAACTCATAAAAGGACGTATGAATTGCTTCAGATGGAAGAAAGTGAAAACATAACAAGTTTTTTTCACTAGGGTTACAAAACTGGTGAATCAAATCAAGGTATATGGAGAAGTGTTGACATCAAGATCAGGTGTTGCAAAGATCTTAAGGTCATTGGCTCCAAAGTTCGACCACGTAGTAGTAGCCATAGAAAAGTCTAAAGATTTGTCAACATTGACAAAGGAAGAACTTAAAGGGACACTTGAATCTCATGATCAAAGGATGGATGAAAGAGATGCAAGCAAGTCGAAGTGTGATGTGGCTTTGCAGGGGCAATCGTCAAGAGAAAAGAAAGCAAAAGGAAAATGGTTCAATAACAAAAGTAGAGGAGGCTACAACAATTCTACTGGTCGAAATCCTCAAGAAGGAGGCTAGTCGAATCAAATAAAGTCTTCATACCAAAGCAACCAAAGAGTGGTGCAACAGGTAGAGGAAGAGGCGGTGGTCGAAAACCTGACAAAAATCACATCCAGTGTTTCAATTGTCAGAAATATGGTCACTACTCTAGTGATTGTCCTGAAAAACAAAAGAGCCAAGGAAATGATGAAAAGTTTGTAAAGCATGAAAAAGAAGAAATGTTGTTGATGGTCACAACAAGAGATGAAGAAAGATTCCAGGACCAATGGTACTTGAACTCAGGATGCTCATCACACATAACTAGTAGGAAGGATTGGTTTGTCAATATAAAATCCTCAATGAAGAACATGGTGAAATTTGCAAATGACAATACTCTAGTAGGTGAAGGTATTGGTGATGTTATGATTATGAGAAAAGATGACAAAAGGTCATAAATTTCTAATGTATTGTGCATACCAGACATGAAAAGTAATTTGCTCAACATAGAGCAGTTGATCGAAAAGAACTACAAGGTGTCGATCAAAGACAAGATGATAAGAGTTCTTGACTCAGGAGGAAGGTTAATCTTGAAGGTTCATATGTCTCAAAATAGAACCTTTAGGATTAAACTAAATGTGATGGAGCAAAAGTTCCTTGCAACTGCAGCTAGCAGGGATGAATAGATATGGAACTACAAACTTGGCCATCTCAACATTAAAGACATCAGAGATTTGAAAAGAAGAAATATGGTTTCAGTATTACCAGAAATTGACATTCCAAATGAAGTGTGTGAAAAATGTGTGTAGGCGAAGCAACACAAGAACAACTTCATCAAGGATGTAGGAAGCAAGTTGAAGGCAATTCTTGAAATCATTCACTCTGACGTATGTGGTCCTATCTAGGTGGATTCGAGTGGAGGTAACATATACTTTGTCACTTTCATAGACGTTTTCAGTCAAAAACTATGGACTTACCTGATCAAGAAGAAAAGTGAAGTGATCGAGGGATTTTCCAAGTTTAAATCTATGGTTGAAAGACAAAGTGGTTGAAAGCTCAACATTTTGAGGACTGATAGTGGTGGAGAATATGTGTTTAAAGATTTCGACATATTATGTGAGAAAGAAGGGATTGTGCATGAGGTGGTGCCACCCTGCACTCCACAGTAAAATGGAAATACATAAAGTAAGAATATAATCATCATGAATATAGCGAGACGTATTTTGAAAGGCAAGCATCTACCTAAAGAATTATAGGGAGAAGTTATGTCGAATGCAACATACATATTGAACAGGTGTTTGACGAAGAAGTTAGAAGGAATTATACCAGAAGAATATCGACCTGGTGTCAAGCCTAACTTGAGTCATCTGAAGGTATTTGGATCTATAACACATAGACATGTGTCAGATCAGTTGAGAAGAAAACTTGATGACGAGTCGAATCAAATGATTCTAATAGGATATCATTCGACTGGAGGATACAAGTTGTTCGACCCAATGAACAAGCAAGTAGTGATCAACAGGGACACTGTCATAGATGAGCTTAAGGAATGGGATTGGATTGAAAATGTCAAGAAATATTCAATGAGAATATCATGTGAAGAACCAACAAGTGAAGTCGAAAGACAAGTTCAACAAGAAGAAATCAGAGGTCAAGCAAGCACAAGCAAACCTTAAAGAACAAGACATATGCCTGCAAGGTTACAAGAATTTATGATTACATCAGATGATGTGGTCGATGATGAAGGTGAGCTAGTACACTATGATTTCTATGCAAATGTCTAACCAGTCAATACAACTGAAGCATTCAAGGATTTGAAGTGGAAGAAAGTAATGGATGAGAAACTGAAGTTCGTCGAAGTCAACAACATTTGGTCGCTTGTTGAATTGCCTCAAGATAAGAATGCAATTGATGCAAAGTGGGTATACAAGGTGAAGTTGAATCCAAAAGGAGAAGTAACTCTATAGAAGGTGAGACTTATGGTGAAAGGATTTCTTCATAAAGAAAAGTTTTCGAATTCGACGAAGTTTTTGCATCTATTGCTAGGATGGAAACAATCAGGTTGGTTGTTGGTTTAGCAAACATGAAGAATTAGAAAATATGTCAGATGGATGTGAAATGTGTATTCCTAAATGACCCCTTAGATGAAGAGGTTTATGTTGCACAACCAATTGGATTTGTGAATAAAGGAAAAGAAAGCAAGATATATATATTGTATAAAGCCCTGTATGGACTTAAGAAAACTCCAAGAGTTTGGAATAAGAAGATATATAGCTTTCTAAGGGAGAAGGAATTTGTGAAGTGCACAACTAAGCATGGAGTTTATGTAAGAAGAAGAAATAGTGAATTACTTATACTATGTCTCTATGTCGATGACCTATTGATAGTAGGAAGTTGCAAGAAGGAGATCGAAGATTTCAAACATGACCTAAGTGAGGAGTTTGAAATGTCAGACTTGGGACATCTCTAATACTTCCTTGGCATCAAATTCTACAAGAGTAGTAGAGGTTTGATGATGTACCAAAGAAAACATGCAAGAGAAATACTCAAGATATTTGAGATTCAATATTGAAATCAAACTTCGACTCCAAATAAGCCCAGAATGCAACTGTCAAAAGACACAGATAAAGACGATGTCGATCCAATATAGTATAAAAGACTCATTGGATCACTTCGATACCTTTTGTCATATAAGACCTGATCTAGTATACAATGTAGGTATAATAAGTAGATTCATGTAGAAGCCAAAGGTATCACGCCTAGCAACAATGAAGAGGATACTAAGGTATCTGAAAGGAACTCTCGACTATAGCATTTTGTTTTCTACATCTGATGAAGGAAAAGAATGCAAACTAGTGAGTTACACTGACTCAAGTTGGTGAAGTGATATTGAGGATAGAAAATCCACACCTGCATATGTGTTTATGCTAGGTGGTGCACTAGTTTCTTGGAGTTCAAGAAAGGAACCATTAGTCGCACTATCATCATGGAAGTAGATGTCGTACCTCGAAAAATACGATCCTCGCAATGGCCGCGGAAAAATACTGTTCGAAACAGAGTCGCCACCGAACTTTATTCATTCCAAGGATGGAATAGGAAAATATCGATAAAACCTTTAAGGGATAAGAACATGGTCATCGCAACCAATATTCTAGGTTCGGGAGTCGATTACGCAGAGGGAAGGTATTAGCACCCTCTACGTCCGTTGTACTCAACGGGAACCTCTTGATCGATTCGAGAGTAAAGTTAACTATGCTTGTTTGTTTTCTTCTAAGGTTTCTCCTATGGGGGGAATGGATGGTTATAGGATATGGTGCTCGCCAAGGATTGGGGCCCTTGTGCCTACGTATCTTCACTTGTAAGAAGTGGAAAATCAGAGCATTCGTAGTTCATGGGACTACGGGAAAAGAGGGGAATGTGCTTGCCAAGATCATCGCAATCTTGTGCCTACGTATCTTACATTCAAGAGGGAATGAAGAATCAGAGCAGCCGTAGTTCGGCTAACTACGGTAAAAGGTTTGTGAATGAACGAGTGTTTATGTCGTGTTCTAACTGCTAAACGTTGGCTTGTCTGCTCGCTAGGGGAGGCTGAAGCACGAGTTTGTTATGCGCGGAAGAAGGGACTAAACAATGTTCTTTGAGGAGAGTTGTTTGAGTTGTAGGGATCGCGCAAGGGCGAGGGATTAGGTTTATCATATTGGACGTTTTGGTTAGAGGATATATTTAAATAGGTTTAAGGTTTTGATTGCACGGGGGCAAGAAAGAGGAGTTTGGTTAGGTAATTTGATAGAGAATGACGACTATTCGATAAACGAGACGTCAACCTCGCAATCAATTAATCGGGCATTATTGGAATGCTAGATTCCAACGACACCTTTTTCATTCGAATAATTACGAAATATGTTTGAGAAAATTTCAATCGCACGAGGGCGAGAGAAGGGAGTTGGATATTTTAAGGGAGAATGACGACTACTCGATAAACGAGACATCAGTCTCGCAATCGATTAATCGGGATATCATTAGAATGATAGATCCCAATGATACCTTTTTCATTCAATTAATTATGAAAATGTATTTGAATGGACAATGACGATATGTGTCCAAATAATTAGGGCACGTGTTTTATAAACGAAAGGTCGAGCGAACCACAACCTAAAGCGTACGCCCTAAGAGTAGTTACTCAAAAATTCAAAGAGTGCGAGACTCCAAGAACTCAATTCTTTCACAACTTAGTTAAGAAAATAATTTGAATTTTATGTATGGTTTAGAGACATACTAGGGTTTAGACTCGGTCGCACGAAGATGAGGGACGAGATTAGATGGTTTGAAAATTTAGGAGGAATGAGGACTATTCGATAAACGAGACGTCGGCCTCGTAATCAAATCAATCGGGACATCATTGGAATGCTAGGTCCCAACGATACCTTTTTCATTCAATTACGTCTGATGGATAGTTTAGACGCGAAAGAGTTTGAATTGAAAGAGATTTAGATTCAATCACACGAGGGTGAGAAACGAGGTTAGACGGGTTAAAAATTTGGGAGGAATGACAACTATTCGATAAACAAGACGTCGGCCTCGTAACCAATTAGTTGGGATGTTTATTGGAATGCTAGATCCCAACGACATCTTTTCACTCCATTAATTACAAAATATGTTTGTTGGACAGTGAAAGTACTTGTCCAAGTAATTATGGGATGTGTTTTAGGAACGAAAGTTTGAATGACACTCCAACCGAGGCGTACACCTTAATAGCCGTCACTCTCGAATTCAAAGAATGCATGACTCCGAGAACTCGACACTTTCGTAATTTAAAAAAAATGATTTAGGAATATTAGCGTGGGTAGGTTAAATTAAGGTGAGCATACCGCTCGAATTAGGGTTTGCGAATTTTGAAAGGTTTAAACGAGGTTGGGCATTTTAAGAAGGAAATACGAAGCGACCACAACTCAAGGTGTGCACCTCGAGAGTGGTCGCTTAAGGATTCAAGGAGTGCTAGACTCCAAAAATCCAACACTTCCATTATTTAAATAAGAAAGGTCTTAAAAAAAATTATTTATGATTTTTAATTAATATATAAAATGTTTTTTTAAAAACTCCCCCTTTTTTTTTTAAAAAAAAAAAGAAATTTAAATTGGATTAAGTAAAATATTTTGATTCTTTTACATACTTAAATTGTCCGATTAATACAAGATTAAATATTAACTAGCAATTATGTAAGAAATTAATAGTTATAATCTATAGATAAAAATTGTAATTACCCTAAATTATTTAATTAATGTTAAAACAACTAAAAAAAAACAAAATATGCTGAAATCCTAATCATCCCTAAATCTGCACAAGGCGTAACTAAGATGGGCCAGGCTTGGCCCTAACCCGAAATCAACCTTAGCACGCGTAGGGAGGGTCGGAACCTTCAACCGGTGATGAATCACCCTCTCCTCTTCATTCCCTTCTCACGTTATCCATCTCTCCCTTTCCGACCATACCCCAGACTAAACCACAAATCCCCAGATTCATAGCACTTCATCGAAACCACAAACAGGTTACGACGTTGAATCACTCATTGAGACAACAAGGTATCAGAGCACACATCGGCGAACGAGAATTCAAACTAAACCCCAACTCACAATCAGAAACCCTTACCCCCAAATCCCTAAAGACGCTAGCAAGTCGTGAATCAGCTATTCTAATGGCCTTAGATCAACAATCAACTCCAAGAATGTATATATAATATGCAACAAAACATGGCGGTGTAACAGTGATGCATCGAAATGGCGTAAGGACATCAACCAACAAGAATCATCTAGAAGCGAGGAATATCTTACCAACCTAGTCGCTTCGATGGCAACGGTGAGTGATTTCCTAGCTGCTTCGAGACCCTGTTCCTCTTTTCCTCCCTTCGAAAACTTGCGTGACTTGGTCCAGCTCAGAGTAAACTCAAATTCTTATATTGAACCTGTGTTACTCTTAGGAATTTTGAGCTTTTATGAATAATGAACTAGGATTGATTTCAACAGAGTTGTGTTTAGGTTTTTCTTTGCTCGGCTGCCTCTCCCTTGAGATGAACAGTAAGCTGCCTTTTATATGGGTGAAATTAGGGTTAGGGTTTCTCTTGTAAGCTGTGTAAACTTTTGGGTGGAAAAAAAATCAGAATACTTTCTTGTCATTCTTTGTTTGTTTAGCTATTTCCGGCAATGTTTGCTTGAGTCTCAGTAGGAAAATTTTACCCTAATTTTTCACTGCAAGAGACACCATTTTACTCCTTTTTTCACCATAAACTCTTGTAAATTTTACTGTGCAGTAGTATGATTATTTACTGTCAAGAACTCCTGATATTCATTTGGTTGTTGTAGGGTATACTCATATCTCATGTTCTGATGGTGAGTGAGCAAGGTGGTGAGAATTGTCATGCTGCTACCTTGGATTATCGTCATTGATGTTCTGAAATTGTGAGCTAGCATATGATGATGACTTATAGGAATTCAGTTGTTGTTGTTGGTTCGAGCTGTAGCTGAAAATCAACTCAATATCGCTATTGTTGGAGAATTACAGGTGTGATTATTGATATAATGAAAAGGTTGTTGTTTATGGATTGTGTTAAATAAAGGTAAAGGAAGGAAATGAAGTTGGCTGTAAGGCGTGAGCAAGGGGTGTTCATGATGAACAAGGATGACAAGGTGAGGAAAGGTTGAGGAGGAATGTTGGTTTGAAGGTTTGGAACAGGTAGAACATGTTGTTGGGTTGCTATTATTGCTAGGAAAGGTCCATGTGAAGGTTATGTATGAAGGTTACAGTTGGAGGGTGGATGAAGATTTTTGTATGTGTTGAAAACGAAATGAAGAAGATAGTGATGTTGTGAACATGATTGAAGGAGACACGGTTCTGTCACGCACAGTTGTTGTTGGTGATACATGAGCAGATTTTCGGGGGTGGTGGAAGCTAGCTTTGGTAATGTTTGTTCATTGTGGATTCGACAAGGTTGGTGCAGGTGGTAAAAGTTTGAAGAAGAGGTTTTGATAGTTTTGAAAATGAAGAAGAAAGTTGGTCATTTTGAAGAAGAGACGTTCAAGAATAGGAAGAAAAAGAAAGGTGTGGAACCTCCTCCCCAACCGTTTCAATTCCAGGTCTCTTTTATGCAGAGTCTTTTTCTTCATATGAGGTTCCCCCCTTTTGTGTATGGGTTATGCTTTGGTTAGTCTCTGACGGTAAGGGGCGGTTTTGGTTGAGCTTACTTTCAGTTTGAAACCGATAATTACCAACTTGACTATTATTGCTGGAGAGAATCCTTCTGCTGCCAGATCAATTGCTGGAGTTGTTGAAACTGTAAAAGCCTGTGATGGTTCAAAAGATTGATCTGAGCAGCAGCTGCCTGAGAAGATTATCTCGACATTTGGAGGAATTATTGTTGTTGCAAAAACGAAGGTTGATCACAATGTTGGGGCTCCATTTTAACTGGTGCCAGAGATCTCATTGTTTGAATTTGTAGTTGTTCCAATTTCATTGGAGGAAGATTCCTCATTGATTGCAGTTGTTGTTGTCCAAGTTGGTCGTTGTTTACTTGGGGCTCTAACTTCACTGGTCCCATTCCACCTATTCCTCCCCGCATCGATTGATAATGTTGCTGCTGCTGTGTATTCAGAGAAGAGAACTGTTGCATTGCCTGCTGGCTATGTTGGAAATTTTGAGGATCATGATGTTGAGAATGCTGATGATCTGGCAACAGTCGGTTGCTAGAAGGGTTGGAAAATTATTTACCCTGAACTTGACCAGAGGAACCGGCATTCGCCATATTCGCTTGTACATATGAGGATGGAGAGAGTTCCATGGATTGTCCATCTGGAACTTCAAAGGATGTATTGCTGTAGAGCTTTAGAGATGGATTGTTTCTGAATAAAAAATGTAATCATCTTAAAACCGTTTCTCGGACATGGGAAGTTGATTGTCGTTCAAGGAATGAAACAAGGAACTCCACATGATTGGAGGTAAGAAGTGTAGAAATGGATGCCAACTTTGAAAGTGAGAATATCATGATAAAAAGAATATCTTCATTTGAAGAATTTGATATTAGCTCCAAACCTATCTTATATGCTTTCTTTGCCACTGAATACGAGCACTTGAATTTTGCAAAAATTCTTGCTGCAGCCAATTTTATAGTTAAGGATGCTCACAATCATGAGGAGAAACAAGGCTGGAAAGTATCAAGTATCGTATCTGAGCATTGTCATTGGCAAAATCAGCCCAGCAACCAAACAGAACTAGAGCCAGTGTCTTGGACTCTGAATTTCCACTGTTGAAAACAGATTTTACCCGCTTCAGCAACTCCAAGTGGTTAGCTACTCTGGCCATCGACAGCAACCCGTTACACTGTTTGTGCTTCCTGTTATCATGGTGCTTTCGCTCGATCAAGAAAACTCTGACAACAGAAAGCCTGATTTCTGTGTTGCCTCCCCTAAAGGCATCAGCAAGGCATAAGAGGATAGTATTAGCAAATAGCTCACCTTCACCTGGAACAAGGTCAAACATTCCATTGGGAACAATACCAGACTCAAGCTCTCTACTCCAACGCTGAAGGTGGGGCCCCATTTGCAATATGGCTTTGACACGTACACCTGGTTTACCAGAACGAAGACCCTTCTCAAGTTGGATGCTCCATTCCATGGCGCAAGCAGCACAAGTTGGTTCCATGGTGGATTCTCTTGTAAATAAAACTTGAAATGTTAGACGATACACTCTAACAACCGCTCTTGCCAAGATGCTGCCACCAATCACAAATAAGTTGGCAAGAACCTTGGACCAAAGATATGTCGAGATAGAAACTCTCTCTTGTGAAAAATATCACTCCACTTGATTGGTTTCACAAGGGAGAAAATGATATTGATGGTTGTGCATATTTCGATTGATAGTGTTGAAAGTAATTTTCTCCTTTTCTCCTCAAATGGTATGAGAATGTACAACGTCTTTAATGAGAATCTTGTCTATGTGAATAATCAGAGATATCGGCTCTCTCTAATGCCCGTTTTATGATTGATTCTCGTGTTTCTTTGAATTCAGGAACCGACCTCCGCATCCTCTTGCTCTTTTCAGCGCGTGCAAGTGTCGCGATTCGTGCAAGTATGGCTTCCGCTTCCTCGTAACTTTCTTTTCTGATTCAGCTTTAGCACGAGACTGCCTGCGTCTTAAAATACCATGATACTGTTTTGCATTGACAAACACAGGTTCCTTGACTGCGTCAGTTGGCGAAGGAACACCTGCATGCTGAATTTCCATCAGCTGAAGATTGGCCATTGGATGTCCACCGTAGTGCTGTGGCGGATAAGCTTGTGCATCATAGGGAGCAAACATGCTTCTGTAGTAGGGATCCGGATATGGATAAACAGGTGGCACCATAGCATGTCCAGGGCCAAGCTGCAGAGGTGGTACGTATTGAACAACCTGTTTGTGAGCTTTTATTATTGAACTTGGTGAATCTGTACTGAACTTTGTCTTCACTTTAACTTGTTTGCGAATTTGATATTCTTGCTGTAAAATGTTCCTTTACTATTACTTATTCCTAACTCCCATTTTATCTTGAATTTTTGGCATGAGAATGATGACACTTGAAGTGAGGACCAAAGGTTCGAGCTGTAAACCTTGTATTCACGAAGAGCTTTAGAAAGATGAACTCAAAACGAGGAAGAATGGGACTCTGCAGAATTTGGAGTTTAAAGCTTCCTTGCACGTTCAAATCTTCGTAGACTAGCTTATTGTGAATCTCCCTTTTTCAATCCTTTGATTACAAGCTATGTAATATTTTGTAATGCCATAAACTTTTTTGTGAACTCACAATCCACACCTATTTAGAGTGGCGTGTTCTTTGTGTCATGAGTTTGGCTTCTTAGGAATTTAAGTCTTACAACTGGTAGATGCATCCTTGTAATTTTGAATATTTGATGATAGTGAAAGTATTGGCGATAATCCTGTTGTACTGATGATGGTTGAATTGAAATTAATATTTGTAATATTAACATTGTTTGTGAAATGGACACAAATAGACTCATACGGCTTGTAGTAATTTGGCCATATCTTGAAAGGAACTCTTTTTTTTTATGGGTTGTTATCTTATCATAACTTGGCTCCACGGTACCCAAAACTCTACAAACAACTTGTGTTCACACGCGAATTGATGTTTAGCCGTGTCTTGATAAGACCAGACCAAATCATATAACTCTCAGGGGAAAAATAAGACAAAGTTTATCTTGATCCAAAAGTCTTGGTCTTGATTTGGTTAAAAGAGACCCTGGGAATGACTTGAAATTTTGCAGGTTAAATCTAAGTTTGTCACAAACTGATTTAAGATACAAACAAAACTAGACACTTGCAATCAATTTGAACACATCTTGAGGCTAAATCGATCGTGTCTAGAAGTATCATGTGATATATCTTTGAACAGCTTGAATCAAGTGCATATCATAATTTGTAGTAAAGCTTAAACGATGTATTTGATGCCATTGACTATATCATATATGTCTGATCGTGAGAACGAGGACACACATGAATTTGAGTATAAGGGGATGGAGGTACACTCTTCATCATAAATGGCAAGAGATTATAACCATAATTTGTACACACACATGGTCTTTATAAACGAAGCCTTAGAGAGTCATGGCCAGAAGTCGTGAAGCAGCAAAATTCTTTAAATGCCGAAGTAGGACAAATTTGAGGTATGACAGATGCCCCTATCTAATTTCCTTAAACCTGAGGGAATGAACTGCTGCATGGCATTCATTTTAAGGTGGAAGTCAATTAGATACAAGAGGACCCCAAAATTTGTCCGGTAAACAAGTAAACTGCAGTGAGACATACTAGAACGGGGTAGCAGGATGCGAAAGCTGAACAGGATAATATGACCTTCTCTGGGTGGTTGAAGATGTCCCTTATCCAGTAAGGTTCTTCGTGATACCAGAGCAGTATCTCTGAGAACTTGGGATTCTTCGGGTGGTTGAAGTAGTACCTTATCCAATAAGGCTCTTCGATGAAACCAAAGCAGTATCTCGAACCAAACTTGAGATTCTTTGGGTGGTCGAAGCAGTACCTTATCCAATAAGGCTCTTCGATGATACCAAAGCAGTATCTCGAACAAAACTTGAGATTCTTCGGGTGGTCGAAGCAGTCCCTTATCCCATAAGGTTCTTCGATGATACCAAAGCAGTATCTCGAACAAAACTTGAGATTCTTCGGGTGGTCGAAGCAGTACCTTATCCAATAAGGTTCTTCGATGATACCAAAGCAGTATCTCTGAGAACTTGGGATTCTTCGGGTGGTCGAAGCAACACCTTATCCAATAAGGTTCTTCGATGATACCAAAGCAGTATCTCGAACAAAACTTGAGATTCTTCGGGTGGTCGAAGCAGCACCTTATCCAATAAGGCTCTTCGATGATACCAAAGCAGTATCTCGAACAAAACTTGAGATTCTTCGGGTGATCGAAGCAGCACCTTATCCAATAAGGTTCTTCGATGATACCAAAGCAGTATCTCGAACAAAACTTGAGATTCTTCGGGTGGTCGAAGCAGTACCTTATCCAATAAGGCTCTTCGATGATACCAAAGCAGTATCTCGAACAAAACTTGAGATTCTTTGGGTGGTCGAAGCAGTCCCTTATCCCATAAGGTTCTTCAATGATACCAAAGCAGTATCTCGAACAAAACTTGAGATTCTTCGGGTGGTCGAAGCAGTACCTTATCCAATAAGGTTCTTCGATGATACCAAAGCAGTATCTCTGAGAACTTGGGATTCTTCGGGTGGTCGAAGCAGCACCTTATCCAATAAGGTTCTTCGATGATACCAAAGCAGTATCTCGAACAAAACTTGAGATTCTTCGGGTGGTCGAAGCAGCACCTTATCCAATAAGGTTCTTCGATGATACCAAAGCAGTATCTCGAACAAAACTTGAGATTCTTCGGGTGGTTGAAGCAGCACCTTATCCAATAAGGTTCTTCGATGATACCAAAGCAGTATCTCGAACAAAACTTGAGATTCTTCGGGTGGTCGAAGCAGCACCTTATCCAATAAGGTTCTTCGATGATACGAAAGCAGTATCTCGAATAAAACTTGAGATTCTTCGGGTGGTCGAAGC
The DNA here is from genome assembly GCA_963859935.3 of Lathyrus sativus. Classification (NCBI taxonomy): domain Eukaryota; kingdom Viridiplantae; phylum Streptophyta; class Magnoliopsida; order Fabales; family Fabaceae; genus Lathyrus; species Lathyrus sativus. The sequence continues at coordinate 639,600,024 of OZ012739.1, forward strand.
AGCACCTTATCCAATAAGGCTCTTCGATGATACGAAAGGAGTATCTCGAACAAAACTTGAGATTCTTCGGGTGGTCGAAGCAGTCCCTTATCCCATAAGGTTCTTCGATGATACCAAAGCAGTATCTCGAGCGATAAAACTGCTGAGGAATAGTTGAGCTAAAATTCCTATTAGAGGAACAGTGTTGTCCAAACTCTGTAGGGGAAGGTCTTCAAGAAACCTTTTAAGATAACCTCTGCTTGGGGAGCCATAAGAGCAACAGTCGCCGGGGACTATCATTATCAACTGCATGGTTAAAAAATGACTTGCTGGAGATTAGAATTCCCTGAACTCGCGGAGTAACAACTCTTTTCAGATTCACTACTGCCAACTTCAATGGAGGACTGGCCAAGATGTTTGCAAACTGATCTTGGATCCTGCTATGTTGTTATGCAATGCAATGCTTTATGATGCCCAATATGCAACTAAAAAATGCAACTGCTAGGGAGTGTAAGATGCGTATGCAAATGATATGCTAATGCTCGATATGACTATGATATGATGTGATATTGTATGTCGTGTTTATGATAATGCAAATGATCAGGCATGCTGGGGATAAAATCTTGTCGGGGGTATCACCAGGGACTGGATTTGGTAGTTGTCAAATGGATTTGGACTTTGGTTTTATGAGGATGCCATCGAGGGTGGACTTTTAGTGGTTGCCAATGAATACTGGACTTTTAGGGTGAATTGAAGGTGCCAATTGGAGTGGCTTTTTTTTAGTTGCCAACAAAAGTTTGGGCTTTCTGTGGGGATAGTGAGAGGATTAGACTATTCGACATCCCGGATTTAGATACTCCATGACGACCGCGGGAACTGATTGCCCCAGCTTAGTTTTTGAATTCGACACCGAGGGGAACCACCTCATATAAACCCTTTAGAAAGGCAAGGCTTTTCATGATGACAAGCCTGGGCAGCTGACGACTAATTCAAGGCTTCTACCTGTTGACATTCTTCTTGGAGACCATCTATTTTCCCCAATATCTTCGAACATCAAAGCAAACTCCCTACCTTGTCAAAAGTCATATTTTATTTTTATTATTTTTTATTATCATATTCTTTAGCTGAAGTTTCGAACACAAATTATCAAAATAAAAATTAACTTGCAAATAATCAGATAAAGTAAAAGAGTGAGCACAATTTAATTGAGAAATCTCTCTTTATATTGATTTGTCCCTTGAATGGATGAGTATACAGAGATGTAATCCCTTAATGAGGTGATTACAGTGCAAGAAAAACATAATGGCAAAAAAAACAGAGTTCCTTTGAGTTTCGACACTGCTATAATCCCTACGGCTTTGGAAGTCTTCAACACCTTGCTTCGTAGAAAAATGGTCGGATCAATCATGTCTCTTGATTATGCACTAGGGTCGAGTGATCATGCATAATGGATACTTTGCCTTGGAATTTTGCCCCTAACTTTTTCCTGGATCGCCCTTTCGGGTTTTCAATCCACCGGGACGCCCTTTTTTGCCTGAGCCGCCCTTTCAGGTTTTCAACTCAGCGGGCCTATTCTTATTTTATCCCTAATTTTTGCCTGAACCGCCCTTTCGGGTTTTCGGTTCACCGGGATAGCCAATTTTTCCTAAGTCGCCCTTTCTGGTTTTCAACTTAGCGGCTTTATTATTCCACTTTTTTTAGGCAAAGTATCGTTTGACCAAATCTGCATTCACTGGATAAGGTAATTCCTCCCCATCCATGGTTGCGAGCTTTAGGGCACCACCAGAGAATGCTTCTGTTACCACATATGGGCCTTCGTAGTTTGGCGTCCATTTGCCCCTAGATTCATTATACATAGCCATGATCCTCTTGAGTACCAAGTCTCCTTGTGCGAATGTCCTGGGATGCACTCTTTTGTCGAAGGCTCTCTTCATTCTCCTCTGATAAAGCTGGTCGTGGCATATGGCTGTCAAATGCTTTTCCTCAATGAGATTAAGTTCCTCAAACCTCGTTTTTACCCATTCGGCTTCATCAAGTTGAGCTTCCGTTAAAACTCTCAGCGAAGGGATTTCGACTTCTATTGGGAGAACTGCCTCCATGCCATAAACCAACGAGTAGGGAGTTTCCCCTGTTGAAGTTCGTACCGAAGTGCGGTAGCTGTGTAATGCAAAGGGTAACATCTCGTGCCAATCTTTGTACGTGACCACCATCTTCTGGATGATTTTCTTGATATTTTTATTGGCTGATTCCACGGCTCCATTCATTTTGGGTCTATATGGTGTCGAGTTATGGTGTTCTATTTTAAAACTGGCGCACAACTCGTCCATCATTTTGTTGTTGAGATTTTACCCATTGTCAGTGATGATGCGATTGGGCACTCCATATCTGCATATAATGTTGTGTTTCAAGAAGCGAGCGACTACTTGCTTAGTAACGTTGGTATATGAAGCAGCTTCAACCCACTTGGTGAAATAGTCTATGGCCACAAGTATGAAGCGATGTCCGTTTGAAGCTTTTGGTTCAATAATCCCAATCATGTCTATTCCCCACATGGAGAAGGGCCATGGTGAGGTTAAGACGTTCAGTGGAGTGGTGGGTACATGAATCTTATCAGAGTATATTTGGCACTTGTGACAAGTTCTGGCATGATGGTAACAATCTGCTCCATGGTAAGCCAATAATAGCCCGCCCTCAATATTTTCTTTGCCATGGTATGTCCATTCGCATGAGTTCCAAAACAGCCCTCATGAATGTCCTTTAGAATCTGTTCAGCTTCACGTTTCTCCATGCATCTAAGCAAAACAGTGTCATGGTTGCGCTTGTACAATACATGTCCATTGAGGAAGAAGTTGGATGCCAATCTTCGCAAAGTTCTTTTGTCGATACCCAGGGCTCCTTCAGGATATTCATGCTTTTCAAGATATCGCTTTATATCATAAAACCACGGCTTTTCATCTGCGTCTTTATCAGCAGTCAGACAATGCACGGGCTCTTCAAAGCGTCGTAAATCAATAGATGGTCTATGATTTGGCCATATCAACTTGTACATGGATGCCAGAGTTGCCAAAGCGTCAGCCATTTGATTCTCTTCTCGAGGTATGTGAGCAAAAGTGATATCATCGAATCGGGGAAGCAATTTGGCCACATAATCCCGATATGGAATTAAGTTTTCATGCTTGGTATCCCAATCGCCTCTTATCTAGTAAATTACTAGAGCAGAATCCCCAAACACATCGAGAGTTTTGATTCTCAAGTCAATGGCTTCTTCTAGCCCTAGTATACATGCCTCGTACTCTGCTATATTGTTAGTGCACGGGAAGCAAAGCTTGGCCGTAAACGGCAAGTGAGAATTTTTGGGAGATGTAATCATTGCCCCAATTCTGTGTCTATAAGAGTTAGACGCACCATCGAACATAAGAGTCCATCGCTCTCCTGGTTCTGGCCCTTCATCTGGCCATGGCTCTTCGTAATCTATTGCCATCATGATATCCTCATCTGGAAAGTCAAATCTCAAAGGTTGGTACTCTTCCACAGGTTGATGGGCCAAATGATCTGCTAACACACTGCCCTTTATAGCTTTCTGAGTGATGTATTGGATGTCGTATTCAGATAGAAGCATTTGCCACCGGGCTATCCTACCGGTAAGAGCAGGTTTCTCGAAGATGTATTTGATTGGATCCATCTTGGAGATTAAGTATGTGGTGTGCGTCAGCATATATTGTCTAAGTCGTCTAGCAGCCCATGCAAGTGCACAACAAGTTTTCTCAAGCAAAGAGTATCTAGTCTCGCAGCCGTTAAACTTTTTGCTGAGATAGTATATAGCATGCTCTTTCTTGCACGAATCATCCTGTTGTCCTAATACGCAACCCATGGACTTTTCTAGCACAGTTAAGTACATAATGAGCGGCCTTCCAGGAACTGGTGGTATCAAGATCGGTGGTTCTTGTAAATATTCTTTGATTGCATCAAATGCCCCTTGGCATTCATCATTCCACACAACCGGCTGATCTTTCCTGAGTAATTTAAAAATTGGCTTGCAAGTGGCTGTGAGATGTGAAATAAATCTTGCGATATAATTCAACCTCCCTAGAAATCCACGGACCTCCTTTTTGGTCTTTGGTGCAGGCATGTCCTGAATCGCCCTTACTTTGTCAGGATCCACCTCAATCCCTTTCTGGCTTACGATAAAGCCCAACAACTTTCCAGACCGCACCCCGAATGTACATTTGTTGGGATTAAGTCTCAACTTGAACTTCCTCAGTCTGGCGAACAACTTTTCCAGATTACCCAAATGCTCCTCTTCAGTCTGGGACTTAGCAATCATGTCATCAACGTACACTTCGATCTCTTTGTGAATCATATCATGAAAGAGTGTTACCATTGCACGCTGGTATGTTGCCCCAGCGTTCTTTAACCCAAATGGCATTACCTTGTAACAAAATGTGCCCCATGGTGTAATGAACGTTGTTTTTTCCATGTCATCTGGATCCATCTTAATTTTATTGTAACCAGAGAATCCATCCATGAAGGAAAAAACGGAGAACTGTGTCGTATTATCTACCAACACATCAATGTGAGGCAATGGAAAATCGTCTTTAGGACTTGCTCTGTTCAAGTCGCGGTAATCCACACACATACGAACCTTTCCGTCCTTTTTGGGTACGGGAACGATATTTGCAACCCATTGCGGGTATTTGGCCACTGCTAAGAAACCTGCATCGAATTGTTTTTGGACCTTGTTGCACCCTAAAATTTGACCAACCAGTTCTCCTAGCTGGCTCGTGGTTTAAATTCATGTTCGCATATCAGATGCATGACATTTGTGCACAGACAAAGGATATCAGAGTTACAGTTTGGGTTTCGTCTATCAGATATTTCAGATCCAGTCTAGGTCATCAGGGTTTTATTTCGGGAAATTGTGCGCTTCTCGGGATTTTCAGCTTGCATGGTGGTTTTCGAGATATTCTGATGCCAGGGGTTTATTGTTTGATTCGATCTGGTCTCGCGCACTCTTTTATGGTGGTCATTTGCATTTGTCTGCATTTTTTAGGGTTTAATAGACTTTTGTGGATTTTAATCAGATTTTTAATCATTTTTTAGGATTTAAATAGAGTTTTAACATTTTTTAAATAGCTTAAATCTTTTTCTAGAGCTTTATAGATTTTTTTTAGAATTTAAATAGGTTTTTAAATAGATTTAATAGTTTTAAATCATTTTTAGAATATAATAGATTTTAAAATTGTTTTTAATTGTTTTTAGATAATATAGAAAGAGTATAGTTTTTTTTCTTTTATTAATAATAGAGTTTGTTTTAGTATAGATTTAATCTTTTAATAGATTTTTTCTTTTATTAGTTTTAATAGGATGATTAATAGATTCTTTAAATAATATTAGAGATTTTATAGAAATTAGTAGAGTTTTAATCATTTTTGGTTAAATGGAGTTAATTAGGATTTTAATCCTGTTTAGGGTCTTATTAGGGTTTAATTAGGTTAACTGAATTTGTTAGATCAATTAGGATAGTTTAATCTTCATCTAGTTAATTAGGATTAGTCTTAATTAGGTTAATTGGATTTAATCTTTTTTTTTCTTCAGTTTTTTGGGTTTTAGTGTAACAGCTTCGTTGGGCCCAGAAAGGAATTTTTTTGGAGGCCCATTTCAATTTGCAATCCAGTTTTTGTGCAGTTTTTTGTCCAGAAAGTGACACTTGTCACTATAAAATGGGGTCACGCGTTCACCCATGGGACCCCCACCTCACACCTCAGAACTCCCCACACCCTGACACTTGTCCCCACTCACTCTCTCTCCAATCACACGCGTCCCCACTAGAGTCATCTCCCTCGCCACGTGTGGCGCATGCAACAATCCCCAGCGCCACCTGTCTTACCCCCATCCCACACCGGAATACCCGCCACCGACCATGCAGCAACCGTGACCAGCCACCTCCGATCATTCCAACCGTCTCTGGCCGCCGTCACGTCACCAGAAACTGCAGAAATTCCCAGAAAGCCCAGAAACTCAAGATCTTCATCTTCTTCCTTTTCTTTCCTCCGATCCCCAGCCACACGCCCCCGCCGGAGAATTCATACCCGCCGGAATCTTCATACAAAGAACATCACCGTTCGTCCATTTTTCTCAAGAGCTTCAAGGATCTTTCCGTTCCAGTGACGATCCACTCATCAGTGTTCATCAATCTTGTGGGATCTTCATCAGCTTGAGTCGTTCGTCCAAAATCCCCATAATCTTCAAGAGCCTCCGCTTCAATTTTCTTGCCAGGATCTCCAGATCACTCTTAGATCTTCAAGAACACCAGATTCTCGGACTTTTCCTTGAGAAATCTTCAGCAAACAGAGCGATTTTTGCAACCTCCTTCCACGATCTAGGCCGCTTCGACGTCAAGATCAGCCAACTTCAAGCGAATCTTCTTCGTACTTCATTTTTCCAGAAACGTCCTCGTCTCCAGGTTCGTTTCTTCTCACCTCCATTGCTGTTGTTTTTCATTGATTTTAGGGTTTATCGTTTTAGGGTTTGAGTTTCGTGGTTGATATTGTTGAGATGAGGAAGAAAGTGTTCCGAGTAGGGTTGTTTGTTTCTGAGATTTGGTTGATGATTCGTGAGGGTTGGGAGAGGAGTTGCAGAGGGGATTTGGGGGCAGACGGCGTTAGGGTTTCTTTGGTAGTGAACAGTGACCAGAAGGTTAGAATGAGAAGATTGGTTTTGTTATTAGGGTTTCTGGTTAGGGATTGGATTGAGTCTAGGCCCAAACTCGTAATTGCTGATGCACTCCCCGGTTTACTCATTCCCCCCCCCTTGAGTGTGAAAGCTGAGTGATAATTCTGGGACTGGGCCTTAGGCCCCATTGCTGTTCGCACCCCCCACCAGCGGCCCAAACTGGAAATGAACGTCAGCTAGCTGCTATTTGCACCGCAGTTTTAACCTTTTTCTTTTTATTTTTCAATTGTTTTTTCTGAGCGCATATGGGCCTAGGGAATTCGCTAATGGCACGCCCTATCCCTGGCCCATCTGGGAATTGAACTGGGCGCCTCTGCTGTTCTCACCCCCTCCCCTTTAATTCAATTTCTTTTATTTTGTTTTTCTTTTATATTTTCTTGCATTTTGTAAAATTCATATAAAATCCAAAAATAGATATTTTTTAATTCTTGTTTTTTCTATAGGTTTATGATTTTTTCTAGAAAAATATCAATAAATAAAATTGGCATTTTATCTTCTTTTAATATTTTTAGCATATTATTCTTTTAAATAGCTTTTAAATAGGATTAATATTGTACTTGATCTTGTAGAATTTCTTTTAGGACTTTCCCTTAGGATTTTTAATTCATTATTTTTGGCATAGTTATATATTGAATCATAGTTCCCCATAGGATTTAATTCTTGATTTTTAGATTAAAATTTGATTAGGTTAATGAGGCTAACATTAGGGTATCCTAATTAGGGTTTAGGTTATGCATAGGTGAAATAGTTCATTTTCTTTAGAGAGTTTTGTCTGGATTTTTGGGGATGGGCATATATGGATGTTATGGGTAGATGTTATAGACCCTTGTGAATAATTGTTAGAATTTTCCCCCTTGCTTTAGTATTTTTAGGTATTTTCTGAAGTAGGACTGGTTGTATTGGCTGTTCTGTGGACATTTGTCTGTCTCTGGGGTTTATTTTTGGGAATTTGTTGTGGGGCTTAGTTTGTTTTGAAGACCTTGTTGAAGGAGCATGATGAAGGAGAAGATTGTAGATCAAGACTCAGAGATCCAGAGGTTGGGTCTTGTTCCCTGTTTGTGAGGTTTGAGATCCTGAAGTTTGAGGGATATCCATGGTACTTTCCTGAGGAAGGCACTATGAATGACTTTCATTCTTTCTTCTCACCTCTTTCTTAAGTATCCAATGATGTTGGAGCCAACATGTGAGTTTAATTTCTCCTGAGGAGGAATGTAAACTGATCACAGTTGTTGAGCCACATGGGATACAATTCCTAAGTGGAAGCCTCCTAGTACTTTCCTGAGGAAGGTCCTATGGGTCTATTCACTTAGTTCCACTAGTTCATCTAGGATTTCTCAAGTATCCAATGATGTTGGAGCCAACATGTGAGTTTAATTTCTCCTGAGGAGGAATGTAAACTGATCACAGTTGTTGAGCCACATGGGATACAATTCCTAAGTGGAAGCCTCCTAGTACTTTCCTGAGGAAGGTCCTATGGGTCTGTTCACTTAGTTCCCTTAGTTCATATAGGATTTCTTAAGTGTCCAATGATGTTGGAGCCAACATGTGAGTTTAATTTCTCCTGAGGAGGAATGTAAACTGATCACAGTTGTTGAGCCACATAGGATATGATTCCTGAGTACAAGCCTCCTAGTGCTTTCCTGAGGAGGGCACTATGAGTCTGCCTACTTAGCTCCCTTTCTTTGGCAAGCTTGTTTTGAAGCTTGAAGACTGGGATTTTTTTCTCTTGTTTAGGTTTTTGCTTTAGGGCTTTGCTTAGATTTGATTAGAGTTCTGTTCTAGGGTTAGGATTAGAGATTAGATGTAGATAATTTCTTTCTCAAGTGTGGTTTGTTTGCCTGATGGCACTTCATTCCTTTTATCTGTTTATTGCGTGATAGCATGTTGTTTAGTTCAGTATGATTACTGTTATTTCATGACTGGCTTGAGGTTGAGATGAGCTTGTGGAGGCTGAAGCCCCACACACATTTCCTCCCTCACTTGCATTGCATGCATTTTACTGTTAAGCTGATGCTTTGTCTGTTTTGGTGTATCATTGATATGATCCCTTAGGACTCTCATTTCCTTTGATAAGGATTTGATGATAGACTTTTAGGTTGAAACCTATGCATGACAACTTCTAGGAGTTCCCTGTTCAAACCTCAACCATAGGATGAATCCATGGCATGATAACAGTAGGACTTGATAGTCTCCCTCCTAGTTGGGCCTGTTCTCTTCTCATCTCAAAACAGTTTAAGATACAGTAATCATGAATGATTTCTTTCATACGTTACGAGCCTTAAGCTATCTGAGATTGGATGTTTAGCATGGTACCCTTTGGGTGACATGCGACGCATTCACTCTCAGGTCATAGTCTCTAGTGCGATTGAAATCGCAAACACAATAAAAAACACTTCTTTCAGGAAATAAGCCGTAGTTTCCCGAACTACGTTTGCTCTGATCTTCCATACAGTGTGGAAGTACGTAGGCATAGGATGCGATATCCTAGCGAGCAACCTTTCCCCCATAACCCTTCGTAGGCCGAACTACGTTGACTCTGATTTCTCATTCTCTGATGAGAATACGTAGGCATAAAGTGCGACGCTTTGCCGAGTCATTTTTCTTTTCTTTTTCAGCCAGCCTTGATAGGTAGATAGAATAAAACCAACCCGTCCAAGTAAACAAACAAGCGTGGATCCCGTCGAGTACGACGGACGTGAGGGGTGCTAATACCTTCCCCTTGCGTAACCGACTCCCGAACCCAGACAATGGTTGCGATGACCTTGTCTTACCCTTTTTCGTCAGGTTTTTCCGATCGTTTCCTTTCCCGCTCTGAGGGATAAATAACGAAAGGTGGCGACTCTTCTGTCATGCCGGCACCTTATTTTCGTGCAAGCGACAGCTGGCGACTCTGCTGGGGAGCTCAGGTGTTTCCCTATGCGAGTCTCGCCTTGGATTTTCTTCCTAGCTGCCTGGGACCGTCCCCAGCAGCTGGCGACTTTGCTGGGGAACGAACCCAGAATCTATGGTTCTCCGGTTCCCTATGAGAGTCAATCCTAGCGCTTGTATGTTTGCTTGTTGGGTTGCGTTTATTTATCGCATTTTTACTTCTTGCATTTTATTTCCCGCATTTTATTTCCAGTTTGATATGATTATCTGTGCTGCTGTGGGAGAGGGATGTTACTATGAGTGAGAAGCCGGGCCCGGGCTTGAGTATACACCTAGATATAGTTGCGGAGAAGTAGTAGACGAACCTGTCTGCTGAGTAGGCACAGTTCCCTATGAAAATCTGCGCTCAGACGAGATTCTTGCAGAGGTACTCCTTTCCGGTCCTGAGGATCTGAGGGGAGTCCAGACGTGAGGATTGTCGACTCTGGGGACCGATCATTTGGAAGTCAGCTAAGTGAGGCCTCTTCATGACTTGATGATGCCACTCCTTCTGGGAATCGTATCGTCACTCATGAAAGTCTGTGACGCTGATGACCGCATAGGATGCCGTACCTTTGTCCGTGGATTAGGTCCATACCTGTGAACGGGATTGGGTTTATTGCAGGAAACTTTGACCTCCAGACCACCTGGTTTTCTTGACAGTGGATCAGTTATGTTGGTACCAGGGTTCTCAGTTGCAGATTTGTCTGTTCTTGATAGAGCAGGTTTTGATCAGAGGATCTTGTCATCAGGTGTATGTCTGTTCTTGATAGAGCAGGCTTTGATCAGAGTATCGTCATCAGTGGTTTGTTCTTGACAGAGCAGATTTTTGGGTCTGAAGATCTCATCAGCAGATGTTGTTTGTTCTTGATAGGGCAGATTTTGAGTGGGGTCTGAAGATCTCATCAGCAGATGTTGTTTGTTCTTGATAGGGCAGATTTTTAGTGGGGTCTGAAGATCTCATCAGCAGCTGTAAGTTTGTTCTTGATAGGGCAGATTTTTTTTGATTTGGGGTCTGAAGACTTCATCAGCAGATGTTTCTTGATCGTACACCCGGGGTCCTTATTATCAGACATTTGTTCTTGACAGAGCAGAATTTTGATCTTATATATATGGTCCTGTCAGAAGGTCGTTCCTAGCAGATCAGATCAGTGGTCTTACACCGGGGTTTTCTTCTCATCAGTGACTGTTGATACCGAACCTCCACAGCAGTTACCTGGATATATTATTGCATGCCTGCATTTTGCATTAGTTCGCATATTCATGTTTGCATTCCATTAGCATGTGTCTGTGCTGCAGGCGCATTTCGTACCCTGATTCTGGTGTCCCGAGCAATATGAGATATTTTCTTCCATGAATGGATCTAGTCTTATCACTGCATTGACACTATGTTAGCCCGTTGACACCAGGATTAGGGGTGATCTCCTAAACGTACAGACACCCATGGCATTAGCATAATTCATCTTGCATGACAGAAGCCGGGACTTGTCTTCTAAACTTTGTGTTTGCAGGTTTGACTCAGAATCGAGCAACTCAGACTAATGGAGCAGGTACAAGCTGAACTGGGGAAAATCCAAAGCCAATTGGGGCAGGTCATGAATGACGTACAGGCAGTGCGCTTGGATCAGCAAGTACTCAGAGAAGAGAATCAGCAGCTGCAGAATCAGTTGAGCTTTCTCATGGGAGTGGTGAGAAGTATGCTAAAAAAGGAGAGTGGTCAAGCACCCAAGGAGGAGACCAAAGTGCTTCCTCCATTGCCGTCAATGCCACCTGTGCTGAAGCCAAATGGACCTCATAGATCCTCTACACAGCATGAAGCTCGAGACCTGTCTCGTCAGCAGCCGCGCCGGGCATCTCAGAATAACCCTGAAGGTTATAATCAAAAGAAGAAGCTACTTGATAGAGCTGTAGACCCAATACCTGTGAGTTATGCCCAGCTGTTGCCACTGTTGGTTCAGAACCGTGTTCTCAAGCTTCGAACCTCAGATCCACCAGGTGACGTGTCACCAGACGTTGATCTCAGCACACGTTGTGATTTCCACTCAGGAGCACCGGGGCACCATGTTGAAACATGTAAGGCTCTCAAGAATAAGATTCAGGACCTTATTGACTCAAGGACAATTAGGCTTGTGCCGGGCGGCATGAGAGCATCGGGAAAGTTCATCCCGTACCCTGCAGAAGAGGTGAATGATTCCACTCCTTTGCCTGAAGCTGAGAAAGATCTTGAATATGTCCCGCGACCTTTGGTGACTGCATCGCCTCGCTCGCAGTTTCTACCTGGATCAAGTTCAAGGACGCAAGCGCCTAAACAAGAGACCATTGCCACTCAGAAACGACGACCTCTTGCTCCTGGGCGGAAAGAATACCAGCACCAGAATCAAAAGAGGCCTCGCAACCACTTAGAACGAAGGAATGTTCCTTTTCATCCAGTGCCTGTACCGTATAGCCAGATTCTCTCACAGTTGATTCAGAATTCTTTGGTGGAACCGAAAGCTCTCAAGCCCGTGCCAGAGCCTTACCCTCCAGGGTACAATCCTCATGCTCAGTGTGGTTACCATGGTGGATCCTCGGGGCATTCAACTGAAGATTGCAAGGCTTTCCAGGCGAAAGTGCAACAATTGATCGACCAAGGGTGTATTTCCTTTCCATACGGAGTTTTGGTTGTACGTGACAACATCTCAGTTGTCTGAGCTCGCAGATTCAGAGGGTTATTTCCAGAAGTCAGTGGTCCAGACAGGCAGACGTCCTCAGAATTGGCAGTCCTCGGACTTTTTACCATTTGCATTTGTAGTTTCTTTTCTGTTAGTTACTACTTGCTGTTAAACATTGTATGTTTCGAATGGTAATATTAATAAAGTGACTATGCATTTTCCTGAATTAGTTATGTCGTTGTCACTCATTTACTACATTGCACTGACACTTGCATTTTATTCACTTCACTTTATTACTATGATTAGCGATGAGTGGAGGGAGGATGATGAAACTGAATACTCATAACCAATGATCGTATTGCTTTCAGATAAAACCTTGCCGAGGACGTATAAGGCATTGTTTCAAATCCCTAAACACCGGAGAGATAAGGAAGAGAATCCCTTGTTAACCACTTCGAGCCGAGGAGTAGGAGTTTCTTTCGGACTTTCTAACCCTCACATCTTAACCCGGGGCAGGGTAGTTGTCAGTTAGCTTGATTGAGCGGTCAAGTCTTATAGAGGAGTGTTGTCCTTCGAGGACCCATCACATCATATTCCTCTCCAGAGGTCGTACCTCATCAGCCACAATGGTTAAACCTCACCAACCAGGAGTGAGACAGTTACAAGCCTTTCGAAGCAATCAAGACAACCAGTGTCGCACGACTCGTTCCAAAAAAAAAAGAAGAAAAAAAAGGAATAAGAAAGCCCGCTAAGTAAAAAAAGAAAAGCTAGAAAGCAAATACTTAGGCAAAAATCAGGGCATCCCGCTGGACTTCAAAAGAAAAAATCGAAAAGAACTCAAAAGGAGTCAGTCCGGGCAAAAATTAGGGAATCAAAAGAATGAAAAAGAAAGGATTATAAAAAGAAAAATCCTCAAACAAGGACGAAGTCGTGTAGACACAGACGCCGAAAACGAAAAAGGAGTAACTGTCACTCCGAAAGACCTTGTGAATTCTTTAACCAGTGGTTCCCAATGTTCGACATACCCCTCGAAGAGGCGAGCGCTCGAGCTAAGTTAACTGAACTTTAGGGCGGAGAACATCACGTAGAAGAGGTGGGTACAAATCATAATTTGAGCCAAATATCCTTTGTTTCACGAACCGTGAACCCGACCACAATACAACCCTTAAAAGACCTAATTGAGGCAGGGTTTATTCTGAAAGCGCATTACGATAAGGTTGAGTAACCTGACTCCTTCATGATTTGCTAATCATATCCTTATTGTATTTTTCACTGATTACATCAGCATTACGTTTGAACTCTTTGGTTCATTCGTCACTCACTAGCATGACACGTAAATGAGTGACAGTACAACATTTTTTCGAAATTTGCATGAACACTGCATTAAAATTACCATTCGTGAATAAACAATTTTAATTGCAGGTTGGTAGCTGATACGAAGGAACTTCAACAGGGAATAGTCAATCAGGACTGAATCGTCAGAGGTCTGGATCAGAATGGTGTGCTGTGAAACCCTGTGAATCTGGGGCATTGACTCCCAGTGAGTTTGGAATCAGTTTGTCTGAGGACAAGTCCCGGAGCATCAGTTGATTATGGGGCAATTCATGCAAGAAGCGGTTGATCGAAAGTGAATCTTCTCGAGGCCCAATCAGGGGCAGTTATCCAGAATTCTTGCGATTTGAGGGCAGATCCCTCCAGTGTTCAATCAGAGCATGTTGAGTCGCTCATCGCTCGTTCAGGGGCAAATTACTTCAGAGATATTGAAGCCGACCATGCTGAGAGTTGATTAGTTGAGGATGAATCCTTCCGTTGTGCAGGTATTGGGGCAAGCCCTCTGAAGATTGTCTCGTTGGCCAGTTGTTTTCGGTTCAGAATGAATTATTCCCAAAAGTCAGATTGGAGCAAGTTGAATTGCGCTGGGGCAAGTTGTTCAGATGAGTTTGTTCACCCTAGCAAGAATTGGGTATCGGGGAATTGTGTCATTACCCTGCCAAAACCTGAACCTTCTGAAGAAGCCTTGCGGTCATGGGATTGCTATCCTACGGCCTAACCTGTTACTTGGCTCCATGATTAGTAGCCTGTATTCCCTGTGTTGACGTTGTTGAACCAGGATCGTTTCTCAGCAGAGATGTACGGTTTGAGGTTGTTCCCCCTGTACAGTTTGAGACTGCAGCAAATTGAGATGGCGTTTATCCCTTATCCGATTAGGGTCAAGATTACCCTCAGCAGACCAGGATTGATATCCCCGAAGCGGGGCGAGTCCTCCTTCTCCAGCAGAGTTCAGTAGTCTCTCCTCCACAGAATCTGAACGCAAGAAAGTGAGCATTGATATGTCTCCCCAGGCAGAGATGATTCTCTTCCCCAAGCAGACGCATCCTGAAGGAACGTCACCTCATCAGCTGAGTCAAGGGCCGAAGCTCATTTCCCCAACACCGGGTCACAAGTGCAGTTTTCAAAGAAACGTTCGGGTACCGAAGCTCGTGTTTTCCCCAGTAAAGTCGTCGAAGCAGGTGTTTCCCCAGCACCGGGTCACAAGTGCAGGATTCGCAGGAAGCTATTCTTGCGCCGAAATATGCAGTAACTGATGGTGCCAGACTGAAGTCTCCAGCGGAATTGAGATTCCCCACCAGAGTTGTATTCTCTCCTGAAGTTGGATGATTCCCTCTTCCCCCAGTAGAGTGTTGGAACAACTGATGTTGCATTCCCCTGCAGAGTTGCACTCTCCCCCGAAGTCAGATGATTCTTTCTTCCCTAGCGAAATTGAAATTCCTCATCAGAGTCGTACTCTCCCGTTGAAGTAGAATGATTCCTCTCTCCCCGGCTGAGTCCGCAAACCCCCAGGAGAGCCGAATCATCGGAAGCAGTTGGGACCATGAGTAGATTATCCCTAGTAGATATTGAGCAGTTGATGTTGTATTTCCCCCCAGAGTCGCACTCTCTCCAGCGAAGTAGAATGATTTCTCTTTCCTCAGCCGAGTTTGCAGATGTCCAAGAGATCCGAATCCCGAGAAGGTGATCAGATCATGATTGGTTTTTCCCCAGTGGAATGTCAAGCAGCTGAAGTTGTTTCCCCACGGAGTTATCATCCCCAGAAGGGTAGCCGGGACGGCCACGCAGTTTGTTCTCGCGCAGTCAACAGAAGATCAGTTCCCCAGGCGGAGTCCAATTGATATTGGCGTGTCCACGTTTTCCTCAGCAGGATGATTCCTCTATCTGAGTAGTTCTTTCTCCTTGACAGGAGAATTCCCCTTCGACATTTATTTTGCTGACGGGATCACATCATTGTGCATGATTGCATAGCATTTAGCATAAAGGCATAGCATTTCTACCATGTGGGGCATGGCGCAGAAGCATATGCATCATAAGCATGATCTAGGTTATTATCATTCTTGTTTTACAGGTGTTCAGCCGAAGGATCAGTTGCTCAGGATGATTCCTGACATTCTCCCCAACAAAGTCGCTCGCTCAAGATGGTTTTTGAGATCCCCATCGCAGTTTCCCGAGTTGTTTGCTTAAGATGATTCTTGAGCTCCCCAGTAGCGTCCCCGGCGAAGATCGCCCAGGACAATGCCTGAAACTCCAAGAGAACCGAGTCCTTGGAAGCTGCTCAAGCCGTGATTGGTTTGTGCCCGGCAAGAGTCGCCCAGGATAATCCTTGGAATCCCCAACAGGGTGGGGGTCTTTTCCCCAGCAGGTGGTTGGCACTTCCCCAGCAGCAGGCAGGTAGATTGATATCCCCAGCCGAGCACAGCCATGAGTGGTAGATGAAATGTTTCCCCAAGCAGATCCCGAAGGATTGTCCAGCAGGCAGAAGTTTGTTTATCCCCGTGAGTTTGAGGACTTAATGACATGAGTGTCTTGTAGCCTGAAGGATATGTTCCCTAGAAGGGTCGTTTCCCAGAGAGCCATTCAGGGCATTTAGCGCATTCCCCATGCAGAGTATAGCAGAGGATAGTGTGTTGATCAGCCTGATATGCTGTGTTCTCCGGAGGAGCCCGTCATCCTCAAGTGTAAGTCCAGTTGAGATCGGCAGAAAATGCAGCTCCCTTGAAGAGTAGCTCTTCCTCAGCATAATGGTTACTCTCCCCGAGTGGATGGTTCCTCTTTCCAGCATTTATTTTGATGGGGCATTTCCTTGCATGATTGCATAACATTTACTCAAAAGCGTAGCATTCCGTTTCGCGCGGAGCATTACACCCATTCTTCCAGCATTTGCATATGAAGCATGAACCAGGTGGTTACCGTGCTCTCGAACAGAAGTACTTGCTCCACAGTAAAGTTGGTAGGAATCGTCTGAGTGAGCTCTTTCGTTATTCTCCAGCAGTTGTTGAAGTCGTTTGGGTGAACTCTCTCGTCTTTCTGCAGCAAAGTCTACAAGGTTGTTCGGGTGAACCCTTCTTCCTTTTCCCCAGTGAGTCGTCAGGATTGTTTGGGTGAACCCTCATTCCTCTCTCCTCAACAGAGTTGTTAACCTGATGATTATGTCCGGTGACCCGGCATGTTTGCTTTTATTTAGAAACGACTTGACAGGATGTCAAGAGAATAGCAGTGTGATATGTTTGCTCCAACAGTGATGTCTAATCTGAAGATTGACTTCGTAAACGCCTGAAGGTGATATCAGAAGGTTCCTGTGGATTCAGATTTCCTTGTTGATGAATCAACGTGTGGCTGAAGACAGGGTTCCAAAGTTTGTGGATATAACAAGGTGATCCGTGTTGGCCTGAAGACCAAGTCAGTTGTCCTGAGGTGATGATTGATTGCGATCAAATGAATAGTGTTTCTTCTGACTGAAGTTGAAGATGTTTCTCCAGCTGAAGCGGAGTTTGCCTGAAGGCAAAGTATTCGAATCCCCGTAGAGTCATGAATGGCTCGGGATACCATTTCTCTGACTGAAGTCACAGATTTCCCAAGCTGAAGCGAAGGTGCCTGAAGGCAAGGTTATCCCCAAGGTCATGAATGACCTAGGATTCATTTTTCGGACTGAAGGCCGAAGTATATCCCTGACTGAAGTCACGGATACTCTATAGCAGAGGCGGAGTTGCCTGAAGGCAGATCCATGTATCCTTGAAGGCCAAGGACCATTTCTTCAGACTGAAGTCGAAGATACCTCCTGCAGATTTGCCGACGGGCAAAGTTTACATCCTTGAAGGTCAAGGATGTTTATCTTCAGAAATACTTGAAGATCTTTTCTAGCTGCTATTTGCACCGCAGTTTTAACCTTTTTATTTTTATTTTTCAATTGTTTTTTCTGAGCGCATATGGGCCTAGGGCATTCGCTAATGGCACCCCCTATCCCTGGCCCATCTGGGAATTGAACTGGGCGCCTCTGCTGTTCTCACCCCCTCCCCTTTAATTCAATTTCTTTTATTTTGTTTTTCTTTTATATTTTCTTGCATTTTGTAAAATTCATATAAAATCCAAAAATAGATATTTTTTAATTCTTGTTTTTTCTATAGGTTTATGATTTTGTCTAGAAAAATATCAATAAATAAAATTGGCATTTTATCTTCTTTTAATATTTTTAGTATATTATTCTTTTAAATAGCTTTTAAATAGGATTAATATTGTACTTGATCTTGTAGAATTTCTTTTAGGACTTTCCCTTAGGATTTTTAATTCATTCTTTTTGGCATAGTTAGATATTGAATCATAGTTCCCCATAGGATTTAATTCTTGATTTTTAGATTAAAATTTGATTAGGTTAATGAGGCTAACATTAGGGTATCCTAATTAGGGTTTAGGTTATGCATAGGTGAAATAGTTCATTTTCTTTAGAGAGTTTTGTATGGATTTTTGGGGATGGGCATATATGGATGTTATGGGTAGATGTTATAGACCCTTGTGAATAATTGTTAGAATTTTCCCCCTTGCTTTAGTATTTTTAGGTATTTTCTGAAGTAGGACTGGTTGTATTGGCTGTTCTGTGGACATTTGTCTGTCTCTGGGGTTTATTTTTGGGAATTTGTTGTGGGGCTTAGTTTGTTTTGAAGACCTTGTTGAAGGAGCATGATGAAGGAGAAGATTGTAGATCAAGACTCAGAGATCCAGAGGTTGGGTCTTGTTCCCTGTTTGTGAGGTTTGAGATCCTGAAGTTTGAGGGATATCCATGGTACTTTCCTGAGGAAGGCACTATGAATGACTTTCATTCTTTCTTCTCACCTCTTTCTTAAGTATCCAATGATGTTGGAGCCAACATGTGAGTTTAATTTCTCCTGAGGAGGAATGTAAACTGATCACAGTTGTTGAGCCACATGGGATACAATTCCTAAGTGGAAGCCTCCTAGTACTTTCCTGAGGAAGGTCCTATGGGTCTATTCACTTAGTTCCACTAGTTCATCTAGGATTTCTCAAGTATCCAATGATGTTGGAGCCAACATGTGAGTTTAATTTCTCCTGAGGAGGAATGTAAACTGATCACAGTTGTTGAGCCACATGGGATACAATTCCTAAGTGGAAGCCTCCTAGTACTTTCCTGAGGAAGGTCCTATGGGTCTGTTCACTTAGTTCCCTTAGTTCATATAGGATTTCTTAAGTGTCCAATGATGTTGGAGCCAACATGTGAGTTTAATTTCTCCTGAGGAGGAATGTAAACTGATCACAGTTGTTGAGCCACATAGGATATGATTCCTGAGTACAAGCCTCCTAGTGCTTTCCTGAGGAGGGCACTATGAGTCTGCCTACTTAGCTCCCTTTCTTTGGCAAGCTTGTTTTGAAGCTTGAAGACTGGGATTGTTTTCTCTTGTTTAGGTTTTTGCTTTAGGGCTTTGCTTAGATTTGATTAGAGTTCTGTTCTAGGGTTAGGATTAGAGATTAGATGTAGATAATTTCTTTCTCAAGTGTGGTTTGTTTGCCTGATGGCACTTCATTCCTTTTATCTGTTTATTGCGTGATAGCATGTTGTTTAGTTAAGTATGATTACTGTTATTTCATGACTGGCTTGAGGTTGAGATGAGCTTGTGGAGGCTGAAGCCCCACACACATTTCCTCCCTCACTTGCATTGCATGCATTTTACTGTTAAGCTGATGCTTTGTCTGTTTTGGTGTATCATTGACATGATCCCTTAGGACTCTCATTTCCTTTGATAAGGATTTGATGATAGACTTTTAGGTTGAAACCTATGCATGACAACTTCTAGGAGTTCCCTGTTCAAACCTCAACCATAGGATGAATCCATGGCATGATAACAGTAGGACTTGATAGTCTCCCTCCTAGTTGGGCCTGTTCTCTTCTCATCTCAAAACAGTTTAAGATACAGTAATCATGAATGATTTCTTTCGTATGTTACGAGCCTTAAGCTATCTGAGATTGGATGTTTAGCATGGTACCCTTTGGGTGACATGCGACGCATTCACTCTCAGGTCATAGTCTCTAGTGCGGTTGAAATTGCAAACACAATAAAAAACACTTCTTTCAGGAAATAAGCCGTAGTTTCCCGAACTACGTTTGCTCTGATCTTCCATACTGTGCGGAAGTACGTAGGCATAGGATGCGATATCCTAGCGAGCAACCTTTCCCCCATAACCCTTCGTAGGCCGAACTACGTTGACTCTGATTTCTCATTCTCTGATGAGAATACGTAGGCATAAAGTGCGACGCTTTGCCGAGTCATTTTTCTTTTCTTTTTCAGCCAGCCTTGATAGGTAGATAGAATAAAACCAACCCGTCCAAGTAAACAAACAAGCGTGGATCCCGTCGAGTACGACGGACGTGAGGGGTGCTAATACCTTCCCCTTGCGTAACCGACTCCCGAACCCAGATAATGGTTGCGATGACCTTGTCTTACCCTTTTTCGTCAGGTTTTTCCGATCGTTTCCTTTCCCGCTCTGAGGGATAAATAACGAAAGGTGGCGGCTCTTCTGTCATGCCGGCACCTTATTTTCGCGCAAGCGACAGACCTCGTCACGGATTTTCAGAGCCATATCAGGGCGAGTTCTTCTCAACTTCTGCTTGACGGCATGACACTCTTCTTTGAGTGGCAACTTGTGTACAACAATGTTCGTATCTAGACCAGGCATGTCCTGATACGACCATGCGAATACATCAGCATATTCTCGGAGGAGCCCTACCAGCTTTGCCTTGACAGTATCTTGAAGAGACGCTCCAACCTTTATCTCCCTTTTATTTTCTTCTGAACCTAGGTTAATAACCTCGACATCCTCTTTATGCGGCATAATGACCTTCTCTTCTTGCTGCAGCAACCTAGCCAATTCGTTGGGGAGCTCATTCTCGTCTTCCTCATCTACTCGGTATATTGGACAATCAAAATCATAAAGGCCTACAGCGGTGTCGATATCAAGGACCTCGGTAGTGTCTCTGCATGATTATGATTTATGCAGCTTATTTAGGAAAATGAGTGCGCGAAAGAAATGCCATTAATTATGAAAAAAATAGAAAAGGAAATGAGCAAAAATTGAATGCAAATAAAAATTTATTCATGTTAAACATGTTTCGAAACATCAGGGGGGCCGATACAAAGCTCCACTACGCCTTGGGCAGAGCGTAGGGTTTTTGAAAATCAATTAAAACTTTACTTTTGAAGAGGGAAAAACTGGGGTATTTCGATGGTCTTCCAATTCTTCAATTCTTCACCAGGTTCAGCCTGTCAGATCCAGCTTGCAGAGGCTTCTTTGTCATCCACCCCATCTTCAATTACCATGGCGGAGGTATGGTCGAAGATATGCCCAGCGCTCTTGAAGACTTCTGCTACAGGAGGAATCTGCTTCTTGCCATATGCATTCGTCACAGTGTTGGATGAAGGATGATATCCTAGCCCAAATTTGTCGAACTTTTCAGCCACTTCCACCATTTTGCCCCAGCCTTAGGCGTTCCCTTTATCTACAACCATCTTAGCTTCTTCATAAGAGGCCATTGCTGATCTTGAACTCTGACCCTCTGAAATTCGCTGCACCGCTAATGTATTCACCATTTCAAAAGATTGAAAAGGCGTTTCCACCATTTCCCCTTCAACTTCAATGTATCTGAAGGACGTCAAGTGGCTTACCAAGATATCCTCCTCCCCTCCAATCTGAACTACCTTGTCATTACTGACAAATTTTAGCTTTTGGTGAAGGGTGGAGGTAACAGCTCCTACATAATGAATCCAAGGTCTTCCTAATAGACAGCTGTACCCTGGATAAATATCCATTACTTGGAAAGTAATAGTGAAGACAGTTGGCCCGATTTTTATTGGCAAGTCCACATCGCCAATCACAGCACGCCTAGAACCATCAAAAGCTTTGACTACCAGAGCACTTGGCTTCATGCTAACTCCTTTTACTGGCATTCTCTCCAGGGTGACCTTGGGAAGCACATTCAAAGAAGAACCTGTATCCACTAAGACTTGGGATATCAATGTGTCTTGGCACTTGATAGAAATATGGAGAGCTTTATTGTGGTTTCTCTTCTCTGCAGTCAAGTCATCATCATTAAACCCAAGAATGTTTCCGGTTGTTACGCTAGCTATCACATCATCGAACTGGGCTACAGTGATGTCTTTAGCAATATGCGCAGCGCTCAACACCTTCATTAAAGATAACCTGTGGGCCTCTGAATTAAGTAACAACGAGAGCATGGAAATTCTGGCAGGAGTCTGGTTTAGTTGATCAATCACTTTGTAATCACTCTTTCTGATGATCTTCAAAAACTCCTCAGCTTCCTTTGGTGTTACTGCTGCTTTTGGTGATGACACCTCAACAGGTGGCTCAATACTTGGTAGTTCAATGGTAGCTTTTTCTTTACTTCTAGCTGGCACTTCCACTGGTTTGGCGGCAAATAAACGACCGCTACGGGTCATCCCACTAGGCCCCACAACTGCATCGCATTTGGAAGCGTCATACTCAATCACTAGTCTCTCTGGCCTCTGTTTAAAAACTTTAGGCTCAGATTCATTGACAGAATACTCTATTACCACTGGAGCTGGTCGCGCTTCTCTTTGTCTATTGACGTCATCTTCATCATATTGCATAATCACGGGTGCTGGTCGGGCGGGCCTCTGTTGAAAGGCTTCCGAAGGATCATACTGTAAGACTACTGGTGCTGGTCGAAGTCGCCTTGTCGGATAAGCACTTGTTTCATCATACTGAATATCAATAGCAGACACGTTTGAATCTCTTTGTTCTATTTGTATTATCCCATGCTCTAAGAACCTTTGCAGATGTCTCTTTACCACTTCGTCAGTCAAATTCTCCACTTCTTTTTTGGGAATCATCCCACTTTTCTTCAATTGTTCTCCAATAACGGCCATCGGAGTACGGACATCTTCAACATTTCTAATTAGTCTCAAACCACTATTTTCTTCCACAACATTGACAGAAGGGCCTCCATGTTTAGGTAATGGATCCTTCGTAATGTTGGCACCTCTAGGTGTAAAAGTGAGATCTTTGGACTCTATCAAATCCTGCACCCTGTTTTGAAACGCATAGCAGTTGTCTATGGAGTGTCCAGGGGCTCCCTTATGAAACTCGCAATGGGCATTCGCGTCGTACCCAGGGGGGTATGGAAAAGGTTGCTGGACGTAAATCTCGCAACGTTAAGTGTCCACTCTGATTTAGCTGAGCAAAGATCTGTCCATATGACATAGGCAGTGGGTCAAGTTGTCTTCTTGGCTGTCTCAGCCTTTGTTGTCTTTGAGCCGGGGCATTCTGATATTGCGGTGGAGGAACTCTCTGATAATTCTGCTGTTGAGCTGGTTGTTGATAAAGAGCATGGGCTACTGCAACTACCTGTGGATATTGGATGTCCACTGGAGCTCTATCTCCTTGTCCTCTCATCACGACGTTAGTTTCATCCTCTCTTTTCTTCACAAAAGGCTTCCTTCCTCCATTCATCGGGACCGCAACCTTGTTCTTTTTCAAAGTGCTCTCAATTCTTTCACCTACTGACACCACTTCAGCAAAGTTAGGGAAACTGGACCCAAGCATGCGATCCAAGTACTGAGGTTGTAGAGTTCCCATGAACATGTCAGTTAACTCCTTAGTCAGCAATGGTGGTTGAACACGGGCAGCCAACTCCCTCCACCTTTGGGCATACTCCTTAAATGACTCATTATTACGTTGAGTCATATCTTGCAGCTGCGTGCGATTCGGTGCCAAATCAATGTTATACTGATAATGTTGTGAAAACGCATCTGCTAGATCTCTCCACGTACTGATTTGTCCTTTTTCTAACTGCATATACCATTCCAATGATGCCCCACTGAGGCTATCCTGGAAGTAATGTATTAAGATCAAGTCGTTATCAATGTGAGCTGCCATCTTGCGACAATACGCTCTCAAATGGGTTTTGGGGCAGCTGACCCCCTTGTACTTCTCAAAGTCTGGGACTTTGAATTTCTTCGGTATCACCAGTCCCGGAACTAGGCACATGTCCACAGCATCCAACCCTGGAGTCTTTTTGATCTCCAATGACTTGATTTTTTCTTCAACAGTTCGTAGTCTATCTGCAGCAAGGTCATTGGTAACCCCCATGTTGTGTTGAGGAGGAGGTGGTGGAGGTTGGTAGAAAGCATCGTATTGTTCGTCCATGTCTGCTTCAGAACCCTGACGCGCGGATATGGAACGGTCAACAAGGTCTACGTGGGGGGTTTTAACAATCCCCGAAGTTCCTATGTTGTCGGCCGCCTTCTTGGCATCAGCAAAAGTCTCAGTATTGTTTTCTTTTTGGGCTAGCGTCAGCATTGTCTCCAGAAGCTGGTCCATCTTCATCTTGAGAGCGTCGATGTCGCCTCTCATGGTGTTCTGAGTCTCTTCCATTTGTTCAAGCGTCATTTGAAAGTTGCGCCTGGTCTCGTAGCGATGTCGAATAGTCAGCTTTCAAATTCTAGAGGCAGAAAGGAAAAGTCCAATGAGTTGTACTGTCGGGTGAAGATGCAAAAATGCTTATGTTTATGCTTATGATTATGATTTTTATTATTATATATATTTTTTAGGGAAGCATTTATACCAACGGTTATTTATTAATCATTCAAACAGCACAAGAACAAATAAATCAAAAGAGACTACTCCTCATTCATTTAAACTGTTCCAACATAAACAGAGTACAATCCATCCAGGAATATATAAAATTTGCGCAAAATAATAGAAAAACAAAGAAAACTTCAAGCTTCATTTCTTATTGCTTCACGCTCATTGAGCTCCTCCTTGAATCTTGCCAACATTTCCTTGCACACATATATGAACTCATAAATAGCCGGAGCAGTAGAATCATCTATGGCTTCCATAGCATCACGATGTTTCCATATCAGATCTTTGGCCAACCAGTTACAAAATTCCACCAACCCATTTAGCTTGTTGCGGTATGCATCTCGGTTATCCTTCATGATGTGAATGGATTGCTCATATGCTGCAACATCATGAGCTAACTGGTCTCTTGCAGCAGACCAAATTGCTTGGTCTTCCTTAATAGATCCTATCTGATTCTCTTGATACTTAATAAACTTCTTGAGCTCATCCAGGTCAATACACATCTTACACCAGTCTTCTGGCTTAACCCAAGATGAGTTTAGGGCTTCTTCCTTGAGTTGACGTTCTCTATCTTCGTCAGCTCTTAATTGACGTAGTGCAGCATCAAGTGTCTTGATTTCCGCTCCTAATGTCTCTCTGATCTCCTTATTCTGTTTAGTGGCTAGAAGGTACCACTGTTCATTCTCTCGCCATTTTCTATGAGCGTGGTCCAGCTGCTCTTTGAGGGATTCTAAGCAACTATCAGCCTGGTTGATACATGCTTTGGTCCTTTTCCTTTTACCCTTTTCTTCATTAATCTTGCTTCCCATCTCTTCAATTCGCTTATCCTTTCTCTCGATCTCATACCTCATGTGATTCTTTTCATTAGTCATATTTTGAAGCTTGACTTGTAAATCTTCATTTTCTTTCCCTAGCTGGGCTATCTTGACTCTCATCTCTTTCACTTCTTCGACTGATACGGGTACCAGTTGCGGAGTGGTGAGTTTAGGAGGTGCCTCAATAGAAAAGAGGAGCTTAACTATTTTGACCCTCTCTAGAACCCACTGTTGAAAAGGCATCCTGATCACACCATCCCTTCTTCTCAAATTTGATCCTTTAGTATGAACTTTCTGCCAAGATCGTACAATCTGACAGAGAAGTGAAGGATCTTTGGCACCTCTCTCATGGAGGATCATTTCTTCTAGTTCTTTGTCTTCAGGCTTCCCTAACATTGGGTACTCAAATTGTCGTATAGCTAATATAGGGTTATAGCTTATGCAACCTTTTGATCCGATCAACGGTACGTTGCAAAAACTACCACAACTCATGATGATTTCACTTACTTCCAACTTGTTTGGGTACCAGGTAATGTTCTTTTCAGAGATAGATACTAGAAATTGAGCCCATTCCCCACTGTTCAAAGTAGGGATGGTGGCGTGACGTTTGAGTATGTGAGAAGTGAGCCATTTGTAGAGAATAGGGAGACAAAATGTCAACACTGAACCTTTTCTTTCATGGCGAAGGTGTAAAGTGTAAAAAACATCAGCCAGGAGAGGGTGTACCGGGCTTTGCTCCTTCTTCCAAACGGCCCAAAATACGCTGACAGCTGCAGAATCAACGAAATCTTCGAAAGTGGGAAACAATACTAGCCCATAGATGAGGAGAGCCAATACATTCACCAAAGCATCCCATTGTTTGTTCTTTAACATCTTAATTGCTTCTTTCTCTAGTACAATGCTTCTAAAACCAAAGAAATCTTCTCTTTTCTTCCAACCGGCTTTGGCTATTGAAATCGATATTTTGAGAGCATCGGCCAATTCTTCCACTTCTGGAGTCTGCCCTATCATAGTATAAGGTGCCCTACCCTTGACCAAGAAACCTAGGAACCCCTCAAACTCTTCGATAGCAGGTGTTAAGTAGAAATCTTGAAATAAGAAGCTTCTCATTTGCGGATCATAAAATTGTGCCAAAGTCGTAATAGCAGGGACCTGTACTTTAATCATTAGCAGATCGGTCACCTGGCCAAACCTTCCTATCAGAGTCTTCTTGAAGATGGTAGGCATTTCTTTCAAACAGTTCATGACCACACTAACATCAGGTTTGAGTGCCTTAAGCTGAATAGTCTTTCTCTTTTCTGAACTTGCGGCCATTTTGTGAATGTATTTCAACCTGTCAATATAAATGCTTCCCTGAAAATAAAAATTAGTGTAAGTTATGATGCATATGTAAATGTTTATGAATGCAACAGTGCGGGATCCAGGCTATCACAAGTATCTCCCACCCTCCTAATAGGTATAAAGATAGTTTTAGATTCTTTACCCAAAGTGACCCACTCACGGGATAGTTTCTATATTGACGGACGGGGTTCTCAAGGTCATAGATACCAATGATACCACCGTCACGCAACAGGCGAGCTGCATTACGTCGGTAATACCAAAGGATCTCTCTCGAGAGGAGTCTTCATGTCAGACCCACGAGAAGCGAATCCTCAGGGACCAACACTACACGACTACCAATATAGAAACTGGTTCTAAGAGCGGTTCCCAGAGTCATGGACCCTTCATGAATCAAATCGTGTAACAGGCTAGCTGCGTTACGATAGGATCTACGAAAAGGTCTATTCTGGAGGAGCTTTCATGCTAGGCACACAAGGAGCGGGTCCTTGGGGACTAACACTAATTACTACCAATTCTAAACTATGTTTTCTCTCTTCTTTTTCCAAAGCTTGGGTGTAGAGCTTTACTTGCAATGTTATCCCCGAATCCAGCAGGCAGATATAATAAACAGCATACGATAGAAAGAGAAAACAAGAAATAAACAATAGGAGAAAATAAACATAAAGAAAATAGGTAAGCAACAGGTTAGTACTCTCGAATCGAGTCAAGTTAGGCTTGACTTTCTCTTGCATAGCGCAATGCAGATCCCCAGCAGAGTCGCCATCTGTCGTACCTCGAAAAATACGATCCTCGCAATGGCCGCGGAAAAATACTGTTCGAAACAGAGTCGCCACCGAACTTTATTCATTCCAAGGATGGAATAGGAAAATATCGATAAAACCTTTAAGGGATAAGAACATGGTCATCGCAACCAATATTCTAGGTTCGGGAGTCGATTACGTAGAGGGAAGGTATTAGCACCCTCTACGTCCGTTGTACTCAACGGGAACCTCTTGATCGATTCGAAAGTAAAGTTAACTATGCTTGTTTGTTTTCTTCTAAGGTTTCTCCTATGAGGGGAATGGATGGTTATAGGATAGGGTGCTCGCCAAGGATTGGGGCCCTTGTGCCTACGTATCTTCACTTGTAAGAAGTGGAAAATCAGAGCATTCGTAGTTCATGGGACTACGGGAAAAGAGGGGAATGTGTTTGCCAAGATCATCGCAATCTTGTGCCTACGTATCTTATATTCAAGAGGGAATGAAGAATCAGAGCAGCCGTAGTTCGGATAACTACGGTAAAAGGTTTGTGAATGAACGAGTGTTTATGTCGCGTTCTAACTACTAAATGTTGGCTTGTCTGCTCGCTAGGGGAGGCTGAAGCACGAGTTTGTTATGCGCGGAAGAAAGGACTAAACAATGTTCTTTGAGGAGAGTTGTTTGAGTTGTAGGGATCGCGCAAGGGCGAGGGATTAGGTTTATCGTATTGGACGTTTTGGTTAGAGGATATATTTAAATAGGTTTAAGGTTTTGATTGCACGGGGGCAAGAAAGAGGAGTTTGGTTAGGTAATTTGATAGAGAATGACGACTATTCGGTAAACGAGACGTCAACCTCGCAATCAATTAATCGGGCATTATTGGAATGCTAGATTCCAACGACACCTTTTTCATTCGAATAATTACGAAATATGTTTGAGAAAATTCCAATCGCAGGAGGGCGGGAGAAGGGAGTTGGATATTTTAAGGGAGAATGACGACTACTCGATAAACGAGACGTCAGTCTCGCAATCGATTAATCGGGATATCATTGGAATGCTAGATCCCAATGATACCTTTTTCATTCAATTAATTATGAAAATGTATTTGAATGGACAATGACGATATGTGTCCAAATAATTAGGGCACGTGTTTTATAAACGAAAGGTCGAGCGAACCACAACCTAAAGCGTACGCCCTAAGAGTAGTTACTCAAAAATTCAAAGAGTGCGAGACTCCAAGAACTCAATTCTTTCGCAACTTAGTTAAGAAAATAATTTGAATTTTATGTATGGTTTAGAGACATACTAGGGTTTAGACTCGGTCGCACGAAGATGAGGGACGAGATTAGATGGTTTGAAAATTTAGGAGGAATGAGGACTATTCGATAAACGAGACGTCGGCCTCATAATCAAATCAATCGGGACATCATTGGAATGCTAGGTCCCAACGATACCTTTTTCATTCAATTACGTCTAATGGATAGTTTAGACGCGAAAGAGTTTGAATTGAAAGAGATTTAGATTCAATCACACGAGGGTGAGAAACGAGGTTAGACGGGTTGAAAATTTGGGAGGAATGGCAACTATTCGATAAACGAGACGTCGGCCTCGTAACCAATTAATTGGGATGTTTATTGGAATGCTAGATCCCAACGACATCTTTTCACTCCAATAATTACAAAATATGTTTGTTGAACAGTGAAAGTACTTGTCCAAGTAATTATGGGATGTGTTTTAGGAACGAAAGTTTGAATGACACACCAACCGAGGCGTACACCTTAATAGCCGTCACTCTCGAATTCAAAGAATGCATGACTCCGAGAACTCGACACTTTCGTAATTAAAAAAAAATGATTTAGGAATATTAGCGTGGGTAGGTTAAATTAAGGTGAGCATACCGCTCGAATTAGGGTTTGCGAATTTTGAAAGGTTTAAACGAGGTTGGGCATTTTAAGGATGAAATACGAAGCGACCACAACTCAAGGTGTGCACCTCGAGAGTGGTCGCTTAAGGATTCAAGGAGTGCTAGACTCCAAAAATCCAACACTTCCATTATTTAAATAAGAAAGGTCTTAAAAAAAATTATTTATGATTTTTAATTAATATATAAAATGTTTTTTTTAAAAACTCCCCCTTTTTTTAAAAAAAAAAAGAAATTTAAATTGGATTAAGTAAAATATTTTGATTATTTTACATACTTAAATTGTCCGATTAATACAAGATTAAATATTAACTAGCAATTATGTAAGAAATTAATAGTTATAATCTATAGATAAAAATTGTAATTACCCTAAATTATTTAATTAATGTTAAAACAACTAAAAAAAAACAAAATATGTTGAAATCCTAATCATCCCTAAATCTGCACAAGGCGTAACTAAGATGGGCCAGGCTTGGCCCTAACCCGAAATCAACCTTAGCACGCGTAGGGAGGGTCGGAACCTTCAACCGGTGATGAATCACCCTCTCCTCTTCATTCCCTTCTCACGTTATCCATCTCTCCCTTTCCGACCATACCCCAGACTAAACCACAAATCCCCAGATTCATAGCACTTCATCGAAACCACAAACAGGTTACGACGTTGAATCACTCATCAAGACAACAAGGTATCAGAGCACACATCGGCGAACGAGAATTCAAACTAAACCCCAACTCATAATCAGAAACCCTTACCCCCAAATCCCTAAAGACGCTAGCAAGTCGTGAATCAACTATTCTAATGGCCTTAGATCAACAATCAACTCCAAGAATGTTTATATAATATGCAACAAAACATGGCGGTGTAACAGCGATGCATCGAAATGGCGTAAGGACATCAACCAACAAGAATCAGCTAGAAGCGAGGAATATCTTACCAACCTAGTCGCTTCGATGGCAACGATGAGTGATTTCCTAGCTGCTTCGAGACCCTGTTCCTCTTTTCCTCCCTTCGAAAACTTGCGTGACTTGGTCCAGCTCAGAGTAAACTCAAATTATTATATTGAACCTGTGTTACTCTTAGGAATTTTGAGCTTTTATGAATAATGAACTAGGATTGATTTCAACAGAGTTATGTTTAGGTTTTTCTTTGCTCGGCTGCCTCTCCCTTGAGATGAACAGTAAGCTGCCTTTTATATGGGTGAAATTAGGGTTAGGGTTTCTCTTGTAAGCTGTGTAAACTTTTGGGTGGAAAAAAAATCAGAATACTTTCTTGTCATTCTTTGTTTGTTTAGCTATTTCCGGCAATGTTTGCTTGAGTCTCAGTAGGAAAATTTTACCCTAATTTTTCACTGCAAGAGACACCATTTTACTCCTTTTTTCACCATAAACTCTTGTAAATTTTACTGTGCAGTAGTATGATTATTTACTGTCAAGAACTCCTGATATTCATTTGGTTGTTGCAGGGTATACTCATATCTCATGTTCTGATGGTGAGTGAGCAAGGTGGTGAGAATTGTCATGCTGCTGCCTTGGATTATCATCATTGATGTTCTGAAATTGTGAGCTAGCATATGATGATGACTTATAGGAATTCAGTTGTTGTTGTTGGTTCGAGCTGTAGGTGAAAATCAACTCAATATCGCTATTGTTGGAGAATTACAGGTGTGATTATTGATATAATGAAAAGGTTGTTGTTTATGGATTGTGTTAAATAAAGGTAAAGAAAGGAAATGAAGTTGGCTGTAAGGCGTGAGCAAGGGGTGTTCATGAGGAACAAGGATGACAAGGTGAGGAAAGGTTGAGGAGGAATGTTGGTTTGAAGGTTTGGAACAGGTAGAACATGTTGTTGGGTTGCTATTATTGCTAGGAAAGGTCCATGTGAAGGTTATGTATGAAGGTTACAGTTGAAGGGTGGATGAAGATTTTTGTATGTGTTGAAAACGAAATGAAGAAGATAGTGATGTTGTGAACATGATTGAAGGAGACACGGTTCTGTCACGCACAGTTGTTATTGGTGATAAATGAGCAGATTTTCGGGGGTGGTGGAAGCTAGCTTTGGTAATGTTTGTTCATTGTGGATTCGACAAGGTTGGTGCAGGTGGTAAAAGTTTGAAGAAGAGGTTTTGATAGTTTTGAAAATGAAGAAGAAAGTTGGTCATTTTGAAGAAGAGACGTTCAAGAATAGGAAGAAAAAGAAAGGTGTGGAACCTCCTCCCCAACTGTTTCAATTCCAGGTCTCTTTTATGCAGAGTCTTTTTCTTCATATGAGGTTCCCCCCTTTTGTGTATGGGTTATGCTTTGGTTAGTCTCTGACGGCAAGGGGCGGTTTTGGTTGAGCTTACTTTCAGTTTGAAACCGATAATTACCAACTTGACTATTATTGCTGGAGAGAATCCTTCTGCTGCCAGATCAATTGCTGGAGTTGTTGAAACTGTAAATGCCTGTGATGGTTCAAAAGATTGATCTGAGCAGCAGCTGCCTGAGAAGATTGTCTCGACATTTGGAGGAATTATTGTTGCTGCAAAAACGAAGGTTGATCACAATGCTGGGGCTCCATTTTAACTGGTGCCAGAGATCTCATTGTTTGAATTTGTTGTTGTTCCAATTTCATTGGAGGAAGATTCCTCATTGATTGCAGCTGTTGCTGTCCAAGTTGGTCGTTGTTTACTTGGGACTCTAACTTCACTGGTCCCATTCCACCTATTCCTCCCTGCATCGATTGATAATGTTGTTGCTGCTGTGTATTCAGAGAAGAGAACTGTTGCATTGCCTGCTGGATGTGTTGGAAATTTTGAGGATCATGATGTTGAGAATGCTGATGATCTGGCAACAGTCGGTTGCTAGAAGGGTTGGAAAATTGTTGACCCTGAACTTGACCAGAGGAACCGGCATTCGCCATATTCGCTTGTACATATGAGGATGGAGAGAGTTCCATGGATTGTCCATCTGGAACTTCAAAGGATGTATTGCTGTAGAGCTTTAGAGATGGATTGTTTCTGAATAAAAAATGTAAGCATCTTAAAACCGTTTCTCGGACATGGGAAGTTGATTGTCGTTCAAGGAATGAAACAAGGAACTCCACATGATTGGAGGTAAGAAGTGTAGAAATGGATGCCAACTTTGAAAGTGAGAATAGCATGATAACAAGAATATCTTCATTTAAAGAATTTGATATTAGCTCCAAACCTATTTTATATGCTTTCTTTGCCACTGAAAACGAGCACTTGAATTTTGCAAAAATTCTTGCTGCAACCAATTTTATAGTTAAGGATGCTCACAATCATGAGGAGAAACAAGGCTGGAAAGTATCAAGTATCGTATCTGAGCATTGTCATTGGCAAAATCAGCCCAGCAACCAAACAGAACTAGAGCCAGTGTCTTGGACTCTGAATCTCCACTGTTGAAAACAAATTTTACCCACTTCAGCAACTCCAAGTGGTTAGCTACTCTGGCCATCGACAGCAACCCGTTACACTGTTTGTGCTTCCTATTATCATGGTGCTTTCGCTCGATCAAGAAAACTCTGACAACAGAAAGCCTGATTTTTGTGTTGCCTCCCCTAAAGGCATCAGCAAGGCGTAAGAGGATAGTATTAGCAAATAGCTCACCTTCACCTGGAACAAGGTCAAACATTCCATTGGGAACAATACCAGACTCAAGCTCTCTACTCCAACGCTGAATGTGGGGCCCCATTTGCAATATGGCTTTGACAGGTACACCTGGTTTACCAGAACGAAGACCCTTCTCAAGTTGGATGCTCCATTCCATGGCGCAAGCAGCACAAGTTGGTTCCATGGTGGATTCTCTTGTAAATAAAACTTGAAATGTTAGACGATACACTCTAACAACCGCTCTTGCCAAGATGCTGCCACCAATCACAAATAAGTTGGCAAGAACCTTGGACCAAAGAGATGTCGAGATAGAAGCTCTCTCTTGTGAAAAATATCACTCCACTTGATTGGTTTCACAAGGGAGAAAATGATATTGATGGTTGTGCATATTTTGATTGATAGTGTTGAAAGTAATTTTCTCCTTTTCTCCTCAAATGGTATGATAATGTACAACGTCTTCAATGAGAATCTTGTCTATGTGAATAATCAGAGATATCGGCTCTCTCTAATGCCCGTTTTATGATTGATTCTCGTCTTTCTTTGAATTCAGGAACCGACCTCCGCATCCTCTTGCTCTTTTCAGCGCGTACAAGTGTCGCGATTCGTGCAAGTATGGCTTCCAATTCCTCGTAACTTTCTTTTCTGATTCAGCTTTAGCACGAGACTGCCTGCGTCTTAAAATACCATGATACTGTTTTACATTGACAAACACAGGTTCCTTGACTGCGTCAATTGGCGAAGGAACACCTGCATGCTGAATTTCCATCAGCTGAAGATTGGCCATTGGATGTCCACCGTAGTGCTGTGGCGGATAAGCTTGTGCATCATAGGGAGCAAACATGCTTCTGTAGTAGGGATCCGGATATGGATAAACAGGTGGCACCATAGCATGTCCAGGGCCAAGCTGCAGAGGTGGTACGTATTGAACAACCTGTTTGTGAGCTTTTATTATTGAACTTGGTGAATCTGTACTGAACTTTGTCTTCACTTTAACTTGTTTGTGAATTTGATATTCTTGCTGTAAAATGTTCCTTTACTATTACTTATTCCTAACTCCCATTTTATCTTGAATTTTTGGCATGAGAATGATAACACTTGAAGTGAGGACCAAAGGTTCGAGCCATAAACCTTGTATTCACGAAGAGCTTTAGAAAGATGAACTCAAAACGAGGAAGAATGGGACTCTGCAGAATTTGGAGTTTAAAGCTTCCTTGCACGTTCAAATCTTCGTAGACTAGCTTATTGTGAATCTCCCTTTTTCAATCCTTTGATTACAAGCTATGTAATATTTTGTAATGCCATAAACTTTTTTGTGAACTCACAATCCACACCTATTTAGAGTGGCGTGTTCTTTGTGTCATGAGTTTGGCTTCTTAGGAATTTAAGTCTTACAACTGGTAGATGCATCCTTGTAATTTTGAATATTTGATGATAGTGAAAGTATTGGCGATAATCCTGTTGTACTGATGATGGTTGAATTGAAATTAATATTTGTAATATTAACATTGTTTGTGAAATGGACACAAATAGCCTCACATGGCTTGTAGTAATTTGGCCATATCTTGAAAGGAACTCTTTTTTTTTATGGGTTGTTATCTTATCATAACTTGGCTCCACGGTACCCAAAACTCTAAAAACAACTTGTGTTCACACGTGAATTGATGTTTAGCCGTGTCTTGATAAGACCAGACCAAATCATATAACTTTCACGGGAAAAATAAGACAAAGTTTATCTTGATCCAAAAGTCTTGGTCTTGATTTGGTTAAAAGAGACCCTGGGAATGACTTGAAATTTTGCAGGCTAAATCTAAGTTTGTCACAAACTGATTTAAAATACAAACAAAACTAGACACTTGCAATCAATTTGAACACATCTTGAGGCTAAATCGATCGTGTCTAGAAGTATCATGTGATATATCTTTGAACAACTTGAATCAAGTGCATATCATAATTTGTAGTAAAGCTTAAACGATGTATTTGATGCGATTGACTATATCATATATGTCTGATCGTGAGAACGAGGACACACATGAATTTGAGTATAAGGGGATGGAGGTACACTCTTCATCATAAATGGCAAGAGATTATAACCATAATTTGTACACACACATGGTCTTTATAAACGAAGCCTTAGAGAGTCATGGCTAGAAGTCGTGAAGCAGCAAAATTCTTTAAATGCCGAAGTAGGACGAATTTGGGGTATGACAGTAGAGTACATAACTGCTTCTCTCTGTACATGTCAAGCCACTCATATGGTGAATTTGGTCGAAGGGATTACAAGGAAGAATCATGGAGAAATTACCATGAAGATCGAAAACATGTCTGCTATCAATCTGGAAAAGAATCTGATAACACATGTATGAAGCAAGCACATCAAAATAAGGTTCCATTATCTTCGAGAGCATGTGGAAGAAGCGAAGCTGAACTTGAAGCACTGCAGAACTAAGAATCAGATTGTAGATATCATGATGAAAGGAGTGCAGGTCAAGTGTTTAAGAAGTTAAGACCTATAATGAATATAGATAGCTTAGACACAATAAATTAGGCAGTGTGTTGAATTGTAATTCCTTGTGTCGAAGCAAACTGCTCGACATGGACAAGAAAGTTATTGAATAGCCTAGTGTGTGTGTCAAAATTGTCTTGTTGTCAAAGTGTTGAGGAGTTAGCCTCAATATGGATTTTGTCTTTGTCGCGGTGAAATTTGGATACCAAACTATTGATTAGTTTGAATCTTTAATTCATTTTGCAACCGAACTTTGATTTGTCCAAAGGAAGGGATAAAGATCGAAATTCCCACAATGCAATGCAAATGCAAGGTTTAGAGAGTTTTAGGTTCGGGGGTTGGTTAAACTTAGGGAAGGTACTAGCATCCTAAGTTTCTGTAGTACTCTACAAGAACCTCTTGTTTTATGTTTGTTTATTGCTATGGTTATCTGCTTAATGGTGTAAAAGACCTAGGGGTTTATTTCTAAGTATACTCGATAAGACATCGCATCTTATGCCTACATATTCTTACGGGAGTGGAATCAGAGTATTTGTAGTTCCTCCTAAAGGATTTAAGGAGTTATTTGACTTTGGTCAAAGTTCCTACGGGTTTAGGGTAGTTGATTGATTGATTGGGTCTAGGAGAAGAGACGAGTTGTCATTTTAAGGGAGATTTAACCGCCACAGGTTGTAAGAAAATAGTATTTGCATCGTCTTAAGAAAAAGGCTTAAGTACTCGGATTGTTTGACGAGTATGCCTTTATCTCTCTTAAGGCAAAGTCCCTACGGTTTGATTGTATTGATGTGGGGTGGAGATTCTATCTCGCTTAAGATGATTAGCATCTTCCTCTATTGTGTTTGAATAAAGTTGTATTGAGTTGTTGAATGTTTGAATATTGTTGTAGTGTTGATTGAGTTTGTTTGTATTGTTATAAGATAAAGGTCCTTCTTATGGGGTAGGATCTAAATTTAAGGAGATCGACTTGAATGGGATCAATGATCATGTGGGGAGAATGATGCAAATGTGAATGCACTACACACAAGTGTTGACTTATGTGTAGGTTTTTCCCTTTGGACGAATGCGATGCAATAATGTAAATGCGATAATGTAAATTGTTCGTAAAATAAATTGCGGAAATGATAAAGCATACATATATAATGAATATGCTCTGGCTGTATAGCTTATGCAAGAAAATGTTGGAGAAAATCTTCAGGATATTGTGTCGATTCGGTTGAAAGAGACTGAAGGGTGCTTGGTCGGTTGGTGTATAGTAAGTTTGCTGAAAATTCATTTGTTTTAAAATTGGAATGAAATTCGGTGAAGCTGCTTCTATTTCCAATCGTTAACAGCTCAAACACTAATGAGAAATCCATATTCTATTTTCAGTTCCACCTTGGTTGCTCACAAAAGGACGGCGTGCCAGGAGTGGGTTACATGGCTTCTTCATAGGCGCATACGAGGGGTATGAACAGACGAAGACCGGTTTGAATCTTCCCTTTATCTTGTTCTGCAGTTGTTCAGAAGTATTGGCCTAACTGATGAATCAATGACTTATGGCCTTTCTTGTTTGGTTGCAGGATGCACGCTTGAGAAAGATTTGGGTAGAAACCTCGGTTGATTTATTGAGATTTTGGCTAGATTGGATGCGGTTATCTACTCTTGAAGCTATACTCGATACTTTGATTATCTCGTTACTCGGTAACCCTCTAGAAATTTGACATGCCAATGGAGCATTATATGTTCATTTAGTTGCTCCAAAGTCAACAGCTTATGAAGACGTTTGCGTTCTAATGCAGGGGATTCAAAACAGTCGGGATCACTTGGAATTATAAGGAAGGTGCAGCGCCGCATAGCAAGTTGGGGGTCATGGACTTCTTCCATTGCCAAATGACATGCCTTCTCAATGCTGTTGCGTTCTTCATCTTATGTTTTACGGTTCCAACTCTGCGAACTCTTTCTAGCGTCTCGCAGCAATTTTCGGCTTTCGTACTTCTACCCGGGGCTAATATTCTCGACCGAACATGTCGTTGCTTTCATGGATAAGTTCTGTATTGGTCCCTTTTCTTTTATCAATATTAGCTAAACTAAACTTTAGTCCCATTGACGTCTTCTTGATTGTCTTCTGTAGTCTGGGTATTTTTCAGGATGTCAACCAGTTCAGTCAACCAATGGTTTAAGAATTCATGGATGTCTTGGAGCATTTGTCACGGAAGTCGTCTTCACCAATCCATGTCTTGGTTGAACTGCTAATCAAACAAATGGCGTTGTTTTGTTCAATATCAAGATCAGTGCCTCAATGGAACAGGAAGCCTCATGTTTCAATCTTCAACAGGCTTTGATAAATTCGTTCGGTAGTCATTTGCAACTCAGTTATTTTTGAGTAACGCTTTATGTTTCTTATTTTCCAAGTGAAACTCATGAAAGGAGACGTAACCAGATGCGTCATTACTTAGTCTATGCTGTAAGTATATGTGAACTAATGCCTTGCCCACACAAACTTGCTCTCAATGCCGGTGGATGGACACTGTATTGGATTAGTATGAAAAATATATGGATGCTTTCTAACATCGTCGTAACCTCCCTTTATTATGCAGGTCCGGTCCTTCTATGAAGTCGCACAAAAGTCACCTCGCTTACGGCATGGACAGAAGATCTAGTGAGCTCTTGACTCGATCTTATATGCGGAAAACCTTGTGGAGCCTGATGCAACAGGGTGTCTCCCGATGTAGAACAAGTGCTTGCGATGTTTACCGGCGAGGACAGTCCTAACTAACACTCTTAGTGGCGTTAGAAGACTGTGGCTGCTATGTATTTAGTGATTTCTTAGAATTAAAATCCGTTGTTGGTTATGAAGTTAGGGAATTTTGTAAATGATGTACATTTTTGGTGCCTGTAATATGTATGAAAAGCTTTTCCTTGGAAATGAATTGTCGTGTACGGTTATAGCTAGTGTATGAAATTCTTTCAGAATAAAATCCTGTAAAACAAGCCTTTCAATATTTTTCAGTGTTATTGTAGGTACACTATCTTCTTAGGAAACAAGTATCAGAAGTCTAGTTAACATGAGCATATCAGATGTCCAACACAAACTTGGCATGTTGAAAAGCAATTTTACGTGCCTTGCGAGCAAACTCCCTTGAAAGTTAATGAATATAAAATAGAAGTCGCAGGTGGGACTTAAACTTGTTCGCTTGATTTGCTTCGGAAAAATCTCCAGTTAAGGTTCCTTTAAAGGACAGTGCGAAATGGTCAGATAACCTTGCATTCGGAGAAAGAAAATAATGGGCCTCGAATTGACGAATTCCACACAGTTGAATGAATCTTTTAGTTCAAATTTTAGATGCCTCCCTCTTAAGACATTCACACCAATCTCTTGGTGTTCTCAGATCTCGCCTTAATTAAATTGGATCATTATATTCGAAATACTTGAAATCAAACCTTGATGTCATATGAAAATCCATGGGTTAAAACACATAAACTTGCAACTTCGTCATTTACATCACGACTCATATCTCGCACCTTAAGCCAATCTATTTCCGAAATAAGCTTCTCTTGCCCTGATGACGTAATGACTCGAGGTGGAAACCAAGACCCAAATCCAATTATCCTATGACGAAGTAGTGGTGAAGTATTAACCATGCATTGTAGTATCTGAATCCTGAACCACTGTTGGCTCATAAGAAGACGAACTTGATTACGGCTTTAACGAGATACAGCTATAAAGTCTATCCGAGCTGTCTAACAAGGACTGATCGAAGAGTGGCCCAAGAAGGAAGAATTCGTTAGAATGAGTATCGTCTCCATTTGAAAATTCATCCTTACGCAAACATGTACAAACTGGTTAGTAAAATAAAGTGAGCAAGAGATAAGCACAAGAAGGTGGGATCTTATGGTCAAAAATTAGGGTGCGACAGATGCCCCTATTTAAGTTACTTCTATCCGGAGATATGGAGGTCGGAATCTCCGTCTCGACGAGATAGGAGGGACTTAAATATAAACATTGCACGAATTTTTGGCCATAAGAAACCACCGAATGCAAATGATATGCAATGATATGAGAATGCAAGACGAAGGGTTCTGTGGATAAATGGCGCCACAAGGGAGAAACTAAACACGACACACGGGAAGAACAGTCTCAACAAAACGAGACTCCATGGGGAAGATTGATAATCACAAAGTGTCTGTAAATATGTCATGAAGAAACTTGGAAGAGAAATTCTCTAGAGGAATTTTACTGTATAGGTCAAATGTAATTGATTCGAGATATCAACTGAAGAAGCCTACTATCGAGACTTGTAACTGTAATTGAGGATACTTTTGCCAAAGTATGTGTTGTTAAAATCTGTAGGGAATCTACTGCCGAGATTCTGTGTTGGAGTCTGTTGGAGAAATACTTCTGACGAAGTCTTCTGGGAATCTACTGCCGAGATTAACCAGGAACTACCTACTGCCGAGGTCTTCTGGGAATCTACTGCCGAGATTAACCAGGAACTACCTACTGCCGAGGTCTTCTGGTAATCTACTGCCGAGATTAACCAGGAACTACCTACTGCCGAGGTCTTTTGGGAATCTACTGCCGAGATTAGCCAGGAAATGAAATATGTTTGAATAAACCTCCCCGAGCGTCATGGTCTGGATGCCATGAGCTGGTCTCAGTTTCTTGAAATAACTTCCCCACGCCTCATGGTTTGTTTGCCACGAACGGGTCTCAGTCTTTTGATGTAAAACCTCCCCGAGCGTCATGGTCTGGATGCCATGAGCTGGTCTCAGTTTCTTCCTGAAATGATGAAAACTCGTGAGAGCATCTTCGCAGGGGATTGAAAATTTTGTAGATTGTAGAATCATCGTAGATTGTAGGTGTTGTTGAACTTCTTGGCTGTGAGCCATAATGTGTTGTAAGTTGTAGAACTTTGTAAATGTAGTTGAGACTGTAAAACTTCACCGGGGATCTTCAGGAGAGATGTGAGCCGATTGAAATTTAAAGTATGTCTTCTCAAATAAATAGAGACTAATTGTAATAAGCTTCCTCGAGTTCTCTGGGGAGATGTCGCTTGATGGAAATAAACTTGCATGATGAACTCGCTGGGGAATATATTCCTGGGGAATATATTCCTGGGGAGTATCCTAGTTGTTGCAAAATATGTGAATTCTCAAATAAAGAGAAGTATCTGTAAGGTTTTCCATTTACCAAGTTGATAATCACTGGGGATGGATGAACTGTCTTGAGAAGACTGTCATTTGTCATTTTGAATAATATCTTGGTCAAAACGAGTTGCTCAAATAAAGAGATCGCTTACAGAATTGTTGAGAAAGTCTTGCAATATCATTGAAGAAATATCCTCCTTCAATAGTTATCTTCATAGAGACCCTTTCTTGGGGAGCCAAGTGCAAAATAAATACACATTTGATCCAGATTCAAAAGTTGGAGATATCCACAATGTGATTGCCAGAGACCGAAGTTTAATTCAGGAAACAACTGAAGAGAAACTGTCAAGTAAGACCCGGCCAATGAGGCATGAGCTCAATGGGATATGTTGAAACAACTGTCTTCCACGAGGATCAATCTTCATGGGGAAACAGAAATATCATGCTTTTCTGCCTAGGGCTAACAACTCTAATAGGAAGAAGAAGACGCGCCCAACCACTCAGGGATAAACACGACCAAAGAGACAGAACAAACCAACGAAAAGATGCAAGATGCATATGCCATGTTATCTATCTATATGCTATGCGTATGTTTATGCTGACGAAACAAAAGAACAAAGGCGAACAGAGACGAAATAAACATCTCGGAGCGAACATCCGACCAATCTTCAAAGATAGAAGCACCACTGGGGATGGGTGGAGAACCAAATATGGGACTACAATCCTGTTTCAGGGCTTCAGAAACTTCTCTTGGGGAATGGAGAACATTCTACTTGGGGATGTAACGTCTTGATCTCGATCATCATGTTGGAAATGAGAGTAAGGATCTACTAGTAGTGGATCAAACTCATGACTGGAGAGAATCCATGGATAAATATACACTCATGGGAGAGATTCTTGCTAGAACTGCAGATGGAAATACCCAAACTGAAGTTTCTCAGGGGATAAAATAAATATCCACCTCACTGGAGAAGATTGACGTTGTAGAAGGTCCACTGGGGAGTGAAATACGCCCACTTCATCGGGAAGGTGGAGTTCAAGGAGATTCGTTGAGGATTAAAGGAATACCCACTTCATTGGGGAAGTGAAGTTAAGCGGATCACTGGGAATTCTCAGGTTACCAACTAGAGATTTCTTGCATCGAAAAGATTCATCGGGGAAGTGTCATAGCCGCCAAAAGTAAAATTTACTGGGGACATGAAGACTGCTGAAAATTTGTATTGAAGACTGCATGGTAGTCGCTATTTGAATAATTTTTTATGAATGGATAAGATAATCTTTACTTATCAGATGCCCCAAGTCATGTGGTTATGAGAAGAAGTCATTCCAAGAGGATTTTACAGAAAACTGGCGTCCAACTGCCCCAATGTTTTCAAACTCTTGGAGAGATTCGCCGAATCTCGACGTAACTGGCTCTGATTGATGGTATTATAATTGAGTCTTCAAAAATAGCTTTTCAGGTGAAGTTGAATTTGCACAGGACAAACCACTTAGACATAACTTGCCCCAGGTTAACAGAATCTTCAAATTCAATAAGTGATGTCTTCACATAATCTTTCTAAGATATCAAGCAAACTTAGCGAGTCAGAAATGTTAATTTCGAAATTGTTAATGCAACACACGTTTGTCTTGAAGTTTTCAAAAGAGATGTTACGATAACTTGTGACCGAAATCACTAGTTAGGATATGAAATTATTTTATAAAGCCAATCATTAAATTAAGCATAGCTCATAGGAGTCAGGAAACGTTATTTCACTGAGTATGCTTTCGAGGTAACCTTACTTCAATAAGGACTTTTGAAGGTTTATATAGAGGTTTAGTTTACGGTTTGTAAAACAAATGAAAAGGGGTCAAAGCTTAGTTGTACCCACCCATTTTTGAAGGTTCACTATTTTTGAAAGGTTTAAGTGTTCAATCAAGTTGATTAAAATTTTTGCCCAAGGTCTAAAAATGAGGTTGAAAATGGTTAAAGAGGAAATAATCGCTTTATGTTTTGGGTGTTTAGGAGGTTTGAATCGATGCCTTACATCATCAGTAGGGTTTTATTCAAAAGCATACCTCAGGAGACTTTATGTTTTACTTCATCATCCTCCTTCCAATTCTTCACCAAAGTGAGGAAAATTGGGTAAAGTTGGCATTATAAAAAATTATGAAAAACATTTTAAGAGTGAATACGAATGGACTTCTTCAAGACAAACACTTATTGCACTAATTTATTCAAAATAACATGTTCTTACATGCCAATTATGCTTTTAATTAAAGAAATGAAAAGTAAACATAAGCAAACACAATAAACAACTGATGGACCCTTTTCTCAGTATTTTCTGGAGTTTTCACTTATATCAGCGTAACGGTATTCCATTCACGACTGGGCTTCCTCCTTTGAAAGTCAGTGTTTCATCATCTATCATTTCTTGAACTTTCTCTTGGAAAACTTTGCATTCTTCAATCGAATGCCCCAACACTCCATCATGAAATTCACAGTTGGTGTTCGAGTTGAACCACGATGGATGAGACTTCATGATTCTAGTCTTTCTGGGTGTCATCACCGAGTTTCTAGCAAAATGAGACCATAACTGACTGTAAGTTATTGGGATAAGGTCAAACCAGCGAGTTTCCTCTTTCGGAGTATTCAAAAGTGTCTTTTGACTCTGAAACCGTCTTCGAACCTGTCGATTCTGATGCTGATCTGGAGAAATTAATCTTCGTTTATGAGGTAGTCGTCGTCTGCGCTGAGCAGGCGCTTCATACTGATGTTGAGGATAAGGTTCTGGAACCGGCAGGATTTGAGAAGAATCCCAGACTGCATTAATATCAACGCTTCTTTCCTCTAGGGAATCATCCACTGAAACTTCTTCATTAGCTTGGTCATTCAAGTTATCTTGAATTCTTCCACTTTTGAGTGCATTCTCAATGTTTACTCCAACTTCCACAATTTTGGAGAAATCTAATGGCACAACGCCTACCATCCTAACATAATAAGAGCTTGACAGAGTTCTTAGAAACATCTTGGTTAAATCTTTCTCTGGAAGTGGTGGACGAACTTGGGCTGCCAACTCTTTCCATCGTTGAGCATATTCCCTGAAAGATTCATCATTATTCTTAGTCATTCCTTCTAGTTGATCACTGTCTGGAGTGATATCCAAATTGTAATTGTATTGCTTCACAAAAGCGTCAGCTAAATTTCTCCAAGACTGGATTCGATTCCTTTGTAGCTTCATGTACCATACCAAGAATGCCCCAGATAAACTTTCTTGAAAGGAGTGCATCATCAATTCGTCATCGTCAACATAAGTAGCCATCTTTCGACAAAACATTGTCAAATGGTATCTTGGACAACTAACACCTTTGTAAACTTCAAAGGTAGGCATCTTGAACTTCGGAGGAATGATTACACCTGGAACCAGACATAGGTCACGAGCACCAAGGTCAGATACATTCGCTTCTTTCACTATTTTCAATTGTTCTTTAAAATCACATAATTCTTTCGCCATTGCTATAAGTCTAGGATCGTCCATCTTCATCTTAGTACGAACATTCTGAAGATTTGGTAAATTTTGTAGAGGCTGGGAAGCTTGAGCAACCAGGTTGTCTTGCACAGGCCGAGGTTATGTAGGAACATCCACTTGTTGAACATTGTCGTCAGAGGGAAGATCAAATAATGGATTTGTCACAAC
Organism: Lathyrus sativus; assembly: GCA_963859935.3. Classification (NCBI taxonomy): domain Eukaryota; kingdom Viridiplantae; phylum Streptophyta; class Magnoliopsida; order Fabales; family Fabaceae; genus Lathyrus; species Lathyrus sativus. The sequence goes on from OZ012739.1 coordinate 639,643,986, forward strand.
TCTGAAGCCAGTCATGGAATCCATACCCTTCGTTCTCTTTACTATCCTTTAGTAATACTCCAAGCTTGGTCAAATGATGGAGATGTCGGCTGAGAGACAAAGATAGAAGACCGAATGAGCCACAGAAGAGGAGAGACACATGCGTATTCATGAAGGATACCAATGCAAGAATACATAAATGAAAGGTTTCATGGAACTCAAGTTTTTATAAACGTTATAGAATACCAAAGAAAATTTAGTTACTTATTTTTGATATATTTTTTTTATTTTTTTATTTTATATTGGATTACAAGTGAATATTCTTATAAGAGTCCCAACATAATAGCTAAATAAAAGCTAAATAAAGCCCTAAGGAAGTCCTTCATCACGCTTGTTGATTTTTTCTTCTAGTTGGGCTTTCTTGAAGATAAGTTGTCCATGATCAATATTTGAAGATTAATTTAATAGAGGAAAATAAATCCTCCATCTCTCCTTGTCGGAAGTAAGGGGGGGTTCCTTGTTCACTTGGATCTTCAATATGGATGAAGGTCTTTTGAACTTCTAATGATCCTCCAGGAAAAAGGAAGCCTCTCGTATTTGTCTTTTTTGAGTGTCTTGATTCTTCAATCGGGGCCCTTAGCTTCCTTAGGACTTCCAAGTTAGGACTCTTAAAAGAATATTTCAAAATATTTTCTTTTGTAATCCCTATTGGTTTCTATAATGTTTATAAATAAACTAAGAATCCCATGAAACCAATGCGATATGATGCTTTATGGATACAACATACACAAATAAGCACATAAGGACACAAAGATAAACAAACAAAAGGGAACCCTAGGTTTACAACGAGCATGGAGCCAAAGGTATACCCATTCCCAAAGGTTGTGGACTAAAGGTTTATTGTACCTGCAGAACAAGGTTCTAATAAGGTTCCCAAAGTCATTAGCCCATCTTTCGGATATTATCAACTTCCCAAGTACTCGGTGGTTAATAATATTCTCAAGAGAACTTCTTTCGAGTGTAGCATCGCGTAGCACTATTTCGGGTGTACTCCCTCATAGCCCCGCACTACATCCTAATAAAGGTCAAAGTGGGGTTAAGGTAACTACGGTTCTCAATATCATAGGCTCCAACATCGAATATAGTGCATGTTTTCACGATTAAGGACTCGTTCAACAATACATCTTTCGAGAGAGCCTCAATTGAGCGTGATTTTCAAGTCAGCTTGGTCGAGATTCCACCCCCTATAAGCCTCTCTGAACATATCACTATCCTATCTTAATTTCTCTCAAGTTCGGGTGTAGTACTTTGTCTCACCTCTCAAGGATAATAATCCCAAAAGAATGAACACAAGAGAAAATAAATATTTAAGCAGGTAAGCAGATATATAAAGCAATAAACAAAATATTAAGATAGGGAAATCCACTGAGAGTTCCCCAGTGAAGTCGCCATTTCTGTCGCGGTGAAATTTGGATACCAAACTATTGATTAGTTTGAATCTTTAATTCATTTTGCAACCGAACTTTGATTTGTCCAAAGGAAGGGATAAAGATCGAAATTCCCACAATGCAATGCAAATGAAAGGTTTAGAGAGTTTTAGGTTTGGGGGTTGGTTAAACTTAGGGAAGGTACTAGCATCCTAAGTTTCTGTAGTAGTCTACAGGAACCTCTTGTTTTATGTTTGTTTATTGCTATGGTTATCTGCTTAATGGTGTAAAAGACCTAGGGGTTTATTTCTAAGTATACTCGATAAGACATCGCATCTTATGCCTACATATCCTTACGGGAGTGGAATCAGAGTATTTGTAGTTCCTCCTAAAGGATTTAAGGAGTTCTTTGACTTTGGTCAAAGTTCCTACGGGTTTAGGGTAGTTGATTGATTGATTGGGTCTAGGAGAAGAGACGAGTTGTCATTTTAAGGGAGATTTAACCGCCACAGGTTGTAGGAAAATAGTCTTTGCATCGTCTTAAGAAAAGGGCTTAAGTACTCGGATTGTTTGACGAGTATGCCTTTATCTCTCTTAAGGCAAAGTCCCTACGGTTTGATTGTATTGATGTGGGGTGGAGATTCTATCTCGCTTAAGATGATTAGCATCTTCCTCTAATGTGTTTGAATAAAGTTGTATTGAGTTGTTGAATGTTTGAATATTGTTGTAGTGTTGATTGAGTTTGTTTGTATTGTTGTAAGATAAAGGTCCTTCCTATGGGGTAGGATCTAAACTTAAGGAGATCGACTTGAATGGGATCAAGGATCATGTGGGGAGAATGGTGCAAATGTGAATGCACTACACACAAGTGTTGACTTATGTGTAGGTTTTTCCCTTTGGACGGATGCGATGCAATGATGTAAATGCGATAATGTAAATTGTTCGTAAAATAAATTGCGGAAATGATAAAGCATACATATACGCATGAAAGCGCTAAGGTGAGTTGTATCGTGAGTGTGCACGATTGAGGTTGTATTTTTACGCTGTTGATTGATTTTAGTTGGTTAAATTGACTGTTTTAGGCGGATTGATTTTAAGCGAGAAGTTGTATTTTTAATAGGTTTTAATATAAGATTTTCTAAAAGTCTTAATATTAGATAAGTGGTTTTTATTTTAATATTATTTTAAAAGATTAAGAATGAAATGGTTATCTTTATTCTTTAATAAATAAATAAAAATTGTGTTGTTGTTATTATTGTGAAAGGTTGTTTATTATTATTTGTTTTTAATCATAACACTAGAGATTGATAAAAAAAAGTTTTATTACACTTCTAAGTTATTTAGTAAAATGAATAAACATTACTTAAGGAATTAATAAAATAGAAAAAAAAAAAGATTTAATTAAAAAGGTTACTAAATTTTATTTAAGGAAAAGTCTAATTAAAATTATTAGAATAAAAGGATTGATTATTAAAGTTAATCATGTTTCTAGACTAAATGTTAATTATCATTAGGTTAATCAGAGTAGATTAATGTTAATTGGTTAATTATAGGCTAGGCGTGTGATTGGGTAAGGACAGTCAGCGAGGGAGTACGGTGAGCTGCGTTGGGGTGCGTGTGATGTGGATCCACTGGAGATCCAGTGGGTGTTAAGTGAGGTGCACGGTGTGGCAGTGGGTGTGTGTACATACAATTACAGACAATGAGAAAAAAACAAAATAAACATGGGAACCCTAATCTTTCCCCTCTTTCCCTTCTCGCGACTCTTCCTTCATCTTTTTTCTCCCGATCGGCCTCTTCTTTCACCATTTCCTTTTTACTCCGCCGTTCGTCATTCTCCGTTTTCCCGATCGTTCACCATTTTCAATCTTCTCTCCTGATCTGAAACGAAAAGGAACAAAACAAGTCAGAAGTCAATACATTTAGCAAATTAGTTCTCGATAGAAATGTATTCAAAGGAGATCATGAGGGTTGGCGGCAAAGATTCATGTGTGGGTTATCGTAGCGGTGTTTGTGTTTTAAGGGCTTGGAATCTCCGATGGCGCGATTGAGGTTTTGTGGTGAAGTTTTGTTGAAGGGGAATGACGGCTCGCAAACGGGTTTTCAACGACGGTGCGAGGGTTTGAAGGCGACCTCGCGGCGGGATTCACGACAAGGTAAGCTCTCACTCTTGTGATTTTCACACTTAGGGTTTTATTTGGGATTTTTGTGGATGTACCAGTTTGAGTCCCCTCTAACTCTAAATGTTTTCTCCTTTTATAGGCTCTGAACCTGGCTCCGAGATTTGGTTTTGGAAGGGATTTAAACAACTTTTGATGGTTTGCGATTTCTTTCCATTACTGTCTTGACATGCTTTAGTTTGTTTAGGAAATACTTAATCATGTTTTTATGCATTCGAAACTGATGATATGTTTCCAAATTGGTAGCGTGAACATTGAGGACTGCTTTGGAAACTATCGATGATGGTTAAAGGTATTTTAGATTTTTGAATACTTCTTGATAGTTGTTTTGAATCGATGACTCACTTCCTATCTCTACCTCCTCGTTATTTGACTTGCAAACACAATCCCTTAACGCCGCTCTTGATTTCACATGTAGGGTTGCTTTATGTCTTTATGCATTGATGCTACGTGCCTTGATGTTTGTTCGAGAACATACGCAACATGAAGAACAAACTATAATGAATATGCTCTGGCTGTATAGCTTATGCAAGAAAATGGTTGGAGAAAATCTTCAGGATATTGTGTCGATTCGGTTAAAAGAGACTGAAGGGTGCTTGGTCGGTTGGTGTATGGTAAGTTTGCTGAAAATTCATTTGTTTTGAAATTGGAATGAAATTCGGTGAAGCTGCTTCTATTTCCAATCGTTAACAGCTCAAACACTAATGAGAAATCCATATTCTATTTTCAGTTCCACCTTGGTTGCTCACAAAAGGACGGCGTGCCAGGAGCGGGTTACATGGCTTCTTCATAGGCGCATACGAGGGGTATGAACTGACGAAGACCGGTTTGAATCTTCCCTTTATCTTGTTCTGCAGTTGTTCAGAAGTATTGGCCTAACTGATGAATCAATGACTTATGGCCTTTCTTGTTTGGTTGCAGGATGCACGCTTGAGAAAGATTTGGGTAGAAACCTCGGTTGATTTATTGAGATTTTGGCTAGATTGGATGCGGTTATCTACTCTTGAAGCTATACTCGATACTTTGATTATCTCGTTACTCGGTAACCCTCTAGAAATTTGACATGCCAATGGAGCATTATATGTTCATTTAGTTGCTCCAAAGTCAACAACTTATGAAGACGTTTGCGTTCTAATGCAGGGGATTCAAAACAGTCGGGATCACTTGGAATTAGAAGGAAGGTGCAGCTCCGCATAGCAAGCTGGGGGTCATGGACTTCTTCCATTGCCAAATGACATGCCTTCTCAATGCTGTTGCGTTCTTCATCTTATGCTTTACGGTTCCAACTTTGCGAACTCTTTCTAGCGTCTCGCAGCAATTTTCGGCTTTCGTACTTCTACCCGGGGCTAATATTCTCGACCGAACATGTCGTTGCTTTCATGGATAAGTTCTGCATTGGTCCCTTTTCTTTTATCAATATTAGCTAAACTAAACTTTAGTCCCATTGACGTCTTCTTGATTGTCTTCTGTAGTCTGGGTATTTTTCAGGATGTCAACCAGTTCAGTCAACCAATGGTTTAAGAATTCATGGATGTCTTGGAGCATTTGTCACGGAAGTCGTCTTCACCAATCCATGTCTTGGTTGAACTGCTAATCAAACAAATGGCGTTGTTTTGTTCAATATCAAGATCAGTGCCTCAATGGAACAGGAAGCCTCATGTTTCAATCTTCAACAGGCTTTGATAAATTTGTTCGGTAGTCATTTGCAACTCAGTTATTTTTGAGTAACGCTTTATGTTTCTTATTTTCCAGGTGAAACTCATGAAAGGAGACGTAACCAGATGCGTCATTACTTAGTCTATGCTATAAGTATATGTGAACTAATGCCTTGCCCACACAAACTTGCTCTCAATGCCGGTGGATGGACACTGTATTGGATTAGTATGAAAAAGATATGGATGATTTCTAACATCGTCGTAACCTCCCTTTATTATGCAGGTCTGGTCCTTCTATGAAGTCGCATAAAAGTCACCTCGCTTACAACATGGACAGAAGATCTAGTGAGCTCTTGACTCGATCTTATATGCGGAAAACCTTGTGGAGCCTGATGCAACAGGGTGTCTCCCGATGTAGAACAAGTGCTTGCAATGTTTACCGGCTGTTATGCACGTTACCGGCGAGGACAGTCCTAACTGACACTCTTAGTGGCGTTAGAAGACTGTGGTTGTTATGTATTTAGTGATTTCTTAGAATTAAAATCCGTTGTTGGTTATGAAGTTAGGGAATTTTGTAAATGATGTACATTCTTGGAGCCTGTAATATGTATGAAAAGCTTTTCCTTGGAAATGAATTGTCGTGTACGGTTATAGCTAGTGTATGAAATTCTTTCAGAACAAAATCCTGTAAAACAAGCCTTTCAATATTTTTCAGTGTTATTGTAGGTACACTATCTTCTTAGGAAACAAGTATCAGGAGTCTAGTTAACATGAGCATATCAGATGTCCAACACAAACTTGGCATGTTGAAAAGCAATTTTACGTGCCTTGTGAGCAAACTCCCTTGAAAGTTAATGAATATAAAATAGAAGTCGCAGGTGGGACTTGAACTTGTTCGCTTGATTTGTTTTGGAAAAATCTCCAGTTAAGGTTCCTTTAAAGGATAGTGCGAAATGGTCAGATAACCTTGCATTCGGAGAAAGAAAATAATGGGCCTCGAATTGACGAATTCCACACAGTTGAATGAATCTTTTAGTTCAAATTTTAGATGCCTCCCTCTTAAGACATTCACACAAATCTCTTGTTGTTCTCAGATCTCGCCTTAATTAAATTGGATCATTATATTCAAAATACTTGAAATCAAACCTTGATGTCATAAGAAAATCCATAAGAAAATCCATGGGTTAAAACACATAAACTTGCAACTTCGTCATTTACATCACGACTCATATCTCGCACCGTAAGCCAATCTATTTCCGAAATAAACTTCTCTTGCCCTGATGACGTAATGACTCGAGGTGGAAACCAAGACCCAAATCCAATTATCCTATGACGAAGTAGTGGTGAAGTATTAACCATGCATTGTAGTATCTGAATCCTGAACCACTGTTGGCTCATAAGAAGACGAACTTGATTACGGCTTTAACGGGATACAGCTATAAAGTCTATCCGAGCTGTCTAACAAGGACTGATCAAAGAGTGGCCCAAGAAGGAAGAATTCGTTAGAATGAGTATCATCTCCATTTGAAAATTCATCCTTACGCAAACATGTACAAACTGGTTAGTAAAATAAAGTGAGCAAGAGATAAGCACAAGAAGGTGGGATCTTATGGTCAAAAATTAGGGTGCGACAGTCTTAAACCAAATTTTGTAGTGTTAGAAGAATTAGGTAGTCTAGGCTTTTTGTTTTTAGGCTTTGCTTAGGGAGTAAGCAAGCCAAATTTATAAATATGGTGTAACCATATTAATGTAGTATGATTCACTTGAATAAAATTACAATTTTGAGAGCAGAGAATTACTCTGCAGAAATTCTTCTTCTTCCCAAATTTGTTTTGAATCCCTAATTTCCTTTCTTCCTAAATTCAATATTTTTCTTATTTTTCATCACCATTGCAACCAAGGCTAGTTGATTCACTCGAGTGAAGAGTGAAGAACAAGAGGGGATTTGATCAGTTGATTGAATCTTATTCATCAAGATTGATTCGAAATTACTCAAAATCTTGGGTTTAATTCCAACAATAGCTAAAAGGTTATCATCATATCATAAGAAGACTTGAAAAACTTCTCATTAAAGATATATAAATGATGGATGACCTGATGGTGGTCTCTTCCCTAATGGAGTTGAGTCTCACCAGTGGAGTTGGATCTTTTCCCCGTGGAGTCTTGCTTTGTTCGCTAAGTCTTCCTCGTCGGGTCTTTCTTTCTTTAATTGTGTTTCAGTGTTTTCCGTATACAGTTATCCCCTGTGACATCATTCCCCATAGGATATTTGTCTTAGATCCATTTCATATCATATCATTTCATGTTATATCATGTGCATCTTATGGCATCTTAGGGCAAAAAATTGTGTATGTTTGTTGTTGCGGTGAGAATCGGATATCAAGCTATTGATTAAATTGAATCTTAATTCATTAAAATTCACCATCGAGCTTTTATTTATCCAAAGGAAAGGTTAAAGAAAGAAAAACCTTTTGCATGATGTAATAACAATGTTAGAGTTTTGGGGATCGGGGGTTGGTTATGCCTAGGATAGTTATTCACATCCCAAACATCTGTAGTACTCTACAGGAACTTTTTGTATATGTGTATGCTAAATTATCTAAGTTGTTATTTTCTAGGGTCATCAGATCAAGGTTAAGGTAAAGTTTGAGGTAAATGCCTAAGAATAGTTATAAGTTTGCTCGCAAAGATATCACATCTTATGCCTATGTATTCTTACTAGGATGGAATCAGAGCAACCGTAGTTTACCTCACTAAGGTTGAGGAATACTTGACTATGGTCAAGACTCCACGGGGGAACAAACATAACAATGTTTGTATAGAGTTTTATAAAACTCTCTAGATCTAAGTTTAACACTCAAGAGAATTTACTTTGACAAAATCCAAGAGGGGAGTAAGTAATCATGACAATGATCCTTACATAGAGTTAACAAACTTTATCTTAAAGTTCTAATTGAATGATACTTCTAACAAAGGATAGGTCTTTAGACTTAAAGCAAAGTCTAATAGATATAGGTTCTAACTTAACTAAGTTAAAGGACCTAATGACTTAACCAAGTCAAGGGGAGGGGTAATGAGCTATTTATGACAATGAAGTCAATAAAGAGACTTTCCTTTGGAATAAGGGATAACAAGGCAACTGGATGAGAGCTAACAAGCTACATCACTTGGGGAAACTTAACAAAGCCTAAAAATACATATGCATTCATTAAAACATGATGAAGATATAACGTCATGGTAACAACCAACAAAGATAATGGCAAGTCTGTGACAACATTAAGCAAAGATGATAACAAGGCAACTTGATGAGAACTGACAAGTTCCATCACTAGGGAAACAAACTTGATAAAGATAAAGATAAACAAGTAGAATCAATTAACAAATTGAACATAAAAAGCATGGTAACAACCAAGGTTTTATGATTTAACATTATAATGTTCAAAGATCATGAAGGTAACAACCAACAAGGGCAAGCATGAAACATGTGTAACAACAACATTTTCATCAATGACATTCAAACAAAAACTCATGCAAACAAGTTACAACTTGAATCAAACATGGTATATGAATAAATTAAAGACAAATGTAACACATTTAATCATATTCAATACATATTGATGACAATCAATCATGGATAGGCAAGAAAAGTAACAACAGTTCAAGCATGGATTCAAACTTCACAAAGGGAAAGATAAACAAGATTCATGGTAACTTTCAAGGCAAAAAACAACCCTAAACATGTTATGGTTATAAAAAGACACATAACCAAGTAATATGGGGGTGAAAGATCATGTTCTTAAGGTTACAACATCAAGAAACATATCATGGTTCACAAAGAAGTTTCAAGGCATATTTTTCACATTCATGCACTCACAAAGGCAAGTATAATCATGGTAAAGCAAAAGAACCAAGTGTTTTCAAGCATATAAACATTTTAGACATTCAACAATGATTCATAAAAGATCAATATTACAAGAAAAATTAAGTACTATGTCAAGAAAGTTCATGAAAACCAAAGAAAACCATAAAAAGGACCATGTCATTCAAGTGGACCAAAGTGTTTCAAAAATAAGAATTTTTGAATTCTTTCTTCACACATTGAAACTAGACATATTAAGGAACATAGTGAAAAAAGAGTGGCATCAAAATGATAAAAATCAAAGATTTTGCAAGAACTAGGCACAAAACTAAGCAACTAAGGCAAAAAACAAGGCAAGCAAAACCAAGGCAAGGCAAATTTTGCAAGAAGGGACATAACTCACTCAAAACTTAATCAAATTGGATGAAATAAAAAATAAAATTATGTATTTTTTCACAAGGGATCCAATGGCGGTGGTGGTTTTCTCAGATCATGCACCATGTGAAAAACTCGATAACATCATTAAAAAAGACATGTTATGTGCAAGAGCAATATGACAATCCAATGCATATGTTCTAAGCAGCAAGTAATGATTCAAACACAACATATGGACATATAGAGAGTGCTTACAAGCATCATACATCAATATACAAGATAATTCAGTAGATTGCATATGTAGTGGCAAAAATAGCAAGCTTGTGCAAGAGCAAAGCAACAGACATAAATGTACCAATTCAGCATCAACTAAATGATCAAACATATCACATATGACCTATAAATGATGTTTACAAAACCAATCATCTATGCCTAACCAGAATTAACAAGTTGCATATTAAAATGACACTTAAAGTAAGCTAATAAGCCAAACCAAAGGGATAATCATGATACCCAGTACTAAAGCCAAATTTGTTGGGAAAATTATTGTTTAATCACCCAAATCTAGGCAGAAAGTACCCCTTGAAAAAAAAGGGAAAACTTTATAGGAAAACCATAATTGTCTTGACGAATGGAAGATGGGTTGAAGATTAATTTGGTGAGAAGCAAGATCAACTGACTAAGTAATTAATCCTTCATTCAACGAATGAAGACATAATGGAAATCTATTTAAAGGGATTTTTGGTTGTCAGAGAGAAAATATATTTTTAGGTTTATTTTAGTAGTACATAAAAACACATGTGTGTGCGTGAGAGAGAGAGAGAGAGAGAGAGAGAGAGAGAGAGAGAGAGAGAGAGAGAGAGAGAGAGAGAGAGAGAGAGAGAGAGAGAGAGAGAGAGAGAGAGAGAGAGAGAGAGAGAGAGAGAGAGTGAGAGGTTTACACGCCGAAGGTAGGTCCAAATGGATTTCATGAGAGGATTGAGAGATCATCTGATGTATTTCTACTTATAATTTTTCCTATATTGTTATTTTTCATTATGAGTAGATAAGTTCTCTTTTTTTGGAAATAAATTTGTACTATGTTAATACATATAATACTAATCTTATCATGGTGTTTTGTTTGTTTTAGTTACTGCATCATATTGATCTTTATTCCCGGGTTTAATGCATGTTATATCTTGACCATTTCTATGAACATAATCTTCTAATAAAAAGTAATATTAGGTTTAAACCAAGGATATCCATTTATGCCTAATATGACTAAACCAGTTATAACGTGTTTTATAAACATAAACCGCTATTAAGGACTCTTTAGGTTTATATCAAGAATACTTGTATCTCAAATTCTAAATTCTATAGATAAATTTAGGTTTGATATTCACATATATTGCTAAATTGTAATGTTATTGTATTATTTATTAGGCTGAAAGATCATAAAATAAACAATATGATTGATATCATGATATTATTTCAAATATGGATAATGTTGTTCAGTGGTAGGTGATAATATGAATTGATGACTAAAATGTATATACTTGATCATTTATATGCATGTAGTTATAGTAGTTACAATATAATACCAACATTTCTCTATCGATGTTTAAATTCAACTTTTAATTTGTTATTGTTTTTCTTGTGTGCAAACATTTCTCAAATCAACACCTTAATTTACTTATGATAGTAAAAATTTGTCATAAGTTATTATGACACGTCAATCTCTATGGAGGCAATATAAACTACTCACTTTATTGTGTTTTCGTTTGATATTGATATACATCGTTCATCCCCTCACCATGCAGTTGGGATTATAAAACTATGTTAAGCCCTTATTGTTCATACATTTGTACTTCAAACAACATAAGAGGTTATTCGATTCCAAAAGCCTAACCAAGGTCAGATTTACATTACTTTGGGGTATTTCAGTTAAGTGATGTGATGTTGCATAAAATACTCAAGTTGGGCCACATTTGTTTCAAATAATAGACTCCAATTGGATGAAATTATGGTTAGCTAAAAGATTTATTAGAGCGTATTGAAGGCGCGCGTGACTATATATTGGTAGTGAATCGATTATTACCACAAAGTTATTCCCGCGTACAGGACTAAGATGAGGACAAAATATTTATGGAAAAAAAATAGTAAAATATAAAAGAAAAATAATTTAGAGGAACCAAATGAGACTGATACTATACGCATAAAGAATTCTGAAACTGACTCATCTTCTTTCATTTGAGTCATCTCAAATTGTTTTCTCAGTGTTTGCAACTTCACCCTTTTCAACTTTTCATCTTTGTTGTACAAGTTTTTTAACTTGTCCCGCACTCCTTTTCTTGTTTCTTATTTAATGATATTCTCAAACACATTCGGATCCATGCATTGATGGATCAATAATAGAGTTTTTCCATATTTCTTTCTTTGTTCCTTGTGTGTAGCTTGCTGAACATCGTTCACGTCCTCTTCCAATGCAAGTACTCCATTGTTCACGATTTTAGCCACATCTTAAAATTTGAATATGACCTTCATTTGTGTAACCCACTTCTCGTAGTTCTCCCCTGGAAATTGCATTGATGATATGTTACCATTTTCCATTTCAAATTCTCTCTGAATCACAATCGGGATCTTTGATACCAATTTGTTGGAACTAGTGGAACAATTAGGATTCCAAGAAAAAGAGGAAGAGAGAGAAAAGAAAGAATATTATTGATTAAAACTGAAGTGATCACAATGAAGTTGTTATGTAAAAACTACAAATATATTCCTATATATAGGCAACCAAGGCCCAAGTCCAAAACATACAAAGTTATATTTTGGTTAACACAATAGTTATATGATGTATTTGATAGAGTCGTATACAACTAACTCATACTCCTTCGGCTAGCTACTTCGACACATGTGAATACTAGCTTTTCTGCAAAACATCTAATTACAACTTCTAACACATATGTCTTCATCACTCCCATTGTATCCACCTCTATCTAGTTAGGTCACATAGAATCATGTTCAAACTTTAACCTCATTCATCATCACATGTCTAATACCAGAATATCTATCACTGGTGTTGAGAGTACTATCCTTATTCCCCCTATATTCAAACTTGTCATTGTCAACCAGTTAATGTTCACCTTATGAAAACTAGAGAAATTTATGGCTTTATTCACCTAGACCCCTTTTTGACTCATACTAAATCAAACTATAAAAAAAAGCTCTATTAGACCCTCAATGGAAGGCATTCATGCAAGTTGAGTTTGATACTTTGCAATAAAAAAAACTTGAACACCAATTTCTCTTCCACAAAATTGAAAGGCTAGTGGTCGTAAATGTGCTTTTAGAGTGAAGGAATATCCATATGGTAGTGTAAAAAGGTTAAACTCCAGATTGGTTGCAAAATGATTTCATCAAATGCAAGGATTTGATTTTAATGAAATCTTATCACTATTTATCACAATTACATTAAGGTTCATTCTTACCCTTACCATTACATACTAATGGATAATACAATAACTCGATGTCAATAATGTCTTCTTAAATATGACACTTGATGAATATGTATATATGAAACAACCTTAAGGATTTGAAAATGGAAGCTCTATATTGATATGCAAGGCTAGTAAAGCTCTTTATAGCCTCAAACAAGCCCATAGACAATGGCTTGAAACACTACAAGATACATTGATTCAACTAAGATTCATGGCTAGTAAATGTGATCACTCATTATTCATATTTTTTCATAAATAAATAATTACATTACCTTCTTTTTCATGTGGATGACATTATTATCACATGAAACTTTACATCTCTCATTTAACAACTCATTTCTAAACCTAACATTGTTTTCTCTCTCAAACACTTGGGTAACTTTTGACTATTTTCTTCGCATATAAGATCATAATTAGTATGATGGAGTTCTACATCTCACTCTAAATAAAACATCAAATATTTACTCACAAAGACCAATAAAATTGAGTGCAGTCACATCTGAACCCTTATGCATCCTATTTGCAAACTAAGTAAAACAAAAATCCAACTCACAAGATGACCCCACTATGCATATGTTAGTTGTTTGAGTACAACACTATGTATTCTAAATAGGATAAATATTTCCTATGCATTTAATAAGTTGTGTTAGTTTATGTCTTCTCTCATTGAGGCTTATTAAATTGCAGTCAAAAGAATAATCATGTATCTCAGAGATAATATTGGTTATTACGTAATTCTTCATCCCACAAACATAGACAAACATATGCCATTAAAGTCTTCAATGATGTTGATTGAGAAGATGATCCAGACGATATAAGGAGTACATCAAGAGATGTCATATACTTTGGCCCTAATCTGGTTTCATGGTGGTCTAGAAAATAACCAGTTGTGACCAGATCCAATACAAAGGCAAAATAGATGAGTTTTGCTCATGTCAAAGGTGAGCTTTGTGGATTCTCTTAAGAATTTGTGGTTAGGCCTAACTTAAAACTACAAAACCGGCTTGTAAGGTGATGATTTCCCCCACTTATAAACACATGTTCAAGCCATAGATTGTTCGACGTGGGACTCTTAACATATCCTCTCACGCCTAGGATTTGCGTCTTGGGCGTGGAACTAAATTGTGGATGGTCCAATGGGTCTTAAATAAGGCTATGATATCATTTTAAGAATGTGTATTTGGGCCTAAATAAACCCTACAAAAATGGCTTGTAGGGTGAGAATTTTCCCCACTTATAAACACATGTTCAGGCCATAGATTGTGAGATGTGGAACTCTTAACAAATTCAAACCTCACTCAATGAATTATGTGTTCTAATGCAACCATCTATAGTTTTTATGACAACCAATTTGTTGTTCTTCTAGCTCATAACCCCATTTTGCATGCCATAATCAAACATATGGAATTTAACATATTCTTTGTCAAAGAAAAAGCACTTGTCAAGCAACTCTCTGTTGTACACATCCTAAACATGAACTGGCAGACTGACATTCTCACAAAACATGTCTCCACTATAAAACTTATCCATTTAAAGTACAATCTCAATGTAATTAACACTTTATAAAGATTTCGTCCCCCATAAGCTTGGGGGATATAAAACATAATGTGTAGATTAACATCTAGTGTGTATGATAATCTTCTAAACCACAAAATAATTAACTCATAAAGTTAGTTATTCTTATTACTAACAATTATCAATATAAGGTAGCAAGAATCAAATATATAAGGTCATTTTTTTATCTCTATATAAGTTGGGTGTTGTGACTATTTACAATTAATGAAAAATATAATAACAGAAATTTTGATATAGAATCTATCTCTTCACCTTTACTTTTTGGGGATTTCTGAATGCGCTCTATGTATTACTAGGGCACCACATGAAAATATAAAATTGTCTCCAGTTTTCAGAGATGCATCTCTAGAAAAACACTGAGTCAATAGAATTCTAACTTAGCATTAAAAAAATATGAAAATGCATCTTTGCAAATATTACAGAGATGTATCTCCGGAAGGTTTTGGTTCAAAAATGCACCAGAACCCTTCTCCTTCATCGCTTCTAAAAAAACACTTAACATTTTTCCAAACTCTCTCAACTCACATTCTCTCAAAATCAATAAACCAAGTTCAAAGTTTCTTCCATTAATATTAAGTACTTCAAAGATATCATTCAACACTGAAGAAAACTCTCAATTTTAAGTTTTTAATTTTTGTAAACTTTTTTGAGTTTTTGTATAAATGAGTAAAAATTGATGATTTGGTTAAGAAATAGATGGTTTTTCCATGATTGATAGTTTATACATACTGAAAAATGAGTTTCATGGTTAAAAATAATGACTAATGCATTATTTTTGGGGGTTTGGTGGTTTGCATTACCGCTATTGACGAACTAGAAAGTTGTAGGAAATTCGAAAGACGCATCTCCAAAATTTTTCAACGTTTGAACTCCACTACTATGGAAAACATATATAACAATGATTGAAAATATATATTATCATGTAGGACTGGTCGTTGTTACGTAGCGTGTGGTTGTATATGCGTTACTTACAATCACGGTCGCTTGACCATTGTAGAAAACTTGAAAACGCATAACATATTACCACTATTACTTTAAATAACTGTTGTAATATATTAAAGGTCTCAGGTTCGATTCTCAACTGCGCCTTTTTGGTATATATATTATTTTGGACAGCGTTCACTCTAAAACCACAGTCATATTTAACAACCGTCATTAAATTATCTATTTAAAAAAATTATTTTTGCTTTTTGA
This sequence comes from Lathyrus sativus, assembly GCA_963859935.3. Classification (NCBI taxonomy): domain Eukaryota; kingdom Viridiplantae; phylum Streptophyta; class Magnoliopsida; order Fabales; family Fabaceae; genus Lathyrus; species Lathyrus sativus. The sequence continues at coordinate 639,659,706 of OZ012739.1, forward strand.
AAATTTTCCATTTTGTGACATGTATTTCTGTGAACCGTATCATAACAATAATTGTATTGTATTACATCAAATTCATACATTGGATTAAGAACCAAACATTGTATATATATTACATCAAAAGAAAAATAGCACAAAACAACCTACAACATTATATAACATCACATTGTTGTATCTTATAGTGTTTTGGTTTCTTGTCTCTTAGTGTCTTGACTTTAAACGCCTAAAATTTTAAATAATCATACTTGTTAGTTAATATACTTAGAAGTAATAACTTATATTAAATTATGAATAAAGAATAAAATACTTACTTGTTAATTTCCCATATGCCTTCATTATGATCGATACGAATATCATGCACATCATCTCTATCAACTTCATCATATATGGTAGGCGCTTTTGTTGTGTAAGAAGGAGTAGAGAAGTATCAAAATTTTCATCACTGCTAGGAATGTCTTTTCCTAGGATAATGATTGACCATTTCCCCGATGTGTCTGAAGGTTCGGTCACATAGAAAACTTGTTTTGCTTGTAAAGCCATGATGAATGGTTCAATCATATAATTTGCCTTGCCAAGGTTAACCCGAGTGAATCCTAAGTCATTAGTTTGTACACCATTAATATTATTGGGAACCCATTTGTATTTAAATAAAGGTACTTTGAAGATAATATAATCAATCTCCAAATCTCCTTAATGACACCATAGAACGCACTAGATGCCAATATTGGATTCTTATCTTTCGAACTAAAGAAATACATGGATTCAGCCTTAACCATAACCTCATTATTTTCCATTTTACTATGATCACCTTATGATTTTGTATAAAAGGTACAATGACCAATGTCATATGTAGTCCAAGTTATCACATTAAATTTTAGCATGTACGACAACCATTTAAATATCTCGGATGCACTATGATCATTTGGTATCCTTTTATTAAACCAATTTAGGAATTTCTTGTTATGCTCGATCAACAACAACTTGTCACTCATTCGTGGATATCTTTTCTTCAAAAGTCTTTTGTGAGTAGCCACGTAAGATTGAACTTCTTCAAGATTATTCAATATATAAAAATGTGCCTAAATAACTACATCCCGAGCCATTTACTTAACATTTAAACCTTGAATACCTCTACCTTCAGTATTATCATGACGAGACTTTAGAATTCCTATAGACTTTACTTCCGAAAAATAGTTTGTACAAAACTCAATAACTTCTTCTATAATGTACCTTTCAACAATCGAAGCTTCCGGTCGGTGACGATTCTTCGTATATCCTTTAAAGACATTCATGTATCTCTTTATTAGATATATCCACCTTAAATAAACTGGACCACAAATTCTAATTTCTCTGACTAGATCAACAAGTAAGTGAACCATAATGTCAAAACATGATAGAGGAAAATACATCTTCAATCGACACAAGATTATGGCAGCTTCGTCTTCTAATTCATATAATTTTTTGAAATCAATAACTTTATTACATATGGCATTGAAGAAAAAACACAATCCGGTTATAATTACTCTCACATTTTTCGGTAGGATGTCACGGATAGCCACTGGTAGAAGTTATTGCATCAATACATGAAAATCATGAGATTTTAAACCAATTAACTTGAGATCTTTTATTGATAACAGTTTCTTGATGTTTGATGAGTAACCTTTGGGAACTTTGATACCATGCAAACACTCACAAAAACTTTTCTTTTCCTTTTTACATAGAGTGTAACAAGCCAGAGGCAGATAAGTTCTTTTCCCTTTTTTCTATTGGAGCCAATTGTTTTCGTATACCCATCGCCTCCATATCGAGACAAGATTGCTTAATATCTTTAGTCTTGCCTGGAATGTTTAAAAGTGTTCCAATCAAACTATCACACACATTTTTCTCGACATATATCACATCAAAACAATGTCTTACATCGAGACTTGAACAATATGGAAGATCAAAGAACACATACCTCTTTTTCCATATATTTTTTTCAGCTGACCCTTTTTATTTTTCTCTCTTTCCAAAGACAACATTAATGTGTTTCTTTCGTTGATAAACTTTATTCACGGTTAAAGATTTATGAGCGATATCAAACTTCTTCTCTCCATTAAAAGTCTTCCGCAATCTACGATAAGAATGACTGAGTTTTCTAAATTTCGGATGCCCAAGGTAAATGGTCTTTTTTACAAACTCAAGTTGGTGATAACAGGTATCAGACTCACAAATAGGACACGCTTTGTGTCCTTTGACACTATATCCAGCCAAATTACCATATGCAGGAAAGTAGTTGATTGTGCAAAATAACATTGCACGCATCTTAAGCTTTTCACCAAAATATGCATCATTAACTTCAACGCCTTCCTTCCACAAAAGTATGAAATCTTCAATTAATGGAATTAGATAAACATCTATGCCGTTTCCAGGTTGTCGTGGTTCAGAAATCATCATACTTAACAACATATACTTACGCTTCATGCATAACCAAGGAGATATGTTGTAAATCGTAAGAAGAACAGGCCGCGAAGAATGGTTAGTACTCAGATTACCAAAGGGGTTCATTCCATTGGTGGCAAGCCCAAGCCTAAGGTTTCTTGGCTCAGTATCAAAATACGGAAACAACGAATTAATTTTCTTTCATTGCAAAGAATCAACTACATGGCTTATGTTTCCATCACATTTTCTTTCATCTGCATGACATCTAATATTCTTTGCGTCATTCGCATTAGAAAAATGTCTCTTGAATCTTGAAATTATTGGCAAGTACCGTAACATTTAGCAAGAGGACTCTTCCTACTAACATTGTCATTGTCATCACCATTGTTTTCCTTCAGCTTGTAACGTGACACCCTATATTCTGGACATTGATCCAAATTTTCATACTCTTTTTTGTATAATATGCAGTCATTATGCATGCATGTATTTTGATATACTCCAAACCCATTGGACACAATATATTCTTGGCATCATAATAAAGATCAGACAAATTGTTATCTTTTGGTAGCATTTGTTTTAACAAATAAAGCAATTTCGTGAAACTTTTATCCGACCACTCATTTTTTGCTTTCAGATTAAAAAATTTTAACACCGCAAAGAGTCATGTAAAACTTGTGCACCCCTTATATAAAGGGGTGTCCTAATCACTACATAAAGTATCATAAATATGAGCTTTCATAAAAGAAGTTTCTCCAATATCATATAACATATCTTCTAGTCAATCATCCATATATTCATCTTCATCAACTTCGTGACTTTGTGACGCCCTGTTTCTCTTTTTTCCACCTCACCATACCACGTCCATATTGTACGGTTTTAACATATACCATCACAACATAGGTGATGGAATATCTCATCCTTCTAGAAAATTAACACAAGGATAATAAAAGATACCATTATTGTCAGGAAGATTTTGATTAGTATACTCAAGGAATTCAAGAACTCCTTTCTCATATAGTACATATAACCTATCAGCTTTCATCTAACTACGATTCATAATAAATTTTGAAATTTATATCAAAACAATATTGTGAATGACACAACAAAATCTAAACCTAAAGCATATCGAAAAACTAAAGCATATTCATAACAATAATACAACTCTAAATCTTAAGCATATGGATATCCATTGTAGCAAATTTATAATATTTTTGTTTACTACTAAATCCAATAACAAAACATAAAGCATATGAACTTTGTACGAAAAAGACCACAAAATCAAACAAGAATGAAGATTATCAGGAATTAGGAGGATGAGGAGAGAGTAAAGTTCACATGAAATATACCGTACTTCAAAGAGGAAGAGACCAAGAATGAAGATAGTGAAGATTATCAAGAATGAAGATTCAAATAAACGAAGATTGTGAAGATGAAGATTTTTCTATCGCTATCGTTGTCGTCTCTGGTTCACTGGTTCGCTAGTTCGCTTAGGGCATGTTATGAAGGAAATAATGAATTTGTTTTGTTTTAAATATATCAGGAAAACCTTTGACCACGGTTGTTATGTCCAACCGTGGTTAAATAATTTTCAATTTTTTTATTTATTTATGAAATTAAGTGACACGCGCTTTCTGTAATAGGAAAAATTGAAAAAATGTAGTTGCTAGGATTCGAAGCTTGTAACACTTACTTTATGACCATAGTTGTTTATCTCAATTGTGATTAAATAACTTTAAAAATATATATATCAGACACATCCATTTTTCGATATTACAACGGTGGAAAGCATAACCGTAGTAGTATTATGTTACTGAAGGTGTATTTTGTAGTAGTGTTCCTAAAAACTGGAGATGTGTCTCCGTAATTTATCTATTTTTTGTTGCTTTTCTTGCTTGTAGGGTTGCATGTAGTAATTGTGTGGAACTTATCTAGTTTACTTACATAAATTATGGATGGTAGAAACGACAGACTGAGGCACGAGAGGATTGCACAACATACATCTGCCCAGAGGAAAAAAAAGTCAGGTTTCGGAGGCTCATGTTCCCTCTATCCTAGTTCATGTAGAGGTATTGACTTCTGGGGCTCATATATCTCCACCTTTTTCAGCTATTTAGGCGCTAGAGGTACCCAACTCACCAAAGGTACCTAAGGCACTAGTGCCACCCCAAACACCAAAAGGACATCATACTGATGAGCTAGTGCCACCCCAGGCACCAGTGGGACCTCATGCTGATGAGCTAGTGCCACCTCCGGCAGATGAGCCAGTGCCACTTCAGGCTAATGAGGCTGTTGAGCTAGGGCCACCTCAGGTTGTTAAGGCTGATAAGCACATGCCACCTCAGGAATTTTGAGGAGACACTGTAGAGTTGTCATTACTGCCTCTTTACCCGAACTATACTTCTAGACATATTTGGGACGAAGAGGTAAAGTTAGTTGGATTCATTCTTTTTAAATTACGTTTATTATTATATTACAAGTCTCTAACATAGATTTATTTTTCTGTATAATCGTGATCCACTGAAAATTATTAACCATGGGCAGAAGATTAGTGGCTTGCCTCAGCCTATTGATGAGTGGTTTTGGACTGCTTTGTCCCTATCTGGGATGAATGACTTATGCAAGACCGATTATGTTACGATCAACCATGGGATGCTTAATGCATTCGTGGTGAGATGAGACATTGAGACGTCATCATTCCATCTACCACTTGGTGAGATGTCTATCACACTCGACGATGTACCGTGTTTGTTGTATCTTCTGATTATGGGGAAAATTAAAGATCATGAGAGGATTAGAAAATATGAGGCACTTGAGTTGATGGTAGACTATCTGGGAGTTGACCTAAAGGCAGCCAAAAGAGAGATGGAAAAACCATACAAGCTCATGCTAGGTTTGAATTCCTAAAAAAGGTATATACATATGAGCTCCTTAGAGAAAAGCAGGATATAGGTGATGATGAACAGGTAGGGATGCAGAGAACATATGTTATTCAAGCCTACATGTTATATTTGGTTGTCACTATCATTTTTGTTGACAAGAGTGACACTTATGTCGATATCGTCTACTTATGATACTTCGAGGACTTCGAATGGATCCATGAATACAACTGGGGGCGCTTGTTTATTTTACTTGTACTCTAAGTTATCATAGGGTTGTAGGTGGAAGATGAAGTAGATGATATGCAGCATCACACTACTCGCAATAATATTTATTGATTTTTTAGTGTTTGTGTGTCATTTTCATTACATTTTTGCAACACCCTTACTGATGATTCGTGTGTTCCAACACTTTTCAGGCTTGGATCCTCCAGCATTTCTCGCGCATCTTCGGTTGGTCGTGTATACCGACTTATACAAATGGTATGTTGTGTGCTTCTGCAGTTGCTCCACTAAGAGGGAACTAGGCGACAGAGCCGTTTAGAGTGTATCTTGATCGCTTGGTAGTCGAGGATATGCATTTTAATAACCATGTCGATCACCGTGAGACGCGACCGTTTTATGACATAGTGTTATACTTGGAATGGTTGGCTTGAGGTTCACGTCTCACATTTCCTCATCTGCCTGAGCACGTCATGCAGAAGTTTGACTACACTCAGACTATTTCCAGACATCCTATTGTCTCTGCTCTTTCTGTTATGACACGTAGGATATGTTTGGATATCATAAAATGAATGGAGGGGAATGGAATGGAGCAGAGTGGGACATAGCAAAATGGAGCGGAACAAATGTCACGTTCCATTATTTAAAAATTTTATAGTGGAATAAGGAAAGTTATTTATTTCACCCAAATTGGTGGGGAACAAAATGATGGTAAGTGATGGAATGGAATCCATACCGCTCTATTCTGCTCTGCTCCATCGAATTTTAAATGATCCAAACAATGCAATATCATTCTATTCCATCTCATTCCACTCCGTTCCATCCGATTCCATCAATCCAAACAAAGTCGTAGAGATATGGATGTCATGTTTGATGATTATCTTAGTCATCTGGTACCCGAAGAGGTATAAAGTATCATAGCTAAGAGCAATTGGATCTATGTCGACGGGTACATCATGTGGTTTTTCAGGGTTTCACGTCTGTATATGGTGCAGGCTGCTTTAGAAGATCCACTGAGGTCATCTCATCAGGAGATAATAGAGGAAGAGCAGACATAGTTAGATCATACTCATGATGTCTTGCCTAGATATCATTGCATTGCGGAGATTGTACAATCAGACATTGATAGAGGTATATTTCCTGATGGGTCTAAGGTGAGGCAGGTCCTATATGCCATTATGACAGAGTCACGTGAGGCGTTGATGTGCCGAAGACAACGTCGGGGGGTAGAGGAGGCCGAGGAGCTCTAGTCCGGCATACAGAGTAGTTAATAGTATTTATACTTTAGATTTATTATCGATTGCATTTTATTTTGAGTTATTTTGACTATATTGTGTATTTCGACTTCATTATGTATCAGCTAATGACTTATTTGGATTTATATATTTCATTTGTTTGCATATTGATCGTATGGTTTAATGCTCGTCACATAACAGGGTCCTTGACATTTATAAATCGTCATTTTCATCTTCATCTGAATAACCATAAAACTTACTAAACTTGCATTGTTTTAATAGGTTACGAAGATGCAATTCCGTAAAACCTAAACGGAGATGCATCTCCAAAACAATAAACATATAAAATGGACCATTATGGGATGTGTTTTGAAATATTACGAAGATACATGTTCAAATCAATTAACCTTTTGACTTAAGACAATGTGCATTTGAAGATGCATCTCCAAAATCTGAGAGGTTTTTTGGATTTTTAATAAGGTGTTTTTCCACCTCATTGGATAGGATAAGAAATTCTCTACTTTTTTTTTTGTCTAATAGCTTAATGATAAGAATTTCATTCTTTAAAAGTGAGTCTCATCACTCTTATTATTCTTTCTTTTTTGTTTAATAGTTGAATGACGATAATTTCACTTATTAAAAATGGAATAAATGAAATATCATAAATTCGAACCTTCACTTCTACAATTAAATATTCATGTAATTATCAATTGAGTCGGAATAACGGGAATTCACATTGATATTCTAATAACCAAACTAAACAACCAATGCAACACATGAGACATTAACTTTCATATAAAAATAATATAAATTTTTTGAGTCAAATAGTTTAGTGACTGAATTCACCATATAAAGATAAACAAAGTGAGATGTCGCGAGTTTCAACTCGTACTCTTATATTTGATATATTTGATGTCTCTGCATAATTATCATCAATTAAGTTGACTTAACGAGACAATAATCTAAGTTGTTAGACATAACAGAAGACAATCAAAGTGATAATCGATAAATTATCATATAACTGAACTAGAAACTATTAAGAATGAATTAAATTAGATCTAAAGAGTCCCATCAACGTCTTGAGGTGCCATAGCAAAGTTGTCTTACAATTCAACTTTCTATGACGTGATGTACCTCTATTATATGCATGAACATTGCACCATACAAGGAATGAAGCACCTCTCCTAGAACAACCTTTAATATATTTAAATCTCTAAAGTCTTCATTTCATACATCATTCAAGCTAGTGCGTTTGATTTTGAATGGTACAACAAATGTACAGTTTCTTTGTACGAGGCTAAACTGCATGTTAGGGGCCGTGGTTTTCGTTGGAAACAAAACCAGTTAGTAGCAAGCTACACCCCTCAATTAATATAAAACATATGCTTAGTAATTGACTATTTGTTTATTTAATCATATACCTAATCTCATGACCTAGTCACACTTGATTTAAACTAATCAAAACCATATGGATTTAACTTTCAAAACAAAGAATGATGAGGGAGAGAGAAAGCTCTGACTTGCACTAATCACTCACATGTGGAGCCTCGGAGACACAGCTTGATGTCCAACTCCCTTAACTTGGACAATATTTTTTTGTTGTTTTTCTATTCACATGCATGTGGCACATATAGGAAAACAAAATAAGTTGATTATAGTATTCCATAATTCAACATTTTAAAATTGTTGCTTCACCATAGTAACCTAGTTACAGCATTGCATTTTAAAATTGTTGTTTCGCGATAGTAACCTAGCTAAAGTGTTGCGTATGCGAGTTCCATCAATTATACGTTGTTTAACCTATGTAATTGTTGAAAGTTCCATCAATTCTACGTTGTTTAACCTATGTAATTGTTGAAACTCGCATATGCCATGAGATTGTTTTAGAGTTTCATCAAGCGAAACTTCTTTTAGGAAAAAAGTTAATGCGATTTTCATCGATTATAATTTGTTTAACCTATATAATTGTTGAAACTCGCATATGCCGAGAAATTTTAGAGTTTCATCAAGTGAGACTCCTTTTAGAAAAAGGTTAGCCAGTGTGTTAAGAAATGTGGTTGGACCTAACTCAACCCTATAAAACCGGTTGATAGAGTGAGGATTACCTTACCCCAACTTATAAACACATGTTCATGCCATATATTGTCCGATGTGGGACTCTTAACACACCCCCTCACGCTCAGGACTGGACAACTGAAGCGTGAAAATAAATGGCGGATGACCCGATTGCGGAAACCATAGAAGGTGGCCCACCGGATCTTAACCCCCGTTTCTTAACATAATGTGAGACTATTTTGATCAATTCATAATAGTTGCCCCTTAGTCAAGGTTAACATTGAGCTCCTTCCCACGTAATGTTCCAATCGATCTTAAGTCCGCGTCACTGCGGATACGAGGTATTGTTTGTTTTTGCTGTAAGAACTCTTGTTACTTGAGTGTTATATTTAAATTATCCTTAAATTTTACATGAGGATTGTATATAAACTATTCTTAAACTCGATTCTAATGAGTGTCAAATTATTTTGTCTAACCCGAAACATATAGATATATTGCAAATAGCTTTTGAGTTTTGAGTTCTGTTTCAATTCTAATGACCTCACGTAATCAAGCTAATTTTTTATTACAAAAAAAGATTTGAACCTTTTAATATTGAGAATCTCAATGTAACAATTCTTCTATAAATTAAGGCATTGCATCAACTCATATAGCCAGGCTTAAGTTAGCCCAAAAATGAAGAGAGAACCAAATAGTCAAACTCTCTCATCTAACTACATACCTTTCAAAAACACAAAGCATACATAAACCAAATCTCTTAAACAGAGACACCATCACCATATATACAAATATGGATCAACCAAAGAAACCTAACAAGATTAGAGACATCGTTAGACTTCAACAAGTCCTTAAGAAATGGAGAAGAATAGCCAATGCTTCAAAAACAAACAACAACAGTACTACTAGTAAAAGCATAAAGTTTCTTAAAAGAACACTTTCAATGTCCGAACGCGAAGGAGGAGGATCGAGTGCGGTTCCAAAAGGCTACCTAGCAGTTTGCGTCGGTGAAGAACTTAACAGGTTTGTTATACCAACCGAGTATTTGACTCATCAAGCCTTTCATGTATTACTCAGAGAAGCAGAAGAAGAATTCGGATTCGAACAAACTGGTGTTCTAAGAATTCCTTGTGAAGTATCTGTGTTTGAGAATATCTTGAAGACGGTGGAAGCAAAAGACGAATTTTCTACTCAGAAATGTAGTTTTGGTATTGAAAAAATGATGGGATACTGTTCCTCACACCAGCTCGGTTATTATCATCATCCTGATAGTCCTATGTGCAGATAGTCTGTCATTTGACAACTTTAACCATTTTTTTTTTATCTTTTGCTAGTTACTTATCGAAGCCGATCTATATATGTATTAATTATATATGAGAAGCATACAACTTTTATTGTCCAAATCTTTTGCTAGTATCACTCGTTCTCACGACAGAAACAATGACTCAGTTGACGCTAATTCTACAAAAAAAACAAAGAAACAAATATTAGCACTTAAGAAAAGTACGCGTATCTTAGAATTTAAGCTGAATCTAACTCAACCTTACAAAAGAGACTTAATTGTAATCAGTTCATTGAATCAATCAAAAGCATTTAACAGAAAAGCTTCAAACGGAAAGGTATATATGCTAGCTGTCTTGATTAACTTCCTTTACAGTTGACGATTATTCCATGGTCTGATTAATCTATGCGAAAATAGAAGTAATCGTCTCAGTGTGAATTTAAATAAGAGAAAGATCTTAGAATGCAGACAAATGAAATCTACAAAAATGATAACAGGACAGTAACATTAGTTATACTACAATCTAATGATTTGTCTCATCTTAGAATCCATGTTATTGCATTTTTTATGTTTTAAAATAGTTGGTATCATGGGCTGCAATGTCAGTGGCAATTACATATGTTTTCCACTTTCAATCATGCAAAATATATCTATGCATATGGCTTAACATGAAAAAAAAATCACTTATATTTCATAATAATAAACTATAGTCACTTGCATTCAAGTTTGAATATTTTATTTGAGTTTAGTTTCCATACATTGATGGAGTAAACAAAGTGCATTATCATATTTGACAATTTTCTAACAAATTATATAATAAATTAATGCATGTAATGACACAAAACTTTATATACTTTGAGCTTAAACAAATCAAAGTCTATCATCAAGATCTTCCATTATATAATACAGATTAAAATTTATTATTAACAATCAATTATGCAGCTAACAGCTCACATGAAAGCATTCATTTCTGCAGGTAAAAACACATGTAAACAGTGAAACTTGAAAAATACGCCGTCTTGTTATGTGTGGTAATTGTAAATCACAATTCACAAGTAAAGACTTACATGGAATCAATCATCTGTTAAGTTCCAGAAGACTTTTGTTAAACAAATAGCAGCACATGGCTTGATAACAATCAGTTGCATAATTATAATATGTATATAGCACTCATCAATTTAGCCGCAAACACGTTAGTTAGAGGTAACCAGACTACCAGAGTTTTGTTTCTGGTGATAACTGTATAGTCTGTACACAAATCAATTATATATATATTCGTATTTAACATGCAATAGATTCCATTCAAACAAGGTACAATTGTAGAGAAGTCAAAGCTATCTTCTGATGAGAAAAATCCAAAGTATTTCTACTTGGAAGTTACACCAGTCAGATTACTAATCTGCTAAGGATATCAAGTCACATGACTCGTTAAATAAATCTACTTTGGAGAGTATAGAAATACTTTGGAGAGTACCTTGGTTGAATGAATTAATTAATCGGAGAGTCGTTGAAATCAGGAAAAGTGACGCATTTAAAAACCTTGCACTTCGAACAGAGTACACATCCAACCTGCAACAATTAGTTACACTAATTAATTAAAAATAAACAACTTGATTTTTTTAATTAACTAATTAATCAATGATAATAACTAACTCACGGCTTTGCAGGAGGGACAACGACGGTAGATACGGTTGTTCTGTGCTTTGACGTTAGTCTTTTGGCCTTCACAAAAATCACAAACTAACCATCCTTTTCCGTTACAAGCTTCGCACATTATCGTTGCTTCTGATTCAGTATCTGCATTATCTAACTTCACGCATTTTATCGTAATGTGAATGCGACGGGTACTATATGGAGCAACGATGAAACTGCGATTGTGGGTGGAAGTGGAAATTGAAGGGAGACTGGGAAGAAACGGTGTTAATGCAACGCCCATTCCTGTTCTCTTCAACTGATGATGATGATGATGATGATGATGATTGGATCGAAGGGAGGAAAGGAGTGACATGTTCTTCGTTATCGTTTACCAACTACTTTAACCTTAGTTTCGCAAAGAATAACACCCATGCCATTCTCATATTTTTATAAATTCTACTCAATGCAATAATTTTGTTTGTCCCTGGAAATTACACTTTATTAAATTAATCACATTAATGTGTTGCAAATAATGTAAAAAGTAAAAATTAATGAAAATAATTGAAAAACTAATAATGATTTTTAAATTGAAAAGTAAAAATAACAGTACTTTTGAAATAAATATAATTTACTAAAAGGATAATTATTTTAAAACAGAAGAAGTATATTAATTGAAACTTTCATCTCAATTTTGTTAATTTATCTATCTACCTTCTATTGCATGTTTTGCCTAAATTATCTTTTTTTGTTCAAATTAATTACACTAACAAAAAAATTAAATAACAAATGTATCAATTAAAACTCTCTTTCATATCACTTGGCAGAACACGTGTCAGCATCTTATTGATCTAATTAATCACATTCTCCCCCAAAAACACACTTCCTCCCTTCCAATCAATACACTACTTCACTTTACAAAATTTATATTACAAAAGTTTTTCATTACCTCACATTTTCTCCAGCATTGCATTCTCCATGTCTATCTCTTATAAATATCATACACTCTCCAAAATTTATATTACAAACACTTTTTTAAATGTTGCAGAAATCGATTGTTGCAAAAAAAAACTCTTATAAATATCATACACTCTTCAAATATTTAGAAGAAATGTTGCATAAATCTATTTTTGCAGAAAATTCTTGAACAAATGATTTGTGAAACTTAAAACATGAGTTTGACTTGGTTTGTTTAATTACATTTTATTTTATTTATTCACTGAGTTTGTTTTAACTGATATTCATTTTATTTACTCGAAGTTCAAATGGAGCTCTCTTAGTTTTCTTGAGTTTATTGGTCTTAACTCAGTTTGACAAACTTTTACAACCATAAAGCTTCATTAAAACATGTTTCACTGATTTATATTTTAAACAAATTAAGCATTACTAACTGTTGAAATCTTCTGTCATGTTTTTTCTTTTTTTAATATTCTTAAACTACTGAGCAAGTGATTTGTGAATCTTAAAACATGAGTTTCATTTTGTTTGTTTAACTGCATTTTATTTTATTTGCTCACTGAGTTCGTTATAAGTTGTTGGATTTCTCATTTTGCAGCTCATTTCTCAACAATGTCAAAGTCACCTATTATCATCAAGGATTTGGTGAAAGTAAATCAAGCATGAAAAATGCATGTTCGCGTTGTTAACCCTTGAGTTGTTAAGGAGAAAAACAGACAACAACATCTCGAATTGGCCATACAAGATGGAAAGGTAAGAGTTGGCCACACTTATTGCAGTTAAATGTCTTTCTTATTGTTAAATAATCAACCATTAACATGGCAATCAAATACATGTTATAACGAGGAACCGAGATTTTAAAGATTTAATTAAACAAATTATGGAACATGAAACATATTATCTTTATAATGGAGAGCCAATGGTTAATGATGACCCTTTCAAAGTCTGTCCCAATAAACTTAAATTTGTCTTCAATGGAGGAATAACTATTTCAAATACTGCGATACCATAAATACCACTACACCAATTCAAGTTTAAGGTTATTGAACATTTTCTCAATGGACATTTCTAGAGTGATATGTTATATAGTGTTTTTTCCTTTATGCATACTAATTTAGTCATTTTTATCGTATGATTTTATTATTGCATTGATGGTTAATCAAACTTGGAATGTAACACGTGTTCATTATATATTTTTTGTTATGCTTCAGGCATTATTGGAGTATTACAAGATGTTATAAAAACACAAATGGGCAGTGGTGGTAAGAAATCATGCGTCAATATCACTCTACGTGATGAACCTGAGAATGTCATTGAGGTTGCCTTATGGGAAACAATTCATGGACTACAATAACTTTAACAAGAGTGTTGGTCCAACAATCATTATCTTGACACATGTATGGTGTAATAAAAATTAAGGTTTCCCACGTTATTTGAATAAATCATCTTTATCATTATTCCATGATTCGTTTTTTTTCTCTTGCACTATAAGTATATATCTCTGTCTATGCATCAACATCTGGATTACCAAGCCTTTCTAATGCTTGGAATGGCTCTAGACTTCACATTAACCTAGACCACCCCCTAAGTTTAATCATTTAAATCCAGGTAGTAAACATTGCATTTTGATCATTCAAAGGTGCATAGTTTCCAAATTTTCATTTGTCTTATTTTGAAACATGACTTGTGATGTTTAAATATATTTCAGTTTTGGATCAACACAATTATCAAATGCATCATCTCATTCTCTGATTCAAACTTGTGATTCATCGGTACAATCAACCAACAAAAGTTGGACTAGCCCAAATAAGGTCAAAACTATTCGCCAAATCAATGAATTGGGAAATGTATGTATTATTGTTTCCTTTACATTTCTCAAAGGAGAATTGATATATTGGTTGACTTTCTATGATTTAATAATAGGATTGTTTCATAACAACAACTAACATTACTAAAAGATTCAAAGCCTTCAAGTTTGGATGGTATTTTGAGGTTTGCACTACTAGTAAAACATCTAACAAATCGCATGAAGAGAAATTTGAACGTATTTGTGGAGTGAAAGATGTGGAACCTATCAATAAGTGAGATATTATTTTTCTATACACCTTTGCCCTTTTATGTCTGAAAATGCTGAACTTTCTTAAGTAACTTTTTTTTTTTCATGTATTAGATACAAAATAGAAGTTGAGGTTGAGTATGGCAACCATGTTGGATGCTTTGTGTTTTGGGATAAGGATTATATCCCATTCATTGAAATGACAACTAGAGATTAAGATAACTCATGAAGGCGGTAAGAACTTCAAAACCAACTATGCATACTTTTTTAGATTTCCTTTACATTCAGCTCTATTACATTGACATTATGCCTAGGTTGGAAAGGGCAACCCGAAAATATATTCAGCACAGCTTGACAAACTGTTGAACAAATATCTAGCATTTCGAATCAAGTATTAATCTTCTTTCTAACAATACTCAATTATGATGATCATTAAGGATGATTATGTTTACGAAACCTTGAACAACTTGCTTAACCCTAATGAGGTACACACAAAAATATTTCTCAATATCTACTTTAGGATTAACTCATATTCATTATCCATTTGTATCTTGTCACTTCAACTGAATGTAAGCAATTTCTTTACTCATTTGTTGACAACATACATCACATGTTGCTGTATTGGAATTGGACACATACATTCCATTGGAAGTTCAAGATCAACAATTGTATGCTCTCAATTATAATCTCTTATATCACTTCTCAAGGGTTTGTTTCCAACTACGTGATAAAGCATAACATAATGTCGAATGGATTCAGATTCTAAGGGACATATAATCGACCATATGAATCGTCACTTCTCATGGGTCGTACCCCATCATAAGTCTTTTTACCCATAGGTTCCATTTGCTTATGTAATCAATAAGGATAACATGATTATCTTCGAGAATCACAAGGCATCACATTCACTTTGACCATAAACAACACAAACCATACATGTTTCATACAAAGATCTCCTCACAACTAGGAAACTTCTTGTCAATGATACACACCTAGGCATCAATGCACAAGTATTGTCATCTATGTTATTAATCATGTCCTAATCACTTTACTAGTTTATTTCATTAATTAATACCAAGGGTTTTCCTCACCATTCTTATAGTCTTTTAAGCATGTTATCACACAATCAAAACTGCCTACCATGCCCACTTTGGAAAATCATAACTTCATGCTCAAGCAATATATTTTCTTGCTCTTAGTACCATTAGAAATATGGGATCATATACTACAACTTTGATGTTGATCACTTGGAAATATTAAATTTAGATCATGGAGAAAAATGGCTACCAAAATTGAACTTTTCACTGATTTATACTTGAAAAATTTTCTAAGTATTGGAAATTTCACATCTTGAAAATCCTTAACTTTGAACAATCATAACTTCCAATTGGTAAATTCTTTTGAGCCCTTTATTTCACCAAAATAAATTATTTAATACCAACTTTGAAATGAGTCTTCAAGTGTTTCAATTGGATGCTTGAGGAAGAAGTTATAGGCTTGGAAAGTAGGGCAAAAACCATAAAATTCCATAACTTAGAAAAAATCAAGAAACCCTAATCTTTCCAAATCATGATCTTTGGATGTTTTCTTCGATTTTCATCATGATCCAATTTACATATTTTCATGATCTTTGACTTGTGGAGTCCTTGTTTGACCAAAAATCTCAAAAGTCAAACTTGATTTTGATCACAATTGACTTTTCAACAAATGAACTTGAATTCTTCCATTGCTTATGAACCAAACTTATTGAATCAATCCAATCATATGAATGGAATTATGTGATGCATTTGAGGTTCTTGAAACATGTCTTGAGTTATAGGATCATGCCTTGCTCCAAAAGTCAAACTAAGACTGAACTAGATCAAAAACTATAATTTGGTGCACTTGATAACTTGGGGCTTGCTGATCTTGATTCAATGCAATCTTGCATTTGATTATTGATGAGAGGAAACCATTGATCGATGTTGAATGAATTAGGGCTTGAGAGGCCGAGGATCCCACAATCCTTTGACTGGTCAAATTCTTGATCTTCTTGACACCAAAACCTTAGCTTATGATCAGAGCAAACCAAAGCACATACTCTTGGATTCAAAAAGGGTTAGTAATGCACAAAACACACATATGAGATGATTGATGTTATGCCAAAATGGTGCAAATGAGGTGGAATCTTAGGGTTAAAAATTAGGGTGTGACACAAGGCACCATAATTTTAGGGGCACTAAATTTTTTTTACCTATATATATATATATATATATATATATATATATATATATATATATATATATATATATATATATATATATATATATATATATATATATATATATATATATATATATATATATATATATATATATATATATATATATATATATATATATATATATATATATATATATATATATATATATATATATATATATATATATATATATATATATATATATATATATATATATATATATATATGGGCATTACAAAATTTTCTATTATGAAAATACTTGCTAGAATTTTTTTTTTTTAAATACTAACTGCATTACAAAGTCAAAATTAATAAATGAATATAATTTTCCTTAAATAAAATAGAGTAGAATAAAATCAATTAATTTCCCTAAAATAAAATCAATTAATATATTCATAGTTTTAGCAACTAAAGAGTCTAATTGGGGCACTAAAATTAAAATAATGATATAAACATTAATCATTGAAAAGTCAGATTTCTAACTCTTTATTAAGACTCAAAAGTCATAGAACGTTACCCTAGTTTATGATTCTGTGTTCTTTCTATTTCTTAAATCTCAATCTAATTAAAATATCTCCATCTCTCTGGAAAAGTATAAGTGTCGACCGTCAATTCAACAATAAAATTGGAAAAAGCATAAGTGCCTACCGTAAGTGTCAAGCCAATAATCAATGAATCAAAAAGTCTATGTGTGTGTGTGTGCGCGCGCGCATGCGCGCGTGTGTGTCATACCCTAATTTTTAACCCTAATATTACACCTCATTTACATCATTTTGCATAACATCAAGCATTTCATGTGTGTGCCTTTTATGCATTACTAATCCCATTGAAAATACAAAAATATGTACTTTGTTTGCTTTGCTTACAAGTTAGGGTTTTACATCAAGAAGTTCAAGAAGATGATCAATCAAGGACTTGTGTGATTCTCAAATTTTCAATCTCTCAATTCATTTAACATGATCAAGAGTTTCCCTTCATACGCAATCAGGTGTAAAGATTACATTAATGTCATTTCATCAAGCTTCAATTCATCTAATACACCAAATTGGAGTTTTGGTCAAAATCAGCTTAGAATTGACTTTTTGGCAAAGGCATGATCTTATACCTCAATACATGATTCAAAGTTCTCAAGTACATCATTTTAGTCCATTCATGTGTTTGGATTAACCCAAGAAGTTTGATTTGTTGACAATTGAAATATTTTGATTCAATTGAGGAAAAGTCAAAGTTTTACTTTTGGAATTTTTGGTCAAACATGGATTTCATAAGTCAAAGATCATGAAAATATGGGAGATAATTGAATTTGATCATGACTAATCAAAGAAATCATTCAAATATGAAAAATTGTCAAATTAGGGTTTCTTGAATTTTTCTAAGTACAAATCTCCGTGATCAAGTGACCTACTTTCCAAGGTTATAACTTCTTCCTCAAACATCCAATGAAAACACTTGAGGGATGCTTCAAAAGATGGCATTTGATACTATAAGTTGGTAAAAGTTACAAGTCAAAATATTTCTTGGAGTGGAAGATATTGATGTCTAAAGTTAGGATTTCAAGTTGTGTGAAAATCCAAAACACTTAGAATTTTTTTCTAAGTTTTACACATTGTCAAGTGCATGACTTTGATGATTCCTTATGAACAGTTTAAGCCACCAGTTTTGATGCTTGATGGATGAAATTAAATACCATATTTCATACTTCATTTTGGTGAAAGAGTGGATCCAAAATCCCTTACCAATTGAAAGATATGATTGACTAAAGTTGGGATTTTATCATGATCAACATGGTTCAAATTGAACCAAAATTTAGTCAGTTTGGTTGGCACGAGTTTGGGACACCTTTTAACAACTTTCTAAGCCTCTTCCCAAGATGCTATCAACATGAAACTTATAGTATCCTATGATATCTTCAAGTTGGTACCAAATTCTACATATTTTGATCTCCATCACAAGAGAAAAGCTTAATTCAATGTGCCATGTTGAATTGCATTGTGGACAACGTTTGAAAAATGCTTTTTGACTTCTGCTTGTTCCATAAATCAAGGAAGTTGATCTACAAGTCTCCAACAACTTGTATAATCGGAGAGATCACTCAAGAATGTCAACTTAGGAGTTGTACCCAAAAGCAAAAGGCTATGGTGTACTTGTATCAACTTTATGCAAAAGTTACAATATCCATTGAGTCATGCTTTTAACCATTATTCCAACTTGAAACTTGATCATAATTCAACCACTATAAAAGTAGCCTCATATCTTATGCAAAACATACAACAATACACATTGAAACCTCAGTATAGCAAGCAAGAACACTTGAAGCATTTTTTAGTGTTATTCACATTCTTCACAAACCAAAACTTCCAAATTCATCACTCAGCCATCAAACCTCCACTTTCACACTTCAAACACGTTTCATGAGCACCAAATAAGCTTTTTTAACACATAGAACCTCATCATTTCACCCCAAACCATAAATCACATTTTCAATACTCCATTGTTGCATAAAGAGCCAAAACTTTGAATCCCTTAATTCTTGCACTTTCCATCCAATTTCACACTTCAAACACCTCCCATAAATCACATATAAACTTCCCAAATCATCAAACATGACCTAAAATACCTCAAACTCCATTTCCACTTTTCACTTTTCTTCCTTTGCAAGTTGATTCAAGCAGAGATATTTAGAGCATTTCAAGGAAAAGTAAGCATTTCAAAACACTCATGGGAGTTCACTGAAGCTGTAAGGATCATCATTATTCATTTGAAAGAGCATTTGAAGGTGCATTGGACGCACTCCAATAGGTAATATTTTTATTTCTGGAACTCTATGGTAGAAGCATTGTTTGCATTCATTCTTGTTACCACATTGTTTGCCATGATGCAAGGAATAAAAGCCCTAAGTTTTTGTTGATTGATTGTTCATATATGCTATTTAATTTCTATTTAAAATATTAAGGTTTATCTGGTAATGTGTAAAATTCATGAGTTGTGATTGAAATAAATGAGATTCATGGCCATTTTTAAACTCCTTGTGAAATTTTAATTAAGATGTTGTATTTACTTTTCATTTTTGGTGCATAAATGAAGATTTCATATTTTGATGTTTTTTTGAGTTACACACGGTCTCAAGGTTGAAGA
Source organism: Lathyrus sativus (assembly GCA_963859935.3). NCBI lineage: Eukaryota > Viridiplantae > Streptophyta > Magnoliopsida > Fabales > Fabaceae > Lathyrus > Lathyrus sativus. Next base: position 639,679,813 of record OZ012739.1, read on the forward strand.
TGATGATGGGTTTGTGCATTTTTTATATTTAAATAATTTCTTAATATATTATTATTTGGGGGTGAATGTTGAACAGGCCTGGCCTAATGGTTGAGGTGTTTTGGTGATCATCACTAGGGTGTGAGTTTGAACTCCATGAGCCATTTTTTATCCCTTGTTCCCCTTATTCCTTCCTCTTTCCATCTTCTTTTGTTTTATTTCTTTAATTCTTTTTCCATTTTCTTTTTTTCTTTATTATATTTTAAAAGCTTTCTTTTATTTTTCAAAACAACTTAAAAAATACCAAAATATTTTATCATTTATTTTTCTTATCTTATTTTATTTACACTTTAAAAATCATAGAAATACTAATTACCTTTTACTTATTCATTTCATTTTAATTTAAACTTAAAAAAATCAAAATTATTTATTTTTCCTTTTCTCATTTTTATTTTATTCTCACATTTAAAAATCTAAAATATATTTATCTCTTTTATTAGGGTTTGTATTTATAAATAGACATTTAATTTCATTTTAGAAATTTTTGTCTAATGTTATTATTAATTGTAATTGTTCATACTTGTTTCAAAAATTATTTAAATGTTTAGAACTTGGTTGATTACATTCTTGAACTAAAGTCCATGATAAACCCTTGTTTTATTCCAAGTTCATGAGTTAATATTGTCGTGTATGACCATGTTGTGATAATAATGATGTGTTGACAACATATACCATGTTTGTCCTTGATGATTCATGTTGATCTTGTCTTTGTTTAAGTCATATCCTATGCATCTTTGTCCATATATTGATGTTATCTTGTTAGAGCATGCCTTGATGAGTATTGTATTCATACCTCTTGTTCATGTGTGGATGTTAGCTTGTGCTTAAGTAAGCCTTGGTTAAATGTATTTTTTGTACACCATGTTTATGATTGTTGATTCATGTGTTAATCTTAACCATATTTGAGTCATGTCTTATGTCTTTAGTTGCTCTTTGTTTAGTCATGTGTCCAAAAATCATGTTCATGTATATATCATGTCTCTCATGCCTAATTTCTTTGTTGAATATTTGTATACATGTTAATCTTGTTCTATTGTTGTTTAATCCAAGAGGAGGGACTTTTTGTTGACTACTTATCATATGCATATGGATCTTTATCTTCTTGTACATCTTTTGCATGATTCTTGTTGCCCTTAGCATTTTATCTTTAGGAAGTTTCCCTTAGGCTAACTCACCCTTAGATATTTCAATTAGGTTCCCCTCTTTCAAACCTACAATCTTTTAAATAGAAAACTTGACCTTAGGTCATTGACTTTAAAATCTTTTCTTAATAAATGGTTCAATATGTCTTAAGCGTATTCAAACCTTTTCATAAGACTAAAAAACACAAACCTTATTCAAAATTGTGTCATTTGGCTTTTCAACTTAAAACCATTTCTCAAAGAAAGATTAGACATTAGTCATCCCTATTTGAGATATAAATCTCCTACCCCATGACATAGTTGAGAAAGATGTTGATTTTTTCTACTTGAGAGAGATACGTGGCATACTTGTTGATTCTATATCCAAGTTAGATCCATTCTCTCACTGTGAAGAAAAGATTCATCTTCCACATGTTTATGGTGGATTAGTTGAGTATTCTCCTTAAGATGACAACTTGTCTCTTCTTTATAAAAATCCACCATAACAAACCCTTTTCAATTTGTACCCTGAACTAAGAGATTTTGATCCTTCGTTGGTACGTAGGCACGAGACTTCAATGTCTTGTCAAACACAAAAACAATAAAAAACATTTCTCTTCTCATCTCCCCAATCAACCAATAGCAAACAAATTTTAACCTAAACACAAATACAACAAGAGGTTCCTATATGATACTATAGATACTTAGGATGTTAATATCTTCCCTTAGTATAACCAACTCTCGTACCTTAGATCTCTTTATTGCATTATTTTGCATTGCATATTTATGAGTTTATTCTTTATTTTCTCCTTCCTTTGGATAAATTAAAGATCGGTGGTGATATCTTATGTTTTATGAAGCCTAGCTAACCAATAGCTATGATCTCCGATTCTCACCGCGACAATATGGTTATTAGTCAAAAATAAAATAAAAAATATTTTATAAGATGCCAATTTTCATGTTGATTTTCACTTTTTGGGATAAAGTTTGATTTTGTGTTCAAAGACTTTTGGAACAAATTGATCAGAATTTAAGTTTAAGGTTAAAAATCAACATCAGGTACTATTGTTTCATCTCTTTAATTGATTGAAATGTTGCCTAGAAAACAATTGTCTGGTCATCTAAAACAAAAAAGAAAGAAACTAATTGAAGTTGATAATAAATCTCAAAAGGGGGCTATTCATAATTTTTTTTTGGAAAACACCCTACAATTTCTGTTTCGAATTATGCAAATCTAGGTAATTTGAACCTTGAAGCTGAGGGTTTAGAAAATGGACAACTAAATAGATTTATTGAAGAGCAAAATATTTTGGTTGAAAACAATGAAAATGAAAATGATGGTGAAGCTGAAAATTTTGATGATGAAGGTTATAATAATGAAAATGAACATATCCCTGTTTTTGTTGATGAACAACCTAACAACTCTATTCTATTGGACATTTATGATCCAAGAACATGGAATAACCTTAAGAATGACTTAAAAGATGAATTACTAAGAAATAGTCCTAAAAGAGATGTGTCAATTGTGAATGATCCTAAAGATACTTCTGGTAGGCATTTCTCATCATTATGTTATATTTGTTATTATTCTAATGGAGAAGAGCAAGATAGGAATTGGTTTGTTTATTCAAAAGAATTGGATAGAGTTTTTTTTTTTGTTTTTGCTATAAGTTATTTGGTACAAGTTGTAGAATGAATCTATTAGCAAATGAAGGTTTTAATGATTGGAAACATATTTTTGAAAGACTTAAAGAACATGAATTAAGCGATGCGCACATGTATTTCATGAGTAAGGGGATTGACTTAAAAACTAGATTTAAGAAAAATATAATAATTGATAAACATCTTCAAGAGCTTATAAGAAATGAAAAAAGAGATTGGAAGGATGTCTTAATTAGGATAGTTTATGTTACTAGATATCTAGTTGAGCAAAATTTAACATTTCATGGAAAAATGAGAGGATTAATGTGGAAAACAATGGAAACTTTCTTTCTCTTGTTGAAATGATTGTTGAATAAGATCATGTCATGCAAAAACATTTTGAACGTATTAAGAATAATGAAATTCATTATCATTATCTTAGTCATAAGATTCAAAGTGAATTGATTAACATGTTAGGTAATGAAGTCAAAAATGCAATAGCCAAAAAAATCAAAGAAGCAAAATATTTTTCTATGATTCTTGATTGTACTCCTGATGTAAGTTATTATGAACAAATGACTCTCGTTATATGTTATGTGGATGTTTCTATAAGTCCAATAAAATTTGAAGAGTTTTTTGTAGAATTTTTGAAAGTCTATAACACAACGGGTCAAGGATTGTTTGAGGAATTACAAAATATATTGGAAACTCTTGGTCTAGATATTAATAATGTTAGAGGACAAGGATATGATAATGGATCAAACATGAAAAGTAAACATCATGGTGTACAAAGAAAATTATTAGATGTTAACCCTAGAGCATTATACACACCATGTGGTTGTCGTAGCCATAACTTGACACTTTATGATATTGCAAATTCTTGTACTAAAGCTAAAGATTTTTTGGAGTGTTACAACGTATTTATATTGTATTTTCTCATTCGAAAAAACGTTGGAAAATTCTTAGAGACAATGTGAAAGGTTTAGCTATTAAACCATTGTCACAAACACGTTGGAAAAGTCATGTGAATAGTGTATATGCAATTAAATCTCAAACTTCAGATGTAGGAGAAACACTACTTCAACTAGCTGAACAAGATAATGATCCCAAAACTAAGAGTGAAGTCGAATCTTTAGCAACTCATGGAATTGAAAATTGTGAATTTTTAGTAGTTATGATTATTTGGTTTAAATTGTTAACTGTTGTTAATGAAATTAGCAAAAGTCTGCACAAAAAATACATGTGTATTGATATGGCTAAAGAACTAGTAAAATGTTTGATCAAGTATTTGAAAAAATATAGAGAATCTGGATTTGTAAACGCTAAGGCTAGTGCTGAAAAGATTGGGAATGAAATGAAGATTGAATGTGTGTTTATTCAAAAACGTCAAATTCGTAGAAAATAAAACTATGATGAAAATTCATCTCAACCCACACAACTGAATCTTGAGTCTGCTGAAGAGTCTTTTCAAAATCACTATTTATTATACATTGCATATCAAACAATTGGTTCACTTGATAAAAGATTTGAGCAGTATACTGTTGGAAATTCACCTCACACCCTATGAAGAATTCCCTTCAATCTTGATCTCAAGATTGATAAACAAACCCACAATATGATAGTAATGGTGATAACAAGTAAAGAGTTATCAAGAACAACAAAATAAAAGAAGAATAACAAACAAGAAAGAAAGAGAAGAATGAGAGAAGAAATATTTGGAGAAAATTGTGTTACCCACAAACTGTGGGATTTCTGATTACTATTGAACTTTCACTTGCTAAACTCTGCAACTATGAAATCTGTTCTATGTCGAATACAAAGCAAGGCACCCTATTTATAGTTTTAGGTTTACAAAAGCCCAAAACATAAAAGGCCCGAAATATTCAAATATAATCTAATATAAATCGTATCAAATCAAATCTATTTCGACACACTATGAATTACATTTAACACACCACCTAATTCATTGTGTCTAACTGTCTACATTCATCATGGCTCTTAGTCTTCTGAAGGCTTCGACCTGCACTCCCTTCGTCATGATATCTACAATCTGATTCTCAGTTCTGCAGTGTTCCAACTTCATCTTTCCTTCTGCTACCTGCTCTCGAAGATACCTGCTCTCAAAGATAATGGAACCTCATTTCGATATGTTTGCTTCGACCATGAGCTATTGGATTCTTCACCAAGTTGATAGCTGATGTGCTGTCTATCTTCATGGTGATTGCTCTATGATTCTTCCCTATGATTTCTTCGACCAAGTTCACCATCCAAGTTGCTTGACATGCACAAAGAGAAGCAGCTATATATTTTGTTTCGCATGATGACAATGCCACTACTGGTTCCTTTCTCGAATTCCAAGCAACTGGTGCACCACCTAACATAAACACATACCCAGCTGTGGATTTTCGATCCTCGGCCTCACTACACCAACTGGAGTCTGTGTATCCCACTAACTTGCATTCTTTTCCTTCATCAGCTGCTGGAAACAAAATGCCATAGTCGAGAGTTCCTTTCAGATACCTCAGTATCCTCTTCGCTGCTGCTAGGTGTGATACCTTTGGCTTCTGCATGAATCTACTTACCATACCAACACTATATGATAAGTCAGGCCTTGTGTAACAAAGGTATCTAAGTGACCCAATAAGTCTTCTGTATTGGGTGGGGTCGACATCATCTCTGAATCCTTCGACAGTTGCAATTTGGGCTCAGCTGGAGTCGAAGTTTGGTTGCAATCTTGTATCTCAAATCTCTTGAGTATTTCGCCTGCATATCTTCTTTGGTGCATCATCAAACCTCTACTTGTCTTGTTGAGTTCGATGCCAAGGAAATATGAGAAATTTCCCAAGTCTGACATTTCAAACTCCTTACTCAGGTCATGTTTGAAATCTTCGATCTCCTTCTTGCAACTCTCTGTTATCAACAAATGATCAACATAGAGACATAGTATAAGCAATTCACCATTGCTCCTTCTTATATATACTCCATGCTCAGTTGTACACTTCACAAATTCCTTCTCCCTTAAGAAGCTGTCGATTTTCTTATTCCAAGCTCTTGGAGCTTGCTTAAGTCCATACAGGGCTTTGTGAAGCCTGTACACTTTTCTTTCTTCGCCTTGTTTCACAAACCCAGTTGGTTGTGCAACATAAATTTCTTCGTCTAAGGGGCCATTAAAGAACGCACACTTCACGTCCATCTGACATGTGTTCTAGTTGTTCATATTTGCTAGACCAACAAACAACCTGATTGTTTCGATTCTAGCAACAGGTGTGAATACTTCATCGAAATCGATTCCTTCCTTCTGAAGAAATCCTTTCGCCACAAGTCTCGCCTTGTGCCGAGTTACTTCTCCTTTAGGATTTACCTTCACCTTGTAAAGCCACTTCACATCAATTGCCTTCTTGCCTTGCGGAAATTCGACAAGTGACCAGGTATCATTGACTTCGATGGACTCCAACTCTTCAGTCATTGCATTCACCCACTTCAAATCTTTCAATGCATCAGCTGCATTGACTGGTTCGACATCTACGTAGAAAGCATAATGTACCAGCTCACCTTCCTCATCGACTACATCATCTGATGTAATTCCACATTCTTGCAACCTTGCAGGCATGTGTCTTGTTCGTCGAGGTTTGCTTGAACCTGCTTCATCTGTAACTGGTTCCTGTCGAACTTCTATTTCGACTTCAGTGGCTGGTTCTTCACAAGAGATTCTCACTGAATCCTTCTTGGAATTCTCAGTCCAATCCCATTCTTTAAGCTCATATATGATCACGTCCCTGCTGATCACTACCTGCTTATTCACTGGGTCGAATAGCTTGTAACCTCCTGTCGAATGATATCTTATCAAGATCATCTGATTCGACTTATCATCAAGCTTCCTTCTCAACTGATATAACATATGTCTATGTGTTATAGATCCAAACACCTTTAAGTGACTGAGACTAGGCTTGACACCAGACCAACATTCTTCTGGTGTGATTCCTTCAAGCTTCTTCGTCGGACATCTGTTCAATATATATGTTGCTTTCAAATTTGCTTCTCCCCATAATTCTTTAGGTAGATGCTTTCCATTCAACATACTTCTCACCATATTCATGATGGTTCTGTTCTTGCGTTTTGCAATCCCATTTTGCTGTGGAGTGTAGGGTGGCACCACCTCATGCAAAATCCCTTCTTTTACACATAGTGTATCGAACTCTTTCGACACATACTTCCCACCACCATCAGTCCTCTGAATTTTCAACTTTCGACCACTCTGTCTTTCGACCATGAACTTGAATCTGGAAAATACCTCAATCACATCACTTTTCTTCTTGATGAGGTAAGTCCACAACTTTCGACTGTAATCATCTATAAACGTGACAAAGTATCTATTGCCACCAATCAAATCCACCTGGATTGGACCACATACATCAGAGTATATGACTTCAAGTATTGCCTTCGACTTCCTTCCTGCATCTTTGCTGAAGCTATTCTTGTGTTGTTTCGACTGAACACAGTCCTCACAGACTTCACTTGGAATGTAGATTTTTGGTAATCCTGAAACCATATTTCTTCTCTTAAGTTCTCTGATGTCATTAAAATTGAGATGGCCTAATCGAAAATGCCACAACCACTCATCTCTGCTGGCTGCAGTTGTTAGACACTTGTGCTCCATCACATTGAGTCCAATCTTGAAGGTCATATTCTGAGACATTGAAGCCTTCAAGATTAATCTACCACCTGCGTCGAGAACTCTCATCATCTTGTCTTCAACAACTACCTTGTAGTTCTTTTCGACAAGCTGCCCTATAATAAGCAAATTACTCTTCATGCCTGGTATGTACAACACATTGGAAATTGTTGACCTTTTTCCATCTTTCCTCATAATCAGAACATCACTAACACCTTCGGCTGCTAGAGTGTTGTCATATGTAAACTTCACTGTGTTCTTTGACGAGGGCTTCATGTTGACAAACCAATCTTTCCTTCCAGTCATGTGTGATGAGTATCCTGAGTCCAAGTACAACTGATCTTGGAATCTTTCTTCATCTTTTGTTGTGACCATTAGCAACGTTTCTTCTTCTTCATGTTTCGCCAGCTTTGCATCAGTCTCTTGATTTCTCTTCCTTTTTGGATAATCACTAACACAATGACCATACTTCTGGCAATTGAAACATTAAATGTGGCTTTTGTCTGTCTTTCGACCACCGCCTCATCCTTTACCTGCAGCACCACCTCTTTGGTTGCCTTGATTCTAAGGTTTCTTCTGATTCGACTGGTTTCCTCCTTTGTTGCCATTCCAGCTACCTTTGCCTTTTCTTTCCTTTTCTGAATGCCCCTGCAAAGCCATATATTTCGACTTTCCTGCAGCTCTCTCAGCCATCCTCTGTTCATGAGACTCAAGAGTCCCTTGAAGCTCTTCCTTCATCAACACTGACAGATCTTTCGACTCTTCTATGGCAACTACTACATGGACGAATTTCGGAGCCAATGATCTCAAAATCTTTGAGACAACTGCTTTCATCGTCAGTGCTTCTCCACATACTTTGATTTGATTCACCAACTTTGTAACTCTGGTGAAGAAATCTATAATGCTTTTGTTGTCTTCCATCTGAAGCAACTCATAGGTTCTCTTGTGAGTTTGTAACCTCACCTCTTTCACCTTCTTTGCGCCTCCAAACGACGTTTCAAGAATCTTTCATGCTTCTTTTGCTAAATCAACATCACTAACCTTTTCAAAGTTATCAGGATCAACACACTGATGAATTATAAATAGTGCTTTATAATCCTTCTTCTTCAATTCTTTGTGCGCAGCCTTTTCCGCCTCCGTTGCGTTCTCCCCAAGCGATGTTACTCCGTCCTTCACAAGATCCCAAAGATCCTGATAACAGAAAATCACCTTAATCTGCTTGCACCAATTCTCATAATTGTCTTTCTTGAGAATTGACAGGGTCGCTGGAAAGTTGTCGTTTGGATAGTTCATCGCCATCACTATCTTCCTTCCTTGAATCTCTCAACCGGAGCTCTAGATACCAGATGTTGGAAATTGACCTCACACCCTATGAAGAATTCCCTTCAATCTTGATCTCAAGATTGATGAACAAACTCACAATATGATAGTAATGGTGATAACAAGTAAAGAGTTATCAAGAACAACAAAAGAAAAGAAGAATAACAAACAAGCAAGAAAGATAAGAATAAGAGAAGAAATATTTGGAGAAAATTGTGTTACCCACAAACTGTGGGATTTCTGATTACTATTGAACTTTCACTTGCTAAACTCTGCAACTGTGAAATCTGTTCTACGTTGAATACAAAGCAAGACACCATATTTATAGTTTTAGGTTTACAAAAGCCCAAAACATAAAAGACCCAAAATATTCAAATCAAATCTAATATAAATCATATCAAATCAAATCTGTTTTGACACTGTGAATTACATTTAACATATACCACATATAAAAATATTTTTGGATTCTTGCTTAGTATTGAAAGGCTTAGATCATTATCTGATAGTGACTTGAAAGCATATTGTAAACACCTTGAAACTTGTTTAAAACATGACGATTCCCTTGATCTTGATGGTGAAATTTTGTTTGAAAAATTGAAAGTTATTAGAGAAGTTTTAAGTTTTAACCGATGAATCAAAATCAAGCTATATGATATTGTGTTCTTTAAAGACTTTTAATTATTTTCCTAATGCATGCATAACTTATAGACAATATTGACTATTCCTATCAGTGTTGCATCTATTGAAAGAAGTTTTTCTAAATTAAAATTATTAAAAACTTTTTTGAAATCTACTATGTCACGAGATAAATTAAATAGTCTTGCTTTGATTTCAATTGAAAATAAAAATTTGAAGAACCTTAATTATGAACGAATTATTAATTTTGCAACAAAAAAAATGCTAAGAGAATCATATTGAAATAATTTTAATAGTTTGGTCAATTTTTTTCTAGAAAAAAAATTCAGATCAAGAAGAAGAAGAAAAGAATCTTTATAATAACAATTAATTCAAAGTTCTGTACTTGTATTCTTTTAATATTAATAAAATTTCTCTTCATTAATAAAAAGAATTATATTTCTCTCTCATAAATAAAATAAAACAAGTGTTATATTTTATCTCTCATAAATAAAATAAAACAAGTGTTATATTTAAAAAAAACATTTAAAATAACTGTCATATTTAATTTATAATAGAACTTTAGATTTTATTTTTTAATATTAATTTTAATTGAAATATCTCTCTCTCTCTAAAAACAAGTGTCATATTTAAAAAAAATCATTTAAAATAAGTGTCATATTTAATTTATAATAAAACTTTAGATTTTATCTTGTAATTAATACTCACAGTTTAATATAAAATTTTGATATTATATTAATATAAGTTTTTATTTTAATATTAATGATAATTATAATACATTAATAATTAATAAAAATAATTTGTTAAAATCATTATTTTCTTTTTATTTATTATATTTATTTAATTTTTTAGTAAAATATATTTATTTAATTTATATGAACATAAAACATTAATTTTAAGATGGAAAAATTATATTATGTTAGCTAAAGACAATATTATTTTAGCTGAAGAGTTGGTGAGAGAGGGTATGGTAGGAAAAATATATCAAACACCCCCATTTAAATATTACTCCCTCTGTTTTTTTTATAAGTCGTTTTAAACTTTTTACAGATACCAAGGAAGTTATTAATTTTTGCTAATTTTGTGAATATATTATTGGGTATTTCAATATTACCCTTTTTAAAAACACTCAAAATCTCTTGTTTCAAAATATACCAGATTAATCATTATGATTTGTCGATGGAATATCTAGATTGCATTTATTCCAATATATTCCATGAATAAAACATTAAATTAATTAAATTTATACGTGTCTTTTTCTATCCTACACTAATTTCTTATTTTTCTCCCTCCCAAATTTTCCATCATTCACCAAAAGATACGCTAAAGCACTTTGGGAGAAAAAAATAAGATTTTTTTTGTTAAATTTTTGGGATTTTTGAGATATTCCATTGCCAATTTTTTGGGATATTCCATTGCCAATTTTTTAAAGGATTTTTTTGTTATGATAGGAAGAAGGATTAAAAAATGCACAATATATAAAACTTGAGAATTCACATTGAGAAGATATATTTCTGAGTTTTAATTGAGAGTTAATATATTCTTAAGAGAGAGGAATTTTGAAAAAATCACAAATTAATATAGAGTTTTATGAGAGGAAGACTTTTTCTATAAAAAGTTGGACTAATGCATTAAAAAACAATATTCATAATGTCACTCTGCATTGGAATACACGATTCACTGAATTATGAAAATTATAGAAAAAACAGATGAATTAGGGGTATTTTAGGAAGAAAAAAATTAATTCTACATAGAAATTACAAAACGACTTATATTTTGGCACAATTTTTTTTCTCCAAAACGACATATAATTAAAAACGGAGGGAGTAAGTCATATTGTGATTTTAATTGTGCAGTTATTTTAGCATTAGTTTAGTTAAGGGTATGTGTTTAAGAGCGAGGGCAAAAACTTTGTGTAATGAATTAATTAGAATTAAACCTTAGAATAATTTATACTTATATATAAAGGTAAAATTTCTTTTTGGTGTAGTCTATTTTTGTTTCAATTATACTCTTTTTAATTTTTGTTTTAAATCTCAATTTCTTTTTCATTAATCTCTGTACGGTGACTTGCATATCTCTTTCATTTTACTAATTTTTTAAATCATTTTATAAATAATTTAATTAAAATAAAAAATAAATACACAAAAAATACTTTTTATATTTTGACATGTTTGTACATTAACAAAAGCGGACAGACGGACAAATAATAATAATAATAATGATAATAATAATAATGATAATAATAATAATAATAATAATAATAATCTATACATATATATATATATATATATATATATATATATATATATTATATATATATATATCTATATATATATATATATATATATATATATATATATATATATATATATATATATATATATATATATATAAAGGGAAAACATGATTTTACTGTAGCTTTTTTTTTCTTCCAAATATACTTTTTTCAGTTTTTATTTTAAATTTTAACTTCTCTTTTTAACAAATGGTAGTTATGTGATGATTTATTATCCTTTATACCATTATCTACTACTATTATTTTAAAAATAATAAATAATAAAATAAAAATTAATTAATCTATACCTATATATAAAGGCAAAACTTGTTTTTGGTGTAGCCTATTTTTGTTTCAATTATACTCTTTTCAGTTTTTGTTTTAAATCTCAATTTCTTTTTCATTAACCTCTATAGGGTGGTTTGCATATCTCTTTCATTTTACTATTTTTTTTATCATTTTATAAATAATTTAATCTATACCTATATATAAAGGCAAAACTTGTTTTTGGTGTAGCCTATTTTTGTTCCAATTATACCCTTTTCAGTTTTTGTTTTAAATTTCAATTTCTTTTTTATTAACCTTTATACGGTGGTTTGCATATCTCTTTCATTTTACTATTTTTTTAAATTATTTTATAAATAATTTAATTAAAATAAAAATAAATATACAAAAAATACTTTTTATATTTTGACATGTCTGTGCATTAACAAAAGCGGACAGACGGGCACTTCGGACACTCGAGTGCCCACCTGGGCTCTAGTAATAATAATAATAATAATAATAATTTATACCTATATATAAAGGGAAAACATGATTTTGGTGTAGCTTTTTTTTTCTTCCAAATACAGGTTTTATTTTAAATCTTAACTTCTCTTTTTAACAAATGGTATTTATGTGATGGTTTATTATCTTTTATACTATTATCTACTACTATTATTTTAAAAATAATAAATAATAAAATGAAAATTAATTAAAAATAATAATATAATTTATATTTTACACGTGTGAGTATTATAGAAAACGGACAGACGGACACGTAGACGCTATAATAATAATAATAATAATAATAATAATAATAATAATAATAATAATAATAATAATAATAATAATAATAATAATAATAATAATGGTAATGGATGAAATATTGCATTATTATTATTATAAACATTATTAATAGTTACATGGAATGTTTGTCCCTAATAATATTTATATTAATATTATTATTATTATAATTAAGGAAAAATAAACATAATTCGGGGAAAGAGAGGGGGAAAGACAATTTTCACGTAAAAAGAGAAAGAGGAAGAAAGCAGAGCTAGGGTAAGAAGAGACCAAGAGTTTTCCTTCATTGCTAGAGATATCAAGTTTGAAATTAAGGTAAGGGGGAGAACGAGTTCCTTAATGGTAATCTGAACATGAGAGGGTAGTGAAGGTTCCTGTCCCTCTTAGGATTTTATGTATATTCTTCTTCCTTCTTGTTTGATTTTCATATCTATGTGATTGGTGTTGTGGATTCGTACTTGTGTATTGATATGGATGTGAATTTCGTGTAAACTGTGTATTGTTGTTGTGTTTTACCATGAAATTAGATCTATAAATTTTGGATTTTTAGGAGATGATGAAACCATAATTTAATTGGCAGAAAACCTTGATAGAATGATAGATTGATGATGTAGAGTAGAGATTTTAGGAATATACTGGTATGAATGTTGTTTTGGGTCAGAATTAGGAGCTTGAAGGTGCTATAATTGGTGAAAAATTGCACTGTTGCGAAAGCAGGATTTTTCTGCTGCAGACTGCCCATACGTATATGCAGGAAGGCCATACACGTATGAGGGGGCGTTCTCAGGGGCATACACGTACGATACGCACCCTGTCCCCGTGGCCATCCCACCTGTCTATTGATACACGTATGGGGAAGGCAATTACGCGTAAGGGGAGTGGCAATTCGCGTATGAGAAGTTCTTGGAAGGGTTTTTTTTTTGGGGGGGGGGGGGGGGGGGGGATCCCCTCTAATTATACGCGTAAGGCATGTGGAAGTACGCGTATGATGCCTGGGCATCTTGGGCCCTACGTGTAGTATACACAGGGATTGAGGCGAGAGAACAAGGCCATACACGTATGAGCAGGCTTATGTTGTGATTTTTCAGATTTTTTGCAATTTCTTTCCCGATTTCAGGTGAAATGAAATTCCTCCTGGTCCATAAGACTAATATGACATAAGTAGATCTAGAAGGATTAATAATGATAGGAAATGTGGTAAAACATGGAATTTTTGTGTGGATTTCCATATGATGTGTGAATGATGCGTATGTTGATAAGATTGTTGTTATGTGGATAGTCTTGGGCAAATATGGTAATTCCATAGTGAATTACGGTGAGTGTGTGACTCACGTGTGATCATGATGGATCGTGTGTTATGCATTAATGACATTTGTATTATGCATAATTGTATGTCATGCATTTCATATCGTGTCATGTGGAGATGAGCCTATGTGGGAATCCTTGATGGGTGCCTAGTCTTATTTAGAGTCCGTGTGGGATTCAAGTTGGAGATAAGTTGTAGTTCAAAGGAACGTATAGGACTTATCCGAATTTCGACGAGAATCGAGTTTAAAGAATGAACTGTATGAATTGTGTTGGTACCACATGTATGGTGTAATGTCAGATGAGTCACATTACATATATGTATGATTGAATATGGACTGAGCATGATGAATATTGATGTGGCATGTGTACGCGTGTTATAACTGTTTGATTGGTGTGAATTGTGTGATTACTACTCCTTAGCATGTGATATTCACACTATAATTATTGAACGTAATTCTCACCCTTTTTTTGTTGTTGTGTCTGTGCTCCGTGGGAAGTAAAAATAATCAGGTACCTGAGTAGTGCTTGGAGCGTGTGTTGCTATTGATCGAGTCTTAGGAGTCGCTCTAATACATAACACGGGAAGGATAAGAATTTGTTTTAATTTGTGTTATTTTCATTTGTTACATGTCTTGTTTTCAAACTATGTTGAACCACAAGCTTTGTGGAGGTTATATGTTGTTAAAGCCTTAGTGCTATTGAAGTGAAGTGAACAAATTAATTATTCCACTGTTTAATTTATTTTTATGAGGAATAAAGAAATGAAGTGACTCGATACTTCATAAGTTTTTAGGAATGTGACATCCTACTTGTGTTTCTCTGATTATTCCGCAACTACTTTTATAATTAAATGAATGGGGAGAGTAGGGTGTTATAACATATCTCATGGATGTATGGTCCAAATGGACATACATAAGGCTTATGACACAATGGAATGGCATGCCCTGGCTCAGATAATGGTTGAAATGGGCTTCCCCCAAATCTTCATCAATTAGATCCTTGCTTGTGTTACCACTGTTTCCTACAAATTCTCAGTAAATGGGAAGCCATATGAAATTCTTAAAGCAAAAAGAGGGTTGAGACAAGGAGATCCCATCACCCCCTCTTGTTTGAGCTTGTTATGGAATATATCCATAGAGTGTTACAAGGGCTGAATTCTAACCCTAACTTTAACTATCACCCTAAGTGTAAGAAGTTGAAGATTGTCAACATTTGTTTTGCGGATGATATTTTGATTTTTGCTATAGGGGACCTTGGTTCTATGCAGTTGATACAAGGCTTTGCATCAATATTCCGAAAAGTAGAATCTACCTTGGTGGAGGGGATAAAGCCAATAAGAGAATTATTCAACAAGAGATTAGCTTTGAGATTGGCATCATGACTTTTAGGTATCTTGGAGTCCCCTTGGATAGTAAGAAGTTATCCATTAATATTTTCCAACCTTTGATTAATTAAATGCTGGTTAGGATGAAGCATTAGAGCACTAGGATGTTATCTTATGCAGGAAGGTACCAACTGGTGAAAAGTGTGATATTCTCTATAGCAAACTATTGGTTGCAAATTTTTCCACTTCCCAAAAAGGTGATTGGCCATATTGAGGGTTTGTGCAGAACATTCTTATGGATTGATAAAGATTTCCCTAACAAGAAAGCTCATATATTTTGGAATCATGTTTGTGATCCTATTGTTGCAGGTGGGCTCAACTTGGTGTCTCTGGTTGAGTGGAACAAAACAACTATTGGCAAGCTGCTTTGAAATATGTATACTAAGAAGTATAAGTTGTGGATCAATTGGATTCATCAGTATCATATGAAGAAGATGGATATTCAAAACTACAAGCCAGTTGTTCAATGCTCATGGATACTTAAAGCCATTTTCAAACATAGAAATCAACTTATGAACTCTATTATTTGGAACTCCTTCCAAACTGATGGGAAGTATAACACTAAGTAGATTTATCAGGTGCTTAGAGGATACAAACCAAAAGCGACATGGAGAAAATTATTCCCTGGAAACCTAGCAAGGCATCAAGTAGTTTTGATTTTATGGCTGACTTAGGCTACCAGCGAAAGACAGAATAAGAAGATTTGACACTCTAACTAATGGCCTTTGGGTTTACTTTGGATTACGGGAGAGTTGCAACCATTTGTTCTTTGAGTGTAATGTGACCAAGAACATATGGAAATAAGTGTTGAACTAGATGGAGGTGCATCATATTCCTGATGACTAGACCCAAGATGTTTGTTAGATAAATCAAGCAACACAGAGGAAAGGTTATATTAGTAAAGTTGATGAAGATGGCTCTAGCTGAAACCATTTACAAGATTTGGACACTTCGAAACAAGATTGTGTTGCACCCTAAAATTTGACCAACCGATTCTCCTATCTGACTCGTGGTTTAAATTCATATTCGCAAATCAGACGCATGATATTTGTGCACAAACAGAGGATATCAGAGTTACAGCTTGATTTTCGTCTATCAGATATGGCAGATCCAGTCCAGATCAGCAGGGTTTTATTCTCGGGAAATTGTGCGCTCCTCGGTGATTTTTAGCTTGCATGGTGATTTTGGGATATTCTGATGCCCGGGGTTCTCGGTTCGATTCGATCTGGTCTCGTGCGCTCTTTTATGGTGGTCATTTGCATTTGTCTGCATTTTTAGGGTTTTAATAGACTTTTGTGGATTTTTAATAGGCTTCAAGATTTTTTTTTAGGATTAAATAGATTTTTTAGAATTTTAAATAGTTTAAATCTCTCTTTTAGAATTTTATATAGATTTTTAAATAGATTTAATAGTTTTTAATAATTTTTAGAATATAATAGATTTTAAATTTAGTTTTAATTGTTTTTTAGAATAATAAAGAAAAAGGGGAATATAGATTTTTCTTTTATGTTAATAGAAATTTTTAATAGTTTTTTTTAGAAATAATAGAGCTTTAATCTTTTAATAGATTTTTCTTATTAGTTTTAAATAGGATTTTAATAGTTTTAAATAATATTAGAGATTAGATAGAGATTATTAGGATTTTATTAGTTGTAGTTTAATAGAGGTTTAAATAGAGTTAATTAGATTTTTAATCATTTTTAGAGTTAATTAGGGTAATTAGTTTAATTAGGTGTTAATTCTGTTTTTAGGTTTAATCAGATTAATTAGGATTTTAATCATGTTTAGGTCAATTAGGATAGTTAATCTGCATTTAGTTAATTAGGATTAATCATTAGTTAATTAGGTCTTAATTGTTTTAATTAGATAATCAGATTTAGAGTTTTTTAATCATTTTCTATTCAGTTTTTTAGTGTTTTTGTCCTGTTTTCGTTGGGCCCAGAAGGGCATTTTTGAAAGCCCAATTCATCTTTTTTTTCTGTTTTTTTAGTCCAGAGTCAGAAAGTGACACTTGTCACTATAAGAAGCTCTCCACGCGTAACACAGGAGGGACCCCACCACACCAACTCAGAATTCACCCTCTCACTGCCACACATTTTCCACTCACTACGCCCTGCCACACGTCTCTCCACTCCCTCAACCGCACGCCACGCGTCCTGCATGCAGGACCTCCTCTGAGACACTTGTCTCCACTGCATCCATCGCCGGAGAAGCCACCGGCCGGCATGCAAACCCCGTCCCGCCACCCTTAACACCACCGTCCTTGCCAGAAACTGCAAACAAGCTCCAGAATTCCCAGAAATCGTCCGATCTTCATCTTCTTCCTCCGTCAACCTTCATCATCACCTCGCCGGAAAACTCATACTCGCCGGAAACTGCATACGAATCACCAGATCATCAAACACTCATCGTTCATCTGGAATTTCTAGAAACCTTCATCAACCAACGAACGATCCGTCAACAACCTTCGAAGCAGATCATCGTAGCTCGTTATCTCTCTTCAAGATCTTCAACGATCTTTTGAAGGTCTTCCTCAGAACATCCAAGCAAATCAAAGGACCTTCAAGATCTATCAGCTTCGGAACCATCGTCTTCATCAGTCCTTGCAATTTTCTTCCCAGATCTTCATAGAACTCATTGAGTTCTTCATTGTTTGCCCAGAAATCTCCAGAACGCGAAGAGGCGCCTCCATCGCAAGCCAACCGGTCCTTCAAGAACGTTGCAACGCCGTTCGTCGCCCTCAACAGCTTCAAGATTTTCCAGTTCTTCATCATTCGTCAGTAGATCCAGGGTTCATCAAATCGTGTCAACACCTCCAGGTTCTTGTTTTCTTCCAACTCTTCTTGTAAACGTTTGGATTATGAATGTATTAGGAGTTGTGTTGGTATTTAGGGTAGGTTCTTGATAGTTTAACGAAGGGGATTTTGATGAGATCTGGATTTGAGGTTAGGTTTTAGGTGAGGTTTCATGTGAGATGTGTGAAGATTGTTTGGGGTCTTTCTGGAAATGAGTTGCAGAGAGAGGGTGAGCTGCGAACGGCTAGGGTTCACGGTGAACAGTGATCAGAGAGTTTGAAGGGGTTTGGTTTTGTTGTTAGGGTTTCATGGATTAGGGTTAGGGTTTGGGTAAGGCCCAAACGTGTTTGCTGAGTCATACCCCCATTTTACTCGTACCCCCCTGCGTGTGAGAGACAGATTGGAATTGGGCTTAGGCCCCAATGCTATCCACACCCCCCTCATCTCAGCCCAATGAGAACTAACGTGAAAACTTACTAGTTTGCACCCCCTGCACGTTTTCCTTCTTTTTTATTTTTCATTGGATTCTGATGAGGCTGGGCCTACGCCCTTTGCTATGTACACCCCCCATTCAGGCCCATTTAGAAATTCAACCTGAAAAGCATGTTGTTTGAACCCCCTTTCATTTTATTCCCAATTTTGGTTTTTTTAAATTCTTTTAATATTTTCTTGCACATTATAAAATTCATAATAAAATGAAAACAATTGATTTTTAATTTCTTGTTTTTTCTACCACTTCATGAAAAGGTCTAGAAAATTGTATAAAAATAAAAATGCCATTTTATTTTTGTTTGCTATTTTTGGTATATTTTCCATTTAATTGACTTCTTTTAATATTTTTTTAGTGCATGCATGTTATTAGAAAATTCATAAAAAATAGTAGGTTTAACCAAATAATTCCGTTCTTTTTTCTGTAGACTCGTAATTCAATGTAGAATTTTATAGTACAAAAACATTAGCTTAATCATGCATTTTAATTTTAATTGCATTTTTGCATTGTTATTGATATTGAATACTTGGTTTGTGGATATGTCTGCTTTGTTGATTTTAGTTCTTGCATCTGGTAGTGAATTTTGCTCTGATTTTTTTAGTATGTTGTGCTAGAGCCATGTAGGTTCCCCCTAGATTTTTGATAGATTTTTGTAGGATGTTCTGATATGTTTTAGTCTGAGCTTGAGGATAGGAGAAGTCTTGACGACTTCTGACTTTGAAGTTCAACTATGGTTGAACTTCAGAGATAGTCTCTTGAGGTTTGATGGCCTGTGGGTTCTTCTCAAAGATGGGAGCTGGTTGAAGTCCTGTTGGAGCTTGCAAGGATGCATTGGATTGAGGCTTAGTCTAGGAGTTTGTTCCCTGTTTGTGAGGTTCGAGATCCTGAAGTTTGAAGGGAGTTTATGGTACTTTCCTGAGGAAGGCACTATGAATGACTTTCATTCTTTCTTCTCACCTCTTTCTTAAGTATCCAATGATGTTGGAGCCAACTTGTGAGTTTAATTTCTCCTGAGGAGGAATGTAAACTAATCACATGTTGTTGAGCCACATGGGATGCGATTCCTAAGTGGAAGCCTCCTGGTACTTTCCTGAGGAAGGTCCTATGGGTCTGTTCACTTAGTTCCTCTAGTTTATCTAGGATTTCTTAAGTATCCAATGACGTTGGAGCCAACTTGTGAGTTTAATTTCTCCTGAGGAGGAATGTAAACTGATCACAGTTGTTGAGCCACATAGGATACGATTCCTAAGTGTCAGCCTTCTAGTACTTTCCTGAGGAAGGTCCTATGGGTCTGCTCACTTAGTTCCCCTAGGGCATATAGGCTTTCTCAAATATCCAGTGATGCCGGAGCCTTCATGTGAGTTTAGTTTCTCCTGAGGAGGAATGTAAACTGATCACAGTTGTCGAGCCGCATAGGATATGACTCCTGAGTAGTAACCTCTTGGTACTTTCCTGAGGAAGGCACTATGAGTTTGTCTGCTTAGCTCCCTCTCTTTGGTAAGCTTGTTCTGAAGCTTGGAGATTGGGATCGATTCCTTTTGCTTAAGGGTTTTGATTGAAGTTTTGCTTAGAGTTTTGTTTAAGTGTTGCATAGAGTTTTGTTCAGAGATAGATTAGAAGTTTGTTTGTTAGGGGCCCTGCTCAGGTTTTTGTTTAAGCTTTGGATAGAGGTTTGCCAGATTAGCTAGCTTTCTCTTTGTGTTGTTTGATTTGTATGGTGTTGTGTTGCATTATACTTAGGTGTTCATCTATATAATTCTGAGGTAGGTGCATCTTAGAGGTAGACTTTGTGTGCATGAGAAGTTGAGGTGGTCCTCCTTCTGCTTGTTTGTTATTGAGTGGCTTTGCTTGTTGGTATTTGGTAGAGCTGAGCTCCCTTACCTCTGTGGCTTGCGGCCTTTGTGCCTTGTTTGTCTAGTTGTTGCATTCATGCATATTTTCAGTATTCCTTTACTTTGTAGTATTTCCCGTTTGCTGTTTAGTCCTGTTGCCATGATCCCTTAGGAGCTCTGACTTCTCCGCTGCGGAGTCGTTATGATAGACTTTAGGATGGTCAACCAGGCATGATAACAGTAGGTAGATTCCCCTTATCAGCTATAGTTTAGGGTGTTTTTTCCGTAGGAGCTTTTGAGTAGCTTGTGTCGTAGTTAGCTGAACTACAGCTGCTCTGATTCCTCGTACCAGACGAGGATATGTAGGCATAGGATGCGATATCCTAGCGAGCACACTAACAACTAACCTTTGTTCTCTCGCGGCTGTGCGATCGAGACTTTCCCGCTGACGACTAATTGTTTCCCCTTTCTCTTGCCCGAGTGCATTTGAGACCAGATCGTAGTTGTAGGTCCCCGAGCCTTTAGAACCAGTTTGTTTTCTCACTGCTGTGTGAGAGCCCCCTGTTTAGCCGTAGTTAGTCGAACTACGTTTGCTCTGATCTTCCATGCTGTGTGGAAGTACGTAGGCACAGGACGCGATGTCCTGGCGAGCAACCTTTTCCCCGTTTAGTCATAGGTAGTCGAACTACGTTGACTCTGACTTTCCCATTGCACGAGGGAATACGTAGGCCGAGAACACCATATGTTCTGTCGAGTCCTGTCCTTTTCTTTTTCTTTTCAGACCGACCATTAGCGTAGATAGATAAACACACCCTTTTCCTTATAAACACCAAGCGTGGATCCCATCGAGTACGATGGACGTGAGGGGTGCTAATACCTTCCCCTTGCGTAACCGACTCCCGAATCCAGGTTTTGGTTGCGATGACCATACCTTTATCCGTCTTTGCGAGGTTTACTTCGAGCGTTTCCTTTCCCACTCTGAGGGATAAATAACGCACGGTGGCGACTCTCCTGTCAAGCCGGCGCCGATTTTCGCAGTAGCGACAGCTGGCGACTCTGCTGGGGACTTATAGCATCTAGGGACTTTTCCCATCCCTTATGCTGGGACCGTTTCCCATCCCCAACGCGAGTCAATCCTAGCGCTTGGGTGTTTATTTGTTGGGTGTAGTGCATATGTGTTTTACTTTTCTGCACTTTACTTTCTTGCACCTTTACCTTTCCGCGTTTATTTTCCAGCATTATATTATTATGTTTATTGCTGTGGGCAAGGGAGGTTACTGTGAGTGAGAAGCCGGACCTGGGCTTGAGTATGCACCTAGATATAGTTGTGGAGAGTAGTAGACGAACCTGTCTGCTGAGCAGGCACAGTTCCCTATGAAATTTACGCTCAGACGAGGTTCTCGCAGAGGTGCTCCTTTCCGGTCCTGAGGATCTGAGGGGAGTCCAGACGTGAGGATTGTCGACTCTGGGGACCGATCATTTGGAAGTCAGCTAAGTGAGGCCTCTTCATGACTTGATGATGCCACTCCTTCTGGGAATCGTATCGTCATTCATGAAAGTCTGTGACGCTGATGACCGCATAGGATGCCGTACCTTTGTCCGTGGATTAGGTTTATCATACCTGTGAGGGGGATTGGGTTATTACAGGAAAACTGACCTTCAGAAACCATGATTCAGTACCTTTATCAGATGGTGTTCTTGGTTCATCTCCAGGTGTGTTGTTTGGATCAGATGGGTTTCTTATCTGAGGGTGATTCTATTATCAGATGGTTTTCTCGCCAGATACAGAGGTTCAGATGGTTTTCTTACCAGGAGATTGATATTTTGAGTATCAGATGATAGTTGGTGTCATGGAGTTCTGGTGCCCGTATTGGTTTTCTGTTCTTGATCACAGAGATGTTCCTCGTCAGGCTACAGCATAGCCCCTGTGTTCGCAGATTGCATTATTTATCATACTGCATCATTGCATTACCATTTGCATTCAACTAACGTGTGTGTATTGCAGGTACATATTTTCCCTTCCAGTTCTGGTGTCTGTTCCCTAGCAAGACATGGAAGCCACGAAGAGAGTATTGCCCTATAAGTTTCCGTCTCCGGATATCAGTCTTCTGGTAGAGTTGATTACTATTTCTAAGAAGAGGGTAATGAGCGACTTCAGAAAGAGATATGGGAGGATTCTGACCTATGTTTATCAGCCATCGGCCTACGAGACCAGCGGCATCTATACTCTGTTACAGTTTTATGACGCGGAGCTCAGGTGTTTTGTATTTCCCGACTTTGTTTTGGCTCCTACCCTGGAGGAGTATTCTGCACTTCTGGATATACCGATCCGCGAGCAGATGCCTTTCTATCGTACGGACGCTGAGCCTAAGCTGGCTGAGCTCTCTGCCATCCTGTACTTAAAAGAGTCTGAGCTGTCAGGAAAGATGATCAGAAGAGGAGATGTATGGGGATTTCCGTTGGATGTCTTGGTGGAGAAGGCTCGGGAGTATGCCCAGAAGGGTGGCTGGTTTGTTTCTGACGTCATCCTTGCTGTATGTGTTTACGGCATCGTGTTGTTCCCAAACATTCCTGATTTTGTTGACTCAGATGCCTTCTATATTTTGGCTGCGAAGAACCCAGTTCCTACTTTGCTGGGAGATATCCACCATTCAACTCACTACCAGAATGAAAAGCGGCGAGGAAGGAATGTGTCTTGTTGTGTACCTCTCCTGTGCAGGTGGTTCACCAGTCATATGCCTAAGTCAGGCCCTTTTGTCACCTCTATTGATTCTCTAGGATGGCCGGAGCGCTTGATGGGGTTGACTGCTGAGAACGTGGTATGGGTTAACGAAGAGGTATTCGGAGTTGAGGTTATACTCAAATGCGAAGGATTCCCGAATGTTCCGTTAATAGGAAGGAAAGGGTGTGTCAATTACAACCCTTCCTTATTGATCAGGCAATTTGGGTACGTACCTCAGAGAGCGCCGAAGCCCGAGGAGATACAGGAATCTCTGTATCTCACTGGGGCAATAGGGAAAGAGATGCTGACCAAACTCGAGAAGGCATGGAAGAACTTGCACAAGAGAGGGAAGCTTTCAGGTAGCAGAGGGGATATTCGAGTTCCTGGCCCGTATGTGGAATGGATTCGTGAGCGAGCTGCGAAATTCCTTATGCCTTATCCAGCGGTTCAGCCATTGCATCCTTCTCCGGTGGAGGAGCCTACCACGGTGGACATACAGGTATTCAAGCAGCTAATGGCGGAGAAAGAAGAGCTAGCAAAGGCTAAAGAGGCTTTAGAGCAGGAGAATGCCCAGCTTCGGCATGAAAAGATTGAAACAGGATACTTTTCTAAGCAACAGGCTGAAACTCTGAAACATCTGAAGACTACGCTATTGGAATTGACTGAAACCAAGAAGCGTCTGGAGTTAGATGTAGACTCAGTTAGCAGTGTACTGGCTACTAAGAAGCAAGAGTTGGAAAGGGCCTACACGAAGCTAGCTAAGTTCAGAGAGCACTGGGATCTCACTATGACCAAGCGCAAAGGGAGGGAAGAAGAGCTAAAGACACAGGTAGCTCAGTTAGAAGAACAGGTCAAAGTGAAGACTGAGGAGCTTGAAGAGGAAGCATGTCGCCGATACGAGGCCGAGCGCAAACTGACTGATGCCGTGAAGAATTTGGAAAATTTTCAGCATAGAGCAGACGCCAAGAGACCCAAACCTGGGGGCGGTGCCAATGATAAGGCTTGGGAAGACTTTGTCAGAGACATCCAGGGGACGGTCAGGAAGAGGGATCAGCTGATAGAAGGTTTGATTTATCAACCGGGTCACGCAGAGACGAAGAAGATGGTTGAGGACTTCCGCAACCGTACCCGTACTTGATTTCTCTCTTGTATTCTGTATGTTGGGATCACCACCAGGCATGTTGGCTGGGATCCTCCTTTATCGTATCAGCTGTATGAAGCATAGTTATGTAACCTCTTGACAAGACTGATATCCTAATAAATATATGAGGGTTTTTCTAAATATTGTCTTTATGGTTTATCTCGTCTTGCTACCACTAACACTGGAATTGGAGGGGAAATATCTCCAATGCACACGTGCACGTTAGCATTTTTATTTCTGTTTGCATAAATCACATTGCATAGCATTTCTTTAGCAGGCCAGAGCACTTATCCAGCCTTTGTTTTCACCAGAGGGTGATTCTCGGGGGATTGTTTGAAGCAAGAGTGGAGTGTTGAAGACGACCGAGGGGCTGAAGCAGATTTGAGCAGAATCAAGCAGTATAGTCAGTTACAGGTAATTGGTAGCTATGGCTGAAGGCAATTTCCAGGCTCCTAACACTTTGACAAGGTTTACTATGGCATCCCACCCTCGGTATGATTCTATGGAAGACTTCCCGAACAATCTTGCTGCAGACCAAGTTGTACAGCCTACTGTCGAGAACCGAGATCAACATGAGCAGTTTGTTGCCCGAAATGAACGTTATCCTCCTGCTAACAACCAAGGCGTTGCTTTCCCTGTGATGAATTACCGGAGAGATATTCCAATGGCCGGGATGGTAGATCCAAGAGCTCTTGAAAAGGATAGAAGACTCCGAGCATTGGAAGAAGGTATAAAAGCCTTAGAAGCGAAAGATGCCGTTAACCTGGATGCTGTAGACATGTGTTTGGTTCCTGACCTAGTGTTGCCGTATAAGTTCAAAGTGCCGAAGTTCGAAAAGTATACAGGAGATAGCTGTCCGAAGCTGCATTTGATGATGTTCTGTCGAAGGATGACTTCGTTTGTGCGAAATGACAAATTAATGATCCATTGCTTTCAGTATAGCCTGACTGGGGCATCCTTGAGGTGGTATGTGCAGTTAGAGAGTAATCAGATTCGATCATGGGTGGATTTAGCCAGAGCTTTCATAAAGCAGTACGATTACAACCTGGATTTGACCCCTAGTCTCGTACATCTGCAAGAATTATCTCAGGCGGAGAATGAATCGTTCAGAGGGTATTTGCGAAGATGGAAAGAATTGGCTGCTAGTGTTCAACCACCGCTTCCGGAAAGAGAAATGGTTGACATCTTCTTGGGTACTCTGAAAGGCCATTATTTTGACAAATTGTTCAGTTGCACAAACTTTGTGGGCCTGATGAGACTGGGAGAGCTTGTTGAGAGAGGACTCAGGAGTGGAAAGTTTCGAGATGTTCCTCACTTCCCAGTTGATAAGATTGAGTCAGTTGTCAGTTCTCAAGAAGAGTGGGAAGGAGATGACGCCACCTCAGAATCTCTAGCATCCCAGGATCGGTTTTCAGACACTTCAAGTCAACGATCATCCTATCGTCGGTCGCGTCAGCACGCCCCACGAAGACCAAGGAAGCCTGAAAGGCAGTTTACTCAGCTACCAGTATCGTACAGTCAGTTGTTGCTAGATCTGGTCAAAAGTGGATTGATAGTGCCGAGAGAGACTAAGCCGGTGATTCCACCGTATCCTCCAGGTTTTGATGCCAGCACCCGCTGTGAGTACCATCCTGGGGCACAGGGGCATTCAACAAATGATTGTAAGGTGCTTAGAAGCCAGGTTCAAGATCTGTTAGACTCTAGCCGGATTTGCATCACGCCTCAGGGATTTGTTCAGATTAATGATTTTCCATCCTCCAGTTGTGTGGGTTCGTCAGTTAATGTCATGGAAGACTCCGCAAGAAGTGTGTGTTCTGAAGATTGTCAATCAGAGAGTTCAGTTGAATATGGGAGAAGTTTCTAGAAGTTTATGTGCCGGGTGTCGCATCTGTTTTCTCTGCATAATCTGTTTAGCTGTTTTGCAATAGTGTTTGTCGACCACCACCAGGATTGTTGGCTGGGGTCATTGTATTCGTACTCATTTGTGCTTACGTGCTGCTTTTGTTGGTTATACATGTGTGGGAGATGTTCGTCTGTGTGCTTATAGCTTGAGTTTCTCTTTGTCTCGTTATGAATATGTGTTTGCTTTCTGCATTGCGTTATCATTCAACAGGTACACCAGAACCGTGGGTCTTATTTCCTCATCGTCCAGTTTGTTGCAAGAATTCCTTCAGAGATATGGAACAGAATCAGGTTGAATTTATTGAAGTCCGAAGCCAGCTGGGGCAGATGATGAGAGACATGCAAGAGATGCGTCTGGAGCAGAAGATTCTCAAAGAGGAGAACAGTCAGCTGAAGACCCAAGTGAGCTTGATCATGGAGGTAGTCAAGAATGTGCTTAGGAAAGAAGACGATCAGCTATTTGAAGCCGCAATGAAGAAGCTCGCGCCACCTGTGCCTATGGAACCTGAGCAGCAGCAACAGAAGATACATTCGGCTCAACGGAGGATCCAGGAAGGGAAGCCAAAGAGAATATTTGAGGCGCCGCCTACGACATATGCTGAGCTCTTGCAAACCTTATTGAGGTTTAATCTGGTTGAGAAGAGAACGTTGGAACCACCCACGAGAGCGCTTCCTCATGGGTACGATGCCAGCAAGCAATGCGAGTTTCATTCTGGGGCATTCGGACACGACATCGAAGGTTGTCATGCTTTCAGGCACAATGTTCAAGACTTGATTGACTCGCACGATATTGAATTCACGCCGAGCGGCGTAGCTGTGCATATTGCTCCTGTCTCAGTCGATGCTAAGATGACAGATGTTTCTAAGGCTGCAGTGGGTCAGAAGCGTATCCTGGACTCCATGGTGTCAGAATCTCCAGGCCCACAACTATTGCCTATTCCTGGGGCAGATCTGAGAAAGAAAATGGCTAAGCATAAGGAGGGCGTTAATCAATACATTGAAGGTCAAGAAACCGATGTTGCATTTGATACGAAGGGTGTTCAAGAGTCAACCCGATACCAGCAACAGCAGCAACGATCTCAACAGGGGAAAAGGCAGCAGTATCCCAATCAGCGAAAAGCTCAAAATCAGAAGCCATTGAGGGTATTTAAGGTGCCTCCGATGCCGTATGCCGAGCTTCTTTAGACGTTGCTACAATTGCAGTTGGTTGAGAAGAGGAAGTTAGCCCCGCTGACAGGTACGCCTCCAGCAGGGTATGATATCAAGGAGCGCTGTGATTTCCATTCAGGAGCACAGGGGCACAACATTGAAGATTGTCTGGCCTTCAAGCATAAAGTGCAGGATCTACTTGATAGCGCAGCAATCAGCTTCGGGCGAAAAGGTCCCCAAATCATCTGAATGAAGGAGGAAGGGCTCTATAATTTGGTTGGGTCGTTGCTATAATTTGGTTGGGTCGGTGAAAGCGGATCAGGACAGCATCGAATTGTCTCTAATAAAGATAGCTGGTTCAGCAGCAGGACAGATGTGAAAGCCCGGTTCTCGGAAGCTAGCATTTTTCTTTGTTTTATCTTGTCATTTCTTTACATTTGTAGTTTCTTTCCTGTTTGAATTTGCAATCTTGTTTGTAAAACTTGTTGTTTTCATTCAATTGATGATAATGAAATAAATGTGCATGTTTTGATTGAATCCATTCGTGTTCACTAATTGTTTTTACAAATGTCTAACGCTTGGTTAAGAAGAATCTGGGGAGGATGACGAAAATGAACGACATGCAACTTCCGACATTGTATGCTTTTGAAATAAAACCTGCTGATGATGTACAGGCATTGTTTCGAATCCCTAAACACCGGAGATATAAGGAAGATAATCCCTTGTCAACCCCTTTGAGCCTAGTAGTAGGAGTTCTTTCTGCAAGCGAAAAACCCTCAATCTTAACCTGAGGCAGGGTAGGTGTTAGCTAATTTGACCAAGCGTCCAAATTGCAAAAGGAGTGTCCGTTCGAGGATCAATCACGTCCCTAGAGGTCGTGCCTAAAAGACCACAATGGTTCAATCAAGAGTGGGGCAGTCACATCATTCCCAAAAAGAGTCAGACAACCAGTGTCACACGACTTGTTCGAAAGAAAAAACGAAGAAAAAAAAGAATCAAAAGCCCGCTAAGTCAAGAAAACTTCAAAACAAATGACTTAGGCAAAAATGAGGGCATCCCGCTGGACTTAAAAAAAAAAATCAAAAGAAACTCAAAAGGAGTCAGTCCAGGCAAAAGTTAGGGATCTGAAAAGAAAAAGAAGAAAAGGATCAAAAGAAAAATCCTCAAATGAAATATGAGTCGTGTGACCTCAAGTGTCAAAGACGAAAAGTGAGTGGCTGTCACTCCGAAAACTCATAGTTTCTCGAACTATCACTCTTATCTTTCAACCTCTGAAAGGTGAGCGCTAAGGTTGAATTAGATGAACAAAGGATCGGAGAACATCAAGGAGAATGGGTGGGTTAAAATAAACTTTGAGCCTTTATCCTTTCCTTCAAAACCGTGAACCTGACCATGTTACAACCCTCAAAAGTCCTAATTGAAGCAGGTTGTTTCGAAAGCATACTCCGGTAAAGGTCGCGTCGATTCTGACTCTTAAAAAGGGTTCCTCTTACCATGTTGGTACTATTCTTGATAAATGTTTTGTGCATTATATGCCATAAATTGTTTTTCCTTTTCCCAGTGAACAGATTGGATGTCAAAGCTGTCATATGTGTTGCATTAGTATGTCTTTTACGCAGAACAACTTGTTTTACTTGCGAGTAAGCGCTTGACAGCAGAAAAGCTTCCTACGGTGGAAAGTACGGTCAGGATAGAACGCATAGCGCCCGAATATTCCGAGAGCAGGGGCAAGCTTTTATCGTGATCCCCAGTCAAGTCAGCCTTTCGAAGTCAGTTATCCTGGGGCAATCAGGTTGCGATTCAGGAAAATGTGTTGTAGTCAAGGGCACTACTCTGAATCAGATAATCAGGGGCAAGGTCATTGCAGTCAGGGGCAGACCATCTTAAGCACGCAGAATTTATTCGAGGAGAATTCGATGTGAAGTATCTTTCCGAAGTTCAGAATATTGGGGCATGTCATATCAGACCATCAGGGCTCAGATTTGCAGATTTCCTTTCGAGAGCTATCCCCAGAGAAGTCCAATCATCTTCAGCACATCTGCTATTCTCCAGCGGAGCTATATTTCCCAGCAGGGTATTACTTCGTCAAGGTGTTCGGTTAAGTTCCCAATATCCCCAGCGGAGTTGATTTCACTCTCCCAACATTTATTTTGCTGGAATGATTCTGTAATATTCGGGTTATCCCCAGCGAAAGTGGCTTCGTCTTCAGCATTTATGTTGCTGAAGTGGTTTTCTGTACCCAGCTTTCTCCGGCAGCTCGAGCCTGCATTAGCATATTGCATGCATCATCATATTTGCATCATACTTGCATGTCATTGTCAAAATGCGTAGCATTTCCATCCAGAATGGAGCATTACGTCGTGAAAAGATTAAAGCATATGCATATGCATACGAAGCATAAGTCAGGTTTTCTACCAGCCTCACATGGCGCGTGAGTTACTCTGTGATCAGTTCAGGGGCATTTATCCAGCGGCAGTGTTCAGACAGTTTAGCAGATTATTTGTATCAGATCATACAATAGTCGTGCTTTGATCAGTCAGTCAGCTGGTATCGACAGACGTTTCTTCCCGTCAATTCATATTGACGACGTGTTCCTCCAATAAGTGGATTTCTCCGTCTATCATTAGACGTCTTGAGTTTGAACGTGGTTTTCTTTCCGTCTATCAGTAGACGATGTGAAGTTTTGGGCGATTTTCAGTGGGGTTCAAGACGGAGTTTCTCTAGCAAGTGGCTTTTCTTTCCGTCTATCAGTAGACGATGTGAAGTTTCAGGTTATTGTTCAGCGGGTTTCTTATTGCCAGATCATACGTATGGTGAGTTTCCCCAGCGAGTCTTCTCTGGCTATCTTTGGTTGTTGAAGGGTTTTAAAACGATATTTCGGATAGTGGTTTTCTTTCTGTTTATTGGATGAGATGACGTTTCAAGAGGGACTTTTCTGACTGTCAATCCTTATTGATGTCGAGGCTCTTCGAAGAATGTTCAGTTTTCGTGATTGTCGATTCTTATTGACGACATGGTTCTTTAAAGGTGGTTTTCTTCCCGTCGGTCCATACTGACGATGTGGCCCCTTCAAGGATATTGATCCTTCCATCAATTCCCGTAGACAAAAGGATTCTGAAATTCGAGGGATGGTGTTGAATTGCGTAAGAATTTCTTCCCGTCTATCCTTAGACGATGTGAATTGTTTTGTTTCATCAATCAGGATGATGCCGTCTACCCTTAGACGATGTGAATTTGGAGATTAATGGTGTCTTGCCGTCTACCCTTAGACGATGTGAGTATG